>CM074119.1:68509094-73509094 GCA_037177725.1 Cyamopsis tetragonoloba
TTGGTCATTTTACCCAAACTTGGAGTCCCTTACCCTTTTCCCAAACCCCACATGGAACAAGTTATCATATTGGGTTGATTCTTCTATCTTTTCTTTGTTCTTTTCTTATTGCTACCACTAAATTTTTCAATTTTCAAGTGATCAATTGAGAAAAAATAATTCATTTTTTAAATTTGGTTCAGGTGAATGGTGGAAATCAGATACAGAGGCTGTAATAAATGAAGCATTGAAATCTGGGTTGGCCCCAAATGTCTCTGATGCCCACACAATCAATGGCCAATCAGGGCCTGTTCAACATTGTTCTTCACAAGGTGAAGCCCATCCACTTAAGCCCTTTAACATGTTGGACCCAAAAATAAATCTTGTTCAACTTAACATAAGATGAGACTAAAACTTCCATTTTCAACTATGCAGGAGGATATAAATTACAAGTTCAACCAGGAAACACATACTTACTAAGAATAATCAATGCTGCATTGAATGAAGAGCTATTTTTCAAAATAGCAGGTCATCTAGTAACAGTGGTTGAGGTTGATGCAGCCTACACAAAACCCTTCAAAATAGACACAATAGTAATAGCACCAGGCCAAACCACAAATGTGCTTCTAAAAGCAAACCATGCTGCAGGAAAATTCTTAGTAGCAGCTTCTCCTTTCATGGACTCACCAATTGCAGTGGACAATGTAACTGCAATTGCAACTTTACATTACAAAGGAACCTTTAGTTCCACCCTAACCACCCTCACTTCTCTGCCCCCAAAAAATGCCACTCCAATTGCTACAAATTTCACAGATTCCCTTAGAAGTCTAAATTCCAAAAAATACCCTGCTAGGGTCCCAAAAGAAGTGGATCATTCTTTGATCTTCACTGTTAGTCTTGGTGTGAACCCTTGTGCCACTTGTGTGAATGGAAGTAGAGTTGTTGCAGCTATCAACAATGTCACTTTTGTTATGCCTAAAGTTTCCCTTCTTCAAGCACATTTCTTCAACATAAGTGGAGTGTTTAGGGATGATTTTCCTGAAAAGCCTCCAATAGTATATGACTTCACAGGGACACAACCTACAAATTTTAGGACCAAGAGAGGGACAAGGGTTTATAGACTTGCTTATAACTCTACTGTTCAATTGGTGTTGCAAGATACTGGAATGATTACACCTGAGAATCATCCTATTCATCTTCATGGGTTTAACTTCTTTGTGGTTGGTAGGGGACAAGGGAATTTTAACCCCAAAAAAGATAGCAAAAAGTTTAATCTTGTGGATCCTGTGGAGAGAAATACTGTTGGTGTTCCATCTGGTGGATGGACTGCTATCAGATTTAGGGCTGACAATCCAGGTAAAGTTATCATTTTAGTTTATGATTTCTAGTTTATAGAAATATTTGAAGCTAATGTTTGCATGTAATAGTTTTTTCTTATATGGTGTTTTGTTTTATTATTACTAGGTGTGTGGTTTATGCATTGCCATTTGGAAATTCATACAACATGGGGATTAAAGATGGCATTTGTGGTGGATAATGGTGAAGGACCAAATGAATCTCTACTACCACCACCAAGTGACCTTCCCAAGTGTTGAGAAAAAAGAAAATTAAGAATATCATTGCTTCAAAATCTTTGCTTGAGGAGAAAGAAGAGAAGCATGTAAAGAAAACTCTACATATGCCAAAGGGAGAAAAGGATCAAGTCTAATAATGACAATTTTCTTGGAGCAAATAAAAAGGATATAAGTTGTTGATAGCAAAATAAGTTCAATTAACTTGTTTTTCACTTCTTCTTTTTTTTTCCATTTCATTTGTTCATTTTTTGCATTGTTTGTACTTCTCATCTTTCTCCTTCTTGAAGAATAATTTGGTTTCTTTACTTTTTGTAATTATGGATACACTGGTAATTAATCAAACTCAAAGGATTCTAAAATGATTTCCCTTACATTATTGCATAGGGAGTTCTGTTGACTTGTTTACTGTTAGTAACAATGTTCCAACACTGATCATGCAATAGAAAAAAATGCCCAAAATCTAATTTTTCATATGAGATTGAAGTATGACTCCATTGGAAAAAAAAGGTCAAATTATAACTTCTCTTTATGTGCAAAGGGAATAAGATAAATTCAAATTGTTTATTAATTTTCAATTGATATATATCCTATTTGCCCTGTATGCAAAATTTGTATATTTTCTTGAAACTTAGGCGATGATAATGAAATTATTATTGTGAGATATCATAATAAAAATCATTTAGGACCGTTGGAAACTAATGAAAACAATACAGTGATCATAATCCCTTTCAAAGTATTTATTATCAAATTTCATTTTAATTTTCTTAATAGGTATCTATAGACACATGCTAAAAAAATTGATCGGTACCTCTACATTTTTAATTTCTCCTAAGGTTTATTTGTCAAGAATTTGACTCTCTAAAATTTTTGCCACCAAATTAATTCTTCGATGATTTAAAATACTATCAAAATAGTCTTTTAAATATGAAAATTTTATCAAATTAGTTTCTCAAATTTCTCACAATAAATCTGTGAGGGACCAATTTGGTAATAAATTTTTTTGAGAAACTAAATTAATGACAAATGAATCTTTAGAAAATCAAATTGATATTTTTCTTAAAAAAAATTAAAAGAATCTCATTCATTAATTTTAAAAGGACTGTGGTGAAGGTGAAAAAAAAAAACACTAAATGAGAAATAGAAAGAAAAAATGGAGAGAATCTCAACATTGTGTTTTCACCTCAATTCACCCCTCACTCTCCATAATTTGGATTCACTTTTTCTTTCTATATTTTGTACCCTCAACCTCTCATTCTCCATTTTTTTTTTTCAAATTCCAAACATAAATATTCTTTCATCCTTTTCCCTTCTTTTTTTTCATTGGATACTAATAAGTTTGGGCCGTTAATTTGCCTAAGGCTTGGGAATTTGTAGGGCCCAAATCCCTTTTTTTTTGGCACTTTTATAATTCCAAAAATGATCATTTCAAAACTTGTATGGGACAATGTTTTAAATTACATTTTTCATTATAAAAAATATACATTTAAAGTTGATATTTTGGATTTAAAAAAAGACATTTATTACATAACATTCAAAATAAGTTTGTACACAATAGAAATTAATTACATCATAATATATTCAAATTAGAGAAATTTTGAATTCAAAATACACACATTCATTACATAATTTAAATATTAGTTCCTACCCATTCAAATTAAATAGGAAGAAGTTCCTGTACTATAATTGTTAACATTTCAGTTTTAGTACCTACGCATTCAAACTAAATTAAAATTAGTCTCTATACATCAACCATTTTCAACACTTTGAAAGATGTGGCACATTCTCTGTCCTCCATTGTTGCTCCTTCAAGCTATAAACAACCAAACTAATAACACCAAAATGATAATTCAGGAGATGATCAACACAATCTTGTCCAATTTAATTAGGTCTTCATCTTCTCAATTGAATTTTATTGTTTTAGAAATGTAGCAACGAAATACTCCCCCACACTCGTAGAATCTCTTGTTACTCTAGTTCACTATACTTCCACTAGCATTGGAGCTCATTTGCGCCATTAAAGACCTTTAAGAAACTGGAAAATTTAGGGTTTTCAAATGTAAGAAATTGGGGAAAAAAATTAGGAAATTAGAGTTCTTAATAATGGATTCATTATGCTTTCACGTAGGCAACGTATGTGGCACTGTCATGCTGTCAACATTAGTTTAGATGTGTGTCACGTAGGTTAGTATTAACGGAGTTAGAGACAGAACCAACATCAATGACGACTAAAACCTTGACGATATGCAACTGTAGAGAGTAAAATCACGATTTTAAATATATAGACTAAAACCTAAATAAATGTAAAGTATAAAAATCAAAAATATATTTAAATCTTTTTTCAAAAAAATTATTTAGCAAGCTGGTTTCATGACTTTCATGAAAGAAAAGATTATATAGCATAGACACATTAAAACATGCAAAACCTCCCATATGGGGAGGCAAAGTTCCGACAAAGCTATTAAGAAACAATCTACAAAAGGCACACATTACAGTCAAATATGACAAGCTCAATCATTTTTATTAAAATCAAGAAAATGAGATCTTAACCAAAAAAAATAAAAATAAGATAAAAGTATGTGGGTTTAATTTACTGCTAGAAAGGAAGGGAGTGATAAAAAGATGAAGATATATAAGAATTATGAAAGATGAAGATCTTTCAATTGCTTGCTGTCCATTTGTTCTGATGTCTTTAATTTTTTATAACGAGATATGATTCTTACATTTTCTAACTATGCTTCCCTCTCACTCTTAATAGGAAAAATTTATCCCTTTGTTTGGAAGAGTAGAAAATAAAATAAGAGAAAATGAGAAGAGAAAAAAATGTAAGAAGAGGCAAAATGAGATGAAAGTTTTTATAAATATTCAGTGAGAAAATTTAGAATAATTATTAAAACGGAAATATATAGGATTCAAATCATGTGACCCCTAAATTATGTCTCCAATTATGTCCCATCAATAAAATATTGTCACGTCACTAAAAAATTTATTAGGAAATTAAAGATTATAATTAAAGGAAATATTTTCATTAACATGACAATATTCTATTAGTGAAATATAATTGAGTACACATTATTTAAATCCGAATATATAAACCTACAAGACTTTAGAGTACTGGGTTTTGTTGTAACAAAATAAAATAGCCTTTTCTGACTTTTCCTTTGACTTTTATGGAGGGAATCTTTCCACTAATGGAAATAGTTTGGTTCTCACTCATGCCAAAACCCTTAGCTTTCACTATTTTTTATTTTTTTTTATTTTATAAAAAAATTGAATTTAAATACTCATACATGCATATTTTTAGATACTTGCTAATTGAAATACTACCAAACATACTATTTTTTATGCTCACTCAGCTTATATATGTGAAAACAAAATCTAACTTATCTATATTGAGAAAATTAATTAGTTATTTTTTTTTAATTTCATTCAAAATATCACAACTAAAAAAGTTTATTTAAAAATTAAGGAAATCAAACTCTAAATATGTATGTTAAGTCGTTGTTAAATATGTTAACCACCAAATTGAAGAAGAATTAATGATAAAATTTGTTAGAGATCAGCGATATCACAATTAACAATCAATAATTTTGTTTATTCCGTTACTAAATCATTCTTTTTCAGTAATATATAAATTTTAATCGCTAAAATATTATTCACATCATTTATTGTAAAAGTAATATTCTTTCTAATTTAAAAATAAAGTAATTTATTAAATGAAAGAAACAATAAAAATTAAATAATAGTATATACTATTAAATAGGGGAAAATTAGTTGAAAACTGCTCACTTTTTTTTTTTTAAAAAAAAAGATAATTTTTATATATTTAAATCGGGAGGGAGTAATTAATTATATATATGAATATGATGTAGATGCATATGGAGTCGCTTTCTTTCCCAATAATTGCCCATGCCCATCCCTACAGGACCTTTAAGAGACAACATGTAGTTGTAAGGTTTGTTATAAAAAAATTGATTATGATTTTGTACTTATACGTATATATGTTTTCGAAACAGAAGAAAAAAAATTAAAATTTTGTCTACTTTTTGTTTTTATCCATTATAAACATATAATTTTTTGAAACATAATATTTTAAATAAATTATAAATTTTAATTTAATTGCTTAGTTATCGACAACTTCATATTGTATGGGTGAATGGAAAGAAAAAAAAAAACCGTTGTAAGAATTAGGGCTTGTTTGATTCTTGTTTTTAAAAAATAGTTTTCTGTTTTTAAAAACAGAAAATTAAAAAACTCTTTTGACAGACAAGTTTTTAAAAATAATTTTCGAAAATATTTTTATTTTTCATTATTTTAAAACTAAAATTTGAAAACAGTTAAAACTTGTTTTTGTTTTGAGTTTTAAGTTTTTTGAATTTACATACAAATTTGTATTGAAAAATTCTATAACTTTTTTTGAAAACTGTTTTATGATAAAATTTTAAAAAACTAAAAATCAAAACTGTTTCAAACAAACCTTTGATATCTCATCATCATAATTTACATGTTTCTAGCTACTGCAAACAAAATTATCTAATATAAAGAATATTTATGGCTAAAAAAAATATTGGAACGTAAAGATAATCTATTACTTGTGGAAAGAAAATTAAAATGTTGACATTCTTGTCAATAAAGTTGTTCATATGCCGCAGAATTTTATTATTCTTATGCTTGTGCACTTTAGTTCTATTTCTGAGGCTAACTAACATAATTGGAATGATTTTCTTTAAAAAAATTTAATTTGTTCTTTTTCTTCTATTTGTTCTTTTATTTTCATTTTCAATCATTTTAGAAAAAAAGTATTGCAGATTTACTTTCTTTGTGTTCTTTTGATAAGCAAAAAATAAATATATATCAAGGGATCAGAAAGCACCAGAAGTTCAAAGATACAACAAAAGAAAAGAAAAAAGAATACCATAACCACAAAAAAAAAAAAGAATCATGATTATCCTAATAAACACTTGCAAGAATACATGTATTTAATTATAAACACAATTAAATAGATGTTTTAGTATTTTAATGCCTGCCTCTCAATTTCTGATTTAATTATATCGATAAATACATGTGTTAATACAACCTTTATTACTCCTAGAGAAAACTCCAAAACCATCCCTTTTAACTAAATTAAAATGCCTTTCTAAAAACGTGTTAAAAAAGGGGTCGGTGTGAATACCATAGTGACTGAATTAAGGACAAGGGTATTCCTTTGGCTCTACAATTTTTGTCATTATTAAAATTATGATTGTTTTTGGGCATAATTCATTTTATTGAAAAAGAAAATTCATGTTTAGCAACTGTTATAATTAATTTTAGATGCAAAATTTAAATTTTGTGAAAATTAATTTTTTGTTATTTTTATTTTTCCATAATTAATTGTGCATCATATTTACATTATAAATTTTTTTTTAACCAATCATATCTCCGAGCCGATAACTGAAAACTAATTCATTCAAAGCGTAGAAGTGGACTTTACCTCTTTCAGCAAAGCATTCTTTACACAAACTGTCATCAGGATTCAAACCTCTGTGATGCTTAAAGAATACAATTATACTGCGTTTTAGTGGTTATAAAATCTAATCTAAACACTATTTTTTTTTAAGATCAATTTTTTAATTCTAATTTTTCACACGTAAATTAATTTTATCCATAATTTATTAACAGAATTTATTTTGCTCATAATCAATTTTACTACTCTCCATCCAAACATACATTTAGTGTTGGTCAAGTTTGATTATCAATTTTTACTAAAATAATAAAAGTCAGTTTTCGTAATTTGTCTAATTACGAAAGATATTATATTTCTTTTTGTACAACAAACAAAAACAAATAAGGTTCAAATTTAATACCTCATCAAAACTATTCAAATCCTTGATTATTAGGTCGATTTTTATGAAATATTTATTCTTATAAATTAGTAACATATTAGTATTGGATACGTATTTGACCAATACACCTATAATACGTATATCAGAGGTATCCATTGATTGCCCTAAATCTTCCTCCACCAATGTTTCCCATTGGCTTCAATAACACAGAAACAATGAAAAAAAATAATCCATAATAGGCTTTGGGGAAAAAAAAAATTACTGAAGCACCTTACACCACCGAACAAAATACATTAAACCCCCCAAAAAAAAAAGAAAAAAAAAAGACTGGTTTGTTTCTCGTTGGGTTGATTATCATCATCACGATCCATGAGTTTCAGAATATATATATAGAAGCTGCATTTAGAAAATCGATCACTTTCAGAAATTGTATACAATACAAGGGTGTCATTGCAAAATTTTGCTTCTTAGTTTTGTCTCTCAGTTAAGGGAGGGAAATTCCTCATTCTTATTAGTCAGACACCCTTCATATAGGGTAAGTGACGCCTTAAGCTAAGGTTGTTGATGGTTAAAAAAGTTTACTTCTCAGCTTCAAACTTTTTTTATGGTAAAAAAGTTATTAAAAATTGTTAGGGGTAAAAAAAGGTGGGTTTAAAACTTTAAATTTGGTGATGGTTAAATTAGCTAGTTTACTTCTCAGCTTCAAATTCATTTGAGTCAAGCTAATGCTTTGTTTCGAAAGAAAGAAAACTAAGAGGAGAAAAAATGAGAATAGGTTAAATTAGCTAGTTTACTTCTCAGCTTCAAATTTATTTGGGTTAAATTTATTACTTCACACGTTTATTAAATACTCTCTCCGATTTTGAATATAAACAATTTTTATTAAATTTACACTTTACACATATTAAAAAAATTTGTCATCTTCAATTAATACTCTAAATTTTATAAAGAAATATTACCTTATTTTCTGAATCATCCTTAAGCTTCCAAAGGAGAATAATTTCTTTCTCTTGGGACTCTTCATCACCTAGAGAGAACTTGATACTATTTGCAAGGAGAAAAATTTCCGTCTCTTTTCAAAAGCACAAGAAAATTAATTGAGACATTAAAAATAAAATTTAAATTGAATTAAGGATAATTTAGGAATTTTATTATTAGTTAATGTAAAATTAGTTACTTTTTGCTTATACTTGAGTTCAAGCTAATTTAGTTAAAGTTGTTTATATTCAAAATGAGAGAGAATATAATTGATAATTAATTATTGGAAAGTTCAATAAAGGTATAAAAGAAAACTGCATAACTATATATATATAAACAAGAATATTAATTACTCCCTCCGTTCTTTTTTATTGGTAGAAAATCTTCTTATTCATATTTACATGTCTATTTATATTCTCAATATAAAATTAATTGTACTTTTACCAATTCTAACTTTATGTTTAATTGGATGTCAATCAATATTCAACTATCAAACCAATCAATCAATAAAAGATAAATAGTGGAGTATTACGAAAAATTCAAAATTTATTTTAAAGAAAATCATAATAATTATTACACTTCTTGACCAGTGTGATTTTCTCTTTCTGAACAGTTAAATAAGAACGGAAGGAGTATATAAACTTCCTAATTTACTTATTTTCTCTTTTATCAATATATTAATTCCCTCTTATTATCTCATTATAAAATTTTATTAATTATGATGAACAAATATAAAAAAAATTAATAAATACTCTTAAAAATTAATAAAAGAAATGGAGTAATTAAAAAGAGAGTTGCAGTTTTTTTTCTTTCAAAAAATGAAAGCTGACCTGGTTCCTATAAAAGAAGGTGATTGGTCGGTAGGGACTAATATTGGTGAAGAGCCAACGTAGAAAAGACACGTGGAAAGATCTGAAAAGGTAGGGTCCACGTCCTAGAGATCCTAAAAAACTGCAATTATTTGGGAAAAGCAACCAATAAGAAAAGGACGTAAGTTATGTTGTAACCGTAGTAGTATGTATATATGGGACCCACCGCATCAACTTATTGCTCTGTGTCATTCACTATCAATACATCTCAACCGTTGCATTGGCGGCTACCTCCTCGACTTTACCAATATCTTTCTCAATTATTATTCTCTACATTTCTTTTTCAATACTCCTAACTCAAAAACATTTAATTCACATTCTTTAAAAAATAAATTATTACTACTAGATGATTTTATTCAATTTTTATTTTACTAAAAATTTAATTTTTTCTATTGAATTATTTTTAATTAAATTAATATTTTTACTTAAAAATGATTATAATAAATAAGTGAGTGATTTGAGTGATGAGTAGTATATTTTAAGTATGTTTTCATTATATACTAAGAGTAAAAATTAAATTTATTCCACTTATAAAAATATAAAAATGGAGGGGATATTTTTCTTTTATTTTTTCTTATAAAAGAAAAGAAACTCTAATGTTTTCTTTTTTATATAAAAAAAACCTCATTAATTAAGACTATTTTTTTTAGCAATTTTCTCCGGTAATAGTACTAGTAATACTACTCTTGTTAATATACTTCAACTTATTCCACCGTGCGCAAATAATATTTTAACAATATTATGCGCTTTAAAATTTGGATCCCTTAGCTTGTGTTCATTTGGAGGGTTTATATATATATATATATATATTAAAAAATATTAGGTGAGAAGATGCTGTCTTCATCCAAGATAAAGAAAGCCTCCGAACTCACAAAGTGCTTAAGAAAGTATTTATGTTTATGTCGTGTAAAGAGATCAAGTCGCTGATAGAATATTTCTTTTTGTTATAACTTAATATTTGATACTTTTGATATATAGTTCACCATAAAACAAATTAAATGATACACAATTACTTAGTTAATGATGTCTATTGATTAGGCAATGTACTCAAGTAAGTCATTTTTTTTTTTGAAATTAGATTTGAGAAAGGCATGTGACTTAGTGCATTGGGAGTTTCCAGATTATATGTTACACGGATGTAACTTTTGTGAGACTTTTTGCAGTTAGATTCGATCTTGTGTCTTCTAGGTTTTATATTTATTTTGCTTAATGGGAGCCCGACGTCGAAGGTGAACATTAAAAGGAGTTTAAAACAGGACGATCCTTTAGCACCATTGTTGTGCTTGTTGGTTGTGGAAAGATTAACTGGTTTGTTTTGTTAAGCTAGTACAACATAAATGTTGAAAGATGAGAATTGGTGTGAACAAGTGGAGATTTCGACACTATAGTATGCTGACGATACAATGTTACTTGATAAAGCCTCAAGGGATAAAAATTAAGGTTATTTCGTGTTGTTTTGAGCTTTCGTGTGGGTTAAAAATCAACTTCTCCAAGAGCAGTATTATGGGTATAACTGTAGAGAATGCTTTTTGTGTGTAGCTTTCACTTTTTGTTTGTTCGAAGAGGAAGCATTTATCCATTGGTGATAGACATACTCTTGTGGGCAGGTACCTCTGATCGCATGAAGATCACTTTGGTGAGTTGAGACCTAGTTTGTAAAAAGACGAAGAAAGGTGGTCTTGGTGTGAAAAATCATAAACGATTTAATTTAGCCTTACTAGCAATGTGGTGGTGTGGTTTTTTTGAAGAATCCTTCGTCTTTGTGGACAAGAGTAATTCGAATGTGTGATCCTAATTATATATCTAATTGGAAACTTCTTATTAGTGATGTGTGGTATCCATGCTCACAATGGTGGCAAGGTATGGTTGTAGTCAGTTCTCGATGGATCATTGGTTTCGCAATGGCTTTGTCATGAGAATCAATGATGGTAGTAGTACCAAGTTTTGGTATGATTCTTCAATTGGTGGTTCACCTCTTGTTTAGTGTTTCCCATGCTTGTTCTAGTGTCTGTGATGAAGGGATGCAAGGTTTCATAGGATAGTGTGTAGGTGAATGATTATCGGCAATGAGACTTGAGGTGACATTGTAACCTTTTTGCCTTGGAGGTTGCTATGAAGGGAGAGTTGTTGGCTCTCCTTAGGCAAACTTACGAAGACACTTTATTGATACGTGTAATTTAAGTATTTATGCCTTATAATAAGAATCAAAGGGAGTATAATTTTTCTTTCCACTCACTTTTCTACAATTTCAAACAACCATAACTTTTCATTCATTTTCTATTATTCTTCTTACCTTTCTATTTTCTTTCCTCATAATTTCTCTCTTCATCCAAACATAGGTTTAAATTCAATTTGGTCTTAACAATGGATCAATACTAATGCCTTGTTTGGAAAAGTGGAAGGAAAATAAAAAAAAACAAAATCACACAAAGCAAAATAATTTTATTTATTTGATTTAAGAGAAAATTGAAGAAAATTGAAAAAAAAATTGACTTTTAAAAACAAAAACTTTCTTTTTAATTGTTTTTCTCTTATCTCATTTTTCCTCTCTCTATTTTCTTTCCTTCCAATTTCTATAAGGGTAAAGGAGATTTTAGTTTGTTGTTTTCATCTTTGTGTTTTGCCCCTTTATGTTCCTTACTTGATTACTTGGTGATTCCCATATCATTACTTTCTTGAACACATCTAGTGCTCGTTATTATTAACTTTTGTTTGCTTATAAAAAAACTTAATTAATTGTGTCAACGACTTTTTTTTCCTTAATAATACTAGTAACTTGTCATAATTGGAAAGTACCTGTCTAAATCCAAGTTCTAAAAAATACTACAAATCCAATGTACTTTTGGAATAGGAGCAAGTCAAACTTCACTTTAACTTAATCTATATATATATTTTTGGTACTACATAATACGCTAACTATAACATTTAAATTATTGGTACTAAAAATTCTAGACTTTATTTTTACTTAAATATTAACTCGATCTTAACCTAGTGATTTTTAATTAAGAAGGCATCATTGTAGTTGGAGTTCAAAATTAAGCATGGACCAGTCCAAATTTATTCTAAAAGATATATACAGTAAAGGTATCCATAATTATAACCTTTTTGATTTTAAAAAGTAGTAGCAGTATTTAATTAACAAGGCCAAATAAAATTATTGATTCCAAAGTTAAACATGTTAACAGCATACATTTCCAATGAAGATTTTGGTTTAGGATTCTTTTAATTACGTGTCTAAAAAATATCATTAAAAAATCAACACAAAAATATATATAAAAAAAAAGTTATAGGAGTGTATTTTTATATTTAATAATATATTTGTTCCTCTAAACTCATTATCAATATTCTAGGCAATACTGATTGATAATTTGATATTTACCTGAGTTAAATATTCCACATGAATGAAATGTAACTGTGGCATAGATAACAGAAAAATTAAGCTAACATTTAAATAATATTTTTTTTTCAAAAAATAAATTAAAAGGTTGGCTTAATATGTTTGGATGGTATATATATATAAAATTAAGAATTGTTGATTGCTGATTCTGAATGTCTAGTGCGGAGCAGGTGAGCTTCCATCATTCATGATGAGCTGCCAATTCTCATTTCTTTACATAACTCCAACCAAAAAAGGAAAAAAAATTAATTCAAAATGACAAAATTAATTAATAAATAAATCACTACAAGTCCATGAACAATGATGTTGGTTTTTTCTTTATTAATTTTTCTGTCCAAAATGCATAGAACCGATAGTGTCTATTATAAAATAAGAAGGGGGACTTTTGCAAGTAGTACCCACAAACACATTGTGACCAATCACAGCTCACCATCTTCATTACTTTAATTTTTCTTGGTGGTTCCTCTTTCTTAGAAAATAATAATAATAATAATAATAATAATTCGGGAAATTTTGTTTAGATTCATTTCTTGAAGTTGCTTTTCTGCTTTCATACAGCATCTCTTTCCTAATTTGGGTTCCTATCCTTTTTTGTGCAGAGCAGGTTTATTTACTATTATTTCTTTCTCTTTTCTTTGTTGTTGCTCAAGCTAGAAAAAAGGAGAAAGTTTTTTTTTTTTTTTTACTTATTATATTTTTCTTCATTCTGTTTCCTAATTGGGTTTGCACTTCATTCTGTTTGGCTTTCCTTGACTTCTAATTCCTTTCCCAATTGGGTTTATCTTTAAGTTGAAGCTGCAAAGAATAAGAAGAAGCATTAGTTTTTCTCATCAAAAGTTCATGTTTTTCTCATCTCTTTTATAAAAATATAATCTTTTTCTAATTTTCTTTTCTGGGTTACTCTTGGTTTTTCTCCCAGTTCAAGTTTAGCATCGGAGAAGGAAGTTAAGTTCATTGTTTAAGATCTTACAAGTGGTTTCAGGGCAATATTTTTAGACCAATTTGATAATAGATATCAGCATTCATTCAGTATCAATTTGGAGCATTCTCTCAAGATTTTTTTCGATCAAGTAGGTCTTTTCTAGATTCCTGAGGGGCCTCAACTCATAAAAGAAAAAACTATTCTGATTCCTTTCTAAATGCTTGTGGTTTTTTCCTTGATATTCTGGTAAAACCTCCACCTCTGCTCTGTTTTCCCCTGTTTTTCCTCTGTTTCCCCTGTCAAGTTTCAATCTTTCCTTTGAATTCCTTGGGATTAAATCCACAAATCACAGTAAATCAGCTAAAATTTGATTCTATGAAGCAATAATTTGTATTCAATTTTACTTTTTATTTGATTTAATGAAGTGGGAAATGGAAATCCTCTCTCCTTCTACACCCAATTCCAATTCCAACTCCAATTGGATTTTGGAAGATAACAGGAGCACAAAATGGACTCCTGCAGAGAACAAGCTCTTCGAAAATGCTCTCGCGGTTCACGATAAGGACACGCCGGATCGGTGGCAGAAAGTGGCGGAAATGATACCGGGGAAGACAGTTAGTGATGTGATCAAACAGTACAAGGAACTAGAAATAGATATAAGCAATATAGAAGCTGGTTTGGTTCCAGTTCCTGGCTATGATATTACTTCTACTACTTCACCCTTCACCTTAGATTGGGTGAACACTTCAGGGTATGATGGATTTAAAGGAAATGGAAAGAGACCTTCCTCAGTTAGACCTCCTGAGCAGGAAAGGAAGAAAGGAGTACCTTGGACTGAAGAAGAACATAAGTAAGTAAAATTTTACCTTTTGCATTTCTTTTCATACATATTACTATTTAGAATATTTCAATTAGGAAAAAAAGAAATCCTTTAATAGGTTATTGAGTCTTATGTAATAAATACTTCATTTTTCAATAAAAAGTTTTGAATTTTATATTCATTATCTATTGGGTGGTTTAGCGTGATCGATAGCAAAACCCTGAGATAGTACGATATGACATTATATATATATGTTCAAAAATATGGTGATTGTATGAAAAGCTAGAATTGATGGAAGGAATTTGAAGTTAATTGAACCTAAAGGGGTAGGAATAATAATTCTTTGAAGATATTTAAGGGTTGGATATTTCATATTGGTACTAACTTATTAAGTTTATTGGCTTTCATGAGGTGGCTTTAGGGAGTTAGTTAAGTCAAATAAATATATTTACTTTTTAGTCATCTTTTTTAGTTATTGGAGTTTAAACTTCCTTTTTGATGTTTCTCCCAGATTGTTTCTACTTGGTTTGAAGAAGTATGGCAAGGGCGATTGGAGGAACATTTCGCGCAATTTCGTTATCACTCGAACGCCGACTCAAGTTGCTAGTCATGCCCAGAAGTACTTCATCAGGCAACTTTCTGGAGGCAAAGACAAGAGAAGGGCTAGCATCCATGACATAACCACAGTTAATCTCACAGAAACCTCAAGAACTTGTTCTTCTTCAGAAGACACCAACAAATCCACTTTGCCACATCAGAATCCAAATTCTACTGCTACAACATCAAGAACTCACTTTCAGTGGAATAATAACAATGATAATAATCAGCCAAATGAAGGAGTATCTATGGCTTTCAATCTTCCACATGAAAAATCCTTCATGTCTCCATTTGTAAACTCCTTTGAAGTGCAAGACCAAAATCAGCATAAGAGTGTTCTTCATCATGAGTCTTCTTACTTTGGAACTCAGACACAGAATATGGTTTTCCAAATGCAACAGTCTTCACAACATTATTCCCATGCATAATTGGTCTTTGTAGTGAATTTATCAGAGGGTAGAACCAGAATCTTCTGCTGAGATCAATAACAGTACAATGTTTGTACTTTTTCCAAAGTTCTATGTCAATATATCTTAATTCTCACATTAGAATATTGCCTAGTTCTTGGTTTGTGAACCTCAAGGAAAGTGCTGACATTGTTTCTTCGATAAATAAAGACTTCCTGAAAGGTGATGAAGTGCATGTTTTGTTTTTTAGTTGAGCTAAAGTGGCTCTCGATTCAATAACATATAAACGATTATGATTTATTTAGACATAAACTAAGACAATTTTAATAGAAGTAACAATTTTTGTTTTCTAACAAAAGTACTTGCACATTGAATTACCAGTAAATTAAACGCACATGAAAAAATTGGTGTTGGGTGTGTTTTCTATGTATGTTGTCCAACAATAATAACAAATTTCAAGCCAATTTTATAATGGAACTTCAACTTAGAGGAAAAGTGGCACTTTCAAGTTTGAAAAGTGTGAAGGCATATATATTTATACATGTTTGTGGAGGATACTGTTACTGGTATTGTATTCAAAGCAAAATATCATTTGAGAAATGCACATTCTGATACTTTGGTGATGATTCTTCAAATGTAAGATTAAGATGCACAAATATGTTGTGAATCAATAGACCAATCAATTACTACTAAAAAAATTTGATTTAGCCACTACATAAGTAAAACTTTTGATTGATAATATCACATTGCTAAAAAATTTAGTCACTAATTCGATTGTTAATTTAGTTGTTAACTACTTAGTAATAAAATAAACAAATTTAACTATTAATTTTTTTGTCGTTAAACTGAGTTTTTCAACCGTTAACTCAATTCTTTCCATTAGTAAAAGATCACCAAAATACATCACTAAGAGTCTAAGATGGATCTACATCCTCTCCAGGACGGTCTAATAGCCGGATGAAAACACTATATCGCATGCGATTTAGTGTTTTATTGCGTCTTAGTTGACATTTTTGTTTGACATGCCATAAAACCCTAAACTGCATGCGATATAGTGTTTTTGTCAAGCTGTTGGACCGTTCAGCGCCAAAAAGAATGCGAATGCAAATGCTCATTATGATTAATAATAATATTTTCAACAGGTTATAAATTGAGTAGTTTCCAAATAAGAACTCAAAATTTATAATTTTTTCCTAGCATTACATACTACTGAATAGATATCAGTATTATCACTTTATCAGAGTATTTGATGGCTTACATTTTGTTGTTCTTTTCGTTAATCTATGAGGGTGTCATTATTTATTATTCACTAAAAATGGCAAAGTAGATCTATGGTTTGACTATGCACTATATATTTATTATTTATTATTTATT
This sequence comes from Cyamopsis tetragonoloba, assembly GCA_037177725.1. NCBI lineage: Eukaryota > Viridiplantae > Streptophyta > Magnoliopsida > Fabales > Fabaceae > Cyamopsis > Cyamopsis tetragonoloba. The sequence continues at coordinate 68,525,834 of CM074119.1, forward strand.
ATACACTAAAAATGTAAACATTGGGGGCTGAGTGGTGACTACTGACTATGCATGCAGTAATTCAATGAGTGCAATTGGGATCCCTTTAAAAAGATTCGGTATATCATTAGTTATTTAATTAGAATTAGTTGTTTAATTAGAATAATATATAGTACAAATAGAGATTCAAGTGTGATTAGATAAGTAATATATTCTTTTTTTGGTTCATGATAAGTAATTTATTCTTAATCCAAAGAAAGCATCACTGTTTTGTGATTCTATATGTACGGCGCCGACGACTAAACCAAATTTTAAAAGTTACTGTCATCCAAATCTTGGCTCAATTGTAAGTACCTGGCACCCATTTTTAATTTGATACTGTTACTAATTTTTTCCTTTTGGCAATGGAATTAACACCATCTTAATTGAAAATAAGATTTCTCTGTTCCGAATATTAGTATTTAAAATAATGTTTTTGGATTATATTGTTTGTAAAATAAAAGTGATTTCTTTTTTGTTAAAAAATTGTGAAAAATATTGCTCTCGCAATTTCAGGAGATGGAACATTATGGTTACTCCCTCTCCCAATAACTGAGTTTCTTGGGATTCGAACTTGTGCCTTTATCTTTATGGGAGACCAAATTATTTACCACTTGTTCAACACTTGTTCAACACCTTGTTAGTAAAGTGATTTCTTTTTTATTTTTACTATTTTACCGATCGACACTATTCAAAAACACTATTTCGAGACACTGATTTAGTTAGTTGACTCTTTTTATTTTGATCATTCGTGTAGTTAAGTTGATGCACATGATGACCTGTGTGTGGGTATCCAAGTTCAATCTCTAGTTTTTTTATAAGAAAGTAGTACAATTGAGATCGAACCCTGTATCCACACAGATATTCATGCACCCACCAACCAAACTAGATGACAGGGAGTGAGGGACAGTTTCATCTCTAGTTATTGTAATTTTTTATTAAAAAAAAAACCTTAACAATAAATTTAAAACCTATATTCTAAAGTATTGTGTTTTGTGTATAAGGAAGTCTCCTACCGTATTCTCTTTTAATTTTTAATAATTAAATTAATATATTTATAATAATAATAATAATAAGTAAATAAATAAATAAAATAATTTAAAATTTAATTTTTTATAATAATAAGTATAATACACGTAAATTTGTGGGGTGTACCTTAAAATAACCGATTTTATGGTGCAAAATATATATACTCATAAAAGTAGTTATAGCCCCTTTCAACAATTATTTTTTTTATATACACGCAAAAGTTTGATCCCAGATTAATATGCTTAAAAAAGTCAATTATATATTGTTTATTATCTATTATACGTTGAAAAATAAGTTTTGATTACTTTTTAAAGAAATTTAAAAGTCTGTTTGTTTGTGCTCATGATTGCACATGATTGTCTTGTTTTATGGGACTACCAAAACCTCTTCCTGATGCATATTCTTCTATAGTCACAACCTCACTCCCTCTTCTTGCCTTTTCTCTTATCATCATCACCTTTCTTATCTGCGTGAGCAAGCAATATAATACTTGATTTGAGGCCATTCTTGAGTACTCTCTTTCCTTAATTCTCTGCTCATATGCTTTCTAGCAATCCTTAAAGCTCCTCAACCTTCATCTTATCAAAATTCTTCTATTCCTCTATGGCAATTGCTATGAAATCGAATTTCTAATCTTAAGGATTTGTGATACTTGTGTATTATTCTTGGAATAGTAGAACATATACACGCAGAGTTATAACTTAAAATACAGAAAAATGCAAATGAACAACAAATTACAAAAATGACTAGGCACTATCATACAATGGGCCAATTAACCCCAGAACTGTATCAACATGGGCCTACTCTTATTTTGGGCTTCTAACAAGGGTTGAATTACAATAAATCCCAAAAACTTGTGCATATGACTCAATACAAAATTTAATTAATAGGTAAAAAAAAATGTGCCTACTTTGTGATTGCTTGCTTAAATAAGGAGTATATTTTCTATATAAGGGTAAGATGCTGGAAAAACACGTATAGCCATCAAAAGGGAAAAAACGCTTATAAAAATTAAGCAAAGTACCATGTGTGAGCACTTGAACTGAAGATAATCTTTTGAACATATGCAAAAGAGACTGAAGGATACAATTACTAATTTTAGACTACAATGATTCACTGAACTAACATTTGTAAGACCTAAATTTGTAACTTACCAACCAAACATTCATGCAACAATTCGGTGTGGTCCTGAAAACCAAGCAACTAAGTACATTTGGATGCTCTATCTTCTCTCCCCTGCCTTAGATCAAAGGATTTTTTTTTAGGTATTATGTTATCATATTATCAGAATAAAAGAGTAATATTTTGAGTGTAAATAAATTTATTCTCTTAATTGATGCTCTTTCTAGTGTTCAAACTATAACTCTCGCTTTAATTTGTAATGTGTCTCTATCATTAGACAAACAATCTTATTAGTCTACATCATTTACTTGTATATACTTATTATGTTTATTTATATTTGGCTTAAATATACTTTTGGTCTCTTGCTTTATACTATTTTGTATGAATTTATTTTACCAACTTTTAAATGAGTATCCTCGAAGTTTGCAAAATAAGCGGTTTTAGTCTTTCTGTCGTTAATTTAAAAAAAAAATGTTGCTAATTTCGATAAAAATCTTCGCTAGTTTTTAAAATGCTAATAGAGAGACTAAAATGACTTATTTTGCAAATTTGAAAAACCAAAATCGCACATTTAAATATTGCGAGACCAAATTTATCCAAAATATAAAGTAAATATTTATATTTCTTACACCGCTACTGCGGATGTGCCTTATGGCTTGTTTGTTTTAATTTTAGCTTTGGTTAAAGTTAAAAATAATTTATTTCTATTAGACTATCTAAGTTTTTGTCCATTAATAATTTTAATCATTAACTTTTGTCTTGATTTGTGTATTTTTTAAGTTTTATTCTACTAAAATCTAAATAAAACAAATACTAAGTTGTTGACTTAGCAACAAAGGGAAGGCCATGGGTGTGTGTTGGAATTAGAAAGACACATCTATCTAAACTGATTGGTTAATAATTAGGTAAATGACCGAGTGTTTTAGCTCAAATGGTCATGTACTAAGTCATAAGGCTTGAGAGCAGAAGGTCTAAGGTTCGAATTTTGACATAGGAGAAAGATGAATAGTTTAATTTATGGTGTGTGAGTATTTGCCTATAAAAAAAAATTAGGTAAGTATTTTTTCAAAAATATTTCTTGATATTGCAAGACAGTCCCTTATTAGTTATTACTTTCTTCGTTCTTATATGTTATATGTAAGACTCTCTAAAAAACTTGCTTGTCCTTTTTTATAAGATCATCTACAAAATTTTGTGCAAATTTAATTAATTCTTACTAAACTACTCTTATTTATTCGACTACTTTTATGTGATTCAAAATTAATAAATGAATAAAAGAATAAAAGAGAAATTCTATCTCTTATAATAATTAGAGAATATTAATTAAGTAAAAAATAAATAAAATAATTAAAGAATAATTAAAGGATAAATTTAAAAATTAATTCAAATGATTAAACTAATTAAATGACTTAACTAAATTAACCAATATTCTGAATTTATATATTTTTTTTATAGAGTCTCGTATTAAGAACACAGGGTATCAAAGTATTACACAAGTCCATCAATATGGCAACATAATTCCACCTCTGTCCTTGACTCACCTCCCTGATTCCTACATCCAATTAACTTATATATACTTTCTCCAGTTTTATTTATAAGATATTTTTAACTAAATCACAAAAACAAAAAAAAGTAATTTAGTTTAGTTGATTTTATTGGTTTTCTCACAAAGTGTATAAAATACTATTTAGGTTCGAAATATAAGTCACTTCTAACCGAATTATCAAAACCAAGAAATGATAATTAGTTTATTAAATTTGTCTAAAAAGAGAATCTTTTTCCAACTATACCCTTAATACGAATATGCTAGTAAATAGAAGGGTAAAGAAGAAAAACATGCATTAATAAGTTAGTTATCTGTCCACTTTGGATTAAAATACACGTATTAAGAAATGTAATCATTATTCTTGTTTTGACCCAAATAATGATTAAACTTCCTATAATACTATTTATCTCTCATTCTTTGATTGGTTTAAAAATAAAATATTAATTGGTGATCCAATCAAATAAAGGGTATAATTGATAAAAGCACATTTAATATCACTTTGAAAATATAAGTGTACAGATAAAAATGAACAATTTTTTTTTCTCAAAAGTGGACAAATAAAAAGGAACAAAAGTAGTATTAAGAACCAAAGATTTCTTCCAGAAGACGACCTATATATAGGACCGGAGGGAGTACTATTTTTATCTTTTATTGAACAATGTGTTAGCCAATTATAATTAAAGAGTTGAAATAGTCAATGCATTTAATAGAGGTAAAAAAAACAATAAATATATTATGGAAATTACAAAATACTACCTCCGGTCCTTTTTATAAAAAACTTTGGACATATTTAACACAAACCAATAAAACATAATAAATGATGTTATTTTCAATTAATAATGTGAGAAAATTACTAAAATATCTATGTAGCTAATATATCTACTTGTATGAAAATTTGTGAGTGCTCACAATAAATTGAGGATAACAAAGTATTTTTACCCTTTCTTAGCAATTAATACGCTTAAAAAACTCACAAAATTTTTTATAAAAAGGACAATTTTTTTTCTTTTTGTCTCTTATAAAAGGAATCGGAGATAGTATCTTTTAAAGAGGACCATAAAAACTTTTTAGATGATACTTTCTTATAAAAAATAGGGTATTGATATACAGTGCCCTTAGGACATTAGTTAAAGTTACTACAAGTAGAAAAATAATCATAAGAGCACATTGTTCCGTCTCTCGAGAATACAAAAAACTACACATTCTAACATCTTTTTACTATGTTTAGGTTTTTAAATTAGGTTCTTAAAACCCTAAATATCATTTGCCTAAAATATATTAGAGAGAGTGTGATTTAGTAGCCAAGTCAAATTCTAGTTTAGGATAAACATAATATAATTCTGAAAATAAGAAACCATATTTATGATATACCATGATGAAATCAAGGAAATTAGTGAAGTTAATTAATTGATGATAGTGTTTGGAAATTGACATCTTCTCTTGTGAATTGCTTTGAAGCAAATATTCCTCAGTTTTTTTGTTTCTTCACTGAGTTCTATATTCGGCATCTCCAACATCATATTGTACTCCTCCTCCAACCTTGAAACCTCGCTCGTCAACCCCATTTCCTGCATTAATAATAATAATAATAATAATAATAATGATAATAATACTTCTTCCGTCCCAAAATGTAAGACCGACCAATATTGCAGGAATTAAGAAAAGTGGTTAATTTAATTAAATGCATTAAATTTGTCTAACAAAAAACATTAATTTTCAAATTTACTCTTTCAATCTCTTTCTATCACCTCACACTATCTCTTAATTAATGTTTTGAATTCATCAAAATTGGTTGAGTAGTAAGGGTATAATGATAAAAAAAAATTAAATGTGCACAAATTTTTTTCAAAGGATCCTATAAAATGGGACAAGCAAAAACTCTCTAGAGGGTCTTATATTTTGAGACGGAGGGAGTAATAATAATGTATATGCATCACATAATTATTATTCTCTTCGTTTCGTTTCTTTTTAAGTGACTTTGAAGGTTAATTCATATTTATTAAGAAACTTATTTAATATTCTTGTAACTAACAAAATTATGAGATAATTTTTTATTGTACCCTTATTAGAACTCTACAATTATTAATTATTTACTATTTAGTACTTCCTCCGTTTCATTTTATTTGTCATATTTGGAACATTTTCATATTTCAAATTACTTGTCACTTTAGTAAAATAATGTTGCATTAATGGTTATTTTTACAACTATACATTTATTTATTACTTTCTCTCACCTAACTATTTAGTTAATGTATTAAACATTTCAATTCAATTAATGAGAGTGATTTGGTAAAAGGATTTTTTTTAATTTATGTAATTTTGCACAGATTAAGAAGTCAAAAAAAGAAATAACACAACATTTATTGTGTATTACACATGGTCTCATTAAAGTTTTGGTTTTCCCCATAAAAACCTTCCATATTTAGTTTCTTATTCTGTGCAACATTGCACATGTATGTTAGAAAAATCTTTGGTAAAATTATATCTTTTTAGTGGTAATAATGATTACCTTTCATCATGAACTTAAAAAGTGAGCATAACCTTAAATTACAAATAAAATGAAACGGGGGAGTATATGTATAAAATAATAAATGATAACTGGTATAATAGTAAAACATGATATAAATGTTTTTTTTTAAATTCTTAAAAAGCTAGATAAAGGCTCTGTTTGCTAAAACTAGAATATAGATGATTTGTGACTTATAATAGAGTAGATGTGTTTGGTAAAATTATCTTATTAAGTAATTTATATTTGTTAAATGACTTAAAAAAACAACTAATAATTGCATGTAATAAATTATTTGATAGAGTAAACATATAATAAATGACTGGAGGGTAAAATATGAAAGAATTATTGAAAGCTACTTCTCCTAAGCTATAAGCTACTTGAAGTAGTTTTTTATAAGCTAACTTTCTTATAGCTTATAAAAGTTATAAGCTTGTTGTCACCAAACACCTCCACTTGATAATAAACTATAAGCTATAAGTTTCTAAATAAGCTATATAAACTAGTGTTACCAAACACACTAAAAAAGAAACTAATTTTTCTCAAAACAAAGACAAATAGAAAAGAACGAAAGAAATACTAATTAGAATAATAAACACATAAAAATGAGTTATGAATTGCTTATATTTGAGATCGAAAGGGAACATATATGTATGTATGTACCTTGGCATTTTTTATGAGTGATTGTAAACTCTGCAATTTTCTATTGGGCCATCTCTTAATATTAAGCTGTTTTCTGCAAATGTTTTTTAAGAATGTATCCCCAACGTTCATTTCCTTCGCTGCATCTTTTGCCGGTAGGTGAAAATACTTTTTTACTTCTTCATATTGCAATGATACCCTCTTCTTCTTAGTACCAATTTCACTTTTCTCTGTATCCCACTGATCTTCACTGAAAGTTAAAGCTTCACCTTCACTAAAATTACTGATCTCACAGTCAAAATCCTCATTGTTGAAAGCAAAGCTCGTTGTTGCTTTGGTATGGCAGTTTGCAACAATCCAACACCGCTAATGGTGAAATCTCAATTGTTCTGTTACTGTACATTCATAAAATACACATGAATATATAAAAATTAATCAAACACCTGCAAACTAGTTCGTATAAAAAAGGCTTAATTGTATTTTTGGTTTTTTATTAAACTACCTTAATCAAACACCGTTAGCATATATTTATTTTGTTTTTAGTTTTGTATTTTTATTTTCTATTTTTATGAGTAATTATAATGTAAAACTATTACCTTGACTTCATTTTCTTTTGTTTTTAAAATCCTGTATAAAAAATTTTGAAAACAACTAAAATAACTTAAATTTGTTTTCAATGTTTTGTAAAGTCCTTCCTTCTTCCTCTTACAAACTAAATATAAATACACTATTTTTTTTATTCCTTCCCCATATTCTTTTGAACTAAACACATAAAAAATAAAAATACAAAAATGAAAATAAATTTCTTTCACCTTACTCCCATTTTGTTTTCTGTTTTTAGAGATGTGTGTAGCAAATTTTGAAAACAACCAAAACAACTGGAATATAATTTATTTTCATAATTTTCTAACGCCTCCTCATCTCTCCTTCCGAACTAAACATAAATACACCACTTTTTAATTCCTCTCTTCCCACTTTTTGAACTAAGCATATTAAAAATGAAAATATAAAAATCAAAACAAAGTAAAAAGAGGCCCTTGACTTTGCATATTATTCCAATTTGGTTTTTCGACTTCAAAATATTTAGTTGTAAAATAGGTAATTTTAGTCCTTTCATTGTTAATTTAGATGAAAACTGTCACTAATTTAAATAAATTTCGTCGTTAATATAGATAAAAATTCTCTCTACTTTTAAAAAATTAAAGATTTAAACTGCCCGTTATGTAAACTTGAGAAACTAAAACTGCTCATTTTAAAGTCGAAGGAACATAGAAAATTAGGAGAACTAAAGTGCAGATAAACCTATAAAAAAATATTCTTTTGTATAAACTAATAATTGTTGGTTGTGAACATGATCAGCAATGATAGTTTCTTACTTGTGTATGGTGTGAGAAAGTACTTGATTGAAGAAGTGCATATCATGATCATGATCGGTGAGTGTGTGAGGGGGAGAGAGTGGCGGCGTAGAGGAGGTCGACGGAGGAGACGACGGTGGTTGTGATTGTGATGAAGACATTTGTTGATGATATCGTAAAAGAGATAAGAGGACAGAGTATGCCTCTTTAATTAATTAGTTTCTTGGAACTGCAGGGATTCACAATAATTTTCTTTTTTTAATTAATTTAATAGTAGGCATATTTGAATAATTCTGAAAAATAATATTACTGATTAGTCAATAGTAATAATGTCATTGATTAGGTTTCCATCTCTTTCTCTTTTCCATTTCCTCACCCCTGCACTTCCGCTGACTCTCATCACCCTCTGCTGCTCTCTCATACTATATGTATACATACACTGCCATCTCTCATTACTCATTATTCACCTTCATACATCCATATATATTATACAATAATTATGAGCAAGAGCAGGTACTGGCATATCCAAGGCCCTAGGCGAAATAGAAATAAGAAGTTTCTCTTTATAAATTTTTTTGAATTTTAAGTAAATTTTTTATATTATAAAATATTATGAATATTCATAAGTCTACATCCTTAAATGTAATCAACAAGATTAGGTAAATACAAATATAATAACTTAATAGCATCATATTATCCAAAAATTAAGCAAAATAACAAAACGGGTACCTAGAAGTTGACTATCTCCCACGACTTGCTTGAGTCCTAATGCTAAAATAAATACGAAGCAACGTGAGTTAATTACCATAAGTGAACAATTAAGAATATAATAAACTAAAAAGATGTTATAACAATAAATTATAAGTGCTCACCTTAAATAAAACACATAGGTGATCATTTAAAACACATTATTCGAGCATTTTTTATGCAAAATCATCAATAATGGTCTCGACATCAATATTGTCTACATACTATTTTTCTGCGTTACATTTCCTTCTTTATTTTTTTATAATATGTATAAGTATAAAAAAAATTTTTGGTGCCCCTATTTCTCTGGGGCCTGGGCCTGCGCCCCACTTGCCCCCATGAGGGCCGGCCCTAATTCTGAGTTGTATATTTATTTTATATTCCTCCCTACTAATTCAAAATTAATACAAATTATATAATACTTATAGAATGGAGTATAATTTGAGAGCGAACTAGTTTGAAGGACAGACTTTTCTACATCTTAAAAATTAGTGTTTTATATTAATAATAGAGTGGGAGACTACTAAAAAAATAATGATTGAGAAATGATTTTTATTTATATTTTACCGTTGCAACTATTTATGTGTAAAAAATAAAGTTTTTTTATATGGAATAAAAAAACATTACTTGCAATTAAATATGACATGAAATATACTATATACGTTTATTTATTAATAATGGAATCTATAATTGACTATACTAACTAATTTTATAGTAACTATAAAATAGAAAGATAATCGTAAAACATTGTGATAAATTTTTATTGATAGTCATGTATGGTAGATGCCTACAATTAAGATATTACTTAATTTCATCATGTATGTGTGGTATTTGCAGAAATGATCTTGCCAACGTCTTCTGCATTGAGATACTTGTTTGAAGGATGTAGAAAAAGAAAAATGTGTTAAGCCTCTTTTTTCTCGTTCAATTGTGCAAATGTCTGTAAGATAATATTGATAAGATTAGTAAATTGAAAAAAAAAACAACAATTGAAAAAACATATTAAAACGTAATGAAGTTACTACATTATGTTAATAGAAAAAAAGTAGTCATCTGTATAGTTAAGTTTCCTTATAAGCTGCATCAACATACTTACATCCAAGATGTTTTCAAATATTTGGCCACTTTTGAAATCTTTTATGTTGATCAAGCTTGATCTTGAAAACTCGTGATACGAGCGATCATCAACTCTTAGATTTAAAGAGTTTACATTTTACTAAAACTTTGGTCAGTTTGGATTACATGTAGAACAAACTTGAGAATCAACGGTAACCACAAATTATCATGGCATCAAAATACATATGTTCCATATATCTCTGCCACTACATATGTTACAGGCAAAATAATCATTTTCTCTCTTTCATTTCCTTGCGTCTAAGACTGATCATTTGAGTTATTCAATTAATATATTTGCATACATTGAGTTTCCTTCTGATGGCCTATAGTTTAGTCATTGAGATTCTATTATGGTATAACCATTCACTACAAATTGTTGGAACAACCTTCTTGATCGCAATATCGTTTGAGGTTCATTTTTTCTTGATTGCAAATGATATGAGAAATATTGTCTCATGATGACTTTTTTTCTCTTTGCAACATGACGTCCAAGTTTCAAAACTGTTTGGATTTGGTTGGTATATACAACACTTGAACGCCCTTCGGGGCTTTATCTAGTGGTGAGCATTTTATCAAATTTGATCCAAGGTGGAAATTGTTCTATGTGACTCGAATTTTCTCACACCTACGACACCTACTATGAAGGAGAACACAAAAATTAATTTGCAAGCTTCAAAATTAAATTGCTCAGCATGCAGAAGCCACACCTAGTGTGCATATTTTCTTCGTCCTTATTTAGTTACAAGATTATGTTTTTGACCAATGTAGATTGCTCATGATTCTGCTCATTAAATGCACCTTCATTGTTTGTTGTTTTCCTTCATTATATTGCTATAAATAGACATGCTTCCTGTAGTGTTTCGCAAGTTCCATTTTTTGGGATCAATCACTCACTCAAAGTGAGAGCTAGTGATATTTGTCTAGTTATTATTCCATTTTGAGAGAGTTTTTTGTGAGAGAAAAATTACTCTTTATCTTCGGAATTTTAGAAGACTTGTTGTACTAGCTTTTTACGTAATGGAATCATTTTGCTCGTCGTCATCTGTGGTTTTTTCTCTGTACAATGCAAAGGTTTTAATGTTAAAATCTTGTGTCCATTCTTCTCTTACTTCTCTTTATTCTCCAATTGAATTTGACCCTTTTATCGCATAGCGCTGGTACCACAACAAAACTAACCAGAAAATTACAAAAACTCCAAAAAAATTACTAGATAAGTAAAAAAAAAAAAAACTAATCTTTGGGAGAGTGGTGAATTTGTGCTTGTGGTCTTCGGAGAAGGAGGGGCATGCAACATAGAATGAGAGAAAAATTGAAATTTTGAAGAAGGAGAGATAAAGAAGGGAAAAGGTTGAAAGATTAGAGACATAGAGGGGATAATGGAGGTGAGATGATGAAGATGAGATGAGACGAGACGATGAAGGCATGATGGAGGGGATAATGTGCTCACCAACTTAGCAACATGACTTGGACGTATGGTTTATTTAATGTTTATGTTACGTGAAATTTAGTTTTTAATTATAAAATTATGCCATCTTAAATAATTTTTGTTTTTACCTTTTTACATTTTAATTTAATATTTTAATAATACAATTGAATTTATATATCGAGTTTAATTGAAATTAAAATTAAATTTTAAATTGAAATTAATAATAGAAAATATGATGTAGCTAATTTCTAGGGTCTATGTGGCACTTTTGTGACAGTTTCTTATTAAGAAACTTGGGTTGGAGTGAATGAATTGCTGAAATTAAAAAGTAATGTGTATACATGAGACTCACTAAAATATTATAAACTAATGTATAAGAAAATTTGGGTTGGAGATGGTTTAAGTTCCTCTTAAAAATTTGGATAATGTTCTTAAATGTGTGTATGTGAGTATGCGTGCATGCACACACCGTGTGTTTTCATATGTAAATATTTAAACTTAAAATCTATGACACATCATAACATGAACTAAAATATATGTATTATGTCTAAGTTTTATATGTACTTTACAACTGTAAATGCTAGTAATTATACTACATGTTAGCTCTCGTTATGTTAGCTTTCTCTCTACTTACACTACCTATTGCTAGTGATTGAGGAACCAACCAATATACCATGTATAGAGGACTATTTTTCCCTAATTAATTATATTAATTAATAGACGTAGTAGTATACCTAATTGAACCATTATATTAATTTAATTCACCAAACATAAATAGAGTTTGTTTGTTATATGTTAAAAAAGTGTAAAAATATTTTTATTGGTCGTGATTTTTTTACTTTCTATCATAGTAGTACTTTTAATCGTAAAAAAATGTAACCATATATAATATCTACTTTTACATGATGGATTAGTGATTGCACTTGTTCTTCAAAAAGGTGGTCTTATTCTTCATCACCAAAATAAAAAAAACATTACTCTCATCGAAGTAGTTGAAATTTGAGAGAAATGTCTCATCATTGAAGAAGGCAAGAAGCAAAGTTGATTCGTTTGGGGAATTTACTGAACATTTCATCCATAGACAATAATACGTACTATATAAAATAAATTGTATTTGGGAGGAGGTGCTTCTATGCTTGTTTTGAATTGCGATTTGCATGATCATAAGCTGATAGGGTAGGTTTTTTTTTAACATGGTTTGTTGGTGACTCCGGATTGTTGATCACTGAATATTATGTTAGTAGTATGTCCTGGATCTTTTTTTTATTTTACATTTCTGAAACTATTTCTCTATTTGTTCTTGATGCTTGATGTTGTCATTCTCATGGTGATATTATAGTAATGTACTTTCTTTTTTGTATTTAGGTGGTACTTCTGTTACTTTTTTAATAAAAATATGGTATTACTGATGAAAACAATTAAGTTGGGTGAAATACTTCAAGTAGTGAACTAATCTTTTATATACATATTAAAGATTTCGAGCATATCCTAACATTTCATGAATTACTTGACATGCAATGGAAGAAGAAATTTTACTATATTATTTCTAATTCTAATTAATCCGGCTAAATTTTAAAATTAATTTTATAAATATATTCATGTTGGGGTTGTCCATGTACATACATGTGCATGCATGTGATGTCTCCGTCCATCTCTATTATTTAAACATCTTGTTAATTGGGTTATAGTTTCATTTGTTCCAGACTGTTATTTATATAATTTATATAACTTTGTAAAAACACACAATTCCCCTCCTTTACAACTAAGTAGCAATATTCCAGTTTAAATAGCCTCCACAACTTTCATAGTTGCATTCAAATAAGAAATCTAAAACAGAGATATTTTATGGTTTGAAACTTGTTCATATAAAATTATTACATTTCGAAAATCTTGATCCCAAGGACGACCCTTTTCTAGAGTGTACCTCTACAGTGATCCTTCAAAAATTAGCATGTCAGAACATTAGTCCTAAAAGGTTTCAAATTAATGTTTCATCTACAATATTACTGTGAAGCATCATGGTTTCGATAGTTACTGAAATTCCATTTTAATGTGATTACAATCCACAATGATCATATCCAATCTCATTTAACGGAATGTGACTATAACCGTAACGTGACCATTACCAAAATTTGAAACCTTGGTCCTTAAAAAAATTATTACCAAATCACTTCCTCAAAAGTCTAAAACTTACCTTAATAACCTAATTATCCTTACCAAAAACAAGAATGGTGACGGAAGACTTTAGAAAAGTAACATTAACACTAACACTAACCTGGTAGTTCCTAGGCCAACATTGTAATGAAATATAGTGACACCATAGACCCTGTTATTTCTATGAACAACATCAATTCCATATATGATTGGAATACCTAACCGTGATTCAAGTGCCAATTTCTGAAACTCATCCACCATATTAGTCCAATCTGATGAAAGTGCCTTCTCAAAGGGTCCATTGTTTGGAGCACTGAACACACTGTCTTCATAGTCCACACAAACAAAATTGCAAACAAAGAACTTAACAGAATGAAGCAAAACACATTGGCTTCACATTTTTCAAAGCGAAATATCAAAACTTTGATGAACAAACAAACATTGATTGAAGGGGAAGCAACAGAGAGTTCGATTAGGGTCATTTGACCAATCTTCTCCTCCAAGGTCATAAGAGAAAGAAGGTTTAATTTGCATCTAGCTAACAGGTTGGTAGTCGAATGGTTGGGTTAGAAGCTCCACAGTTCAAACCTTATAAATGCACTTTGACCTATAAAAAAAGAGATAAATAAGGTTTTTGACACGAGCTTCAATGGACCAATCTTCTCCTCCAAGGTCATAAGAGAAAGAATGTTTTAATTAATTTATTAAGAGGTCTTTTATACCTTTAACATGTCACGTTATCAATCCGTAACGATCAGATAACATTGAGGACTAAAACACTTTACAAAAGAAAAAGTTAGGGACTAAATTATTTATTCTCTTAAGTTAAAACTAAAATGACTTATGAATTATAAGGCATGGACCATTTTACTATATCACTCTATAATAAACTGATGAAAAATTGCAGCATTTGATTAATGACTAACACTGGGAGGCAAAAAATAAAAGGCATGATGGTAATTGGAGTAAGAGATATATCAATATATTATGAGCATAAGATATACAATACAAAGAACCATCTATATATCTTACTTTAATTTCTACCTAACGAACATAATAGAGTATATATAATATATGTGCAGTGAGACTAATTAACAGAATAATGTTTTGAACATCTAAGTAACCATGTACAACATCCATGATATGAAAATTGATTAGTTTATATGTGCAACTCTATGTTAGTCTTCTTGTTTTGACAAGTTTAGACTCCTAATCTCTCTATCATTTGATGATGGAAAATGGAACTTCTTAGCAATAAGGCTCTCATTTTCCTCTTTGTTGTCAATTGATCCTTAATTGCAACCAAGTCCTCAATTTTGTCACCAATACTCTCATCTGAGTTTGAAACATCATTTGATTTATCTGAGTTTGATGCACTAACACCCTGAATTTGAAGTCCTGTTTTCAGGATCTTCCACGTGTTCTTTGTTGTTTTGATGATCACTTTCTTCTGTTAATTCATATGAAACCATGGTTTCATTGTTGTCCAATTCCTTCCCAGTGGCTTCACTTTTGTTCATCTCATTAGATTCTTCCAAGTTACCTTCATCTTTTGTTGTTTCAGTGAGCGTTGGTATTGGAGAATCTTCAGATATTTCAACTTTTTCCAACTTTTCCTCCTCCACATGATCTTTGACCTCTTGATTTGAATCAATTTGTAAATAACTCACTTCTTCTTCTTGACTATTTATATTTGGGATTTCTGTGTCTCTCATCTTGTCACCTTCACTAGTTGACATGGAAGATGAGAGCGCGGCTTCATTCTCGTTTAACTCGTCGCGTCTTCCTTCGAAATCGTTAGCAAAACTTGTGCTCATAGCTATAGCATTGATGAATGATTCTGTGGTTGCTTCATGCCTTGGTGATGCTTGTGATTCTTGTTCATCCTCTCTCTGAATCTCTAAGGATGATTCTAATATCAGAGAAATCAATGGTACCTGTTCATGACATAAAGAAAAAAAAATGTGTAATGTAAGTGTAAAGGTTAATCTAATGAAACATCCCAAGTTTAAAGATTCAGATGTTACTTTGTCATCAAATGATTCTTTTGATTCTTCATTCATATCCTCTGAAGTCACTATCTTTGCTAGATTAGGAGGTTCAACTAATGCATCCTGTCCAGTTTGGGAAGTGAGTTTGTCTTCATTGTTTTCATCATTCTTTAATTTCTTTTCTTCTTCCTTGTTACAAACTTCTGCACCATTCATCTTGCTTGACATGTTTGATTCTTCAATGGAATTCTCAGAGATATGACTCTGCTCCTAGTCAATGTCACAAATAACACACTAGTTAAGACTTAAAACTTTTTTTTGGTTTCTTATGAAAGGAAAACCATGTTGCAATTATGTTCAAATGATGGTGTGATTTATTTATCTTTAATTTTGTGCATTTGAGTGTCTGCTAAGTACATTTTTATTACCTTGTGGCTAATGTACCTAAGCCTCTAGGCATGGGACTACCATGTACCATATAGTTAACATTTTTTCAATTACAACACTATACGAAAAAATATTTTCACTTAGGTCCCATCATTTGCACTTATCTTTTACTATTAAAGTGTTGAATACCATAAGAAACAAATTAAAAACAATGTTATAATAAAACTAAATGGTGGGGTGAAGATTCTCACACCGCCCAATATTTCTACTGGCAAGATTCCAATAAGAAATAAAATATTTAGTAATTTGTGGTGAATTTTTTTTAGGAGCTTGTAATATATGTACCTAGGGACTTGGTAAATTATTTCCTTGTCATGTATGTACCTAGGGACTTAGTATTGCATAAGAACATGTAAAATATAATAATGGTAAGACATGTAATAATTGTGACAAAAGATTAAAACTATCCCTATTGTAGTATCCGAAGTACTACTAAAGTTGAAACCTTTTATTATATAGTGTTATAGTAATAGAAAAAAGAATTAAGTATAAGGACCAAATTGAAATTGAGCACCGCATATATTTTAACCTAAAGCAATAATATGCCAATCACAAACAGTTTTTATAATGTAGATCGAAACAAAAAATAAAATTTTACCAAACTCATACCTGAGAGTGACTCAAGTCATTGTTATGTGATTCAACATTTGTATTATCCATTGAATGCTCAATATTTTTAGGCATAGATTCAAGTAGACCTTCACCATTTGATATTTCTTGTGTCATACCCTCCATGTTAGGTTGCTGATCACCAAGGTGCATTTCTTGATTGGAAGCTGGTGTAGAAACTTGGTCTTCTATGGTCTTTTGTGGAATTGACAATACAGACCTTGGTGAAGATGATGATGAACTTGAATTGATTGGGATTTCATTGGTTGCTTCTTGTGACACAATTGATGCACTATTGTCTTCATTGCCTTTTTGTGTGTTATCTTGCTCAAAGGCGGTTGAGTTCCTTACACCAATGAGAACTTTTGTCTTATTCAAATTCTCTGATAAGTTACACTGTTCCAATTAAAAAACTAAAATTTTTAAAATGAAAGGAAAATTTTCCTATCTTTACTTGTTACCCTCCATGGAAGTAAGAAAGCAAATAAAATGTAAGTGTAGAAGGCAATAAATTGTTCAAACACAAGTTTAGAATAACAAAAAAAAAAACTCTTTTTTCCCTTGTAGATGAATATTATGTTAATTTAAAAGTTTACTCCCTACTTGACATTATTTTCCGTTTTGGTCCTTAAATGTAAAAAAAACTTTATAAATTAATCTCTGTTGTTACGATAGTATTAAATCTTGTTGAGTTCTCTAGTATTTCATCTAACATGACAAACACATCAGCAATATCTAACATCATTATAACGATAAGGACTAATTCGTAAATGATTTTATATATGAAAACAAAAATGCATTATTTTTTCATATAGAGACCAAAACAGAGTGTCAAGGAGTGCATGTTAACATCCAGGACACACAACTAAAGTAGCACTAAAATGACTGACCTCTAGTTTCTCTGGATGTGTTTCATAAGGAAGTTGATCAACACGGGTATCCATCAACCGCTTCCAACGCGACGTGACATTAGAAGGATGGAAAGGTTTAGGAGGAGCATGATCATTTTCTCCCACAAAACCTTTCATGTTACCAAAGATGTTATTATGATCATTGCTCATAGCATATGTTGGAGTATCATCAGGCATGTCACCTGAGGACATAGAGCTCACATCAGCAGCATTATTTTCCTCATCTAATGTTTCTAAAGTAACAGGTGAAGAAATTTCCCTCCAATTGTTCACTTCTGAAATATCCTCCTCACTAAGTCTTTGAACTTCTCTTGAATGGAGTGAGGCACCCCACATATCTTCACTACCAGAAGTTACATCTCTATCAACGTCTCCATCATAGATCATGGATTCTCCATCTGTGGTTGTGATTGTTTCATGGCTCTCATCATGTGTAAGTGTTGGTGATCCAATTTCAGAAACCTCCACTTGTAAGTCAGAAGCTAAGGAACATGATGGTGTGTGATTGATGTGTCTACCAAATGAAGAAACCGTGTCTTCTTGGTTCTTATCAACTGGAGATGAAAGGGATTCATATAAAGAATCATTTATGTTTGTGGCAGCAGCAGTAGATATTGGAAAGTTGAAAACACTTTCTTGAGGCTTTGGAGCTATTTCATCATTTGTTGTTATTGGATTTAAGTCTTTCTCATTTGCTTGGCTTGACATGCAATTTGTTGCATCACAATTGTATTCTTCGTCATCTTTAATGGAATCCATTTCAATTTTATCTTTCCCATCCTCTTCTTGTGTTGTTTCTTCTTCTTCAATTTGTGAATTAGGACCTTTTGATTCATTTTCATTGCCCTCTTTGGTTGTTAGTTGTTCAAGCTTGTCATGATTTTCCTTACCTACATGAGTAAGATATATGAAATTTCATTATAAAAAGGACATATGTATTATTATTGAAAGTATAACACAGTATAATTGTTTCATAAGTGTATTCATATTTTGAGGAAAATAAATGAGTATTTTCTCAATTTCAATGCTACAAAAAATTCCTCTCTCTATCAATATATATATATATATATATATATATATATATATATATATATATATATATATATAACCATACAGTCATTTAACAATTCATCTCCCTTAAAAGTTCACATTTTATTTTTAGTTATAATCACGGGTATTGCATTCAGTAAAATTAAAATGCTTGTAGGGGTAATTGTCCCCATAAAGATTAGCATGAATTTGCTCTTGCTTCGAACTCTTAAAAGAACACCAATTAGAAGAGTAAGTCTATCTATGTCCAAGGAACTGGTCTTCTACTCAGGTAATATGTCGAGGATACACGAAAATCAGAAAATAAAAAAAACAGAATGAAGAGAAAGGTAAAAAGCAAAAAAAAAAAAAAGTTGTCACCTGGAATCATTCTTAGTCTTGAATGTGCCAGCTTGTGGTCTCTGGCTTCAAGATCTTTTTGTGTAGGATCTAATGCCATGTCTTTTTGGGGAGTTGTCAATTCTTGCATGAAACTATCCCCTGTGAGATTTGGTTTCTCTTCATGAGGATCATAAGGAAGATCAAAAGGGCTTCTTAAAGCAGATGGAGCAGAACCTGGCATTTCTATTCCATCAAAATCTCTTGGAGAATCAAAAGGATTCGCTCTTGTAATAAACAATGGTGCAACTTGACTTGGGACAACAAACTTCATATCAACTAGACCATTCTCAATCTGTAACTTCATTTGTTTTCTTGCTTTTCTTCTTGCTATAAGACTCTCCAACCTTTTGTTCCTCTCCATCTCACAGATTCCAAGATCCATTTGACTTTGCTGATCTTCCTCTCCTAAATCTATAGCTTTGTTGATATCCTCTTGAATCTTTTTCTCATCATCCATTTTTTCTGACTTTTTCTCTAAAGTTAACATTGAAGGTTCAACAAACATAACATGCTTTTTAGGAGCCTCAAGTTTTTTTACACCCAATTTATGATCCAAATGACCCAAATCTCTCTCATAAGATTCAATTCTACCAATCTCACCATTCATTCTGGTGAACTCATTACAAAAAACTGCTGATAAATTCTTGGCTTTTTCTTCTAAACCACCATACACATCTAGCCTCTTCCCTGTGAAATTTCTTCTTCTGCTTGTTGCGTTCTGTGATGGATACTTATAAAGCATTTTGCATTTTTCATACTTGGGAATCTTAGGTGGACATTTTGGTTCAACCTTTTTTTCCTCTTCCTTTTTCTCTTCCTTTTTGACAAATCTAAGTTGAGTTTGCTCAGAACTCCAAAAGATTCCAACAAAAATTATAATGCACACAAAAAATGGGAATAAGAACACTAACAAGTTGAAAATATAAGACAGAAAAATGTATAGGATGAACAAAAATAACAAAGCACCAGAAACTATTGGATGCTTTTGTACAAAATTGTAGCTAACATTAACTGAATGATGAAGAACTTTGAACAAACTAAACTGAATTTCCTTTGCATTCAAACCCATCTTTGTTTCTCTGAATGCAGATAGAAAGGAAGGAAAAAATCTCTACTTTGTAACCTTGTGGTTGCAATTCAAAAAGAAGAAAATCTAATGGGAAATGATTTAGCCATTACCATATCCAAACAAGTCACTATAATCATAATAATGATAATTGAATGGGATTGACATTTGTTTTTGTTACAAAATGTACATGTAACTGGTCTTTTAGGTGAAGAACAAACTAGAATTAGAATA
The DNA here is from genome assembly GCA_037177725.1 of Cyamopsis tetragonoloba. Taxonomy (NCBI): domain Eukaryota; kingdom Viridiplantae; phylum Streptophyta; class Magnoliopsida; order Fabales; family Fabaceae; genus Cyamopsis; species Cyamopsis tetragonoloba. The sequence goes on from CM074119.1 coordinate 68,546,184, forward strand.
TCATTGATAAAAACGAGAATGTAGCTCCATGAAAATCATCAATTCTTTTTTGAAAAACTAAAGAAGGAATAGCAGAGAGAAAATAGGTTAACTAGTTTCTAAATTATGGTCATTAGTGAAAAATCTGTTACCTTTCCTTTGACGAATGGTTAGGCATTGAAGTGTCACAATTTAGTGCTTCTTTTTTAGGAAATTTTTTAATTGGCTCATAATTTGATATGACCCTCTAATTTAGGAATTTTGGGACTATGTGTTTCTCATCCATTTTGATAACCGCAAACAAAGGGGAAAAAATTATGCAAAATATGAAAAATGTTTTTACAATTCCAAGTCATTTTGCTACATAGTATGGTTATATACAAATTACAACACAGTGAACACTGAACACACTCTTTTGGTTGCATTAGGATCCTTGCTTGCAATTTCTAGGGATTTCAACCATTGAATTTTATTAATGATAAAAATTACAATTTTTTAACCATGATGTGTGGTGAGGTGATAGCTCACATCGTCCCTTAACCACATGTATGGAGGTTCGATCTCCCATCGATGAAAATGGGGTGACATTATGTGGCCACCGACAATCGTTTCATGCGAGCTTTGCTGGGAGGAAGGGATAAGTCATGGATTCCAACAATATACACTAGAAGAGACCCAAAAAAATTATGATTTTTTAATGTGTGCCATAGGCATATAATAATAAATTTAATATAGAAATTTTTTATTTTACAAAGTATCACTTGTTTCCTAAAATTTAAAACCAATAAATAATATTTACTTTTTATATAGTAATTTAAAGTATTTATTAAAGTGTGCTTGGTATGTTTTATATTTCTTTTATCATTTTTTAATGCATGTCCATGAACACACATTAAAAAATCGTAAACATTAAATAAAAACATTGTTTAGCTCAATTACTTGCATCATGTTAATTGGTCTCAACAATTTAGTGTTTGCTTGATTAAAGATAACTTTGAATTAATTTTCTATAGTTTGTATATTTTTAGTGAAAAAAATTCTATTTTTATATATTGTAAAAGATAGTGTATTGAGTGTCACACTCATGTAGTTCAGTTGGTGACCATATTAAGACATACATGTGTGGATATCCAGGTTCAATTCTCATTTAATCTACTTTCCTAAGAAAAAAAGATGAGTAGGGTAAATATATGTGTGCTAATAAGGTAACACACGTCTATTAGGACTGTTCATGGTTCTGGACTTCTGATTGACTCAAGAGTTGAATCAAAATTGAATTAGAAAGCGGTTCGGTTTGTCGAATTGGTTTCATTTACCTTGATCGATTTTTTAACCGGATTCGTTTTTGCCCAAACCGATTGGAACCATTTTTTATTATTAAAGCAAAACCTCAATTTCACCATACCATAACCAATTTTGGCGTGTTTGAACCAATTTTTACAATTGAATAGAACCTAAACCGATTTTACTTTTCCCTAAGTAGTTTGAAACCATTTTTTAAACCGCTTCTGACTTGTTTTTTTAAAAGTGATTCATCTCTAAGGTGATGCAATTTCATTTGGTTAACAATTCAGTTCCATTTTTTTAACATCCCTAACATCCATGTATATTACTTGTTTTTTGTAAATTCTTTATATATATACACATCTATTTATTAAACTAACATTTCAAGCCCCATTAGAAGGCAAGTATTGCCTCATGTTAATAATCTAGATAGGTTTTACCTATAGCTTCTCTAATAGTCTACTACTAATGATAAAAAGTTACTAAGATTAATCCTGAATTAATACCTATATAATCTCCACCTTCCATTTATAATTAAATGAGTTGAGGTCTCTATACAAATTTTTTTCAATTCCCCATTCCACTCCAACTTCCCATGAGAAGTCTTCACTAATAATTTAGGGTTCGTTTGATTTTTTTTTGAAAACAATTTTTTGTTTTTAAAATTAGAAAAATAAAAAATGCGTTTGGCAGACGAGTTTCCAAAAATATTTTTTGGGAACAGTTTTTGTTTTTCAGTATTTAAAAACCAAAATATGAAAACATCTAGGACTTGTTTGAAAGAGTTTTGGTTTTTAGTTTTTAAAAATTGTATTATAAAACAGTTTTCAGAAATAGTTTTTGAAAAAAGTGAGAGGAGTTTTCAATACAAATTTGTGTGTAAATTCAGAAAACTGAAAACCAAAACATGTTTTAGATGTTTTTATATTTTAGTTTTTAAATACTGAAAAATAAAAACTGTTCTCGAAAACTGTTTTTGAAAACTCAACTGTCAAACGAGTTATTTAGGGATTGTTTGAAATAGTTTTGTTTTTTAGTTTTTAAAAATTGTATTATAAAATAGTTTTTAAAAACAATTTTCAAAAAAAGTTAGAGGAGTTTTCAATACAAACTTGTGTGTAAATTCAGAAAACTGAAAACTTTTAGATGTTTTCATATTTTGGTTTTTAAATACTCAAAAACAAAAACTGTTTTCGAAAACTATTTTTGAAAACTCAACTGTCAAATAAGTTTTTTAATTTTCTATTTTAAAAAACAGAAAACTATTTTCAAAAAGAGAAATCAAACAAGCCCTTAGTTTTCTGTTTTTATAAACAGAAAACTGTTTTTAAAAAGAGAAATCAAACAAGCCCCTAATACTTAGGACTTGTTTGATATCTCTTTTTGAAAACAGTTTTCTGTTTTTAAAAACAGAAAACTAAAAAACTCGTTTGGCAGTCGAGTTTTCAAAAACAGTTTACGGGAACAGTTTTTGCTTTTAAGTATTTAAAAACTAAAATATGAAAACATCTAAAACATAATTTTCAGTTTTCAGTTTTCTGAATTTACACACAAATTTGTATTGAAAACTTCTCTCACTTTTTTAAAAACTGTTTCTGAAAACTGTTTTATAATACAATTTTTAAAAACTAAAAATCAAAACTATTCCAAACAAGTTCTTAGTTTTGATTTTTAGTTTTCAGTTTTCTGAATTTACACACAAATTTGTATTGAAAACTCCTCTCATTTTTTTCAAAAACTGAAGACAATTTTATAATACAATTTTTAAAAACTAAAAACCAAAACTATTTTAAAACAAGCCCTTACTCTCCAAGCTTTTTTAATTGGTGGACAACGAAGCTATGTGATTCTCGCCATACAATTGACAAAGATTAATGTCTATCAAAGTCAAAATTTTTAATTTGCATTATACTTTCTTTTAAAAAAAAACACTCATAATTTATTCGATATTATTTAAAGATTAAAAATAGTATTCTTTTTTCATAATTTTTGTAGGTAACATAGATTTGCAATCTATCAAAGGTGGAACAAAGCTTTTCTTCAACTGTGACATTCTTGAAGCATTAGAGATGATCAAAAGGTTGTTTCAATTTAGGGATAAAGGTGATAACTTTACATTTGTGTCTTACAATTAAACTTTTTGATTTTAAACAGGTAATAATAATAATAATAATAATAATAATTTTACTTTATTTTCTGTTATATTCTCTTTTGATTTTTATATTTTTTAATATTTAATATCTTATTCCATTCTACTTTAATTGATGTACGAAACACAAAATAGTAGTTTAGTGTCTCACATATGTCAAACACTACCATACATATAAATACAAAAATCACATTGAATATACTTTTTACAGGAACAAAAAATCTATCTATATATAGTGTCTCTAATGGAAAGTTATAAACAAAAGACATATTTCCATTCCATTTGAAATCTGAAAAAACTGTGGCCCTCACTGTTCCCCATACGTGTGTTGCCGATTTGTACACGACAGCCACAGAGGCCACGCCTCCTATTCTAACAACCGTACACTTGTCAACATCTCGACCCCAGAAAACGTGCTCCCCTACGCATCTCCGCAGTCAATCCCTTCCCGCACACAACCGGAACCAATGCCAATTGCCAAACCAACAATCAAATCAACAAAAAACAAAAATAATTTCATTTAAAAAAGAAAATCAATTTTGACCGTTAAGATCTTCAAGTCTCTAATCCAACGGCTATCATTTTCTGTTGGATCACCTTGTCTCTTCCTCCTCTCTCTCTTCTTTCTCTTGCTACCATTGGCACTCAGAGGAGAAGATAATCTCGGAAACTCACACATAGATATATACTCGCACATGCACGCGAACGCGACGAAGATATTCAAAGTTTCAATTTTTCCCTTCTGTGTCTATCTCTTTCTCTAGCAATGTCTGCGTTGGAGTATCTATCTCCGTTAACACACACCAAAATCTATCTTAATTCGGACTCCTCGAAGTCCAATTTACACCACTGGCGGAAATCATCAAGGGTGTTCGGCCAGAACGCGTGTCGTTTCGTTCCCAATTCGGTTCCGATTAGGGTTCCGAGCTTATGGAGGGACACGAGGAGGTTCGATTTGTGGGGAGGGTTGAGGATGAAGAGGGTCCCCAGGGCTACAGGTGGCCAAGAGAGCGATTCCGGCGAGAAGAGCGGCGAAGGTCAAGGGGTGGATAAGGGTTCACCCGGGTCTGGTTCGAACCGGAGGAAGGAGAAGCAGGGGAAGGGAGGGTGGTGGTGGTGGTGGTTGGGTTCCAAAGGAGGGAAGTGGCGGTGGCAACCCATAGTTCAGGCTCAAGAGGTCGGGGTTTTGCTTCTCCAATTAGGGATTGTGATTTTTGTTATGCGATTACTTAGACCTGGGATTCCCTTACCTGGCTCCGAACCTAGAGCTGCAACTACTTTTGTTAGTGTTCCTTACAGCGAGTTCTTGCAAAAGATAAACAGTGATCAGGTTCAGAAGGTGGAGGTTGATGGGGTCCACATCATGTTCAAGCTGAAATCTGATGATGTTGGTGGTGAAGTAGCTTCTGCGACTACTAAGTTGCAGCATGAGTCTGAGTCTGTGGTTAAGAGTGTTGCTCCTACAAAGAGGATAGTTTACACTACCACAAGGCCTAATGATATAAGAACCCCTTATGAAAAGATGCTTGAGAATGAGGTGGAGTTTGGGTCGCCGGATAAGCGTTCTGGTGGATTCTTCAACTCTGCTCTGGTAAACTTGTTGCTTTGTGTCATTGGTCAAGGTTATGTAATGTGATGTGATGTTCAGCTGTTTGACCACCTGCATTATTTTGTTGCTGTAAACTCTAAGGCGATAAATGATATTGTTCCTTAAAAAATAGGTTAAGATTATGATGAGGTTGATCTGGGGGGGGGGGGTGTTTGAAGTTTAATACTCAAATTCCAATATATTCAGTTTTCTAGGGCAAACCTTTTAGTCCCAAAAGAGGAATAAGATTATCGACTTTCTCCAATTATAATATTTCTATCTAAGCTATGAAAGCTGAGTCAGTGCTTAATGGCTATGGCACAGAAATTGACACTAATGCTGACTTCATTCTCATACTCGCAGATAGCCTTGTTTTACTGTGCCGTGCTTGCAGGGCTTCTTCATCGATTCCCTGTAAGCTTTTCTCAGGTCAGTTTGATATCCTTCCCTCTCTCAATTTCTTAGAAATTCATCCCTTCAGAACAATTTTTACAAGTAATCATATGCTATGTGCAGCATACAGCTGGTCAGATTAGGAATCGCAAATCAGGAACTTCTGCTGGTACGAAATCATCTGAACAAGGTGAAGCAATCACTTTTGCTGATGTTGCTGGTGTTGATGAAGCCAAGGAGGAGCTAGAAGAGATTGTGGTAGGCTGAGCTTTCTTCGGTTAATTTTCTGTGCTTAAGAGTCTTTAGTGTGTATGCATGGCTTTCTATTCTACAATTATCTTTCTATTTTTCCGTGAGATTTTGGTCATGTGGGGAAATAATTTTGATTATGCTGATGTTCTCTTGCCAGGAATTTCTTCGAAATCCAGACAGATATATACGACTTGGAGCTCGTCCTCCCCGAGGTGTTCTCTTGGTGAGTGGTACATGATACATGATAACTTAATCATCCCAGGATGAAACCACATGATGGTCTGTCAGCAAACACATTGATATTTGCCTGGGAAAGGGGTCTAATATGGGAAATGTCTATTTGAAATATTTTTCGCCAGAATCCAACAAAGTTTTCTACTATATTATTTAAACTTTAATTTCTCATACTTACATACTTAGAAAAAAAAAACTGGATTATATTGTGTCCGATTGAGCTGGTAGTTTGTGCTTGTACTTGATATGTGGATTATTACAGCTAAGTTAGGTTTTTTGTCAAATTATTTTTTTTAGTTTGACATTTAGGTTGATCTTACAGGTGGGCCTTCCTGGGACAGGTAAGACCTTACTAGCCAAGGCTGTGGCTGGGGAAGCTGACGTGCCATTCATAAGTTGTTCTGCTAGTGAGTTTGTAGAGTTGTATGTTGGTATGGGTGCTTCTCGTGTGAGAGATCTCTTTGCAAGGGCAAAGAAAGAAGCACCATCCATAATATTTATCGACGAGGTAAGAATATGTATTGTTTTGTTCTGCAGGATATTTTTTGAATTAATATTTAACTAGTCAAACTCTCTTTGCGCATACAGATAGATGCTGTGGCGAAAAGTCGCGACGGTAAATTTCGCATTGTCAGCAATGATGAACGAGAACAAACCTTGAATCAACTGCTCACTGTTAGCATTCCTTTGTTATTTATTCCTTGTGATGATTTTGGGGGGTTTGAGGGAGGGGTTATATCACGATGAGGCTAACATGTCTAAACTGCGTTGCAGGAGATGGATGGATTTGACAGCAATTCTGCTGTAATTGTTCTTGGAGCAACTAATCGCTCAGATGTCTTAGACCCTGCACTCCGCCGACCAGGAAGATTTGATCGAGTAGTTATGGTCTGGATTCTAGTTTTGATGTATTACCTTATTTATTAAAAAGACCTCAACTTTGCACATCTTTAGCAAACATTGCTTGTTTTCTCTGTAGGTGGAGACACCTGATAGGATTGGAAGAGAAGCCATCTTAAATGTTCATGTTACCAAGAAAGAACTTCCTTTGGGCAAGGATGTTAACCTTGGTGACATTGCTTCTATGACCACAGGTTTCACAGGGTAATTGGGCTGTTTCCTCCATACTTTTTCACTTTTCCTTTAAATATTGAGAAGACTTTAGTTTTAATCTGACACATGGTACTCATCATTGAAGAGCGGATCTTGCAAACCTAGTAAATGAGGCTGCCTTATTAGCAGGAAGACAGAACAAAGTTGTTGTGGAAAAAATGGACTTCATCCAAGCTGTGGAAAGATCAATAGCTGTAAGTTACAATTTCCCACTGTGAATGCTTATTTACTTCTTTACCCACTTTGGTCACCTATCTGTCAAATCTCGATGTGTTCAATGAAAATTTTTGTTCTGTAAGTGACTCATTTTCCTGTTGTGGATAAAATGAACCAAATTACTTTCAGGGCATAGAAAAGAAGACTGCCAAGTTACAAGGTAGTGAGAAGGCTGTAGTTGCACGACACGAAGCTGGTCATGCTGTAGTTGGTACTGCAGTTGCAAATCTTCTTTCTGGACAACCGCGTGTTGAGGTAAACCATGGAAAAGATGCTTTGTTCCTGGCTATTCAAAGATGTCACTGCCATTACAGATATGCAGATTGTGCTTGATTCACATACTTGCATACTTGACTTTTTAGAATTATTACACCATTTAAATTACATTTTTGGTTCAAAATTACTCTTAAAATTGGTGATTTCTTGTTCATCTCTGATTATGAGATGATTAATATTGGCTTGTGTCATTATGACTCCATAACTGATAAAGGAAAAATATTGAATATCATAATGATTTGGTAATTGGATTTTTAGTTATCTAAACAAGAAAATTATTGAAGACACATATTAAGATTACGTGTTGACTGTTGTCACATCAGTCATCTAAATATTTGTGGTCTCTCTCTTAGATCTAAAACTTAATTACATTTTTCCTTAAGGAGGATTGAAGTGGTGACATAAAAAGGACAAACTTGATAGTTGTTTTGTGGAATAGTCTATTGTCATTCATTATTTTCTATTGCGACACCTTTTCTTCTACTTCCATCTTTGTTCTCTTTATTTATCCTCATTTAAAGCTAGGGCATGAAAATAGACTACAAATTAATCAATATTATTAATTAAAGGTATTTTAGAAAAAAAACAATAAAAGTAGTTGAAAAGTAGTAGCAATAGACACTCCCTTGTTTCGTATCTTTGACTTGGTGATTTGGTGGCAAAAACCTTGAGGACAAATTTAATGGTTCACTCATTATGTTTTGAATCTAGAAAATCTAAAGAACAGAGAGAAGTAGAGAGAATCTGAACAGAGAATTTAGGGATTTTAATTTGTGTTCATTATTCAAGTCAATGATTGCAGAACTGAGGATTAGCTTTTATAGAAGCTGGACTAGAACTATCGACAGAATCTAACATCCAGTGTAACTAACTCATCTGCTATAACTAACTGCTGAGTCAGTACTTTGACTAGTTCATTATACCAATATCTAATATTCACCAAGCTAGATATTTATCTAATATTATGTAATGAGGGTTAGTTTAGGAAAATAAAATAAAAATTACTTGAAAGGAGTGTCGATTGATAACCTAAAATGCTTTACACAGTTGTTCCTTGGGTCAAACCCATGTGAGTGCATTTAGTTTATTAAAAAAAATTGATAACCTAAAATGGCAATTTGCCCACCCTCACTATATTTGAATGTATACTTGCAAAAACTTCTATTTGGGAATTGCAGCCTACTTGTAGATTTTCCATAGATGAGTTATGTATTGGAAATAATTCTCGTGTTAGTCAAATGCATACTCATAAACTTTTCAAGGTTAATTCAGTCAGTGCCTTATAATCTTGTATATGTTATCAGAAACTAAGCATATTGCCCAGGTCAGGAGGGGCTTTGGGATTTACTTATACTCCTCCAACAAATGAGGACAGATATCTGCTTTTTATTGATGAGTTGCGTGGCCGTCTAGTGACCCTCCTTGGAGGACGTGCTGCTGAAGAAGTTGTTTATTCTGGTCGAGTGTCCACTGGTGCACTTGATGACATACGAAGAGCAACTGACATGGCTTACAAAGCTATAGCTGAATATGGTCTTAATCAGACGATAGGCCCTGTATCAATTGCTACACTTTCTAATGGTGGACTTGACGAATCTGGGGGATCAGCTCCTTGGGGAAGGGATCAGGTCCTGTGTTTCATCAACTTCTTTTTTGCTTCCTTCTTCATTTTCAGTATGCTGATTTTTAATCTGAACATAACAGGGACACCTTGTTGATCTTGTTCAAAGAGAGGTCAAAGCACTGCTGCAGTCTGCGCTGGAGGTAGCACTGTCCATTGTACGAGCTAATCCTACTGTTTTGGAGGGTCTTGGTGCTCATTTGGAAGGTAACTGTACTTGCAGCGTGCCTGTGTTGATTATTTGGTGATTGGTGGAGTAGTTTGTTTTTATGGCTGAATAATTTGCGATGAAAATCTTCACCTTAATTAAATGTCTAATATGTATGTTTAGGGGTAGGGCTTAACTTATTTTTATTAATGTACTATGTTAAGAGTAGTATGTCTCATTCTATGTATAATTTTTTACAAAGAGGGAAGAGAATATAATATTGAAAAATATATAAGAAAAATCCATTTTTGGATTCATCTTATCATATACATCATACTGACATACTTATAAGATCATTCATTAATTCAAAATTATTTAGTACTCCAATTATATACATCTGAGATCTAGACTATGCTCATTATGCATTTTTGTTTGACGTGACTTGGGCTGGTTGTGCATGCTTTTGATTTGATGTGTATTGCCACTTTTATGATTTTCTTGATTAGATGTCTTTGTTTACGTACATGGCTTGCATTTCTTTTAGTCATCTTTTGTCATCTTCACTTCCGCAAAAGATAATTTGTTGTTTTAGGCATGCTAAATCCAAATGTTTGACAATAAAGTCTTTATCTTCAACCATAAAATTGGTAATTGGAATGTGTTAATATCGCTTGTCTAATTTGAAAAGACAGATTTTCTAGGTGCTTTCATACATGCCCTGTCTTTTTCTGTTACCTCCATGCTGTTTCTTACCACTATTTAATATTTGCATGGATGAATTGAATTGCAAATTTTGGTTTTTGACTTCTGAACATTACACCACCCTGAATATTACAGTTATATATGATACAATGATAATGTGAAGGGACTTTAATGAACTTGAGATATCAGCATCCTGTGTTTATGTCAACTGTATATAGATATGTTGATATTGAGCCTCTGTTTTTTGTGAAGCCAACGTGTTTTGAATTCTGATAGTTCTTATTCTTCAGAAAAAGAGAAGGTAGAGGGTGAAGAGTTACAAAAGTGGTTAAGATTAGTAGTTGCACCAACTGAGCTTGCAGTCTTCATTGAAGGCAAGCAGCAACAGAATCTTCTCCCGTTGCAGACAGCTTCCTGAACAATCGCAAGTAGTCTTTTAAGCTACCAATGTGAAGTGGAACTTGAGGTATGATTTTTGACGTCGCTTCGCTAAAGCCGGTGAAGTTATACCTCAAATAGCATGAGCTCACCCTCACAACATTGTATATTCCAGTAAGGTGAATTTTGGCATCTTTTTTTAACATAAAGCCAGCCTGTTATTTATGTTAACTCATAATTCACTCAACCAAAGCCACAGGAAGAAGAAAGATGAAGATATACATATACTAGTGCCTCTCTCCAACTACATAATTACTGGTAATTGAATTTGCTGTAGATTGACTCTTGTTTCAGTCATGGTGTGGCTGTTTGCAATGTAATTAATATATAGTTTGTATACAATGTGATCCTGTGAAATATATAGGGCTCTGCTATTTGTTTCACCAAAAATATTTTACTGAAATTTCTTGCTAGTAACGTCATTTCTAGTTCTCCCCATCAAAGCAGGCAAATTCATCATCAACTGCAATTATGTTGTTGCAACTTGTTTCAGATTTTCTGTCATCTGAATAAAATTTTGGGATGGATAATCAATCCGCATGGGAGCTACCATTTTGGAACAGAGATAGCTTAGGAGAGGATTTTTCTCCCTCTTTTGGGTGCAAAAAAAAAAATAAAAAAAATAGAGGAATTAACCCCATATTTTCTCGAGGCTGCTACATCATCTAATCACTTTGTCCTTATTTAGAACACCAGTGAAGTAAGCAGTGACTAGATTAAACTTGTTTCTAGTCATTTGTCCAGATGTGAATGATTGTGAGAATTTTGTATTTCATATAGCAGGATTTTGTGCTACTTGAAAGGGAGTACACAAATATCTGGTACTCAATGAATGGTTTTTTATTATTATTATTATTATTATTTTCACTAGATAGCAATCGCATTGTAACTTGCTAGGGTGCTTCTATGGGACCATTTCCTTTGTGGCTGAGTTTCTTTGGAAAGTTGCAATGTGATTGTTAATCATTGTCTCATCCATCTACTGTTCAGACACTTGGGCTTTGGACTATCAATACTGCAAGAGAAATATTGGTGAACCTGCCTCACCCGGGTAGGGACGCTGCTATTTGCGTTACATCCTTTTCTTGCTGCACCATGCAGTAAACATGTTTTAAAATTTGATAGTCAAGAAAACGTTCACTTGAATTCTAGAATCCTAGCAAAGTGTGATACGTAATGTGTGGTGTGCATAGTGTCAGCCTCCGGGCAGTACCAGGGAAAAAATGTAAATCACTTAATTGATTTATCTTTTGTGGGGAGGCGGGGGTGTTATCAGCAAAAGAAGTGGAAATCAAATGAGAAGTATTGCATTTCAAAAGCTCATTCTTTGGTTTGTTGGGTTGTAGAAAGTCATCAAAACGGTGAGTTTACCTCGTTTTAAGGTCAGGACTTGCACTAAAATTTTATAGTTAAAACACTGTAAATTTACGTTCATTAGTGGAATTAAGAATTCACCCTATACAATTTTCACGGTTATAACCGCACAACTGTACCCGAGGCTGTGGTCTTTGGTGACTTGCTTTGTAAAACGTAAAATTACATTTGGAAGGAGAATATTTGTAATTATCATGATTAAGAATTCACCTTGATGGATAATATTTAACTGATTCATAGTTGACCATTTTTTATTTGGTCCAATGGATCTGATTTTCTGTGGTCAGCATTGACGGACTACAGTGAAATTAGTGAGAGTTGTTGGATTAAGATTGGATGGTTGAGAATTAAGTAGTAAAAAGTAATATAATTGTTATTATTTAGAAAATAACAACTTGAAAACTTGGAATTGCTTACAGCATATATAAAATTCATTTCCTCCATAGTAATCATCTTTTTTTATTACAAATTAGAAAATCTTTTTAATTGATATATAAAGTATAAGGTTTGGTATAGCATGAGTAAATTTTGAAATTATGCACCATGGACCAATAAATATGATTCCTTGTATTTTTTAATAAAATACTCAACGGATAAGATAATAATTGTATGATCTAGTTGGTCAATGATACAAAGAAATTATAAAATGGTGAAATACTCTTTGTAGAGAATCCAATATCTAGTTGTAGATGTTTAGACAATGAAGAAACAACCACGATTCTGTGGTGTTATTCTTTTTTTTGGGGACAAAAGAAGAATTACATATATGATCATAAAAGAAAAGGGCCAAGCCCAAAAATCTAAATGTAATACAAAATGATGAAGCAATATAAGAATGAGTGTTAATATTTGTGCCATATCTTTTAATAATTGTGTCACTCTCCATTCTAGAAAACATGTTAATAAAGTGAAAAAAAAAACTTACAAACAAGTGTTTTTTAAAAAAAGGGTGGTACGATTATTATAAGGAATGGCGTAGATATTAATATAATTTGAAAATAGACTAGGAATAACAAAGAGATATAAAACAAGAATTAAATTTAACCCAATTTTTTGAGGACGTTAAGACCTTCTACAATTCTATTAGTGTTTTTGAGATTAATTAAAAGAAATATACTACAATAAATATGTTAATAGTTCAAAAGTTGCTTAGTCAAAGAGCACAACTTATTTTGAACTTCTAATCTTAAGGTATATACAATAGTACTATATTTTCTTTATGGTTGTGTAAAGACCTAAAACAAAATGTGACACAATTATTTATTTTTTTATGACTTTAAATAATTTTTTTTTCTTCTTAAGGTATTTATACTTAAAGTTGTGATTAATTTTTTTTTTTAAGTTGAGTTTGCACGAAATAATTATTGAATGACTACGAAATATCGCTCCATTCTTAGCAACAGGAGATCGAACCCCACACATATGATGAGTTACCACTAAGCCACCTCTCGTCATTTTATAACTTCACATGATGGCGATGAAAAAATAAACTTTTGTTGTTACAATAAACTCATGTTAGAGTATGCAAACCTATCATACATTTATTAAGTCAGAGAAGCCAAATATATTATACATTATACATATATTAAATTTGATTAGAATTCTCTTAAAAAAATTCAACTATCTACTAATTATGTTGTATATTTTGTTGGTTAATTTATTTTCTTTCTTGTTAAATTTGTCATAAGTATTTTACAATTGACCCATTTTATATCTTTTATTTCTTGTAATTATTATTACTTAAATGCATTTATTTTTTATTGAAATTTAAATTCAAATTCAAATTTAATGCTAGCACATAAAAATTACTTTAAATTTAATGTTTTGACACGCTTTATAAAAAACAATAGGCATAATTAAAGTTTAATATTTATTGGTTTACATAGCGGTTGATTAAATAAAAAAACGTAATCTGTAAAACAAAAAGGTAATTAATAAAAAAAAATACTAGTAAAAATAAAAAACAAAAATTGCCAGAAGATTAACAGAGTTTGCTCTCAAATCAAACACACGCAATGCAGTATGCAGATCCAAATTCCAAAACCCCGTTGAACCCTCTCAACTCTCCTCCGAAATCCATTGAAAAACTTGGTGATTATCATCATAAAATAATCACAACATAGAATAGAATAGATAATCAAGTATCCAATCTTAGCTCCATAACTTGGATTTTGAAATTTGATGCTTTGTGCACGAAACAATCCATCAAGATGGCAACCGTGAGCTCCAATGTCTATCACGAAAGGCAAAAGCTACAGTTCTGTCTCTTGCACTCTCTCAACTCTCTCTTTCAGGTACTTCTTCCCTAAAATCCCTTTTCACTTTACCCCTTTCTGTCCACTATCGAATGGATACCCATCAATTGAACCCTATAGATATGGTTGTTTTGATTCCCAATTTCGTTTCTTTTTTCAAAATCTGATTGATTTGTGTTCCTTTCTGCTTTTGGGTGTGTTTGTTTTCTCTTCAATCAGCAAAAGGATGTGTTTACTCGAGCTAGCTTGAACGCAATTTCTGAAAGACTTGCACTTGATGACTCCAACAGTGAAAAAACCTGGACCCCATTTTCTGTGCTTTTCAAGCCCCATCATAATGTTTTGACTGGGAATTATGATATAAATGTTCTAATTGCTGCTTTGGAAGAGAAAGGGAAGAGTGTGATTTGGCATGATCGTAGAAATGGTGCATCCTCCATTGACCTTGATGCTCCTGAAGATGTTTTGATGGGGATTGTGATCAATGTCCCGGTGAGGAGATTTGCTGGGATTTGGAGAAGTAGACACTGGATTACTCTGAGGAAGATTAATGGGGTTTGGTTTAATTTAGATAGTGACCTTGCTGTTCCTGAACCTTTCATTGATACAAATCAAATAAGGGAGTTCCTGGATTCTACCATTGCTCGCGGTGGGGAGGTTTTGCTTGTCATGAATGAGAAGAAGTGATAAAAAATTTCAGTGGATGTTTGTTAACTGCCTGTATTCCGAATATTTGGGGGTCAAAATTTGTGTTTGTCCATGTATAGTACAACTTGTACAAGACTGATACATTACATTTCAATGGAAAATGTAGCTACTTTCACTTTTTGGTCACTGATGATTCTTAGTGATTTTGTTTTGTAAACAATAGTAAAAGTTGCTTCTGGAGGATCAATTCCATATTCAATCTCATAGATACATATAGAATTATGTGAAAAGCCCTATTTGATAGGCAAACTTCCTAGCTGTCTCTGCACCCGTACCTCCTTTATCACTGAGCGGTCATTAAACGTGGATGTATTTCAACACTACTAAGAGTAGTTTTGTCATTTTTAATCGATCTGATTTAACCTGAAACCAAACACAGTAGAATATAATCATTTAGGGCCAGCACACACATACTTTTTCAGTGAGTTTTCTCAGCCAAATCATTGCTTATCTCGCTAGCCACGGTTTCTTGATTGATTTTTTGAATTTTACAGACTTATATTTTTACTTTTTTTTTCTCTGTTTGCATACTTTGCTATCTAATTCCAAACTATTATTAATTATGGAAAGAGATTATTCTGTTCATCAGCGTTAGGCAGTTGCTATCTTTGAAACTGACTGGAATTCTGTAAACATTTATGGTTTTCTGATTCATAATGGATGTATCTATAATTGCAGTTTCATTAGGGCGCAGTTCACCTGGTGAAGTATAATTTCCACTTTTAACTTCTGTTTTTTTAATGTCTTCATTTAGAAGTCATGTGGGCTGCAAAGTGCAGAGATTAGAGTGGATGAGTGAAGTTCCTACTAAAGGCTTTCTTTGATGTTTGTGGTTTTGTGACTGTCAAACTCAAAATCGCCTTATATGGGATTTTTTCACTCATGCATCACATACATATTTATTTTCATAGAACAAGAAGATCCATATATCTTTGTTTAATAACCACATTTTCTCATATGTAACTCAATTTGTCCTATCAGGTGCAACCAGCAAAATGTTTTGCAGTAATTTATTGCCTACAAATTCTTTAACTACATACATTCATGCTATTGATTGTCACATGATTTTGATTCTTGATGAAAGCAACTTGTGTGTCACATAATTAGTTACAAGTAATGGCCATCTTTAGCAAATAGCCCTTTTGGCTATGCATGGTACAAGTAGGAGAAAAGAAACTTATTCATTTCCAGATATGTTTGGTGATCTCTTTATACTGCATAAATTCATTCCTCAATCTCCCAAACAGTGCATCTCACTCATTGCAGGCTTCCTATTGTTCAATTCAAATTGATACAAAGGAATTATTATTTGATAGTGATGCAATTTTTCTTGTCTGCCTCAGTGTAGCATACCATGCATCAGTTTTTTTTTTTTTTGGGTCAGATTTGAACTTATGACCAGATTGTCTCAACAACCTTGTTGTTGTATCAAGGTTCCCTCCACTTTCTGCTAGATCAAAAGCAAATGAAAAAGGTGAAATATATATAATATTAGCGTGGGTTCAGTTTGTTCATGGTTGAATGTAAAAGTATTTTCACTGAAAGAGAATTATTTTTGTTTAAGGTAGTTGAGATTTGTGTCTAAACAAATTATAATCATTCATATATCATTAGGATGCGTGTCATGTTTGTTCACCTAGTAGACAAACATGCACTAATTTAAAGCACTCTTTTTATTTCTTTTTTCAAAGTTAGGTGTTAAGGAAATCGTCATAATGCTCTTATTTTTAAAGTTGTTATTAATTTAGTGTCCAAATTATTAATTAAAAGATACATTGCTACTCCATTTTATGCTTGAATCATTAAAGCATTTCAGTATCTCAGTGGAGAATATCAAACCCTTGGCTTTTTAGTTTGGTATGTGGTCCTCATGTGGTCATATTTGCTAATAATTTGCTAAACATGATTAAGAAGAATAAACCTGACAAACTATGCTGCATAATTTTTTCATTTTTTTTTAAAAAAAATTGGTGTGCTGTTTTCAAAGAATTCCAAAGTGGTCATAAGTTTCACACTGTATATTGATAATGACCTTTTGGCGGCAGATTTGTTATTATCTCAATGAGCTTTGTTATATATCCTCCTATAATTTTTTTTTATAAATTCTCCTAATAGTACTTTAGTAATATTAAAATGAAAAAAATAAGTAGTTATATTATGAAAATATAATAAACAATTAATTATTTCTATAGAAGGATTTCTAGAAGAAAATTGCCAGAGGATTTAGATTTATTTTACCTCGATTTAATCTCAATAAGAAGAAAATTTTGAAGGGACTTCAATTCAAACTCCGAAGCATGTAACTTCAAAGCATGCTGGATAATGCACTTTTGCTCTTCCTTTTCAATAAAAGAGATCCTGGAAATTATATTTAATCTCAAACTTTCCAAGTTTCGCACCACATTCTGTTTTTGACTTTTCCTAGTTTCACATTCATGTGAATTTAGATCTTGGATCTTTGTTATTCTTATTCATACACCGTTTTCACTATACTTTCTTCTTGGACAATACAACAAGAAAAAACACAACTTCTTACCTTTGTTTTCTCAAAAAAAAAAAAAGTTTTAAAATATTGTTGATATTTTAATATATAAAAATGATATTCTTCAATTTCCATTTTTCAATGAAACGCAATCATATCACAGCAACTTGTTCACACAAAGCTTCTTTATATATAGAAAATTTAACAGAAAATTGGTAGGTAATGTGTCTTGTTGCACTTGGAACTCTGAATTAACAATTAACAATTATAACAATAGAGAAATTCTGGTGCTAATTTTGCAAGGTTCTTCAGTGGAGTGAGTGAGTGACACTGTGTAATGCCCACCATTTGTTTATTTTTTTTATTTTAAAATGATTACTTTAATTTGTTCTGAGAGTGGAATGAATTTGGGTAGGAGTAATGATTAGTGATTAAGTTGCTTTAAACTAAAAATATTATTTATTTCCTTCTTTCTTTCTTTGATTTCACTCAACTTAGATACTGCTTCTTCATTACATGGAAAGCATAAAAGTGTCCTCTGCAAAGTCATAGCGCAGTAAGGCATCTTAAATAGAAAGTAATAAATAGTCCAAGTGTTTCTGCTAATTTTGGTTTAGTATAGAATGTGATATAATAAAACTTTTTCATCTTTTTTCTGATTATCATAACCGTTAAATAAATTGATAAGAAAATAGAGTCCTATGATTCATGACCAATTACTCGAATTTTAGTTTGGTATACTATAATATAAGATAATATAAAATTTTCTTATCATAAGTCAGTTCATCTTAACCGTTAGTAAATTGATAAGTGTTTTGTGCAATATTTCATGTTGAAATTAAACTCCACTACTTTTAAAACCTCTTTTCTTTTGATGAACATTCCTTTGTTC
Organism: Cyamopsis tetragonoloba; assembly: GCA_037177725.1. Classification (NCBI taxonomy): domain Eukaryota; kingdom Viridiplantae; phylum Streptophyta; class Magnoliopsida; order Fabales; family Fabaceae; genus Cyamopsis; species Cyamopsis tetragonoloba. The sequence goes on from CM074119.1 coordinate 68,564,288, forward strand.
TTTTGCAAAGCACTTCCATATAAACACACTCATATGAGAAATATTGACTTACTTTATTCCTATAAATGCTTCACAAGAGCCTCTTCTTCTTCCCACCTTCCAATAACTCACACCTACACTTTCTTTTAACTTTCAACAGCATCATATATAAAATTTCTCTCTTTTTCTCCCTTATACAAGACCATAATCATCATCAAACAAACAAGAACAAGTGAGGAGCTCAATGAGTCACACATGCTACTCCAATGAGAAACCAAGCTTGTCCTTGAGACAGAATTCTAACAGGAAATCGGCCAAAAGCCGGCACGTGAGGAGCTGCATGTTCAGGATTCCTTGGCAGTCTGAGTTCTCTCCTATTGAACTTGTCAAGGATCTTGCAGAAAGAGTGACCAACGCGCTACGTTTGGTCCCTCTCAGGAGATCCTTACACCGGGATTCATCTTCCTTAGGAAGATCAAAATCAGCAGGGTCATCTATTCATTCTATTGATTCTTATAGGACAGCTGCTGTTGAGGACTGCATTGAGTTCATCCACTCTTCCTTCTCCAGATCGAATTCATCGACCGCAGCTTCCCACAAAGATCCTATACATGCTCCTTGAGAAATTTGATTGGCCAGTTTCTCGAATAAACTTCCTTATTTCAACTTTTCCAAAAGTTAATTTGATAGTTTTTTAAGAAGTTGAGGAAGGGAATTTATTTGAGAAACTAACCTTTGAAATTTATGTAACATTAGTGTTTATATAATAAAACTCCTATAAATTCAACCAAATAGGCTCTAAGCCATCCTTTTTATTGTATCTGTACAAACAGAACATGTGTATATTCTTCTGATGGATTTCTAACAAATTGCATTTCATTTCAGCTAAACTAGTTAGCTTGAGTTTCAGTTAAAAGACATCAGTTATTGCAATAAACTACATTTCTAATTAGGAATGTTATGAACTATGATGGGTAGGATTTAAGTTTAACAAAGAGCATGCAGAAGTAAAATAATTGATTTTTTTTTTGTGATGTAAAGGGTTTAAAATAATATGAGATGATTAATTGATTATATGAAATCCTTAGCTTAAATTCTTAATTTCTCGTTCTCCTTGCAGTATCAATATACAGAATCCATAAAAAATCCCCTGCCTCTAGATTACATGCACTTATGGCAGTGAGTTATTATCCATAGCATATTGAGTGATTTCTTTGAGGGTTTTTAACAAGTTTATCAAACCTGAATGGTTTTATTTTCACCATTTTGCAACTTAGGATAGAGCTAAGGTTACCTTATTCCAACCTCAAAGCAAAGGTTGGACGACACTAATCACGCCACACCCTTTTTTTTTGTTGCAACACATTATAAACAAATTCTAGAATCCGGTAATTAGAAAAACACTTGCCTGGATTCTATAATCGGATTGAATGAACTACCAGATTCTAGAATTCAGGCAAAGTGTGGTGCGCCTGATAATCTGTGTGGCACAGATAGTGTTGCCTCAAAAGATTGCTAGATAAAAAAAAAAGGTTGTGACTTCTTTGCTTCAACTTCAAGCACCAAGGATATCATCATTTCCTGACAGGTTGATCATAATTTTGGACTTGGTTCAATTCTGTCTGAAACTTCTCCATAAATGAATTGGAGTTAAATAAATTAACTTTTGATATCATCAACATAAGATTAGGCATAAGCACATAATCATCACCACCTAGACCAACAATATTTGCAATAACTGCAGTTAACATAAGTTGTCCAATTAAGATTCGACAACTGAGATTTAATGAGTAAATTTCTTTTTACAAAATCTCGTTGTTTTGTTAACCTAAGCCGCCTGATCTTAATCGGACGGCTCAAGTTAACTGACCGAAGCAATTTTTGACGGCAACAAATCGAAATCCACTTAATATGAATTAGGTCAAAGTCTCTAAATAAAGCAAAAGGGTATATAACTTACCAAACAGATTATACCTGGTTGGCAAGTTTTGTAACAGAACAAAAATGAGTCATCAATTTGTTCTATAAATATTTGAATAAACCAGAAGAGTAAAAACATAAACACAACTTAAGACCCCATAATGGTCAATTAAATTAAAAGCTAAATTGACAACATTACAATACAATGCATAATACATTTTGAATTAAGTACTTTGAATGAAAATTGGTTTTAATTTTTGGCAAACAAGCCTCCAAAACCACCCTTCTTCTTTGGTGGAACAGGAACAGAGTTCTTGCGGCCACTAGTGGTGCCACCACCATTTTTACCTTCAACTTTGTTGAGAATAGGATCAGTTTCTAGCAACTGATCTTCCTTCTGCAACCCTCCAAGAATCCAATCAAGCAAACTTTTCTCGTCTTTGCTTCCACCTTTTGCTGCTGTTGCTGCAAACACTCTTCCTGTTGGTGCAGCAAATGACATGATGATGGAAGAAGCCATTATTGTCTTCTTAGCTTTCAAAGATAGACAAATGGGAAATTTTGTTGGTTGGATTTGAATAGGGGAGAGTTAAATAAATAAATTTATAAATATATATCTCTTGTGGCTGGTTTTTTTATGGTGGAATAGGAACCAAGTAGCACCAGGTCTCCACAAGTGACTTATCTTCTTGGTTGTTTCTAATTTTTTTTGGTTCTTAAATTTTTTCAACTAGGGATGAGGGTTATTGGCAAGGTGAAGGTTCATCCTTGGAGGATGAGGTTGTGAATTTGACACGTGGCATACCCAAAAACCATAGTCTTTGTTTCTTATAATTTTGGTCTTAGCATTGGCTTTGTGTGTGTTTTTGGTCCAAACATTGCATTTGCTTTCTCTGTTTTTGGTCTGACTGCCTTAATGATATTTTTGGTCATCTTCAGTGAGTAGTAATAAGCAGTTGGATGGGTCTATGATTTTGATGCCCTTAGAGTTTGGGCTGAATACCATTTGCAAATTGCACCCTAGGTTTTACTACTCTCACTATCCTTTTTCCCTCGAGAGCAATACTTTTGACATCACACTATTGTCTTAGGTTACTACACGTTGGCTCGAATTCTCTCAGAGTTGGCTCGAATTCTCTCAGAATTCGAATGAATATTTTGTGAAATAAATTCTCAGAATCCAATAGTATAATGTATAGTGTTGTGAAAAGTGTGTGTGGAGCTAAAAGAGCTGGCTCACTCTTAATTAAAGCCGTCAAAATGAGTTAAAGCTCGCGAGCCGACTCGAATCGACCTGGTTCATAGGTGGGTTGGGTTGCAAAAATATTAGCTAAAAAAAATTGATTCAAAATTAACTCAACGTGTTTAACTCGCAAGAATTGCGAGTCTAGACGAGTTGGGCTTGCTAAACTCACATTTAGAAGTTTACTGATATTTTCATGCACTTTTTAAAAATTTAATGATTATTTTCCTAAATTTTGATGTACTTTATGGAATTTCAATTAACTTTTTCTTACTTTTTTATTTTTTAATATTAATGCGAGTCAACTCCCTAGTTCGTGCAAGTCGAGTTGAGTTATATATCTCTTAACTGGAAAGAAAAACGATCGAGTCGAGCCGACTCGTTTTGACAGTCCTGCTATCAATGTATCACACTAATTTAATGTGACACCACCCCCTTTTCAAGATAAACCTATTTGGAACTGCATTTTTTTTCTGGAAAAGGTGCGCCACACTAAACTGGTGTGACACATTGATCTTTTTCTAAATGTACTTCCCTAAGAATAGTACAAAAGGATGGTGCAAAAAGTTGTTATATTAGCTTTTTTTTTTACATACACCAGCAAAACTAGGCCCACACTATATTGTTGCTTTTTGCACTTTTTTGTACATACACCAACAAAATTTTTGCAAATTACAACTACTTTTAGTTGGTGATCTTAATTCTTTAGCCTACTTAGATGAAGTCCAGAGACTAGACCAAAAAGAAAAAAATGGTCCACAGGATTTGACCCATAATTAAATTATTCAGTTTAGAGCCAACAATTATAATATTTTTTCTTACATTATTTTCTCTTTTATTTTGTTTTATCTCTCTTCCAAATAAAGTGAATGAATATTTTTCTGCTTTTCAAAATTTATCACTTATCATGCTTAGGAGGAGAGCCGGGTTTACCATGCACCTATATTAAAAGGAAAAATGAATATTGTACATTATCCGTTGATGTACAATAAGATATTTATGATTAAATATAAAAAAATATTTAATTAAATTATTATGTTGTAATGTAACCACATATTTGTTTAATGTTAACTATATAGAAATATGTCATGTGATTAGATGAGTACATGAATAGTTAATTAAATCATATACTAATTTAATTATATACTTTTTTATATTTAACCTAATGTAAAAACTGTACATATACTTAACATTACTTTATTAAAAGTGTGGATTGCTTTTGCTAGTTATCAACTGTAAAACAAAAAAAAAAAAAACACTTTATATGTTCGATTATTTGTCTTTCAGTCCCTCATAAAAAGCACCCCAGTTTTTTCTTGGAAGACATGAAAAAAAGGACCCCAGTTGAGTTGATTGGAGCATTGTTTCAAGTTAAATTTCGTGAAAAGTGCAAATTAAACCGATTTTCTCCCTGCGGGTAAACCGTCTTGAACGACTCTTTCTCTTGCACTCCACGCAGCATCTATCCCTTGCAAATACAATAATATTAAGAGTCTTGATTTTTATACTCACATTTTTTTATACTTGATGTATTCATTAGTTACGTACGTTAAAAAAGTAGTTATATTAATTATTTTTTTTACCGTGTTTTCGGATTTGGTAGTTACACGTGTAAGAAATATGTAGTTACAACGTAAAATTAAAAATTCAATAGATATTTTAATGTATGTAACCATGAATACAAAGTGAATACGATATGAGTACGAAAATCTTTTTTCTAATATTAATTAATGGCTTAATTATAAAAAAAATTAAACATACAATAATGATAATTAATTAAGAAAGAAGGTCAGATCCAAATAGTGGAAAATTCACTAAATTGTCTTACAAGAGACTAAAGTAGTTAAGCACTAGCTAGTAGTACTTTTTATTTTTATTTTTTCGATATTAGTAGTATTTTTTATTTTATCTTAAAAGAGATCATGTTTGCCTATTTTTCTTACAATTAACATTTATTTGTGACCACTCACACTTGGATACGCAGCGAATTAGTATGAAATTTACGTTATATGTGGACAGTTTTTCCATTTTCTAGTCTCAATTGCTAGCATACAACACTATACTTAACGCAGAAAATAAAATTAATGCAAATTTCAATTATTCATGGTGCACACATATAGCCATTGGGATTCAAATCACGCATCCTCAAATTATGTCTCTAATTATGTCCAACAAATAAAATATTGTCACGTCATTAAAAAAAAATATTAGAAAATTAAAGATTAAAATTAAAGGAAATATTTTCAATGACGTGATGATATTATATTGGTGGGACATTAAAGACATGATTTGGAGACACATAATTTGAATCCATAGCCATAAAACTGTTGCTAAATATATTATTTATCCACAAAAAATGCACCACTTTATTTCCGGTTAATAAAAAGAAATCTATCACTTTACCATTCATACAAAATTTCCCACCAATTCTCTCCTAATCCTTCACATATTCTCCTTCTCATAAATATATAAGTATGCATGTTTCTATTAACAATTCAAAAAAAAAAAACCATGATTCAAATTAACACACTCCCTCTCCTCCTCACCATAACAGCTGCTCTCTCTGCCTATTTCCTCTGGTTCTACCACCTCACTACTCGAAACCTAACTGGTCCGAAAACATGGCCATTCGTGGGCAGTCTCCCGGCTCTGTTCAAGAACCGGGACCACGTCCACGATTGGATAGCTCTGAACCTCCGCGCAACAGGGGATTCAGCCACCTATCAAACCTGCACCATCCCTTTCCCTTTCTTTGCCCGCAAGCAAGGGTTCTACACCGTTACATGTCACCCGAAAAACCTCGAACACATTCTCCGAACCCGGTTCGACAACTACCCGAAAGGACCCAAATGGCAAACTGCTTTCCACGACCTATTAGGTCAAGGCATCTTCAACAGCGACGGTGACACGTGGCTCATGCAACGCAAAACGGCAGCGTTAGAATTCACCACACGGACTCTTAAACAAGCCATGTCTCGTTGGGTGAACCGGTCCATTAAAAACCGGTTATGGTGCATTTTAGATAAAGCCATTAAAGATAACGAATCGTTAGACTTGCAAGATATTCTGTTACGGTTAACGTTTGATAACATTTGCGGACTCACGTTTGGGAAAGACCCCGAAACGCTTTCCCCGCATTTTCCGGAAAACCGTTTTGCCAATGTTTTTGACGCTGCCACGGAAGCTACGATGCGAAGGTTCCTTTACCCGGGTCTCGTTTGGAGGTTCCAGAAGCTTCTTTCTGTTGGATCTGAGAAACGGTTAAAGGAGAGTCTTCGAGTCGTTGAAACTTACATGAACGACGCCGTTTTGGACCGCAAGGAAACCCCCTCCGATGACTTGCTTTCGCGTTTCATGAAGAAACGCGACGCCGACGGAAAACCGTTCTCCGCCGCAGTTCTGCAGCGGATTGTCCTGAACTTTATCCTCGCCGGGAGGGACACGTCGTCGGTGGCGCTCAGCTGGTTTTTCTGGCTCGTCATGAATCATCCTCACGTGGAGGAGAAAATAGTGAGGGAAATTACATCGGTTTTAGACGAGACTCGCGGCGGAGATCAACGGCGGTGGGTGGAGGATCCGTTGGATTTCGGGGAAGCGGAGCGGCTGGTTTATTTGAAGGCGGCGTTGGCTGAAACGCTGCGATTGTACCCGTCGGTGCCGCAGGATTTCAAACAGGCTGTCGCTGATGATGTGTTGCCGGATGGGACGGTGGTTCCGGCGGGGTCGACGGTGACGTATTCGATATACTCGGCGGGGAGGGTGGAGACGATATGGGGTGAGGATTGCATGGAGTTTAAACCGGAGAGGTGGGTTTCGGGTCGGGGTGACCGGTTCGAACCGCCGAAGGATGGGTTCAAGTTCGTGGCGTTTAATGCAGGACCGAGAACCTGCTTGGGCAAGGACTTGGCTTACCTGCAGATGAAGTCCGTGGCTGCTGCAGTGCTGTTGCGCTACCGGCTATCACTGGTTCCCGGTCACCGCGTGGAGCAGAAGATGTCTCTCACTTTGTTCATGAAGAATGGGCTCAAAGTGTTCTTGCATCCACGTAAGCTTCCATAATAGTCTCCGGTTGCCACCTAGCATAGACTGAGGGTGTTTTCGTCATTGCATCAAAGAATTATTCACTGTGCAAGTGGCAACACTATTGATCACTTAGCAGAATGCGTTGAAGGCTATGTAATATGTATACAGAGTATCTTTGGATATCTCTTGGAATGCTATGAAATTCGTCAATATGGATTTTAACGCACTTAATGTAAAAATAGGATTTGTTTGTGTTTATCTTTTTTATTTGTAAATGGTTATTCAAACATTTTATTGTTGTTCAGTTCGTTCATGTTATCTAAGTTGTAATTTGCATATGAATATTTTGATATTTGTACGTTATTTTTAACATTTTAAATAACATTTTATTTGATTGTGGAAATTAAAATATAGAAAATATGTTTTTAAAGTTTTTTTTTTCTTTTTTGTGAGTAAGAATAATATTTTAAATTTGGGTTCAAAATCTGATATTGCATCAAAATGTGAAGGTTTTCACAAGAATCAAAATCACATCTGACCGTAATTGTAGTTTACAATAACCTCATCAAATTAACTATAATTGTAATCGTAACGCAACCAAGACTTCAATGTAAAACTATCGTGAATCAACTCTCAAATTTGAGTCTCTGTCATTGCAAAATATCATTTGTGAATTTATCCAAATGCAAGTAACTATTCCATTGTAACACAAATAAGTAACTTCCTGCATTCTTTCTATATATTCTTTAACTTTACATATCAATATCAACTGACAATTATTAATGCAATCTAAATGGCATAACGGAAAGAGGATGTATGAGAACATAACTGCAATTAATTAAGAATTTCGAACATAATAGAAAATATCTTAGTTCACAATAAAACCAGAAAACACTTACCCAATCACCCAAATTAGTAACCACTCATAAAACTAAATTAACATCCAAACTATAATTAAGTACCACATCAAAAGTGGAACTACCCTAGATTAGAAAGACATACACTAAAACTTGAACCAAGAAGAAGAAACAAACTCTATCAAATCCATCTCTCTTTTTCCTTCTAAGAAACCTTGACCATCCTCCACATGCTGAAATTCCATGTTATTAGCGTTTTGATTTCCATAATCACAAGAAAGTGATGAAGAAGTTCCTCCTTCATTGAACAAGCCAGAGAGATAAACATCACAAGGAAGGTAATTTACAGCATTATTATTAATATTAGGATTCTCTCCAAGAAGCAATGTGTTGCCTAAATACACGTTCTCTTGGTTCTGCATTTCACAATAATCCAAATACGTTGAAGACATCTTGGAATAGTTCTTTGAGGCTTCAACATTGAAAAGTGACTGCTGATTTTTATTCTCTTCCAAAATTTGTTGCATGAAGAAGGGTATCTCAGCAAAAGATTCAGGGGACACATTGCTAAATTGGTTTGTTGAATTGGAATTATTACTAGAAGGTGTGGAATTGATTATGATTGAACTTCTGCTTTTGATGTAGTTTTCAAGTATAGAGGAATAATATTGTTTAGGAGTACTTTTTTTGTTGTTTCTTCTCTTTGAATTGAGTCTCCTTTTAGTGGCATTCCAATGGTTTTTAATTGCATTCTCTGTTCTTCCTGGAATATGCTTTGAAATCTCAGCCCAACGATTTCCCATCCTCTCATGGATTTCCACTAGTATCCTCTCTTCTTCTTCGCTCCAATTTTCTTTCTGATCATACAAGTTCAATAATTTCCATAAAAAGTCAATATGATCAATAAAGCTTATATAATATGTATGTATACATGTAACTGGCATGCAAAAACATATAAACTGTAGATATCTTTTTAGGTTTAATTTGTAATGTTTGGTATACTACTCTTGAGAAAAAGAAAAAAAGAAAATACACAAAAGAAGGGGAAAGGGGAAAATATAATATCAAATATTTCAAAAAAATAATATTATATAGCAACATGGGGGAAAAAATAAAAAAGCATTTGATTGAGCATAGTATTAACAAACCTTAATATCAGGACGCAAATGATTATTCCATCTCTCTCTACACTGTTTGCCAGCCCTTCCATCCAACTTCTCAGCTATCTCAGACCATTTTCTTTCACCATATTGCTTCACCAACCCTATCAATTTCCTTTAATTATACCCAAAAAAAAATCAACTTAAATTCACCACAAATCCTAATGATTATTTAAATTCCAGTATATCCATTCATGTTGCAGTCACGGTCGTATCACACAATATTCAACTAGATATGGTCAAATGCAGCTATTACCAAATGCTAATCATAAATTAACATAGTTTCAAATCGGTAATTGTTATGATTGACGTTGGTGTATATATTACAATTTAATGAAAACCTTGGCAAATACATATAAGAATCAAACTAAAGCATATATAAAACAATTTTTTTTAAAAAAAAAAAAGAAGAAGAAAGAAAATGGAGTAATGTGTTGATCATATATATATACCTGTCTTCTTCATGGGTCCATTGTCCTTTGATGATCCAAGAAGAAACTTTCTTAGTTTTCACTCCAACAACTTTTTCATTATTCTTACTACAAACTTTCATATCTTTCAAGCACAATGTTTGGAATTGGTTCATATTATTCTCAAACTCATAAACTCCAAAACGATTACCACCATGACTTCTTCCTTCTCTTACCATGACTTTCAATATGAAGAAATGAATCAATTTCGGAAATGAAAGTAATTATTTATGGGCAGGTCTTAAGGTTGTTTGTTTGGTTAAAAAAAATAAAGTTGAAAAACACAAAAGCTAATTCCAAGCCTTGTAATAAGCCAAACATGGATTAGTAATTTAGTAGCAATTGATTATGTGCTAAATCCAAGGGTCAGAAATCAATGTTGAGAGTGTAACTCCTGAACTTCATTATGGAATAGAAATGAGTGGGCCAGGGATGGATTTGGGGGGTTTTTGTAATTTATTTGTAAATATAATATTTTTTTAATTAATATTATTGTTTAATGGATATTGAATTATTACTTAATACAGTCTTAATAGACTCATTAACCACATTGATATAAATTTGGATTAATTTTCCATTATGGGTCATTAACTAATATATATTGAATACATTGATGTTGTTCAAATTATTTTAACGATTTATTTTTTTTTTGCTATTTTTATTTTAATGATTTTTACAATGAGTGTCCATAGTCACACAATTTGAAGTTATGAAAGAAATATAAAACACATTAAATAAACTTTAAAAATATTTTGAATTATCATAAAATTTAATGTTAATTAGTTTTTTTAAATTCAAAGAAACAAATGATAATTTTTAAATAAGAAAAATTTTCTTGTTTTATTTTTTTATTGCGTCATTTGTGTGCCTATTAGCACACATAAAAAAAAAAATCGTTAGTTTTATTAGCTGGATTTTTAAGTATTTGAAAACAAATACATATTGTGACTTTTTTTTCTGGCCTTGGACTGTGATATTATCCCATCCTAAGTTTTAAATTTACCAAAAATATATTGTGACTTCTATTTTATGCATAAGACTATCCAAGATGAAATAATAATTGGGTAAGGTTGTTGTCATGCCTTTTTCTTTGTTATCACTCTTATTTAAGTATTTTGATAATATATAAAATTTAATTTTTTAATTTTATTGATTGAAAAATATATTATTAAATTAAAAAATAATTTAAAAAAAAGTGACAATAGAAAAAAAAATTGACAATAGTTAGCCTCACTCGTAATAATAAATTAAAGTAAAGGGTGATGATAATTCTGTGTCATGTAGGAAAGATGTAGGCCGGAGAAGTTAAATAGAATGAAAAACAAAATAATAGAGGTGATTAAGCTAAATGATATGAAACAGATAGAAGAGAAATAATAAAGAAAATAGAGGTTTAGATGTGATGTGAGAAAAGAAAATGTACACTATAAATAAATTACTATTTATTATTGTGGTTATAAAAAAAAAATACTCCCTATAATGTTAGGTTGGGAATGAGTATTCTCACGTTTAATTGCAAATAATAAAAAAGACATTTTCATGTAAGTTTTGTTTCAAGAATATGCATCCGTCCCATGTTTTTATGGATTTTCATTCCCACAAAAAAATGTGGATATCAACATTCTAAGAATGACAATTTTTTTCGGTAAAAAGTCTCAAAATTACCCTCACAATTACCCACCTAAAATTTTCATATACCCTCCAATTCGCTCTATGATTGTTAGTTCTGAATTTTATAGTATAACAATGAAACTGGTTAAGATTGTTAGTTTCTAATATTTTATTTAAATATTTGTAATAAGATTACAAAATTTTAAGTGCAATAATAGAGTTTCACTACGCTATGGCTATCCCAACGCACCCTATGCCAGCGGTTCCGTGCCCAACCGCTGGCATACGCTATTATATTGAAAAAAAGAATTAAAAAAAAATTAAAAAAACTCTATGGCAGCGGTTGTAGTGTTAACCCGCTGCTAATATACTGAAACAAATGCCAGCGGTTCCTTCTCTAACAGTTGGCATAGGCTTTTTAAAAAAAAATTAAAATTAAAAAACTCTATACCAGCGGTTCCCTATTATAACCGCTGCTATAGGTATTAAATGAAATAAAAAAAAAAACAGTCCCTTTTTCACTAAAACCCTTTTTTCACTCTAAAACTGAAACCTGATACGCTGTGCTGCTACTATCTCCTTCCTCGAAGCTGCTATGTCATCTCGCCACCATCATTGCCGTCATCTCACCACCATCGCCGCCGTCGTTCTTGCCACCGTCACCACCACCACTGCGCCTTCCTTCCTTTCCCTTCCTCTTCTTCCATAAAACGTATTCTAGGGTTTTCAAGAAACCCACCGTCATTCTCGCTACCTTCTGTAGTTCATAAAGGAACAAGAGGGGTTTTGCGAAGATAATAACATGTGTAAGGTTCATCTTCCATTTTCAACCTTTTTTTATGTGAAATTAGTTTTGGTGTTCTGTTTATCTGTAATGGAGTTCTTGTGACTCAATTTCTAATGCAATTCATGAAGGAACAAGAGGGGTTTTTGCGAAGATAATAACAAGTGTCAGGTTCATCTTCCATTTTCAACCTTTTTTTATGTGAAATTAGTTTTGGTGTTCTGTTTATCTGTAATGGAGTTCTTGTGACTCAATTTCTGATGCAATTCATAAAGGAACAAGAGGGGTTTTCGCGAAGATAATAACAAGTGTCAGGTTCATCTTCCATTTTCAACCTTTTTTTATGTGAAATTAGTTTTGGTGTTCTGTTTATCTGTAATGGAGTTATTGTGACTCAATTTCTGATGCAATTCATGATAAGGAGAACTCATCATATATTCATGTTGTGTTTAGGAGCTTAGGAGGAATTTAGGAGTAGCTCTGCCTTTCTGTTCTATTTGGTAGTCCGTTTTGGGTTGCAGGTACAGTACTTCTACATTATCATTTATCAATCAGTGTTTTCTTCATGACCCCTTTGCTTTAAAGTTTTGCTCAGCTTCAAATAATACTAGTGCTTTATGACTTAATGATCTTAGAAAACGATATGATGCCAATGAAGTATTACATTTCATGTAGATTTGTTACCAGGGTAATTTTAATCTTTTAGAATTTATTACATTTAAAAGGCAAACTCTATGGCAACTTTAACGACCCTATAGTAATTCAATCATTTAAATTTGAAGTTATGTTTTCATCTTATATTGAAATTAAATCACAAAACTAGTGCTATATTCCTTTAAACAAAACAGGTACAAGTAATTTTGTGAAGAAATCTTGTTCTCGTAGAAATGAGAAAAGCGTGTAGGATGGAATTGGAATAGGTCCTTGGATAGAAATCTGAAAAGGTTGCAAAATCCAATCCTAGATGTGAACATCCTTGAATATGAAATAATTCTGATTGTGGTGTGGACCATGTCTGGTAGTCTATTCAATAGAGATTTTCACTTATATTTGTTACTGGCATTGTGCTTACAAGTAATTTATGCATAAAAAGATTTTCAACCAAGGCAGGAAAACCAATCAAATTAGTTTATTTTTCATTATACTCTTTTTTTACTCATTATTCTAAAATATAACATATTATTGCATTGAAAGAATTTTGTTTGGAATTTGATAGAATCTCATGGGCTGTCTGTGAATAAATTTATCATGAATACCTGTTGTTTCCTACGTACTCACTTGTAACTTATTTGCCAAGAAATAAATAAATTCATTATATATATTATTACTTAGCAATTTTGACTACTTTAGCTTTAATTTGTTAGAGATTATATTCATTCATAGTGAACAATGTCATGCAGTGACAATTAATTGATTTGACAATCCATTTGTAAATATATGACTAATGTAAATGATGCATGTGGTTTAAAACAGAGAGAAGGGATCATGCAAGAACCAAATTAAAGAGACTTTCATTAAGCATCTTACAATCATTATATATATGCGCATGTAGTACTAATCAGCAGCAACCAAGCTACCTTCTAGACTCATATCTCAATCAACATGAAAAAGGAAAAGTTGTGCTTGCTATATATATATATATATATATAAAATGAAGCAGAGAGGTTAAAACATAAGATACAGAGTAATAGGAAACCATATAACAACTCCAATAATAGAAAACCAAAGTAAAAAATAACAAATTTAAATGCTTTTTTTTCTGATCTGAATTGAATATACAGTATCATTTTGTGGAAAGACTTTAGTACTGTATTGTTTATTTATTGATTGATGTGTTAATTAAATGCAACTAGATGAACTAGAGTCACATTCTAAGATTGCGGCTAATGGCCATATTTGTTGTTTCAGATCTTTCCTCTGTTTTTTTTTTCTCCTTCTAGTCTACTACATGTGGTTGATGAGGATTGTTTATTTTATTATTCTTTATACCTTTTATTCGGTTTACTTTCATCTAACAAGTATTTGAACTTTGATGTCCTACAAATTTTTTGATTTATAAACTTTCCAATATTTAATATACTAAACTTTATATTAAGGCAGTAGAAGAGCTAGAAAGAGATATATATAAATTTGTGATCTTAAACTATAAACCAAATCCCAATTCTATCATCTAACTATAGTTATTGTTTATTATGTGAGATAAAGAGAAATCTCATTATAAAGATCAAGAGAAACCTTATTATCAAGATGCATGAATGCTATTATATGCTAAGATTAATGTGTACTTTATGTTATGAATGACACAACCACCACATATGCACAATTGCTTTATCAATTAATATCTATCTGCGAGTCCACTCCTTTGTATTTCTGTTTGAAAACCAGTTCCTGTTTTGTGAAACGTGGAAATTTGGTTGGCAGAAACCACATAGGAACATGGACCGGAAGTGGATGACTGCAAATTGCTTATCAAGGGAATACGATGATGAAGTTAAAGACTTCATCAAATTTGCAACTGACCATGCAGAAGACCCTAGTAGGATTATTTGTCCTTGTACTAAGTGTGGTTTTGTAAAGCGAACAAATGCAGATGGGTTGATGGATCAGTTAGTGTGCTATGGAATTAATGAGAATTACACATGTTGGACAAAGCACAGCGAGTCAGACAATGCATCAAGTCACTGGCGGTCAAATGCTAGAGATGAGTCGTTTGATGTAGGAATAAATTCATATGAAGAAGACCGCTTTGAAGAAATGGCTGATGTACTTGAAGAGGAACTTGGAGATTGTCCGAGAATGTTTGAAAGGATGAAAACTGACATGGAAACACCATTATATGAGGGTTGTACCAAGTTCACGAGGCTGTATGTGGTTTTGAAATTGTACAACTTGAAAGCTGGGAATGGATGGACCGACAAGAGTTTCACAGACCTACTTTGTCTAATTAAAGAGATGCTCCCCGAAGATAATGTACTTCCTAGTCGGACTTATGATGCAAAGCAAATGTTGTGCTCTATTGGAATGAGTTACGAGAAAATACATGCTTGCCCCAACGATTGCATCTTGTTTCGTAATGAATATGAAGCTCTGAATGTGTGTCCCAAATGCAATGCCTCGCGGTACAAGAAGGAAATGACTCCAGCAAAGGTGATGTGGTATTTTCCCATAATCCCTAGATTCAGGCGCTTGTATAGTAGTGAGCAAGATGCAAAACAGTTGACGTGGCATGCTGATGAGCGTGAAAAAGACGGCAAACTACGACACCCTGCAGATTCTCCACAATGGGTTAAGTTTGACCATGACTACCCTGAATTCGAGCAAGAACCAAGAAACTTACGTCTTGCTTTATCCACTAATGAGATGAACCCACATGGCATTCAAAGTAGCACCCACAGCACGTGGCCGGTGATTTTGATGATTTAGAATTTGCCGCCGTGGCTTTGCATGAAGCGCAAGTATATGATGCTGTCGATGTTGATTTTAGGACCCAAACAACCGGGAAATGACATAGATGTGTACTTGTATCCTCTAATTGAAGATTTGAAGCAATTGTGGGACACTGGTGTGGAGGTGTATGACCGGCATAGACACGAGACATTCAACTTGAGGGTCATGTTGTTTGGCACAATTAACGATTTTCCGGCTTATGGAAATTTATCCGGTTATAGTATAAAAGGGAAATGTGCATGCCCTATATGTGATAAAGACACATGCTCGATTCGGTTGGACCATGGCATGAAGAATGTATTTCTCGGCCATCGTAGGTTTTTACCATCGAAACATTTTTTCCAGAGTTGGAAAAAGGCATTCAATGGGTGCACAAAAGAAGCGAGAGCACCCATACCATTGACAGGTGAACAATTGTTTGCAAATGTGAGCAATTTGAATGACAATTTTGGGAAACCATTCGTGAAAGACCTTGTTACAAGCGGTTGGAAGAAAAATTCTATATTCTTTCAATTGCATTATTGGAAATCCTTATATGTGAGACATTTCCTTGATGTCATGCATATAGAAAGAATGTTTGTGACAATGTCATTGGCACTTTATTGAATGTCTCACGAAAAACTAAAGATGGCATTAAGGCAAGATTAGACATGGTGGAATTGGGTATACGAAAAGAATTGAAACCAATAAAGAAGGGAAAACGTACATTCCTACCTCCAGCAGCTTACACATTATCTAGGAAAGAAAAGATTGCCTTTTGCAAGTTTCTCGAAGGGGTTAAAGTGCCAGAGGGGTACTCTTCAAATATTAGAAGTCGCGTTTCAATGAAGGATCTCAAATTAATAGGTTTAAAGACTCATGACTATCATATTTTGATGGAGAATTTGTTGCCAGTGGCTATACGTGGGATTTTACCCACAAAGGTGAGGGCGACCCTTACTAGGTTATGTATGTTCTTTAAGGCAATTAGTAGCAAAGTGATTGACCCTGCAAAGTTACCATCATTGCAAAAAAAGATTGTCATCACTTTATGTGAGCTTGAGATGTATTTTCCGCCTTCATTCTTTGATATTATGATTCATCTAACTGTTCACTTGGTAAGAGAGGTGCAATTGTGTGGTCCTTGTCATATGAGATGGATGTATCCGACCGAGCGTTACATGAAGATATTAAAAGGGTACATTAAAAATCGTAGTCTACCAGAAGGATGCATTGTTGAGCGGTACATAGTTGAAGAAGCTGTCGAATTTTGTACTGAATACTTATCCAATGTTGAATAGGGGTGCCACAGTCACGTCACACTGGTAGAACCAAAGGAGAAGGTATCAGTGTGTTGCAAATAGTAACTTTATCAAGAACAGAATGGGAGCAAGCACACTTGTATGTTTTGCGCAACACGGTTGAAATTGACACATATGTTAAAGTGCACAAGGACCAACTCAAGAAAGCCAATCCAAATAAGAATGAGAATTGGATAACAATACAACACAACAGATCATTTATCTCCTGGTTTAAACACCATATATTTCAAGTGCTGGTTGATGATCCTGGTTCAGTTTCAGAAAAGGTCAGATGGTTATCAAGAGGGCCCAGTGTACATGCATTTTCTTACTCAAGTTATCTCATTAACGGGTACACATTTTATACCAAATATCAGGATGCACGAAGCACAATGCAGAATAGTGGTGTAACACTTGTTGCTGAATCATTGCATATGTCAAGCTCTAAGGATAGAAATCCTATTTTTGCAAATATGTCATATTTCGGGTTCATTGAGCACATATGGGAGTTAGATTACACAAGTTTTCGTGTCCCTGTATTTTCTTGTAAGTGGGTTGACAACAGGAACGACGTTCGTGTTGACGAATCGGGTTTCATGCTTGTAGATTTGAATAGAGTCGGGTACAAAGACGAGCCTTTCATTTTTGCCTCACAAGCTCAACAAGTGTTCTTTGCCAATATTATTAGTTTATAATATTTTATTTAAATATTTATACTAAGATATACCAGAATTTTCTTGGTTAATGCTATATGACTATATCGTTATTTTTGTCTTAATAGGACACTTCTAGCTAATTTGGTATTTTTTATTATTGTTATAATCATCTTGGACATTAGCCATTTTATGACTTTGTATAAATGGGTTAAGAAATATTTTATGTCCTTTTATTGTTTTAAATAAGTCACAACATATATTTTGTAAAATTGTGATTTATTTTCCAATTTCTAAATAAAATTGTTCAGTAACATATAAAAAATAAGTGATTAAAGTCATTTTGATTTGATATGAAAAGTCGAACCAAAATTTTTAATAATAAATTGATGTTATTTATATTTTTAAACTAATTATATTATTAGAAATAGTTTTTAAAAGACATAAGGTAACAAGGATATTTTGATAAATACAACTTATATTCCCATAATATATACCAAACATAAATTTTAAATAGGTAAATTTATAAAATATCTCCAGAAATAATAATTATCAACCAAATAAACCATGTTAAAATACATGAAAATGATATTTTCAAAAATATATTTCTAAAAATATTATTAAAATCCGTTAAACAAAAACTTTCAAAGAGTATCTTGTATCTTGTAGATGTAATTGTCACGCAAATACACATTTTGATAGTTACTACATATTTGGAAATAGATTAAGAGATGATGGTTGATTTTTTTTAAAAAAAATGATACAATACATTATATTTTATTTTTTTAAAAATATTATTTTAGATGAAATTTATATTTAATTATGAATAAGAGTGTTAATATAATTATTAAGATATATTATATATGTAATTATTTAATTAGATTAATTTTCTGCAAAGCTAAAAAGTATGTATTTGATTGTGCGTGCGACAAAATATTACCTAATCTCTAAAGAATAGGAGTGGAAGTGTGGAAGTGGACAAAGTAGTCTATAGGGGCCCGTGGCCTGACTTGTTTATTTAAAAACTCAGGTTTGGTTTTTTTAAAAACCCTTTTAAATAAATAGAACAGGGTCAGATCTTTAAAAAAAGTCTGTTAGGTCTGACAGGCCGGTCTATTTATATATAATAAATATATAATTAAATTATATATATAATATTATAATAAAATAATAATAATTAATTTTTTTCTATCATTTTAAAAAAAATTATGTATTGATAATGAAAAATATTAAAACGAAATTTTGGAACACTTAACATAAGGCAACACTTAATTTTGGAAATATGGTCCACAGGTAAACAAATTAAAAATGATCTCTTTTTCTTCCAAATACAAAGTTATATGTTTAATTATTTCTTTAAAATATTTATTCTCAGACTTTGGCCTATTAAATTTGTTATTAAGTAGGCTTATAAATAGGTTTTATAGGCCAAGTCAAACTCAGGCTTAGGCCAGACTTTAGCTGTAAATTTGTTTTTATTAAATTAATAAGTCAAGCTTAGGCCTTTAATATTTAAATCATGACTGCTTACACAAAGTCTAGCCCGACTTACTTTTACTCTACTAAAGAAGGAACATTGTTTATCAAGAGAGATTATATTTATCTTTTTGCTCTAATTAAGAGACGTGTACACGAAGAGAAAAAATAAAAAATATGATAAGTGATATAACTATAAAAAAAGGGTGATAATGATTTGTGTACCATAATACCATTAGACTTTCATACCGCTAGTGGTACATACACTAATCATTTTTTAAAAAGAAAATGAGAAATAAAACAAGAAAAATATAGGATCTAGATAGAGCTCATGAGGAAGATAGAGAAAAAATTATGATGTGTAGTGTGGTGATAGTTTATTTTATTTTTTAATTATATGTGAAGTTTGATATCTTTTTGGTAGGAAGGAAGTTCATGATCACTTGACAATTATTTCGTGCAACTCAGTTTTAGGGAGTGATTAGTCAACACTTCCGGCCATTGATACAATGAGAAGAAAAAAAATCAAGGAAAAAATGCATAATATTTATCCCAAAACTTTAAATATGAGAATAAGCTGAGTTAAAATAGACTTTGTATGCTCAGGTGAGAGCTTACTTCTAAAATTGAAGGCCTAAATTTGGCTTATTATCTGTTATAGACTTTTTTTAAACTTAAAAAGTCTCTTTAAAAGTCTATTTTATAATAGAGTCTTTTAAATTATTTAAAGAACTTATTTTTAAGTAAGTTAATTGACCTAAATATATAGGTAATTAAGCTAGTGAGAAAAAGCTTTTAACACAATAAATGTATAATCATACTTCATTCGGTTTTATATATAAGTCAGTTTTAACCGAATTATCAAAATCATGAAATGAT
This sequence comes from Cyamopsis tetragonoloba, assembly GCA_037177725.1. NCBI lineage: Eukaryota > Viridiplantae > Streptophyta > Magnoliopsida > Fabales > Fabaceae > Cyamopsis > Cyamopsis tetragonoloba. Next base: position 68,584,070 of record CM074119.1, read on the forward strand.
AGTCAGTTTATTAAATTTGTCTAAAAAACATAATTTTTTTCAACTATACCCTCAACATAAATGTGCTAGTAAATGCTTAAGTTAATCAATACTATATCTTTCTTTCTTATTTCACTCTCTTTCTCACTCCATCATTAATTGAATCTTTGAAAATTGTAAAAGAGTAAAAAGGGAAAATATCTATTAATGAGTTAGTTAGTTACTTATATTACGGACCAAAGACTTCCTCTAGAAGGTGACCTATATATAGGACCGGAGAAAGTAAAACATAACATTAAAATTTTCACGTACTAATAATAATAATAGCATATGTAATCTTATTACTACCTTTGGTCCTGGTTATAAGCAAAAAAAAAATTAAAATTTCTTGGTTTACAATATAAGCAAATATTAATCTCTCTATTTAATGCTAATTTCAAGCACTTTTCTCATATTCAATGTCATTTGACCTGTCCAAATGGGAGAGAGAGTACTTTTTTTATAATTAAAACTTACCTTTTTGAATGAAATCAAGAGAATTAAACACAAGTAACCAACTTTCTTAATATGCGCAAATTATGTTTTTTTGCTTATAACCAAGACCGGAGATAGTATTATTTATTATTATTATCACTAATATTATTATCATTATTTAAATAGCAGACCTAAAAGACTTTTTGAAGAGTCTAAGTCTAACTTAATTAATTGGGCTTTTAAGTGTGTGTTTGGTTTAGCGTTTGTAGAATTGATTTTGGATCAACGTGATTTTATAGAATTGATTTCATATAAAATTGATTTTAAAGTAACGTGATTTATGTTTGAGATTTTTTTACTTCTCAAAAGCAAGTTTAGAGTAAAAATACAGTGTAAATTTCTCAACCTAATGTGAAAGCAAGTCTCACCTTGCTTCAGTCAAAATCAATTTTGTCAACTCAAAATCAATTTTAACCTTTTGTCAACACAAAAACAAACAACCGATTTATCAATCAAAATCGATTTTGACTTTTTAAAATCAATTTTACTTTAACCCAACATTTTTTTAAACATACACTAAAATAGCTTGAACATAAACTTAATATAAGCTAGACTAGCCCGGGAAGCAACCTGACTTATTCTCACACCGGCTAAACTTTTTTGTCCATAATTTTTGAAAATTCATTAGTGTAGGTAATGAATTTCTCTTAACTTAAATGATAGTTTACTTATTAGACAAAAAAAAATATCATGATTTACTTATTATACTATTGATTTAATTAATTAAATTTAATTGTTCATATTCTCTAACTCAAAAGTATTATTGAATATTGAATGGTTGGTTCAAATAATACTTATTAACTCTTTTTAAGTAAATGATTTTGAGTTTGTGACTTTATGGATGACAAAAGTTTTCACTAAAAAATCAGCACAATGATGTAGTAATAAAATTGCCTTATTGATTTAAGTAATTGAATTCAACTGTTGATGTTCTCTAACTCAAAAGCATTATTGAATATCAACATGTTGGTTCAAATAATATATATTTCTTTCTTTTAAGTAAATGATTTGAGTTTGAGTCCTAGTGAATGACAAAAAAGTCTCTATAAAATAGTAGCACTATGATGTAAAAATTTATGTTCCAAATAAAATTGTCTCCTACATTTGGAGATACTTATGGCTAAAAAAAAAAAAAAGACAACATCGAATAATACTAATTTGGATTTATTACAGTTAAAAGGTAGTGAATTCAACTGACCTCAATCTTTCAATTTAATCAACTAATCTGAATTTACTACATTTTATGCTCTTATTTTCTCATACAGAACAATTTTACTTTTTGCAACAATGAAAGGGCTTAAATGGTATAGCGATGAAAGCATCAAACATACGAGTTTTCTTCGCATTCTAGTGAAGAAAAGTTTTGTGCAAGTCTCACATTCTCATATCCAAATTTTTTTAATTTCTTGTTTTCTTTCTCAAACCAAACCAAAGAAACTTTTTGTGCAAGTCTCACATTATATCGTTTACTCTCCTCTTTCTATTAAAATAAACAAAGTGCTAATGTTATGTTTTCTTGATGAATAAAGAGCTAATGTGACTGGACTTGTTTGTTTATATTTTTACAAAATTGGTAAGAATTTATTACCTCTGTGGGTATTATACAGGTGTTGTTATTGATATGTGCTCTGCTAGATTCACAACACAAAAAATATTTGTTCAGTAACTTGTTTCCGTTTTCAAACAATAAGTTTGAAATTTAAACTCCTAAAAACAATTATTGGGTGAAATATGAACTCCTCAATACTTGCTACTGTTTGCGAATAATTATCCAGATAAAAAATAGGTTAAAATATAACTTTAGTTTACAGTAATAAACATGACTTTTCATAGCTTTCATCTTAAAAACTCTCAAATTAAGTCTACGGTAATAACTGATTTTTTTGTATAGATCTACAACAATCATAAACAACAATAGATAATACGATGAGAGAGAAACAAAGAGAAAGAAAAGGAATGAGAAAAAAAGCGAAGAAGAACAGAGAAGAAGAGATATGGGAAAAAGAATAGACACAAGAAGGAAAGGGAAGAGTGGTGGTTATGACGATGACAGGGGCGGAGCAAACATTTTGAGGCCCTGTTTATTATTTCAATTTTTTAAAAAAGAAATAGGAAATTCGCTAGAAAAATCGCCTATTCTGAGAAAAGAGGAAAAAAGAGAAAAATAAAACTCCAAAATGTCAAGTGATGGTGTTAAAAATCCAAACACCTTATCATTTATTCTACCTTATAACATTGATTGTAAAATGCATCATTTAATATTTAAGACTTGTAAAGTACATCATTTAATATGTGGGCCCCAAATTTTTATGGGTCCTGTGTGGTTGGGCACCTTGCACAGGCCCAAAACCGTCCCTGGACAATGATAGATGGTGGCCGGTGGTGGTTAGATATCAAAAATTGAGAAGAGGGAGATGAAGACACTGTAGAAGCCCAAAACGACGTCGTTTTGGACACCTTACATTATATTTAACGGTGCTAACTAACAATGATCAAATTGAGAAAAAAACAAATGTAAAGAATCAAATTGAAAAAAGAAAAACATAAAGGACTAAAGTAAAAATTTGGTGAAACATGAAAGATCAAAGTTATATTTTAATGAAAAAAAAACATTATTTTTTTGACGTGCAATGTCAAAAGTGATGACAATTATACACTTGTATTCTTTACTTAACAATATAAAAAAGACTTTGTTGATAGAATCAAAAATTGCTTCAATAATCTCTATACTTCAAAAGAATTAGTCTTTCACTATTGAAGGAAAGATACCAACAAATCTTTACTTAACGAATATGAAGAGTTGTCAACATAAGTAATCTGTCGTGCCATGCAAAATACTATACCTCTTTATCCAAATTGAAGGACTACAGCCAATTTCTTAGACTACAACTCTGGCCCTATAATCTTTTGGCCCTACAGGACTTTAAATTTTAGGGTTTTATTGGTCATCTAAAATTTTGAGCCCTAAGCCTGTTGAGTCTGCCACTGAGCTGAAATAACCCATTTTGACTGCTCTAGTTCCGCTATATTCTATTTTATATAATAAATAAAATATAAAATATATGCTAATGTTTTCTGTGTATTGTATCGCTTCTAATCATCATCATCATACCTCAAGGTTTGGTCTCTCATCTTTCAACTCACAATCCTTTCAAATTTAAATAATCCCTTTTTATCTGTTCTCATGAATTTCCCTAACTTCCTTGTAAGTTGTAACATGAATTCATTTCATTGCTTGGGTTTGAACTGTTTTTCCCCAAATTCACCACTGTCGAATTCAACTAAGCCTAGATTCCCTCTTGTTCCATCTCATTATTTTAATCTTCTGTAATAGAGATAGCTTGATCACATTTTTTCGCAGAGAAAGAGCTCCTCGATTTCTTTAATCTTTTTAATTTTGTCCGCTGGCCAAACTTGAACTGTTCGCAACAGGTTCGTTGTTGAATAAATTGAATTTAATTTAAAAAAATTTATCAAAGAAATTCTAGGATTAGCATTGCATAACTTGTAGTTTAAGTGAAGTGTCAAATATTTTTAATTTCCTAGTTCTGCTAACAGCTGGTCATTTCTGTAATTTCAAACTTGTAAACTGTTCTTTTTTCTTGTGGCAATTTAGGGGCTAGTACTGTATGTTTGATGCAAACGATTATTAGCATTTCAACTTGAGCAAAGACTTTGAAGATGACTATCACCAAAGTGTATATTGTGTAAGTATATTCTCAATTGCTCTTTTTTGTGTTTTATTTGTTCTGCAAATTGCAGATACTCCAACCCAAACATCCATTAAGCTAGTTTGGTTTCACAGGATTCATTTCAGCACAATTAAGAGTTGCTTCCACGTTTTAGATTCATGTTTCGTCTATCCTATCAAGAAACCAAATACACAGTTACTGTGTGTTTGGTTTCATGTTGAGGTCTGGTAAAAGTAAATCCATTTCAAAGCATCTAAGAGAAGCTTCCACGCTTTGGATTCACGTTTGGTTTATTCAAATGTTAAAGACACTTGGTTAATTGAATGATACAACATCAAATTTTGCAGGTATTACTCCTTGTATGGACATGTAGACACTATGGCAAGAGAAGTACTAAGAGGGGCTGCTTCAGTTGAAGGTGTTGAAGCAACTCTCTGGAGGGTAATTTTTCAATCAGATACAATGTTCAAGTTCAATTTTTAGGCAAATATTTGAATCCTTCCTCAGTTATGATCCTCTTAATCTCAGTTAGTATTTTGTTTTGAGTTTGTTGAAAACAGGTGCCGGAGATACTCTCGGATCGAATATTGGAAAAGATGAAGGCCCCTCCTAAACCAAATGATGTACCAGATATCACACCAGAACAACTTCTGGAGGCTGATGGTTTTATATTTGGTTTTCCTTCTCGTTTCGGCATGATGCCGAACCAGTTGAAGGCCTTCTTTGATGCCACTGGTCAGCTATGGGCATCCCAAGCACTTGCAGGCAAACCTGCTGGAATCTTCTGGAGTACTGGTTTTCATGGCGGCGGCCAAGAACTGTCAGCGTATGTATTCCCTTGACATTTCCAGATAAAATGTTTCATTTTGTTCTTTTCACATAAACATAGAAGAAGTAAATTGTATATAACTGTTGATCATATCAATCAAATACATTGGAAATTGGAACTATTTCCTTTACTTACCAATACTAGGCATTATATTTCTCTGTATGTTTTCATTCAAATATGAGATATTTCCATCATTAAGTAATCGATTAGTTAAGCTTCTTATCACTGCAAATGGACTTTGAATGAAAGCTAATGAATTCTGCTTCTGTTGAATGTGTATATCATGCGTGTAACAAGTGTCGCGTTGAATGAGAGCTTAAACGAACAAGCACTAACTCTAATGTGATTTCTGTTTTCTAGCTTATGATTACTTGATTTTGGTTTTTGGATACTATTTATATCATGATTGCAGATTGACTGCTATTACTCAATTAGCTCATCATGGTATGCTTTTTGTCCCTCTTGGATATACCTTTGGGAGTGGCATGTTTGAGATGGATGAGGTAAAAGGAGGCTCCGCGTACGGTGCTGGAACTTTCGCTGGAGACGGATCTCGCCAACCTACAGAGCTAGAATTGCAGCAGGCCCTTTACCAGGGTAAATATATTGCTGAAGTAGCTAGAAAGTTGAAAAATTAACCTTTCTGCTAAACAAATAGTACAAGATACTGTGAAGTGTTACATTATTAATTTTACTGTGGCTGCAAGAATGTATCTATTTTTGCTTCTTTAAGAAGCTCAAATTGTTATAATGGAATGACAAAAAAGACATTCAGTATATTCAAAACTGAAACAAAAATTTACAGAAACAAAATATTGGAATGATTTGCAGAATCCGGGGTTCCTCATTCAAAACATTACATAATTAATCAACTGAAAAATCAGGTCTTGCTGTTTATTTTCTAATGAAGTGGATGTTTGAATTATTAAAATATCTTCACATGAATGTTTTACTGAATCTACTTAAGAATTAGTAGTTTTTCTAGTTTTTATATAGTCTGAAATTCTGGACTTTACTTGACTCTTTGCTGATATAAAACTCAAACACTAATGCAATTATTCTTGTTCTTATAGAGGAAATGGTATAGGTAAGTAATATTATTATAACCCATGAAACAATTTAAAGGTGTGAATTAAAACTTACAAGTTTCTGTTTGAAATACTAATTTCCAAGCTAAATCAAAGAGAAAAATATATATAAATACAAAGAAAAGTTGCTGAAAATAAATAAATAAATAAATAATGGTTCAGCATATTTAAGTTGCGGCATATATTTAGGTATGATGTATATATTTAGTTCAAACAATCCGAATCCAACCAAAAATATTAATAACAAAATTTAGATATGATGCATATAAATTGTTGAAAATCCAACCGAAAAACTAAAAATATGCATTATATATAATTTATTTGTATAATAGTTTTATTTCAATTATAAACAAAATTAATATTTTTATCAATAAAAAAATTTTAAAAAGAATTTTTAAACAAATTTATTTTATTCTTAAATTAGTTTTGGGAAACTTTTTTATGTGCACCGGCCTACAAGTTAGTCCATTTAACCCATGGGTTTTTTTTTGTTAAGAACCCGTGGGTTTGTGCAGGCCAAAAAATTATTGGCTCATTTAAACATATGTCTACTCAAGTTGGCCCATTTGACCCATGTGTCCATGTAGGGTGGTGCAGGTCTGGCCCTACATAATTTAGATTTGGGTATTCATGTTTTGTCTCATGAAAAATACGTGAAAGAAAAATTTGTGAATCGTCATCGTGCACTCACCCTATAAGATACAATAGTGGTGCTAGGTGAGTGCCACAAAGAAGAAACAATGTGCGGTGGTGCACCTCTAGTTCAATGGAATGGCCACCAAACTTCAGGGATAGATCGGTAGGTGAGACGTAACCGATGCTGTTTAGAAAATCCACCATATAAGGTAGCCTGAAGACGAGACAGGGGTGCAATAGTGGTGGAGCTGCGATGGTTATGTGATTGTGACGGTGGAGTTGCGAGATTTAGTGACAGGGACCAATGAAAAATGACAACAAAAACTAAAACAAAAATGAAGAATATGCCTAAGGACTAAAAGGAATATTTTTTTAATAGAGAGAAAAACAAAAATGAGCTATAATTATATGGAGCAAAAGATTTATTTAACCTTAGATAAATAAGGGTGTAGTTTTCAATGATTTAAATTAATAACATTGTGTTAGATGTTGGGTGTAGTTTTAATTTACTCTCATAAGCTAATTTAGATAAGGAGAATTGTCACATCACTTATATACACTATGATAATTATATTCATAATTGATATAAAACTTGACATCTTAAGTCTTAACACATTCTCATCTATGAGTGGCTCACATCAAAATTGATCAAATTTTAATACTCTCTAAAATTTTTAGTTTGAATCTAACTCATTCTCAACAGTTAGTTCATAAAAAAAATGATTGTAACACCATTTATATTAGCGACTATATTCCTAACCAATGAAACTTCTTTAACATTCTAACAAATTGTAAAAATTACAAAGAAAGAAAGAGAAAGATTTACAAGAGCACACTGCTCATATTTGGTGCGAAAGAAATTCTGATTTCTTATATATTACAAATAATAATGCAAACATTATTTTTATTTTTTATTTTTTTTTATAATCAAAATACTTCTACATAAATTTGATATTACTCAAAGCATCACTTTACAGCCACAAAAATCACTTTACAGCCACAAAACTAACATATTGAGTGCTCATACAAACATTATTATTTTATTTATTTTGAACTCCAATGAAGATAAAGCAAAGTAGTATCTTAATTAAAATCCACAATTACCACCACCAGGTCCTCCAAATTGGAGAGAATATCCAAAAGTTCCACTTCTTTCATTATCTTCATAGTAAACACCATAGCAATTGGACTTATCAGTGAAGGCTTCTGTTTGCCAAAGTTCAGGTCCATAATGGGTCCATTTCGAACCCATAAATGAGAAGCAGTTGATTGATCTTTCATAACTTTCGGATTGTAAACGTTATTTATTCCACTCACTCCATTGTAAGGTCCTACTGAAATTTCAAGAGTCACTACTGCAATCTACAATTTAACAAAAATTATATATATATATATAATAGTTACTTTACTCTAAAATTATAATTAACATTGGATTTAATTAATTATAAAAAAATAAACTGATCATATCAAATATACTTTTTTAGTCTTGTATCTCTTATTCGCATTTTATTTCGGTCCGATATCTTTTTTGGATTACATTTTAGTCCTGCATCTCTTATAAAAGTTTCATTTTGGTCCAGTCTGTCAACTCCGTCACTCCATTACAAGGTAATTTGACTCTGTTCTTATTAGGGTTCATGCATATGTTAGGGTTATTTTGGGTCTGAAGATAAACGGTGTAATTTGACTTTGTTCAGTTAATTTTATTAACGAAATTGACCGAGTTGACACGTTGGATCCAAATGAAACATTTATAATAAATATAGGAAAATATATAAAACCAAAATAAAATGCATATAAGAAATATCGGAAAAAAAACTACATTTAACCTATATAATATAATAGTTGAAATTCAATTGTAAATAATGAAAAAACTTACATGACTCCCAGGGACACTTTCAGTTAGAATATGATGATTATTTAAGAATGATTTTGCTCGAATGAGATCATCTTTTGTTGTCCTTCGAATAGGAACGGTTCCCGAAGGACACGTACCCTTCTCTAGTCCAAATAAGGGTTCTGTTGGAGCATCTTTCAGGCTTGTTTTCCTAGATTTTTGAAACCCAGGATTTCTCTACAATTAATTAATCAAAATGTAAGAATATTCAAAAGTTTGTATATATATAATAGAAGATCAAGATTTGAAATTAACAAAAATTCATAAAACCAACTTAGTTGGTGACTAGGCAGATTATATCATAAAGCGTCATAGAATTATTTTTTGCAGAACGTATTTTTTCCTAACTACTTAATTTACCTGTAATTTATGATTTTGTAGTAAAGGATGCTCAAACGCCGGCTGCTTGTTGATATCGATGCAATCAACAATAAACCCAAAGTTTGTCTATAGAAAAGCAAAATTAAATAAATAAATAAATAAATGAATAAATTCAATAAAAATGAATAGTAGAGGGTATGAAATACATGAATACTCTTGATAGGTGGCTTGTTAAGGAGCTTTAGGTATCTCTCTAACTCCAAATCTTCTTTTGTTGTACTTTGCATATCAATGATTCTCTTTGCATTGGCAGTCACTAAACACAACACAAAACCAAAACCAATAGGTTTGTCATTTTCATAATTCTTCTAACAAATGAAATGTTTTGATGATAGACATGTTTGAGTAGTAGTGCATATTTTTATACTAAGGTAAAGGTAATAGGAATGGAGATATATAAAACTACTGAATTTAGGTCAAGAATTAATGTTATCACAAAATACCTTATAAAGTATGAGAGAGATTTACATGATAATTTTGTTTTTTTATCGGCCAAACAGACATACTCTCACACTCTACTTCTAAATTTACTCCTAATTCTATTGAACCCTTCTCCTTCCGTTCAAAGAGTTCATTCTTATGTCATTTGAGCTACAGCTCTTGGCTACATGATAATTTTGTTATCCTAGCTGTTTAGTAGGATTACAAGATTAATCGTGTTTATTCTCATATTTGACCATCAAATTTTTTGAGAGTATTAAAATTTTTATTTTTCATATATACTTTTTTAATACGTTGATTGATGTATATGATCCGTCAAATTACATCAGTACTATTTCTCATTTAATTAATAGGTGATACTTTACAAAACAAATAATTATATATGTAACATATTTTTGTAATTTTCAATTATTTTTTAGAAGGAGTACGTATACTTTAGTATAATGCGTAATCATGAAATTAACTACGGACAAATTTGAAAACATATTTGGAAAGTAATCTTTTTACATGTATTTGAAATTGATTAATTAATACTTATGAATTAAGATATTCTTTGTTTTAGATCCAGAATTAAGATATTCTTTCAATGTTTTAGAGATATGGACAAATCTCTAAGCTGATATGTTTACACATCAGAAATAAAAATATTCTGGGTTATGGTGGAAGATACAAAGTGTCTTAGGAAGGAGGTTCATGAGAAGGTTCTTCATTTGATTCCCACAAAAAAAATTTTTTTTTTTAATTTGAAGAAAAAGTTTATATATATCATTCTAACTTTGTGACTACTGTAAAGTCTTTTTTCCAAAGTTTATCCAAAAAAAAAAAAGTGCCTACTCTATTTATCCCATGCATCTATAAGCTGATTAATACATGTGTATAACTATAATAATAGTTACTTTATAAAACAAATTATTATCAGATAGTATCTGTATTCATGATGAAAAGATTAATATTACTTTAAAAATGTTTTAAGACATAATCAATAATATAAAATAAAATATATAAAAGAAGACAAACTTTAATATATAGAGTAAAATAGTAAATGTTAAAATTCTTCTCTTATGGTATCAATTGCAGGTTATTTGCAAATCAAAAAAAGTTCAAAGTTATTAATTACATTATAAAAATTGCATTTTAAATACTAACACTTTATCATATATGTAAATATACCAATTGATTATTAAAATCAATATCTTTAACTTTTTTATATGAGTGGGTATCCACGTGTTCTAAAATAAAGTGTTGTGAGATATTTATTGTGCTTAATAGCTTCATAGGTACATAAATTGAAAATTTTGTTGATTTTCTATAACTGACTTTAATTTAATTTAATGAATAATAGACTTTTATTTATTTATATTTATATATATATATATGAGATTTGTTAACGTACACCCATTGCTTTTTAGAAGGAGTGCGTTAGCAAATTATAACTTAAATTTTAAAAGACACTCACACGGTGTAGCTTGCTAATGCACTCCTTTTATAAAACAAGTCGGTGTATGTTAGTAAGCCCTACAGGGGTTTGCTAACGTACACCCACTTGTTTTATAGAAAGAGTGTATTAGTAAGTTATAACTAGATTTTTTAAAATACACCTAAAATGTGTAGCTTGCTAATGCACTCCTTCTATAAAATAAGTGAGTGTACGTTAACAAACCCCCATATATATAAATAAAAGTGAATGTTTGTTTATAAGATGATATACTTAAATATGTTTAGTTACTTTTAAAAAAATTGGTATACATTTTTATGATGATAATATATCTCATATATAATTCAAAGATCAAATTAAAATATTCAATATTCCTATAAAATTATTAAGTGGAGTAAATTCTAATAGATCCCTCCTCTATACGTATATAGAATTATCACCTTATATAGAAAAATTGACTTGATAAGTATTAATGATGATGATATCAAGTATCAATTATCCATTATAATTAAAATATTTATTTTCATAATATTTATTTGATGATAATATTAATTTCTGAATATTACTTACTACAACTAAAAGAATAAATATATACTATATATTTATTTAATTTGTATAGAAAGAGTATATAAGCAAACTATACTTTTAAATGTATATTTTCTTTGTTTAAGAAAAATGTTATAACTTTGATATAGTACCTTTCTTGTAAATATATAGTAAGTGAAAATACATTAGTGTCTATGTGTCATATAGGTGCTATCTTGCTATTACTTATTTTGAGAAGTGCTTTTCCTCCTGCTTATGTTTGTACAATCTTTGGTGCTCCTATATTAATATATTTACTTTTGCCGATAATAATAATAAATAAATAAATAAATAAAATTTAGTTAAAAGAATATAAAATTTAAATATTATTTTCATAGAAATAGTTAGTAAACTCTTCGTTACATTGTCATCCACATGCTCAAATATCAGTTACTTGTGTCACGTTCTTCTTAAGTCTTTTCATTTTCATATACAATTAAAATACTTATTTTATGAACTTTCGCTTGGAAAATTCATAGAATAATATTATCATTATTTTTATAGCTATATTCATATTTTAATCTCATAACTTTTTCTCAAATTTTAATTTAGTCCTTTTATTTTTTAGTCTCATACCCGGCTTATTTTGAGCTTATCTTCTACTTATAAGTAAAAGTCAGACCAAACAGAAATATTAACAAGCTCTTAAATTTTAAGTGACTTTTTTTTAATGAAGGAACTAAAGAAAAAAAAGCTTTAAAATAAGTCACACAAAGGAGCTTTTGCTTATTTTCTAACCTCTTATTTTCATTAAACATCCACCAACCACGACAACCAAGATGGGACCGCCACTCACCGCCACCCGCCACCACTTGCGGCCACCCTCCACCACCCTTTGCCGCCCGCCGTTCAAATTTTTTTTTAAAAAAAATAAAATTACCAAATAGCTTATGATTTTTTTTTAAATCTCAGCTTTAACTTAAAAGTAGCTTTCAAGAGAAAAATAAGTTGGGCCTAATGGTACCTAAATATAAAATCCTAATAAAATTGGTGTGAACCTTAGGCGTCGCTTATTCCTTGAAAGCGAGTAAATTTTCAATACTCTTGTAGTACATATTCCTTTTAATAAAAGAGTGATAAAAAAAATAGAGTTACGAACTCACAATACATGATAGACGATAGAAATTAAAAGGATTTTACAATTTTATTAAAAAATAAACATCTGTCATTATTTAAAATTATATTGCACATATTGCTGTATAGTGTAGATTTTTTCCTTGGTATGAGCTTCTTTTCTTGTCCTCCTGTACGTAGGCCTTTTCTCGGTTCCCATGTGAACAGAAATCTCTCTTCAAGTAAATCACATTTAAAACGTTTAAACAAACACATTTTTAGTGAAACGAATTTTTAGGAGAGTCTTAATTTTTGTACTCATAATTTTTTGTATTCAATATACTCATTAGTTACGTATGTTGAAAAAAGTGGTTACATTAATTTGTTTTTATTACAGTGTTTTTTCAGATTTTGTGGTTACATGTGTAGAAATATGTGATTACAACGTAAAAATAAAAATTCAATAAAACTTCTACGTGTGTAACTAGATATTTTAACATATGTAACCATGAGTATAAAGTGAGTACGAAAAACGTGAGTACGAAAATCTTTTTTCTTTTTAGAATCCAACTATATAATGTGTGTCGTGGTGCCAAAAATATAGTGGAAGGAATTAGCATCATCCCTATTGGAAGTGGCACTATCCTTTTTAATATATAGATTTATGATTCTTATATATAAAGGAATGATATGATTTCTAAAATTAGATGGTCTCAATCTCTCTCGTCCAAAATTATTAGTCGTATTATTGCTCGTCAATTGAACCTCTTGTATTGGGCTACACCCATCTCCTTTTTAATGGAAGCTTTTTATCTTAGACCCAGAACAATAGTACTAAAATTGGTGACAAGAAAATTCTAAATATAATTTTTAATCATTTCTATTGGGTTAATTAAACTTCCTATCAGAAATTAATAATGCTCTTATGAGAATTCCACGCGAACAAGTTTGAATGCAGATAAATGATTCAGGTTGGTAGCTCATGTCAGGACATGTTGCCTGAATATCTTCACCACTTTTAATATTCTAAGTTACACAGACATGGCAAATTGTTTTTATAATTTAATTACGTGTCCACCAAATTGTATTTGCCTTAGAATAATTATAGTGTTATAATAAAATATTGATGTTGAATGCACGTAACACGTTCTAACTCATTAACCTATTTTTAATATTTTCTTTCGTGTCACTCTTCAAATATTCTTTTCTTCCCTCCTTTGCAGTTTATATTTTTTGTAATTATAATTAAATTGTACAAGTGGCCTACACCAATAGATTATTAGCTCCCAATTCCCATATTGAACTACTATATTTATTCTCATTTCACATAAGAAAAGGTCAAATAAAAATGGAAACAAACTCACGATTTTCAATTTTAAATTTTGTTTCACCTCACCTAATATGAGTCATAATATTATGGTTTTTATTAGGGATGATAATCGGTAGAATATGAATAAGATATTATAGTATTAATTTTTGTACTCGTGTTTGAAAAATATCTATGTACCCATTGCATATATGTAGAGATGGCAACGCGGTAAGGAAGGAGCCAAGGACGAGGTTTTGCACTCTTTGTCCCGGTCTTTGCTAAGAGCGGAAAATATTCAGGTTTTGAGATAAACAAAAGTACAAGATGAGAACGAAAAATTCAAACCCAACTCTATCTATTGAGAATCGGAGAACTCGCGAGAAAATCAATAAGAAATTTATACCTAGATTGTTTTTTTTTAACAAAAATATATTAACATATTTTCAAACGAATTAAATACTTAAAATATTTTAAAAATAAATTATTCACTTTATTTCACACTATGAAATCTATTAGAAATAAAGAAAAATTTTAACTTTATTTTTATTAATATTATTACTAATACTAATGATAGTACATGTATATAAATATATATGTAGTTGTAAATATATATAGAGAATTATAGTTGCGGGGTGGGACAAATAGCTAGATCTTCAAACTCATCCTCGTATCTGTCCCGCCAAAAATGGGGGTGGGAAAAACTCAAATTCATCAAAACCCTGTCTAAGGGAGGTTCCATGTCAAAGTTTGAGCGGGGTTGGCCGGCTATCCATGAGTTCAAGTTTTAATGTCATGCCTACATATCCGCACGAGCAGCAACTTTAATCTTCATTCTCGTACCTTTTGGTATGACTGATAAAAAAAACCAAAAGAACTATACTGAATTGCTAACCAAATCAAATCTCACCACTAAAACGGCAAACCACTTGATAAAAAATCAAACCAAGACCAAATTTAAAAATTAGTTTAGGAACATTAAAATAATTTAGGTTCGGTACATGTTTGTAAACTAGTTTAAACTAGTTCGAACCGGTTTAAACCAGTTTCATCTACGTAAAATTGAGATTTTTTTGCATAAAAATTTAAAACGGTTGAGAACCCGTTTAAACCAATTTGGGCCAAAACGATTCAATTTAAAACCGGTTTGGAACTATAAAAATGATTCGGTCCTATAAATCGAACTATTTTTTCTGGTTTGGTGCGGTTTTGATTTATTTTTGAATGAACGAGAACTATAAACGTCCCTACCTATTGAATATCTTTATCCCCATACTCATACCTTCAACCTGCAATTAATATAACGTGACTATAACCGCAATCGAAACTTAAAAGCTTAGGGGCATTTTGATATAAGAGCTAATTTTAGTCATTTTTCCATAAAAAAGTTTACCGAATAAATGATACCCACCTCCTAGTGTGAAAATGAAAAAATATTCCAAAAAAAACTCACTTAGCTAAATGATTATCTTATATCAAACCTAAATAAATTATAATTTTAAATCATTTTCCTAAAAATAAAAAAAAACAATCTCAATATCTAACACTCAAGAAATAAAGGAACTTGGTCTCCTTCTACACAGTCTTACCAAACCAAAAATAAAACAAAGTGGTGAGATGAAGAAGAAAGCAGAACTGATATTCTTCCCCACACCAGGGATTGGCCACTTGGTTTCATCACTCCAATTAGCAAAACTTCTAATCAACCGTCACACTCATCTTTCCATCACAATCCTCTCCACCAAATTCCCTTACACTCCCTTTTCAGATTCATACTTCAAATCATCACTTTCACAACCTCAGATCCAACTCATTCATCTTCCTCAACTTGAAAACCCACCTCCACCACAACTCTTGAAATCTCCACCACACTACATATGGAATTTCATGCAGTGCCTCATACCCCATTTCAGAGCCACTTTACAGAACATTTTATCATCTTCCTCGAACAAAGTTATTGGGTTGATCTTAGATTTCTTCTGCGTTCCCATGATTGACGTGGGAAATGAACTGGGTATCCCTTCTTATTTGTTCATGACATCAAATGTTGGGTTTTTGGGATTCATGCTTTCGATTCTGAATCGTCCAATTGATGATGTGTTTACTGATTCTGATCCTGATTTGTTGGTTCCGGGTTTCAAAAATCTGGTTCCTTCGAGTGTTTTACCAAATGCTGCTTACAGCAAAGATGGTGGGTATTTTGCATATTACATGTTTGCTAAAAGGTTCAGAGACACCAAAGGGATTATTGTGAATACATTTTCAGAATTAGAGCAGTATGCTATTGATGCATTATGTGATGGTCAAAATCAAACCCCTCCTATTTATTCTGTTGGTCCTTTGATTGATCTAATAGGGCAACCTAACCCAAATTTAGAAAAAACTCAGCATGACAAAATATTGAAATGGCTTGATGAACAGTCAAATTGCTTTGTTGTTTTTCTCTGTTTTGGGAGTAGGGGAAGCTTTGATCCATCTCAAACAAGAGAAATAGGACTAGGACTTAAGCGTAGCGGTGTTAGGTTCTTGTGGGCTATGCGTTCTCCGGCACAGACAATAACAACAACAACAACAACAAAAGCCTTACCTCACTATGCGAGTTTACCAGAAGGGTTCTTAGAGTGGATGGAAATGGAAGGTAGGGGAATGATATGTGAGTGGGCACCACAAGTGGAGGTTTTGTCCCACAAAGCCATTGGTGGGTTTGTGTCTCATTGTGGGTGGAATTCCATTTTGGAAAGCTTGTGGTTTGGAGTTCCAATATTGACATGGCCTGTTTATGCAGAACAACAGTTGAATGCTTTTAGGATGGTGAAGGAATGGGGATTAGCAGTCGAACTGAGAGTGGATTATAGAACAGGTAGAGATCTTGTGATGGCAGAGGAGATTGAGAAAGGGTTGAAACATTTGATGGATAGAGATAATGTTGTGCATAAGAATGTGAAAGAGATGAAAGAAATGGCTAGGAAATCTGTACTCAGTGGTGGATCTTCATTCATTTCTGTTCAGAAACTTATTGATGATATGATTGGAAGCACCTCCTGATTACTTGTATTTCTAAGATGGAGTTACTCCTATCATAGAATTGATGAAAAAAGATGCACCAAATGTTTTTTTTAGTAACTAGAGCTTATGTATGCCATTATGTCCACAAGAAAAATTATCATTCAAACAAGACAATGCTGACTGAATATCAGTTCAAAATTGAAATTGTTCTCTGTCATTAAATTGAATTGTAATGTAGTAAGTTGGTTAGATTTCAATTGAAACCTTTTAAATTAAATGAATTTGCATAAGGAAAAGTCTTGTATGCACACTCTGTATCAAAAAGTGAGGGGGTATTAATTGTTATTTTTTAAAATAGTTTATCTCACTATTTATCTCTTTTTGTTTTCACCTCAATAAAATAAATCATGTTTGGAATGTTGATTTATTTTTTAGATTACTTCTATTTTTGAGCACTGTAATTCAACTTTAAACAGAAAACTGTTATTGATCTCTTCTTTATCTGAAAAATTATGAAGAGAAGTCCTATAATGGGTCACAATCAGAGCGTTAGATGTTTTCTACTGTTCTGTTCTTTCTCCTTAGGTTCAATATGCTAATCTCCTATGTATACAATTAAGAGTTTCATGCAACTCGAATGTGGTTCTGCCTAAGGTTTCAAAATTCTATCGTAGTTGCATTGCAGCCATAGTCCTATTGCGTCACATGTAGCTCAATGTGGTTAAAAGTGGTCATCGTGGACTTCAATTACAGTTCGATATGATAATGCGACGTGATAAAATGCTCACAGATTTGGATCCGGAATTTCATTATACTAATGCATAAGTTAGAGAATGTCATATAGTTTGCTCCAATACAAAATTTAACGATTGCTTAAGCCTTCATGAGGCATTATACTGTTTATCTTGATTTTATGTTGTTCATATTCAATCTAGAGCTCTTTATGCAGTGTAAAAATAGATTGTAGCTAATTTTGGCGGTTGAAGTTGAATTTGCTTATGTTTGTACTGAAATCAAATATTATATCTAGCAGCTTACAGCAAGCAAAACAGATACTATATCTCATTATGGCCTTTTTTTTAAAAAAAAATATTTTGGAGTCAGGAGTAATATTTGACTAAATGTAACAATTATTTCATGTTCAGCAGGGTTTCTGTTCTCTTTTTTGAGTTTTAACTGATTGGTAACATAAGCTGGCATTAGACACAACTTGCGAAAAAGAAGAATCTAATAAGAGTAGTAGAGTTTTTGGTGTTCTAGGCAACAACAACGAAAGTCTTGTCCAAGTAAGGTTGGTTATTTTGATTACATGTTATTGTACTCCGTCAAAAATCATATTTATAGAAATATTATTTATATTAAGAGATCTATTTTAATAATTTCTCCTCGAAAGAATACGGAAACGAGGCAACAGAGGAATTTCTGCAGATGATAAAATCAGAACAAATATTTGCCAAATTTCAACAAATTAATTCTTTTATGACACAAAGGCTACAAGAGAAGAATTTACAATATACAATAGAATCAATCAATAAAGTACTTTATGAAACTGTAATAACAATTGATACAACCTTTAACCTTAGTGTGCAAAAACATTTCAAACTTCCTATGATTCAGTTAACTCGCCTGGTTGCTAAGGGAATCACTTCAGCCAGAGGCGTCGAGAGCGGAGTAGGAATCGGCGATGTCCTACAAAGCGGACAAGTAGGATGCAGCCTCAACCAAGGGTCAATACATTTGAGATGAAACAGATGCTCACAATCAGGCAACACCCTAAGCAAATCAGAGCCCTTATAATCCGCAAGACAAATGGAACAAGTGGTCGCCGCAGCAGAATCCGAGAGAGATTTCTTCTTCTTAGCTTCCGAGTACAGCATCTTCGGATAACTAAGAATTGTGGCTTCATCAAGTCCCACATCGATCACAGTGTGCTGCGTCTCAATTATATGAGGCACAGTACTGCTAGTTCTTCGAGGTGGGACTTGAGTCTGCGTGCGAGTGCAGAAGTAGGAAGTGAGCGTGATGGTTGTGATGAGAAGAAGAATCCCAATTGAGATTCCTATGCCATATCCAAATCCACTTATGTCATTTGAACCAAGGAATCCTCCAGAGGAATCTGTTGAGTTGCTCATGTTGTTCCTGATGAAGAATCTTCTGGTTTTAGAATTGGAATGATGAAGGGGATGAACATAAAAAGAGTGGTTCTGTTATTATTATTGTTATCCATGGTGATGATGGAAGAAGAAGTAATGCTTATTTGTTGGTTGATTGAAGAAGATATTCATGTTAAAAAGTCAACGGGTTTATTTGAGGGGACGAAGGTAAGTAAGATAAGGGTTGCGTTAGAATGAAGGAAAGACATTTAGTGAATGTATTTGGGATTTTATTAAAGTAAAGAAATAATAATGACAATAAGGGAAATGCATGTGAGTACATTCCATCATTTTCTCAAACGTTAGATTGTGTTTTACATGTTCTCTCAACTTTGTGCGGGTCAACTATCCTTCTAACTTACTATTTCCATCTATGCCTCTTAGTATTAATATTCGAATTTATACTTTTTTATCGGTTATTTTAGTCTTTTAACTGTATTAAAATTAAGAAGTACTGTTGTAACCTTGAAAAAAGAAATGTAGCATATCTGTCAACAAGTAGCATTAAGTAATGATATCTGTGATTGATGAAGAAGCGTTGAGAATGCCCACGTTCCATGCATTACTATGAAAGTAGTTTTTTTAATTTTGTTTATGAAATTTAATTTTAGTATTAGTTTTTTTTGGGTGGCCAGGCCAGATAGCTTGTCCATACTGTTAGCTTGTCTATACTGTATGGATGTGAATCTTAAAAGAGTTTTAATTTAAAGACACGTGTACGGTTTCCCTGTCTCCTTAAGGACACAGTGACAAAATAAATTGTCATTATTCCCTTCTCTTGATTAAGAGTAAATTTTCAGTATTTCTGTACAATATATTACTTTCAATAAAAGAGTTATAGGGATAAAAAATAACTACAATATATGGTGAATAGTAAAAATTAAGAGAAGTATATATTTATTATTATTTAAAATAGTGTTATACTAGTTACGATAGAAAGTCAAATTTACATATGAGACTATTCAACAAAATAATAATAATATTAAATAATTGCATATCAGACTAAAAACATAACATATGGATCATCTTTGTATTTTAAATTGAATGTAGTCAAAAATGCTAATTATATATTTTCTTTCTTCAAGAAAAAAATAAATTTTTGGATCTAAGTAAAATTGTAGCAGTTGATTAAAAACTGATAATTTTTTTTATTATTCTCATAATTTACAATAAGCTTAAATATATTTTTATTTTGTACTTTATCTCGGTTAAGGTTATAATTTTTACATTTAAAGTTCTTTACATTTTAGTTTTTATCGTCGTGACATGCAAAATAATGATGAGGACCAAATATTTTATGGAATGAAAGTAGGAGGTTAGTCTTCACACTTTCATTTTCACATTTTATTCTATGAAAGAATTCGTTCAAATATTATTTTGGTTTTGGTCCTTGTAGTTTCATTTGATCAAGGAATTAATTCCTATGGTTGAGATAAAGTAAATGCAAGAGCTAATTCTTTAACTAAATGAATGTGAGGATTAAAACTAAAAATTTTAAAATATAAATTAGATTAAATTATATATAGAAATAAAAAATATATTTAATCTTAAAATATGTTTCACTTACAATTACTTTTTTTTTATTGGCCAAACACACACTCACACACTACACTACTCCTAAAATCTATCTACCAAGAATTGAACCCCTCTCATTCAGCTCAAAGAGCTCCTCCTTATGCCACTTTAACTACAAGCTTTGACATTTTACAATTACTATTTATTCCCACAATTTACAACAATATTCAACCCAAAAAAAATAATAATCGTGAATTGTGGGAATATATATAATTATGAGAAAATCATTGTTGTTTAACCTTTTTTTTAAAGATCATTGTTCATTAACCCTTTACAATATGTACGTCTCTCTATGTATATAAATATATAACATCATAATGTAAGCTATATATTACTTTGTTTTATTAATTATTATGATTAAGATTTTAAAATTTTCCATTAAGATAAAAATTTATTCTTTAATACAGGGAAAATTATAGTGATTAACGGTTGTGTTCAGTAACTTGTGGATACGAAGTGTTCAACCAATATATGATATATATGTGAAAATGTAGGAGTAGTAGTGTTATAGTGGTTTTTTTTTTCTTCCCAGTTGGTTAATGATTAATTGATTATTGCATAGATTACCTACTCTTAGCTTGGTAGGGAGAAGAGAACCATGTGTACAGGTGGGAGCCAATAGGATCACAGATACTGGCTGGCTAACTATATATACCGTTGACTCTTAGATATTTGACCACCAAATGAAAAAAAGAAAAAGAAAAAGAATATTAGATCGTTTTAATTTTTTTTTATGTGATTAAAGATATAAACATTATGAAAGTGGATGACTAAAAGAGGTGGTACGACTTTCAACCACCCTATATCTGAGTTTTATGTTTCCAAATTCAAATTATAACTTGAATATACTCAAAAGTTTTAGTTTAATTTAGATTTAGATATTTGAGTTTGAGTTTTGCGAACCCATACTCATTGTGTTTTGTGGGGATGTTCATGACCTGAATTTATTCTTTGACCCAAATTATTCGGGTCCGATATGATGGTCTATTTTTAATTTTAGGTTCCATATCAAGTTTCATTTGTTGACTTGATATTAGTTAAGATTACATTTAGATTTGTCTTGGGTTATCTAACTCGATTATATGTAATTTTACATAGTGCATTCTTTATGTTCAATCCATATTTTATTTGCTTTCCAATTTTACCTGATACACATTTTTATTTGAATTTTTATTTCATCATAGTTTATTAAATATTGATGAATTAAATAGAATTGTATGAATACCTCATGGAGTAATGTATCATTTTGGTTCTTAATTTTGTGAGGATAAGTCACTTTAGTTTTTAACTTTGTGCGGATAAATCACTTTAGTCCCTGACTTTGCATTTCGCAGGTCACTTTAGTCCCTGAATTATACAAATATTTATTTTAGTTCCTAACTTTCAAGAACTAAAATAATCGATAATAGTTAAAGTGGGGGACTAAAATGACTGATTCCGTGAGGGACTAAATTGACCTGCAAAATACAAAGTCTGGGACTACTATGGTATATATTCAGCTATATTTTCGCATATTCTTTTCGGTCCTAACTATAAGTCACTTTTTAGAAGAATTCTTTGGTCCTAAATATAGGTCACAGCTAACTTATAATGGATAATTTTCATTTCTCAAATATTCAATTAATAATAGAGAGAAAGATACTAAAATAAAAAACAGAAAGTTATTAATAGAATTAAATCATTTATTAACAGATTTTTTTAGAAATATAATTGAAAAATTCTTACTTTTTTAGACAAATTTAACGAGTGAACTTACGTTTCTTAATTTCAGCGATTCGATTAGAAGTTATTTATATTTAGGATTGGAAGGAGTAATACTTTCACATTAAGGAGTTTAAATATAAGTTAAGATTAAACTTATTTTAGTCTTTTTAACTCAATCTTAAATACACTCGTATCACTTTATGTTTCATCGAGTCTAAATAACAGGCTTGAAATAAGTTTTAAAGTTAGGTGAAAAATGAGTGTAACTCATCTTAATAGGTTTAAGTATCCTCTATTGTCACCACATGAATTTCAAAGTGCACCACACGTAGATTCTTTTTTTTTTCAATTTTGCTCTCCAACCGGATATTATTTTCCAAGCGAAATTGGATATTTTTTCTGGGCGATTTCAGAGGTGAGTTTCTGGATCGTTTGGATACACGCTCTCACAGTTGTTATTTAATAAAACTGGATATTGATATTTGGGTCCAACCAGATATTATTTTTCGGGCGAGTCCGAATTTGATTTTTCGATTTCTTATCATAGCACCACCCATTAAATTATTGAACCATATTATAATTTTCGTTTGGGAGTTAAATTAATAAAAGCCCTAGCAGGTAACCATATTATTATTTCTCGGGTCCAATGTATCATATCCTCCCTAGTAGAAAAAACCTAAAACATCACAACAACAATATTAACGTCTGAACACATTATCCATAAAAGAACAAATTCAACTCCAATTGTAATTTATGTTCATAGTTTCAAAATATTCTCCATAGTCAATCTTTTCGGGCATGTCGCGTTCCTCTTCTTTTATTTCATATATACTGATTCCATTAATTCATCCATATAGTTTCAATAACTTTGAAAACAAAAATCAACAATCAGGTGCAAAACAAATTCCATAATCTAATAGGTGATGTTACGATGAGAAACCAAAAAATTAAATCCAAATTTACCTGAAAAATAATATCTGATTAGATCTAAATATTAATATCCAGTTTTATTAAACACAAATATGTATCCAAACAAACCAAAAACTCATCTCCGAAAATCGCCTGAGAAAAATATCTACTTTCACTTGGAAATTAATATTCAATTAGAGGGCAAAATTAGAAGAAAAAAAAAAACTTACATGTAATACAATTTGAAACCCGTATTGTGGCAATAATACCGAGTCTTCTACTGCCATCAGTGCATAAAGTTGTTTAACAAGGAAACGATCAATGACCAAAAAAAAAAAGGAGGAAACGACCGAATTTTGCATAAACGACAGTAGCTCTTCAACCCAATGAACGACAAGTTCACGCGAGAAAACTGAATTCGCCTGGCAACCACCAAATCCGTGCTGTCTCGGCGAACACTCTTCGAATCTTCTTCCATGGCGAATATCATAAACCTAGCGACGGCGATCGCGGTGCTGGTGACGGCGTTGCCCGCATATGCCGGCGATACTAACAACGCATTTTCTCCGTGCACGGACACGCGGGTGCAGAGATCCGACGGGTTCACGTTGGGGATCGCGTTCGCATCGAAGGACAGGTTCTTCTACAACAATAACAACAGCGTTCAATTGTCCCCTTGCGATACCAGACTCTCTCTCTCCAATTCCAACTCGCAGATCTCTGTGTTCAGACCTAAGGTCGACGAGATCTCGCTCCTCACCGTCAACTCCTCATCCTTCGTGGCGGTTTGTTCTTTTCCCTCAATTTCGGTTCTCAATTTTTATCACTGATACTTGGCCGATTATGGAGAGTCGCTTGTTTGTGTTGTTTGTGATCCACCAGAAAAACCCGAGTTCAAATAGGGTTCAGTTAGGGCAAAGTTTTTTATTTTCTTTGGTGAATTTATCTGCTTTTGGCCTTGTTTTTGCTGTTGAACACACACAATTGCAAATGTAGCACCGAAGTATAATCATTGTTTTGGCATACTGAAATGATGTTTGTTATATATCCTGCTTTAAATTCAGGCTATGTGTGTTTGAGTAACTGGGGAATCAGAGGGTAGGAGAGTTTGATAAGAAAATCACTTAACTTTGAACTGGGACGGTTGAACATGGAGTGCAACTCATTGGCGCCACAAAACTTGGCCACTGATATGGCATCAAACTGAGCTGAAGTTGATTTTGGAATGAAATGTGAAGATTCGAACCTAAAGAGGCTTCTACCAGTTAAATAGTTTGACAAGCTTGGAGCTTAAGAGAGCTTAAGGGCACAAGTCGTAATAAATGATTTTTTTTTTTAACTTTTTTAAGATGGATTTAGCTTGCTTTAGTGCTAGTTAGGTTTGAATTGAGCCTGGGGTGTTTTTGGCCCATCCAATTAGCTACTAATAGGAATGCCTATGTAAGGCCAAGTTTAAACATTTACTTGGGTTAGATTTTGATTAATAGAATTTGAATTTGAGAAAAAATAGTTCTCGTGTCTAGGGTTCTTAGATAGAACTTCCTAGTTCTTTGGTTTTTATCAATGGAGGCTCTTCCACTGTGTGAATCCTCACTTGGCTTATCATCATCCCTTGATGTGATGCCTTCTTATCCATTTTCTCATCTATTTCTGCTTTTTGATTTTGGTTCTATTTGTTCTTATTTGATTGTGGTTGATTACTGAATTGTTTGTCTCAACAAAGATAGATCCTTCAATTCAAGGGAATATTGTCGTTCGCCTATCATTTATTTTTTCCATTTAAACTTAAACCAGTATTGCTTTCATTTTAAGCGAAGTGCAAATTTGTATGGTCCCTAATGGAGTCCTCCTTATGCTTGCCCTACGGAAACAAGCATTGCCTTAGTTTTAAGCGAAGTGTAAATTTGTATGGTCCCTAATTGAGTCCTCTTAATGCTTGCCCTGCCGTGGTTTAAATTAATTTCATCATCAGTTTGGTTATTTCCTGTTGGTTTATTTGTTGTTTGTGTAGGATACTAGGACTGCTTATTTGTTGTTTTGGGTCTCACCATTTTCCCCCTGTCCAGGACTCGTATGGCTATATGGTTGCATTTGCTGGCCGGAAATATGCAGCAAGGTCTCCTCCTGCTTTTGTTGCCAACAGCTCATATACCATAACCAGTTTTACTCTTGTAAGGACATTTATTTTTAAGCACTTAAATATTTGTTGTTCCATTTGATTATCACAATCCATACTAAAACCAACTGAAATCTGGCTTGACAGGTTCTTGAGTTTAAGAAGGGCAGGCTGCAAAATTTATTTTGGAAAAGAGACGGCTGTGCTAAATGCTCAAGTAACTCCAAGGCTGTCTGTCTCAACAATCAGGACTGCGCATTGCAAACATCCAGCTGCAAGAGCCATGGAGGATCTGTCGATTGCAGCATAGGAATACAATTGACGTTCTCTGGAACAGATAAACACCTTTCAGTCCTCAACTCCTGGTATGAAGTGAAAAACCTTCGTCAGTATTCTCTGTTTGGCCTTTATTCAAATCTGAGAGATTCCCTCACTAGCCAGTATGATAAGTTTTTCTAGTTTCCTTTAGCTCTCTTTCTCTTATTTTCTATCATTCTTCTGTTGTAATTTGCTCATGATTTTCTTTAACCACTTTCAAACCTTCCCCTATATATATGTGTGTGTGAGAGAGAACCTAGATCGATGGCCTGTACATGATTTTGATTATGCTAAATACAGTACAACACATGAATTTGTCGTTGATTCCAATGACATATCTTCACTATGAGTATAAGAGCTGTGAGGTAATGTGATTAAGCAAAATATCTTTTATTATTATGCTAGAGGGCAGTTTACATGTATTATTTACAGATTCAACTATACTTTATGTCATGGGTTAGATGGTGAACTATTTAAACTTAACATAGTGAGAAGAGTTAACCATAGTTTCTGTTTTTTTTTTTTTCCCTTTTTTTTTTAATAAACAACCATAATTTCCATAAATTAGATCTTATAGCTTCCTCAAAATGGGATTTGCTTGGGTAGTTAGATGGTATGTTGAATTTTCACGTGTGTGAGAATTTTTCTCTTAGTAGAATGTAGACATCAAATAAATGGGGTTTATTGGAAAGTTATGAATATTTATGAATAGATTCAAAATTTGTGAATGTTTATGAAGAGATCAATAGTTACAAAATTTCCACATGACTATATCATGTGAAAGTTCTAATACGAAAGAATTCATTACAATGTGCTATTTATTTTTTCCGAGTCAAAGAAGCTATCATTGCCCAGAGAGGCTACGAAATTTTACACGTGACTAAATCATGTAAAAATTCTGATATGAAACATTCTTAGCTAAGCACAAATCCAACAACTCAATTACAAATTAAAAATCCAGGCTGGAAACAATTAAAGTAAGTGTGATTTCACTCTCTCATTCCCTTTCCCTTTCATTCTTCCTATTTTCTACTCTGTTCTTTAAAGGTGACTCACAGCACTACTATTAGCGTCACACTCGTTTCTGGATGCACTACACTTTAAATGGGTATGGGGAATGTTTACTCGGATTTTAGAATCTATTTGAATTGAACTAGTGAATTCTAGAACTTTGATGATGTGTGGCTAACTCAAAAATGAGTGTGGGGTGGATAGTAGCGGCCATTAACCTACCATGGAGCTAAATAACCGGCCGATGGTAAGATCGCACACAAGAATCATGGGTTCGGTTTTTTTTCCCTTAGCCTTTTTCTGGTTACCTTTTATTTTGCCTTTTCATGCAGCCTATGGCTTTCATTAATGACCAGAGCAAAGTTATGTTGAGCAAAGTTATGCAATGGTTTGTTGGGAGTTCATTGTCAAAGTTTATTTTATCTTTAATTCTTCCTAATGGTTGCATTTATTTTGAGTATTTGGATCATTTCAATGAGTCGAACGTCGTCCAAACATGCTTTTCTTATACTGAATGCTCACATTCTATTGCTATGATTTTTCTAGAAATTATTTGAAATTGTCGTCATTTTTCTATTGGGTATCTTTTTTAAGAAAAAAATTCTCAATAAAAAATCACATTACTTTAAAATTGACTTCACACCAAATTAATTATATAAAATTATGTTGATGCAAAATTAGTTCTACTAAGACAAAATTAAACACATACTACTAGCATGTTTGGATACTCGTTTATAATGGCAAACACAAGTAAATTTTTCTTTAACTTTTGAAGCATTAGGATTGGTAATTACGAATTTCAAGAGATCTCAATGGATCTTTAAGAATACTCCCTCTGGTTTTTAATATAAGCAGCTCTGATCTTACACATATTAAAAAAATTTGTCATCATAAATTAATATTCTAAATTTTATAAAACAACACTACTACCATATTTCCTGAAATATCCTTAACCCAATGAGAGACAAAATTTAGTAATTAAAGAGCTTGGTACTATTTGTAAAGAGATTAATTTCTCTCTCTTCTTGGAGACACAAGAAAATTAAGTGAGACATTGAAAATAAAATCTGAACTAAAGGTAATTTAGAAATTTTATAATTAACTAAAGTAGAATTAATTACTTTTTTTTTTTTTGCTTATTTTTAAGATAAATTAATTTTATCAAAATCGCTTATATTCAAAACGAGAGAAAGTAACTAATTCCTTGATTCTTATAAAAAAAGAAACAAAAAAACTCCACCCAGAAAACCTAATTCCTTGATTCTAAAAAGTATAACGATCAGGATCTAAACACACGAGGTAAGCCTAACCTTTAAAAAAATAAATAAAATAAAGTATGATTTGTATTTGAGTCGACTTACACTGAGTTTGACCAATGAATTAGATTATTCAATCCAAGTTGTTTGTTTGAGGACAGGATCTTTTGCTCCCAAGTGGTTGTATCCACGATGAAAGCAGAGGTAGCATAATACTATAACTTTTTGTCTCATCTTTTTTGTTTCTTTACTTAAAAAAAAATACACATGCTAAATAATATTATTATTATTATTTTCATTTTTATTAAAATAATTTTTGAGTTCTCTATAATATTTTTTTCATAATTTTATTCATTTAATAATAAAGCATTAATTAGTTCTTCGGTTAAAGATAAAAATAAAAGTAAAATTGTAATGAAAACAATTAATATTTATTTTAAAATTATAAGTAAAGAGATAAATAAGAATAACTTTTTTCTAAATTACTAAATAGACAATAAAAAGCAATAAAGAAGAATATTTAAAAAAAAAAACAATGAAGAAGAGTATTTAATTTTTATTTTCATACTCCAACCTCTTAGATCAGCCTAAATTTTATATTGTTCTTCCTCAGTTGCTTTTTATGTCTTATTTTAAAGAGAAAAAATTTGTTCTTACTATATCTTATGGTAAAATTAATTGCATTATTGTTAATTTTATCATGAGATAATATAATAAAAGGAAACAATCTAGAGAATTCATAAATTATTTTTTATAAAAATAAAAATATTAATTATTAATTATATTTTTTAATAAGTGTACTATTTCTTAACAAGTAGTAGTAGTGTTTAGTACTAGTATTTTGTCAAAAAAAAAAATTAGCCAACAATTATATTAGTCGGTCACTCGGTGGCAATCAAATACAAATCAGACTTTTTTATTTTTATTTTAAATTTTATGTGAATGGTAAAAAAACTTAAAAATAACTACAAGTCAGTTAATTAAGTATAAATTGAAGTAGAAATTATTGGTTAAATACAATAGTATTAAGTGAAAGGAAAACAAATTCATGGACTCACACTCATTTATTTGTATAATTAGATTTTGAAAATGTCAAGCTTAAAAAGTTTATTTATTTTCACATTCAAAAGTTTAAATTGTACCCAATTTTTTTGTTGATCAGCAATAAGAAAATGATACTAGTATATTAGTACTATTAAGAAAAAAAGTTTAAATTGTTTTTACACTAATTATTTATATTTATACAGACATTAATAGCACCTTTACGGCGTTCAACATTGCACAGCTTTTCCCACCGCTGTCCTTCACATTTCACAACGCTTTTCACACTCTTGTCTGCTCACAAATCAAAAAGCTCAAAACTACAAAAAAATAAAAACATTTGTTGGTGCTGGTTTATAATCCTCTTCAAAAAAAGTCATAACATAACACTTTGGTGGGAGAAAGTATAACAACTTTTCTATATTAATACTTGAAAGCTATAGTAGCTTATGGATTATGCTAGATAAATTTAGAACAAATATGAAAATATTTAACCAATCACATTTTGTCCTATCACATATAATACTACAATTGAATTTTGGAAATGCTTAATAAAAAATTATTACACGTGAACCTATCATATCAATATCCCTCCTAGCCTCCTACTACTTCATAAGTTAAGGAGTAATATAGCACAATTTTCACATGGGAATGTTACTCATTCGTTGTCGGTAAATTAAAAAATGGGATAATCTTTATAAAAATTATTTTATTTAGAGGGGTTGTTCTCGCTTCAATAATCTTTCTATCATAAAGAAATGAGTCTTGATACATAATGCTTTTAAGGTACTAGTTAAAGTTATTAAAAATAGAAAAATAATTATAAGTATATATTGTTTCGTCTCTTAAAAATAAAAAAAAGAGAATTGATATTGCCACTCCTTTTTTAATATTTTAATAATATTTAGTTATCAATATTTTAATTTAATTGGTTAAAAATATAATTTAAATTTAAAAAATATTTCAAAAGGAGTGGCAATAGAATTTTAAGAGTGACAATATCACTTCCCTAAAAAAAATTATATATTTCAATATATTTTTATTATATTTAACTCCTTAAATAATACCCTTTAGACACTAAATATCATTTGCCTAAAAAAATTAATGTTAAACAGTCAACTAAAAGATACCTACTATCGATAATGCGCAAAAAAAAATAAAAATTCACAAACATGTAAGTAATTTTTGTCATTTCATCAATTTTATTTTTGTACTATTAAGCATTTCCTGTTTCAAAGACTTATTTTAAATCCTCCAATAAAACAGTACATCATATCAAGGTTTTAAATTGCAATTACAGTCGTCAAGGGTTGACCCGAGTAAGTGGTTGGTGCTTTCATCTATGTTTGTTAGGTTTGGGGTTTAAAGTCTCATTATGTTGAATTTATCCCTTATTGGTGGGTGATTTGTAACTCTTCTTTTAGGGTCGTGGTATGTCTCTAGACGAAGTAGATTTGTCCCTTAACTAAACATTTTTGTAACGAAAAAAGAAGTCGTGTTGTGTTATGATCATATTGCATTAAATACGGTCTAATACAATTTGTAAAAAGTTATTAGAAGCTTATATTTTGAGTCAGAGGTAGTATTTGAAAAACATGAAAGGATACTCCCTACGTTACACTTCTTTTTTGTTAGTTGTTCAAGGTTATGTACATAGATTAAAAAAATGATTAGATAATAAAAATTTTAGGAGTATTTATTATATAACTTTCTTTTATACCTTTAATTATAAAGGATTTTTCTATCCTATACAATATTGTATAGGTTAAGATATCAAAGACAAAAAGTTATTGTTAGAAAAAACAAAAATTTAATGTGATTATATTTAACATACAAATAATGTGATATTTTCTTTTTATCTTTAGTTTATTAACCCGTACAATATTCTAAATATTAGAAAAAACTCATTATAAACAGTGGATCATAAATGTTAGGTGAAAACATACATTTATTATAAGGAGAAATACTTGCATAGAATGTCTATTAGATACAATAAATAAGGTGTTAGTATTTATATTAAAATAATAGAAGCACAAGTTTTTATATTGAGGTTATTACTATTATTGGCAAATGATATTTAGTGTCATAACGACACTATTTAAGAACCGAAATATAGTAAAAAGATATTGGAATGTATAGTTTTTTGTATTCCTAGAAACGGAACAATGTGCTCTTATAATTTTTTCTACTTCTAGTAACCTTAACTAGTATCTTTATATCAAGACCTTTATTTTAATACCACATCAATTTTTAATTAGTTGTGTCCATAGACACATGTATCCATACAAGTCTAGCTCAATTATTAGGGTGCAAGCGAAAAAATAATTTTAATTGTCTTAGTAGTCCCTCAATTTTAAAATATTTGTTGCTTTTGTCAAAAATATTTATTCCAAAATATTTGTTACTTTACAATACCAAGATAACATTAATAAAGAGTAATATTATTAATAGTTTCAACTTTCAAGAGAGGGGTAATATTGTCTTACTAACATTAACATTTTTAAATTTTAGAATAGTTAATGCTTTTTTTAATACTTGTATATTAGTCTAAGATGACTAATAATTTAGAATGGAGGGAGTAGCTAAATTGGTGAGCACATACAAATATATGTGTTGGTGTGCGAGTTCAATCCCCCTCACTTTCTTATTAATAAAAAATAGTATTAATTGATTATTAGTATTCTAAAATAATTATAAAAAATAAACAACTCAATAATACTAAACAGGTTAACATAAATTAAAAAAATAGAGGGAATAATAAAGTGGGGTATTAATAAATAATTTTAATTAATTATTTTAAGGTGGTCGACCAAAATAAAATCTATAAATGTAGGTTGAGACCTGGGAGGGTAACTTCAAAACACAACACAAGACAAAAACTAACAGAGAAAATGGGAAGTATTGGAATGGAGAAGAAGAAGGCAGAGTTAATCTTCATTCCAGCACCAGGAATGGGTCACTTAGTTTCAGCTCTCGAATTAGCAACACTTCTTGTCAACCGTCACAACCATCTTTCCATCACAGTTCTCAGCATCAAATTCCCTTCCACTCCCTTTGCAGATTCATACACCAAATCAATTTTATCCTCTCAACCCCAAATCAAACTCATTGATCTTCCTCAAGTTGATCCTCCTCCTCACGAACTCCTCCGCAAATCCCCTGAATTTTACATCTTGACCTTCATGGAAAGCTTCATTCCTCATGTAAGAGCCACTGTGCAAAGCATTTTGTCTTCTTACTCAAACCCAGTTGTTGGGTTAGTCTTAGATTTCTTTTGTGTTTCAATGATTGATGTGGGTAATGAACTGGGTATCCCTTCTTTCTTGTTCATGACTTCAAATGTTGGGTTTTTGAGTCTCATGCTTTCCCTTTTGGAACGTGAAATTGATGATGTGGTTACTGAATCTGAGTCTAGTTTGTTGATTCCTGGTTTCTCTGATTTGGTTCCTACAAGCGTTTTGCCTGATGCTTGTTTTAACATAGATGGTGGGTATTTTGCATACTACATGCTTGCTAAAAGGTTCAGAGACACAAAAGGGATTATTGTTAATAGCTTTTCTGAGTTGGAGCAGTATTCTATTAATGCTTTATCTGATAGCCAAACTCAAAACCCTCCTATTTATTCTGTTGGTCCTTTGATTGATCTCAAAGGACTTCCTAACCCAAATTTAGATCAAGCTCAACATGACAAGATATTGAAATGGCTTGATGAACAAGCAAATTCCTCTGTTGTTTTTCTCTGTTTTGGGAGTATGGGAAGCTTTGGTCCTTCTCAAACAAGAGAAATAGCACTGGGACTTAAGCATAGTGGAGTTAAATTCTTGTGGGCTATGAGATCTCCTCCAACCAAAAATGATGAAGGAAGAATCTTACCAGAAGGGTTCATGCAATGGATGGTTATGGAAGGTAGAGGAATGATTTGTGGATGGGCACCCCAAGTGGAGGTTCTGTCCCATAGAGCCATTGGTGGGTTTGTGTCTCATTGTGGTTGGAATTCCATTTTGGAAAGCTTGTGGTTTGGAGTTCCAATATTGACATGGCCAATTTATGCAGAACAGCAGTTAAATGCTTTTAGGATGGTGAGGGAATGGGGATTAGCAGTGGAACTGAGAGTGGATTATAGAGCAGGTAGTGCTCTTGTGATGGCAGAGGAAATAGAGAAAGGGCTGAAACAGTTGATGGATAGAGATAATGTTGTGCATAAGAAGATGAAAGAGATGAAAGAAATGGCTAGGAAAGCTGTCCTTAGTGGTGGTTCTTCTTTCATTTCTGTTCAGAAACTTATTGATAATATGGTTGGCAGCAACCTGTAAACTATAGTTGTATACTTGTATTTCATATACAGTTTCTTTTTTGGTGGAATTTTTCAATAGAGAACTCATTTTTTGTTAGTGTTTATGATCTGTGTTTAGGTGTTATTTATTTTCCAGAAACAAGACTCTCATTCAAGTGAGAAAATGTTGTACTGAATGTAAGTTTGAAATTGAAATTGTTGCAGTTTGTGTATGATAAATTTATTCATATATGTGCTTATTAGGTAAAGTGGATTACCTCACTGAGTAGTGAATAAAACATCAAAGAATAAAAAATAACTAAACAAACCCTTTAGATTAAAGTTAAGTAAGTTGGTCAATTTTAAAGTACAAGCAAAACCTTTTATAATAAAAGAGATTTCAAAGTTAGTTGCATATCAACAACTTTGTTGACCAAGATAGAAATTGGCTTTCATACATATCCCTGAAACGTGGCAGCATGCCAACCATTAATATTTATATTGCTTTCTGTTCTATTGTCAAAAATATTTGATATACAAGTACCATATTCATATTGATTACAAATGCTCATGAATGGCGTGCACCATAGCGTCTCTGTCTCTGCTGAAAAGAACTCAAGGCATCTATAAACTCATCCTTCCCAAAATCTGGCCAGAGTTCTCTATTAAAGTAAAGTTCTGTATAAGCCAATTGCCATAACAAGAAGTTACTGACTCTAAGTTCACCACTAGTTCTTATCAGTAGATCAGGGTTAGGAAACTCAGTACAGTTAGTTTCCAATTCTTGTTCAATAATGTTTTCATTTATGTCTTCCAAGTGAATAAGACCATCTTTCACTTTTGATGCTACACTTTTGCAGGCTTGGACAACATCATATTTGCCACTGTAGCTAACTGCCACTATAAGTTGGAGTTTTGAATTGTGCTTAGTACTCTCCTCTGCATTAGCTATCAGTATCTGTAGAGATTTGGGGAGCTTTGTTGAATCTCCAATCACTGATATTCTAATTCCTTCTCTGTAACAAAGAAAGGGTTACAAAGTGACAAAAAAGTTCAGACAAGATTGATCATTTGATAATAATATTAGGAAAAAATAAATAAATTAAAAGGAATAATTAAGGAGATAGTGTTTGGTTGTGATTACAACATTAAATGGGCACCCTGTACTTGACAGCTACAGGGCTTAACCAAAATTTTTGGGTCAATTATAAAAAAAAATTACAATTTATAATGTAAATAGAATTGGATTCATTTGATATATTTGGTTGAGTAAATAAAGTATATGGCTGATTTAAAAAGTTACATAAAGTAGAGTGAGATTATGAAGCTCAGTAAAAGTAACCGTAGACAACTTAACAAAATTGTACAATTAAAGATGCTCTAATAACGTTATTTAAAATTTAATAAATACATTTTATTAAATACCTTAAATTATTACTTTAAAAATCAAATAATTTTAAAATTCTAAAATAATAAATATTTTCATTTGGAATAAAAAAAAATTACATTTATGAATGTGCTTTAGGCAGTTTTAGCCTATATTTATGCTTTGTTTGGATGAGGAGGGAACTTGTGAGGAAAAATTATAAGAGAAAGAAAAGAGAGAGAAAAGAAGTAGGAGGACAAATTGAGAGAAAATTAACGTGTTTGATTTAATTAAAAAAGTGAAAAGAAAATTGAAAAAAAGAAAATATTCAATGGGACTCACGTAATGTTATTAGCATTTTGAAAAAAAAAAGTATTTAATGGGCCCACATTTTATTTTCTTTCCTTTCCTTTTTTTTCTGAGCATCAAACACCCTGATTTCAATTTTCAATTCAAGTTCTCTCCATCTTAATTCTTTCCTTCATGGTTCCGTAGATTCAAACACAGGGTTAATGCCTATCTTAAGCTCAATATGATTTGCCTCAATTTAAATTTGATAAAAGTAAGTTAGATTAAAAATTAGTTTACATTAATATAATTTATGTTTAGATAATTTTTAATTAAAAGTATGTTTGGCAATTTAAATATCATTTGAATATACAAGTTAAATACACTTTTAATAATTTTAATATTATTCAACTAGCTTTTATGGAACAAGAAAAAATACTCTCGGAGTTCGTTTTGTCCAACCAGCTTTTTTACTCGGTTGAGTTAATTAACACAAACTAAAATCTAAATAAGTTGACAAATCATTAAATATACCAAAAAGTATTTCTTTTCTTACCAAACTGAAACACAAGTAAGCACTAAATTTACCGACATCCTATAAAGAGGTGGGAGTTAGAACCTCTGAGAATCTATTTGAACCAATAGAAATATAAAAACAAAATGTTTTTTTATAGGTAAAAGTGCGTTGACAAGGATTTTAATTGAAGAGTTACTATTTAAAGTTGTACTCTTCAACCATCCTATCAATCAGTTAAAAACAAAAACAAAAAATGTTACTTTCAAGTTGGCAAACCAATAAACTAAATGGAATTGAAATAAAAAATAAAGATGCTATAAGTAGTATTAGGAGTGATTATGGATCAGGGCAATCTAATGAACCTGACTAATTCAACCTTAATCAACTTAAAAAACTCAAATTTGATCTGTTTAACGGATTAGATTGGACTTTAAAATGCAAAATTCAACTTAAATGGATCAAATACAAGATCAGTTATTGTCCAATTTGGCTAATCCAACCAACTAGCACGAACACATTTTCAACACTTTATTTACTATTTTTTATTTTATATAAAATATTTTATGTTAAGATATTTTATTTCATTATTTTTTATTATAATTGTAAAAATATGTATTTGATTTCAAACTTCTTCATTTTTTATATTTTAATTTTTTAATAAAAGTTTATATATAAAAAATTAAAAAGTAAATATATAATTGAGTTGAACCCGATCATCTAATTGTCCAATCTAAGCCAAGTTTGTTCAGATTGAATTCAACAAAAAAAAAAAAATAGCATTGTCCGAACCAATCCAAGCCTAACACACTTGATTGTATTGGATAATTTTCTTTTTTTTTTTCTCAATCCAATCTAATTCAACATGTGATCACCCTTAAGTAATACTTCCTCTGATACTTAATATGAAAACCTCACACCCCTTACAAAAATTAGTTAGTCTCATTTAATTTTCTTGAAATTATACTAAAAATATTTAGTTTTTATTAAGTACTCTTAATTAAATTAAGACTTGTTTGAAACAGTTTTAGTTTTTAGTTTTTAAAAATTGTATTATAAAATAATTTTCAGGAATAGTTTTAAAAAAAAGTTAGAGAAATTTTCAATATAAATTTTTGTATAAATTCAAAAAACTAAAAACCAAAACAAGTTTGAGATGTTTACAAATTTTGGTTTTTAAAATACTGAAAAACAAAAACGGTTCTCGAAAATGGTTTTTGAAAACTCGTATACGAAATGAGTTTTTTAGTTTTTTGTTTTTAAAAACAGAAATCAAACAAACTCTTAATCTCTCAACTTTAAAATATTTGTAATAAATAAAAAAATAAACTGAATAAATACTATTTTAAATAAATTTTTATTAAATATAAGTAAAAGTGATTAAATTTATTTATATTTAAAAATTTAAAGTTATCAAAAAAAAATTATTTATATTTAATAACAGAGGAAGTATAGTTGTAGTATACCTCTTAAAAGCATCAATTTCAGAGTTTATTGTGTTTTCAAACAGCCTCATCAAGAAGTCAACTTCAACCTGCATCACCACAAATCACACAGTTAGCTCAGCTGACTCAACAACAAAATAAGTATTTAAAAATTGTTATGAAATTTTCTCTTTAACTCAAAATAACGGAGTAAACTCTGAAATTGTCTGTTTGTATAAATTAGTTTCTTAAATTTTTAAAAATTTAAATTAATTTTTAACTTTTTTTCTATTTAAAAGTAATATAGTTAGGAATCAAATTTCGTACTCACACGTGCATGTTGCGCTTACTAATTAAGCTATTCATTTTACTCCTTTTATATTTAATTTTTAATATTATTTAATAATTAAAAAGACTAAAAATATTCGATATTATAAAGTAGGCTAATTTAAAGTTTTTAGAATTTTGTGGACTAACCTGCACAAACCTAAAATCACTAATTTAGGGGTTTACTTGTATAAAACAACGTAACTTCAATATTTTTTCGAAATTTAGTTTCTTCAAAGTAAAAGTTAGATGAAATAAAAAATTAATAGTGTATGTATCTTTTATTTGAATTATAATATCTTCTGATCTTTTAACTTTGTCTCATTCATTTGTTGAGGAGCATTTTTATTTCTTTTTTTCTTTCTTCTTTCTCTCGTGTGAATATTTTATAAAAATAAAATAAAAGTGAAAAAGTGAAAAGACATGAATGACCTTGGGGCGAACCCAATTATCCGTAGAGAAAGCAAAAACCGTTAGAACCTTAATTCCCCAGCTACCACACAACCTAACAAGCCTCCTCAGCGACTCCACACCCGCTTGGTGACCCGCCGACGGCGCCAACCCCCTCACCTTCGCCCACCTCCCGTTCCCGTCCATAATCACCGCCACGTGCTTCGGCATCAACTCCGGCACCAGCTCCGGCGGGAACGCCTCCGGTTCCGACCTCTCTTCCACCACGGAAGTACTTCCGTCATCGACGTCGTCCCGAAGCGCCACGTTGGGAGCACCGCGTTTGGGAGTAACAAGTCGGTGTTTTTGGGAACGGGAATAAGGACAAGAATGGGAATAATGATATAACGAAGGAGAAACACTACTCTTTAGAAGAGGAGTTAGAGTAGTATTCTCGAATGGAATAGGAAACCGTAAGGAGAACATCGTATTCCTCCAGAATCGGAATACGGTTTATCCGCGTTTGGCAAGTACGCAAAAAGGATGAGTAGTTGTAGTTGTTGTTGCAGTTGAGAATGGTGTGTGTGAGTGTGAGGAGGGTTTTATTTATTTATAAATAAATAATAAATAAATTATAAAAAGGAATAAGGGCGAATGAATTAGTGACACAATTTGAAACGACGCCGTATCGCAGTGAATTGAATGAGAGGTCCACAACATTTATGAAGGATAGGCGGTTGGGTTGAACTAGATGGGAACTTGTTCTGTGTCTCCTTGCGAAGGGCAGTATCATATCTGTTCCTTTCATTATTGTAGTTAGTAGTAGTTACTATATTGGTTTTGAATTCTTTCCATATAGGAAACTTCTTACTGTGTTTTGTTTTTTAGTTTAGTTGAGCCAAATTATTTTTAAGTGTACGTAATAGTGTGTTAAGTTGTTTGAGTTTGTAGTTAAACTAATTTTAAAATGAAGCTTTGAATTTTTTTTAGTTGAATAAAAATTGGTTGAATAATATTATAATTATTCAGAGTACTTTTACTATGTATCTAAATAATATTTAGTCTATCAAATATACTTTTAATTAAAAGTATTTAAATAAAAATTTTATTAAATTAAATTAATTTTTAATTCAATTTATTTTTTATTAAATTTAAGTTAAGGCAAATTAAGTTTTACTGGTAGAAAACTAAACATACACTTTTTAATAGTGGGAAACAGGACATGTTTATTTAATTTATGTTTATACTACTATAAAAGGTTAGTCCACTAATCCAGTACTAATTAACTATGGACAAATCTTGGATACCAGAAAAAGAAATTTCAGTTTTGGAAAAATAATGTACTACTACTAATATTGAATTAAAAATATTCTCGTCAATACATGAAAAATAAAGGAAGGGGCTACTGTGAAAGCTGCCAATAACCTTGTGCTAAAATAAAACATTTTTTATTCAATTTGCATCTTTAATAATTAAGAAGTAAAACTTTAAGTAATAATTTTTCACAATTTAGCTGGTAAAAAAGCTTTTATTCAACTTAATTTTTATATTGTGACTCCGTTTACGATTATAAAACAAAACTACCTCATAGTTATATTTGTTTTTATATAAAAATAACATAATTGAGGATTGAAACAAGATATATATTCATACTAGCATGATTTTTTTTGTTCATTAACTGAATTATATAATTGGGACATAGTTAAATTCATTTAATTATTTTGATCTAATAAAAAAGATAATTTTTTTCCAAAATTAGCCTTTTCATTTTTTTAAAAGTCAATATATGAGTCATCAAAAAAATAAGTAAATTAAATTAGGGTATTTTCAGTATATCTTCATTGAATATAATAAAGTGTAATTAAATTTATTTATAATTAAAAATATAATACTGTTAAAAAAAATCTTATAATCGATGGAAGGAGTATTATTTAATAATATAAACAATAACGTAAGAGAACTTTAGTCTAGATTTATGTATTATAGTTATTATTGTCAATTCTTTAAGTTTATTGCCACTCCTAATTTATTATCTTAATATAATATTTATGTATTAATATTTTAATTTTATTGGTTATAAAAATATATTTGAATAACACAAAAATATATTTAAAATTAAAAAATATTAAAATGAGAGCAATGACAATAAACATTTGTGTACCTTTGGAGGCGTCAGCATATTTGAAGAACTCAATTATCTACCTGCGTCGGATTTTGTGGGTCAG
This sequence comes from Cyamopsis tetragonoloba, assembly GCA_037177725.1. NCBI lineage: Eukaryota > Viridiplantae > Streptophyta > Magnoliopsida > Fabales > Fabaceae > Cyamopsis > Cyamopsis tetragonoloba. The sequence continues at coordinate 68,623,822 of CM074119.1, forward strand.
CTCATCCTAGTTTTAATTCAATATTACTTTATTTTTTATAATAATGCAAGTAAATTCATGTTTTTAATAATTATTATATATCTAAAAACCGTTTTTATTAATATAATTCAAATAATAGTATTTATATATTTAACCAAAAATATAATATTAATATTTTTGGATTTATTTTTCTAGCTACTTGTATTATTAGGAAGTTAATTATTCACCAAAATTAAGGAAGATAAATTTTAGTTTTCCATAAACCCCGTTTGGCTCCGTTGGTGATGACTGATTGATGAGTCTAAAAATCTTAAACGACCATATAGTCAGAGCATGTTTGAAAATAATGTTCAATAGCTTTTTTTTCTTAAAAATAATGTTAGTGGCTTAAAAAGTATTATTGGATAAATTTTGATAAAGTGATTAATTTTTTAATTTCTTTATTATAATTATAAACATAATTTTTTAAATAAGTAAAAATTAAATTTAGAATTTATTGAAAAAAATTAGCTTTAATTTATTTTCTTTTTGTTGTAATTTAAATTTATACTATAAAAACAATTTTTATATCATCTTAACATAAAATATGATTTTCAAAAATTTTTTTCTAAAACATATCAAAATAAAAATTAATTAGGTTATAATTAATCATAATAATAATTTATTATCAAAATAATATAATTTTAATGACTTTATAAAAAACACGAGTCTGTCTCATGAATGCCAGAGTAATAACTATAGTTATGAAATGCAAAGGCTAGTTAATAGGAGTACTCAATAGTAACTGGCGGAGCCGTATTTTATCAATTTGCTATAATTAATTTTATTGGTGGGATACCTAACTTTTCTATAGATGCACTCATACAATAATTAGTGTAATTTCACCACGTGCAAGTTAAGTGTGTGGTTGATTTTAATTATAGCTGAACAAAATAAATATGGATTAATTTCAACTATGAATAATTTTTAAGAAAAAATTAGGTGAATAACTATTATCCACCACACACAATTCACAATTCAACCAATTCAAAAAATATTAATATTTATATATCAAACTATTTAGGGTTAGAAAGCGTATCTTGCATGATGTAATCAGGGCCTGCCTAACAAATTCAAGGGCTTAAAGTGAATTTTGAACCAAGGACGCTAAGAATCAGGGAAATCAACAAGCTGAAAGTCGCGTACTTGTATAAATCACGTTCTTTTAATATTTGTACGTAAAAAAGTAGATTTTATTCAAAAAAAAATCTATAATAAGCACAAAAAAAATTGGAGCCTAAAGCGAGAGTTTGGGCCACTTTACTATTGGGCCGGCTCTGGATGTAATGTGTCGTATTTATAATGAGGAGGATGGGATTAGCACCATCTCTATTGGGAGTGGCACATCCTTTTTATATATAAGAATCATAAATTTATATACTAAAAAGGATGGTGTCTCTCCCAATAAAAATGGTGCTAATCTCATCCACCTTATAATAAAGTTATTAGAGTTTGCACGTTTTATTTTAGAACTCATAGACCTTGTCTTTAGATCCAGCCCAATTTCAATAAAATCTATGATGCAATTGTTCATCTGGTGTTATACCAAGTTAATTTTGGGATAATTCTCTTATGCCATGTTTGATATGGTCTTTATGAATTATGACCGAGATGTCTCATAATATCGGTCTAAACAAAAAATATGATAATTATATATTTCAAAAATAATTTTGATTAAAAAAATATCTAAACAATCAATTTTATCTTAATTTTTAAATACAAATTAATTTTACTTAATTAATTAATTAATTAATTTTACTCGAAATAAATTTTACTATCGTCGATTATATATCATATATTATATATTATGAGTGGTTAAGAATAGGTTTTTCTGGTTAGTGAACTACATTTTCTTTGGATCAGAGGATGACGAGAAGTTGCGTAGAACTTATAAGTTGGTATACTAAAATCCAATAATGTTGGCCTCTATTGCCTTGTAATGTACTATGACTATGAGATGCCAAAGAAGAAAAAGACTTGGACGTGAAATATTTCATGACAACGGCTACTATTGCTTCCAAGTTTCAACTAGGCAAATTATACCCGGTCATATTATTATTTATTTTATTCATCTATTTCTAAATATTTTAGAACATAAATATCTTTTTATTGTAATTGAAAATAATCTAACCCCAAAAGTTGGTGTAGAGGGTGTAAGGCTCCATTAAGTTCACAGGAGGGACGATCTACAGCGAAAGGTCTCGTGTTCGGGCCAGCGCTAGCCATGCAGCGCAAACGAAATTAGTTTCATTCTAAGAGTGAGGAAACCCGTGATAATACAAAAAAAATTAAAAATAATCTATTAGTTGAAAAATAAGTTAATGTTTTTGAATTTATTAAGAAAATCTTTTTTTTTGGGTTCATAGCTTATGAATTGTTTTTCATGATTCTTGTCAAAATAAATGAATGCAAATGAATATTCTTAGTTTGTTGTAATTATTATTATTATTTTGGATAAACAAAAATATTATTAAAACAAAGAGAGTACCAGAAGTATCCGAGAATATAATAGGGAATCGAGACGACTTGAGATTAAATGAAAGGCAATCGTGAGCAACACAACCCACTACAAAGGTTTATACAAAAGTAAACATACTTCTCAACATCTATGACAATCTACTAACGAATGTACAAAACTATTAACATTGAATTTTAACCGTAACCAAGATTGAATCACCTCCAAATCAAAAATAGAGTTAACCTCCCACTATCGTTCTTTGAAAATAATATTGTTCCTTTCATTTCAAATTGCTCAAATACAAGAGAAACATATAGCACCCCTTATATTCATGCCAAGATTAGGGTCAGAATAAAAATCGAGAAACTTCATGAAGGATTAATGGCAATTATAGTGGACAGCAAAAGAAACACCAAGCCACTAAAGATCCTTATACCATAACACTAAGGTTGAATGGAAAGTGAAAAAAAAGTGGGATGTCGTCTCAATCCTGGAACGACAAAAGGACACCTCTTTGTATTAAGACACTCTTACATGAAACTCTATTAAGAAATAACTTCCACGTAAAAGTGCTTATTTTTAGCGGAACGTACTTATTCTAAAATGCCTTGTAAAATTCGTCAAAAGAAGGCTCACTCGAAACCTGATATGCTGAGTGCACCTAATAGACCCAGGCTTGCAAGTAAGCCACCTCCAAGAATTTGGTTGATGAACGTGTAAAACAATTGAACCAAAATCTCGAAGCAAATTGTCAAGTAACACATGTTCTCAAACAAACAACTCTCTACACCATTCCCAAATCCACTCCGACCTACTATCCCTCCACACTCACACCACCCCTACTAGGATATTTTTATCTACTACCAGCTAAAACAATCTGCTACATCGCTCTTTTAAAGGAACACCATTCAGCCATGGATCATGCCAAAATGAAGTTGAACTTCTATTACCAACACCTTCCTAACCAAGTTATCTTGAAACCAACCAAGGGAATAATTCCCAAAAATCTGACATAGATCTTTTACGCGAGAAGATACATTAGAACCTCTATATTCTATTTTAAATTAAAAATCTCCCCCCCTACTTAGAAATCTACACTCTCACCCAAAATGACGCCCTTTCATGTATTAGTCTCCATACCCATTTTCTCAATAACGATAAATTAAACAATTCAATATTTTTAACTTCCAAGCCGCCCTCTTCTTTCCCTTTGCAAATCACCTCCCACGACACCCAATAAATCTTTTTATTACCCTCGTTTTCCCCCAAAAGAAATTTCAGAAAAGAGATTATATCTTTTGGAGCCTTGAAAAAAGAAAGTAAACCAGAATGGTAGACATGATGGACTTCAAGAGGAACAACCTACCACCAAGGGACATGGATATGGAACCACATTACTCCAATCTCTTTTCTACAAAATCAATCAGAGGTTTTTACAACACTTTCCTCCTTTGCATACCACCAACAGAGAGACCCAAATAAGTGAAAGGACATATGTCCATATTACAACCAAGCACAAGATCACCTTGGAAAAGCTAATCTTGATTCTCATTTTGAAAGCGAACAAATTGCTTTTATAAAAATTGACTCTAAGACCCTAAGATTTCAAACAGCGGAAGCGAAGACTTCATTGTTGAAATGTTATCCATATATGTCTTACCAACCACAATGGTGTCATCCGTAAATTAGAAATGAGATACCTCTACATTATTATGGTCAACCTTCACACTGGTAAAAGTTCCTATCTCCTTCACCTTGCACATAAGTCGACTAAAACCTTCGACAACAATCAAGAACTAAAAAGCGATAAAGGATCTCATTGTCTAAGTTTCCTTCTAGGAGATAACTCACTCTTTGGACTCCCATTCACCAACACCAAGATATACGACAGCGATACGCAGACATGAATCAACCACCTCCAAAGGGGACTAAAGTCCATGCAATCCATTACGTAATTTTTTTTCAATATTTGTAAAATTTCAAATTCAATTTTTAATTTTTATTTAGAAAAAATTATGTTTCTATCACATCTTTTATTTTCTTTTTTCTTTCTATCTCTTTTTTTTATCACTCATCGTGAGAATTATTACTCTTCCGAATGTTGAGTGCTATTTAACAATTTTGTGCAAATATCGGAGAAGAAGTACTCTTCAAGTAGAATGATAAATATATATATATATATATATATATATATATATATAATATAATATAATATAATATAATATAAGGTGAGGTTATTGTAATTTTTTTTTCTATTTTTACTTTTTTTAATATTTTTAAATTTAAAATATACTATTAAAATAATAAATTAAAAGTAACAATAAATTAATAAGAGTGACAATAACTCCTCCAAAAAAATATGTATCAATTCAAACAGTTCTCGAGTGGTTTTTGTCAAGTAATAAATTAGGATAACATTTTTTTTCCACTTAATTGAAAAAAAACATTAGTTTATATTGTGCGAAAACTATATTTGGCATCCTGTTTCTATTTTTCATAAATAAATATAATTTTGACACTTTAGTTTTACTTTATTTTTTATTTTTAAAAATTTGAATAACAAATATTCTATCAATTTCTTTTTAAGTGTCTATTTAAAAAATAAAATATATTCTTATTTAACTGTTTATTTATATTTTTAAAAAATATTAATTACATTTTTATCAATTAGATATCCTTATGTTTAATTGAAGTAATAATTAATGCTTCATTATAGATCAAATAAAATGAAGAGAGATAAATCGTAATATAGAAAGTTAAAAACTATTTTGATTAAAACGAGAATAATAATTAAATTTCTTAATATGCGTAAGAATTAATAGAGTAGAGCTGTCAAAATGGGCTACCCGACCCTATTCGAGCTAGCCATTCGAATAGCGAGCTTATGTTAAAAAAGCCCGTCTTTATTCGTGCTCTCAATTTAAAAATCCATTCTGAACTTATGCGGGTATCAGGCTTTTTTTGATAGCTCATTTTTTTTTTCATTATAAAAAAATGACCTATTATTTTTTAAAAAGGTATATTATTAGTTTTTTTTTGTACCAATTTTTTTCTTTTAAAATAATATTTTTAAAATAATCTATTTGAAGCTCTAAAGAGTAATATATATCAACAATAAATGGTAATATACTCAAAATAGTATTAAATATTGAATAATGTGTTGCACAATAAATAAATAAATAAATAAATTATGGGCGGGTAGCCCGAGCCTTTTTTTTGCTGGCTTTTATCATCAGGACTAAAAATGTTCAACTTTATTCGAGCTTACATTTTTCATACTCAAACTCTTCTATCTTATCGATTATTCGGACCAGTCCAAATGAACAGACACATTTTACCAGCTCTAATTAGTAGGAACTAAAATACCTTATTAGAAGTGAACTAAAAAAAAAAAGTCTTACTAGAAACTAAACTACTACAAGTTTGAAAGCTGATCATCTGTTTTTGCAATTTAGGGAACTAATTAATGTTAATGTGGTGTACAAGTAAATTTATGGATAAGAGCTTGTTTGTTTATTTTTTTAAAATAGTTTTCGATATTTTAAAAAGAATAAAACTTGCTTAGCTTGCTTGCTCAGAATACAAAATGTGTCTCCTAGCTAAAACTATTGTTCTCTATTCTTCGTTTTTAGATTTAAAAAAAAAAACCAAAATAATTTTTAGATATTTTGCTTCTTAGTTTTCGTAAGGAAAATAAAAAGATAGGGAGAAGCGTCTTTTTTGAAGTATTAATATCACACTTGTATAATATTAGACAAAGAATTTAGGATTCTGAAACAAGAGATTGCATAACACACACAGTGCATGGCACACTTGTAAGCAACGTTTTCAGTCACTGCTGTACCCAATTTCTCAAATCTTGTCAATTTCATGGTACTACCTCCAATGGCAACCATAAAAATATTGTGCTGATCCTAAAAGAGAAATAAAAATTACACATTCTTAAGTGATGCATATATCCGGGTTATGACATTCAAGGAAATCTGGTTAGAATAAGTGATGTTCAAGTAATCCCATATTAATCAATACATCTTATTGCATTCAATAGGCTGGTCTAGTAGTTGAGGGAGTGAAGCTTTGAATAAGCTTCCGGGTTTAAACTTACGTAAATGCACTTTAGCCTATAAAAAAACTATAAATCTTGGATAAAGTATTAAAGCTGACACTATGAATTTGGAGCTATCTAATAGCGTCGGGGTCTCGGCCTGATTGCGAAAAAATTATTAAAATGTATATATAATTTCTTAAAATAATAGTAAGAATTACTAACGTTTTAAGTAATTGACCATCTCCAAAAAATTTTGGTTATTTAATCTTTTATATTTGTCCCTCAAAATATTTGGCCTAACTCCGCCCTTGTATACAAAGTTTGTAATCTTGAGTTTTAGGTGTTAACATCAAGTCCCACATCGACTAGAAAGGGGGCCACCATAGAGTATATAAGTGGTGTGGCAATCCTCATCCTATGAGCTAGCTTTTGGGAGTGAGTTAGGCCCAAACCCAAAATCTAATATGGTATCAATTACACCATCACATAAGTAAAGGAGATTGTAAGGCTATTTTTGGAGCATATGTCTACCTACCACTTGAAGGAAGACATTTGTTTAAGATTGTGGGCTTATCTAAGACAACTCACATCAGGTATAAAGGAATTGGATTGAAAAGGGATTATAGAAGAAGACTTGGATTTTGTGTAGAGCAATGAGTGTTTTAGCGTTTTCTTTTTCAACAATGATATTTGTATAACTTTGTTTTGGTATAACTTATATAACTAGTTAAAAATGAAGAAATACATCAGTACTTCATCCATTTTAAATGTTATGTTGTTTAAGATTTATACATATAGATTAAGAAAATAATAATTATATCATGTCTTTTACACTTTATACTAAAATATCCTTATTAATTCCTTAAAAATACAATAAGTCAATAAATGAAAATACAATTTAACACATGCTTCTATAATCATTAAGTGAGGCTATGACTGAAAAAAAATTAATTTTGCTTTGAAAATGTAAAATAATACTTTTGAAACAAATAAAAAAGTCTAAAATAACGTAACTTATGAACTAGAGAAAGTATATATTTTGGTTAATTTTAATGTTAGTATTATGTTGAAGACATTTTTCATATTAGTTTTTTATGGTTAAAACTCAAATAATATGTGGTTAAATTGTTACATAATGATTTAACCAAATCATGTAATGATTTAACTATATATTTCTTCACGTTTTACTAGTTGTACAAAAACAAGTTGTACATAAATAATTATTATTGTTTTTATTTTGGTTCTTATACATGACAATAATTTTTTTTAGCTTTATACACTTGGATTTATTTGAAGAGAAAATGATATGTAAATATTTTTAGTTTGAACCTTAAACATAACAGTTTTCATTTTTAGTTTCTAGACTTGAATTTTCTAAAGAAGTGACATTTAAGTATTTTCACTTTGGTCCAATTTGTATTTTAGTTTCTATAATTAGCACTTACTTTGAATATTATAACTCATGTGTATCTAACAATGGTCTAAGTTGTCAATATGTTTGCCATATAGGAAATGGACTATCAAATTTCTATCAGACACAAAGGATAGGAACTAAACAATAAATAGTAATATGTATATAATAATTATAAAATTCAGTTTGGTGATTGACTCTATCGAGATACTGGGTCATTGGTTCAATTGATAATTTATTAGGTCATTCGGTGAAATAGATAATTTATGTATAATTATATATTTAAATTTATATATATAGAATTGACAAAAACAATAATAATAATTAAGTCAATAATTATATTAATTATTAATTTATCTTAAATATCAACATGTTTATACATTAATAACTAGTAAAAATATTAGAAACATTTACTAAAACTAATTAAAAGTGCAAATAAATTCCTTTAATGTAGAAAGGCTAACAAAATGGTTATATATATAATACTGGACACCTAATAACATAAAGACTAGCCTGGTCCAATTGTTGAGTCTTGGGTGGAGCACTTTTTGCATTTTTTTTTTTTAAATAAAGGTGCGCCTTTGTAAGCAACTCGTTCGATCTCGTTTCACTTGTTCTCACTGGTTGGTATCAGTTCCTACCGGTTCAATAGTAAAACCGATCCATTAGACTACTCGGACCGGTTACTGGACCGGTTCGCGGTTCAAACGGGTGAATCTGCCGGTCCGGTCCAATTTTATTAAGTACGGTATATAGGACTAAAATCAAGCATTTTTCAATATAAGGAAAAAAAGAAATGTCAAGTATGTGACCTAACTATTTTGGAGAAAAACATTGATTTAGTACAAGGATAATTCATACTCCATCCGTTCCTATTTATAAGTCACATTCTAAAAATATTTGGTGTTCCTATTTATAAGTCATTTTCTAAAGTATGTGAAACATTAAATAATTTTTCCTTATACCCTTGTTATATTTAATGAGTTTACAATTTACAACAATAGTGTCAACCAATAAAATAACTCCATTTAAAGTAGATAGAGAATGTGAGGAGAGAGATTTATAAAATCAAAAAGATTAAATAAGGGTAATGTTGGAAAGTCAACATCAATTTTACTAAATTCAATATCACAAACTAATTTTAACTACTTTTTTTAATATGTGTGAGTTATTCTTTGGATTTAGCAAAAGATTGATATTAAGATTGAAGTTTATTATTTATTTTTAGTCTTTAATTTTAATTTATATTAGTCCTCACAGTTTTAAACAATAATTTTAATGGGTCATTGTGTTTGCTATTAAAATTTAAAAGCTTCATTTAGTCTCTTCCGTTTAATTCATTAAAAATTTATTATGTATATTTTAAAAAGTAATTTTAATATTGTTTAAATCTTTGAAGTAATTTTTGGTATAACCACGAGTTTTCTCACCTTTAGGATATGACTAAATCCTTAGGATGAGACTAATCTCGTTCGCGCTGCGTGGCTAGCGTTGGCCCCCAGAAATTTGACATAGGTGAGATTCGAGCACGGACCTCCCGCTGTGGATCGTTCCTCCTATGAACTTAGCGGGACCTTACACCGCTAAGCCAACCCTTGGAGTTATATTTGAAGGACTTTAAAAAGTAAATTAATTTAATAAATTTATAAATTTTTAAGAGACTAATTTAATAAAAAATATTTAAAAGACAAAATTAATTACCAATAAATATTTATTGATGTTTATCTCTTACACCAAAATATATAAGATAAATTGTATTCACCACTCTTGAGGTTTGGTTAAATTGGACTTCACTTTATTCTTGAGGTAAATTTGCATTCCACCCCTTTTCATTAACTATGGTTAGTTTCATTTTATTTTTTTTACAATGGTTAATTGATTATTTTCTTCACTAAAATTGTTAGTTTTTAGGTTTGAATAAGTTTTTAGTCCCAACCACTTTTGTTTTTCATTTTAATCCAACTTAACTCAAAAATTTTATTTTTAGTTCTTAATAATGTTTAATAATAGGATTAAAGTTAAAAAATTAATTAATAGGATTAAAGTTAAAAAATTTAAATAATAGGATTAAAGTTAAAAAATTTAATTTTTTTTGAAAAATAAAATTAAAAAAATTCAAGGGACTAAAAATAAAATTTTTGAATTAATTTAGCTCTTAATTGATTTTTTCGGTATATTAAAATGGTTAGTTTTTAAGTTTAAATAAACTTTTAGTCCCAATAATAATTATTTTTCGTTACAACTTAATTCAAAACTTTTGTTTTTAGTCTAATAATATTAAATTTTTGCATCACATTTTTCAGGGTCCCAAAGAAAAATAAATCAAATAACAGAATTAAAATAAGAAAAAAAGGAACTAAATATAAAAATTATTAATTACTAAAAAAGTATATATTTATCATGAAACAAAATTTTATATAGATTAAAAGGATTCAAAAATTTTATATTTTTAGTCCCTTGATTTTTTTAATTTTAGTTTTCATTAAAAATTTAACTTTTTAAATTTTAATTCTATTATTTAATTTTTTTTGGTCCCTTAAAAAATGTTATAAAAAAATTTAACATTATTAAAAACTAAAAGTAAAATTTTTGAATTAAGTTGGATTAAAATGAAAAACAAAAATTATTGAGATTAAAAATTTATTTAAATCTAAAAACTAATCATTTAATGTAAAAATAATTAATTGACCATTGTAAAAAAAATATAAAATTAATTATAATTAATAAAATTGGGTTAAATGCAATTTCTGAATAATAGGATAAAGTACAATTTAATCGAACCTCAAAGATGTGATTGTGATATATGTTAACTAAAGTAGTCGCGGAAAGTGTCAGACAAGAAATATGGGCATTTTTGTAATTTAACTGATGTTGTGGGTGACGTGTATCTTCCAAAACCAACAAAATCGTCCTAAACCGAACTGACTTCTTTCCTCGTTGCGCCTTTCTATTTTCCCGCTTCCATAATCATCGCAAAGGTTTCTCCCTTTTCTCTTTTCTCCCCAAAATGGCACCGGTTACTCGAAAAACCTCCTTCCCCAATGTTCTCATTGAGAGAGACTCTGACTCTGAACCCAGTACATCCGAAGAAGAAGAAGAAGACGAAGAAGAAGAAGATGGGATTGTTGTTGGTAATGGGAATACCGAGAAAATCGAAGTCGGTTCCGCTTCAATCAGCAAAGGGAAAGCACACATCACTATCAGTCTCCAAAAAGTTTGCAAGGTTTCTTTTTTACTCTTACAAACTTGCTTCTTTTTTCTTATTACTGTTGGAATTTCGTTGCGATAATAGGTTTTGTGGTGTTTCTGTTGATGGGGTTCTTGTAATCTTCTAGGTTTGTAGGAAGCCTGGACATGAAGCTGGATTCAAGGGTGCTACCTATATTGATTGCCCAATGAAGCCTTGCTTTCTCTGTAAAATGCCTGGTATGCGTTTGTGTTCTCTTTTTACAAGTCATGGTTATTGGTTTAACCCCTTTTCATGCTTTTAATCAAAACTGTTTGTTCGTTTGAGAGTGTTTTACTCTTCATTTTTTCGACTTCGGTGGTTGTTTGTTGTGATTTCATTTGTTCTGTGGCTTGATTGTAACTTGTTAAGCACTTGGATGTGTTTTGTTTTTATAATTTCTATTTGCGGTGATTTTGAATTGAAGGACATACCACTTTGACTTGCCCACATCGTGCCACTACTGAGCATGGAGTTATTCCGGCACCTCGCAGAAAAACGAGTAAACCTCTGGAATATGTGTTTGAACGCCAACTAAGACCAGACATTCCTTCAGTAAGTTTTAATTTTGGTTTTGAATAACTTTGTTTTCTTCTTTGCTATTAGTGTACAGTTTGGAATTCTTATACCTGCTTTTTCATGTCTTACTATCAAGTTATCATAGTTTTATTTTTAAGCAGCAGCACAATGCCATTGTTTAACGCTTTGTGCGCCGTAACATACTAGTCTCAATTTATTTTAATCATTATTGGTTTTTGCTGCAAGAGCATATAGTCCTTTTGTCAATGATCTTTGAACTTATGTACTGAATGACATGTGCTTCAAGTAGCGTCAGTTAATAACATTCTATGCTCATTCTTAGCTTTGAGACACATTGATTTTTTTATTTATGCTCAGTAGCCTTTGGATCTTGTCGTTTTGGAGATGATTAACTGGATTTTGCTTTTTAGTATTACATGAATCACTGAGATCCATATGAACTTTTGTATCTATATGATCCTATAACGTTTATGTATTCTCTTTTTTCCAAGCCATTTATCACAAAGCCTAGTATTATATAATTCTTATGATAAATTTTGTGTTTTTTGTTTCTATGCCGTAGATCAAGCCCAAATATGTGATTCCAGACCAAGTGAATTGTGCTGTAATCAGATATCATAGTAGAAGGGTAACATGCTTGGAGTTCCACCCCACAAAGAATAACATCCTGTTATCTGGAGACAAGGTTATTACAGTAAATGACATGAGTTGGGATTAATTTTATGGTTGCCTTTAATTTTAAGCACTGATTTTTTTATTTCTCTCTTTGATCCTAAAAGAAAGGACAACTTGGAATCTGGGATTTTGGAAAAGTTCATGAGAAGGTGGTCTATGGGAACATACATTCTTGTATTCTTAATAACATGAGGTAAGTTGCTTTCGTTGAAGTTTCATAAAACTAAGGCTTTCTTGTAATTGTTCCTTGCTAAAATCTTTGGGTTTATTTCTGTTTTCTCTTTCTTAGCTTGAAGTCCAAGTGTTAGTTTCTAAATGGAAAACTTTGTAGGTTCAATCCTTCAAATGATTGTATGGTCTACTCTGCATCCTCAGATGGAACCGTTAGTTTTACCGACTTGGAGACTGGAATATCATCCTCTCTGATGAACCTGAACCCTGCAGGATGGCAGGTAAGGTGATTTTATCAATGAGAAAAATGTAAAAGACTCTTCTGTAAAATTGTCTTATGATTTTGCACCCAAAAAAAAAGAAGAGACATAGAACTTATGTCTTTCTTATTAGGGTCCAAACACTTGGAAAATGCTCTATGGCATGGATATCAACTGTGAGAAAGGTCTTGTTCTTGTTGCTGATAACTTTGGTTTTCTTCACTTGTAAGTAACTTCTTTGTGCCTTCCCTCACCCTCTCCCCAATATTTTATTTATTTATTTCGGTCAAACAATACTTTATTTGATGTTAATGTAATGAAATACTGAATGGTACGAGTTGGTATCTGATGATAAAATTATGAAAGTTTACATCACTCTTTTATGTAGTGTGGTAACTGGTAAGGCTTTTGTTATTGTTGTTGTACTTGCTATACTTGTACATCACTCTTTTGGGTCTCGCTCGGCTTTTATGCTTTACTGTTAACTTGTTATGGTATACTGTTCTTATTTGGCATGCTTGTGCTTGTATTCAGTGTTTTTCTGTTCAAGGCCATATTATCACTTAATGTTCCATGTGCATGGTGTCGTGACTGTCGTCTTTTTACTCTCTTTCTGGTGTGACTTGTGAGTTTAGTCCTGAACTGTGGTTAAAAGCCTTGGCGCAACTGTAAAGTTACACCCTTGTTACTTGAATATCACTGATTTTGAAATTGGAAACAGCCTCTCTGCCAGGTGGACTACGTGAGTAAGGCTTCATACAAGTACTCTCCCTGAACCCTAACAAGTGGGAGCCTTGTGCAGAGACCTTGCTATTCGCAGACAGCTAGGCCTGACTTTGTTCAATTATAAGGGGTTTAAAGTATTTCAAGAGAGACTAACTTTTAAAATTTATTTTTTGCTTTGTTATGGAATGAAAATTGCAGTCGTCAGATCCGTGATTGTTTTTAATTTGCAAAACAATTTAGCCAAGCAACTAGGTGTAACCCCTCGTTGACATTTATAGGGTTGACATGCGCTCCAACAACAAGACAGGCGAAGCAATTTTGATCCATAAGAAGGGTAATAAAGTCACTGGTCTCCACTGCAATCCAATTCATCCAGACATCCTTTTGACTTGTGGAAATGACCATTTTGTGAGTTTTTTTCCCATTCATTTATATATTGAAGTTGAAATTGACTGCGTGCTGGATATACTAGCCATTGAAACACGTAATGATTCGTATTTTTCAGGCTCGTGTTTGGGATCTGCGTCAACTAAAACCTGGATCATCTCTTTGTAACCTTCAGCATAACCGTGTTGTTAGCTCAGCATACTTTTCTCCAATATCTGGAACCAAAATCCTTACTACATCACTGGACAACCGTCTTCGTATATGGGATTCTATCTTTGGTAATATGGACTCTCCCAGCCGAGAAATTGTGCACAGTCATGATTTCAATCGGTATTTGACTCCCTTTAAAGCTGAATGGGATCCAAAGGTTGTCTTCTTTTTCTTTTTAAAAAAAAATATTTGGGCAAGTGGTTCATGATGGTTCCCTTTTTGTTATTCTGTATTTGATGAACCAACATTGTTTATGAAATTGCAGGATCCATCAGAGTCCCTCGCTGTTGTTGGCCGTTACATAAGCGAAAATTATAATGGAACTGCTCTACATCCCATTGATTTTATAGATATCAGTACAGGGCAATTGGTAGCTGAAATCATGGACCCAAACATCACAACCATCAGTTCGGTGACTAAGCTGCATCCACGCGATGATATCCTGGCATCTGGGAGTTCCAGGTTTGACTTGTCTTACTAAAGTAGTGGATTATGATTTTTTTTGTCTTTTTTTTTTTTCTGTATTATGTTCATGAATTCTTTGGCTGATGAGACTTGAGAGTTTACATGTCTATGGAGAAAATCCAAACTATTTAGCCTTCTGTGATAATGAAACCTAAACCTTCAAAGTTGAAATTAGAAGTACAAGTGCTCAATAATTAACACCTTTTGAACCATTATTTTAATTTTAGGAGTTAATTACACTAATTTCCCTTGAGATTAGGTTCAAATATACTCATTGTTTTGAGAATTTAAGGGTATCATTGTATATTCCGTGCACATGACTGGGGAGGTAGGCATAGTTTTTTATCAAATAAAAGGTAAAAGATATCAGCTTATTAGATTAATGTGAATATATAAATTTAGAAATATAAGTGTATTGAAAAACAAGGACTGGTCTTCAACAATGGATTCCAAAGGCTAAAGTACACCTTGGTGTCCTAAGTCTGATTGGTTATTTGGTTCTTGGACTTACCTGGAAATAATTTTCAGATCTCTGTTCATTTGGAGGCCGAAAGAAAAATCGGAGCCTGTCAAGGAGAAGGATGAAAGAAAATTTGTGATTTGTGGAACAGAGAAGAAGAAACGTGGTAAGAAGGGTGATAATAGTGATGAATCTGATGACGAAGGATTCATTTCCAAGTTGAAGAAGCCCAAGTCCAAAAACACTGTATGGAAATTGTCTCGCTGCTCTAAGAATGATCGCTGAAGAATTAAATCAGTCCTGCAGAGTGTATTTTGATGTTCATTTACAGTTTCTTTCTTCTTTTTTTCTGAAGGTTTTCCAATGTAACTACATACCATACATCGGTGTTCAAGATCCCCTCCTAGTTGTGTTTTTTGGAATGGGATGGGTTCTCTTATGACGGATGAAAATCTTCCGTACCAGTTTCATGTGCAAATTCGTATTTCACTGATCCGATTTGTCTACGTCATATAAAATGGTGTATTTTTTAAATGACGTAGACAAATTTGATTGGTATAACATGAACTTGCCACTTGATATTGCCCCCTGGATGGAAGATTTGTGCTTTTACTGGGGCAGTGATCTAGTATCTATGCCATTATCTTTTGTAGTGATAATGTTCATATTGGAAGACAATTCTCCGTAGCTTTTTTAGCATATAAATATAATAATAGGTTCTATTGGGATTTTATTTGTACCTTTTTGTTAATGTTTTTTAAAGGAGTAAACTAACAAATTCGTCCTTGAGAGTTGAGATTGCAGGTATTGTGCATGTAAATCTATGATATTAGAAAGCTGAAAGCCCTTCCATTAGTCTCAAAGATTGTAAGACGTCATGCATATAAGAGGACAATGTTAACTTTGTGTTTCAAGCAAACAACGTGCTGATTTGGCACGTTAACTGTCAAGTTGGTAGCCATGTGTATTAGTGAAGTGCTGCGTTTTAGAAGCGATCATGAATTTGCAAACTAGTCCTAATTTTAATTATGGTGTTAAATCTTTCAAATAGGTCCTTGTGGTAGATTATCATTGATAGGCTAGATATCACATCTTCCTCAACAGCTTCCTATGGTAGTTTATCATCAAAAACTCAATTTTTGGAGATCAGCAAACTCAGCAGCATGAATTCCATACTGTCCTACCACAACAAAATAGAGTGATGATGGTGATTAGAGCGTGGAAGGAGCTTAATTCCTTATAGAAGAAATTTGATATGCTTCTTTGTGAGTTTGTTGGCTGAATGAATTGGAAAATCACGCTCGTTTTCCTTACCTCCGTAAGTTACCAATGGAGGAAGCATTAACTGGGACCTATTTGAGTTATTTTCAAACTGATTTCAACTCAGGGACTGATTTGCAAGATTTTAGTTGCATTATAAAACGATATGTTTCACTTGTACTTGTACTTGTGGCCTGCCAACTGGCACCGATTTCAAATTAGCAACTAATTTGCGAGATTTTGTTCGCATTAAATGTTGCGTTTCACTTATATGTGGTCCGCCAAGTTGGCATTTAACGTGCCAAATTGACACGCTGTTTGGTGCTAACGGACGGAGTTAGCGTTTTGTCCTTGTACGCATGACAGCTTACACAGTCTCAGGGAGTAGCATGGTGTTAGGATTGACATCACAAGAAAGGAAGGGAGTTGACATGGTGTTAGACAGGCAATAAGCTAGCAATTTGTTCTCTAATATGAATAAGAACGCAGAGTTCAAATTCTAGAAAACACACTTGTTGAAAGAAAAACTAATCAATAAATATTTCATCTTCTAAAATTATGAGAACATGTTTTTCTTAATTAAAAAAATTTTGCCATAAAAAAGGAAGGAAGCAAACCTTCTTTGTTACATGTTAGAGTTGCGATGTTTTTTTTTATTATTATAAAAATTTAGGGTGAGTGGATATTGCCCTAGTCAAAGGCAAGGGCGTGTCTTATAGATGTTCTTATATTTACTAACTCAAAAAAGACATCCGCAGGTTTAAACTTGTGATTTGTCATATACGAGACCTTGTTATACTCTACTTGATCAATCCTTTTAAGTATAGTATATTTTTTTATATTTTTAAGATGAGATTAATTCCGTTCGCGCTGCGTGGTTGATGTTCCTAAAAAATTTGACATAGGATTTAATTTTTTATGCTTTTGGTAACTCATGTTTATGACTTCGTAGTGTATTTATAATGATTAGTTGCATGAACTCCACCTGACTCACATTGCATGTTTGAGAAAATGCCTTGTTCCCAAAAGTCCAACCAGTCTTGCACATTGTGTGATTCATTGGTTGCATGCCACGGCTAGAAAACCTAGAAACACGTTTTACATAGGCTTTATTTTGAACCTGATGATTAATGGGTGTTTTTAGTGTTATGTATTTTTAATAGTTTTTTATATAATATAATATAATACTATATCAAAAGCAGATGAAATTTGAACCTGAAACTTTCATTTAAACTACTCAAATCATCAGGGTCACTAGGCCAACTCTAGTGGATTAGTTCTTTTAATAACTTAAATCTAAAACTAAATGTTTTAATATTAAACAAGAAAGAATTAATTAATTTATGAAAGATGATATAAATTAACTTTTTAGTATATGTAATGTAATATTTCTTTTAAATCGCTTTTCATTGTGTCAGATCATAAAATTCTAAAACCATGAATCAATTGGAAGGCATTCAATCAAAACCGATGTAATTAGATTAAATAATTTTTCTCTTTCAAAATCGATTCAATTCAAACTTTGGAGTTCCAATCAACCAGAAGTTATAAGGAGATAACATAATTCTAAAATAATTTTTTTCGAGAACAACTTATTCAATATATTTAGACCCTCCCCTACTGTTTAAAATTCATTCACTTGTTTTAAGAGTCACCACGTACGAGTATCTTTCTGCTATGTTGACAGATTATTTCTTTTAAGATTTTGAGATCATTAAAGTATATTTAATTTGTTTTTCTCAACAAAACTATTTTTAGACACACTATTTAAATTTATATCAGTTTGCTTAGATAACTAATTTGCTATTTATCAAATTATTGATATAAAACTCATTTTACTTAATTAATATTTCATTCCCGGTAATTTAAACAGTTCATAAACACAATGTAACAATATATTTATATAGTTTAATTGCACTTTTGTTCTCTTAACTTTTTTAAATGTGTGATTTTAGTCGATTTACTTTCAATTGTGTGATTTTAGTCACCTAACTTTGTCAATTGTTTAATTTTGGTCTCCTAAGTTTGAATTGCGCAACTTCCACTTTGAAACCTTTTCAATTGCGTGATTTTGATTCTTTTTTACCATCTATTAATAAGAAGCTAATGGTTAACACGACCAAACCCATATAATGAGTTTTTATTTGTGCGATTTTGGTTTGAAACTTTTCTAATTGCACGATTTTGGTGCTCTTGCACATTTTATTTTATTGATTTGATTGTGTTAATCATTAGCTTTTTAACGGAAGATGAATCAATTGAGCAAAATCGCACAATTTGAAAAAGTTGAGGGGATCAAAATTGCACAATAGATAAAGTTTGAGGACCAAAATTACATAATTAAAAGTTGGGAACCAAAATTGCATAATTGAAAAAGTTAAAAAACTAAAATTGCTCAATTGAAAATTAGAGGACCAAAATCGTACACTTTATAAAATTAAGAGTCTAGAAATACAATTAAACCTTTTTATATCTCCGAAAAATGATTATCTAATTTTATTAATATAATTTTTACCAAAAAGCTATGTAAAATGGCGCGCAAAGCCTTGAGACGTAATTATCAATACTACTATTAAATCTAATATTTTTTTTGTCGATACTCCATATTAACTATTATAATTATAAGGGTCTTTATATATAATATCTTTAGAATATTAATTAAGGTTTTTAAAAGTAGAAAAATAATTATAAGTACACATTATTTTATCTCTTTAAAATATAAAAAATTATATTTTTTAATATATTTTTATTACATTTAACTTTTTAAATAGTATCCTTAAAATACTAAAAATCATTTGTTTAATTATAATCATAATCATATACGCATACAACTTTATTTAAAGCTCAAGTAGAAAACGATATCATAAAATAGTCTGATCTATGTTTTTTAGATGATTAAATAGTTTTATGTGATTTTTTTTTTATTCACAGAAAAGTAAAATAGTTTTATGTGATTGACTGTTTAGTAAATGGTGCTTTTATACTTTTTTTGTGTGTTCTGTTCCATTTTGTCCTCTGTCTAGATAATAAACATTTTGTTGTAACTTTTGAATATTACTTGTATTTGTTAATAAATTTCGATCATAAATAATCTTATCGAGAGTCATGACTGGTTAAGGAAATAAGCATTCAAAAAATGGAGTAATTTTTACCAATACACTACTTTTGCTGAAAAAGAAACGGAGTAATTTCATAACTACATATTCTAGAAACATTTCACACATTTAATTAAAGATATATACATCCACTAATAAAGTATTAAATGTCAGTGATAATTGAAGAGTAATCACAAGTAATTCAATTTGAGAATATTAGTACTACTATTATAAATAAGGATTTTTCTATTATGTATAATATTGCATAGTTAAGAAATCCAGTATAGAAATAAAGCATAACATTAATTATATGTTAAACTAAATCACATTAATTTTGTGTGTTTTCTGATAACAACTTTTAATTTTAAGTTTATTAACGTGTGCAATATTGCATAAGATAGAAAAATCCTATAAATAATTTAAGAATCTTATTAAACAACGTTGTTAACATATTTATTAAACTGTAATAAATATTTTAATTTTTTTTTAAAAAGTAGTATACATTAAATAATTTAATTATCAAAATAATTAATACCAATCCCAATTTAAAATGTTTATTTATGTGTTTTTAATAAGTACTCTTAGTTAACCTTTTCATAATTTAATAACAACTTTATTTATTTGAGTAAATAATGATTTTTTTTGTACATCAAAATTTTCAGCCACCAGCCGTCGAAAATTATTCTCTGTAGAAGATTAATCTCTTTTTTAAAAAAATAATGGTTATAACTACTTAATTTAACGCTTTGTTTACGTTAATTATTAAGGATAATATTACTTATTTATTTGCAATTATAATTTATAAAAAAGATATTAAAATTGAAAATCAAATCAATTCAAACCGAATTTAATCGAATTGGTTTAGTTTAGATTGTCTCATAGAAAACAACCAAATCAAACCAAACTAAACAAGAATAAATTGATTGGTTCGGATGATGAACTCCAAAACCAAACCAAACTGGAACGTAAACAACCCCAACTTAATACAATGCAACTTTCATAACATCGTCCAATTTTTAATGAAAAATAAAAAATAGAGTAATTTTATATTTTTTTGGTCAAGAGTAATTTCCATAATCAGTCAGATTCTAGAAACATTTGGCACTTGCTTGCTCAGCACGTGGGTCGTGAGTCATCAAAGGTGTTTCATGAAAGGCGAGAATCGAAAGAATAGGACAAACGCAACGAATGGTGAATCAATTTCAGCATTGCAAAGCTGCATTAACCTAGCATGCTTAGACAAAATTTAAAAAAAAAAAATTAAAATAAAAAGCGAGCGAGTTTCCCGTTTTCCCAAGGTGTAACTAACTTTTTTACGCGAATATCCGGGGCATTTCCGTCATCTCACTTGGCCTTCAAAATTCGCGGTTGCTCGTACGAGTTCCACCATACGATACAAAGCGACACATCAGGAACAAGTAACAACTCTTCTTCAAACACACACATATACACTCACTCAACCTTTTCAATTCTGATTCATTATTCTTTCTTCTCTGATGCAAAACCAAAAGCGTGAGACGCACAGAGCGGTTACAGAGAGAGAGAGAGAGAGAGAGAGAGAGAGACATCGAGAGAGAGACATCGAGAGAGAGAAAGGATGGCCGCTTCTGATGGAAGCGAGTTCTTCGAGATAGGATCTGTCGGAGGAACCGAGAGCTTCGCCAGGGCGTCCAATGCCGATACGGTGGCAGAGGACGAGGAGGAGCTCCAGTGGGCGGCACTCTCTCGGTTGCCGTCGCAGAAGCGAATCAACTACGCTCTTTTCCGAGCTTCCTCTTCCCGCCAACAAGCTCCGACTCGAGACACTGCCGCCGATGATAACTTAATCGACGTCAGGAAGCTGAGTCGTTCTCACCGTGAGCAGGTCGTTAAGAAGGCTCTAGCCACCAACGACCAAGACAACTACCGCCTCCTCTCTGCCATCAAGGAACGCCTCGACAGGTTCTGATTTCGAATCACCGTTACGTTGCTTGGTTCTATTATATTTTCAGCGAAATGCGATTGTTCAAAATTATGGATCTGTATGTTTTACCGTTGTTGTTTTGAATTGCGATCGATAGGGTTGGCTTGGAGGTTCCGAAGATTGAAGTGAGGTACAGTAACTTGAACGTCACTGCTGATGTTCAAATCGGTTCCAGAGCTCTGCCGACTCTAATCAATTACAGTCGTGATCTTTTTGAGGTTAATTAATTTCTGCTTTATATTCTTTTCTTGTGATTTTTCCTTTTCGATGATGTGATTGTGACCAGTGAGTGCGATTGCGCGCAGAATTTGCTTACCAAGTTTAGGATATTTAAACCAAAACGGCATTCCCTTACCATCTTGAACAATGTCAGTGGCGTAATCAAGCCTGGAAGGTAATAATGCTTTCTTCTTCTTCTTCCTCTTTGCCTGTTTTGCACGTGGCTGGATTAAATAACGTTAGTGTCACGCAACCAGATGAGTACTGCTCTTAACGAGAGCCTATTTTGAATTTTTCATAAGTTTAATTTAATCGGGTTATCTTTGTTTTCTGGATGATATGACAAAGAGATTAATTAGTGGTATAGTAATTGGGATTTAGGACGGAACGCGTTATCACGGGTGAAGCTTCTTTATTTGAGAGGTTCAGAACTTTCATGTGTGCTCTGCTGTAATCTGTATACGCCTTTTTGCTGTGCAGGATAACTTTGCTACTTGGTCCTCCGGGTGCGGGCAAATCCACATTACTTTTGGCTCTTGCTGGCAAGCTTGATAACAACCTGAAGGTGCGATCTATATTTCTATTCCTATTAGTATGATTATTAATCAATAAATTAACCGAGAGCTAGCTGATTCGTGTGAAAGCTGTACGATGAGGAAACAGTAAAAAAGTTTAAAAAGCTGAGTAGAAGAAAGTGAGCCATATGAGAAAAACAAGTCCGGCTAATCAATGTCTTTAAGACAGAGTTGAAATTTAATTAATACATCTTATTTAATTTTTGAAACAATAAATGATATTTTTTTCAAGAAAACATTTAGATTTTTATAACCTTAATAAGTGTCTTAAGCATTTCTTTAAAAAAATATAATTAAAAAAAAAGAGATAGAAAAAAATAAAAGAAATAAAATAGAGTTAGATATACCTCTTATTTATATATTGACAATATTTCAAAATGTTTTTTTTTTACGTTTGTAAGCAAATTATTAATTATATATAAACATTAAAAAATAACTAATATAAGAGGTGGCATTAGACATGTGAGAATAAAAAATTGTCAGCATCAATAAAATACATTAGTTTTATCTTTATTTAAAATTAAATTTCACTATTTTTAAAAACAACACTACATTATTTTCATTAATTAAAATTAAAAAATTATGATAAATACTTTTAATTTTTAGGAGAAGAATGTATAAAAAGGATTACTAACTTCTTAAATTTGAAAGGCAAACTTCTTATCAAATTTCTTATATATATAAAAGAAAAACTTTGACAAATTTACCAAATAAATGTTTATTTTAAAATTTAAAGTTATTTGTTAGAGTTCTTAAAATGTTTACCTTTTATTATTTTTACAAAGAAAAAAAAAAGATGTTGTCACATGGCACAACATTGAATTTGTTTAAAAAAAATACTTAATTCTCCTATTAATTTTTCTACATACTTAATTTTGACAGTGTCATTTATCTCCTATTTAACATTTACTTTTAAAAGATAAATGAAAATTAAGTGAATAGAAGAATTAAGCATTACTCTTAAAAAAATTCTAAAGACACCATAGAGATGACTCTAATTAAATAAAAAGATTTTTACTTGTTGGCCAACTTAAGTAAAATAATAATATTTTAATTTTTTAATTAAAATTATAAAAAGTAAATAAAGATAAAAATTAATTTTTATTGATGTTGGCTAAATGTTCGCCATTTTAAGTTGACCAAAAATTTTGATTGCTAATTAAATGCCATAAGTTTTTGAAAACCCGCGCTCATTTTTGTATTAGTAAAGAATTTTAACCCACTAAAATTAACCTATTTTTAGCCAACTTTGTTAAAATAATAATATTTTATTTTTTTATTAAAAAAATAAAAACAAAAAGAAAAACATATAATATTATTATATTGGGTTGGCTATAAATTAACCAAAATTTAGTTGGAAAAAAAAATCATTGCTCTTTGTATTGTATTGACTATTGCGCACTCTTATTAATTTTCTTCTCACATTTTCATTTCTACAGAAAACTGGAAGTATAACATATAATGGCCACGAAATAGATGAGTTTCATGTTAAAAGGACTTCTGCATACATCAGCCAAACAGATAATCACATCGCAGAACTGACAGTACGGGAAACTTTGGACTTTGGTGCTAGATGTCAAGGTGCAGAAGAGGGTTTTGCAGGTATATACTTTTATTATGTTGAAAGATATTTTATATGGATTTCGTTATTTATTATTTTTAAGGCAATAGATATTTTATATATAAATAGAAATTTTGTATTAAAAGTATAATATTTAATGTTATAAATATATTTTTATTAATTATAAATTTTATTAAAATTTTTTATTAATGAGTTGTTTATCTATTTAATATCAATCCTTAGCAAAATTCCTTTTATACATATGACAATTTAGTTTTTTCAACAAGACGTGTCTCCCAAATTTCTGATGACAACTTTATTAACTGCTTTCGTCCCCTTTCGTATCATCTTTGAACTTCCTTACAGCTTATACAAAAGATCTGGGACAACGAGAGCATGAAATGAACATACGGCCTAGTCCAGAAATTGACGCATTTATGAAGGTTATCATCCTAAATGTTTAATAGTCTATAAACTAAAGCGCATGCTCGTATCTATCCAGGGCTATCCTGATGTTTTGTGTGAAATTTGATGAACTCCACAGGCTTCATCGATTGGTGGGAAGAAGCACAGTGTCAATACAGATTACATTTTGAAAGTGCTTGGTCTCGATATATGTTCAGAGACAATAGTTGGTAACGACATGCTTAGGGGGGTCTCCGGCGGTCAAAGAAAGAGAGTTACAACAGGTTTCCCTAGCTCTCCCTTCTTCAGGAATTAGTTGAATTAATGTTTCTAATTTTCAGTTATAATGTATTATTGAGGGAATCAAAAGGGGATTCCAGTTATATAATTCTGTTTCAATACCACGTAGAAGGATAACAATCTTCTTGTAGGGAAGACTAGCATTGTTTCCGGTATTGACACAGTTTCTGGTATTAGTACTTAGCTTGTATCCAAGGATTTGAAGGGGCTACAAACTTATAAGAATAATGAAAAGCATAAGAGAATTCATATATTCATATATATGAAAAGAAGAAGGGATACGTGAATTTTAGAAAAGAAAAAATAACAGAAACCATTAAGTACAAAGAAAATTCGTTATTGATTGTTAGCATTAGGATTTTTATTTCAAACTAATAACTGTTTTAAGAGTCCAAATCAATTTCTGATTCTTACATGTACATAAATTGTAGTTTTTTTTTAACTTATTGCTTATTTTTGCATCGAACAGGTTTGTCCAGTAGTTGGAGTGCTACTTTGAGTAATAGCTCCTCAACGCACTCTCACCTAAAAAAGAAAGTTATTGTTTATTTTTTCCAATAAAAAAATTATAGCTTAATTTGAAACCCCAATATTATTTTCTAAAATAAAGCTTTTAACCTAAATGTTATTAACATATGTTACCAACAAATGTTATCAACGTATAAAATAATAAATATATGATATTATAATATGATCTCTCCATCTCCATCTCCCATAAGAAATAGGATCTCTCCATCTCCCATAAGAAATGGAAAAAAAAATTGTTATTGAATTGAAAATGAGAGTAGGTAATAGGGAAAAAAAGTCATGTGAAGAAAGGATAAGTTATTAAATATAAGAAATAGATAGAAAAAAATAGAGAGGATCTCAACTAGTATTTAGTGAGTTTCTAGAATGTGTAGAAAAAAGATTAATTTCGTAAATGCCTTGACTTTATCTGAACTAGAAGACTTCAACTACTATGATGAATCTAACTCGTGCAGTTGCAGCGATTAATGACATTGTATAAATTGCATCTTTTAGGAGAAATGATTGTTGGTCCAAGAAAAACACTATTTATGGATGAAATTTCAACTGGACTTGATAGCTCTACTACATTCCAGATAGTAAAATGCATAAAGAATTTTGTTCATCAGATGGAGGCAACAGTACTCATGGCTCTCCTTCAGCCAGCTCCCGAGACATTTGAGCTATTTGACGATCTGGTGCTTCTGTCAGAAGGGTACGTGGTATATGAAGGACCTCGAGAAGACGTGCTTGAGTTTTTTGAGTCGTTAGGCTTTCAACTTCCACCGCGTAAGGGGATAGCAGACTTTCTTCAGGAGGTATACATAAATATCTTCCTAATATACTTTTATGATCCAAATGCTTCCTTTGACTGTTGCTTAACTTCTTCTCTTTTGTCAGGTGACCTCTAAAAAGGACCAAGCACAATACTGGGCTGATCCTTCAAAACCATATCAGTTCGTCTCAGTTCGTGAGATTGCGGAAGCCTTTAAAAATTCCAAACATGGAAGATATATGGAATCCATGCAGGCTCATCCGTATGATAAATCAAAATGTCATCCTTCAGCTTTGGCTAGAGAAAAATATGCCGTGTCAAAATGGGAGGTCACTAAAGCTTGCTTTGCACGTGAAGTCCTTTTGATTAGAAGGCATAGCTTTCTTTATATTTTTAGGACTTTCCAGGTACTCTTGATTCGATTTAGTATATAAACTTGTTCTTTGAACCCCATTTTCCATTTCAGAATACTGATACAGAAAAGATATATAGTATGTGAACTCTTTATATTTTATTTTTTAATGGGCAAGTGAACTATCTATTAATTAAAAGTCATATCTCATTTGACCTGGTCGTTATTAAGAAACCATACCCTAAACATTAAATTATTTCCGTTTTCTATATATATTAGAATAATGCTATTTAGGAACAAAGAAGATAATTTTACAGGAACAGGAATTTTTTTTATTTGGAAGCTGTAGTTTTATAGCTGCTACCTACAGGACATGTTGGTAGCCCTTCAACAGTTTCTTGTTTTTTTTTTTTATATCTATTTGCAGTGCATGTCGTCATTGATCATTTCTTAAGCTCACAAGCCCACTAAATGCTAAATCTAGTTTAAGATTCGGCTCACAAAAGTTCTACTGCAATTCTCATTGTAACTAGAATTATATGTTTTTCATGGCATAAATGTTTGTTATTAACTTGCACACTCTGTCAGCCTAAATCTTTTGGACAAAGTTTGACGTTAGTTTAATATTCTTAGAGGATATGCAATTTGATAAGAGTTGCAACTTAAACTACTACGCCTTAAATTATGATAGCTGTAATGTAATTTCACTGATTTATTTTTTGTGCATGTGTCTGTCGTGACTCGTGACTGTTTTTGAAGTATCATGTTCTTAGCTTTTTAACTATTTATTGTAGGTTGCTTTTGTTGGATTTGTCACATGTACAGTATTCCTGCGAACAAGATTACATCCCACAAATGAAGCTTATGGAAATCTTTATCTTTCTGCTCTATTTTTTGGGCTGGTTCACATGATGTTTAATGGGTTTTCTGAGCTGCCTCTTATGATAACTCGGCTCCCAGTATTTTATAAGCAAAGAGATAATTTATTCTATCCGGCATGGGCATGGTCTCTTACCAGTTGGGTTCTCCGCATACCTTACTCCATTGTTGAGGCACTTATATGGTCTCTTGTTGTATATTACAGTGTTGGGTTTGCCCCTTCAGCGGGAAGGTATCTTATTTTATTTCTAATTACAATTTTCTCTTGCTATTTTTCCTGTTTTGCCCACCTAATTGTTGCGTTTTGTTAAAAATGTTTCAGGTTTTTCCGCTATATGTTTTTACTTTTTGTCATGCATCAAATGGCATTAGGTCTCTTCCGGATGATGGCGGCTATTGCACGAGATATGGTTCTTGCCAATACCTTTGGATCAGCTGCATTGCTGATTGTATTCTTGCTAGGAGGATTTATTGTCCCTAAAGGTAGCGAGCACCGCATATTGTTAGAGGAAGGTTAACGCATTTCTGAGAGTAATTTGGCTGTTATTTTGTCAGGAATGATTAAGCCATGGTGGATTTGGGGCTACTGGGTGTCGCCCCTTACCTATGGACAACGTGCAATCACAGTTAATGAATTTACTGCCTCAAGATGGATGAAGGTATTCTATTTAGTGTAAAAATCATACTTTCACGGACCATCCCCACAAACTTAGTGAAGAAGATTTCCTTACAGCCTTGTCACTTATAGCTTTTTTAGGCTTTAAACATGAAAAAACACAGCTCTACCTTGTGCTAGATCCTGATTTAATTACGAAGAATGGTTGAAAAAATAATTATGCTTCAAATTATAAAGACTTCAATGCGATGTCAAAAATCAATTCTCTATGTCTTAGGCTTATGGTGTGAAGCATCGTAAGTAATATTGCCTGCAGAAATGTTAATGAATCATAATGTTAATTTCCTGCAGAAATCAGAACTTGGAGGCCACACAGTTGGTTACAATATCCTTCATTCTCACAGCCTACCAACTGGTGATTACTGGTATTGGGCTGGTGTCGGAATTTTAATACTCTATGCACTTTTTTTTAACAATATGGTCACCGTGTTCTTGGCCTATCTGAATCGTAAGTTTTGATTTTGATTAATATTTTCCCAGTTTTTTCTATTTTATAGCAGGCTTTGTCCCTTACTATTTAATTATCAGTTTATCATTTCCTTTGGGGAGTGACTTTCTTTACTATAGATACTTGTTTTGCATTATCTTTGTCTCATCGCCCTTCTTTTCTTTCTTCTATTACTTTAAATACAGCACTTCAAAAAACACGAACAGTTGTTCCTAATGATGATGACTCAGAAAAAAGTTCTTCCAGAGATGGTAATGAGCTAGCCATAATTTGCAAGATTAATTGTCTATTATATGCTTCACTTTGTTGGACCAAGATCCAAACATTGAAAATGTATTGAGCAAAAATTTTACTCGCAATCCATCTCTTGGTTGTTCAGTCGATAAGCATGCCTATGAAATGAGTTCCCGTACAAAATCTGCAAAAGAGGGCAGTAATGCAAAAGGAATGATTCTTCCATTTCAACCATTGACAATGACATTCCATAATGTCAATTATTTTGTTGATATGCCAAAGGTGGGAGGACTTGAAGTTTCTAATTTGACCAATTTAAATACTATGCAATATATGTAATGAATTGAAAACCAGAACATAAAAGATACATTTACATTAGCTTATTCTAGAAGAGCTTATTTTTCAGGAGATAAGCAAGCAAGGCGTACCTGAAACTAGGTTGCAGCTCTTGTCAAACGTGAGTGGAGTTTTCTCACCGGGTGTCCTTACAGCACTAGTGGGGTCTAGTGGGGCTGGAAAGACCACTTTAATGGATGTACTTGCTGGCAGGAAGACTGGAGGGTACATAGAAGGCGACATTAAGATATCGGGTTACCCAAAAGAGCAACGGACATTTGCCCGAATATCAGGATATGTAGAACAAAATGATATACATTCTCCTCAAGTAACAATTGAGGAGTCACTGTGGTTTTCCGCATCTCTTCGCCTTCCAAAGGACGTCAGCATCGATAAAAGACTGGTAAGTTGTTTGTGGACTCATATATACGATTGTGTTGAATTATTTCCAAACTTCAACTAATTCACTGAAATATTGTATAGGAATTTGTTGAACAAGTAATGAAACTAGTTGAGCTTGATACTCTGAGACATGCTTTGGTTGGTATGCCAGGTAGTTCTGGCTTATCAACCGAACAGAGAAAGCGATTAACAATTGCAGTGGAGCTTGTAGCAAACCCTTCCATTATTTTTATGGATGAACCTACATCTGGACTAGATGCTCGTGCAGCAGCTATTGTTATGCGAACTGTTCGTAATACTGTTGATACCGGAAGAACTGTGGTTTGTACGATACATCAACCAAGTATCGATATATTTGAAGCATTTGATGATGTAAGTTCAACTACAGATTTTTGGTCACTTGACTGTTTCGATAATGGCACAGTAGCTTCTATCAATGTCTAAACCATTGTCGCTACCCAGTTACTTCTCATGAAACGTGGTGGACGTGTAATATATGGGGGAAAGCTTGGAGTGCGGTCCCAGATAATGATAGACTACTTTCAGGTGACATCAAAATTTATTATTATTACTGCTGCTGCTACTTGTTAATCTGTAGTCTTTAGTCATTATAAGCAGTAAATCAAGGTAGAAACTTAAAAGTAAAACAGTGGAACTTCAGATGACACCATCTATTGATGGTAGATAATATACATAAATACATAATACCATTTAGTGATGCATCCTATGAAAAATTGAACCTGAATTAATGGGTCTCCTTCTCGAATGTCTAGATTTATGACATAGAAGCTGTGGGGAAAGTAAGAGAATTCATACAAAGATCAATGAGTGAGAAAGAGATGAGACAGAGAGTTAGTAGAGTGGAGAGTGATGTAGAATTCCATTATTCTGGTTAGACAACTCAATTCTTTTGTAGTCTAAATGTAACTTATGATCTTATGAGGAATCTCTAATTACCAAATCTATCCATGATTGTGACAAAGTATACCTCTGCCTTATCGTTTTTCTCTCTTTTTGTTATATGGGTTCATTTTCTGATACAAATTTCAAGATGCAGCTGTGTTTTCTTCTGTTGTTTTACATTTTCGTTTTGTGGTTGTTTTCCTATGTGTTCGGCAGGGAATCAAGGGAATCCATCCTATTCCAAGTGGCTACAATCCAGCTACCTGGGTTCTTGAGGTTACTACACCTGCTATTGAACAAAAGATTGATGCAGATTTTGCAGAAATTTACAAGAATTCGGACCAATTCAGGTGCTTATATTCATATGGTTTTTCATAATTGCTATTGCCAAAGTCTTTTTTTCATTCCTATTTTAGAGGTGAGGTGACAGAGATGAAAAAAAGGCTCATGTTATAGAAAGTGGAAAAAAACAACCGTGATGCTACAATTCAGACCTAAAGTCATAGGTGATAGAATAGAAAGATTACTTTTCAGATGAATGTTTGAACTGTTTAGTCATTGCTTTTTTCAGGGGGGTGGAAGCTTCTATTTTGCAATTTGGAAATCCTCCTCCTGGCACAGTACCTCTGAGGTTTGACACCACATATTCAGAGAATTTATGGACCCAATTTTTGAAATGCTTATGGAAACAAAATCTTGTGTACTGGAGAAGTCCAGCTTATAATGCCATGAGGATATACTTCACCACAATAAGTGCTCTGCTATTTGGTACCGTATTTTGGGATGTTGGCTCTAAAAGGTAATCGTTCTCTATGTTCTCATTTGGCGTAAAGGGAGTTATTTAATTAATGTAACAAGAACACTATACCAAAGAAGAGGCCAAAAATTGGATAGTTACTTAAATGGAACTGCCGAAGTAGATAGAGTAGGACTCTGCTCTAGACTTGATAACGTGATTATTACTTAGGATCTTTGAATGATAAACTAAATCACGCAGTGTCTACACTCTAAACTTATTACGCTGATGGCCTGATGTGAATGTAAATGTTTACAAAATTGGATTGTCTAAGATATTAGGAATTCCTTCTGCTTGAATAAAAGATAGATTAAATGTTGTTAATGTTGTCATTAATTTCTACCGCCCATAGTTATGAAACAGCTGCCTTTAATACTCTGTAGAGCATCAACACAAGAGCTGTTCGTGCTTATGGGAGCTCTTTATTCTGCCTGCTTGTTTCTTGGGGTGAACAACGCTTCTTCTGTACAACCAATTGTTTCAATAGAAAGGACTGTGTTTTATAGAGAGAAAGCAGCTGGAATGTACTCTCCAATCGCATATGCGGCAGCCCAGGTAGCTCTTGAAATTCCGCAATTTAATTCCGTGGTAGTTAAATATTTTATGCAAATTACTTGTAATGATTACTTAATCTAATTGACAGGGGCTTATAGAGGTTCCATACATTGCTGTTCAGACATTAGTATTTGGTATAATCACATATTTCATGGTCAACTTTGAAAGGACAGCTGGTAATACTTCTCATTTGTAAATATTTGTTGTTTTATATTATTCAGAGTTCACTTACAATTTAATGATACAAACAGGGACAGACCCCAACCTATTTTACTGTGTTGAAATTCGTAGTTGAATTATTTACCTTCAGTTAATTATATATAAACGATGCTTTTCGTGGTCGTGTTGCCATCTCTAGAATATAGATCGATTATTGACATTTGCCAGTACGTTGGGAACTTTAATAGGCCTGTTTCATTCTGTAAATCGTAAACAAATATGCTTTCATATATGGTTTGAAAAAATAGAGAAGGCAGATCACGGTTGTACCTAAATGTTAGATGTGAATAAAATCTGTGTTTAATTGTTTTGTTTTTTACTTGCAGGGAAGTTTTTCCTCTATCTTGTGTTCATGTTCCTGACGTTCACCTACTTTACTTTTTACGGCATGATGGCTGTTGGCCTTACATCTTCGCAACATCTAGCAGCTGTTATTTCCTCAGCATTTTACTCCCTGTGGAATCTTCTTTCTGGTTTCCTCATCCCAAAAGCGGTAAGTAATGCCATACTTGCAAAATGTTTAAGCCCATATAAAGTTGTGATTTCCTCATTTCCCTGTTGGATTCTAATTTCAATAATGATTCTGGTATTGTCTCAGAATATTCCGGGATGGTGGATTTGGTTCTATTATATCTGCCCGGTTTCATGGACGTTACGCGGTATTATTACGTCTCAGCTTGGTGATGTGGAAAATATAATTGTGGGACCTGGATTTGAGGGCACCGTTAAAGAGTATTTATCTGTTAGCCTTGGATATGATCATACAATCAACGGATTTTCATCTGTAGGGCTCTCAGTGATTGT
This sequence comes from Cyamopsis tetragonoloba, assembly GCA_037177725.1. NCBI lineage: Eukaryota > Viridiplantae > Streptophyta > Magnoliopsida > Fabales > Fabaceae > Cyamopsis > Cyamopsis tetragonoloba. Next base: position 68,656,141 of record CM074119.1, read on the forward strand.
GCTTATTGGATTTGTTCTTCTCTTTTTTGGCTCTTTTGCTTTGTCTGTCAGAGTTTTGAATTTCCAGAAGAGATGAAAGGATGATATAGTTTGCAAAGATGATAGAAGCTTCTCAATAACATCGCACTAAGTAGAAGATTCTGACTTCGGATTCTTTGTTGAAACACAAGACGATATGGTGCCTGAGAGGATCATTGTTACTCGAGCTGTGTTTATTAAGTTTGAATAAAATGATGTTTGATCCAGCTGATGCGATTTTTCCACAATTCTGATTGTAAGCGGAATAGAAATTTTGAAGCTAAATGATTTTTGCACTTTCAGGTTTCCTTTGTTTTTTCTGCACTGTATCTGCTCCTAGACATTTAGCTGGTGTTGCGTTGAGCCAATTTATTTTTTCAGTTTATTTTTTTTAGAGTTTTGGATGTCAAAAAAAAAATGAAAAAAATAGGGCAGTTATTCAATAGTGTCTATTACCCTACGAAATAATGAACTAGTATATTTGTTAGAGGCATAACAAAGGTACAAAAATTACTATAGAAGAATGGTTATCGACAAAACATTGTTTAGTCTTTCTTATTCTTATTCTTAGGTACATGAAAGTATGCAAAATATACAGGCACGATTTCAAATTAAACCTCAATGTCATTGTTATGTCTTCATGATGGAGCTCAAAGCCTAAGTTTCGAAGGCACATGAGTTCAACCCATGATAGAAATTCAACTCTGCAGTCCATGGAGGAATTTCAGTTATCTTCAAAGGATGGGTTAGTTCCCAAATTGACCCTAGGATATTGGCCTGGGATATGATAAAATCATGTCAATTCAAGATCCACTTAATCTAAAACTCTCAAACTAATTATATCTGAAATGCTTCTGATTAATTTTGTTCTACAACTTGGAAATTGAAGACTATACATGCATAGATGAACAAATTGGAGTTGCTATGTTCTATAGGAGTTGAGATTTCCAGGAACATACTGTGAACACAGATGAGTAAAGTCACATTTTGTGACTGTGGGCCCCAGTGAACAGTAAAATTACTGTTTATTCATTGGAAAATTTATCAAAACGCGTAAAATTTTTCAAAGATGAACAGTAATGAACAGTGAAAAACGCGTAAATGATTTCGGTGAGTTGCCTATAAATAGCAGCTCCCTCAGTTCAGTTTATGCATCCCAGTTCTTAGTAACATCCAATATTGAGAGAAAAAATGCAGAGAGAAAAATATAGTTTTTCCTGTGAAGTTCTTCTAGTGAGTGTATTCTCCTATTTTATCAAGAGAGAGTGAAATTGTTCTCTCCTTGTAATTTAGAGAGAGGGTGTAATTATTCTTCCACTTAGTGAAAATTTTCTCGAGATCTTGCCCGTGGTTTTTCCCTTATTTGTTGAGGGTTTTCCACGTAAAAATTATTGTGTCAATTCCTATTTTCTCAACTCTATTTTAGCTGCATAATACTATTTTTGTTACTCTGATACCCAACAGTGGTATCAGAGCCACTGGTTGAAGGTCAACTATTCACGCTGCGATACTATTCACGATACTGTTCACGGTTACTATTCATACGTGTAGTTGTATACTTGCACAGTGATTGTTAACGTATACGGTACTATTCACGTATACGGAAATACATACGATACTCTTCACGTATACGATACTATTTATGGTGAAATAGAGTAAGCCGGTTCAGTGGAAAATAGTTTGGTGTTGCAACCATGGCAGCAAAATTTGAGATTGAGAAGTTCAGTGGGAGTAATTTCTCCCTGTGGAAATTGAAGATAAAGGCATTTTTGAGAAAAGAAAAATGCCTTGCAGCAATTGAGGGTAAACCTGCTGGTATTACCGATGAAAAGTGGAAGGAGATGGATGATAACGCTGTTGCCAATCTGCACTTGACATTGGCAGATTCAGTTTTGTCTAGTGTTGCAGAAAAGCAAACGGCAAAGGAGATCTGGGATACACTTGTAAAATTGTATGAGGTCAAGTCTCTTCACAACAGAATTTTCTTGAAAAGGAGACTCTACACTCTTCGAATGAGTGAATCCACTTCGATTACGGATCACATCAACAATCTAAACACGCTATTTGCTCAGCTGAGGCGTCAGATGTTAAAATAGCAGAAAATGAACGTGCGGTGCTTCTACTTCAGAGTTTACCAGACTCGTATGATCAACTCATCATAAATATTACAAATAATAATATTTCTGACTATCTAAACTTTGATGATGTTGCCGGAGCCATAATCCAGGCGCAAGAATAAGGAGGATAGATCAGAAAGTTCAAAGCAAGCAGAGGCTTTGACTATGGTGAGAGGAAGATCAACGGAACGTGGCTCCAGTGGGAGTCAAAGTCATGGTAGATCAAAATCTCGAAGGAGGAAGAACGTGAGATGCTACAATTGTGGCATGAGAGGGCACTTGAAAAAAGAGTGTTGGTACAACAACAAGAATGCAGAAAAGTCTCATGATGCAAGTACATCTCAAGGATGTGTTGCAAGTACCTCTGGTGATGGAGAAGTCCTTTATAGCGAAGTTGCAGTCAATTCTAAAGGCAAAAGTCAGCTCACTGATGTATGGATCATGGATTTGGGAGCAACGTGGCACATGACTCCTAGACGAGATTGGTTTTGTACTTATGAACCTGTCTCAGAAGGATTTGTGTTCATGGGAAATGATGATGCCTTAGAAATTGCTGGTGTTGGTACTGTCAAAATAAAAATGTATGATGGTACTATTCGCACAATTCAAGGGGTACGACATGTGAAACGGTTGAAGAAGAGTCTATTGTCTATTGGGCAATTAGATGACCTCGGGTGCAAGACCCATGTCGAAAATGGGATCTTGAAGGTGGTGAAAGGTGCTCTTGTGGTGTTTAAAGCAAAGAAGATCAGTTCAAACCTATACATGCTTCTGGGAGATACGATGCTGAAGGGAGAAGCATCAATTGCATCAACTAGTCAAGAAGAATCAACGTTAATGTGGCATCGCAGGTTAGGCCATATGTCAGAACGTGGTTTGAAAATTCTTACAGAACGTAATCTCCTTAACGGGCTCAAATCGGTGAACCTACCGTTTTGTGAGTACTGTGTGATAAGCAAGCAACATAGGTTGAAGTTTGATAGATCAACCGCAAAGAGCAAGCACATACTGGACTTGATTCATTCTGATGTGTGGGAGTCACCAGAATTGTCCCTGGGAGGAGCAAAGTACTTTGTGTCTTTCATTGATGATTACTCCAGGAGATTGTGGGTGTACCCAATCAAGAAGAAGTCAGATGTGTTTCCAGTATTCAAGGAGTTTAAAGCACAAGTAGAGCTTGAAACTGGAAAAAGAATTAAGTGCTTGAGGACAGACAACGGAGGAGAATATACAGATGGTAATTTTCTGGCATTTTGCAAGCAAGAGGGTATGAAGAGGCAATTCACAAATGCCTATACACCTCAGCAAAATGGCGTAGCAGAGCGGATGAATAGAACGCTTCTAGAAAGAACAAGAGCCATGCTGAATACAGCAAGATTAGCCAAGTCTTTCTGGGCAGAAGTAGTTAAAACTGTCTGTTACATTATAAACCGGTCGCCATCAACAACAATTGGGTTAAAGACACCGATGGTGATGTGGAGTGGCAAGCCGGTAGATTATTCTTCTCTACATGTGTTTGGATGTCCTGCGTACGTGATGTACAACTCCCAAGAAAGAAGCAAATTGGATCCAAAATCCAGGAAATGTATATTCTTGGGTTATGCGACGGTGTTAAGGGGTATCGCCTGTGGGATCCCACTGCCCACAAAGTTATTGTCAGCAAAGATGTTACTTTTGCAGAAAATGAACTGCAAAGTGAGCAAAAAGATGACGGCACTTCAAAAGGTGTTACTACGATACAGATAGATGAAAAATCTGGAGAAGATGATTCTTCTGAAGCAGAACCTGATCACGAGGAGCAAGAACCAGATGAGGCAATTGTTGTAGAACCTCGACGGAGTACACGAATTAAACAGCCTCCACTCAAGTTTCGCACTGGAGAATATGTCACGGCAACTCATGATGCATTCTGTTTTCTTACAGAAGAAGGGGAATCGTCAACCTTTCAAGAGGCTGTGGTGGTTCGGATGCTTCTCCGTGGATAACAGCAATGCAGGAAGAAATGGAAGCCTTGCATAGAAACAAGACGTGGGATCTTGTTATACTTCCAGAAGGTCGGAAAGCCATTGGAAACAAATGGGTCTACAAGATCAAACGAGATGGCAACGATCAGGTGGAATGATATCGTGCTCGATTAGTGGTTAAAGGATATGCTCAGAAAGAAGGAATTGATTTCAACGAGATATTCTCTCCAGTGGTTAGACTTACCACTATCAGAGTAATATTGGCTATGTGTGCTGCATTTGATTTACATCTTGAACAGCTGGATGTAAAGACTGCTTTTCTTCATGGAGAACTTGAAGAAGAAATATATATGCTCCAACCAGAAGGCTTTGAAGAAAAAGGAAAAGAAAACTTGGTTTGCAGGTTAACCAAATCTCTGTATGGTCTCAAACAGGCGCCGAGATGTTGGTACAGGAGATTTGATTCCTTCATTATTAGCTTCAAATACAATAGGCTGAGTTCAGACCATTGTACGTACTACAAAAGGTTTGAAGATAATGATTTTATCATTTTGCTGTTGTATGTGGATGACATGTTGGTGGTAGGCCCCAACAAAGTTCGGATCCAAGAATTGAAGGCACAATTGGCTAGGGAGTTCGATATGAAGGACTTGGGACCCGCAAACAAGATTTTAGAGATGCAAATTCACCGAGACAGGAAAGATAGGAAGATTTGGCTTTCTCAAAAGAATTATCTTCGGAAAGTCTTGCGGCGCTTCAACATGCAAGACTGTAAGCCAGTTTCTACCCCACTTCCTATCAATTATAAGTTATCCTCAAGTATGAGTCCTAGCAGTGAAGCAGAGAGGATGGAAATGTCTCGAGTACCGTATGCATCAGCGATGGGAAGCCTCATGTACGCTATGATTTGTACTAGACCAGATATTGCTCAAGCAGTTGGATTGGTTAGTCGGTTCATGGCAAATCATGGTAGAGAGCACTGGAATGCTGTTAAGAGGATCCTAAGATACATTAAAGGAACCTCAGATGTTGCATTATGTTTTGGAGGGTCAGAGTTTGTCGTCAGGGGATATGTTGACTCAGATTTTGCAGGTGATATTGACAGAAGAAAATCTACTTCAGGCTATGTGTTTACACTTGCAGGAGGTGCAGTAAGCTGGTTATCAAAGTTACAGTCTGTTGTAGCTTTGTCTACTATAGAAATTGAATACATGGCAGCTACGCAGGCTTGCAAGGAATCAATTTGGATTCAAAGGTTAATGGAGGAACTCGGGCACAAGCAACAGGAGCTACTGTGTATTGTGACAGTCAGAGTGCCTTGCATATCGCAAGGAATCCAGCCTTTCATTCAAGGACAAAGCACATAGGGGTACAATACCACTTTGTTAGAGATGTAGCAGAAGAAGGGACTGTGAACTTACAGAAGATTCACACAAAAGATAACCTAGCAGATGTGATGACGAAGCCGATCAATGCAGATAAGTTTGCATGGTGCAGATCCTCCTATGGCCTATCGAAAACGTAAGCAGCATGGGACTGGCAAGAAGAGAAAGATTTTGAAAGTTCACAAAAGTGACTTTAAGTGGGAGATTGTGAACGCAGATGAGTAAAGTCACATTTTGTGACTGTGGGCCCCACAGTAAAATTACTGTTCACTCATTGAAAAATTTACCAAAACGCGTAAAATTTTTCAAAGATGAACAGTAATGAAGAGTGAAAAACGCGTAAATGATTTCGGTGAGTTGCCTATAAATAGCAGCTCCCTGAGTTCAGTTTATGCACCCAGTTCTTAGTAACATCCAATATTGAGAGGAAAAATACAGAGAGAAAAATATAGTTTTTCCTGTGAAGTTCTTCTAGTGAGTGTATTCTCCTATTTTATCAAGAGAGAGTGAAATTGTTCTCTCCTTGTAATTTAGAGAGAGGGTGTAATTATTCTTCCACTTAGTGAAAATTTTCTCGAGATCTTACCCGTGGTTTTTCCCTTATTTGTTGAGGGTTTTCCACGTAAAAATTATTGTGTCAATTCCTATTTTCTCAACTCTATTTTAGCTGTATAATACTATTTTTGTTACTCTGATACCCAACATATACTTACTAGTTAGGGGAGTTTTGAGAACAAAAAAACATGCAGCAATGACAATATAACATAGAGTAAGAACTACCCCTTTCATGTAGTGTGAAGTTCCATCCTACAACAATAGAAAAAAAAAAAATCATGTTAGTAACAAGAAAAAACAAATAAAAGAAAAGAAAAAAAGAAGAAAGTGGCCGCGTCTAGAAGTTTATCTATTGGGCAATACCTGTAAGGTGAAGGCAGTAACGATAATTGCAAAAGCAAGACATCCTGTTTCAAGAAGATTGAAGTCCAAATCCATTTTTATGCCCATTATCCATGCAACAACTATACTTAAGGGAACCTGAAATTGATCTAATATCATCAAGAAATTCATTGGTCTTGATGAACAAAATAGAAAGAAAGACAGAAAAATATTTTATCTATAATTAAATTAATTATCAGCATTGTTATTATTCTATTCAATCCTACCACAAACATAGAGATTTGAGTTGCAGAGCCCATGGCAACACCCAAAGATATGTCTGCATGATCATACATAATGAACCACACAGTGCAATTCATTAAATCAAAGGCTATGCCTATATATATAAAAATTAAAATATCTGTTTTATGTACATAAATTGACAGACCGTACCAACTTGTTCTTATAAGCAAATATGATTGAACCGGCATGCTCTGCAGCATTTCCAACAATCGGTAGCAAAATTATGGTAATGAAGCCAACAGAAATGCCCCAAGAATCTGAAGCAGCCTAGTGAAGCATAAAAGAATAGACAACTTTAATTAATCTATTCTGTACTTTGATTATAAAAAAAGAAAATAATAGTCTAATTTGTGCTTAGTTCATTCATGAGTCAATGACATTGAAAATTCAGAGTTCAAAATGAGCATATCATATAATTACAATTTGTATATATATATATATATATATATATATCTCAATGGTTCCCACAACATATTCAGAAAGTAGAGATATGACAAGTGTCATACCCACCAACCACGTAAATGCACTCCAAAATCCTATCACCGCTTTCTCGTCATCTACTTCCTCCTACAGATCAAACCACACACCTTGTTAAAGTTGTTATGTTCTCCATTTGTTAAATTATATTGAAACTATTATGCTGCCCTTTGTTTTTATATTGTAGTCCCTAGAACAGACTTATCATATGTAGTCATTAATTTGAACTTAAATAAACACTTGAGCCTAAAAATCAAATAATTAATTACAGATCAACAATCACCTCTTGTGCATCAAACAATTTCCTGTGAGTCTTTAATTGGAAGAAGATATAAGCAACATATGCTAGAAGCATAAGAATGCTGCTTGCTCTTGACAATTGAAGAGTAAAAGTTGGTATAGAATGATTTTCCCCTGCTAAGGCATATTTGAACATTAAAGGCAGCAAATGACATAGTAACCCCAACAACAAAAGCAGTGAGTTTACATCTGCTTGTTTCTGCTCATTCAATAATTAAATAACAAAACAAAAATTGATTAGAATCAATCAAATAAAGAGTGACAATTTTTATCCATAAAAAAGTTAAACAAAAACTTAAATATGTTATTAATTCCTGTAAAGTGTAAAATATAAATCTTTTGATTGTAGTCCTTAAAAAAAATTGTTGGTTTTTATCTTTGTTTCTTTTACTAAAATTTTATTTTTAATATTTTCTTCATGAAAAGCAGGGATGAAAACAAAGAAAGATTAGAAATATCAGAGACGAAGAAAACCAAAATGTTTAGAAAAATTATTGGTGAAAATGACAATTTTAGAAAACCTAAGAATGAAAGACTTGAATGAAAGGATTAAAAATAAAGTTTGACATAATACATAATAAAAAATAGTGATTTTTTTTAAGGATCAAATTATCAAAATCAAAATTCGCATATTTTACCCGATACAGAAAACGAAAAACATATTAACCCCAAAAGGGGAAAATAAAATGAAATTGATGTAATTATACTCTGTCATATCTCTGTTCTCGCTTTAGGTTAGTTAAGCCACCAACAAAGAGAGAGCTGCCAAGAACCAAGAGAAGGTTTGAGAAAATGGAACCAAGGAGAGAGAACTTGACAACATTAACTATGTTCTTGTGAAGTGCTAATAATGCTATTATCATCTCTGTTGCATTACCACATGTTGCATTCAAAAGCCCTCCAACTGAAACAACATCCACACAAATCACAACCAAATAAATTGGTATGATCCTTCATTGCATATAAATTATTTGTAAGCTGCTCTAAAGTGAGAGAGCTTAAAATGATAAAGTAATAATTTTTTTTTTACTTAAATTAAACTACTTCATGATTTATTTTTTATATTAATAGCGTATAGAAATATATATTTGGTATTAATTTTTTCACTTTTTATATATTCAATCAATTTTGTTAACTAAGGAAGTGTTTGGTATAAGAGTAGATTTTAGTTATTTTTCGAATAAATATTTTTTAAATAAAAATAAAAAAACATTCCTAAAAAAATCAGTTGAATTTTTTATATCATAAACTAGTTATGATTTTAAGTAAATTTTTTTAAAAAAAAAATCAATACCAAATGCTCCCTAATGTCAATGTCAAAGAGTGCGAGAGATCAAAATGATAGTACCTGTTGGGCCAGTGTAATATGCAATCTGCCTTGAAAAAAGAGAGAAGTTAGAATATGCTATATGATCTTATAGTCATAATATGAAAGAAAAAAATAAAAATATTTAACACAAAATAATTATTTACTCTCACAATCCAGAACCTAATTTAACCAAAAAAAAAATTATTTATTTTTTAATAAAATTGTGAATTGCTAGGGTAAATATTAATTGTGAATAAATTATAATAAATGAATGTGTGTAGTGACTGTGTTGAGTTAGGAGGTGACATGTAAACTTACTCAGTGAGAAAGCTGACACGTTCAGCTAGAGGAGCAAGTCCAAGTAGGCTCAAAGCAAAAATCCAAGCCTACGTGGCAGAAAACCAATTACAACAAATCAATTTTTTTTATAATTTTTTTACCATTAAGAACAAATAAATTTTTAATACAGATTTAAACTTTTTTGTCATATTTTTTTATCGTGTTTTTTTTTATGAAACAAAGGGGCCAAAACCGAAGACAAAAACAAGAAACCTAACTAGGCTCCCTCAAGAAGATGGAGGAGGCACTATCATACATGAAAGAAACAGCAGCAGACGAAAGAAGAAACTTGAAAACCCGAAGGCCCATCGGTAAAGCATGACCTATTTTTGCTAGAGCGTCTGCCGTAGCATTTCCCTCACGATGGATATGGGACCAAATAACATGCTCCAAGAACGATGCAAGGCGAAGGATATCAAAGACCAACGAGGCACATGGGTGTAGAGGATGACACCTCCGATCAAGCAAAAGGATAGAAGATGAGTCAGATTCCACCCAAACCCTTTGGAAGCCCCTTGATCTAGCCAGATGGATACCATTTTTTATCGTGTTCTTGGTATTATAAAATAATAATAAAATCTATTATTTCTTTATCATTATATTATTATTAGTTAAAATTTTTATTACATCTATCTTTATGGTAAATTAAGAATGTAAGTGATGTTTTGAAAAATATAGAATTTGTAAAGTGGATTACTATTAATGGAAATCACAAGAATTTGAATGATGCTTACTATTCCGAAGTCATAAATATTTGCAGCGACGGCTAAAGGAACCGCCAGAAAAAGCACAACAAGCTTAGTGCCAAAGATGACCTCTTCCAAATTGGTCACAAAATCTCAAAGCATTTAGAAACGAAATCTATTATTATTTATGACCAAAATCACATCTGGTTTCTTTCTCACCATCGAATTCGAACGTGCCTTTGCATTACCATCATTATTATTGCAAATTACCTCAGAATTTTTCTTCACATCTTCATCCATATTCATGGATCTTGATGTAGTAGTGGCTGTGTTGATAATAATGTGCATTATTTCAGAGAAAAGAAAACCTTACAGGCTTATTTTTCTCTCTTGGAATGAAGAAATTGAGCTTATTAATATGTAAGTTGTGTTAATTATAGGCAAAGATTTTTTGTGACTTTATTTCCAATTAATGTGTATAATATGAAACTTCGTGGAATTTTCGCAACGTTTGCTTGCATGAGCCACGTAGTACTTGGTGTGTATGAGAAACTGGGAATCGGTGAACTCTTAACTTTTTGTTATGGATTTACAAAAGTGAAATAAAATGAAATAGTGAGAAACTAGATGGAAAAAAAATTACTCTCTAAAGTTGTTTTTATAAGAAACATGGGACTAGAGACGGAGCTACTTTTAGCATTAGAGTGTTTCGGTCCCTGCATTATAAAAAAATTATTGACATGTACATATAATTTTTTTGATAACTCCATTATTTTTTAAGATAGCCTCCCATTATTTAAAATTATTTTCAGATTAAAATTATTATAGATTAACTACTATGTGAGTTAGCCCTTTTTAGCATATATTTGTCTACCAAAATTAATTTATTATTAAAATTTGGTTTAAATTATAAATGAAGTTATATTTTCTTTCCTGAATATTAAATGCAAGTCATTCAAATTTTTTCTTACTCTTTCAAAGAAAGGCATGACAAAATTAGAGTAAATGATGATAAAAAACTAAAAATATTCTAAATGATTTTTTACCAACTCCATCTCCATCGCAATATTAAGTATATTTTCCTTACACATCTAACAACATCCCAAGGTATCTCTGGCTGGCTTTAAAAGGAGAAATTGTTGTTAAATTGTATTGCAGAGTTTCTATGAACTTTAAAATTACGGTGCGTGTAATGGGGGTCTTAATATACTCCATTTAGTTCAATAGCAATTCACTTTTTAAACAAATATTACTACTTCATTTCGCTAAGTGTTAATTTAATTCTTTAGACATTAACACTTAAGCACACTAGTAGCTTTTCTTGCTAAAAATAATCTTCCACATACTTGTCATTACTAGGGGATAATTCGAATAATGACTCTGTATGTCTTCACCTTTATTTTATTATTTGTTAATCAAAATTATACCTGATTATATGACTCTTCAAAAGCTTTATTACATGAGTTTATAGTCGAGACGGATTTAATGGGGGGCAAGGGGGGGGCCTTGGCCCCCCTCCCCAAATACTATCTATTATATACTATATGGTTCACGAATTAGCGGTAACTCAAGATTTTGTTAAATGCTAAGATCCAAGTTCGAACCATAGATGAACACATTTTCCATCTTGTGTTTCTATTTCTTCTAGGCTCTGTCCCTTCTTCTTTGTCTATTTTTTTTCTTTTTTTTCTTCTATTTCTATTATTCCCTTTCTTTTTCTTTTCTATTATTTTTGTTCATTTTTCTTTTTTTTTATTATTTTCCCATTTATTTCTCTTTTTCATTCCTATATTATTTTTTTTTTCATTTTTAAATTCTTCAAGCATTGTTTCTATTTTCTATTCTACTAAATATTTTTTTTTGTTATTTAAAAAAGGTATATACACATATAAAAATATTATATTATTTTATATATTAGTAAATAGTAACATTTAAATATTTTGTTTTAAAGAGCTAATATTCAATTTTCACAATAAACATTTATTGTTGTGTTTTAATAATTTCTATAACAATTAATATTATTATTTTAATGTTGTTAAAAGCTTCTTATTTGATTATATTTAAGAAAAAAATTAAATTTATGCTATTAATTATAAATTTAAAAATAAAAAAACCCGATACAAATAATAACAAATATTCTTTTTATATTCGAGAATTTTTGTATTGTTTTTCTTGCGCATTTTAATTTTTTTCTTTATTTATAAATTCTTAATATGATTAATTATTCTCATTATTATCATTTTAAATTTCGTTTTCTAATCACAAAAGAAAAATCGATCCCTCACAAAATATTTCTGGATCCATCCCCATTTATAGCACTTAAACTCAATTCATTTTGTTTTCCGTTTGTGAACGTCGAAAAATACAATCATGTAGCTATCATTCTTATTATTAGCCATTGATAACTATATATTGTTTTCTATCAATGAGAATATTTTCTTGTGAACGTTAAACTCAATTCATTTTGGTTTCCGTTTGTCAACGTTAAACTCATCATTTTGGTATCTTCTTTTCTATTAGGAAAATAGGACATAATTTTAGTGTATATAAAAAGGCTTGAAAAACTATTTTTTGGATAGGTCCTTAGAAAAATTCCTAACTTTTTTTTTCTCTTATCTATAATCTGAGTAAAGTATTCTTTGAGATTTTAACATGTTGATCTTTGAGTGTACAAGGTTCATATGTCGGTATGTTAACTTTGAGGTGTGAGACTCGTATCAGATTGCACTGGAGGTCTGTTAAAAATCTTACTTTTAAGGCGATGGTCATCCCACAGAGTAGCACTTTAATTCTTGTTTTGTACCTTTTTATCTAACACTTCATTCGATCATTTATTCTTCACCTCGTTGAATGTCTTGAGCCACTATTAAAAGTGATTAAAATCTTTGACATAACAAATCATAGTGTGTTTGGTTGGTTTTAATGAGACATGATATAAAGTAAGATTTGCATAGGATTTGCGTAGTATTGTATTTGCGTATAAGTGCTATCTAAATTATTCAAGTGCATGTTTGTTTTGGCGTTTGAAAATCACGTTAAGCTCAAAATCACGTTTAATTTGAATGCAAAGATTCATGTTTGAGGTCATTCTTCACATTCAAACGTGCTAAACGTGGAAGTAACTTTTCATAGTTTATGGATCCGATGGATCCACGTTCAACTTGGATCCACGTTCAATCTAAACTTAATTTTTCAAACACTAATCCAAACATACGACACTATTTCATAAGGATACATCACTTTATTTACGTTAAGCAATTTTACTCATTATTTTCTCCAACCAAACAACTCTTAAATTTTCTTAAATAAATAAGCTTAAGGTTGACAACCCCAAAACCTACTTCAACTCTACCAATTTCAATTCCAATTTGAGCCGAAGAACACACATACCTTAGGCCTAGGGATTAGTCCAAATCCCACCATTCTCCCACCCCACTCCTAGGGCCCTAGACCCTCCTACATGTACCAAAAACAATAAATTCAATAGTGGTTGATTTATGCACGTTTTATAAATTTTCAAGTATTTATTTTTGAGTTTTTTTTTCGAAAAAACCAAAAAAGAGAGAAAGTGGGCATTATCATATCAACGAGGGAGAATTTTTCGTTGCTTGGTGTCGGCTCCTGCAGCCATTACAAATTCACACCCAAATATGATTTTAGCACGCGTTCTGTTCATCTTTCATATCATCCTTTTCTTTTTCTCTTCTTCTTTTTTGTATTTGCATGGAATCTTATATCTCATTCATTGATTCAATCTCATGATTTTCACCACTACCCCATGATCCTCCAACTCCATCCTCATGGTCACAGACTCCTTACCCATCATTCCCCGCCGGGGCCTCGTCGTCGGCAATTACTACCATGACCTCCTCCTCCTCGACAACCACATCCTTGCCGAAACCCTCGGTGGCGCCGCCTCCTTCATCTCTTCCATCCTCGACGCCCTCTCCCTCCCCTTCCACCTCATCTCCAAGGTGGGCCACGACTTCGCCTATGCCGAATCCACCTCCCATCACCCCCCACTTGTGGTCCCTGCTTCCCCCACTACTCTCTTCCACGCCCATTTCAACTCCGGTCACGCGGACCGCATCCTGAAATGGGTCGAATCTTGCTACCCGATCAGGCCATCGGATCTCCCGAGCAGAATCCAGTTCGCGTTCGGAATCGTGGTGGGGGTTGGCGGGGAGATTCTCCCGAAGACGCGGGAGAGAATGGTGGAGATTTGCGACCAAGTGTTCGTGGACATTCAGGCGCTAATTCGCACTTTTGATGCGGAAGATGGGAGCGTGAAGCTTGTGGGGTTGAAGGAGAGTGGGTTCTATCATCTCTTACCACGGATTCAGTTCCTCAAGGCTTCTGCTGATGAAGCCGCATTCATTGAATTGGACGAGGTGAGGTGATGGTGTTGCGTGGTCGTCACTCACGATAAGGATGGGTGTGAGGTGTTTTGCAAAGATGGGGTTTCGAGGGTTGCACCGTTTGGGGCTAATCAGGTGGATGCTACCAACGCCAGTGATTGTTTTCTCGGTGAGTTCGCCGCCGAGATTGTGCATGGTTTGGATGTGCCTAATGTTGCCTTGCTAGGGAACTTCTTTGGTTCCATTGCCATGGCACAAGTTGGACCTCCCAAACTTGATTTGAGCTTGTTTTAGGTTTGTTTCTGACTCTCATTTTTCATTGTTTGCTTTTCATTGATCATTTCAATTTCATGCCTATATGTCTTTTGGGATAGACTATGTTTGGTTATCTGTTGGCTACACTCCATTAGCCAAAATCCAGTTTCATGGCTCTCCGAAGCATGAAAAGTAGAAGTGAACTCCTGTTGGTTAAACATTCATTCATTATGAGATGGATGTGAGTAATATTAGAATTGTAATGTACCTTCAGCATAAAGTAATGTGTGATAGAGAATGGTTAATGCAGATTATATCAATTGATAGTATGCTTAACTGAACTTGTGGTTAAGTGTAAGTGAATGGATTGTTAATTAAGTTTGGCAATTGGTTAGAACGGAGTTGTTGCAGTAGGGTAGCATGACTTATTATGTTATTCTGTTTATATTATTTTAGAATTTGAAGTTATTTATTTGGCTGTTGTTGTAAAATTTTTGCCCCCTGGATGTTCAGCAGTAAGCAGCAGACACTCTTTTTCTACAATGGCATTCGTTGATTTTCAAATCAGGTGTGAATTTGGGGGGAGGGGGGTTATTTCCAAAGTGCAGAATGTTATGGATTAGTTTGAGGCTTTGTAGAAATTAAAGCTTGTGTGAGATCTGAGCTTTCCATGTACCCAAAAGTTTTGGCCCGTCATCCTAATTTTTCAAAGACAAGGTTAAGATTCTGCATTTTGGTTTTAAAGCACGTTTAACTCTTTAAGTCTATGAACAATATTAAGTTGCATAATAAGTTTTAAGTCTGGAAAACAAAACCATATTAACAGAATGAGATAATTCTCGGACAAGACCAATTGAAGCTCAAGTGAGCTTTCAGCCCCAAGCCTGTTATGGTTACTCCTCTGGAAGCTTAGGTCCAATCAATTGACAATCTAAACAGAGTGCCAAAAAAAAAGAGAGAGGGGAGGGTGGGGGAGGGGATTTTAACTTTCAATAAAACTTGAATCCTGCAACCTTGATAAGCCTAGCAAATACAAAATTTGAAATTTAAGTCCTTTAATCTCCATTTTGGTACAGACTACAGACATGATTCATGATTCACCTATAAATGTTTTAGTTTGTAGTGGTGCGCTCAGCTTAACTATAAACTCCTGTTAGATTTCTTATTTCTTTTATCCAGTTATTGTGAGGTTAGTCAATCTAAAGGAAGAAAAAACATAAACATCAAATCTAATGAATATCAAAGAAGCGAGTTAAGGTAAACAAAAGATATGGTAAGATTGAAGAAAGTGTCTGCAACAATAGATATGAAGATAACGTTCATATGGTTGTGGCAGATGACTTCCTGTATTTCTCATTCACTTGATGTTGTGTCCTTTTCATTTCTGCTCTCTGATAAGTTGCTTCTGTGTCAATGACATTAGCTTTATTGCAAGAAGTTGAGACTCGAGAGTGTCTGTTTATGTATTGATATGCCCTTGTTAGCAATGGAAAATGGTGTTTCTCTCACTTTTATTTCAGATGGTTAAGGATGAGATGCACAAAAGGAAGGTGCAAGACATTCCCTGCTTAGAAAGAAGAGAAGAGAGGCTGGCAATTCGAAAGCCATCCGATCAGGATCAATTCCATGCATCTCTTGTTGTTGCCAAAGCCACAATCATGTCTCAGATTCAAGAATCTGGATGGAATCTATTGAGCTCTCCTAAAGCGGTGGAGCAAAATAACGCGAAGGCAAAACTTCCACTAAATTCTGTCCGCGAGGAATCAATTCCAAGTGTTGATAGAAAACCCTAATATCATACGATTGTTGGAGCTCCAAACCTCACTTCAATTCTCCAGCACCATTTCTTTTTGTCTCAAATAATTTAGAGATATGTTCTTTGCTTGAAGCAAATTTCATTTTATGGTGTTTTTTCATACACCAAGTCCCACGTGTAGCCTAATTGTATTTCTAGTTGTACTAAGTTACTGATAAAAAATGTTAAGTAATTCCAAATTCAATACATCGAAATTTTTGTCTTGTCTATATGTTGTGGTATCCACTTTTGTGCCATTACTTTCTTCCCGTAGTTTTTTTTCCTTTCCTAATTCAACTGCAAGTGGGTTTAGTGTTCAGTGAGCAAAGCTTTAAGTTGTTCCTTCTCAATTTGAATCTATATAAATGTATTTTTTTTATGAGTATTTATTCACACACATTTATATTAAATCTTTAATATTTATACTAAACTCTTATGTTAAGGATTGAACTTTGGACCTCCAATCTTCGAAGCCTTTATAAATGTATTTAGTTGATTAAAAAAACAAAAAAACACAATATTTTTGAGCAAAGTATCATTATGGATATGTTTAGGCTCTTGTTTTGGGTTTAACATTGTGATTGGATTCTGTGTGCCATGTGATCATAAAAATCAAATTAACGTCATTTTATAAGAGTCTGTGTGAATATTTACCTATAAAAAATAATAAAGATGCTTTTATGCAAGCTTTTAGCTTGCTTTCTAAGCATACCAAAGTCATACGTCTTACTTGAATATAGTGTAATTATGCGATTTATATGTTAAACATGTCATTCTAATTATTTTATTCTATTTTACAAATTATTAAATAAATATTGCATTCGTGTTTTTTTAATATCCTATTTTAATTAATGCAACAAAAATCATTTTAAATCATATCATTAAGTCATCTAGGTTTTTTTATTCCAATTGAAATTAAAAGTAAAGAAACTAATAGTCATCACTATACACGTCAAATCTCTTATTAATTTTGTCACACATAACACTCGTTCATATTCTAATCTTAGGTGTACTTTAGTTCTTAGTTTAGTGTAGTGTGGTGTGTTTAAACTAAACGGTTTTCAATCTTTAGGTGTACCTAGATTCTAATCTTTGAGTGAGATAATGTGTGGTACATTCTGAAAAAACGTTTGGCAAAAAAAGTATGACTCACATTAATCCCTAAAGAAAAAATCTCTAAGTTGATTAGACACTAATAATAACATTCAAAGCCAAAATTTAGGCATGAAGGTTTGTCAAAAGGCCCAAAACTCCAAAGAATAATGCAGTGATCTAATATTCCTCTTCATTCTTTAAACCACCATTGAGTGCATGTTAGTTTTCAATTGGCAAAACGTAAAGTATTTATATTTTGAATATTAACAATTATAATTTATTTGAACACAAATTTTAATTATATTTAGTTTTCGGGAACAGTTTTTGTTTTTCAGTATTTAAAAACCAAAATATGAAAACATGTAAAACATGTTTTAATTTTCAGTTTCAGTTTTCTGAATTTACACACAAATTTATATTGAAAACTCCTCTAAATTATTTTGAAAACTGTTTCTAAAAACTGTTTTATAATACAATTTTTAAAAACCAAAAAACAAAACTATTTCAAACAAGCCCTTAGTTTTCCTTCCAATTTTTTAGTTTTCTCTCTCTTTAGAGATGGTGACACATGTCATGAGAGCATTCATTTGATTTTCTCTTTCTATATCTCATATTCTCTCTCTTTCTCCCTCATTTTCTTCTTTTATATTTTTCTATCATTTCTTGTATTATTTATTTTGGATGATAATAATAATAATAATCTTTTTATAAAAATAATAATATGAATATTCATATGAATTAGAATAGTCATAAAAATATTAATATCCATTTTTTCATCAGACATGAAGATTTGTTGTCCACTTCCTATTCATAATGAGTCACTTAAATTATAGTCAAGAGAATTTCCATGACTCCTTTGGCAAATTTTCTTGCCCACTTTTTTTTATTATTGTTCACGGGACACGGAGATTTGTTGTCCAATTCACTTTTTTATAATCAAACATCTAAAATATACTCATGAGAATTTTTATGGCTCTGTTGTGAATTATTTTGTTGCCCACTTTCTTCCTTTCTTTCTTTCTTTTCATCAACGAGACATGGGGATTTGCTACTAATTCCTTCTTTCTCTATAACTATGCATTATTTTGCTGTGAAAATAATTTGCTGCCCACTCGTTTTTTATTTGATTACAATCTCTTTGTGACAAACTTCTTAATATTGTAAACTTATTGCAAGAAATGAACACAAAATCGCAAATGCGTAAACGAAAAGTTGAATATAAGCACGATTCATGTACTTCTAAGATATACATAGAAGGCCCTATTTGGGCAAGGGAGAAATGTGCCATGTGCTCATGAATCCTCTTTCCCTCCCATTTTTCATTCTTTTGTTTCCTTCTTATTTTCCCTCATTTCCTCTCATTTTTGTTCTCTATGATTGCTTTTAAAATTTGAAATTTCTTATCAGTCCCTCTCATTTAATTTTTTTTGTTGCCTTTAAAATTTGAAATTTATATTTTGAATTTGACCATAACAAGTAATTTTTGGTATATTTTTCTCATTTTCCATTTTTTTCTCTTTCGCTTTCTTGTGTATGGTTTCTCATTCTATTTTCCATTTCTTGGAATATGGCCATAAAAGTTTTCATGACCCAACCATGTAGCCTAATTGTATTTCTAGTTGTACTAAGTTACTGATAAAAAATGTTAAGTAATTCCTAATTCAAGACATCGGAACTTTAGTCTTGTCTGTATGCTCTGGTATCTACTTTTGTGCCATTACTTTCTTCCCGTAGTTTTTTTCCCTTTCCTAATTCAACTGCAACTGCAAGTGGGTTTAGTGTTAAGGGATTTAAGCTATTCCTTCTCAATTTGAATCTATATAAATGAATTTTTTTTATAAGTATTTATTCACACACATTTCTATTAAATCTTTAATATTTATACTAAACTCTTATGTTAAGGATTGAACTTTGAACCTCTAATCTTCGAAGCCTTTATAAATGTATATAGTTGATAAAAAAACAAAAAAGCACAATATTTTAGAGCAAAGTATCATTGATGGATATGTTCAGGCTCTTGTTTTGGGTTTAACATTGTGATTGGATTCTGTGCGTCACTGTCATGTGATCATAAAAATTAAATTAAGGTCATTTTATAAGAGTGTGAATATTTACCTTTAAAAAATAAAAAAGATGCTTTTATGCAAGCTTTCAGCTTGCTTTCTAAGCATACCAAAGTCATACTCTTACTTGAATATAGTGTAATTATGCGATTTATATGTTAAACATGTCATTCTAATTATTTAATTCTATTTTACAAATTATTAAATAAATATTGCATTCGTGTTTTTTTTAATATCCTATTTTAATTAATGCAAAAAAAATCACTTTTAAAACATATCATTAAGTCATCTAGTTTTTTTTTTCCAATTGAAATTAAAAGTAAAGAAACTAATAGTCATCACTATACACGTCAAATCTCTTATTAATTTTGTCACACATAACACTTGTTCATATTCTAATCTTAGGTGTACTTTAGTTCTTGGTTTAGTTCAGTGTAATGGTTTTCAATCTTTGGGTGAACCTAAATTCTAATCTTTGGGTGAGATAATGTGTGGTGCATTCCGAACAAACGTATGGCAAAAAAGTACGACACACATTAATTCCTAAAAAAAGAATCTCTAAGTTGATTAGACAATAATAATAACATTCAAAGACAAAATTTAGGCATGAAGGTTTTTCAAAAAGCCCAAAACTCCAAAGAATAATGGAGTGATCTAATATTCCTATTCATTCTTAAAACCACCATTGAGTGCATGTTAATTTTTAATTGGCAAAACGTAAAGTATTTATATTTTGAATATCAACAATTATAATTTATTTGAACACAAATCCTAATTATATTTAACTGATAAAATAATTTTCAACTTTCAATAAAAGTACTTTGACTTCTTGTTTTTTAAATCAAACACACCAAAATTCGAATGACCATAATTATCAACCGGTTTACCATCAACATCCAATTTAATAAGCCTAAACGAGGAGTAATCCTTATTGGACGTGAGGGTAATTAAAAGTCATCTAATTTGAAAAGTAAAGAGTTAGACTAATATATAAAGCAATTAAAAAGTATTTTTAATTTTTTTATTCTAAATTTTAACTTTCCTAAAATTATTTATACATATAATTATTACTTTTTTAATTCATGCATTTTAGAGAATTATTTTTACATATTTTACTTTCACTTTTTGTTTTTTAAACCAAACACACCAAAATCCGAATGACCATAATTACCAACCGGTTTACCATCAACGTCCAATTTAATAAGCCTAAACGAGAAGTAATCCTTACCTGACGTGAGGGTAATTAAAAGTCATCTAATTTGAAAAGTAAAGAGTTAGACTAATATATAAAGCAATTAAAAAGTATTTTTAATTTTTTTATTCTAAATTTTAACTTTCCTAAAATTATTTATACATATAATTATTACTTTTTTAATTCATGCATTTTAGAGAATTATTTTTACATATTTTACTTTCACTTTTTGTTTTTTAAACCAAACACACCAAAATCCGAATGACCATAATTACCAACCGGTTTACCATCAACGTCCAATTTAATAAGCCTAAACGAGAAGTAATCCTTACCTGACGTGAGGGTAATTAAAAGTCATCTAATTTGAAAAGTAAAGAGTTAGACTAATATATAAAGCAATTAAAAAGTATTTTTAATTTTTTTATTCTAAATTTTAACTTTCCTAAAATTATTTATACATATAATTATTACTTTTTTAATTCATGCATTTTAGAGAATTATTTTTACATATTTTACTTTCACTTTTTGTTTTTTAAACCAAACACACCAAAATCCGAATGACCATAATTACCAACCGGTTTACCATCAACGTCCAATTTAATAAGCCTAAACGAGAAGTAATCTTTACCTGACGTGAGGGTAATTAAAAGTCATCTAATTTGAAAAGTAAAGAGTTAGACTAATATATAAAGCAATTAAAAAGTATTTTTAATTTTTTTATTCTAAATTTTAACTTTCCTAAAATTATTTATACATATAATTATTACTTTTTTAATTCATGCATTTTAGAGAATTATTTTTACATATTTTACTTTCATTTTTTGTTTTTTAAACCAAACACACCAAAATTCAAATGACCATAATTACCAACCGGTTTACCATCAACATCCAATTTAAGCCTAAACGAGAAGTAATCCTTACGAGACGTAAGGGTAATTAAAAGTCATCTAATTTGAAAAATAAAGAGTTAGACTAATATATAAAGCAATTAAAAAGTAACTTTAATATTCTTATTCTAAATTTTAACTTTCCTAAAATTATTTATCCATATAATTATTACTTTTTTAATTCATGCATTTTAGAGAATTATTTTTACATATTTTACTTGGTATTTTAATTTTTTTAATATACAAAATATATGTTATTTTCAATGAAAAAAAACTTACAATTACTTTCATTTTGTTTTCGAAACACAATTAAAGGAATGAAACAAAAACCCTCAATCAAACAAAAACCCTTGCCTCCAAAAAATTGCTGCTGGAAAAACAGTGCAATGCAAATGAGTTGCAAAATGCTCATTCACTAGCCATTTTGTGTTTAGAGACTTGCTCCCCTTGTTCCCTAATCCCTATTTTGTATAATTATGTTCGATTTGATAATTTCATATGACAACTGATATTGTTCATCGTGCTAAATTTACTCCTCTTAGGGTTTACGAATCTCAATTTCCCCCTTTTATTTTCCTTCACCATCAAACACGAAAGAGAACGAGGTTCTTCTTCTACAAGCTCCCATTAATTTCTTCGTGCTATCACTGTATTTTTCTAACAGTTGCTCCCAACCGCACCGAAGATGGCTGAATCAATTTGCAGGTCGCTGCGAGATGGAGCGTTAGAGGGGGAACTTGCGCCCACTCTCACAATCAAGGACTCCCTCGCTTCACCTTTTGCCTCCCACGTTTTCTCTCACATTCTTCTTCAACTCTCCTCGCACGTCGTCGCACGAAAATCTCAGTCACAGTAATTTTACTTTCCCTAAAAATTATACTTCATTTTCTTCATCATTATTGATTATTTGTTTTTAATCTCACAGTTATTATTCTTATAGTGTTTCTTTTGTTACATATAGTGGTATTGTGATTGTTGCACTTTCTCGGAGTCCATCTTCGTATGCTGCTCTGTTAGAAAAGAAGGGAATTGTACTTGCGTCTTCTAACAAATGGTATATATTTTAAAACTTATTTGTGTTTCTTATGTGTGTCGTACTTGTTTAACTGTATTTCTTGTGCTTCATGAAGTTCGGATTTGTTTACTTAGAAGGTTTATGTTCTTTTTGTAGGATTCACATTTTGGATTGTTATACCGATCCTCTTGGTTGGAAGGAGAAGATAAGGAAATCTGGGAATGTTTCAGATCCTTCTAATCAAATTTTGCTTCCTACGAGTTCTTATAAAACTGTGAAGGATATGGATAAGTTGTTTTCGGTGATCACTGAAGTGGGCAGAGGTATTACTATTATGGTTACATTGTTCTTTAACTGAAAGATAACTTGTGAATTATTGTCATTTTTACTAAATAAACATTTTTTGCATCAGTTAATGGATTTCATTCTTTTATCATATATGATATACATGCAGGATTGGTTGGAGAAAATAAAGCGCGCTTCTGTGTTGGCATAGACTCGGTATGTTTTCATGTTGTGATTGTGAAAATATGATAAGAATGATCACAACTTCAAATGAAGTTGGATTTAGTGTGATGGTGTGTTGGAATGAATGTCCATATTACTTAATATGTTGATTTATCAGCCTATAGACGAATACTTTATGATTGTGAAACTTATGAGAAGGTTTTGGTTTTTATTTTTGAGCTAATGTAGGTAACCTTGAAACACTAATTTTTTTTGAGATTTCCCATCTCTTCTTCATGAGATGGCCACAAAATTCCATCTTATATATTATTAGTTTACCAACTTGAGTATTTGACCCTTCCTTATTGTGGGAAAGTGTTGCATGCAATCTGTAGGTTTACATTCTAAGATTCATATTGCTTCTATAGTTACTACTCAGCTACTAGGAATCATATAATCTTTGGCCACATGAAAAGCCGATAGAGACTTGAGTACTCTATGATACTATTCTCTCTTTATTCTTTTCAGTTTGCTTTGCATGGAAACCTTAATGGCTAAAGGATTTACATTGGCTTCGGGCTTCCTCAAGGTTAGAAGCTTTGGGGAAAACTGGAAATCAATCAAATCACAGATGGCATACATCAGTTATCTCATTTAACCCTTTAAATATTCTAGTAAATAAATGAGCCGTTAAGAAGTTATAAGGTATTATGTTACAAATTGGTCTTGGAAAATATTTTTCTCTGAAATCTGTATCTCACTTTCTAAACCTTTTGATGCATGCAAGATTTTATTTTTTTCTTTAACAATTGGAATTCTTGAGCAAGAAGTTTTTAAAATACTTTCCGTTATCAAATAGTAACATGTAAACTAGAGAAAAACTTCCTATTCAATAACTCTTGGTGTAATCTATTTAAGAATGTAGGTTTCTTGATTTTTCTTGTATTTTCTGTTTGTATTTGTGTATGTGTAATCCTAATGGAACCCTATTGGATATTTTCAGCTAAGTGAACTGTTGAGACATGCATCTTTGCAGTCAGTTGCGGCCCTTCTAAGCAATCTGCGTAGCCATGGTATTTGCTCTTGTGCTGTTTTAAACAAAGTTCTCTATATAGTATTGTTTATTATTTAATCAAGTAAATTTGTAAGATTGTCAGAACAGGTGGGATAGTTGATTATTCAGCAGATAATATTTATGGCGTGGATTGACTTGATGCATTAACAATTTCTTTCTTAAATTCATTGCTGTTTTATGGTTGCAGATCAAATTTCAAGTAATTTTGGTTTATTGCATTCCGATCTTCATGAGGATAGGGCTGCATCTGTTCTTGAGTACCTGTCCTCCATGGTGGCCAGTATAGACCCATTTCATGATTCTGCAAATGGTCAGCGAGGACATTTAGAAAACTCCTTTTCTGAGCAAAACTATACCAAGGGAAAATTTACTGTCAGGTCCAAACGCAGAAATGGGCGAGTTAGAGTGACGGTGATCTCTTTCTTCCTGTTAGTAAGCTTATTTTGAATGACTAATCTAAAAAATTGATGAACTGATATGATATCTTACGTATTCAGTGTGAAGAGTTTAAAGTTGGGCCTGAAGGAATCAGCTTTGCATGTGCTTCATCAGTAGATGGAACAACCATTTCTGGCCTACTGCCAAAGGTCAGTCTATAGTTTCTATACATGGAAAAATGGAACTGTGAAGTCATTTCCCTGTCAACGGAGGGAAAAACCTAAGTCCTAACTACCCTTTTGTAATTAGAGATTTTAAATAGTTTTCAGAAGAAAAATGATCTACTAAAGAGATCTTTCGTACATATTGTGTATATATAGTATACATCATAATTTAGATGCCAAGAAAGATGGCACTCAAGCATACATGTTCAACAACTTCCCAGTGTGCTTTGATTCTTTGGTTGAATGACTGAGCACTTCTAGCATCACATTCATCACATTCAGGGTTTTAAATTATGGTTTTGCTGCAGCCCTTTAGGCTGATTTTGACTACATTTACGGTTTGGTCAAGTTAAGTCGCTGCAATTAAAGTGTGGTGGTTACACCACATGATGCAGTTCACCGATTTCAAACCCTTGTAAGCATCTTATTTTCTATGACCGTGGCTGATGATAAAATCAGAATGTTATATCTAATCTTCTACTGGTACAAACTGTATTGGAAATGTCGTAAGTACTACGTTTGTTCACCTACTCAGATACAGACATGAATATACATTTGGAAACAGAGTACATATGTTTAGTTGGATACACAATTAGAAACGCTTGTTAGGAGACGCCAGAGACAAAGCAAGAAATCCTTTGAGATGTGGTGTTGATTTCCTCTTTTTTTTTTCCCCCGAAAAACATAAGAAATTTATGCCCTTTTTTATAGGTACAATTCAATCTCCAGCTTTCAGAGAAGGAGCGAGACGATAGGGCAAAGGTCGTGCTTCCTTTTGAACACCAAGGTATGGAATAATTTGTATTTGTTCCTTTTCTTGCATTGTTTCAATGATATATACACCCTTATACTTCAATGCATATTCTTTTAGGAAATGGTAAACCGATACAAATTTATGATGGTAGAAGATCACTTGAAGAGAGTAGCCGTGAGACAACACCTATTCCAAGTGGTAAAAAGGAGGATTCTGCCATGGGTGAGATTATATATTTCCGTGATTCAGATGATGAGATGCCGGATTCTGATGAGGACCCAGATGATGATTTAGATATATGAATATACTCATTTTAAGTACTTATAATATAAAATGTGCACATTTTACTTGGGGTGCTTATATTTTAAAACAGAGATAATATTAAAAAAATATTTGATGTAAAATTTTTATTTACAAGATGATTCAAATATAAAGAATGGGGATATTCTAATAATTAAGAATAAAATAAAAAATTGAAATGATATATCAATAATCAATAATTATATAAAATTTAGCTAAAAAACATTGTACTTAAGTTTGACATAATTTACTCAAATAAAAAAAGATAAAGGATTTAAATTAGGGATGATAATAGATAGGACACTATAGTACTCATTTCCGTACCATTTTTGAAAAAATATCTCTATACCAATTTCTATCTCAACAAATGATGGAAATAGATTCATTCATGCCAAAATTTAATATGATGTATCATATTAATATTTTTGTGTTTATCTCTTTCTTGATTAATATTAAATGCATATTAAATTTGTGGATCCTCATAAACATTAATGAAAAGAGATAGATATATATAAAAATGATAACATGATATTTCATGTTATTTTTTAATACGAGGGTATCTATTTCCAAAAATTATCAATGCAAAAAGAGTTTAAGTGAGGCTTATTATTCCAAAATGTTTATTATCAATTTTTATTTAACCTTTTTTAATTAAAAAAATATTTGTCAATCAATAAAATAAAAATATCAATATATAATATATAAATATTATTAAAATAATTAAATAAGAGTGATAATAGTCTATTTAAAAAGTATGTTGTTGGAAAAAAATATTATGTTAATTGGTCTCAACAAAATTATAAAGCCCAAATAAAATAAACTAAACAAATTTAAATGATTTAATATCTCTTGAAACTCAACATATAAGATATAATTACTAACATATATCCTATAGATATAGGGTATAGATAATGAACAATAATTGATATATAATTATTAACATATATAATTTATTTATAATTTATTTAACATCAATTAAATTAAACTTTTTATAATATTTTATAATATTTTTATATTAAAAAATAGTTCAACATAAAAATAAATGTAGTGTATGTGAACCGTGGATATATACCAAACTTTTTTGCTACATACGTGATTTAATATTCTCCTAAATTCTCAATTTACAAAAAGTATCCAAATATACCAAATATTATGTTAATTGGTCTCAACAAATTTATAAAGCCAAATAAAATAAACTAAACAAATTTACATGATTTAATATCTCTTGAAACTCAACATATAGGATATAATTACTAACATATATGGCATAGATATAGGGTATAGATAATGAACAATAATTGGTATATAATTACTAACATATATAATTTATTTGTTCACAGACTCCTTATCCATGCTAGGGTAAATATTAATTGTGAATAAATTATAATAAATGAATGTATCTAGTGACTGTGTTGAGTTAGGAGGTGACATTTAAACTTACTTAGTAAGAAAGCTGACATGTTCAGCTAGAGGAGCAAGTCCAAGTAGGCTCAAAGCAAAAATCCAAGCCTACGTGGGAGAAAACCAATTACGACAGATCAATTTTTTTTTAACTTTTTTACAATTAAGAACAAATAAATTTTTAATACAGATTTAAATTTTTTTGTCCTATTTTTTTGTCGTGTTTTCTTTTTATGAAACAAAGGGGCCAAAGCCCAAGACAGAAACAAGAAACCTAACTAGGCTCCCTCAAGAAGATGGAGGAGGCACTATCATAAGCAGCCGGCGAAGGAAGAAACTCGAAAACCCGAAGGTCCATCAGTAAGGCATGACCCATTTTCGCCAGAGCGTCTGCCGTAGCATTTCCCTCACGATGGATATGGGACCAAATAACATGCTCCAAGGACGATGTAAGGCGAAGGATATCAAAGACCAACGAGGCACAGGGGTGTAGAGGATGACACCTCCGATCAAGCAAAAGGATAGCAGAAGATGAGTCGGATTCCACCCAAACACTTTGGAAGCCCCTTGATCTAGCCAGATGGATACAATTTTTTATCGTGTTCTTGGTATTATAAAATAATAATAAAATCTATTATTTCTTTATCATCATATTATTATTAACTAAAAATTTTATTACATCTATCTTTATGGTAAATTAAGAATGTAAGTGATGTTTTGAAAAATATAGAATGTCTAAAGTGGATTACTATTAATGGAAATCACAAGAATTTGAAGAATGTTTACTATTCCGAAGTCATAAATATTTGCAGCGACGGCTATAGGAACCGCCAGAAAAAAGCACAACAAGCTTAGTGCCAAAGATGACCTCTTGCAAATTGGTCACAAAATCTCTAAGCATTTGGAAACGAAATCTATTATTATTTATGACCAAAATCACATCTGATTTCTTTCTCACCATCAAATTCAAACGTGCCTTTGCATTATCATTATTATTATTGCAAATTACCTCAGAATTTTTCTCCACATCTTCATCCATATTCATGGATCTTGGTGTAGTAGTGGTTGTGATGATAATAATGTGCTTTACTTTAGAGAAAAGAAAACCTTACAGGCTTATTTTTCTCTCTTGGAATGAAGAAATTGAGCTTATTAATATAAGAGTTATTGAAATGAATGTAAGTTGTGTTAATTATAGGCAAAGATTTTTTGTGACTTTATTTCCAATTAATGTGTATAATATGAAACTTCGTGGAATTTTCGCAACGCTTGCTTGCATGAGCCACATAGTACTTGGTGTGTATGGAAAACTGGGAATCGGTGAACTCTTAACTTTTTGTTGTAGATTTACAAAAGTGAAATAAAATAAAATAAAATGAAATAGTGAGAAACTAGATGGAAAAAAATTACTCTCTAAAGTTGTTTTTATAAGAAACATGGAACTAGAGATGGAGCTACTTTTAGCATTAGAGGGTTTTGGTCCCCGCATTATAAAAAAATTATTGACATGTTCATATAATTTTTTTTGATAACTCCATTATTTTTTAAGATAGCCTCCCGTTATTTAAAATTATTTTTAGATTAAAATTATTATAGATTAACTGTCATGTGAGTTAGCCCTTTTTAGTATATATCTTGTTTATCAAAATTAATTTATTAATAAAATTTGGTTTAAATTATAAATGAAATTATATTTTCTTTCCTCAGTATTAAATGCAAGTCATTCAAACTTTTTTCTTACTCTTTCAAATGACAGGCATGACAAAATTAGAGTAAATGATGATACAAAACTAAGAATACTCTAAATGATTTTTTACCAACTCCATCTCCATCGCAATATTGAGTATATTTTCCTTACACATCTAACAACATCCCAAGGTATTTCTGACCGGCTTTAAAAGGAGAAATTGTTGTTAAATTGTATTGCGGAGTTTCTATGAACTATAAAATTACGGTGCGTGTAACGGGGTCTTAATATAGTCCATTAGGTTCAATAGCAATTCACTTTTTAAACTAATATTACAACTTCACTTCGCTAAGTGTTAATTTAAATCTTTAGACATTAACACTTAAGCACACAAGTAGCTTTTCTTGCTAAAAATAATCTTCCACATACTTGTCATTACTGGGGGATTATTGGAATAATGACTCTGAAGTAATTATATGTCTTCACCTTTATTTTATTATTTGTTAATCAAAATTATACCTGATTATATGACCCTTCAAAGCAGCCTTCAAAAGCTTTATTACATGAGTTTATAGTCAGGACGGATTCAATTCGGGGCCCCCCTCCCCAAATATTATCTATTATATACTATATGGTTCACGAATTAGCGGTAACTCAAGATTTTGTTAAGTGCTAAAATTTAGGTTTGAACCATAGATGAGCGCATTTTCCATCTTGTGTTTCTATTTCTTCTGTGCTCTGTCCCTTCTTATTTTTCTATTTATTTTCTTTTTTTTTTCTTCTATTTCTATTATTCCCTTTCTTCTTCTTTTCTATTATTTTAGTTCTTTTTTATTTTTTTTATTATTTTCCCATTTATTTCTCTTTTTCATTCCTATATTATTTTTTTTCATTTTTTAATTCTTCAAGCAATGTTTCTATTTTCTATTCTACTAAATAAATTTTTTTTTGTTATTTAAAAAAGGTATATACACATGTAAAAATATTATATTATTTTATAAATTAGTAAATAGTAACATTTAAATATTTTGTTTTAAAGAGCTAATATTCAATTTCCATTACAAATTCACACCCAAATCTGATTCTGGCACGTATTCTGTTCATCTTTCATATCATCCTTTTTCTTTTTCTCTTCTTCTTTTTTGTATTTGCATGGAATCTTATATCCATTCATCGATTCAATCTCATGATTTTTACCACTACCCATTGATCCTCCAACTCCATCCTCATGGTCACAGACTCCTTACCCATCATTTCCTGTCGGGGCCTCGTCGTCGGCAATTACTGCCATGACCTCCTCCTCCGCGACAACCACATCCTCACCGAAACCCTCGGTGGCGCCGCCTCTTTCATCTCTTCCATCCTCGACGCCCTCTCCCTCCCTTTCCACCTCGTCTCCAAGGTAGGCCACGACTTCGCCTATGCCGAATCCACCTCCCATCACCCCCCACTTGTGGTCCCTGCTTCCCCCACTACTCTCTTCCACGCCTATTTCAACTCCGACCACGTAGACCGCATCCTGAAACGGGTCGAATCTTGCGACCCGATCAGGCCATCAGATCTCCCGAGCAGAATCCGGTTTGCCTTCGGAATGGCGGTGGGGGTTGGCGGGGAGATTTTCCCGGAGACGCTAGAGAGAATGGTGGAGATTTGCGACCAAGTGTTCGTGGACGTTCAGGCGCTAATTCGCACTTTCGATGCAGAAGATGGGAGCGTGAAGCTTGTGGGGTTGAAGGAGAGTGGGTTCTATCATCTCTTACCACAAATTCGGTTCCTCAAGGCTTCCGTTGATGAAGCCGCGTTCATTGATTTGGATGAGGTGAGGCGATGGTGTTGCGTGGTCGTCACTCACGGTAAGGATGGGTGCGAGGTGTTTTGCAAAGATGGGGTTTCGAGGGTTGCACCGTTTGGGGCTAATCAGGTGGATCCTACTGGCGCTGGTGATTGTTTTCTCGGTGGGTTCACCGCCGGGATTGTGCATGGTTTGGATGTGCCTGATGCTGCCTTGTTGGGGAACTTCTTTGGTTCCATTGTCGTGGCACAAGTTGGACCTCCCAAACTTGATTTGAGCTTGTTTCAGGTTTTTTTCTGACTCTCATTTTTCATTGTTTGCTTTTCATTGATCATTTCAATTTCATGCTTGTATGTCTTTTGGGTTAGACTATGTTTGATTATCTGTTCGCTACACTCCATTAGCCAAAATCCAGTTTCACGGCTCTTCGAAGCATGAAAAGTAGAAGTGAACTCTGTGATCTGTTGGTTAAACATTCATTCATTATGAGATGGATGTGAGTAATTTTAGAATTGTAATGTACCTTCAGCATAAAGTAATGTGAGATAGATAATGGTTAATGCAGGTTATATCAATTGACAATATGCTTAACTGAACTTGTGGTTATGTGTAAGTGAATGGATTGTTAATTAAGTTTGGCAGTTGGTTACTAAAAGAACGGAGTTGTTGCAGTAGGGTAGCATGACTTATTATATTATTCTGTTTATGTTATTTTAGAATTTGAAGTTAGTTATTTAGTTGTTGTTGTAAAATTTTTGCCCCATAAGCAGCAGCAGACACTCTTTTTTGTACAACGGCATTCGTTGATTTTCAAATCGGGTGTGAATTTGGGGGGAGGGGGGTTGTTTCCAAAGTGCAGAATGTTATGGATTAGTTTGAGGCTTTGTAGAGATTAAAGCTTGTGTGAGATCTGAGCTTTCCATGTACCCAAAAGTTTTGGCCCGTCATCCTAATTTTTCAAAGACAAGGTTAAGATTCTGCATTTTGGTTTTAAAGCATGTTTAACTCTTTAAGTCTATGAACAATATTAAGTTGCATAATAAGTTTTAAGTCTGGGAAAACAAAACCATATTAACACAATGAGATACTTCTCGGACAAGACCAATTGAAGCTCAAGTGAGCTTTCAGCCCCATGCCTGTTATGGTTACTCCTCTGGAAGCTTAGGTCCAATCAATTGACAATCTAAATAGAGTGCCAAAAAAAAGAGAGGGGGGGGGGGAGGGGATTTTAACTTCCAAAAAAACTTGAATCCTGCAGCCTTGATAAGCCTAGCAAATACAAAATTTGAAATTTAAGTGCTTCAATCTCCGTTTTGGTACAGACTACAGACATGATTCATGATTCACCTATAAATGTTTTAGTTTGTAGTGGTGTGCTCACCTTAACTATAAACTCCCGATAGATTTCTTATTTCTTTTATCGAGTTATTATGAGGTTAGTCAATCTAAAGGAAGAAAAAACATAAACATCAAATGTAATGAATATTAAAGAAGCGAGTTAAGGTAAACAAAAGACATGGTAAGATTGAAGAAAGTGTCTGCAATCAGCAACAATAGATATAAAGATAACGTTCATATGGTTGTGGCAGATGACTTCTTGTATTTCTCATTCACTTGATGCTGTGTCCTTTTCATTTCTGCTCTCTGATAAGTTGCTTCTGTGTTGATGACATTAGCTTTATCGCAAGAAGTTGAGACTCGAGAGTGTCTGTTTATGTATTGATATGCCCTTCTTAGCAATGGAAAACATGTGTAATGGTGTTTCCCTCACTTTTATTTCAGATGGTTAAGGATGAGATGCACAAAAGGAAGGTGCAAGATATTCCCTGCTTAGAAAGAAGAGAAGAGTGGCCGGCGTTTCGGAAGCCGTCCGATCAGGATCAATTCCATGCATCTCTTGTTGCTGCCAAAGCCACAATCATGTCTCAGATTCAAGAATCTGGATGGAATCTATTGAGCTCTCCTAAAGCGGTGGAGCAAAATAACGCGAAGACAAAACTTCGACTAAATTCTGTCCACAAGGAATCAATTCCAAGTGTTTATAGAAAACCCTAATATCATGAAATTGTCGGAGCTCCAAACCTCACTTCAATTCTCCAGCACCATTTCTTTTTGTCTCAAATAATTTAAAGATATGTTCTTCGCTTGAAGCAAATTTCATTTTATGGTGTTTTTTCATACACCAAGTCCCACGTGTAGCCTAATTGTATTTCTAGTTGTACTCAGTTACTCATAAAAAAATGTTAAGTAATTCCAAATTCAAGACATCGAAATTTTAGTCTTGTTTGTATGCTCTGGTATCCACTTTTGTGTCATTACTTTCTTCCCGTAGTTTTTTTCCCTTTCCTAATTCAACTGCAACTACAAGTGGGTTTAGTGTTTAGGGAGCAAAGCTTTAAGTTGTTCCTTCTGAATTTGAATCTATATAAATGTATTTTTTTTTTAAGTTTTTATTCACACACATTTATATTAAATCTTTAATTTTTATACTAAACTCTTATATTAAGGATTGAACTTTGGACCTCCAATCTTCGAAGCCTTTCTAAATGTATTTAGTTGATAAAAAAACAAAAAAGCACAATATTTTAGAGCAAAGTATCATTGATGGATATGTTCAGGCTCTTGTTTTGGGTTTAACATTGTGATTGGATTCTGTGTGCCATTTGATCATAAAAATCAAATTAACGTCATTTTATAAGAGTGTGTGTGAATATTTACCTATAAAAAATAAAAAGATGCTTTTATGCAAGCTTTCAGCTTGCTTTTTAAGCATACCAAAGTCATATGTCTTACTTGAGTATAGTGTAATTATGCGATTTATATGTTAAACAAGTCATTCTAATTTCTTTATTCTATTTTACAAATTATTAAATAATTATTGCATTCATGTTTTTTTAATATCCTATTTTAATTAATGCAACAAAAATCACTTTTAAATTTTATCATTAAGTCATCTAGGTTTTTTTATTTCCAATTGAAATTAAAAGTAAAGAAACTAATAGTCATCATTATACACATCAAATCTCTTATTAATTTTGTCACACATAATACTCGTTCATATTCTAATCTTAGGTTTACTTTAGTTCCTGGTTTAGTGTAGTGTGGTGTGTTTAAACTAAACGGTTTTCAATCTTTAGGTGTACCTAGATTCTAATCTTTGGGTGAAATAATGTGTGGTGCATTCTGAAAAAACGTATGACAAAAAAAGTATGACTCACATTAATCCCTAAAGAAAGAATCTCTAAGTTGATTAGACAATAATTGTAACATTCAAAGCCAAAATTTAGAAATGAAGGTTTGTCAAAAGGCCCAAAACTCCAAAGAATAATGCAGTGATCTAATATTCCTCTTCATTCTTAAAACCACCATTGAGTGCATGTTAGTTTTCAATTGGCAAAACGTTTTACTTTCACTTTTTGTTTTTTAAACCAAACACACCAAAATCCGAATGACCATAATTACCAACCAGTTTACCATCAGCATCCAATTTAATAAGCCTAAATGAGGAGTAATCCTTACCAGACGTGAGGGTAAGTAAAAGTCATCTAATTTGAAAAGTAAAGAGTTAGACTAATATATAAAGAAATTAAAAAATATTTTTAATATTCTTATTCTAAATTTTAACTTTTCTAAAATTATTTATACATATAATTATTACTTTTTTAATTCATGCATTTTAGAGAATTATTTTTACATATTTTACTTTCACTTTTTGTTTTTTAAACCAAACACACCAAAATCCGAATGACCATAATTACCAACCGGTTTACCATCAACGTCCAATTTAATAAGCCTAAACGAGAAGTAATCCTTACCTGACGTGAGGGTAATTAAAAGTCATCTAATTTGAAAAGTAAAGAGTTAGACTAATATATAAAGCAATTAAAAAGTATTTTTAATTTTTTTATTCTAAATTTTAACTTTCCTAAAATTATTTATACATATAATTGTTACTTTTTTAATTCATGCATTTTAGAGAATTATTTTTACATATTTTACTTTCATTTTTTGTTTTTTAAACCAAACACACCAAAATTCAAATGACCATAATTACCAACCGGTTTACCATCAACATCCAATTTAAGCCTAAACGAGAAGTAATCCTTACGAGACGTAAGGGTAATTAAAAGTCATCTAATTTGAAAAATAAAGAGTTAGACTAATATATAAAGCAATTAAAAAGTAACTTTAATATTCTTATTCTAAATTTTAACTTTCCTAAAATTATTTATCCATATAATTATTACTTTTTTAATTCATGCATTTTAGAGAATTATTTTTACATATTTTACTTGGTATTTTAATTTTTTTAATATACAAAATATATGTTATTTTCAATGAAAAAAAACTTACAATTACTTTCATTTTGTTTTCGAAACACAATTAAAGGAATGAAACAAAAACCCTCAATCAAACAAAAACCCTTGCCTCCAAAAAATTGCTGCTGGAAAAACAGTGCAATGCAAATGAGTTGCAAAATGCTCATTCACTAGCCATTTTGTGTTTAGAGACTTGCTCCCCTTGTTCCCTAATCCCTATTTTGTATAATTATGTTCGATTTGATAATTTCATATGACAACTGATATTGTTCATCGTGCTAAATTTACTCCTCTTAGGGTTTACGAATCTCAATTTCCCCCTTTTATTTTCCTTCACCATCAAACACGAAAGAGAACGAGGTTCTTCTTCTACAAGCTCCCATTAATTTCTTCGTGCTATCACTGTATTTTTCTAACAGTTGCTCCCAACCGCACCGAAGATGGCTGAATCAATTTGCAGGTCGCTGCGAGATGGAGCGTTAGAGGGGGAACTTGCGCCCACTCTCACAATCAAGGACTCCCTCGCTTCACCTTTTGCCTCCCACGTTTTCTCTCACATTCTTCTTCAACTCTCCTCGCACGTCGTCGCACGAAAATCTCAGTCACAGTAATTTTACTTTCCCTAAAAATTATACTTCATTTTCTTCATCATTATTGATTATTTGTTTTTAATCTCACAGTTATTATTCTTATAGTGTTTCTTTTGTTACATATAGTGGTATTGTGATTGTTGCACTTTCTCGGAGTCCATCTTCGTATGCTGCTCTGTTAGAAAAGAAGGGAATTGTACTTGCGTCTTCTAACAAATGGTATATATTTTAAAACTTATTTGTGTTTCTTATGTGTGTCGTACTTGTTTAACTGTATTTCTTGTGCTTCATGAAGTTCGGATTTGTTTACTTAGAAGGTTTATGTTCTTTTTGTAGGATTCACATTTTGGATTGTTATACCGATCCTCTTGGTTGGAAGGAGAAGATAAGGAAATCTGGGAATGTTTCAGATCCTTCTAATCAAATTTTGCTTCCTACGAGTTCTTATAAAACTGTGAAGGATATGGATAAGTTGTTTTCGGTGATCACTGAAGTGGGCAGAGGTATTACTATTATGGTTACATTGTTCTTTAACTGAAAGATAACTTGTGAATTATTGTCATTTTTACTAAATAAACATTTTTTGCATCAGTTAATGGATTTCATTCTTTTATCATATATGATATACATGCAGGATTGGTTGGAGAAAATAAAGCGCGCTTCTGTGTTGGCATAGACTCGGTATGTTTTCATGTTGTGATTGTGAAAATATGATAAGAATGATCACAACTTCAAATGAAGTTGGATTTAGTGTGATGGTGTGTTGGAATGAATGTCCATATTACTTAATATGTTGATTTATCAGCCTATAGACGAATACTTTATGATTGTGAAACTTATGAGAAGGTTTTGGTTTTTATTTTTGAGCTAATGTAGGTAACCTTGAAACACTAATTTTTTTTGAGATTTCCCATCTCTTCTTCATGAGATGGCCACAAAATTCCATCTTATATATTATTAGTTTACCAACTTGAGTATTTGACCCTTCCTTATTGTGGGAAAGTGTTGCATGCAATCTGTAGGTTTACATTCTAAGATTCATATTGCTTCTATAGTTACTACTCAGCTACTAGGAATCATATAATCTTTGGCCACATGAAAAGCCGATAGAGACTTGAGTACTCTATGATACTATTCTCTCTTTATTCTTTTCAGTTTGCTTTGCATGGAAACCTTAATGGCTAAAGGATTTACATTGGCTTCGGGCTTCCTCAAGGTTAGAAGCTTTGGGGAAAACTGGAAATCAATCAAATCACAGATGGCATACATCAGTTATCTCATTTAACCCTTTAAATATTCTAGTAAATAAATGAGCCGTTAAGAAGTTATAAGGTATTATGTTACAAATTGGTCTTGGAAAATATTTTTCTCTGAAATCTGTATCTCACTTTCTAAACCTTTTGATGCATGCAAGATTTTATTTTTTTCTTTAACAATTGGAATTCTTGAGCAAGAAGTTTTTAAAATACTTTCCGTTATCAAATAGTAACATGTAAACTAGAGAAAAACTTCCTATTCAATAACTCTTGGTGTAATCTATTTAAGAATGTAGGTTTCTTGATTTTTCTTGTATTTTCTGTTTGTATTTGTGTATGTGTAATCCTAATGGAACCCTATTGGATATTTTCAGCTAAGTGAACTGTTGAGACATGCATCTTTGCAGTCAGTTGCGGCCCTTCTAAGCAATCTGCGTAGCCATGGTATTTGCTCTTGTGCTGTTTTAAACAAAGTTCTCTATATAGTATTGTTTATTATTTAATCAAGTAAATTTGTAAGATTGTCAGAACAGGTGGGATAGTTGATTATTCAGCAGATAATATTTATGGCGTGGATTGACTTGATGCATTAACAATTTCTTTCTTAAATTCATTGCTGTTTTATGGTTGCAGATCAAATTTCAAGTAATTTTGGTTTATTGCATTCCGATCTTCATGAGGATAGGGCTGCATCTGTTCTTGAGTACCTGTCCTCCATGGTGGCCAGTATAGACCCATTTCATGATTCTGCAAATGGTCAGCGAGGACATTTAGAAAACTCCTTTTCTGAGCAAAACTATACCAAGGGAAAATTTACTGTCAGGTCCAAACGCAGAAATGGGCGAGTTAGAGTGACGGTGATCTCTTTCTTCCTGTTAGTAAGCTTATTTTGAATGACTAATCTAAAAAATTGATGAACTGATATGATATCTTACGTATTCAGTGTGAAGAGTTTAAAGTTGGGCCTGAAGGAATCAGCTTTGCATGTGCTTCATCAGTAGATGGAACAACCATTTCTGGCCTACTGCCAAAGGTCAGTCTATAGTTTCTATACATGGAAAAATGGAACTGTGAAGTCATTTCCCTGTCAACGGAGGGAAAAACCTAAGTCCTAACTACCCTTTTGTAATTAGAGATTTTAAATAGTTTTCAGAAGAAAAATGATCTACTAAAGAGATCTTTCGTACATATTGTGTATATATAGTATACATCATAATTTAGATGCCAAGAAAGATGGCACTCAAGCATACATGTTCAACAACTTCCCAGTGTGCTTTGATTCTTTGGTTGAATGACTGAGCACTTCTAGCATCACATTCATCACATTCAGGGTTTTAAATTATGGTTTTGCTGCAGCCCTTTAGGCTGATTTTGACTACATTTACGGTTTGGTCAAGTTAAGTCGCTGCAATTAAAGTGTGGTGGTTACACCACATGATGCAGTTCACCGATTTCAAACCCTTGTAAGCATCTTATTTTCTATGACCGTGGCTGATGATAAAATCAGAATGTTATATCTAATCTTCTACTGGTACAAACTGTATTGGAAATGTCGTAAGTACTACGTTTGTTCACCTACTCAGATACAGACATGAATATACATTTGGAAACAGAGTACATATGTTTAGTTGGATACACAATTAGAAACGCTTGTTAGGAGACGCCAGAGACAAAGCAAGAAATCCTTTGAGATGTGGTGTTGATTTCCTCTTTTTTTTTTCCCCCGAAAAACATAAGAAATTTATGCCCTTTTTTATAGGTACAATTCAATCTCCAGCTTTCAGAGAAGGAGCGAGACGATAGGGCAAAGGTCGTGCTTCCTTTTGAACACCAAGGTATGGAATAATTTGTATTTGTTCCTTTTCTTGCATTGTTTCAATGATATATACACCCTTATACTTCAATGCATATTCTTTTAGGAAATGGTAAACCGATACAAATTTATGATGGTAGAAGATCACTTGAAGAGAGTAGCCGTGAGACAACACCTATTCCAAGTGGTAAAAAGGAGGATTCTGCCATGGGTGAGATTATATATTTCCGTGATTCAGATGATGAGATGCCGGATTCTGATGAGGACCCAGATGATGATTTAGATATATGAATATACTCATTTTAAGTACTTATAATATAAAATGTGCACATTTTACTTGGGGTGCTTATATTTTAAAACAGAGATAATATTAAAAAAATATTTGATGTAAAATTTTTATTTACAAGATGATTCAAATATAAAGAATGGGGATATTCTAATAATTAAGAATAAAATAAAAAATTGAAATGATATATCAATAATCAATAATTATATAAAATTTAGCTAAAAAACATTGTACTTAAGTTTGACATAATTTACTCAAATAAAAAAAGATAAAGGATTTAAATTAGGGATGATAATAGATAGGACACTATAGTACTCATTTCCGTACCATTTTTGAAAAAATATCTCTATACCAATTTCTATCTCAACAAATGATGGAAATAGATTCATTCATGCCAAAATTTAATATGATGTATCATATTAATATTTTTGTGTTTATCTCTTTCTTGATTAATATTAAATGCATATTAAATTTGTGGATCCTCATAAACATTAATGAAAAGAGATAGATATATATAAAAATGATAACATGATATTTCATGTTATTTTTTAATACGAGGGTATCTATTTCCAAAAATTATCAATGCAAAAAGAGTTTAAGTGAGGCTTATTATTCCAAAATGTTTATTATCAATTTTTATTTAACCTTTTTTAATTAAAAAAATATTTGTCAATCAATAAAATAAAAATATCAATATATAATATATAAATATTATTAAAATAATTAAATAAGAGTGATAATAGTCTATTTAAAAAGTATGTTGTTGGAAAAAAATATTATGTTAATTGGTCTCAACAAAATTATAAAGCCCAAATAAAATAAACTAAACAAATTTAAATGATTTAATATCTCTTGAAACTCAACATATAAGATATAATTACTAACATATATCCTATAGATATAGGGTATAGATAATGAACAATAATTGATATATAATTATTAACATATATAATTTATTTATAATTTATTTAACATCAATTAAATTAAACTTTTTATAATATTTTATAATATTTTTATATTAAAAAATAGTTCAACATAAAAATAAATGTAGTGTATGTGAACCGTGGATATATACCAAACTTTTTTGCTACATACGTGATTTAATATTCTCCTAAATTCTCAATTTACAAAAAGTATCCAAATATACCAAATATTATGTTAATTGGTCTCAACAAATTTATAAAGCCAAATAAAATAAACTAAACAAATTTACATGATTTAATATCTCTTGAAACTCAACATATAGGATATAATTACTAACATATATGGCATAGATATAGGGTATAGATAATGAACAATAATTGGTATATAATTACTAACATATATAATTTATTTGTTCACAGACTCCTTATCCATGCTAGGGTAAATATTAATTGTGAATAAATTATAATAAATGAATGTATCTAGTGACTGTGTTGAGTTAGGAGGTGACATTTAAACTTACTTAGTAAGAAAGCTGACATGTTCAGCTAGAGGAGCAAGTCCAAGTAGGCTCAAAGCAAAAATCCAAGCCTACGTGGGAGAAAACCAATTACGACAGATCAATTTTTTTTTAACTTTTTTACAATTAAGAACAAATAAATTTTTAATACAGATTTAAATTTTTTTGTCCTATTTTTTTGTCGTGTTTTCTTTTTATGAAACAAAGGGGCCAAAGCCCAAGACAGAAACAAGAAACCTAACTAGGCTCCCTCAAGAAGATGGAGGAGGCACTATCATAAGCAGCCGGCGAAGGAAGAAACTCGAAAACCCGAAGGTCCATCAGTAAGGCATGACCCATTTTCGCCAGAGCGTCTGCCGTAGCATTTCCCTCACGATGGATATGGGACCAAATAACATGCTCCAAGGACGATGTAAGGCGAAGGATATCAAAGACCAACGAGGCACAGGGGTGTAGAGGATGACACCTCCGATCAAGCAAAAGGATAGCAGAAGATGAGTCGGATTCCACCCAAACACTTTGGAAGCCCCTTGATCTAGCCAGATGGATACAATTTTTTATCGTGTTCTTGGTATTATAAAATAATAATAAAATCTATTATTTCTTTATCATCATATTATTATTAACTAAAAATTTTATTACATCTATCTTTATGGTAAATTAAGAATGTAAGTGATGTTTTGAAAAATATAGAATGTCTAAAGTGGATTACTATTAATGGAAATCACAAGAATTTGAAGAATGTTTACTATTCCGAAGTCATAAATATTTGCAGCGACGGCTATAGGAACCGCCAGAAAAAAGCACAACAAGCTTAGTGCCAAAGATGACCTCTTGCAAATTGGTCACAAAATCTCTAAGCATTTGGAAACGAAATCTATTATTATTTATGACCAAAATCACATCTGATTTCTTTCTCACCATCAAATTCAAACGTGCCTTTGCATTATCATTATTATTATTGCAAATTACCTCAGAATTTTTCTCCACATCTTCATCCATATTCATGGATCTTGGTGTAGTAGTGGTTGTGATGATAATAATGTGCTTTACTTTAGAGAAAAGAAAACCTTACAGGCTTATTTTTCTCTCTTGGAATGAAGAAATTGAGCTTATTAATATAAGAGTTATTGAAATGAATGTAAGTTGTGTTAATTATAGGCAAAGATTTTTTGTGACTTTATTTCCAATTAATGTGTATAATATGAAACTTCGTGGAATTTTCGCAACGCTTGCTTGCATGAGCCACATAGTACTTGGTGTGTATGGAAAACTGGGAATCGGTGAACTCTTAACTTTTTGTTGTAGATTTACAAAAGTGAAATAAAATAAAATAAAATGAAATAGTGAGAAACTAGATGGAAAAAAATTACTCTCTAAAGTTGTTTTTATAAGAAACATGGAACTAGAGATGGAGCTACTTTTAGCATTAGAGGGTTTTGGTCCCCGCATTATAAAAAAATTATTGACATGTTCATATAATTTTTTTTGATAACTCCATTATTTTTTAAGATAGCCTCCCGTTATTTAAAATTATTTTTAGATTAAAATTATTATAGATTAACTGTCATGTGAGTTAGCCCTTTTTAGTATATATCTTGTTTATCAAAATTAATTTATTAATAAAATTTGGTTTAAATTATAAATGAAATTATATTTTCTTTCCTCAGTATTAAATGCAAGTCATTCAAACTTTTTTCTTACTCTTTCAAATGACAGGCATGACAAAATTAGAGTAAATGATGATACAAAACTAAGAATACTCTAAATGATTTTTTACCAACTCCATCTCCATCGCAATATTGAGTATATTTTCCTTACACATCTAACAACATCCCAAGGTATTTCTGACCGGCTTTAAAAGGAGAAATTGTTGTTAAATTGTATTGCGGAGTTTCTATGAACTATAAAATTACGGTGCGTGTAACGGGGTCTTAATATAGTCCATTAGGTTCAATAGCAATTCACTTTTTAAACTAATATTACAACTTCACTTCGCTAAGTGTTAATTTAAATCTTTAGACATTAACACTTAAGCACACAAGTAGCTTTTCTTGCTAAAAATAATCTTCCACATACTTGTCATTACTGGGGGATTATTGGAATAATGACTCTGAAGTAATTATATGTCTTCACCTTTATTTTATTATTTGTTAATCAAAATTATACCTGATTATATGACCCTTCAAAGCAGCCTTCAAAAGCTTTATTACATGAGTTTATAGTCAGGACGGATTCAATTCGGGGCCCCCCTCCCCAAATATTATCTATTATATACTATATGGTTCACGAATTAGCGGTAACTCAAGATTTTGTTAAGTGCTAAAATTTAGGTTTGAACCATAGATGAGCGCATTTTCCATCTTGTGTTTCTATTTCTTCTGTGCTCTGTCCCTTCTTATTTTTCTATTTATTTTCTTTTTTTTTTCTTCTATTTCTATTATTCCCTTTCTTCTTCTTTTCTATTATTTTAGTTCTTTTTTATTTTTTTTATTATTTTCCCATTTATTTCTCTTTTTCATTCCTATATTATTTTTTTTCATTTTTTAATTCTTCAAGCAATGTTTCTATTTTCTATTCTACTAAATAAATTTTTTTTTGTTATTTAAAAAAGGTATATACACATGTAAAAATATTATATTATTTTATAAATTAGTAAATAGTAACATTTAAATATTTTGTTTTAAAGAGCTAATATTCAATTTCCATTACAAATTCACACCCAAATCTGATTCTGGCACGTATTCTGTTCATCTTTCATATCATCCTTTTTCTTTTTCTCTTCTTCTTTTTTGTATTTGCATGGAATCTTATATCCATTCATCGATTCAATCTCATGATTTTTACCACTACCCATTGATCCTCCAACTCCATCCTCATGGTCACAGACTCCTTACCCATCATTTCCTGTCGGGGCCTCGTCGTCGGCAATTACTGCCATGACCTCCTCCTCCGCGACAACCACATCCTCACCGAAACCCTCGGTGGCGCCGCCTCTTTCATCTCTTCCATCCTCGACGCCCTCTCCCTCCCTTTCCACCTCGTCTCCAAGGTAGGCCACGACTTCGCCTATGCCGAATCCACCTCCCATCACCCCCCACTTGTGGTCCCTGCTTCCCCCACTACTCTCTTCCACGCCTATTTCAACTCCGACCACGTAGACCGCATCCTGAAACGGGTCGAATCTTGCGACCCGATCAGGCCATCAGATCTCCCGAGCAGAATCCGGTTTGCCTTCGGAATGGCGGTGGGGGTTGGCGGGGAGATTTTCCCGGAGACGCTAGAGAGAATGGTGGAGATTTGCGACCAAGTGTTCGTGGACGTTCAGGCGCTAATTCGCACTTTCGATGCAGAAGATGGGAGCGTGAAGCTTGTGGGGTTGAAGGAGAGTGGGTTCTATCATCTCTTACCACAAATTCGGTTCCTCAAGGCTTCCGTTGATGAAGCCGCGTTCATTGATTTGGATGAGGTGAGGCGATGGTGTTGCGTGGTCGTCACTCACGG
The DNA here is from genome assembly GCA_037177725.1 of Cyamopsis tetragonoloba. Classification (NCBI taxonomy): domain Eukaryota; kingdom Viridiplantae; phylum Streptophyta; class Magnoliopsida; order Fabales; family Fabaceae; genus Cyamopsis; species Cyamopsis tetragonoloba. The sequence continues at coordinate 68,699,842 of CM074119.1, forward strand.
TAAGGATGGGTGCGAGGTGTTTTGCAAAGATGGGGTTTCGAGGGTTGCACCGTTTGGGGCTAATCAGGTGGATCCTACTGGCGCTGGTGATTGTTTTCTCGGTGGGTTCACCGCCGGGATTGTGCATGGTTTGGATGTGCCTGATGCTGCCTTGTTGGGGAACTTCTTTGGTTCCATTGTCGTGGCACAAGTTGGACCTCCCAAACTTGATTTGAGCTTGTTTCAGGTTTTTTTCTGACTCTCATTTTTCATTGTTTGCTTTTCATTGATCATTTCAATTTCATGCTTGTATGTCTTTTGGGTTAGACTATGTTTGATTATCTGTTCGCTACACTCCATTAGCCAAAATCCAGTTTCACGGCTCTTCGAAGCATGAAAAGTAGAAGTGAACTCTGTGATCTGTTGGTTAAACATTCATTCATTATGAGATGGATGTGAGTAATTTTAGAATTGTAATGTACCTTCAGCATAAAGTAATGTGAGATAGATAATGGTTAATGCAGGTTATATCAATTGACAATATGCTTAACTGAACTTGTGGTTATGTGTAAGTGAATGGATTGTTAATTAAGTTTGGCAGTTGGTTACTAAAAGAACGGAGTTGTTGCAGTAGGGTAGCATGACTTATTATATTATTCTGTTTATGTTATTTTAGAATTTGAAGTTAGTTATTTAGTTGTTGTTGTAAAATTTTTGCCCCATAAGCAGCAGCAGACACTCTTTTTTGTACAACGGCATTCGTTGATTTTCAAATCGGGTGTGAATTTGGGGGGAGGGGGGTTGTTTCCAAAGTGCAGAATGTTATGGATTAGTTTGAGGCTTTGTAGAGATTAAAGCTTGTGTGAGATCTGAGCTTTCCATGTACCCAAAAGTTTTGGCCCGTCATCCTAATTTTTCAAAGACAAGGTTAAGATTCTGCATTTTGGTTTTAAAGCATGTTTAACTCTTTAAGTCTATGAACAATATTAAGTTGCATAATAAGTTTTAAGTCTGGGAAAACAAAACCATATTAACACAATGAGATACTTCTCGGACAAGACCAATTGAAGCTCAAGTGAGCTTTCAGCCCCATGCCTGTTATGGTTACTCCTCTGGAAGCTTAGGTCCAATCAATTGACAATCTAAATAGAGTGCCAAAAAAAAGAGAGGGGGGGGGGGAGGGGATTTTAACTTCCAAAAAAACTTGAATCCTGCAGCCTTGATAAGCCTAGCAAATACAAAATTTGAAATTTAAGTGCTTCAATCTCCGTTTTGGTACAGACTACAGACATGATTCATGATTCACCTATAAATGTTTTAGTTTGTAGTGGTGTGCTCACCTTAACTATAAACTCCCGATAGATTTCTTATTTCTTTTATCGAGTTATTATGAGGTTAGTCAATCTAAAGGAAGAAAAAACATAAACATCAAATGTAATGAATATTAAAGAAGCGAGTTAAGGTAAACAAAAGACATGGTAAGATTGAAGAAAGTGTCTGCAATCAGCAACAATAGATATAAAGATAACGTTCATATGGTTGTGGCAGATGACTTCTTGTATTTCTCATTCACTTGATGCTGTGTCCTTTTCATTTCTGCTCTCTGATAAGTTGCTTCTGTGTTGATGACATTAGCTTTATCGCAAGAAGTTGAGACTCGAGAGTGTCTGTTTATGTATTGATATGCCCTTCTTAGCAATGGAAAACATGTGTAATGGTGTTTCCCTCACTTTTATTTCAGATGGTTAAGGATGAGATGCACAAAAGGAAGGTGCAAGATATTCCCTGCTTAGAAAGAAGAGAAGAGTGGCCGGCGTTTCGGAAGCCGTCCGATCAGGATCAATTCCATGCATCTCTTGTTGCTGCCAAAGCCACAATCATGTCTCAGATTCAAGAATCTGGATGGAATCTATTGAGCTCTCCTAAAGCGGTGGAGCAAAATAACGCGAAGACAAAACTTCGACTAAATTCTGTCCACAAGGAATCAATTCCAAGTGTTTATAGAAAACCCTAATATCATGAAATTGTCGGAGCTCCAAACCTCACTTCAATTCTCCAGCACCATTTCTTTTTGTCTCAAATAATTTAAAGATATGTTCTTCGCTTGAAGCAAATTTCATTTTATGGTGTTTTTTCATACACCAAGTCCCACGTGTAGCCTAATTGTATTTCTAGTTGTACTCAGTTACTCATAAAAAAATGTTAAGTAATTCCAAATTCAAGACATCGAAATTTTAGTCTTGTTTGTATGCTCTGGTATCCACTTTTGTGTCATTACTTTCTTCCCGTAGTTTTTTTCCCTTTCCTAATTCAACTGCAACTACAAGTGGGTTTAGTGTTTAGGGAGCAAAGCTTTAAGTTGTTCCTTCTGAATTTGAATCTATATAAATGTATTTTTTTTTTAAGTTTTTATTCACACACATTTATATTAAATCTTTAATTTTTATACTAAACTCTTATATTAAGGATTGAACTTTGGACCTCCAATCTTCGAAGCCTTTCTAAATGTATTTAGTTGATAAAAAAACAAAAAAGCACAATATTTTAGAGCAAAGTATCATTGATGGATATGTTCAGGCTCTTGTTTTGGGTTTAACATTGTGATTGGATTCTGTGTGCCATTTGATCATAAAAATCAAATTAACGTCATTTTATAAGAGTGTGTGTGAATATTTACCTATAAAAAATAAAAAGATGCTTTTATGCAAGCTTTCAGCTTGCTTTTTAAGCATACCAAAGTCATATGTCTTACTTGAGTATAGTGTAATTATGCGATTTATATGTTAAACAAGTCATTCTAATTTCTTTATTCTATTTTACAAATTATTAAATAATTATTGCATTCATGTTTTTTTAATATCCTATTTTAATTAATGCAACAAAAATCACTTTTAAATTTTATCATTAAGTCATCTAGGTTTTTTTATTTCCAATTGAAATTAAAAGTAAAGAAACTAATAGTCATCATTATACACATCAAATCTCTTATTAATTTTGTCACACATAATACTCGTTCATATTCTAATCTTAGGTTTACTTTAGTTCCTGGTTTAGTGTAGTGTGGTGTGTTTAAACTAAACGGTTTTCAATCTTTAGGTGTACCTAGATTCTAATCTTTGGGTGAAATAATGTGTGGTGCATTCTGAAAAAACGTATGACAAAAAAAGTATGACTCACATTAATCCCTAAAGAAAGAATCTCTAAGTTGATTAGACAATAATTGTAACATTCAAAGCCAAAATTTAGAAATGAAGGTTTGTCAAAAGGCCCAAAACTCCAAAGAATAATGCAGTGATCTAATATTCCTCTTCATTCTTAAAACCACCATTGAGTGCATGTTAGTTTTCAATTGGCAAAACGTTTTACTTTCACTTTTTGTTTTTTAAACCAAACACACCAAAATCCGAATGACCATAATTACCAACCAGTTTACCATCAGCATCCAATTTAATAAGCCTAAATGAGGAGTAATCCTTACCAGACGTGAGGGTAAGTAAAAGTCATCTAATTTGAAAAGTAAAGAGTTAGACTAATATATAAAGAAATTAAAAAATATTTTTAATATTCTTATTCTAAATTTTAACTTTTCTAAAATTATTTATACATATAATTATTACTTTTTTAATTCATGCATTTTAGAGAATTATTTTTACATATTTTACTTTCACTTTTTGTTTTTTAAACCAAACACACCAAAATCCGAATGACCATAATTACCAACCGGTTTACCATCAACGTCCAATTTAATAAGCCTAAACGAGAAGTAATCCTTACCTGACGTGAGGGTAATTAAAAGTCATCTAATTTGAAAAGTAAAGAGTTAGACTAATATATAAAGCAATTAAAAAGTATTTTTAATTTTTTTATTCTAAATTTTAACTTTCCTAAAATTATTTATACATATAATTGTTACTTTTTTAATTCATGCATTTTAGAGAATTATTTTTACATATTTTACTTTCATTTTTTGTTTTTTAAACCAAACACACCAAAATTCAAATGACCATAATTACCAACCGGTTTACCATCAACATCCAATTTAAGCCTAAACGAGAAGTAATCCTTACGAGACGTAAGGGTAATTAAAAGTCATCTAATTTGAAAAATAAAGAGTTAGACTAATATATAAAGCAATTAAAAAGTAACTTTAATATTCTTATTCTAAATTTTAACTTTCCTAAAATTATTTATCCATATAATTATTACTTTTTTAATTCATGCATTTTAGAGAATTATTTTTACATATTTTACTTGGTATTTTAATTTTTTTAATATACAAAATATATGTTATTTTCAATGAAAAAAAACTTACAATTACTTTCATTTTGTTTTCGAAACACAATTAAAGGAATGAAACAAAAACCCTCAATCAAACAAAAACCCTTGCCTCCAAAAAATTGCTGCTGGAAAAACAGTGCAATGCAAATGAGTTGCAAAATGCTCATTCACTAGCCATTTTGTGTTTAGAGACTTGCTCCCCTTGTTCCCTAATCCCTATTTTGTATAATTATGTTCGATTTGATAATTTCATATGACAACTGATATTGTTCATCGTGCTAAATTTACTCCTCTTAGGGTTTACGAATCTCAATTTCCCCCTTTTATTTTCCTTCACCATCAAACACGAAAGAGAACGAGGTTCTTCTTCTACAAGCTCCCATTAATTTCTTCGTGCTATCACTGTATTTTTCTAACAGTTGCTCCCAACCGCACCGAAGATGGCTGAATCAATTTGCAGGTCGCTGCGAGATGGAGCGTTAGAGGGGGAACTTGCGCCCACTCTCACAATCAAGGACTCCCTCGCTTCACCTTTTGCCTCCCACGTTTTCTCTCACATTCTTCTTCAACTCTCCTCGCACGTCGTCGCACGAAAATCTCAGTCACAGTAATTTTACTTTCCCTAAAAATTATACTTCATTTTCTTCATCATTATTGATTATTTGTTTTTAATCTCACAGTTATTATTCTTATAGTGTTTCTTTTGTTACATATAGTGGTATTGTGATTGTTGCACTTTCTCGGAGTCCATCTTCGTATGCTGCTCTGTTAGAAAAGAAGGGAATTGTACTTGCGTCTTCTAACAAATGGTATATATTTTAAAACTTATTTGTGTTTCTTATGTGTGTCGTACTTGTTTAACTGTATTTCTTGTGCTTCATGAAGTTCGGATTTGTTTACTTAGAAGGTTTATGTTCTTTTTGTAGGATTCACATTTTGGATTGTTATACCGATCCTCTTGGTTGGAAGGAGAAGATAAGGAAATCTGGGAATGTTTCAGATCCTTCTAATCAAATTTTGCTTCCTACGAGTTCTTATAAAACTGTGAAGGATATGGATAAGTTGTTTTCGGTGATCACTGAAGTGGGCAGAGGTATTACTATTATGGTTACATTGTTCTTTAACTGAAAGATAACTTGTGAATTATTGTCATTTTTACTAAATAAACATTTTTTGCATCAGTTAATGGATTTCATTCTTTTATCATATATGATATACATGCAGGATTGGTTGGAGAAAATAAAGCGCGCTTCTGTGTTGGCATAGACTCGGTATGTTTTCATGTTGTGATTGTGAAAATATGATAAGAATGATCACAACTTCAAATGAAGTTGGATTTAGTGTGATGGTGTGTTGGAATGAATGTCCATATTACTTAATATGTTGATTTATCAGCCTATAGACGAATACTTTATGATTGTGAAACTTATGAGAAGGTTTTGGTTTTTATTTTTGAGCTAATGTAGGTAACCTTGAAACACTAATTTTTTTTGAGATTTCCCATCTCTTCTTCATGAGATGGCCACAAAATTCCATCTTATATATTATTAGTTTACCAACTTGAGTATTTGACCCTTCCTTATTGTGGGAAAGTGTTGCATGCAATCTGTAGGTTTACATTCTAAGATTCATATTGCTTCTATAGTTACTACTCAGCTACTAGGAATCATATAATCTTTGGCCACATGAAAAGCCGATAGAGACTTGAGTACTCTATGATACTATTCTCTCTTTATTCTTTTCAGTTTGCTTTGCATGGAAACCTTAATGGCTAAAGGATTTACATTGGCTTCGGGCTTCCTCAAGGTTAGAAGCTTTGGGGAAAACTGGAAATCAATCAAATCACAGATGGCATACATCAGTTATCTCATTTAACCCTTTAAATATTCTAGTAAATAAATGAGCCGTTAAGAAGTTATAAGGTATTATGTTACAAATTGGTCTTGGAAAATATTTTTCTCTGAAATCTGTATCTAACTTTCTAAACCTTTTGATGCATGCAAGATTTTATTTTTTTCTTTAACAATTGGAATTCTTGAGCAAGAAGTTTTTAAAATACTTTCCGTTATCAAATAGTAACATGTAAACTAGAGAAAAACTTCCTATTCAATAACTCTTGTTGTAATCTATTTAAGAATGTAGGTTTCTTGATTTTTCTTGTATTTTCTGTTTGTATTTGTGTATGTGTAATCCTAATGGAACCCTATTGGATATTTTCAGCTAAGTGAACTGTTGAGACATGCATCTTTGCAGTCAGTTGCGGCCCTTCTAAGCAATCTGCGTAGCCATGGTATTTGCTCTTGTGCTGTTTTAAACAAAGTTCTCTATATAGTATTGTTTATTATTTAATCAAGTAAATTTGTAAGATTGTCAGAACAGGTGGGATAGTTGATTATTCAGCAGATAATATTTATGGCGTGGATTGACTTGATGCATTAACAATTTCTTTCTTAAATTCATTGCTGTTTTATGGTTGCAGATCAAATTTCAAGTAATTTTGGTTTATTGCATTCCGATCTTCATGAGGATAGGGCTGCATCTGTTCTTGAGTACCTGTCCTCCATGGTGGCCAGTATAGACCCATTTCATGATTCTGCAAATGGTCAGCGAGGACATTTAGAAAACTCCTTTTCTGAGCAAAACTATACCAAGGGAAAATTTACTGTCAGGTCCAAACGCAGAAATGGGCGAGTTAGAGTGACGGTGATCTCTTTCTTCCTGTTAGTAAGCTTATTTTGAATGACTAATCTAAAAAATTGATGAACTGATATGATATCTTACGTATTCAGTGTGAAGAGTTTAAAGTTGGGCCTGAAGGAATCAGCTTTGCATGTGCTTCATCAGTAGATGGAACAACTATTTCTGGCCTACTGCCAAAGGTCAGTCTATAGTTTCTATACATGGAAAAATGGAACTGTGAAGTCATTTCCCTGTCAACGGAGGGAAAAACCTAAGTCCTAACTACCCTTTTGTAATTAGAGATTTTAAATAGTTTTCAGAAGAAAAATGATCTACTAAAGAGATCTTTCGTACATATTGTGTATATATAGTATACATCATAATTTAGATGCCAAGAAAGATGGCACTCAAGCATACATGTTCAACAACTTCCCAGTGTGCTTTGATTCTTTGGTTGAATGACTGAGCACTTCTAGCATCACATTCATCACATTCAGGGTTTTAAATTATGGTTTTGCTGCAGCCCTTTAGGCTGATTTTGACTACATTTACGGTTTGGTCAAGTTAAGTCGCTGCAATTAAAGTGTGGTGGTTACACCACATGATGCAGTTCACCGATTTCAAACCCTTGTAAGCATCTTATTTTCTATGACCGTGGCTGATGATAAAATCAGAATGTTATATCTAATCTTCTACTGGTACAAACTGTATTGGAAATGTCGTAAGTACTACGTTTGTTCACCTACTCAGATACAGACATGAATATACATTTGGAAACAGAGTACATATGTTTAGTTGGATACACAATTAGAAACGCTTGTTAGGAGACGCCAGAGACAAAGCAAGAAATCCTTTGAGATGTGGTGTTGATTTCCTCTTTTTTTTTTCCCCCGAAAAACATAAGAAATTTATGCCCTTTTTTATAGGTACAATTCAATCTCCAGCTTTCAGAGAAGGAGCGAGACGATAGGGCAAAGGTCGTGCTTCCTTTTGAACACCAAGGTATGGAATAATTTGTATTTGTTCCTTTTCTTGCATTGTTTCAATGATATATACACCCTTATACTTCAATGCATATTCTTTTAGGAAATGGTAAACCGATACAAATTTATGATGGTAGAAGATCACTTGAAGAGAGTAGCCGTGAGACAGGGGCGGAGCTAGCCTATTTTTTATGGGGGGCCAAATTCAAGTATCAAAATAAAAAAATTTCAAACTCAACATGTTATCATAATTTAAAATTATTATTATCAATATAAAATATAAACTAAAGCAACTAAAATAAAAAGTTAGCGTGATTGTCTAGCTATTATTTGGACGAGAGAAAAGAAAATAAGATAAAACAAAACACATAACTGTATAATTTTTTTGTTATTGAAAAAAAATTAGAAAAAGAATAGAATGAAAAATTAACTTACAGAAACAAAAAAATTGAAACATTTTCTTGCTCTAATTTTTCTTCGTCTCACTTTTTCTCTCGTTATTTTCACTCTTAATTTTCTTCCATCCAAATAATTGTTTAGGAAAGTCAAACTCAGTAGTACTTTAAAGTTAAACGTATCAATGCATGACTTTGGGCTAAAACATCTATCTAAGAATGAATTTCTTTTAATTTAAATTACTTAATTATAGGTATGAATTCATCTTCAATTTTGTTTCAAACTCTTGTCTTTAATATTTGTTTGTTACAAAAAAACATTCTTTGCATTTTCATTTCTAGGATTTAATGATATATAATAAGATAACTAATTTATTAATTAAATATTTGTTAATTTCTACTAACTTCTCTCTTAGTTTAGAAATAATTTATATCTCAAATTATTTTAAAGATGAGGTATATAAAAAAATATGATGTGTTAACTATAAATGCAAACTAAATCTTTTTAAAAAGAAATCACAAAAATAAAAATGCTCTGCTACTCTATTTAGTGAAATATTTGTATTTTTTTAAAACAATGATTATAAAAAATTTGTTTTTGATTGAGTCCAATAACGTCATGTGATCTATGTGGTCAACCTTAATTAGTGAAATAAGACTTTTTGTTGTTGATAAGAAAAATTTTTGGGCAGCCAAATACGAAAATTTTAGGAGGACCAAACTATACATTATGGGGGGGGGGGGAGACCCCTCCATTGATATACTACCCTCCGCCACTGCCGTGAGGCAACACCTATTCCAAGTGGTAAAAAGGAGGATTCTGCCATGGGTGAGATTATATATTTCCGTAATTCAGATGATGAGATGCCAGATTCTGATGAGACCCAGATGATGATTTAGATATATGAATATACTCTTTTTTTAAGTACTTATAGTATAAAATGTGCACATTTTATATTATAAGTACTTAGGTGCTTATATTTTAAAACAGAGATAATATTAAAAAATATTTGATGAAAAACTTTTATTTACAAGATGATTCAAATATAAAGAATGGGGATATTCTAATAATTAAGAATAAAATAAAAAATTAAAATGATATATCAATAATCAATAATTATATAAAATTTAGCTAAAAGACATTGTACTTAAGTTTGACATAATTTACTCAAATAAAAAAAGATAAAGGATTTAAATTAGGGATGATAATAGATAGGACACTATAGTACTCATTTCCGTACCATTTTTGAAAAAATATCTACCAATTTCCATCTCAAAAAATGATGGAAATAGATCCATTCACGCTAAAAATTAATATGATGTATCATATTAATATTTTTGTGTGTATCTCTTTTCTGGTAGATATTAAATGCATATTAAATTTGTGGATCCCCATAAACAATAATGAAAAAAGAGATAGATATATATAAAAATAATAACATGATATATCATGTTATTTTTTAATATGAGGATATCTATTTCCAAAAATTATCAATGCAAAAAGAGTTTAAGTGAGGCTTATTATTCCAAAATGTTTATTATTAATTTTTATTTAACCTTTTTTAATTAAAAAAATGTTTGTCAATCAATAAAATAAAAATATCAATATATAATATATAAATATTATTAAAATAATTAAATAAGAGTGATAATAGTCTATTAAAAAAGTATGTTGTTGGAAAAAAATATTGTGTTAATTGGTCTCAACAAATTTATAAAGCCCAAATAAAATAAACTAAACAAATTTACATGATTTAATATCTCTTGAAACTCAACATATAGGATATAATTACTAACATATATGATATAGATATAGGGTATAGATAATGAACAATAATTGGTATATAATTACTAACATATATAATTTATTTGGTCACAGACTCCTTACCGATCATTCCCTGTCGGGGCCTCGTCGTCGGCAATTACTGCCATGACCTCCTCCTCCGCGACAACCACATCCTCGCTGAAACCCTCGGTGGCGCCACCTCCTTCATCTCTTCCATCCTCGACGCCCTCTCCCTCCCCTTCCACCTCGTCTCCAAGGTGGGTCACGACTTTGCCTACGCTGAATCCACCTCCCATCACCCTCCGCTTGTGGTCCCTGCTTCCCCCACTACTCTCTTCCACGCTCATTTCAACTCCGGTCACGCGGACCGCATCCTGAAACGGGTCGAATCTTGCGACTCGATCAGGCCATTGGATCTCCCGAACGGAATCCGGTTCGCGTTCGGAATGGCAGTGGGGGTTGGCGGGGAGATTCTCCCTGAGACACTGGAGAGAATGGTGGAGATTTGTGACCAAGTGTTCGTGGACGTTCAGGCGCTAATTCGCACGTTCGATGCGGAAGATGGGAGCGTGAAGCTTGTGGGGTTGAAGGAGAGTGGGTTCTATCATCTCTTACCACGGATTCGGTTCCTCAAGGCTTCTGCTGATGAAGCCGCGTTCATTGATTTGGACGAGGTGAGGCGATGGTGTTGCGTGGTCGTCACTCACGGTAAGGATGGGTGCGAGGTGTTTTGCAAAGATGGGGTTTCGAGGGTTGTGCCGTTTGGGGCTAATCAGGTGGATCCTACCGGCGCCGGTGATTGTTTTCTTGGTGGGTTCGCCGCCGGGATTGTGCGTGGTTTGGATGTGCCTGATGCTGCCTTGTTGGGGAACTTCTTTGGTTCCATTGCCGTGGTACAAGTTGGACCTCCCAAACTTGATTTGAGCTTGTTTCAGGTTTGTTTCTGACTCTCATTTTTCATTATTTGCTTTTCATTGATCATTTCAATTTCATGCCTGTATGTCTTTTGGGTTAGACTATGTTTGGTTACCTGTTGGCTACACTCCATTAGCCAAAATCCAGTTTCACGGCTCTCCGAAGCATGAAAAGTAGAAGTGAACTCTGTGATCTGTTGGTTAAACATTCATTCATTATGAGATGGATGTGAGTAATATTAGAATTGTAATGTACCTTCAGTATAAAGTAATGTGTGATAGAGAATGGTTAATGCAGGTTATATCAATTGACAATATGCTTAATTGAACTTGTGGTTAAGTGTAAGTGAATGGATTGTTAATTATGTTTGGCAGTTGGTTACTGAAAGAACGGAGTTGTTGCAGTAGGGTAGCATGACTTATTATGTTATTCTGTTTATGTTATTTTAGAATTTGAAGTTAGTTATTTGGCTGTTGTTGTAAAATTTTTTCCCCCGGATGTTCAGCAGACACTCTTTTTCTACAACGGCATTAGTTGATTTTCAAATCGGGTGTGAATTTGGGGGGAGTGGGGTTGTTTCCAAAGTGCAGAATGTTATGGATTAGTTTGAGGCTTTGTAGAGATTAAAGCTTGTGTGAGATCTGAGCTTTCCATGTACCCAAAAGTTTTGGCCCGTCATCCTAATTTTTCAAAGACAAGGTTAAGATTTTGCATTTTGGTTTTAAAGCATGTTTAACTATAACTCTATGAACAATATTAAGTTGCATAATAAGTTTTAAGTCTGGAAAATTAAACCATATTAACAGAACGAGATAATTCTCGGACAAGACCAATTGAAGCTCAAGTGAGCTTTCAGCCCCATGCCTGTTATGGTTACTCCTCTGGATGGAAGTTTAGGTCCAATCAATTGACAATCTAAACAGAGTGCCAAAAAAAAGATAGAATGGGGAGAGGGGGGGGGGAATTTTAACTTCCAATAAAACTTGAATCCTGCAGCCTTAATGAGCCTAGAATACAAAATTTGAAATTTAAGTGCTTCAGTCTCCATTTTGGTACAACATGATTCATGATTCACCTATAAATGTTTTAGTTTGTAGTGGTGCGCTCACCTTAACTATAAACTCCTGTTAGATTTCTTATTTCTTTTATCCAGTTATTGTGAGGCTAGTCAATCTAAAGGAAGAAAAAACATAAACATCAAATGTAATGAATATCAAAGAAGCGAGTTAAGGTAAACAAAAGACATGGTAAGATTGAAGAAAGTGTCTGCAACAGATATGATGATAACGTTCATATGGTTGTGGCAGATGACTTCTTGTATTTCTCATTCACTTGATGCTGTGTCTTTTTCATTTTTGCTCTCTGATAAGTTGATAAGTTGCTTCTGTGTCAATGACATTAGCTTGTATCGCAAGAAGTTGAGACTTGAGAGTGTCTGTTTATGTATTGATATGCCCTTCTTAGCAATGGAAAACAGGTGTAATGGTGTTTCTCTCACTTTTATTTCAGATGGTTAAGGATGAGATGCACAAAAGGAAGGTGCAAGATATTCCCTGCTTAGAAAGAAGAGAAGAGTGGCCGGCGTTTCGGAAGCCGTCCGATCAGGATCAATTCCATGCATCTCTTGTTGCTGCCAAAGCCACAATCATGTCTCAGATTCAAGAATCTGGATGGAATCTATTGAGCTCTCCTAAAGCGGTGGAGCAAAATAATGCGAAGGCAAAACTTCCACTAAATTCTGTTCGCGATGAATCAATTCCAAGTGTTGATGGAAAACCCTAATATCATGGGATTGTTGGAGCTCCAAACCTCACTACAATTCTCCAGCACCATTTCTTTTTGTCTCAAATAATTTAGAGATATGTTCTTAGCTTGAAGCAAATTTCATTTTATGGTGTTTTTTCATACACTAAGTCCCACATGTAGCCTAATTGTATTTCTAATTGTACTAAGTTACTGATAAAAAATGTTAAGTAATTCCTAATTCAAGACATCGGAATTTTAGTCTTGTCTGTATGCTCTGGTATCCACTTTTGTGCCATTACTTTCTTCCCGTAGTTTTTTTCCCTTTCCTAATTCAACTACAACTGCAAGTGGGTTTAGTGTTAAGGGATTTAAGCTATTCCTTCTCAATTTGAATCTATATAAATGAATTTTTTTTATAAGTATTTATTCACACACATTTCTATTAAATCTTTAATATTTATACTAAACTCTTATGTTAAGGATTGGACTTTGAACCTCTAATCTTCGAAGCCTTTATAAATGTATATAGTTGATAAAAAAACAAAAAAGCACAATATTTTAGAGCAAAGTATCATTGATGGATATGTTCAGGCTCTTGTTTTGGGTTTAACATTGTGATTGGATTCTGTGTGCCACTGTCATGTGTGAATATTTACCTTTAAAAAATAAAAAGATGCTTTTATGCAAGCTTTCAGCTTGCTTTCTAAGCATACCAAAGTCATACTCTTACTTGAATATAGTGTAATTATGCGATTTATATGTTAAACATGTCATTCTAATTATTTAATTCTATTTTACAAATTATTAAATAAATATTGCATTCGTGTTTTTTTTAATATCCTATTTTAATTAATGCAAAAAAAATCACTTTTAAAACATATCATTAAGTCATCTAGTTTTTTTTTTCCAATTGAAATTAAAAGTAAAGAAATTAATAGTCATCACTATACACGTCAAATCTCTTATTAATTTTGTCACACATAACACTTGTTCATATTCTAATCTTAGGTGTACTTTAGTTCTTGGTTTAGTGCAGTGTGATGTGTTTAAACTAAACGGTTTTCAATCTCTGGGTGAGCCTAAATTCTAATCTTTGGGTGAGATAATGTGTGGTGCATTCTGAACAAACGTATGGCAAAAAAGTACGACACACATTAATTCCTAAAAAAAGAATCTCTAAGTTGATTAGACAATAATAATAACATTCAAAGACAAAATTTAGGCATGAAGGTTTTTCAAAAAGCCCAAAACTCTAAAGAATAATGGAGTGATCTAATATTCCTATTCATTCTTAAAACCACCATTGAGTGCATGTTAATTTTTAATTGGCAAAACGTAAAGTATTTATATTTTGAATATCAACAATTATAATTTATTTGAACACAAATCCTAATTATATTTAACTGATAAAATTATTTTCAACTTTCAATAAAAATACTTTCACTTCTTGTTTTTTAAATCAAACACACCAAAATTCGAATGACCATAATTATCAACCGGTTTACCATCAACATCCAATTTAATAAGCCTAAACGAGGAGTAATCCTTATTGGACGTGAGAGTAATTAAAAGTCATCTAATTTGAAAAATAAAGAGTTAGATTAATATATAAAGCAATTAAAAAGTATTTTTAATTTTTTTATTCTAAATTTTAACTTTCCTAAAATTATTTATACATATAATTATTACTTTTTTAATTCATGCATTTTAGAGAATTATTTTTACATATTTTACTTTCATTTTTTGTTTTTTAAACCAAACACACCAAAATTCAAATGACCATAATTACCAACCGGTTTACCATCAACATCCAATTTAAGCCTAAACGAGAAGTAATCCTTACGAGACGTAAGGGTAATTAAAAGTCATCTAATTTGAAAAATAAAGAGTTAGACTAATATATAAAGCAATTAAAAAGTAACTTTAATATTCTTATTCTAAATTTTAACTTTCCTAAAATTATTTATCCATATAATTATTACTTTTTTAATTCATGCATTTTAGAGAATTATTTTTACATATTTTACTTGGTATTTTAATTTTTTTAATATACAAAATATATGTTATTTTCAATGAAAAAAAACTTACAATTACTTTCATTTTGTTTTCGAAACACAATTAAAGGAATGAAACAAAAACCCTCAATCAAACAAAAACCCTTGCCTCCAAAAAATTGCTGCTGGAAAAACAGTGCAATGCAAATGAGTTGCAAAATGCTCATTCACTAGCCATTTTGTGTTTAGAGACTTGCTCCCCTTGTTCCCTAATCCCTATTTTGTATAATTATGTTCGATTTGATAATTTCATATGACAACTGATATTGTTCATCGTGCTAAATTTACTCCTCTTAGGGTTTACGAATCTCAATTTCCCCCTTTTATTTTCCTTCACCATCAAACACGAAAGAGAACGAGGTTCTTCTTCTACAAGCTCCCATTAATTTCTTCGTGCTATCACTGTATTTTTCTAACAGTTGCTCCCAACCGCACCGAAGATGGCTGAATCAATTTGCAGGTCGCTGCGAGATGGAGCGTTAGAGGGGGAACTTGCGCCCACTCTCACAATCAAGGACTCCCTCGCTTCACCTTTTGCCTCCCACGTTTTCTCTCACATTCTTCTTCAACTCTCCTCGCACGTCGTCGCACGAAAATCTCAGTCACAGTAATTTTACTTTCCCTAAAAATTATACTTCATTTTCTTCATCATTATTGATTATTTGTTTTTAATCTCACAGTTATTATTCTTATAGTGTTTCTTTTGTTACATATAGTGGTATTGTGATTGTTGCACTTTCTCGGAGTCCATCTTCGTATGCTGCTCTGTTAGAAAAGAAGGGAATTGTACTTGCGTCTTCTAACAAATGGTATATATTTTAAAACTTATTTGTGTTTCTTATGTGTGTCGTACTTGTTTAACTGTATTTCTTGTGCTTCATGAAGTTCGGATTTGTTTACTTAGAAGGTTTATGTTCTTTTTGTAGGATTCACATTTTGGATTGTTATACCGATCCTCTTGGTTGGAAGGAGAAGATAAGGAAATCTGGGAATGTTTCAGATCCTTCTAATCAAATTTTGCTTCCTACGAGTTCTTATAAAACTGTGAAGGATATGGATAAGTTGTTTTCGGTGATCACTGAAGTGGGCAGAGGTATTACTATTATGGTTACATTGTTCTTTAACTGAAAGATAACTTGTGAATTATTGTCATTTTTACTAAATAAACATTTTTTGCATCAGTTAATGGATTTCATTCTTTTATCATATATGATATACATGCAGGATTGGTTGGAGAAAATAAAGCGCGCTTCTGTGTTGGCATAGACTCGGTATGTTTTCATGTTGTGATTGTGAAAATATGATAAGAATGATCACAACTTCAAATGAAGTTGGATTTAGTGTGATGGTGTGTTGGAATGAATGTCCATATTACTTAATATGTTGATTTATCAGCCTATAGACGAATACTTTATGATTGTGAAACTTATGAGAAGGTTTTGGTTTTTATTTTTGAGCTAATGTAGGTAACCTTGAAACACTAATTTTTTTTGAGATTTCCCATCTCTTCTTCATGAGATGGCCACAAAATTCCATCTTATATATTATTAGTTTACCAACTTGAGTATTTGACCCTTCCTTATTGTGGGAAAGTGTTGCATGCAATCTGTAGGTTTACATTCTAAGATTCATATTGCTTCTATAGTTACTACTCAGCTACTAGGAATCATATAATCTTTGGCCACATGAAAAGCCGATAGAGACTTGAGTACTCTATGATACTATTCTCTCTTTATTCTTTTCAGTTTGCTTTGCATGGAAACCTTAATGGCTAAAGGATTTACATTGGCTTCGGGCTTCCTCAAGGTTAGAAGCTTTGGGGAAAACTGGAAATCAATCAAATCACAGATGGCATACATCAGTTATCTCATTTAACCCTTTAAATATTCTAGTAAATAAATGAGCCGTTAAGAAGTTATAAGGTATTATGTTACAAATTGGTCTTGGAAAATATTTTTCTCTGAAATCTGTATCTCACTTTCTAAACCTTTTGATGCATGCAAGATTTTATTTTTTTCTTTAACAATTGGAATTCTTGAGCAAGAAGTTTTTAAAATACTTTCCGTTATCAAATAGTAACATGTAAACTAGAGAAAAACTTCCTATTCAATAACTCTTGGTGTAATCTATTTAAGAATGTAGGTTTCTTGATTTTTCTTGTATTTTCTGTTTGTATTTGTGTATGTGTAATCCTAATGGAACCCTATTGGATATTTTCAGCTAAGTGAACTGTTGAGACATGCATCTTTGCAGTCAGTTGCGGCCCTTCTAAGCAATCTGCGTAGCCATGGTATTTGCTCTTGTGCTGTTTTAAACAAAGTTCTCTATATAGTATTGTTTATTATTTAATCAAGTAAATTTGTAAGATTGTCAGAACAGGTGGGATAGTTGATTATTCAGCAGATAATATTTATGGCGTGGATTGACTTGATGCATTAACAATTTCTTTCTTAAATTCATTGCTGTTTTATGGTTGCAGATCAAATTTCAAGTAATTTTGGTTTATTGCATTCCGATCTTCATGAGGATAGGGCTGCATCTGTTCTTGAGTACCTGTCCTCCATGGTGGCCAGTATAGACCCATTTCATGATTCTGCAAATGGTCAGCGAGGACATTTAGAAAACTCCTTTTCTGAGCAAAACTATACCAAGGGAAAATTTACTGTCAGGTCCAAACGCAGAAATGGGCGAGTTAGAGTGACGGTGATCTCTTTCTTCCTGTTAGTAAGCTTATTTTGAATGACTAATCTAAAAAATTGATGAACTGATATGATATCTTACGTATTCAGTGTGAAGAGTTTAAAGTTGGGCCTGAAGGAATCAGCTTTGCATGTGCTTCATCAGTAGATGGAACAACCATTTCTGGCCTACTGCCAAAGGTCAGTCTATAGTTTCTATACATGGAAAAATGGAACTGTGAAGTCATTTCCCTGTCAACGGAGGGAAAAACCTAAGTCCTAACTACCCTTTTGTAATTAGAGATTTTAAATAGTTTTCAGAAGAAAAATGATCTACTAAAGAGATCTTTCGTACATATTGTGTATATATAGTATACATCATAATTTAGATGCCAAGAAAGATGGCACTCAAGCATACATGTTCAACAACTTCCCAGTGTGCTTTGATTCTTTGGTTGAATGACTGAGCACTTCTAGCATCACATTCATCACATTCAGGGTTTTAAATTATGGTTTTGCTGCAGCCCTTTAGGCTGATTTTGACTACATTTACGGTTTGGTCAAGTTAAGTCGCTGCAATTAAAGTGTGGTGGTTACACCACATGATGCAGTTCACCGATTTCAAACCCTTGCAAGCATCTTATTTTCTATGACCGTGGCTGATGATAAAATCAGAATGTTATATCTAATCTTCTACTGGTACAAACTGTATTGGAAATGTCGTAAGTACTACGTTTGTTCACCTACTCAGATACAGACATGAATATACATTTGGAAACAGAGTACATATGTTTAGTTGGATACACAATTAGAAACGCTTGTTAGGAGACGCCAGAGACAAAGCAAGAAATCCTTTGAGATGTGGTGTTGATTTCCTCTTTTTTTTTTTCCCCGAAAAACATAAGAAATTTATGCCCTTTTTTATAGGTACAATTCAATCTCCAGCTTTCAGAGAAGGAGCGAGACGATAGGGCAAAGGTCGTGCTTCCTTTTGAACACCAAGGCATGGAATAATTTGTATTTGTTCCTTTTCTTGCATTGTTTCAATGATATATACACCCTTATACTTCAATGCATATTCTTTTAGGAAATGGTAAACCGATACAAATTTATGATGGTAGAAGATCACTTGAAGAGAGTAGCCGTGAGACAACACCTATTCCAAGTGGTAAAAAGGAGGATTCTGCCATGGGTGAGATTATATATTTCCGTGATTCAGATGATGAGATGCCAGATTCTGATGAGGACCCAGATGATGATTTAGATATATGAATATACTCATTTTAAGTACTTATAATATAAAATGTGCACATTTTACTTGGGGTGCTTATATTTTAAAACAGAGATAATATTAAAAAAATATTTGATGTAAAATTTTTATTTACAAGATGATTCAAATATAAAGAATGGGGATATTCTAATAATTAAGAATAAAATAAAAAATTGAAATGATATATCAATAATCAATAATTATATAAAATTTAGCTAAAAAACATTGTACTTAAGTTTGACATAATTTACTCAAATAAAAAAAGATAAAGGATTTAAATTAGGGATGATAATAGATAGGACACTATAGTACTCATTTCCGTACCATTTTTGAAAAAATATCTCTATACCAATTTCTATCTCAACAAATGATGGAAATAGATTCATTCATGCCAAAATTTAAAATGATGTATCATATTAATATTTTTGTGTTTATCTCTTTCTTGATTAATATTAAATGCATATTAAATTTGTGGATCCTCGTAAACATTAATGAAAAGAGATAGATATATATAAAAATGATAACATGATATTTCATGTTATTTTTTAATATGAGGATATCTATTTCCAAAAATTATCAATGCAAAAAGAGTTTAAGTGAGGCTTATTATTCCAAAATGTTTATTATCAATTTTTTTTTAACCTTTTTTAATTAAAAAAATATTTGTCAATCAATAAAATAAAAATATCAATATATAATATATAAATATTATTAAAATAATTAAATAAGAGTGATAATAGTCTATTTAAAAAGTATGTTGTTGGAAAAAAATATTATGTTAATTGGTCTCAACAAAATTATAAAGCCCAAATAAAATAAACTAAACAAATTTAAATGATTTAATATCTCTTGAAACTCAACATATAAGATATAATTACTAACATATATCCTATAGATATAGGGTATAGATAATGAACAATAATTGATATATAATTATTAACATATATAATTTATTTATAATTTATTTAACATCAATTAAATTAAACTTTTTATAATATTTTATAATATTTTTATATTAAAAAATAGTTCAACATAAAAATAAATGTAGTGTATGTGAACCGTGGATATATACCAAACTTTTTCTCTACATACGTGATTTAATATTCTCCTAAATTCTCAATTTACAAAAAGTATCCAAAGCCATAATATTTACAAATTTATCAATTTTTTAAAAAGTTAAATTAATAATTCAATTATGTGAATAACAGTTTCCTATGATTTTCCCTTTCCCTTATTTTACTTTATAGTAATTCAGTGTACCTATTCAGTATTCACCCATCCCACACCTGATTCTGAACACCAAAAATGTCCACTTCTACGCTTTGCGTGGTTCCCTTTCTCGTGCCGTCCAATCCAACAGCCCATGTCAGCTCCAAGATATTTATTTTTCTAAATATTTTATTTCTTTAAAATATATTAGTACACCAACGAGGACGGAAGATATTTATTTAATTATTTACTAACTATTTATTTATCCTCGTACTGAAAACTCAATAAGATATTTGTTTCTGCTCGTCACCGCCTGTCACTGAATTCCCTATAGCTCCTCCCAATCACTAATCGCCAACTCATAAATTTTGCCAAATCACGCGACGCTCATTGGACCGTCATAATTCAAATCTCACCATCAAAACATCAGCGAGAAAACCGCCATTCTTATTTCTCGGGGTCAATGCCTCAAGCTTCCAAGTTTTCACTGCTGCAAGAAACGCCACCATAAATCACATAACACTCTTCTCAAAATCTCTCAATTCACAAAGAGACTCTTCGAGCGAACCACGACAACGGAATGTTCGACTGCACTTGAAAATTTCAAATTCGGCGGCAATGGACAAATCCGCCGTGCAAAAGAGGCCTGAATGGCTCAACAACCATGCGAAGGCTGCCGGAGATAGAATCGAAGATGTCGGCGGCGGAGGAGACGATGATTCCAGCGACGAAGATGAAGAATGCGACGCCGAGGCTTGGGACACGCTGAGCCGAACCTTCCGGCAAGCTCAGACGGTGCTGGACGAGAACCATAAGCTGATTCAGGAAGTGAATAGCAATCACGAGTCTAAGATCCCTGACAACATGGTGAAGAACGTTGGCCTTATTCGTCAGATCAGCGGTAACATATCCAAGGTTCTCTCTATTTACTCCGATTTATCCATCGATTTTACAAACATTGTTCACCAGCGCCGCGTTTTGGCTTCCTCCGCCGTGAACCACGAGAACCATGACGTTGACTGTGACGACGATAAAGTGGAGAACTCAGGAGACGATTCCGCAGGGCACGTTCCAGAGAAATCGGAGTAATTCTTTGTTACCTTATATTTGCTATGATTGCTATCTTGTTGTCTAATGTCTAGGATGCCATGGGATGTAGTTGATGAAAATTGAAATAAAACGGTTCAGTTAGTTTGATATGTGGTGTTAGTCTGGTTTTTACTGTGAGGACGTGGTGTTTGATTTAATGTGTCAGTGGAGTCTTTTCTGTATGAGTTGTATGGGAAATGATAATAAGCTGAGTTTGCTCATTCCTGGTTCTTTGTTTTGTGTTGTTTTTCCATGTTATAAGGATGCTTGAATTGATGGCTGCTGGAATGCATATCCCTACATTATCTGACCGCAGATACGAGGTATTTATTCCAATGATTAATTTTTGTCTTTCGGAAGTTGTTTTCTATTTCCCCTGAGGGAGGTCTATGAACCTGGGATGTAGGGAAGGGAAAGGGGACAAGACATGGATTGAACCTGTGACATCACCTTAACTGATACGGACCAGAATCTGCAGTGATAACAGAGAGTGATAAGTGGGAATAAACCAGTGAAGCGTTTTGTATTATTGAATGAGAAAAGGAGAAAATACAGAAGGAGAAAGAACTCCAATTGTCCCAGAGCAATGCTCTTATTTAGGGGAATCTCTATACCTTTGCCAATTTATGAATTCTCCAAAGATACCCTCTCACTACCACACACACGCCTATATAACAGAATTGGCCTAACAAACTTCCCCACTACAATGCAAGCTCGGCATCCCCATTCTTTTCTTCTTCCTAGTTCCTAACTAACCTAAAGGTAGTCACGGCCCATTAATATTATGGGTCCTATCATACCATGTCATGGCTAGTGCTGAGTGAGTGTGAGCTTTCAGCCCATTGTATCATGTTTGCTTTGTTATTTTTCTCTTTTATAATATCTCAATCATGAGTAGATAGTACCCCAACAAGGAAGCACAAACACCTCAATATTGTAGTTATGATTCTGTTGGACACGTATCCTCATTGAATACTTCATGAATGCTTTGCATTCACCGTGGTAAAGATGGTCATGGCCAGTGCTATATGAACTATGAGCTCATTTTTCATGCTTGGTTTGTTACCACTATCATTGTGTTCACTTATATTCTAATATCTTGATCATGAGTATATACTAGATAGTACTCAAGTTAGGAAGCCCAAACACTACACTTCAAAATGGTAGTCGCGCTTGTGTTGGACGTGTATCTATGTCAGACACTTCAGAGACACTCAAAATACTCCTAGCCGTGTTTAATTTTTCAAACTTTCATACCATTACAGATGGGAATATCAAAATACATAAATGAATTATGACGTTTTATTATGTTTACATTGAATCATGGTCACTTTTGAAATATTCATTCTCTCTTTTGATTTTAAATTTGTGTATAATGTTAATTTTATATGTGCATTATAGTCATGTGGTGTTCAATAATTTCTAAAATTTGCTGTATCCATGTGTTTTGAGTCTTGACCTGTGGCATATCCGTGCAGCGTGATTCCTAGTGCTTAAGTTTACTGATTTATTAATTTCATTTGAATTAAAGATTAAAGATGTATGAAGAGCATCAATACAAAGGAAACTAGTAAAAACTATTTTACAAGGAGGCTTTTATGAACTGAATTGAAGCCTTTATTTTGAATGATCTTCCTTAGAGCTTCAATTAAACCAAGAGCAAACCACCTTGAGTGAGTTTCCATCACAGTAGGCGTTGGCTACATATATTAATCAACAGTCAACACCTTGTATCAATATTTTCCACACATGTCCAAATTACCTCAGGCGAGTTTTCATCTTGATCCCCTTTATAGGTGTTACTCTCACTTACACCTTAATACACTCATTCATAATGTTTTATCTTTTTTGCATAAGCAATAGTAAGGCTGCATACAATGATCATCCTCCATACCTTCGCGCAGTGAGGAGCCTATTTGGCGCTGGGGTGCACCCCTTACGCATTCACTCATCAACCTCAGCATTTGTATGTCCGCTAAACTTTTTGCCCAGCATTCATGGATGCTGAGCAGAATGATTGATACAATTTGACATTTGTGCTGTTGTATTATATGGTGTGTTTTTCATGTGATTGAATTATGTCGGTGCTGTATGCTATCAGACTATGCAGGTTATGCTTCAATCTATGAAAGTATGACTTTGTATTGTTTTTGTCCCCAATTTAAATTCTATTCGTTTTTAATCTCTGCATTTGCAAAAACACTGCAATTTTAGTCCCTTGCTAGACTAAAAGTACATAGATTTATTTTTTTTAAGGATTAATAAAGAATAAATTTAACAGGGTTTAAAACCAAAAATATTCATATTTTTAAAAGCACAAAAACATATTTAAGTCTAATTCCGTAACTTCGAGACAAGTTATCAGATATGAAGCAGAATTACGGACTTTCATGTAGTAATATAATTGTTTTCCTACTTACACTCATTCTGTAGTAACTAGTGCAGTGGTGCCTGTCAGCCTGTAGAGTTTAACAGAAGGGATGCCTAATGCCTAATTCCTATATCATGGGAATGAATACTGAAATATTATCCAGTCTGCAAAGAAAGGTCATTCTAGGATTGCATTTTAACTGCCAGCTACAAGGTATTGCAGTTCTCCAGAAACTGGAGGCACAAAGTAGTTTTGAGTATAAGAAAACATTGGATTTAGTGTTTTTATGGTACTGAAAAATTTAAACTCAATTTGCTATTCTTCCATAAGGCTAGCCGATGTCGTTATTGGGAGCAAAACCAAGTTTGGTGTTAGGAATTTATTCTAATCAGCTTTGTTGTCAAAATCTTTTTCTATTCAGGATCTTATCACTAGGTCGATAACAGTCTCATATCTCACTGCTCTGCCAGTTGCATTTCATTTATTTTTATGGTATATGTAGCGAAAGGGATGATAGTGAAATTAAGTTAGTAATGTGATCTAAATAGGAACATATTTTAACTAGTTCCTGGAAAGCATTTGCTACTTAAATGATGTGCTTTTCTCGAATGGTGCATATTTGAGGAAATGGGGGAGCAAGAAGCAACAAGAGGGCACCCACTTCTGCAGGAAGATGAAGCTAGAATCCATTATCCACGTAAAACATAATATTAATGTTTTGCAAACTGCAGAGTTAATATTTTTGAGTTTGATATTGTGCTCAAATATTATCATTCAGAAATAAATTTGGGATTCGTCATTTTCAAGGTTTATATTAATTAGGCTTCTGATTGAGTTGTACAAATTTAGATCAATACAGACAGCTTTTTCTATCTGTTTGGTACATAAATGTTTCTTTTGTAATGGAATTGAAGGCACTGATAATCAAATACCTTCTGAAACTTCCTTCTATTCAAATGTCTCTTTCTTGCTCTGCAAATTTTGTCCGCGCGCGTTTTGTTCTGGACACTATGGAGACGATTACCAATAAGTTTGTATGTCCATATTACTAATCTAGCTTGACTTGAATAGTCAGTTTTAAGGTTGAAGTCTTTATTAAATAAATGACAAAATTACTTTTTTGTTTCCAAAGTATTGAGGTTGATTTTTTAATACGTCTTTCTAAATTTACCATTTTTAAAAATTTGCATTCATTTTAAAACTGAATTGTAATACTCTTATTAATTAGGATAAAAAAACATAATAAATATTCCATGAATAATACAATGTTACTCCCTTCGTCCCAAATTGTTTGGCCTTTTAGGAAAAAAATTTTGTTTCAATTTGATTGTCCTTTTAAGATATCAATGCAGTATTAATTTTTTCTTTACAATTTTATCTTTAACTAATTAAACATATTCCTACTTTATTACCAACCACTAACCTTAAGGCTTTACTCTCTTAAGTAAATTTTTTCATTTCCGATACATTAATTATAATAAACTATTATTAGTATTAATTACTGGTTGAAAAAGTAGTACTCCAATAAAATTAGTTGATGGGCAAAATAGAAAATTCAATCTAAAATTTACTAAAATTTAAATTAATGATTATATTCCTTAATCCATGTGCAAAGACTAAAAGGCCAAACAATTTGGAACGGAGGGAGTAAAAAGAAAGCTTCAAATAATTTAGGATGTTTAAAATTTATGTTTTCATTTTTTATTTTGAAAATCGCTATACTTTTCACGTCTATAATATACGATCTCTCAAAAATATGTTGTAATTTTAAAAGTATAAAAAAAACTATGTAAATTGAGCATGAAACTTCAAAGTAAATAATACATTATTTTTAAAAAACTTCAAAGAATTTAGGTAATTTAACAATATCTTATTCATTTTTATTTTGAAAAACACCGTATTCTTGTATAATACATGATTTTAAAAAAATTGTTTTAATTTTAAAAATATAAAAAATATGTAAATTTACTTAAAATCTTCAAAGTGAATAATACATTGCTTTTAGAAAGCTTCAAATAATTTAGGTAATTTGAAAATTTTGTATTTTTTTTTATTTTGAAATACATCATATTCTTCAATTGTATAGTATATGGTCTATAAAAAAAATTATTGTAATTTTAAAAATACAAACTTTTTTATAAATTGTGCTAAAAATTTTAAAGTGAATAAGACATTATTTTTAAAAGCTTTAAATAATATAGGTAATTTAAAAACATCCTATTCTTCAAGGTTAGTACATGATTTCTAAAAATTATTTTTTAAAAAACATAAAAAATTATGAAAATTGACCTAGAATTCTCTAAGCGAATAACACATTATTTTTAAAAAAACATTAAAAATTTTAGGTAATTTAAAAACACCCTTTTCATTTTTATTTTGAAAAAAAACCATATTCTTCAAATGATAGTACACGATCTTAAAAAAAATTGTTGCAATTTAAAAATAAAAGAAATAGTGTAAATTCCGCTAGAAACTTCAAATTGAATAATACATTATTTTTATAAAGCTTTAAATAATTTAGATAATTTAAAAATTCTGTTTTCATTTTTATTTTGAAAAACACCATATTCTTCAAGTGTATAATATACGATCTTTAAAAAAACTATTGCAATTTTAAAAATATAAAGTTTTTTTGTAAATTGTGCTAGAAACTTCAAAGTGAATAAGACATTACTTTCAAAAAGATTCAAATAATTTAGGTAATTGAAAAACGCCATATTCATTTTGATTTCGAAAAACACCATATTCTTTAAGTGTATTGTACACGATCGCTAAAAATTTGTTGCTTTTTAGAATATAAAAAGTTATGTAAATTGACCTAGAATCTTCAAAATGAATAATACAATATTTTTAGAAAGCTTTAGCAATTCTGCTAATTTAAAAACATTCTATTCATTTTTAATTCGAAAAATACCCAATTCTTCGAACTTATAATACACGACCTCCAAAAAAACTGTAGCAATTTATAAATATAAAAAATACTGTAAAATGAGCTAGAAACTTCAAATTGAATAATACATTATTTTCACTAAACTTCAAATAATTTAGGTAATTTAAAAATCTCGTTCTCAATTTTATTTTGAAAAACCACTACATTCTTCAAAAGTTTACTATCTCAAAAAACCTGTTGCAGTTTTAAAAATATAAAATTGTTGAAACTATGCAAGAAACATCAAAGTAAATAAGAAATTATTTTCAAAAAACTTCAAATAATTTAGGTAATTTAAAAATATCATATTCATTCTTTTTTGAAATGCACCATAATTCTTCAAGCGTATAGTACAAGATCTCTAAAAACATGTTGTACTTTTAAAAATATAAAAAATTATGTAAATTGACCTAGAATCTTCAAAGTGAATAATATATTTTTTTAGAAAGCATCAAATAATTTAGGTAATTTGAAAACACCATATTCATTTTCATTTCGTAAAACACTCTATTCTCCAAGTGTATTATTGTACATGATCTCTAAAAAAACTATTACATTTTTAAAAATATAAAAATATAAAAATTATATAAATAGAGCTTGAAACTTCAAAGGGAATAATACTCTCTTTTAAGAAAGCTTCAAATAATTTAGGTAATTTCAAAATACCCTAAATATTTTTATTTCAAAAAATATCTTATTTTTTAAGTGTATAGTATACATGTGTTATAAAACAGTTTCAATGTTAAAAATATAAAAATTAGGTAAATTAGTTTGAGTTTTAAAAGTGAATAAGACAATGTTTTCAAAAGCTCCAAAAAATTTAGGTAATTTCAAAATAGCGTTTTTATTTTTATTTCGAAAAACACTCTATTATTTAAGTATATAGTATACGATCTCTAAAAAAATGTTGTTCTTTTAAAAATATAAAAATTATGTAAATCTAGTTAGAAACTTCAAAGTAAATAATATATTGTATTCAGAAAGTTTCAAATAATTTAGGTAATTTAAAATACACATGTTTATTTCTATTTTGAAAAATACCATATTCTTCAAGTGTATAGTACATGTTCTAAAAAAATTGTTATAATTTTGAAAATATATTAAAAAAATGCAAATTTAGGTAGAAACTTCAAAGTAAACAATACAATATTTTGATAAAGCTTCATATAATTTAGATAATTTATGAAAACCTATTCATCAACTGTATAGCACACGATCTCCAAAAAAACCGTTGCAATTTTAAAATAATAAAAACACCATATTTTTCAACTGGATAAATTATAATACACAATCTCAATAAAAACCGTTGCAATTTATTTATAAAAAATATGTAAATTGAGCTAAAAACTTCAAAGTAAATATTAAATTATTTTCAAAAACTATTACAATTTTAAAAATATAAAAATTATGTAAAATGAGCTTGAATCTTCAAAGTTAATAATACATTGATTTCATAAAGCTTTAAATCATTTAGGTAATTTAAAAGTTTCGTATTCATTTTTGTTTCGAAAAAAACCATATTCTTCAAGTGTATAATATACGATCTCCAGAAAAACGGTTGCAAATTCGAATATATAAATTTTTTTTATAAATTATGCTAGAAACTTCAAAGTGAACAAGACATTATTTTCAAAAAGCTTCAAATAATTGAGGTAATTTAAAAGCACCCTATTAATTTTTATTTCGAAAAACACACTATTATTCAAGTGCATAGTACAAAAACTCTAAAAAAACAGTTGTATTTTTAAAAATATAAAAAATTGTGTGAATCGACTTAGAATCTTCAAAGTGAATAATAAATTATTTAGGCAGTTTAAAATAAATTATTTAGGTAGTTTAAAATAAATTATTTAGGTAATTTAAAAATATCTTATTCATTTTTACTTCAAAAAATAGTAAAACACTGTATTGTTCAAGTGTATGATACACAATCTCTAATAAAAACTATTGTAATTTTAAAAATATAATTTTTTTTTAAAATTGACTTAGAAACTTTAAAGTAAATAATACATTATTTTCATAAATTTTTAAGTAATTTAAAAACAGCTTATTCATTTTTATTTCAAAAAACACCTTATTCTTCAAGTGTATAGTATATAATTTTAAAAAAATAAAAATGATGTAAATTGAGCTAGAAACTTCAAAGCGAATAATAAATTGATTTTAGAAACATTCAAAAAATTTACGAAAATTAAATAACGCATTTTTGTTTTTATTTAAAAAAATACTCAATTCTTCAATTGCATATAGTGCACCATCACTAAAAAAATTGTTTCCATTTTTAAAATATACAAAAATATGTAAATTGAGCAAGAAACATCAAAGTGAATATTACATTATTTCTAGAAAGCTTCAAATAATTTAGTTAATTTAAAAATACCATATTCTTTTTTTTTTCCTAAAAACACCCTATTCTCCACATTTATTTTACGAGATCTCCAAAAAACTCTTGCACTTTTCAAAATATAAAATTTATGTAACTTGAGATTGAATGTTCAAAGTGAATAATATAATATTTTCAAAAAGCTATAAATAATTTATGTAATTTAAAAAAACCCTCTTCATTTATATTCTAAAAAATAGTAAAACACTGTATTATTCAAGTGTATAGTACATCATCTTTAAAAAAATAGTAGCAGTTTTAAAAATATAAAATATTTTGTAAATTGACATAGAAACTTCAAAGTGAACAATACATTATTTTTAGAAATCTTTAAATAATTTTGGTAATTTAAAAACACCCTATTCATTTTTATTTAGAAAAAATATAATGTAATTTTTAAAATATAAAAATTATGTAAATTGAGCCAGAAATGTTCAAAGTGAATAATACAATCTCCATGTTTATTGTACACAATCTCCAAAATATTGTTGTACTTTTCAATATATAAAAATTATGTAACTTGAGATTGAATGTTCAAAGTGAATAATACAATGTTTTCAAAAAGTTTTAAATAATGGCAAATGATATTTAGTGTCCTAAGGGCACTATTTAAGAGCCTAAATATAGTAAAAATGTATTGGAATGTGTAGTTTTGTATATTCCCGAGAGACGGACCGAGAGACAGAACAATGTACTCTTTTGATTGTTTTTCTACTTCTAGTAATTTTATCTAGTGCACTTAGGGCATAATAGATATCAAGACCCTTAAATAATTTATGTAATTTAAAACACTCACTTCATTTTTATTTCCAAAAATAGTATAACATCGTATTATTCAAGTGTATAGTACACCATCTCTAGTAAAAACGATTGCAGTTTTAAAAATATAAAATATTTTATAAATTGACTTAGAATATTCAAAGTGAACAATACATTGTTTTTATAAATCTTTAAATAATTTTGGTAATTTAAAAACACTCTATTCATTTTTATTTCGAAAAACACCACATTCTTCAAGTGTATAGTGCATGTTCTATAAAAAAATTGTTGTAATTTTAAAAATATAAAAATTTTGTAAACTGAGCTAGAAACTTCAAAATGAATAATATATTGATTTTAAAAACATTTTAATAATTTAGGAAATTTAAAACAAATGTGTTTTCATTTTTATTTCAAAGAATATCCAATTCTTCAATTATATATAGTACATGATCACTAAAATCATTGTTTTATTTTAAAAAATATAAAAAAATTTGTAAATTGAGTTAGAAACGTAAAAGTGAACATTACATTATTTTTAGACAAATACTTCAGTTAATTTAAAAACACCATTTTCATTTTTATTTCGAAAAAACACCTTATTCTCGATGTTTATTGTATACAATCTCCGAAAAACTGTTGTATTTTTCAAAATATAAAAAATTATGTAACTTGAGCTAGAATCTTCAAAGTGAATAATACGATGTTTTCAAAAAGTTTAAATAATTTATGTAATTTAAAGACATCATCTTCATTTTTATTTCAAAAATTATTAAAACACCGTATTATTCAAGTGTATAGTACACGATCTCCAATAAAAACGATTGTAGTTTTAAAAATATAAAAAAATTTGTAGATTGACATGAAAACTTCAAAGTGAACAATATTTCAGAAATTTTTAAATAATTTAAATACATCCTATTCATTTTTATTTCGAAAACATCATATTCTTCAAGTGTATAGCACACATTCTCTAAAATAGCGGTTGTGATTTAAAAAATATAAAAATTATGTAAATTGAGCTAGAAACTTCAAAGCAAATCATACATTGATTTTAGAAACATTTTCATTATTTAGGAAATTTTTTTTTAAAAAAAATCTGTTTTCATTTTTATTTCAGAAAATACTCAATTCTTCAATTGTATATAGTACATGATCACTAAAAAATTGTTTCAATTTTAAAAATAAAAAAAATATAAATTGAGCTAGAAATATCAAAGTAAATATTACATTATTTTTAGAAAGCTTCAAATAATTTAGTTAATTTAAAAATACATTATTCATTTTTATTTCAAAAAACACTATTCTCCATGTTTATTGTACACGATCTCCGAAAAACTGATGCAATTTTTAAAATATAAAATTTATGTAACTTGACTACAATCTTCAAAGTGAATAATACACTGTTTTCTAAAAGCTTTAAATAATTTAAAAGCACCCTCTTAATTTTCATTTCAAAAAATAGTAAAACACCGTATTATTCAAGTGTAGCACAAGATCTCTAATAAAAGCAGCTGCAATTTTAATAATATATTGCTTTTATAAATTTTCAAATAATTTAGGTAATTTAAAAAATGTGTTTTAATTTTTATTTTAAAAAATACCCTATTCTTCTAGTGTATTGTATATGATCTCTAACAAATTGATGTATTTTTAAAATTAGAAAAAACTATACAAATTGATTTAGATACTTCAAATTGGATAATACATTAATTTTAGAAAGCTTCAAATAATTTAGATAATTTAAAATATTCCTATTCATTTTTATTTTGAAAAGCACTCAATTCTATAAGTGTATAGTACACGATATTAAAATAAATGTTTGCAATTTTAAAAACATTATAAATAATATAGATTGAGCTAGAAATTTCAAAGTGAATAAATCATTTTTATCGGAAACCTTTAAATAATTTGGGTAATTTAAAAAAAGCGTTTTCATTTATATTTCGAAAAAACACACTATTCTTCAAGTGTATAGTACATGATTTATAAAAACAAATTGTATTTTTAAAAATATAAAAATTATGTAAATTGACCTAAATTTTTCAAATTAAATAATACATCATTTTTAGAAAGCTTCAAATAAATTTTTTTACTTTTATTTCCTATTTATTTTTATTTCCAAAAACACAATTTTCTTCAAATGTACACGATCTCTAAAAAAAACTTGTTGCAATTTTAGAAGTATAAAAAATTATGTAAATTGAACTTGTTACTTCAAAATGAATATTACATTATTTTAAGAAAGCTATAAATAATTTATATAACTTAAAAATACAATATTTTTTAATTTTGAAAAGCACATATTCTTCAAGTATATAGTACACGATCTCTAAAAAAATTGTTGTATTTTTAAAAATACAAATAAAAATTGTAAGTTGACTTAAAATCTTCAAAGTGAATAAGACATCATTTACATAACAACTATATATAATTTAGGTAATTTAAAAACACCCAATTCATTTTTATTTCGGAAACACTGTATTTTCTAGTGTATAGTACATGATCTTTAAAAAAATTGTTGCAATTTTAAAAATGAATCTTTTTTAATGAAAATAGAGCTAGAAACTTCAAAGCGAATAATATATTATTTTATGAAACCTTCAAGGTAATTTAAAAAAATATGTTTTCATTTTTATTTCGAAAGACACATATTCTTAAAGTCTATAGTACACGATCTCTAAAAAAACACAATAAAATTTTAAAAATGAATAATACAGTATTTTCATAAACAATCAAATAAATTAGTTAATTTAAGAAAAAACAATTTTTTATTTTTATTTCAAAAAACATCATATTCATAAAGTGTATAATACATGATCTCTAAAAAAGGCTGTTGTAATTTTAAAAATATAAAAAATCATGTATATTGAGCTAGAAATTTCAAAATGAATAATACATTTTTATTAGAAACCTTCAAACAATTTAAGTAATTTAAAAAAATTGTTTTCATTTATTTTATTTTTTTTAAAAAAAACCTATTCTTCAAGTGTCTACACGATCTCTAAAAAATTGTTGTATTTTAAAATATAAAAATTATGTAAATTGGCCTTGAATCTTCAAAGTGAATAATACATTATTTTTAAACTATTTTAAATAATTTAGGTAATTTAAAAACACCATTTCCTTTTTTTTAAAAAAACCCTTTTTTTCTTCAAATGTATTGTATATGATCTCTAAAAAAATTATTGCAACGTCAAAAATATAAAAAATTATTTAAATTGTACTTTTAACATCAAGCTGAATAGTAAATTATTTTAATAAATCTATAAATAATTTAGGTAATTTAAAAGACCATTTTTTTTATTTCGAAAAACACACTATTCTTCAAGTGTATAATACATGATCTGTAAAAAAACTATTTTATTTTTAAAAATATAAAAAAATTTGTAAGTTGACCTAGAATCATCATATTGAACAAGACATTATTTTCAAAAAAGCTACAACTAATTTAGGTTTTTTGAAAACACCATATTCATTTTTATTTCGAAAACACCATATTTTTCAAAAATATAAAAGTTTATGTTAATTGAGTTAGAAACTTCAAAGTGGATAATATATTATTTTAAAAAGCTTTAAATAATTTAGGTAATTTCAAAACACCCAATTTATTTTTATTTTTAAAAACACCTTATTCTATAAGTGTATAGTACACGATCTCTAAAAAAAACGTTTGCCACTTTAAAAATATTTAAAATAATACAAATTTAACTAGAAACTTCAAAGTGAAAAATACAATATTTCCAGACACCTTCAAATAATTGAGGTAATTTTAAAAAAAAACACTTTTTCATTTTTATTTAAAAAAAATCTATTAATCAAGTGTATAGTATACGATCTCTAAAAAACTGTTGCAATATTAAAAAAATAAAAAATCATATATATTGTGCTAGAAACTTCAAAGTGAATCAAATAATTTAGGTAATTCTAAAAATGCATTCTCATTTATATTTAAAAAATACTCTATTCTTCAAGTGTATAGTACATGATCTCAAAAAATTTGATGTATTTTTGAAAATATAAAAATTATGAAAATTGACCTAGAATCTTCAAAGTGAATAATACATTATTTTTAGAAAGTTTCAAATAATTTAAATAATTTCAAAACGTCATTTTCATTTTAATTTCGAAAAACACAAAGTCTATAATGCACGATCTCTATAAAAAAAAACTATTGCAATGTTAGAAATATAAAAATTATTTAAATTGAGCTTGTATGACATCAAAGGGAATATTATATTATTTTAGAAAATCTATAAATAATTTAGGTAATTTAAAAAGGCCATATTTTTTTATTTTGAAAATCGCCCTATTAGTGTATAGAACATGATCTCTAAAAAGTTGTTTTTATTTTTAACAATATAAAAATTTTTGTAAGTTGACCTAGAATCTTCAAAGTGAACAAGACATTATTTTCAGAAAAACTACAATTAATTTAGGTAATTGAAAAACATCCCATTTGTTTTTATTTAGAAAACACCATATTTTTTTAGTACACGATCTCTAAAAAAATTGTTGTAATTTTAAAAATGCAAAAATTACGAAAATGGAGTTAGAAACATTAAAACGAATAATACATTGTTTTCTAAAACCTTCAAAAAATTTAGGTAACTTAGAAAAAGAGTTTTCATTTTTATTTCGAAAAACACCATATTCTTCAAGTTTATATAGTACACGATCTCTGAAAAACAATTGTAATTTAAAAAATAAAAAGAAATATGTAATTTGAGCTAAAAAAAAACAAAGTGAATAATACATTATTTTCATAAACCTTCAGATAATTTAGGTAATTTAAGAAAAAAAAATTCTTTTTTTTTTCAAAAAACACCATGTTCATCAAGTGTATAATACAGATCTCTAAAAAACTGTTGTAATTTTAAAAATATAAAAAATCATGTATATTGAGATAGAAATTTCAAATTGAATAATATATTTTTTATCAAAAGCCTTCAAATAATTTCGGTAATTTTAAAAATGTGTTTTCATTTATATTTAAAAAAAAACATATTTTTCAAGTGTATATAGTATACGATCTCTATAAAAAAATTTGTATTTTTTAAAATATAAAAAATTATGTAAATTGATCTTGAATCTTGAGAGTGAATAATACATTGTTTCCCGTAAGTTTCAAATAATTTAGGTAATTTAAAAAAACTCTATTAATTTTTATTTTGAAAAATACTCTTTTATTCAACTGTATAGTACATGATCTCTAAAAAAACTATTGCAATTTTTGAAATATAAAAAATTATGTAAATTGAGCTTGTCATTTCAATGTGAATAGTACATTATTTTAAAAAAGCTATAAATAATTTAGGTCATTTAAAAATAACATTTTTTTTAAAATTTTGAAAACATCCTATTCTTCAGGTGTATAGTACACGATCTATAAAAAATTGTTTTATTTTTCAAAATATAATAAGCTTTGTAAGTTGACCTAGAATATTAAGAGAGAATAAGACATTATTTTTATAAAAGATAAAAATAATTTAGGCAATTTAAAAACACCCTATTATTTTTTATTTCAAAACCACTATATTTTTCTAGTGTATAGTAAACGATTCCTAAAAAAACTATTATAATTTTAAAAATGAAAAAAATTATGAAAATGGAGCTAGATAATCAAAGCGAATAATACATTGTTTTCTGAAACCTTCACATACTTTAGGTAATTTAAAAAACCCGTTTTTATATTTAACTCGAAAAACACCATATTCTTCAAGTCTAAACTACATTATCTCTAAAATACCGGTTGCAATAAAAATAATAAAAATTATTTAAATTGAGCTACAAACTTCAAACTGAATAATACATTGTTTGTATAAGGCTTCAAATAATTTAGTTGATCTAAAAACACTCAGCTCATTTTTATCTCGAAAAACGCTCTATTCTTCAAGTGTATAGTACATTATCTCTAAAAAAAACTGCTGAATTTTTTAAAATATAAAAAATTATGAAAGTTGAGCTTGAAAATTAAAAGTTAATAATACATTATTTTCAAAAACCCTAAAATAATTTAGGTAATTTGAAAAATGTGTTTTCATTCTTCTAGTATACTGTACACGATCTCTTAAAAATTGTTGTATTTTCAAAAATATAAAAAATTATGTAAATTGAGTTAGAAACTTCAAAGTGGATAATACATTAATTTCAGAAAGCTTCAAAAAATTTAGGTAATTTCAAATACCCTATTCATTTTTATTTTGAAAAACACCTTATTCTATAAGTGTATAGTACATTATCTCTAAAAAACGTTTCCAATTTTAAAAATATTTAAAATAATGTAAATTGAGCTATAAAATTTAAAGTGAAAAATACTTTATTTTGATAAACCTTCAAATAATTAAGTTAATTAGAAAAAACACTTTTTTATTTCAAAAAAATTCTATTAATCAAGTGTAGTACATGATCTCTAAAAGACTGTTACAATTTTAAAAATTTTAAAAATCAAGTATATTGAGCTAGAAACGTCAAAGTGAATAAAATAATTTAGGTGATTTAAAATATTTTTTTTATTTATATTTAAAAAAAACACCATATTCGTCAAGTGTATATAGTACACGATCTAAAAAAATTGTTGTGTTTTTAAAGATATAAAAAAATGAAAATTGACCTAGAATTTTCAAAGTGAATAATACATTGTTTTTAGAAAGTTTCAAATAATCTAAGTAATTTAAAAACACCTTTTTCGTTTTTATTTCGAAAAGCACCATTTTTCTTCAAGTGTATAGTACACGATCTTAAAAAAAATTATTTAATTTTAGAAATATAAAAAATTATTTAAATTGAGCTTGTAACATCAAATTGAACAATATATACACCATTTTTAAAGTGTTGTATCATACACCAATAAAAAAATATGAACTACATGTGGTTTTCAATTAAATGTATTATTTCATACACCTTTTGTTTATTTATATTTGTTATTTATTAAGTTTTTTAAACCCGTTATAAGTAGATTTTAATATCTACTAATTTTAAAGTGGTGTACCATACACAAGTTATAAAATTATATTTAATTGATTATAGCCCGTTTAAAAGAAAAAAGATCAAATAGGTATGCATACACACAAAATATATAATTTATTATTGTATTAAACATTTTCGATTGAGTTTTGTATACATTTTATTATGTGGTATACTATACACCACTTGAAACGTGGTGTTTAGTAGAAGGAACCTTGATCCTTTTACTTTTAAACGGGTTATAATTAATTAAATATAATTTTATAACTTGTGTATGATAGACTACTTTAAAATTGGTGAATATTAAAATCCACTTATAACGGATTTAAAAAACTTAATAAATAACAAATATAAATAAACAAAAGGTGTATAAAATAATACATTTAATTTAAAACTGCATTCATATTTTTTTATTGGTATATGGTACACCAATTTAAAAATGGTGTTTCATAAAATCCACCAAAGATCCTGCTTAATTCAACTATCTCTCCTATTTAAAAGAAATTAATCTCAAATATCCAGTGCACACCCAAAAATATGAACTTTCTCACTCAAACAGAAAAATTGAAGTGGGTAGGGACGATTCATTTGGTTGACTGAGAGGCCCCAGCGGTTTCTGGGACTATCTAATAATCAACGA
Organism: Cyamopsis tetragonoloba; assembly: GCA_037177725.1. NCBI lineage: Eukaryota > Viridiplantae > Streptophyta > Magnoliopsida > Fabales > Fabaceae > Cyamopsis > Cyamopsis tetragonoloba. The sequence continues at coordinate 68,736,951 of CM074119.1, forward strand.
TACTCGATGAACACGATGATACTCAATAAAAGTATTGAATCCAACATACCAACAACATTTGATTTGATGAACAATACAATACAATACAATGTGCCCCTAATCAGTAATTAATAGTAGTATCAATCTTCTAATATTATTTTATTACTATTATTATTATTATTATGCACTAGTAGTAGAGAATCAGTGTAACGTGGAGTAAAGAAGAAGAAGAAGAAAAGACATTCAATCGTGTCTTTCTCTCTGTTTTGTTTCCATTCTAAAGATCCCTATTTAACATTGCATTGCCCCAAGAATCACAACTACTTCCATTCATGGGCAGTTACCGTGTCTGCGTTTGCTTCCAGCGGAGGTTCAAGGCGGCGGACGCCGTGCCGCCCCTTGACATTCGAGACCTCTTCCACCACTACTCCGACGGTGGGACTCACATGACCCCCGACCAGCTCTGCCGCTTCCTCTCGGAGGTTCAAGGCGAGGACGTTGATGTCGACGTTGCTCAGAAGGTGGTGGAGCAGGTTGTTCAGAAGCGCCACCACATTACCAAATTCGCCAGGCATTCTCTCTCCGTCGACGACTTCTTTCACTTCCTCTTCTCGCCGGAACTCAATCCCCCAATCACATCTCAGGTCCTCTCTCTCTTCCATTTCTATTTTAGTTATGGTTTAAAAGTGTGATCAGCTGCAAAATCACAGTTTCGACCTAAATTGAAATTGTATTAGATAGTGATTGAAGTATGCCGTCGCCACATCTGACCATTTTCCCCTCAATCGCGCGATCAATGTTTCAAATTACAATTGCAGTTGTAATTTAAATATTTAATTATAGTCGCATTGCATTTACAGTGACTTTACATAAATGTAGCTAAATGTGGTTGTATAAGGCCAATGTGGACCATGATCATGATCTGATGAGGTTTCAATATCTGTCAAAACCATAGTATTGTGGCATAATGTCGTAGTGGGGACTTGATTTGAAATCTTTTGACGTGACCTTGACTGCAATTTGAACTCTTGTTTTAGTTAACAATGTGTGTTTGTAAGTGTATGTGATTGATGTGTTACTCATTTCAGGTTCATCAAGATATGAAGGCTCCATTGTCGCATTATTTCATATATACTGGCCATAACTCCTACCTCACTGGCAATCAAATCAGCAGTGACTGTAGTGATGTCCCCATCATAAAGGCTTTGAACAGAGGCGTCAGAGTTGTTGAGCTTGATCTATGGCCTAATTCCACCAAAGATGATGTCCTTGTTTTACATGGAAGGTAAGGTAGTACTTTTCATTCTATTTCTGTCAAATGTCTACAATTTGAATTTATTATGTTTCCCTTTCAGAATTACTTGTAAATTGGTAAGACTTATGGTAAATTGGTAATGCATCTCTTTTTAGAAGTAAATAAAAGAATAAAATCATTATTGAATCTATTGTTTGGTTGATAGTTGATGACTTGATGCTGAATAAGTAAATAACTACTTTCTGAATATGTTCGTTTTTTAAAACCAGGGTTTCTAAAAGTTTCCTAATTAAGTATCTGCTTGGTGAATGTAGGACATTGACAACTCCTGTGGAGCTCATAAAATGTTTGAGATCCATTAAAGAACACGCTTTCTCTGCATCTCCGTACCCAGTCATAATAACTCTAGAAGACCATCTTACACCAGACCTTCAAGCTAAAGTTGCTGAGGTAATCTGTCATATGTCATATCTGAAATGAGTAAATCACAAAGGATCACAGGAGTTTGAGATTAAATCTTGATGCTGTTTCTATGTTAGATGATTAAGCAAACATTCGGAGATATGCTGTTTTGTCCGAATCATGAAAATTTGAAGGTTTTTCCTTCTCCTGAAGAACTGAAGTATCGGGTCATGATATCAACAAAGCCTCCAAAAGAGTACCTCTCATGCAAAAGTGTGAAGGAGAATTCCAAAAGATTGAAGAAATCTAAGGATTCTGATGAAGATGACTAGGGAAAGGAGGTCACTGAAGTTGCAAAAGGCCAAAATGAAGATGACACGGTGAACTAAGAATTTCTCTTCACAATAAACTCTATTCTCTCAAGATTATACTATCTTTATTGTCTTCCAATATGGTGTTCTATTTTCTTATAGGGTGACTCTGACACAAATCAGCATAGTGACAATGATGAGTCAGATGATGATGACTCTGAAACAAATCAGCAGAGCGATTATAAGCGTCTAATTGCAATTCGCGCTGGAAAACCAAAAGGAAGTCTAAAGGAAGCATTGAAAGTTGAAGATGATGAAGTTAGACGCCTTAGCTTAAGTGAGCAAGCCCTTGAAAAGGCTGCTGAAACCCTTGAAACTGATCTTATTCGGTATAATCTGGTTCCTTATCAAATATCAGATTCAGATATACTACTCTACCATAAATATGCAAACAATCTACTATTACTAATGATCTATTCGTAATGCTATCAATTTTGTACAATAGATTCACCCAGAAAAACTTTTTGAGGGTGTACCCCAAGGGTACAAGGGTCAATTCCTCCAACTACAAGCCAATGATTGGCTGGATGCATGGTGCTCAAATGGTTGCATTCAATATGCAGGTTTTCATTTTGTACTTCACTTTTTCCCCTTTATTCTGAATGGCAACATATACAATTTTGGTTCACTAATTAGAATTCTCTGGATTGATTTTTGCCTGTTTGTCTATGCTGAAAATTTCTTGATCTCACTATCTTATATGTTCTTTCGTGACTAACATAATTACAACATAGTTCTGAAAATTGCAGCAGTGGTGATTTAAAATTTCATTATATTCTAATATCGATGCATCTAAAGTTTCAACACAATCTCAATTCACTTCAACATTGTTATGGTATAATTACATAACATTAGTGTTAAATTCATATTGAATGATCAATGCTTCACCTTTTTCTCATCTTGACTCATTATTCTATAGGAAGTAAATTTCTGTAAACTTTTGAAACATCAGACTATAAGGCTCTGTTTCAATGGCAGGGATATGGCAAAAATCTATGGTTGATGCATGGAATGTTTAGATCAAATGGGGGATGTGGTTATGTGAAAAAACCAGAGTTTCTAATCCATGCAGGTCCAAACAATGAAGTATTCAATCCTAAAGATAAATTACCAGTGAAGAAGACTCTAAAGGTAAGAATGTTGTCAGAATGAAAGAATTAGCAAATGGGTATTTTTCTGACATTGCATTTAATTTAATCTCGCTGGACAGGTAAAAATTTATGTGGGAGATGGATGGCGTATGGATTTCAAACAAACTCACTTTGACTTGTACTCTCCTCCAGATTTTTATGCCAGGGTAAATTTAATTATCCTCAACTTGCAACATAACTCCTAATAACTGATACTTGCTGTATTTCTAATTTTATGGCAATGGTAATTATGTGCTTATGTATATCATCCGTTTGCATGAGCTTCTCAAAAAGTGATCATGTGTTAGAGATAACTTCTAAAAGAGTTGAGATAAAGAAGTTTATTGGAGAAGCTGACCTTCGAAGTGTATGTTTCTTATAACCTTTGAAATTTTACTGGGATAAGCACTTCTACTCAGATAGTTTTTGGAAAAGATAGGGAAACTTTCTTAACAAGCTAACCTTTGAAATGTACATAGAAACAACTTCTGACATTAGTATTTATGCTGAGAATTTTTATTTCTATAAACACTTCCCAAGAAACCCATCCAAATAGGCTCATAACCGGTGTAAGCATCTTTACTATTATAAGCTTAGACAACTTTCAGCTGTAATTTTTTTCTCTGTAATGCAGGCTGTGGAGATATAATATTAATTTAATACTTTTTATTTTTGCACTTCTTGCATGAGATAAGTCAAATTTGTGTGACAGGTTGGTATAGCTGGAGTGCCAGCTGATGAGACAATGAAGAAAACTAAGATAATAGAAGATGATTGGATTCCTGCTTGGGAACAAGAGTTCACCTTCTCTTTAACTGTCCCTGAACTTGCTTTGCTCAGAGTGGAAGTGCATGAATATGACATGTCTGAGACCGATGATTTTGCCGGCCAAACTTGTTTACCCGTCGCTGAACTGAAGCAAGGTATCCACGCTGTTCCACTCTATGATCGTAAAGGAGAGAAGTACAATTCAGTTAGGCTTCTTATGAGATTTGAGTTCATTTAAACTTTTCCTCTAAACAATATTGTAACAACTCTCTCCCTGGGTTTAAGTCAGCTGGATTTTGCCAAAAACATGTATATTTTTTATAACTTGTTTATTTGATTATGTAATGTGGTAAACAATCAATGGTGTTAGGATTAAAGATGACAGATTGACAAGGAGCCAAATGGCACTAAGTATTAAGTTACTGAGAATTTAGTAATCAAGTTTTCAACTTGTTTGTTCCGATGTACCAAAAAAAAAAAACACTTGTTTGTTTCCTTTATAATTTCAGATTTTTTATATCCTTATAACCAAATGGAACTTAACGTAAATAGCCTGTTTGTTTAGGATTTCAATCACAGGAAACTGATTTCTCACAAAATCATGTAATTCTAACTATGCATACTGGTCTTATTTTCCCTTCTCCCTCCCCTTAAAAATTTGTGTATTTCATTTTTTAACTGTTATGTTAGTTTTAAAAAACTTCTCAATGGACCGAAATCTCTATGATCTGGTGATTTTCTGTCTCCTTTTTATATATTATGAACTATGAATTCTTTTGTCCTGCGAATTTTTTTCCATTTGCAAAGCTAGAATCTAAAATCTTATTTAAAAGGAATCAATCATTTATCATTTAAACCAATCATCTCCTAATAAAGTACATCCAATTTGTTACTTTATATATGTCTCATTCATTTTTACTCTTCCCTTTATATACTCAATGCGAATCTTATTTTTTCGCATTGCTTACCCACGCATCACTTTGAATATTCCCAACGTTTATTTCATTTTGTAGTGCTACTTTTATTTCAAGGGAAATTATAAGGCTTAACATTAGTTACCTTGAGATATGTCTCATTCAAATGCGAAATGCGTTGGACCAAAAAAAAAAAATGAAATGTGTCATTGGTTCAAAAAAAGAAAGGAAAAAAAAAAAAAAGAGAAATGTGTCACTAAAGAAAGCACAACGTATCAATTCAAGTAATCTCTTTCTTCGTTGCAGAGATAAAGTTAACAAAAACAATTTACACCGTATTCTGTAGTTTGTACATATATTCCTTATGAAAATTATTGTATGAGCATAAATTCTCACTTTGGCTCCAAGCCATTCCTAATAATTTCTAAAGGCCCTACACCAATAAATAAATAAATCAATAAATCAATAAAATCATTTTCCTCCCTGTGAGAAATTATGACCGACACAAACAGTTTTAGACAGGTTTCTAGGAGCAGAATGTCTAAACAACACTTCAAAGTGTGCTTTTGTTTCAATAGAATGTTTAGGCTAAAATTGGCTGAACCTCCAGAGGAAATAAACAATATATTTGATGCATATTCACAAAATGGGAGCATGAGTTTGGATGATTTGTGTAGGTTTTTAGTTCAATTTCAAGGAGAAAAGGGTGTTGAGGTTACCATCATGAAACATGCTCAAGCCATTTTTGACAGCCTCAAGCATCTCAACATATTTCAAAGGAAAGGCCTTCATGTTGATGACTTCTTCCGTTATCTCTTAGGTGACCTTAATGGTCCACTCAACGAGGTAATAATCATGTTTTTGTCGTAGGACAGAGATCACAGGTGGTCTCCTCAATTAAATACCTCAAAATGTATAAGAAATTAATATATATATTTATTATTAGTTTAACAGATTAAATCCAACTGTTTATGATAAAGAGAATTAATAGTAGTCTCTTTAAGTTTGGGACTATTGTAATTTGTAGTTCTCCCATTAAATGGCTCATGCCACGTGGATAAAGTAATATTTAAATATAATTAATTATATGATGATCCCTTGAATTTGAAATTATTGTGTTCCTCTCAAGAATTCATATGGTATGGACATAGAAATATTTAAATATACTCCCTCCATCTCTGTCGGATTGTTCGTAGTTCTGGTTCACCCAAGAATTAAACTAGAATCATACCAAATTAAATAAATGGTTTGGTTTTTAGGACCGAACCATTTTTGTAGCCCTCAAACTGATTTCAAATCGAACCGTTTTGACCCGAACTGGTTCGAACCGGTTTTGAATCGCTTTTATTTTTATGCAAAAAAATCTCAATTTCTTCATCTTTAAACCGGTTCAAATTAGTTTCAACCGGTTTTTGAACCGGGATGAACTTAAACCATGTTTAATTTCTCAAACCGGTCCGGAGCTGGTTTTTAAATTTGGTTATGGTTTGATTTTTTTATTAAGTGGCTCGCCTTTTAAGTGGTATAGTTCAGTTTGGTTATTAATTCGGTGTGGTTCTTTTGGTCTTTTTGAATAGCCCTACCCATGTGTAAGACCCTATACAAGAAAGACACAAGAATTAAGAAAGTTGGTTAATCTAAGGAAAGTCATTAAATTTATCTAGCAATTTGTATTAGTTTTTAAACTTACCATTTTATTCTTAAACTAATAATTTTATTCTATTTTCACGTAGTTGATCTTGTCCAGTTATCATAAAAAAGAGAAGTTCTCTCTCATTAACTTATTATATTTATTGTCTTTGAACCAAATAAAAATGATTAATTAAATAAGGGTATTTTAATAAAAATTAATTAAATGGACACAAAGTTTTAAAGAGTTTCTTGTAAAGAAAGTACAAACAATTTCTTTTTAAATGGGCATACATATAGAGACAGAGAGAATATTAATTTGATTGATGATTTCACTTATGGTACACAAATAAAAACTTGTGTACTAGTGCACAACCCCTTTAATAATTATTGATTTATTGTTTAAAAAATAAAAAAGTCAAAATCACACTTTAAATCAATGGATGAATTTGTAGCACATAAATTTCTCCACATTTATGATATACATGGTAAATGACACCTTTATTGATTAAACCGTGCTTCATGATGCATAAACCAATCTAGCTTCAAATTTTATGGTGAGTATATTGTAATTTATGGTCATTATATGGATGACTCATGATACACGTAAAGTAATTTTCGATTTGATGATAAGTACATTGTAAGTTATGGTCATTACGTGGTGGTTTCTTTGAATTTGGGACTACCGTTTATCATATAATTCATATAACACCGACAAAGTAATACGTAAATAGTTATTTTTATGAACTAAATCAAACAATCCGGGTGATTTCCAACTTGAAGGAACCACTTAGATGAGACCATTTTAAATAAAAATTTGTTATTATTCTTAGATATAGTTTTTGAATAACTTGATTGTTTTTTTTTTCAATTAATATTTCTCAAATATGCATTAACCATATGATTATCTTTATTAAGTTTTCTCATAATCTGTTTTGCATATCCAGGTGCGCCATGACATGAGTTTTCCATTGGCTCATTATTTCTTATACACAGGCCATAACTCCTACTTAACTGGAAATCAATTTAGCAGTGAAAGCAGTTGGGCCCCAATAATTAAGGCATTGAAGAAAGGAGTTAGAGTAATTGAGCTTGATTTATGGCCAAATCCCAAACAAAGTGATGTGGAAGTTCGTCATGGAGGGTATTGTTTAGTTTTCTATAGCATCCGAAACAAATTAATATGCACTGCAACTTTCAACTTTGACATAACTCAAACTAATAGAGTTTGTTGAGAGGTGTAGGACTCTGACTACTTCAGTGAAACTCAAAGCATGTTTGCATGCAATTAAGGACTATGCATTTTATGCCTCAGAGTATCCAGTTGTCATAACTTTTGAAGACCATATCACTCAACCTCTTGAAGCCAAAGTGGCCAAGGTTTGTACAACACTCTCATTACATCAATATTAGGCTACTATCATGATTTGAAGTATGACAATATTTTTAACTAGAAAAATATTTGAATGTAGATGGTTGATGACATATTTGGAGACATGTTATTTCGTCCTGATTCACAACACATGAAGGAATTCCCTTCTCCAGAGTATTTAAAGGGAAAAATTCTGATTTCAACTAAACCACCAGAGTATCCTGAAGAAAATCAAGGCCAGGTACAACAGGATGAAGCACATAATAAGCTTGAGGAAAAAGATGAGAATTTTGGAGTCAATCATAAGGTAAAAAAAATTGATTTCTCTTTACTTAATACTTATGTTATGTCAACCCACCCAATAGGTTAGTTTGGTGGTTTAGGGTTGAATTTTGAGCAGTTATTTCTCAGTTCAAACTCATGTGGATGATGTTACCCTTTTTGCGATCAGGATGACGAGCAGAGTGATGAGGATGATTTTCTTGGATATAGGAATTTGATTTCCATTCATGCAGGAAAGCCTAAAGGAAAGTTGGAAGATTGCCTGAGTGATCAACATAGAGTTAGGCGTCTTAGTTTGAGTGAACAACAGCTTGAAGATATTTCCAAAACAAATGGAACTGATATTGTCAGGTGATTTTACTAATTTTTTTAGGGTGATATTGCCCTATTAAATTCATTTACAATTTTTTTTTAAAAAAATAAGAGTGATAATATACATTTTAAATTCATGATATTCACTCTTCTTTATAGCTTGAGGGATTGAGAATAGTTCTCTATTTTTATTACCTTGTCCTTTGAGTTATATATATATATATATATATATCATTAAAAAAATAGGACGGGTCAATTGTCACTCTTATATATCAATTGTTACATTTTAAAAATAAATTATAATGTAAAATATATTTCTTACATCTTTGTATTCAAATTAATAATAAATAATTTAAAAAATAATTAACAGTAGTGATAATAGACACATAAGAGTGACAAACTGCAATAATCTCTCTTGTTAGAACTAGGTATTTATTTCGTTTTTTTTTAGATATATTTTTTAAACTTTGCTGGAAAGGAAATTAAAATTAGAGACAAGTGATGTATTTATTTCATCTTGTTCTAATTGGCTTCTTTTAATCTGGTTAGATATGCATGTATAGTGTTGTATTTTGCCATATTTATTATGAATAAATGATACTTTTCCATGCTTTAGATTCACCCAGAGAAATTTGCTTAGAATATATCCAAAGGGTACACGTCTGGATTCGTCTAATTACGATCCCGTGACTGGATGGATGCATGGAGCTCAAATGGTGGCATTTAATATGCAGGTTATACTTTGTTTTCATCTATTTAGGCAATTTTGAATGAAAAGATATGGAAAATACATTTGGATTTGATGTTGTTTTCTAGTAATAAATCTCCAAGGAAGTAGCTACTATTTAGGTTGCAAAAATATGGAAAATATGAATTGAGGTTTAAACAATGTTCATGGAAAGGAATCAAAATCTCATGTCTTCTATCTTTTTCCCTAAATAATATGTTGTCACGCCAATTAAAAAAAGCTTAAGTCTTTGTAGTGTTCGCTCAACAATTGAGAAGTAATAGGAACAATTATAAAGACCTACATAAGCTTTTTTTAAGCTGATGTGGCAATATATTATTGGAGAGACGAGTATGGAGACAACAAGAGGAAACAAGAGGTTTTAATTCTATGAAAAGGAATTTGGAACTCTAATGATTTGCATCTTTATGTAAAAAGACACTACAATTTTTGCAATTTCTTCAATGCTAGCATATTTTATGCATATATTACATACACAATTTTGCATTTTTTCTTACAAAAAAAATTCTTCAATGCTAAGAAATTTGATTTCTACTTTCCATTATTTAGAAATATAATGAAAAGAAATCAAAGAGGGTATAATGAATATCCATGTTCACTTACAATTATTTTCCTTGAAGGGTCATGGACACTTCCTTAGGTATATGGAAGGAATGTTCAGAGCCAATGGTGGTTGTGGTTATGTTAAGAAACCAGACATCTTGTTGAATGTTGGCCCCAATAATGAGGTTTTTGATCCTAGAGCAAGCAGACCAATTAAGAAAACTCTTCAGGTGAAGGGAAATGTGCATATCCATTCATATTTGAATCTATAAAAATTATATTTAATCTACTTTATATACTTGAGCCACCTATAATTTTAACTATGATGAATTGATATGACAAAACAGGTTTTGGTATACATGGGTGATGGGTGGCGTTCAGATTTCCATCCAACACACTTCGATTTTTATTCTCCTCCTGACTTCTTTGTAAAGGTAACATTTGATCAAAAATAAGAAGATTAAAACTTCAACAACGATTTTTAGTAAGAGTACTTATAAATGATGTTTAAGGTACAATTGACCATTCTGCATAAGTTATCATCCAAAACCTACTAATAACATCTAGGAGAGTATTATTATTGAGATCAGATTATTACTTTTGCAAAATGGGCGATAGTATATATTTTACCCACAAAAAAAATTAAAATAAAAAAAGTGATTATATATTTGTATGTTAGTCACTAACAGTTCAATCATACTATAGCAAATAGATAAATGAGTTACGTGCAGGTTGGCATTCATGGTGTCCCAGCTGATATATGTACCAAATATACAAGGACAGTTGAAGATGAATGGGTACCAGTTTGGAATGAGGAGTTCAGGTTTCCATTGACTGTTCCAGAATTGGCCCTCTTACACATCAAAGTTATCGAACGCGACTTTTCTGGAAGACATGATTTTGGTGGACAAACATGTTTGCCTGTCTCTCAGTTAAGGGAAGGCATCCGCGCAATTCGTTTGTGTAACCGCAAGGGCGAACCTTACAAGTCTGTTAGGCTTCTCATCCATTTTCAATTTGTTAATACCAGTGCCTAGAAATCTTTGTTGTGATGCCTGTTTGTGGTTATGTAATTACCCTTATATTTTTCAACTTTTATTTCACTTTTCAAATTAATCTTTATGCAACTTCTATTACAGCCATAGAATAGAATCATTTCATAACAGGAGAATGTATGTTTCAAAGTCACAACTTTATGCATGGTTAAACATGTTAAGTTTGCACCATAGTTTGATCAAATGGAAATGTCTTTTTTTTTTTTCACTTTTGCTCAACCATGATTCTGACAAACATAATATATAATATATTATAATATATAAAAATGAAATTCAGGTAACACACTCTAGACTATTGTTTGAGACTAAACCAAACATGCACAAAGGCAATGTTGAATATAACAACGCAATTTAAACGAAAGTGGATTAGAAGCAAAATCGTTAATGGCATATGATCCGATGCACCAAAAATCATTCAATGAGTTGCGTTCAAGGTGACTGAGGCAGAAAATTTGTAAGCAACTAAGCAGTTTCTCCTCAAATAAATAAATACTAAATAAAAACTAAGGCAGGAAAAACCGGCTAAAAGGTTTGCAAATAGAATGATTAGTAAAAAGAAAGGGTAAACATACAAAGCAAAAGGAACCTTCCTAAATTATTGTTCCTTTGCGTTATGAATGAAAAGTTAAATACAGGCAAAATTCCATACCTAATGTTCACAAGTAATGATTCTGGAAACATCTTCCGATTCTCGGTAAATACACATGAAAAGGACAAAAAGAGATCCAATGGAAGAGAACCAGGAGCACTAAACTCAGCATATCCCCATGTCCATCACAGCAGATACTTCTCAACAACAGTCCGACCAAACTTCTCTTGGACATCTCTTGGAGTTTCAATCTGGGACAGACAAGAAATGCCACATAAGAAATAATAGGGAGAAGTAATTTGAAATACTTGCTTTGCAATATCAGCTATGAGTTACTAACCGCATTAAGTGCTTTGAAGACGGCCTTAACTGTATTATAAGGATTTCTTGAACCAATGACCTAAAAAGACAAAAATAATTAGAGAAGAAACTGAAATTGCAGGACCATCTTCAACTTCATTGGCCATCAGTTACCTTCGACTTGACATTCTTAAAACCAGCTAAATGCAGTATTGTCTGTACTGTTGTACCAGCTTTCATACCAGTTGCAGTGGGAGCAGGCCAGAGATACACCTGCGGAATAATGCAGACAGCATTATGTCTATAACATGCAGGATATATACAGGCAGCATCAACTCAACCATAACTCAATAAATCATTTAAGACAATGAAAACAAAGGTTCCATCTAACATGAGGACTGTTTACTTCTGTCCATCGTGGTCTTTTAAAAAGGGTAGCGGTACAAAACAGTGAAATAGTTACAATTGAAATAAGGCCCCTCCTCTTACGTCTTCCAATGACGGAGAAGCGTTCATGTGGGTGCCTGTGATAGAAGCTCCTTCCATCTCATGAAGACACCCAGGCCATGTTCTCCTTCTGTCGTCTTTTCTCACCTCATGATAGCACACGACACACATTGACAGCATGGTCTCACAATTTGTACGCACCCATTTACCATTTTTATCCACATACTCAACCTTCAGGCAACACACTCCACACAAGTCCCTAGTCTCTACGTTCTTATAAACACAACCTTCCACCATTTTTTCACTCACACAACTCAACAAGCACCCATGCTCACTGACCCACTCACGAAAAACAGAGACACCCGTGACACCCTTTCCATTTCTTGACTCATCACATATCACACAATAATGGGATTAATCCTTCCTCATTAAAGGACTGGATTAATCGTTCCTCATTAAAGGAGATAAGATGGAGTGGAAGAGTGAGCCGTTAATCCTTTTTCATTAAAGGACTACATAATATTTTTTAACAAATATAAATTTCCATTTTAGTCCCAAGACAAGACCGTCACGGTCTTCATTGTTTGGTTTCTATCCTAAAATCAATCTAAAACAAAAATGTAACAATTTTAATAGAAGAAGAAATTTTATGTATAAACAGAGGAAGAGTTAACTAGAAGGATAAGGAATTGACTACCTTTGTCTTTTTATAATTTGTTTGTACTGCATGTGCAATTGTATGCTCTTCATGTCGCTCTATATAATGCAAATTCTGAAAGCATTTCTCATATGCCTGATTACAGTCAAATCAACCATCAACTCAATATGCTTTCGAAGTATAAAACCATTAAACTGCATTTAACTAAATGCACATAAGTTCTTTTCAAGATTAAAAATGTGTATTTCTACACTAGTGTTATTGTAGTAGCAACATTTTAAGGGCATGCTCAAGGATAAAAAATTAATATTATTTGCATACTGTTTATAATGGTCAGGACATTTTAGTGTGACGAACAAGATGGGTTTGGCTTGTGCAATCATTATGCAGTTGTTTTTCTGAACATTTCTAATGACAGCACAGTAGTCACAGTCACAAATCCCAGCTGACCAATTGCGAACCAAATATCTCAAGAATACACCATAACGAATGTTGATTTAATATTATAAAGTTGTCCAAAGAACACTTTCCAATAAAACTACCAACAAAAAATCTCACAGAAGACGCAATAAAAATTAAATAAGCTTGAAACTACTAGAAATTGAAACAAAAGTGAATCTGTATCTCAACATTTATAAGTTGAGCAATGAAATATCGAAATTCTAAACTTTTCTACACTAAATTGAGCGCAGAATAATTGGACACGGTCAACTGCCAAACCATTTTAATTCTTAACATTAATAGAAAGAACTAATAAGATATTGGGAATACCTTCTGAAGGGCAACTGGAACTGCAGGGCCTTTGGCTTTTGCAAAACCAACAACACCATTATAGTTGCCACAAGCTAACAACGCACTGTACTTAACAACTTGTCCTCCCTAGAATATGAGATTCAAAACAAACTAAGAATATATGAGAGAGCGGAGTGAATGCACAAAAGAAAGGACATGTGTGCAGACAGCAGAGTACCTTAGTCACTTTGCAAGTTCGGTTCATGTCTATCAATCTTACATCAAAGCCCTGGCACCATTTACAACAACCCAAGCAAAGTCAAGATTGTAATTCAGGTTTATTAGAAGCAAAAATAAGAACACGGAAGATATATTAAAATAAAATTTATGGAAAAAGCTAAGCAATAAAAGTACATAACTTAAGGATAAATTTTTTAAAAAGAAGGCTTAAATGTGTTTCTAGTTGCTGAAAAATAAGAGACTTTTGCTTTTGGTCCCTGTAAAATTTTTCTGTTGATTTTAGTACGTGAAATTTGAAAAATACGGTTTTTTAGTCCCTAAAATATATCAAGAAGTTTATTTCCTGAAAGACCTTTGTTTAATTAGTTAATAACTAATAAATGAACTAAATTAAATATTAAATAATTAAATTAAGTTTCTCTCCCTCTCTCGCCTTTCCCCATTCCCTAACCTATCCGTGGCCACCCAACCACCACTTCCTCCTATTGTTCACAGCCACCTATGCAAATGCCCTCATCCACTTGCTTCGAACACCTTGCTTTTTCTAACAAGGACGACTGGACGAGCAACCTCCATGATTGCATAAATAGCAAACCCAAAGTCACGCTCTGTTTTGGTTTTCTCCTTGTCATCGCCTCTGGTGATCAATCTCGTTGCCACCATTCGCTCTGGCACTACCATACACTACACTACCATCTTGGAGGCTAGGGTGAGGTGAAGGGAATAGAAAATTGTGAAAGAGGGGTTGTGGATAATTCTAGTTGGTCTGATGTTTTTGTTCTTCATAATCTTCATTTTGAGCCATTATTTATTTCCATTTCATGATTCTGAACAATACAGATAGAAGAATTGTTCACGGTTTAATTTCATTGTTCTAAAGCTTTTGCATTTGGCAAAAATCCCAATGATAAACTTAGGGACTAAAAAACACTTTCTCAAATTTCAGGGACTAAAATCAACAGAAAAATTTTATAGGGACAAAAACCAAAAATCTCCTATTTTGTAGAGACCAAATACATATTCAACCCTAAAAATAAATAAAATAAAGTAAAACTTTGAGAATGCAATATCTTTGAAGAATATCAAAATATTGCTATGTTTGTTAAAAGGACAAATAAATTCCATGCAGAGCAATAAAAAAGGTATTCAAATAATTGAAATCAAAATCAATATGAAATTATGCATTGAAGTAAAAAAACGAATCAGTAAACTTACACAAGCAACTGCCCTGTTAAAAGAGTCAGGCAGGAAAGCGCGAAACAGAGTGTGTCAATATTTTTAACAGAGACACGTACAAATGAAGAAGTTATCTATCTATGAGGTATACATTTAAAAAATAGCTAGGGCTAGGCTAATTAGTAAAACTAAATGAACTGATAAATGTTCTGCACTGAGGTTAAAGATTGAAAATTAAAGCTGTAATCAAGTGAACCTGTCCCTAATGTGAGCAAATTAAGTGTATCCACATCTTCACCCAATAAAATTCAAGGATGGATACACCATTACTTGCCCAATTTTGACACAAGCTCACTATAGAAGAGCCTTACTAGATATAAAATAAGGTCAGTATAGCGCATAATAAGGTAAACAATGATATGGTCCATAATAAGACAGAATAAGAGAATTAGGCAGGTAACAAACTACCTTTCGGTAAAGGGGCTTCCTTTTCTTCTCAGTTAACTCATTTCTCTCCTCAGCAAGATCTCTGATCTCTTCCTCTAGAACCTTACCCTTCTTTCCAAATGTATATTCAAGTTCTGCTAACTTCTCCTCAAGTTTCTTGTCAATGGCATCAAGTTTGGTCAGAAGTATATTATCTTTCTCTTTCAAGTCATCAAACTCTTCTTCATCATCATCTTTATCATCTTCATCATCTTTATCATCTTTGTCATCATCAGCATCAGGAGGAGGAGCTTTATCTTGTACAAATTTATTCTCCTTTTTGAAACCAGCATTTTGCAGGGCATCCTCAGCAAGCCCCCCTTGTTCATGTTCAATGACGCCATAATTGGCTGGGTTTTCAGGATCATAAGCTTCCTTCCACTGCACCAGCCTCAAAGCCCTATTAAGTTTGTTCTGCAGAATGAACTTATCCTTTTGCTCAGTTGCAACTTTGAGGCGATTCATGAGCTCCCCGATCACCCTGTACTCAGGTCGGAGCCTGAAATGCTTATGTTCAAACTTGTCAATTCTTTTCATCCATTTGTAAGCATCATCAAGTGTCTCAGCATCGGTGAAGTTCTTGAGCATGTCTTCATGCTTCTTGAACTTCCTCTCAAAATCATCAAACTTCTTCTCAAGGGCCTCTTCATCTTCTTCTTCGTCACTATCAGAATCAGTTGGCTCTTCGTAGCGATACAATTCGGAGCTTTCCTTGAACCGCTCATTTTTAAGCTTCTTAATGAGCGGGCGCACACCCATGTAGTCCTCTTTATGCTCAGCATCAATGTCAGCAGTATCTAAACCAAGTCTTATTCTCTCATTTTTCTCTCTAAGCCTATCCTTCTCCACTTCACCCAGAAGGTCCTGCACTATTTTACCATCGGCAGTAGTGCTGCACAAAAGTCTCTTCCCAAGAAAAGGGGAATCGGAGGATAATGCAGTGCCTGCAGACGTTAATGGCAATCTCACACAATTTCTGACCACATTGCCAGCACTTTTAAATCTTAATATCTGCCTAGCACTGTATCTACCATATTGAAAGTAACCCATCCAGATGCACCAAAACTCAATAATCGAAACTAAATGCACTACTGAGTGAGTTTAAGGAAACTAAACTAAACGGAGATCGCGATTAGCTATACCGATGGAGCAAGGTTGGTGCAAATATGTTGGACCGCCGTAGAATCGCCGCGCCGACGCGTATTGAGTTTGCTGGAAGCTCATGCGGGTCGAGTTTTCTCGCGACCCCGTTTGAAAAACAAAACACTGTTTCGCCTTGTTTCTTCTTCCTTGAAGCTTTCAATGTTTCTTACTACAATGTCCTAGGGCCGGCGCTGAAGCTCAATGTTCTCACTTTTTTTTGGCAGCTCTAACCTTTCTTTTTGCTGTCGAAGTCTATAGAGTGTGTGGGCTTTTCTTTATTGGGCTCAACATGTTTAAAATTTATTTGAACGATCAGATTTACAACATTCAAGTTAAAAAATGAATTCGAAAGGATGTTTTTGGATGGTATCGTTCATAAATAAGAGTTATTTCTTTTATATTTTAATTATTATACAAACGATATTATCGAAAAACACCATCCCGACATTGATATCCGGAAAAATGATAGTTCTATCCCAGAGTTATTTGGTTGCTGTTATTTAAGTCACCCGTCACTAGGGGTGAAAACAAGCTAAACCAAACCAGACTTTGGCTAAACAGGTCAGGCCTATTTTATAATTGATGGAGCTAAGCATGACTTATTGGCATATCATAAGCTCATTTTTCAGTCTAAGTCTAGACTATTTTAAAGTTTATAAAGCCTAAAAGCCTATTTATAGGTATTTTGTTTTAACATCTCTAAAAATGCCAACAATTTTATCTTAAATATGTTAACAAGCCACTAAATAGGCTAATAGACCTTTTTAACAAGCCCTCTAAATAAGCCTATTATAAACATATTAAAAAATTTATTGTATTTACATTTATAAAATTTATTTTATATATATATTAATTTTTGAAAAAAAATATTTTATTTTTAAGAGAAGGGTATGTGAACCGTTCGTCCCGCCCTGCCGGGCACAAATCAGCGGGTTAAACGAACCATCTGCCAAAGCTCGCATTATAAATGAACTAATAATTTTTAGGTCCATATCCTCCCAGCAAGTTCACGGGTGGTCTGCAGGGCTCACATAACTTCGCTTTTTAGTAAAAAAATCATTTTAAAAAATTGCAAAATATTTTAATTATATTAATAAAAAAGATAAAATATTTCATAGACTCTATGTGTGAAAGTTATTATTGTGTGGGTCTAAGCTCATTTGAATTTCAAATTTAATTATAAATATAAATACCATAATTTATATAATTGTTTAATTTATGCGGGTAAACAGATATCTGCGGGACCCGCAAATTTTGTCCGCTTAGTCCGCAATTAAATGGGTTGGTCTGCAAAAGTCCGCATATATATGGACTCCTATTTTTTGGTCCAAATCTGCAAAGCCCACGGGTCCACAAGCAATTCCACAATCTCTGATCTATATACCTAGTACTAACCATGAGTCTGCCTTATTGACCGGTTGATTGCAACCAAGATATTATCCACTTTAAATCACAATTTTGTCCTTAAAAAACTTCATGGTAAGTTAGGAAAGATGGGTACTTATGAGCTACTCTCGGGCTTTTTTTTTTGGCCTTACGAGCTACCCTTGGTCTTGATTCCTTTGGGTATGGTCAGTAAAAGATGCCTCAACTGGGCAAATCAAAAGTAAGAGATTTGTAAAGAAGCATAGTGTTGGAAAGGGTTTGGCAACCATGTGACCTATACGCTCCTAACGCCAATGTTGAGAGGCTATTATCATTTTAATTGGGGTTGCTTTTAAGGTACTCTCGAAGAAAAAGTCACTATCGGTACTTCCTATATTTTAATTGTCAGATGTATTAATATTTTAAGCAACAGAACTGATTAAAACAGGATACACGCAAATTAGGTTAAACCAAAAAGATAACAAATTGTAATTTACTCTATGTTGGCATTGAACAGAGAAAAAAATGTGAAAAACAGAAAGAAAAAAAAAGTTTAAAATGCCCTTCAGATCTATTTCATTAGTTGTGGTTCTTTGGGATTGTCCAAATGATGAGAATGTTTTCCATACCCATTTTATTAATATTAATATCTTCAGTGAAAAGACGCTCAGGGATACACTTTCTTTGCTAAGTCGCTAGCTAGAAATCATCCATTGGTGCTCGAGACGTTAATTACGGTAACCAGGTTAGAATATGATAGATCCTCCTTCATTTTAACTGGATCTCAATCATCCATTGGTGCTGGAGATGTTAATTACAGTAACAAGGTTAGAATATGATAGATCCTCCTTTATTTTAACTGGATCTCCCTTTGTGCCAAAAGAGTGGCCTTCTCCCAAGGACTTGTCTCCAATAGTGTAGTCGTAGAGTGATATACTCAACGAGGGTGATGACTTCCTTCTGCATTTCTGCTCCTCAATGCAGTCGGCGGCGGCAGACTCGCGCTTGGAGAGAATAGACGATTGGAAAGAGAGGTGAAAAGGTTGAGCTGTGCAAGAATGGACTTACGAGCTTGCAGTACTTGTCTCTTCTGAACCCTCTATGTGGTTGTTACCGCCATTGTAGAAACTTAAAATGCGCAGATATTGAAATCCAAAAACCCTAACAAACCTAAGAATTGAAACAATAACACAAGGACTCTAAACCAATTTTAAAGAATGGGTGGTTACCTATTAAACTTTCTCTTGCAAGTTATTATATGATCGCTACCGGTGGTAACAAAGTCATGGAGTGCACACTAAATGGAACTTTTAATTGGTCTATTATCACTTCTTTTTAAATATTTTTAATTTACAATATATCTTTTAACTAATAAAATCAAAGTATAATAAAAAAGAGTTAATCAAGTAAAACAAGACACAATCTCACATATAACAGGTAAGTATAGATATATAAGTATTACTAAATTAATTAAAGAGTGACAATAGATAGTGAAGTGAGAATAACCCCACCCAGTGAGTTATTATAAGACATTCTTAGCCTCGACCGTGAGACTCTGGGTGCAATACGAAATTGATACCATACTTTGGTGCTTCATTTGACCATCTAGAGCCCTTTGATTGGTGCCCAAACCTACGTAATTGTCACTGCATTCTCTGTACTGTTTAAGTGCTGCTATGCTCTGTTCATTTTCGTCTCACTGCTTTGCCCATGTGGGGCTTTTAATTTGGTTAGTAATCACGTATACAAGTGTGCGTTAGGATGCATTAAAAAAATTCAATAAACCAGCATGGAGGATACTGATAGATTTGACATTGTATAGAATCTGGATAATGATATCTGATATCTAATTCCTTTCACTAGCCCATAGAAAAAATTGCTACATGTTTTACATGGTTGCTCGGATGCATCCCAACAAGCAACAAGGCATTTTGATTCTAAAGCTCATCTCCGGCCACAAGAAAATAGGCACACTGCCTGAAAAAGAAAGGGCGTAAGGAAATTTGTCGTCAGAATTCGTCTTCCATGAAGAGAAACTTTGGGAGAGACACAGAAACCTCATTTTATATAACAGTATTATATAACTGTTATATACTAGATATTATTAAATTAATAATGTGCTTTAAAATCAATGACAAAAGAAGTGGTTTCGAAGTGTACCAATAAAATTATACAGATCCAATAAAAGAATTGTACAGATCTAGAAGTAGAACCTTACACTAGCTGGTATCAAGCTTCGCTCCAAGTGATCTTTTTTTTTTATCCAGCTTTCATGTACTCGATTTAGGCCCTGTAGGCTGTAGGACTTGGACAACACAGAAATCGCACACCACGGTATATAAATGAATTGATTAGCATATTAGCTAGTAATCAGGCAAGTCTATCTGTAAACGTGTATCTGCGTTGAAAAATATGAAATAAAATATACCCTTTCGTGGCCATAAAAAGGCATTTCATTTGATTTTTTCATACAACGTAAAATGTTAATCAATATAAAGCAAAACTTGAAAATTATATTCCCTTTTCCAAATGACTTACCCAAACAAACAAAGAATTACAATTGAGCATTTTAAATACTCTTGAAAGTTACATTCCCCTTTTCAAATGATTTAATGAAAAACAATGTTGAGAATTCAAGGTTGACATACCAGCTGTAACAATAATATGCCATGTTCTTGAACTAGTGCTTGAGCCAGTAGTTCCGTAGCTGGGCCATATGGAGCAGTATTTCATCACGACCCTGATTGGTAACGCTACTGGTCATGATCCATGGAGGCACTGTTTGGAAGAAACCCCTTATCAAGTCCTGAAAATCATTGACATTTTCTTCTGGCCTTTTGCCTCCATTCTTTTGCTTCTTCCGCTTGTCACATTTGGTGAAGATTAATGTCATTGGGATCTGATATGAAAACTATATTAATCCTAATCTCATTACCAAAAGAAATTATTTACACTGCTTAACTTTGGCACAGGAGCGCCAGTGCCACAAGACTAGGGTATGAAACATGAATTACTTTATGAAGTTCCAATTTGGAGTAGAGGGCAAGAGGTTGTCCCTACTTAAAGGCCCGACCTTTAGGAGTTGGCTCTACTTGATGTCATGTAGTATTAGCACATGGTTATCAATCTTGGATGTGATGCAAGACACAAAGCTCCTATCTACATAGAGGCTTTCCACACTTAACAACTGGCAGTTAGGAGTGGTTTCTCATCTAGAATCTCTAAATCAAATTTTTCAAAGTCTGTATTAACCTCAGTTGAGAGTGAGTACAGATGAATTAGAAAGTGAGTACAGATGAGCACTCTAATGTTCTTTATATAAAAGGAGAAAATAAAGAATAGCTACTAATTTAACTTATAACAAACTGTAACGACCTAAATAACTGCTATAAAAAGTCGTAACTGTATTTCATTTTTTTTCCATATAGATGAGTTCTTGCTGATTAGTGATTAAAGCCAGCACCCTTACATGGATGTCATCAAATAAAGAACATTTTGGTGATTTCAGTTTCCATAACTAAAGTGCGGCATATCTCACGTGCACATTATCTACAGACATCAAAATGACATGGCAGTAGCTCGGATGTTGCAGTAGTTAGACAAATAAAGGTAGGAAGAAAAAGAGGAGCCCAACATCAATACAAGTCATGCCATGAAAATCAGGTAACAAATGTAAGATTGATAGGAAACTAAATCATGTAGCTTCATCAAAATATTTGCTAATGAATCTAAATTGACATATTACCTGATTCTGACCCAACCAACTGGCATACTCAAGATCAATTTTTTTAGCAGGAATGCTTGCATCTATTAGAAGGAAAACCGAAACTAAAGTTGACCGGTTAAGGAAATAGTCCTTGGTGAATTTTTCCCAATCCATTCTAAGTTCCTGAGGTGCAGATGCATACCTGATGAAAGAAAAAATGGCATACAAGTGTCATCAGCTTCCAGATCAATATACTCATCAGTGGTTGTTCTTGGGGGGCGGGATAAGTACAAACTAACATTTTAAAAGATCTCACATAAAGAAAAATAAATGCCAAAACAGAACTTGAAAATAACAAGAACTAATGTGTATAATGTACGACAGAGAAAAGCTCTACGAAACTCATTAGAGAACACCTTATGAAACCTTGTATATTGATCTATCAACATAAAAAAAGTGAAATACAATGAAATACAACAGCTTTAAAGCCTAACACTCAAATTTCATAAATAACATATCCACATCACACTAGTCTGTCTATATCAAACATATTAATCATTTCCAATCTTGAACATATAGTAAAACCCCAACTCTTTGGAATAAAGGAAGACATCGCAAGTATAGCAGAGCTGAGTATATATAGTAGCAAGCCATACCCATAACCAGGCAAATCAACCAGGTACCAGCTATCATTAATCCGAAAGTGATTAATGCATTGTGTTTTCCCTGCAAAAAAGTTAAACAGTAGACAGTTTGACAGTGTCTGTGAAAAGGATAGTTACCAAAAAGTTTAATTAGTGGCAGAGCTTCTAAGGCATGTAGGGGGCCTATACCCCCCTGCGCGCCGATTGCTCCCTCCATAATTAGTGGCATAGCTCCCCTACACTTTTGGTCCCTTACGTAGTTACGTTGTAACAAAGTTTCAGTTTGATTCCTTATGTTTATTTTGATTCATTTTGGTATCTTATGTTGTATTTTTGGGCTAGTTTGGTCCTTTCCGTTAACTTTGTCTAAATGAGTTATTAGAGAGGTCAAAATGATGTTGTTTTGCCTTTTCATATTGGTCCAATAAATATAACATAAAAATACAACATAAGGGACCAATGAGAATCAAAATAAACTTAACGGATCAAATTGGTCCAAAAAATAACGTAAAGGACAAAAATGAATCAAAATCAAAATAAACATAAAGGTCTAAATTGAAACTTCCTTACAACATATGGGACTAAAAGTGTAATTTAACCAAAATCATTTGAATATCCATAATCAGTGGCAAAGCTTCTAAGGCATGTAGCGGAGCTAAGGCCCCTTGCGCGCCGGTTTCTCCCTCCAAAAAAATTAGAAGTTCAATGAGTATCCTAATTTTTTTATTAGACAACTCTCTCAAAAATATTAACACCTTGATTTCTAATGCCCAAGTGACTAGGTAAGCTCCAATTGTATCCTAACAATGAGACCTCTGAGACATAACTTCTTTTGGATTTTGGCCTAACACGACCCCATCATTCACACAATCACGCAATCAGTGCTCAAAGTATTTTAATTATGTTGGCAGTTAACTACTAATACTTTGCACTCCCAAATTATCATGTTTAGCTCCGCCAGTGTCAATAATCCAATATCATTGTCTCAGCGTGAAAATCCTAATCTCGCAGTCGCAGGTATTATCATTAATTGTTTCTTTAGAAAATCACGTCACCTACAAATCGCCCTAACCCTAAACCCAACCTACGAGATTTTATAGCAGAAATTAAGGCATGCATTGCAATAAAAGCTGACCAGGTTTCTTCGAAGTCAAGGCGAGCTTCTTGCGGCGAACGAGAGAATTGAGGAGCGAAGATTTTCCAACGTTAGAGCGTCCAACGAGAGCGAACTCGGGGAGGCCATCGGAGGGGCAATCTTCAGTTTTGACACTGCTTTTGACGAACTCAGCTTGAAACACCTGAGCATCACTGGCGTAATTACTCAGAAGTATGTTGGAACCGTTCAAGATTCTGGCACTGTCAAGCGAGACGTGAGTCTCCGGTGGAACGAAGAGCTTCTCGAGGGACAACTCCGCCGGGGAAGGGGTTGTTGTGGTTGCGGGCTCTGAGGCGGTGAGGGTGAATTTGGGTGCATGTAAGAGGGTGGTTTTCGCTCGGAGAGATAGGGAACGGGATGAGGTTAAGAAGGAAAAGGGGAACCTTGAGAGTGGTAGGTGAAGTAGAAGTACCATCAGGTCGCTGCAGTGCCGACTGAGTAGAAGGATACGGGGAAATGTAAATGGAAAATATCTGACTCACCGTGATATTATCATATGCAAATGCAGAAATGCTAACACTGAAAAAAGTGGAATATATAAAATAATATATTAATTAATTTATTAATTTATGTTAATAAAATACAATTATTATCTCATAAGTTAAATATTATACATTTTTTTCAACAATATTTTCTTTCCTTTTATTAAGAAAAACGTTTTTTTTTTCTTTCTCTTCGAGGTATATACATTGTCGGAAGATTGACTAATTCCCTTCTCAAAATTGAGATTTTATGAAGCAATTATTCATTAACTACGAAATGTAATTTCATTCCTAAACAGGCGATCCAAACACTTACCCATGTGATTAAGGGAGCATTTAGTGTCCGAACTGATTTTAGCCACTTTTTTAAAATAAATAATACACATATGCTAATGTGAAAATAAAAAAATGTTTTTGAAAAACTCTTTTAAGTGTTTACCTTATATCAAATATAAATAAGTTATGATTTTAAATAACTTTTTTCGATGTAAAAAAAAATCCCAATATCAAACACTATATCTAGCATAGTTTTAGTAACTTTCTTAAGAACGTTAATTCTGATTAAATGATTCTTGAATAAGTTTAAGATACTCACCTATTTAAATAAAAATGTTAAAAATAAACTTCATTTTCATTTCAAGATTTTTGAGAATCTCACTTACTCAAAAAAAAAAAAAAAATCTTCTACTAAACAATAGTATATTTATTTTTTATTCAATGACATTTTTATGAATTTAAAAAATATTCCTCACACTAAACATTCTTCAAAGGAAAAGTATGTTTCTTATACAACTATTATTTATAAATAAAACTAAAACTCACTTAATAAATAAAATAAAAAAATTATTTGAATAGATTGTGAGTTACATTCATCAATGGTAATTATGATTTTTATATAATAATTCTTTATTGAACAATATTAGTTTTTAGTTTTATATGTACAATTAAAACTCACACTATACACTTTAAATCATTATTTGAGACAACTCAACTTTAAATTAAAAGTATAATTATTAAGATTTAAACATATAAAAGGAGAATCAATTTAAAAGACTTCTCTATTACATTAAACTTTTTATACCAATCGAAAAAAACTATCAACATTGAGCCTAATGACTTGTGGGGGCATCATCATCTTATCTAAAAGCTCATTTAGGAGACATATAGTGTAAAATAAAAATGCTAATTAATATTTATCAACAATAAAAAACATTGACCGATAGAGAAAAAAAAACAACGGATAAGTTTAAGGGTGTGTTTGGTATAACAATATTATAGTCTTTTTAAGAGATTATAACTTTCAAAAAACTTGTAGAGTTATTTAATAATTATTAAATTAAAATTATGAATGTGAAATTTTAGCTTTTATAATTAACTTTTAGAAAATTATTTAAAATAACTTTGAGTAGCTTTTAAATATTAACTAGCAATAATTCATTTGTAAATCTGCCTTCTTTAATTTTTTTAAATGACAAATTATCCACTGCCGTCCTATCTTATGTATGTGTTTTCTTTATTCATTTAACATTGTTCAATTACTTATCCAGCTTGCTTTGCCAAACATATTAATTTTATAATATAACTAAATAGCAATAGTTTTATAGTCACAGCCTCATTATTTTTAGCCAACTAAAAATTAAAAGTTGTAAGTTTTTAGCCAGTTACCCAAAAGATAAATAACCTAAAATTCCAACTAGAAAAATTAGAAGAATAAAATGGAATGGGTTTGCGTTTAGTGCGGGTGAGGTTTGGAATGGGTTTCGTTGGAGATGGGAGAGTCTTTATACTATAATAATAATAATTCCTGATTTACTGAAAACTATGCTTATGAACATTTATATTCAACTCAACAATTTTGTTCCTGATGCTCTTGTGTGGAGTACTTGTGCTCATGCTTGGTCTTGGCTTTGTTATGTTTTTGTTCAGCTACTCAACATTCAACAAAAATATATATTCACTCTCCGTCTGATAATAAAGAAGAGATAAAAAAATAAAAATAATAAGTAAACAAAACACAAAAGGTCTCAGATGATTGAAAAGTTAGATACTGACCTTTCTTCCATCCCATTTGCTTATTTGCTTAAGTGGGCACAGCATCTGTCTCGCTATCGCTCAACCACCGTCAAAGACAAGCACTCGGATAGGCAATTTTATTTTATTTTTTGATACCGGCACAAATATTTTTGTTCTAAGATATGCTAAATCTTAATTATATCTTTTTAAATACGCACTTCTAAAATACTCGAAGTAATGACATCTGGCGTTTCGTTTGTCTTTATCTAGTATCTGAATAATGGTGTGTTGGTCGATTTGATTAATAAGAAATTCAATAGCTTTTAATAATAGTATTTGGAATGAGGTTTGTTTGATCAAATCAAAGCTTGATCTTGGACTTAGTTAAGACATTCTAAACTTTTAACTTTAATTTTATTTTTCGATTGGTGTATGTGCCTCTTCAGTGTTTTTCTGACTAAAATCTTGATGTAACGAGTATATTTATACTATTTTAATAAATTTAAATTGCTTATAAAAAAAGTATGAGCATATTATGCTTTATTTAATTTTTTTATCTAGAATTATATATATTTGAATAACTTATAATTTATTCAAACCAAAGTAGAGTTTGGCTATTTTGTACCTGTATGCATAACAGTAATAGACTGGCAGACTTAGGATTCAGAATCAGAAAGTGCACCATAATTAATTAAAAAATAAAAATAAAATAAAATAAATTAAAAATATTACTTTTTAGTAGAGATTCGAATAAATAATAGGTTAAAATTATAAAATTTAAAAATTAAATATAAAAATTTAAATTCAAGAGTTAAAAAAATTTAAGGTAAAAGATGCAAAATACCAAAGTTTTTATTATAAGCATTAATATAATTTTTTATATTGAAAATGTAATAATAAATTAGACTATGTTAACGGTCCATAAAATGATGGACTAAATGAGTTATTTTTAAAAATAAAAGATTAAAATATACGGTGACTACAAAATAAGATGCTATAATAATAAATTGATTATTTTATTTTATTATTCAAATAAAATCGTGTGAAAATTTGATCTGGAATATGGATTAATCGTGATATCTTCTCCTTTTTCATTGATAGAGAAGTTGAGAGAATCAATACCCACCATCTGTTTACTGATGAATGAATGGCGAAAGAGAAGGGTCCCACACCAACAAAACCATATCCACCCACAGCAAGATATCCCTCTTGAAAAATTAATATCAGCAATAATGGTAATTTTACCATTTTTTATTTGCCACAGCATCACCACCATCACAAAATTTATCTACTCTCACTTCTCACTTCTCACTTCTTCGGTTCTTCAATTTCGCTGCTGCTTCTTCTTCTCCAATAAATTATTCTCTCTATCCTTTTTCTTTTATCGTTATCAGTTATCACCACAAAAGTCCAAACCCAAAAACCTGGTAACACAAATAACGCCACATCTTTTTTTTTCTGCCGTCTCCATATCTTATTACTACCATATATCATAATATATTATTTATTTTTGTCATCGAATAGAGACTATATATACATATAAGTATAAATATTTATAGATATACTATTTTGTATATCTGTATATATGCTCGCCGGCGATGCCGACGCCGGTCAGCACAGCGAGGCAATGCTTAACGGATGAGGCAGCGCGTGCGCTCGACGATGCGGTGGCCGTTGCGCGCCGCCGCAGCCATGCGCAGACTACCTCTCTCCACGCCGTCTCTGCTTTGCTGGCCATGCCGTCCTCCGCGCTCCGCGACGCCTGCTTGCGAGCACTCACCGGCGGCGGCACCGTCAGATTGTCATCGTCATACTCGCCGCGGCTTCAGTTCCGAGCACTGGAGCTCTCGGTAGGGGTTTCCCTGGACCGGCTTCCGTCGTCGAAGACGACGACGGAGGAAGAGCCGCCGGTTTCGAATTCCCTCATGGCGGCCATCAAACGCTCCCAGGCGAACCAGCGGCGCCACCCGGACAGCTTCCATTTGTTCCACCACCACAACAACCAGAATCAGGGAACGGCGTCGTTTTTGAAGGTGGAGCTGAAACACTTCGTTTTGTCTATTCTCGATGATCCGATCGTGAGTCGCGTTTTCGCCGAAGCAGGTTTTCGTAGCTGTGACGTGAAACTCACTTTGCTTCAACCTCCGTTGCCTCCTCCTCAACCCTCTTCCCGGTTCTTTTCGCGAACCCGGTCCCCTCCACTTTTCCTCTGTAATCTCGAACCCGGTCGAACCGTTTTCCCCTTCCCTGACGAGAATTCCCGCAGAATCGCGGAGGTTCTCGCGCGGAAGAGCAAGAGGAACCCTTTGCTTATGGGTGTTTACGCTAAGAGCGCTCTGAACAGTTTCATTGAGTTGGTTCAAAAGGGTCGAGGAGGTTCGTTGTTCCCTGCTGAGATATCTGGATTGACTGTTTCTTCATTAGAGAAGGAGATTTCTGAGTTTGTGACCGAAGGTGGGAATTCTGAAGAGAAGATGGATGTGAGGTTCATGGAACTTGGTCGTGACGTGGAGGAATGCTCTGGTTCTGGTGTTGCTGTTAACTTCGGGGATGTTGAGGTTTTGGTGGGGGAGGGAACGAATGCAGAGGCTGTCAGGTTTATTGTGTCGAGGTTGACGAGGTTGTTGGAGATTCATCAAGGGAAGGTTTGGTTGATGGGAGTGGCTCAAACTTCTGATGCTTATTCCAAGTTCTTGGCTTTGTTTCCCAATCTGGAAAACGATTGGGATCTTCATCTACTGACTGTGACATCTGCCACTCCTTCAATGGATGGACGCTTCTCTAAAACCAGGTGGGTTTTTGTTTTCCTTCCTTTTGCTTCTATTGGTGGAAGTTTGTTATACTTGTCCTGATAGCTGATTTAAGTTGAAGTGAATAGATGTGTATTGTGTTGGCGATTGGATGTTGATTCACGTATTTAATAGAGAATATAGATGTATTTAATATAATGTGAAATATATATTTCGCTGTCATTAAAAGGCAATCTAGGTTTGGAATTACAACACAGGGTTCACAAAGTGATGACAATGTGAATCGATTCTGACTTTCCTGATTGCACTATGACTTTTGAACCTAATGTTATAGGCTTTTGCATTTTTGGTTGCTGTCTTCAGTCTTCTTTGTTATTCTTTTCTCTGTTAAAAGGGCTGTCTGGTTGCGGTGAAATTTTTTCTGAATATGTTTTACATTCTACTCCAGTCTACCTCACTGAAGTCCAAACCTCTATATTATGTTTGCTTGTTTTTCTAAATTTTGGAAGGTAGATACTGGAATGAACTTCAAAATTCATTTTTTAAATATTAAAATGAGTCTTGCAATTTGTGGTAATGCATTACTTGCTGCTGGGTATGGGTCAATCTCTAGCGATTCTATAATGAGAGATCATAAAGTTTTAGTTTCCATAGCTTTGATCTATATTTTAGAACGTATGGAACTTTATCATAGGTATTATAACCTGAGAAATGTAGTTACCAGAACCAGGTAGGTTGTTCTTGTTCTTCATCTGTTGGCCAATAAGGATGAGCCTTTGCCACAGTATTTTGATGAATGCTATTATTCATTTTCTGCACCGCAGAGCCCCCTTTTTTTTGTTTGGGGTTATCACTGTAATTATTCACTCTGTTGATGTAGTTGATACCCTTTCTTGTTATGTTTCACGTCTTCTTAGAAGATCCAATATGTTTTAGGCATGCACAGTTAGACACTTGAGTAAACTCTTTCTTGACCGCTATTCTGAGCTGATCAATTCAATAATCTGTTGTTATGAATATCGCGAGTATAAAGATTTCGTTTATGAAAATGATGCTTTGAGTCTCTTCCTTTGTGTACACTTTAGCTTCTGACTGTTTTTGTGGCTATTGGATCTCACAGTTCCCTGCTCATGATAAACTTACAGCTTGATGGGGTCCTTTGTTCCATTTGGTGGGTTCTTCTCTACACCTGAAATCAAAAGTCCGGTGAGCTGTACAACTGCATCTTTTACTAGATGTGACAAGTGCAATGAAAAATACGAACAAGAAGTCACTGATATTTTGAAGGTAGGTCCTGGATTCCTGCTACTCTGGCATCACTTACTCAATAAGCTTGCCTTTGTTGCGGAAGGTTGTTAATGTGAAAAATACATAGAGGGTTGGATGTGGCAAAAGTTTTTCATGATCAGTCTATGTTAAGCTTGCTTGTTGAATACTGAGACTTTCACATGCATATGCTTGTTACATGCAACATGGTAGGGGCCATAGCTGTTCTGATCCACATAAATAATTTAGAGGTCCCCTGTGAAATGCTAACTTACCTACCTGAATAAAGGGAAAATAGTTTCAATAAAAAAGGCATCATTGTAAGGATTTATATGTAGCTAACGAAATTTTTTTAAAAAACGAAAAAAAACTGTTGATTTTGTCCCTCCAATTTTCTTTTCTTGAGCCTGTGGCTATTGATCATCAAATTGAGGATTATATTGAACGTTTGCCTTAAGATAATGGATTAGATCTTTCTGAAAGTTTGTTATGCACATGTAAATTTTCCTATGTAGCTTTCGGCTTACCATATACATCTGCAATGGTCGAAAGGACTTTGTTATTACTATAATTAAAGTAATGGGACACAAGTAGTCATACTTTTTCTTTATATCATAATAACCCATAGAGCATCTGCACAAGTTATTCTAGAATATTTTATCAATAAAATGACAATATGAATTAATGTGGTATTTTCTCATGACAAGCTGTGTTCTATTTTCTTGTGTTCTATCTTTGGTACCCTGAATAAAATTCTTTGATCCACTTTCTGTTAATAATCATGTTTTACATCTCTCGCAATATTTCATTGGTTCAATTTTTGGCTTTGTATATTTAAGAATGAACTACATCATCCAGTGCAGACTAATGAAGAAAACACAAGTTTGAAAGATAAGATCTTGGGATTTCAAAAGAAATGGAGTGATATTTGTCAACGACTTCATCAGTCCAGACCACTACCTGAATTTGATATTTCTCAGACAAGGCCTCAAGCTCCACCACTTGATGCTTTACGGTTTGGATCCGGTTTTAAGGGGAGCAATAGTAAAGATCCATCCCAAAATGAATTCCAATATTCTACTCAAGTTTCCTACATGCCTAAAGAGGTGCATAGTATTTTTCCATCAAAACAGTCATCACCTGTTCCAGTACCTTCGGATACAATCTGTGCTAGTACTGGAGCTGATCATTTACCAAAAGTTTCAGAGAGATTGCAATTTAACGTGCAGTCCCCTTGGGCTGCCCCTTCCCCTATGGCCAAAATGAGCGTGCTTGACCATGGATCATCTTCATCCCTTACTCACGTGACTACAGATTTAGGATTGGGAACATTATATGCATCTACTGCTCGAAAGCCAGATACCCCAAAATTACAAGATCAGAAAAATCACCTTAGGCACTTGTCAGACTCCGTGTCAACAGAGTGTGATGCTATGAAAGAAAGTTCTTCACAACAAATTGCTAGATCTTCCTGCTCTGGTCCAAATGTGGAAGGAAAATTTGATTCATTAGATTTCAAGACTCTTAATAAGCTTCTTACCGAAAAGGTTGGTTGGCAGGATCAGGCCATAGCTGCCATCATTCAAACCTTGTCCCTTTGTAAATCTGGTGCAGGTAAGCGTAGAGGCTCACTTGGTAGAGCTGACATATGGTTTGCTTTCCTTGGACCGGACAGACTTGGAAAAAAGAAGATTGCTTCAGTTCTTGCGGAGACTATACTCGGAAACACAGAAAGCCTAATTTCTGTGGATCTGGGCCCTCAGGACAGCCTTTACTCATCAAACTCGATTTTCAAATGCCAAAATTCATATTGTTATGATGTGTTTAGAAGGAAGACAGTTGTGGACTATATTGCTGGGGAGTTGAGCAAAAAACCCCATTCCATTGTCTTCCTTGAAAATGTAGATAAAGCTGACTTTCTGGTGCAGTCTAGTGTGTTGCAGGCAATAAAAACAGGTAAATTTCCAGACTCCCATGGAAGGGCAATTAGCATCAATAACACAATCTTTCTTGTAGCCTCAACTGTCTGTAAAGGTAATGGCTCTTCTGTTTTAGAGGAGTCTAAAATGTTTTCTGAGGAAAGAATCCTTGAAACTAAAAAATGTCAAATTCAATTATTACTTGAACATTCAACCGAGGATGCCAAAAAAATTGGCAGCGCAAATGTTAAGGTTGTACCAAGAAAAGGGCTTTACAATTCCAATCTGAATAAAAGAAAGCTGGATGATAGTGACTCCAAAGAGGAAGCAACACACAAGATGCCAAAAAAGGCCAGCGAGGCATCAAGATCCTATCTGGATCTAAATATGCCTCTAGAGGAGGGTGAAGAGGGTATAAACGACAATGACCGCCACAGCGAATCCGAAGTGGAAAACTCAGACTCCTGGCTAAGTGACTTCTGTGATCAAGTTGATGAAAAAGTGGTTTTCAAGCCATTCAATTTTGATGTGCTTGCTGAAAAAATATTAAAAAGCATTAGAATACAGTTTCAAAGGACATTTGGTTCAGAGTTTGAGCTGGAAATTGATTACGAGGTAATGACAAAAATACTTGCAGCTACTTGGTTATTAGACAACAAAAATGCAGTGGAGGATTGGGTTGAACATGTTGTTGGTAGTGGCTTCGTCGAAGCCCAGCAAAAATACAAACCTGCAGCTCCATGTATGGTGAAACTGGTTAACTGTGAATCCATTTTTGTGGAAGAGCAAGCTCCTGGAGTATGCCTTCCAGCTAGAATTAACCTGAACTAGATTTTTGTTTATTATGTATTACTGTAATTACATGTAAAATGTAGCCTTTAGGATATAGCTTATGGTAGTTTCCACTTGCTAGCAGTGTTCAGCTAACTAATCTCAATTTTTGTTGTTGCAATCATTGTGTTGTAATTCCTATGGTATAAGACTGTAATTTTCTCTAGTGAGCCTTTTAGTACGTCTTTTTTCGGGTTTTGTCCATTATCGGATTTCAATAATAGATTGCAACTGTTGAATCACATGAGATTATAATAGTTCAACTATACTGTTGCCCTTTTTTATTTGTATTTTTTATTCATCTCGAGATTTATTGTTTGTGTCCGTGTGAATGATGTCAGTTGGAGCCATTTGTATATTAAGACGCTCTATCCAAATCAATTAACCTAATTTGGAAGAATTACTCAATGAGGGATTTCGCAGAATTTGGAGCAGCAGATTAAGTGGTTTGTAGAAAACTCTGTAAAATAGATTATAAGATTTCAAAGAGCAATTGTAGAAACTCTAGACTCCTAGAAATTCAGGTTGAATTGTATTTTCTGCCTCTTTTATTGACACACCTAATAACTTACATGATACAAGATCCATCCATTCCTTTTAGACTAAATTAGTATTTTAGTCTTTTAACTTTAAATTTAAGTTCAGTTTTTTTAACTTTTTTATTGTTTTGTTTTAGCCTTTTATCTTTTTTTTTTATTGAGTTAATATGGTCATTTTTCACTAATTCTTTTAGTTAAAAAGTTAGCAAAAATGCTCAAAACAACGTTAATTTATTCTTTTTTTTTTCTCATTTTCAACAACTGTTTTAGGTATTCTTATAAATCATTTAATGAACAAAAATGAAATAAAATACTAATTTTACCTAGATAATTATTAAAAAATATGTACCAAAATTTCTTCCTAAATGACCTTACCTGAACTTCAATATAGAAGAAGAGTGTGAAGTGTAATGCCATTTTTGGTTAATTTTTATTCAAAAAATTACTGTATGAAAGGTTTGAACCTTGTAACGAGGGGGTAAATACTTGATGTAAGCAAGTATCTTAAATTTTCTTGAGAAAAAAAATTTATGACAGCCAAAAAAAATATATAATAGTAATAAATTTGAATTTGTTTTGGGAGTGTTTGTGATATACTTCAATTGTACACTTTCAAGTCCAACAACTAACTATTTCTTTTCTTCGTTCCCACTATATCAAAACTTCTGTATTTTATGTGAATGCAAAAAATAGCACATAAAAATTAGCAAAAAGAAAATAAAATTCACATAACATTATCCTCTCAGGTTAAGTTACAAACTGCAATTTGAGCCTACTTGAATGCTTCATCTGCTATGTGGCTTGGCTTTATAAACAATAATAGAATAATAGAATAGAATATAATTATTAATGTCAACTGGCCGTCAGTAAATTACTTCTATAAGAAGTTATTGAAAAAATCTCTATTCTCAATACACTAAACAAAAACAATGTTGAATTAACCTTATCTTATCAATCTTATTACAACATTCTTGATTTTCAGTTTAAATGTAAACAAGTTTTTTTTGGACTTAACTGAAACGAGTAATATATTCACTTAATAAGAAGCAAACCGCAAAGAGTGAAAGCAACAATAACAAAATAGTTTATAAATGGCTACATTTTGCGTTAGTAAAATGTAACAGTTTTTTTTTTAATGTGTGCTACTGTTACACAATAAAAAATTATAAATAGAAATTTTGTATTTAAAAAATATCATTTAATTTCATAAATTCAAAATCAATAATAAATGTTCCAGTCATGTAGCTCAGTTAGTGAGCACATTAAGCGCATGGGATATGCATGTGTGGATACGAGTTTGATTCCCGGTTGTATTACTTTCCTATAAAAAAAATCGATAATAAATGTTTATCTTTTATAGTAATTCAAACTATTTGTTGAAGTGCATGTATTGTGTTTTGATACTCATTTTATTACTTTTTATCTTAGGACGGAAATTCAGTGTCGCGAAATAGTATTCCCAATTATGTTCCACTAATAAAATGACGACACGTCAATTAAAATTAGGGTCTTGATATATAGTGCCTTAAGGGCACTAGTTAAGGTTACTAGAAGTGGAAAAATAATCACAAAAGCACATTGTTCTGTCTCTCGAAAATATAAAAAAATTACACATTCCAATACCTTTTTACTACATTTAGGCTCTTAAATAATGCCCTTAGAACACTAAATATCATTTGTCTTAAAATTATATGATGTGTTTCATGTTATCACAACAAATTAAATTTACAAAATTCCGAGGAAATTGTGTCAATATTTGTAAGGAAATCATGTCTAAGACAAGCACTAAATTTTATACCAATTTTATAATTTTTTAAAGAATTATCCATACACAGATTGATTGATGAGGAACTAGGTCAAATGCAATAATAAGATTGATTTAGAGTTATTTTGGACAAATTCTTGTGGGCCTAATTAGTTCAATAAAGTCCAACGTGAAATAGTGATCACACCAAAATGAGTCATATTCTTTAAAGGAGGATGAGATTAGCACCATCTCTATTGGGAGTGCCACCATCCTTTTTATATGTAAGAATCATAAATTTATATACTAAAAAGGATGGTGCCACTCCCAATAGGAATGGTGCTAATTCTGTCCACTGAAACTTGGCTATGTCTATGGTGGTGAAGGAAGTTAGTGGTGTATGGTGCACCATTTAAAAAAACCCAAATCATATGCGGTGTAGTATAGAGATGTTTTTAATCGGAGTTGTCGGATAGCTATTATTAGATCTAATGGTTGTAATTAAATTGTATTATTTCAAGAATACAATTTGCAAAGGAGTCATAATAAAAATCAATTTCTTAGTTTCAAATCAAGACCAACCCCACGCACATATTCTTCTCAACGAGGAAAAACTAGAATCTAACGCCCAAAATCGAGTTTTATGCACCTTATCATATTTATCGATGCAAATCACATTTGCATTTAGATTATCATAGATCTCACATTTTTATTCTTTTTAATTTTTAGAAAATTATTAGCAATTTCAGATATGGTCTTTGCTCTGACTGCTAAAGCTTAATCCTTGGTACGTGTCACTGCAACTCAGTTGTTCGATCGCCTCTGTCATGTGATGGTTCGTCGGCAATGAGTGAATGAGGCGGCAATGCCTCGGGAGGTGCTATGATGACGTTGGCTGGCTGTGAGCATGCTGAAAGTCGCCAGGTCATCGCCGTCTAACAAGACACCGACTAAACAAGGAGTTGTCGAGATCCAAAAGCCGACCGAACGAAAGATTTAGATGAACATTGAAGAAGACTGATGAGATAGAAAGAAAGAGTGGATGAAATTTGAAAAACACGATGAGTGGCTGGAACACTGAGGAAACTATTTCTTCTTTCTGCAAGACCATTTTTTGAGGTGTGTATGGTGCAATCACCTCATGGTTGATCTCATTCTTCTCTAAAAAATCTTCAAATTCTCTTAAAGTATACTCCCTACCTCCATCTGTTCTTAAAACCTAGATGGACTTGTTACTTTGCTTCTCAACAAGCATCTTGAATTTCTTCAACAGATCACATACTGCACTCTTCCTCTTGATCAGATTCAACCAAATCATTCTTGTGTACTCATCTATAAAGATAACAAAGTAGGAATTTCCATCAAGTGTGCTGAGTTCAATTGGACGACACACATCTAAATGAACAACTTCAAGAGGACTTGTGGCTCTAGCAGGACTTGTGGCTCTAGCCGGACTTGATTGCTTGAAAGAATTCCTAGGTTGCTTTGCAAGCATGCAACCTTCACAAAGTTTGGTTGGTGTCTTGATCAAGGGCATTCCACTCACCATGTCATATGCCATAAGTTTTTGAAGGCTATCAAAATTAAGATAACCATACCCGAAAATGCCAAAGCCAATTCTTTTTTTTAATCTCAGCTGCCATACATTGTATGTCTGCTACCTCAAAATTGATCTTGAAGCTTCTGTTACTTGATAATGGTGCCTTCAGAATAGGTTTTTGTTGATCATCGTACAATCTCAGCATACCATGTTTCATCTTAATTGAATATCATTTTTTTCCATTAACTGTCCCAAACTCAACAAATTACTCTTCATGTTTAGCACATGTAGAACATTACTGATCACAACACTCCCTTCATCCTTATTCTTGATAACAACATTACCAAGTCCTTCAACATCAATCACAATGTTGTTTGCAAATCCGACATTGCTCCTCACTGAAGTATCAAGATTCACCAATGAGTGCTTATTACATGTCATATGATTTGAACAACCTGTGTCCAAATACCAGGTTTCAGACCCTCCACAATCTGATTTCTCAGTCACCATCAGTCAAATATGATCTGAATCAGAATCATCACCATCTTTTGCAAGATTTGCCTCATTTGTCTCCTTTCCTTTGCCATGTTTCTATTTATCCTAGCATTCACTAGAAAAATGTCCATTCCGATGGCAATTATAACATTGAACCTTCTTTTTATCAAATTTCCTCCCTTCCTTCTTCTAAGGCTTTTCCCCATTCTTGTTCTACTTATATCCCAAAGACTCTCCATGTTCTTGCTGAGATTCTTCAGAACTTTTGTTATGATACTTCTGTTTTCCATTCTCCTTCATAGATTTCCCTTTCTCCTTTCCTTTATGCTTAGATGTCTGAGCTTGCAAGGCCTAAACTGAGGCTCTCTCGGAGTTCCTTTCATTCATCCTTTGCTCACGAGTCTCCAAAGATTCTTGAAGCTCCTCGATCTTCATGCTTCCAAGATCTTTGGACTCCTCGATTGCAACTACTAAGTAGTCAAATCGATAAGTAAGGGACCTCAACACTTTTTTTACTATAATCTGGTCAAAGATTTGCTCAGAACATCATTTCATTTAATTTGTGATGCTAAGAACTCGAGTGAAGAAACCAATTACCTTCTCTATGTTATCCATCTGAAGCAGCTTATATTAACACCTTAGAGTTTGAAGCTTTACCTTATTTAGCTTCACATCTCCAGCATAAGTCTTCTCCAAGATACTCCAAGATTCCTTCACTATTTTTGCCATAGCAATCTTTTTGAAATGCTCAACATCAACAGCTTGATGAATCAAGAACAAGGATTTGCAATCCTTCTTCTTGCATTCTTTATACAACGTTTTCTGTACCTTAGTAGGAGTCTTCTTAAGATCTTGATAACTTCCTTCATTGATTTCAATTACTTCTTGAAAACTGAAGAGCACCTTCATCTAAACTCTCCACCTATCCCAGTTCTTTCCATTAAGAATAGGAAGATTTCCCATGAAATTTCCATTTGACCCGACCATGATCACATTAAACAAGCAACACCACAACGCATGACAAACACCACTCTTCAATTAAAGGATTAACAATCACCTTCACTCTTTGTTAACACAACAAAATGATCGAACCAGAAGCGATGATACCAGATGTTAGAATATCAAGGCAAAACAAAATAACAAAACTCCTACCGAAGAAAGAAGAGTTGGGCGAATTCAATATTTCATTGATCAATACTTGCCTTTATACAAAAAATGAGCTTAGGGACCAAACTGAAAAATTTTAAAACTCATTTTAACATACATAACTACTAAGTCCTAGCTAGTAGTAACTACCTTTACACAATCAATTGAATTTGTAAAACAAAATTACAAATACAACACTAACATTTAGGACACTTGTTAAGATTACTAAAATTAAAAAATAATTATAAGTGCACATCGTTCTATATCTCAAGAATACAAAAGGCTACATTTTTTAATTACTTTTACTCATTTGGTTTCTTAAAATGTGCCCTTAAGACACCATTTCACATATCCTTTAATCTAATCTATGGTGTGCTTTGTTTTTGTCAAACAATGGTACTCAACATTATTAAAGAAGTATTATTTTGGGAATTGGATAATTAATGTGATAAATAGAGGTTGAGAATTTCAAATATAGTTTTCATATTTTGAGGGCATAACCGAAAAAAAAATAATAGGTTATTTAAAAAAAATAAAAAAACTAAAACAACATGTATTTTAAATTGGAGGGGGCATACACGAACACGCTAAAGCAAATTCACACGAAATGTCACAATATCGAAGAATTCAATACCAACAAGATGATTGGATCACCAAAGTTTAAACTATTTAGCTACAAAATATCTTTATTCCAAAAAATATCAACAACCTATATATTTTATCTATCTATTTTATTTTATTATTGTATAATTTTTAAATAATATCTAAATTACAGAACACTTTGAATAATCACCTAAAATTATTTTCTTTCTTCAATTGAGTTCATGTAAATTACAATCAGTTTTGTCTTTAAATGCAAAGAAGTTCTCTAAATAGTTAATAATAAATTATACTTTTTTTACCCACGAGGATTTTACTATAATTTCAATTATAAATATTATTATGTACCAAATTTATTTACACAAATTGTTCAAGTCTTTCAGATAAATTTTTAGTTTAATAATCTACATTATTAGTTTATATATATATATATATATATATATATATATATATATATATTTATTGCATATGCAAAACGCGATTCATTGTCTAGTAAACCATAAATTACATGAGCTATATTTCAATCATGTAATTTAGTTAATGCATACTTTAAAATATGTGTGTAAGTATTCAAATTCAATTCTTAATTATTATATTTTCATATGAATAAAAAATTACAGTTAAATTCCAGATCCTTTCTAGCAATCTAACTATCTAGTCATCCTCCAATTAACCACATCTTGGGCAGTTCATTGATCAATGCATGGAGTTTAATAAGAAGAATTCATAATAGAGAAAGTAAAAAAAAAAAAAAATCTCGGTAGATAAATTATAAATTAATTTTATCAAACACAAATCTTTCATATCAAATATCACACACTTAACAAATAGTATAAAAGTGTAAAACAAGAAGCATACGTCATGCTAACAGTATATTCAAGTTTCAAAATAAAACAACATATTAACTTTTAACAATAATTATCCTTTCCACACCTCAATTATCTTGTATCTTTCTTTACCAAAAAAATAAAACTTGTATCTTTCATTTTTTTTTCCTTTTTACCTCATCTCTATATCTTTTTCTATCACACTTCTTACCAAATTATTCACTTTCAGTTTTTCCTCTGTTTTTTTTTTCTCATTTTACATATATATTATATAACCCAATATTTGGTTGGAAGGAAAGAAATAAAAAAAAAACATGAATAATAATTCAACTTTTTTTATTTAATTTGAGTGAAATTAAAAAAACAATTAACTTCCAAAAAAAAATTTAAAAATTTTCTTCTTTCTAATTTTTCTCCTCCCAAAACTTTTGGCTTCTACTCTATTTTTCTCTTCACTATTTCTACTCAACTGGTAACTGTAGAAATATCACTGCACTCTTTTTTAGTATAAAATGCAGAGTCAGTTTATTATTAATTTGACTGGTACAACTTTGTACTTTGGTCAAGATTAGTGTATAAATTATATATATATATTTTTTATAAACTTTGAAAATCCGAGGCCGTCAAATAAATATTTGAGAAAAATAACAACATTTATAAAGGACAAAGATCATCTAGAGAGCACCAATGCCCCTCTCACAGGTCGATAACTTTAAGAGCTTCGACCTACGAAATTATTTTATAGGTTAAATTAAATGTTTGTCTTTTTTTAAATTCTAACAAAATTTTAATTTGGATTCTTATATTTGTTTAAATTTATTTTATATTATATTTTTAGGTTAATTTAGTCTTTTTTTTAATTAATTTTATCTAATTGAGTGTCGATAAAAAAAATTTATCTAATTGAGTTATCATAAAGACTAATCAACATCAACCTTTTCATATTGCAAAAAAGATAACATAATAAGCAATCAAATTGGTAAAAACAATATAATATATAAGAGGCCAAAATGGTTTAAAATATATAATATAAAAGACAAAAGAAAATTAAAATAAATAGAAGAGATCAAATTGGTAAAAAAAATACAACATACATAAAAAATTAATGCCAAGAGTTTGTACGTGGTTAAAGTGACATAAAGAGGAGTTCTTTGAGGTGAAGGAGAGTGGTTCAATTTTTGATGAGGTAGAATTAGTAGATTTTGAAGTAGTATAGTATGGGGTATGTGTTTTACCGATAAAAAAACATAAAAATTAATCAAAATAAATATAAGGGAAACTAAAATTTTCTTACAAGTTACAACGTAAACGAAAAAAATATAATTTAGTCTATTTTATATGATTTATTATCTGTATAAATTCTTTCTCCCATCTCTTTCAAAAAAATTCTTTCTCCCATAATACTCCTTGTATTGTTATTTAATTATTCACTTAAAGATAAAATATAAAATATATCTATTAAAAATATGTATATTTTAAAAATATAATTATTATTTTTTGTTATTATTAAAATAATTTTAAATTCCTTTTTATTTTTTGTCTTTATTTTTTTATTTGACTAATAGTGGAGTATGATAATTACTATTTTTAATTAAATATAAGATAAAATTAATATTAAAAATATTAACAAATGCCCTTAAAGTATTAATTACAAATTTTTTTTATTGAAAATACAATAATTTATGATTTAGAAGTGTTAAAATTATTAAATATATTTATTACAAAAAAATTATTAAATATTTTTTTATAAAGGAGTGTATAAACTCACTAGGATATTTCTTTTATTTTATGATGTATAAAAATAAAGATAAAAAAAATGTGTGAGGGTAGAGTTTGAACCTCATATATAATTGTTGATGACCGGCTTTAAATAAGTGAAAGGTGTATTTAGTATATTTTAATAAATATTTTCAGACCATGAAACACTGCTTACTAGTTAATATGCCTCATTAATAATAATATTAACTAAGTACTATTATCTGTAAAAAAACAAAAAAAAAACTAAGTAGTATTATCTCCAGTGAAGAGATAAATAGATTTTTTGTTTTTTAAAAAACGGACGTAATGTTATTGAATACTACTAATAAATAAAAATATTGTTTTTCAACCTAACCGACCACTGCATTGGGTCACAGACCAATGAAGCAGGTTCATATCGTCACCAAAGAGGAACTGTGAGCTTTACAATCGTAACAGTCAGTGACGCCAGATAAACTTCTACAAGCACATATAAAATCCAAAACGCGAAAGGCGTGAGCATCCGGAATTTTAGGTTCGGTCGCTTTAGTGTTGCCGATCCTAGATTACAACCGACACGTGGATATCTTTTACTCGTAGTAGCTTTAGATATTATGCGCCGCCAGGCCCACATACCTTTGTTTTCCACTTTCTTTTTTTTGTTTTAAGGGTCTAATTTTCTACTCCTCTGTCCAATTCTGTTTCAATTTCAATTTTTATTTATTGTTTCATTTTTGGATTTCTAAGAGTTTTAATAAAATTTACAATTCTTAATTCAGAAGAATTATTTGGTATCAATGAGTTCTCATGAAATATGCCATCAAATAATTTTAATACACGAGTAATACATATTTTATTTCAATTTTCATCAAAATATTTCTTACTTTTTGGAGAAGAATTAAGTTTTGCTATCTGAGACAAAAAAAACATATTCAACTCTTAAATATATTGTGGTTTTAACTATCTTTATGATAATTAGGGTATTAGTTATTGTTAGTGAACAAAATTTTTTGGGAATTAATTAAAATACTAATACTAATGTCATACTAGTGTTTACAAATTTCATGCATGCTCTTTAAAAAAATCAATTTCAAGTTTTGTATAAACAGGATTAATATAGAATTGATATATAAGTATGGAAAAGTGTACGTCCATTTTAAGTATGTAAATCGTATTGTGTTCGATCTCAAAACTTATTTATATGAAAAGAATATCTTAGAAATAGTGTATATATGTCCCTTTATGCTTAACAGTAGGTAAACTAAAAGGGAATGGACATTTACCAAAAAAAGAAAGAAATGGAATGAGCAACGAAGCGAATGATTTGTTCTCATTTATAAAATATAAATTATTTGAATATTAAAAAAATAAATTTTGGCTGCCAATGTAACAAAAAAGAGTTACAATGTATACCTTATTTAAGGATTTTTTTTTGAATAAACCAAATAATATTGTTACTATGAGTACAAGAGGTACTCAAACGAATAATACAGGGAACCATCTAAAATGAGATATCACACTAATTATTGACCTCCTGTAATGGGATTAAGTAGCGAAAGTACACAAAAAGCAAAACGACACATATGTCGCAAATGCAAATAAAGCATTGAATAGGCTAAACAGAGACAACATTTCATCTAATTCCTAAGCAAGCAGCCGGTTGTGGTACCCACTCCCACATTGTGTTACTACGATAGAATTTTAAAATTTTTATGCATTAACTAAAGATTTTTTTATATTAACAAAAAAAATAAAAATTAATATTTTTTATTCTCAAGAAGTCATGAATTAATGTGCCGTTTTGTATTTCATTAAAGGATTAATTTGAATACTTACCCTTGTTTTGATAAGATGAAGCCATACTCGACTAGAAATAGAGTCATTATAGAGTATATAAGTGGTGTGACAATTCTCCTCCTATGAGCTAGCTTTTGGGAGTGAGTTAGGTCCAAACCCAAAATCTAATATGGTATCAGAGCTAGGTTAGTCCTGGGCCACCCGCAGATGTCTAGTCTTGCAAGGTGAGAGGAATTGAGACCACTCAATTTTAGAAATCTCACCATCCTTTTATATATAAGAATCATAAATCTATATATTAAAAAGATGGTGCCACTCATAATAGGGATGATGCTAATCTCATTCACCGTCCTGCAAACTCCAGATGTCCCCTCATGGGCGTGATGGGATATATAAGTGGTGTGACAATCCTTCTCCTAGCTTTTGGGAATGAATTAAACTCAAACCCAAAATCTAATATATTTTAACTAAACTAATTCATAATTGTGACACTATATAGTGTATAGTATAATAGTCTAAGAATAAATTCTTCTTTTTCTTTAATAGATTATAAATAAAAGAAATATTATTACTTAGAGCATAATAAATACTCTTATGAATAATACAGAGAAGTTATGAAGATTAAACTAAAGACTAATAATGAGACAAAATCAACATAACAAAATGCAAGATTGTATAATAAACTAGAGTTCCCTAAAAAACCACAATAAAAAAACTGCAAACAACAATATAGTAACAACACAAAAAGGGAAGGAAGAACCAAATGCCCAAATACTACAGCGGATTACTAGACCAATCCGTTATTGAATATTAAAAGCTCGAAAAATTTGCTTTGATCCATAACATAATCAATAATGAACTTTAACCATATAAAAAACGTGCTAAATATTTCAAGGTTCATCCTTGAAAATAACCCGATTGTAAGCTATTCAAATAGTCAAAATCACTAGTTGTTTCCTCTTCTTCTTCTTTGAAAATAATACCACGAAATTACAAGTATTAACTTGTGTTTTCAATATGGAGAGCTGATAAAAAAATGGATCGTCTAGAAAAGAAATTGCTGGAAAAATTTAGAATGGTGAAGGGATGTGGCACACCTCAAGGACAAGGAAGAGTTGTTGATTTTAATTGGAAAAATTAGGAAAAATGAAGGGAAATAGGCGCTAGAATTGTAGAACCAAAAGGA
This sequence comes from Cyamopsis tetragonoloba, assembly GCA_037177725.1. Classification (NCBI taxonomy): domain Eukaryota; kingdom Viridiplantae; phylum Streptophyta; class Magnoliopsida; order Fabales; family Fabaceae; genus Cyamopsis; species Cyamopsis tetragonoloba. Next base: position 68,781,225 of record CM074119.1, read on the forward strand.
TGAACTTGGTGATGATAAAAATGGGATTTGATGAAGGAATTATGGAATTAAATTATGGGCACTTTTGGCTTAAGGAAAAGAGGATATTTTGGTGAAAAATGGAAGGATTGATGGTGGCAAAATGCAAGGAAAATTCTAGGTTTAATTGGGAAGGAAAAATGTTGGAATTAAGATGAAAAAGGATGGATTTTAGTGGCTGAAATCTGCGCAATTTATGGGTAAAAAGGAGAAGGTGTTCTTGCTCTTTTTATGAAGTTTTTGATAATGAGAAAAAATGAATGGAAAGGGATGAAGTGGAATCACACCACTTCAAAGGCTACACACACAAAGGGGTGGAAACCTTTGATAAACTTAAGGAATTATTGAATCACTCAAGAATCAAAAAGGAGAATCACTCTCACAAATTGTATTTTGAACATCAAACTCATGTTTTTATTGATAAAATGGTGCCTCTTATAGATAATGAGGTAGTCACAAAAACTCAACAAAATCCATTAGTGCTCATTAAACATTTTTACTCACTAGTGTTCTACTAACACTAACTAGTACTCCACTATCATTTTCACTAAGTAGTGCTCCACTAGCACTAATGAGAATGAGTCATCACCACTTTATTGGAATGTGTAGAGACACATTAGTGGCACATATGATCAGCCTAAAAGCTATATTTTTGGGCCTTATTACAATTTGAAATAAACATAGAAACTAAGCCCAATAGTTGATCAACCAGAGACATAATTTGGACAACCAACTCTACAAAGGTTGGGCCTTATTTATAACTTAGAAAAATGCTTAAGAGGTCTCCAAAAGGTGGCGCCATTTAGACACAAGGTTGGGCCTTGATGTGCTTCACAATTTTTGGACTTCTTTCCTTAAAACTTGGGCTTGCATTTAAGTAACTTGATGAAGAGCCTCATTTGCTTTCCGTGTCCTTGGAAATTGGTCCTCCAAACCCTTCAAGTAGTTATTTATTACAATGATTTGTTTAACTTGAAAAAATTAAAATACAAAAGTTAAATTCCCTCTTCAGCATCACATCAAGAGTCAAGGCAATATTCAACCAATGGAAAACCTTGTATTATGGAAATCTGGATTTACCACATTTGAAAAATAAATGCAAAGAAAATTCAGGGTTAGTAGAACATATGCAACATTTTATATCACCATACAAAACGCCTCTTCTAGGCAAGTTTAATTTTCAAGGCACACGGTCAAGAAGATAACGGCAGACAAAAGAGGAAACTTTCAAAGGGACTTTTACCTGCCAAACCGAGAGGATCAATGAGAATCCAAAAGAGCACATAACGCAGCCTGATAAGTCTATTTGATTGAATAAAAACTAGTGTACAATGTGTGCCACTGCCATAATATATGTGTCGTTTTCTGTATGGAATCGTGGCAATTAGCTCCTATCAAATTGTTACCTCTCCACCTCTTTTGACAAAGGAAATGCATGTAGATTTTATTCGTTCTTATAAAAAATATATTCTATAATAATTCACACGAGAAAAATTGACAAATTGTTATTAAGACGTATTTGACTCTATTCATTCTTAAAAATAAAATTTCTTATTTTCATAAACATTTTAAGTAATCTTTTAAAAATTAATTATTTACTTAAAATCAATCCTTTTCAAACACTTAAAGTTTAGCTATGGGCATTTTTAATTTTTGTTTTTTTTTATGGAAAGTAAATACTTTTATACTTAGTCGGAATGTATTTAATATATATATATAAAAGTAGAAGTAACAAAATTTTATTCAAAATTAGCATAAAGGGTACTCGAAGTCGAACCTATATACGGATAAATCGATGTAACAAAATTTTACTCAAAACTAGATGAATCCCTATACTAAACAATATTAACATTATTTTTTAAACTCAAACATTGAAGTTGCACAAACATTTGATATTAAGAAATAAAAAAAAATGATTAGATTATTCGAACATAACTGTTTATAAGCAAATTCAAAAGAAAATATTTTTTTTGTTGAGGTATTATTTTATTTTATTTTATAATTATAATAATAGAAATGGAATTGGTAAAGTAGAGGATGTGGTGACTGGTGAGGCAGCTAAGTGGGTTCCACTTTATTTTATTTTATTTTATTTTATTTTTTTGACCAAAACCGTAAAGAAAAGAAAAATATAAGAGCTGAGAAAAGTCTTCTTCTTCTCCTCTAAAAAGCTTTGCAAGTTTTATGGTTTAAAAGAGGGAGAAAAACCAGAGCCCGGTTTCTTTTCTGTGTGTTTTTCTGTTAAGGTATGCTTCCTTTGTTCTTTCTCCGTATTTTCTCTTCTCCTTCCTCATCTTGATCTTGATCGGTCTGACTTTTAGTATAAAAATTGGTCCTTTCTTACCCTTTGAAACTGCAGTATTTTTTCCTTGGTTGCTAAGAAAATTTCAGTAAGTGATGGGTTTTGGTCTAAGATTGTTAATTGACGGTGGAAATTTTCATGAACCATGTTAAGAAAAAAAAATATGATTTTTCTTTTACCATGAAAGCAACGAAGGACAGGTTGTTTATGCTATTTTGCTTATATTTGTAACGATTTCTCGCTTCTTCCCTTACCTGGACTCATGCTAATTTTTGTTAAATAACAATAAACAACTGATAGAATGAAATTTATCTGTAAAATTTCTTGGCGATTCATGATTCTGTAACTTTCTAGGTCGGTTGTTTGCTCAACTATTATCTGCATCTTCCAAATGGGGAACTTTAGTCCTTAATTTGCACCCATCTGTTTCCATTTTTGTTACATCGAAATGAGTTTTCTATGCTTTAAATTTGAATTGAAATATTATGCCCTATGCAATATCTCTTGAACCAATTCTCTCCTTTGATTTTTCAGATTCTGCTGAGGCCTCTCAAGGGTTACATATCTCCATGTGCAGTGGTTCCAATAGGAATCCTTCTCAAACTGGTTTGATCATGGGGGATGAGCATGGAAACGAAGGGTTGCATCATAAAATTTCTGCTCTGCTTGAATTTTCAGCTGCAGATGACCTAATTGGTTTCAAAGACGTGGTTGAAAAGGAGGGTTGCGACGTTGATGAAGTAGGCTTATGGTATGGAAGGAGGGTTGGCTCAAAGAAAGTTGGTTATGAAGAGAGGACGCCTCTCATGATTTCTGCTATGTTTGGAAGCCTAGGTGTATTAAATTATATTCTCGGAACATGTCGCGTTGATGTTAACCGGGCTAGCGGGTCAGATGGTGCTACTGCTCTTCATTGTGCTGTTGCTGGGGGTTCTGCTTCTTCCCTTGAGGTTGTCAAGCTTTTGCTTCATGCATCTGCTGATGTTAGCGCTGTTGATTCCAACGGTAAACGACCACTTGACATGGTTGTTTCTGCTGCTAATTCCATCTTCACCCCAAGGATGAGGATGTTACAAGCCTTATTGGAGGGTAAGGGTGGTGCTGATCAAGCAACTCCTGGATTTCCGGAACTGGTTGACCAGATTGAGGAACAGCAAAGACAAGATATGAACTTGAACACACCTCGTGTTCCGAAAGATGGGGCTGAGAAGAAGGATTATCCAGTTGATCTTTCCCTTCCAGACATAAAGAATGGGATATATGGTACTGACGAGTTTAGGATGTATACTTTCAAAGTGAAGCCTTGTTCTAGGGCTTATTCTCATGATTGGACTGAGTGCCCATTTGTTCATCCAGGGGAAAATGCAAGGCGGCGCGATCCAAGGAAATATCATTATAGCTGTGTCCCTTGTCCTGAGTTTCGGAAGGGGTCCTGCAGCAAAGGGGATGCCTGTGAGTATGCACATGGTATCTTCGAGTGCTGGCTCCACCCTGCTCAGTATCGGACACGGCTTTGCAAGGATGAGAGTTCGTGCACGAGAAGAGTTTGCTTCTTCGCTCACAAGCCTGAGGAGCTTCGTCCGTTGTATGCTTCTACTGGTTCTGCTATTCCTTCTCCCAGGTCATATTCTACTAATAATTCTTCATTGGAGATGGGTTCAGTTAGTCCACTCGCACTCGGTTCGCCATCTGTAATGATACCAACCGTTTCAACACCGCCTTTGACTCCATCTGGAGCGTCTTCTCCGGTTGGTGGAGCCATGTGGCAGAATCAATCTGGTGTTTCAGTCCCTACCCTGCAGCTGCCGAGAAGCAGATTGAAATCTGCTTTAGCTGCTAGAGATGTTGATTTAGATATGGAATATCTTGAAGCTCATCGACGAAGGCAGCAGCTGATGATGGATGAGATATCTGGTCTTTCCTCTCCTTCCAAATGGAAAAATTCCATGCCTAATAGTCCATCTTTTAATGTTTCTTTGGGTGATCATACTGGTGAATTAAACAGGCTTTCAGGGGTGAAGTCGGCCAACCTTGAAGACATATACGGGTCTTCGGATCCATCAATTTTGCCTAAATTCCATGGAATCTCACTTGATGTTGCAGGATCTCAGTTACAATCTCCAACCGGAATCCAGATGCGTCAGAATGTGAACCAGCAGCTGCGAAGCTATTCTTCTGGCCTTTCCGCTTCAAATGTGATCGGATTGCCGACCTATAGGGTTGATCCATCTGGAGAAGCAGCCAAAGTGGCTTTTAATCCAAGAATGGCTGCCTTTTCAAAGCGGAGCCAGAGCTTCATTGAGCGTGGCGTGAGCCGTCATTCTGAGCTTCCATCTCCTGTTAACTCTGTATCTACCTTTTCTAACTGGGGCTCCCCGGATGGAAAATTAGATTGGGCCATGGATGGAGATGAGCTGAATAGGCTGAGGAAATCATCTTCTTTTGGATTTCGGAGCAGCAACACTCCTTCGACAATGACAAACACCAGCATGGCGGCTAATGTTGATGAGCCGGATGTGTCTTGGGTTAATTCGCTCGTGAAGGATGCTCCGATGCACGAATCTGGTCAGTTTAGTGTGGAAGATCAGCAAAATCAACTGCAATGCCACCCTAACAATGGAACAGATGTGATTCCGGCATGGTTGGAGCAATTGTACATGGAGCAGGAGCAAATGGTGGCGTGAATGCGATTTCAAGTCTCGCGTCAGGCTCCTTCTTGCGGCTCATCGGTTTATTAATTTAATGATTTTTTGAATTTTATAGAATTTATTTATATGACAATTTGTAAAAGGATGGCCATATAGTCTGCCAGGGCTAGGATATAGAAAGTTGAGCAGATGCAAATTTTCTGCTCCAACCACTACCCTTTACTAGGCTAATTGATTCCGAATTTTCCTGATTTTTCTTGTTATATGTTCTATTTACTTGCATTTATAACTTCCCATTGACAGAATTACAGCAATGTAGTTGAGATTTAGTCTATAAATAATGCGATTTGATATTTGATAATTCTAAAAATGTAGATTCTCAATTTGCATGCCTCACATTCATTGCTTATCTATTTTATTCTGTAGTTTCATAGAAAGTTGTGTGTGTATTGCTGCAAGTCATTATTGCTATTATTGTTATATCAGTGGAATAAGCTATTAAGTCAACTTTGGCGACTTTGAATTTTTCCCATTTTCCATACATGAATGTTTAACTGGGTCCAGTCTAGTAATCATAGCTTAGGTGAGCTAAGGTAGAATTCTTTAAATGGAGTCCTTCTCTAATGAGAGAAAAAGAGAGTTAATGTGTCTTTCTTTCTCCTGTTGGAAATAAATCACAGCATTGAAGAGGATCTCACTACTTTAAATGCTGTTAAGCTATGTATGCCACTTGTGATGGAGCAAGTATTGGGCGGTTTCTTTTCACATCCCATAAAAAATAATATTTATATATGATTAATTTATTTTATTAAATTCACAATTCATGATGAAGGGATCACCGTCGATCCCTTCTGGTATACTCATGTAACCCTACTTTTTAGATTTTACTTTTAGTTTGATGTCTTTGAGATTCATACGGATCAACAAGGAGCCTCAATTTGAAATATGGTTTATGCTGTGATGCTGTTTTCAGAGTGTAATAGACACTAGACAGCAAGGATTTTGTTTGTACCTGATTGTTTATCCAATGCTTTAAGTTACATCTTTTATTTATTCTGGAGTTTGTCTATAGAATCAGGATAATTTCTTGTGATTTTCTAAAATCTTTTTCCATATCCTCCTCCTCCTCCACCTTTCCTTTGTGGAATCTGATCTCTACTTTTTGGTAATTAAAGTTTGCATTCATTGGTTCCGTAGTTATGAATGTGGAGGATTAATATAGAGCACTAAGAAAAAGCATTTCTCAAAAGCTTAACGTATTGCAATTGGCTTCTGTCAAACTTTTTCCCTTGGGGGTATTGAACAGTTTCTGAGCTTTAAAAAATATTTTGGTCCAAAATTGGCAGCTCTTTAGAAATTTAGATGAGGAGTAAAAATGGGTTACGCTTCTTCTAAGCTACTTGTGTTTGACTCGTTGACTCCATTTAAATCTTATCAAACTTTGATTTGTTGGATTGCAAGCAAAGGCAATAAGTAAGTTAAACTTAAGCTAAATTTTAGATAGTTTTTTTTTTCCCCTTGTTTTGTCTTTTTTTTTGTATTATAAATTGTTTTCACAAGAGAGCAAGTTTTGGTGTAATTATTTTATAAGCCAAATTGCAACTAATGAGGTGTTAAAACTTTACTTCCTAATCATTAGACCAACATGTTTGATGCTTCGGCATAATGGTTAGTTTGTTGTTTTGTAACTTGCTGATCATAGGTTCAAATCTTAAAAGTTCTGCTTACACAATAAAGCTGTCTAAATTTACCATTGGAAGTTTTGTGCATTTCTAAGACTCAAATTAGAGATTTTTAGTTAAGACAACAATTCCTACTAGACTGCTAGTTGATCTACGCGCTTAATGGTTTTCTTCACTAATAGAGTTACATTGTTAAACTTAAACTCTTTCAAAAGAGAATCAAGTTGTTTGTTTGTTTTCATAACCCAGATGACACAAAACCAAATATTACTTTGTTGTGAATAGCCCGTAATGCCCAATTGTGGTGTTTGGTAGTGTAAACAAAAACACTTTTTTTTGGGTCTAGAAAATCATGCTATGTTAGAAGTGTCCAAACAGTGAATCGAACCCAAGAACTTCAAGCCTAAACAAGCCCATTGAATATTGGCAGTGATCACTGTCATTTGTTCTCCAAGGTAACTTTAATATTTTAGTGGATACACTATTTGGCCCCTTGCAATGAAAATCAAATGTAGCTTTCATATTTTAGTGGATACAGTATTTGGCTTCTTGTGTTGGAAAAACCTTATGCTCTATACTTGTAGCAGCATCATGAAATTGAAGTTCACTAGCTTGTGTGGTTTGAAGTGCATTGAATTAATATTATGATGATGAACAATGTTATTTGCAAATCAATGCTTTTAATCATCTTTATACTTTTTCTTTTCAGGAAATTTGAGAAAAAAATAACAAGATTCTTAAAAGTGGATACAGCATTTGTGATTTGGCCTCTTGTTAGAAAAAAAGAAAATTAGTGTTGTAAAGTCCAACTTGCTCTATTCGATTTGACCAGTGAACCAGTCAAGTAATCACACTTGGTTGTTGTCCTGTTATGGAATCAGCTAAAATCTTAGTTATTTCAAGTGGAATCTGAAATTAGGTTTGGTTTGGTGTGCAATTGTACTGATTTAAAAACTTAAAATCTGATTCTGTGATATATAAAAATAAATCTTTTTTTATGGGTAAGGGTAACATACGAACATGACTTAATAATTATTTTGCATTCATATCTAAGCCGAGTTTAATAGAGGTCTCCACAGTTCTTTAAAAAATTATGGAGAATCGGTCCTTTATGCATTTGGAGCTGTTGATGAAGTATATATTTATTATCGACCATTAAGTAGTTTGAACTATTACGTTTCATTGATAGATCTAAAGGCATAGAAAATAAGTGATCTCCATAATTCATCGAAAAATCACATATAAGTGTAATTTTAATAAACACAAGAGAAATTATCTTATACATATATCTACCTCTAAAGGCAATGTCTCTTGAATGCCCTTTCTACCAAGCTTGAATTATCGGTAAGAGTATGTAACTTGATGCCATTGATTGCTAAACTACCGTTGCACTATTCAAGTTATATAGTTACAATGCAAACTATATAATATATAACTAAATCCGTCCCTGATTTTAGCTATAGCATGATTGAAAATACTTATTGGATTTTTAAGTACCTCTCTCTTGTCTCGTGTCACCATTGAAAAAATTGTTATCTTTTCTTTCTGATTTGGTCATATTTCATTCATTAAAATTTGATTTGGGCTCTCTCAAATATTGGAAAGTGGAAAATTTCAACAGTAGAGAGAAACAAACATCTCTCATGACTATTAGAGGATCTTTTTTTCCCATGAAAATAAGCCCAAAAATAAAGAAATTCCCTTGAGGCACACCATGTGATAGAGACAGAATTAGAAATGCAAAATAATGAGAAAGAGAATGAAAATCCTTTTGCACTTCATTAATTTGGTTGCCTTGCAAATTTTGAAGTTGCAATGCTTTCAAGGTTCTCCTTACAATTTGGGTTGAAGTTTATAGCTTTTTGAGGAGCTTATAATTTTTTGAGGAGATTATAATTTATAGTTTTTTGTCAATAAGTTTTTGTTTGCTATAACTAGAAGCTATAAGCTAGGAGTTTTTGAAAAGCTATTTTAAAAAGTGTATAGCTTTTAGCTTTCAATAATTCATTTCAATTTTATTCTTTCTTTTTGGATAATTACATCTTTTTTCATCTCATTATATTAAATAATATGTTATATGTCATTTTAGGTCATTTCATATAACTTTAACTTATCATAAGTTAGTTTTACTAAATACTACTTCTCAACAATAAGCTATAAGCCATAAACTAAAAATTATAAATCATAAATTATAAGTCATAAGTTAATTTTGATAAACAGAGTCTTGATCCACAAGCTCATTTAACAAGTGATCAAAAATTTCTGACTCAAGATCTGCAATTAGACTTTCAAAATTCTTGTTTCCTTCCTGTAACTAATTTGATCCCAATTCATCGGCTACTAGCCTGCAAATTTCACCCCAAATATCTACACAATCCTATCTTTGCTTCTCATTTTTCTTCTTCAATCTTTCATGTTTATTTTCCTTAATTGCCATAACCTCCCTTTCTTCAACCATCAAGCTAGTATCAGAATGCTGAATAAAGAGATGGTCATTTTCAAGCACTTGTGACAATTTTATTCTCCAACTCAAATCAACACCAAATGAATCCAACCCTACAACCAGTTCATGTGTAATAAGTTAGCAAATTCAAAGATAATTGCGTGTTTCATTCAACTTATTTTAAAAAATAATAATTTGTTATTACAAGTTTGGTGAAAAACTTTTTGAAATAAAAATTATTTTCCTACACTAAACACACAACTAATACGACCATACTTTAAATTGAATTCTACTTCATCATATTACATTACAATATCATAGTTTTGACGATTGTTGAAACTGCATCAAACCACATTTTGGTCCACAACAGCCACATTAATTTGCATTTGACCGCAAGGCAAAACTATTAGGCGTATGTTTGGATTTTCATTTATTAAATTAGAGTTTGAATTGCTTATCTTTTACCAAAATAAACAAAAGTGATGTGTTGGCGCAATATTTAATTTAAAATATTTTCTTTGAACTAACTAACTTTTATCTGGTTACCTAAGCATCACGACAAATCGTTACATGGAGATAAAAATAGCATAGTTGGTTCAACGATGATTCAAACATACATTCCGCGACACAATGAAGAAAAGTTGAACATAGAGAAACAAACCTGTTTCATGAGCTTCACGCTCAAAATCAAAGACAGAAACAAGACTTGAATTTCCTGAACTACAGTCAGCTTCTTCTACCTTCTTTTTTGCATAACAATTTTTTTTTCTTTTTTCTCCTCTTCACTTTTTCACCATTTCCAACTTCCTTTCCCTTCAATGTTTTTGCTTCTGAATCAATCCATTCCTTTTCTCTCTTATTCTTCTTGAACTCACCCTTCTCTTCTCTCCTCTGCTTCAACTCCGCACAACCCTTTTCTTTCTTCCTCCCTCCGAACTTGAATTCTTCTTCACTTCCGAAGCTGAGCACCAAGAAGTTCTCATTTTCAAGCAAGTGGAAAGTTGGTTCCTCATGAAACGAAGAAGAAAAATACTTAACTCACTTGTGTTGACCCTCCATTCTCTTACATTCTCCCAAGTGGTCCACATAGTTCATGGATTTGCCAAGTGAAAGAGAATTTGAGGTTGTTTCAATGGATATATCTAAACCCATCAATCTTGCAACTAAACCAGGAGTGTTAGAATTAGTAGAAGTACTAGAAGTAATAGTGGTAGATTTAGTATTATGTCTAGGCTTAAATTCTTGATTTTTGTGACTACCCATCATTGGAATTGAATCAAGTTCTCTAATGTGTGTAGGGAGGCCACCAGAACAAAGAGAATTCTGTGTAAGATGGATGTAAGACACCCAATTTTGGAGTTGCATAAAGTTGGGTCTAAACTGAGAGTGGATGAAGATGATGGGGAGGATGAATAAGATGATGTCAAGAACTTCATTTTGAATGATTTGAGAAGGAAAGAAAACAGGTTGAGAGAAGAGAATGACGGTGAAAAAGTGAAGAAGTGGGTTTTCTTTTCTTTTCTTTTGTTTTTCTTTTGGATTCTTAGTCTCTCCAGAGAGAAAAAGCAATCAAAGGTAAGATTTGAATATGAAAAGAGCAACTTTTTGTTTATTGGGTTGATCCTACGTTTGAGGACATTCTTATTGGACTATTTAATTGTATTTTAACCCCAAAGATTTATTTATTCTCTAACTTTGACCGATAAAAAATAATCTCAACTATTAATTTTAAGCATCATTTTAAATTAGGGTCTAAAACGTAATATTATGTCGAAACGGAAACACTAAAATAACATTTGACCGCATTTAACTACATTTAACTTAATGTGGTCGTAATTATATGATCGAAAAGATAATTTAAAACTTTAACTAGCAATGAGTCAATACAAAGATTCAATAGAAGTCAAGCAAATATGAAACAAGATATTGCTTTAAAAAGAGACCAACTATGGTGCTAGGGAAGAATTGTGGTTTAAGCACCAGAAACAACACCAATTGAGGAGCAAGCTTGTTAACACTACTTAAATTTGTTTAGTTTCTTTTTTAGTAAATAAACTTGTTTAGTTTAGTTCAGGGTCGGCCCAACAGTAAAGCGGCCCAAATTCTCGCTTTAGGCCCTAATTTTTTTTTCTTAATATAGGATTTTTTTGGTAAAAACTATTTTTCACAATTAATTATTTTATTTGTTACAATTTATTTTTTATTTAAATATTCTATTTCTATATAAAAATTACAAGAAACATCCAATATAATAAAATCAAAGTAATAATTAAGCAATTAAAACATACGGGTGATTAGTTCAAGAAGTATATGATTATTCCACTGAAGTGGGAGGTCTTAGATTTAAGCCATTGTGAATGAAAAAAAAAATCCCAAACTAATCATACCATAAAGTAAATATTTTCAACTCAAACAGAATTATTCCATATAAAAGATAAATGTGAATAGACCAAAAACTTAATATGCTAGGTGGGTGATAATAATTAATAATTTAGAGGATAAAAATGGAGGATTTGAATTTTGCTATATCAGAAACAAAAAAAAAGGGTGGTGGCGGGCTTTGCATTTGAATGTGTGAGAAGGATCAAGTAAGGAGATGGTACTATGCTTTTGTCCATTGACTAGTCATTTTTTAATGCACAATTTGTCCATTATTTCCTTACTTGGGGCAAACAGAAGGACTTTCTTGGGGGGTGTTAAGGTAACTTTCTTCACAGTTCAAACACTTGAAAAGGAAAAAGTATGTGTGGCCTTTGGATATGGTTTTGGTAACATTATTATATTGGTTTGGAAAATGTTTTGTGCACACCACCTTTTAACACAATTCATTTACATTTTATTTTGTAGTTAAATATAAAAAAATATATAGTTAAATTAGTATATGAATTGGTTAATTATAATTAACAATTTAATTATATTTTATAGATGGTTAAAAGTGAAGAAAAATATGGTTAAATTACTACGTAACAATTAACACATTCATGTACTAATTTAACTACATATTTCTTCGTATTTAACTATAAAATTGAGTGGACATATAGATGATTAAAATTGAAGAAAAATATTGTTAAATTAGTAGATAATAATTAACTAATTTATATACTAATTTAATCATATATTTTTTCGTATTATAAATGGATTGATTGGTTTTGGTGATGGAAACTGAGGATTAGAATGTATGGTCTAAGCTAAACAGTGATTGTACATTTTGTAGTTTCGTGAGGAAGAAGAGACAGACATTGACAGAATGTGTTTGTTCTTGTTTCTTTTCAGATCAGAGTAAACTGGTAATGTGAGTGCCTTCAATCGTCCTCACCAATCGACTGAAATCTGGTTTGCACCTACTTTGTTTTATCATAACTAGAGAGGAAATTATTATTTTGAAATTTGTGAATTTGTCTTAAAACTCACTGTATTTTTAAATAAAGTTCACAGGGTCCTTGTGATAGGATACACCTTTGAGATTATTCTGAAGTTCCAAAACTCTTCCCACGTCAAAAAAACAAAAAGCCAAAAGAAAAAAGAAAAAAAAAACTATGTCAATAAGAACCTGGTTCAACTTTTGAAACTTTAATTAGAACCTATGAAGGCAATAAAAATTTGGAATTCAAACTATGTCAAAGGAGCTGAGCCACTGGTTGAAGTAAGCAAGGCTCTAATTTGATTAGATTTTACAATTAATGAAACAGTAGCCATTCGTATTCTCATACGATAATTTATCACTCATTTACGTTCGATATATTTTTTGATATTTAACCACAAAACCGAATAAAAAAAAGTATTATGCTATCCTGTGACCACACAACCAAATTTTCTTATTTAATAAAAACCCTCAATCTATTTTGTGAGTTTTTATCATATGATGATAATGCATTTATATATAACCTTTTATGACCGGAAATAGTATTTAAACAGACAAAATTGTGCTATAAGTTACTACTATCAATTGTAAATTTGTAATGCTCTAATTTAGGGGTTATTTATTTTGTTTTACTTTCGCGTTTCTTTTTTATATGTTTAGTTTAAATTTCAAAGAGTAAGAATAAAGGAATTAAAAAGTAATGTATTTGTATTTAGTTTATAAAAAAGTGAAAGAGTTTTATCCCAACCTTAAAAAGGACAAAGAGTGGCCACTACCCCAAAAATTTAAAATTTTTTATATGCATATAAATATATGTCTATAGTGTTATAATTGTCATATTTTTACACTAGTACTAATATAAGAGGTATAGGATGGGAAAGAAAGAAAAAAAATTGAGAACAAAAAAAATTGATGTGATAAAAAGGTAGTATTTGATGTACTACTATTGTTTATTGGTATAACTTAGACAAAAATAAAGATAAAAAAAAACAAGTTATAAAATGAATATAAAGAGAAAAGAGATATAAAAATAATATTATTATAATTGATACAAAACATTTTGAGGAGAATATAATTTTAATTATTCTTGCAATCAATAATAAGTTAGATAGGCCATAATTTATTAGGATTCTATGTATTTTAATTAGGGTAGAAATCAATTATGTTTATATGTAATAATATTCATAAATGAAAAATTCAAAATTTGCCTATTTATGATAAATTATTATCTATAAATTTGATCGATTACTATCATAATAAAACATACCAAATTCAACATAATAATAAATTATGGCCAAAATGACCTATTATTAATTGTAAAATAATTAAAATTACTCAAATAGTATTTTCCTTGATTCTCATCACTCTTTCTATAAGGTTATTTTCCCACCAAATATTGATGGTTTTAAAAAGCTTTCATCAAGTGAATAATCTATTTCTCTTTCTTCGATTGATTACCCTTCTTTTAAATGAGGCAAGACTGAAAAAGGCAATAACACTACCGCATAAAAGCAGAACTGCAATTCTCGCAAGTTGCAAGCAACCAGTATTATTATTATTGTTTGGTCTTTTCAATTCTTTTGTCAAAATAGTATACTTATAATTATTTTTCTTTTTCTAATAATAATTTTTATAAATATTTTAAAAGTATTATCTATTTAGTATTTAGGCGTAATGGTTAAAAGTCTTTAAAAATATAAGTGAATAATTAAATGAATAAATTGTAACTTTAATGGTTGGCTTAGCGATATAAATTAAAGTCACATTAAATTTATAAAGAAATGATTATAATGAAAAATTCTGTGCTCAAGTTTCACTTATGCACCAAATTTTCGATGATCAATACCAATCAAAAAATGTAACAACAATAAGAATTAGTCTCATTTAAAAAAAGTAAAAACGAATAAAGTGTACACCGAAAAACATACGGTGGGAGTATCAAGCCACGTTAACGAAACATCAGCAAGCAATGTTGTGGTTTGAGTTAGTGAATGAGAGAAGTAAAGAGAGTCATACATATGGGACCACCAAAGAACCATAGGTTCAATGTGTTGATGCTTCTTCCATCATCACCCACCTTATCAGTTATCACTTCGATCCTCATCTCCACACATCTCTGCCAGACACAAAGCAGATAAGGGAACTTCAAAACACAGTTGAAAAAGAAAAAGAAAAAAAAAAAAAAAGACTCAATGGAGAAGAACCTCATTATTTTACCAAGCAAACCAAGGCCTCCTCTTTCAGTCCCTTCTCACAGCACCACCCAGTTTGATTGCCATGGCTCAACAAGGGTCCATGCAAATTCCAGTAATCTCTCTTTGACCAAAAGGTCATACCCAAAATTAATGGATGCCCAGTTGAACCAGCTATGCGTTAATGGTCCCCTGGGTGAGGCTGTGGCGATTCTCGACTCTTTGGCTCAACAAGGGTCTAAGGTAAGACCCATCACTTATATGAACTTGCTACAATCTTGCATTGACAGAGACTGCATTTGGGTAGGTAGGGAATTGCACGCTCGGATTGGGTTGGTGAAAAAGGTGGATCCTTTTGTGGAGACTAAGCTGGTTAGTATGTATGCCAAATGTGGCTATTTGGAGGATGCCCGGAAGGTGTTTGATGAAATGCATGAGAGGAATTTGTTCACTTGGTCTGCTATGATTGGGGCCTGCTCCAGAGACCAGTGCTGGGAGGAGGTTCTGGACCTCTTTTATGATATGATGCAACATGGGTTTTTGCCTGATAAGTTTTTACTCCCAAAGATTGTCCAAGCCTGTGGAAAGTGTAGGGACTTTGAAACCGGGAGGTTGATCCATTCGTTGGCGATTCGGAGTGGAATGTGGACGTCTTTGCGTGTAAGCAATTCGATTCTGGCTGTGTATGCTAAGTGCGGGGAGATGAATTGTGCAAAGAAGATATTTAGTAGTATGGATGAGAAGAACAGTGTGGCATGGAATGCAATAATAACTGGGTATTGCCAGAATGGAGAGATTGAACAAGCTCAACAATATTTTGATGCAATGCAGGAAGAAGGAACTGAACCTGATTTGGTAACTTGGAATATTTTGATTGCCAGTTATAATCAATTAGGGCATTGTGATATTACAATGGATTTAATGAGGAAGATGGAGAGTTTTGGGATTTTTCCAGATGTATATACTTGGACTTCTATGATTTCTGGGTTTACTCAAGAGGGTAGGATTAGTCAAGCTTTTAATTTGTTGAGAGAGATGTTTTCTGCTGGGGTTGAGCCTAATAGTATTACAATTGCTAGTGCGGCCTCGGCATGTGCATACGTGAAATCACTAAGTACGGGATCAGAAATCCATTCTATTGCTGTTAAGATGAATTTGGTTGGTGATATGCTAGTTGGTAATTCACTTATTGACATGTATTCCAAGGGTGGCAATATGGAAGCTGCTCAATGCATATTTGATATGATGTCAGAGAGAGATGTATATTCTTGGAACTCAATTATTGGAGGGTATTGTCAAGCTGGTTCCTGTGGTAAAGCCTATGAATTATTCATGAAGATGCAAGATTCTGATTTGCCGCCTAATGTCATTACGTGGAATATAATGATCACTGGGTATATGCAGAATGGTGCCGAGGATCAAGCGTTGGATCTTTTCCAAAGGATTGAGAAAGATGGGAAAGTTAAACCAAATGTGGCTTCATGGAATTCACTAATATCTGGTTTCCTGCAAAGTGGTCAAAAGGACAAGGCGCTGCAGATATTTCGGCAGATGCAGTTTTCCCAAGTAGCTCCCAACTCAGTTACAATGCTGACAATCCTTCCTGCCTGTGCAAATTTAGTTGCTGGAACGAAAGTGAAAGAAATCCATTGTTGTGCAGTGCGTAGAAATATAGTGTCTGAACTTTCTGTATCAAATAGATTAATTGATATTTATGCTAAGTCAGGACATATAATGTATTCCAGAAATATTTTTGATGGATTGTCATCAAAAGACATCATCACTTGGAACTCTCTGCTTTCGGGTTATGTTTTACATGGACGTTCAGAGTCTGCACTTGATCTTTTCTATCGTATGAGGAAAGAGGGGATTCAACCAAGTAAAGGTACTTTTGCAAGTATTATCTCGGCTTACGGTCATTCTGGAATGGTTGATGAGGGAAAGCATGCATTCTCCATCATCAGTGAAGAATATCAGATTAGACCAAGTCTGAAACATTATCTTGCCATGGTCAATTTGTTTGGTCGTTCAGGTAAGCTTGCTGAAGCACTGGAGTTTATTCAAAATATGCCGATTGAACCTAATTCGTCTATATGGGCCGCGCTGCTAACCGCCTGCAGAATTCATAGGAATTTTGGATTGGCAATCCTTGCAGGAGAACGTTTGATTGAGTTGGAACCTGGAAATATTATTACTCAGCGTTTACTTTCACAGGCATACTCTCTATGTGGGAAGTCTTGGGAAGCTCCAAAAATGACAAAACTAGAGAAAGAAAAGGCTGTTAAGAAATCTATTGGACAATGTTGGATTGAAAGGAAAAACATGGTCTATACTTTTGTTGTTGGTGATGATCAATCTATACCATATTTGGACAGGCTACATTCTTGGCTTAAACAGATAGCTGTAAATGTCAAGGCAAATGTTTCTAACAATGGAGTTTGCATTGAGGAAGAGGAGAAGGAAAATATTAGTAGTGTACATAGTGAAAAACTTGCTTTTGCCTTTGCTTTAATAGATTCTCATCATGCACCTCAAGTTTTACGGATAGTGAAAAATTTGAGAATGTGTAGAGATTGTCATGACACAGCCAAATACATTTCGTTGGCATATGGGTGTGAAATATATTTACATGATTCAAATTGTTTGCACCATTTTAAAGGTGGCCATTGTTCTTGTAAGGATTATTGGTAGAGAAAATCAATGTTAGAGAATCATTGATGTTAGCAATATAGAAATCTATCATATGATATATACTGTATACTATAGTTATTAATTCTTGATGTACATAAATCTTGGCAAAATATACATGAACGAAACAAACCTTCCACACGACAGAATTTTTTGGTTTTACTTTTTCACATTATTTATCAGGTTAAGCTGTATAGAAATCCATTTCATTATTATTCAAGCAGTTGGTGATTCTTTCCCGCCCAATGAAAGATTTGAATGTATGTTCTGTTGGTAATTTCCAACAAGAAGATATAATTAAATAATGAAATCAATCATTGTAGCTATTTAATGTTCATCTATGAGTAACAAATTGCAATTCAAAGATGTTTAATAGATTAATAATTGCAAGTATAGTGGAGCTACAAAACTCAACCTGGAAAAATATATCATCCACAAAGCATATTAGATTCTAATATGGTGCAAGATTCTAACATAAAGATCGTGGAAAACTATGCATCAAAGGGTGCAGAATATGCATTAATCATTAGGAATCACATACTCAAACACAGCTGCACCACTAATAGCACCAACCATACCATGAGTGCCTGCAGAAGCAGAAGCAACAGAGTCTGAGTGCTAAAGTGGAATTCCGCAGAAGATGGTATATTCCTTCCTTTCCTTCAATAATTTTGTTCTAAAAACCAGTATTCATATTGTGGAAACGAAATGTTCTCTTCTTGACTTTAAAAAGTGCATGAAACTTTCTGACTAAAAACAAGAGATTGATTTCTGTGCGGAATCTGATTCTCTGCCTTTCAATCCTTTCCCTCCATGGTGCAACCAGAATTAGCTTCTTCTATATTGATCCTCATCTCTATTATTTTTATATACAAAGTTCCCTGCCACAAAACCACCCTCTGCTGCCATAAATTCTTCTTATGCCTTTCCCTAGCTACATACACATTGCCATTTTCACTCAGTCTTCTCTGTCCAAAGTCTATCATTCTCTTCCCACAACAAGAAGATGGTACATAGATTATCTCTAAGTTTTTGCTCAACATTTTTTATGATTTATATCTTGCAGCTCATGTTACATAGGACTCAATGCATACATTATTTCTAAGTCTGCTCAACAACTTCATGTTTTTAACATCTCTGCATGATGTTTTGGGTGCAGAGTTCTGAGGACTCCAAAAAGACACCCACATCGGCTGGGCCATGGGGAGGCAGTGGAGGGTCGCGTTGGGATGATGGGACATACTCAGGAGTAAGGCAATTGGTGATAGCTCATGGGGCAGGAATTGACTCCATCCGGATTGAATATGATAAGAAAGGAAGCTCTGTTTGGTCAGAGAAACATGGTGGAAATGGAGGCCATAAAACTGACAAGGTAAAATTTCCATCTCTTTTGCTGATTTTGTGACATTAATTGGCACTAAAGATTAATCCTATGTTTGATTAAGCTTTGGGGAATGCAAGAATCAATTCTAATCAGCTATAAAAATTGTAGCATGTTTGGTTTATAGTTGGGATGACCCAAATCATTGTTTGGAGTGTGAAAACTGAGTTTTAAAAAAAGATCATGTTTGGTAGAAATTATGTTAGATACTTTTCAATGTAATTTTGGGCTCCAAACTATGCTTTGAGCAAAAGTAAAAAAAGTTGCTTTTCTGTTGGACCAAATACATCTGTAGATTTGAGTAAAAGTGGTCTAGAAGTGCATGCGAAATCAATTTTAGAGCAAACGTTAATCTTAAACAAGTAGGCCCTAAAGAACCTTTGAAAGAGGAAGTTGGTACCAATTAAACTTTGTGCATATATTAACTAAGTATGACTATATTGCAGGTGATGCTTGATTATCCAGACGAGTTCCTGACTTCAATTCATGGACACTATGGTAGCTTAAATCAATGGGGGCCAAACTTTGTCCGGTCACTGACTTTTAAGAGTAACAAGAAAACTTATGGACCGTTTGGCGTCGAACAAGGAACACAATTTTCGGTCCCGATGGCCGAGAGTAAGATTGTTGGGTTCCATGGCAGGTCTGGTAGGTACCTAGATGCCATTGGAGTCTATCTAAAGTCCTTGAAGCAGTCAAATCCACCCAAAGCATTGGCTCATCCTCAAAGCCTCGTTGACAATAAAGCTTATGGTCATCCTCAGAGCTTCATTAACACTACGGAGAATTTTGGTTATTCTGTACTACAAGGAAGTGTGAACCAAAAATATGATATTGTTCTTGCTGTAAAACAGAAAGATGATTTCAGTAAGCCTCCAGCGAACAATGTTTCCGGGAAGATTACCACATTCAAAGAACCAGCCAATGTTGAACACAAAGAAAAGGTAAGAGATCCTGCATGGATGATCTTGTTGTCATTGAAGTGTTCCTTAATTTTCTTCTTTACTCAAAATTTGGCTTTTGGATTAAATAAAGCATAGAGTTTGTCATTGTTTCAGGTAGCTGATGTGGAAAAGTCACCACCAAAAGTTAAAGGTGTAGCCACATACGGGCCTTGGGGTGGCATCGGTGGATATGTGTTCGATGATGGAAGCCATACAGGAATC
The DNA here is from genome assembly GCA_037177725.1 of Cyamopsis tetragonoloba. Lineage (NCBI taxonomy): Eukaryota > Viridiplantae > Streptophyta > Magnoliopsida > Fabales > Fabaceae > Cyamopsis > Cyamopsis tetragonoloba. The sequence continues at coordinate 68,801,106 of CM074119.1, forward strand.
CGGCAAATCAACTTGTCTCGCAACGTTGGAATCGTGTGGATTAGAGTTTTGTATGATTATGATGGGGAGACCATATGGGGATGCAAACAAGGTGGAACAGGAGGATTCAAAACTGATAAGGTGAACATAGAGAATGCGTGAAAATTATTCTTACTCTACTTGATGATCTATGAAATGAGATTAACATCTTAGCAATTTTTTTGTACCATATTGCAGATAGTCTTTGATTTCCCGTATGAAGTTCTGACACATATATCTGGCTACTATGGACCTTTGATGTACATGGGGCCTGCTGTTATAAGGTCACTAACCTTCCACACCACAAAAAGGAAATATGGACCGTATGGCGAAGAACAAGGAACTTATTTCACCTCAAAGGTGAAAGAAGGTAAAGTAGTTGGCATTCATGGGAGAAAAGGTTTGTTTTTGGATGCTCTAGGGATACATATGGTGGAAGGGAAAGTGATAGTTCCTGTGCCAACACCTCCCAAGGAAGTCAGCCCTAAAGACACAAGTATTGGTGAAATTGGCAATGCTCAATGGCCTGCCAAACTGGTACTTGCAAAGCCAACAGCACCTGAAGAGGTATTCCTTGATAACCACTTTTTAGAAGATCTTGAAGACATTTAGGGCCTATTTGATTTGTGTATGCATGTTGTTTTAAATAATCACAAGATTGTTTACACCGTTCCTATTTTCTGATATTTGTTAGAAAACGGTGGAAACAATATTTTTGAAATTTTTTGTTTCTAATGTTTTCTACACAGATGTCAGAAAATAAGAAACCGAATGAAAATAAGGTGACAATTTATGAAAACGGAAAATAAAAATGCAAACCAAACAGACCCTAAAGATTTTGGTTATCTCTTTATATGAGTTATCCTATTCACTTTCGCTCTCTTTAACAGGTTTCTTGTGGTGTGGTGAAAGAACCAGCTCCTTGTGGACCAGGGCCATGGGGTGGGGATGGAGGTAAAGCTTGGGATGATGGAGTCTTTTCTGGGATTAAGCAAATTTATTTGACAAAAGTACCAGAAGGAATCTGCTCTATTCAGATTGAGTATGATCGAAACAGACAATCTGTGTGGTCTGTCAAACATGGTGGTAATGGAGGAGAGACCATGCATAGGGTATGATTTTCACTTCCACTTTAAGAGGAGTTCACTATTTCTCTCCCTTCCTCAAATCAATGCATAAATTTAATGAGTAATATATATACTGTATGAAAATAATTTAATATTTAACAATTGACATGACATTAATATGCAAAAGTAATAAAAGTTATTTTTGATTAAAGTAATATATACCATCAAATATACACATCTAACAAATATTACATGTGGTACAGTGGTTAGAATTTATCATCTCAAGTAAAAGACTTCTATTTATATTCGGTTTCAACTAAAATATCTTATTTCTGTGAGAAGCTTTGGTTATGGATTGAAACATTAGCAGTTTGCATGTTTGGAATTGGATTATTTTGGGAAAGTAATCAAAATAAGCTTAACTTAAGAAAAGAGAGATAAAAAGAAAGGAGAAAATACATGGAAAGAAAATTGTAGGTGTAACAAGATATGTTAAGAGATTTGAAAATAGTAGGTTGTAAAAATGTTATGCTTTAATGAATCATTCTCCTTCAATGTGAAGACAGGATTTGATGTATGTTTGCTAACAATACATAACGTACTATAACCATTCTCAAACTTATTCATGCCTATTGTGATTTTAGATACAACTGGAGTATCCACATGAGGTGCTGACTTGTATATCCGGCTATCACGGGTCAATCACTACGGACGAGCGGCACGTAATCATAAAGTCACTGACTTTCCATACGAGTCGTGGCCAGTATGGTCCATATGGTGAGGAAGTCGGAAAATTCTTCACGTCAACCACCACAGAGGGCAAGGTGGTTGGTTTCCATGGTAGAAGCAGCTTGTACTTGGATGCCATTGGAGTCCATATGCAACACTGGCTTGGAAGTCAGAAAACTTCAAGGTCCTCCATTTTCAAGCTATTTTGATCTGTTTTTCTTACCAGAACAGAAATTTGGCTTCTGGACAAGTTTTTCAAAGGAGTTTCAATTAATTTGGCTTGATTTCTTGCACCTCAAGGTTTCGCTTGATTCAATGTAATGGTGAATAAATAATGTAATGTGTGTGTTAATTTCTTATACCTCAAGGTTTGGCTTAATTTAATATATTTTAGGTTGTTGCAGTTGCACCATTATATTACCCCTCTATATTTTCTGTTGCAAACTTAAGGACAAAATATGAATAATATATAAAGACAAATTAACCATTAATTACTGAATATAATTAAAAAAAAAACAAGAAGATAGAAATAATTTTTGCAACTCCTTATATATATAATAATACATTTACAAATTAGATAAAACTATGAGAAAATTAGAAGACGAAGCTTTTATTAAAATACACTTAAAATTACAAGAGAAATTCTCAAAGAACACAAACTCTCAAGTAAAGACATAATATTTGAGATGCTAGCTTTTATGGCCTTGAGCATGTTACACTACTCCTATTGATCGATTTCTAAATTCTATATCTTGATGGTGCTTTGAATTTTTTTACAAGGACAAATTAAGTAATTTTATACCCTAGATATAATCATTTTACTTTTAACTCAAGACTCACTAATTATTATACTTAAGACTTTTTACATATTAACTATTACACATTTTAACGACAAAGACTGGTGTTACTTTTGTAAAGTAACTTTAAAAAGTAAATTTCTCTATGTTTTCTTTAAAATAAGTTTTTTCCCCTTATAAATATCTATTGCATTATTGTCTTCTTCCATGTCACCTCTTGCATATCAAATACTAATAGAATATATCACTCACCTAAAAAAATATTTTCTAGAGAAAAGTTGAAGTTAAACTTAAAAAATATATTTGACTTAGCTAAAGTATAAAGAAAAGTCAAATAAGAAAATAAGTATACATTCACCAAGTTTAAATTAAAATGCTTCATAAATTTTGATTCACTTTAAATTAGTAATGGATACTTCCTTTTCTTTTTCCACTACTCTTTTTTATTTTATTTTTTTACTTTGCAGGACTTAAGTCTAACAACTTACTTGAATAAATTTTTTTACGATCCAAAATTATCTTCGTAGAAAAGAGAATAATGTAGAATATCAAAATTGTAAAGTAGGAATTTAATATTTTTTTAAAAAAATTACAAAAAAAAATCAACTTTTTTTTGTTAAGCAAAATTATTCTAGAAACTCACAAAAATTCGAAACAACGAAAAAAAAGTAATTTTAAAATATTTTGATTATGAACACAATTTTTTAATAATATTTATAACATATATTTAAAATTTCATTTAAATTAGTTTGACATATAATGTTTTATTTCTTGATATATAAGTTTTTTTAATTAATGTATTGTATTTTTATATTATATTATGATTTTAAGCCTAAATTAATATTTTTGTCTCCTAACTTATTTTATTTTTATTTTTTCGTCTAACCAATAGAAATCTAAAAAAGATAATGTTACTTTCTATTTTGTTTCAATTTTGTTTTTTTCGTTAAATCCTTTAAATAATTAATAAAAGGTTATACTAACGACATCAAAATAATGTCGATTTTGCACTAATTCTAATTCAAAACGCGTCATGAAATCATTTTTTAGCATACTTAATCCTTAATCCTCCAATCTATCTTTCCATAAATCTTACTTATATTATATATATCAGAATTAAATAAAAATTAACATATATATTTTAAAAAGAATATAAACAACATTCATTTTATTCCTAATTAAAATTAAATTAGTAAAAATTTTATAAAAATATTTTTAAACAAGATTTAGAATTATCCATTATGAATAATTCTATATCCTTCTACAACTCATTCCCATAAACTCTTTTACTTCTTGATAAATAATGTATTAATTATTATTTACAAGATACAAAATACATTTAGTTCTTTGTTATTCAATATAATAATAAAAGAATATGTAAAGGATGAGGAGGAGGTTATAATAATACTCGTCCATTATTTATTTATACTAAAAAAAATGTGTAAGGATGAATCAATTTGGGTCAGAACTATTGATGCTACAAATTTTACTAGTTTTGTCGCACGTAATTCTCATTCGGATTTTAGTTTCCGAGAGCATGAAATTTAGTTTCGAATGAGTTTTGTTAAAGTATTTTGCGGTGATTTTAGGTCAAACTAAATCTAGTCGACTGAAATTATCCGCACCACACTCTTCTAATCTCACTACATATAGTACTAACACAAGATAAAATTTTGGGTGAATCGGGGTCTAATTTTTGGTTGAGTTTTATTGAAATGTACTAAGATGTTTTTACCAAAAAATATAGTCTAATTCTTGTGGGGTGGTACTTTGCCCACCACACACACTTCTTTGTTCACCACACAATTTTTTTTTTCTTTTTTAACCTTCACCCAGAATATACGTTCCATTTTTTGACTAAACAAGACATCTGATATTTTCACTCGCCCGGAACATAAGTTCCGTTTTTGGTCCAAAAAAGCGAAGGATAACTTCTATTTTTTAAAATTTTGAATTTCTAACGGGTTGTTTGGTTTGCATTTTTATTTCTTGTTTTCATTTTCTGTTTTATGTTTTCTGAAATTTTACAAAGGAAAAACTGAAAATGCTGAAAACAGAATTCTGTTTTCAGCATTTTCAGTTTTTTCTTTGTAAAATTTCAGAAAACAGGAAACAAACTGAAAACAGGAAATGAAAACAGAAAATGTAAATGCAAACCAAACAACCCCTTAAACGGTCCTGAACATATCGTCCGTACGACACGGAACATAGCGTCAGTATAACACGGAACATATCGTCCGTATAAAACGGAACATAACTTCTGTTTAGTGTGTGAAAATATGAAGATGGTGACAACTTGGTGACAACTATAATGTGTAGAATTTGGGGACCTAGTGTGGTGGAGGAAGAAATGAGCCGAGGAAATTTAAGCTCTATCCTATGTAAAACAAGTTAAGTCATAATACGGACGCTATGTTTCGTTTCATACGGACAATATGTTCTGGGCGTTTAGAAATTTAAAATTAAAAAAAAAACAGAAATTATTCTTCATTTTTGGTCAAAAATCGGAACTTATGTTCCGAACGAGTAAAAATAAGAATCTTATGTCCCGGTCAGAATTAAGTTGCGCAAGGTTTTGTTTAATCAAAAAAATGAAACTAATGTTCCGGACAAAAGTCAAAAAAATAATAAATAAATAAATTGTGTGCTAAACAAAAGTGTGTGTGATAGGTAAAGTACCATCCATTCCCGTGGCGAAAAATAATATCGATTCCAATCTCACTTAAATTCTAATTCTCGGAGGAGACTATGTGTGGAGCATTCTTAAAAATTGTGAGAAAGTAGCTCTCATCAATTTGGTTGATAAGCAAGCCCTGCATGTTAAAACGCTGAATTTCGAGTGTTTCAACTTTCAAGTGAAGAAGCAACATCATCAGAGTTTCTGAGTGTTACTCCTTCTTCTACGGTTTCTTCCTCCAACTATGGATCGTGCTCTGTTACTGTTGGTGGGTCTGCCTTTCTTCCTTCTCTGTTCTGACCTCCTTTCCCTTTTCACTTCATCTCCGCCGCCGTCACCTCCTCCGAAGCCCTCTCACTCCGGCCACCGCCACCACCACGTTGACCCTGTCACCATTCAATTCCACTCAGAGACCGAGGTAATTTCAATTCCCTTCCATCCAACATTCGTCCATCTTATCAATATCATCGTTATTTTAATTCATCCCTAATGGGTCGCTTCTTGTCATCTCAGAAATCTGCTAGCTATATTGCAAGTGCGCCTCCCATCAACACTGTCAACATCAATTTTTGCTCGTCTTGCTCTTACAAGTACTTTCCCTTACTTTCACCAACTTCTACTACTGTTATTATAGTTATTTTACTTCTGCTACCGTTTTTGAATGTTGATATCATTTTAGAGAGGGAAAAATAACAGAAAGGAAGGATTTTTTAGCTTAACTATCAAATTTAGTTCGGGGCCATTAGAGGAATTAGCCCCAAAATTTTATGTATATGATTGATTTTTTGTTTATGCATCAACAATGTAAAATCTTATCTGGGTTGAGAAATGTAAAATCTTATTTTGGATTTGGACCATCAGTAGTTAGTCATAGATTGAGAAATGTTGTTCATGATCTGAGTGAGTAGCCAACTTAGTCCCCTAACTTGTACACCCTTCATATTACTCTCCAAACTAAAGAACTCCCAGATTAGTTCATAAACTTGCTGTTTGTCATGCACATTAGTGCCTATAAATGTCCCAAATTGCATGGGGACTAATATGTATGAGAAATTATAAATTTAGGGACTGACGTGAGAATTTCTTTAGTATTCAACTTTACATACCAATGTAAAAGCAGTGTGCTAGCTTGGGGACCAAATTGGGTGTTCACTCATTCATGATCATTACATTTTCTTGTTGTTTTGAGTTTCTTAAAGATGGTTTTTGCTTGTGTTGCTACACAAGGTTTATTTTGAACTTTGAAGGATAGGATAGGTGGGGTAAATGGATGATTGTGTTTTCTGCAGGGGAACAGCAGTAACAATGAAGAATATGTTGGAGATTGCGTTTCCTGGAACTGAGGTTATCCTTGCAAATTATCCCCCGCCACTACCGAAGCGCCTTCTAAGCAAAGTGGTTCCTGTCATTCAGATTGGTGTTATGGGGATTGTAGTTGCAGGGGAACATATTTTTCCAATGTTGGGTTTTGTTGCACCTCCTCCTTGGTTTTACAACTTGCGTGCTAACAAGTTTGGAACCATTGCTACGACCTGGCTTCTTGGGAATACCTTGCAGTCATTCCTACACAGCTCGGGGGCATTTGAAGTTTACTTCAACGATGAACTGGTTGGTGCCTTCCTTCTATCTTCTATTTTCTTGTATTTATATTTATTAGTATACATTTCTTTGCTAGTTGAGACTCTGATCAAGGTAGTTAAAATCGCGATTCAACTTGTTGAATTGTACGATTCAACGTTTCAACGTCACATCTCCGCGTCACGAGGTGGCCCGGATCGCTGATGCGTATGAATCGCCGATCTGAATTGTTGAATCGGCTGAATCGTGTGCGAGGCAACGTTTCGGGTTCGAGAGCAGAACGGGTCGGGTTATATGACCCAGGTAAAAAATAGGGTTAGCAGCGCTGAAATCACTTCTTCCTCTCTCGCGACAAACTTCTTCGGTTCTTCCTCTCTCACTCAAATCACTTCTTCCTCTCTCGCGTCCCTCTCACCCTCTCTATCGTGGCATATTGCTCTGTTTTGCGTCGCGTTTGTTTACTCTTCTTTGTCGCGGCTGTTTGCTGACTCACCCTCTCACCCTCTCTATGTTTGACAATTTCTTGTTTTATGCTTTGTTTTGATGTTTTTACTTTTTATTATGTTATGTTGAACTACCATGTTACTTTAAATTGTGTTTTAACTTTTAAGTTGTGTAAGACCTTATAAATTTATGTTGGATTTTGTGTTGCTGTTAATTATGATTTTTTTTAATGTAATTATGCATATATAAATATAATTTTGGATTTTGTTGACTCGTACGATCCGTGTTACGTTTCACGTTTTAACGCATCGACAGCCCCTCTCCGTGTCGGCCATGAATCTACGAGTTAACTTCCTTGACTCTGATATTTCACTCTAGAGTTTGTGATTCTTTATGAGCACATATACATGTGACTACTTTCATAGTTTCATCAACGTCTTTACCACTTTACTTAATTTTTCTCACCGATCTGAAGATTCACTGGGCAGTTTTTATCTACTGTCATATATGTTAACAGTTAGCACCACCATTATCTTTGGTTATACTAGTTGCATTCTTCTTAGTTAACACATTCACTCTTTCTGCACGGGTCTTGATTTTTTCGTTGACTGCATATTTATTGGGTGATATTGTATTTAACTAGTTTAAGAATTCAGCAGCTAATATGAGATAATGGACTGACTCTGGGGAATTGGGGTGTATCCCCCATTTCTGCTGAATGATGAAGGTTTATAAAAACCTTATTTTAAGCATCTTTTAAATTGGTATTTATCTATATGTTCTTTTGTGGTGGTTGGGGAGTGGGGTTGCCTTTTGCATTCAACTTTCAATTCATTTTTCAACTTATATTTTGATAAACATTAGGTTTCTTGCACTCATTGTTTTGAAGTATATAATTTTTGGGATCATTACTATAGGATTTATTTGTATAACTCCTAAGAAATGGACCAATAGTAAATTAATCGTGAATGAATAAACGTGATAGTTTCTGTTTAAAAAATTTCTTATATGAACCGATTCTCGATTACCCTCTGCCTCCCTGAATCTGTTTTGAACCAATGAAAATTCTTATCTGAACCAATATCTGGCTTCTTGGATGCTTTTGAATTCTTATTAACCCCTTCAAACTCTTCTTCCCTTGAAGGTATTTTCTAAGCTGAAGGAAGGAAGGTTTCCTGGAGAGATAGAATTGAAGGACCTGATCAGCAGAAAGATGGCACATTCTAGACATGTCAATGATGTGCAAGAATTCATGTCTTAGCTTCTTCCTTTTATGGAGATATCTGTTTTGAAACAGGAATAGATATAACAGGAAAATCATGTTGTAAGGTTTCCAGGCTTTTGTACTGATATGAACTTTCTGTATTGAATATTGATAGAACTTAATAACTGAAGTTTGTGATACGAATAGCTTACACTCGCTTCATTTCATTTTATTTTTCCATTCCGAGTTTTGGCATCAGTTTTAGCGTGTTTGGATATGCGTTCCTGCACATTGGAATAGCACCTTTTTGAATTTACTAAGGGTCCGTTTGATGACCAGGAGCGATAACTTATCATATCCTATTATTATCTGCAGTTTTCTAAACCTAAAATAGATTTTCATGTGTTTTGTTGCTTTTCAAAGTAAAGATTGAATATACAGAATTGATCTACCCAAAATATGCAGAACCTAATGCAGAAGTACTATAGATGAGGAGAAGATAATTCGAGCAACGGATAGAAGAACAAAGAGAGGAAGAAGAAGAAATCAAAGCAAAGAACGGAGACAAGAAGAGGAGAAACCGATTTATAGAGACTCAATAAGAAGAGAAATCAACGTACATAGACGAGGAGAAAAAAAATCTAAGAACAATGATACGAAGAAGAGAAATCTAGGAACAAAGATGAGGAGAAGAGAAGAACACGAAGAAGCTAGGATTCTTTTTCTTTTTGTCGATTAGTTTAATATTTAATTTGTTATTTTTTTCATTTGTTTTATTTATTTAATTTGTGATATTAGAAATTAGAAAAAAGAAATTAAATCATATTTATACTGTCACGTTAGCACTATCATGCCTCGTCACTAACGATCTTAAGGAGATTAGGGAAAAAATTATTGGGATAAAACTCGAAAATTATGAAAAGAGAGGGACTAAAATCGAGCAATTAAAACTAGAAGGATTAAAATTGAGCAAATAGCAAATTAGGAAAACTAAAGTGTAATTAAGTCAAAAATTAAACTAATTTAATAATGAAAAAGTGATTTGAATACGTTAATTACGGGCCAATGCATTAATAGACGAAAAAGCCAAGGGCATCATTTTGTTCCTCCTTCTCGTCAACATAATAATTATATATATATATATATATATTTTGCTTCAAACAAGGCCTTGAATGGCCTAACAAACAATAAATATCCATTACATAGGTTGAAAAAAGTACACTAATGATTGACCAAATAATCACTCTTTCATCAAGCGAAGGTAAAAAAATAAAATAAAGTTCATTGGCATGAAAATTGAATTTCCCTGACTGTGATGAAGATTTTGTTAACTTAAAAAAATTTTAATAACTTAACAAACAAAAGATTCCCATCACGTGACAATGACTTAATAAATAAAAGAGTTTAAATACAGGTCGACGACCCATTATAAAATGGGACGTCGGCGCATAATAGAATGTCACATTATGTGCAAGGCAGTTTTATTAAAAGATTTGAAAAAAGAATCAAAACCAATTCTATTATGTGCTGACGTCTCATTCTATAATGGGTCTTCGACCATTGAATTTAAACTCTTTTTCCAATATTGTTAAAACCTTTTAGTGACATGACCTTTAGACATATTCAATAAAAATGTTACAAATGTGTAAAGACAACATTTTTAATGGTTTTGCAGTATTTTTTAGTGTTTTTTTTTAATATTGTTAATAATCAATTATAGTGTAGTGAGTAAATTGGTAATGTAAGATAAAAAATAGTCAAATTCTAGTGTATTATTGTAATGATATTGTGTTAAGATGCGACAATTAGCGAGAAAATAGTGTGATGGGAAGAAAAAAATAGTAAATAAATTATATGGGAGGAGGAATGAAGAGTTAATGAAAAGTGTTGTATTGAGTTGTGTAAGTGTACAAAAAAGTTGATTTATAAAAGCACACGTACCATGTGTCAAAATTATAGGTTTGACTTTAACTTTAATATAATATATATATTAGATCCTAAAAAGAATCACTCCGTAAAAGTAAAAAAAAAAAATATATATTAGTACACATCTAATTTGTCATCAACATTTTGATAATTTAAAAGAATATTCAATATCCTAACCAACAGAATGATTACGTAAAATCGTACATGTGATTACGTAAAATCCCATTTAACAGAATGCTCAGTTCATAATTGTTTTTCCTCTAAACTAACATGGCTGTATTTTGATAATAGATTAACAATTATGATTTATTTAAACAAAAATCAAAATCTCAATCACTTTAGACCGAAGAACCAATTCAATCCTTCAGATAAAAATACTTTTACGTTGAGTAACATTACACAGATACTCAATAAAAAATAGTAAAACACGTATTCGTTGATGTGAAATTGATTTTGATTTTCTCATAAACTACAGTCGCATTGTGAGGGACTCGTTGCAAGAATGCCAATGACAAATTTTTCCACTCAAAAAATCTATTGACAGAATATATTATTATTTTTCCACTTTGTAAACAGTTAATATTAACATGAAAATTTGTTTATTGGTGCTCAAGAATCCATTTTCTAGATTCTGAAAATTGACGTGTGTACACTCTTAATCTCAAAGACCTAAAACAGCCAAGCCTTCCCCTGAAAGCCAGCTCCAGAACAACTTTTTCATTTCCAATGTTTTCACCAAATTGAACATGTTGCAAATATCACGAATCAGTCCACTTCCTTGCTTTCCAGCGAAACTGAAATTCATCTCGAGAATTACTAGCTTCTGAAATATGTTCTCCAAAATGATCCAGTTAAATATACTTCATCACCCTCTTATTATTTTAATAATAACCTGCAATGAAACCAATACAGGAAGATATCATCTTAAAGGCCCTGCCAACATTACTAGCACTAGAGGATTAGCTTTTGCATCATCTCCAAATCATGCTGAAAGTAAATACCTTAATAAGTTATTCAAATTCTACTTATATCACGGCCAAACACAAGCGTTGTAGCCCAGTTGATAGCTACATAGAATCTGTTCCTCCAGCTGATGACACGAGTTAGATACGCTGAGCGCCAAATAAACCAACTGATAAAACCAGCCAGAGACAACCCTTTTTCGTCCTGAAGGGGATAAGCGAGTTAATCAAACTATTGCAAGTTTTCCAAAGCACAAGAAAAAGTTCAGGAGTAATAAAAGAAATTCAAAATTACCTTGCTCTGTCTGAGGTCCACTAGAGCTTTGTAACTACCAACACTTGCCATGCTTCCTAGGTGCTTGTAAACAAACGGATCCCCTAAGTCTATGTCATTCGCGCTGTATGCACGCCCCCCATTGGCTTTACCTATTTTGTTTAATAAGCTTGCTAAATATTTACCTTGCCTCTCTGCCACCTATGGAATTCAAATGCCAATGCAATAAATTGACAAGAACAAGCTTTCATCTAAAGAAAAATGCAGCAACACTTCATCCATAACTAAGTGAAGTACCACATTTAGAATGAAGTATGAAAAAGGTTTAGGGCATTTTAGTTTAACTTATTTTGGAGAAATAATCACTTGTTAACCAAATTTCACTTACTTGGGCTAATGCTGGAAGTGTTGGTTTTCCAGTACTTTCAACAAATCCACTGCAGTCACCTATTGAGAAGATATCCTGTACTGAAGGAACACGAAGCCACTCGTCAATGCCAATCCTGTGAAAAGAACAAATTTAGAATTTGCTTTAGGGTAACACAGTAATCTATATTTACAGCTACCATGCAATAAAAGAAACATCAACTGTCTATCAAATACAATGAAACTGTGACACAGTTACCTTAGAGAAGCTTATGGTGCAATGTTAAGCAGGAAAGTAAAACGTAATTACATACATTGATGGAGGTTCATTGCTACCAATGTCAGGCTTGACATGCTTATAGCAGAAAACAACTACTTACAGAATGTGATTACCGAATCAAAGCATTTAGTTAGAAGCCTTCTACAGTTTGATTTTCAAGCCAAAGTTTGGAAGATTCAAATACAAAAAGTACATAATGAAATCATCGATATTTTCTTATATCTGAAAACTACTAGTTACAACTTACAAACAAATGTTGAACATGTGTTAGGAGTTAATTGCAAGGGAGGAAAGTTAGTTAGTTTACCCTAACTAATGAGTCTATAAATAGGAGTTGTTTGTAATTACAGGGCAGGCAGTTCGATATTCATATTGAAAGATTAAGCTTAGTTCTTTGGGAAAGAATTTAATCCTTTGTAGGGGGAAACCCTTCGCTACAGAGTTCTTCTCCTTTTGTTCTGTTTCTTCATTCAATAAACAAACCTTTCCTTCTTGTTCTTCATTTTCTCTCTTATGGTTTCTATCAACATGAAGTTTTATGAGCATGACATGCATGAAATAAACTTCCAATACACCAATGGAATTGAAAAAAATATCTCATGAGAAGTTATTTATTGGCTTAAGATTAATTTTGACTTATACCAAACTCAGTCTTTTCGTACATAAATACGTGCATATAATGTTAAAACATGATATCTTGCGACAGATATGATCCTTCTTTTCTGACGAGACTCATAAAATTGTTTTATCTATACAGAAATCAGCTTGGATTTGTAAATTCGAAATGGTTGTCGATGGAAAGAAAATAAATGCAACTATGTTGAGTAACAAGAACAACCTTCCACCAGGAGATTTTGGGAGATCCAAGGAGCTAATAAAAGGTGATGGACCAACTCCAGTAGACCATACCAGCAACCCATATGGAACCTCAGAACCATCATTAAGTATAATCTTCTCATCTTCAACATCTTTCACTATGCCACGGACAAGTCGGACTCCTGACTGATAGAAACCTCAGCATGAGGAGATATTAAACTAATAGAGAAAAGTTTTAACAGTTAGCTTGTCAAAAAGTTTTCAGCATACTGATTGCGTTATGATGAAGAGACGCTTTAATTATATGAAAGATTCCAATAACTTCACGACAAACACTATATCATGATTATATTCGGTCTTATGGTAATTAAATAGCACCATGGAGTACTAATTTTCTTTAGATGGAAAACAGAGTTTAGTTTCTTCATGTGATATTCTGAAGTCAAAATCAACAAGAACATGTTGAATAAAAAGAAAAGAAACTCTTTAGCATATAGCTCACCTTTGTCAACTGATTGGTGGCATAGCGCCTGAGTCGGTCATCAAAGGAGGACAATATCTCATTGGCCTAAATGGCATGAACAAATTGGTTAACAACAGAAATTACCTTTGAAGACAAGTTTGGTATGAAGAAAAAGTTATAATTCATTACAACAACTTTAAGAGAAAAACATATGTTACATTAGCAAAAATATAACCTATTTGGTTGTATCACATATCTAATGCTACCAATCGTACCTCAATTAAAGTAACATGGATATAGTTCTTCACATGAGCATATCTCTGACGGACATCTCTCATGATAAAATCACTAAGTTCACCACTGAATTCAACTCCAGTTGGACCACCTCCAACAACCACACAGTGTAGTAGTCTTTGTTTTTCCTCTTCAGGAACCCCTGCACACATATCAAACACAGATTACAGAGGTGATCTGTGACAAACATTTTTTTAAAATGAATTTGTTTATATTACAAAATTACAAACCTGGAACATCGGATAACATCAAGTTTAGGAGCAGCTTCCGACGAATTTCCTGAGCGTGATGAACTTCACGAAGAAAAATTGCATGTTCGTGGACTCCATGAATTCCAAAAGTGGTGGGTTGTGCTCCTAATGCAATTACTAGCTTATCATATGAGATTGTAAACTTCCAAGGATCTAGCATCTGTGTTCCATCAGTTACAGTCTCACATTGTATCTACAAAACCATGTTCCAGATTGTCACAGATTAATTCAAATTGCTAGTATCAATATTTCAACTAATACTAGTATCATATCTTGCATAAGAAATTGAATTTTCAATGTGGCTTCTAGTTCCAGGAACTGTGCTTTGACAGTTTTAGTTCAAACACAGCAATCAAATAACCAGGCTTTTATCTCACTAGATAGGGTAGACCAAAAAGGTCAACCAACACAGTCAGACTCTATCAAAAGGAACAACACAGCAAAAACCAGGCCTTTTGCCACTACTCTATCAAAATTGAGAAATTTCAGTACAATCATTCACTGTAAGGTACCTTTCAATGGTTTCAAACTTTGAATAAATAAATCCCTTTTGATTTTCATAAAGTGGTAAAAAGAGTTCAATCCAGTAACAGAACACATTCTTTCACCACTCAAAGCAAGATAATTTACACATACGACCAAATACCATAATTTTATTCCATAATATATGAAATGATTCTCCCTCAAAACATGTATTCTGTATCACACTTTTCTGGTCAGAGAACTAAATATTTCATAGCATAGCTAAATCCTCAAATACACAATTGGGTAAAGGAAATTCCTACATATAACAGTTGCAGAAAATACATTTCTTTTCTTGGCTTCCCATAGTATCATCACACCACATAGAGATAAATATCTTGGGATATTGTTAGACATGAAAGCGGGAAACAGTCAAGTCCCAACCGTTATTTCCATACACATAATAAATTCTATGATTGGACCAAAAACCACATGCTTAAAGGGTGTGGGCTCCTTTTACTCGGATCTAGACACATCAAGAGACAAGTCATCATGCTCAATTTAATGACACTAACTCAATCACTTCCAACCCATCTTGTTAAGAATTGCATCGAAGTCTACAAAACACCATTTTACAATCTACCATTCCATAATTAAAGTCTACAAATAAAAAAAAATAAATAAATAAAAAAAAAAAAAACGTTATTCAATCAAATCCAGTCCAATGGTGTGATCCAAAATTTTTTTTTTTTTTTTGGTTCCAGATATTCCTAATTTCCAACACGAGCGATCACTCCCCCAGATCAAACACACCATGAAACAGAACAGAGAGATATAACATACATACATTTAGTTAGCTTCATAGCAAAGGAAGTTTAACAAACTTTGAGAACAAGTTAGTTAACAAACATACCACATGCTTATCAGCGTCGATGGCGGTACAATTGGCGAGGAAGAAGTAAGAACCGGGTTCCCTAGAAATAGCGGGTTGGATCCTGGCGATAGGTTCAGCAACAGATCTAAACTCGAGAGTTCCAACACACGTGGAAGCCAAGAGAGGCGTGAACACCATGTGATTCCGCGGGGAGACACAAACGATGTCGTAGATGTTAGGGTCCAAGCCCTTCATGAGCCTGCAGCCGGCCCAACCGGAACCGAGCACCACCACCCTGGGCTTCTCGTGAGGCGTCGTCGGACCGAGACCCGCATAGTGGACCGGACCCGCGTTGCTGCTGAAGCGGGAGAGGAAGGCCTTGGCGGGTTTCGCGGCGGAGAACTTGGAGAGGTTTCTGAACCAAGCCATGGGAGAGTGAAAGTGTAAGAAAAGAAAGTGAGTTTTTATTTCTTGTGAAGGAAGAAGAGGAGGAAAGAAAGGTGGAATTCCAGAGATGTGGGGTTTGATTAGTTTGACTTTGACTGATGTAAGGTTGAGAAAGACAAGTTGAGGGGCTGCTCTGTTTTTACGGGATGAGTCCCATTGAAATTGATAGCATTTATTTTTTGAATTCTCAGATCAGATCTACGTATGCACGCCGGTCAGTCAGCGATGGCTTTAGTGATGGTATGGTGGCGCCTCCTCCTAACTAACTTAAGCTGCAAGCAGTAAAATAAGATGTCACACGTTATGCCACGTGGGTCTGTTATGCTTACCATTTTTTTTTTATTGGTCAGACACGCACCTCCACACTACACTACTCTTAAATCTTCCCACCGAGGATTGAATCCCTCCCCTCAAGCTGCAAGAGCTTCTCCTAATGTCATTTGAACTACAAACTTTTAGCATTGCTTACCATTCTTCCTCTATCCTCAACACAATCATTAGCTTAATTCAATTTTTTTTAATTAAATATTACTCTATTTTATTTTATTTATCTTATCGTTTAAAGTTATGTTCGTTTTTTAAAAGAATAATTAAAAGTAATTATTATTTATTATTACTAAAAAGATATTTTATCTCTTTATATTTATAATTACTTATTATTACTAAAAAGATATTTTATCTGTTTATATTTATAAGAACTCTTAAAAAAATTTGTGTGTCCCGTTTTATAAGATTCTCTTTTAAATTTTGTGCAAATTCAAATTTTTTTACTATATTACCTTTATTTACCCAATCAATTTGCGTGATTTCAAAGTCAATAAATATAACAAATTGATGAGAGAAAAGTTCTCTCTTATAATAATTGGATAAGAATAATTGAGTGAAAAGAAAATAATTCTATTAGTTTTAATAATTTAAAGGTAAGTATGGAAATAAACTCCAATTATTAGACAAATTTAATGACTTTTTTCTAGATTCATAAATTTCTTAATTCTTGTGCTTTTTTTGGAGATATTCTTATATGGATTTTTTTAACTTGTGAAATATTGCATAGATTAAAAAACTAAAAACAAAAAGTATTTCTTGAAAAATACAAAAAATTAATTTCTTAACTTGTGAAATATTGCACAGGTTAAAAAAATCATTCTTATATATAGAGATAGAAGGAGTATAATTTTACCAAATCACTTTCATTAATTGAATTAAAATATTTAATGCACTAACTAAATAGTTAGGTTATAGAAGGTAATAAATAAGGGTATAGCGGTAAAAATAATAATTAATACTGCATTATTTTACTAAAATGACAAATAATTTAAAATATGAAAATGTTCCAAACATGACAAATAAAATTAAACGGAGGAAGTATTACTCTTTTTATATTTTATATACTTTTAAAATATGAGTACTTAGATATTTTTAGATAGTTTTAAAATTTAGATTATTTATGTTTTATATTATAAATACTTGTATAAGATGTATTTATTAATTTTATTTTATTTTATCCTTCTTTAGTAAAGTAATTTACTATTAGTATTTTTTAGTTCTCAAAATAGTAAGTTAAGTCTACTTATGGATAAAATTAAAATAAAGTGATTAATTTTTATAAAATCAATATTCCGTATATTTTTTTTATGTGTCTTCATTTTAAACAAAAAATTATTATTTTTATGTGTCTCTTTAGGAAGTCAAGAGAGTATTTAAAGTTTCTTTTTCTACTATATCATTTTCATTTATTATTATGTATATTCAATAAATAATGGATAATTAATGGTTTTGAAGTTCCAATAAAAGTATAAAAGAAAATCACCTCATAATTTTGACAACAACAAGAATATTAATCAACTTTTTTAATATGTGTGATTTATCCTTAAAAGACACATAAAAAACAGAGGGAGTACAATAACTATTTTTTAAAATTATGTGAAAATGGCTAAGTACTTATATTTTAAAACATGTGGTATTAAACAGGGAATAAATCTTATATATTTTATAGTTATTTTTGGTGGAAATATTTTATTGTTTTAAGACACAACTTTTTTTTTTATTTGATGCTTACTTTAAAATAAAGTATGAGGATATAACACTATTAATATTGGGTCATTTTGGGATACATTCTATAAGTTTAGATATATCGTATTTATTATTATAAATAATTAAATTTTAAAATATTTAATTTAATTTAATTTATTTTTATTATAAATAAATTTATTTAACTGTTAAAAAAAGAAGAAGTATGGTAATCTTTGTTCTTGAATATTAGAGTTGACAGAATAGTCTAATCCAATTAACTAACTTGGCTCAAAAAGTTTTAGGACTCGTACTCTCGAAATATGTCTAATAGTAGTATTAAAATTGAGTTATTTAAGCTTGATTTGATGGGTTTCATTAAGATTATACGTTGAACGTCAAACTAGTTTGATTGGATTTGGTTTTTTATTTATAGGAAAGTAGTACAATTGATAATCGAATTTCATACGCACGTACATATGTTTTCATGCGCTCACCAATTAAGTTACATGATTGAGATTGATTGGATTTGGTTAGTGGGTGAATGTTTTGAAAATGTATATTATGTTATTTTTAAAAAAAATTAAATCTTTTTTCTCATTAAAAAAGATTTTTAAGATAAAACAGATTTTTATTTAAAAATTAAAAATACTTAAAAATTGACATATTTTTAATAAAAACTATATTTTTAAAAAAAGGCTATTGAAAATAAAATTAATTTTTTTAAGAAAAGTATTCGACTGGCCTAAAAAAAGCTCGAAAATTGCATTGATCGAGGCTTAAGAAGTAAGAACCTTGTAAAAAATAATGCATTATTATTTTAGTCCAACCCTAAAAGGTAGGATAATTGAATGGGTCCATTAGAACCTCAATCAAATTATCAGTTCTCCTCGTGTTAAAATATAACATAATATAATTTTTTTTTGTGTGTTTATTTATCTCTTTATTAATATTTATATGGACTCACATACTCAATATGCATTTAATATTTAAGAGAAGAGAGATAGTCACAAAACAACCAAAATGATATAGGGATTGTTTGATATCTGTTTTTGAAAACAGTTTTCTGTTTTTAAAAACAGAAAACCAAAAAACTCGTTTGGCAGTCGAGTTTTCAAAAATAATTTTCGGGAACAGTTTTTGTTTTTCAGTATTTAAAAACTAAAATATGAAAACATCCAAAAACTTGTATTGAAAACTCCTCTCACTTTTTTTAAAAACTATTTTATAATACAATTTTTAAAAACTAAAAATCAAAACTGTTCCAAACAAGCCTATAGTATTATGTTATTTTTGAATATGAGCAAAATCTCATTGAGTGGGTATTTAACCTATCCGATGCGAGTATTTTTTATTTATAGTTAGTAAAAGTGCAGATCGAGAATAGAGTAGAGTTAAGGTATATGGATTATGGTTTACAAACCAATTCGTTTAACTTGCATTTTTGCGGTTCTGGTCTAAAAAATTGAAGTCCATTTAACATCAACCTTTGAAGGACATGTCCATTTGTCCGCTGTCCTAACGAACTAAATCCGCAGATCCTGGGATTACACTGATATTTGCTTATTTGTTTTTTTGTCCAGAAAAAAACTTAAGGCCCAGTCCCCAACTAGACCGGTGGATGGGATTAGCACCATTCTTATTGGGAGTGACACCATCCTTTTTAGTATATAATTTATGATTCTTATATATAAAAAAAATGGTACCACTTCTAATAGAGATGGTGCTAATCTCATTCTCCACTAGACTCATTACACGCACATTTAATAAAAAAAATAGACAGTGATTGCAAAAAATTCTGATGTTCAATCATATGTATATTGAAAAAACATGTACACATGCTTGAGACCTCTTGCCAGAAGTGTCCCTTTTTTGGATTACCATTGTCAATTTTTTGGACATTAAGGGACACAATTTTGCAATTTTAAATTTTGAAGAGTTTTAACCAATGTATATTGTTTATTGTCCACCTGCATCCCTCTTTTACCCAAAGTCTTACATATGTTTACAAAAGCATCAAACACCCCATAAGAAGACCATTTTCTTTTTCTTTTTTAAAAAATAGCTTCTCCTAGAAGCTTCCCTTGCCAAAAGAAAAATAAATGAAAAAGGGGTTACTGTCTATTATCCATGGGGTGTTGATAAGAAGAAATGACTATTGCTAGAAAACCAAAACCTCCTTCCCACTGTCATCTCCTTCCTTTCTCTTAATCAAGGGCGGAGGCTAGTGTTATAATGGAAAGACTCCCCATTGAAAATTGTTTTTATTAGTATATATATATAAGTTTTTGTAATGACTTCCTAAAATTTTTTATAATGGCTCTTCTATTGAAAGTTTTTTCTAGGTGTGTACCAAACATATTTTACAACAAAAATCAATTTCTCTAAGATGTAAAGATCATCAAAATTACTATAACATAGATGTGGTTTATATTTTTGAAGATATTATATAATAATATAATATATAATAGCATAAAAATATACCTAAAATAACTTTAGAAGATGTGTTTCACATTTAGAAAATATTATATAATATATAATAGTAATATATAATAGCAAAAACATGTTTAAAATAACTTTTGAAGATATATTTCAGATTTGAAAATTATTAATAATATAATATATATAATGTAATATATTATTATTGTTAAAACTTATTCAAGAAGTTAGTTGTTTCACAATTTTCACTTTGCCTCTCAAACGGTAACAAGCCGCCTCTTGCCCTCTTCTCTATATATGTGAATTTCCAAAATGCCAAAACCAAACCTCTCAAAATTTTCACTTGATATTATTTTGTGCTCTCTAACCTTGGAACATACTAACATAGAGCGCTTGTAAATCATCACTCCTTACTCGATATCTATGCCTTGGTCAGTTTGTGAGTTTTGATTGCTCTCCTAATTTCCTAATTTGTTTATCACTTTGAAGTTTCAACATTACAACAATATTGCGCCTTTGTCTCTTTATTGACAGTATGTTTTGCAATTTTAATATTTTTTAGTTGTAACTTATAAAGTTTGTGTTTTTTTTTTTAAATTTTCTTTTGTCTTATGTTATTGTTTGAACTAATAAAGTGTTGTGTGTGACACCCAACTACCAAAACCGTATTTATTATAAAAAGATATAATTTATTTATCATGAATATAATTATCAATAATTACCACTCAATACTTAATTAATACATACTGAATTCAAAAATATCAAATAGTTTTAACATACTTATTTGACCAAGATGTCAACGTCTCAGCTTAGACTTATTTAATACAAAATAAAATAGTATATTGAACACGTGAGTGTATTCAATTATTCCCTTCACGTAGCAACTTCTAAATCCAATTGGTTGATAAGAATAACAACCAAGTAGGTATAATTGATCTACTGTTCTTGCTCGACCAGCTCCTCATTGACCATGACGTGATCGTCTTGATCTAATAATATATTATAATTCATGCAGTCACAAAAATACATAGGGGTGAGTAGTGTACACACAATTTAAACAGAGATAATAACTATATTAAAAGTACACACAATATTATTAGTTAATAAATAATTAATCATCCAAATAAATATTTATCAATCTTTCACGAATAATAATTTTCAATGAAATCAAATACATAATTATTATCAATCAACCACACACAAATAATATTAATTAATAAATCATTCATTTAAAATGAATATTTATTAATCTTTCGTTGTCCAAAAATCAAATATATGAATAGTCTCAATAAATTACACACACATGATTAGGAGTACGTGCCCACAATCCAAGGTATCATACAGTGCCATATCACATCTTCTTTGGCCATATGTATGCAACACCCATCCTAGGTACCATACAATGCCATATCACATCTCATATCGGCTAACTGTATGCAACACCCCAGCGGTACACTCTACCACCAATCATGGTGAATTTAGTGCCAATAAGGATAATCCGAAATTTCACCAATCACAACGAAGTAACATACAAGGATTATTAGTACCAAATAAAACAAATATCATCAATTAAATAATTTCTTGAATAAATCATAAACGTATACAAAGAGTAATCGTAATAGTAATAATATCACATAAATATTATATAAATAATATTTATATAATATAATAATAACGAGAGATTAAGGCTTCTCTCAAATATAACACCTCTAATATAGCTACTAGTCTCCTTGCATGTATACTAACATCCCCCCTTACTTCGGGTATTTGCTTGATTTCTTCTAAAAATAATTTTAGAAAACCGGTGCCTCAAAAGCTCCTTGCTTGATATTAATAATAGCACTCAAATAATTTTATTCACACGTTGTAACTCGTACGCACGCAGAATAACGAAACTGAGAGAGAGAATAAGTATATGATTGAAATAAGTTTTCCTTGAATACTTCCAAGAACTAGGATTTATATAGGCAACTTAGTAGAATAAACTCATATATTTTATTAATGCAATGCTATTCCATGATTGCATCTCACCGTAACATGATATGATGATGTTGTGAATAATGAAACTTTATGAGGTGTAATTCTATACTTTCAACTTTCACTACCAAATGTTTCCATCATTATTTATTATTTTCTAAATAATGAATGTGTAGTGGAGTCATATGCTGATGTTCCTTCATGATTACTAGATACATGTATTTATATATTATCATTAGGCAAAGGCTATATAGTGGCCTAGTGTAGTATTCCTCATTTCATTTTTTTTTTTATAAATATATTTTTTCTTTTTGAAAGAAAGACAGTGGCCATGCGCCACTATCACCCTCTTTTTTTTTTATATAAAAGAATATATATATATATATATATATATATATATATATATATATATATATATAATCAGGATGTTACAATTCTCCCCAACAAATAAAAATTTTTGTCCCCAAAAATGACTCACCTTATGTAAACAGATACAGATAAGATTCTCTCATTTGATTTTCTAATTCCCATGTGGTATTGGTTGGATCCCAGATGACTTTGACCAAAGGTATGGTCCTTCCTCTTAGTTGCTTATCCTTCCTGTCCTCAATTCTTACAGGCACTACATCATAAGTAAGATTTTCTCGAATTTGTACTGTATCAGGTTTTATGACATGTGAAGGATCAGGAATATATTTCTTAAGCTGAGACACGTGAAAAACATCATGGAGTTTAGAAAGAAAGGGTGGTAAAGCAATTTGATAAGCTACTGGTCCTATCTTTTTAAGGATTTGAAAAGGTCCAATGAATCTAGGAGTAAGCTTTTTAGACTTTATGGATCTACCAACCCCAGTCACTGGAGTGACTCTCAAAAACACATGTTCGCTTTTTTGAAATTCAAGAGGCCTTCTCCTTTTATCAGCATAACTCTTCTACCTGCTTTGAGAAGTCCTTATCTTTTCTTGAATCATCTTGATTTTCTCAGTGGTCTGTTGTACAATTTTTGGTCCTAACAGTAAATTCTCTCAAGACTCGAACCAACACAATGGGGTCCTACACTTCCTCCCGTATAATCCCTCATAAGGTGCCATCCCTATGCTAGAGTGATAACTATTATTGTGGGTAAATTCTATCAAAGGTAAAATTTTATCCCAATTCCCCCTATCTTCTATCACACAAGCTCAGAGTAAATCCTCTAATGATTGAATCGTGCGCTCCGTTTGTCCATCAGTTTGAGGATGATATGCTGAACTAAGTCGAAGTTTTGTGCCCAAAGCTTGTTGTAGACTAGTCCAAAATCTGGATGTGAATCAAGGATCCCTATCTGAAACAATGCTTGATGGAATCCAATGAAGCCTAACAATCTCCTTGATGTACAACTGGGCTAACTTCTCAAAAGCGTATCTCATACTTAAGGGTAAAAAGTGTGCTGACTTTGTGAGTCTATCTACTATAACCCAACTAGCATCATATCCCGTAGAAGTTCTTGGTAATCCAACAACGAAATCCATAGAAATACTATCCCATTTCCATTCTGGAATATTCAAAGGTTGGAGAAGTCCTGGAGGCTTTTGATGCTCAATATTAGCCTTTTGACAAGTCAGACATGTTGACACATACTGAGCAATTTCTTTCTTCATTCCTCGCCAAAAGAACATCTTCTTGAGATCTTGTACATTTTTGTTGTTCCTAGATGAATACTCAGATTACTTTTATGAGACTCGTCCAATAACATCTTTATTTCCAAGTCAGAAGGAATGCAGATTCTTCCTTTGTATCTTAGTATCCCATCTGTTCCCTCTAAAAAATCTGGCTCTTTATCCTCCTTCATCCTTTCCTTTATATCTTGAAGATATCCATCTCCTGCCTAAGCGATTTGAACTTGTTTGAAGAAATCGCTTGATATCTTCAAGGTACTCATAATGATCTTTCCAGGATGAAATTCAGATACTAGTCTTAGATCTCTAAATTCCTCGACTAATTCCAGCTCCTTAACCATCATGGCTGATATTGTAATGTCTTCCTACTTAATGCATCTGCGACTACATTAGCTTTTCCGGGATGATATAACAACTCAAAGTCATAATCCTTGATGAACTCCATCCAACGTCTTTGCCTCATATTGAGTTCCTTTTGATCAAACAAATACTTTAGACTCTTGTGATCACTAAAAGCTTCAAATTTAGCTCCGTAGAGATAGTGTCTCCATATCTTCAATGCAAACACTATTGCAGCCAACTCCAAGTCGTGGGTAGGATAATTCTTTTCATGCGTCCTTAGTTGTCTGGAAGCATATGCTATGACCTTTCTCTCTTGCATTAACACGCATCCTAAGCCCATCTTTGATGCATCACAGAATACTTCAAAGGATTTTTGCGGGTCTGGTAAGGTCAACACTGGTGCTGTTGTCAACTTCTTCTTAAGCTCCTGAAATCTCTCCTCACATTCCTGCGTCCATAGGAATTCTTGTCCTTTTCGCGTAAGCCTAGTCAATGGAGAAGCTATCTTAGAAAATCCTTCTATGAATCTCCTATAATATCCTCCAAGACCTACAAAACTCCTAATTTCAGTCACAGTCTTAGGTCGTTCCCACTTCAATACTGCCTCAACCTTTGATGGATCAACAGATATTCCTTCCTTAGAGATCACATGTCCTAGGAATCTTACTTCCTCTAACCAAAATTCACATTTGGACAATTTTGCATAAAGTTGTTTTTCTCTTAGCACTTGCAAAACTATCCTCATGTGTTTCTCATGTTCTTCTCTAGTTCTAGAATATATCAAAATATCATCAATGAAAACAACCACAAACTTATCAAGGTAAGGTCGGAAAATCCTGTTCATGTAATCCATAAAAATAGCTGGTGCATTTGTCACTCCGAATGGCATCACTAAGTATTCATAATGTCCATACCTAGTCCTAAATGCAGTCTTTGGTATATCTTCCTCCTTAACTCGAATTTGGTGATATCCTGACCTCAAATCTATTTTTGAAAATACCACAGCTCCTTTCAATTGATCAATCAAATCATCTATCCTAGGCAATGGATACTTATTCTTAATGGTCACCTTGTTCAATTTTCTATAATCTACACAAAGCCTAGAACCTCCATACTAACAACACGGGTGCTCCCCAGGGTGATACACTTGGTCTGATGAATTTCTTTCTTAATAGCTCCTCAATATGTTTCTTCAATTCAGCTAGCTCAGTGGGTGACATCCTATAAGGTGCTGTTGATATGGGTGCTGCTCTTGGAACTAAATCTATGGAAAAATCTATCTCTCTTCTAGGTGGCAAACTAGGGATGTCATCTGGAAATACTTCAGAAAATTCCTTAACCACAGGCAAACTCATCAAGTCATTCTCCCTATCCACTTCCAAAGAAGAGAGTAACATGTGTAGTTGGACTTCTTTGTTAAGAGAAGCTTCAACTTGATTGGCAGATACAAAATCTCTTTCACTAGGTTCAACAGGTCTAGATTCAAAGATTAGGGATTTACTGGAACAGTCTAGTAGGATATGGTTAGAAGATAACCAATCCATGCCAAGGATAATATCTATCTGTGATAGAGGCAGACAGATCAAGTCAACAAGGAACTTTCTATTTTCAATAATGATAGGACATTGAAAACAAGCTAAAGCAGTAATGACTGGGTCATTAGTAGGGGTAGACACAAGCAAATCATAATTCAATGAAGAAACGGGTAATTTCAAATTCTTCACACAATCAAGAGAGACAAAGGAGTGAGTAGCACCTGAATCATACAGTACAGTCAAGATCTTATTACTAATAACGCATTTACCTTGTATCAAATTTTTGGACTGTGCGGCTTCAGTACCACTAAGAGTAAAGACCCTCCCTGTGGTCTTTAGTCTTCTTGCTCGTTCGCTTCTCGAAGCTGGCTCAACTTTTTGTTGATTGCATTGATCAGCGTAGTGACCAATCTTTCTGCACTTAAAACATACTACTCCTTTCTCAGGACAGTCTTTAGTAGCATGATTCTTTCCACATTTATGACAGCGCTCCTCTATCTTCCAGTTCGACATTTGCCGGCGATGTTGATTCTGTCCAAAGTCATATGGTTTCTTATTTTGGTGTTCCTTCTTCTTCTACTGAGGACCATAGTTCTTAGCCCTATAGTCTCTTTCCAAATCCTCTAGAGCTTGACATTTGTCTACCAGTTCAGAAAAATTCCTAATCCCATGAGTTATTATTGCTCTCCTTAGTTCATAACGAAGTCCTTCTTCGAATTTCTTGCACTTCCAACTTTCGTCAGGATGATATTGATAATAGGTAGAATATTTTGAGAGATTATCAAATTTGGCAGCATATTCTCAGACGGACATTGTGCCTTGTCTCATATAAAGAAATTCGGATTCCTTTGCCCTTCTCACAGTGTTAGGAAAATACTTTCTGGAAAACTTTTCTAGAAAGAACGCCCAAGTAATTGACTCTCCAACAGGTATCAACTGTCGAGTTTCCCTCCACCATTGTTCAGCATCTCCTTCTAGCGTATACACAGCGTAAGTTACTTTTTGCTCATCGGTACAATGCATTGCAAAGAATATCTTTTCAAGTTTCTGAATCCAAAGTTCTGCTCCATCTGGATTATAACCTCCCTTGAATGTAGGCGGATTGTTCTTTTGAAAATCACTCAATCCTCCAGTTCCTTCCCTCTTATGTCTTTCTTGACGTATTTCTTGTACTAGTTCAGTCATTGCCAACGCCATTTCACGAATCGCTCCAACGGACTCATCAATATCGCGTTCAGCCCTCCTAGCCATTGATTCCTATATATTCATATAATATATTAGGGTGATTAGTCTCAATATTTCACTATTTAAACGGAACCAGTAGTATTTGGAACCAGATCTATTAGGCATCTAATATCATCTTCCTTTGGAAAACGATCTTAGCATACCCTTAACCAAGGTTTGTTTGGACACGACTTGCTCTGATACCACTTAAATGTGACACCCAACTACCAAAACCGTATTTATTATAAAAAGATATAATTTATTTATCATGAATATAATTATCAATAATTACCACCCAATACTTAATTAATACATACTGAGTTCAAAAATATCAAATAGTTTTAACATACTTATTTGACCAGGATGTCAACGTCTCAGCTTAGACTTATTTAATACAAAATAAAATAGTATATTGAACACGTGAGTGTATTCAATTATTCCCTTCATGCAGCAACTTCTAAATCCAATTGGTTGATAAGAATAACAACCAAGTAGGTATAATTGATCTACTATTCCTGCTCGACCAGCTCCTCATTGACCATGACGTGATCGTCTTGATCTAATAATATATTATAATTCATGCAGTCACAAAAATACATAGGGGTGAGTAGTGTACACACAATTTAAACAGAGATAATAACTATATTAAAAGTACATACAATATTATTAGTTAATAAATAACTAATCATCCAAATAAATATTTATCAATCTTTCACGAATAATAATTTTCAATGAAATCAAATACATAATTATTATCAATCAACCACACACAAATAATATTAATTAATAAATCATTCATTTAAAATGAATATTTATTAATCTTTCGTTGTCCAGAAATCAAATATATGAATAGTTTCAATAAATTACACACACATGATTAGGAGTACGTGCCCGCAATCCAAGGTACCATACAGTGCCATATCACATCTTCTTTGGCCATATGTATGCAACATCCATCTTAGGTACCATACAATGCCATATCACATCTCATATCGGCTAACTGTATGCAACACCCCAACGGTACACTCTACCACCAATCATGGTGAATTTAGTGCCAATAAGGATAATCCGAAATTTCACCAATCACAGCGAAGTAACATACAAGGATTATTAGTACCAAATATAACAAATATCATCAATTAAATAATTTCTTAAATAAATCAAAAACGTATACAAAGAGTAATCGTAATAGTAATAATATCACATAAATATTATATAAATAATATTTATATAATATAATAATAACGAGAGATTAAGGCTTCTCTCAAATATAACACCTCTAATATAGCTATTAGTCTCCTTGCATGTATACTAACATCCTCCCCTTACATCGGATATTTGCTTGATTTCTTGTAGAAATAATTTTAGAAAACCGGTGCCTCAAAAGCTCCTTGCTTGATATTAATAATAGCACTCGAATAATTTTATTCACACATTGTAACTCGTACGCACGCAGAATAACGAAACTGAGGGAGAGAATAAGTATATGACTCAAATAAGTTTTCCTTGACTACTTCCAAGAATTAGGATTTATATAGGCAACTTAGTAGAATAAACTCATATATTTTATTAATCCAATGCTATTCCATGATTGCATCTCACCGTAACATGATATGATGATGTTGTGAATAATGGAACTTTATGAGGTGTAATTCCATACTTTCAACTTTCACTACCAAATGTTTCCATCATTATTTATTATTTTCTAAATAATGAATGTGTAGTGGAGTCATATGCTGATGTTCCTTCATGATTACTAGATACATGTATTTATATATTATCATTAGGCAAAGGCCATATAGTGGCCTAGTGTAGTATTCCCCATTTTATTTATTTTTTTATAAATATATTTTTTTCTTTTTGAAAGAAAGACAGTGGCCATGCGCCACTATCACCCTCTTTTTTTTTATATATATATATATATATATATAATGAGGATGTTACATTGTGTATTGTTATTAATTAACAATTACTCATATTAGTAATATATTGCGTCTTTCTCATGTTAATTTTCTTTGTGGTTACCACTTCCATGACTAAAACTAGATTGTGATTTTTCAATATTAATGTATTTTGTCTATTGCTAATAGTAAAATTAAAACAATTGATAAGTTTTTAAAAAGGAATTGAATTGACGAATTTTTGCAGGTAGTTTAACTATTTATATTGAAAAAGAAATTACTGGTTGTTTCACTACTAAATCAATTATAGATGAATTCTAATCTAGAAAGCATCGTCAGGTTCAATTTTTTTAAGTAAAAAATTATAGGTTTTTCATCTTTATTTTCAATTTTTACCTCTATTTTATGTTTTATAAATATTAATTTTCATAAACTATTTTAATTATTAACTATTTTTAATATGTTAATTTAATAAATAAATTTCATTTAAATGTTTGGCCCCCAACAAAAATGGGCTAGCTCCGCCCCTGCTCTTAACTATTGTCTTCTTCTTCATTCTTCATTTTCGTTATTTTCCATCCATCATTTTATCTCCTTTTAAGATATTATTTTTTCTTGATTTGGTTTTTTTTATGATTTTGAAGCTGCATCTTTGGTTTCCAGGGACATATTAGCTGCGAAAAAATTTAATTGTGGGAAAAAGTTATATTAAGGTGCCATTTTTGTGATGCGATTGATTCATGATTCTGGAGGTTGAACTTGGTGATAGTTTCTCTTCTTTCTTCTATCTCTACTATTGTCTCTTGGATTCTTCCCTCTATTATAATAGTGGTGACTCTCTTCTATTCCTCTTTTCTTTAATTGTTTTTGGGTCTTTATTTTTTATTTTTTATTGTATTTTTTTTTTCAAATTTACTTTATAGAGATGAAATGTTGATTGTTGATGAGCAAATGTGATGGAAAATGCAGTGGCTTAAGGGAGAATCATAATAAGGAGATTTGGGATTTGGTTCAAGTTTTGTTTTATTATTATTTAAGATTGCTTAAGTTTTGGAGTTTGGTGTTTGAAGGAAAATTTTATTTTTTGTTTTGTTTACCTTTGTTGAGATTGTTCATACTAACATTGAAATACTGTGTAGAAGATTCATGTGTGGGTGTTCTTCTCGTGCTTCTCAAAGAGGGTTGTGTGGTTATATCACAAGGTTAAGTTGGCTTTTCTACCCGGTGTGTCTTTCTTTGACTCAATCTCTTCTTCTATGTTATTATTTTTCGCTGGAAACAAATCTAGATGTAGAATTAATAGGACTAACAATCATGAAGAAGGCTTTGAGATTTTGAAAGCATTTCTTTGTTTTGCAAGTTCATTAGTAATTACTAAAAACATTAGTTATAGTAAACAAGTCTTCATAAGATGTGTTTTTTTTTCTTTGGCAAGCATATTTTATGTTAATAATTTTTTGTATGCTCTTCATTCTTGGTTTTTTTTTCTATACAATTTGAATATTTGAATATTTGTGTCTTGATTTTTTTTCTCTATAATTTGAATATTTGTGTCTCTATTTCATATGTTATTCCTCCTTTTATTATATGCTGATAAGGGGAAAGTGGAGCATAATGATATTTGTTATTTGTTACCTAGCTTCTTGCTCTTCATTTATATTTGTTATTTTCTATTATTTCCTATTTCCATGATCGTATTAAAGGGAAACAATGATGCTTAATGAGGATAAATTTTTTGTTTCAATTTCATTTCTAATCACATTGCTTCTTTAGTTTTTTCATAATCTATATTTTCCTGCCTGTTTATGATTTTTCCAAGTGATTGGAAAATAAGTATGTTTTATTTTTTTTTATTTGAATGAAAAAAATAAGATGTTGTTAGCATGTTTTATATTTTTTATTTGAAGCTTTAAAATAAGGTGATTTTTATGGTGTCATCTCTATAAAGATGTCATCTTACTCTCTTTCACTAAAATTTGACAAATACACATGTATATACAAAACAAATACTACTTAATATAGTTTATAGATTTGTCGTATGATTTTGATTATCATACCATTTATATTTGTTGCTAACAAAATATTCATCTATGAAAGTAGAATGAACTATACAACACCTAGGTAAGATGAACATTCTATGTTCCTAACAAGAAAATGATCACTCAAGTTAATTATACTACTCTAGAATAGGACCATATAATAATAATCAAATTCTAGTATATCGTGGAATCTTTGTTCACTTCTCAAGTACTAATAATGCGTTTGATGTTAGGACTGGACAGTACAAGTGATACAGCACAGTACAAGTCAACAAAGCACAAAAAAACTTATTTTATTATATTATTTAGTGTTTGATAACCAATGCACCGAACAAAAAATGCAATTCAAATTTTACAATAATACCCTTTATAATACATACTAATATTACATATTATTATTATTTTACATAAAAAATTGATTTTCTTAATTATTTTTTTTAAAAAAATATCATTATTTTCCACTAAAAAATTATATATATATATATATGGTAAGTTGAGAGAAAAAAAGTGGGGTAAGGTGGTTACACAATAGTGGGAGAGAATATGGATATTTTTGACTCTTGGATAGTTGTGCTGTGGAGTAAAAAGTTGTCTCATGGTTTAGTGTGGTACAAAATTTTGGCTTTTTATGCTGTCCAGTAACTCCACTTTTGTGCTGTCTCTGGATCATTTTCTGAATCAAACATTGAACTAACAAATTTGTGCAGCAAATCAAACGGACCCTAAAATTCTTTCAACTAAGAAGGGATACTAACATTTTCTTGTTAAAACCACCAATAAAACCATATAATCTTCATCTAGAATTTAAATCCTTTACCCACTTATCACTATTAACCACAATCATTTATAACTCAGCAAATGACCCCAATTTGTTCTATTAGTATTTTTTTTTTCTAGAGTATAGATGTACAGTTGAAACTCAAATAATTTGGTTCATTGGGTTAAACAAACTTAATACTGGATTGCACTATTTTCACCATTTATTTTGGTTCAAATACATGACTAATCTATTTAGCTTACCGAACCAGACGCTATAGCAGTTCACAATTAAACCGGCCAAGCCAACCGGTTCGGTTCCCTCTTCTAACCCTAAGTATATATATATAACACCTCTCTGATTCTCTTTCGCCGCCGCTCCCTTCCTCTTTGATCCCTCCTTCTCTCATTTACTCTCTTCCATTCTCATCTCTTTCTTAACCTTACCTTGCTCCTCTTTCTTCTTCTTTTTTTCCTTTCCATCACACATAACGCAAGTTTGGTTGACATTACCACTACGAATAACACTGATCTAATGATAAAGACACACAAATGACAGGCTTGAGATAATAGTTTCAACAGTGGATCCGAAAGCAAAAGAGGTGAAGGTCATTTGGTTGTGACAGATTTGCAATTTTTCGGTGGAATTTCTAAACAGAACTAACGGGTTTGTGCAATGTCAAGTGATGGCATGATCATAATCTTAATCATATCAGCTTTTCTATTTCCAATCTTTTTCGATTTCGTTGTTATTAATCTTCGTGAGGATTGCTTCCTTACATTTTAATTCCTCTTGCTATTTTCCTTATGTTTGTTGCTCTATTTTGTTATTTCTTTGTCTATGTATGATGAACAACATGAAAGTAGCAAGAAAAATAAAATATGGTTGTAATTCTATCTTAGCTTACTGCTACTCTACTCAAAAATAAGATAGATCTTACAAAAAAAATATTTTATAATTGATGTTCTTAAACCAAGATCTAAAATATTCTCCCAAGATCTAAAACTACAATTATTTCGTGAAACTTTGGAGATGGAGACAGTTAGTGTAGTCAGTAAATATTTTATGAGAATGTTTGAAGAAATATTTTATCATCATAAGATAATAGAGAAAAATTGTGAGAATGAGATATGTTATAAATCTAAAGTAGAGAAAAAGAAAAATCAAATAGAAATAGGAAAAATACATCTCATAAGAGTCAACCGAGACAGAGAAGATCTGAATGGTGATAGTGCTAGGTGAGCTCTCTAGAGAGGTGTTAAAATTCTTACCTAATTGAAGTTAGGATAGATTAAAAAGAACACTGACATTAACACGCAATAACTTCACACATATACGAATTATATTAATGAGCATCAACAACAATATTGTTAACATTTAAAAGTTAACTAAGTAAAAGAACTATTAACATAACCACTAAAGAGGTTGCAAATTAACACCAAATTAAAACCACGATATTCATTATAAACGAATGTGATTATAAAAAAAATTACTTATTTCTTCAAGTTCACAACTCCTACATGAACATTTATATATAATTTAATAATCATAAGTCAGTTAGGTTTAGAAATTAGTAAGACATGCTATCTTCTATAATTTATATTAAAACATATAAAATTTCAAAATATACACAAATTCACATTGAAATAACTTACCTATATACAATAAGTCGACTACTAAATATCTCAATCAATTGACATAAGTTCAACAAAATATTAATTTATATTATATGTTTTTAGTTGACAATAACTCAACGTTAGTAGTAGCTAGCAAACAAAACTTCATACAATTTATATGATATAACAAAAAAAAAATCATTCGCAAACACTAAAACTAAAAATCAATTCTTACCTCTAGGCTTAACTCCTAAAATTTTCTATAAAAACCTTGGGGAATTATAACTCTACTTTAGTATATCTCACCATCATAATTACAAAATGACTATTCTCTTTTTACACTTTTGTTTTGTTTATTTTATAATTACTAACAAATTATAGTGATAAAATATATTTTAGATAACAATCATAAAATAAAATTTTCGATTAAGCTGTGAGTGTATGATTCTTTGCATATATATACTAAACAAAATAATGAGTTGATCAGGCTCATTATCCATTATTAGAACTTGCAAAACCCATAACAATCACATATAAAATATTTTCTTTCATCTCACTACTCATTCCATCACATTCAATGCATCCACAAACAATAGCATCCACATCCAATTCAACCATAATATATATTCACGTATTTATAAACATATAAACATATATGCAGTTTTAAAACCAATAATCAATCCACAGGCAGCTGGATAAACTGCTCTGATACCATTAATGTAACACCTTCCTTTTATACATGTTTAATTTTTTTCTTATTCAAGAAAATAATATAAATACCATAATTTTAAAACAATTCATAATTTCAAATCTTGAAATCATACTAACTTATACTTCTTTTTATAAAGAACTAATTTACATACAATTGTCGATAATTAATACATGATTTCCTTCAAAAGATATACTAAACAAAGCTCATAAATAATACATTCATTCAATAAATTTCTAATAGTTATCATTTTCAGTTCTTCATTCTTCTGCTTCAATAGTTATCCATCTAAAATGCCACGAATACACATTGAAAATAAACGGGGTGAGAATTCACATTCTCAGTAATTTTCTAACACATTTATAACTAATGGCATTTTAGGATTTCAGAGTTATATGAAATCAAAAATGCTTTTTATTATAAAATAAAATAATCCAAAAATCAAAATATTTTCCTCATATGAAACATACACATATAATAATCACCATCAACGTACAAACATAGTACTAATCACAATCAACCTAATTATTATTACTTGCAATTTCAAGCACAAGACAATTTAACACAAATTGTCAATCAATTCAAACAAACAACTAAGATCATCGTAAATTCATCCAAACTATAACCAAATACATAATGCAAGATTCTATTTCTATCATGATGCATGTTCTACAAATTTCATTCTATTGGAGAAAAAAAATCAGGGGTGTACAAGCCCTATTGGTAATAGTCTGTCCTGGTCGGCCCAACACAAAACACAATTGTTCCTGGTGTAAGGGGACTTCACTCAGACTCTAACTGATAATGAATCACTCTACACTCCATCTCCTCACTCTAACTGTGTGCAAAGTGTCCTCTTCGGTTTGTCCGCATAAGAGTACTCAGCTTATCATCACTCAGGAATTTAACTCATCTGAGATACTTAGAGCTATTTGATTTAGATGTAAAAACCTTGCCCAAGTCAATTTATAGCCTACGTAAACTTGCAAGTCTTGAAGTTGGTGGGTCTTTATAAACTTACATGTCTACCAAAACACTTGAGTTGTTTAGACAATCTCAGGCATCTTGTGATTCAATTTTGTTTTTCATTGTCTCGTATGTTCCCTAACATTGGGAAGTTATCTTGCCTACGAACATTAACATTATTTATTGTCAGTTCAGAGAAAGGGCACAGTTTGGCTGAGTTATGTGATTTAAAGCTAGGGGGAAAGCTAGAGATCATAGGCCTAGAAAATGTTGGAAGTTTACTTGAAGCCAAAAGGGTAAATTTGAAGGATAAGAAAGAGCTGAGGGAACTACGCTTAACATGGAACGGAAGCGGTGAAACAAAGGCAGATGCTGAGCAAGTACTTGATGCGCTTCAGCCTCATTCAGGTCTCAAAAATTTGGAGATACTCTGGTACAAAGGATTGCGGTTGCCAACATGGATTGGAAATCTCAGTAGTAGTTTAGTTTATCTTAAGCTTGTTGGATGCAAGAACTGTGTGCAGCTTCCATCACTTGGAAAATTTCCATCTCTCAGAGAACTCGAAATAAGTGACATGGATGGAGTGCAATACTTGGATGATGATGTATGTTATGATGGTGTGGAGGTGAGGGCTTTCCCATCTTTGAAGTATCTCATTTTACAAAAGTTACCGAATTTGGAGCAACTGTTGAAAGTGGAAAGAGGAGAGATGTTTCCATGTCTTTCTGACTTCACCATACATGGTTGCCCTAAACTTGGGTTGCCATGCCTTCCATCTGTCAAACAACTACATCTTGGTGATTGCAGCGAGAATGTGTTACTAAGGTTGATCTCTAGTTTCCAGGGTCTTAATCTTACCTTTCTTGACCTTTGGGGAAGTGAAGATCTAACATCCTTTGCGGAAGGAACAATGAGAAACCTGACTTGTCTTAAAATATTGAGGATAAACAATTTCCCGAAATTGAAGGAATTACCATATGATCTTTTCTACCTTCACGCTTTGGAGCGTCTGGTGATTTCCCGGTGTAGAGAGCTCGAGTCTTTGCCGGAGCAAGGATGGGAAGGTCTACACTCCCTTCAAAATCTTGAAATTAGTAATTGTAAGGGACTGAGATCCTTGCCCGAAGGAATCCAACACCTCAGTTCACTTAAGGTTATGAATATCTGGTCATGTTCAGCGTTAAGATGCTTGCCAGAAGGTGTGCGACACCTCGCTTCTCTTCAGCATTTGAAAATCATTCGTTGTCCAATATTGGAGTAGCGGTGTAGGGAGGGAACGGGGGAAGATTGGGACAAGATCTCACACATTCCAACAGTAAGATTATCTCGAATCACATAGAGGTTCCACATTTCCATCAATTTAATCCAATCTGGTATGCTCTCTTTTCCCAGTTTCCACTCCACATTTCTTTTGTTGCTCAGTATTTTTCTATAACATATTAACAATCTCTTGTGCACGTTTCTGATCTGTTTTGCAGAATATGACACTCTTCAGTACTCATTTCGCTGCAACGTTGCCCCACCAGCCAAGATGTTTAGCTTTACTGAAAAAATATTTGTCAATTTGCAGAAAAACTTGTTGAGGGAGATTTTCTATTTTATGGTGTCGGTTTGGTGATATAAAGAGTTTTTGATGTGCTATAACAATGTTTTAACTAATACTAATATTACATATTTTAGGTTATTTGAATTAAATTTTAGGAGATGCTCTATATATTTTGTATAAATCTTGTCCACCAAGTATGATAGCAAAGCAGTATCTTAACTTGTGAAGCAATAATAAATGTTGAATTTGGCTTGTTTAGCTCATTTGTAAATTATTTAATTTTTTATTCACAAAATAATAATATTTTTATTCACAATTTTTTTTTGTGAAAAAAAATCTTTAGTCATTGAGAAAATTCAGTCAATGAATTTGTTACCATATCAAATGACATGGAAATTATTTTTTTAACTTATAGAAAAAAATGAGGACAGAGATTTTTTTTATCAAAAAAGAAGGAATATATTTCAACAAAAATACGAAAAGTTCTACAAGTACATATTAATCAAGGACGGACCGAAAGGGGGCCATCCCCCCTCCTTCTTAAAACAAATACTAGTATATATGATGTGTCATATGTACTTGGAAAAGTGGGTAACTTAGTGGTGTTTAGTTGTGTATTTCTACTTCAAGGTTTTGAGTTTGAGCGCCAATCATGAGGTTTACTTGATTTTTTCCCTTTTTTAACTATTTATTGATTTTACTTGATTTTTTTTCCTTTTTTAACTATTCACTGCATTTTTAAATGATTCCCCACCCCCCCACCTCGCTTTTGCCGAGAATCTGTGTCTTTTTTTTATTTTTGTAAGATCAAACTTATTAGCATTAATCTCTATTATTTTCGTTTTTAATTCCTTTTATACTCTTCTTACTAAGTAAATCCCTTCAAAATCCAACAATCCATATTCCCGAAATTTTTAAAACTTTGTTATTCTGAAATTATTTGTCTTGATTTATTTTTCACAGAATTTTAATCTCTTAAGTCATTATGGGAAAATCATTAACAATTGACTCATATTTTAAAAAGAAAGGTCATTGAATGTCCACAATCTCAAGGTAACGCATATACTATTCCACCAATCTCAAGGTCATTGAAATTTATTTTCCGTCGGTGGTTAACCCCCCCTAAGACATTTCTGGATCCGTCCCTGATGTTAATAGAGAGAGATTTAATTACGGTTAACAATAAGAATATTCTAACTAATAGAGTATTCCTTTGCTATTTGTGCATGTTATAGAAAAAAATGGTGTTGACTACTTATTTATTTTAAGTTTGGTGTTTTGTGCTATTTTGTAAAACCTCAAGAATACTTTGTTCATTTTAACCTAAATAAAATGAAATAAACTCATTTCGATAATACAAAGAAATTTATTATTTGTAACAGAAATGAAAATTGATTATTTTATAAGCGAAATAAAAATTAATTCAGCAAATAAAACGAATTAAATTTATTTTATGATATATATCATGGTGTTTAAAGGAATTTATTCTTTGTAAAGAAAATAAAAATTAATTATTTATAACCGTAAATTAAGTTTAACGATTCATAGCGTTAGATCTCGTGTTCGAATTCTACTTATGTCAAATTTTCGGGTGCCAGCCACATAACGCGAACTCTCATCCTACAAATAAAAAAAGGTTATACCCAAAAAACTAAATTCTTATTTAATTGTAAGTTACAATTTGAATGATTCAATTATTATATACATATAATTATTTATTAATATACGTACTTATCAAAATTTATTATATTCTTTAGTCAAATCATTTACTATTAAACCATTAATTTCATTTTCATATAATTAATAACATTAATTATTTAACCAAAAAAAATGCTTACGTTTAACCAAAAAAAACACTTATTCTTAATATGTTTATAGTTTTTCTAAATTACCCTCTAATTTATTAGGACTCGTTAATACTATCTTATTCTAAATTGTTAATACAGAATTAGTAACATAATTCAATTGTTAACCTAGTAATATATTCTTTTTATTTTTATACATGTTATGTTATTACCGATTATTGAAGTATTCAATTTTAGAATTATTTGATATTTGTTGCGAAATACAAATTTAACCGTAACTAAAACTTTTTTGATATAAAAAATTTATAAAGTCATTTTAATTTTTATTACATTATTTAAATTAAAAAAATTCAAATGAAATTCTAGCCCGGACATAGCACGGGGCAAAACACCGATATATATACAATACAAAATGAAAATTTATTATATGTTAAAGAAATTTTTTTCGCAAAATACACTTATATATAATTCTTACATTCTTTGTTTTATATTTTTATCAACAACTTTACATTAAATTTATTTATTTAGTTTTATAGTTTCTATCTAATATTGACATTTCTCTCTTTGACTTACCAAAAGAAACCTTAATTTATTTGGAAATCAAAAATGAATTCAAACTGTTTTATGGGGAAAGAAAAAAGTAGAACTTTGACTGTATACAACCAAATATCTCTTGCATTGAACATAATATTTTAAAATTATAATAAAAAAAGTTCAGTTAATGAAGTTTAATTAATTTACATATAGGTGATAATTTTCAATTACAAAATTAATTATAAAAATTTAAAAGAATATTTTACTATATTACTCAAAAAGAAAATTATAAGTTGTTCTTGCTATAAATATTTTGTTCTCTAATGAATGACCATATCACAGACCAACCTTTGAAGTAAAAGATGAGTGACGCAGAGTCGTACCCTCCAAATCTCCGTCACCTCAGCCACCTGCTACCTGCACCATCCCCAGATGACGGTGGCTTCAGAGCCCAAGAGCTTGATTCTCTACCAGTCATTGATCTTAAAGACATAAACCATGAAAACAACAATCTAGATGAGGCTTGCAAAAATTGGGGGATATTTCGTTTGGTTAACCATGGGGTTCCATCAACCTTGTTGGGCCAACTTCAAGCCCAAGCCCAACAACTCTTCTCTCTTTCGTTTGAGTGGAAACGGGCCTCTTGTAGTGCCGGCCCAATAAGCTACTTCTCGGGCACCCCTATCCTAACCGCTTCTGGGACTGCCCTAACAAGGGCTCCGGAAAATGTTAGTTTGCTTGAAGGTTTCAACTTCCATGTGGGACAACTCTCCCTGTTTCATTCTCAACTTCATGCTCTTCAATCTTTCAAGTAAGCAACCAAAAACACTACTTAAACTTTCTCTTATTATATATTTTTTTTAATTCGATCACTTTTTTATAACACTCTTGTCAACAAGTCTGTTTTGTATTTTTATTTCTTTTCTTGTCTCTTACTTTCATCGTATTGTTTTGTTTTATAAAATTTGTATTGGATAAACTAAAAACGAATAGAAAAAGAATAGGATTTTCTTATTTTCTGTTGTTTTTTATTTTTTCTTACAAATTTCAAAAATTAAAAAATAAAATAAATAATAAAAACACAAATCAAACATGTCATATTGTGTATAATTTGATTCCCTATTGGCTTTGTAAAAGTGTGTTTTGTGATGGAATAACATAAATAAAATTGGATTTTTCTGTTGTTGATATTCTCTGCATATCAAATAATATCCATATAAAGTAAAGCCAAGAAGAAAAAAATTAAGGAATAACTATGTCTAAAAACTGAAAAGGCACGTCATATGATATAATCTGTAATTTATCATGTCATCTCTTAATAAACAAAACTAGCAGTATACCTATAGAAAGTTTATATAAATTTTATTTGGCCAATAAAAAAAGAGTATATCTATAAAAAAACCAAACGATTATGTATAAATTTTTCCGAGGACAAAATCCAAAGTTTTTAAAAGTAGGTGACTAAATGGGGAAAAAACAAACAGAGATATTTTAAGAGACTAATAATATATTTTATGCATTTTAAAATAATTATTGTCATATTAGAAATTCAAAACTTAATTAATTTTTCCCATTTTATTCCTTTCTTCTTCTTTTTTTTTTTTTGTCAGGGCCCAAGTTTATTCTTATATTATCTCTTTTATCACTTGTTTCAAGAAAAAATTAAATACTCACTTTCAAAAAAGAAAGAAAGAATTAAATATTTTAATCAAAATAAAATAAAACGTTACTTTGAATAATGATTTTTAAATCAATGTGCATTAATGTTAAAAGACAACAATTTTATAATAGAAGGGATATGAACTAAACAATATTTTTTAATTATTAATTAAAAGTCATGTAACTTACCAAATCAAGAATTAGGAATACAAATCAATACATGACCTTAAAAAGTGAAACCGGGTAATATTAAAATTTCAATAAATAAAGAAAAAATATGTTAAAAAAATGTTGTAGTGTTGTCCCTCGTTTTATATATGTATTTCTTTTTTAAAAAAATGTATTTATGCAAAGAGTTTTACACCTAACAAAATTCGAACCATGTAACTTCCCTTAACAGTTGTGGTCAGAGTTTAATTTATTAACAAGTTTTATAATGTTGTGGTGTGCAAGAAATCTTATGGAGGAATATGGGAAACACCAAACAAGGATTGCTACAACTTTATTTGAAGCTATGGTGAAAAAACTTGATCTGAATTTGCAACCACATGGCTCCTACATAGCTGAAAACACAGGAATTATTCGAGTGTATCGCTACCCACATTGCTCATCAAACACTAATGTTGGTTTGGGGTTGGAGGAACACACAGATAGCTCTGTGTTGTCCATATTGAACCAAGAAGATCAAGTGTCTGGGCTTCAAGTGTTCAGAGATGGTCAATGGCTAACAGTTAAACCCATCTCTAATTCACTAGTTGTCAACATTGGTGATATGATGCAGGTACTCCAGAATTATTTTTTTAATACTT
Source organism: Cyamopsis tetragonoloba (assembly GCA_037177725.1). Classification (NCBI taxonomy): domain Eukaryota; kingdom Viridiplantae; phylum Streptophyta; class Magnoliopsida; order Fabales; family Fabaceae; genus Cyamopsis; species Cyamopsis tetragonoloba. The sequence goes on from CM074119.1 coordinate 68,842,562, forward strand.
GAAAAATTGAAATTTATAATTAGATAGTAATCTTATTGTGATGGATATATTGTTGTGTTTTAGGCAATGAGTGATGACAAATACAAAAGTGCATTACACAGAGTGAAGCTAAACAGCAATAAGAAAGGATCTCAATATGCTACTTTGTGTTCCCTGATGAAGACACCAAGATTGAGAGCTTCAAGTACAGACCCTTCACTTATAATGAGTTTAGAGCCCAAGTGCAACAAGACACCAAGACTTTGGGCCATAAAGTTGGGCTTTCAAGGTTTGAGCGCTCTCAGGATTATTGAAAGCCTTATTGGGCTGGGCTTTATTATCATAAAACATAACTTCTTTTTCTCTTGTTTGTTAAATAATTCTAGATTTTGAAAATAAAACAAAATAATTCAGGATGTATCAAAAAATAAAATATGTATGAAGTTGTTTTCCTATATAATCCTCTCTCTCTCTCTCTTACTCTATACAGCTTGTTTAATACTCATGACAGGTCACGTATAATTATAAGAGCGTGTTTAGATTAACGGTGAAAAATAAATTATTTTAATAATTGATTATAATATAATTTATTTTTATTTAGGTATATTTATTGAATTTTTTTAATATAATATGTTATGTTTGAATGATATAAAAATTTAACAAAAGAAAAAGATATAAAAAAATTACTTTTTGTAAGAAATTACAAAAAAGGAGAATGAAGTTATAACATAATCGATTACTATCTACTTCATGCGTATCAAGGTTATTAAAGGAAGAAAAACATTTGGATAAATAGATTTTCTGAGTAATGTCCGAATGGTAGCACTTTTCCTTTGTTAACTAAAAAAGCAAAATATTAAATTTGTTTATCCAAACATAATTAAAAGATACTCTAACGAAATCGATTACTATTTGCTTCCTGTGTATCAAGGTTATTAAAGGAAGAAAAACATTTGGATAAAAAGATTTTCAAAGTAATGTCTAAATAATAGCGCTTTTCCTTTGTTAACTAAAAAAGCAAAACATCAAATTTGTTTATCCAAACATAATTAATAGATACCTAACGAATAATGTCCAAATGATAGCCTTTTCCCTTTGTTAACTAAAAAAGCAAAAAATTAAATCTATTTGTCCAAACATACAAAAAAAATACTCTAACAACTTTTTTACACTAAAACAATAAGCCGTTAATTCTAAAAAATAATTCAATCCAAACATACGCTAAACTTAATGTTACTTTATGTAATAATAATATTTTACGGTCCACGGATACAATTAACATAAAGAATGCTATAATTTACTTATAGTATTTGTGTATGATTAAAAATTTATTATAATACAAAATAGACCAACATATTCACGACACTATATTTAGCAATTTAAGGGTTTTAGGCAAAATGTAAGACTTAGGTATATGTAAATATAATTTGTTTATTTTAATTTTTTTGACTTTTTGAGCTGAAAATTTTTTATTAAAATTTTATAATCAAATAATTTTAACATTTTACTTTTAATAGTTAAAATAGCTAATATATTTAATCTATCTTGTTAGAACTGGCAATACAAACTACTCGGCTGGACTGTGGCCGAGCTCAAAAGCTCAGTTTTATTTTTTTATCCGCAAAATGAAGCCCAGACTTGGCCCTATGCGGGCTGGCCAGATTATTTTAAAAAACAAATCTATTTTTTTAAATGAAACTACTTGTTGACAAAAAAAAACTGCTTGTTGACGAAAAAAACTAATTGTTGAAAAAAAAAGAAACTGTTTGTGTGTTTTCTTTTGAGAGTGAGTGAGTATGAGTATGTGAATTATGATTTATGAAATGTGAGGGTTTATTTTTGGGGTTCCATTTAGGGTAGACCCCTAAAATATGTACATACCGGTGGTCCGGATTTTATGAGCCATTGGATGCAGGTTCATGATGAATTTCAACGGATGTGAATTTAAAGGGGAATGTGGAGTCCCTGTTATTAGTTAATGGATGATGTAGTGTAAAATTGTTGTAGAATATTTCACTGAAATCCCAATCTTTTTTTTAATTTGAAAAAACTCCAATCTTTCAAACCCTTGTTTTTTTTGCTGGTTAAACATTGAGTGCTCATCATCCAACCACCGTTGTGGGGCTATTGTCGTCTTGTGAAGACGGCGACGGAGCAAAGCATCATAGGCTGTATGCTGCCGAATTGGTGAAAATGGCAGTGGGGTTGTCGATATCAATGAATGGTTTGTGATTTCTTCTCTTTCCCTCGCCGGATTCCACCGCCAAAAATGCTTCCGTATCAAGATTTCACCTCTTCCACTTCCTTCCATGATCACCATTACCAATCTTTCTTATTGCGGAGTTTCTCTGCTTCACTCTCCCCCTTTCTCTAATTTTGATTTTCCAAATATTCGTAAATAATTAAGATTGAATGATGAAGTTAAGAAAAAGAAAATTGCTAAATTAAAGGGTACTATCTATTTTAAAGAAACTAATTTAGTTACTAAGGATGAAGTTGAATTAAACCTCTATTTTATCCCTTTTGTTACATTAATTCAAGGAGTTTTGATGTCAATATGATTCGTAGCTCACGAAAAAAATTCAAGGGCATGTCAGCAAAAAGACACATAGCTAATGAAACCTGAAAACTGTCTATTATAAGTACATAAGTCAGGATTACCGGTGCTTCAAAACTCGTCGGATCTACTGTAAACGAAACTTTATTTTTCGTTCTCCAACGTGTCTATCCAGGTGGAACGGATTAGCATCATCCTTATTGGAAATAACACCATCATTTTTAATATATAAATTTATAATTCTTATACATAAAGAGATGGTGAGATTTTTAAAATTAGGTGGTCTCAATCCCTCTCACTCTTTATGTCTTGTAACATAGTTGATCCCAAATAAGATTTAATTAGTTTTAAACTTTTAATTATAAAAATCTTCTTTCAGCAATTGCAACAGTTACAAATAATGTTAATAATATTCTATAAACAATATATGCATTTAAAAAAGAATATAATCTTTTTATATAGTTTATATTTTTAATGGTGTATTAATTTCATATGTTATTACTTCTTTCGATGCTTTTAATTCTAAAGATAAATTAAAACCATCAATGTAAAAATGCACATCAAAACTTAAAATCTTTTCATGATTGATGCAACATTTTTTCAATTCACTTTCGCTTAATACTCTAAAAAATATTTAAATTGACTCTAATAGAAGAATTAGATTGATCTAATATATAAAGAAATAATAAACACGAAAGATTCTTCAGCTGATTGAGTTATAAAAGTGTGACGGTTCATTTGTACAACATGAGAAAAATGAGAAAAAGTGAAAAGATAAAAAAAATGAGATATAAAATATATGTGATTGAGCCTTACAAAATTTTGAGTCTTACATTAAAAATTTGTAATTTTTTAATATTAATATTATTATTAAAAAATTTTGGGGCCTTACATTAAAAATTAATATTTTTTTATATTAATCGTACTATTTAAAAAAGTTGGGATCTTACGTTAAAAATTAATATTGTTTTACATTAATAATATTATTAAATTTTTTGAGGCCTTATAAATTTTGGGGCCTTAAACGATAGTTTTATTTGTCTAATCAAATGTACGGTACTAGATACTCATAGTAGCTATCATAAAATTTATGAAAATTATACTTTCTTTTTATATTATGAAAATTAGACTTCGTTACGAAAGGAGTAATGCTAAATCCTCCCACTCACCCTCTTACGGGCTACGTATCCTCCTAATACTAAAGAAAGTAAAGATTAAATGAAAATTTAAATATATTTTGTATCTTAAAAATATAAACAACATTTAATATATTCCTTATTAAATAAGTAGGAGGATTAATAGAAAAACGTAGTAAAAAGATTTAAAATTATTAGTTCTACATGTATATACACCAACAAAGCCTCACATAGTAAATAAATAAATGACTCATTTAAATTTGTTAATTGACATGAGTTTAAATATGGGTGGTGCGCTAAGAAAATATTTTGTTAAGAGAGGCAAAATTTATTTTGATAATTTTATATTTTAAAAGATTAGTTTTTAATTACTAGTTAGAATTAGGAATGACAGAAAAAACTTACACATGCACATGCCCACATATAATAATTGTCATAGATACCCTCAATTAATATTTGTAGGAACCCGTTGGAACCCTTTACTTGCTAAAAATAATAAAAAATATATGTTTATGGTATTTTAAGTTTTTTTTATTTAATTCTTAAAAGTGATATTAAATATTTAGTATAAAATAGGTAAAATTACACTTTTAGTCCTCTATCTTTAAGAGTTGATTCAATTAAGTCCTCTATCATTTTTTTGGTTCAATTTTGTCTTCTATCTATTAGTTTTGTCCTTGGCGTCAATAATATGTTAAAACTAGCAGAGAAAAACTAACAGCGTTAAAAACTTGCCACGTGTCGTGCTTTTAATGGTCAACGGATAAAAATAATTTTAATGACATTTATTTTAAAAAAACAAATTTTTATTTTAAAAAAAAGACCCTTCTTCTTCCTCAACACCATCAATCCTCACTGTCAACAAGTATCTACACCATTTTTTCTGATAGCTTATGCGAAAGAAGGATTTATACTCGCTTTTAAGCTTAGCTTGCTCAGTAATTTTTCATTTTTCCTCTCGATTGATGAAGATTGAGGTTCAAGAAGGATTATGATTTTTTGTTACGGAATTTTTTAGTGAAAATTCCACCATTTAAACTAATAATGATAAAAAAAAAGATTAAGAAGGTTTTTTTAAAAGAAAGTTTGAGGGTTGGTTTCATGAGCATTGTTAGGGGAATGCTTAGATTGCTTTTATGAAAAACTAGTTCAACAAAGGGATTGACAGCACTTTCGTTCCTATTAGCCTTTGTTGATAACAAAACTTTCAATTATTTCTTAGATTCTTATTCTTCAAATCCAGATAATATAAGTGCTGTTAAAATGGGTCTTGGCCCTGGGGCTAGCCCAACTCGGCCCTATATTTTGTTTAATGGGGTCAGTCCTTACTTTTACAAAAGTAAAATTGGCCTGGATAACTTAGCCCTTAATTATTTGGGGTTGGGCCCAAAAACGGGACTGGCCTTGAATGTTAAGTTTTAAATTCTCATAACTTGAAGATAATAAACTTTGATGTGTTAGTGGACCAAAATGTCTAGTGTATTTTTACTATTAATTAGTACTCCACCTTAATTACATTTTCTATTATATCAAAATAATTTTAATATTTAAATTATAGTTAAGCGTAAGATTTATTAATAATCAAGGTTAGAATTATTGATAAACTCAGAAGTTTTTCCTCTGACATCATTCATTCAGGCTTAGAATTTTTAAGATAGCAAGGTGTTGTTTAAAAAATTATTTAGTAGTAATTTTCATAAAAATATTAATTAGTGAAGCAAATGAAGTAGACGAAAGTGTAAATAAGAAAATTTAAACCTGGAACGATTTGTTTCAATATGTAATATGTAAATATATATATTCTCTTTTAATTTATTGCTTGCAATTAGTTTCACCAACTAATTCCGTTTTTAAAAAAATTAAAACATGAAACCTCAACTTTGGCGTAAATTAATTTAATATAAAGTTATTGGTGAAAATTTTATTTTAAAAAAATCAATAAGAATGGATCAATACTATTAAATTAGTTTAATAATTATGTAGCAATATCCCTCATACATGTGGTGCTTCTTTGCACTCGTTTAATATCCCTTTAAGACGCTCAACAATTACGTTCGGACGAATGTTATCTTCCGTTTCATTTTCAAGCAACGGTTTTAGTGTGTATATAGATATATATTGATTTTTTATTCTTTAAACTTGATTTGACCTTGAGCCTAATCCCAATCCACACAATGGATTATATATATAAAAAACATTGGCCTTGATTTAGTCTCAACTTTAGCCATGTCCCTATGACATTTTGGCCTTGTACGGCAAAGAATCTCTGGGCCGATTTCAATTTCATGACCTTTTGGCCTTGGCCCTACTTTGTCAGAGCTGGGCTAGACTAAATGACCCATTTTGACAGCTAATAACTAGCAAGATGATTTAATCTTTTTCTTTATTTGTTTTTCTTTTTTGTCCTTCAAAAATTAAAAGTTAAAGCTCAAATTAATCATTTTTCCAAGCATCCCATTTTTCAGATTCAACTATTTCGTATTCATTTTATTTCCTAGTTCCTCCTTTTGGCACATGGTATTATAATTGGAATCATCATCAATTTCTATCCCAAAATTAAGTTGCATATTTAGTCTTCACTTCACGATCAATACTCACCTTTCTTGCGGTAGGAACTCGGTGGAGGTGGGGAGGTATGGGTTGGAGAAGAAGAAGGATTTTATCTTTTAAATAATTTTTTATTTTAAATAAATGTTATTAAAATAATTTTTACCCATTGACCATTAAGTACATGACACGTGGCAAGTTTTTGACGTTGTTAGTTTATCTCTATTAGTTTTAACAGATTATTGACGCCAAGATTAATGTGAATCAAAACTAATAGTTAGAGGATTAAATTGAACCAAAAAAATGATAGAGGACTAAGTTGAATAAACTCCTAAAGATAGAGGTCCAAAAGTATAATTTTACCTATAAAATTATATGTTATAATTTTATTCAATGTCAAATATCTTTAAAATATATAACATCTTTTCACTTAACTTTTAACTTAAAAAAAATATATAATTGTTAAGTAATAATTATATTATTTGAATATTTATTTTTAATTTTAGTTTTATATTAATAATTAATATAATTTCTAATGTCATTTTTATGTTAAAATATAATTTTAGATATATATTTTTTAAAATTAATTTTTTAATTCAATAAAACACTTATAGATATTCGATGAACACTCACAAACTCACATAAACAGGTAGCAAGGAACTAATACCTGCCTCATTGTCATCCATTGTTGGGATACCCTGATGAAAAAAAAACATGTATATAATACCTATTAAATATTATTGATAGGTGAAATGTATGAATTCATTATACACTTATATTTTATTTGTCATGTTTATGTTTCATCAACTAAATCAGATCATATCAGTGACAAATCTAAGTCTGGCGAGCCAAGGGTGAAATTCAATTAGAAAATAAAAAATAAAGAAAATATAAAATATTGAAAATTTGATACTTTAAAAAGAGGTATTATTGTTTTTAGTCCTTATAAAATAAGGTATTATTATTTTTAGTCTTTATAAAATTAACTTTTGTATTTTGGTCCCTATAAAATAAAAAAATATTGTTTTTAATTCCAACCGTTAACAAATTTCTGTTTAATGCTGACTAGGATGGTGGAGTGTCACGTGTCAACACCATATCAGATCTACATAATTTTTTATTTAATATTAATTATTTTATTATTATTATTATTATTATTAATAATAATAATAAAACAAAACAAAATAAATATGGTCTTCTCACTCTTCGTTCCTAATTGATCTCCGTAGTGTGACCTTCTTAACGAATTTTTTTGTTGTTATTGTTTTTTATTATTAATAAAATAATTTAAAATAATATTAATTTTAAATACAAAATTATTTAGATTTTATGTGGTGTTGACACATGAGAATCTGTCATTCTGATCAGTACTTAACGAAAATTTCTTAACGGTAGGGACTAAAAGCAATAAGTTTTCGTATTATAAGGACCAAAATACAAAAAATAATTTTGTAAGGACTAAAAACAAAAATACCCTATTTTATAGGGACTAAAGACATAATTTATCCAAAAAAATTTAAACTATTACTTAGGTATAACTTAAACAAAAATATAATTAGTTTTTATTTGGTGACCAAAATCTTATTTGTGGAATATAATATTATAAGGGTTTTATTGAGATAATGATAAAGAAACTCATACATAAATTTTTTTTATTGAAAATTATAAATTTATTATTAAGAATACACTTTGAAAGTAATTTTTAATATATAGGAGTATTTTATATCTATGAATTGTTTATTAACATAATAATAATATAATAATAGGAGGTTTGAAGCACTTATTCCTTCTGAGCTAGCCACATTATAAGATCCTTATTCTACTATATAGAAATATGCGTTTTGCCGCAACTACAGATAACCCTCTTCTTCAAGGTTTTTTATGCACAATAACTGACAAAGTTTTTTGGGATTAAATTGGTGACAAAATAATTAATTTGATGACAAAATTTTTTAGAAAATCAAATTAATCACACAATAATTTTTAAATGAACAAATTAATAATTAACTCATTACGTAAAATATCTTTGAAAATGTCAGCAAAAATTTATGGGCAACCGAGATCTATGAAAATATCAAACCAACTTAGAAGCGTTCCATTGGTACAAAAAAAGCTGTTGCGATTTGCTTGATCGATCAGGTTTTTTTTTTTTTAGTGAGAAATTGTGTAAATTTTATTGTGTGCACTTGTTCTCTTGCTTCTTACCTATTAAGCACACACGCACGATAATATAATTAATGTCTAAAATATAGAACATAAGAACATAACATATATAAATTAAAAATTAAAATTATTTAAGTATAGAAACATGATACTTGTATTTATTTTTTTACAATAACTAGTTAAACTATAATCTTATTTCATGAGTGAGCCTAAAAAAAATATCAAGAGGTCTTTCATACATCATACTACTCCGATTTTTATTATAAAAAAAACACTAAATTCATGTTTACTGAAAAAGTAAGTTGATTTTATTTAATTTTCTTCTTTTCATTTAAAAAGTAAATTTATTTTCTAAATTATCATTGCAATAAATGAATCTTTGAAAATAAAAAGTGCATTAATTAGCGATATTTTAGACATATTTTCTTGAAAAGTAGTGAAAGTTGGTAAAATTACTTTTAATTAAAAATATAGTTCACTTCAAAATTAACTTATGATAAAAAAACATATGAGTCGTGTCACTTGAACTTCATTTCAGTCTTGTAGTTTAATTGATGAATACATAAAAATATGTGTACGTGAATATGTGGATTGAATCTCTAGTAGTTAATTTATTTTCCTATAAACTAAAAAAAAACTTTTTCAAATTTCTATCTTTATAAATGTCTCACATAGATAGTATATGGAGAGGCATAATTACAACATTTGGTTATTTTATTTGATATGATATTTAAGAATGATTTTTTAATATGCGCAATATTGCATATGTTAAGAAACTAAATGTAAAAATATTTTATGGAAAGGAATAAATATTTAATGGGCTTTGGTCCTCTAATGTAGTATTTTCTAATAAAATATTTTTACAATTTCTTAACATGTGCAGTGTTGCACATATTAAAAAAAAGTTATAAAAGCGATTCAGAAGTTTGAGTCATACGCAAGTGTTAGCTTAGATGTGTCAAGCCAAACAAATTCGTCGATTCAAAGCGTCGAGTTGATAAAAAAATTATTTTTTATTGGACATCAATAAAAATGTGTCGGAGACGTGTCGTAAGAGTGTTGGTAATATCAGGCGTGTGTTCAACACGCCAACACGGTGATCAAGAGAGGTGTCGGTGGTGCTTCATAGCTTCTAAGTGCTCTAGATATTCTTTGTAATTATATTTCTATTCTATTTTACACTATTTCTATGGATCGGAGGCGGAGCTAAACGATAAATTTTGGGAGACAGACATAAAGCTTAAAATTAATATATTAAAATTTAATCAAAAATTAAAATTTAATTTTTGCTTAAGTAAAATATAAAGATACATTGTAGCATTGAATACATTGATAATTAACACATTTATTAAAAAATTTCATTTTTTTTATAAGGAGAAAAAATTATGAAGGGAAAATTTCACAATTTCAAAAGTTAGGTGACATGGGTAAACTTTTTCCCCAAGGGTATGCTTCCCGCAAGAATTGAGCTAACAACCTCTTAGTGAAGTGAGTATCCTCATACACATTCTCAAACTATTGGACCTAGCACGCTTATGCAAGGTTAAACCTATTTGGGTAAAAAATTCGTGATTTGATTAAGCAAGTGTCGAACAATCAATTAAATATTTATGAATTTGTTAGTTGTTTTTTATTCATATAAATAAGACTTGCAGAAATTATTTTTACGAAAATTAAAATGAGTGAACTACCACTTTAGGCCCTCAATTTGTTCACGTCAGTCATTTTAGTCCTTGATTATATCAAAATTTCTTGTTAATCCGTGACTTTATAAAATACTATTTAGTTTAGTCCACTTTGGACTAAAATGGTTAATTTTTTTTTTTTTTATAAGTCAATGACTAAATTGACTAATTTTTTATATAATCATATCAAAGACTAATATGATCGATTTTATAAAGCAAAAGAATGAAGTGAAATTTTGATAAAGTTACGAATTAAAATGAAATACTCATTCAATCTAAAAATACTAATTTGTGTATTTACTCAAATTAAAATATAAAAGAGAAAGTTTATACACATTTTAAAATAAATAAGCGATTCAATAATATCATAACTAACATATAAATATTTTCTTTTAGCAATTTCAAAATAAACTTGATGGAGAGTCATCTCAAAAAATAATTGAAGAGCCGTTTAATAAAATTATATATACATTCAAATAAATATTTTTCGCGATGCCCACGAAACAACTACTCTCCATGCTTGCTATGGATAAAGTGGAATAAAGAATATTTTCAAAGAAAAAATATTCTTTTTTTTGTTTGTTTTCGAAATCTATGAGATATAAAGAGAACACCCAAAACATTCATTATTTGGAATATCCAACCAAATTAATTAATTATTTATTTTCATTTGTTAATTCAACGTTTTTATTTCAACTTGAAATACAAGGTAAGATGATGTATGTCTCCAACTATTTTGATTTCCATGAACTCAGTCGTTGAGATGCCTTGTCAACTAAGAATGAATGAGAATAACAATATACTTTAGAACGATGAATGAGAAATTGCAACTTTTATAATTTTTGAATAGAAAAATTGTAAACCCTCCTCGACACACAATAACTATCCATTACATCCCAAGAGACTAGTGTTGTTTTGGTGAAAATACTCCAACTAAGTTTTTATATTTATAGTGATTTTTTACTTCACCCTTCTTCAAACTACTCAATATGAGACTTTAATGAGTATACATTTCTCTCAATTCAATTCGTTGTGAGATTTTGAATTAATACTCACTTTAGCACAACATATATACCCTCTCATAAAAGAATACACAAAGTTGACCGAAATTCAACATCTCTTGCATAAGTTCAGGAATACATAACAAATCATTTTGTCATTGAACTTGCAATAGAAATTGCAAACCCTTACGTCCACTGTTCTCCGATAGTCAACTACTCAAATCTTTATTACACCAAGAGACCAATGTTATTGTGGTGAAAATACTCAAACTAGGTCCCCTTATTTATAGGGCTTTCTACTTCACCCTTCTTCAAATTACTCAATGTGAGACTTTAGTGAGTACCTACTTCTCATTTCTTTATACTATTCAATGTGAGATTTTTTTTATTAACACCCACTTTGGCGCAACCAACGTAGTTGTTGATACACACTATAGTTTTAGTGGAGAAAACAATTTTCAAATAATAAGGTAGGAGGGTATACTTGAAAAAAAAATATAAATAGTTGCTTCTTTGAAGTAGTCCTCTAGATTCACAGTTAATTAACTAGTGAAAATATATCGTGAAATAAAACCATTTTATTTTTAGATTTTATGATATAAATGTAACGATTTATAATGGCAATTGTGCCTATTAATATTAGGGTTAATCACAATAGCATTTTATGTGATTAGCGTATGTCCCTTCAATTCTATTGCTTAGTTATTTTAAGAGTATCATATGTATGATCCCTACATAAAATAATTGATATAACAAGTTAAAATATTTTAAAACTAAATTAAAAGAAATTAATGTATAAGGAAAATACATTCACTAAGAGATTATATATTTAACACTAATTCATAAGATATTAAGTGCAGTGAACACTTTATGATATGTAGGAAAAGGGATGGGCCACAAGATGTTTGGATAATAGAAAGTGCAACAAAACAACAAAGAGAGAAACCCAATAAGAGACATGTAAACTCATGTAGTTTATTTTATTGGGTATTCTTACTAACCATTGCTCACCTCAAGGAAATATTCAAAGGACAAAAAGTGATAAAAAAATTTTTTTTGAAAGTGTAGAGCATTTAATAACACAAATACATAAGTGCACTAATTCTTTTAATAAAAATTCTATTTATGAATTCCTTAGAAAAAATCCTATACTCTAGATCTCAATTTTGATAATTTTCATGCATTTTTGTAACTTTCCTTATTCCCACTACATACCTACATTATTCTAATTTAGGGTCTCATTTAATGGAAAATAATAGATAAGATTTTTACGTGAATAATAATTTTCATTTCTGACAAACACACATTACCTATACATTTAAAGCTCGTCAACTTACTAACTACTCCCTCCGTCCCATAATATAAGCCTCAACTACCAAAATGTCTTATTCCATAATATAAGCACATACATATAAAATAAGAAGCATTTATTGTGATTTTTTAACTTTCAAAGTCATTCAACCAATAAAAAATAATTGTGTTTAAATTTAATTGGTGTAACATCTCAATAGTTTATTTAATACTTTTAATTCCAATAATTTAACCACTTTTCTTAAACTGTGTGAAAAGTTAGTTGGGGCTTATATTATGGGACGGATAGAATATCCTATATACTCTAATATGTCCTCTTTAATTGCATGTAAGTTGTCAACTTTAAGAAAGTTTAGGTCTTGTCATAGTTAGATATCAAAGTACTCCGATCCCACTATGGATTTGTATGACTATTTGACACAATTGTTGTAAATATGTGTTTTGCATTATGCATATTAGCTCGAGTTAAGAGATCCTTAATGTATTTTGATTGAGACAATAAAATAGCTCCAATGAATAAGTGTTTAACTTTAACTCCCAAAAAGTAATCAATGAAAACTAGATATTTGAGTGCAAATTTTGTATTCAAATCAATGATTACTTTGTGTATAAAACTTTGACTTCTATCGGTTATAGTGATATCATTTGCATATATAAACTAAAATGTACATGCAATGCTGAGATGTTGAAAGCATAAAAAGAGAAGGATCACATTTAGATGACTTAAATCCAAAGCTTAAAAGAGTATAGGCAAGTTTTTGATACCATGCATGAGGATTTGCTTGAAGCAATATTGATTTTTGTAGCTTGCAAACTAAATAATTAAGGGTTTGAAGCAAAATCTGAGAACTATTCCTTGTACAACTCCTCATTTATAATCTCAATAAAACTAAAAGTCACTTATTGGTGAAGATAATTTTTAAGATAACTCTTATAGTAAACATGTTTTTACATTAATGGTATCCGTTGACTATGTACAAGCCTAATTATGTATTTATTGATTGACGCATCTAGAGTCTCTTTTATTCTATATATCAAGTATTTTTTACTCATTGATATAATCAAGCATGTTAACTCTTTTAATAAAACCATGCAGACATATGATACCAATATTATTACAATGTAAGTTAAACAACTTTGGCAAGTTTCGAGTCAAAGATCTCATTTAATTTGTTACGTTAAATAATTATTATATATCTAATGATTACTTTGTTGGGATGCATGATTGAATATTCTCCTCCACATGCGACAAACTTACTAGATAGCTATTAGACCAATCAACAAACTTATAAGACAGTGTGACAATAAATTAGGTCAAACAAGCCAAAAAAACAAGAACTCCGCGATACGCTACATAAAAACACGTTGTAGTTGCTCCACTTGCAAATTCACCTTTGGTCAAATATATATATATATTATATAACACTTTATTTTTGAACATTTTAAAATTGTATTTGGTTAGTTGGTAAAAAATATTTCACTATCGTAATTTGTAAATATATTGTTCGATGTGATGTTATTTGAAAAAAAAAAATTAATATTGACCAACAAATCAATTTTTTTTTTAAATAGATAGTTAACTAAAAGACCTTTAACTTAATTATTCAGCATTAAAGTTGAAAAGAAATATGTCAAAATATCTCATACAGGTGAGAATATATATATATTATCATTCTCAATTTATTACTATATAAGAGTATATACAACTTACATCAACAAGTTATTTACTCATAGTATATAGTTTGGTCTCCTTAAAGGATGAGATAAAAAATTGAATTTTGAAGGATCGGATATCATTGAAAATATCCTTGCAAAGTCCTAACCAAAAGGGCATTAAAAACAAATTAAAATAAAAAATAATATAAAATTCGAATTTCATCTCATTCATATTTGAATATCATTATAGCATGCATATAATTCGCATTTGTTGAATGATAGAATAAGATAAGTGTACACATGCTCCACAAGAGAAAATTTTGTAAGAGAAAGCGCCTAATGCATGCATGCTTTTATATATATATATATATATATATATAATGTAATAAAAAATGTGAAATGTGTGAGGGTGGGTTGGGGAGAAGGAATTCAGTCAAAGACCAATAGAAATGAAATGAGCTTTTCTATTTAAAGATTGACATCAAGGTAAAAAACTCATGAGGTTATGAAGAAAAAATCAGTTTTTCATATTTTTTTTGAATGACAAAAACCAGAAATTGAAACAAAATTGGAAAAGATGTGAAGAGACAAAAAAAAAAAGTAAAAAAAATAAAAAAATTCAGAAGTGCATGCATACAGGAAAAATATTCTTTTCAATTTTAAATAAAAGTTAAGGTTGAAATTAGGGTTTTAGCTAGTAGTGATGATTAAAAAAATATTGATTATAAAAAACTTGTGGAGCGGTATGGTGTTTAAATCCAAGAGTTTGCTTATTTCATATTTAATAGTATTGTAGATTTGTTTACTTAGTTGAGGGTTGCAACTTGCGAGTTTACTTTTGAACTCTTTTTTATTGTTTATAATAATTACATTAAAAATAATGCTACAATTCATTTATTAATATTTATTAAGAGACAAGTATAAATTTAAATATAATAAAAATTTCTTTGCCACAAAAAAAAAAATATAATGAAAATTTAGCATGAAATATTGTACTTGAATAATGATATCAGTTGATGTTAAATCAAATATATCTAAAGCTAATTAAACTATCTTCTTATTACCGATCGACAAACACAAATTCTCTCTTTTAATTGTAGCATTATTTTTTGTAGCATTACTTTTGGTCTATATATATATATTACAAACAATAAGTATTCGAATTCTTATATATTACCATAGTTAAAGCATTTAACTATCGATTATTTGAACCGGTTTCATTGATATGTATGCACAAAAAGTATGTATATATATATATATATATATATATGCTCTATGTGAATCTTCTAGTTGTTTTATATAACTCTTTTTTTTTTTTTTTGGTATATTTATATGACTCTTTTAGTATAAACCTTTTCAATCCAATAATCACTAACTTACTAAAATTTAAATTATCAGATATTACTTTTCTCCCAAAAATATCACGATGAATATGCATAAATATTCGACACCACGAACACTTAAACCGTTTCCAAATTCCGAACACCCCCCGATTTTTTTCTATTTCAGTGTTTTTCAATTAATTCGATTTTATATTATCATATCAAATCAAATATAATCAATTTAAATCCTTTTCTTTTACCATTTATTAACTTTTATCTTTTTTCTTATCTGGTAAAAAAATCCTTTTCTATTTTTTTTCTATATTAAAAATTCCTTTTCTATAATAGCGAAAAAAAAAATTCCTTTTCTATGATCTCAAATTCATCAGAAAGTACAGTAGGGTCCATGACCTATGTGGAAGTTTCTTCTGATGCCACGTGGCCCTCATTCGTCGTGCAGCCGCGCCCTCACGGTGCACTCTACCGCACAGGACCACGTTCTTTTCTAACTTCCCCTCATAAATTCATGATTTCAAGGAGCTGTTATGAGAGAGAGGAATACTGTGCGGGAAGGACCAGAATTAGGGTTTCGTACTCGCATGCCACGTAAGCTGCGTGCATTGAGTGCCAACGTGGACCAATAGGAACGAAGCTCTCAGAGTGAGGAGAAAACAGGGAATTATTGTTCGTCTTTGCCAGCTTATGTTAAGCGTTAGCGATCAAAATACTCAAAAAACAGAGTGAGAACTGAAGTGAGTGTGTTTTTATGCTATCTTCTGTTTTGTAAGCATTCGCAATTTCGCATGAAGGGTATTGAACGAAACGAGAATTAGGTTTCGAAATTTGACGTAGTTTCTCTGGTTTGGTTTATCTTTTTGTGATTTTCTTCGTGGCAAACGGCATTCTCAGCTTTGAGCGCTGAGCATTTTACTCTCCGTCTCTGAAAATCAGCCTCCGATTATGGGAGACGAAGAGAAGCGTCATGAGAATAGGAAGCGTAAAAGAGGGTCGATGAGAAGAAAGCTTCTTGTCGATGAGAGAGTCGAGGTAATGCTAAATAATTCTTTCTCTTTTTTGATTTATTTTTTTTAAAGATGCGATTTTTTTTCGTTGTTTTTGAATTTCTGGGTTCCTGTTTTGTTCATTCTAGGTTTTATCATTCCGATAGGTATTCTAATTGTTCTATTCCCTGTTATATCGATAACGTAGCTTTCAAGTTTTCATGGTTTTCTGTTGTCGTGTGTGCGTTTTGTTTACGATCATTTGGTGCTCTGTTTTCAATTTACGATTTTGATATGGTTCTGCAGCTTGAAGCCCTTCGATTGTTCGTTTCATGATTGAATTCGAATTCACGGTTTGTTTGCGTTTTCTTAAGCCTTAGTTTGGTCGTTCATGCAAATGTTCAACTGAATTGTGAATCTGTGACACTGTTCATGGTTATATCAAATGGAGTCCATGTTATTTCAGAGTCACAATATTTCACTTATTGTCAATTTCATTTCTTATTAACTGCTTTGTGACAAGCACGAATCTGGTGATCTCTTTATATGAAATTCCCAGTTCAAGACAATTTTTTTTTTTAAATTTTTTTTGTATCTTTTTCCAGGTGAGGAGTTTGGAGGAGGGCTTTCTGGGATCATGGCATCCGGGGACTGTTATCCGTTGCGGGAGGCAGAAGCGTCATGTGAGATACGACAATGTTCTTGATGATGGTGGACAAAACTATCTTGTGGAGATGGTGCGTGTGTCAACAGTTGTGGATGGCACTGATGTTTCTTCAGATTGTTACAATCAACGCGGTCTCATTAGACCATTTCCTCCTTCGATGAATTTTCGGGAAAGGGACCTTCCATTTGGTCTTTGTGTTGATGTGAGTTACCAGGAAGCATGGTGGGAAGGTGTCATATTTGATCACTGTGACGGAATGAAAGAAAGAAGCATATTCTTCCCAGATTTGGGCGACGAAATGAAGATCGGGATTCATCAATTGCGGATCACTCAGGATTGGGATGAAGATACAGAGAATTGGGAGCCGCGAGGGAAGTGGGTTTTCCTTGAATTGTTTGAGGAGTTTGAGAGGGAGTCCTTCATTGCTGTCTCAATGAAGCAAGTTTGGTATGATGTGAGGAATAGAGATGACTTTGACACTCTAAGGGACTGGACTTGCAATGTTAAGGACATGTGGAGAGAGCTTTTGATGGATGTAATTGGTGATTACTATACTCTCACACTAGAAGAAATTTTCCCAGCCTTAAACCTTCCAAGTGATTTTCCCAAGCAAACACCAGAAATGTTGACAGTTGAACCTGTTGATAATGTTAATTGTGATGCTAACCATAATAAATCATCTGGTTCTGATAGCCCAATGGAGGATGGTGAGGCGGAGGCGCCAAACTCGTTGGATCCTGATATGAATTGTGGTAGCATCATTCCCATTCAAGAGAAACTTGGTAGTGATGCTACAGATCTTTTGGTGGATGAAGCACCGTCCGAGAAGGAAATGGAGGAAAACCCGGCGTCTCCAGCTCAAGAGGTCTTGCCTGAGACTGAAAATGAAACTGGAGGGCTAGCAGCACCTCCAGTCTCTGGTGCTAGACCTAGTCAAAAAAGTAGAAAGCGAAGACGTGTTTCGTCCATAAAATGGCATCCACTTATACTGTCTGAAGTTGAATACTGTCCTGATGTTATCGATCAGTATGTGCTTGGGTTTGAGAGCAGGACGGTTAGGGAGCGTTTGAAGACAAAAGTAAGGAAACATCTTGCATATCTTGGATGGACAATTGAGTGGACTCAAAATAAAGTATATACTGAGCAAAGAAGATATAGGTACAAGTCACCTGATTCAAAGGACCAGAATTTTTACAATTCAATTCTTCAAATCTCTAAACTTCTGCAAAAGAGTTCCGTGCCGTCCCAAAATGATCCCAACAGAATTCATTCTACCAATGATGGTAATATCTCACAATTGCCGTCTGATCAACCCCAAGAAAACCAGGAGCGAGATGTTAGTCCTCCAAGTGGTGCGCATTCTTCTCCTCGTGTAGTTGAGCATGAGTTTTGTCCTGAAGCAGTTGTGAAATATTACTTGCATTCATCAGAGAACCAATGGGAGGAAAAAAGAAAATGGAAACTGAAAGCATTGAAGCATCTGTTAGCAGAAGGATGGGCCTTTACCTATCCAACAAAAGAAAGGAGAGCTTTGTACAAGTCTCCACAAAATCAGTGTTTGCGAACTCTTCGTGGCGCATGCCGAGTATACATCAAAGATAGGATTCCTCAATGGACTACTAAAGAGGAAGGTGCTGATCATGTTGCTAGTGATGAATTGTTGCAATGTGTGTCCGAATTGCTTCAAAAACAGCCCCAATTGCAAAATGTAGATGGTTTACCAGCAAGTAGATCAACTGAGAATAGAGGCCGCAGACGCAAAAGCAATTCAAAGGCCAGTACACTGAAGTGCGATGGCAACAGATCACCTAACCGGGTGCTTAGATCAAGCAAAAGGGTGCAAGAGGTGTCTGCTGCTTCTTCATCACACCAAAGACCTCAGAATGTTCTGGCTTGGTTAATAGATAGCACCACATTGACAGCAAGATGTAAGGTCTATTGCCGAGCAAAAGAAGGCCAGAACCCTGTTGTGTCCGAGGGGAGGATAACTCGCGATGGAATCAAGTGTAGCTGTTGTCAGACAGTATATGGTGTTAGCGGCTTTGTTAATCATGCTAATGGGGATAGTAGTGACGACAGACCTTCTAGAAGCATCTTTTTGAAGGATGGTCGGACACTTTTAGAATGCATGATGCAACTAATGTGTGATCAAAGAACAAAGGAAATTGCATTCGGTGATCTCTGTGATGACGACAATGACAACGTTTGTTCTGTTTGTCAGTATGGTGGTGAACTTATTTTATGCGACAAATGTCCATCCGCGTTTCATACGAAATGCCTTGGTTTGGAGGTAGATTTAATGCTTTCCTACTCAATAATGTCATGTTAAGATATATCTTGTTGTTATATTTCCTTTCCTTTTTTCCCTTTGTGATTAATTCAATGCGGAACTTTCGTACCAATAGCCGGTTTTGTTTTGCATGTATAGAATATCCCTGATGGTGACTGGTTTTGTCCATCGTGTCGGTGCGGAGTTTGCTGCCAAGTCAAAATTGAAGGGGCTGAGGATGGTCATATTCTTACTTGCATTCAGTGTGAACATAAATGTAAGATGATGGATATGTATATTTGCTTCAATATTTCATTCATTTCTTTTGTGTGTGTGTTTTTGTGGATAACTGCATCTTGGTGTCAACTAAATGTAGATCACGCTGGATGCCTGAGAAGTAGAGGGAACGATGAATCGAGAAGAATTGAGGAAAATTGGTTCTGTGGAAAAGAGTGTGAACAGGTACATTAAATCTACCACTTTTTTCTTCTATAGTTAGTAAAAAATTAATCATATTTTGCTTGAAGATTGGTATTTTTGCCTTATCTACCTACAAGCTGTTTTTCTTTTCCCTTTTCTTTTGTTCTATTTATTTTGACTTTATGTTATTCCATGGAAGCATTAGTTTGCCATTTTCTTATCAAATCAAAAACTAATTGTCAATCACTTCTCCATATATGTGATTCCAGTGAGGTGTTCCACATGAGTTTTGTTAGAATTAATGCTTTATAGTCCTGGAATGAGCTCCTTATTCATATCATGCCTGCTTTTATTTAAAGTTCATTTATGCTGCTAGAATTATGAATATAAACTGCTAGAAATGTTCTTCAGGACATTGGTTTATACTGTACATTAACTTGCACATATTTTTTGCAGATATATGTAGGCCTCCAAAATCTATTAGGAAAGCCAGTTTCAGTCGGCACCAACGACATGACTTGGACATTGCTGAAGTATAGCAACTCAGGCAGTACTACAAATGAATTATTGGCAGAGAGTTACAGCAAACTCAGCGTTGCGCTTTCGGTGATGCATGAATGTTTTGAGCCCCTTGAGAACCCTTTTTCTCACAGAGATATCATGGAAGACGTTATATTCAATAGAAGGTTAGGAATTCTTATTCTTCAATTTAGTTTTTGTATCATACTCATAATTCGTGCTAATAAACCTAGTTTTTGTATCATATACTCATAATTCTTAGGTTAGGATTTGTTTCATATGATCGTAATCTCGTCATACTTATATGAAAATGTGCTATACTATTGTATTCTCTGGGTAATGCCTGATATCTATTACTTTGGAACTTTGTAGGTCCGAGCTGAATCGATTGAATTTCCAGGGTTTCTATACTGTACTTCTGGAGAAAAATGAAGAATTGATTAGTGTGGCAACTATTAGGTGAGTAAATGATTTTGCTACTACTAAGTATTGTTAAGTAGTACTAGTAGGTTTTGCATGAAATTTGATTCCATTTCCTGTTTGAGGTGTCATTTCATGGTTCTCTGACTTGGCATTTCATGTTCTAGGATATTTGGAAGGAAAGTAGCAGAAATACCTCTGGTTGGTACCAGAATTCAGTATCGCCGGCTCGGAATGTGTCGCATTTTGATGGATGAGATTGAAAAGGTAAGATCAAAACCTGATAAATACATGCCTGCTTGTTTTCCTTTTCTTCTTTAAACTAACAAAAACCATGCAACGTCCTGTTTCAAAAGCATTCGTGAAAAGCTATCTTCGATTAGATTAATTATCCAATAATTAAATGTGTTGTATGTATAAATATATCAGCTTCTAACATTGCAATTTCCATTTTGGACAAATCATGTCACTAACATGCTGCTTCATAAAACATTACAGGACATATGAAATGGAAGAATGTACCTAGAAGTCTAATGGATGCTTTTCAATGACACAACACTATTTGCACTTTTCTTTTTTTGTCCAACCATCCAAAATATTTTCAGTCACACAATGCTGCTTCATAAAATATTCTCTGCTCATCTTTATGGCACTTAATGTAGAATCACCCTAGGTCTGATTCTTTTGCTGACGGATGCGTTTTTATAAAACCATAACTGAAAGATACTAGCCTGATCCTGAGTTATTATGTAATATGTGCATTAGGTATTAAAATCATATACCTGCTTTCTCTCAGTTATTTATTTGTCTGTCATGATAGAATCTGGATCATAAAATAAATTGATGACCATGTGATTTAACATCATGATCAAATCATTCAATACTTGCATGATTTTGTCTTTACAACCAAAGATAAACTAGGTTGATGAATGGTTGAAGTTTTTATTTAGCATCTAATTCTTAGAAAAAGCTATGATTATGACAGAGTTAACCTTAATTTTCTATTTATTCTCTATACTATAATTTTATCAACTGAAAATTTCTTTCATCAGCAACTCAAGCAACTGGGAGTGGAGAGGCTAGTCCTGCCTGCTGTTTCGGGCATGCTAAACACATGGACCAATTCTTTCGGCTTCACAAAGATGTCAAACTTTGAGAGATCACAATTCTTGGACTATTCTTTCCTTGATTTTCAGGGAACCTCCTTGTGCCAGAAGCTTTTGACAAGGATTCCATCCCCAGATTCGGATTTAACAAGAGGTTTGTAACTTTCTATGATTCTTCTTTTCCCAAGTTAGACAGTTAAAGACTCTATTCACTAACTGAATTACAACTTGAATGTTTCATAATTGCAGACACACATCCAAAACCGCGCAATGTTTACTCCGTCAAATGTAGAATTGATTTCAACAAGTCTAGTCCAGCATCTGAAGTGGACCAAAACCAGATAGAAGAGATTGAGAAAAGGGGAAGAATGATGATGAATGGGAAGGCTGTTCTGTAGTATTACCATCTGATTGTTATTGTGGAGTGTTGAATGGGGAAACAAAAGGAGAATAAACTAAATTGTTGTTAAAGAAATATGTATTGACTAAATTTCATCTGAACAATTCTATTTTTAAGTGTTATTGTAACTTTAATTATGACTTAATGTTGTACTCCTGCTCTATTCTTCTAATTGAGTCTCCTGTGTTTTATTTATTATTTAATACTCAAAGTGAACAATTTCCAATTTTCAAAATTTTAATGATTAATATACTTGATAACTTTTAAAAAAAAAGTTCATTAGACAGTTTTGAGAATTGTTTTCTGGCTTCTCTGTAAATTTCAGCATGTGTTTTCTCTACAGAGGTATATGAAGACTATGGCATATTATATTAGCTTTTGATTCATTTTAATTTGGTTTTCAAATTATTTTTGTAAGTTTGACTGTTTTTCAATTTTGATTAAGCGCTTCAGTTTTGAGCATAGAGCTCATGATACAGAACAGTTCATATTAATGCAAATACATTATCGCCATTAAAAACTTTGATTAGATATGAATTATGATATTGTATTTTATGCAATTCCTACGTTTGTGGATATTTTTCTAAGGAAAAAGGTAGACTTTCTTTTTTTTTTTTTTTTTGATATTGTTAGAATATCTCATAATATCTTAGACTATCTTTAGAATATAATGTAGAATAATTAATAGGTACAATGAGGGAGCAATCCTAGGAGGATTTTAAATATTTAAAAAACTTCCTGGTTTGTCATTAACTAATAATTAGGGTTAGGAGTTAACATAATTTCCTTCTAGTTAAAAAAATATTAGGGTTAGGACTTTTAATGTTTTAGTGGAAACAAGGTTTTTTTTTTTTCAGGCCATGTCTATTCTTTATAACATGCAATCATATTTGAGTATAGTCTGTGTAGTACTATTACAGATTGTAAAGTTTTTGTTCTGAGTATTTAACGTAATTGACCTGATACGAGTTGATCGATGTAATCGATGATAGTAGCAAGATTGTGAAACAATATTCTTATTTATATTATAATTAGCTCAAAGAGTCTGTAGTTTAAGTGGCATATGGAGAAGCTCATTGAGTTAAAGGTGTGGGGTTCAATTCTTGGTGGGGTATAATTAAAAGTAGATTTAAGAGTAGTGTAGTGTGAGGATGTGTGTTTGGCCGATACAAAAGAAATTTATATTATAATTAAATAACAGTTTCCTGAAAAATAAAAAAATAGTATATCAATATTGTGGCATATCTTTTAGTTAAACAGAAACGGTTATATATATGGGTTTATTAACGTACACCTACTTATTTTTTAATAAGTGAGTGTACGTTAACAAGCCCTACATGTACGTTAACAAGCCCTACATGGGTTTATTAACTTACACCCACTTATTTTATAGAAAGAGTACATTAGTAAGTCATAATTAGATTTTTTAAAATACACCCAAAAAGTGTAGCTTGCTAACGTGTGTATATATATATATATATATATATATATATATATATATATTTTGTACACAATTTTTTTTTTAAAAAAGCAGAGTAGAGGATGATATCAATGAAGGAAGGCAAAGAATACTAGATGCTTTATTAGACCGATATAATGTCTAGTATATATAACAAATATTTTATGTAAAATCTATTAGATAAAATATTCTATGATAACTTTCTATCTGCATGATAAATCAAATATGAAGATTGAAAACACTATCATAATTAACAATAAAAAAAATGAAAACAATATACTTAAAATGATGTAAATTTTAGAAATTGATAAATGTAATACAAAAAACAAGAAATATTAGCAATTATATCATATTAAATATTTTTATAATAAAAGATATCATTTATTTACAGTGTATAACCAATAATGTGACTTAGTCATTTATATATGTATTTTCTTATAAATTGCCCTTCAATAGATTTTCATATAAATTTGTTCATTTTCCAATACTATATTTTTTGCTAAAATATATTTACTTTCAATTTAACATAAAATAATATATTATTTATAAAATTTATATAATATTATCATTAACGTAAAAGAATTAATCAAAGCCACTTACAATTCTAAAATGTAAAAATTGTGTTAATCCATGAAAAGAATAAGAAGATAAAAAATAAATGCAATAAATTATATTATATAAAAACAAACAGTGGATAAAATATCACAAAAAAAAAAACAGTGAATAAACATTTACAATGATATACTCTCTCCGTCCCAAAATATAAGATCCTCTAGAGAGTTTTTGCTTGTCCTATTTTATAGAACCATTTAAGAATTTTTGTGCACATTTAATTTTTTTTTACCATTATACTACTATTGCTACTCAACTAATTTTGATGAATATTAATTAAGAGAGAGCGAGGTGATAGAAAGAGATTGAAAGGGTAAATTTGAAAATTAATACTTTTTGTTAGACAAATTTAATGCATTTAACTAAATTAATCAATTTTCTTAATTCTCGCAATATTAGTCTAGGGTCTTACATTTTGGAACGGAGGGAGTAATATATATAAATAAATGTGTATCTAATTATTTTTTTATAATAAAAAAATTTAGTTAAGGGACAGAACTACCTCATCCTCAAGAAATTTACAAATCGCCTATTAACGAGGGCTAAATAATAAAATGGGTTCGACCTTGTGGTCGTTGGACCTAAACACACATCATTCGAGCCAACTCCCTTTCATGATGTGTATCTAATTATTTTATTTATTTTAATATAAAATGTATATGAAAATCTTTTATATACCATCATTTAATATGAGATCTTTCTTTCGTGTGTGAATAGTTACTTTGAAAGCATTAACATTTTAGGAAAATCAACCGTTATATCTAATTCTATATTTTTTATTTGAGAAAATTCAGAAATTCAGGCAATTATTAAATTATATTTCTCGTCACGTGAGAGTATTTTCTCATGATTTAATTATTATGATTCATATTGAATTTTTCATGAAGACTTTAAGATGTAATTATTTTTGAAAAAATAGGATTGTACGATTTGTAAAAATCAGATTTTATTTTTAATTATATATTTTTAAATTATTTTAAATTTGAGATAGTTCAAAAAATTGAAAAGGAGTCCAAGTCATAATGTAAATATTATTTTATTTTTGAATTGAAATCTTTCAAACATAATTTTATTTTAACTAAACAGATTTGCCAAAGAATAAAATTTAAGAATTATATAATTTATAAAATCCAAATTTTATAAATAGTTTTATATTTTGAAAGAATAAAGACAATTTAGGAATTAGTATAACTATTTAAACTAAAATAGAGCAAATATTGAATATGATCATAATCTATCGCAGATTAGCTTTCATGTCACTTGCAGATTTTTCAATGAATTGTTTGACAACAGTGTCAAACATAACTAGAGGCACAACCATTAACATTAATGACAATTTATATGAACCTTGAACCTAAAACAATAATATAAAAGAGGAGGGTTCTTGAGTAAGTGTTTGCTATTTATTCCTCTTTAACAACTCCGCATAGACGTTAATTTTTTTTTGTTAATCCAACCATGTAGTATATTAAAATTTTTTAAGAAATCAAATATTTTTGGATATGTTATTTAGATGAGTTTTAAAAAGTATTTTATGGTTAATTTTGTAAACTTTAAAATCTTTATAAACTTATTAAGTAGAGAAAGTGTCAAAAAATTACTTTTCGGTATGTCATTTAGGTAATATTTATAAACGTTTTAAATGACAATTTCTGTGAATGGTGATTTAAAAACCAAATTAGAGAGCTTTTGGTTGCTAAACATTGGATCACAAACTATTTCAGTAACTAATTTAGTTGTTGAAATATTTAATGAAAAAAAAAGTTTAACCAAAAATTTAATTGATTACTGAACAGACTATTTTTTGTAGTGGATTACATTTAATGAAATATTGAATTACAGAAAGAATGATTTCTCTTCAACTATCTTCTTAGCAGAAGATCAATAAGTGCATCTAACACATTGTAAAATGAGTCAATATTACCTTAGTTACGAAGATATAGCATGATCACACCTCACACTGAATGATTTAGTGTTAACTTATTCCTCGAATGAAATCATTGCATATTGTATGCATCTACCCTTAAATATCAAAACAATTATCAATAAAAAATGCATAATCTTATAGTTATATAGTAAGTCAAAATATAAAAAATATAAGTCACGTTCTTCTTTATTTTTAATAATACGTAGTTAAATTATTACGTAACAATTAATCAATTAATATATTAATCTAATCACATACTTCTTCCGTCTGTAAATATAAGACTCTCTACAAAAAAAAATTTTTTGTCCCTTTTTATAGGACCCTCTTACAAATTTTGTGCCAAATTGAAGGTTGTTTTACTTAAATATCCTTAACATTTAATTATACAAAAAAAGGTTAGAATCATTAATTAGATAGAGAGAATAGAGTTATGAGTTTCAATAAAATAAAAAAGATATTTTTGAAAGCTAATACAAAATTTTAGACATAATTAATGAGTTTAATCATACTCTTTATCTCCTGTGTATTTTTTTATAAATAGTCTTACATTTAAGGACGGAAAGAGTTTTTCTTCGCATTTAAGGACCGAGTGTAAATGAATTATAAAAAACCATAAATGTACACAAAATATTGTCCCTTTTTTGTTGGCCACTCTACAATATCACAACTCTCAAGTTTACTTATCCAACTCCACATGAAAAACATAAAATAAAAAAATGACCACCATTTCTAAAAGAAAAATGTTATATTTTTTTATTAAATTTTTCTATAAACTTTTTTACCTATTCAATTTTAACCATTGTTATTTATTATTTTAAAAAATAAATATTTACTAAAAGATATATGAAAATTATTAAAATAAAATAAAATAAAATAAAATTGTAGAAAAATTCTGAAAATTTCTAACAGATCCCAACACTCCCACGCGCCCCACCCCTTTTATATCTGTTTCGGTCTGTTCCTTTCCCCTTTTAACCTTTCCTTTCTTCTATTCTTTGCTTCCCACGCCAATGGCCTTTCTTCCCTCTCAAACTTCATGTGCCGTTTTGTGCTCATTCTTCTCTCTTCTTCTTCTCGTACCTTCCCTTCAATGGCGACTAGCTTCTTCTACTCTGCTATTTGGCATTAATCATCACCATAACCACGTCCACCAGAAAAGTCCCATGGTCCAAGCTAACCAAAGCACTTGTGCATTGTTCGTAGGAACTTGGGTCCGTGATGAAACTTACCCACTTTACCAATCTTCAAGCTGCCCAATCATCGACCCTGAATTCAATTGCAAAATGTTCGGTCGCCCTGATTCCGGTTACCTCCGATACCGTTGGAAACCCCTCCATTGCGACCTTCCAAGGTAGCTCAAACTTCAAATAACAATACTAGAGAATGCATATTGTGTAAGTTTCAAATTGCGATTGCGAACGCGTTGCATTTATAGCTGCCTCACCTTCAATGTAGTTGGGTATAGACTACAATCACAGTCTCATGTAATATGGATCATCTCCGGCGCTGGATGGTCCTGCAGTTAGAAAAAAACACTAGACCGCATGTGACTAGTTATTTTTAGTGTTAGTTGAGATTTTTGTTAGGTGTGCCACAAAATAACTAGACCGCGGTCTAATGCTTTTTCTAGCTGTTGGACCATCCAGCGTCTGAGAGAATCCGGATCCTAATCTGATGTGCTTTCGGTGAACTATGATATTGCAACGTGATTGCAGAGCAGGCATTAATTTGAAACCTTATGTTACTTCATTGTGTGTAGTGTGACTATTAATGATATAATCTAATCTAATATATTAATTGTGTGTTTAGTGTAAGGTTAATGGTTTTTGTGTGTCATTATGTGATGGTAGGTTTAATGGGATTGAGTTTCTCCTGAAAATGAAAGGGAAAACAGTGATGTTTGTGGGTGATTCTCTTGGAAGGAACCAATGGCAATCTTTGATTTGTATGATATCTGCTGCAGCACCTAAAGCACAAACAGAGCTAATCAGGGGAGACCCTCTTTCAACCTTCAGATTCTTGGTGAGTCTACAATAACAATAGTTTCAGTATCAAATCAGTTATGATCAATGTTAACGCAATGTGAATATCACTGTAACGCAACTGCAATTTAAATCTGAAAGCCCCACAAGACATTTCCAAACAATTTCCTAACCCTGTATATGATTTAGGCCATAATGAGTAGTTTCCATGTTCTCTTTCTGACTAAAGTTTAGATTTTTGTTGAAAAAGGTAATTACAATCTAAAGTTAGATTAGTTTTTTTAAGCAGGAAAGATACAAAGTTTGTTTCCATCTTTCTCTCTGTTAAACTTCTTTCAAGATGTAGGGTCATATTTCTTGTAAATAGGACAAACAATCTGTAGGAAAGGTGTTTGTGAGATGGAGTCAATTAAAACATGAGACGTAAGGGTCCAATTATATGCAAAAGTCTCTTTCTGAGGGGACCCAAAGTCTTGTCAGGTATTAAATTGTCAAATTGTTGAAAACTCCATCAACATCATCTTCATGCTTTATCCTGTAGATCATAGACTATGCAGAAAAGAGAAGCATCTTAGAGAAGAGGTCTAAATTATTGAACTTGGTTGGTTTATGCAGGACTATGGTGTGAGCATTTCATTCTACAGAACTCCATATTTGGTAGAGGTGGATGAATTTCAAGGGAAAAGAATCTTGTGGCTTGAAAAGATTGATGGGAATGGTGAGACATGGAAGAAAGCTGATGTTCTATCTTTTAACACAGGGCATTGGTGGACTCATCAAGGATCTCTTCAAGGGTAGGCAATAATATCATATCTTTTCTAAGCTTATTCAAGAAAATACTAAAAATGGTTTTAAATTGTGATCCATTATGCGAAGTCACACAGCAATATCATAGATTCTCTAGCTATCGAAACCATATTAGAACATGAATGTGGTTTGTAATGGCCACATCCAATCACATTTGACCACATTTAAGTTTATTCAAGAAAATACTAAAAAGCTGGGTTTTAAATTATGGTCTGTTTCACGACATTATGCCACTATATCATGGTTTAAATAGACTAAAATCGCATCAAACTATGATTGTGGTCCACATTGGCTGCATTTCACCACATGTGACTGCATTTAACACAACGTAACTATAATTGCAACTGCAACCACAATTTGAAACCTAGCTAAAAAGTATTTACAAATTAGCTCTTGTGTTTGTGTTTGTCTTTTGTGTTTTCAGGTAATATATTTAGATTTTGGGTAATTTGGTGCAGGTGGGATTATGTACAATTAAGAGGAAAATTCTACCCAGACATGGATCGTTTGGCAGCTATGGAAATGGGTCTGAAAACTTGGGCTAATTGGGTTGACACCAATATTGATAGAACCAGAACCAAAGTGTTCTTCCAAGCAATTTCTCCCACACACTACAAGTATGGACTTTTCTTCTCTGATTCTTTATTACCTTCAACTGATTTCTCTGTCATACATTATTGTGTTGGAATAAAGTGTATGGAAATTCTAAGCTTCATATTTTTTTATTTGCATTTTTATTTTAATTGGTATAGCAGTTCCTTTCTAACACCAGCAAATCACCTTGGAAAAAAAAAAAGAAACACAGTTCATTTTAGCTAAGTGAGAAACAAACACATTTAAGTTCTATTTAAGTAATTCAAGTAACTAAAATAAACCAATGATAGTTGTGAAGAAAAATGCTAAAAAGTTTTACAAGTCAAATTAAGCTTTCATTTCTCCATTTTGGCTTTGGAGTGGGACCCTTTTTTTGACTAGGCTCTGCCAGGTTGTATATAATTTTTTGCAAGTTGATTCTTCTATCTTGAACATGAAATTAATGAGCTTGTTGGTGTTCTCTCTGTCACGGATAACGATATATCCTTGCACAGTCCACTTGACCTAATTGATTAGAATCTATTACTAGATTGGAAAATAAAAACTGATTTAAAATTTATAAAATACAAAGTGACTAAATAACAATCCATAGATATGTGAAAAGTTTACTCCCATAATTGTTATACAAGTAATTATCATGCTGTCCTTCACAACTTATAAGAATGGTTGTGATAAAAAGCAAGGTTTTAAATTTAAGTCTAAAACAATGTAATCGTATTCGATTGTGATTGTGGTCAATAATAACCGCTTCTGATTGTATTTAATCTCATTTAATATAATATGATTACGACCGCAATTTAAAACCTTAATAAAAAGTATGTGTAAACTATAGAAATTTTTCTGTGAAATTAACAGCTAAATAAATAAATAGGAGCTAAAAGAGACAGTATAATCCTCAAACATTAATGATGCTCAAGATACCTCAAGACATGCAAAATTAATTTTGAAGCAAAGTTTAACATTACGGTACATGAACAATATCATGGTAAGTATATTAGTAGCAAAGTTTAATAGCAGTCTTATTAGTTCCATAATTTCATGATTTGTCAACAAAATGTAGGTTATAAAATTATGTAAAGGTACTTTTTGTTGCCTCCAAAGTCATTCATGGTCACATGACTCTGCATTTGGATTTTTTATTGCCTTCCCACAACAACCTGATCCAACCTTAAGAAGGTTGTTGTTCCTAGTGCAGGATCTTCGTGATGCATATCCTTGTAAAAAAAACAGTTGTGTCGGTGAAATAAAACACATGACAAAATCATTCAATTAATTAATACTGTACTATCTATACATACAAAAATACTACTCCAAAAGCTTATACTTCTTTTTTTCTCTCTCTTTTTCATTAAGCTAGTCTTTTATGTATGCATGTCAAGTGTACACTCAGTGTTACCAAAAACAATTTTTTTTTTTCAGAAATGGAAATGTACAAGTATAGTATATATGTACATGTATTATTTTTGCTAAAATATCTCTTTGAGTGGAGTTGATTTCCCTAATCAACAACTATAAGCAAGTAGCAGCATATATTTAATTCTGGTAAATATTGGGCCAAAAGTAAATGTGATATAAAATCTGATGGGGCAGGGAGAAAACATAGCACATGGAGATGTCCTGGTCTGCAATAGAGAATGGATTATTCTCTAATTTCGATTATGATCCAAAAAAAAATTGACCAAAAAAAAGGAGTACGATTCAAAAATAAATAGCTTCTTTAAAATATGTTGTTGGCAAACCACAATGATATGCAACTAACTGAGTAGCATTACCCCATCTAGGTTTGACATGATAACTATTGATTAATTTGGAAGAATTAGTTCCCTATTTCAATAACCAAAATTTATATTAATTAGGAATGCTGTTGAATTATTGTTTATAGAAAAGTTTCTGTCAAATTGTAATAAAGTGTTACTAGAAATTATATCAAATAACTTTTGAAAAAGGTTAAGATACAAAAACTTATTTGTAGAATTTAGGTAAAAATAACTTGTGACATCAATTTATTTTTAACCAAAGTCAAATCCAAGTAAGTGAAGTGATGCTAAAAGTGGATGGTCATTGTACGCAGCCCAAGCGAATGGAATGCGGGAGGGACGACAACGGAGATAACAACGAAGAATTGCTATGGCGAAACATCGCCGATAAGAAGCACAAGTACACACCCTATAGGATCATACTCGTCGGAGCAGTTGAAAATTGTGGATATGGTCATCGCTGAAATGCGCAACCCTGCTTTTCTTCTTGACATCACTATGCTATCCGCGTTGAGAAAAGACGGCCACCCTTCGATTTACAGTGGCGATTTGAGCCCTCAGCAGAGAGCTAACCCTCACCGGTCAGCTGATTGCAGCCACTGGTGCCTCCCTGGATTGCCTGATACTTGGAATGAATTGTTCCATGCTGCTCTTTTCCATTAAATTAATTAATTAATTCTCTGTTTTTACTACTGCCTAGTTAATTAACTTTTTATTTTGTTGATTTTTAGTATAGTCTTGCATTGAATGGGGGTTGTGTGATTGCAACTCTTTGCAATTGTGAAGTTGTTATATATGCTCCTATATGTAACGAGTAAACAACAAGAATTGTGTTATAAGTATTGTAGTATAAATTTCAGGAAAAGTGTTAATAAAAATATTGCAGTTTTCAGCATGATGTAACAAATAGGGATTTTAGAAAGAACTTGTCACAATTGGATTCATATTTAATATCATATGCTAATTTTGTTCATTTATTTAGTTTTGGTGTAACGAGTTTAGAGTATTCATTATACTCCCTTTAATATATTTCATTTTGATTTTAGTTCTTGACAAAAATTACTTTTGAATTTCAAATCAAAAGAAAAAATCTATTGAATTTCAGTTTATCCATTTCGTCTTTTAATTTTTGTTAAATTTCATCTTTAGTCTTTTGCTTCTTGTGATTTCATGCCTAGCTTTTCTAAAATTAATTATCTTTTCTATTTGTTTGTTATCTCTTGAAATTTTTTTTAATCCTTTTGTTTTTGTCACTGATTTTAATTAAGGAAACTGAAAAATGAATTGCAATAAAAAAAATACATAGGCAAAACCATTCAATTTTTTTTTGAAATCAATACAATACTCGCATATTTTAGAGACAAAAAAATACATTTACCCTTTAATAATTTTTTTGTAAAGCCTTTAATAATTATTTTAAAATTAAATAAAAAATTATTCAAATAAGCAAAGACAAATGAATCCATTTTAATCACATGACTATGTTCCCTGATTCAAAGTCATTGTTTATGTGACCTCTCGTCACAGCAAATTATTGCATCCGGTCACTTTAATTGGTGACGCTTTGGGTTACATGAGCTATCTGCTTGTTATAATCTAGAAGAAGTAACATATTTTCTAAAATTTTAAAATTATAGATTTGAAGAAGTTAATTTAAAAATATTTATTTTTAATTAAAAATTAAATCAAAAGGATTAGCAAAAAAAAAATTAAATCAAAAGATCAATTTTGTTCAATAAATTATGAAAAATATATTTTCATCCCTTATAATATCATGAATATCTTTTTTTGGGTTATCTGTATAAAATTTATATCCTCATGAAGAAAATTAAAATGCAAAACATCATAAAGCATTTAGAGCATAAAGCATTTCGATTTAGATTTAGACTAAAAGTAGAAACATTCGATTTATATTTAGACTAAAAGCAGAAACATCAGCTTCTAAGTATATCTAAGTATATTAAAAAAAAGTAGAGCGTAAAGCATTCAGACTAAAAGTAATATTTGTTTCTAAAAAAACATTAAAATTTTAAAAATATATAAAAATATGTAAACTAAGCTACAAATTTCAGAGTGATTATATATTATTTTCAAAAAGTTTCCAATAACTTAGGTAATTTAAGAACACCTTATTTCTTCTTATTTTTAAAAACACTTTATTCTTCAAGTGTATACACGATCTCTAAAAAAAATTTTCAACTTTAAAAGTATAAAAAAAATGTAAATTAAGCAAGAAATCTCAAAGTGAATAATACATTATTTTCAAAAAATTTCAATAAGTTAGGAAATTTAAAAAAATCCAATTCATTTTTATTTCGAAAAATATCCTATTCTTCAAGTGTATAGTACACTATCTCTAAATTACATATTTCAAAATTGAAAATATTATGTAAATTAAGCTAGAAATTTCAAAGTGAAAAACACATTATTTAGTATACAATCTCTAAAAATTGTTTCAGTTTTAAAAATATAAAAAATTATGTTAATTGACCTAAAAATTTCAAATTGAATAATACATTCTATTCAAAAAAATTTCGAATAATTTTAATTTAAAAACACCTTATTAATTTTTATTTCGAAAAACACACTATTCTTTAAGAGTATAGTACACGATCTCTAAAAAAATTGTTCTAATTCTAAAAATATGAAAAATTTGTAAATTGAGTTAGAAGCTTCCGAGTGAATAATACACTTTGTTCAGAAAGCTTACAATAAGTTAGGTAATTTAAAAACACTCAATTCTTTCATTGTATAATATACTATCTCTAAAAAGCTTTTTCAATATTAAAAATATTAAAAAAATAGGTAAATTGAGATAGAAATTTTAAAGTGAATAATACAATGTTTTGAAAAAGTTTCAAATATTTTAGGTAATTCAAAAAACGTGTTTTCATTTTTAATTCGAAAAACACCGTATTCTTCAAGTGATAGTACATGATTTATAAAGAAATTGTTGTAATTTTAAAAGGGTCTCGCTAAACAGTGCCCTAAGGGCACTTATTAAAAATACAAAAATAGAAATGTTTTATTGGTATTTGTAGCATTTAAGTAGAATTTCAACTTTTGAAGCAATAAATACTATCAATCCCAATAAAATATTTTTATTTTTATATTCTTAACAAGTACCCTAAGGGCACTGTTTAACATTTTTCATTTTAAAAATATAAAAAAAAATTATGAAAATTGAGCTAGAAACATCAAAGTGAATAATACATTGTTTTCAAAAATATTCAAATCATTTCGTTAATTTAAAACACCGTATTCATTTTCATTTCGAAGAACACCCCATTCCTCAAGTGTATACAATCTCGAAAAAAACTGTTTCAATTTCCAAAATATAAAAAATTATGTAAATAGATCTTAAAACTTTAAAGTGAATAATACATTATTTTCAAAAAACTTCCATTAAGTTAGGTAATTCAAAAAAAATATAAAAATATAAAACACCCTATTCATTTTTATTTCGAAAAACACTGTATTCTTCAAATTACACGATCTCTAAAAAAATATTAAAAATTTATGTAAATTAAACTAGAAACTTAGAAGTGAATAATAAATTATTTTGCAGAAAGCTTTAAATAATTTAGGTAATTTAAAAAAACACATTTTTATTTTAATTTCGAAAAATGCCATATTCTTGAAGTGTATAGTACAAGTTTTCTAAAAAAACTGTTGAGCAAGAAACTGCAAAGTGAATAATATATTATTTTCAATAAGGTTCAAATAATTTTGGCAATTTATAAACACCCTAATCATTTTTGTTGAGGGAAAAAGTCTCACATTGCCTAGGATAAGAGCTATGATACTTTATAAGTCCCTAGGCAACCCTCTCCTTGTGAGCTAGCTTTTGAGGAGAGTTAGGTCTATGTCATTTTCTAATATGGTATCAGAGCCAGGTTAGTCGTGGACGCCACCCGCAAATGTCCAGTCCTGGGGAGTGTGTTAAGATCAAGTCCCACATCGACTAGAAAGAGGGCCACCATAAAATATATAAGTGGTGTGACAATCCTCCTCCTATGAGCTAGCTTTTGGAAGTGAGTTAGGCCCAAACCCCAATCCTAATAATTTTCATTTCGAAAAACACTTTATTCTTCAAGTGTATAGTACATAGTCTTTAAAACAATTGTTTCAATTTTAAAAATATAAAATAATATGTAAATTGAGCTAAGAAACTTCAAAGTGAATAATACGTTGTTTTTAGAAAGCTTTGAATAATTTAGGTAATTTAAAAATACAATATTCATTTCAATTTCGAAAAACACCCTATCTCTAAAAAAATGTTACAATTTTAAAATTTTTTTAAAAATTACATAAATTGTATAGATGCAAATGCTATAAATTGTCCTAATTCGGAGTTGTGATTATTTCACAACAACCGCAATTCAAGTCTTAAATTATACCAAACGATTCAAGCTCTATTTTCAAGAAACCAACGATGGAAAGAGTATATAGGATCTAAGTTTTAAGGCTCTTGAAAATTGGTTAAACTAGTTTCATAGTGATTTCAATCCAAATGTGTTTCTAAATGGTTTTAAATATGTTTTGGAATGATTTGAGAAAGGGTTCCGAGTCAAAAAGTTAGACTAAAATACTAATTAAGCCTTAATTATAATATAATATGACATGACGTGGTTGTCATCATTGTCTAGCTATGGTTGGGCTTGTAGTCTCCCGATCATTCACCATATAGGTTGTTACTATATGCACTACGTTTTTAAAAATACATTATCTTTCAATTTCGTTTTTAAAAACTATTTTTTATAAGTCTATTTTTTACTTCGAAAATTTATTTTCTAGAAACTTACTTGCTAACATTAATTTCTGAAAATGAAAAAAAAAATACTTTTCTTTTTAACAACTAAAAATTCCATTAAAAATAAACAGGGGCCAAGCTCAGTAAAGAGAGAAATACATGGTGCTCATACATTCACGCTACATAAAATTAGTGATCCTGCCACATCAAAGAAAATAACTAAGGAAGCATAGATCTGCTCACTGAAATGTCCAAGATTAACACTAAGAACTTACCCCAAAATTAAAACAGAAAAACAACTTTAAAAAGAAACCACTCTCTCCCTGCATAAAAAACCAACCACCCAAAAACTGAATAGCAAGATATGAACTCTCAAACCAGTATTTGTTAGGCAGCTGAAGAGTAGACCAATTTGGGAGTGCCTTATCTTCCAAATCTGCTTGTTATGCTTCAAAAATCGATATGAACCTCTATCCTCGCAGACCCGCTGCTGACCTATCTTTTAGAAGCTTCACCGGTTGATTTTTGAACAAGAGATGGTGAAAACGCCACAATCGTCGTCACTCCGTACAACCATTGTTACCAGTTGACTCACAAGGCCCCAGTAACACAGATCTAAATCATCCTGACGATAAGGACAAAAAACCTACCTATTTACATATTCACATGGAAGAGAGAGTTTTCTCTCCCCCTCTAAAATAGAGACAAGTCAAGAGAGACCCAAGTACAATAAAATGAGAGACTAAAGAAGAAAGAGATGTAGAAGGATTAGACGATGAAGAAATAGATATCAGAAAGAAAAAAAAAAACTCTCACTAAGGAGAGAAATTTTCCAGAAACATGGTTCTGGGAGAGATAGTAAATGAGTAAAAAAAAAAAACACTTTCGGTCTGCTGGTTTGCTAGTTGCACAATGCAACCAACGGAACACGAGTTCGATCCTTACAGACCTTACTGGCACTCACTCTTCAAAAGAACACACTTCCGGAAACTAATTTATGCCAGGTGGTGTCTTTAGCAAAATACTAAACAATATGGTGCAAAAAGTAACCACTACTCACTTCCTACTGCCCAAGCTGCTCTGAAGAATCAAACAAAAAACATATATATATGAAAATAAAGAAAGAGAAAAATGAAAGATGTAATAAATGATTTGATATAAAAGAGTGAGCAATAGAAAAAAGAAACATCATAGTATAGAATAAGAGAGAAAAAGTATAATTGGTATTATTATTTTGTGAATGACTTACCCTATGTTTGGTTTTAATGAAAGTGGAGGGAAAAGAAAATAGAAGAAGAAAAAATGGAAGGATGGAAAAGTTTAAATATTTTATCTCTATAAGCAATTTATTTTCTTCCATTTTTTTTTATTTTTTTTAAACCAAACAAATGAAACTGTTTTGCTTTATGTAACTTTCTTTCCTTTTATTTTATTTTCACCCTTTCAAATAAAACATTAATGTGTGTTTAGTTTATAGTTAACAAAAAAATTAAGGGGGCTGTTTGGTTTGCATTTTCATTTTCTATTTTCATTTCTTGTTTTTAGTTTGTTTTCTGTTTTTTGAGATTTTACAAAGAAAAAACTGAAAATATTGAAAACAAAATATGAAACAGAAAATAAAAACCGGAAATGAAAATGCAAATCAAATCTCCCCTAAAGTATTTTCATTAAAAATTAAAAATTATTTTCTCCGTTAATCATGGTTAAAATTCATGTACAAATAAATTATAATAATAGTTGAAGCAACTGAATACACGAGATTGATGCTAAATTATTCAATGCATCACATCACATCCCATTGAACAAACCTAGACCGTCCACTATCATATTCATGCCTTGGCTTGACATTCTTAAGCACATCAATTTTTAAAATACTCAATATTATTTGCCATGATTTATTTAAATATCCATCGGTATCATTCATATTTTTTAAATTTTGTGCCCGTTAATTCTTCAATAATGCCATTTTCTTTTTAGTTCCTTGACATTTGAAAGTCATTCCTTATAGGTTTGATATGACTTGAAGAATATGCTTCAGCTATTTGCAAACAACAAAATACCATAACAAATAATGGAATTAGCATTCATTCATTCATTCATAATTCATAATGAACAGATAAAAGTAACACATGGCTACAGAGCCCAGTACATTAAAATAAGAGATTAAATCACAGAATTCAAAATAATAGTACAAGATACAACACTTCTGAGAGTCTTATCAGTTATCAATATATAATAGCATCCACTGCCTGAATAAATTACACAACAGGCAGAATCTTCAGTTTCATTCATTCTGTTGCAATTATTCCAAATGTCACAGCTTCATCATCAGTAGAACTAGCTCTGGATGGCAACACCAACAGAACTAGCTTCCATTGGAATGATCTTCTCAAATTCTGAAGCTTTGTTGACCAAATTGTTCTGGTTCTGGTTCTGGTTCTGGTTTTGGTTGTCATAAGCAGAAATGTGAACACCAAGTGCTGCTCTACCAGAAGGATCAAGGTTGTTAGACCAAGCAGCATCCCATTCAACTGCTTTGGCTGTGCTGCATGCAACACTTGCTCCTCCAGGAACAGTTAGTCTTGCTGAGTTCTGCAAAACCAAACCAATATTTGAATTACACCCTTTTATCTCATGTTCAATGTGTTTGATTTGTAGTTTGCAAATCATAGTTTGGTCTAACTGAAAAAGTAATTTTGTTTTTTTACTTTTGTCTAAACTATGGTTTAGGATCCAAAATTACGTTGAAAAGTAATAATCTAAAGTGATTTTTATCATACATGTTTATGGACAAAAACTCAGTTTATAAACTCAAAACGACGGTTAGCCCGACGTAATTTTTGTCAAACAAGTTGTTTCTAGACAAAATTCAGTTTGCTAAATCCAAATGAGGGTTTGAAGATTCCGAAAGTCAATCCAAACATATAGTTTGTAAAGTATGGTTTGGTCTAACCGAAAAATTACTTTTTTTCACTTCCTTCTAAACCATGGTTTGAGACCTAAAATTACGTTGAAAAATAATTCAGTGTGATTTTTGTCAAATAAGTTGTTTCTGGACAAAACTCATTTTTGTAACTGCAAACGAAAGTTTGAAGGTTTCAAACGCCAATTCAAACATGCATGTTTTATGTATGTCTCTTGGTTTCAAATTAAGAAATTGATAGATAAACTTGCCTGAGGGAAGAACCTCTCAAAGATCATTCTGTAGTAATATGCTTCCTTGGTTGTTGGGGTGTTGTGAGGGAAGATATTACCAGCATTCAACATCATCTTATCAGTCACCTATTGAAAAATATCAAGAACCAATCATTAAGTAAAAACAGATTCTATGACAATAGAAAACTCCATCACTAAATTATACAAAAAAAAGTTGGATTTAATACATGTTTTGCAGCATGTTCCTTAAGGCCATCAATCCAACTGTATCCAACTCCATCACTGAATTGTTCTTTCTGCCTATATAAAATGTGCTGCATATATAAAATCAAATATTTATATGTTAGTTTAACCAAATAATTTTACACAGATATATACACACTGCAGCAAAATGACAAAGTACCTTTGGCAGATAAGGATGCTCTTCATCATCAAATGCCCTCCTCAGAATCCACTTCTCAATTCTTCCTTCATCTCTTTTTATCTGAACATATTAACATACTATAAATGAAATTCTCTAATTTTTTTTTTTTATAACAAATGAAGCTACCATGTCATATTCTTTAGTCATACCATTTTATTCTCAGGATCAATATTCATTGCAACATTGATGAAATTCTTGTCCAAAAATGGTACTCTGGCTTCCAATCCCCAAGCAAATGTTGATTTGTTGGCTCTCAAGCAATCATACTGGTGAAGTGCTTTGATCTGCATATAAAAAACATATCTATTAGCGTTTTTACTTCGACCCTCGTACATTGTTTTGGTTTCATGTTAAGATGTGGTAAATATGGATCCATTTCAATGCAGTTGAAAGTAATTTCAGCATTCTGAATTCATGATTGACCTATCCTAACGTTAAACCAAACACTCAGCGAAGAGTATGATAAATCTATGACCTTGCGGCATGTTTCTCTGTGGAACTCTTCCTTGTTAGGTGCCTTGTGGAAGTAGAGATACCCTCCAAAGATCTCATCAGATCCTTCTCCAGAGATAACCCATTTGACACCAAGTGATTTAATCTTCCTAGACATAAGAAACATTGGTGTGCTTGCTCTAATTGTTGTCACATCATATGTTTCAATGTGGTATATAACATCCTCAATGGCATCAATTCCATCCTGCATACACCATAAATAAATAAGTAACTAACTACAATTTCGAGTAAAACATCAACTTAATCCATGTAATCCCTGAAATTAAACAGTTGTCAATCAATTTAGTTGCAAAATATAATTTAAGGATTAAAATAATCAAAAAGACTGAATTGATTGAAGACAGTTAATCTAATGCAGTAGAATTTTCTTTTTATTATTTCAGAGACTAAATTAATTGACAGTTGTATTTTCATAAACTAGAACGCAAATTGCGACTATGTCAAGGAGATACCTGAACAGTGAAGTGAAATTCATGATGAACAGTCCCTAGATATTCTGCAACTTCTTTTGCAGCCTTAAGATCTGGTGAACCCTATTCACATGAGATGATCAAAGATTAAGATTTTCTTTTAAAAAAAAAAGTAAAAATCGATGAATGTAACAGAGAATAAGAAGTTTGAATGGATATTGACCTCAAGGCCAACACAGAAAGAGTGTAATTTTGATCCCCATTGCTCAGCAGCCTTTGTGTTAGCAAGGTAGCGAGAAGTGATGGATGCAACCAATGAAGAATCCAAACCACCAGATAGCAGAACACCAAATGGCACATCTGTCATCAACCTTTTTATCACTGCCTGTAATCACATTCATACAAAGTCAAGTCAGCAACTAACTTATATTTATATTAGTCCTTGTTCGCCATAACGACTAAAGTGGAGGTTTTATAAAGTTTAGAACTAAAATGATGGAGAGAGAGATATAATTTGTGAAGGTACCTGCTCAAAAGCATGTCTCAAAGCAAGAGGGTCATAAGGGGCAGAAGGAATGGACTCAGAGAACCAAGGAGGGTTGTACCATCTCCGGAATCCTCTGTCCTTGCTAGAGTACAAGTGTCCAGGTGGAAAACACTCAAAATGTTCACAATCATCATTCAACCCTTTCATTTCTGATGAAATCCAAACAGACCCTAAAAAACACACAAGTGCCAAACTTAATTTATTATTCAACTCAAACATTGATTGATTGATTATTGATTAAAAAGTAAGATTACCATCTAATCCCCAACCAATGTAGAGGGAAGTGACCCCAATAGCATCCCTAGCCACTATGAAACTGTTGTCACGAGTGTCAAGTAGAACAAATGAGAATATACCATCCAGCATGTCCACAAAGTCTTCTCCATATTCCTCATACTGTACATTCAAAATTATTAAAATCATTCATTTCTGTCATAATCCTTCTAAAAAGAGAAAACAAAGAGTGCATAAAAAAGAAATAAAAAATTGTGTGTTTATGGATGACTAACTAGATGAGCAATAACATCACAGTCACTTCCAGTACGAAACTTGTGATTAGGCAGCTGCTTCCTGAGTTCTTCATGGTTGTAAATCTCTCCATTTACCTGTTATTATTTAGTAATTAATTAATTAAAAACATTTTCCATCAACCATAAATTTAATTTAATTAGTAAAAAAACAAGAAAGTCTAAACTTTATTTATTACTCCACAACAGCACACATCATACATTCCAATTATTATGCTCATCAAAATTGGCAATATGATGACTATAATCAACGAAAGAGAAAATTTTGTTAAAAAAAGAAAAAGAAAAAGAAGTATTATTGGTGAAGAGATGAGGGAATAGTGGGTCCTACGGTGACAATGACGGATTTGTCCTCATTGAAGAGAGGTTGATCCCCAGAAGCAGGATCAACTATGGCTAACCGTTGGTGTGCCAAATAGCAGTCACCATGCTGGTGGAGCCCACTCCAGTCTGGCCCACGGTGCTTCAATCTGTTACCTCAACCAAAAAAAAAAAAAGACAATTACTATTAATCATTAATCAATAAATAAATCAATTATCCACTCCATCAATAACATTCATTTCTTTTCAAATCAATACTATGAAATATCATTTTCTCATCTTATAGCACTAATCAATTGAGATTCAAATCCTCTGTAGTCAGAGAAAGAGACATTACAATCGTGGGATCCATTTAAGTGTGTAAATATCATAATTGTAAATTTATCATATCTCTTCACTTTAATATTAAAATATTGAAGTGACGGAAAAGAACAAGAAGTCAAGAATACAATCAATTGACTCTATTAAGACAGGTAATATACGTATACCTAAATTTTACTAAAAAAAAGTTTGTTTATTGGTCAATAAAACTAATTTTTAATTTTTTTTTGTCATTAAATATTTTAGCAATTAAATAGCGACGGAAATAAATAGCAGAATATTTTTTGGCAGCAAGAATCTTACTAATACGATCCTAAATCATTTTTAAAAAAAGTGTTTTGAGTACAAGAGAGCTCTAAAATAAGAGATGTAGAAAAAAAATCTAACATGTGATAAATAATAGCATGATTAAATAAGAAAGAGAGAGGATAAGGAAGGAAAAAAAAGTTAAAAAATGACACAAATGAAATATAAAATTAAAATATTAGCAATAATTTCATTTAAAACCGGACCCACGTCCCACTTTAATTTATCCTTACTAATGATCAATCAGTGATGTGATGAGAATATATTTTATTTCACAGATGATGCCACTTATCTTATCAAAGTCTTGTATGTTACTATAGTGCAATTATTATTTGAACCTCATCATTCTTAACTTATTCCCATTAAAATATTCAGCAGTTGAGAAACAAATGAAATATTGAATTTAGCATGTCAAATTAGGTCCCATATTATTAATTCTTCATCGTCATCTAAGGTACTTACTTACTGGTGGATGACCAGTTCACCATGAACATTGATGTAAATCAAAACAATTTACGATGTTATTTTCGTAAATTTTAAGAATAGAACATTCATGGTTATTCTCTCAATAAGTTAAAATTCATCTAAACTAATTTGTTGACACGTATTGTTTCATCTTTGAAAAGATTTGCGTGTGAAGTATATGATGATGATGAAACTATGAGAAGAGTAATATAAAAAAGAATTAATGATTGCCTGCGAGAAAGCTCTAGGACGCGAACCCTTTTGGCTTGAGATTCATCGGAACAACCAAGCACAGCAAGTATGCCACACATTTTATTTTTTTTCAAAATAAAATAATATATGTTTATGTGATGGAATCAAATTAAGAGAAGATTGAAAAAAAGATCAGAATTGAAGGAAGAAAGAAATGAAGAGTGTAGTTGAAGGCCTAAAACAATTTGGCATAAAGCATACAACACCCGAAACGCATATTTATATGCAAAAATAATGCGAATATGTGAAATGTGAATGATATGACCCCATCAAGTGGTACTCATAAAACGTCGTCGTTTTCTTTTGATTCACTGTACCGTTTCGTTACCATCCACTCGATGGTCCCGGACCCACTACACGTCCTCCTTATACTCAGCCACGTGGTGAAACGTGGTTCGTTGCTCCAATCAACTGTTTTTGTCATCTTATTTTTTATATTCATAAAAAATAAAAAATTAATAATATATTTATATATTTATATAAAAAGAATCTAATTGATATTTTTCTTTGGGTTTGTATTCGTATTCACACAAGTACATCTGTACATACGATACGAGTATCATTATTTTGCTTGCTTCGTCTCCAAATATCTTTGGATAAAAAAAAAACATATGTTAAAAATAAAAATTAAAAAAATCAATTTGTTAGGTTAGGTAGGTGATATCAACACCACATCAATTTGGAGTGGCGTCACACCCTATTTCGAAAAATGAAAAAATTGGTTTCTCCATAAAATCATCCGGAAATATGTAGAACTTGTTTTTTTTAAAAAAAAAAATGAATTTTTAGATTACATTTTTTTATTTTTTTAAAAAAAACATAAAATCACCTTTAATCCTTATTTTCTCATTCTTTCATTTTTAAAAATTAAGTGAATTAAAAAGTAATTTAATCTTTAAGACATATTACAAATTACAAATTAATAAAAATATTAAATATTAAATAATTAATTACTTTTTTGGTTTATTTTCAAAAAATGTACTCTAAAAAATATAATTTGGAAACTCAAAAAAACAGTTTTATAAATTTCTGAAAATGTGATTCAAAAGTTTATGGATCATATTTTTCGAAAAAGGTCAATTTTACTATTTTTAAAAAAGAGTGTGACATCGCACCTAATTAGTGTGGTGGCAATATCTCCCAAAACTTAATAAATTTATTTAAATTCAATACAATAAGAGTTTGAAATAATAAAAAAAAGGAAAAATAAACTAATTCATACTTAAATTATAATATTGTCTTAACAAACAAATAAAAAAAAACATATAAACTTTGACGTCATAGGAAATGACAAACAGGAAACTAAATTAGTGTAAAACAAATTTAAGTGTACACCTTAAATTTGTAGTGTAGAGTTGTATAGAGAAAAAGAAATTATAATTTATACTCAAGCGATTACACTTTGGATGGGTGAGTCAACTTTGAGATAATTGTTTTAATAAAAGCGTTTTTATGTATGATTATTAAACATTGTGGAATATGTTTAACACAAAAATTGTGACTACGTTCCGCCGATATTGGAGTTAATTAAA
This sequence comes from Cyamopsis tetragonoloba, assembly GCA_037177725.1. Taxonomy (NCBI): domain Eukaryota; kingdom Viridiplantae; phylum Streptophyta; class Magnoliopsida; order Fabales; family Fabaceae; genus Cyamopsis; species Cyamopsis tetragonoloba. The sequence goes on from CM074119.1 coordinate 68,887,386, forward strand.
CATCTTAAAATACACCCCTTATGCTCATGGCTGCAAACTTAACATGTAGATATAAAGTTGGACAACTCTTCTTTCATAAAATAGCTTTTAAGATTGATTGATCCTAGTTTAAGTCTGAGAACTAATATATTTAAGGTTTATTTGTTGTACATAAGTTAAATATGATAGAATAATATATTTTATTTTGTAGTTTAGTGAATTAACATAATAGAATAAACTTAACTTATCACGCTCCCTGATTTAAATTTTATTCTTGGGGAAAATTAGGATAACAACATGTATGATAAGATAAATTTTATTTCATTTTACTCTCACTTACAATATTCATTCTCAACGTAACTTTTGTCTTTTTTAAGTTTAAATAGAAAAAATTTAAAAATAAAAAGATATAAAAAATAGAAAAAGAAAAACAGGTTTGACAAAATTTAAAAACCATATTTTTTAAAAAATATGAAAAAAAATTAAATATGAAGTTTTTTTTTTTTTGACAATAGCAAAATTTTAGAGAGTTAAAATATGATTTTTTGTGATATAGTATAATTTATATTGTATGTATTATATTAATTATGTAATTTTTTATAGTAAAAATAATATTATCATGAATATTAAAGGAAACTTTGTCACTTTGACTTGTTTCTTTTAATGATATTATATATGATATTAATTTTTAAATTTTTAACATAAAAAATAAAAATTTAAAAATTAAATATATCTAAAATGTTAAGATTTTGTATTTTTTATAATTAATATAATATTTACCATAATATAACTTAATTAAAATATAGATATAATAATATATACTATCAACTGTCCTATTTGTTCTTATTCTATAATATCTTTAGGTAGCATTTATTGGTAGCGTTATACTATATGTAATATTTTGTATTTAATGCGAATTTAAATATAGAATGTTTTTTTAATATATATAAAATTTTAAAAAGAAATATAAAATTAAATGAAAAATAAAATAGTATATTTTTTTATGCCAAATAATGCATATTTTAGTTTTTTTCTACATAATTTTTAATGTCGTTTAATAGGTAAAATGACTAAAATGCATATTATTTTGTAAATTAAGGGTCTAATTTGAGATTTTTATAATGTCAAGAACTAATGTACATGATATCTACAATCTCAAAAATTAATTTGAGAGTTTACTCTTAAAATATTACATATAATATTTGAATGAACCGTGACATTAATTAATTCTTAATTTTTTTAGATTTGCTTATATTGCTCTTTTATATTTTTAGTTGTACATTTTGGTTTATAGTTTTATATGTGTTTAGGAGTGGAAACGGGCCAGATTGCTCATCGGGAGCTTATGACCTAGTCTATTTAAAGTTTAGTTCAGCTCATTTATTAAAAATGTTAGGCTTAGGCTTTTTAAAAGGCCTATTTAAATAAAGAAGTTAGACTAAAACTTTTAAAAAAGATTTTTAAGTCTATCAGACCAGCCCAATTAAATAATTAAATTATTTTATAATTTATATTTATTTATTTGTAACATTATAATAAAAATATAATAGTCCATAAAAATATAATATATAATGTATATTATAAATTTTAAAAAAACAAAATATTTGTTATTTTATTAATAGTAGGCTTTTAGGTCCGATGGTCTATTTTCTACTAGTCCATTTGCGTATTGGCCCGTTGGTCAAAAAATGAGATGGAGTGCTAATTTTGATTAAGTTTGAGGTAGAGTATAATTTCGCCAAACTTCAAGGGAATTTATTGCAATTTATCCTAATTATATTGATAAAAATAATAAAAATATTAATAAATAATTTTATTAAACAAAATCTATACGTAATTCTACGCAAGCAAAAATATAGTATAGAGGTTTTTTTTTTAAAAAAAAAAGGGTGAATATATATATCCTAACAGTTAGTTTTAAATGTTATAAATAACATACAAATAACATTTTATTAGATATCTTTCATATATTAAAATTACACAAATCTATTTTTTTTCACTAACAAAACTCGACACAATTACTAAATTAAATAATTAACTTTTTTTTAGAGGGGTTTATTAATATACACTACTCACTTGTTTTTTAGAAGGAGTGCATTAGCAAGTTATAACTTGAAATTTTAAAATATACCCACAAGGTGTAGCTTGATAATGCACTCCTTCTATAAAATAATAGTGGGTGTACGTTAGCAAGCCCTACAGGAGTTTGCTAACGTACACCCACTTATTTTATAGAAGGAGTGCATTAGCCAGTATAACTAGATTTTTTAAAATATACTCAAAAGGTGTAGCTTGCTAACGTACTCCTTCAATAAAATTGGTGGGTGTATATTAGCAAACCCTTTTTTTAAAAGATTAAGTTCGTTAGATATGCTGATATAACAGGTCTTCGGTTTGAACCCTTGTGGACACACTTTAGCCTTTTTAAAAAAAAAATGCTAATATAGGTTTAAATTTTGACTTCGCAATGTGCATAGTAAATCTTTATTAAAAGAGGTTACACTAACTTAGATAATCTCTATGCCTCAAAAAAATTAGTTTTTGTTATAAGATAGACACAAAAATATCAATATGATAAGTTATATTGTTTTTTAACATAATAGAATCATTTTTCATCTTCAATTATCAACTAAAGAAGCGCACCAAAAAATATATGTTCTTTTTATAATAAGAGTAAAGCATCAATTTAATTAATCCTTCAAATATTCGTTTGTTAGCAATTTAGTTCTTCAAAAAAATTTGTTAACAAATTAGTCCTTCAAAAAAAATATTATGTGTATTTTAAAGGCCAAATTTAATGATATTTAAAATTTTTAAAAAATAATTTAATGATAAAAATATTTAAGAAGACAAAATTAATGATAAAATAAATATTTTCTGAATTAAATTGACGTTTTATTCTTATAATAATAATGAACCGAATTTCTTTTGCTTTATCTTCATCAGTATATTCCAAACATATAGTACGGCCAGGTATCCACGGATGTGTATATATATATATATATATATATCTTAGAAATGAATTATTACATTTCTTCCGATTCGTTTTTCTAATATTATTTTTCTTATCTTGTCAGACAATTATTATTAGAGTATAATAAATTATTATAAATAATTAAATAAATGAGGCATAGCAAGTAATAATAGCCAGGCCTCTCTGAAAACTGCATGCACCTAAAGTGGCTATTTACAGATCAACATCTATCCATGTTTTATATACGCCTTATAAGAATTATCATAATATCATATATGCTGCAACAAATTAAAGACACGTGTGTAACTGACAGGTTTATCTCCTCTTTTAAACACATATTTAGGAGTTTGTTCTTTAATTTTTTTTATCGACTAAATTCACGTACTCTTAAATCTATTCTAAATTTTTTTTATTGAAGTTCGAACTCTCTTTTTGAACTTTTTTTATACCATTTAAACTATAAATTCTTAGCAGAGTTTATGTTTTTATTGGTGAGAATGAAACAACATTTTATAACCATCTGATAACTCTTTTAAGTTCAGTTTTATAAAGTAAATAGATAAATATATTTATTTTAAGAGAGATAATCAATCATTATTCTCTGGATCTCATCTAAAATCTGATTGTGAACATACATTTTTGCAATTCATTGTATGTTTGCCGCGTTTCCATGTGGAAAAAATAATTAAAAACTGATTTAATAAAAAAAAAAAAAAGTAGAGGAAGAACTAATTAATGAATATCCGAGAAAGATATAGATATAAGTAGTTAATTTTTTGGAATTGCACGCAGAGGTCCCTTTCATGAATTCCAAGTACAATATACCACGCTGTAACAATTCTCACCACCAATCCTCTCTTGCAATTACTTAAAATTATCTAACTAATATATATGGTATAATATTATATTTTGGCTCAATAACCACTGAAAATATCTATTTATCCTTTATGTTTTCGAGATAAAATCAACAATAAAAAGAGTATATAAAATACATTTCTGTTTTCAAAATAATCCTGGCTTTTTTTATTCACAATGTATTTTTGCATTCTTTTCATTGTAAAAATTTAATGCAGCTTATAACAAATTCTTCAATTTTGCTGAGAAAAATATATACTCAGGTTCTGTCGTCATTGCCCGCAATTCTATCGACTTCCCGTCACTATTTTTTTTTTATTGTTTTTTTTTTTTATCAATGTGAATCAATTGTGTTTGTTTCAAGATAAGGAATATTTCTTAAGAATGTTAATCTTAGAAATGATATAAGTCTAACTCATTTCAAAAGCTCGCTCACAGGGAGAGGGTTGCTTAGGGTTTTATAAAAGTTATCGTAACTTTTATTCTAAATAATGTGAGACTTTTTCCAACACTTTCCCTCCAATCCCACTGACCTTTTTTTAGCCTAGTTGTGACTTGCTTCCTTTTTTTTTTAATGAGCCTTTATGTTTTTCAAGTTATGGACATTTGTCTCAAAAATTTTTTTCTAGACTTTGTGCTCTTTCTTTTTTTTTCTTTAATTTTTATTTTGCACTATGATTTTTTTTTCTTTGAGAAAGTTGTGATACCATCTTAAAAATAACATAGGTTTAACTCTCCTCAAAAATTAACCCACAAAAAGAGAGTTGCCTAAAACCTTATAAAAGCTATCATAATTTTTATTGTAGGCAATGTGGAACTTCTTCTCCCAATCATGAATATAAGAATATAATATTCTCATATGTTTATTAAAATTTTTTTAAAAAAATATATTTGAGTATCATTTATTCTAGAAAATATCATTTTAGTGTGTTTTTTTTATGATTTTTAGTCTTACAGTAAAAAGTAAATAAATTACTTTTCAAAAAAAATATAAGTAATTTTTTTATTTTATCGGGTATAAGTTTCCTGATTTTTTAATATTAACAAATGTTTTTTGTCAATGTCAACTTTTAATCAAATATTTTCTTTAATTTACGAAAGATTAACCTTATTAGATATAACATTTTTGGGAAACAAACACACCCTACGGGTTACATATAAGAAATTTAACATTTTTAAAATAAAATGTATGTACATATATAAAAAGATTTAAAAAAAATTTTAGTCCCTACAAAATTGATAATTATTTTTTTTTGTTTTAGTTCTTACATTTTTGTTTTGGTCTAACATAATTCAATTTTTTTAATCCATACAAAATTGGTAAAAAAATGTATTTTAGTCCCTACAAAATATTTTTTTATGTTGGTCCAACTTAATTTAAAAAATTTGTTTTTAATCCTTAATGTTAATTTTTTTTATTGCACTTTTTCAAGAGACCAAAATAAAAAATATCAAATTCTAAGGATACAAAATACGAAAAAAATTAAGTTACAAGAACTAAAAACTTGTACTTATTGTAAAATAAAGCTGTAAAAATTAAAAATAAAATTTTTAAATTATGTTAAACCAAAACGAAAATATATTTTCTAGAAATTAAAACAAAAAAATATATATCAATTTTGTAATAAAGACTATAAACTTATTTAAGTGTATATAAATTGTAAAGTGAAGGGGGACTTTTCAAACAAATAATAATGTAAGATGAATATCCAACAGGTCCTTGGTTGGAACTATGTAGATGTACGTTAGCCTATCGAAACTTTTCAAAAAAATAATGTAAGATGAATCTCTCAAATAGTAAGACACTGACCTTATTGATTCAATTGAATTCAATCTGTTTATGATGCGTTTAGAAACACATTTTATTTGAGCGCTTATACAATAAGCTGTTTTAATTAAATAATGACTTAATTATAGTTTTGGTCTCTTTTATTTATATTTTGAGCGATTTTGATCCCCTAAATTTTAAACGAGTAATTTTAGTCTCTCTTGTTTCCAAAACGAGAGATTTTGGTCCTATTATTAGTTTTTCTTTCAAATTAACTACAATTTTTAGTTAATCTAGTAACAGTTTCCCTTCAAATTAATGATGGAGAGATCAGAATCATTTAAAAAAAATATTAATTTAGTGATAATTTTTCACTAAATTAATGACAAGTTTCAAATTTTTTACTAAAAATAATTAGGAAAAAAATTATAGTTAATTTATAGTTTTTGAAAATATACATTGTATCAGTAAATGATTTTAGTTCATCCTATACTAAATTGATTAAAATAATGGCTAATTTGAAAGAAAAACTAACATAAGGACCAAAATCGCCCGTTTTTTAAACAAGGAGGACCAAAATTATCCATTTAAAATTCGAGCAACTAAAATCACTCAAAATAAAAACAAAAGGGACTAAAATTACAATTAAACCTTCAATATATATGTTTTAATTATTATGATTAAAACTATAAAACTTACTTTAAGGTAATAAAAACTACATATTCCAATAAACTCATTTAAAAAAATTAAAAAAATAAGTTGCAAAGTATTTATAAAAACTTTTATTTATAAGCCAAAGAAGTATAAATATTAATAAGAGTACTAGATGCACTAAAAAATTAGAGAGCAGAAATTATTTAACAAGAAATAAAACATTTAAACAGCAAGAATTAAAAGGTAAATTTTTTTTACAAACGTTCCCTTAGTTTTAGTTAGTGGCTTTTAGACATCTCTTGGAGCTCATTTTCCACTTTCCACGTGCGGTTAATTAATATTGTCTTTTGGGTGACTAGGGAGGCCATTATTGAATTACATGATTTAATTTGCTGTAATTTATTTATTTATTTTTTTCATGGTGAATAAAAATAACGAAAATACTAATAATACTTTGTGTTTACAGAACATCAAGAGGTCCTTGTCTATTGAATGAAGTTATATCTATGGTGTTGATGGGAAATAGATCACTTCAGAACACAACGTCGAATTTTTGCATCCAACTCTTAAATGACTTTTCGAGGTTTTATAGAGTTTTTTTTTTCAGTAAGCAAATAATAAATACTTTATAATGATAATATATATTGTGGTTTATGCATTTCAAGTTTGGTTTATGTCTTTTGGTACCTTCGTTAGGTCGTTCTTAGTTTTCATTTTCTTTTTAATTTTGTTTCTCACATTATTTCCCGATATTATTCCCACATGTTGAAGAGTTTGGTTGACAAGGACTTTCTTAATTCCATACTTATTTATTTCACCTCAAGTAAATGGTAATTAACGAATATTATTTAATTTCTAGTTTCACTGTTTTAATTTGATTGGCAAAGTTCCGATAATTAAGCTTAGTGCGTAGTAATTTTTTTCTTATTACATGAAAATACTTAGCTTGGATTTTTTTTTCGCTAACTAGGAGTTAAGCATAGAAAAGATCGTAAAATACGAAAAATAGACTATAATTAACTTGGAGCATGGAATACGTGACTATAATAATATTTACTCAAATAAAGAGGCAGGAGGTTTTGGAGTGAAAGATTTTTCTTGTTTTCTTTTAGGTAAATGGGGCTAAAGAATCTTTGTGGGTGAGAATTTTGCATTATAAATAAGGGTATAATGTGTTTTAATTACGATATGCGAAGAAACATAATTATGTATGGTGGTAGGATCTTTGTAATCTTTTTAGTGGTGAGATTTTGACTTGAACTTAATTTCGTGACAATCTATCCCTTAAGATTGGTAATGAGACTAACTTTGTGTTTTGGCCGATCTTTGATTAGGTGGCAGAATTAGATTATGTGAAAAGTATGATTACCTTTATGACTTATTTGTTTTCTAAATTCCGAAATGTCTCGCAATGTGAGTCCTAGGTGGAGGAGTCTTGGGTTTGGGTTTGAGAACGAAGGAGAGAGTTATTTGGTTGGGAACAAGATTTGTTTGTTGACCTTTTTGTATGAGATTGAGTCATTCACATTACAATATGATGTCAGTGTCGTTTGGCATTGGGATCCTTCAAAGTCATCAGGATCTTATTCCGTCAAATTTGTGTATCTTCAAGCCTCTAAGGATAAGATTCTACTTTCAATTTGGCATTTAAAAGTTTCGCTTAAAGTCTCCTCATTCGCTTGGCAGTATCTCCTAGATCGTGTTCCTCTTAAGATAAATTTGACTACAAGAGGTGTGCAGATCATGGATGTCTCATGCATGTGGTTTGTGTAATGTTGTGTCAGAGTCATCTACATATTTATTTCTTGAATGTGATAGAGTTTCTTTGATTTGGTATAAAGTTTTACATTGATTTGGTGTTGAATCTGTTATTCATAATGATCTTAGACAACAATGTTTACAATTCCGAGACATTATTTGTTTTTCAAAGAAGAGACGACAATTGTGGTATACAATTTGGTTCTCATTGTTTGAGTCATTTAGATAGTTCGAAATCATGTTATCTTTACGGATGAGCCTTGGAACTCTCATTAAGTTTTGGAGATGATTAAGATCCGTTATTGGCTTTGGATCAAAGCTTCTTCATTGTGCTTTACTATTTGATGACAGATTGGTTTCTAAATCCTTTGTATTGCTTGGCCCATTAATCAAGCTAGACGTTGTTTAGCTGTTTGATTTTTTAAGGCTTCGTTTCTTGGTTGAGTTTGGTTTTGTAATTCTTAACCTAGTCTGGTGTTTTTATTTTTTCTTATCATGTTGGTTTGACCTTGTTAATCCTTGACTTGCCTTCATGATTTTACTATATTATTTCTCGAGTATTCCTTATACTCTTTGATAATAATATGGTTTAGTTTATTAAAAAAAATCAAAAAAAAAATGTGAGAAACTAATTATTGTTGGTACTTAGTACTTGTGCACATGCGAGTAACGAGCAAATCAAAACACAAAAAAAAAATATAAATTATCTCTTATATTTCAATTTACAATTTTTTTTTAAAAAAAAAGTTATAAATTCTCTCTAATAATAATTTTTCTACGAAAAGATTATAAACCTTCTTAAGAATCATTTTTTCACTATTTTCTCTCTAAATTAACTTCGTTTTTTTTTTTGTTTAAAGCAGAATATATCCTGTTAGTGTTATTGAAGGATTTTACATAACAGTCAACAGTCTCATATCCTCTAATTTATCAAGCCAAAGATAAGAAGAATCCAATAATTTCAATTTCACCCATAAGAAACCAAACCTTCAGTTGAAGTATAGACAAGAGGTTGTCCATACCCTGTTTTCATTTCAAATTATATAAGTTGAACTTGAACCAAAAACCATGCCTCATTCAAATACAATAATGATCAATTAAAGTCTTGTATTTAACTTGAAAGTTATATGTCACTATATATATACATAGGAACCACAACTAGCAATATTGTAATAAATTAAACTTACATACACCAATAAATTATTGAACAAGTGATGAACAATTTAATGTCCACAAATATATAAATATAAGTTCAATTTTTTATTTATTTTTTTTATATTCAACGGGACACCAAAACTCAAGAGACAATAGTATCCGCACTCCAATTACTTATTTAGCGAAAAAATAATCATAAATAGTCTATTTCTGAAATTTATGAGAGTGTCTCTCACAATTTTAAACTTTTTTTTTTAAAAAACAAAAGTTACATACGCAACTTCATCGTGTCGCCGCACGCTAACAATATTGGATGGCTTTTTGTGCTAAATTCGTTTTCAAGGCCAGCAAGTATTATATTGTTTTTATTCTAAATATTATTGTATCCTACGTACTCTTTCGTTTACTTATGCATCTTCAATAAGGAACGAAATTAAAAATAATAATAAATAAAAAATAAAAATAGATCCCTTAATGTTTACCATTAATGTTTTGTAGTTTTTGATAATCAAAACATACGTCATTATTACTATTATTGTTGTTGTCTATGGCAACTACATCATTGCATCCCCCACATACATTATGTCACCACCAAGTCCTACTTATTAAATTAAATACATCAATAAAAGAATTTAAATTAAGGAATTAATAGTTCTTTCTAACTTTATCAAAATTTAATTTATTTTAATACCAAAATTTATTTTTTAGTAATTGTTCATGGGCACACAATAAATAATTATTAAAAAGAAAATTTAGTTTTTAAAAAAATTTTATTTGTTTCCTTAAATTCAAAAAAAATAATTAGTGTTTACTTTTTTATGGTGATTCAAAATATTTATTAAAATGTATTTAATATAATGTGTTTTATATTCCTTTTTTAACTTATTATTATGTGTTCATAAGATCATATTAAAAAAACAAAATTTAATTAATCGTTAACTTTACAAAATATCATTCGAGTTAATTCCTATATTCCAACAAATGTGAATAATCAATAGTGCTTAATTGTATAAAAAGAAAATCAACAGATGCTTGATATAATGACTTTTGTTTTTGTCACTACTCACTAAGTTTGACACAATTTTTTATTTTAGTCTTTAAATGATATCAATTAATACAAGAATATGTGTCTAAAACTTCATCATTGTTTAGGGACTAAAACAAAGATTGTTATCAAATCAAATATAAAGACCAAAAATCAAATAATATAGACTAAAGCATAAGCTTAATTAAATTAACAATTTAATCTCTTTACGTGTCATTATTTTCATTTTAATTATTATACTAATTAAATAACTATTTTTTTTCGTTACATATACCTAAATTTAGGTTTTAATCCATATTATTTATTTAGTCCCAAATATTTTTCATTTTATTTCTTAAACAAGGATGAATGTTTGCCATATATATGTTCTTAAATTTGATATTATTTAGAGACTAAAATTTTGAATTTAGGAATCAAAATGAAAAATATTGTTACTTATAAAGACTAAAATAAAATGGTGCGAATGAGGGTTGACCCGAGTAGTTGGCGCCTTGGACTCCTGCTTGTCAAGTTTGGGGTTCAACGTCCCATTCTGTTGAATTTATCCCTTATTGGTGGGCGATTTGTAGACTCTACTGTAACTCCTCTCTAAAGGTTATGGTATGCCCGAAGTCCCTGACCCTGGATGTGGACGGGATAGACCGACCCCTTAACTAAACTTTTACTTATAAAAAAATAAAAAATAAAATGATAAAGACTAAAACGTAATATTGATACTTGTAGGGATTAAAATGAAAATAAGTGACATGAATAAAGACTAAATTGTTCATTTAACCAAAATATAAATATGTCGACACTTGTAAAAATCAAAATGAAGTATTCTTTTCACATAGAGACCAAAACAAAAATGAGTGATATATATTGAAAATAAATTGTTATTAACTTAACAAAAAATTATATAGTCAATAAAGAAATATTATAAGGCCTTTTTTAAAAAATTATAATTATTAAGAAAACATTAATTAATAATCTTCTAAATTTATTCTTATTTTCTTTCTTCAAAATATTAATTATATTATATTATTATTTTTAAAAAATAAATAACAATTAAAAAAATATCTTATACTATAAAACGGGATGAGAAGTTTTTTTTTATATTTCCAAAAGGGAAAAAAAAGGATAGAGAAGATTTAACCCTTATAGCATATAAACACATGGGTTATTCGGATGCGCCTCTAGAAGGAAGATGGGATTAACACTATCTCTATTGAAAGTGACACCATCTTTTTTATATATAAGAATTATAAATTTATATACTAACAAGGATAGTGCCACTCCCAATAAGGATAGTGTTAATTTCATCCATCCTCTAGAATGGTGCCATGTCTTAGCCAGGCCCAGGCCCAACCAAACGCAACACAATAATGGAAGTGGTTCTTGTTTGCATGCCATTCAATCTCAATAATGTTTATTTTAATTTTTTAATTTATTTTTTCTTCTTTAGCATAAAGGAACGAACAAGAGAAACCCTTCAATGACACACTAATGTCTCTTCCTAAATGCAACGATTGTGAGAGATTGACAATCAGTTGATGATACAGGGCTGGCCATAGATATTTGCCTAATTTTTTTACCTAATTTTAGGCATATAAATATAAATATACAAAATAAGTTCTATATACTCACACTATTTATATATAACTTATTTACTTTTTATGTTTAACTATTTATTAATATAAAAAATCAAAAAGTAAAATTAAAAATATAATTTAATTAATATTAAATGAGTTGTAAATAAAATGTGTATTTAAATTTTGTAAGTACACCGATTATTATTGATAATATATATAGTGGAGATCATAGAAAAGAATCATTATGTATGCATAGCATAACCAGAGAATAATGGTACTTAATTAAACATGAAAAACATGTATAATAATTTATGAAAATACATTAAAATAGCGACAAATATCTCTTATGTATTGAGTATGAGTGGCAATATATAGAAGGGAATAAAATAAAGTATTCTTTATTCTATTATGAATCTAGTCATGTATTTATTGTATATTTATTTTGTTAGTTATCATTGTCTTTAGTGCTTAGATTAAGTTAGTTGTCTCTTAACTAACTCTAAGCACTAAATGCGGTTATAGCTAATAGAATAAATATACAATAAATACATAACTAGATTTATAATGAAATAAAAAACACTTTATTTTATTCTGTTTAAGAAATGACTTGAAAATAGGTGAAATGTTTTCCAAGATTCTTTAGAATCCAAAATATAGTATACTAATATGTGATAAACATTTTATTTTATACTAATAAAATTGATACCACATTTTAGAAGTGGGAGACTGACTTGACATAATGCCAAGCAACAAGGAAAGCAAAAGAGGTGCAATAACTTATTGGCAGGCAAAGTAATTAAGGTCGATGCTACATATATAGGTAATATCTAATAATGTTTTTGCTGTAAAAATCTAATAATGCTTTTAAAGAAATAGGAAATGTGTAAATTTTGTAACTGCGTCCTTCACTTCATGCTAGCTTGGAAGGCAGTTTGGAATTTGGATGTGGTTACAATCTATTGGGTACTTGAGAGTTAGGGACGTCGGTTTGTAAAATGTCCTCGTCCTCTGATGGAAAATGAGTATCTGAGAGGATTCTTACCATCAAAGTTATCAATGGCTAGGGTTTGAGGTAATGGGATTGAATAATATGTACTGTGGCTAGGTGCGTCTCCTAATATTTTATATGACTCTGCTAACCTGCAAGGGTTGAACCCTCTTTTGTTGGGCCTTTGGGATATGGCTTCATTAAGCCCATCATCCCAGTCTAGAACCTCTCCCAGTATGTATGGGCCTCCAGTGATGTTGGGATACTTGTCCACCACTTAGTCTTGGGTATTGTTTGACGGACATGTTAAAACTAAACTTAACAGGATATTATGGGAACACATGTTAAAACCGAACATAACACATAATGGAGCATTTGTTTTCAGGTAAGTAATGTTGTAATTTCTGTGAATGTGAACATGAGAATGTGATGCTTTCATGTTTGTTTCATGTTTTGAAAAAATATACATCGATATCATTTTTTTCAGGAATGTTATTTGGCTGTATTTTTCATAATTTCTATTCTCACAGTGAAATGTAGATAAATTACTTTTCTATGAGAATATAAATACTCCTGTAGTTATTTTCTATTTTATCTTATAACTTTCTTATTTTTTAATTGTAACAAATATTTCCATCGACGTTAATTTTATTTTTAACCAAATATTTTCGTTCATTTATCCAAAAATAATATTATTGGACATAACATTCTTGAAAATAATGTGATTCTCAGGAATAATATTAATTATCTTGAAATAAACACTCCTTATACGTAATATTATGTTTTGTTTATTTTAACCCGCATTAAACAAAAAATAAGACATATAATCTTATCTTGTTCTATTTTTTTTATCTCTTTTCGACTACTAAATACTACTTTAAGAATAAGAAGGTTAAATATTAAAAGAATTCCTATGTGCTCTCGTACTCTTTTTAGATTTTTTTCCTTTGCCAAAAATACAGTATTGCTTCCTAATATCTTTTAAAAGTTTTACTTTTTGGTCCTTAACATTTCTTTTTTATTTTCTTTGATTTCATAAATTCATTTTTTGTTTTGATTTTGCATGTTTTTTTGTTAAGTCCATTAAATAATTAACAAAAAAGACAAAACAATATAATTTTGGTTAAAAAAAATTAAAGAAACTCTAAAGTAAAATAACGTTGTTTTATCATTTTTCATTAATTATTTATTAGAGTTAACAAAAATTTAAAGGATAAAATTGAACCAAAATCGAATCAACAAAAATTGTAGAAAATAAAATAAAACTTTGAATATATATAGAGAGAGAGTAAAGAGATATATCAGTGTAGTTTTGCCTTTTAATTTGCTGTCCACAAGGCAGTGCATTAGAGATTATTAGAGAGTGATTTACAAACAAATTGTGGTTCTCAAATTATGGATAAAGGTGTGTGATGATACCTAAACAATCACAATAGATAATTTTAAATATTCATTACAAAATGTAACATTGTCACATATGATCTTCATCATCAGACAATTTTTTTTTTAAAAAAAAATCTTTTTTAAGGTTTTGTCATATTCTATGCCTTTTGCGTTAGATCCAAAAATAAAGGAACAGAGGAAATCTTTTTGTTGGAATATTTTTAGAGAGCTGCACCTCAATAATTGTGTACTGAATGAGCGGGTTACCTTCACTAAAAAATTAGCATAATTATTGAAAAATCTTAACTAATACTCATTTATTATACATTAACGAATAGTGTTTTGCTATCCATTGTCCTTAGGACAATGATTAAGTAACTCATGAATGAAAATTTTGTATTTAAAATAAGACATGATATTTGGTGCCTTAAAAGCACTCACTATTTAAGTAGTCAAATGCAGTAAAAAAACTATTAGAATATCTAGTTTTTTATATTTTCGAGAGATAAAATAATATGCACTTATGATTGTTTTTCTACTTCTAGTAACATTAACTAGTGCTCTAAGGGCACTATATATCAAGACTCTTAAAATAAATTGAAAATAATTTCGTAGCATTAAATATTTTTCACTTTCCAACACCAAATTTTCATTAATGGGTTGCTTATCCATTACCCTAAGGGCAATGGATAACAGAACCCTAACAAAATATTATAACCACATTGTTTAACAAGACCCATAACTATAAATTAAAATTGAGCAATAGTCCTTACCAACAAATTAAATGATGCCCTTTCAAAACACACTCGAATTCAAAACAGTTCCAAAGAAAAAAAAAAAATGAGGGAGCTATGGTGTAAGTAACTAGGAGTGTTCATGGGTTCATTTCATTTGAGTTTTGGTGTAATGTAAAATATCTAAATCAATAATGACGAATTGGTTTGGTTTGACTTGGTTTTATGAATTTTTTTCTCCAAATACAAACAATACTAAACCAAGGAAGATTTGATATTACTTCAAAAAAAATTACATTCTACTTATAGTCTACCATGATTTTAATTTACTTTTACATTCTAAATGGTCGAAAGGATTATCTCCTATATAAGAAAAAAGTGTAAATATGTTTTTACTCATTGTAAGATTTATGACTTTTGGTTTTAGTCTTTATAAAGTTTTTTGTTTAGTTTTTATTTCTTTAAAATATTTCTATTTAATTCTAGTCTTTTTCTTCGTATAAAAGAACGACTAAAATAGAAAGAAATTAATAAATTTAAAGATAAAAAACTAAAGAAATTTTTTGTAAAGATGAAAACTAAACATTTTAGTTTTTCAAGGACAAAAAACATATTTTTTTTTTACAAAGATTAAAACCAAAGAACATAAATTTTATAAAGACCAAAAATATATTTAAGTATATAAAAAATTACATATAGGAGAAAAAAATCATTTCCTACCTAGGTTGTAAGTCAATGTGACATCAATCAGATTCAAATGATGCCCTTTTTATCTTAGTTTTGGTTATTTTTCATCATAATATACTATATATCACAGATATGGAATTACCAAGATCTTGTAACCCATTAGTTTTTGGACGAAGATCTTGTAACCAACTGTTTTTTTTTTTTAGTTTTGGTCAGCATCTTGTAACCCACTTAAGTCCCTCCATTAAATTTTATCATGTGATTAATATCTGCACCATCACAGTTTGGTGCACCACCACCTTTATTTTGGTCAATTCGTAACAAAAAGAATCATTCTTAAGGGGTGGTGGCATTAGTAACCACCTTTTATCTTGCGTCTCTCTTACAAGGACACAGAGATTGGCACCACCACAGTTAAGAATGAGACTATCCTTTTCCAGACATCAGCATCCAGAATGGTGAAAATGAGAAAGAACCTCTCTTATTTTCTTGATGACACGATTCAAAAATACCATTCCGGATACTAACGTCTGAAAAAGGGTGATTCCCTTCCTAATTGAGGTGGTGCTAATCCCAGCGTCCCTCTTACAAGCATGAGTGCAACCCACTTAAGCCCCTCTATTAAGGTCTGTCATTCTGTCTCATGTGTCTTGTTTGTTGACACAAAAAAAAATGATAAAAAAAAAAATCTCTTGTTCACACACTTGATTGAGTTCGAGAGAAGAATTAAACAGATGATGAAACTGTTGATATCGAGAAATTATATGTTCACAAACAACTGCCCTGACTAAGATTATTCTTGACAGAACTGAGAAAATCTAATATTAAATTTTGAATACAAGATCTAAGGTTTCCCAAAAACAAAAAAAAAGAATGACAAGATCTAAAACAAATTACCAGTAAACTGAGCAGCAATTTTCAGGTGCTTGGATCCCCTATGTGGCTCCAGGTTTGGGTTTATTTTTTCTTTGTCAAGCCTCCAGGTTTTTTATAAATGCACGTTTGATTTAGCTTATGCACCACCAAAATCATAGTTTACCTTGGATTAGAATCGTTTTTTACCACAAAACCATGTTTGACAATTTTAGGTCATAATTAATCCTAAATACAAAATTTAAATTTTGTAAAAGTAACTTTTTGTTGCTTTTACTTTTCCCTAATCATTTATGAATCTATTCAAACTATAAACCTAAACTTTGAGTATCCAAACATAACTCTCTCTTGTAATCAATTTTTCAATTTTAGTTTTTCAAACGTAAATTAATTATACTCATAATCAATTTTGCTTAAAATCAATTAACACGATTAATTCTGCTCAAAATCAATTATATTACTACGGTATCCAAACATGCACTAAGCCTATAAC
The DNA here is from genome assembly GCA_037177725.1 of Cyamopsis tetragonoloba. Taxonomy (NCBI): domain Eukaryota; kingdom Viridiplantae; phylum Streptophyta; class Magnoliopsida; order Fabales; family Fabaceae; genus Cyamopsis; species Cyamopsis tetragonoloba. The sequence goes on from CM074119.1 coordinate 68,904,303, forward strand.
CGTTCAAGTCTTGTCTATTTCTCACCACCAGAAAAGGTTTATCAATTTATAACTTGTGAAATATTTCCAATTTAAAAAAATGTGAACTAAGAACTCAAATTTCTGTTGGCCAAAAGAAAAAATAACTCAAGTTTCTAGCTTTCTTTTTTGGTGAAAAAATCAAGTTTCTAGCTGAGAAACTTGCTGCCACATTGGGAATGCAATTCTTGGCTGACTTGGCCCAACTGTTATTATTTTTTTCTAAACAATATTTTTACAAATGAATACATACAACAATGATTCAACTCTATTTAATCCAACCCAAGTTTAATCAAATTGAATATGTTCAGAAAATTAGTCAACTAGTATAATCAAACTCAATTGACTCGGAAAACATTCCTCCCAACTCAACCTGTGTGTAGCTCACGTGCATAGTGGTATGGAAAATATTAACATCATGAGTGACCTTTTTGCCCTATGCATTAATTTATGTTGATTCCAACTTGAGATACTTATAGAAAGTTAAAGGCAATCACAGATCAAGTCAGAAGTTAATTCATCCTGCATACTCTCACAGAACGTTTCATGCTCGAGGGCTCATCTACTTAGCTTCTAATCTATCTAATTAGAATTTTAAACGAAAGCAGATCATGAACCTTACAAGAATGCATAAGGTACATTTCAAATCAATTGTAAGACACATCCATAATTTTGACATCCAAAATCAAACTCACTAGAAACATTCTGGTAGACAGCATTAACTTGCAGGAGTTTCAACTTTTAAGCCACTGTCTGTTGAACTCACCAAGTTTGGTGTGCTATCTGATGCTTTTACAACATTTGGGAGGTACCTCCAACAGCGCTTGTGAACTCCACTAATTTTTTTCGGAGCATCTGCTGCTGGCAAGCCTGCAATAAGTTCTATGATATCAAAGAAAGCCAGACAACAAGCTCTAAATATTGCTTCAGTACTAATGCTTCATACAAGATACACTGTTTTCAGCACATAATGCTTCATGCAATATTATTGCAGCAACAAATTTCATTGTAAGTATTTGTCAAATACAACTTCAAACATAAGCAACAGATACATACACAGTAGTCATATAAGAAAAATTTATGAGATTCATAACAGGTCATAAATAATTTGACACGGAACATGAATGAAACAAACAGAGAAAGTTGCCCCTATACAAAGAACGAAAGCTTTTGAAATCATCAGGATGTCCAAGTTTCCTACTTGATTTCTTCTATAAGATGTCATAGAAAAATATTAAGATTTGCCTAGACAAACACTTGCATGAAAAACCCCACTGACAGGAAATTCATTAATTGATGTGTGAGTGTGTGTTTGTCTAGTTCTCATTTTTGGCAGTAATAACAAATTAAAACTACAATCAAAATGGAAGAATGGAGGTGTGCCTTTTTAGTGATTAAAAACAAGGGAAAAATTTTGCTCGATCAAAGATCAGGAGCCACGCAGTGAAAATGTGAGAAAGAGTATTCGAGAGTAGATTCAGACAAGGTGTAAGCATATTAGAGAATCAATTTGGCTTTATTCCACGGAGGTCAACCATATAGGCTAAATACTTTGTTAGGATTAGAGACAATAGGATAGGAAAAGGAACCTTTATTGATGTGAATTCTGTACACAAGGTAGCCCAGAGCTAGGCTCCAACAGAGAATGTCTCTGTCCAATGATCGTTTACAATATCGAACTCACAAACTAACTCCTCCTATACAGTATTTATACATTCACAGAATAACAGAAAGGTATAACTAACTAACTGCTTTAACAACCCCTTTCTTCTTTCTAGAGTAAACCTTCCAAGTCTTAGGCCTATCATCATTAAGTAATACATTAGGACCCTGCTCCCTAACATACTTACAGCAGGATTTGATGGAAATTAGAAAAATATATATTCTAGATCTTTAGAAAATAAAGGTCACAAAATCCATTGCTTTCCAAAATTACCAGACTTTATTCAGACCATCGTGTTTTGCAACCTCAGCATAATAAATAACTGCAACAAAATCTCCCTAGGTGATCGCATACACAACACAGCCAACTTTAAGTAAACTCTACAATCTCAAAAGTAGGGATCCATATGCACCACAGTATTATCAGAAATGTTGAAAAATAATATAGCTCAGAAACAGATTCAACTGCGAAAAAGTATTAAATGATGCTACAGTCAACAGTTTCTAGGGCATCGAAATTGACCAAGGCACTACTTATTTTAGTTTGCAACTCAAGAAGGTAATGAAGCTTGTCCAATAAGATGAAACACAAACACCTAATTAATCCTTTAGGGAGATTCCCTACACGTTTCACTAATCTAAGTTTTAATTGATTACGGAAAATCTAGGCTTATCGGACAAGATTCTCGACGTAGCCAACAGTTCTTTGGCAGAATAAGAGTGCAGCATGACAGAATTTGTTGTAAATAGTAAAAGAAAAACAGAATAACAAAAAGTCAAAAACATAGCTAATGCAAGTTATGAGACTAACTAACCATTTTTATGGGCAATCCCCCATGCCTTGCCATGCCTTCCATCCTGCCAAAAATATATACATATAAATATAACTAAACGAAAATGAGACTCTACAACTCATGAGAAACAAGGAAGAATAAAACAGCATCTTTAGGAGATAAGCATTGGAAATAGTAGAATTCTTATAAAATTGATAGGATATAAAGTGTAAACCATAGAAAGGGGCTCTCACCTTGTAGAGATTGATTTTAGTGATCTCATAAGAAACTTCTTGCCAATGTGTCTTGGCCATGTGGTAGCCAATTCCCCAGTTAGGTAAGAACTGAGCCACCTCAAACAAGTTCTTCTTCTTTCTTCGCTTTGATTTCTTAGGGTTTTGAGCAACAGCAGCAGAAGGAGAAGAGGTGAGGGTTCTGATGAAGTTGAGTGAAAACCTGTACAAGGAAGAGTTTTGAACTCTGTTACCCAGCACACTCGCCATTGCTTCTTCTCTATCTCAGCAGCAGTTGCTGCCCAAAATGAAAAATAAGAATTAACAAGTGACAATTTTGAAGATAAAATAAAATAAGCTACTTTTGAATTTAAACTGACTTTATATTTTACACATTAGTTTTGGGTGTGTTTAGAGACACAACTTAATTAAGCATTTATACAATAACCTCTTATTAAATGAGTTCTTATTCATAAATAAAATTATGAAAATTACTTGGAGAAGCTAAAAATAGCTTACTTTAATTAGTTCCTCCAGGAAGCGTACGAAAATAAGCATAAAAAAGCTTATTAAGACTTGTAAGTTTTTTCTATAAGCTGCAGATAAGCTCTTCCATAAGCATTTTTTATTTGTAGCTCTTACAAAGCATGTGTCTTTTTGAGGGAAGCAAGATGTTCAGAGGTAAAATGTTTTGCAACAGCTACGAACTTAAAATGCTTATTCTTCCTTTCTTCCTTTATAGGTATACAGATATACTGTAAACAGAAAAGTGTAACTTTCTTTGAACTCAGCCAATATTATTGCTCATTAATAGAAAACAGACTCACAGATAATACCAAAAAGCAATTAAACATTTGATAAACTAATACAGAAATACTGGAGTTCTCTAAATTCAAGATCCAAATTCCAACAGCGGAGTTCAGAAATACAACCACCAACAATTGTTCTTCACTTCTTTGTATGAGACAAATCATAATCTTAACAGACTAAGACATTTTATCAAACATGTAAAGTGCTGCAGTACTTAAGAACATAAAATCTCAGAGAAGTCACACAATCTACCATGATCAGATGACTCTTATCTTTCATTGAATACATGATAACTTAGTCAATTAGCGTGCAATCAGAATGATAACTTTACAAATTACAAGAGGAAATAAGAGCTCAAATCTTCATAGAATTATGTAAATTATACAGAAACGTCCTCTTACAAACTTATAAGAAAACCATTATACTAATAATTTTACCTTTTATTTTTCTCTATATATTATTTTCTGCTTAAATCTATGAGTCACGCCCGCGTGGGAGCTCTATATGGAGTATTGCCATTGTTATGCGCAAATAACATTTTCAAGTTCTACAAGTAATGAGCGTAGCGTTGGGAGAGAGAGAGAGAAAGAAAGAGAGTAGTTACCTGGTTTATAACAGAATATGAGAATGTCTGCGAGGAAGAGAGGGAAGAGTAGGAAAGTGAAGACGAAATGGCAGGCGTGATGCGCAACGACACTGACGAATTTGGGGCAAATCGGGCAATCAAAAGTGAAGTAGGAGCATCAAAACGCAGCAGCGTTTCATTTACCAAAACGCAGCAATTTAGTACCCATAGTTCGTAAATTTTGCAATTTTGATTTCGTAGTTTTAATTAAGAGATTTTATTTTATATTAATAGAATTTAATTTAAAGCGTATAAATTGAATTTTTGTCCAAATTAAGATGACTAACTATTATGATAAAAATTGTAATTAATTTTTTTTTATGATCTAGAGTCACTGACGAATAATAATAGATAAAGGTATTAATAAAAAAAAATATATGAGTATTCATCAATTAAATATATTTTACGCGGTGATCCAAACCAATTCAACTTAAAAAATTATTCAACTTAGAGTTGGGTATACGGACCGAAATCCACGGATAAATGGATTGGGCAGACTTAAGCCTAAGGATGGGATTAGCACCATCTCTATTGGGAGTGACACCATCCTTTTTATAGGTAAGAATCATAAATTTATATACTAAAAAATATGGTGTCACTCCCAATATGAATGGTGCTAATCTCATCCACCCTAAAAAAATAGGACCATTTTAGATTGTGAGCTTAACGGACCTAACCATTTACCCATGGGTTAAACGGATAAAATCCGCAAACTCCGCAGGTATCCGCTTAAAATTTTTAGTTTTTTTTTATGTTAAAATAAGTAAATTTGGTCTAATATTTTTGAAAATTTTCTAACCCTTATATGCAATTTTTTTAAAAGTAAAGTATTATAAAGTAAAAAAAATAATATTATACACTTTTTTAAAGTAAAGTTGTAGTGTATAACCAAAAAAAATGGTAAAAAAAATTCTGCAAAAAAAAGTGTCTTTTTTTGTAAAAAAAAATTGCTTATGCGGATGTCCGTGAATTTTTCGGGCGGTCTTGGAATTGACAAAATTAAGTTCATTTATGATGCGGGACGATCCTTGTCTCGCGGACCATCCGCATAACCAACTCTAATTCAACCCACTCATTGTCAGGTTCAACCTGAACTTACCTATTGAGATCTAACCTCTATTAGTTTGATATTAAGTTTAGAAACTTTGAAACAACTGATGACACAAGTAAACCCGATGACAATACCATTTTAAAATTTGTTTATGCTAGTCTTTTCTATCGAACCTAATTAGTAAAATAACGATTGAAAAATATTTTAAAATTTTAATGTTAATCTATATTTGAAATGCTTACTTGTAATTCTAGTCCCTAACTTAGTTAATTATCCGATTTTAGTTTATTTATTTTCAATTGTACGATTTTAGTCTCTTACTTTTGTCAATTATACAATTTTGGTCTCATAACCTTGAATTGTGTAATTTTGGTTCCGAATCATTTTCAATTACGCGATTTTAATTATTTTGACCATCTCTCATAAAAAAACTAATGGCTAATGCTGCCAAACTTATATAATGAATTTTTATTTGTGCAATTTTGGTTTGAAATTTTTTAATTGCATGATTTTGTGCTCATACGCACTTTATGTTATTAGTTTGATTGTGTTAACTGTTAGCTTCTTAATGAAAATTGATTAATTTAGGAAAATGACACAATTTTAAAAAGTTGAGGGAACCAAAATCTCACAATAGACAAAGTTGTGTACTAAAATTATATAATTAAAAGTTAGTGGTCAAAATCGCACAATTAAAAAATTGAAGAACTAAAATCACTCAATTAAAAGTGTAAGAACTAAAATTTCTTAGGAGACCAAAAATGCATTGAAAAATGTATTGTTTTTTTTTCATAGAAAAATAGTACAACTGGAACCGGGACACAATGCATTGTGTTTGGAACTGGAGTTGATTAAACATAATATTTTGAATATTTAATTAGTACCGTAAAATATTCAGGGTTTTACTAACAATTGCTCTAAGAGTAATGGGTAAGCAACCCATAAATAAAAATTGATAATTAAAAGTGTAGTATTTAATGCTACAAACATATCTTTATTAATTATGATTTTTAATACTAATTTTTATTTATGGGTTACTTATCCATTGTCGTTAGGGCATTAATATATATTAAGTAATCAATGTAGTTAAAAATTAATATTTTTTTTGTTGGACAACTCGATAATCTAACCCAATTGAAATTGGTTCAATTGATATTTTAAAAGTTTTTTCCCTTAACCAGAATCAAACCAACTCAAATTACTTTTTTCAATTTGATTTTTTCTTAAATTGAACCAACTCAATTCACATGATACCCGTAATAATAAATAGCTTAAATTGAACGGAAATTAGACAAGAGACTAATTTTCACATTATTAGAGTTGAAACCGCTTAATTAAAATTATAAGCGCTAAAATTACATAATTAACAAACTATAACGAATAAAATATAATTAAGCCCTTTTTTTATACTGGTCAACGTCTCAAATTTTGTTTTTTAAGAATATGCGGTTCTCAACATGGACTCTATTCGACCAAAAAAAATGGACTCTAATGGGCTTTCGTTTGGGCTGGTTAGGGTTTCACCTAACTCCGGAAACCAAGCAACTTTCACTGCAAGCACAGGATCCGTTCGATCACGTTGATCTGATACTAGCCGTCCGATCAAACGGCTTCTCATTCTATATAGCCAGGCAATGAACCTTTGATTCCGCCGTCTGTTATCTCTTCTTCTTTGCCTCTGCTCTGCATACGAAATTAGGGTTTTTTAACAATCTCGTTAGTCTCTGTTTTGCTTTGAATTTGGAATACTCACTACGCTTCGCTATCTGGTCGATGTGGATTATTTCAATTCCCATTCGACTCGTTCCCTAGAAGCAATAGTGATTTGTGTTGTTCCTTCATATTACTCCCGAAACCCCTTTTTACCTTGTTGCTTTTGGGAGAACACTGGAGCAACTAAATTCTATATCCTAGCAAAAGTTCAGTTTTTATTTTTAAGTTTTCGATTTTTCGTTCATTTTTTAACTGGGGTTACGCTATTTTCAACTGTGATGAGCCTACAGACCTGTAATGATTTGCGGTCATGATCGCAAACATTAATTGAACATCTAAGGGACTGAGTTATCTATAGCTACTTCCAGTTTTTAATCCTTGTGTTTTGAATTTTGATTTTTTATTACTCGTTTTGAATTTTGTTTGATTTTTCTCTGTTTATATTTGTTGGTTTTATATTGTGTATTAGTGTTTGAAAGGCTTCATTATTCGATAGATTTTTGCTTGCACTGTTTTAAGTGTGTTTGGCAATGTATGATTGAAGCCGAGATGTGTGTTCCCCTCGCTATCCATTGCTGCAATTTTAATGCTGTGCTTGGACGTCGGGGAACAAAATCCCACTTTTTTATTTTTGATTTTATGGTTCTACTCTGAATTGAAATAGATTTTTTGTTTTTGAAACCATTAGAATTATCCAGTTGCACTTAAAGTTTGTTTGCTGGTTTTGCTAATTAGTTACATTTTTAGCTTTTAGAATAATTGCAACTTCGGTAGATAAGGATGAAGCAGAATATGATAATCCAACACTTGATCTGAGATAGTCACTAGTGATTATAAATCATTCGTTATGCTTCTGAATCTATAGGTTTGTCTCTCTTGGTTGCACACATCTCAAAAGTGACGTTTTTGTGCTCATGTTAATTTCAACCTATAGACTAAATTAATTTGTGAATAAAACTGTCCATAAACATCAAACCAATGGATTACAGGTTGAAATCCATTTTTTTTCAAATGTTGATCTTCGTGTCTTGCCTATGTTGATTTGCTTTTTTGTCTTAGTTATCATTCATCAAGTGATGAAATTGGAAAAATCTTAGGACACCTTCCTACACAGCAGTTGTTGCTGTGGATGAGAATAAAATTTCCATGCTGATGATGAGTTTGATAGAATTTACTTCAATTATGCACTCTGAATATCATAACACTCTTTGCTAACAATTCATCTTTGAAGGTTGTGCACTTTGAATATCATAACACTCTTTGCTATTGTATTCATGTTTGAAGGTTCTATATCTTATCTAAGTAACAGAGTGATTGATTTGCTGAAATGTTTTAGTCATGATTTGCTTTTATTCAACATCACCTATGGTTACACTGGCATGTAATTTGATAGATAAGCTTATTATTGCTTGCTCTCTTGAATGAGTTTTGCTTGATTTTTTTCTTCACTAAAAGTTTCACTTATTAGATATTAATGAATATTTATAATTTATTTGACATAAATTTAAAATATGTTTAATGGATAAAACAATTTTTAACTTTTAATAAAAATATTTGTAAATTTTTAATTGCAAACCAGTTATTTTTGAATATTGTATTGCTTTTTTGATTGGCCATCCGGCTTTATCGTCCTTGCTCTATATCTGTTCTTAATTCAACAACATTGAAAGAGTAATAGTATTCTTATCATTTATGGTCAACTGAATGTTTTTGGTTTAGCTGGCTTTTAAACAAAGGGGTTTTTTTGTTTTTTTGGTCAACTGAAGATTCATTCAACAAAGCAAACATAAAGAAGTACAAAGTTCCAAACTCAGATTAGTCAGATATATTATACAATATCAAACCCAATTTCATATACCCAGATCACCTAATTATAGAACCCATCTGAGTTTGGATTGTAATCTGTGATAAAACAGGACAGTAAAAGAACCATTATAGCACAGTTCGCTCACTGGTACTAATAACACTCCAACACCATCATCCATCCTTAGAGCATCACAAATGTCACAGGGATCAACACCTCACCGCCTACAAGATCATTAACAATATAATCATCGTCATGTTCAGGCACTAATTTAGAGCTTAGATCTGGTACTAATCTGAGACAGAAACATTCTATGACTGAACAGTGTTATCCCCCGCCATTGGATCACAATAAAACGGTAAAGGTGCGAACTTGGCCGGTGGATAACACTTTGCATCCAAAACTTGAGCATGGCTGGTGTCCAATACACAGAAAGTACAGATTTTGCCTTAGATCTAGTCCAACCATGCATGAAAAGCATGTTCTTCTCTCCTTTACTAAACAGAAGAAAAAGAAGAGAAAAAGATGACCAAAACCTAAACTAAAAGAAGGGAAAAGAAAAGGTAAAGTAGTCACACGCATGCAAAACACGACGGAGAGGCCAGAAGCAATTAGTGAAGTTTTGAAAAAAATTAAATACATTTTTATTTTTTTAGAACTTTACGTATGTTACCTAGTATATGTTACCTAGTATCGCTAAATACACCACTTTTTTTAAAACCAATCAGAAACAAAAAATCATTTCTTTTTTTACTGCTCAGATGATATCTGCGAAGATAAAACAAAATATGATGAATAGAGGTAAAGAAATGAATCCAATTTTGATAGGGATAAAGTGAATGTTAAGCAGATAACACTTGTTCATATCAATCTTTGCTGATTGAAGAAGGTCAAATTTGGCACATAAGCCGAGACGGATTCAATGAACGCAACAAGTAGTAACGTTGAAGTGGATCTACGTTAGTGTGGATCCACTCCTATCCAAATATGCACTCAATCTTTCCAATATATTATTGTTGTTTATGACACTATGATATGTAATGATGTGTATTATTTTTATCTTTAGTTTCTTAATCTGTGCAATATTGTACAAATTAAAAAATTTTATGTTAAAAATAATATAAAATAAAAATTTATATTAAACACATGAAAAAATTATAATCCGATAAACAAGATGTTTATAAAATGAGTCTTATAAAAATATTGTGGTATGTCATCAAAACATTGTGCTTTTCTTATTACTTAAATTTGACATTTTGCCTAATTTCTATTATAATGTCTCCAAAAAAAAATTGAGCCTTATCACAATTTTTTTTAAAGTGAAGTCTTATTTAAGATATGTATTCATTTTTTTAACCTTTGTTATTGAAAATTATAACATCTACAAAATTAAAAAAAAGCACCTTGAAAGTGTCACATAGGTGTAGGCTCAGAAGTATTAATTATATTCACTATCTTTTTATTGATTATAACGGTAGTAAAAAAAAATCAATAATTGTCTTTTGAAAATCTTATATCTATGACTAACAAATTTTTCAAAAGCATTTTATATTTAACATCGGAGAAAGTATTATAGCATTGGTTATGTTAGTTATCCTAAGTGTAGTTAAATAAATATTATACAAACATATTAGAGTATGTGTAAATGATTTTCTTTGTTTATACTGAAAAAAAGGAAGATTTGGTTTTTTTTAAGTTCCTGTAATTTTAAAATTACCTAATTAGTTACTAGTTTTGCCAAAAAAAAAAAGTTATTTTATTCTTTATTTACTAATTACTTTTAATGTTGTTTAGTGGTAAAAAGAATAAAATATATAATATTAGTGCTGGTTTATTCCAATTTCTAATATTATGTTATATAAAGAAAAATGTCTAATATTATTTTTTTAGATAAATAGGTAATAATAATTTTTTGTTTTATTTTATTATTTTTTATAGTGTATTATAATTTTATAAGTATGCAAAGTTAAAAATAGATTAGATTGATTTGGAGGCATAAATCTTATATATACTCAAATTGAGTTTGCCATGATAGAGTCATGAAATTCAAATTGAAGTCTCGAGTTGAAAATTTCGAATTGAAGTCTAAAATTCAACTTTGAGACTCTAAGGGCTTGTTTGATTTCTCTTTTTGAAAACAGTTTTTTGTTTTTAAAAACAGAAAACTAAAAAACTTGTTTGACAGTCGAGTTTCCAAAAACAATTATCGGGAACTGTTTTTGTTTTTCAGTATTTAAAAACTAAAATATGAAAACATCTAAAACATGTTTTGGTTTTCAGTTTTCTGAAATTACACACGAACTTGTATAGAAAACACCTCTAACTTTTTTTAAATACTACTGTTTCTTAAAACTGTTTTATAATACAATTTTTAAAAACTAAAAATGAAAACTGTTTCAAACAAGCCCTAAGATTCCAGCCAGCTTTTCCTAAGACAGATGAAACTCACAAACTAAGTTTGCTTTTTTGGAAAGCAGTTTTTTGTCACGCTGTTGGGATACTAGAGACACATAATAAAATCGCAAACTTGTTTGTAATTTTGCATTTTTGAATGATAAAAAATTTGCCTAAGACAAATTGTTTTTTTATATATATTTTATTAAGAAATATATTTTTTGCATTATTTTGATAAAAAGCCATATATGAATTATCTATTTTTTCCTAAATTAAGTGTTTAAATCAATAAGTACATTATCAAATTTTAAGCGGATTATTATACTATTATTTTTAGTCTTAAATATTATATTAATGAAAAATTATTAATAATTTTGAATTACATTTAAAATTATAATATTATCATATTTGATCATTATTTATTTATAAAAATTAGAAAAAATATATTAATTTTTAAGTTGTGTTTATGATGAAACCGATCCGGTATGGTTCTGTTTAATTCGTTGGTTTTAATTGAATGAATAAATATGTTAAAGTTTGTTTGGTGAAAAAGGAATATATGAATCCATTACACATCACTCTCTCTCTTCCCTTCATAAGTCATAACGGTTACTTCGCAGAACTTGCTTCTTTCTCTCTCAATGAAACAATAATAATAATAAAAACCTTAATTACTTAATAAACAAGATTCTGATTATAGGCACACTGCTTTAAGTCAAACCTCATCCATAAACGCTCCTTCCACACATCTCATACACCGCTACCCCTCTTCACACACATCCTTTTTATTTTATTCCACTTATATATCTTCATTTAATTTCTATAATTACCATTATCAATATCTTTTGTGCTAGTAATCTTGGATGTATTACTTTTTTTTCTACATTTAATTTCATGGTGTTTAACTTCAAAATTTGTCCTGCCTTTACTCCCCACACTACTTGGCACTCAAAATTACATTATTATCCTCTGTTTGTTCAAACTTTCAGAGAGTTTTTTAAACCACACGTCAGGGTCAACATTCAAATAAGATTTTATTGCCATCTAAAGTGACCAAGTAGTAGTTCTTCATTCATACAAATCTTTTGCAAAATTATTTACTAATATATTATTATTTTGTCGTGCTTCACAATGCAAGTTGAATCTTAAATCTTAATGCATCGGGGATGCTACGAAGCTTGGTTATGTTGAAATAATACTATATCAGCGTAATCTAGATTTTTATAATATAATATGATAACATAATATAATTTTTATTTACCATATAAATAAAAAAATATATTATATATTTATTTTACAAAATAATGAAAAATAATTATTAGAAGATAAAGTATTACTATAATAAAAAATATGGTGATGTAAATCATTATTTGATTTTTGATCAAAAGATTTTTTTTAATGACTTGAGTTTTTATAAGTTTAAATACATTGTAGATGCATTATCCGAGAAAAATAAATTAATAAAATCAACAATAATTTAAATAGTAAATATATAAAAAAAATTCTTTATTTATTATTGAGTTATTTATATGAAAGTTGTTTTCATTTTTAATGACGTGAAATTTACTTATTGATGATTCAGGATGCATTCTACAATACATGAAGTAAAAACACTTGAACATATCAATTAAGAAATATCTAAATTTTTTCATCCTCGGCCTATATATTTCTTTTAATCTAACAAATATCATGTAACCAAAAAATGCTAGCAAATATCAATTAGAAAGAGAAAATAATAAGTTATATGAATCTTAATGAATCGGGAAATCAATGAGCATTACCCGCGCGCCACAAAGAAAAGATAAGGGAACACATCCTTTAAACATCTCCCATCTAACTATCTCTCTTCCACTACAAAAATGTCACTATTTTGCCACAAATATATCTATAGTAAAATTTTCAAATCCGTGGAAAAATTCATGTTTGTCATGGTTTAGCCACGGACGTCGAGCTGTGGCAAAAATGGGCGTTGCAAATTTTTGCCACGGTATTGTCCGTAGCAAATTTGCCACGGATAAGACCGTGACAAATTTTCCACGGACATTACCGTGGCAAATTTGTCACGGAAATGACCGTGGCAAATTTGTCACGGTTATTTCTGTGGCAAATTGACCATTTTCGTTGTCTTATTTTTTTAACTTTGCCACGGAATAGGCCGCGGCAAACTATATATTTATTTATTTATTTTTGTTATAATTACAAAACCTGATATATAATAATTCAAAAAATATAATATTCCAATCAAAACATTTCATAATAAATATTTATAACAATTAACCATAATAAAAAAGTACATAAAAGAACATAAATAAATATCACACAAAGTAAAACATAATGTCCATAGTAACACGAATACAAATACTACAACATTGTCAATAATAAAACCCACGTTTCAATCATCTTCTTCAATATAAATCTGTCCAAAATATTTTCCTAAACAAATCTTAATATATGTACAAATTAGAGGAGTGACACAGCAAGAATGAATTCAAGATAGCATTGGTGATTTTGTAATGATTCACACCAGAATCTAAATTCCAAATGTATTAACTAATCTTTACTATTTGCATCAAATGTTAATCAATGATCCCATTCCTATTTTACTCCAATATACCAGAATCAATTTTGAGGGTCAAAGTAGCTCTGAATTCCATGTTAGAAAATTTATTTGATTACTTGATATACTAGAATCAATTATGATGTTAGGCAACTGAGAGTGTTGAAGTCCCACATTGTATGAAAAAATGGCAGACAACTGTAAAAATTTAGTGTATCACAGCCCACCTTGTTTCTATAAAAACCTTAACACATGATAATGCAAAAAACTGGGAAGAAAATCAGAGCTTTTGTCTTAAATGGAAATTGTAAAAGAACTTGATTGAATGAACTTGGCAAGAAGTAATAGTAGAGTTTGTGATATGAACATTAATGTCACAAGATATCTCTACATAAATTTCAAATCTCAGCTTGTTGAATATGTTTTCCTACTGCAATTTTTTTAGAAGCTATCTCTAGTAGTCTTAAGAAAAATTGAAGTACATATTTGAGAGACTAACATTTGAAATTTATGTTATGCAGCATATTTCATGGTGTATAAAATATTTTTACTAGTGAATTCAAGTTTTTACTAAAGAGCCATAATATGCAGAGTTTTCTATGATTGTCTTTAAAAAGCAGAATCTAACCTTTCATTTCCTCAGGCTCATTTTCCTCTTCCAAACATGACACTTTGTTCTCCAACTCATTTGTGTATGCCTGTTAATAAAATTTATCATCAAGGTTTAAGGTTCTTACTAAGGAAAGAACTAATCAAAGAACAACAAATTAGATAACATGACACTCAAAATAAAGAAAGAGTAAAGATCACATATTTCCTTGTTATGTTTGTTTTGTTGGATATCTATCCAAACCTTATCTACAGTCTTCTTGCAACTTTCTTTGAGTAAAATTATGCTAAATATGTAATTAAAAATTCAAACCAGTCCAAGAAGAAAAATGGGAGATCTTGTAATTTACCAGATGGATACATTTCATTTTGTTGAATAAAAATAACACTAAAATTACAAATGAAATAAAATAAACAATGATAGAAACAGTGTTGTTAGTCTTTTTTATCAACTATGTACTATACAAAAGTAATTAAAAAAAATTAAAGACCTAGAGATAGAACAATTGTTAAGTGTAGAAGTAGAAGAGGGTCTCTACTTCTTCCTTCTCGCTCACCTGTCAATAACACCATTGTTGTATTTTGAAGCTCCGATTTGTGGCTATGGAGGTGAGGCGATGAACATCTGTGACTAGTTGGATCCCGCGTTGAAGAAGGGTTTGGACGGCGGTGAGGGACGACGGTGAGGAGAACGACGGTGATGGATGACGGTGAGGAGACCGGCGATGAGGAATGGCGGCAAGGGACGGTTGTGAGGAGAAGAAGGGATGGGGAAGAAGAGAAGGGTTGAAGCGCACATTTGAGAAGAAGACAAGAGATGAGGAATTGAAGATAATGGAGGCAATTCTGCCTTTAATTATTTCAGAAAAGAAAGGTTTTCCACGGTATATACCGTGATAAACTGAATAAATAATTAAAAATATAATAAATTAAAATCAGTTAAGCTAACTATTGAAAAAAAAAAGCCACAGACTTAGCCGTGGCAAATTAGCCACGGTCTAAGCCGTGACAAAGTTTTATATTAATTAAAAATAATAATAAATGAAATGGCTACTAACTATTAACCACGGTCATGGCCGTGGCAAATTTGCCACGGTCCAAGCCATGGAAAACCTTTAATACAATAAAAAATTAGAAAAGTAAATATATTACCTGTTAAATATTAGCCACGGACTTGGCCGTGGCAAATTAGCCACGGTCCAAGCTGTGGCAAAATTTTAATTTAATTAAAAAATAATAATAGATGAAATGGCTATTAACTATTAACCACGATCTTTGCCGTGGCAAATTTGCCACGGTCCAAACCGTGGAAAACCTTTAATACAATAAACAAAATTTTAAAAAATAATATTACCTGCTAGCTATTAGCCACGGACTTGGCCGTGGCAAATTAACCACGGTCCAAGCCGTGACAAAGTTTTAAGTTAATTAAAAAGAAATAACAAAAAAAATGGTGCTACACACTAGCCATGGACTTAGCCGTGGAAAATTTTGTCACGGTCTAAGCCGTGGCAAATTTCTTGTTTACCGTTGCCAATTTGCCACGGATTCGGGCCGTGACAAATTTTCAATGACAAAATTACTGCATTGTTGTAGTGTTCCCAAAAAAGAGCCACATATCCATCACCAACCATACCACCAACCACACGTCTAACATTGTTATCAAGCCAAACATTTTTTTTACAAACACAGAAATTTGAATCTTAACACACAACAAAGAAGAATTTTGAAGTGAAGACCAAACACAGTTGCTAAAGAGACTATTATTAAACACACCCTAGAGATATGTAATATTGTTTTAATAAGATACCAAGCATATAAAAATAAGTGAAAAAAGTATTGTTATTGATGTATTGTCTTTTTTGAATCAATAGAAGTATCTTAAGAATAACTAGAATTGTCATATGTTCTAGGTCATAAAAACATCAATTATTGCCACTTCTATAATATTTTGGACATAATTTGAATGGAGTACTAAATTATCACATTAAAAAAAATAATCAGAAGATAAAAGTTATAATTAAAAAAATTTAGGAAAAAAATCACACATAATTTAACTTTTTAATAAGTAAAAGTATTGTATTTACATAAAATTTAAGTTGAGAGATTGTTACTTAAATTTTCGCTTTTCTAGTTATCAGACCAATTTATTGGATATAAACATATTTTAAACATAAAAGACTAAAAATACTATTAAACCTAATATTTTTTATTTACTAAGGAAATAATATATTAGATATTTATTTTGTAAATAAGAAAAATGATACAAGATAATACAATAATGCTATTTTACTAATATTAATTACTATGATTACTAGTGTAATAAAAATAAAAGTAATGGCTATGTAAATTATTATTTTATTTTTCATTAGACAATTTTCTTTCAATTAATTAATTTGGCTTTCTTATTCTTATAGTATATGAAAATGAAAATATGGAAATAAAGTAAGATAAAGTAATATCCAGATTCTTTGCCCGGTTGCCCCTCTGCCTATTATTTTTTCCTTTAACTTTAACAAAATAAATAGAAAGACAAATTTTCCACCTAACAAATGCATATACACAGAATTAGAAAAGAAATTACTATACTTTTATTGAAATCAATTGACCAATTTACACACTCTGTTGAACAACAGCTAAGGAAGGAAAGAATGCAAATAATGTGAGGGATAGTATGGGCAAAAATAAAATAGAATGTGAGAAAAAATAATAATAAGATGGTCAAAGGAACGTTTTTAAATAGACTGTAATAGCTGTGTATTTATAAGATGCTTTTATTTATATATATAATATATAGAGTTTTTTAAACTGTGTAATATTATATAAATTAAAAAATTAAATATAAAAAAAAATATGATATTAATTATATTTTAAACACAATTATATTAAATTTTTGTTTCTTCCAATAATGACTTTTTACTTTTAATTTCTTAACATGTGTATAAGTCAGAAAAACCCATTATATATATGCCTCGCAATTTACACGCAAATAAAATGGGTCCCACAAATTACAAAAATAAAAAAGTGGGTCCCACACTGACTCTCTTACGACCCTAATGACACAACATTCTCTTCCTTCCGTCCTTTAAATACCCCATCTCTTCCTCCTTCTTCTTTTCCTCTTATATCAGAAACAAAACAAAAAAAATCTCTCTTTTATTTTTACAACAAATCAGAAAGACATAAAACACAAGACCTATTCCAACGTTTGAATTTTGACTCATCTAACGTTCACAAAAAGGAAAAAGGAGAAGAACATGTCTTGCTCCGTCGCCGTTTCCAATTCGCCGGTGTTCTCTCCGTCGTCGTCTCTCTTCTGCACCAAGCCATCGATAATCTCTTCCTCGCCGGAAGCCCTTTCTCTCTCGCTTTCGCATCTCAAGCATAACCCTTCTTCTTCTTCTACGACGTCGTCTTGTGCTTCTTCTTCGTCGTTGTCTTCGCCTTCTTCGTGTTCTTCTCCCTCTTCCCCTTTTCGTCTCAGGCTTCCTAAGCCCCCCACCGCGTTATCTGCTCCGTCCTCGTCTACCTCCCCAAACGCCACCGTTTTGAAGAGGAAGAGACCCGCCAGGCTTGACATACCCGTTTCTTCTCTCACCTTTGGGGTTCCTGCTACGCCTTCTGCGGTCGTGAGAGATGTGGTTGAGGCTGAGGGAGATGGATTTTCTGTGTATTGTAAGAGAGGAAGGAGGGAGTACATGGAGGATCGCTACACCGCTGGGGATAATCTACGCGGAGAACAGAAACTGGTAAGATTTTTTTTTTTTCCCTTTTGAGATATATAAGTTTTTGGCTTTAGTTTGTCTTAGCGATTTGCGGGTTCTGATTACGGTGTGTTTCTAGGAACTGGGGTTGTAGAAAGTTGGAGAATTTCTTTCTGGATTTGATCTGTCATCTGGGTCTGTTTAAGACGTTGAATAATTACAATTTTTTCATTGATTTTGTTAATTTTGCGAATTTGTGGCTGCTTCTGGAAAAATTTGGTTAGTTTAAGCAGTTTGTGAAGGCAAGTTTCAATTTTGTATGTTCTTCTTATGTTACTCATCGTTATGATTTGTGGGTAAAGAGATAATTACTTCTGATGTTCTTCTATGTTTGAGTAATTATTTTGAAGAAGTTATCTCAGTGATAAATGTGTGGGATGATGTTTGGTTGCATGAATTAAATAGTTAAGTTACTTATCATATGTATAGACTGTTGAAACAGGGGAAATTTGGAAAGATCATAATGAATGTGATGCTAATTGGAGTTTAGTGAATATGCCTTTGCTTATCAATGCTTAGTGAACTAAATGAATGCGTTTTGAATAGAATCTAACAACATACAATTTTGTTTTATGAACATGACAGGCTTTTTTCGGCATATTTGATGGGCACGGAGGTGCAAAAGCTGCGGAATTTGCCGCAAATAACTTAGAAAAGAACATCTTGGATGAAGTGATCATGAGAGATGAGGATGATATTGAGGAGGCTGTGAAGCGCGGTTACCTCACCACTGACTCTGATTTCTTAAAAGAGGATCTCCATGGTGGCTCTTGCTGTGTGACAGCCTTGATTAGGAACGGTAACCTTGTTGTGTCCAACGCCGGTGATTGTCGTGCTGTCATTAGCCGAGGAGGAGTTGCAGAGGCCCTAACGTCCGATCACCGAGCTTCAAGGGAAGATGAAAGGGACAGAATTGAGACTCTGGTAAGCTTCTGATTCTGATATCAGTATCTCTTATCAGAATTGAGCTTGGATGTGTTTTGGTTCTAAAGGATTTGAAATTGTCTTGTAGGGTGGCTATGTTGATTTATGCCGTGGCGTTTGGAGGATCCAGGGATCTCTGGCTGTTTCAAGGGGAATCGGAGACCAACACCTGAAACAATGGGTGACTGCAGAACCTGAGACCAAAGTTATCCGAATTGAACCTGAACATGATTTGTTAATCTTAGCTTCAGATGGATTATGGGATAAGGTATAGGACCTATTAATTCTTTCTTTACAATTTTAGAGAAATTTTGGATTTCAGTTAAAGTAACCAAACTGACTTCTATATAACGACGTTCCATGATATTTGGATTACTAATTGAAAGTCAGAAACTAGCGCCAGTTTGATTCAAACTCTAGTTTAGTCTTAACATAAATCGAAACAAGCATTTAGTACTTTGTTTTTTACAAGTATTCAGCATGTTGTTGCTCAAGTACTGATCAAGTTTCTCTCTGTCATTGTTGTTTCAGGTTAGTAACCAGGAAGCAGTAGATATTGCGCGTTCTTTTTTCGTAGGGGACAACAAACCGGAACCATTGCTGGCCTGTAAAAAGCTGGTAGAGTTGTCTGTTTCGCGAGGCTCCATGGATGATACAAGTGTTATGCTGATCAAGTTAGAGCAATACATTTGAAGTTTCAGCAGTAGAACAAGAGAAGAAGATGATGCCTGATTATAGAGACAGTAGCTGAGTAGCTGATTCTTTTTTGTATATAATAATTTCTGACAGGTGACAACAACATATATTTATTGGAATTCTTTTGTACCCGTAGATGGGGATGTTAACAGAGCAGAAATAACATTTAGAAAGTTTATTCGTAGAAGGATATTGATGTAATAAGCATTTAATTACCATATACATTATTGTTTTAGTAGTAATTCATTTATTCATTGATTTTTTCTTTATAGTGAAGTTATCAATTTTGTGAATTGAGGTAGTTTGCAGTTTTTTCTTCCCCTATTTGGTACATGAATGCGAAGTTACACAGAATGATTCAATGATTCTTGTGCAGTGAGTTCATGTGTGTGAATTAGACAAGCTGTGCTTTCATTCTTGCAAGGAATTATTTGTGAAGTCCTATAAGTTTTGAAGCAACTCCTCATTTTTTGCACAATCAATTAAAAAAGCGCTTTGTGGTATAAATTTTGATTGGTTGTGTCTATAAAAGAATCTAGATCCTTTTCGGTGAATCTCGCAATTTTTGAGTAATGAAAAATATACACCCTTCCCTTAATTTTTGTGTCATTCCTACACAATAGGAGTAATTTAGATATTTGGTATTTCAACTTAACATATATGGTTATATTATAAATGAGGTTAGTATAATTTATAAAACTTAAAAAAATGTCAATATATAATTTACCGTTGGACGTAAATCAGTTGGGAAAAGTAAATGTGAACGTTAGCATATTAATTAATTAATTAATAAAGATTGAACAGAACCGTTGGTGGAAGTTGACTATAAGTGTTGTGGCCGTTAGGAGGGAGACTCAATACGTGTCCTGCCGACCAACCAATTGAAAATAAGACCCTAAATAAAATGTATACGTATGAAAACACAAATAATATAAAAAAATAAAAAATAATATACTCCTACTACTAAAAATAATGTGATAAAAAAATAGAAATTAGAAGGAAAAAAAAGTTGAGTGAATAGTAGTCATACAGGCATTATCTCTTCCTCTGCACTCATTATATAAAGAAAAATATTTTGTGTATATTTATTAAGGTATATAAATTTACTCTCTTGATTTATTAATTTTTTAATATTAAAAATTTTAAAAGTAAAATAAAAAATTTAATTTTACTAATGTTAAGTAAGTTATAAATGAGCTGTATACTCTAATGAGTATATAGAAATTATTATTTTAAAAATATTAGGTTGCACGTTGATTATATTATCCACATCCTGAACCATGAGGAAATTGCCAATTTCTCTTCCAAATATTTTATCAAGAAATTCCCCAGTGATTTGTTTACTCCAGTTATTACACCTTTAGGTTGTTTTCTTTTTTAGTGGTATCTAAGTCAGGTTTGCGTGTTTTTGAGTCATTTACCTTTTTTTATCCTGTCAAAAACACAATCCATGCAATTGCTAAAAATAGAAAATTTACAGTGCAATCAAATTCTTTGAGGTCTAGTAATTTCGGGATTTAGATTATGTGTCCCCAAAATCATGTCCCTAATCTAGGACATGATTGGGGACATGATTTGGGTATACTTGATTTGAATCCGTAATTTTGTGCTATTGACATAATATAATAATACTTAATTTCTTAGTTAGATTGCAAGTATTTCTTATGAGAGAAAATGTTGTTAGAGCTAAGAATCTACAGTGTAGTTATTGAGATTAAATCTACGTATACAGATCAAACTCGAATTAATTCACCCCTTTTCTTTAAAAAAAGTAATAATGAAATAAAATTTAACACTTCATTAAAAAGGAATATAATATATAATAGTACTTCAACATTATTTTTGATGAGATATTTTTTAATATGTAGTAGTGCTATAGGAAACCCTTGACATTTTAGACTTGTGTATTAGATAATGATTGGATTATTTTATTATAATTTTTGTGTGAGTATTAAACGTGAAATTAAAAAATAATAATAATTAATGATGATGGAGAGAATATAATAAATGAGAGGAAATAATATTTGTTTTGGTTTGACTTGAGATTGACTTGATGAAGGTTGGTTCTAGGCATTGAGAGAGAGTACTACATACTTGACACGTTCTCACTCAATCATCCTTCTCGGAAGCCACTACTTGTTTTTTTTAAGTTCTGTACACACACAACTACAAATTAAATGATGTTTTAATTTGTTAGAAGAACCTTAATTATAGAAAATTAAATTAATGGTATAATAATATTTGAGAAGATTATTAATTATTAGGAGAATATAATGTACGTACATGTAACCAAACTCAAAGATCCAATCATGAATATATACCAACAACTGTAATATTCAGTGCATATATGTACTACAATACTATACTCTGAGAAGAATTCAAGTGCGTTAGTTTAAGATTTTGTAATATCGTGTCACATAAAATTAAAATATTAAAATATTAAAATAAAAAATTATAATTTATCTCTTATTTTTTTACTTTAAAGTAATTTATTTATCTCTTAAAGTAATTTTAATTTATAAATTTTTTTACTTTTTAATTCAATCTGTTAAAATCTAAAATAAACACAAACTTAGTCATCGATCGCCTAAGGATATGATACATTATCTACGTTATGAAACATGCACGTTTTATTAATTAGATTATTGTCCTTTATATATATATATATATATATATATATTTTATTTTTTTTTATTTTGTATTTTTGTGAGAGAGAGTTTTAATTTAGAGGAATTGAATCGCGTCGGCAGTTTCTTAGTATTATTATTAAGATGAGTGATTTTTAATTCTCATGTTTCATGGTCCTACACATTGATTCAAATCACGTGTCTTCAAATTATGTTCTCAATTATGTTCTACCAATAAAATATTATCACGTCATTAAAAAAATTTATTAGGAAATTAAAGACTAAAACTAAAGAAAATGTTTTCAATGACGTGGTTCATGTTCTACCAATAGAATATTATCACGTCATTAAAAAAATTTATTAGGAAATTAAAGACTAAAACTAAAGAAAATGTTTTCAATGACGTGGTGATATTCTATTGGTGAGACATAATTGGGAACATCTGATTTGAATCCCCTCCAGATTCTTTTATTTACTTATTAAAAAATATTTTTAATGTTGTTAATAATTTCAAGATTGAAAGTGCATTTAATTTCATACTATATATAATACTTAAAGATAAACTAAAATTTTTTTAGGAAGATATAATATAACTCTATTAAGATCTATCTGCATATGCACATTAAGTTTGATGAAAGTACGTGGAAATTCAGTATGTACCAACAAAACAAGGAATTCCTCAATATTTAATTCTCAAATTTAATTATTAGCAGAGTATAGATTCCTTCATTTAAAATGAGCCAAATATTGTTTTAATGTTTTTTTTTTATTGGAATTTTTAATTTTTTTCTTAAAAAACTGAAGTTGACAATGTGATATTCAAAAATTAACAGTTTGGTATCCAGGGCAGAGTTAGCCCAAATTTTTTGAGGAGGCCAAATATATATAACTAAATAGATCAAAATTTGGGGAGAGGGACAATTAGTTAGAATACTATTAATTTTTACTTATATTTTAAGAAATTATATATATATATGTTAACAATTTTTTCTCACAATAGAGGTCGAAGCCTCCTTATTATATATACGTAGCTCCGCCCCTGTTTGGTATTCCGTCAACAAATTTTCTTAATAGGTAAGGAATACAAAGTTCAACCAACAAAGTCCAGCATAATTGATAGATAGTTGGATCTTTTAAGCATGTCGATAGAGGTTTGAATCCTGCGTATAGAAAATGCTTTGTTGATAGAAGCAAAATCAACTTCGGTGATCTCTATACCTCGAAGGGGATTAGTCTTCGGTTTGTCGACGGAATGATACTCTTAGTACATACCTAAAGAAGAATACGAAGTTTTAAAACACGTGCTTTGAATAAAAGTAGGCTCCGATCTTTTTTCGGGTGATAGGATTTAGACAGTGTAATCAGAGTTCGTAGGGAGTGAGTACCTACAAAAAGACTCCGGCACTCATATCAACCTTTGTATTATAGCTAAGAGTATGATTATGAATGAGAACTTTATATATTTTTACTCTCCATTATTCTATTTCTTCTAGCAGAGTAATTAGATTTGAGAGCATGTACTTTATTGGATTCGGGTCCACAACCCAAAACTCCAAGTACCTGTTTTCTGTTAGGAGTGGTCTCCACCATTATCGGCTATATCCGGGTACAATATAATATTGTTATATTCTTATGTCTCTATTGTACATTCATATCAGTAGGATGATATGTCGTTACTTGAAAGACAATACCCCTTATCTTCTGAGTTCGATATTTCGGTCCAAAACAGTTTACGATTATATTTAACCAATGGTTTTGGGGTGTGCTCGTGTTCTAATCTAGCCGTGAACTCAAATAATTCAAACCAAATCAAATTAAAAAGAAAATAAAATTAGTTCAGGTCATTAATTAGTATAGTTTGGATTCAATTAATAAAAGGTGAATACCTTTGGTTCCGATATTGTATTGAAAGGATTCCAAACTTGAACAAAAGTTAGTCAAACTCAAACCAAATACTAAGTTGTCTATTTTTTTTTAAATTTTTATTGCATAATATTGATATTGATTTAAAAACAAGAATTTTTTTTGATAATATTCATATAATAGAAAATTCATGATTCATTAATTAATTCCGTTATGTCAACTATTTTTTTCCAATTTTTTTTATATAATTGATATTCATTTAAACATAAGATAAAAATTAATAATATTTATATAGTAGAGAATACCGGATTCATATCATATTGCATTAAACATAATTATTAAGATTAATACGTAATTTTTAATAGGTAATATGTTAAATTATATTTTATGATTTTAATTTGTATTATAGAACATTAAATTAACAATATTGAATATTATAGGTTATATATTATAATTTAACATTTTCTATTTTTGAGTTTTTTCTTTTGTAAATGTTAAGTTTAGGAAGATTTTTTAAAAGTTAACACAAGTACATATTCCTAGCAAACTCAAATAATCTCAAGTTAATTACTTAATTTGATTCATATTTCATTTAAAAAATTATAATCTCAAGTCATCTCAACCCTTTTTTTTTTTTATAGTAACTCAACCCTTATGTTAAATTTAATCAATTTAGACATAAAATTTCTACAAATTCGAATTAACCAACACGAACCCACCATTAAATGATCTGATTAGTTTATAGGATATTGAGATTGGCACCATCCAAGTTAGGTTTGACACCATCTTAATGACCTGTAAAAGACACTATTACCCCCTTTAAATTCGGATGCATTTGTTCGAAAATATTTAATTTAGTTATCTTTATTTCACCACACCACTTATAAAGAATTCGGATTCATATGTCTGAAATTTTAAACAAACATGTAATCCAGATGCATATGTCCGGAATTGTTCAAACATGTATGAATCTTTGTAGGTAGAAATCTTTTTATTTTTTTTTGCGTTGTTTCATTATTGCTTGGAAGATAAAACATATATATTAGTTTTCTGGTTATTAATATAATATTACATTTATGAGTGGAACTAATGGTGGTTTGATAATGTGGTAATGTTTCATCCTTCAGGGATTATGCTTGATTCAACGATTCACAAAACTTTTGAATACTCACATCCGAAAATTAGGTGGTAGATGGTGTATGACGTTTAATTTCTTAAACATAATATTTTAAAAGTTTTGAACAAAATCATCCGAAAATAGGATGGTGTTATAATCAAGCTAAATTCTGAACACAAACGTCTAGAAAGAACAATTTTATAAAAAATTAAATTTAAAATATAATGTCAAACTCAACTTGAATAGTACCAATCGAGTGTCCTAATTTGCATTGTCGTGCCTTTTGCTTACATTTCAGCCCAATTCATCTTGATTTGAACCATTTGATTGGCGAGGCCCAACCCACACACTCCTAATGAATACAACAAATTCACATAACTAATAATGCTAATATATGATAATCCAACATTAAATTATAGACAAATTATTGCTTTAACTAAAGGTCTGATTATTTTGCATTCTCATTTTTTTTATGAACAATTACACCATCACTATTAGAAAAAGTTATTTCGATGACCGAATAAACAATAATTTTTATCACTAAAATTTTTTGCTAAACCACAGACGAAATTGGTCTTTATATATGTCTTTTTTCGGTCACTAAATATTTTAGCGACCAAAACGACTAGCGACATCATGTTTAATTAGCGACCAATAGTCTAGCTAATTTGGTCGATAAATCAATTTTTTTTTTGTAAAGTTTGATCGCTAACGATTAACATAGTCTCACACAGTTGGTAGATAGTTAAAATCATGACGACAGTTTTGAATTCTGGCCGTGTGTATAAAAAGTACTTTATCGAGAAAGGTATTGTACCAACTTTATTAATCTCTCCACCTCAAAAGAATTAGTTTTCGACAATCCACTGGAGAATACAAGCGGTGCACAAAAAATAAATCACATTGTTAATTATTTTGGTTGTTAAATATTTACCAACCAAATAAGTAAATATAGCGATCAATTTTCTTCGTCGCTAAACATACTTTTTTTGATAGTGTACAAAATCATCATCTTATTTTTATTTTAATTCCTATTTTCTTTTTGTATAACAAAAATTAAAAATAAGTGAAAATAATTAAAACTTATATTGAGTGTTAAATAAAAATTTTCTTCTTTTCTTACAAATTAAACATAAGAACATGTTTTATTTCATTCTTTTGAACTAAACACCAATATATATAATATAGAAAATAGAAAATACAAGGCCTAAAATTTTGATACAATGAAACCTAAAAATGGGGGGATATAGTAGGTGATATTTGCATGTTGAGCGCAAAAGATGGATTAATGTTTGGAGGGCATTAGCTTTACATACATGCTCATTAATCACTTTTCTTTTGTCTCTCTCTTATGAGACATTTTGCAACAAACCCACTTCCCATGTCTTTTGCCATTTCAAATACCTCATCACCAAATTACTACTACTACTAATTAATCATTTCTATTTTCTTTTTGAGTGTGTCAATTTAGAAAACCATATATATTTAGGACTTCTAATCCTATAGATGAACAATAATGGATTACACGTCTTTCGCTTTCTGTTCATTAAATAGCTTTATTATATGCTATTTTAAAGATGAGAGGAAAGGGGAAAAAAAACTTCTTGCTTCATGGTTTTTAATTTCATATTTTCAATCGAGTTGATAATAGAATGCATAAAGGAAAGAACCTTTTGTGTTAGAGTTTGTTAGGGATAGCCCAATGTCCAAACAACTAAAATGATAGTTTTAGGTCTTTGAATATTTAGAAAAAAAAAGTTTTTAAATAATTTTTTTATAAGTAAAAATTTAAAAATATATTTAATTTTAACAATAAGTTAAATATAAATAAATATTATTTAAAAGATAATATATTAGAAAAAAATTATACTCTAATTATATGCATAATTGCATAATTAATATTGAATCTTTTATTAACGTATTTATATTTAAAATGTCCTACGTAAAAAATTTGCTTTAAGCTTCCAAATATGTTGAGCAACCTCTGGAGCCTGTTTATTTACAAAATGAAATAGTTTACTAGTAATTTTAGTGGTAGTAATTTTAGATTTTATTCTAGATATGATAGAAGTAAAAGAATTTCACTTATTATAAAATTAGTTTTATTTGTAGAAAAAGTATAATCAAACAAATTCTTATTCATTGGCCTAGGTGATAAAATTTTGGCCTTTCATTTTGGTGGCAATAAATTTTTTCAAAAGTTTGATAAAGTAACAAGAATGCAACCATATTAGCAGAACGGAAAAGTCGTAAAAGTCCGACAAGTCTAACTCAAAACGGCAAAGTCATAAGAGCCCGACACAAGTAAAACTAGAATGTCAAAATCGTAAAAGTCTGACACAAAGAAAATTAGAATGACAAAGTCATAAAAGCCCTACTTAGTTAAAACAAGAACAACAAAGCTGTGAAAGCCCAACAAAATTAAGCCAAAAACAGGTAAATCGTGAACCCAACTAATAAAAATTATGTTGAAAAGAGATCATTGATTACAAGAACAAAAGGAGTTGAGAACATTAGTGTTTTTTTTTTGTACATCAAAGAAAAGAACATTAGAGTTTGTAATAGTTAACTTATTTAATAAGATTTTTTATGCACAATTTGTTTTAAAATTTTATTATAAAATAACGGAATATGCACATTGGCTTGCCTGGACCAATAACTAACTTTGCAAGATTAGCTATTTAAATGTCCGCGAATTTGTTGGAATAATTCTTAAATCAAATAGAATAAGTTAATGAACTTAAGGAGCAACGTTTTATTAGAATTACATACTACAGAGTAATTGATAAATACATGAATATTCTTTATGCTCATAAATCAATCGGAATGTAATAAAAGAACTTGGTTAATACAACAACTATAAACTCTACGGGTTAGATCTAACTAACTACCAAATATAAAATGTAACCTAAATTTTTGAATCGAAAATCATAAAGTGTATTTATCTATCAATACGGGGTATACTTTGGTATAGTAGTAGACTTCCACTATGCTAAGATATGGGTGTCATTCGGGAAAAAAACTCCCAAATAATTATTTCATAAATAAAAATTAAAAAATATATTTAATTTTAACAATATATTGAATATAAACAAATATCATTTAAAAGAAATTATATTAGTAAAAAATGATACACTTATTAATATATTTAATTACATAATTAATCTTAATTTTTATCTTAACATATATATTTAGAAGACTCTATAACAAAATTTTGATTTAGACTACCAAATATATTGAGCCGCCCCTAGTGTCATTAAATTAGCTGCGCTCTTGGAATATTTAAAACACCCGAACAATGTATGCATAAATACTTGAAAATTTATAATAGATGAATAAAAAATTTGTATAAATAAGTAACAGAAAACTAATATTTAAAAATTAGTCCTATATTACTTATCCATACAAATTTTTAGAGACTAATTAATTGATGACACATTGATCTCAATAAATTTTAATTAAGCCCATAATAATTATTAATCAAATATTTGCACCAAAATGTTAATTAATAATAAATAAAATTAAGAGTATCATTAATTATAAAATTGATTTTTTTTAACTCTTATTTATTTATTGCCACACTTTTTGAAATTTTAATTTAGAATATACTTTTCTATCTTTGTAATAAAAAAATATGGTGAAATATTAATAAAATAAGAGTTGTAATAGATACTTGGAAATTAACTATATAGATTCGCTCATATTTTAAAATAGTAAATTTCTTTTTATAAAAAGCTAGTTAAACTTCTGAATTCCCGGTTTCTAATTTAGATATCAGTGACGGACATGATTAACATTTGATATCAATAATGTCTTAACAAAAAATCAACGTATTAATATACTTCCCATTTTTTTCAACAAGAAAAATTGAATATATATTTATATATGGAAAGAAAGGAAAAACACAAAACAAGAACAAAACAACTACAAGCCTAAATCATGACAAAGCAATGGAATGATTCATGTAGGTGGAAGCTAAGCTTCTGAATCATGTATGAGATTGCATCTTGAATCAATGACAAATCCAAAAATTTTATGTTGTGAACAATATACACTTGTAAGTATATTTTTAAAAATCTGTTTGAATAGTAAAATCTCACCACAATACTCTACAAGTAATGTAAACTCTTTTATAGTATTTTAATTATTTTAATCTATATTGTTCAAAATTTTTAAACAATAGGGCGATATTCACATACAAATCTAAATTATAAATAATTTTATACAAGTTACATATATATAACATGAAAAAGAGTTGAAGAACTTGTAGGGGCAAATGCCCCCACTTAGCTACATGGACATCAAATCCGTCCTTGTCTTGAACTCTTCGATGAGTCAATGCACTAACAACCGAATTTCTATCTCTAGGAACATGGTCTTATATGACATTAGTAAAAAAACTGTTACAAATATAAAAAAACAATATTTGTTAATAATTTGACAATATTTTTAAAATGTTGCGAAAACATTTTTTTTGTAACATGTCAATATGCAACATTTGTAAAAAAATATTGCAAATACACAAAAGGAACACTTTTAATGATTTGACAACATCGTTTTAACAATTTAGCAACAGTTTCTTAAATGTTAAAAATCAATTGTGCAATAGCGATATGTCTTTTGCCTTGATCAGGTCAAAAGTCCAAACCGAGGTGAGAGTACACAACCCTTTAAGTCTCAAAATGTGTGAGGCAAGGTGACCTAAAAACACTAACATCAAAGGTCTATTCCGAGGCATTCAACATGTTGGTCCAATGACCGATGAGTGAAGCTTTAAGTATCAACTTCTCGGTTCAAACATCTGTAAACGCACTTTTTCCTATAAAAAAAATAGTTTAATATAAGGTGAGGATAGGAATAAAACAGTAGAAATGCAAAATTTCTCAGTTGGTGAAATGGTGAATTAGGTTTGGAAATGAAAAGGTGTGGACAGCCTACACCGCGTCACATAAATTACTTGGCTTGCGACAATATGGAGGTCAAGTCATGAAGCACGTTGCTTAACCCTCATAACGACCTTCTTATCCAAACCAACTAGATAGGTCACCGAGTAAGCATACCACACCACACCACACAACATTTATTTATTTATTTTATTATTTATATTATTTATATTATTCTATTCTTGTTCTAATTCTCTCCTTATTTCGTGTCTTAGTGTGAAAGGATCAAAATCCAAGTTACTAAGAAATCCATTCCTACGCGTCACTTTTTCCTCCTTCTCTCAATCTCTCCACACACTAAAAGACTCCTCACTACTTCAACTAGTGCTGGTGGGTACCCATTTGCTAGCCATATGGCATGCTTCTAGAATTCCCATTTCATTCTTCTTCCTTCTAAAACGGTTTCTTTTTTAACTAATTAAGCCAAACAAAAAACATGAATAATCAAGTTTTTTCCTCTTTTGGTCAACAAATTATGAAAAATTCAACTTAACTTTGAATTGAAATTGAATCTTCATGAGTTTCTCTTTCAAGCTATTTTTTTTTCTTGTGTGTATCTATTTTCATGCCAAAAGTCATGTTTATGTTTATGTGGACGCACCCTTCTTCCCCTTCCCTTTCCGTAACGCTTTGTCCATTTTTTTAAAATGGTCAAATAAAATTCTAATGCCCCTTCCAAACATTTTCATGCTGACAAGTGGCGTGGCATAAGAGTTCCAAGCATGCTGAATTGTAGTATTGCATACACGTAACAAAAAATAAATATATTTATCTTACCCCCAATTAAAATAATAATCTAATCATACATTCATAACGTATATTCTTTATGTTAATTAGCCAGGGTTTCAAAATGTACCATTTTACCATCCAAGTTAATAGTAATTACCTTACCAAGTGGTACACACCATACTTAATGAGGAATGAAGTGAATTAAGAGGCGCGTGCCAAATTGTCCTAACAATATAATTTCTCCAACACAAAAACAGAGCAAACAACATCTCATGAACTCCTCCATATCTCCTTCTTAAAGCTAAGATACGACTAGATTTTGGGACCTTACCAAACTCCAAACAACATCACATGCAAACAAACAAACCAAAATTACAACCAAATAAAATTCAGAATAACAACTATACATTAAAAAAATTCTACTACTATATGACATAATAATAATAATTAAATAATATAATATCTAATGGAAGTGTAGGGGTGCACGTCACATATATTTGTAGCTTAACTAAACACTCTGCCTAAAGCCACACACAAGCATCATGCCCATCTCTCCAGACATCTCCGCATCTTCTCTTCTCTAGCACTGTCTTCACCCACTCACTCCGTGGACCAACTGATTTCCGCCACGTGTCCCTTCATTTCCCTTTGCCAACTACAATTCAATCTTCTACTACCTCAACCAGAAACAAAACACCACATAATTCCCCCACTACAACCACATGTTCAAATTAATATTCCTACGCAACATCACCAAAAAAACAAACATAAATTCAGGTAATTAAAATTGAAATTAAACTGAACATTTAATTAATTAATAAAAAATAGTAAGAATTAATGGAACTAACCAATGTTTAATTAATTATTGGTTAATAGTGACATGAAAAGGCGACAATGATAAAAGAAGCTCAAAGTGAAATATATGGATAAGGTTTAAAAAACCCACCCCCGTAAGAAAAAAACAGGATCAAGTACTTCATTCCCACAATCCTCCATTTACGTCAAAAACATTACCACTCTCTTAGATCTCCACCTCACCATCAACACCGCTTTTCTTAATTATCCACTTTCGCAATTTCCACGCTGTACATTTTTAAAATAAAAAATAAATATAAACTCGGAAACACCGAATGTTAGAACAAACACGCACCATGAGTGTATATATACCTCATTTGGGCCCTCATGGAAGCCACACACAAATGTCAATTACTAGAATTTACTCACAAACCGCAATTTGAAGTTTGAAAGTACAGTGCGATCGATGGCTTCGTGGGTGAGAGGAAAGTGTATCGGTAAGGGCGTGTTTGGCGTTGTGAATTTAGCGGTTTCTAAAAGTGATGGTCGAGTTTTCGCGGTGAAGTCCGTGGATTGCAAAACGGGGCGTCCGGGTCAGTTAGAGGCGTTGGAAAACGAGATTCGGATCCTGAAGCGTGTGTCTTCGCCTCACGTGGTGGCTTATCTTGGCGATGATGTCACGTGCGAGGAGGGAGCAACGTCGTCGTTTCGGAACCTGCTCTTGGAGTACATGCCAGGTGGCACCGTCGCTGAAGTGAATTTTGCTGACGTGGACCAACGGTTCGTGAGGCGCTACGCGTGGTGCTTGGTGAACGCGCTGCGAGACGTTCACGCGCGCGGCCTGGTTCACTGCGACGTCAAGGGGAGGAACGTTCTCGTCTCCGGCGACGGTTCCGTCGCGAAGCTAGCTGATTTCGGCGCGGCGATAGAGTTAACTGGCGGCGATCGCGCGACGGGAATTTCGCCGCGTGGAAGCCCGATGTGGATGGCGCCGGAGGTGATTCGCCGGGAGTATCAGGGGCCGGAGTCCGACGTGTGGTCGTTGGGATGCACGGTGATCGAGATGCTCACCGGGAAACCAGCATGGGAGGATCGCGGCGTTGACACGCTGAGTCGAATCGGTTATTCCGACGAGTTGCCGGAGTTTCCAAGTAAACTATCGGAGCTAGGACGCCATTTTCTCGAGAAATGTCTAAAGAGGGAACCAAGCATGCGGTGGAGCTGTGATCAGCTACTGCAGCATCCATATTTACTTCCTATTCCTAACATTAACAAGATTGTAGAATCGTCCCCTCGGTGCGTTCTAGACTGGGTTGACTCGCAATTCACCGAGTCAGAAAACGACAGCGAAGAAGAAGAAGAACTGACATTGAATTACGAAAATTCAGTGAAAAATAGGATCGGTAAATTAGCGACAGGTTCGAGGGCAAATTGGGAAACAGAGGACTGGATTGTGGTGAGGACAAATGATTCCGACGCAGAACAAACAGAGAGTGGGAGCGAAGAAGGGACAAGTTGGGAATTTGATAATGTAGTGAGGGTAGAAGAGGAAATGAAAGAAGGGACAAGTTGGGAATATTCGGATTTAGTAACAGAGAGAAATGAAAGGGCAAAACGGGAAAAGAGGTTAGTGGTGTGGCGGCGTGAGAGTGATGATGAGTGCAACCGCAACCGCAAAGAGAACATTATCACAGCTGGAGGTGGTTGTGATTGGTGCTGTCGGTATGGGTGGGAAAATTCGGATATTAATAATAATATTAATACTAATATTAATAAAATTACAAGAATATTCAGTATTTACTACTACTTGTGTTGTAAATTATTGATCAACTCATATTATTTTTTGTTCTCAATATATTATGTTCTTTTATTATTTACGTTCCTTACCGTTTACTGCACGTGACTAAAAAGATGCCTCTGTGTCATGACCCAAAAATAATTGGCAGGATAAAAAATTTAGTAATAATTGAAAATGGTGTATGTTTTCAAATGAGAGCCACAAGGCATGTCAGAAAATAAAGTAATCCAGCGTTGAGATTCTCATGGCCTTATAGTTGGAACCAAATTGGGTGGAATGTAGTAAAAAGCTTGAGTGGCTGGTGTTAAATGAGAAATAATGCACAAGTTGCATACATGATGGTGTAAATTTATTTTAGGTTTGTGTTGATAATAATATGGAAAATCAGGGATGAGAAATTAAGATAAGAATTTTTAAAAAAAAAAGTTGAGAAAAAAAAAAACAATGTATTAGTAGATGATTCCTTATCTGGTTTTGATGGGTTGGCCTTTCCAGTATAATCTAGAAAAGAAAAAAGAAGAAAAAGAAAAACAAACAAACATAAAACAGAAGGGTTGTCTAAAGCAAATTGGATTTCTTGATCACGAGTTCTCACCATTTGGTCAGCACAAGTTGTTCAAACCTTGCATGTGATCGCTAAAAACACATTACTTTTAAAAAATTGAGAAAAAAGTTACTCGGGACTTAATATTTGTTAATTTGATGATGTTGTTAACAAGTTTTTCAGTACATTTTACAACACAACATTTAGTTTTGTAAAATAAGTTTCTTGAATTGTACACTTTATTCTATTTGTTTTCACCTACTCAAATACCAAATTAAATATTTGTTTTTATTTTTATCATGTATATCCAACTTGTTAAAGACTTCCCCACAAAAGACGCAGCAATTAAGAAGCATTGAAGATAGATGAGAATAGAAGATGGAAGTTGTTGTAGTGTTTTCCATTTTAGTGAAAGAGAGAGACAAAGAGCGAGTGTTGTGTTTAAATTGCGGCTTGTACCACGCATAAAACAGAGAAAGTGTGACAAGGCTAAGGACTAAGGAAGATACGAAGCACATGGAACTACCAATTCCGTGATTTTTTGTTTATAGGAACTTCCATCAATTGGGCAACACACACGTATATAGAATAAACCCTAAAATAGATTATTTTAGTCCCTGAAAAATTGAGTATTTAGTATTTTTCAACTTATTGTTTTAATGTTATTTAGTGACCACAAGGATCAGATTATAATTATTAAAATTTTAAAGACAAATGATTAACCCCTACAATACCGAGTACGAATTTGAGAATTTAGGTCACAAGAAGCAGGCCTCATGCTGCTTCTGGCGCCGCCACGCTTTTTGCTTTGTGCCAACATTTGCATATGGCAAATTGATATGGGAAACCCCAATCAGTGAGTTGAATGTTGAGGAAATGAAAAAATATTACTTTAAAGAATGAAAAAGCAAAAATGAAAAAAGAAAGGGTTGATAAAACAGAGTGCAAGATCAAGTTGGAGTAGCATTATACCATACAACTTCTGGAGATATTTTGGCCATGAATTGAGGGCCAGTGCTGCTTACTAACCCATCACTTCAAGTGGCAAGTTTATCCACTTGTTGTAGCCGAAAGATATTTAAACATATCACTTGCAATTGCAATGCAAGTGGCTACTGCAAACTGAAAATGAGTGTTACCATTTTCTTTATAATAAAATTAGTCTTTTCTTTTCCTTTTTTGAGGATAGAAAATGAATGTCTTTAAATTAATTACTTTGTCCCTTCGGTGATAAATCGTAATATTGGAACCATAGTAGATTCATTTGTTTTTAAAAAGAAAATAGTTCAGCTGCAAAAAGTATTTCCAAAAAAGGCTGGATTTTTCAGCTCCATATCAAATCAGTTTTGTACATTTCACCAAGACAGATAGTTTTACTGTCAAAGTAAGAAAAACGAAAATAAAAAAAATAATTAAGCAGTAAAATAAAATAGGGGAATAGCACAACATATCTGTGAAAGGCAAAAGAGAAAATAAGTTGCACTAAGAGAGAGACAATTATGAATGATTGATGAAAGTTTATACACCAAGTTGAAAGAACAAAATATGAAATCCTAATCAGAATACACTTAAATGGCTACACAGCCAAGAAAACAATTAATAGTGTAAAAGAATATACTATACATGCGGCAACCAAGCCAATAACTCAAAAGGTACAATCAAGATCAGTTTGACAATCCCTCATAGGATTTGACCAAAGAATCCAATCTGTACAGCCTTTGACTTGAGAAATAAGATCCTAAAATCTTTGAATGCAAAAAGCCGCAGTCATTGGAAGGAAAGGTACAAGGTAGATGCTTACATCCACCATGTGAAATTTGTAAAACCCTAAGGAACTCTTCTTCAATGCATGTGTGGATTCTAAACAATCTATCTAGCTTCTCCAGTCAAATTTGTGGCAAAATTCTCTCATGTCTTTAATCTAGAGATCAATAGGAGCCGCCGCCCATTGCAGGCATGCCAAAAGGTGGCATTGGTGGCATCCCGAAACCACCCATAGATGGGGGTGGTGGCGGCGATGGAGCAAACCCTCCACCCATTCCTGGCATTGGTGGTGCAGGCAAAGCAAGTGGTAGCAACTGGGCATACATATTCTGGATACCATTGAAAATATCGCGTTAATTTAATAGTCAAGTAAAAAAAATATATGATTTTTCCTTATAAAAAGAATTGGGAAAAAAAATACCTGCTGAGCAATAACGTCCTTCTCTTCCTTCTCTTTAGCTTTCTCCTCCTTTTGTGCTTCAATTTTGTCCTTGATAAGCTCATCCATCTTACCAATATACTCTCGAATAAACTAGAAACAGAACAAAAATGGTTATCAACCAAAGGAAGAAAATTCAACCGTTTATGAATAAAATGAAAGTGGAAAATATACCTGGAGGAGGTAAGGGAAAGCAAAATCAATCATATTATGCATCCAAGCTAGCTCAAGAGCCACATCTGGCCGTATTAGATCATAACAGACAAAGAGACAAGATGCAAAACACTCTTTCTTCCCCTGGATAAACAGCAAGAAAAATATGAATATCATCATTCCCTTGCTAAAAACTAAAGACTAAAGAAGGAAAGGAACTAAGCATGATGGGAAAAAACAGTTGAGGTGTAGAAGAAATGAATGAATTTATGAATGAAAGCTATTTATATTGAAGCATAGGTAAACAAGCGAAAAAAAACACCTAACATAGAAAGGATCTACTATATGAATACCAGAGTTCAACATTTCAAGTAAGGTAATGAGAAAATAGACCTGCTCAATAAAGTAAACAAGCAAATCCTCTGAGAGTTCACGGTCACCAGATTGAGAGCACGTTTCCATACAGTCCTTGTAAAGACTGTCTTTCTTCGACAGAGCAATGGACTGTTTCCACCTTCCAGCTTTCTTGTAAATATATGCGGCAACACGCCTCATCTCCAGAAGCTCATGTTTCTCAATCTGTTCAGATATATTGTTAGCCAATCAATAATCATTTGAACTTTTCTAAGTTTCTCAGTTAAATTCAGATCTCAATTGCAGCAATTTGTCCAAATAAGGCAAAGATAGGAGAGATTCACCTTCTGTGCAAGACCTATCTGATCAAAGTTGTCATGCAGATCTATTGATTCACGAAGTCTATCGTAGTCCTCCTCCTCAACGTAGATTTCATTCAAAGCTTCATTAACGGCAGACACATTGTTGCTTTGAACTGCAACCATGTATGGCTTAACCAACCGGATGTGGCCAGCCTAAAAACCAGAAATTCAAGCAAAAAAAAAAAAGATTATCGCACAAAAACTTTGAACAAAATATTTACCTCACCAAATTAAGACTAAGATTGCAGACATTAGGTAATAGTGTAAGACATACAGACCTTCCGCATTATATCTACGACACGAGCATGATCCACACGAAGGGCAAGCACATTAAGAAGATCATTTATAATATCAGGATGTTCTTGCAAGTAGAAGTGAACAGCCTTATAGTAGAGCTCCACACTAGCAACTTTAACGATAATATCCTTAAATTGCATGTGATCCCATGCTTCTGGAGAATGATTCATCACAGTGGTTGCGGCATTATCAAACTCGTCGTATTGGATGTATAGGTATGTAAGTTCCTTCCAGTGTTGCTGTTCATCACAGGCACGGATGAGCTTGGGTATGTTAAGCCGAGTCGAGAACAACTTAATGTGCTCCATTAACTTCTCAGGACGATATCTTGCATAAAGGACTCCCAACTCAGTAAAGATACCCATATGGGCACGCTCCAGTCCTAGCCCACTCTCCATCAGAGATATGAGTTCATTAAAGCATCCTCTGTTCTGATAATACTCGCTAACTTCTTCCAAATCATCCACCTTCATAACAATAAAGAGTGATCAGTAATCAAACAACAGAAAATAACAAACTAGCCAACAGTTGATCTACTACTTGTTGCATCTACTAAAGACACATCTCTGATTTGCATAACACATCTCACCAATTTGCATGCCAATATTTGCAATATGAAGGAGGCAAAATATTCATACCGAAATTTAGAATAAAGCAACATGCCCCTTGGGGGGAGGTGGGGTAGATTATTGAGAGAAATAGTTAAAAGAAAATGTTGAACTTTTCTAGAAAAGGGGGCCACCTGAATAATGACGTTGAGACCACAAATTTGAGCTAGGCGGAATTCCTCAGCATCAACACAGGCAAAACAAACTTCCTTCCACGTTTTTGAACTGTTTGCTTTCCGAGCGGCATCAACAGCACCTTGGAATTGTTGAAGCTTCACCAATGTCACGGCTAACTTAGCCCAGTTAGAAGTAAAAGCAAATATAATTTTTGCAGCTTCATAGAGAGCCTCATCAAACAAGCGGTCTCCAACATTTGGTAAGTTGGCAACATTTGGCATCAATATAAACTCTTCAATTTCTCCAAGCCGGTCAATCTTTGCATATGCATAAATGAGCTCACTGTCCACCTTGGGCTCTTTGGTATTCTGCCTAACCATGAGAAGGTACTTTACAAGGTCATGGTATACATTTGCATCTTCAGCAGCCTTTATAACCTCTAAAAAGTGAGTGGCGTCATCTGCACGGATGAACGACTCGATCGCATCACTTACTAAGCCTTCTCTTAGTTGTGCCTTAGCCACCTGGCTCCAGACAGCATCTTCTTCAACTCGGAATGCAAACTCGACAGCTCGATCAATGGAACGAAGGTTATCTAGTAGGACATTAACAGCCTGGACATTCAAATTAAATTTCTTGAAAATGACAAAAGCTTCTTCATATAGTTGTGCTTCAACTGCCACCTCCCCGACAGCAGGGCCATCAAAGTTGTCCAACCTATTTATGTAATCCATGACTCTAGAAGGATCTGCTTTGATTGCAGTAAGGATCAGCAAATTTTGCAGATTAAAATTTCCACTAAAAGCAGAGTTTTGTAGTACAATCTTTTCAAGAAGCTCAATCAACTCATGGGGAAGATCAGCAGTCATAAAAGCTTTCACTGCAGCAGAAACTTGCTCAGGACTCTGGCTTTCCGGCAAAGCAGTGGACACCACTTGATCAATCAACTGTCTTCTAAACTCATTCTCAGGATTAAGAACCTTCTCCCAGAGGTCAGCATCCATACGCTCCACAACATATCTGATACAAACAAAAAGAAGTAACATGAGTGTACCAGACCAGCATTATGAATTATGATACACAATGACACCTTCAAATTGGAGGACAGCAAACACACCTGGCTTGGAGTTTGAACAAGGAATTTTTATTGGTAACATTAACCAGCTCATCATCACATTGTCCCCTCCGGTAAGCAACAACAGCAAGCGTAGGATCCCGTTTCTCACAATATTTACCAACAACACGAGAATCATAATATGGGTTGGTTGTGAGAAAATGCTCGGGATTGTTATTGCTGTCAATGATAATTTTACCCAGAGCATTATGGACATGCACATCCTGGCTTCCCTCACTTACAAGATGCTCCAAGAATTGTGTAAGCAAGCGGAGACGATTCCTGCACACCAAAAGTTAAATGAGAAAAAAATAGTAATATGGAGAACTGGAGCTGCAGCATAGAGAGATAACCAGCACACCTCTTTTCACACACTTCAACTAGAGGTTCAACAGGAAGAAGAGAACGAACTGAAAGTATAAGACCTTTAATGAAATCTTCAGGGCATTCATCATCTAACAACTGTCCTACAACTAGAGGAGCATTTCCTGGATTGACCTATAAGCATGAAGAGTAATTTTTAAGATTAACAAATTCAAAATACACCACGATACAAAGAATTACAAAAATTGAATACAACCACTCCCAACAAGTTTACCTTTTGAACATATCCTTCAATATATCTAAGCATGTTGTTAGTATAGAGATAATGGGTGAGATCCGGAACAAAACCAAAACGATCACACACATTAATCAACGGTCGTGCATCTGGAAGCTTGGTTTCCATTAGAAAGTTCTTTGTCTTCTCAGCATCATAAAAGTTTGATTCCCGAGTCACACGCTCTACCTCCTTAATTTGTCCAGTTTTAGCAGCTGCTTCAATGTACTTGAAGTGTATATCAGGATCCTCACTGTACAAGACAAAATCAAAAGCCAAAATCATTAAAAAAAAAATAAACTAGAAAAGAAAAAGTAGTCCATTTACAGAACCAATTTCATGTACATATTACCATAAAAAAAAAAAAACTAGAAA
This sequence comes from Cyamopsis tetragonoloba, assembly GCA_037177725.1. NCBI lineage: Eukaryota > Viridiplantae > Streptophyta > Magnoliopsida > Fabales > Fabaceae > Cyamopsis > Cyamopsis tetragonoloba. Next base: position 68,944,533 of record CM074119.1, read on the forward strand.
AGAAAAAGTAATCCAACTGTTCAGCGTTAAATGATTAACAGGTGATTACTTAGATATGAATATGTTCAATTCCAATATACTGATTACATGACACAATTTAACCAATCTATTTTTCTTGGCTGTTTTAGGTGGTATAATATACAATTTTGTGCTTGCTGCTTATGGAGATATAGATTTCTGCAGTTGGTATGGTTTCAGGATTTTTTGTATACAATTATGTTGCAAAATTTTGGTTGTTAATACATTGCTGTTAGCACATCTGCTGTCATTATATATATCATCAACTGAAGTTCATTTTATACCCTCTTTGATTGCATATTCTCATTGATTAGAATCCTATGAATATAAAATGTTACATAGTATTTTGTTGTTTCATATACCTCATTATCTGTTTGATCTTTACTATTAAAATATTCATTTTATTATTTTACTTATACATGTCATAATTCAAAGTAGCTTGCCATTTTTGAGAGTATACATACCAGCGAAACGCCGTATAGTTGCGTAACATCAACCCGTGCGTATGCACAGGTAAAGTACTAGTTCAACCATAAAAAAAATACCTGGAGCTCAAATATGCACCCAAGAAAAAGTACAGTCCTTCATAGGATTTGAATTGTTCAAATAGTTTAATACAAGCATCAACACCCAGCTGCTCAGAATATTCCTTAGCAGTCTGCGAACCAAATACTAGTAATATTAATTTATAAAAAAGAATTACAAAATCTCAAACATAATGATTTAATTGAACAAGTCTAATGGACACATTATACCAAAGGCTCATACAGTACCTGCACAATTATTTGAAGATTTCCCCTAAGATTGACCAGTAAAAGATCTTTCATGCACTCCAGTGCCCATTCTTTGGAAAGGGTTCCAAAGAACTCCACTAAAGCCTGAAAATCATTTGATAGTAAGAATATATAACAAATTTTAGATAGACATAGCCACTTGAGCACTTGAAATCCAAACCTGTGGTTCAATGGCATGTGTATTCACAATGACACGTTTGATGTCAGGCAACTCAGTGTAATGCTGCACGAGACAAACAAGAAAAGATTTCAAGAATTATTCTGACAAGAAATTTAAATCAGTCATCAAGTTGAAGAGGCCAAGAACCTGGAGAGCCCTTATGAAAAGGCCAGCCTTTTCACAAAGTTGACCAATGCGTGGACGATCATAATGACTAAACATGCCATTAGCCAATATAGCATCAGCAACATTTGGAAAGGTCACGAGATTAATTTCCAAAACCTAAAATAATAATAGAGAAAATTTTCAGAAAATAAACATAAGAAACTATATAAAAAAATCACCAAGTTCATTTATAGAGATTACAGCAAAGAAAATGAAAGAACCTTTGTCTGAAGATACCCATGTTCAGGTAGGTTTGGCTTAAGTACATCCAACAAAAACGCAGTTGCCTCACGGATCAAATTCCTCTAAACACAAGAAATATATAAAGAAAAATAAGAGTAAACATTTCCACCACATATACAAAAAAAAAGGAAGGAAATAACTGCTTCTCGATTTAATAGGACATCCTCAGTCCTAAAGAATAATGATTTTTCATTCTTACGTTTAAAAGATTAACGTTTTTCTTAAAAAGAAGTTGAACAGGCTCAAGTAATCAAGCATTTTTAGTCTTGAAAAGGAAAATGAAGAATGCAATGGAGAAGTTCTGTAACGATACTCCCTTCTTTAAAGTGGGTCAAATTCCAAATGATACGAGAGCACAATGAAGTCAACATCATTAAAACAAAAGAACAAAACTAAACAAACCTGTAGAAAGATATCGGTTATTGTGTTGTAGTCAATAGGGCAACCTCCCTCCATTTGAGACATCATCAGAGCAAAATTTACAGCACCCTGGAATGCAACAAGTTCTAAATAAATGAATTGAAAAAGAAAAATTATAATAGCAGGATGATAGAAATGGTCGAAAGGTAAACATAAGCAATCCAGAACCTTTTCCATTTGAACACATTTAACTATGTTCTATTACTTTGAGCAGGTTACACTATGACCAGAACAGAAAACAGTGTACCACAACAATGAAGTATTTCCTAGAAGATAAGGCATAATTATTTCAAGTTTTAGTTCTGAATCAAACCACTAACCTGGGCATCCGCCCGCAATATTGTTTGGAGAAGAAACAAGTAATCAGGCGTGTATCCAACCTTCAGCAAATACAAAGAGAAAAACAGATTAACAATTTCTATAAAACAAAATAGTTAAACTGCGTAATGAGACAGAATATGATATTTACTCACATTGCCAGTATTTTCACAATTTTATAAAACCTAATAAGAAATTTTCATTACCTGCTTTGAGTATATCAGAATCTTGTCAAATTCCCTCCTCTCAGCAAAAGCTGCAACAACTTTTGGCGTGGCTCTGGCTTTGATATATATTTTCAATGCAAGGTCAGTATCCACTGTCTGCATTATACGCATATCTCGTAAGAATAGTAAGACAGGAAATAAATTTAAAATAATCAGAACATGGATTGAGTTTCCTCTAAAGGAATTGAAATCTGCAGTAACTAAAAATGTGTTCTGCACGCAAGCATGTGCTTGTGTGAACTTGCAGATATGGAAATGGAAATCCAAGTATCAAAAGCAAAAATCCCTAAGTTAGGGGTTGGGAAAACAGCAAGAGACTAGAAGGAGTAAGGGGGAGAAAAGATCATTTGAGTGAATAACAATAGTGACCAAGCCAAACAGGTCAAGAGAATAAATAGGGAAAGTTCAACAGAAAATTAATTTTTACTGTCAAGAAAGTATAAATAGAGACCACTCAATACACAATCAATTGTAACACACAAAAGAATAAATAGGGAGCAGCAAAAGTTAGTAAATAGAGGTGTCTGGTGAAAGGATTTGGTCTGTGGAAGAGTTCAGGCCTCTTGAATACCTGGTTCGAATTCATTTTTTTGTATTCTTTGTTTTCATCTCAGTTCTTGTATTTCATCAAAGATCAAAGAGTGCTTATAAAAGTAATGGAGTTCTGATAATTTAAGGTTCTATTAGTCAACACTATATATGAAAGCAACTACTTCATTAAGCTTTATTCAGCTATTGGAAAGGCTTATTTCCATAAGCTTCAATTCAATTGCTTATGTAAATAGGAAAAAACAGCATGCACTCCAGAAGATATTATTTTAATATGCTCATCCAGACAGGGCCTAGAGTTTCACTTAATATCAAAGTAAACCAAACCACAGGAAGTTGGTGTAAGGGGTCAACCATTATAATATGTCTCTTTTCTAAAAAACGAACAACTTTTTTGTTGCTTCATAAAAATTAGTTTTAAATTCAAATAAATGGAGAGCAGAGTTTTCAACGAGCCCAGGAACCAGGTACCACAGGCCACAACTTGTATTTTCCTCCACCGACCCTAAATTAAATTAATATGTTTGAATTGTTAGGAGACTAAGAGAGAAAAAAATTTAAGTTTGTATGAGAACCTTCACAAGGTCACCAAGCTCCTCGCTGCATTCTAGTTTATCCTCTGCTAGCCAATTTTCCAAAAGATTCTTCTTGTTCTGATTTACCACTAGCCGTGACAGCTCCAATGACTCGTAAGCATTGAGTTTTCCCCTTGTTAATAGAGTACCAAAGTACTGCAGCAATGGCGGTGTTTGCCCAGCTTGCACAGGTACACTCTGAAGAAAATTAACAAAAGACATCAAGAACACGATGATAAGAGCATAATAAGCTCACACATAATGCTTCACAGTAAATATGCGGCATATAACTCAATTCAAACAGTCAACAGGAACAAGCACCAACTGGACCACATGAAACACAAAAGTATACCTGAAATTTAGCAACAGTGTCAGGAGTTCGAAGTATTCCCCGTGGAGATTCTGCAGCAAGCTCTGCAGCCTCTTTATATTTGGTCTGGGCAAATAATTCTTGAAACCGCTGAACAACCTGAGAAAAAAAGATAGAAGGTTCACTATCAGTGAGGGTAAATTAAAAAACAAAGGAAAATAGAAGGCATTTTCCCCACTGGTCAAATCAACTAGGAAAAATAAAAAGATGGAAAAGACAAATTATATGCTAACCCAATTGTAAGTTATTTTTTTCCAGTTAAATAAAGATAGTGGCTGTACCACACAAATTTCACCAATATCATACTCCTCACCACATAATTTTGACCAAGATTCCCCCAGATATGTTGACCAAGACTGTAATTACACGCTCAAGTATATGCCACAAAAAATAAATGACATATTGTTTACAATTCTTTTGCTCTTTGTGCAATTTGCCTTTCTGATAATTGTTCTAGATTCAATAAATCAAACACTGAAATGAAAAATATTCTAGTAAAACATACATGCGACTCAACAAAGTCAGCCAGTATCTAAGTCAATATATAAAGTTTGATAGCATCGATAACAGCACAAAATTAACTAAATATAACTCATGTTACCAATTCTTCTGCACCAGGGAGGTTTCCTCTTTTAGCAAGATTAACAGCTAGTTCCAAATTGTTTAGCTGCAAAACATCGAAAGGGATACTTAGAAATTATTCCACAATTCTGTTTCTCCAAGAACCCATTATAATAATAAATTACCTGGCCACTAACAAAAGGTACAATGGAAGCCTCATTCACAGTAGCAAGCAACACCTGGCCACGTCTATTGATGGCATAGAAACCCCCTACAGATGATGCTTCAGCAGTCAAAAATATCGGATCTGGACTGATTCGGTTTCTATAAACTGCAGTTGCAGTCTCCAGATCATAGACAAATAATAGCCCAAGCTTTGTGATAACATATATCAATCCATATTTATTTGAAATCTGCACAACAAAAGCATAAAAAATATTTAACAAGACGTGTATCAAGAATAGAGAATATTAATTTATTACAGCAGTTTGTACTTAGACCTGCATTGATACAGGAAAGTCATCAGCGAAGTCTGGAGGGAAGAACAGATCTGCTTGTTTCTTAGTAAATGACGGTTTTCCTGATAAATAAAAGCCACAAAGAATTCAAGTTAGTTCCATTGTATCAACAAGTATGAGTTGCAATGGAGAATAACCATTAACTTTAGCATATCTCAAAGAATTCCAACAAGTATAACAAAATTAAAGAATCAAAAGAAAAGACTAAACTAGCTATAAATCAAGCATATACATTGAGGAGCCTAAATTCAGAATACATCTGAAGCAGTTAACACATGATGCTAATGAAACAGACTCAATTAAGGTCATCAATCTTATCTTTGGTGAAGTTTAATTCAAAGAGAGATTTAGAGGCACATGGACTATCCTTGAATCTAATAAATGCAAGATTATTTGATCCGCACATGATCCATTTAACCAACCCCACTTAGTTGAAAAATGCTTAGATGATGATGATGACTTGATTTGAACAAGGTAGTAACTTTGTATAATATTAATGACGAATTTAAACTTCCACCACTTTATATCACATGATCTCCTTTTTTATTAATTAATTACTGATTTGATATTTTGAAAAATATATCAACTTAGAAGAAACTTTTTAGAACATTGCATAGGTTTATATTTTTCATACCAATGCATAGGCATGTGCCAAACGGCTGGTAATAGTTAGCCTATACAAGGATGAGGATTTAGCCATGCTTATATACCTGGCTGGGCACCGAGTTCGATTACATGCATCTTCGATATAACCTGTCCAGCATTCACAGTCTTTGATGCAAAACAGATAAGAGTTGAATCCTTATCATTACCAGCAACCTACATGCACCATAAATTAAAATATCAAATAACATTGAATTGGCAACAAAACTGAAAGCCAAATTTGATATTCATATAAATGAATCACAAAGGAGAGAAAATTACTCTAAACGTAGCAAATGAGGCAGCATGTGCATCAAGAGCCTGACTACGCTGCTGATCCACAGAGAAGAGTTGCATGTTTCCTTTTACTAGTTGTGGTCTCTACAATCAACAAAATGTAAAAAAATAACTAAAAAATTAATAATAAAATGTTTCATGTTCTGAAATCTAAACCACAAAAAAAAAGATGCTATATTTTGGGGATTTTAATCTTTAAAAATCGTGCAATCTTCAATTAAAAAGATATATGTAGATAATTATAATTAATTTGTTAAAGAGCATAGTTTTGAACATAGTTTTATTACGAAGGTACAAGGAGTTTAAGGAGGATAACAATTTCTCTGAAGAAAGATATATAGAGAAGGAATACTCAATAGCTTAAAAAGAAAGCATTTTACATCTAAATTATGAAGGATAAGCTAATTCATAGAGTGAGTTTTGTTAGCATGTAATTCATAAACAAGCTTGTGAAATCCACAAAATATATTGGCAAATTATCATATAGGACATCCCTAGTTAAATACCAACACAGACTCATCAAAAAAACTTTTGAGTGCAAAAATTTCTAGGTGAGACAGAGGAATGGGGTGGTATTTTAGATCATTCCATAATTTGCAAAATAAGTCTACCCAAGTGAACCGATAAAGATTTCACTTATAGTTATTAGTTAACACATTTCAAAGGATGATGTCAATGTAATCCTTACAGATGGCAACAATGAACACATAAGATTGGCATAAATTGCAGCCTAATGGTGAACTGACCATAGGAATTTCTAATTGCTAATACCTTGACCAATGCCTGGAAGTTACTAAGAGAAAGAAATTACATACCTCAGGTGAACCAGGAGCAATTCCAATCAAAACCAACCACTTTTCATTAGGATCACAACGGTAATTGATAATCTGGTTATTTGCCAGATTAGCTGTCCGGTCAAACATCTTCACTGGTGCACTATCACCTAAGATATGGTAGACAATAAAGATATTGAATTGAATTCACAAATATAAAAAGTTCAAGTATAAAGTATGAACTTGGAGTATAAGATGTTCAAAATTAAATCAGAATTCCTGAAGAGAACAAGCAATAGAACAATATGTTCAGACAAAGAAAATCATGAAAGCTTACCTTCAATTGACCAATGATACACGGATGTCTGAGTGACAATTCCTATTGTCTTTGGAGTTATCCACTTCCAAAAGACAACCTGAAGGAAATGGAGCATAAAAAACATGATAGTTGACAATCATACATGCAACCCAACACATTATATGGCAACAAGATTCTTATAAGGAAAGATCCAAGGTTTTAAATTGTAGGCCACATCATGTGATGCAGCATCTCAGATGCTGACCACATCGACTGCAAATGGCCCACATCAATTCTAGCACAATTTAAAACCTTGGACAGGTATGAATTATCACGATCTACAAATTTGCACCTGCTCAGTCATCTGATGTGATTTCATTTTTGCTTTCATTTCAATGTTAAATACTTGCAAATGATCCTGAGTGGTCCCTGGAACTTGAGCTGCATATACAACCTCAGTCATCAGTAAAACAGAACCCATATGTAAACATGAAGCAGTTGTCCTAATAATTCACTATCACAATGACATGAACCAAAATGTTCACTCCCCATCATAAAGTAGGTACAACAACTTATGGATTGCAATGTCGTTACATTATCATTTAAGTTCTTGCCAGAGCCACAAAATCAGAGTACACAAGGTGCAATTGGGAGCTACCAAGTACTGACTAACACAAATCAGATTATCTAATGTTACCTTTAAGAGCAAGAATTCTGGAATTGGGATTCATCAAAGCAGAATCAGCAGTTATGGGCCGTCTCAGAGGCTGCATTGGCATGCTCATGTCAATGATAACAACACTGTTCTGAGGTGCAGTTTCTCTGATACATATGTACTTATCCGATTCCATCGTCACGTGAGTGAATGTAATGAATTGGGGGTTGATCCCAACGCTTCCCAGCTGAAAAACAATACAGAATTGCAAATCAACGCATAGAAACCCACTAAAAAAACGAAATTTAAAAACTGAGTAACTGAAACATAATGGTGACAAGGCTATATAACATTGAGATCTGAAGAAGGAGAAAAAAAAAACAAAAAACAGAGCAACCCCATTATCGGAAAATGAAAAAAGATTAAATATTTTGATATGGGAATGAGAAATTGAGAGGGAGGGAAGCAACAAAAAAACACTGACCGTTAAGGTCTCTTTCATGCTGATAGGAGCGTTTGCAGCCATGGCGGGTGAACAAGAGGTTCAGAGAGATGGAATTTGATTGAGAGAGAATGATGAAATTTAGAGGAAGAAGAACTTTGTTACGCTGCAAGCGCGAGATCTGAAGCAGCGAAGCCAAAGAGCAGAGAAAGGGAAAAGGAGAGGAATGAACAGAAGAGAAGGAAATGGAAGTGTATATTAGAAAATGTAGAGCCAAGTAAACAAGGTTGGGCCTAGTGATTTCTGGGCTTGGCATTAAATTATTGCTTATTACTATTCGGACCACCATCTTTTACTTTCACCAACTTTTTTTCCTAATTTATTCTCCAAGTGACCAAGTCACACATTCAAAATTTGGAGGTTAATTTAATGATACATTTTTTATATTTTTATTGGCACAATAAACAAGAAGGCTCCATCAAAATAAAGATTAAATGCATGTTTGAATTAACTTATTTTGAATAAATAATCGCTTATTTTTATAAGTTCTGTGAGAGTGTTTTTAAAAAATAACCTATTATTTCTCCAGAAATAATAGTTTCCAAACATGCATTAAGGGTGTGTTTAGATAAGATTATTTTCTAACATATGTTATATAGTTATATTTTGCATTTACAAAAGTTTTTGACTATTCTTTTAATAAAGGAAAAATCTTTTTTGTTTTTTAGCTAAAAACTTGACATCTTCATAAAGCTTCAAAAATTGCTTTTCACAGCTTAAAATTATTTTGAAAATCGCTTCTGACACCATATATATCCAAATAAAAATTGATTATGTCTCAAACAATCGATTCTGTTTCACAACTTATTTTTACAATTAATTACAATTAATCCAAACACACTAATTTTGGCAACTTCACCCATGTGCAATCTTCAAAAGATTAGAGGAGTGAATTTATGTAAGATTTGAAGCTGAGTGAATGAAAATGATTGTGTTAAATCAATCAAAATGAGGCTGTAGAGACCCAGACTAGTGGAGAAGCTTTTTCCATCTTGAAGTTCTCTCCTCAAACTTTTCATTTTGAAAGATACAATGTAAATTCATGTGCAATAGACTATAGTTACATTTTAGAGAGACTATGTTTAAAAAATTAACCACATATTTTTAACCATGATAATAGATAATAGATTGTTAACAGAAACTAATGAGCCCTATAGGATATGGTCACCCCCAGAAATTTCCAATTTTTTTGTAATAATATAAGTATAAAATTTGAATGGCAACCCTAAAATCATGAATTGGAAGTCCAATTTTTTATGTAATCCAATGTTGTTTAGCTTTTAGATTTTGATTTTGGTTAACCAAGATTTTTAAGTGTGTTTCAAGTTCCAATCCTTTTTGGTGCAAGCTTACTCGTGTTTTCAGTTTTGAGGTTAGAAAATCAATTCCTTGAATGTAGAAACTTACTTGTGTGTTATCAGTTTATAATTACTTCTTCTTTTTTTCAATAAAAAATACTTTAGTTCCTGATTTTGTGAAGAGTGTTCATATTATTTTCTGAGATTTTCTACTGTACATATTAGTCTCTTACATTTAAAAATGATTCATTTTATTCTTTATTATCCGTTTATAATTAACACTATGAAATTTTAATTCACATTGAGTCCTAAAATTTTAAAACTCAATCAAATAGATTCTTGTCTTTATTATTAAAAGTTTTAGCTATGGGTATTTCGAAAATGTTCAATTTAGTCATAGACATTTTAATGATTTTATTTAACCGTAAACTAACCGAAACTAAATTACATTAAAAAGCACAATATTAAGAACTATTTATACTACTAAAAATAAATTTCAAAGACTAATATAAATGAACAAGTTTTCAAAAGTCATGGAATTGATTGTCTCTTCACTCTTTTCTTTTTTTGTTAAATTTCTAGTTACCTCTAGTTACCCCTAGTAACTCTTTTTTTTTTTTGTTAAAATAACTAACCCCATTATAATATAAATATTTTGGCTCAAACAAGATTGTTTGTAACTAAACAAAAAAAAACTATAGTCACTGCTTCAGTACATCTATATATTTTTTTCCCCTAAGATTTTATGTGACAATTTCTTGTATCACTTTTTTTGTGAGTATTACTCTTTGTAGTTTTGACCCATTGAGTTTGAACCCTAGCTCCATCCTTGATTATTAACATTGTTAACAAAAATGTCAAAAAAGAAGTTGCAGTGCAATATTATATTGATAGAAAAACTGAGTAGACCGTAATTTCTTTAAACCTCAAAAGAAGTTTGTGTTATATTTTTTTTTTATAAAAAAATCATTACATAGTGAATTAATTATTATTATTATTAGTTATTTGAAGTTTCACGTAGATAAGAGCATGAAGCACCAAAAGGAATTAAGTGTATAATTGGAAAGTAAAAGGAAGGGTCGTGTGAAATCTTCTAATTAAGTATGTTTTCCGTCTTTAATTATATTATATATTTTAATTATATTTGGCAGGTTATTAACATTAACATCATATACTAATACTACTATATATGGTGGGTGCCTAATTCAGGTTGGCCAAACATGGTTTTTAATCACTAGAAAGGAAATTAATTATTTAAGGGTTGTGCTATTTAAGTTGACTTCCATTCTGGAACTTAGAAATTTGCGTACAGTTTCATGAAAAGAAAGAAAAAGGCTTCAACCAGCTAGTTCCCAATAATTAAGACAAGGAACGAAGATCAAGTAGGAGTAATAATAAACACAAATTAAAAATCTTCTCATAATTATCCAATAATTTTGATAGAAATCTCAATTCAAAATCTCCCACATTACATATTGCCGCAAGTATTCTTAATATAGATCAAGCAGTTAATAATATTTGGCAATATATAGTATTTCATGATTTAAGATTCATTTAAGTATATCTTTGGTTTAGATAGAATATATTTATATATTTATTTTTCAAGATACCATGTTTAATTATTTTTTCTTACTTTTATAGACGGGTGTCAATCTTGTTTTTTGATTTTAGTTTCATGTTCACGATCGAGTTCTATGTGTTTTTATTTTTTTGATTTAATAAATGTTAGTATGAAGGTGTCAAGGATTACTTATGAAAAAAGGTTCAATGGCCATGATTAGGGTGGTACTAAGGATTGGGTTGCCAAATATTAGGATTAAGGGCTGATTATCAAGTATAGATCAATTTTCGTACAATACATAATTCTAGTTGTCTCAAGACCTATGTGATTGAAGAGATTTGTTCAGTACAAAACTTAGGTCATCTTAAATATGGCACACAACCTCAAAAATCTCAATTCTATGTGATTGAAGAGGCTTTTCAAATGTCGAGCTTATGTCGGTTCCAGAATGACACTCAATGCTAGGGCCTAAGTTGTCGAAAGGGCTTTTCGAAGCAAAAGAGATAGCTTAGGTTGGCACCAGCTCCAAAAGTTTCAAGACCTATGTGGCCACAAAGGCTGTTTAGTTCATCTCACACATTACATGTTTAAAAGTATTGCTGTATTTTTTCTTTTTTTTATGTAAAAAATTGATTCTTCAATTTCATTTTAATATGAGAAATATTATATCTTCTTAAAAATCTTCCTACGTATTTTTCTAGTAGTACCTCATTAAGTAAGTAATAAATACAAAATTAAATACCTTTTATATATTAAAAAATGAAAAAAAACATTCAATTCATTCATTATTAAGTAAATTGGAGAATTTGTACAAGTATTTCATGGGAGGATTTAGAATTCTTATTTTAATATATACTGATGTGTTTGAGAAAATTATTCTATCTAGCTTAAAGATGTTTTTATTAGTTGAAACGCTCGTAGTCATATTTGGTAAAGATAGAGATGGATGGTTTTGGCATTACGAGCATTTTTCTAAGCACTACCTTAATTGTGTTCAAGAATTTCAGTTCCTCACATTTTTATTTTTTTAAATATTATCCTTATTAATTAATTAACATTATGTTATTTTTCTCATTTTTATTATTTTATATTTATCAATTATCATAACAGTTAGTTTTATCAAACACTTTCAATCTTATTAATTATCTTTTTATCTTTTAATTAACTTATTTGCTAGTATTCTCAAACGCACCCTAAAACACTTTAAGAAACAACTTTCCAATGTTAAAAAAAAATAACTTTAAAAAACAGCTAGCTTTTAGAAACTAGTTAAATAAAATTTAACCACTTACCAACTAAAACAATGTAAATAAAAACTCAGTAAATATATTTTTAGTCCTTATCTTATGTCTCACTTTAGGTTTTAGTCTTTTAATTTTAAAATATTTTGTTTTAATCCTCATAATTTTATTATATTAAGGAATTGGTCCCTGTTGCTAAAAATTATTCTCCACCATTATCACAAGATAACGGCATATCCCATTCTTTTACTTAATAAATTTGCAAAGACTAAAATTTAATTTTTTAACATATAAAAATTTAACTTAAACTCTAGAAAAATATATGGAAAAAAATATATTCAAATCTGATAACTCTGATGACTTGAAATCAGGAAAGAGATATGTACACTCCATAAAAATAAAAGAAAAGAAAAAAAAAAAGAGAGAAAAAGATATGTACCAAATAACAAAAACTCTAGGTATCGTGTAGCAAAAATTACCTATAAATGCCCAACACCTATGATTGGATTTTAGTTCACGTAACGGTTTAAGATAGAGGGAATTGATATTTGTTGTTTAGAGCAAAATAAATTAATCTCTCACATTAAAGGATATTCTACAATGGAAGAATAAAATTTTTAAAAAGAAAACATTTGTAAATATATATCAAGATTTACATTTACATATTCTTTATTTTCGATTATAATTCAGTTCTATCCAAATTGAAATTTTACGAGGACTAAATAGTTATTTGGTGAAATTTCGAAAAGTCATTAAGTTTATTAAAAAAACTAAAATTTAATTAGGGAAATTATTTGAAAAAAAGTTATATTTGTTCAGAAATTTAAATTTTTTTATATCTAAAAATAATTTGTCATTTCCTAAATGATTTATGCATTGATTATTTGCTTTGATATGGAAAATTCTTTTTTTTTTTTTCCAGTTATGACTTGATTCTACTCGAATTGGATATTTACAAGGACTAAAAAATTATTTGATGAAATTTCGAAAATCATTATAATATTAAGGAAATTAAAATTTTGATTAACGAACCTATTTGCAAAAAGTCACATTTGTTTAGACATTTAAACTTTTCTAGATCTAAAAATAATTCGTCATTTTTAGAAATGATTTATACATTGTTTTGCTTTGATTTGAAATATTTTTGTTCGTTTATAATTTGATTCAACCTGAATTGGAAATTTACAAGACTAGATAATTATTTAGTGAAATTCCAAAAATAAGTTTATTAAGGAAATTAAAATCTAATTAAGGAAACTATTTGAAAAAAAAGTTATATTTGTTTAGACATTCAAATTTTTCTAATCTGAAAATAATTCGCATTTTTTTTGGAAATGATTTATGTACTGGTTTGTTTCGATTTGGAATATACTTTTCTAGTTATGATTTGATTCTACCTAAATTGAAATTTTACGAGCATTAAAAAACTATTTGGTAGAATTTCGAAAATCATCATAATAAAATTAAGGAAACTAAAATTTAATTAAGGAAACTATTTGGAAAAGTCACATTTGTTTAGACATTTAACTTTTTTTAGATCTAAAAATAATTCACCATTTTTTAAAATGATTTATGCCTTGATTTTCTTTAATTTGAAATATTTTTTTCTGGTTATAATTTGATTCTACCCGAATTGAAAATTTATGAGGACTAAAAAACTATTTTGTGAAATTTCGAAAATCATCATGATAACACAAAGGAAACTAAAAATTTAGTTAAGGAAACTATTTGGAAAAATTATACTTAGACATTTAATTTTTTCTAGATGTAAAAATAATTTGTCATTTTTAAAAATGTTTTTTGCATTGATTTGGAATATATATTTTTTCAGATATGATTTAATTCTACCTGAAATAGAAATTTATGAGGACTAAAAAACTATTTGATGGAATTTCGAAAATCATCATCGTAAGGAAACTTTTTGGAAAAAGTTACATTTGTTTAGACATTTAAATTTTTCTAGATCTAAAAATATTTCACCATTATTAAAAAAAATTTATGCATTGATTTGCTTTGATTTGAAACAATTTTATTGTATGAATTTGAATTGATTTGAGATCTACAATTTATTTTAATATAAGTTTTCAAAATAAATTAATGATTTCATAAATTTATAGAATTTTTATTATTTGGTTATGGTGAGATACCTTTTACTTTTTAATTTGATTTTTTTGTTTAAATGACCGAAAAGAAAACAACAAACAAAAAGAAAAGAAGTAAAGAGCAAGCTAAAAACCACTAAAGAACATCATTTCAACCATGTCTGTTGAAAGAGTTAACGGAACATAATTAGGGCAAACATCAAGAATAACAAAATCCCACAACATATGAACAACTTCCTTGCATTGAGATTGTTTGAAATAATATATGTAATTATTTGATTTGATTTAAAATAATTTTATTGTCTACATTTAAACTAAATGTTATTAGTCAATTATTGAATAAAATATCATTTTGATCATTTAAAAGATCATCTCCATTATGGAGAAATAATTTATATCCTTACATTGCACACTCGTCACAACATTAGAGATAAGAAAATTCAAGTATTTAAACTAAATGCTATTAGTCAATTATTGCTTTAAATTGTTTTTTGTTTTTATTTTGTGATTTTTCTGTTCATATTTTTTTTCTTTTTTTTTTTATCAAATCAAATGATTATAATTTTTTTAAGAATCGAAGAATTATAATTCTAAATTCTCAAACTAAAAATATTTGAATACACTATTTTATAGACAAGTACACATTTAATAAGACTTAAATATTTATATCTTATATTGTCAATTTAGTCTTAAATAAATTTATGTCATTTAATAAGATAAGAATAGCATTATGTTATAAATTAAAAAAAAATACTTATTATACAATATATATTATAAGTCTTTCCGTGCATTGCATAGATACACGGCTGGTGACAATAAATTGCTACAACTTTTTGGTTCATAAGAAAATAATATAACTGAAAATCAAATCTCACCCACATATGCATATTTTCTATATTCCCATACGTTTACCAACTAAATTACATGACAGGAACAACTTTACACTAAAAAAAATTGTCATTTACTAACGCTCTATATAACGGAACTAATTTGTTACTGTAGATTGAAAAGATGGTTGGTAAATGAAGTCTAATAACAGAGTTTAAAGAGCATCGAATGCATTTTGCAACTTCTTTGAACATCACTTGCCTTTCTATTAATACTTCACCTCTTTTTACTGCTCATTCCCCTGTTTTCTCTGTTTCACTACCCTTTCCCCTCTTCTATATATTCATTCTCTCTCTCACCATTTTCTTAAATATTAACTGTGTTCATCTTTGGTACTGTTCCACCACTCTTCTCCTCTCTCTCTTTCAGCCATGAACCCCTCTCAGCAATTTGCTGAACATGGAATATCTCACCAGGTACTTCTTTATAATTATTATTATCTTTTTCTTTCCTTTTACTCTAAAGTAATGAAAGTACATTATAATTATTACTTTCTCATGTTTGGTTTCTTCAATCTTCATTGTATTAGGAATTAAAGAAGAGGGCATCTTGTGGAACAGTTCTCACACTAGCTTACCAAAGTCTTGGAGTAGTTTATGGAGACCTAAGTACTTCTCCTCTTTATGTTTACAAGACCACATTCTCTGGAAAATTGAGACTCAAAGAAGATGATGATGAAATTTATGGGGTGCTTTCATTTATATTCTGGACATTTACCATTATTGCTCTCTTCAAATATGTTTTCATTGTCATGTCTGCTAATGACAATGGAGAAGGTAGAATATTCAATCATGATCATGAAGCCTAGGTTGCCAGCTACTTGGAAGAGATAAATGATTTTATGGTCACATTCTTAGTCTAACAAAAATCATACAAATGACTTCTGAATACTTTTGCCTTTCCAAATTATTTGCAGAAAATGATAGAGCACAGTCTATATCTGTCTTTGTTATTTTGATTTTATACAATTATGAGCATATTTTCGCCCTTTATCCTTATTTTTTTGAAATATAATCATGTATAATGTGTTTAATTAATTAGCAGAATAATATTTAAGGATGAATTTACCGGTAGTACATACCACTTTTTGTTTTATGAGTAAAATACGTTTCTGACTTTCTTCTTCTTCAAAACATGATGAATTTTCTATTCAATCCCTTATATTTAAAAAACTCTGGATTTGGTCATGCCAAAAGTTTAACATTTTTGTTTAATCTCAATGAAAGCTTAAACATTTATGTTTTTTCCCCATTTTTGTCAGTTTAGGGATTTAATGGGAACGTTTAAATTTTGGTAAACACCAAATCTTGAGTTTTTAAATAGGAGGGACTAAATCGAAAAATCTAATATTTTAAGGGACCAGAAATATATTTCAAGCTTGTTTTAATATAGAAACTCCCAACCAAAGCATTTCTTTTTATGTTCCATGTAGAACAGTTATCTAAGTACACCATCATTGTCTCTCAATGATGCAGAACAAGAAAATTTCTTGCTTCATGAGCATCTAATATTCCTCATCTTCCTTAGGATAATTAGTTCAATCTTTCAATAATAAATTGTCTAATTGTTCTGTAGGGGGCACCTTTGCATTATATTCACTTCTCTGCAGACATGCAAGGCTAAGCACTTTACCAAACCAACATCCAACAGACAAGAATCTGTCTACATATGCCACAGAAAATTCTGCAGACACATGGCAGTCTTCACTTTTGAAGTCGTTCTTCGAAAAGAACCCGAAATTCCAGAAAGGACTTCTGATCTTTGTTCTGTTTGGAACTTGCATGACAATTGGTGATGGTGTGATTACTCCTGCAATTTCAGGTAGTTCATCAAGAGCAGCCTCTCAGCTTCTATAGATGTTTACTTCATGGATCTTGTAAGATATCACATTAACTTTAGTTGTACGGCATTAATTGTATAGTCATATCACTTTAACAATAAATGTTTGTTTACTTCATGGATCTTGTAAGATATCATTTTAGTCTGATATAAAATGTGTGATCTTTTGTTGATTTTGTTATAGATACATGAATGCATTCCTTAACTGCTAGCTTCAGATATTTACTGATTTCCATTTTAGGTTTAGTATTTGTACCATTTACAGATAAAATATGTAATACAGCTTAAGTACTTGTTCTGCTTTCTTGGAAGATTTGTTCTGTGAAAGATATTCTGTTCAGAGTTTTCTTATATAAGAAACTTCAAATATCATGTTAATTAGGTATAGACTACACAATAGTTAGGAAATAAGATGGTACTAGCTAGTGAATTTGATATGGGTGGTTACTATTGGAAAATTATTCTACCATGAATGTTACAAGCATGCTAAGGGCTCTAATGAGCACTTTGAAAAAATATTCCTTAATTAAAAAGTTACTACTAATGCCATTTCAAAAGATTTGTGTGGTAAATGTAAATTCCTTTGTAGCAGTTCTTTGTCTCTTTGAGTCTCGAGACTTTCCTTACCTTTGACTGGGCCACCATTCCCTCACCATGAAATTTTATCAACCAAAGAAACAAAAAGAAAAAGAAGATTTGTGCTAGATAACCAAGTTCTTGGATTTTGATATGTATATAAGATGTTCAGTTTACTTATGAGATCATATGAATTAGTTTAGCAGTTGATTTTGTTTCTCTTTTATGTATCCTTTCAGTTTTTTCAGCAGTTTCAGGAGTTCAAGTTAAGATCAATCAACTCCATGACAGTAAGCTCACCAAGCTTCTTTCATTATCTTTATTTATATCTTTTCTAAATTTTTTAAAACTCTGCATGACTTGTGCAGATTATGTTGTGATAATCTCATGTGTCATTTTGGTGGGTCTTTTCTCCATTCAACATCATGGAACACATAGAGTTGCTTTCATGTTTGCCCCTATTGTAGCAGCATGGCTTTTGTGCATTAGTGGTATTGGTATATACAACATATTCCATTGGAACCCACAAATATATCGTGCACTTTCTCCTGTTTACATATTGAGGTTCTTCAAAAACACTGGCATTGAAGGATGGATGTCATTAGGTGGAGTGGTGCTTTCAATCACAGGTATCTATAGTATACTCCCTCTGTTTCGATTTACCTCTTTAAAGTTATGCACACTTTTTAAGAAAGAAAATAATTAGGTGTAATAAATCGAGTTAGATATATTAATGTGCTAACTAGATATTTAGGTGAGACATTATAATAAAGGTAAAAATAGATTACTCTCATCAAAATTATACGCTACGTGCAGTTTCAACTGATACTTTAAAAATGTCTAAAAAGGTCACGATACTTTGCGTGCCGCGCACTTTACTAAAGTTCGTCAAAATTGTTATAATTGGAATGGAACAATGCATTTCACGCGTCATTTTAGAATAGGGGCATGCATTTCACCCACCATTGCTGTCAAATTTTCAACAGTTTGTAATAACGTGATGCAAAGTGTGCAGACCTTTTTTCATGTTTTCAAAGTGTTGGTACAGTGATATCAAACCACACGTTGCATATAGTGGAAGAGTAATTTATTTTTAACTCATATAATAAATAAATAAAGCTAAGTATCACTAATGCTTTTTTGATTTATTAAAGTGACAAATATTTTGAAAAAAAATAACATTCAAAGATAAATCGAAAAGAAGTCAATTTTATGAGCAGCAAGAGTTAGGGAACTAATTAATTTTCTTCTTTGACATTGTACCAGGAGTGGAGACAATGTATGCTGACTTGGGTCATTTTTCAGCTCTCTCAATAAAGGTAAATTAAGATTTTTTGAGAATATAGAATAGTTAACAAATTTAACCCCAAAATAAATTCTGTTTTAACAGTTGCACTCAATTAAATCTCAGATAGCTTTCACATGTCTAGTATATCCCTGTTTGATTTTGGCATACATGGGTGAGGCTGCTTTTCTCTCTAAGCACCATTATGACATTCAGAGCAGTTTCTACAAAGCCATACCAGGCAAGAAATTATTTATGAAAACCACAAAACTGTCATTGTTATTCTCCATTGTAATATGGTTTTTTTTTAGTTTTTTTTTTTTTTTCTGCAGAAGCTGTATTTTGGCCAGTTTTCATAGTAGCCACATTTGCTGCCATTGTGGGAAGTCAAGCAGTGATTTCTGCTACATTTTCCAACATAAGCCAGTGTTGTGCATTGAATTGTTTTCCAAGGGTTAAGATTGTTCATACTTCAAGCAGAATATATGGGCAGATTTATGTACCAGAAGTCAATTGGATATTAATGTTGCTTTGTTTAGCTGTCACAATTGGCCTAAGGGATACAAACAAGATGGGTCATGCATATGGTACACTTCTTTTTCTTCGATACTTTAAAACTGGTCTTCGAGATTGTACCCGCCTGACAATTTAGTCTCCAAGACTTCAAAATTTTTTGGTAGTTCTTAACTTTGTAAGAAAACAATCACTTTAGTCATTTTTAGTACAAAACAACAGTAAAAAGTTAGAAAACGACAATGATCAAACATAAAATAAAAAGAAAAAAAGTAAAGTGATTGTTGTTTTGTAAAGTCGGGGCTAACAATCCATTTTTAAATCTCAGACACTAAAGCCTCAGATTTGATAAGAAAGCAATCACTTTAGTCCTTTTCAGTATAAAATGACAATAAAACTGCAAAATAACTATGACAAAAAAGACTACAACGAACATCATTTCAAATAGTTAGGGACTAACAAAGAGTTTTTAAAATATAGGGACTAAATTGGCCCAACCCATACAATCCAAGGTGTCAATTTGAGGGATTACTCCTTCTTTTTCACTATGTTTACTTATGATACTTTAACTAATTTTCTGGATTGTAGGACTGGCTATCACCACTGTTATGTTTGTGACAACATGCTTGCTGTCACTAGTAATTGTGATTGTATGGAAGCAAGGAATAATAAAAGCCATCACATGTTTACTATTGTTTGGATCAATTGAACTTCTTTACATCTCAGCTTCTATCTGCAAAATCCCTGAAGGAGGATGGATTCCACTAGTTCTATCTTTATTCTTCATGGGAATAATGTTCACTTGGAACTATGGAACAATGAAGAAATACCAATTTGATGTGGAAAACAAGGTTTCAATGAGCAAGATCCTATCTTTAGGACCTTCCTTAGGCATGGTTCGGGTCCCCGGAATAGGACTCATTTTCTGCAATCTGGCTTCTGGTGTTCCTGCCATTTTTGGCCATTTTGTCACCAACTTACCAGCATTCCATCAAGTGTTGGTTTTTGTGTGTGTCAAATCTGTTCAAGTCCCTCATGTCAGCGAAAATGAACGCTTGGTCGTTACTCGGATCGGCCCGAAGGATTTTCGCATGTTTCGCTGCATTGTTAGGTATGGTTACAAGGATCTACAACAAGAGAATTATAATTTTGAGAACAAGTTGGTTTCTTCAATAATACAATTTGTAGAAGTAGAAGATAATAGTGTTCAAGAACCAACACATGAATTGTCTATAGATGATTGTGAAGAGAAATTTATCCCATATTCATGTGTTATCCATCACTTTCAAGAGTCTTCCTTAAATGATGAATCTTTGGAGATTTTAAAAGCCAAGGAATCTGGTGTTACCTATGTGTTTGGACATTCCTATGCAGAGGCAAATAAATCATCCTCCATTGTAAAGAAATTTACTATAGATTTTGTTTATGCTTTTCTGAGCAAGAATTGTAGAGACCCTGATGTTTTTCTGAACATTGTTCATACTTCTTTGTTAGAAGTTGGTATGGTTTACCATGTCTAGTTCTAACCTTTATATGGAGGTGTCACAATAGAACAAAAAGTCAGTTTTTGTAAATGTTGGTCTATACTTTATAGCATTATCAATATGCCAGTGATTGAGATCATCCAGTTGATTTTTCATTTTTGGTCTCTAGGTGTCAAATATTCTGTATCTAAGAATATAATTCCAAGAATTGTTTCATACTGGAAAAAGTAGAAAAGAATGTAAACAGGAAAATATTTGCTTATAAAAATTGTTGGAATATATATACAAAAAAACCTCATGATATATTGATTGTATATTGAAGAAATTTAAATCTCATATTATTTCTAAAGATTAATTTTTATGTTAATTTTTATTTTATATTTATTTATATTGCCTGATCTAGTTATGTGAGTCTGTGACTTTTTTGTGGGTAAATGTGTTCTATGAACTAAAAGTACTATTCAAGTATTCAGGCCCCTTTTTATGAGTTGAGATCTCCAACATTTCTGCTCACTTTATTTTTCTTCATTTTTCATTGAATGGTTTCTTCTCTCACTTCATACTCTTTCATATTATTTTTAACATCTATTATATCTCATACATCTTGTCTATTTTTAATAGGAGACGGAAATGATTCATTTTCCTTTTTTTATGAGGCGTGTTACTTATTTAGACTAAACTGAAAAGTTTGTTTAGTGAACATAGAAACCCAATTTATCTCACATTTGTTTTTGGGTCAAAATTTATCTACCTCACTTGATATGTACTTTTAGGTCATTACCTTTTTTTCCCCAAAAAAATTGTTTAGAAGCACATTTTGTTAGAAAAACTTGTTCGGACACATAATTTTTTTTATTTTCAAAATATGTTTTCAAAAAAAAAATAACGTAATTATTAAAAGGAGTGACACATATATTAGTTATCGCACTCTTAATATATAGAATTAGATAGTCCTATCATACACATAAAATAGAAGGATCATAAAGCCCTTTACATGGGTCAAAATTCATCTTGTTATCTGTCAATTTTTGTGCTACTCAAAACTCTTCCCCAACAGAAATTTTTAGGTACACCCAATTGATGAATAACAACACTTCAATTGTAGTATCAAGAGAGTAATTAAAATATAAAGTAATAATGATTCATTGCTAAGGAGCTATACATTCAATGACACAGAATGAAAAATGCTCTCTTAAACTGAAAAGTATTTATGAACATTTCTGTCTCTGATTTTCTTGAATAGGTTTGGTTGGTGAAATGTACTTATAAAAAATGAATTTGATACTCATTCTCCATTTTTAATTCAACACCGCTGTTATTTATAATTGGGGTGGAAGTTATACATGTTTACAGTCAACCACAAAATTACATAATTCTTGAGTATGTGTATTTAGTACGTTAGAATATTAAAATTTTAGTTTATCACTTTTTATTTAATTCTTAAAAAAAAATTAAAAAAAAAAATCAATGAGTACATATTGGAGCCAACTATACAGCTCCAACTGCTAAATAAATTAAATGTGAACAGAATTGTAGCTGTCATAGAAACTTCATAAGAAAATTTCTGAATTTCACGAGGTTCAGACTTATTCCCTCATATTCAGGGCGTTCAGACTTATTCCCTCATATTCAGGGCGTGTACATATCAAAATTCAAAATTGCATTATTTCTATAAAAAAAATTATGTTGATATGCTATATTTTAACTAACACTATTTTTGAAGTCTCACCACATTTTTCCTGTTTCAAGTTAGTAAGGAAGTGAAGGAAATAAAGGAAAGACTTACTAAAAATATATTGATTTAGCAACCGTAAGGCGATTGGCCAATAAACATTTGGTCAGAGGCCATTTTTGTGATTATTTCTGTAGTAAAATTATTTAATGGTCGAAAAATAAATTTAACGACAAATTTTGTTAATCACTAAACGAATTTGTATGGTTCCTATCCCACACCTTAGAATATGAGAAACTATGCATAGCCATTTAGGAATTGAAGCCAAATTCTGGAAGTAGATAAGAGTACAAATCAAAGAGAATAAAACTAACATTTGGCTGTATGCATGTAAAAATACAGCTAGATATCCCAAAGTGCAGGGTTATTTATTAGTCACATGGAATGTGGTTGTTGATATGCTATGTCTCCACTCCAATTTTGTGTTTTCTCTCTTTGTTTAGTATATAAATACATTTCATCAGTTCCTTTCATTTAGAGCCAATAAGAGAAGAAGCAAACGAATTTGACAAGTGTAATATGGGAAGCCATTCTCTACTCCTCTAGTCTATAGAGATTGGACCTAAAAGAAATAAATTAAAGTTGAAAGTGAAATATCCCCTTATTCCCCTCCCCACTTTTTTCCCCCAAAAAAACAAATCCTGTATGAGCACATGTCTAACTGAAGCACAACAAATAAAAAGACTAATTAGGTATTAAAATCATAAATTATTAAAAGCTTCTCATTAATCTGTACCTATACTTACTATCTATATAGAAATAAATGAGTATTAGTAACCCTAATTTTTCACAACCCTAATTTACAAGTCTCTTTTTTTTTTTTTCACTCCATGTTTTTGTATGAATTTTTTAAACAAAAAGAATAACCAAATGTATAAATGCATAATCCCACGTTTTCTCTCAACTTTCTTAGCCTGAACATCATGCGAAACATAAACTTTGGTTGTGACTAGAAATTAAATAAAGTATAAGATTTATGTTCGTATAAGAATTAATTAGATAATAGTTTATGCCGACAAAAAAAATTCTGATAATAGCTTAGAGTTGATGTAATGGCATGACTTTCACGTTCTTCACCTAAAGAATAATATCTAGTTCACCCTCAACAATGCCAAAGACCAATCTACATCACTTCACACTTTCGGTGATTTAAGCATGAAGAAAGAGTAGAAAACAAGAAAAGGAACTAAAGGAATTCACAAGAGGTTCTGAGACAACATAACAAGTAGAAATTAAAAAAAGAATGTAGATATCATAGGGATCTCATTTGGTATGATGTACTTATCAACACCTTTCTTTTTCTTGTGAAAATTTATACACTCACTATATGGGATACATTTTCCTAACTCCTTTGTCAAATTCATGTATTGCTTCACAAGCAAAGAATAACCAAATGCCATTCAATTAAGGGCACTTGAGTCTCAAAATATATGAAATGAAAGGCAAGTAGGCAACCATCACAATGAATCTTATATTGACTCCGTCACTTCCATAGTTCCATTCCACAACTTACACTTGGACTTGAGAGATTCATAAAGAGAGTCTCATATAGCATGTTAGGACTTTGTGATCAGTTTGGTATACTAACTTATATACTTTTGGCCACATGGACAATGAATATGAAATGAAAATAATGTTTAATAACTATGGAGTATAATTTTCTATTATTTGATATTTTAAATATTATTTTTATATTAAGTAAATTCTTATAAGTCGTGTTTACTGACACTCCACGAGTTCACATAGACTCTTGAGTTTGTGCATATAGATCAGGTTTTATTAGAGGAATCGGTTAGAAAATATCTATAATTAGTGCTAGAAAACAAAAGGATTTCATTTGAAAATAGGACACATGATTTAAAAGCAGAATTGAGTGAAGCATATACTCACTAAAGGCAAAATAGCCTCACTTAGCAAAATTCTACAGTGTAGATGTACCACTAAACCTCAAAGATATGACACCTTAACAAATTAGTAAGCAAGAAATCCCTCACCTCACAAAGATTAATCTAAAATCAAAAGCACTAGAATAAATTTGACCAGAGAATTTAAGGTTTTACCTAACATTGCACTCTAAATGCAGCTTTCACATACTAGTGCTGCCATCAAGCCCAAGTAATCTCCCATAAAATTTGTCACAAAGGCATCATAATGAATCTTTGTAATAAAGAGCATTGAGCTTGTGTGAAATGTCCAAAATACCCTTTTCAAAAACCATTCTTCCCAGCATTGCAAGGGCATTCTTGCACATTTAACTCCTACACATACCAACCTTACTTCAAAAGCAAGACCAAAAACAGAACAAAAACTCTGCAAGTATCAAATTGATAACCACATTAGAGCCATAATTGTTCTAATGAGGGAAGGAGAGAAAATGCTACAAGAAGAGAATGAGTCAGAGATCATCACATCTTGTAAGAAAAAACTTGAAGCCCACATGGCAAGGAATGAGTTACTACAGAAAGAAAACCAAGAACTCAGAGAAGAACTAGCTCGTTTGAAGTCACAGATAATTTCACTCAAAGCACAAAATATGGAGAGGAAATCAGTTCTCTGGAAGAAGATACAAAAATCCATAGATGACAACAATTCAGATTCACATCAACACAAAACAGAATTTCAGGTAAACATGATTTCAGAAAAGATTTCAAATCCAGATTTTCAAAACTTAGCACCTAGAAAGGAAAAACCAGCAATAGTACCAACTCCTCCACCAAGGCCTATTTCTATTTCTCTTCCTTCACATAAACATGAGAAGGGAATTAAAGTGCAGCCAACAATAGCACCACCACCACCTCCAACGCTGCCAAAATCGTCGGTCGGTTTAAAAGCCGTCCGCCGTGTGCCAGAAGTAATAGAATTGTATCGTTCCCTTACAAGAAAAGAAGCTAACATTGAAAACAGAACGCATCCCAATGGAATTCCCTCAGCAGCATTTGCCAGAAACATGATTGAGGAAATTGAAAACCGCTCAACTTTTCTTTCAGCTGTAAGTTTCACTCCAAACTGCTCATATTTTAACATCTCTTAAAATTTCTGATTTAGCTTCTCTAAGGTGATTAATCTTAACATTCATTGGTGCTATGCACATTCTTGGACAGATTAAATCAGAAGTTCAAAAACAAGGGGAATTCATCAGTTTGTTAATCAAGGAGGTAGAATCTGCCTCATTTTCTGATGTTTCTGAGGTGGAATCATTTGTCAAATGGCTAGATGGAGAACTATCTTCACTAGTGGATGAACGTTCAGTACTGAAACATTTTCCACAATGGCCAGAACAAAAAGTAGACGCGCTGCGCGAAGCAGCGTGTAACTATCGCGATCTGAAGACACTTGAATCTGAAGTTTCATCATATGAGGACAATCACAAAGAGCCTTTGGTTCAGGCATTAAAAAGGATTCAAGCACTGCAAGACAGGCGAGCATGTACAAAAATTTAGAATGCACTGAGTAAAGATTTTGAGAAATGCTTAAAACTAATCAAATGGGATAATTTCAAATTTGTGCAGGTTGGAGAGAAGTGTTAGTGCTAAAGAAAGAACAAGGGAGAGTACAAGTAAGAGATATAGGAATTTTCATATTCCTTGGGAGTGGATGATGGACACTGGCCTCATTGGTCAGGTATGCATTAGTTATGAGATTATTTATGTCATAAAGATTTAAAAAAAAAAAATACAAACTTTTTATTTCTCTCTATGTTGTTGTTTATCTTTCTGCTTGAAGATAAAACAAGCGTTGAGAAATGCAATCGTTATACTTATTAAAAATGTTGGCAGTTAAGCAAGTTGTGTGCATTCAGATGGTAAAACAATTAGACAATTAATGATGTATGTTTTCTTCAAAAGAAATGAGATTTTTTGGTCACTAAGTATGCTTAAAGTAAACTCAAGCTTATGTGAAACAAGAAATGGTTATTTGTTGTATTCTTTATTGTGTGTACAATAGATCTAATTAAGAAGACAATAAATGAAATCATGCATGACACAATTGAGTGTTTTTGTGTGATGGTATTATAAAATTCAGACAAGATCAAACAACCTAAAAATAGACAAGGATATACATCACATAAAATGCTATGCTTCTGCAACACAAAAAGTAGCATAAATTTTTTATTTTTTTGTTTTCAGGGTTTTCCACTCTTCCTATCATACTATTAAGATAGAAAACTAATTTCTTAAGTATAAATAAACTTATCTTTTCAACTAATATTTTATTCGAGAGTTAAACTATAATTTTCTTTGAGAGTTGTGCTGTGTATTCAACCATTTATCATCTATCACTCGGTCAACACCCTTGTTTGCTGACGGAAAAAATAGCATCTACCACATCCAAAACTTTAAAACCTCGATATACATTTTTCAGAAATCATTTCTATTTATTATCATCAAACCCAATTGAAAAACTTGATCTTGTAATTGATTGCAGATGAAGCTAAGTTCTTTGAAACTGGCAAAGGAATTCATGAGAAGAGTAACCAAGGAATTATTGGGATCTCAATCTCATGAAACTTTGCAGGAAGATAACCTATTGGTTCAAGGAGTTAAATTTGCATTCAGAGTACACCAGGTAAAGTACACTCCAAAGAATTTTAAAATGTAGAGCGTGTTTGGTTTGTACTTTTATTTTTTATTTTCATTCTGTTTTTTATTGTCTGAAATTTTACAAATGAAAACAGATCAAAAGCAGAAAATAAAAATAAGAAATAAAAATGCAAACCGAACAGATCCTTTAACGTTTTCCATTTTATCCAACTCATCGGCCATAAAATCATTCAGTTTGCAGGTGGATTTGATACAGAAACCATACAAGCATTTCAAGAATTGAAGAAGATTGCTTGTGATACACCAAACTATAGTAATATGATAAAATGCTCTAAAGTTGTTAACACTTGCCAGAAACCTGTATCTTAAATTAAAAATTGTATTTCTATAATTATTTGATTTGATGTTCATACATCGGCTGAGGAATTGGCAACATGTATATGCTCTCCTATTTATGCAATTTTTCAAATACTACAAAACTTAGGTGCAGTTGCTTAAATGATCTTATTGTTTCTCTATATAAAATTAGAGTTTTGATTGCTTAAGTGATCTTGTTGTTTCTCTGTATAAAATTAGAGTTTTGCCTTGACAACCCACTTGAAAAAAAATTTCAAGTTCAAAATATTACATTTTTCTCTTTTCTATCATGATACTTTTTTTCTTTCCTTCTTCAAGTTCATATTCCTTATCACAAAAGTAACTTTTAAAAACTCGTTCTTATACGAGTTCAGACTTTTGCGGACTGGCCCACACATTTAATTTTTTACACAAAAATATCTTTTTTTTAATAATTTTTAATTTTTTTTATTGTTCCCTTGGAATAAAATAAGTACTATATTGCATTCGGATGGCGTCAAACACTTCATGATCGAACTCAACCCAACTCATGAACCTTTATTATAAGAGAAATCTAATCCACATATACACAAAATCAATAGTAATTCAAAATTATTTATTTTGTAATTACTACTATATATTTTGTACTAGGCTAAACGAGAATAATAATGTGCTGCTCCTCTTATTAAGTATAACTGGAGGGTGACCCGCGCAGATACCAAGAAAAAGTTATACTAACATGTAATGTTGTTTATAGATTTTTATAATAAAATATAATTTATAATATGAATAATTTACCTAAATAAATATGAATTCATATTAAATAGAATTGTTACATAAATATTTCGAACAAAATTATAACAAAAATCTCGTGAGTGAAAAAAACACTTCATTTATTTTATGGAATAATTTTCTTAAAACAAAACTTATTATAATTAAATTTCATGAATTTGATTCAAGAAGAAAATAATTTAAGGTAAATATAAAAAAGTGTTCTGATTTTTAGACATTATTTCAACAATTATATGAAATATATATAAAAAAGTTATATGAAATTAAAATTAGATAAACAAAGAAATATAAAAAACATATATGAATGAGTTGCTTATCTCAATAAAAATTTTAAAAATAAAATTAACTTTGATAAAATTATTTATGAAAAAATAGGTTGTTGATTTTTTTTAATGAAGATATTTTATAGCCTAAAAGCTCATACTTTCATGAGTAAATAATTTTAGGTAAACATCAAAAGTATTTGATTTTTAGATATTATTTTAAAAATTGTATGACATTAAAATTAGATAAATGAAGAAATATAAAAAGACATATATGAATGAGTCGTTTATCTTTTTTAAAATTTTAAAAATAAAATTAACTTTGGTAAAAGTATTTGTGAAGAGATAGACTGATGACTATTTTTTGAAATGAAGATACTCTACAGCCTAAAAACACATGCTTTTATGACTAAAAAATCTCATATTATGTATTGAGTTCTTATACATTCTACACCATTTTGACTTATAATTGATAGTTTTAAAAAGAATATAGAATGCAGAGATAATAATTTATCTTTAAGGATTAAGATGTATAATTTTGATGAAGAATGAGTCTATTTATAAACATATTATTGTTTTTGTTGCTAAAGTGTAACTGAAATTTTACTTTGTAAAATTTTTAGTTATATTCTAAGTAGATTATAATTTATAGTAAATAATGTAAATGTTTAAATTATTAATCAAATTTATTAAAAATATTAAATTTCAAGGGATTTAAAAATTAGTATATTAAGATATAAAATGTTTTATTTTGATCATGAAATGATTTAATAATTTTTTAACTTTTGCATAACGAAATTCTTATAATCCTACTAAAAGAATTTTAAAAGTATTAGTTTTAGAAATTTTAAAATGATAATTAACGTTAATTGAAATATATATTAATTGAAAATAAATATACATATTAATAAATATAGTTAATTTTTAATACATTAATATTATTTAAATTCTAGTTATAACATTATTATTATTAATTAGTTACTCCCTCCGTTCCAAAATATAAGAACTTAGCCACCTTTCACACAGTTTAAGAAAAGTAGTTATTTTATAAATTTTAAAAAAATGTGTTATTCTATTCCATGTTTACCCTTAATAAATATAAATCCACTCTCTCCTAATTAATGATATCATCTTGGAACATTAAACTGATTATTAATTACTCCACTATAGGAATTCAAGTTAAGAAGTAATTATTCAAGCTCTCATTGGTTAGACTTGCTATCAGGAATAAATTTATACTTTAATGATAAAATGTGGAAATTATAAATATTTTTAGTCGAAGGATGAGTAAGGGGTAAATTTGGAAAAATTTAATAAATTTGTGTTGTATTCTGTGCATGTACTTATATTATGGAACGTGATAAAAAATGGTTAGGTTCTTATATTTTGGAACGGAGGAAGTATTTCATTTGTAACTCTTAATAATTTGGAAAAAATATTTATTAGGAATGCATATTTAAGAGCCAGTTTGTTAACTGTTTTTAAAAACAGTTTTTGGTTTTCTAAAATAAAAAAAGTAAAAAACTTGTTTGTTTGAATAATTTTATGAAGACAATTTTTAAAAACTCTTTTCTATTTTCCTTTTTTAGAACTAAAAAAGTAAAACCTGTTTTGTTTTTTAATTTTAATTTTCTCTTCTAAAATCAGGAAAGACATGGAGAAGAGATCCTCGTTACCCGGATTTGGATCCTCTCCATCTCATTTTCTCTCAAGCTCTCTCTATCCTATTTGTGAACCCTTGGATCTATTCAATGGCTGAGATGAAATGCTACAAAAGCATTCACAAAATAACATGATGCACCTGATTATCCCCTATTTCCCTTCATTCTTTCACTCAATTGTCTCATTATGCATTTTTCTTTTCTTTAATTTTTTTTAAACTTCAAAATATTCAGGTGCAGACTTTGATCTCATTCTTTCTCTCTCTCTTTTAATTACTTTCATTCTTTCTTTTTTAACTTTTCTTTTTTAAAAAAAAAGAAAAATATTTAAAGGATCAAATTTAGATTGAATTAATCTTTCAAATTGTATATATAAAATTTTAAAGGGATTAAATTGATAATAAAAGCATTTGAAGAATTGCGATGAACGAATATTTAAAAGATAAAATTGATGTTTTACTCTTTTTAATTACAACGTAATTCTAAAACTTGGCTGGTATTTTTAGATATATCTAAATTAAAGTTTAAAAATTAAAAAAAAAGTATAGTTTGTAAGAGTCTCTCAAATTACATATATAAGATTTTGGAGGGACTAAATTAATGATAAAAATATATAATATTTATTTATTTTTTGCAGAAATTGATAATCTAATTAATCCCTATAATTAATACTAGCTTCAATTCAAATAGTAAATATTAATCTAATTACAAAATGTGATTATGCATTTAAACAAAATGTGATTATTTGATTTCATATATATATTTTAGGATTTTATGATTTTTTGTGTATTTGAGAGAATAATCAGGTGCATCATGTTATTTTGTGAATGCTTTTTTAGCATTACATCTCAGTCATTGAATAGATGCAAGGGTTCACAAATGGAATGGAGAGAGCTTGAGAGAAAATGAGATGGAGAGGATCCAAATCGCTCATTACCCCCTTTTCATTAATGGCAATAAAGGTAAATATCACACAAAATATTTGGACATTATTTAGATGCCTTTCTCTCACTTTAAATTGAAACACGATGAATAGCTGCCTCCTTCTCTCTCGCTCGTGTATACAAGGAAAGAAATTCAACATTGCCTCTCTCGCACAAGCAAACGAATTGCTGTGAGCATCTGCAATCAAGGTATCTTTCCATCTATGTTTCATTTTCATTTTTAATACTGCGGCAAAAGATGTTCTGCATTTTCGATTTTAGGATTTTTTATATAATTTCATATACATGTTTGATGTTCTACATCTTTCCATGGATGATGGTTGATATTATGAAATCTTGGAAATTCTAACTCTCATTTTTCCAGTTTGTTATCTGAGAGGATTTGTCAAAATTAATGTTGGGTGCTGTCCTTAATTTCTATTATTTGTGTTGTAAAGTGTGATAGGCTAAGTTAAGTTTCAATTTCATAATTACATAGGCAAGTACAACTTGAATGATAAATTATTTAGAATATAGGAAGAAATGGATCCTACCGAACTTGAGGGCATGAATGAAGATACTCCCACAGGAGAAACAAGCTCTCATGATGAGAATTTAATAAGGTTATCAGATGAAGGTGCGGCTGAAATGGCAAATTATAGGGATGATGTTGCAAATTGGATGTGGGCACAACATCATAGCTAGTTGGAGTTATTACAACAAAAATACTAAACTTTTAGAAGAAAAGGCAATAAATATTTATATTAATTGTTATCTTAGACAATAAATATTAAGTTCAAAAATGTCATTGACTATATTAGTGAAGAAGTGCAATATTATGATGAAGCTCATTAAATTCGTATAATAGTGAAGCATATATAATGCACCTAATGAATGTATGTCCTCTATATATGTGAGTTTTTATTTCATCTCTTTATATTTTTACTTATATTTATAACAAAAACAAATTAAGATGTAAATTGTTTATATATAAACACTCAATAAGTACTAACTATAACTATAATCACGTTTGATTTTAAAAAATTTAAAGTTACAACATTTGATTTTTTTAATAAAAAAATCAAACATTTTCAATTACAATCAAACAAGTTTTCTCTTTTTTAGTTCTCTAAAACATGTTTTGAAAACAGATTTGCCAAACATTTTTTTTTCATTTCCTTCTTTTTAAAACAGTTTTCAAAATAAAATTTCCAAACAGATTTTTATTTTGGTTTCTTCTTAAAAATAGTTTTCTAGAATTGATTTGCAAAATAGTTTTTAAAAAGAAAAAAACCAAAAGGCAATCAAACAGGCCCTAAGTTATAGCAAGTTAAAGAGATGATGCAACTCAACCAAAAAAAAAAAAAGAGGAATGATGGCGGTAAAAGAAAAGAAGAGTTGATTAGTGTTGTAAGTAGGTTGTGCCATATAAATAAAAAAGCTGATGTGACAAAATAGTATGAAAGAATGTATTTTGTGTGTCCATTTTCTAGGTTTAGGCTTTGTTTTAATAGATATATAAATATAGATATAGATTCAATTGAGAAACAAGTAGTATAAGAATTAATTAAACAAAAGTTGTCATTTTTTTGGGGATTAATCCTATAAATAACATTATTTTCACAAAAGCTTTAAATAATTTAGGTAATTTAAAAATATTATATTTATTTTTATTTAAAAAAAATCATTCTTTGAATGTATTGTACACAATCTCTAAAAATTTTGTTGTAATTTTCAAAATATAAAAATTATTTAA
Source organism: Cyamopsis tetragonoloba (assembly GCA_037177725.1). Lineage (NCBI taxonomy): Eukaryota > Viridiplantae > Streptophyta > Magnoliopsida > Fabales > Fabaceae > Cyamopsis > Cyamopsis tetragonoloba. Next base: position 68,977,409 of record CM074119.1, read on the forward strand.
ATTAAGCTAGAAACTTCAAAGTAAATTATTAGACACCTTTTTTCAAAAAAGTTTTAAATAATTTAGCTAATTTAAAAATATCATTTTAATTTTTATTTAGAAAAACACCATATTCTTCAAGCGTATAGTACACGAATTCTAAAAGATATGTTGCAATTTTAAAAATATAAAAAATTATATAAATTGAGTTAGAAAGTTCAAAGTAAATAATACATTATTTTTTTGAAAGTTTCAAATAATTTTGGTAATTTAAAAATTGTGTTTTCATTTATATTTCGAAAACCACCAAATTCTTGAAGTATATACTACACGATCTCTGATAAAATTGTTGCAATTTTAAAAATAGAAAAAATAGTTATGTAAATTGAGTTAGAAGCTTCAAATTGAATAATAATTTGTTTTCTAAAAGCTTCAAATAATTTAGGTAATTTGAAAATCAAGTTTTCATTTTTATTTCGAGAAACACTCAATTCTTTATGTATATAATACACGATCTCTACCACTTGTTCCAATTTTAAAAATATTAAAAATTATGTAAATTGAGTTAGAAATTCTAAAGAGAATAACACATCGTTTTCAGAATACTTCAAATAATTTAGATAATTTAAAAATATCATATTCATTTTTTCGAATGTATTGTACACCATCTCTAAAAAAAACTGTTTCAATTTTAAAAATATAAAAGTGTATTTTAAAATTTTATATTTTTAAATAACTTGCTAATATACTTTCTTAATTTAAATAACTTCCATATTTTTAAAATTGCAACACTTTTTTTAAAGATAGTGTACAATACATTTGAAGAATTTGGTATTTTTCGAAATAAAAATGAATAGGGTGTTTATAAATTAACTAAATTTTTTTAAGCTTTCTAAAAATAATGAATTATTCACTTTGAAGTTTCTAACTAAAAAAACTTTTTATATTTTAAAATTGCAACAGTTTTTTAAAGATCATGTACTATGCACTTGCAAAATAGAGTGTTTTCGGAATAAAAGTAAATAGGGTATTCTTAAATTACCTAAATTGTTTGAAAGTTTTTTAAAATAATGTATTATTCACTTTGAAGTTTATAGGTTAATTTACATAATTTTTAAAATTGCAAGATTTTTTTTTTAGAAATCATGTACTATCACTTGAAGAATATAGTATTTTTCGAATAAAATTAAAACATGATTTTAATTTACTTCAATTATTTAAAGCTTTCGTAAAACAATATATTATTCAGTTTGAAATTTCTAACTCAATTTACGTAATTTTTTATATTTAACGAATGTATATCTTAATTAGGTATTTTGCAACTATTAAAAATATTTTATTCCATTTTTTATTTTTATTTAATTCTCAATGTTATACCAAGTAAAAGTAAAGTATGGTTATTATATATGCATTATATAAAGTATTTTGTTTATTTTAATTAATACTAAATATAAAATTAGTTATAAAAAATTATGTAAATTTAGTTAGAAACTTCAAAATGATTAATATATTATTTTCAAAATGTTTCAAAAAATTTAGGTAATTTAAAAACACCTTATTTATTTTTATTTCGAAAAACATCATATTCTTATGTGTATTGTACACGCTCTCTTAAAAAACTATTTCAATTTTTAAAATAAAAAAACTTCGAAGTGAGTAATTCATTGTTTTCAAAAAGCTTTAAATAATTTAAAAATCGTGTTTTCATACTTATTTCGAAAAACACTATATTCTTCAAGAGTACAGGATCTCTAAAAAAATGTTGCAGTTTTCAAAATATCAAAAAATGTGTAAATTGTGCAAAAAACTTCAAACTAAATAATACATTATTTTAGTTATGTAGCTAATTGGTGAGCACATAGAGACACATGCTGTGTGGGTATCTATTTTTAATCCCCGATTAATGTAATTTCCTATAAAAAAGAGTGAATAATTTAGTTAATTTAAAAATTATGTTTTCATTTTTATTTTGAAAAACACTATATTTTTCGAGTGTTATATAAAAACACCCTATGATGGGATTAAGGTAGTATTTGATGGATATTATATAAAAAAAGTAGCATTTAGCAGATACATCAAAATAGAACAGAACAAGACACTAAAACATTATTCAATTGTAATAAAATTTATTATAAAATTAAAATTACAGTGTCAAATTTAAAAAGTAAAGATTAAAAATGGAGTTTGAAACGAAGTTATTATTATTTTTATTTTTTAGATAATTAGACGTCGCCTGTGAGCCAACACACAACATGAAAAAGAATACTCTCTATTATTTTTTATCTAGTCACTTGGAGAGACAAGAATTGTTTCTATTTATTTATTTACTTATATTTTTAATAAAGTATTAATTGTATTTTTATCAATTTTACTCTTATTTTTAATTGGAGTAATAATTAATATTTCACTATCAAACCAAAAAACTAACGAAAGATAAAGGGTATCGTAGCGAGTTCAAAAATATTTTAATAAAGACAAGAACAATAATTATATTTTTTAATATGCATAATTTACCGTGAACAAATAAATAAGAACGAGAAGGAGTATTAGCTACAAAGCGACGCGAAAGCTTCCAAGTTCCAAGTATCAATTGATTGTTGGCACTTTTCTACCTAATTTTTTTCAAGTGGATATTAAAGTTATTTGCTTAGACCGATTCATTTATTGTTATAATTAATAGGTGAAGCTATTGTCACTTTATTTTATCAATTGTCACTCTATTTTAATTATTTTAATAATATTTATATATTCATACTTTAATTTCATTTGTTAAAACTATATTTTAAATTAAAAAATAATCAAAAGGGAGTAGCAATAGAATTGAATTGATAATAACCTTATCCATAATTAATACTCTAATTGATATCGCTTACCCACTACATTAATGCCAAAGTCCTTTTAATTGCGAGTAATTTTATATTCATTTGGGAAATAATTTGTAAGTTAATTTGTAATTATACTAAAAATATGAGACTCAAATGTAATTGTAAAAATAGACAGCTTTATAACCTAAAAACCTATGCTGATATAGATAGATTAATGACGCTGCTTAAAAGTCACCATGATATTGATATAGATAGATTAATATTTATCACTCAAACAAAAAAATAAGAGATAGGAAGTATATTATAGGGAGTTTAAAAATATTTTATGGAATAACTAAAAAAAATGCAATGTTCTTCGCCGTTTTGTTCTGCTTCGCCGTTCTTCCTGCTTCTGTTTCGCCGTTCTTCCTGCTTCTGCTTCGCCGTTCATCCTTCTTCGTCGTACTTTTAGCTTTGCCGTTCTGCAACATAGACGAAGCAAAAGCAGCAAAGACGTGTTCGTGAAGTCCTGCGCTTGCCGGTGAAGAAGAAGCAGTAGAGACTCTCGTTATGTTTCTCACGGCCAGTGAAAGCGCTGCGGTTATAGCGAGACAACCCTAGTTCCTCTTTTTATTTTGTTAGTACTATCTTGCTCAGCATTCACTTCCACAGGTATAATCTTACTTAAATCTAGTTCATTCAATTGCTTTCTTGATTTTCTTTGTGGATTCTACTTCAAAAATCTGGCCCTTTTAATTGAAGAACATTGCATTTTCAATTTCAAGATTTGAATGGATCGATAACTGTATCATTATTATTTGGGTAAACTCCAAACTACCAGAGATGAAATATTCCATTAGAATTAGCGATATAGAAAAAACAATATTTTCGGTGAGTATTGAAGAATTAGCGATATAGTGAGCATGGAAGAATGAGTGGAATGAGTTTCGGTGATGGAGAGGGCGTGACTGAAATTGCGACAGGGAGCGAAGATGGATGGAGGCAGCTTGAGATTCCAGCATAGTGGCATCCGCCTCTGAAGCTATCAAAGCCACTGTTGTGTAGTGACTAAAATGTGAGATAACCTTGATACAAACCAAAAAAAAAAGTGTTGTTGAAAGGGGTTTATGTGTATCAGTGTATCTTTGAACTTTAAAGGATTATTTGAAGATAATGAGGTTTAAGTGGGAGTGAATTAATCAATTTTTTGCCAAGGGGGGAAAATTACATGGTTAATTTTGTTCAAAAATACTGTATCATTCGATTAATTCAACAACGTTGGCGACGAATCCAATTTGGGAAGACACCATTTGACTGCATGTGGTAGAAGAAAGTGACATAGGGGAGAGAGGGGTGAGAGCATGTGCTTTGATGAGGGAGTTGTATACATGGACGTTGAGGTTGACATGAATTTTTGGTGTTTTGCTCAGAGGTGAAGGTACATTATCGATTTTGATGACATGTTTTTTATTCTACATTTTCTGAGAGGTAGAGATTCCACTTAGGCTCATTAGTTTTTGTTGCTGTTAGAAATTCTAACATACTGATGAACATTTCTGCATACACTTTAGCCATTTTAATTTTTTTCTCTCTTTAAAATAAACTTATTTATGGGTGTTTAGTTTAGTGGGATGACACTACTAAAAAATATGTTTTTAACTACGGTTAATTATCTTCAGTTAGATAAACCGTAGTTAAATATGTATTTAACTACAGTCAAGAACAACCGTAACCAAATCTGAGATATTTCCTACGGTTTTCTTTAAACAGTGGATAATTCCCCACAATTTTATCTTAACCGTAGCCAAATCCAAAATAATTTACGCAAATACCTTCTTATTGAATCCATTGTTGCACAATATTAAACCCACTTCTGAAATGGCACACACACACACTCTCCTCTCGCTCTTGATCAAGCGCGCATTTCTGGCATGGAATCGCACATATCCTGCATGGATTCTGTATCTCAAGTTATCTTCAGCCTCAATCGTTTTCGATTCCTCTTCTCTCCTCTCCTCATGTAGTATCTCCATCATCAATTCAGTGTCTCTAGCTAGCCCAAGCCTAAATCGTTTTCAAATACTCAGGTTCCTCTTCTCCTCGGCAAGTAAGTTCAATTCCTTCTGATCCGTTCAAAATTTCATCTAATCCCTTCGAAATTTCTTTTAATCCGTGAGATTAGGTTGCGGCATTTCTTCCCAAACAGTAAATAACAGGTTCAATTCATCTAATCTATTCGATTCTAGGTTTTATTTTTCCTGTTAAAAGATCAAATGATTTCTTGCAATAACACTTGTATCTCTGTCTTTACTCATTTCATTCATTCAATCCATTTGATTCCTGCTGATAATTGTGTTCGGTTCTGCTGAATTCTTCTTGCTATTGCAAATTGGCTTGTTTTTTTAATTCTTATCTACAAATGATTCGATTATATTGCAAACAAATAGTTGGCGGGGGCCTTAACAGTACCAATACGTGATGTATACACATACTAGGATCATAGGATTATAAGGAGCTAAACAAATGGATTCTTATGTTCAACTTATGTAATTTATTTATTTATTTTTTTCTTTTGCTATTTTTTAATATTTTTCCAGTGATAATTAAAATGAGCTGATTAATTTTATGGTTGAACAACTGAAGAATAATATATTAGGATAGAACCTTATCTTTTGTCATTTTTATGCTTATTTTTCTGTGTTATTGCTAATTTATTTTATTAGTTTACTGGTCTAAATTAGAAGTAGATTTGTTTTTGTCTAAGATAAGAAGGTGAAAGAGGCAAGGAATAAGGACCACTTTCTTGTGAAAAATAGCATTATGTTCGATACTAGTTTATGTATCAGCGGTGTTGGACTGGATCCCGACAAGAATTAATTTACAGCGACGTGGGGTGATAGGTCTCAGCGATTCAACGTGTTATACCAAGAAGCAATGGAGAATACAAATCACTTGTTATTTCACTGTAAGGCGACTAACAGGTTGTGGGCGTATATTTTGTCATGATTGGGTTTTCCTATTGCTTTTAGTTATAACTGCAGGAACCACTTTGAGCAGTTCCACAACTTATCGCCAGGTTCTGAAGCTACGAAAGATTTGGCAAACAATTTGGTTTGCAGCAGTGTGGCAAATATGGATAAGTAGAAACAAGAAAATCTTTGATCAGAAGGAATTTTGTATGCACTCAAACTTTCAACAGTAAAGTTATTGACTTGGTTATGGTTAAAGGCAAGACTAAAAGGCTTTTCTTACCCTTTTTCTAGTTGGGAATTGGCTCCACTTGGCTGTATGGGTTTATCTGAAATTGTAAGGGGTAGTTTTTGGTTTGAGCATGCTGTTTGTTTTCATGCTCTGATCTGTTTCCGTTTATTTCCCCTTTTTTTCAGTTTTTTCTTTGCGGGTTTGTTCTGTTAGCTGCTGTTGGCTTTTGCTACTGTATTTCTTTTGCTTGTTCTTGCTCTGCACCTCTGGTTGATAAAAAAAAAATATTTTCTATATTCATAAGGTTTATATGCCTCAAACATACTCTCGCCATGGAAATCCCATTCCTTATATCATGATTATCTTTATATCGAATGTTAGTATAATTGCACCGCTGAAGATATCTCAGGAGAGGACAAAAGCGCCGCCTTCGTAAGGTCAAATATTTTCTTATTTTGATTTGTTTTAATTCACTTGGCAGATAATCTTTTTCCTATATGACAATTTCATGGTGCAGTGTCAGTTACAGAGAATTTTTGTCTCTTTGAGCAGTGTCATATTGTTTGAACTTAAATAATTTTGAAATGATCATTTTCATAAAGATTGACTACAGATATTGAACATTGATGATTTATTGGCTGATTGCAGGCAATAGGTCAGACAGTTGACTGGTTTAGGAGAGCATCGGCTGTTGAGCCTGTCAAGGGGAACTTGCGCTTAAGTGGATATTCTGCATGTGGACAAGATGGAGGTGTGCAGCTTCCCCGTGGATATATTGAGGGTACATTTTATTTTATGCATTCTTTGTAGTTGTAAAAATCAAATGTCAGATTTGTACTTCTGAACTTAAAAGACTACCTTTTTGTTCATCTTCCTTAGATGGTGTATCTGATGCCGACTTAATCCTTTTGGTGACTACAAGACCTACAACTGGTAATACACTCGCTTGGGCAGTGGCATGTGAAAGGGATCAATGGGGCCATGCTATAGCTGGTATGTTATCCCAGAAACATGTGTTGGTTTAAATGGTCATTTATCTTGCTTTTGGAATGTTTCAAAACTAAAGGCACTTTTGTTTTTTGTAGGACATGTTAATGTCGGTCCTCGCCATTTAACTGCTGAGGCATAGACTTTGCTTTCAGCTACTCTGATACATGAGGTTTGTTTGGTTATCTATACATATGTAAGATTTGAAGGAGTTTAGACAATATATGGCATAGTTCATCATAGTTAATCTTTTTTCAGGTTATGCATGTTCTTGGTTTCGATCCACATGCCTTTGCTCACTTTAGGGATGAAAGGAAAAGATGGCGTAGTCAGGTATAGGCTATTTTATGCTGTAAGGTATAGGTAAACTCTTTTTTAATAATGTAAAGTCTCACAAAAGATGTTTTCTTCTATCATGAATTCGTGATTATTTTTCCCATATAGATTGCCTTACATTCACTTTTTGACAACATGGAGGTGTGTAGTTGCCAGCTAATTTTCCTTTTTAGTTGCAGATGTATGGCATCATCATTAATATGCACTGGGTTTGTAAGAGGTTCTATGACCCAGGGAAATGGTTGTTATCAGCACAGGTAGTGTATCAACAATACTTTGGAGGTCTTGGAGTATCAATAACAAGTCAAATGTTCCTCTTTTTATATTGCTTTATTTCGTTGAATTTTTACTAAAGGAATTCTGACACTATTTTTGCCTGCTCCCTGGAATTTTCGCAATGTATGAAATTGATTGTTTTTAAAAAATCAATAACTTATCGCTCAACTTTTATTGTTTTTAAAAAATAAATTACACATTTTTTTTATTGTATGTGTTGCATGAATTATAGTTTTCTTTGTTCTGGAATCTTTGGCTCAATGTTTTTCTAGAAACGCTAGTGAAATTAAGGTACATTTTCACATTTTTCTCATTATTGTGTTGTAGGTGTTACAAAGCTTTACAAAGACAGGACCATGCTAAAATCAAATTACTGTAAGTTTATTTCCTTGAGAATTTTGTGGCGGTTTATTATGCTATTTTTGTGGCTGTATTTTTATACAATTATACCTTATCAATTGTTTTTGTCACCGGGTGTTTGTTCTAATAGTATGATTCTCGTTTTGGATGTGAGAGGTTGCGAGTTCGATTCCCGCAAATAAATAAATATATATATATATATATATATATATATATATATATTCTAATTGATGACTTTAAGTCGGTTTTAACCGTAGGTAATGTATTGGTTAATGCGTTTCTCCACGGTTGGAAATGAACCGTGGCCAATGCTAACATTTCTCTACGGTTCACAACCGTAGTTAATGCTAATTTGTCTACGGTTTGTTTTTGAACTTCCAACGCTTACTCAAAATTGTAGGTAAGTGATTTCCCTACCAAGGATTTGGCTACGCTTGTGCCAACCGTGGTAAAGCGTTTTGGCTACGGTTAAAACCGTAGCTAAAATCAAGTTTTAACTATAGCTAGAAACATAATTTTTTGTAGTGTGATACTCGCTTCAAGTGCGAGAGATCGTGAGTTTAATTCTCGTAATACCCCAATATATTTTTATATGTAGCAGCACAATGCATTAATTCTTAATATATGTAAATTGTAAAATGTATTTATAACATGAGAAAAATATAGCAGGGGAAGAAATAAACAAGTGGATGAAAAAACAAGTGGATGTAGTGTAGTGCAACTAAAATAAAATAGAGAGGGGCAGGATCATATCTTTTTCTTCTTTTTTTCTTTTTTTTTTAATGGGTGATATGTGTTTGAAATTGTCTCTCTTTTATAAAGTTTTCAATGTTATATAGTCACAAAAACTAAATATAAATTAACAAAATAATAAAAATTGTCATGAATAATATTAAAGTTAATTAGAATATTTTTATAAATATTATATATATAGTATAAGAAACGATCATAAAGAAACATTATGAAATTTAAAAAAGTATTAGTCCAAATAAATGATATTATAAATGATATATGATAAGTGATAAGTGATAGATAAGTGATAAGAGATATGATAACTACCACGGATAAGTGATAGATAACTAATAAGAGATAAGTGATCATTTATCACTTATTTCATAACTTATCACTCATCATATCACTTATCATATCCCTAATCACATTTCACTTAATATATCACTTATAACTTATTATATCACTTATCACTTATTATATCACTTATCACTTATCATATTACTTATCACTTATCACCTAATCATTTATCACTTATCACCTAATCATTTATCACTTATCTCTTATCACTTATCGCCTAATCCCTTATCATCTTATCACTTATCACTTATCGTCTTATCACTTATCAACTTTGAAGCTTATCATCTTATAAACTTATCACTTATTATCACCTTATCACTTATCACATATCAACGTAACTTATCACATATCGTCTTATCACTTATCAACTTATCACCTTTGAGGCTTATCATCTTATCAACTTATCACTTATCACCTTATTAACTTTGTAGCTTATCATCTTATCAACTTATCAACTTATCACTTATCAAGTATCAATCACTTATCATCCTATCACTTATCACTTATCAACCTATCACTTATCACTTATCTATCACCTTATCAGCTTTGAAGCTTATCAACTTATCAACTTATCACTTATTATCACCTTATCACTTATCATCTTATCAACTTATCACTTATTATCACCTTATCACTTATCAACCACCTATCATCCTATCACTTATCACTTATACACCTATCAACCAATCACCTATCAACCCTAAACCCTAAATCCTAACAAGAACGAGTCAATCCTAGTATAGTTCACTCTTAAAGGCACCCCAACCCTTAAGGTTAATTGGTGCTTATAAACTATACTTCATATTTACTTCTACTTAATGTGGGACTTTTGGTTTTTGGCTTATCAATCACAATGTGAGCCACAAAGACCCAAAATTTTAAATACTTAATTTTATGCTTTTACTATATATTCAATACTTATAAGGATTTAGTAAATATAAAAACTTTTAAATAGAAATAAACGAAAAAAATTATCCAACAATACGTAGTTGAATTCAAATTAATCCTCACTCTTTTTTTCTTTTTTATCACATAACTTGTCACTTCACATAAATTGGCATTCTGTGTTTCAAATATATATGCAAGAACATTTATCGTTATTTTCTTATCACGATTCACATAGAGGAAACAGAAGCCTTCCACCCCAATCACACTTACGGTTAGTATTATTAATCTATCAAGTACAGCTGAATTTTCTAGTATATGATTTTTAATATCTCAGCTTAGTGGCATCAAATAAAAGAAAAATGCTTCCCTTTTTTTTTTAAAAAAATAATAATACTTGTTTAAATGGTTATTTACTTGTAAGTTAGAACAACTCTTGAATTATCACTTTAGCCTGCATTAAAAAAAAAAAAACAAGTCTTGAATTAGAAAGAGAAAAGGGAGAGAGGGAGAGAGTACAAAGAGAGAGAGGGTATAGAGTATAGACGTAACGGAATTTTGTTGATATTATTGCTAGTGTAGATCACGCGTTCGGTTCCCACCTGGGCTGGGCGTTATATCCAATGTCCAAATTACCCTTCAGCGCCATAACATTATCATGATGGATGGATGGTTACTTACTTAAGTTAGAACAACAACAGTAAATTCAAGCTTTTACCAGTCAATTTGACATAGGTAGATAATCTCATGAGTAGCGGTTGAAACTTGAAAATAAATTATTATGATATAATTATATGAATCTTGCAATTACATGCATAGCATATATTGATTCGAATATATACTTTGGTTATATATATATATATATATATATATATATATAGGGTGGTCTTCTCTTGTGATTCTAGGCTTATCTTTTTCTTTGAATGGATTTATGGATACATGAAGCTAAGGAACATGTGAATAAGAACCAAGTTGTATTTTCAAGCTACGAATTGCATACTATTCTCTCTTGTGATACCATAATCATGTGAAATTACTACTTTTGTTTCTATACATTTATTTAATTTTTCCCTTGATTTCTACTCATCACATTAAACGCATTTGGACGAATTATATGCATACAGTGCACTTGGAGAGGGACCTCAATAGATTAGGTGAAGTAGTGTTTATAAATTACCCTTCACCTATGTCTTCTACTTGATGTAGAACTTTTAGTTTGGCCCCTTCACCTTTACTACCTTTACTTCTATTTTTTTTGATCGGCCAAACACACTCCCACACTACACTACTCCTAAATCTAACTCATAAATCTCCCCACCGGGGATCGAACCCCTCCCTTCAAGCTCCAAGAGCTTCTCCTTGTGCCATTTGAGCTACAAGCTCTTGGCTACCTTTACTTCTATTTGATGTATCACTTTTGGTTTGACCTCCATAATCACATTCAAAATTGTCAAATTTTTTTTGAAGGTTTAAGATTAAAATCATATTATTACTTATTTAATACTATAAGACATTCATTTGATGAGTTGAAGAATTGAAGAGTTTTTATGGATTGTAATATTATAAGGTGTTGTAACATTAAGGTGTTGGTATCAAGTAAAATTTACATATAAAATATATATTATGCATTGTATTATTAAATTTTTAAAATCTGTTTCACAAAATGTTTAATTACTCGGATTCTTAGAATCCAAACGAATGTGTGTCAGCCGGAGATATTTGTATGGTGCCAAAAGTGTTATTCCTTATGGAGCCCATAGATTTTCTAGCAACACCCTACACCCAACTATATTTATTTATATCAGAAAAGAAAAGAACTCAAAGAAGTACTTATTGTCATGGCAAAAAAAAAAGTACTTATTGTGGATAGTAGACTCCTTTGGGCCATCCTTTTTAATATATAGATTTGTGATTCTTATATATAAAGGAATGGTGGGATTTCCAAAATTGAGTGGTCTTAATCCCTCCCACCCAAAAAAAGGTGTTCTAAGGTCCGTTTTGAAATTCTACATAGGTTTACACAAAAACAAAAAAAGAACTCCTACATAGATCAAAACTTGGACATGTATATTTGTATACTTCAATGGTCCCTATCGATACCTACAATATACTTTATTGAAAGAAGGTTATTTTTTTTGAAATTAAAATGTTATTCTCATCTTGCTTTGGTGGATTTCTATGGAGAGATTTGAACCACTACAAATCTACGACAACAATGAATAAACCTTATCCCATTAGGTTGGTGGAGGAAAACATTAAACGATACTAATAATATTGTGATAACAAAAATCCAAGCCTACACAAATAAATAGCGTTTTGAATCTTATTCAATTCCTTGTACAAACATGTGAAATTATGTAAGATTTGAATCATTAATTAAAAGTTGATCAAGTTTTTTTGGATTTATTTGTCTGATGCTATTCAGATATGCAGCCTAAAATTGATAAGCCTTTGTGAATTAATTAATTAAGAATTGCATTGTCTCATCGTGAAGCCAAACATCTTTTCGTTGTGAAATACTATAGATCAGGAATCTTTGTACGTGAACCACGCTCGTCAGAAATATTCATTTGAGGACAATAATGGAACAATTGTTCTTGTGATAAAATTATTTTTCAATCTATACTCTTAGAAGAATAGTGAACTTTGATGATCTCTAGGTGTAGAATATATACACTAATATTTATTAGTTAGTTATGCTAGATGTATTGTCAATTATAAGAGTTCTTTATATGAAATTGGTTGGGTCTAGCTCAGCGTAAAAGCTAACTTGAGGGGAGGGATGTGTCTAAAGCTTTATAATTGATATGTTGGCCATATTTCTAGCGACTTTTAACACACTTTTCTTACGTTCAAAGCTAAACATCTAAAGCATAAGTTTGTGTGAATGAAACAACCAACATAACTAACTCTAATAACTGAGATAAATTTGGTTATTCTCGTATAGTAATATGACATGACATTGTGTCAGTATCATTGAAATTTGGCTTCATTCAATTCACTTCCCTTGCCTTAATTAATTGCCACAATAAGATTCTGTTAAAGTGTTGTATTATAATGCTTAGTGTATAATTAAGGTTTACATCACCTAACTCGGGTGAGATAGTAGGTGAAATTAGAACGAAATTGTGTAAAAATAAGGTAAAACCAATTATAATTAAAATATTTATGAATAGAACTGATTGTGCTCCTCAAATTGTGTAATTTGAAGAAAGCTGAGCTGGAATACTGATATATAGAGAGTTTGTTTGAGTATTCTAATCACGACAACACTTGTTTCTTGGGTATAATGGGAACGTAGGTAGCTGTGAGTCATGAAAGAATACTGTTATATAGAGAGAGTTTGTTTGAGTATTTTCATCATGACAACACTTGTTTCTTGGGTGTAATGGGAACTTAAGGTAGTTGTGAGTCACGAAAGGGTTTATAATTTTTTTGTGCAAAAATTATTAATTGAGAGGGTTTCCAATATTTTTTGTTTAAAAATTATAAGTCAAAATGTAAGAGATGGTTTGCAATTTTTTTCGTTCAAAACACAGAAGACAATGGGACAGAAAATTCAAGTTATACTGTTAGAGGCAAATGCACAACTGAACCAAGAAGTGTCATATGACACTTCATTAGATTTGGATTCCTTGCACCAACGAAACATAGCAATTGTTGACGTGAGCTGCATGATCAAGATCACATAACTAAAAAATTTTGATTTTGTTCTTATATTTTAATTGACTTATTAAATTTCAACCTTTCTATAAATCTTAATTGAATAGCTCAGATTGGATGAATGGAGTGACTATAATTGTTTGAATGCAAGGAATCCAAATCCCTCTTCATTTGGTAGTTCATGTTCAAACTCCAATGCGGTCCGAATAATTTAAAAATATGTGGTTCTTATGTTGGTTTCATTTTTTATAGTTCATGTGGTGAACGGGGAGGATAAGAATGTGAAGTTGTTCGATGTTTTGAAAAAGAAGTTGGAATTTGTTCTGAAATGACCCAAGAGTCCATCAACTAGGAATATCCCAACCCATAGACTGATAGGCCAAGTACAAATTAGAGCATAGTGGATACATTGGGGATGTAGGGGGTATTTATACAGTAGAAACTCAGGTGTCCAGGTGCGTGATGGCTTCAATATTGGGATCCTGTCTCTCGCTGCTACGTTGCGATCATGGGAAATAAATGGCAGATAAAAGTCTTTATGAGGCGTTGTTTGTGACGCTCATGGCGGAGGTGCCAGCGGTGATAGAGCCTAGATATCAGGCTGACATGAAACTGAAGGTACTCCTGATGTCTGGTTAACGAAGTGCCGGGATGGAACTTTGATGTCGAGCTGGACCCGGGGTACCGTACACCAGCCTCAGAAGTCTTGAAGCCTATGGCTGAAGTGATTTGATGTGCTAAGATGACCAAGGTACGCTGGGGCGTCGGGGTGGAACTCCGATGTCGAGTTGGACCCAGGGTATCGTACACCAGCCTGGGAAATCTTGAAGCCTATGGCTCAAGTGACTTGATATGACCCGTCATTGGTGACTAGACGATGATTGATTTCTGCTGAGTGGACGGTGGTCAATGTCTGTTGAGTGGACGATGGTCAATTTCCAGTGACGTATCTGGTCAGTGGCCTTTAAGGCTGATTACAGTTACGAGGGGGCGGTTATTTATTGTCCGTTATGCACAAAGCTTGCGGTTACAATCCTCTGACTCTATAAATTCACCCTTCGTTTCGATTCCTGTCATCCTCTGCATTTTCTTCTTTCATACTTTCCGATGAGAACGTTTATGATAATCGCCGGTCTTTTCCGGGTGGAGTTGTGTTCTGGCATTGCTTTTCCCATTTCTCCTGTCGTTTCCTTCCTGTGATAGTTTATGGATCTGTTAATAGAGGTTCTGAGGGTCTATGGACCTGTTAACCTCATTTTCCTCTCCACATGGCGGCCGGTGGCCTCTCAATGTCGCTAGTCTGTTATCCGCCTGTGCTGAGACTGCTCGCCGTGATGGGACATTGACAGGTTACTCTCGTTTGGCGGGGCCTGAGGGGTATTGTGGCAGAAAGCTGCATAATACCCACCTTTTGGCCTTACAGAGTTGTTTAAGGAGCTTGTCGACCTTCTAGGATCCCTCCCCATGTGAAGGGTTGATCCGGTTTGTTCGCAATGTGTTGCTTTCAGACGTTTTCTGGATGGCCATTTTGTAGCCTTGTGAGTTGCCCGCTATCGTCACTATCATCACTTGCCGGGATGATTGTCTTTGTCGTGCCGGTCGGCCAGTGCCATCGCTCTTCAAGGTGGCTGCCTAGGTTTTAGGGTTTAGGTTTTGTATGGAATGAATGTAACTGATATGTAACGGGAATTGTAATTGATTTGTGATGGGAATTTAATTTATTTGTAACAGGGGTGTAATTGATTTGTAACGGTAATAGTTTGTAATAAAATTGATTTGATTGATTATCTGTAGATATCCGTGTTCTTTCTCTTGACTTTCTTTTTCCTCATCCCCCTCCCCCCTTCTTTTTATTAATTTGAAGAGACTGCTTATGGGGGGGAGGGGAGGTAATTAATGTGCACGGCGTTTCAGGTGTTGATTGACTGGTTGAAGGCGTGACGTTTCTATTCAGCAGAGGCAGTCATGACTCTTCGTTGTCTTTGTGGGGGTTTAAAAAGGGGGGTTTTCAAGGTAAGCACTGCTCACTCTTCTTTGTTTGAGAGTAACTGCTTTCTTCGTTCCTCTGCCTATTCATTCTGCTTCTGTCCCCTTTATGCTCCTTATTAGGTACGTTTGTAGCTTTCCCTTCCTGTCTTACCATGGCTGAGTTTCCTTTGCTTCGCGTGTCCATTAATGAGGATCCTGAGAAATACTGTTGGGTAAAATTGGAAGTGAAGAGCATTTCTTCGCTCATTTGTGACGCGGAATCGTATCGCCGGTGGATGGATAACCTTCCTATTCTCCGGCCGAGGGGGAATGCCGACTTGGTCGCCGTCAGCCGCGTAAGTGAGTGGGAGAGAGTATGTATGGGGCCTAACATAGGTTCGCGCCCCTTTTGCTATTTTTATCGTTGTCTTTTTGACGAGTTGGGTGTGCGACTTCCATTGTTGTACTTTGAGGAGAGTGTGCTGACAGTGTTGCGCCTTGCTCCAACACAGTTACATCCTAATGGGTGGGCCTTTATCTGGGGATTTGAGATTTTGTGCCGGTATGTCGGTATCCCTGCGACGGTAGGGAAATTTCTTCACTTTTTTCAGTCAAAGAGTGCGAGGTCGGGGGCGGTGGGTTTTTAGTAATTGCAATCCGAATTGCAGTTTGTTGAGTTCGTTCAAAGATTCTTTTTGGGGTTTCAAGAATAAATTTGTGCGTTTTTCTTGTTTGGTTGCCGAGGGTGAGACCTTGCTGAATCAAGCAGATGGTAGAGTGCGGTTTCCGTTGTATTGGAATCGTTCCGCCCAGAATGTGGGACCTTTTCCTTTTGGGAGGCTTGCCCCGATTGAGCAATTTGATGTGGGGTTTTTTTGCTAATCTGAGGTTGTCTTCTACCGAGTTGATTCAACATGAATTCAGCCTTGTCGCCCTTAGGAACTATATAGGTAGTGTATTCTTTTCTTTTGTGACGAAGGTGGTCTTGACATGACTTTATAATATTTGCTTCTTTTTGTAGAAGAAATGGATCCTCATTTGACTGTTGTTGAGCTTGCTCGTTTCTTTCGTCAGCGTCGTCTTCGACTGAGCCAGAATGCTCAGCAAGCTCTGCAGGATGTTAATGTCGGCGTCCACATGCCATCAGAGGGTGTTGAGGAGGCAGACGCTGGGGTGGTAGCTGCGCCTAGCCATGTCGATCCCGAGATTGTTTAGGAGGTTCAGACTGACGCTCTGGTGCCTGGGAATGATGCCAGGGTGATAGCCATGCATGGGCAGGTTGACTTGGGGTCTCTGGCTAGGGGAGAGCCTGTTGATCTTGGGGCTGGCAACGAGGTTAACCCTGTTGATTAGGTTAAAGACGTGCCTGAGCTGGTTGGGGATGGGAGGCCGGAAACCGTCGGGCAAGTAGAAGTGGCGGAACCCGGGGCGTGTGCCGGTCCAGTGAGGGATGGGGGTATAGCTAAGGTTTAATTGTTAGAGTTGAGTCCCAAGGTGAGTGGGGTCGTAGCTGGTGCCTTGCTTCCAGGGGAAGGTTCTAGCAGGGACGGTCAAGGGGCTTTGGATGGCATCCCGGTTGAGCGTAGCGAAGGGGTGCCCAACCCCAAGGGGAAAAGAGTTCGCGAGGTGGTTGAGCTGTCCGACGATGATGAGGGGGAGTCGGCCACCAAGAAATTGAAAGATGCTATGTTCGAGGTCGATCCTGGTGCCCAACCCCAAGGGAAAAGAGTTAGATATGCGCGAGTTCGTGGATGAGCGTTTATCCCTAACCGATATTTGTATCATTATCTCACCCGGCAATCGTTGATTTCTGCATTCTTGAGACACCAGCTCAACCAACGTGTGTTGGCGTCGAAGGCTAGGAATAGGTTGCTTCGGCTTTCAAAGGAGAATGCTGAGGAGAGTGTGCAGGCTGCTAAGAGGCATTGTGTCGAGTTGGAGAGGGTCATTGTTGGGCTGTCAGAAGAGAACTCTGTCAAATCTAGAGTCGGTCTCGGTTGTTGGAGGATGAGCTTCATAAGTACAAGGTTGATTTGGCGGCTCGGGACGTCGCAATTCTTGATTTGAAGCAGCAAGTGGCTTCCAGGGATGAGGAAGTGACCGAGTTGCTAGAACAAGTGGTCATGCATTCGTGGAGCACAAGGTGGTGTCTATACAAGGAAGGCTGTGACTTGAGGGGAAGCGTGATGGTTTGATGAAGGATAAGAGCGTTCTGGAAACTGATGTGGTGCGTTTGAATGTGGAAGTTGCCGCCCATCCGACCTGCTAAGGAAGAAAGATGCTGAGGTTGAGAAGCTTCAAGGCAACGTGGTGGAACAACACGACGAGGGTTTTAATAGGGCTTTGAAACAAGTTGCGCTTTTGTACCCGGATCTTGATCTATCAGCTTTTTATATAGGTAAGGATATTGCAGACGGCCGTTTGGTTGATCTTGTTTCTGACGATTGAGGATGTATCTAATGAATTATTAATATAAATATTTGTTTACCTGCTATATTTTTATTTAGTTTCTTTGAGTTGATATTTATGAGTGAGGAGCTGAGATCAAGCTCGACTCACTTGCCAACTTGTCGTTGGGCTTAAGTTTTCGGGTGAGGAGCTAAGATCGAGCTCAACTCAATTGCCAACTTGTCGTTGGGTTTAAGTTTTCGGGTGAGAAGATGAGATCGAGCTCAACTCACTTGCCAACTTGTCGTTGGGCTTAAGTTTTCGGGTGAGAAGATGAGATCGAGCTCGACTCACTTGCCAACTTGTTGTTGGGCTTAAGTTTTCTGGTGAGGAGCTGAGATCGAGCTCAACTCACTTGCCAACTTGTCGTTGGGCTTAAGTTTTTGGGTGAGGACTAAGATCGAGCTCGACTCACTTGTCAATTTTTCGTTGGTTTAAGTTTTCAGGTGAGGAGCTGAGATCGAGCTCAACTCACTTGCCAACTTGTCGTTGGGCTTAAGTTTATGGGTGAGGAGTTGGGATCGAGCTCGACTCACTTGGCAACTTGTCATTGGGCTTAATTTTTCGGGTGAGGAGCTGAGATCGAGTTCGACTCACTTTCCAACTTGTCGTTGGGCTTAAATTTTCGGGTAAGGAGCTGAGATCGAGCTCGACTCGCTTTCCATCTTTTCGTTGGGCTTAAGTTTATAGAACAAATAGGGGGAAAACTTGTACTTTGAATAAGAAACTTGTCCTTTTATTATTATTGATTGGATCGGCTCGTTAAAACCTTCCTAGGTAAATACCTCCCTTGAGAGAAAAAGACCTAGGCTAGAAAAAAGAGTACGATCAGGACATTTAATACATAAGATTATATCAGTAATAGAAACAACGTAAATGAGTGGCGTTCCATGTATTGGGGAGGTGGCGGCCATTAAGTTCCTCTAGACTGTAAGCGCCCTTGCCAAAATCTTCCCGAATACGGTATGAGCCATCCTAATTTGTTGCCAATTTTCCGTCTTGGATTTTTTTTCCGAGGTCCGTCAGCGTGACGAAGGACTAGGTTGCCTTGTTGAAATGTCGGAGGGATGACTTTTTTGTTAAATCTTCGTGCTACCTGCCTTTTGGCTGCTTCTTGCATTATCCTAGATTCTTCTCGAATTTCTTTTAGCATCTCCAAGTCCAGTTTCATTTTTTCTTTTTTGGCTGCTTCATCAAATATCTATACCCGGATGGTCAGCTCCCAGACCTCAATAGGTATCATGGCGTCGTGCCCGTAGGTGAGCTTAAATGGGGTTTCTTTTGTAGATGTTTGCTCCATTGTGTGGTATGACCATAAGACGATGGGGAGCTCATCTACCCATTTCCCTTTGGCGCTTTTAAGTCGTCGGCGCAGTCCTTTGAGAATCATTTTATTTGCCGCGTCAGCATGACTGTTGGTCTGTGGATGTTCAACCGATGAGAAAACCCGTTGGATGCCGAGCTCCTGGCATAATTTAGTGATTTTAGAGTTGGTGAACTGAGTACCATTGTCGGAGATCAAGGTATGGGGATGGTACCATTGAGATAATGGATGATGGGTGCAGCCCAACAAGTGCTTAATTCATTTACTCCATAGATGTTTGTGACGTCAGTGCTGTGTTCCATGACCGATTCCAAGATGATGCTTTGATTGTTTGTTGCGTTGTGTGTGCTGGCGAGTTTGGCGAGCAAGGCCGCTCGGGCATTTTGCTCTCTTGGAATGTATTCGACTGAGAATTCTTCCAACCTTGCAGAAAGGCTTTGTACTATCTCCATGTATTTTGAAAGTTGGGGATCCCTGATTTGGTATTCCCCATTGAATTGACTTGCGAGTAGCTGGGAGTCACTGCGAGCTTTGATTTTATTTATTCCCAGTTCTCTAGCGAGCTTCAGACCGGTGATTAGTGCTTCGTATTTTGCTTGGTTATTTTTTGCTTTGAAGTCAAAGCCAATGATTGTTCTACGAGGATTCCGTCGTCTCCTTCTAAGATTACTCCTGCGCCTCCCCTTTTGCTATTGCTAGCTCCATCTACCCACAATATCCATGCGGAATTGTTAGCCGTTGGCTCGCTTTGGGCAACTAACTCAACCAAGAAGTCCGATAAAGCATGTGATTTGATGGCTGCCCTTGCTTGGAAATGTAGCTCGAACTCTGAGAGCTCGATTGCCCATGCCATCATCCTCCTCGCCAAGTCTGGCTTCTGTAGGATCTTTGATATAGGCAGGTTTGTTCTGATAATGATGTCGTGGCTCTAAAAATAATGTCTTAGTTTGCTGGCCATGACCACCACGGCAAAAACAGCCTAGTCGAGTTGGGAGTATCTAGTTTCTATTCCTTGTAGTACTTTGCTCACAAAGTACACGGGTTGTTGAGCACCGTTGTGTTCACGGACTAACACTGAGCTGATTGCCCTATCTGAGATGGAGAAATACAAGATGAGAATATCGCCCTCCCTTGGCTGGGCTAATATTGGAGGGGACGCCAGTAATTCTTTGATCCTGAGGAAAGCTTCTTCACATTCCAGGGTCCACTGGAAAGACCTTGCCTTTCTGATGCTCTGAAAGAAGGGGAAAGCTTTTTCTCCGGCCTTCGATATGAATCGGGACAGTGCCGCCAATCGTCCTGTTAATTTCTAGACTTCCTTCATGGTGCTAGGGCTTCGCATTTCTAAGATGGCGTTGCATTTTTCTGGATTAGCTTCATTTCCCCTTTGTGACAACATGAAACCTAGGAATTTTCCGGAGGTGACCCCAAAGGTGCATTTGGCCGGATTGAGCCGCATCTCATACTTTCTAAGCTGTTGGAAAATCGGGTTCAAGTCTTCAACATGGTCCTTTCTGACTTGAGTTTTGGCAACTATATCATCGATGTAGATTTCTATGTTCTTTCTAATAAAAGGTTGGAAGACTTTGTCCATCAATCTCTGGTATGTTGTGTCGGTGTTTTTAAGCCCGAACGGCATGACCCTATAGCAGTAGTTGACCGCGTCCGAGATAAATGTGGTTTTCTCTTCATCTGGTGGGTTCATGTGTATCTGGTTGTATCCGGAGTAGGTGTCCATAAAGGATAAGAATTGAAAACCCGTTGCTGAGTCCACCAGCCTGTCGATGCTAGGCAGAGGGTACGAGTCTTTGGGACATGCTTTGTTTAAGTCAGTGTAGTCAGTGCACATTCGCCACTTCCCATTAGCCTTTTTGACCATGACTACATTCGAAAGCCAGGTTGTGTAATGTACTTCTCGGATGAATTGCGCTTCGAGAAGCTTAGTGGATTTTTCTTGGGTGGCGTTGCATCTTTCTTCACCTAGTTTCCTTTTTTTCTAGGCTACTAGTTTGGCTTTAGGATCCACCATCAGCTTGTGGCACATGAAATCTGGGTCGATGCTGGTCATGTCCGCCGATGTCCATGCAAAGATGTCCCTATTGAGTTTGAGGAATGCAGTTAACTTCATTTGCATCTCTTCAGTGAGTTTGGAGCTAATCTGCGTGGTATGCTCAGGTTTGTCATCGAGCTGGACTTTCTTCGTTCCTCCGCCTGGTTGAGGTCGCTTTGCGGCAAAATCTTCCCGGGGGTCTAAGTCCTCAATCAACATCGCCTGTGTTGCCCTTCCACTAGATCTTGATCTAGTTATCTTCAAGCTGTCATGGTAACACTGTCGGGCTATTTTTTGGTCGGCTTTAACCGCGGCCACTTGCGAGTTAGAGACTGGGAACTTCATCATCAGGTGTGGCGTGGAGACAATTGCCCCTAACTTGTTTAGGGCTGGCCTGCCGATTATCATGTTATAGGAACTTGGAGTGTTAACTACCAAAAAATGGATTTTGACTGTCCTAGATGCCCGAGTCTCTCTGAAAGTCGTGTCGAGTTCTATATATCCTCGAAAATTGACGTGGTCCCCTGAGAACCCTACTAATGTGCCAGGATAGCTGTGTAGCAAAGAGGAAGACAGTCCGAGCTTCTCAAAGGTCGACTAGTACAAGATGTCAACTGAACTAACTTGGTCAATTAGTACCCTTCGCACTGTGCATTTCAACACTTCTACCGAGATGACCATGGAATTGTCTTGGTTGGGGGGTACACCTTCGTAATCCTTTGAGGAAAAGCTGATGGTGGGGGTTCCCGAGCTGGCTTTATCGAGTTAACGAGGTAACAAGCGGAACCTTGGGCAAAGACATACCCGGCATACTCTGATGAGTCATCTAAGTTCCCTGCCGTAGGGTGAAGCCCCTATTTAATTTTCATATTTAATCAATAAACTTTTATCTAAAAGATAAGTGGTCTTCTTTCCGCTCTTCTTGTAAAAAAGAAAGAGACATCGATACATAGACCCCAAAGCCCAAAAGGCCTACGAACAAGGAGGTCGGTAACCGGTGTAGGCTAAGATCCTTTACGAATTGGAAGAGCAAAGCTGCACTTCCTGCGCTATTCCGTGGTTCAGTAAGAGAAGGCGATCCCTTCTCAATACCTTACCGGGGGATTCCCCCTTGAAGTTGAAGAGGATTCATGCCTCGAATGCGCTCGGTGATTCGTCTGTTCTTCCGACCACTGCTATCATGATGGATCGCAAGTGTCTCTTTCGGGTTGAGCTTGTTTCGCCTTTGCCAGCGAATCCGCCTGCAATGGTGTTGATAATTCGGCAGTCCTGCGTGGTTTGTTGTCGTTCCCTCCGGGGAGGGGGGCTCCTGTTGTCTGGGGAACGTGAGCGACGCCTACAGTTATTTCGGCTAACAAAATGCCGCCAGTGGCCGTCTCGGACGAGTTGCTCGACGTGATCCCGGAGTTGTCGACAATCATTTGTGGTGTACCCGAAGGTCTGGTGGTACTCGCAATGTTTGGACCTGTCTAAATTAGATGGGATGAAAGTAGGAGGAATTGGTAATTTTAACATACCGTTTTAAAATTGTTAAACTTGTCCTGGTAACGTGGCACTTTGAGGGTTTGCCGAGTTGGCTGGGGTTCCGGGGTGGCATCCCGAGGTTGAGCTTGATTTTTTGGCTGCGTCTCTTTTAAGGCTGCATTGGAGCAATCTAGCTTGGAGGCGCACGCTTCCTCCATTCCAATCCATTCTTCCGCTTTGCGTCTAAAATGCGCAAGATCGACGACTGGCTTCCTTTTTATGTACTGATAGAAGGGGGAAACCTATAAGCCACTGATCAGTAAGTTCTTCACGACTTCCTGGTTTACATCGTCGACGAGCAACATTGCTTGATCGAAACAGTTTAGGTAATCCTTCAACGATTCGTTCGCACCCTGTTTTATGTTGCCTAGGTCCTCTTGGAATTTCTTTCTGGGTACTTTGAAGGTGAACTGAGCTATAAACTGGTCCTTGAGTTGTTGGAAAGAATATATCGATTTGGGGGGAGCTTATTGTACCATTTGCTTGCTTTATTAATGAGTGTACTAGGGAAATTACGGCACATGGACGCGTCATTTGCCATGTATCCTATCATCAGATTGTTGTAATATTCAGCGTGCTCCTAGGGGTCACCCTCTCTGTCATATGGATTCATAATGGGCTTTTTGACCACGACCAGCTCGACGTCCATTATCATGTCGGCAAAGGGGGAAGTCGCCGGGTGATTCATGTGCTGGACAGGCCTACTGTGCTGGATATTAGATCGCTGAATGGGAATTTCTTCCTCCACCCTCATCCTAGGATTGTGCTGTCCTGATCTTTCTGTTTGACGATCATTGTTTCGAAGCTCATCCAGCTGCCTCTGGAGCTCCTGGTTCTGTTCGTCTAGTTCTCTGTTTCTGAGGTCCGCCACTTAGTTTTGTTCTTGGACATTGTCCAACCGCTGAAGCAGTTCCTGGATCAGGTTTAAAGTTTCGGGATCTGGGCGTTGGTTTTCCTGATTATTGGTTGCTTGGTTATTTGCTGCAGCATTGTTGTTTGTCGTGTAGTTGTTCGTCATCTGGTTACACTGCACCGTTTCTGGTTTCTACTTCTATTACGATTCCTTATAATTCCTTGGGTCAGGGAAATGATTTATCTGCCCCACGGTGGGCGGGAGATGTTCTGAAATGACCCAAGAGTCTGTTGACTAGGAATATCCCAACCCACAGACTGATAGGCCAAGTACAAATTAGAGCATAGCGGATACATTGGCAATAAGTTAAAGGTCTTTATAAGGCGCTGTTTGTGGCGCTCATGGCGGAGGTGTTGGTGTTGATAGAGCCTAGATATCAGGCTGACATGAATTTTAAGGTACACCTGTTGTCTGGTTAATGAAGTTCTGAGATGGAACTCCAATGTCGAGCTGGACCCGGGGTACCGTACACCAGCCTCGAAAGTCTCAAAGCTTATGGCTGAAGTGACTTGATGTGCTAAGATGATCGAGGTACGCCGGGGCTTCGGGGTGGAACTCCGATGTCGAGCTGGACCCGGGGTACCGTACACCAGCCCGGGAAGTCTTGAAGCCT
This sequence comes from Cyamopsis tetragonoloba, assembly GCA_037177725.1. NCBI lineage: Eukaryota > Viridiplantae > Streptophyta > Magnoliopsida > Fabales > Fabaceae > Cyamopsis > Cyamopsis tetragonoloba. Next base: position 69,001,829 of record CM074119.1, read on the forward strand.
ATGGCTGAAGTGACTTGATATGACCCGTCACTGGTGACTAGACGATGGGCAATGTCTGTTGAGTGGACGGCGGGCAATGTCTGTTGAGTGGACGATGGTCAATTTCCAGTGACGTATCTGGTCACTGGCCTTTAAGGCTGGTTACAGTTATGTGTGAGTGGTTATTACGAGGATGATAAGAATCGGAATCAAGGGTGAATTTATAGAGTCAGAGGATCATAACCGCAAACTTTGTGTGTAACGGACAATAAATAACTACCCACTTGTAACTGTAACCAGCCTTAAAGGCCAGTGACCAGATACGTCACTGGAAATTGACCATCGTCCACTCAACAGACATTGCCCGCCGTCCACTCAACAGACATTGCCCATCGTCTAGTCACCAGTGACGGGTCATATCAAGTCACTTCAGCCATAGGCTTCAAGACTTCCTGGGCTGGTGTACGGTACCCCGGGTCCTGCTCGACATCGGAGTTCCACCCCGAAGCCCCGGCATACCTCGGTCATCTTAGCACATCAAGTCACTTCAGCCATAAGCTTTGAGACTTTCGAGGCTGGTGTACTGTATCCCGGGTCTAGCTCGACATTGGAGTTCCATCTCGGAACTTCATTAACCAGACAACAGGAGTACCTTAAAATTCATGTCAGCCTGATATCTAGGCTCTATCATCGTCGGCACCTCCGTCATGAGCAGCACAAACAACGCATCATAAAGACCTTTAACTGCCCTTTATTGCCCATGATAGCAGCCAAAGACAGGATCCCAAGATTGAAGCCATCACGCACCTGGACACCTGAGTTTCTACTGTATAAATACCCCCTACATCCCTAATGTATTCGCTATGCTCTAATTTGTACTTGGCCTATCAGTCTGTGGGTTGGGATATTCCTATTCGACGGACTCTTTGGGTCATTTCAGAACAAAATTGAAACAGGAATATGTGTACCGGGGCAACAACACAACCAGTTGCTTTGTCCAATGGTATTTTCCCCCTCTTTCTTTGTTTTACAGTTTTCCTTTAAAGTTGATTTTTTTATAAACATTAGAAGCTTTTCAAGTAGAAGTTATCAGCTTTAGTGTTTTGTATATCGAAAGTTTGAGGAGTAGATTATGCTATTGAAACTAACATTATTGAATTGAGCAGTGTTTACAACACATTTCAAACCAATGCATCTAATTTGGACATTCTATTGATTGGTGAATTTCTTATGATTTCTTTATTTCTTCTTCTTTTCAATATCTATTTAACTCGGAGGATCATAAGACTTAGGGATGGCAAAGTGCTCGGCCCGCCAACCTACTAATTTTTGGTGGGCCGGGGTGGAAAATCTAGCCCGGTGCCCATTTAGCCCGCCCCATTGAACCCGCAATTTTTACGGGCCATTCGCAGGCCGGGGCAGGCCAGCCCGCGGGGCAACACATCCTTTTTTTAAAAAAAACATAATTATTTTGAGTTATAAAAAAAATAAAAAAAAGTTTAAAAAAAATAGCTTTTGAAATTAGGGTTCACTAAAGGAAAGACAACTTCTCTTCCCCTTCTTTAGACCGCTGCCTGCCCTCCCAGGTCCTAGCCTCCCTCACTCTCTCTCGCTGAAGGCTGAAGCTCCTCCTTTAATCTGCGACTTCGATCTTCGCTGTGTAGCTTACCGCCACCACCTTCTCACCTACTTGCTGCCAACTTGCCAGGCACCACCCACCTGGTTTGTTTTTTTTTTTTTTCGTTGCCTTTAATCCCTTTATGAATCATTTAACTATTCTCTATTAAAAGAGTGGATGCTATTGTTCAATGTTCATTTATTTGGTGTCAGTTTAAACCAACATTGTTCAAAGTTAATTTTTTTTCATTACACTTAAAAAAGTACGATGCTGTCCTGTTGCTTCAATGTTCATTGTTCAATTTTCATTTTTTTTCATTACACTTAAATCTGCCAATTTCCAATTTCTCAACTAGTATATAAAGATATAAACCAGCAAGTATGTGGTGGTGTACTACTGTACTAGTGTCCGAGTTCCGTCCATATTCAAATGTGTAATCAAATTGGTGTTTGGAAGCACTTTACTAAAATTGGTGTTGGTGATGATGGGAAGGAAAAAAGGAGAGTGTAATGGTTGTAAAAAAAAATATACAATAGGTGGTAAAAGTCATGGGACTTCACATTTAAAATTCCATATTCAAATGTGTAATCAAATTAAGTTTGAAGACATAGGTCAGATGATGATGGATATGCAAGGAAAATTAAAGTCCGTGAAGATAGATCAAAGGGTAAATTGTGAACTGTGTGCTGATTTGATAATTATGAATGATTTATCCTTCATATTTTCTAATTCTCCGCAACTTCATAGGTGGGCAAAGTGTTTGAATCTTGATGTGGCTTCTTTCACTAAAAATACTATTAAGAGGGATATTATTAGAATTTTTATGAGAGAGAAGATAAAGCTTAAAGAAAAAATGAAAATAATTCCTAGTAGGATATGTTTAACTTCATATTTGTGGACTTCTACTAAGACTGAAGGATATCTGATCTTGGCAGCTCATTATGTTGATTTCAGTTGGAAGTTGCAAAGCAAAATAATTAACTTTTGTCACGTATCTCCTCCTCACACTAGTTTTGAGCTATATAAAAAAGTGAATCAATTGGTGGTTGATTGGAGAATAGAGAAAAAAAATTTTCAATCACTTTAGATAATGCTTCAGCTAATGACTCAATGGTGCAGATCTTCAAAAGTCATCTTGTACTGCAGAAATTGTTGTTTTGTGATGGAAAGTACTTTCACGTGCATTTGTGGATAAAATGAGGGCTAGCATTGTACACGTGAAGCGTTCAGAGGGCAGAATGCTTAAATTCAAGGCATGCATGGAAAGGGTTGGTGTTGCTTATACTAGTGGTTTGTCTACGGATTCTCCAACAAGATATAATTCTACTTATTTGATGCTAAAAAGTGCACTCAAATATCAACTAGTATTTTCTAATCTACATTTAGTGGATGAAACATATATCCTTTGTCCTTCATTGGAAGAGTGGAAAAGAGCAAAAAAAAATATGTAGATTCTTAGAGCAATTTTATGATATTACCACTATGATTTCTGGCACAACCTACCCTACTTCTAATTTGTATTTTTTGCAAGTTTGAAAAATTCAATGTCTCTAGAAATTATGAATGATGAAGATGAAGCTTTAAAAGTGATGGGTCAAAAGATGATGGAGAAATAAGAAATTTGAGAAATATTGGGATGAGTATAGTGTTGTTCTTGCATTTGGTGCAATTCTAGACCCTCGTGTGAAGTTGAAAACATTAGGTTTTTGTTATGAAAAGGTTTATTCATATAATTGGGAAAAAAAATAGAAGAGATAAAGATAAAGTTGTACGCATTTTTCTCACATGATTCTAACTCTAGTTCTACTACCTCCACTTCCGATGTTCCAAATACACAATCTAGTCAAAGCTCATCTTGTGGCGTGTCAAAGGAGTCCTTTACTTTCAATCTAACATTATTTGATGTAAGTTATAATAATTTAAATTTTTTGCGACTTAAATTCATTTAATGTTTATGTTTATTTACACTGTTAATTCTACTTTTTTTGTAATGTATATTTGCTATTTATTAACTTGTTTTTGTTTTTACATTTGTTTTGATTTTTATCATATTAGGAATTGCAAGTGCATAAGCATTAGGCTTCTTCAAGGATTGAAATGTCTCAACTAGATATTTATTTGGAAGAGGCTTCTGTGGACATTGGTTTGATGGAGCAAATGGATGTGTTACAATGGTGGAAGAACAATAGACATCGGTTTTCTCATCTTTCGAATATGGCACGTGACGTATTAAGTATTCCAATCACAATTGTTGCTTCTGAATCTGCCTTTAGCACCGGATCACGTGTTCTTAATAAGTACCGTGAGCCTTCCATGCAACAAGAATTGCATGATATTCCTCAATTTTCCTCAAGTAATTTTGCACCACAGTACCAGACTAAAAATTTCAACACTCATCCACAAATTTTACTATCTAGTGGTGATGAATTTATCAATAGAACTCCAGAATCAACCGGTGCTTATACGAGTAATCTATATAGGTTTGGGAGGTTGGAGATTTCAACGAGCAAATCCCTGACATCCAATGCAAAAATCCTACACAGAATAGACAACCTCTAATGTGTGGAACTGGTCATCGTGATTCACGATATTATTAACTTTGTCCAATAATGTTGTATTGTTTCATGTATCCTATAAATTTGGAAGTAGTCATCATTTTATTTTTAAGTACTTATTTAAGTCTTTATTTTATTTTATAATTTTTAGTGTTAATTGTAGTAAAATAAATTGTGTCTAAAATTTAAAATAACAAAGTTAAATATTATTATAAATAAATTTTTAAAAAAATCTTTTAAAGTAATTTAGGTTGAGAGAAAATAGAAATTATAAATAGAAAAAATAAAATAACAATTCTGGAAACTCATTTCTGCCTCTAAAATTTTTTTTCTAAAATTTTTATGCCAAAACCGATTTCCCAATTTTTTTTAAAAAAATTTCTCACCTGTACTATTCAAACTCATTTCTGCCTTTAATTTTTTTTTCTAAAATTTTTATGCCAAAACCGATTTTCCAATTTTTTTTAAAAAAATTTCTCACCTATACTATTAATCGAATTGTTATTTTATTTTTTCTATTTATAATTTCTATTTTCTCTCAACCTAAATTACTTTAAAAGTTTTTTTTAATTTATTTATAATAATATTTAACTTTGTTATTTTAAATTGTAGACACAATTTATTTTACTACAATTAACACTAAAAATTATAAAATAAAATAAAGACTTAAATGAGTAAAGTACTTAAAAAGAAAATGATGACTACTTTCAAATTTATAGATACACGAAACAATACAAAGTTAATAATATCGTGAATAACGATGACCAGTTCCACACCGTAGAGGTTGTGTATTATGTGTAGGGTTTTTGCATTGGATGTTAGGGATTTGCTTGTTGAAATCTCCAACCTCCCAAACCTATATAGATTACTCACCGGCTGATTCTGAGCTCCCATGCTAGCTCTAAATAGATTATTGATAAATTCATCACCATTAGATAGTAAAATTTGTGAATGAGTGTTGAAATTTTCAGTCTGGTATTCTGGTGCAAAATTACTTGAGGAATATCATGCAATTCTTGTTGCATGAAAGACCGACTAAATTCAGGTGTTGATTGTGTCCTCGTGTCATGCACCAAACGTCGTCATTGTCTAGTTAGAGGAAAATCAAAGTGTTGGTAATAAACATGCACATGTTGTGTTATGTCCGAAAGTGATATGCTTCATGTGTCTTGTAAACGTACATTTGACAATATGTGGCATTGAATTGTTGAAATACCAAATAATATACTTTGTGTGCATGGCAAAAAAAGGATTGTTAACCGCCAGCCCTTACAATGTTGTACTCTATGATTTTTCCAATATGCGATCAACAATGCGTGAGTATCAGACCAAATGACGTATTGATTTTCAAGCATGTCAAGGGCAGCTTAGCATAAAAATTTTAGAAAAAAAAATTAAAGACAGAAATGAGTTTCCCAGATTTTCCACTTTGATCCAATAAATATATATATAAAAAGACAAGATAAGAAATCGATTTGGGTGAAACGGATTTCTCATCGTTAAAAAGAAATTTTTTTTACACAAAATCAATAATAATTCAGAATTATTTATTTTGTAATTACTACTATTTTGTACTAGGATAAGCAAGAAAAATAATGTGCTGCTCCTCTTATTAAGTATAATTCAATTGAGAAACAACTAGTGTAGTAATTAATTAAGTTAATTAACTAAACAAAGAGTTGTTGTTTTTTGGGGGGATTATTCCCACAAACAACAATACATTGGCAAAGGCGTTTGTTAGCAGGAAGAGGGTGACAAGAACAGTTCTGAGGAATGGCACTCGCTCCATATTTTCTCACAAATTCTTCTGAACAGCTTATTTCCTGTGCCAGGCATTGTCCATCAAGTGTTATCTGTGCAGGACAAAATTTGAACAACCCTGCATACATACATGTATAATTTTGCTTAATTAACAACGCATTATAATTAATTTTCTCTGTTTTAAAACAAAAAAACATATGTAAAGTCTAAAACGAAACATTTTTTTTAATATACCGTTGGTGTTGCTAACGAGAGAGATCAAAGTCAATGCAATGAGAACAATGCTTCCTAGCTTCATCATGATGATAATTGCTTCTTAATTAACTCAAATTCTTAATATAAGAAATAAGCTTAATTTGTGATTCAATCTTCAGCATGTGATGCTCTTCTCCTTTGCAATTCCTCTCCTTTATATAGAGATATAAATATGAGACAAATCAATTGAGGATCATTGCTAGGTGTAAATACTGGTCTAAGGTGAGACAATTGAAGATATTGAAGGTTATTAGGGTGATTGGTCCAGTCAACTATGACAAGTCAAGTCAGCTTGCATTTAAGATATTGAAGGTTATTAGGGTGAAATAAATGTAGGTAACTAGTAATAAAGTACAATGTATTAGCTCTGATCCTAGTTATAAACAAAAAAATATATATATATAATTTGCGCATATTAAAAAAATTGGTTATTTGTGTTTAATTCTCGTGATTTCATTTAAAAAGATAAGTTTTAATTATAAAAAGTACTCTATCTCCCACTTGGATAAGTCAAATGACATTGAATATGAGAAAAGTGCTTAAAATTAACATTAAATAAAGAGAGAGGTTAAGATTTTCTTATATTTTAGACAAAGAAGTTTCAAATTTTTTTTGCTTATAATTAGGACCGGAGGTAGTATGACTTTGTTATGTTAATCGGTTAAAAAATTCATTAAAATTAATATAATACACAAAATTAAAAATATTATTTTTTAAAAGTTTAATTTTATTTATAACTCATTATAATAATAAATTAAGCAACATAAACGTATTAATTTAAACTTTTCTTACATATAAATAAAGTGGTATTGTGTAACTCATTAAAATAATCCAAATGACATATAAGGTTTTGAGTCTAGTTGTCAATATATGTGCAATGTGCAATGCACTGGTTCTTTCTATTAGTCGAATAAAGTGATAGTTAAATGGGATATACTTATATCCCTTAAGGTATTTTAAAATTAGCACTCTACTCTATTTAATTTATGTTGACTGTATTAAATCACTAATTGACTAACTGTTAATAAGATATTAGATTAACAATAAATAAATAAATAATATGTTAATATATAATTAAAAGTCTTCGTTCCAAAAAATAATCAATAACCTATTTTTTTAAAAATGATTTTAAACTTTCATATATCCATTATTCTTATTTTAATATTATAAAATTTTTTAAATAATATTAAAAAATCACTTTTCATATTTATTTAAAATTATTTTTTCCATTTAATTCTTGAAAATTAATTATAGTTGATTTCGTTTTTTAATGCAAAAGAAAATTATTCTTTCAATAATAATAAACAATGTTTCTTTTTTACACTAATGAGATTTTTACCACAATTTTATTTTAAATTTTTTATGCAACAATTCTAAAAAAACACTTAATATCTTTATATATATATATATATATATATATATATATATATATATATATATATAGGGTTAGATCAAATGGCACCAATTGGTTTGACACCAATTCTTACACTAATCAATAACCATAGATCAATTTTTTTTTCACGAAACCTATCGTTGAATTGAAATTAATTATCATATAAATTATGTGTATAAAATTTGACATCAAACTGAGATTGTTTAGTACTCCATCAACGTACTAAAAAATTAACATAAAATATAGTTTTAAAATCGTGAAAATAACTAAGGGTGGGTTTTGGGTTGGGTCAATCCGATAACCCGACCAATCCGAACCAATTCAAACACTATTTTGACCCAACTCAAACCAATCCGAACCAATAATGTATCCAACCCAATGAAACCGAGGTGGTTTGGTTCGGATCTCGAATTTACATTTTCAAACCCAAACCAATCTGAACCAAACTGATCAAAATTTAAAACTATATTTGATAATATATAAAATTTAAATGTAAACGTGAGGCTTAATAATAAATATATCAAAACTTAAAACTAAAGGTCCCAAACCTAATTTCAACAAAGTTATGCCTCAACTCAGTACTTGATATATATTGATATGTAACTGTTATTAATTATTACCTTATTGATATATTTTAAATGGCTTGGGACTTAGCCTGGGTATGCCTATCAGCTTATGTAGCCTAGCATATTACTAGGCAATGACATATTTTGGAATTAGACAATGTCATATTTTGAGAAGTATTGTTGATTTGTTTGTTTTTAATTTTATGATTTATGGTGACATTATGACTTATGAGTTTATGTTTGAAAAGTTATGAGTTAGATTTCTATGTTTTGTTTGAGTTTATGTTATTTATAATTATTTTTGTTTATTTTATTATATTTGTATAGATAAATCATTAAAAATAAGTGATTTCATAATTTTAATTTCTTATTTATCAACCCGAGACCCAACCCAACCCAAACTGAACATGGTCGGGTTGGTTTGGTTCGGATTGAAGGATTTTTTTTTTTATAAAACCAAACCAACCCAACCCAATGAAAATTGATTGGTTTAGATTTTAAATTCTCTCAAAACCGAACCAAACCAACCCAAACCCACCCCTAAAAATAACAAATGTGTTGATGGAGTATTAAACGATTTTGGATTGATGTGACTTTTTGTACACATAATCTATACAATAAGTAGTTTCAATGAAACGGTAGGTTTTCTGAAGAAAAAAAACCTTCAACCTATCGTTATTGATTGGTGTAAGAATTTGTGTCATATATATATATATATATATATATATATATATATATATATATATATATATATATATATCCAAAAACTTAATTGATCACAAATGCATGTAAATTTTACACAATTACACATTTTAAAGTTGAAGTTTACAAAAAAATATACTATATATGCTTATATATTCTAATGAAATTTAATTATTTGTTTGAACGTTATGTTTCACTTTAATTTCTTATTAGAGGATTACTCGCCAGACAATGCACGGATGTAAGAAGAATCATACAATAGATGAATAAAACTCTAAGGGTTGACTTAGCGGTGTAAGGTCATGCTAAGTTCATAGGAGGGGCAATCCACCCGTGTTCGAATCCCACATATGCCAAATTCCCGGGGGCTATCGCTAGCCACGCAGCGCAAACGGGACTAGTCTCATCCTAAGGGTAGGCAAACCCGTGGTTATACCAAAAAAATATAATAGATGAATAATTTATTTATATATTATTAAAATAAAAATATATAATTTATGAAATATATTAATGATTTATATAAATAAACTTAGAATTCATTTGGAATAGAATTGATAAATAACAATTAAAAATAAAAGTTATAGTGAAAATTTCATAAGTAAGAAAAATATTGTTTACTGTTATTCAAATAATAATTTCCTTTTGCATTAAAAACAAAACAACTATAATTAATTTTCATGAATTAAATGGAAGAAAAAATAATTTTAAATAAATATAAAAAGTATTTTATTTTTTATATATTATTTAAAAGAATTTATAATATTAAAATAGGATGGATAAGATATGAAAAACTTATATGAATGAGTCCTTTATTATAGTAAAAGTTAAAAAAAAAAAAATCTCGTTAATTCTTTTTTATATATAAAAAGGTAATATAATTTATAGGGAGATAGATTATTGATTATTTTTTAGAATGAATGATTTTAGTTATACATTAACATATGTATTGTTTTTTTTATTATCTAATACAATGTTGACCATGGTTGATCAATTGGTGGATATGGTTTAATCACCATGAGTCAAATGGAAGGGAGTGCTAATTTTTCTATAGTTTGGAATTTGTTGCAATTTTGAAATATCTCAAGGGATGTAAGTGCACTTTACCCTTAAAAATAATATAATACACAATGTTTACCTCATATTTATTATTTATAATATTATTCAAAAAATTTATTAATTTATTTTTACTTGTCATATGATTGTTATCTTAATTATAAAATGAAATTTTAAAGTAAAAAAATATAAATATAAAAATATAAGATATAAAAAAATTAATGTACTTTTGTTCTAAATCAATGCTTTCAATGTATTTTTTTTTGCTTTAAAAATAATAGTAATACTTATCATAGTACGGTTATTACAATTGAGGAAAGAGAAAAGATGGCTCACTTATTGTTTTTATTTCATATATTTCATTTTATATAAGAGCTTACCACGTCTCTTTCTCATGTGTATCTTATTTTTTATAATTAGTCATGAATCCGTGCATCGCACAGAAAGAGTATGATAATTGATGTGTATTGTATAGTAATTTTTTTTATTTATTCAGAACATTATGTTATTCCTATTAAAAGACATAAATTTGTTTAAGACTAAATTAACACTATACATATAAATATTTAAGTCTTAATAAATGTATTCTTATCTACAAAAGAGTGTATTCAAATGTCTCTAGTTTGAGGATTTGGAATTATAATTTCTCGATTCTAAAAACACATTATAATACTTTGATTTAACAAAAGATGAACAAAAAGATATGGATGGAAAATTCACAATTAATAAGAGCCAAAAATAATTTAAAGTAATGAAAATACTCTATGATTTGCTTTAATTTTCTTATTTCTAGTGTTGTGACCCATGCAATGCAAGAGTATAAATTAATTTATAACTGATATTTAATTATTTTAAAATTTATTTTGTTTTTAAAAATAAATTTGCCATATTTAACGTTTAAAGAGTAAAAAGTGTATTGATTTATCTATTTAAATAATAAATATTAAGAAAATAAAATCATTGTTAAAAATTGAATATGTAAGGGTATTATTTATTCCTATTATATATAAATTAATTAACTTCCTTATTTAAATAATTTGATTATTTAAAAGAAGAAAAATCTAAAAGGATAATGATCATTTTAATTTTAATATTTAATTATAATTTTGAATAAATTTTATGTCAATTTTAAATCGTCATCATATAAATATTTTTCTTTTCTCTCTGTATTAGATCTGTCAACCATAAAATAAAAAGACAATTATTAAGATCATTTATTCGAATACTAGCTTAGGAAATCCTGTAACACCTTAATTTTTTGTAGATAGTTTTTTTTTTAAACACGAGCGGAAGCATTTTTTATTTATATTACAATACTTAGCTTTTTATCATACAATTTCCTATACAACTGAATAATATAATTTATTATTAGAAATTTTAGTTTCACCATGTATGGCTACTCTTAAGGGAATAGCTCGTCTTATCAGTTGCTTGTGCTTCACAATGTTATGATACTTGCAATACTGAGACCGTTAGTTATATGTAAAACATATAACTGAGTAACCTTGGTCTATAAAAACATTTTAAAGTATTGCAGTCAGTCTAACTGAAAAAATCTCCAATGACATACAACATACACACAAACACATTCATATATACACAAATCATACATTCACAACCAATGCATGCAATGAAAATATCATGTATGTATTCATGCCATGACCTTTCTTTATTACTTTTTATTTCATTTCTTTTCTTTTCATCTTTTAATGGGAGATCCTGTGCACAGGAAATCCACCATAGGGCATAGCAGTGTATGCACAACTTGGGCTCATATCCATGGCTATTGGCAAGTGTCCTTCTAGAGTCTTACTGCTGGGCTACCTACCCTTATTTGGCTAGGTAGCCCAGGGACTATCTACCATTTTTGAGATAGCCCCTTTGTACTTGTGAGAATTTGTATAAGAGGAAGTGTCGAACATAAAGGAATGAGACTGAATGAATTTATTATTATTAGCTTAATTACAATTGTTGAGTTACCTCTATATATATAGTTGTTGTTGATCCTATCTAGACTTAAATCAATAACAGCCTAGAGATAATCTACAACTAACAAACTCAATGTTAAACTTTTTATGCAGTTACAAATGATTAACTCGTTTCAGTATAGTGATAATACGTGTATCGTCCTCAGGGAGCACTGAATTTATCAGATTAAGAATTAAGTTGATAGAATTTCCAAAAACATATCAAGTTGTGAATGGAAAATAAAATAAAAGCTTGGTAAAAAGATAAACAAACAAGATAAAGATTCACCTGGGATTGAGTTTCATTACTTAACCTTGTTTCTTTCAATAGAAGTTAAATATTATAAGAAAAGATGCATACTCAATGTCACAAGTGCAAATATCTTTGTCACTTGATTCTAAGACATTAGTTTCTAGAGCCCAATCTCTTGGCACTTTAGGAACTAAGTCTTGCATTAAGCAGAGTATTTTGGCAATCATAAGCACTTCCATCCATCTCTAGACTAGAAGATTTTATGAGAGTTTTTGTCCAAATCCATTTATAAATCAGTTTTTCAACTGCGCAAAAAAACTAACACATGAAAAATGTGATCAAGCTTAAACCAAGAAAAGAACAGAAGAAGAACTCCAATTCATATATAATATTATAACTATTAATTGAAAGAAACAAGAGATAAAGTAATTACATTCAATCCTGGCGGAAAGCTTAGCCTAGCAAGGTCATGAACTTCAAGAACTAAACCTAAGAGTATTAGAACTCTGACTAAAGCACTATACTTTGTGGTTTATTTATCTACAATTCAATATATCTCCTAACTTCTCCAGAGTTGTTTTTATAGGTGTTTTGGGCAGAGGTCTGGCGCTCGAGCGCCCTCCTGGCGCTTGAGCACTAGCCTTCCACGTGCTGGTAAATGAGCTTTAATGCCTGGTTAATATGTCTGGCGCTCGAGCCCTGGTATGGCGCTCAAGCCCTAGTGTGGCGCTCGAGCGCCAGGCTCATAACTCTGGCAGAAAGGATTAAATGCTCAACGGTTACTGGCGCTCGAGCGCTGGCCTCTTATAGGCTCCAGCATCTTAACTTTCTTATTTTTGCTTCCAAAACACCTGGAAATACATTTCCTAAGTTAGAAAAATTATTATTTCTACCTATTTACTCTTGAACTCACAAAGTAAGGATTAGAGGTGAAATTTTACATAAAAACATGTTATTTCTTGAGAAGATAAGTGCAAATCATTTATTAAATAAACACACTAATTTGCACTTATCACTCAACAACCTTATCTAGCAAGCTCTCACTGACCCTTATCTCTAACACTTATCTCTAACACCCCCTCTCAAACTTATGGTATCTAAATTAGTAACCATAAGTTTGTTTCTAAACTCATGAAGCTTGACTGCTGAGATTGGTTTACTAAGGATATCGACAACTTGAAATTCAGCCGGAAGGTGAACAACAATTATTTCACCGCTTCAAACCTTATATCTAACAAATTATAGATCCAGCTCAAAATGTTTTGTTCTGCTGTGCATTATCGGATTAGCTATTAACTGAACTGCACCCAAATTATCACAGTAAATCAATGGAGTAGGCACTTTAACTCGAAGCTATCTGAGAAGAGATTGTATCCAGACCAATTCTGCTATTGTAGCCGCAATGCTTCTATATTCACCTTCAGTGCTACTTCTGGACACCGCATGCTGTTTACGAGAAGACCATGATATTAAGTTATGTCCAAGGTAGACACAAAACCCGGAGGTAGACTTTCTATCATCAAGATCGGAATCCCAATCAGAGTCACAGAAGGCCATTAACTTCAAATCTTTGACACACTTCAAGTGCAAACCATGATGAATAGTGCCATTAATGTATCGCAAAATTCGTTTGACAGCTTGCCAATGATGTTCTTGTGGGGAATGCATGAACTGACAAACTTTATTCACGGCAAATGATAGTTCAGATCCCGTGATAGTAAGATATTGCAGAGCACCGACAGTGGACCTATAAAAGGAAGGATATGTAACAACGGTTGTGGAATTGGCTGTAAGCTTCAGATTAGCAACCATAGTAGTGGGCTGAGGATTAGATGAACTCATATTTGCTTTGTGGAGAAGCTCTCTAGCATATTTGGTTTGAGACAAAATCATATTGCCATCCTTATTATGAACCACTTCAACTCCTAGAAAATAATTCAACACACCAAGATCTTTTAAGGAAAATTGGCTGTTTAGCTTAGATATTACTGAGGTAATTGCACTAGTATCAGAACCAGTGATGATAGTATCATCGACATATATGAGAATGAATAGTGCAGAAGTAGAGGTAAATCGTATGAATAGAGATGTATCACTTCTAGCTTGACGAAAGCCCATATGAGTTAAAGTAAGACTGAGTTTATGAAACCACGACCTTGGAGCTTGCTTCAAGCCATAGAGCGCTTTATTTAATTTGCACACTTTGGTCTTCTGCTGAGTATTGAAGCCCGGAGGTTGAGACATGTAAACCGTTTCACGAAGATCGCCATGCAAGAAGGCATTATGAATGTCTAGCTGACGGAGTTGCCACTGTTTTGAGAGAGCTAGTGTAAGAACAACTCTAATTGTTTTCGGTTTGACTACCGGACTAAATGTCTCATTAAAATCAAAACCTTCTCTCTAATGAAAGCCTTTAGCAACTAATCTTGCCTTGTGTCTTTGAAACGTCCCATCAGCATTGTATTACCCCTTTCGAGATAACCTAATACTTCAGGTTATCTACCCCTTTTGGGATAACCCTACATTTCATCATCATTCTCATGCTTGTCCACTTACCCGATCTACTTTGGGGAGAGTTCAACCCGCTTACTCAACCAATATTGATGAGGTAAAACATTCTTCTTTTCATTTCCTTAATGTATTCATATATTTAACATTTATAATTTCACATACAAAAGGAAACTTAGGTGTAAGTAAAATAAAAAGGAAATTATTAGAATCATATATTCGAATACAAGCCTAGGAATTCCAATATTTAATAATTACATGAAACTAGATATGGAAATGAGGCTATGATATATTCAAAATGTATATTTTGTTTATTTAATTCAAATCTAATTTGAGTGTTCTAGTTATGTAGCTCAGTTAGTAAGTGTATAAAAACATGCTTGTGTGGGTACGAGGTTCGATGTTTAGTTGTATTACTTTCTTATGAAAAAAAAAATCTAATTTAGTAATTATTCAAATAATTGTTTTTATGGTGAAGAATCAATTTACAATTTTTTATCAGGGATAATTACATCAACTTCCTCCGAAGTTTGTCTATATTACACTTACCCCTTTCAGTTTTCAAAATTACATTTACCCCCTAAAATTTTTACTTTCAATACAAAAATGGTAAAATCAAATAAAAGTAATAAATGTTAAAACCAAAATTATTTTTTTAAAATGAAAATATGCATAGTAACATTATTAAAAAATTAACGTCAGGGGATTTTTGTAATGAAAGTAAAAAATTTAAGGGGATAAGTGTAATCTTAAAAATTAAAATGAGGTAAGTATAATATAGACAAACTTCAGAAGAAGTTGGTGTAATTATCCCAAAAATAATATAGGTAGACAGATTTGATTCAATAACATTACTTTTAGTTTGTCAACTCAATTTCATCAAACTATATAACCCCTTTTTTAATGAAAAAATTGGTCTTAATCTTGGAATGATAAAGAAAAAAATAACCTTATATGTTTAAATAGAACAAAAGGAAAAAAAACATATTTTAATTTAATGAATAGTAACTCCCTTCGTAAAAAGTTGAGGAAAAATTCTCCCTTATAGTATTAGATAGATAAATATAGATTTTAAAGTGTTTTTTTATCTAGAGTTTTTATTTTTTTCAACAAAGAAAAGGGGTTAAACGGCCAAAAAAAAAAAACACTACTTACGCTCCCTCATTAACCAAGAGGAAGGCACTGCCAAAAGAAAACGGCAACCGTACTTGACCAGAAAGTACATCAAATAAGAATACCAATAGGTAAACCATGACCCATTAAACATTACCAAACTCGTGACCAAAAATTTAAAGTCTATCAAATTATTTTTTTTAAAGATTTTAAATATTATGAAATTAGTATATCAAAATACACATAATAAATCTTTGAAGGATTAATTTAGCGACAAAAATATTAATAAGATCAAATTGATGATAAATAAATTTTTAAAGGATCAAATTAATATTTTTCTAATGAAAAAACACCAAACCTATTTTATTTTTTCATATACTATAATATAATTATAACACTACTCTAATTTTTGTGAAATACTAAAATACCTCCTATGCATAGCTTGAACAAAACAAATTGTAGAATTTCACTTGAATAAACACTAAGGTCATGAAAGGACCTGTTTCTGCTTATCACATTGCATTTAGCGCTCCCAAGGACCCGTTTCTGCTTTCGGTGTGGCACTCAAAAGCTCCGTTGAAGGTTACATCATTTGTGTGGCATCTCTTCCTTGATCGGGTTCCTTGCAAGTCGAACTTGTAACGTAGAGGCGTGTCGTTTGAGAGCTGAACCGTTGCCTCTACAATGCAGTTCAAGAGACGATGGTATTTAATTTGGTTCTCGATAATTTTGGCTATATGGATAGCTCGTAAGTCGTAACCAAGTAATTTTAAAAGAGAATTCATGGTGTTCCCAGCAAGTCCTAGATATGGTAAAGGTCTGCTAGTGACTTTTGATCAAGGCATCATCGTCGCGATTTGGATACTCAATATTGGTTCCTTAATCTTTATCATTGCTTAGCTTTTTGAGTTCGGGCTGTTTCTTGTTTTCCATTCATATGGTTTGGTTTAGGAATGTACTTCTTCTTTGTGTATCATTCATTCTAGATGGTGTGCCCTACGTGATCCTAGGTTAGCCATTTTGAATCTCTTGTACTATTATAAGAGCACGTCTTATGCTCCTACTCAAAAAAAAAGGTCATGAAAGGAAATTGGGGGAAAAGGTTTTAATTATTTAATAAAAATAGCATAATTAGAGCTGGCAAAATGGGTCAGCTTGTATAAACAGAGCGAGATAGACCAGCCTACTAAGAAAAATGACCCATATCTCTAACCTATTATTTAATGAATTATTTTTATTTCAAACATTCAAATTATCATCATTAAAGTATTTATAATTATATAGCATTAAATATTGATGTGACATTATAATTGGCATTATTTTTTTAAAAAGAAAAAGAATAAATAAGACATCATTTAAGATTAATTTTTGTTTATTTTATTTTAGTTTTTGTGGAAGCGTGAACTGAAAGTAACACTGGGCCATATCCATATTTAAATCATGAGTCTAATATATACTAAAAAGGATGGTGTCACTCCCAATAAAAAGAATGGCTCATGATGAGATTTATGTTTGTGGGCCTAAAGCCCAATATTGATTAAACAACACGAAATTTATCCTTATTTTGTAAAAGGAACGCTTGGAAAATTAGGTATAAGGTTTGTTTGGTTAGAAATTGGTTTAAGCTTCCCTCACTCTAGAAAATAAAAAATAAAACAAAATGAAAAATGACTGAAATTAATTAACATTGCCCTTCATATCCATCTTATCCTCTTACAGCAATACAAGATTAGTTTATGGTGAAATATGCTTTCACTAGATCAAT
Source organism: Cyamopsis tetragonoloba (assembly GCA_037177725.1). Lineage (NCBI taxonomy): Eukaryota > Viridiplantae > Streptophyta > Magnoliopsida > Fabales > Fabaceae > Cyamopsis > Cyamopsis tetragonoloba. Next base: position 69,019,317 of record CM074119.1, read on the forward strand.
CGTAATAATTTTGTTAATTTGTGAAGTCTATGAAGTATGAACTCGAAACCAATAAAAATTAAGTAAATAAATTCTGAAGCAGTCAATTAACTATAATTAAGTAAACAATAAATAAACTATTATTCTGCTACAAGACAATGCACACATGAACAACAAATAATTGCAACTTCTCTATTGGTAAAATCTTTTCTTCAATTTTTAACTTACTAGGTAACTCTTCCAATAATAAATCTTGGATTCTAATTGTGGGGCTACATCTCACATAACATTTTATCTTGATAATTTTGTAAGTTACAATCTTGTTGATAATAAATCTGTAACTTTATCTGATCAATCTAAGAAACCTATTAGAGTAATAGGTTCTCTGAAGATCAGTAAGGATCTTCTTCTTAATAAGATGTTATACATTTTCTCTTATTATATCAAGTTGTTATCTGTTAGCACTTTATTGAAAGATAAAAATATTATACTAAATTTTTTTTCCCTTCCTATTTCTTAACATAGGAAAGCAAGAATTTGAGGATGATTGGGAAGGATGACCTTAAAAATAGATTATATTTCCTTTCTGTTCCTAGCAATGTCCTTTCTGTTCATGCTATTTCTGATAAACATGTTAATTCTGTTGTATGACATACTCACCTAGATCACTTGTCTAATAGGGATTTAACTTTAGTTTTGAATAAGATGTCTTTTTATGCTTTTACTCATATTGCACATGATTGTAAAATATGCCCCCTTGCAAAGATGAGTCATGCACCTTTCATTTGTTTCTAATAATCACATGCCTGCTTCTGCATTTGATATAATTCCTTTAAATATCTAAGGGCCATACCATAAATTAACTCACAACGTAAATAGTACTTTAAAATATCAACATTTATTTTTAAAAATCCTTTATTATACACTTGAAAAATATGGTGTTTTTTATTATAAAAATAAAAATGCATATTTTAAATTTATTAAATTATTTGATTTTATTGACAACAATGTATTGTTCACTATGAAGTTTCTTGCTTAATTTACACTATCTTTTTATATTTTTTATATATCAACATTTGTTTCTAGAAATCGTGTACTATACACATGAAAAATAGGGTGTTTTTTACTTTAAAAATTAGAATGCAAATTTTATATTTATTAAATTATTCTATTTTTTTGACAACAATGTATTGTTCACCAAAAAATTTCTAGCTTAATTTACACTATTTTTTATATTTTTAAAATATCAACATTTGTTTCTAGAAATCTTGTACTATACACTTGAAAAATAGGGTGTTTTTAACTATAAAAAGGAAAACGCATATTTTAAATTTATTAAATTATTTGATTTTATTGACAACAATGTATTGTTCACCATGAAATTTCTTGGTTAATTTACACTATTTTTTATATTTTTAAAATATCAAATATTTGTTTCTAGAAATACTGTATTATACACTTGATAGGATGTTTTTTACTATAAAAATGAAAATGCATATTCTAAATTTATTAAATTATTTGATTTTATTGACAATAATGTATTGTCCACCATGAAGTTTGTTGCTAAATTTACACTATCTTTTTATATTTTTAATATATCAACATTTGTTTATAGAAATCGTGTACTATACACTTGAAAAATAGAGTGTTTTTTACTTTATAAAATAGGATGCAAATTTTAAATTTATTAAATTATTTTATTTTTTTAACAACAATGCATTGTTCACCAAGAAGTTTCTAGCTTAATTTACACTTTTTTTTTACATTTTTAAAATATCAACATTTGTTTCTAGAAACCGTGTACTATACACTTGAAAAATAGGGTATTTTTTAATTTACAAATGAAAACGCATAATTTAAATTTATTAAATTATTTGATTTTATTGAAAACAATGTATTGTTCACCATGAAGTTTCTTGATTAATTTACACTATTTTTTATATTTTTAAAATATCAACATTTGTTTCTAGAAATCCTGTATTACACTTGAAAAATAGGGTGTTTTTTACTATAAAAATGAAAATGCATATTTTAAATTTATTAAAGTATTTGATTTTATTGACAACAATGTATTGTTCACCATGAAGTTTCTTGCTTAATTTACACTATCTTTTTATATTTTTAATATATCAAAATTTGTTTCTAGAAATCGTGTACTATACACTTGAAAAATATGTCTTTTTTACTTTAAAAATAAGGATACAAATTTTAAATTTATTAAAATATTTTATTTTTTTTACAATAATGTATTGTTCACAAAGAAGTTTCTAGCTTAATTAACACTTTTTTTATATTTTTAAAATATCAACATTTGTTTTTAGAAATCGTGTACTATACACTTGAAAAATAGAGTGTTTTTTACTTCAAAAATGAAAACGCATATTTTAAATTTATTAAATTATTTGATTTTTTTGACAACAATGTATTGTTCACCATAAAGCTTCTAGCTTAATTTACACTATTTTTAATATTTTTAAAATATCAACATTTGTTTCTAGAAATCCTGTACTATACAATTGAAAAATAGGGTGTTTTTTACTATAAAAATGAAAACGCATATTTTAAATTTATTAAATTATTTGATTTTATTGACAACAATGTATTGTTCACCATGAAGTTTCTTGGTTAATTTACACAATTTTTTATATTTTTAAAATATCAACATTTGTTTATAGAAATCATGTACTATACACATGAAAAATATGATGTTTTTTAATATAAAAATAAAAATACATATTTTAAATTTATTAAATTATTTGATTTTATTGACAACAATGTATTGTTCACCATGAAGTTTCTTGCTTAATTTACACTATCTTTTTATATTTTTAATATATGAACATTTGTTTCTAGAAATCGTGTACTATACACTTGAAAAATAAGGTGTTTTTTACTTTAAAAATTAGGATGCAAATTTTAAATTTATTAAATTATTTTATTTTTTTTACAACAATGTATTGTTCATAGAGAAGTTTCTAGCTTAATTTAAACTTTTTTTAAAATTTTTAAAAAATCAACATTTGTTTCAAGAAATCGTGCATTATAAACTTGAAAAATAGGTTGTTTTTAACTTTAAAAATGAAAATGCATATTTAAAATTTTTTAAATTATTTGATTTTTTTGACAACAATGTATTGTTCACCATGAAGCTTCTAGCTTAATTTATACTATTTTTTATATTTTAAGAATATCAACATTTATTTCTAGAAATCTTGTACTATACACTTAAAAAATAGAGTGCTTCTTACTATAAAAATGAAAATGCATTTTTTAAATTTAATAAATTAATATATTTTTTTGACATTAATGAATTGTTCACCAAGAAGTTTCTAGCTTAATTTAAATTTTTTGTTATATTTTTAAAATATCAACATTTGTTTCTAGAAATCGTGTATTATACACTTGAAAAATAGGGTGTTTTTTACTTTAAAAATGAAAACACATATTTTAAATTTATTAAATTATTTGATTTTTTTGACAACAATCTATTGTTCACCATGAAGCTTCTAGCTTAATTTACACTATTTTTTATATTTTTAAAATATCAACATTTGTTTCTAGAAATCGTGTATACACTTGAAAAATAGGGTGTTTTTTACTTTAAAAATGAAAATGCATATTTTAAATTACTATAATTATTTGATTTTTTTGACAACAACGTATTGTTCACCAAGACTATTCTAGCTTAATTTGCTCTATGTTTTATATTTTTAAAATATCAACATTTGCTTCTAGAAATCGTGTACTATACACTTGAAAAATAGGGTGTTTTTTACTTTAAACATGAAAATCCATATTTTAATTTTTTTTAATTATTTAGTTTTTTTCAAAACAATCTATTGTTCCCCATAAAGTTTATAGCTTAAATTTTACAAATTTTTATATTTCAAAAATTGAAATATTTATTTCTAGAAATTGCGTACTATACACTTAAAATATAGGGTGTTTTTTACTTTAAAAATGGAAACACATATTTTAAATTTATAAAGTTATTTGATTTTTTTGACAACAATGTATTGTTCACCATGAAGTTTCTAGCTTAATTTACACTATTTTTTATATATTTAAAATATCAACATTTGTTTCTAGAAATTGTGTACTATACACTTGAAAAATAGGGTGTTTTTAACTAAAAAAATGAAAACGCATATTTTAAATTTATATATTATTTTATTTTTTTGACAACAATGTATTATTTACCAAGACGTTTCTAGCTTGATTTACACTATGTTTTATATTTTAAAAATATCAACTTTTGTTACTAGAAATCATATACTATACACATGAAAAATAGGGTGTTTTTTACTTTAAAAATGAAAATGCATATTTTAATTTTTTGAAATTATTTGATTTTTTGGAAAACAATCTATTGTTCCCCATAAAGTTTCTATCTTAATTTTGACAATTTTTCATATTTTAAAATTTGAAAGATTCATTTCTAGAAATCGCGTACTATACACTTGAAATATAAAGTATTTTTAACTTTAAAAATGAAAACGCATATTTTAAATTTATTAAATTATTTGATTTTATTGACAATAATGTATTGTTCACCATGAAATTTCTTGCTTAATTTACACTATCTTTTTATATTTTTAATATATCAACATTTGTTTCTAGAAATCGTGTACTATCACTTGAAAAATAGGGTGTTTTTTACCTTAAAAATGAAAATGCATATTGTAATTTTTTTAATTATTTGATTTTTGTGAAAACAATCTATTGTTCCCCATAAAGTTTCTAGCTTAATTTTTACAATTTTTTATATTTTAAAAATTGAAAGATTCATTTCTAGAAATCGTGTACTATATACACTTGAAATATAGGATATTTTTTACTTTTAAAATGAAAACGCATATTTTAAATGTAACATCTCAAATTTCAAAGTTTCTAGAATAAAGTATTTAAATTTACAATTGTTTCCTTAAGGGGGTTATTTTAGAAAAGTTAAGGAATTTTGGGAACTAAAATGAATTATAAAGCATATAGGATTAGGGAAAAAGGACTAGGTTATGATATAAATATAACTAGAAAATCTAAAATGTACCAAGGTGGGCTTAGGGTATTAAAATATAACATTAGAGATTTGTAATTAAGTCCTTGTGGTTTTTATTTCTATTGAGTTATTTGGACTTTTATTTAATTTTATAAATACAAGGACTTAAGTACAATTTTTAATAAATTAAAACTAAGGTCCCCGCTCTTACTATGCACCCTACCTCACCTAATCACACACTCTCATAGCACTCACTCTCCGCCACACATCAAACACAATCAAAATAGGAAATTGGAGAGAGGGTGGCAAGAGAGAAAAGAGAAAGTGAGGAAGAGCCACCACTTTGGGTGGTCGCATGGTGGCCTTCCGGTCGCCGGTTGCTGCCGAAACAGTTGAAAAAAATGATCCACGCATCGGGAACTCCAATTCTACCGGTTTAGAATCTTCCACGGTGGAATTTAGAGATTGAGTTTAGAGCTCTAATTCTAAGGTAACCCCAAACTTAAAACCCCAATTAGGACAATTAGAAAGTAGATGATGGTATGATGTTAGGTTTTGGATTTGATTTGGTTAGATGACAAGAATTTAGGTTGCATGGAAATTGGTGTTGAATTAACCTTAAATGCTTCTTGTGTTCTTGAAGTGTGAAGGTGATCTTGATTGAATTGGCTTTATATGTGTGAGAAGGATGGATTTATGATAGTTCCTTGATTGAATATGATTTTATTGATACATTGAATGCATGAATTTGAAGATGATTGAACTATTGTGTTCCTTGATGTTTGAAGTTTAGTAAAATCCTTATTAAACTTGATGGGTTAATTTGGGATATGAAATGTGTAAAATGTTGGTGAGGTTTAAATTGACGAAATTGGACTTTGGTTATGTTTGTGAATTGATCCTTGAATGAGTTATAATGAATTATATTAATTTGATATGATATTGGATGAATTGAGATGGAAGATAGAAATTAATTTGTAAAAAGTTTATCAATGTCTTTTTCCCTGTTTTGGCTAGATTTTGGCACAGATTGAGCTGATTATTGTACTTGGTTTTATTTAGATTTTGGTTTTGTGGCCTCTTACAAAGTTGTAGTTAATTTTGTTAGCTTTGTAATGCCACAAGTTTCACCAAAATCCAAGTTGTATAACTTGAGTTATAGGCAACATACTAAGAGCTTCCAGATTTGGGCTTTTCACATGGGCAGGTGGATTCAAGTAAAATTATCTACTAGAATATGATTGATTCAGATCTTAAGTTCTGAATAAAAGTTGTATATAATTTTATTAGCTTTCATTTTCCCTTGATTTCATCCAATTTGGAGGTCTACAACTTAAGTTATGGTCAAAATACCAACAGGGTGCAGTGTTGACGAAAAACAGAGGACTGATTCTGTGTCCAATTCGCGGTAGCGAATTATTTCGCGGCAACGAATATGACACAGAACAGGGACCTCTTTCTTTACTTCAAAAATTTAATGTAATCTCAAGGGTTCCATTTTTAGGGTTGGAATTGATAAAAATAGGTCCTAATGTTTTAAGAATCATGCTTAGTGCCATGTAATTGCATTATGTATGAATGTGAATGATTTTGATTGAGTGGATATGCAATAGGGTTATGGAAATGTTGTGATATGTGACATGGATGAAAATTATTCTAATTGATGATTAATGAAATTGTAATATGATAAATTATGAACCTTGGAACATGTTGGATGCATTTGATATGAGATTAATGTTTAATGTAATTGAGATGTGATGAATGATGAATGTGAAAACATATTGAATGCAAATGATATGGCATGAATGTTAAATGCACAATAACATGCAATGAGGAAATGATATGAAAAGTGGAAAACTATGCAAACCCTTTTGTGGTCCCTGGAATTATGCAAACTCTTTGTGGTCCCTAGAAAACTATGCAAACCCTTTTGTGGTCCCTAGAAATGATGCAAACCCTTTGTGATCCCTGGAAATAATGCAAACCCTTTATGGTCCCTGGAAATGATGCAAACCCTTTGTGGTCCCTGGAAAATTATGCATACCCGTTGTGGTCCCTGGAAAGCAGACGACTCGGATGGGGACGCTCATCAGAGTCACATGTGAGCTCAGAAATTGTGCATCGCTACTATGCACCCATGGTGGATTCCCTATGCACGGGGTCTCCCGTTAAAAGATGAAAGGAAATGAGTTGAAATGAAATTTAATGTGAACTCATGGCATGCTTATGAACTTGATTTGTCATTGCATACATTGGTTGTGAATGTGTGATTTGTGTATATGAATGTGTTTGTGTGTATGTTGTATATCACTGGGGATTTTTCAGTTAGATTGACTGCAATACTGATTGAAAATATTTTTAGTCAGACCAGGGGTTACTCGGTTATATGTTTTACATATAACTGACGGTCTCAGTATTGCAGGTATCCTAAAATTGTGGAGTTAGAGCAACAGATGAGACAAGCTTTAGGAGTAGCCATACATAGTGAAACTAAGATTTTTATTCAGATATTATATTGTTCAGTTGTATAGGAAATTGTAATATAAATAAAGAAATGTTTTTGCTTGTATTTCAAATATGAAACCAAGTAGCAAGTTTTATATTTTCAAGGAATTTTGTAGCAATAGGTTTTCAAATTAAGGTTCACGTAAGTATTAAATTTTGAAGTTAAAATTTTTTTCTGTAACTACCATTACAAAAATTTAGGTGTTACATTAAATTTATTAAATTATTTGATTTTATTGAGAACAATGTATTGTTCACCATGAAGTTTCTTTCTTAATTTACACTATCATATTATATTTTTAATATATCAACATTTGTTTCTAGAAATCGTGTACTATACACTTGAAAAAATGGGTGTTTTTTACTTTTAAAATGGAAATGCATATTTTAATTTTTTTTAATTATTTGATATTTTTTAAAACAATTTATTTGTTCCCCATAAGGTTTCTAGCTTAACTTTTACAATTTTTTATATTTTAAAAATTGAAAGATTCATTTCTAGAAATCGCGTACTAAAAACTTGAAATATAGGGTGTTTTTAACTTTAAAAATGAAAACGCATATTTTAAATTTATTAAATTATTTGATTTATTTGAAAACAATGTATTGTTCACCATGAAGTTTCTAGTTGAATTTACAAAAAAAATTATATTTTTATAATTGCAACATTTGTTTCTAAAAATCGTGTACTACACTTGAAAAATAGGGTGTTTTTTCCTTTAAAAATTAAAACATATATTTTAAATTTATTAAAATTTTTGATTTTATTGAAAACAATATATTGTTCCCCATAAAGTTTCTAGCTTAATTTACACTATTTTTTATATTTTTAAAATATCAACATTTGTTTCTAGAATTCGTGTACTATACACTTGAAAAATAGGGTGTTTTTAACTTAAAAAAATGAAAGCGCATAATTAAAATTTATATAATTATTTTATTTTTTTGAAAAGAATGTATTGTTCACCGAGATGTTTCTAGCTTAATTTACACTATTTTTTATATTTTTAAAATATCAACATTTGTTTCGAGAAATCGTGTACTATACACTTGAAAAATAGTTTGTTTTTTACTTTAAAAATGAAAATGCATATTTTAATTTTTTTAATTATTTGATTTTTAAAAAAATAATCTATTGTTCCCCATAAAGTTTCTAGCTTAATTTTTATAATTTTTTATATTTTAAAAATTGAAAGATTCATTTCTAGAAATCGCGTACTATACACTTGAAATATAGGGTGTTTTTAACTTTAAAAATGAAAACGCATATTTTAAATTTATTAAATTATTTGATTTATTTGAAAACAATGTATTGTTCACCATGAAGTTTCTAGTTGAATATACAAAAAAAATTACATTTTTATATTTGCAACATTTGTTTCTAAAAATCGTGTACTACACTTGAAAAATAGGGTGTTTTTTCCTTTAAAAATTAAAACGTATATTTAAAATTTATTAAATTTTTTTATTTTATTGAAAACAATATATTGTTTCCCATAAAATTTCTAGCTTAATTTACACTATTTTTTATATTTTTAAAATATCAACATTTGTTTCTAGAATTCGTGTACTATACACTTGAAAAATAGGGTGTTTTTAACTAAAAAATGAAAGCGCATAATTTAAATTTATATAATTATTTTATTTTTTTGAAAAACAATGTATTGTTCACCGAGATGTTTCTAGCTTAATTTACACTATGTTTTATATTTTTAAAATATCAACATTTGTTTCGAGAAATCGTGTACTATACACTTGAAAAATAGGGTGTTTTTGACTTTAAAAATGAAAATGCATATTTTAATTTTTTTTAATTATTTGATTTTTTTGAAAATAATCTATTGTTCCTCATAAAGTTTCTAGCTTAATTTTTCTAATTTTTTATATTTTAAAAATTGAAAGATTCTTTTCTAAAAATCGCGTACTATACACTTGAAATATAGGGTGTTTTTTACTTTAAAAATGAAAACGCATATTTTAAATTTATTAAATTATTTGATTTTATTGACAACAATGTGTTGTTCACCATGAAATTTCTTGCTTAATTTATACTATCTTTTTATATTTTTAATATATCAACATTTGTTTCTAGAAATTGTGTAATACTTGAAAAATAGAGTATTTTTTAATTTAAAAATTAGAATGCATATTTTAAATTTATTAAATTATTTGATTTTTTATAAATCAATCTATTGTTCCCCATAAAGTTTCTAGCTTTATTTTTACAATTTTATATATTTTTAATAAATCAACATTTGTTTCTAGAAATTGTGTAATACTTGAAAAATAGAGTGTTTTTTAATTTAAAAATTAGAATGCATATTTTAAATTTATTAAATTATTTGATTTTTTATAAATCAATCTATTGTTCCCCATAAAGTTTCTAGCTTTATTTTTACAATTTTATATATTTTTAATATATCAACATTTATTTCTAGAAATCGCGTACTATACACTTGAAATATAGGGTGTTTTTACTTTAAAAATCAAAACCTATATTTTAAATTTATTAAATTTTTTTTATTTGAAAGTTCACCAAGAAGTTTCTAGCTTAATTTACACTATTTTTTATATTTTTAAAATATCAACATTTGTTTCTAGAAATTATGTACTATACACTTGAAAAATAGGGTGTTTTTAACTAAAAAAATGAAAAAACATATTTTAAATTTATATAATTATTTAATTTTTTTAACAACAATGTATTTTTCACAAAGACGTTTCTAGCTTAATTTACACTATGTTTTATATTTTTAAAATATTAACATTTGTTTCTAGAAATCGTGTACTATACACTTGAAAAATAGGGTGTTTTCTACTTTAAAAATGAAAATGCATATTTTAATTTTTTTAATTACTTGATTTTTTTTGAAAACAATCTACTGTTCCCCATAAAGTTTCTAGCTTAATTTTTACAATTTTTTATATTTTAAAAATTGAAAGATTCATTTTAATTTTTCAAAATTGAAATAATGTAATTTTCCCCTTGAAGTTTCTAGCTTAATTTAGACAATTGTTTATATTTCTATAATTGAAACATTTGTTTCTAGAAATCGGTTGCTATACACTTGAAAAATATGATGTTTTTTACTTTAAAAATTAAAACTCATATTTTAAATTTATTAAATAATTTGATTTTTTTGACAATAATGTATTGTTCACCATGAAGTTTTTAGCTTAATTTACACTATTTTTTATATTTTTAAAATTTCAACATTTGTTCCTAGAAATCATGTACTATATACACTTGAAAATTAGGGTATTTTTTACTTTAAAAAATAAAATGCATATTTTTTTAAAACAATGTATTGTTCCATATAAAGTTTCTAGCTTAATTTACACAATTTTTTTATTTTGTTAAAATTGCAAAATTTGTTTCTGAAAATTGTGTACTATAGACTTGAAATATAGGGTGTTTTTTACTTTAAAAATGAAAACACATATTTTAAATTTATTAAATTATTTTCTTTTTTTGACAACAATGTATTGTTCACCACGAAGTTTCTATCTTAATTTACACTATTTGTTATATTTTTGAAATATCAACATTTGTTTCTAGAAATCGTGTACTATGCACTTGAAAAATAGAGTGTTTTTATCTAAAAAAATGAAAAAGCATATTTTAAAATTATTAAATTATTTGTTTTTTTAAAACAATGTATTTTTCACCATGAAGTTCCTAGCTTAATTTACATTATATTTAGTATTTTTAAAATATCAACAATTGTGTATAGAAATCGTGTACTATGCACTTGAAAAATAGGATGTTTTTTACTAAAAAAATGAAAACACATATTTTAAATTTATTAAATTATTTGATTTTATTGACAACAATGTATTTTTCACCATAAAGTTTCTTGCTTAATTTACCCTATCCTTTTATATATTTAATATATCAACATTTGTTTCTAGAAATCGTCTATTATACACTTGAAATATGGTGATTTTTACTTTAAAAATTAGGATGCATATTCTAAATTTAATAAATTATTTTATTTTTTTTACAACAATGTATTGTTCACCAAGAAGTTTCTAGCTTAATTTACACTATTTTTTATATTTTTAAAATATCAACATTTGTTTCTAGAAATCGTGTACTATATACTTGAAAAATATGGTGTTTTTTACTTTAAAAATTAAAACCATATTTTAAATTTATTAATTTTTTCTATTTTATTGAAAACAATATATTGTTCCCCATAAAGTTTCTAGGTTAATTTATAAATTTTTTTATATTTTTAAAATTGCAACATTTGTTTCTAGAAATCATGTACTATACGCTTGAAAATTAGGGTGTTTTTTACTTTAAAAAATAAAATGCATATTTACTGAAAACAATGTATTGTTCCATATAAAGTTTCTAGCTTAATTTACACAATTTTTTATTTTGTTAAAATTGCAAAATTTGTTTCTGAAAATTTTGTACTATTGACTTGAAATATAGGGTTTTTTTACTTTAAAAATGAAATTGCATATTTTAAATTTATTAAATTATTTGATTTTTTTGACAACAACGTATTGTTCACCATGAAGTTTCTAGCTTAATTTACACTATTTTTTATATTTTTGAAATACCAACATTTGTTTCTATAAATCTTGTACTGTACACATAAAAAATAGAGTGTTTTTAACTAAAAAAATGAAAATGCATATTTTAAAATTATTAAATTATTTGTTTTTTTAAAAACAATGTATTGTTAACCATGAAGTTCCTACTTTAATTTACACTATATTTAGTATTTTTAAAATATCAACATTTGTTTATAGAAATCGTGTACTATGCGCTTGAAAAAATAGGATGTTTTTTTCTTAAAAAATGAAAACACATATATTAAATTTATTAAATTATTTGATTTTTTTTACAACCATTTATTGTTTACAATAAAATTTCTAGCTTAATTTATACTATTTGATTTATATTTTTAAAATTGCAACAGTTTTTTCTAGAAATTGTGTTCCATACACTTGAAATATAGGGTGTTTTTTACTTTAAAAATGAAAGGGTATATTTTAAATTTATTAAATTTTTTGATTTTTATAACAACAATTTATTGTTCACCATGAAGTTTCTAGCTTAATTTACACTATTTGTTATATTTAAAATATCAACATTTGTTTCTAGAAATCGTTTACTATAGACATGAAATGTAAGGTGTTTATTACTTTAAAAATGAAAACGCATATTTTAAATTTATTAAATTATTTAAGTTTTTTGAAAATAATTTATTTTTCACCATGAAGTTTCTAGCTTAGTTTAAACTATTTTTTATATTTTTAAAATATCAACATTTGTTTCTAGAAATCGTGTACTATATACTTGAAAAAGAGGGTGTTTTTTACTAAAAAATGAAAATGCATATTATAAATTTATTAATTTTTTTTTCTTTTCTTGACAACAATGTATTTTTCACCATGAAGTTTCTAGCTTAATTTACACTTTTATTTATATTCTAAAATATCAACATTTTGTTTCTAGAAATCGTGTACCATACACTTGAAAAATAGGGTATTTTTTTCTAAAAAAATGAAAACGCATATTTTAAATTTAATAAATTATTTAATTTTTTTTGAAATCAATGTATTGTTCACCATGAAGTTTCTAGCTTAATTTACACAATTTTCATATTTTTAAAATTGCAACCTTTGTTTGTAGAAATCGTGTACTATAGACTGGAAATATAGAGTCTTTTTTACTTTAAAAATGAAAACCCATAATTTTAATTTATTAAATTATTTTATTTTTTTGACAATAATATATTTTTCACCCAAAAGATTCAAATAGTAACATTTGTATCTAGAAATCATGTAATATAGACATGAAATGTAGGGTGTTTATTACTTTAAAAATGAAAAAGCATATTTTAAATTTATTAAATTATTTGATTTTTTTTACAACAATGTAATGTTCACCATGAAGTTTCTAGCTTAATTTGTACTATTTTTTATTTTTTTAAAATATTAGCATTTGTTTCTAGAAGTTGTATACTATACACCTGAAAAATATGGTGTTTTTTACTTTAAAAATGAAAATTCTTATTTAAAATTTATTAAATTATTTGATTTTTTTTACAAAAATGTATTGTTCACCATGAAGTTTCTAGTTTAATTTAAAAAACTTTTTTTATTTTTATAATTGCAACATTTGTTTTTAAAAATCGTGTAATATACACTTGAAAAATACGGTGTTTTTTACTTTAAAAATTAAAATGCATATTTTAAATTTATTAAATTTTTTTATTTGATTGAAAACAATATATTGTTCCCCATAAAGTTTCTAGGTTAATTTATAGATTTTTTTATATTTTTAAAATTGCAACATTTGTTTCTAGAAATCATGTACTATACATTTGAAAATTAGGGTGTTTTTTAATTTAAAAAATAAAATGCATATTTATTTAAAACAATGTATTGTTTCATATAAAGTTTCTAGCTTAATTTATACAATTTTTTATTTTGTTAAAATTGCAAAATTTGTTTCTGAAAATTGTGTACTATAGACTTGAAATATAGGGTGTTTTTTACTTTAAAAATTAGAATGCATATTTTAAATTTATTAAATTATTTGATTTTTTTAAAAATAATTTAATTTTCCCTTGAAGTTTCTAGCTTAATTTACACAATTGTTTATATTTTTATATTTGCAACATTTGTTTGTAGAAATCGTGTACTAAAATAGGGTGTTTTTTACTTTAAAAATTAGAATGCATATTTTAAATTAATTATATTATTTGATTTTTTAGAAAACAATATATTGTTCCCCATAAAGTTTCTAGCTTAATTTTTAAAATTTTATATATTTTTAAAATTGGTCTAGAAATCGCGTACTATACACTTGAAAAATAGGGTGTTTTTTACTTTAAAAATCAAAACGCATATTTTAAATTTTTTAAATTATTTTAGTTTTTTGAAAAAAATGTATTGTTCACCAAGAAGTTTCTAGTTTAATTTATACTATTTTTTATATTTTTAAAATATCAATATTTGTTCCTAGAAATCGTGTACTATACACTTGAAATATAGGGTGTTTTAACTAAAAAAATGAAAACGCATATTTTAAATTTATATAATTATTAGATTTTTTTACAACAATGTATCGTTCACCGAGATATTTCTATCTTAATTTACAATATGTTTTATATTTTTAAAATATAGACATATGTTTCTAGAAATCATGTACTATCACTTGAAAAATAGGGTGTTTTTTACTAAAAAAATTAAATCGCATATTTTTAATTTATTAAATTTTTTTATTTTTTTGAAAACAATGTATTATTCACCATGAAGTTTCTAGCTTAATTTACACTATTTTTTTATACTTTGAAAATATCAATATTTGTTTCTAGAAATCGTGTCTTATTTAATTGAAAAGTAGTGTTTTTTACTTTAAAAATTAAAACGCATATTTTAAGTTTATTAAATTTTTTGATTTTTATAACAAAAATTTATTGTTCACCATGAAGTTTCTAGCTTAATTTACACTATTTGTTATATTTAAAATATCAACATTTGTTTCTAGAAATCGTATATTATAGACATGAAATGTAGGGTGTTTATTACTTTAAAAATTAAAACGCATATTTTAAATTTATTAAATTATTTAATTTTTTTGACAAAAATGTATTGTTCACCATGAAGTTTCTAGCTTAGTTTACACTATTTTTTATATTTTTAAAATATCAACATTTGTTTCTAGAAATCGTGTACTATACACTTGAAAAATAGGGTGTTTTTTATTAAAAAAATGAAAATGCATATTTTAAATTTCTTAATTTTTTTTTATATTCTTCACAACAATGTGTTGTTCACCATGAAGTTTCTAGCTTAATATACACTTTTATTTATATTCTAAAATATCAACATTTTGTTTCTAGAAATCGTGTACATACACTTGAAAAATAGGGTATTTTTTACTAAAAAAATGAAAACGCATATTTTAAATTTAATAAATTATTTAACTTTTTTTGAAATCAATGTATTGTTCACCATGAAGTTTCTAGCTTAATTTACACAATTTTTCATATTTTTAAAATTGCAATATTTATTTGTAGAAATCGTGTAATATAGACTTGGAATATAGAGTCTTTTTTACTTTAAAAATGAAAACCCATATTTTTAATTTATTAAATTTTTTTTTTGACAATAATATATTTTTTACGCAGATGATTCAAGCTTAATTTACACTATTTTTTGTATTTTTAAAATAGTAACATTTGTTTCTAGAAATCATGTACTATAGACATGAAATGTAGGGTGTTTATTACTTTAAAAATGAAAAGACATATTTTAAATTTATTAAATTATTTGATTTTTTGTACAACAATGTAATGTTCACCATGAAGTTTCTAGCTTAATTTACACTATTTTTTATATTTTTAAAATATTAGCATTTGTTTCTAGAAGTCGTATATTATACACCTGAAAAATAGGGTGTTTTTTACTTTAAAAAAGAAAAGGCTTATTTAAAATTTATTAAATTATTTGATTTTTTTTACAATAATGTATTGTTCACCATGAATTTTCTAGCTTAATTTAAACTATTTTTTATAGTTTGAAAATACAGTATTTGTTCCTAGAAATCGTATGCTATATACTTTAAAAATAATGTGTTTTATACTAAAAAAATTAAAACGCGTATTTTAAATTTATTAAATTATTTGATTTTTTTGACAACATTGTATAGTTTACCATGAAGTTTGTAGCTTAATTTAAACAATTTTTTATATTTTTAAAATTGAAACAATTGTTTGTAGAATCGTGTACTATAGACTTGAAATATAGTGTGTTTTTTACTTTAAAAATGAAAACACATATTTTAAATTTATGAGATTATTTAATTTTCTTGACAACAATGTATTTTTAATCATGAAGTTTTTAGCTTAATTTACACTATTTTTTTTATTTTTAAAATATCAACATTTGTTTCTAGAAATCGTGTACTATACACTTGAAAAAAAAGGATGTTTTTTAATAAAAAAATGAAAACGCATATTTAAATTTATTAAATTATTTAATTTTTTTGAAATCAATGTATTGTTTACAATAAAGTTTCTAGCTTAATTTACAAAAAATTTTATTTTTTTAAAATTGCAACATTTGTTTGTAGAAATCGTGTACTATATAAACTTGAAATATAGGGTGTTTTTAAAAATGAAAACACATATTTTAAATTTATTAAATTATTTTTTTTTTACAACAATGTATTGATCACCATAAAACTTGTAGCTTAATTTACACTATTTTTTTATATTTTTAAAATTTCAACATTTGTTCTAGAAATCGTGTACTATACATTTGAAAAATAGGGTGTTTTTTACTTTAAAAATCAAAACGCATATTTTGAATTTACTAAATTATTTGATTTTTTTGACAACAATGTATTGTTCACCAAGAAGTTTCTAGCTTAATTTACACTATTTTATATATTTTTAAAATTTCAACAGTTGTTTCTAGAAATGATGTACTATACACATGAAAAATAGGGTGTTTTTAACTAACAAAATTAAAACACATATTTTAAATTTATTAAATTATTTGATTTTTTTATCAACAATGAATAGTTCACCATGAATTTTATAGCTTAATTTATATTATTTTTTTATATTTTTTAAATTATCAATGTTTGTTTCTAGAAATCATGTACTATAAACTAGAAAATAGTGTGTTTTTTACTAAAAAAATAAAAATGCATATTTTTAATTGATTAAATTATTTTATTTTTTAAAAAATAATGTATTGTTTACCAGGAAGTTTCTAGCATAATTACACAATTTTTTATATTTTTAAAATTGCAACATTTGTTTGTAGAAATTGTGTACTATAAACTTGAAATATACGGTGTTTTTTACTTTAAAAATGAAAACGAATATTTTAAATTTATTTAATTATATGATTTTTTTTACAACAATGTATTGTTCACCATGAATTTTCTAGGTTAATTTACACTATTTTTTTATATTTTTAAAATTGCAATATTTTTTGTAGAAATCGTGTTCTATAGACTTCAAATATAAGGTGTTTTTTACTTTAAAAATAAAAATGATATTTTAAATTTATTAAATTATTTTTTTTTAAATAAATGTATTGTTTACAATGAAGTTTCTAGCTTAATTTACATAATTTTTTTATATTTTTTAAATTGCAACATTTGTTTGTAGAAATCGTGTTTTATAGACCCGAAATATAGGGTGTTTTTTCTTTTAAAAATGAAAATGCATATTTTAAATTTATTAAATTATATAATTTTTTTGACAACAATGTACTATTCACCATGAATTTTCTAGCTTAATTTACCCTATTTCTTTATATTTTTTAAAATATCAACATTTGTTTCTAGAAATCATGTATTATACACTGGAAAATAGTGTGTTTTTTACTAAAAAGATGAATACGCATATTTTTAATTTATTTAATTATTTTAATTTTTTAACAAAAATGTATTGTTTACCATGAAGTTTCTAGCGTAATTTACACAATTTTTTATATTTTTAAAATTGCAACATTTGTTTGTAGAAATCGTGTACTATAAGCTTGAAATATAGGGTGTTTTTTACTTTAAAAATGAAAACACATATTTTAAATTTATTAAATTATACAATTTTTTGGACAACAATGTATTGTTCACCATGAATTTTCTAGCTTAATTTATAATATTTTTTTATATTTTTAAAATTTCAATTCTTTTTAGTAGAAATGGTGTACTATAGACTTGAAATATATGGTGTTTTTTACTTTAAAAATGAAAACGCATATTTTTAATTTATTAAATTATTTGATTTTTTTAACAACAGTGTATTCTTTACCATGAAGTTTCTAACTTAATTTACACAATTTTTATATTTTTAAAATTGCAATATTTGTTTGTAGAAATCGTGTACTATAGACTTGAAATATAGGGTGTTTTTTACTTTAAAAATGAAAACGCATATTTTAAATTTATTAAACTATATTATTTTTTTGACAACAATGCATTGTTCACCGTGAATTTTCTAGCTTTATTTACACTATATTTTTATATTTTTAAAATTGCAATATTTGTTTTTAGAAATCGTGTACTATATACTTGAAATATAGGGTGTTTTTTACTTTAAAAATTAAAATGCGTATTTTAAATTTATTAAATTATTTGATTTTTTTGACAACAATGTATTGTTCACCAAGAAGTTTCTAGCTTAATTTACACTATTTTATATATTTTTAAAATATCAACATTTGTTTCTAGAAATCGTGTATTATACACATGAAAAATAGGGTGTTTTTAACTAAAAAAATAAAAACACATATTTTAAATTTATTAAATTATTTGATTTTTTTGTCAACAATGTATTGTTCACCATGAATTTTCTAGCTTAATTTACAATATTTTTTAAAATACCAACATTTGTTTCTAGAAATCATATACTGTACACTGGAAAATAGTGTGTTTTTTACTAAAAAAATTAAAATGCATATTTTTAATTTATTAAATTATTTTATTTGTTTAACAAAAATATATTGTTTACCATAAAGTTTCTAGCACAATTACACAATTTGTTATATTTTTAAAATTGCAACATTTATTCTTAGAAATCGTGTACTATAAACTTGAAATATAGAGTGTTTTTTACTTTAAAAATGAAAACGCATATTTTAAATTTATTAAACTATATGATTTTTTTTACAACAATGCATTGTTCACCATGAATTTTCTAGCTTTATTTACACTATATTTTTATATTATTAAAATTGCAATATTTGTTTGTAGAAATCGTGTACTATAGACTTGAAATATAGGGTGTTTTTTACTTTAAAAATGAAAACGCATATTTTAAATTTATTAAACTATATGATTTTTTTGACAACAATACATTGTTCACCATGAATTTTCTGGCTTTATTTACACTATATTTTTAAAATTGCAATATTTGTTTTTAGAAATCGTGTACTATAGACTTGAAATATAGGGTGTTTTTTACTTTAAAAATTAAAATGCATATTTTAAATTTATTAAATTATTTGATTTTTTTGACAACAATGTATTTTTCACCAAGAAGTTTCTAGCTTAATTTACACTATTTTATATATTTTTAAAATATCAACATTTGTTTCTAGAAATCGTGTATTATACACATGAAAAATAGGGTGTTTTTAACTAAAAAATGAAAACACATATTTTAAATTTATTAAATTATTTGATTTTTTTGTCAACAATGTATTGTTCACCATGAATTTTCTAGCTTAATTGACAATATTTTTTAAAATACCAACATTTGTTTCTAGAAATCATATACTATACACGGGAAAATAGTGTGTTTTTTACTAAAAAAATTAAAACGCATATTTTTAATTTATTAAATTATTTTATTTGTTTAACAACAATATATTGTTTACCATAAAGTTTCTAGCATAATTACACAATTTGTTATATTTTTAAAATTGCAACATTTATTTGTAGAAATCGTGTACTATAAACTTGAAATATAGAGTATTTTTTACTTTAAAAATGAAAACGCATATTTTAAATTTTATTAAATTATATGATTTTTTTGACAACAATGTATTGTTCACCATGAATTTTCTACCTTAATTTACACTATTTTTTATATTTTTAAAATTGCAATATTTTTTGTAGAAATCGTGCACTATAGATTTGAAATATAGGGTGTTTTTTACTTTAAAAATGAAAACGCATATTTTAAATTTATTAAATTATTTAATTTTTTTTAAATCAATGTATTGTTTACCATGAAACTTCTAGCTTAATGTACATAATTTTTTATATTTTTAAAATTGCAACATTTGTTTGTAGAACTCGTGTATTTTAGACTTGAAATATAGGGTATTTTTTACTTTAAAAATGAAAACGCATATTTTAAATTTATTAATTTATATGATTTTTTTGATAAAAATGTATTGTTCACCATGAAGTTTCTAGTTTAATTTACACTATATTTGATATTTTTAATATATCAACATTTGTTTCTAGAAATCTTGTACTATGCACTTGAAAAATATGAAAACGCATATTTTTAATTTATTAAATTATTTTATTCTTTTAAAAACAATGTATTTTTTACCATGAAGTTTCTAGCGTAATTTACACAGTTTTTTATATTTTTAAAATTGCAACAATTGTATATATTTTCAAGTTTCTAGACTTGAAATATATGATGTTTTTTATTTTAAAAATGAAAACACATATTTTAAATTTATTAAATTATTTAATTTTTTTGACAACAATATATTTTTAATCATGAAGTTTTTAGCTTAATTTACAATATTTTTTTTATATTTTTAAAATATCAACATTTGTTTCTAGGAATCGTATACTATACACTTGAAAAAAATGATGTTTTTTACTAAAAAAAATCAAAACGTATATTTAAAATTTATTAAATTATTTAATTTTTTTGAAATCAATGTATTGTTTACCATGAAGTTTCTAGCTTAATTTAAACAATTGGTTTTAAATATATTACATTCATATTTTTATGTATGTTTGTTGGCAAAAAAATATATATTTTTATGAATGTTTAGATAAGATATTTTAAAAGAAATAATTATTTATTGATAATTTTTGCCAAAATTCTTTTAAAAAGTAAACAATTATTTGAATCTTAAAATGTGATTTCAAACAACCATTTTATTTAGAGTCATATAGCATCAAGTCCCAATCATGTAGTTCAATTGGTGAGAACAAGAGAACATATGTGTGTGGATATCTAGATTCAATCCTCGATTTTTTTAGATAAGCCAAAGGAATATTATTACTGAGCACAAGAAATGCTCAAAGAATAATACAAAGGGACATGAAGGAATGATAATGGGTAAACAAAGCCAACCCAACTGTCGAGAGAACAGACAAAAAACAATGTACAATCGATCGCAGCAAAAACCTCAAAAACCTTAGTTAATATACTTTTCTATGAAAGAAAAATCATATAGTATTAACTATTAAAGTGACAATAAGATTGAAATTAATTTTTTTAAAAAGAATAAATAAGCTATTATTTAAGATTTATTTGGTTTGATGTATTCAGGCACCTTGTATATGTTTTTTTTCATAGACTATATAATTGCATAGACTACTTATTTTTTTTAGACTAAAAATACCCTCAATACATAGCTTGTATAAATTTTTTTAAAAAAATATTTTAGTATTTTATTTTGATGCTTTGCACGGGTTTTTCATGCTAGTAACATTACAAAGGGAAACTTAAAGGAAAAAAAAAACTTTCATTATTTAAATATGTTGGTAATATCCATTCTTAAAGAAATAAAAAACAATGTGTACAATACTTTTATGTTTATCCGAGTCATTTAACTTAATTAATAAAAATATCTAAATTCAAATCTTAGTTAATATACTTTTTTATAAATTAAAAAATACTTTAGTATTTACAAGTCAAAATTTTCATACAATAAATCTATCCCAAGTATATATTTTAATTAGTACAAACTCCTAGGTTTAAGATCTATTTTAATAATGAGAAAAGTTTCTACATATCCATTAAAACCCATCAATAATATCAAAATCCGAAATTCAAAATAGGCCACTTTACTCGATCTACACACTACAGCTACATTTGAAAATACAACCCCAACTTTTTGTATAACAACTTTTATACAACAATTATACACAACATTAAAATAATAATATATTTCTTTGTATGTTTCATCAATATTTTATTTTAAAATTTAAATATTATTATTTTAGTGATGATATACATAGTATATATAAAAAACTGTTATACACAAAACGTTATTATTGAAAATATATGCCGTCCTAAATCAAAAGAGCGAGTGGGACATTTTCGCCAAGCTATTCACTACTTTATTGCATTTTCTTTCTTTTTTTATTTCATAGCGTTAAGATCAAGTCCCACATCGACTAGAAAAAGGGCCATCATAGAATATATAAGTGGTATGGCAATCCTCTTTCTATAAGCTAGCTTAAAGAGGACCACCATAGAATATATAAGTGGTGTGACAGTCCTCCTCCTATAAGCTAACTTAAAGTAGTACAACCCGTACCCACACATGCATATCTCATGTGCTCACTAACTGAGCTACATGACTGGGACACTGCAACTATTTCAAACCCACGTTAATCCATTTTCATGAACAATATTTAATGATATCAATTAGATAATCAAATTCTACCGTAGCATCATTAAAAACCAGTTGATTACGATGTAATCATAAGCTCCAAACCACCGCAAGCCAAATTGAGACCAAATAACGTCATTTTTTCTTACCACCTACAAAACCACACATACGGGACAACATCTCCATAAGACTACTAGGAACACAAATAGATAATCCCAACCAATTACAAACAGAATACCAAATTCTTAAGGTAACAGAACAGCGCAAGAATAGGTGATTATCTTCCTCTTCGTGAGTATTACAGTAAGCACAGAGGGCAGAATTTAAATGAATACCTCGACGCAACATATTTAATTTCACCGGAAGTGCATAAAGCAGAAGTTGCCAAGCAAAATCCGAGATTTTTCGCAGCGCCTTAGACTTCCACATTCGCCGCAAAGTAGAGGTGAGATCCGGCTACAAACAACAATTCGCAGAGAAAAATGACTTAAACATGTAGTAATAATTAGATGTAATAAATAATTTTATCTAACTGATTAGTCTAGTGGTTGAGAGTGCTATTTTAAGTAGTAACTTCTCAATTTGAATCACGCCGATAAAAAAATTGTAATAAATAATTTCATAAAGTAAATATGTAATAAATAACTTAAAAGTAAAATATGAATGAAATATTAAAAACTAACTTTTCATAAGTTGTAAGTTACTTTAAATAATTTTAAACAAAAATTATAGTTTATATAGCTTATATAAACTATCAACTTGTAGTTACTTAACATATATACTAAATAATAAACTATGAAAATAAATTCCCTCCATTTCTCGTTAGAAATGGACAAAATCTTATCCATTCAAATTTTATTTTTGAGATAAAAAATTAATATGAAAATGCAAAACTTGTAAATTGTAATGCTAGCCTTTGGGTTAAGAAATGGACATGTCCAATTATCTTTGAAATTGGAGGACATCTAAACTCATAAACTATAAGTTAAAAGTTATAAATTCATAAATAAGTTATAAATTAGTGTTGTTAATCACAACTTTATTAGAAGTTAACTTTTAATAAGTTATAAATTACTTTAAATAATTTTTAAAAAGCTAAAACTCATAGTTTTATCAAACACTTTTCCATGACAATAAATTACACATTCTTAAATAAGTTATAAATTAGCCTTTTTAATTACACTCTTAATAAGTTTGAGAGAAATGGAATAAAGTATACAATTGCTCAAAACATTAGTTTACCACCTTAGGTGGAAATCATTGAGAAAACAACATATCATATCATAAACCTATCGGAATCTATGAATTTGTGTATTGAATTAGAAATCGAGAGCAATCAAAGATATGAAATAAACCACTCAAAAACTTGCCAAACGGAAATTATACTATTGATGCGTACCTGGAGTCCAGATACAAATACTGTGAGGTCCTGAGGGTTCGACAGCGCTTTGGGATACTCCGTCGTAGAGCAGGTGACACCTACAAAGACTCCGACGCTCAAGTGAGTAATAGCCAGGGAGTAGAGTGTATTAGGGTTAGATGATCATACCTGAGTCTACTATTATTCCCTGTATTTATACCTTTTGGGTAGGTATCGTTTAGTGGTGTAGGCCGACAAGATGGGCCGCGCTGCCTATTGGGCCTTCTATAGGTCCGAACAAGAGGACCGAGATATAAGTCCACAACAACTATAAATTGTATTCATGCCGTTTGAAATGGAAATAATTATATCCATTCTTTTTCTTATGGAAATAAAAAAAACAAGAGATACTCTTTCTTAAAAAAGCTCTAAAAAATTAAGATAATTTCTACAATGAATTCTTCCAATAATTTTTTTTTATGAATGCTTTGACAAAAAAGACTCCTTTTAACTTTAGGATCTACTATAATAACGAGAAAAAATTTTAAATATCCAAAAAATCCCATCAATAATATGCAAAAACAATCTAACAGATTTAGAGGCCTAAAACGGTTCTTTGGTATGAGGTTTTTTAAAATTATTCTTGATAATCAACCGTAATTATTTAATTTTATTTAAAATCTATATTTTTAAAATTTTTAAGATATAAAATCACTTAATTATTAAATTATTATGATCAATTTATGTAAAATTTTATTTAATTAATTGAAAATAAAGTTATTCTATTTAATTTTTGTTGACATATTATTATTAATTTTAATTAAGATTGTATTAATTTTAGTTGTGAAAATTTCATTTTTGTTATTAATATTAGAGAGAGAATATCAATTGAAAAAATAAATATGTTTAATTTTATCGAATTTGTCTTTCATCCTAATAATAGAATATGGTACTTGAGAAACAAAAAATTAGCAATATATACATTAAAAAATAATTAAGACTAATTATAAAATTAAGCATATTAATTGGTATATTATTTTTCACTAATATAATTCTTTTTAAATGGTATTTTAATCACTAGTATTATATTGTTAAAACTAAATATATTTTTAGTCACTTATTAATTGTTAATTGACAATAAAAAAAATTATTTAAAACATTTTTTTTCTTAAAATTTGAGGAACCTAAAACTTTTGTTTTGATTGCTTCAACCTTGAGTAAGTTCTCATAATATCAAAATCGAAAATTTAATATAGGCCACTATACTCTACACTCTACAGGTACATTTGAATATATATGCAGGCCTAAATCAAAAGAGTGGGACATTTTTCCCAAGCTATTTACTATTGCATTGCATTTTCTTTCTTAGTTGTTCAAACTTAGTTCTCTAAAATTAATTAATAATAAGTTTTTGAAAGCGGTTTTCTTTTCTTTAAAAAAGTGTCCATCACCTGAATGAGTGAGCAATTTTTTGAGAAAGAACTCGCACAGAATAATTAATACGTGACTAGTAAATATTGTTCTATTCTTATTGGTATAAAAATCAATTTTTATATGATTAAAAAAAGAGATGAGTTACCATAATACTAGACAATATTAGTGTTTTTTTAAGTTGTTAGTACTTATACTCTATAATACTATATCTCTGTTCTTACTTATAAGCATTTAAGAAAAGTTATTGTTTGTTTTTATAAGCTCTTAACATAAAAATTTAGGCATTTATTATAATTTTTTATTCTTAATTAATGAAGATAAAAGAGATTAATTTTCAAATAAAAGTGAGTTTTAAATTGGGATAGAATTAGAAATTTATAATAACTTAATATATTTTTTAGATATTAACATTTTTCTTAACATGTGAGATATTTTTTGAGGTTCTTATAATTAAGAATAGAGGGAGTATAATCAATGAATGATGAATTATTTTGGTTCCTAATTTTATGAGTATTAGTCACTTTAGTGCGAATAAACTACTTGACTTTACATTTTGCAGGTCACTTTAGTCGTTGAATTATACGAACATTTAAAGACTAAAATGACCAATTTCGTATAACTTATTATAAAATAAGAAGTGAGAAACTATTTTGGTATATAATTTTATAATAAATTTTCAAAAAAAAATTTATAATAAATTGATAAATTAATAATTAAAATTATTAATTATAATAATACGCTTTTTAGACTTTTAGTAATATCTTTTTCTTCCCCCTTTTCAATATCTCACAGACTAACAACTACAAATACTTACTCGTCGGATAAGGATTTTTTCACACACACACACACACATTGTTCTCACAGCACAAAAGCTTCTGTTACTACAATTTCTTGCTGCAACTACAAACACACACAGTCACACAGAAAAATGGGGTCCGGTAGCGAAGAAGAGCGAGAATTGCTTCAGCAAACGCCGTTACAAATCCCTGGATTGCTCTATGTTTCCGTGAAGATGGAGAACCCCAACCTCGCTCTCTCTGGGGACCTTCTTCCTCACGTCTCTGGCTCCTTCCCACTTGGGGCTTCCTCTGATCCTTCCAAAGCTGTAATTTTGATTCATACCCACTTCACTGTTTCAATGATCTCGTTCTGGGTCTAGCTTACTTCTCATTATTGTTGTTGTGATTGTTGCGAAAATTTTAGCTTTCCATGGAACGGGAATCAGCGTCAATGTGGGAATTGAGCTTTGTTGTTCCACCTAATCACGGTAATAATTCTTTCTCCTTGCTTTGGTTTTCAAGTTAAATTGTGAAATTTGTGTAAATATAGTGAAAAAAAATGTGAAGTCTTGCTCTGAGTGAGTAATAGCTTGAAACTCTGCTATTTAGGCGTGTTGAAGTTAGTTTTGGTAATTCTCTGTTTGAGGTGAAAGGGGGTGTATAGACTGCGTTTCTAATATCCTGAAGTGTCGATTTTGTTTTGGATTTTCAGAACCTTTAGATTTCAAATTCCTTCTCAAGCCCAAGTACATGAATACGCCTAGTTTTGTTGAGGAGGGTCCTAGTCGAATACTTGTTGGGGGAGCATTGCAAGATGGTGCTAGACATGCTTTATTTAGGTTTGATAGTGGTCAAGAACTTGAGTATCGAGTATTTGTTGAAGCAAGCAAGGTTTCTCCCTTTGACCTTGCTTCGAGTTGGAGGGCTTATCGGAAGCATTTCCATCTTTCGGCTGCACGCCAGATACCCGATGTCAGCATGAATTTGGAACTACAAACTGGTAGTGAGGTAACACTCTGACTCTCACAGGTGATGTCAGCAATGTCTTCTTGTTAAAGTACATGTATGTCTCTTACATTACCATGTCATGTAGCACAACTTGTCCTATCATGTTTCTTAATTGGCAGCCTTGATATGTTGTCTTTTCTCTTATTTCAAGTTATGGTTATTATGTTTGTTGAACAGCTTTCTGCATACGATTAATTTGGAGCTCATACTTAATGTTTGTTTTTCTCAGAATGTCTCTTCTGTGAGTTTGGAACTTGATCTTGAGCATTATGTTATCCCAGCTCCCTCAACTTCTACAGATTCAGTTCTTGTGTATGCCGCTAACTTGACAGAGAATCCTAGGTCACTAAGTAGCGAGCCTGTCGACAATTCAAATCCCATTAGTGATGGTGATGTTGCTACCAATCAACCTGTAAAGGTAAAAGTTTAACTTTCACATTCACATTTAATTTCTTTTTCATTTTTTTTTTCTTTTTGTACTTTCTGTATGATGATTAGTTAAAAAAAGTTTGTAAAATCAGTCCAGGAATATTTTCTCATCATTTTAATTGCTTGTTTGCAATGAGTTCAGAAGATTTTCTGCCGTAATTAGAAGCTGTGGTGGATCTATAGTTATATTTACATTAAAGATTCTAGGGTTCCACATATCAGATTGTGCACATACTATGTACTTCTCTAGCGTGGCACTAATTACTGTGTTGTGTTGATTTTACTCCTTGCATCTATCTCTTTTATCTTTTGTTAAGTTACTATAGCTTGGTTGATAGTGTTGGAAAGTAGCGCCTATTTAAGGGTTGCTTATTTTTTGTTGATAATTCAATGTGATTTGTATATTTTCTGATTTTTTTTCCTTCTTTTCTGTATTCTCAGTTTTGTGAAATTAGAGGTTGTAAATCACGTTATATAACAAATAGCAGTACAAATGATGTTTAAAAGGAAAAATGGCACTTCTAGGGTTAAGAGGAAAAAAGAACGTAAACTAATGGGTTATATTTATTCTTTATTGTGCAATACATCATATCTAATAGGCTACATTGATGTTCTGACTAGGAGATGGAGGTTAATGCTTCAGATCCATCCGAGGCATATCGAAGTCCTGGAATGGTTAAATCTCAGTCAGTGGGAACAATTTCACCTCTGCAAAAGG
This sequence comes from Cyamopsis tetragonoloba, assembly GCA_037177725.1. Classification (NCBI taxonomy): domain Eukaryota; kingdom Viridiplantae; phylum Streptophyta; class Magnoliopsida; order Fabales; family Fabaceae; genus Cyamopsis; species Cyamopsis tetragonoloba. Next base: position 69,047,609 of record CM074119.1, read on the forward strand.
AAGATGATCAGGCGGGACTTTTTGTTGATAGGGGTGTTGGATCTTCTAGACTTGTAAAATCTTCTAGTTCAAGTGCTTTCATTACTAATCGTAATTTGGACACTGATACGCAGGTTTGTATAAATAATTTCCATTTTTGTTGATGATTCAAATTTATTTTCAGTGGGTTAATTTATGTTGCTTCAAACTATTAATTGAGGTTGTTAACAAATAGTTGGTTTTGCTCCCCCCCCCCCCCTTTATAGAATTCAATTCCAGCTGCTGCTGGTGCCGTTGCAGCTGGTGCCGTTGCTGATCAGATGCTAGGTCCCAAGGAGGATAGACATTTGGCAATTGTCATGGTATTATTCTTGCTTGAGGAATAATTAATCCTGAGATTTCTTTAGCAATGCTTTGCTGCTACTTTTTTTTTGGCTTCAAGTTGGAGTTTTTCTAAGATGCAAAATGAAACTAAATATCTTGAAAAGTTAGAATCTGAGAATACCTGGCATAAAATGCCGCATCCCTGTGTGTAGTTCATCTTGTTTAGTAGAATAAAGTATTTGAAATTGAACCATTCTAACTAGTTTCTTTTACTTAGGTGAGTTTGCCAGCACGTGGTAAAACCTACACTGCAGCTAAACTTACAAGATATCTTCGTTGGTTAGGTCATAATACCAAACACTTCAATGTTGGTAAGGTTGTACACATTCTTTGCTCGATTCTTCTTTGTATTCAATAGTCTTGTACTCTTGTACCTATTGGAAGAACAGAAAGACTTCAAGTATGAAGTTAACATGCTTACACTTGACATTGCAGTATCGCCGCCTTAAGCTTGGAGCAAATCAGGTAAACTTAATGTGAAAAATTCATGGAATAGTGCATTTTATGCTTTCTCATTTATCGATCGTTTACATTCTATAGATTCTTTAGTGGCAGAAAAGTTGTCATAAGTGTAAAGCTATTACTACATATTTTGTGCGTCATTTTTTTTTCCTTCTTTTAATCAACGCTTGTTGGATATATACCTTTTTGATGATGTACTGGATATACTGTTTGTCATAAGAATTGCTATGGTTCATATTTTTCTATGCAGTCTGCTGATTTCTTTCGAGCTGACAATCCTGAAGGCATGGAGGCACGTAATGAGGTAGCTTCTGGCCAAGAATATTTTGTATTTGAATATATGAGAGAGAGAGAGAAAATCACTATATAATAAATATAATTACAATACATATATATTGAATATAATTAATTATTCATACATAGATAGAATTTTCCAAATTACTATATTTATGTGCTACACTTTCAACCTAGACACTTAAACCTAAGTTAAACGAAATCTATAAACGACTTTACTATTATCATTTGTAGAATGACGTCACCATTTATTTATGACCCGTCAATGAAGAATGAAAATTCCAAAAGAAATTCATATTGACAGACATTAATACCTGTTACGGTTAAGATCATGTTACCCTTCAATATAGTGTCAATTCTAAGTTTTAATATTTGGTATGTCATGGACGGTACTGGTTATTTTAGAACCACATTGGCCTTTCTTTGTGTACATAGTTTTAATGTATCATGTACCACTAGGTAGCAAGGCTGGCATTTGAAGATATGATATCTTGGATGCAAGAAGGTGGCCAGGTAAATTCATTCTAGTTGAGAATTTTGATGCTTTTATTTTATGCCTCCTTTCAAGTTCTTCATCATAGTTTTTAATTTGGATTTAGGTTGGGATATTGGATGCCACAAACAGCAGCAAGCAACGAAGAAACATGCTGATGAAATTGGCTGAAGGAAGATGTAAGGTACTGTCATTGGAGTCTCACTGATGGGTTACTGCTATGTATATGATATGAAAATGATATTTTAAATTTTTAACTATTCTGATACATCTTTGCATTTTTGCTACAGATTATCTTTCTGGAAACAATATGCAATGATGTAGAGATAATTGAAAGGAATATACGTTACAAAGTTCAGCAAAGTCCTGACTATTCCGAAGTGTAATGTTTCCTTTAGAACCAGTGACATCATATCATGATGACTATGTGATACATATTCAACAGGCTATTCTTTTGCAGGCAAGATTTTGAGGCTGGGTTGCGGGACTTTAAAGAACGTGTAGCCAATTATGAGAAGGCAAGTCTTTCATATGTACTTTTAATGGTTGTTCTAGGAGAGATTTACTTTAAATAATGTTGATTTCATGCTACCAGGTTTATGAGACCGTAGAAGAAGGATCTTACATAAAAATGATTGACATGGCCAGTGGGCATGGTGGACAAATACAAGTAAGCTTCATGTTTAATTATGTATTTTCTGTGTTGAGCTTAGCATATAGGAAACTGTTTTATAAGTAGAATTATGTCATGGATGTGTTCGTATTGCTTGGTTGGAATTGAAAAGGATTAACAAATGTTGCATACCAATATACTTTATGATATGTACAAATAGTCTGTCTGTCTGTCTGTCTGACATTGTTTAAGTAAATATGATGTTGAAATAATTTCATTGTTTGTAAAAAATTTAGGGAGGCTGCGCTGGTTCTCGAGTTTCTTGAAAACATTTGTGCATCTTTGAGCTTTTCTCTAGCCATTTACGTCGGAAGTGTGACTTAATTCCTTACTTATTGTCAACTTCTATCTTTTGGTATAGGTGAACAATATCAGTGGCTACCTACCAGGCCGGATTGTCTTTTTCTTGGTAAGTTTCATTGAAGAATGTCATTGATTACAGTCAAAGCTTAATATACAGAGGAAAGTAAAACAGTTGGTTAAGTAAATTAGTATAATGCAACCTGGTAAGGTAGTATTGAAAAATGTCATGAACCGTTAACTGAAAACCTTAAGCTATTAACACCAACCAACCCTCAGACAAGTTCTTTGAAGTTTGGGCTTTAAGTGTTGAAAACTCACATGCTAACTCAACTTTTTCCTGAAGTTCAATTTTTTAATTTAGAGCGGGAAAGATCAAACTCTTAACCGCTTGGTCATAAAGGTTCTTGTACTATATCATGGAACAGTTATCCCAAAAGTTTTAGCTATTAAGAGCAGTCACATGAATGGTTTTGTGTCTCTAACAAGAAAAATAGTAGAAATTCTCTGTCACTGTAATCTTTACCCCTTGAAGATTGACTGGCTCCCGACTAAGTCACATTTGCATCAAATATTGGGTTGGTCTCTGGCTTGCTTCATACAATGAGTTGTGTAATTAAAATTTTGTAATTGATCTAATGAAAAGGCAAGTCTGATAAAACTTCTGGGAAGCAGAAAAAGTTTAGGAGCATTTGCTAGTGTGATAATTCATTTTACTTTTTTGGTCATTAGTTTGTGGAGTGATGAGCCTTTCAAGGTGGCCCAAGAATTTTTATCATGATGGTTTCCATGTTGGATATATATGCCATAAGTATGTTCTTACAATAAATTTCACATATTTATAATGGAAAAAAAATAATAACATTGAAAATCATAAATTAGTTTGGAACAAATAAAACATAAAGGACAGAAATGACATCAGAACATAAATGAAGAGGCAAAAGCTATACTTATCCTTGATGGGGTTTCTGTTTTTCACTTTAAACCACATATGCAAACTTGGTTAATGGATTTTATAGAGTCTGACAATGGGAAACTTCGATGACATTTCAAAACACAATGGGAAAAAAAAACAAAGAAAACTTTAGCAATGAAATTGAAATTCAAAAATAAGTTACCGACCTATTTTTGCTTAACTTCCCGAGATAATGGTTTCATTAGAAGATTAATGATACGCATCCAGCAATACTACTTCATATCACTTGTAAATAACTTGTTTTTCCATTGCAGGTTAATACACATCTGACGCCACGCCCTATATTACTTACTCGACATGGAGAAAGTCAGGATAACGTGAGAGGCAGAATTGGAGGAGATACTGCATTAAGGTACATTTATGTCTCTATTGTATATAACATTGAATTGTTGAGGACCTAGACTGACTGAAAAGTAATGGAATGAATGAAAATTGATTTCAAGTGCTCTCTTGTAAGACAAATTATATAATAGTTCAAGTTCCTCTATCTTTGAATTATTTCTTCTTTACCTTTTCTTTAAGAAATATTATCTAGTTTATTTGACCAATATTGCTATGAGTTTTTAGCTAACTAACTGCAACAAATGCAATATATCTCAACAGTGAGGCTGGAGAACTTTATAAAAAGAAGCTCGCTAAGTTTGTCGAAAAGCGTCTCAAATCAGAACGAGCTGCTTCTGTAAGCTTTCCCAATTCAATTCAAACCTGTTTTTTCATTTGGAATCAGTCCAGTATATTTATCTTTTTGCTGGTCCTGATTGAACATTTATAGTGAGGGATTCTGAACTGCAGTTTATCCTATGAATGCAAGTATTAAGAAATCAAACTTGAAATACAAAATAGCAGTCTATATTTGCTACTTTTCATGATTTTGCATATCTGACATAATCCCAAAAAAAAAAAAATTATGTATAGGTTTTTGTTGTATTTATTTATATAAATTTAATGCTGAATGAGTTCTCATATCAACTTAGTGCACGTATAAGAATATTTGGAATGTTGACATGATGAATGGCTTATGATGTTGGTAACTGCTGTCTAGATTTGGACTAGTACACTGCAGCGATCGATTCTGACAGCAGCTCCAATTGCTGGATTTCCCAAGGTTAGTGTCATTCTTAAACAGGAGATATGGATTGACAAAATTACTCATTTAATAATTTCCTGCACTTACTATCTATATATACGTTAGATTCAATGGCGCGCACTTGATGAGATAAATTCTGGGGTGTGTGATGGGATGACATATGAAGAAATAATAAAGAACATGCCAGAGGAGTATGAGTATGTCTCAAGCTTGCTTTCTCTCTCATTTGCACGTTGAATGCAACTGGTATATCAGATAAAAAACAAATGTTTACAGTCATTTATTTTTATTTTATTATTATTGCGTTTTAACCTACAGAGCCCGCAATAAGGACAAACTTAGGTATCGTTATCCTCGTGGAGAGTCTTACCTGGATGTTATTCAAAGGTTGTTGCACTGAATCTTTGACAATTACTCAGCTCCTAAATACCACTTATTTGATATAAATAACTACATTTTTTATAATAATGCAGGTTAGAGCCTGTAATTATTGAGCTTGAGCGACAGCGAGCACCGGTTGTTGTTGTATCTCACCAGGTTTTACACATGACATTAAATTAAACTTTCTATTATGTATGCCCTATGGTTGACTGGTTTTATAATCCTTGAGTTTCTTCAATACTTTTCCCATTGCAGGCAGTTTTGAGGGCATTATATGCTTATTTTACAGACAGACCTTTGAAAGAAATTCCACATATAGAGGTAATATATGGATTCATATTTAGCTGAATGTAATGTTCATGGAAAGTATTTAAGAAATCAAATTTTTAATTATTTTGGTGTTATAAAATTTATGTGAAGTTCACCATCTCATTTTGCATACAAAGATATCTAATGTGAGATTTTCTCGTTTACAGATGCCTCTCCATACTATTATAGAGATATACTTAGGAGTTACAGGTGTCCAAGAGAAAAGATACAAACTAATGGACTGAGATGAATAGGTGAAGAAGAAGAGAAGAAAAGGGAGAGGAAAGATTGATTTTTAAGGGAATTTTATTGTTGATGAATAATCATGTAAATTGTGATCTTCTAAAACTTTACAATATATTTCCAGTTTGAAGAATTTTAACCACCCCCCACTCCAAAAGAAGAATAAGAAATCCCATAATTTTCACTTTCATGATGTTAGGTTACATTTTGATAATACACTCAAAAGTTGAAATGCTGAGATAATTTGTAATAGGTTCTAGAAATATTTTTTTTAATTGTCACCCTTAACAAATAACAAGAATTTTAAAGAAGAAAGCAGGTCTGGACCAACATATTCATCCAGCTTTTTCTTCTTCTTTTTTTTTCTTCTCTCTTTTTTGGTCCAAACAGCAAATCCAGCTGAAAATACGGAAAAATAAAAGTTTGTCTTGACTTGTAAGACTACAGGTAGCAAGGTAGCAGGCACCGGGTCAAAGCATCTGCAGACCAAAACCACAAATAAATTTTCCACTTTTCATGAAGAAATTCTTTATTAGTGTCACTTCTCACAGAAAAACTTTCAAAAGACCTTTATGTATGTCTTTTTTTCTGCAAAATTTCAAATTAGTTCATATTTTGCAGAGTGATCAAATAATTTATCCAATATTCATTTTTGAGAAAAAAAGAAAATAAGTGTAATGATTTGCAACTCCAAAACACCAGGATACCTTTTGACTTATTGACCGGTGAATTGGAAGAGACCCTTTTGCTATTGAGCAATGATCTGCATGCAATTACTATTTACAAAATACAACTTCAATTCAATTCTAACAAAAAATAATTTTTTATTAAACACGGTTGTAATTGTATTTTGTGAATTGTAATTATATAAAGATATTTTTTTTATTGCCATTTGGTCTATTTTACAATACAATACATTATATAATATGATGCCATTGTAAATACCGCTTAGAGCCTATTTATATTTTATTTTGGTGACTAAAAGATATTTCATAGTCTCAGAAGTTATAATGATATAAGTTATAGTGGTGATATCTGTGAATTTTCTCTTTAAATGAATGTTTTTTCTAGGGCAAACCTATTGGGATGGAGCTACCTATACTATTGCTATACTATATTACTCTACACCATGTCCACTCTAACAATTGAAAAAAGGATTGTCTATTGCCGGAAACATGCAGCAAAATATGGTGGAATTTATACAAAAGGTACTAGTATAGTAAGCCTATAAGCAGTGAAGTGAAGTGGTTGCTGTAGTTGGGTGATATAAACAAAAAAGAAAAAAGAAAACAAAGCCCTTACAGTTTATGGTCCCAACTCCCATTCACATGGGACCCCTGAACTCTAATTGATCTCTTTAAAACCAGTAATTGGGGGTCCCATTGCCCTTGCCCACCTAGCAAAATATAAAAATATAAAATACATCACATCCCCTAACCCTAATATTGACAAAGTATACATAAATAAATGCATGGAACCCCCCATAAGAACATATAAGTACTGAGTAATGTGAAAGTGAAGAAATTGTGGAGGAATGCCCCCATTTCCATGATTGACTTTAGCTTCGGTGCAATTTGCAATGCCCCCATTTCACAAGGTCTTTCCTTTGCCTTAGGATCCTTTAACCTACACTCCCAAATATATACTTATATAGTACATATAAATAAACAAAAACCTTTCCGCATGAATCCAATAAAACTCACCTACCCTCTATCCACTTCCGTTGCCTTCAGGACTGACTTGCTTCTTTTCTTTCCTTCTCTCTTTTTTCTCTTCCCATGCATTTGTCTCAATTACATGATTTACATCCTTTGATTGGATTCTAGGGATTCTCTTTTCACTTCAATTCTACATCACAAAAGCCAAACACCCCTAAAATTCATCATTCCCTTCATTTTCACGCAAACCTATTCCACATACCCAACTTGCAACAAAACTACTAGTTACTATAGTTAACTTCACCCCAAAACCCTTCAAGTTCAAACCTTTCAGCGAAAAAAGCCTACCCTTTTGTCCAATTCAAGAGAATCACATTCCACCCAGTTCATTCATTCCTTAACTTAATCAATGCTGAGCCGACCCGAGTCACCGGACTCACTGAGTCAACTCGCTCAGAACATGTTCTCCGACAACAACAACACCATCATGCTCGCCGCCATCGTTTCCCTTCTCCTTGTGATCCTCTTCGTCCTGCTTCTCCACGTCTATGCCAAGTGGTTCCTTTTCCCGGCGAGACCGCCTCGCCGCCGGCGAACTCCGGCGACAATCTCCGGCCACAACATCGTCAACATAATGGAAGAATCATTCTCGCCCGTCTCGACGAAAGGCCTAGACTCCGCGATAGTATCGGCGATTCCTCTGTTCGTGGGGGGCGAAACAGGGGAACTGGAATGCGTGATTTGTTTGAGCGAGATTGAGGAAGGTGAGATCGGAAGAAGGTTGCCAAAGTGCGGTCACGCGTTTCACGTGGAGTGTATCGATATGTGGTTGAGTTCTCATTGCAATTGCCCAATTTGTAGAGCCCCCATTGTGATGGGTAGTTTTGTTCTGGAAGATTCTCAAATGGGTTCTGTTAATGATGATGATGATGATGATAATGATGATGATGGTGTGGTTGAGATTGTGGTTGTTACGCCGGGTTATGAGATTAGCGAGAGTGAGCGTGATGATTCTGTTTCAGAAAGTTCAGTGTCTTTGTTTGGTTGCTCTTTGAAGAGAATGTTAAGCAAAGTTTTTCTTTCTTCTGATGTAATTGAATTTGATGGTTCACAATGAGAATCAAGAGTTTATTTGAATTGTAAGAAAATTACTCGTTAATTTGTTCTTAATGATTGCGGACTACGATCACAGTGAAATTCAATTTTGGTAATCTCCAAAACTTTTACTTACAAGTACTAATTTGGCTACAAGTGCTTTCTACCCACACCACATGTGTCAAATCACATGAGTGATGAAACTAGAATTGATTGTTCTGCAATGTAAAGTGTGTCTGAATTCTGAACTTGTGTTGTATCAATCAAAGATCAAAAGTAATCAATAGATTGTATCTGTAGGTAGCAGAAAACGAATGGATGGGATGGGACTATGGTAGGGAAGAACAGGACACGACTCTGTCTGTATGTACAGCCCTTCCATGTTTTTCTGTGTTTTTATTTAAAACTTTTTCGTTTTCAAATATAAACACTTAGATATTTTTACATAATTTTTAAAAAATAATTATTATATTAATTTTGAAAAACTTAATTAGTAGTATTTTATTATAATTTTATTTCTAAATAAATATAACTTATTATTTTAAGAACTAATAATATTAATAATGAGTTTTTTTCATAGAAAAATATATTAACTAGGATTTGAACCTGAATATTTACACACATATTGTCATGTGCTTACTAACTAAATTATTTGAATTAATGAGTTATTTTATTAAATAAAGATAAAATTAAAAAAGTTAATAAATATATATTTTAATTTGTATAAATACTTTTAATATGAAATATATATATATATATATATTTTATTCTAAGTGCTTGTATTTTAAAACAAAAGTAGTACTAATATATGAAAAGGTTACTTATATAAATGGGGCGCTCATATCTTCTTTAATGAGAGTTGTTTAATTCTTTTTTACTCCCTCTCACCCATTTTATTTGTCCTTTATCATTTAATCATATTTTCAGTTTTGACACAAAGATAAAAAAAATTAATCATTTTCTAAATTCTATCAAAATTTAAATTAATTTTTCTATTTTGTCCGCCAACTATTTGAACTATTTATTGGTAGAATATTATTGGAAATAAAAAATTAGTTAGAAGAGTATAGGATAACAGTTAATGATAAAGTAACGAGGTTTATCACTTATGTTTCAAAATATAAGTATATAGAAAAAAAATATTTATGTTTTTTTTTATACGCAAAAAATATTTATGTTTTACTAAGTAATATATAAGGTGTATTTGTTAACATTTTTCAATTTTGTTCTTATTAATAAGATAACTAACTACTAGTATATAGTTAATGTATTCTAAGATAAAAAATGAAAACACATCTTAGAATTAAATTTGAGGTTGCCTGTTTTTTAGGCAATAAATATAGTAATGAAATACTATTAATTAATTAGTAGCTATGATAGAGGAAAAAGCTATCCTTATACATAGGCAGTACTTAATCCAACTTTTTTTTTTTCATTTTCTCTTAATTGCTAAAACGGGGCCAAACAAAATTGCAAGAGAAACTCTTATATTAAAAACTATTTTGTTTTTAAACAAAATGTAAAAGGTAGCTTTTAAGCCAAAAGTTAGAATGAGAACTTTATTTAAAAAAAAAAACAAAATTAGCTTATTTCTTATCACACATTCATGTATTTACATAAAACAATTTACTAAACAAATAATTTTTTTTACTTATAAGTAGTTTATTAGTCCAAAAAAAAAATTGTCAAACAATTTTAAGCTTTTCAAAGCTCTTATTTACAGTTTTAGCATGGATAGTGTGGGTTACTTTGGAATTGAAATGGGAACAAAATATTTTTGAACAAATTGTGATTGATCAGTGTGGGCTATAGGCCCTCGCTAATTAGCATGGGTAATAGACCATCGTTAAACGTTAGTTGGTGCCTAGTTTCACGTGCTCATTCCCTCAATTTATCGGTAATTTTATCAGAAAAATATTAATTTTAAAATTATTTATTAAATTTGTGCTCCTAAAACACTATTTATAAAATTGAGGTCAAACACTATTTATTCTGATTTTTTAAAAATAAATTTAAGGATTAGCCACTGTTTCTATGTTTTAACGCAGTTGATGTCCAAACCGTAGCTAAATTATTGTTTATCGACTGTTATAGTGTTATAACCGTAGGCATATGGAGTAGTTTTTTTGCATCGGTTATATAACAATCGATGTAAAAATTAATTTGCCAACAATTTTTGCATTTACCTGAGTTGGGAACTGCAAATGGAAGACACTTTTTCGCATCAATTAGTTTTCATCAAGTGTAAAACTTAAAAGCATAAAAATTATCTGCAGTTTTATTCCAAATCACGGCTAATCTTTTTGTTCTAATAAAAGTAGTGTTTAACTCTAATTTGGTAAATAGCCTTTTATTGATAAATAGTTTTAAAATTATTATTATTATTATTATTATTATTATTATTATTATTATTATTATTATTATTATTTTGTAATATTGCCATTGCATATATGCCTCAAAGTTGTGGCTTCAGGGCCTCGCATACTTCATTTAGCCATTTAGGTTTAAAGTGGGAGGCTAATATTGACATTATCCCTTCTTAATTATCTTATCACCTCTTTTTCTGAAAAACCAAATTGAAAAATTTTTAATGAAATTTCTTTCTGATTTTTTATCCAACTTTTAATGAACTTTCCGAAAAAAAAAATTAAAACTTTTGGATTGGGTGCAATTGTTAAAAGGGTTGGTACTAATATCAGTCACCTTCATGCATTGTTTGAATTGGAAAAGAAAATGATAACAGGGAAGGTAAGAAGAGAAAAGAAAAATATGTTGTTTAGTATAGTGAAAAAGTGAAAGGAAAGAAAAAAATAAGATTGTAAAATGACTAAAATGTAAAAAAGACTAAAAATAAGTGGCTAAAAAGTAAGGGTATTAATGAAAAATATAAATGTGCTTCTTCAATCAGAGATGGAAAAACAAAACCATGGGCTTTATACATGGTTTTTTTTTTTCTGCCATTTTCCTTGCTGCATCAAACAGGGGAAGTATGCTAGTTCTTGCAAATTTCTCTCCACTTAAATTCTTTCTTCTCAATATCAATTTTTTTTTCCTCTCAAGTTCTATGGATCCAAACAAATTAAAGGGGTAAGTAAGGGCTTATTGGATAGGAATAGGATCATGGTACTGTATGTTTTTTTCTTGTGGGAATCTGGTATTTATCTGGATCAAAGCCTCGTATTATTATGGGCCTAAAACTTGATTCTCTTATTGAATTTAACACAGGCCCAATAAGCTCTTTCTTTCACTTTTTTTTAGAAAACTAAAAATGGTATATGAAATGCAGAAAAAGACTAGGACATCATTATGACCAACAAAAGGTAGGAGGGATTAGCACCATCCTTATTGGGAGTGGCACCATTATTTTTAATATATACATTTATGATTCTTATATATAAATAGGTGGTGGGATTTCTAAAATTGGGTGGTCTCGATCCCTCCCACCCCAACAAAAAGACAAGGAAAATTGAAAGACAAAATGACGAAGAAATAAACGAAAAGTGAAAATACCACTCAGTGAATAATAATTCTCCCACAATTACTATTCACACATATAACTTACTTATAATTCCAATTTTTTTGGGCCTATGACCCAAACCCACTAAGCATGTAATATCTAAACACGTGATCACAATTCTAAGAGACTCTATTATATATAACTAGGGTATTCGTGGTGAAGATGAGTTCAATTTTAAAGGAAAAAATCATTTGATTCAATTATTGGGTTTTATATGTATATCATCCAATTGATTTTATTTTCAAATGAGATTTGAACCAATCTTTTACCATTTCAATTTCTAGTTTAATATTTTAAAACGATACCTATTATAAAAAGCAAAAAAAAAAAGAATAAATATAAAATTTTGTTTTTTAAATTTTCACTTTAAATACTTAGATATAATATACTTATTTTTATTTATTTGAAATATTAGTGACTTTTTTATAAGTTTTTTTTTTATAAATATTATCTAGATTTAAATAAACAACATTTAGGTTTAAAGGAAAAAGTTTAGCCATAGTAACAAAGTTTACTAATATTGACATGAACTATTAAGTTTCAAAAAATGCACTTTGAAATAATATTAATTTATGTGAGAATTAGATGATTAGTTAAAAATAGTAAAACAGGTAGAGAAATAATAATAAAAAAAATGAACATAAATAATATATAAAATTTATAAATATTAAAACTTATATTAGTATATATATTTTGCGGTTTAGTTTGGTTCTTATGAAAAAGGAACTGAAATAAGAATTAAACCAATTAAAAAAAAGATTGTTTTTTCAACTTTTTATTTGTTTGGTTTCAATTTCTTTTATTAGCTTTTTAGGTTTATAATGAGTTGATTAATTATGAACATCCTTATATATAATTTTTGTCAATCACATTCAGGTGAGTAATCATTATTAGTCATACACAACAACTTTAAACTAACAAGTAACGATTAATTTAAATTGTCAAAGTCTTTGCAGCTATAACTCTTGTTGTCAAGCCTCGAAGACATTATTGGAGCTCTCGATCTATTCATGCCTTTTTCTTTATACTCCATGTACTTTATGATTGTGAATGTGATCTTGTTTTATAATTGGAACACAACAGGAGGTGAATTATTTCTGTAGCTAATTCCCTGTTTATCAGTTATGTATTCAATAATTCAATTGTTTTTCAACCTTAGCTATATATTCATTTTCTTTTTATGTTCAAGATTATTGTTACCTTCTTTTAAAGCTGCCGATTCATACTCCCACTATCTTTATTGATTCTCCGACGCAACCCATCCTAAACCACACTAATCACAAGGTAGTGGATATATATTTTAGACCAAAAATAAAAAATAAAAAAATAAAGCTAGGTGGATATTCAACAAAGAGACGTCTATATATGTTTTTCCCACGCCTTTATTTTTTCGAGTACACTTTCAAAATCATAGGATCCGAAATTCCACCACAAATAAAATTAAAAGGAAAAGAAAGAAAAACTTAGTGGAATCTGTGTATATACTTTCAGTGTTCGAAAGAAGCAAATGATAGATTCTGAAAGTAATACTGTAGAAGGTTTTAATTAAGACACTAATAATTAATTAAAGTGATGATACTTTAATTTAGATTCAGTTGGGAAATAGTGGAAGCACTACCATTACTTCATTTTCCACTAAGCTAGGGTCGCATCTGCCTTTTTCAATTGCATCGTGCACTACTATAACAAAATATTCAATCTCCTTTAGCTTTAATTACTCTTTTTTATTTTTGTGTTTTGGTCTGGGCATTATATTATTTCTTTTATTCCAAGTAATCGTAGTTATTGAACAGAGAAACAATTACGTTATGAATTTATTGTAGTATTAATATTTCAAGGGATTTTGTTTTTTATTTGCGAAAATTTGAAACCTTGTATAACAATGTTCATCATGAAAAGATCTCGGATGAAGGCTCTGTTTGTTAATATTAGCTTATAATTTATAGCTTATTACTTATAGTTTATATTTTATAAGTTATGACTTGTGATTTATAATTGAGTAGATGTGTTTGGTAAAATTAACTTATTAGGTAGCTTATATTTGTTAAATGACTTAAAAGGACAAGTAATAATTACATTAATAAATTATTTGATAGAGTAAACATGTAATAAATGACTAGAGGATAAAATAAAAAAAAATTATTAAAAATTACTTTTCATAAGTTATAAGCTACTTAAAGTAGCTTATTTTAACTTATTTTAAGTAGAAAACTATAAGCTTGTTATCACCAAACACCTTTATTTACCCATATAAGTTTCTAAATAAGTTATAAGTTAGTTATGTCAAATACACTTGAAGACTGAGCTAAAAAAAGTGATCTTAAGGGCCGTTTGGTTTTTGTTTTTTTAAATTTTATAAATTAAAAAAACTGAAAATATTATAAATAAATGTTTTTAATATTTTTAGCTTTTTTTTTTAAAAGTTTTTTAAATAACTGACTAGAAATAACAGAAAATGAAAATGCTAATAAAAAAGGTCCGTAACTTGTCTCATTGCTCGTGTGTGTGTGAGGGTTTTTTTGTTTGGTCCAGTTTTGAAAAAAAAAATGTGTTGGGAGAGTCGCTACTCGCCACAAAAAGTTTTTATTTATTATTTTTTTTCATTAGATTAGTTATTGTTGATATTTACTTTGTTGAACTAAGTTATAAGTAATAGTAACATATTTTCTTTATTTTGAAATTATAGTCATTTTAAACTCAAAATCTTATTTCAAAATAATTGTCATTTTAAGGTTTTAAGATGCAATAAATCTTTTTATTTATCAAACATCATTTTTTTTTTAACTATTTTATCAATCACTTTAGCTTCTAATTAGATACTTTGGTCTACTCATATTAAAAATTTATCAATATCAATAATTTCTTAATATGTATGAAAAAACCTAAAATGACTATAATTTTGAAATGAAGGAAATATTTATTTGTTAATAATTATATATTTATCTATTAATATAAATTTTATATGAGATTAATTCTATTAGCCAAAGTGTATAATAACGATAGCTAATCTAACTTAAATTAAACAAATTAGTAAATAACAATTATTTTAGTGGAGACCATTATGTGGATTTTACCATGCATGAATATGAATTATAGAAAGATGTGTCACATATCCACTAAGTACCCTTTTGGATTGGCGTTTCTAAGCCTTCATACGGTCGTTTCTTCTCCAAATGTGAGTATCCCATTTTGCGATCATGTTTGGGAACCAAATCAGATGCGCGTTTAACCTTAGCCATACGCGAGTTTGTTAGACGCTACTAGAGATAGCTTCTGCTTCTAGTTTAACTCACGTTCACAGACCTCACTAGGTTTGATTTCCATTTTACCTTTCCTTTTTGCCCTTGTTCTTATTTACAGTCTACCTTTGTCATTTGTCTCTGTTGTGATGGTGCTGGGTTGGGTGAGGCGGTGAAATTTGGAGCGGAGTGGAATTGCAAGTTGCAGTGAATGGGTAGCAAATTGGGGAAAATTGGAGAATTAGGGAGAAGAGAGGTACCGAAGGAAAATAAATGGGAAGAGAGTGAGTGAATAGAAAAAGAATCTAGAAGAAGGTTCTGGGATGTGGATTAAAAAATTGAAAAATTATATTTTGAGAATTAAAAAATTATAATGAGTGATTATTGTATCTAGTTTTTTTTTACTGTATCTAGTTTTTTTCTGATAATTTAAATATCATAATAATATACTGTTACATGAAAATTAAAATCACTTCAATCTGTTAAAGAGAAATTGAACATATTGTATGCTCTATATTAACATTAATGTCCATTTTGATAATTGTATATAGTTAAAATTAATTATGATAAAAAGTATCCCACCACTATTCTTTGTTAAAATTATGTTTTCATATATGGTATCCAAACAAAAATTATGTTATTTTAAACTCACATTTAGTTAAAATCAATTATGCAAACTCACGTTACTTCAAATTTAATTTCGCAAACGTCAATCCAAACACACACTAAACATAATTGACCTTGAATAACATCTAAATTGTTAAAAAAAAGATGTTGTCAATCATTAAAAATGTTACTCCGCTTATTTGCAATAATTTTTGTGGAGTATCTAGTGCATTTGTAACATTTTGCTAAAAACTTTTAGTAATATTCAAAAATGATTGTTAAATTATTAAAAATGTTGTCCGCTTGTATTTGCAACAATTTTTTCAAATATTGTTATTTTGAAATAAGAATCACCCACTTATCATAAATCATAACAGAATTGTTACTTTGATAGAGATTTCTAGATTCCACCTCATGAATTCACTAAAATTTTGATTTCTCTATAATTCCAGAATACATGATCCAAACCCACGCTAATTAATTAATTTTTTTCCCTTCTAAATGTTCGATCTATTTACATCTTACTATTACATTATTAAACACTAAATTATTTTGGGTAAAAGATAAAAATTTCAAGCCCATAGGGCAAGAATAGACATGGAAGCAGAGCCAAGGGTTAAGGCAATAAAAGAAACTTTTTTGAGCCGTGGATTTGAGTTCATAAGTTTGTTGTGAAAGAAATCAACGGCTATGAGATCAACAAGAGCCATATAGATGAGAATTCCAGAAGAAATTGACCCTAATAACCCTTCCATGATTAATGCATTGGGGCTACTATCGTCATAACCAGTGAGTGAAAATAATGCCATTCCCAAAATTATCCCCATTGGTGTTGTCACCGCAAACATGAAGCACATGTATGATATTGTTCCAAAGCTAAATCCAGCCTGTAAATTCAATTCAATTTCACCAAAAATGGGTATCAATAATAACCATCTTATAGAAGATAATGAAAAATTGAAAATACTCCTTTTTTATTTAAACGATTATTCCTTTTTTATATTGTTTTTTTACCTAGATAATCTGCTATCAGAAGACGTAACATAACAGGTTACAACTACATTTTCAGCTTGTGATTTGTAGACAAAATTCTCATAGGTCAAAACTCATGCTTTAAGTCTAAGGTCAAGTTATGTTTCTCACTCAACACAAATTCATATTTTTCATTTTTTATTTTTTTTGTTTAGTGAAAAATTCAGATTTTTCCAATTTACAATTGTTATTTTCCTCGTGACTACTCAATCACGCATAGAGACAACTATAATAAGCAACAAATGTAAAAAAATGGCAATGCCCTCCTGTGGTCCCTCAAGGTTGAAAATTTAGCTTCGGGTTAATATTTCTTAGTTATTATGCTTTTCTCTAATATTATAAATAAAGGTAAAATAATAAAATTTTTATTATAATGCATACAAACTTTAAGGGAGGTTGATGTAATTATTCATATTATTTACAAGTTTTTTCATTACATAATAGACTAAAATGGTTTAGAATAATGGAAATTCATACTACTAAGATCCCTCAGTTTTCATATCGTTAATTTGGGGAGTTTGGATATATTTCTCTTTTGATTTTTCACAAAAGTTTACAATTTTACAATTATAACCTTAAGCACTCCAACAACTTTAACCCAATTAAGCTTATCGAAGCCATAACCAATTACCAGAAACAGAGCAATTATCTTCTCTTTTTCCTTAAAGGGAAAAACAGAGTAGTTATCAAATGTTTTTGTTTTTGAAAAGACAAAATAACTTAAAAGAAAAAATTTATTATTTAAATAGAAGGAATGATATTGAAGGAATGAAGACCAACAAATCCCTTTAGCTACTAATATATTTCAACGCATCATGCAACCGAAGTTTATGTACCAAAGAACACGTTTATTAAATTAAATATTAAATAAAAAAAAAAAAAAAAAAGAATTGAGTGAAGGATCCTTCAAATGTTCAGAATTTGAGTAAAATATCAATTTAATCTTAAAAAAAAATTTAGTTATCATCAATTAAGTGTCTTAAATATTTGTCAATAAACTAATGTTTATTTAATTTTTTGTTAACTAAAAGTATTTTTATTAAAAAATAGAAATTATTTCTTCCATAGTTGGAATATGTGTCCAAATAAATTATAACAAGTAATGTGTTAGTTTGTTTAAACTTTAAAATAATTGATTCTTAATAAAAATAGAGAATTGATTATTTTTTTAATTGATTATCATAAAAATTAAAAATTATTTATATATGTTTAATTGAAATATGAATAATTATTTTTTTAATTTTTTTTCTTCTATTACATTTGATTATCTTAAAAATAACTTAAAGTTACTTCTAATTATTTGAAGAAGTACAAATAGAAATATTAAAAACTTATATAAATAATTTGTTTATTAAAATATATGTTTATTTTACAAAATTAACACAAATAAACGAGTACATTCACCGTTTTACATTTAGTCGTCCGAAAATTAAACATATACCTGATCTCTCAAACATTTATTACGAATATTAATTTGATAACTTTTGAATCGTAGAAAATGTTTTATAAATTTTAAAAACAAATTTGGTAATACATTAAATCAATATGGAACTATTTTAGTAACAAAAATGTTTCAACAATAAATCAATTTTTAAAAGATTAAAATGATGTTTTATTCTTCACAACTTCAATTTCGGAAACCCAATTAAAAAATCTTATACTAAACGGTTTCAATTTCAACAGATAATCATTTTTAATCACTAATTATTAATTAACTATATAATCCGAATCTAATTACAGGGGCAATAATAGAAAAGCAAGAAGAAGAAGAAGAAGAAGAAAGGAACCTGAGCGACGCAGCCACCGAGACCCATCCCTTCAAATATTTGATGAAAAGCCAAAGCAGCAACCAGAGGACGAATCGTACAAACATTCTGAGACATTCCCATCGTTACACCAATAATCACTGAATGAAAAATAATCCCAATTTCAAGCACCTGCGAAACAAGCCTCTGTTTCAATCTAATTAACTCCTCCGCCCTCTCCACCTCTCCGCCACCGCATCCGCCGCCGAGCTCCACCGCGGACTCCTTCTCCTGCGTAACAACCGGCGCGTATTGCGCGTGCTCCACGTGCGAGCTCGCAGCGAGGTCCACAAATAGCGCGAGTAGGGCCCCCACTAGAGTCACGAGACCCGCGAAGGGGAAATCCTTCCAAGGGTGACGCGATGCCACCTGGCAGTCCGCGAGTGCAGCGTACGCGTCTGGGAGCACGTGGACTAACGAGGTCGAAAGTATTACCCCCGCCGCGAAGCACTTGATTAGAACTATGGCTCTGTCGTATAACGGTTTTCCTTGGAAGAATCGCGCTAGTACCACCGGCGACGACATCCCCGCCATGCTTGTGACGAAGATTACGAATATCGATACGACTTTGAGGTGCGCCGCCGCAGCGCCGTCCCTGCACGCCGCGGCTCGAGCTAAGTCGGTTCCGCACGCCGACGCCATGCAAGGTGTGAGAATATAGAGAGAGAAGGAAATTAATTTGAGAGAGATGTGGGGTTGATTTTTGAAGATGAAATTTTGAGCTTTGAAGAGTGGAAAAGAGTGATAAATGATGTGGACCAGTTTCTTGCTTACGTTCTGGTGTGGATGTGGGATTCACTTTTTTTCTTTTAAAAAAAAAAAGCACTAAGGGTATTTCGGTCCACAATCAGAAATTATTAAATTTTTTTTCAAGTAAAAAACATCATTAAAGTGATTAGCACTTGTTTTAATATTGAATAAAAATAAAAATGATTATTCTGCGTTTGATTAGAAAAAGTGATATTACACAACACAGAAATTAAAATATATAATATTGAATAAAGATGAATTTTTTATTACTCACTAATAAAATGGTTATCATGGTTAAATACAAAAAATGTCCTTGCTCTCACCTCTACTATATCACAAAGGTTCAAGAGTATTTCTCTCCACTCTCTCTTACATAAGTTTCATCAACTTTAGTATATTGTAGTTAAATGTAATTATTTTTAAAATATGCATTTTGATTTTTTGTACTTTTGAAAGTGTGCATCTAAATACAAGATCATGTTTACCGACGGTTAAAATTGTCTCTAATTCGAATAAAATTTGTCTATAAATATGACTTTTAATAAATATTTCAGTTCAATTAGTATTTCTTTTTCTCTTTTAATTTTATCATCTTTCTTTCTTCATTGTTAATTGAATATTTTAAAATTATAAAAAGATAAACGAAAACATTATCCATAATAGGTTTGCACCCCTTATCAACATATTTAAAGAATTAAACTGTTTATTAATGGTGTGGTGTTCTTTTTTTTTTTTGGGGTCAAATAATGGTGTTGTGTTTTATGGTACGTGGAGTTCACTTTTGGTTAGTGGTAAAACTAAAGAAACATTTTTTCGCTGTTACGTGTTGCATTCTTCAATTATTCACAACTCACTGCAACTTTCTTTTTTTATTTTCTTTTGGTTTCTTTTGCGTTTTATGGGAAATAAACTTTCAAACTTTGTCTTCAATGAATATTCCTTTTTCATCTTATATATACTACTATATCAACTTTTCAAGATTATATTTATGATTATTGACATATTAAATATATATATTTTTGTCATTTAAATTAAATTTGCAAAGGAGGACTATAATCATTAATCAGGATATCAATTAATGAAATAAAATATTAGATAAAAATTATTTAATATATTAAAAAATTAAAGTATGTTATATTTCAAGTATAAAAAAAAAATACGACTAAATTTTTATTTTCGAGTGAGTAGTTTTTCGATAATGTATAGTTATGACGTACACCCTAAGCGATGTTAATAAAAAATAATCTCATTTAAAATGGATTCAAATTTCAATAGCCAATACTCAGAAAAAAGAAAAAACCTGTGCTTCGAGATCAATTAAAAATAATCTTATTTAATTATAATCCCTATTTCTGTGACGCAACAGCCAACAGAATTTTCAGGTTTTAATGTTTCTTTCTTTTTTTTTTTGAATTTCAAAAACGAAATGAGTGACATCGATCTAAGAATTAATTTTTTTTAAAAAAAAGTAAATTGAAATAATTATTCTTTTATGTATTCAAATAATACAATTCGTTTAGGAAAAAGGGGAAAAAAACTTCTTCTTAAAGTACTGCACTTGCAAAATCATTTTATGGAGTTTAGAAGATGTAGGACTCTTGGGAGATAATGGCCACTATGCGGTCAAGCATTACATGCATTGCATGATGCATGCCTAGTCACTAAAGTTGAAGAGTCTGCTTATAAAAATAAATAAATAAAGCTGAAGAGTCTCGTATATAATGGCACATTTTTTTTAATAGGCCAAACGCATACACCCATATTACACTACTCCTAAATATACTTCACTAGAGATGCAACCCATACTTTGAGCTCTCCTCCTTATGCCACTTGAGCTACAAGCCCTTGGCGTATAATTGCACACTTAATAAGCTATTTAAGCTATAAAACCATGTACAATGCATTTGTTTGTGCTAAGCAACTCTTCTTAGTAAACACAACTCCATTGCAATTTGTTGGCTTTGTTTGAGTTACTTATGGGAGGTTCTTAAATAAATAACTCAAGATCAGAAGTTGCTTGAAGGAAAGTAGAGCCTTTGTACTAGATTTTTAATTAAAATAATCAATTCATTTCCTTTTGTAATTTTAAGTTTTGAATCTTTTTATTTAATATAACAAAAATTTAAATTAAATTTTAAATTTTAATTAAAAACAATTAATAGGAGATAGTTAATTTGTGGATTTGTGGGGGACACGCGTAATCCATGTAAGTTTCTTAATAAGCAACCTTGTATTGTAGTATAGAGTTGCTTAAATTGATAGATCTACCAAAATATTAATAAAATATAAGTTAAACACTTACATTGTATATGATATAAGGCGCTATTATCTAATAGTAGATTAGTTTTTTTTTTAGTTCTCTTTATGTATGTTGAGTTTTAACAATTAGTGTTTTTTTTCATTGATAATTGGGTTATAAATAGAAAAGACCATCTAAATTAAACTAAGGTTAATAATGGATATTGATAGAAGATTGAAATCTCCGGGAGAAAGGGTTATCATTGCATCAATAGTATTAATAATTTAATAGTGTGAAGTCATTATGAATGTCGGTCCTTAAAAGAACACTAATATTAAGAATCTCATATTAAATAGAAGACTACAATATTTATTTGGTCGTTTATGTTTGGTCGAAATTCTATTTTGGTCCTTTATGTTTATTTTGTTTCAATTTGGTCTTTTACGTTTGTCTTTTGACCAACGTTAGACTTTTCTTTGAATTCATTAGTCTAAGTTAATAGAATTGCATACGTGGCACCTATATAGAATTAACGACGTTAGTTGTCATCCCTTTCTAAACTAAAACGACACTGTATTGAATTTTTTTCTTAAGCATGCCTCCGTTAGTGTAAGTTAATATAATTGCATACGCTTAAGAAAAAAAAATCTATACAGTGTCATTTTAGTCTGAAAAATGATGACAACTAATATTATTAATGCCATGTAGATGCCACGTATGCAGTTCGAGTAACTAGACTAACGAATTCAAAGAAGATTCTAACATTGGTTAAAAAAACAAACATAAGAAACCAAATTAAGACAAAATAAACATAAAGGATCAAAATAAAATTTCGGCAAAATATAAAGCACCAAAAGTGTATTTTAACCCAAATAGAATTAATCATTTAGTATAATACTTAAATCATGATACTCTCCTCACCAACTGAATCTTTTTAAGTAGAACTCAATTATATATGTTCTGCTTTTTTTTTCTTATCATAAGGAGTATTGAATACCATCTAAAAGTCTAAATAATTTTTTTAATGTAAAATTTGAATTTAGATTTATTTTTGAAATTTAAATGTCTTAAATTGGAATTAAGTTACTTAAAAAACATGATTTGATTGAAAAAATATTTATGATTAAATATTAAATCATATAAATAAGTGTGTGTAAGAGGTAGCTTCACAAAATAATATAGTTTCTAAAACTAATTATCAAAATGAATAATTTTAAAAATAATTAACAAGTTGGTATTTTATTAAATAAAATATATCTTCTTTGTTGCACAAAACATATATTTTTTTTTAAAAAAATTATATGTTGTCACGTGATGGTGCCAAGATGAGTGGTGCACATCCACGTGGTGAAACCTTATTACACTACGCAGACTTGCACAAAACCTTTCTAAGAAAAATATTTATTTGACTAGTCTGATAATTAGTTTTGAAATAATCCTTTTCTAGTAATTTTTTTTAAATGCATTATTTTCGTCAATCTACACTCTCATGATATTTGAACGGTTGCGATTTTCAGTCAACTTAAATTAGTCAATTTTTAGTTAATTTGGATAAAATAATAATATTTTGATTTTTAAATTAAAAAAAATAAAAAGTAGGTGGGCAGAGAAAATTAATTTTTTATTAAGTTGGCCAAAATTTAACTATTTTTAGTTGATCAAAAAATATTTTTGATATTTGAACTTTTAATATTTTAAATTTAAATATGATGTCAAGGCAATGAAGTGTTTATTAGAATATTATATTTTATTTTTTAGGTGTGTATTAAGGATATTTTTTCGAATTTTACCTTTATTAATAAAAATTTTTTTATACGTACGGTTAGAATTTAAACTCCCATTATATATTTAAAAGATTTAACTATGTACTAATTATGCCGAATTTTGTTAGTTTTTATTAGAAAAATAATATATAATGCTTACTAATACATTATTAGGCGGTTTAAAATTTTATAATCACTAAGCATACAGTTTTTTTGATACATCAGAAAATAACAAAGTATATATATAACTTAAATGAGGAAAAAAGAGAGAATAAAATGTAGTTTTATAATTTTATTTATATTTAGGGTATCATGAAACTCTGTGTTGTATCAAATTAGTAAGCCTTCTTTTTTTTTTTGGAAGCAACTTGGTGTTAAGGGGCTGAATCTTTTTTTAAAAAAAAACTTGGTATTTTTTTGGTAAAAAAAGGTTGTCATTTTTTTGTAAGAAAAATGTTATAATTGGGTTAATAATTTGGGCAGCACTTATTAAGGCTTAGAGATTATGGGTGGGTTTGTTTGTTTTTAACTTTGTAAAAAAAATTGCTATCAAGAAAATAATTTAGACTAAAAAAAGAGCATCCAAGATAAAAACTTCTTCCCATGAATTGGATAAGAAACAAAAATACCTTCTTCTCGTGTCTCTTTTTCAGATTCACGACCCAAGAAAAAAAAATCTTTGCCATGCCTATGATTTTCAGTGAATGTTCATCTACTGACCAAAAAAACAAATGAAGTTCATCTTAAATAGAAAATTCTCTTTCTTGTCCAAAAAAAAAAAGACAATAGTTGGGTAAGACCACGATAGCTCTCCCTTTGACTTTTTAATGCGGTTGCATAACTAGGTCTCGGACCACTAGTTAAGTTAGGTATAATATTTATTCTCCAACAAATCCTCCTATCAATTAAGTTTGACAAGTGACATCTATCTTTCCAGAAGTAAATGCTTATTGGAAGATAAAAGACACATGTCAAAATTAAGTGAGTAAGAAAATTTAGTAGGAAGATTTAACATTTTTCTTACACTAATAGATAAATATATAATTACTAACAAATAAATCTGTTTGTATAAATATGTGATATATATACTAATGATTTACATAACGTTAGTAAAGACTATACTAATGAACAAATTCGTTAGATAAAAACTATACTAACGGTGACTATTCCAATGGAAACTAGTAAAAAACATTAATAAATAATAATTTATTTATAATGTAATGGTTATGTCCAACAATGAGTTCGTTTCACTCATGTCTCTGTATAATGAAAGTAATTTCAATGAAAGTAAAAAAATTATTACTTACTTTAAACGTGAGTAAAATTCATGTTCTAGACTAGGTTCAAATTTCATGTCTGTCAAAACATCTTATATGCCTAGTTCCTCTCCTACTCACCATTGATATAAAAGCGCACAATATTTATATTGCTTGCGCTAATCTAAGATAAAAATCTTATCAAAATTAGGATTACATGCACTATACTTTTATTATAAATAAAAATATTTTTAAATAAAAAAAACATTTCTTACTTTTATCACGTCTACATTGAAATTTGAAATTAGCATCAATAAAAATATTTTCAAAGAAATAATTGATGTATCTAAACAACCACTACCTTCAAATAATTCTAGCATGTGTTACTACTTACTCGGCAGTGTACTGTGTACTTTTGTATCAACTTTATTTTATTTTTTTTGAGTTGTAAATTCGAGCAACTAAGGACTTATTTGTTTTTATTATAAAACACCGTAAAAGTATTTTTATTGATAATAATTTCGGACCTAAACGTAGATCTGACGACCAAACGGGCTTTAGTACTTTCTGTAAAAGACAGTTGCGGGGTCATTGTCCTGAGACCACTTTTGTTTGCTTACTCCATCATCTTATTCTAGCTTTTGCCTATTCTGATACTTTTCTCTTGCATCCTCCACCTTCCTCTCTCTTTTCCATATTCCTACATTTCACCAAATTTACTATTTTTACAATGAAAAGATCAGCTTCAAAAGGAGCAAATAATGACGGGAATAAAATTAAAGGAAGTATAATAGATTGGGAGCTCAGACCTGGTGGCATGCTTGTTCAGAAGAGACAACAACAATCCCTTGAGTCCTCTTCTTCTAGTCCTATGATCAAAATTAAGGTTTCTCATGGTTCTTGTCACTATGACATTACTGTCCCTGCTCAATCCACTTTTGGTAAGCTAAGGACTAAGGTCACTACCATTTTGGGCTGTGCTCCCTTGATTTCTTCTTTTATTACTCCTTTTTTGGTTTAGAATTTATTGCCTCCTTTGGTTTCTGGTACGAAAAGGAACATGCCTATTTTCCCTGTTTTGAAATCATCAAAAGTTCACCTTTTTTTATGGGTTTTGTGGTTAAGAGAATCTATGATTATATGTCTCATGAGGTCATGGGTTCGAACCACGAAGACTCTTTTTTGAGAAAAAAAATCACTTTAAAAAATGATTAATCGTAAATAAATAATTCGTTTAGTGGATTTCTGTTTCGAGATGAGATAGTAGAAAGAAATAAAAGAGTAGGGTATTACAAGCAATTTCCTTTATGGTCAATTTTAGATTATTTTGGAAGGAGTACGTACTACTTCATTTGTAATAATTCTCATTGAAGAAACTGCAACTGCTATTGTCTTTGAGAATTACTCATCAATCTCCCTTCTTTCCTTTGCTTGTTTATTTTTATCTTACTTTGATGAAGCTATGGGGAATTTATCATTCGCTATATGTCATTTATGACTTGACCTTGATACTTTAAAAATGTGTAAAATGATCTCAATATTATGGTGCACTTTATTGTAATTCGGTTAGACTAAAAATCATTAAAAATAGGCATGTGCATTTCACATGTTATTTTTTATCAAAATTTTAATGATTTTTATTAATGTACACAATATACAGCATATTATAATTTTATTTTACGTTTCTAAAGAATCAGCACTAAACTGCACCTTGCTTATAGTTTTGGGGAAATTTTGATTTTAACCCTTTTAGATATAATGCATTGTTTACTATTATTTTTTTCTAGTACATGAATTGCATTATTAGGTTTATAAAATTTGTTCAAATTAGGCTTTCTTAAGTTACAAATAAGTCTTACATCATCTGCCTCACTCTTCGCAATGCGGTTTAAATACTTGTTAGGCTACTCCTCATATTGTCAATTAGTTTTGTGATGGAACCTTAACGTCTTAATTGGGGTATTTCAGTACTATTCTTTCAGTGTTATCTATTAGATTCTGAAATTGATGCCTAAATGCTCTGTTTGGCTAAATTGAAGGGCATCTAAAAAGGGTGCTTACATCAGAGACTGGTCTAGAGCCCAAGGAACAAAGATTAATATTTAGAGGGAAAGAGAAGGAGGATGAAGAATGTTTGCACATGGTAGGAGTGAAAGACATGTCCAAAGTTATTTTGTTAGAGGATCCAGCTAGCAAAGAAAGGAAGCTTGAAGAAATGAACAAGAGTGATGATATATTAAAGGCATGTGAATCAATCTTAAGTGTGAGAAATGAAGTTGACAAGCTATATCAAAAGGTGGGACTTGTTATCAATTCAAATCTTTAGTGGAAGATTTTTAAATAAGATTAATTAAATTAATATTTAATTATTGTTAGGTGGTTGCTTTGGAGACAAGTGTTTGTAGTGGTACTAGGGTTGAGGAACAAGAATTTGTTATCTTGACAGAATTGCTAATGGTTCAACTTCTTAAATTGGACTCCATTTCTGCTGATGGAGAAGCTAAAGTGCAGAGAAGAGTTGAGGTTAGTGATTGCTACTTTTGATGCTTTTGTTAGTAGATTATTCAATGAGGTGATTGTGTCTAAGGTAGTCCCTGAATACTCTGATCTTTGAGTCAGGTCCTCAAATTCAAAAAAATAAAAAAAAGAAAAAAAGAAAGAAAAAAAAAATCAAATGATGTTATGATAAAATGATTACTCATAGTTTTTAACTTGAGAGGACTATTTTAGAATTACATTAAATTCTCATTTTGAAAGTGATTTTTTATGATTCATATCTCTCATTAATAAAATTGAATTGTAATAGTGACCACTAGCATCTAGAAGTAGTAAAATAAGTAGTGTCTGAATTGAAAATTTTGAAATGCACACCCTATTTTAGTAGGCACTAGATACTCATAGTATGTGTTGACAAAAGTATGTGGTCTCCATCTTCAAAGTGCAGACTGCAGAGAAATGCTATGGAAGTAATATGTTGGAAATTAGAATCTCAAATGCAATTTCAAATTAATCATAAAATACCAACAACACCGTTAGAATAGTGGTAGAGACATTACATTACAGTCATAGAAAGAATAGGCCAAATTAATAGTTTGTTTGTGTAATTTTTTTTTTTAATTTGGTTGTGTAACTATAAAATGTTTCAATTTGGTCCTGTAATTTATTTTTCTGTTTTGATTTAGTCCTGTAACTATTAAACGTTCCAACTTGGTCATATAACATATTTTCCTGTTTCGATTTGATCATATAACTATTTTTCATCCAACAAATTTGTCCTTTCTATTGAGACAAAATTCAAACAAAAACAAAAAGTTACAGGACTAAATCGAAATAGAAATATAAGTTACAAGACCAAATTGAAACAGAAAAATAAGTTACAGGACCAAATCGAAACATTTAATAGTTACAGGACCAAATTGAAATAGAAAAATAAGTTACAGGACTAAGTTAAAACATTTAATAGTTACAGGACCAAATCGAAACATAAAAATAAATTACAGAACTAAATTATCAATTATGTAAAAAAAGAATTAACATTTGAGCTCTAAAAATAACACTAGTTAGGAGAGTATACGTTGGAGATATTGACCTTTTACTATAGTAATAAGGTGGGTTAATATAAAAAAAATTAAGAAATTATTTATTTTATGCATCAAATACATAGTTAATTATTCTTTTTTAAAAAAAAACTATTTTCATTACATAAAAAGCATGAAACTATTTATTTTTTAATATAAATTAAATTTTTGATTCTCAACCAAATACCAATGCACCTAATTTTTTTCTAAAAAAATAAAAATAAATAAGTCCTTTAAATTTTAGTGTATGCACATTTAGATGCAATTAGTTCCAAAGTGTATATTTTGGTCCTATGACCTTTTCAAAATTTACACTTAGTGAAAATATCACATTTAATATCAGTTTTTATTAGAATTGAAGACATTTGAAACTGTTACTAAATATGATTGTATAAGAACCAAAAACCCGAGTGCACATATAATACAGTTGAGGAGACTTATTTTTATTTTTATTTTTTAAAAAGGAATCAGTTATGATAATTGACATTTATGTCCTTGATCATAGGTTCGTCGAGTACAGAGTTATGTGGACAAAATTGACAACTTGAAGGCTAGAAATTGCTCTGGTTTTAACAATGCAGCTAATAATGCAGTCTCTGTGATTACTAAATGGGAGGCATTTGAATCAGGATCAGGAACCTTTAAATTACCACCACTTCCATTTCAATCATCTACTGTTATTACTCAAAATTGGGAGCACTTTGAATAATTACAAGTTAATTCCATTATCCACTGACTTAGAAGTAATTAGTATATTTCTATAAAGCCTTCTTAATTAATGCCAAGTTGTTTTCAGCAGGAAAGCTTATGCTTGTACAAATTAATACCTGTTCTCTTTCTTAAGTATAAAAAAAAAATAAAAAAATTAATACCTGTGCATGTTAATTTTTTATGCCAACATAAACAGTTAAAATTACTCCATTTTTTATGTCCAATTGAACTGTTCTCCTGTTTTTTTTATTAAGCAAAATTTACTGAGTATTAAAAAATTTACAAACAAATACTTATAACCTAGACAAGAGACAAAATATAAAAGAACACACTTAAAACGTGCAAAAGCACAACCCACCAAACAATTAACCACATAAAACTATTAAATCATCTAAAAAACTTAGTTACCAAATGCGTGAGGTATTTTCCATCCAAATTAAACAAAGCATCGAATTGATCCCAACATAAACTATTCTCCGGTTAATTCATAAACAAAGCAAAGCTATTTTGGTAAATTTTATACATTTTTAAAAAAATTCTACTCATCTTCCATTTGTTCGAAAAATGATTTGCATATAAGGTTGTCACATAATTGGATAATCAATTCTTCAATAGAGCGTCAAAGTTTATAATTTTATATCAATTACTTAGTTGGAAACATATAGGTTCTCATAGAATCTCGTTAGGAAATTAAAATGGGTCAAGAAATATATCGAATTCGAATATTTGAAACAAGTAATACAAATAATCTAGGAATTATATGAATGTCTATCGCCAATAGATCGTTTGATCATAGATGGTCGATGATTTATTCAGATTCACGAAGAAGATATCCTCAGTGATTTTTTCCTAACCAGTGCCTAAATTACTATTTGCGATGAACAGAAAATCATCAGCATAAAAAAACACAAAAAAAAAGTTTAATCTGAAAATTTCTTTGTTACTAGTTGCATCATTTAATGTTCAAAAGTTTTAATTAAAGTTGATGTCGCTAAATTTCTCTATTAATTAATGACATAATAGACAAAATAACACATCAATATATGCCATAAATATATAATTATATATAAATTATCCAGTTTAACAAGTGACTTAGTGTCTTGGTCGAGCCAATGATCAAACCGAATTTTATAACTATGCATGTCGGTACCTTTGTGTAGAAGATATCAAGCACACATGTACCACATAAATTAACCTTATAATTCTTAAATAACTATATTAACAATGTGATAATTAATATCATACATCAATCTTATAAAATAAATACATATATAATAAATGACAAAATAATTTATTAAAAAGTCTAAAAAATTCATAAAATAAATTAATTATTTTAAAGAATAAATAATCTAATTATAATTATTAGCCCTGGTTGTAATGTAGACTTACAACATACAAAATCACGATTGACTCTGATCTTCTCTCCAGGTGGTAGTCTTCAGACAAGTTAGCTTAGTGTACTAGTAATAAATGTGGTTATGAATGAGTACTTATTTGATTTGATCTCTTACTATTTTATTTATAGTTGAGTCATTAAATTTAGGGTTACTTACATTATTGAGTTTGGGCTCAAGGCCCAAATCTCTAGATACCCAATTAAAGTTAGAGCTAATCCTCACATTTGACAGTTGTACTATGAATTAACATCAATATTTTTGTATGCCTTTAAGTATTCATGTTGCTTAGATCGAGATCTCGTTCCACAGCATCCCTAAATTAAACAAGTATATAAGGCCTTCTCATTTATTCCTTGAATTAAAGAAACTTTTATATTATAGTTCATAATATTTTAAGTTATTGGAGATATTACTTCTTAAACTTATAATTTGTTGAACATATGCATTAATCTTTGTTCAAGGATTAATATATTTAATAAATTGATAAATTATGTACTAATGTGAAGTTCTCTTTAATATGAAAGCCACCTACAAGTTTATTAGGATTTATTTGGTAATTTACTAATCCATAAAAAAACGTCTTTCCTAATAGAATAGAAGCAATCCTAATAACTTATTTTATTTTTCGGTACATGAATTTTTTAAATGATATAATTTGTTTATGCCGATAGAATATAATCAAGCTTACTCATAATAGGGTAATCACTAATCACATGTAGGGCGTGGTGATAAATTACTTCATTTTTTAAGCAAATGTGTGAAGATTCGATTATAGAAATAAAGTGATATTTTATGGTTATTTGATATTTATTTTAAGTGAATTCAGCTTTAAAAAGAAAATTAATTATTTTTTTATCGATAAATATACATAAATAAAATTAAATCTCTAATAATTTATACTATTTTTCTTTGTTAAGATTTAAACTAATGTCTTTGGTCAAATTAACAAGGTGGCATGAAATTGACCAAATTGTCCCATGTAACAACCATTTTTATCACAATCGCAGGGTGCGCTATTATATAGCTCCATTATTCATTTATTATTTTTACACTGAGAAGGCCACTGATTATTCATTTTTATTTTTATACTATTTGTTACGAAATATATATATAACAAGTCTTAGAAACTGAAATATCTGCTGTTCAAAAATAAACTTTATAGGTGATCATAAAAATATATTAAATTTAATTATTAAACACAACATGCATGTATGATATAATTATGGATTTTCTCACCCTTAGAATGAGATTAATCTTTTTTACACTAGTCATTGAGAATTTGACATAAGTGAGATTTGAACATAGAATCTCTCACTATAATCCTTCCTATAAACTTAGGAGGACCTTACATAAGTCAACCCTTAGAGTTTGCAAGTAAATAATTTAGGATTCGATAAATTAATTTCACTAATTAATTACCTTAGAATCCTATGCAGTACATATTGTGGACGGACATCTCGGTTGTTTTGGCCATCATAAAATTTTACAGTATTCCTTTTGTTTTATTGGTTTTTTTAATTATTCAGGTTAAATATTTTAAAGGAGAAATATTTTATAAAAAAAGAAAAAAATTAATTAAGTTTGGTGTTTAAGATGTATTTATTATTTAGATTTTCTTTTATTTTGAGATTTTTATCCTATGCAATAGTTGCACAGATTAGAAAAATCCTTATTCTATATCATAAGATCCTTTTTGAACAATTTTAGCATTTTATAATATAAGATCCAATATAAATATTTAGGAGTATTTATTATTATTTTTATGTCTATCATTTATAATTAATAAGCTTTTTTGAATTATAACGAAATACAATTAATGCAATAATGAAAAAGAATAATTGTAAATTTGAAATATTGTATAATTTGTTTGAAAATTGCATTAACTAACTTCATTATATGTGTTGTAGACCAATATTTTGGTAATATCTCAATCATAAATACCATGCCGGACACGGTATGTGGATCCCATCTCGAAATTATTTTGGTAAATTATCGGGATGGACAACGATATCATGATTTTTTTGAGAATTGGGCTAGACTCAAAGACAAGACCCATAAGACCCAAAATACAACCTGTAAACCCTAATATCTCCACTATAAATAGAACACTTTATAATATGCAAAGAGAGGCTATTAATCTTTTTTACTACTCTAACCCAAAATAGTCATTGAATGCTCAGAGTCTTTACATATCCCAAGGATTCATAATATTATATATTCTAGATAACTAGATCAAGAAGAAAATACTAATAGTGTGTTTGGATGAAGGAATTTTTAACGGTAATATAATTTTTGTCGCATGTTAATATTAAAAAGTATTTTAATTACATAGTATTTTTAGAGGGTATTCTTTTTAGTTAGAAATGAAGAATTTTAAATCTACTAAAAAAAAGCAAGAATTGTGAAATCACTCCTTATCTCTCTCCTCTCACTCTCTCCTTCTCTCTCAAAAACTCTCTCTCTCTCTCTCTCTCTAAAAAAAAACTCTCTCTCCCCCTGTCTCTAAAAAACTCTATATCTGTCTCCCCTTCCCTCTAAAAAAACTCGTTCTCTAAAAGAATCTCTATCTCTAAAAAAAACCTCTCTCTAAAACCCTCTCTCTAGAAAAACTCTCGCTCTCCCCTCTCTAAAAAAACTCTATGTCTCTCCCTCTCTCTAAAAAGGTTGCTCTCTAAAAAATCTCTCTCTAAAAAAATCTCCCTCTCTAAAAACTCTATATCCCTCTCTCTAAAAAACTCTCTCTCTAAAAAACTCTATCTCTCTATAAAACTCTATCTCTCTAAAAAAAACTCTATCTCTTTCTAAAAACTCTATCTCTCTAATTACTCCATCCAAACAAGCAACTTGAGAAATGAAGGGAATTGAATTGAGGAAATTGAAATACTAGAATTTTCAAATTCCCATGAATTTGCAAATACTCCATCCAAATGCAACCTAATGGAACCAAATCTTGGTTGATTATTTGAATAAAATGACTTGGGGCTTGTTGGTAAATGATATGATAGATTTATTTATGTCAATAAAGATTTATTTCCATGATTATTATGATAGAAGTTTAATGAAAAATTAATAAAGATTTATTTCTATTATTATTATTATGATAGAAGTTTAATGGAAAATCAATAAAGATTTATTTTCATTATTATCATGATAGAAGTTTAATGGACATCAATAAAGACTTACTTCCATTATTATCATGATAGAAGTTTAATGGAAAGTCAGTAAATATTTATTTTCATTATTATTAGGATAGAAGTTTAATGAAAAATGAATAGAGATATATTTTCATTATTATTGTGATAGAAAATCAATGAAAAATCAATACAGATTTATTTTCATATTATGCAAGAAGATGGACTCAACAATAGAAACTCAACAAAAATTTATTTTTATAATTGAGACGTCTCATGAAGAGATAGAATCCGCATGAATATCATGTTGCTAGACTGGATGCAAGGATAGATGACTGCAAAACACAACAGACCATATGGGGTACTATAATTAATATTAATTAATTATATAATTGTATCGAGGCATTCTATTTTCTATGAGACAAGTTTTTAATGAGGACCACCACAAGTTGTATTAGCGAGATGAAGATTCCCAAGATGAAGATTTCTGATATGAAAAATTGCTTACGGGCCAATCCAAGTATTCTTGGATCAAATGGCTACCGCCTTCTCGAGATGAAGATTCCCTGAGACGAAAAATGGCCTACGGGTCAATCCAAGAAAAAAACTTGAAATAAATTTGAAGAGGCTACCACCATTCCAAGAAGACAATCCTACATGATACTAAAATGGACTATGGCCAATCGTTCGATAGAGATCGACATCGACATTAGCATCCTTCCCTTAAACATAAAATCTTTATGAGTGAAAGGACATCGACATACACATCCTTCCCTTAAAGATAAAATTTTTATGAGCGAAAGGACATCGACATCTGCATCCTTCCGTTGAATATAAAATCTTTTTGAGCGAATGGACAACATCATCAGCATCTTTCCCCTAAAGATAAAATCTTTATGAGCGAAAGGACATCGCCATCAGCATCCTTCCCTTAAAAATAAAATCTTTATGAGCGAAAGGACATCAACATCAACCTCCTTTCCCTAAAGATAAAATCTTTATGAGCGAAAGGACATCGACATCAGCATTCTTCCCTTAAAGAAAAAATCTTTATGAGAGAAAGGACACCGACATTTACATCTTTCCCCTAAAGATAAAATCTTCATGAGCGAAAGGACATTGATATCAGCATCCTTCCCTTGAAGATTAAAATCTTTATGAGCGAAAGGGTAACAATGATCTTAATCCATTCACGGGATGATAATCCCCCGAAATATCAAAATGGCCTACAGGTTAATCTAAGAAAAAATATTTGGATCAAAGTTGAAGAGGCTACAACCTTTCCAAGAAGACAATCCTATGGGATACTAAAATGGCCTACGGGCTAACACCAAGAAAAACACTTGGATCAAATTCGGAATGCTACGGCCATCTCGGGACGACAATCCCCCGATATACTAAAAAAGGCCTACGGGCTATTCCAAGACAAAGTACTTGGACCAAATTTGACGAGGCTTCGGCCATCTCGAGATGAAAATCCCCCGGGATATCAAATAAGAATTCCATGGGCCATTCCAAGAAAAATACTTGGACCAAAGTTCAAAAGGTTACGTGTTATCTCGGGATGTTCTCTCCCCGAGATACTAAGAAGGGACAAAGGCCATTCCAAAATAAAAGTTCTTAGAATAAATTTGATGAGGCTATGTGCCATCTTAGGATTTTCTTTCCCCGGATAATAATAAGGCCGATAGCCATTCCAAGATGAAACTCCCCCAGGACAATATTAATGAGGCTAATAGTCATTTCGGGATGAAAGTCCCCGGAGATAATACACAGGAGGCTATAGGCCATTCCAGGATAAGAGTTCCCCGAAAAATAAGTAAAAGAGTCATAGACTAAGAGTCTAAATCGGGAGGGAAATCCTCTATGAAAATAGCATTGGTAGAGAAATTTGGAGAAGGCTATGAATAGGGATGTCAAAATGGACCCGGCCCGCTGGCCCGCCAAAAATAAGTGGGCTGGACTGGAATTTTTGGCCCGCCCCGCCTAGCCCGCCAGCTTGCCGGGTTATAAAGGTGGCCCGCCGGGCTAGTGACACTTTTTTTTTTGTTAAAAGTGGAGGGTGAGAGTGCTTTTATAAAAAAAAATTGATAGGGCCAAACAAAAAATGCCTATACCAAACAAAAAACATAAAAAAAGTTAGGCCCATAGTTAAAAATTCAATTTTTTGTATGGTGCAAAAAGCAAAAATAAATAAAAAAAGATAAATTTAGATTTTTTTAATTGTTTTTTAATTATGCGGCGGGCTGGCGGGCCGATCCGCGGCCCGCCTAATTTTTAAAGTGACGGGCCGGGCTAGCAAAACGAGCCCGCATTGTCTTGGCGGGCCGAACTGGCCCGTTTTGCCACCCCTAGCTATGAACCATATAAGATACGAATATCTTGAATGAGCAACTAATTTGGGATGAAGGTTCATTGTTATAATCTAAAAAGGGAAAGGGCTTTTTGCTAATTGATCAAGAAAGTATCCCGGCTTGATTCCAGAAACCAGTTATGCCAACGTACTTACAAGAGACTGAATCCCTTCTAAATCAAGCAAATGAGATTATGCTCTAGCAGAATAAACACATCAAGCTATGGATATCAACAATATGTTTAAATTGGTCAGCGGCCAAAGCGTGAAAAAAGTACAAATGTTCAATACAGAAGTAATGTTAAAGTAGTTATAAAAGTAAAATTAAACGACAAAGTCGTTAGAAGATAACTCAAGAGGCTTCGAATTCACCGACATTAGCGCCATGATCTTTTGGAGGGTGCAAAGATCAAAAGGGGCAAGCACCTGCAAAGTTGAATTGAACACCGAGATTAAAAAATTGAAGTGTCTTAACACAATCCCTTAAGGCATCAGAACCTTTTCCCTCGAGGAGACCTTGAAGTTCATTCACAAGGCAAGTCCCCAATTTGGGTTCAAGACGTTATACAAAAATACAACTTAAGTAGACGAAAGTGAAAGACTTAGGCGAGAAGCTCACAAAACTATCAACAACAAGAATATAAAGACTGTGATTCATTAGATTCGACATTAATTACTCAAAGGCGACAATTTGCTTAAAGCAGCTTGTCGACTTGGGAGACTACAGTGTTACACATCAAACTTCGAACATGCACTGATCTATGTCAGAAAAAATATCTCGATTAGTACATCTCTGCCAAGTACATCTCAACAATTAGCCCAATTTGGCTCCAAGGCCATGTTGATTCCAATAAGGACCAAGTTTCTAATTTGAGGAAGATAACCTTAGTAAGACCATTGATCCTAACAAGAGTTTCATTATACTCTTTGACAATGAAGTTCATGTCGACCCAAAACAAAGGGTTTATATTGTAAAAGATTAACGACCACCAGAAATTGAAAGCCTTAACAAAAAGGTTATTCAACTCCTACGTTGAAGGATAAGAAGAAATTGATGATCGGCAGGAATCCTGAACCATTAGTAAAAGGTCACAAAGTATCAACATGAAAATATTTAAAGAACTAGACTCGACATGCGAGCAATTAAATAAAGAACAAGGTACGTCGTATATTTAAGGACTCAGTCTCTATTATAGGGTTATAAATTCAACAGTCATAACCCATATCTCAAACAAATGTCTATGGCTCCCTAAATGAAAGGGGATAACTAGGCCAAAGAGTCCATCTTCATAGCGGAGATACATATTTTCGAAGAGAATATTGCTAGAGAAGTAAGGAAAGAAACTAAAATAGGCTTGAAAAAAGCCAACAAAGTTTACTCATTAATAGTAAAGGGTCAAAAAATATATATTACATCCAGGTAGAAATTCCGGGATGAAACTGATATTTGGGAAATTTCGAGATAAACTTATATTCAGGACGACATTGAACGAGATATGATCAGAGAGCATGAGATGTCATCGGTATTCGAGATAGCTTTAGCAATATGAGTCGTCATAAATTTAGATCACAAAGTGGTAAAATACCTGCTCGAATTGTCGGATCACACCGAACAATATCGGTGTCAGTATAATTAGTAAAGCAAATTATTCAAAAGATGCTACTAAAAAGTTGATGGCAGCGACAACAAATTTAAACTTGGGGATCATAATCCCATATCTGAATTAGTGATGCAGGCTAGAGTCATAAGCCACGGCTAAGGGTCATAGGCCCCATGCAAAAGTGAAAAGGATTGAGGATCTCAGTTTGAAAATCATTTACTCACAAAGAGCGAACAACAAACTCAAGAGAAAATCATGTGAAATTATGATGTAACAGTCAAAGACAAAATGTTTTGATTTGACATGACATCCATGTAGGCCAAGTATACTGAAGCCAAAACTTTACCTTCAACGGAACATTGACTCGAGGGTAATCTTAATCTTGTGGAGAATAGCCAAATTGAAGAACCAATTTTGATAACATCTCAAAGTCCGACACTAACTTCTAAATTCCGACTTAATAAGTAATTTAGATGGGGATAAAATTAAACCAGAGTTTCACGTTTTGCAGAATACCGATTTGGGGCTCAACCGTAGAGACAAAATGGCCCAATTTCGTGAATTTTACAAGATTTTGAGATTTACAATGACAGAATGTATAAAAGATCAGAAGAAGCATCATCCAATACCGAGGAATAAGAAGAGTTAAGAAAAGAAACAATTCATCTTAGGAGATGAAATTATACACAACCTATGATGAACTTGAGTCAGAACTCTACTTCTAGTAGAACATCAATATGGGGGAAGAGAAGAAATCGTCAAAGTAATTAGTCATAAAAATTATATTTTCTACTCATAAATGGGGGGCAATTCACTGAGTCTGAATACGTGAAGTTTGAAATCCGACATCCAACTGGACTTATCAATCAAGTGAATGAAGCTTCGAATCTTGAAGCAACTTAAAGATGCTATGAATGTGAAATGATTAGTACAATTATACTTTGGCTGAAATCAATGCATAGAGAGAAACCATCACAGGAATTGGCGAAATTGAGAAACTAAATCAAGTCAGCAAGGCGAAAGCAAAGGCTTGAAGTGCTAGAAATGAGCTCCTAGTGAATAAAGGAGCGACAGAGTTGAAAAACTTGAAAGATCCCAGATTGCGGGTTTGACAATAATTCGACATGGATACTTAAAGACGCCGACTTGCTTTCGAGCAACTCGCCGGCTTGGGGGGCAACTGTTTGGACTGATATTTTGGTAATATCTCGGTCTAAATAACATGTCGGACACGGCATGGGGATCCCATCTTGGAATTATTTCGGTCGATTACCAGATGGACAACGACGTCACAACTTTTATGAGAATTGGGCTAGACCCAAAGACAATGTCCATGAGACCCAAAACACAACCTGCAAACCCTAATGTCTCCACTATAAATACAACACTTTATAATATGCAAAGGGAGGCAATTAATCTTTTTGACTACTTTAACCCAAAATTGTCACTGACTTTGGCGTTGGAGTCTTTGCAGGTCCTCCACCCGCCATCGCGGGAGCGCCGGTGGAGCACTTGTAGACCAGATTTCTTCCTGTGGATTCCACTCTTAGCGAGATATCTTTATTTTATGTTGTTTCTATAATTTTAGAACGCAATAATTTGTTTTCTTAATAAGCGTAATTATGTAAATAAGACCTTATAATATAAAACGAAGGGATTAGAACTACTATCTTGATCTTGTGCAACGAGATAGAACTTATGAGTCTTATAGAGCACTACATACCAATTGAACATTAGGCTCAAGTCCAGTAAGTTAAATACAACATATGTTTTTTTTTAATATACAACATACGTTTTATTCATGTCAAGTAAATTTTTTCTTAATTTATTATTTTTATAATCTTTATAATTAAAAAAGATGTTTTAGTAGTAAAAATTGAAACGGAAAAAAATGGTGTAAAAGGGAATTAAACTATCCATAAAAATGAGATTTCCAAATTTAAAAATGAAAAGAAACACTAGTATTATAATTATTAACATGTATTTTAAAATGAGTATTTTGTTTGCCGTATAAAATAGTTGACATAAAACGGTTATTTATTCTTAAGTTTTCTATTATATTTTTTTTAGGTTAATCGAACTTTGATATTCACACACGTATGTCCACGTGTGCTCATCAACCCGGACGTATTCTATTATATATTGAATGATTATTTAAGATATTTTAGATCTAAAGTTGAACTCAAGTTAATGTATTCTTTTTTTTATAAAAAAACTCAAATTAGGTAAGTAATAATTTTACCATAAATTACCTAATTCAATTAATTAAGTATTAATAATAATAAAAAATTAATACAATAATTAAAAAGTATTATATAAAAAATCTAAAATTCAATATTTTTCGGTCAAATATATATTTTTTAATTTTTTTGTCATATAATATTAACATTACATATATATATATATATATATATAAATAATATTAGTAGGGAGGGGTCGAGGTCCATGCTTGCCTCCCTAAAATCCGTCCTAACGTATACGAAGAAACTACTAGCTAGGGTCATTTTGGTAAATACGGGTATGTAGGAGTTTGTAGTGTGGTTTATGCAATTCTTTGTCTATAAATTATTGATTAGTTTCATTGTTTTTTATACAAACAAAAGAAGAGAGGATTATAAAGAAGGGTGATTGTGCAACAAGAGGAGCTGCTATGGAAAATAACACTGTGAGAACTGGTGAAGCTCAAGCTACCAATCTTGCTGAAATGGATGAGAAGCTAAAGCGGTATTTATATATTATTATGTGTTATTGATATTTAATTATAAACATTAGTTATTGTAATCAACATTTTAAATTGCGATCAACTCCGATCGGCGGTATTATGTCTTAATATTAGGGTTTTGATCGTTTGAAATCCTGTCGAACTGTGATTATGACTTGTAGTTATCGCATTTGAGCACATCCAACACAGCGCGACATTGATTGAAATACAACTTTAGGTTAGATTTGAAATCTTGATTTTAATATTTGTGATTTGTTTTGCCTGCTTTGTTTGTTTTGATGACAGAACAATTTCAAATCGGATTTCTGCGCGCAAATACAGATTGAAGAAACGTGCATATGAGGAAGCTTTGAAAGGAAAAATTGAATCTTCACAGGTGATATTTAATTCTGATTATCAGATAACATTTTATTTGGATTCACATCAAATTAGGTTAAATATTGAACTACTTTTTAATTTTGTTGAAATAAATTCGTGTTTATTCTATTCAAATATGAAACCAAACATGGTATGAACGAAGCAAGTCACGTTTTTATGGTTTATCACTAACGATGCACAAATCACGTTTTTGCGGTTTTCCTATGCAGAACAAGATAGCACACCTCATCCCTCAAATTAAGGCGGAACAAACTCACTGCCAGTTATTGCGAATTGAGCAGAACAATTTAAAACTGGATATGGCTGCTCGTGAAAAACAATGGATACTTCAAGAAGGTGAATTGTCTTGTCTTGTCTTTTTCTTTTCTCTGTCACGTTTATTCTGTGCTCTGTGTCACGTTTACTTTGAGCCCTGTTATAATATAGGCTTAACTGCACACTTAATTCTCCTAGTTTAGGGTTGCGATTTTAGTCTCCCTTATTTTAGATTGTGTTTAGATTAGCTGTGATTAATTGTGAAAATAAGCTATGAAAAAGAATCGATTGTCTGAGGCATAATCGATTTTTGTTTGGATATATTTGCCGTCAGAAGCGTTCTTTAAGATAATTTTAAGCTTTGAAAAACGATTTAGAGCTTTTTAAAACAATGTCCAATTCTTAATTGAAGGATAAAAAGTTTTTTACTTTGTTAAAAAAATAATCAAAAGCTTTTGTAAATGCAAAATATAATTATTTAACATACGTTAAAAAAATCTAATCCAAACACATTCTTAATTGCTCAATTTTAGTCTACCTAGTTTCAAAATGCTTGATTTTGGTCCTCCTATCACTTTAACATCTAATGATCAACAGAAAAGTAACATGAAATTTAAAAAAGTGATAGAAAATTGATAAAGGGACCAAAATTGAACATTTTGAAACTAGGATAACTGATGTAGAGCATATTAAAACTACGGGAACTAATATTGAGTTACTGAAAGTGTATGGACTAAAATTGCACAAATTTCAAACTACATGGACTAAAATGCAATTAAACCTATAATGTTGTTTCTAAGAGTATGGTGTGGATTATTGTTTTGCAGCTGCAATTCAACAGAACATAGCAGAAGTGAATAAGCTGAGAGAAATTCAAATGAAAATGGAGAGAGAAGCTCAGGCTAAGATTAATTCAGCTACTTCGACCTTTGGAGGGGTGGAATCTGATCGTCTGAACTTAACTATAGGTAAGAAATTCATCAACCATCAACTTTCTTTTATTCATATAGTGAAATTCAATCTTGTAATTATCAGAATATGTCAATTTAAATTATAGGAGAAAAAAGTTGAATTTTTAAGTTATGAGTTGAAATAACGACTTTAAGTAGTTGATTATTTCAAAGTACAATTCCATCCTATTTCAAAAAATAAAGTGCAATTATTATTTCAAATGTATTAGACGATAAATAAATCTCTGTATTTTTTCATTATTGTATTGAGCTGTTTATTTTGTATATTTCTGTTTTTGTTATT
This sequence comes from Cyamopsis tetragonoloba, assembly GCA_037177725.1. NCBI lineage: Eukaryota > Viridiplantae > Streptophyta > Magnoliopsida > Fabales > Fabaceae > Cyamopsis > Cyamopsis tetragonoloba. The sequence continues at coordinate 69,089,530 of CM074119.1, forward strand.
GTTACTATTGGGCCTGACGCGTTTTTATTTAGTCTATTAGTTTTTTTTACAAATAAGGGCTTCAGCCCTCAATCTCAATACAACTTTCCATTTTATTTCTTTACATAATGCATCAGTCCAATAAAATTATCACTTTACTTTCGAGTCGTCATTTTAAAGTTGCATAAAAAAGGTTGACATTTTAAATTAGTAATTTTTCTATAAAATTCTTTTTAACGTTACTATTTAGATGATAAAACTACATTATTATACAGAGAAAAAAAGTCGGCATCAATTTTTTTTTCTATTACATTATTTATCTTGTATTCTTGTTTTTTAACCTATTATCATTTTATTTGCTTAATTTTTTCCCCAATATTTCTCGTCTTACAAACTCATACAAAGGGAAAGAGGATATATAAATATAATTTTTAGAAGAGGGAGGCAATAACATTCTAGATTCATCTCCCAAATATTTTGATCTGTATCCAGATATTTCTTACCGGTTCTTAACTATATTTTTTGGTTTCAAGCAGCTATGAAGGAAGAGGAAACTTCAAAAAGGGAAATTGATTCTGTCAACCAACAACAAATTCAGAGCCAGATGGGGATTTTAAAAGGGGATAACAAACCCAAAATTCCCGATTTGAATGTTCCAGTGAAGTTGGAACTGGAGGAGTAATGAATTCACCAGCTACATGGAATGGATGAGCAATGCTAAAATTCAGTGACAAACTGTTTTTATATTATAGTTTACAAATTTAGGATGATCATGATGAATCTGATGGCAGTATTTTATTCTTGAGTAGTTCACTTGATACATATTTACATATGTTTTAGCTTTTGCTGCAACTGAACTTGATTTACAAGGAAGCGAAAATTTTTAGCTTCCGTTTTGCATTGGGATTTATTGGTTTAGGAATGAAAAATCTTATTCTCAACCAAACAGACACTTTTAACGTTTAAGCATTTGGTGGTTCTTTTATAGATGTCAACGATGTTTAAGGTGTTTGTTTGGTTTATAGTTTATATAAATCAGGGATTAATTCAACTGGAAAAATAATTTTTTTCACTCATATGGATCTAAATCATGGTTTGATTTAAAATTAAGTTGAAAAGTAAATTAACATGATTTTGCCAAACATATTTTTAGACAAAACTTACGCTATACACTCCAAATCAGTATTTGAAATATATCAATTACTAGAGGTGCAAGTTGGTGGGTGCGAGTTCTTGCCTAAAGGAACCAAGTTCTTCGTTCAATTCAATTTTGGTAGAATCTCTGGGGTCCAAAGCATTCTCAGGTAATACGATTTCTGATTTTAATATTCGTAATTGTAATTCTGTGATTGTGGACAAGGGGGGTTTGCTACATATGGCGTCTAGAATTCTGAAGATGGGTGAAAATATAGGATTGGTTGTTCAACAGAACGAGAAAGAGGTTTTACAGAAACTAATTGAGATGGATGAAAGAGATAGGGTAATGATGATTGAAAATAATAAAGGGGTTAATTTAGGTGATCAATGAAGCTAATTTCTTTTAATATAAGAGGGTTGGGTGGGGAGTTGAAGAAGAAGAAGGTGAAGGAGTTAATAAAATATAATAAGTGTGATTTTATAGCACTGCAAGAAACTAAACTGGTAGCGATCAGTGAAAATACCTGTTTATCCTTATGGGGTGACAATAATTTTGATTGGGTAGCGCATCCGGCAGTTGGTAGGAGCGGCAGGTTGTTGTCAATGTGGAACTCGGCCAAAGGGTCTATGCTGTTTTCTTTTCAAGGTGAAGGTTTTTTGGGTGTTTGTCTCAATTGGAAAAATATTACTTCTGAGGTGATTTTTGTGATTAATATATATTCCCCTTGTTCTTTACCTAAGAAAAATTTATTATGGGAAAATGTGGCTATGTCTAGAGGAGGCTTTAGTGGTGAGAACTGGTGCATAGTAGGTGACTTTAATGCAGTTAGAATTCAATCTGAAAGGCGGGGTTGTGCAGGTGTGTCTAGTAGTCAAGAGATGTTTTTCTTTAACCAATTCATTGATGATCTTGCTCTACATGATCTACCTTTGATTGGTCATAAGTTTACTTGGTTTAAAGGAGATAGTTCTGCAATTAGCCGTATTGATAGGATGTTGGTATCAGATGGGTGGTTAAATATTTGGGGTGAAAGTTCAGTGAGAGTTCTACCTAGAGATGTCTCTGACCACTGTCCGCTATTCTTATCTTATGCTGTTTTGGATTGGGGCCCCAAGCCATTTCAGTTTTTTAATTGTTGGACCGACCACCCTCAATTCTATTCAGTGGTTTCTGATTCATGGAAAGAACCCATTAATAGCAACTGGAAGGCAATTATGTGGAAAGATAAGTTGAAAAGACTCAAAGGGGCATTGCGAAAATGGAATAATGAGGTTTTTGGGTTGGTGGAGTCCAATATTATCAAGATCTCTAAGGAGATGGATGATTTGGATGTAAAAAATGAGAATGAGGGTCTTACTCTGGGTGAAAGTAATTTACTAAAATTTAAACAAGGGGAACTATGGAGAGCGCGTAGGCGTAAGGAGTCTTTTGTTTCCCAAAAAGCTAGAATCAGGTGGCAGAGATATGGTGATGCAAATTCTAAGTATTTCCATATATGTCTTAAATCCAGACAAAGGGGTAACAATATTGTGGCTTTGAAGTGGAGTGACAGGTGGTTAGAAGGTGTTGAAGAGATAAAAGAACATGTTTTTGATTACTTTAAACAACATTTCTCTGCTAGACAGTGGAAAAGGCCTTTGTTTGGGGGTGTGGTTTTTCCTTAGGTGTCTAATGCTTCGATTTCGTGTTTGGTGTCCCCGTTTCGGGAGAAGGAAGTGGAATCGATTGTTTTGTCATGTGCTGGGGATAAAAGCCCAGGCCCAGATGGGTTTAATTTCACATTTTTGAAAAAGTGTTGGCCTATCCTACGTGATGAAGTTATAGGAATGACTGTTGATTTTCATAAGAATGCGTGTTTGCCTAATGCTTTGCATTCTTACTTTGTTTCTCTGATTCCGAAGGGTCTTTGCCCCCAAAGTTTATCTGATTATAGACCAATTTCTCTGATTGGCTGTCTATATAAGATTCTGGCTAAGATTCTTGCCGAGAGATGTAAGCATGTCTTAAATGATATTATTTCAGAGCAACAAGCTGCCTTTGTCCCAAAGAGGCAAATGCTGGATGGTGTGGCGGTTTTGAATGAAGTAATTGACTTTGCAAAAAAGGAGAAAAAGCAATGCTTTATTCTGAAAGTTGAGTATGAAAAAGCTTACGACTCAATTGAATGGAGCTATATGTTGTACATGCTAAGAAGATTGGGGTTTCACAAAAAATGGTGCGATTGGATGGAAGCTTGTCTTTGTGGGGGTAATCTTTCAGTATTAGTTAATGGAAGTCCTACTAGTCAATTTCAGATTGAAAGAGGGTTAAAGCAAGGAGACCCGTTAGCTCCTTTCCTCTTTGTCATGGCTGCCGAAGGTCTTGGGGGGCTTATGCGAAACGCTGTTGAGAAAGGAATATTGTCAGGGGTTGATATCAAGCGAGGTATTAAAATTTCACACCTTCAATTTGCTGATGATACAATAATCGTTGGGGAAGCAACATCAGATAATCTTTGGGGTATTAAGGCTGTTCTCAGGAGCTTTGAACTAGTATCTGGGATGAAAGTTAATTTCTACAAGAGTAAGATATGTGGTATTAATGTGGATCAGGGGGATTTAAATCAAGCTTCTTCTTTTTTACAATGTAAAGTGGGGACAATTCCTTTTAAGTTTTTGGGGATTCCTGTGGGAGCTAGCCTTCATAAAATGGAAACTTGGAAGCCGATGATTGTGGCATTGAAAAATAGGCTCTCTTCTTGGAAGAATAGATTTATCTCAATTGGGGGAAGGGTCACATTATTGAATTCGGTCCTGAACAGTATTCCGATACATTTCATTTCCTTTTATAAAATGCCGAAGAAAGTTGTGAAGGAAGTTATTAAAATCCAAAGGAATTTTCTATGGGGTGGGGTTGGGGATATAAGGAAGGTACCTTGGGTTAGGTGGGAGGAAGTGTGTAAACAAAAGAATTTGGGGGGTCTTGGTGTGAAAAATGTGGGAAGGTTCAATTGGGCATTACTTGGAAAATGGCAATGGAGAGCATTGGATAATAGTCAATCCCTTTGGGTTAAAGTCTTGTTTGCGCGACATGGACAAAATTTTGCATCTCCATGGGTCCCTTTTCTCAAGACTAAGGTGTCTGTGTGGTGGAGTGATATTAGGAGGATTGGTGTGCTTGCTAAAGAGTGGTTAGAAAATGGATTATGTAAATGTCTAGGTGATGGAACCAAAACTTGGTTTTGGAGCGAGAACTGGCTTGGTACTGTCAATTTTGCATTGGAGTTTCCTAGATTATTTGCTTTAGCTGCTGATAAAAACAGTACAGTAGCGGACAATGGTGAATGGCGTGAGGATAGCTAGGTGTGGTGTTTTAAATGGAGGAAGCAGCTATGATCTGTTGAGGAGGTTTTTTTAGCTAACCTGGTTTCTATTTTGCAAGGAATACAATCTTGTAGAGCTAAAAGTGATTCTTGGAAGTGGGCCTATGACATTGTTAGGGGCTATTCTGTTAAGTCCGGATATGATGCTATTCAAGCCTGTGTTTCTAGAACTCATTCTCTCCCTCCTAATATTCTGTTCTCTCTCTCAAAATTATGGAAGAGTTGGACAACTCATAAAATTCAAGTATTCATTTGGAAGCTTATGTTAGATTCCTTCCCTTCTAAAGTAAATCTCATGAGGCGTGGTTTAAATCGTTTGAATAATGATGGGTTGTGTGGCTTTTGTGATCATCATTTGGAGGATGCTGAGCATCTATTTCTCAAGTGTCCTGTGATTGATATAATTTGGAAGTCTATTTTGGCTTGGTTTGATATTCCAATTTCTTTACCAAGTGTTATTCAAGATCATGCTTTGTGTTTTTCCGGGTTAGTAAGAGGCAAGAAAAGGTGGAAGGCGATGTGGGCTATGACAATATGGTGTATTTGGAAACAACGTAATCGAATTATCTTTGTGCAACCAAGTTTTGATTTTGACAAGGACATTGAAGAAATTAAATTGAAATCTTGGCAAGGTCTAGCAACATATTCTACTTCTTCATGTTTTACCTTCGTCTCATGGCACTTTGATCCAATAGAGAGCTTAAAACTTTTGTTCTTGTAATGGAATGTGTCTCCTGTAGGTTTTGGTAGCTTTTCTATTAGTTTTTTCTTTTCTTCTTCCTGTGTGGCTGCTGCTTCTTTAGCAGTTTTTGTTTTTGACGGTATTGATGTAATCTTCTTATTGTCAATGGGTTGAGCACCCCGTGTGCTTAATTAATTGACTCTTGCGCTTATCAAAAAAAAAATTTACTAGAGATGAAAGAGTAAAAAACAACAGAACAAAGCCTACCCTGGAGGAAAATAAAAAAAAAGCATTACTATTGGAGAAACAAAATGAAATGAAAAGATAAGAACAAAAAGAAACAGGAAAGCCAAAACAAAAGCTATAAAGCTGCTATTAGGATTGAGCTAGTTGTGTGAAGATGTTAGATTCATATTTGTACTCCCATTTGTACCAAAAAGAAAATATTAGCTGTAAGTGCTCCCATTTCTTTTTTCTTTTTTTTTTCCGATTCGAATACAATATATATAAATAAAATACTGATTTTTTTTCATCTTTCTTTTATTATAGGAAAAACAAGTCATATGACTATAGAATGCCTCCCACATTGACACGTGTCCTGTTTTTTTGTTTTCCATTTCTGCCAAAACAAAATGAGACTCATCATTTGCTTTTTGAGGGAAAATTGAAATTTTGAATTGAATTTAAATTTGGAAAAAAAATGGAGTCTCTCACACGCAGACTCTCCTTTTTCTCATGCAAACTCTTCCTTCTTCTTTCTCTCTCTCTCTTCTTTCTTTTACTTCCATGGATTCCATGGATGATGACTTCTCCTAATTCTTCTTTTTTTTTTTTTGCCTTTCTGTTGTTGTCTTTACAATCATGAAGCTTTCTTTGTTTTTTACCTTTTGACAATGACATCAAGTGAACGAAGAATGTGGCGGCCATGTAGTGGGTGCGGCCATTGTACATCTAGCTGGTGGAGGTGAACATGAAGGCGACTTTGCTGTTGGAGTAAAGGACCTAGAAAAATTTGTCATCGTGGGAGAAAGCAGCGTGGTTAGGGTTTCAGACGGTGAGTTGGAGGTTGCCGCTACAGAGATGAGCAAACGACGATGGTGATGGGTAAACTCCTTTATCATAGATAGAGTATATTAGCCTAATTGTAAGAAAAACATCTCTCTTCTCCTGCTTTGGCATTAGGGTTTGTCTCTGCATTTCAACTTTCAACACAAATTCCTCCACTCCTTTTGGGATTCCTCCACTCCTTTCGGTTCTCGCGGTGCTTTCCTTCTTCACTGGAGATTCAATTGAAAGTATAGCTACCAGTACGTTTATTCTTTCAATATTTTTTATATGGACTATTTTAATGTTTATTCTCTTATTTCGAATGCTTCTTTTGGTGTTGTTGTGCTTTTCTTATGAAACATGGTCTGATTTGCCCCTTATGTGATGCTCACAACGTTAGGAACTTCCATGGAAGCACTTGAAGCTCACATGGTTACGAACTTCCATCGAAGCACTAGAAGTCAACAGAACCATGATAATGCCTTATCTTTGGCTTTGTTGCATGATTTCATCTTAGGAATTATTGTATTATATGAGGCTAAATTTAAAATCAGCTTTATTATTTGTTGCTCTATATGGATATCTGGAAGGTGAGTTATAGGGTGGTCCCTTTGAGTTTGGAACCACCATGGTTTCCATTATGTTACACCACTCATTACAATGAATTTTATCAATTCAACCGTTGAATTGGTAGTTTATATGATGCAGATTAATTATATAAAAATTTAGACAGTTTGAAAACGGTTTGATATTCCATCGAACTGTTTTTTATATGAACGTATAATATATACTTAAAATATCTGTGGTTAAATTACATACCTACAAATTTCAAATCACTTAAATTTTCACACAGTTAATCTACAGTATCTAAATTTTCAATCCAACGGTTGAATTCGTGAAATTATATCTTTGAGCCATAGTGGACCATGGTGGTTCTCATTTTTTAGAGACTACCTTAGACACAACCTATCTGGAATTGATCCCATCATTTTGCATTGACTCTAAATCTATGTTGTGTTTGTTAATTGGTGACATTATTATTTTTACTTTGGAGATGGGAGAGATTATTAAATAGTATTGGATGCACTTTTTCTGATTTGTATGATGTAACCTTCATTGAACTATTTAATGGAACTATCAATCTCAGGTATGCTAATTTTTATAATTGAGTTGTTTTATGTTGTTATGAGATATAAGTGACCGAATTGAGATACAGAGGAAGTAATAGAGATTTAATTCGTGTGTGATTTTATTATTCTTGGTTTATATCGTGTGGTCTGAGGTGAAGTTTTTGTCAAATTTATTTTATTTTGCATATCAATGTATTTATAATCAATAAGTTATTATCTACTACATATATGTTTCTTGTTGTAAAAATTAGAAAGGCAACGTGGTGTAAAAGCCTAAGACGCGTGAAATCATACTGTACTTAAGGGTTTATCCGACAATAATCCGCAAACTCCTAGGATATATAACAAGCTCATCCGATATGCAAACGGGATACAAAACTGGCGAGAGACAATTGATTATATAAACCAGGAAAAAAGAGATTAAGTGAGAAAGAGAGAATGAGAGAGCTTGTTCTTCTCCACTTGGGAGAATTGGGGCTTATTCTTTTATAGAGATCAAAACCGTTAATTCCTAGGAGAGACGTTAATTTCTATACTTGGACGGTTGGATAAATATGGAAGGTAGTGATAAAAACTAAGTTTGGTAGGTGTCGTTAAAATCGAGGTTAATTTAAACTTTTGAAATACTCAAAATATACAACAATCCTCCACATATTTTAAAATTATAAGTTTGAACAAAGGGTTAGAATGAAGTATTTCTTGGGTTATCTCATTGTGCGTAATAGTTTTGAATCTGGTGTCTTTTGTACTATGAACGAGTCCTAGATTGATGAGACTTAACACACAAGTGAATTGGTGAGCAAGCTCTATGAACCAAGACACTTTGGCGTGTGCTAGAGGTCTATCAACCATATTGTACCCCCACAATTCTTGCTATTATCGTTGTTTTGTGCAAATAAGCCATGCACGCACCCGATATTCATGAGTGCTCTAGAGATTTTGCCATAATCTCATGCAAGCAACCCCACTTAACACTCATATAGGTGATTTCATCACATGTATGCTGCAACTCATACACCACCCATAATGATAAGAAAGAGAGTTAGATCTAGCTTCAATTGAGGATCATTACAAGAAAAAGTTCGATTTAGCAACCGAAAAAATTGATCACCGCAAGCTGAAAAACGGTCGCTAAACACTGCGCTGACCGAATTGGAGACCGAAAAGTATCGGTGGACCAAAGCTAGTCACTAACTATGCGGCAACCGATTTGAATTCGGTCGCCAAGCAATGACCGAAATTTTCCGTAGCCGGTAAATAAAAATCCGTCGCCAAATGCACTAATCAAATGGCACATTATTTTACTTTGCGACCGATAATTCGGTCGTCGGAAATTAAAAATCCGTTACTAGTATGTCATTTCCATCACTATTTCGGTCACTAATAGACCTTTTTTTTCAGTTTCGGTCGCTTGTGGAATCTAATTCGGTCACTAGTAGTGGTTAATTCGGTTGCTAACCGTAAAAAATTGGAAAAAATACTCTATTTTTTCACCCCCAAAATCTCTTGTAAAACACCTAAAAACAGAAAATTGTTCCCAAACATTATATGTTTAATATTTAATGCCATTGATCCAGAAAATCCAAAATTACACACCAAAATATCAATAACACATAAATTCATAAGTAAAATACATAAAACTAAATATAAATGTCAACTAATAATATAACAGTGTTCCTAAATTCATAAGATAATATAGTCTAATTCTAGCTAAGGTGTATCACCCATTGATAGTCTCGGTCTTTCTCGATTTGGAACTATCTTTTCTTTTTCTCACTCCACAACATCTACTAATTTGAATTTATCGAAATCACATAGAAACGATTCACAGAAGGCGACACCCACTGAATTAAGCTACAAATTAAACTCATTCCGCTTAAAATGCAATCATAACACCTCACACTACTCCAATTTCACATTCATTCACTCCCATGGCCAAATTTGGTTCCAGAAACAATTCCCGCAAGCTCAAATCCGTCGCCACCAGTTTGAGATCCCTTAACTTCCCCAAAAACCCCACTGCCACCTTGGCTCCCAACTTGCTTCATCATCCTTCGTTTGGCGCCGCAGCACACGATAAGATTCTCCTGGTGACAGGTTCTCAGCCGAAACGGTGCCATAACCCGATCGGCGACCACCTGCTGTTGCGGTTTTTCAAGAACAAGGTGGATTACAGTCGGCTGCACAACTACGACATATTTTACAACAACGCGCTTCTGCATCCTCAAATGGACTCTTATTGGGCCAGTATCCAGCGATTCGGGTGGCGATGATGGCCAGCGATTTGGGGAAGCAAGAAAGGAGGCGCAACGATTTTGGAAAGGAGGAACAACGCAACTTTTAGGGTTTTTTTTTCTGCAATGTGAAGAGGAAGGAAATGAAATTAATTTGCCAACAGTGATCGAATTTTTTTTATTGCAGTGACCGAATAATTCTGTCGCAAAATTTAAAACTATGGTGACCAATATTTTTAGAGCGGCGATGGAAAATAATTGGTGGCGAATTACACAATTATTTAATTTTAAAAAAATGATATAGTGATCGATTTAGCATCTAATTGGTGACCGAATTTTCCAATCACCGTTTCGGTCGCCGCATAGCATAAATTCCATATTTATGAATTCAGTCACTGGTCCGATCCTATGTGCGTCGCCGACGGCGACTGGACGTTTTCGGTCACTAACTTCGGTCACTGTTTAAACTTTTTCTTGTAGTGGATTTAGAATCACGATCAAGAGTAGAAGAAGCAAGCGGAAGAGTGAAGAATATGGATCGCCACCCTAATTTAAGGAATTGAAGATAAGATGATGAAAACTCACCAAGTTAATCCTAGAATCAACGATAATAATCGAACATCGCCATTCTAATCATGGATTAGAGATAAAACCTTGAGTAATTCGCCACATTGGTGTGAAAACCAATGATAAGAATCATAAGTTCTTGAAGCCCTAAGGCTAAGAACCCTTAGAAAACTAATTCTCTCAAAAACTCAATTCATTATCTTCAAAATCTAAGTTTACATAAGTCATAAAGGTATTTATAAGCAACCTAAAGCCCCTAAAACGCTGAATCTCGCAAAACAGGGTCAGGGAGCGCGTAGCACGCACCACAAACGCGTGCGCATGCATGCTGCTTCATCAAGAGCGCGTTAGCATGCCATGATTGGCCGTTTGAACGCAAATTTGAGGCATACTTGCTGCCTCCTTGCGTGTGAACACCCCAGGGATGTGTTTGAACGCAAAACCTGGGTCCTAGGTGCTGTCTTGGCGCGTTTGAACGCGCTATTGGTGCGTTTGAACGCGCAAACTACAAAAATCATCAACTAAACATGTCCTAAACTCTAAATAAAGTTCCTAATAGCCCATTACATGTTTGGGATCAACTTATTACAAATTGAAAAGATGATTAAACCCTAAAAAAAGTCTTCAAAACTTGGAGTCTTTGAGGCTTCCAATCCATGCTCACATCACCCCCTCCCCCTTAAAGAGGATTCGTCCTCGAATCTATAGGTATGCCAGCTACAAAAGAAAGGAATGAACAATGAGCAAGTTACAAATGAAGATAAACACCCGGATCAAACACAAAAATTATAAATTTCCCAAGCGGCTTCAATGTAATCAAACAAGAGAACTCACTTCAAATGAGAATATGTATGCAAGAGTCTCCACAACTCACAAACACAAAGGTAAAAGCACAACTTGGCACCTTTGGAAAGTGGCTCAAACCAAAACAAGTGTAATCATAATGTAAAAGGTGCCCAAAAGGTAAGTGTGAAGGACAACTTGCAAATGTAGAAATGATGGGAGATTTCTCATGCAAAAATGCATCACCAACAAGATCCATGAAAATACCTCTCTATATATCACAATTAAGCATAAGGTATTATTCAAACAAAGAAACACAAGATTGCTAAATGTGATTATCCGAAACCTATGCACCGATAAGGAAATGGATCCAAATGACAAATGATTAAGAATTCAAAAAGATGGAAGAGAGAATTATACCTTATGAAGCTTGCTAATGAAGGTAATGCAATATTGAAAAGCAAATCCATATCTTGCTTAGCCAAATATTTACCTCTTACTTCCTCAATTGAAGCTCATCATTAACCTTGAAAGTAGACAAAGCTTGACAATGAAGATCATTAGTGATCTCAAGGGTAGAAATATTAGTATCCAAAGGAAGGAAAGTTTTTTGGGCACACTCAACATCCTCTACCTTACTCTTATTGATACTAGAATCATGATCTTTCCTTATGCCAAGCACAACATCTTCACACTCTTTAGTACCTTGGACAAGCTTTCTTTTCAATTCATACATTCCTTTTGAAAGGTTATCTAAAAATTGATGTTTGAACCTTTCCCTTTCATCTCTTAATTTTGACTCTCTCTTCAACATTTCCCGATGCAACTTATGAGCCTCCTCGCCTATAGCATAATCCCTATTCTTCTTGGAATGCTTCCTAGCATGATAACCATCAATACTAGTATCTCTAGAATGCCTAGTATATGCATCACATGTAGCATGTCTAGTATGAGTTTTATGACTAGGATGAGTAACATACCCATTCAATCCAAGCCTAAAACATTTATGACAATTATGCTAGGAATGTCTAGCATCATACTCATGAATATAGGAAATAGGAGTACTACCTCTTTGATGTCTAGGTTGGGCTCTTACATGCTTTCCATGAGAGTCATAATCATGATGCATGGATCTTCTTGCATGGTGTGCAAAGGCTCTATCAAAGCTTCTATCAAGCACTTTATCAAAGTGACTAGCCCAAGCTTCCATGGTGACAAATGTCCACAAGAAAATACAAAACACAAACTACAAATGTAGTGAAAAATACAAGGAAACAAAGAAAATCCTATATAGCCAAGTAGCCAAACTAAACCAAAAATAAGAAAATTATACAACAAATCAAAAGTGAAAAATAAAAACTACCTAAGGACCTCACAAACTTGCATACAAACTCATCGAGAGGATCCCTCAAGTATGAAATAAAGTCACTCGTGTATCACTCAATTCAAAGGCTTTTTCCATAAGGAAAACACTCTTGCCTTTTGCCACTCCCTATCCTCTTGAAGAGAAATTAGCAAAGAAGACTAGAAAAACTCAAAGTCCTATCTATTCTTCCCAACTTGTATGGAACGAAGGTAGCAAACTACTCAAGAACTTAGCAATAACACTAGAAAAGAGTGACAATATAGGAGTACAAATGAAGGAACAAACTCAATGAAAAAACTTAGAGGTCAATGAAGACAATCAATAAAACTAGACTCAATCAAGAAAAGCAACTCAAAGTGCAGTAAAAGAAGAATGTGACAAAGGTACAAAAATGGAATACTAAAACAACACACAAGTCAAAGAAAACAAAGATGCTAGATAGGATTCACCAAAACGAACAAGTAATGTATATAAATAGCACTCATATGTATAATAGTGGAATGTATTATGAAATGTGACCAACAATGTGAAGAAGTGCAAGCTAAAAATCAAGAATGAACAATTGTATATGAACTATTTCTTTTTACTTTTTTTTAATCACTTTTCATTTGCAATGTCTTTCTATGCTATTTCTCTTTTCTCTTTTTTTTGTATGTATATTGCTCTTTTCAATTTTGCTCTTACTTTTTTTTGTACTTTCTATTTTCTATACACTTTTGCCTTGCACAAACAAATAACACAATTGAATCACCTAATCACAAGAATTGACCAATGAATAAATCAAGAACAAATGACGCAAAGTGTTAAATGGTTTGTATGGAGAAAAGCAAGCTAACAAGAAATATGTGGCACAAAAACAACACAATTGTAATGAAAATACATGGACAAATAGATACAAGAAAGAAAGAAAGTGTGACTCAAACACTATACTCACTTAGGCATTTTCACAAACATCTAGTGTATACAATGACACAGAAACCCAAACACAAGAGAATCAACAAGTAGGCTCAAAAACAGAGGGGATATTGGCGCATCAACAAGGTTATAGGGAATATCAACTCAATTTTTGAATTCACACATCAAGATCACAAGAATCAAGCCAAGAACATCAAGAACAAGCAAGAACACATATGAACAAAAGTGTAGAAAATTTGCAATCAAGACTTGTTCCTAAGGTTTTCCATCATGTAGAATCCAAATTTCAACTCAAAATCAACAAATTCCCAATGGATCATGTAGAAATTGCATCAAAATACAGAAAACGAAAATTAGGGAAAATGATCCAAAATGCACAAAAAAAAAACAGATGATGAATGGGGAACATGAATTCAAGCCCAATTTCATCAAATCAAACACAAATAGGGCTCAAATAAACCAAATTCCATCCATAGAGTCAAGATAAAGAAGAAATTTGAAGATTAATCGGTGGAAAATTGAAAAATTACTTCAAATTGAAGCCCAAGACTTCATGATACCAAATGATAAGAAAGAGAGTTCGAACTAGCTTCAATTGAGGATTTAGAATCATGATCAAGAGTAGAAGAAGCAAGCAGAAGAGTGAAGAAGATGGACGGCCACTCCAATTCAAGGAATTGAAGATAAGATGATGAAGACTCGCCACGTTGATCTAAAATCAACGATAAGAATTGAAGATCTCAACTCTAAATGTTCATGGTTGTATAATAAATGTTACTACCTCTCTTCAAAAATATAACCACTTAGACATTTTTCACATAGCTTAAGAAAAGTGTTTTTGTGTTGATTTTTAAAAAATATTTACAATTTTACCCCTAAATAAATACAACCCACTATCTTGGGAATCAACAATATTAGTAGTGGATTACTTTATTAAATAATAGTAAAGTTGAAAAACATTAATAAATACACCATGTATTTTGTGTAGGTGTTTATAATATGAAAAATAAACATATATCTTACCCTAGGTGCTTATATTTTGAAACAGAGGTAGTATGTAATTTTCTATTATACTCTTTTTGTTTCATATTATAAGACCATTTTAGACATTGTTGGTTTTTCAAAATATATGAACCCTTACATGGTTCTAGGAGTCTTTAATATTTTTTTTTTCATGTCTATCCCTTTAGAGTTAATGAACTATTTAAATTGATAGTAGAATATAATTAATGTTTTGATGAGAAATCAGAGAATAAGGGTATATTTGAAAGATTGTGTATTTTTTTAAAAAATTAATACATTGAGTTCATTACATGTTTATTATGAGAATTTGGGTTTGGGCATAACTCACTCCCAGAAGCTAGTTCATAGGAGGAGGATTGCCACACCACTTATATACTCTATGGTGGCCCTCTTTCTAGTCGATGTGAGACATGATCTTAACATTTATTAATAAGTTTAATTGTGAAAATAAGACATTATAATATTAATCGGAGGGAGTACCATTATTGGAATTTACATCAATTAATGGTTTTCTTAGGTTAAATTTATAAACTATTTAGAGGAGAAAAAGTAATACATGTTTTTTCTTGAACTCCTTATGTGATTAGAAAAAAAAATATTTTTTTAAAAAAATTATGAATGATAAAAAAGAACGGATGGAGTAATATGTTCTCATATTATATGTTAGTTATGTTCATCTCTTCAAATAAGGTTGCACTACTTGAATGCTACTCATTAGCCACGGAAATATCCGTGGCAAAAAAGTTATTTCCGTTGCTAATATAGATTTTCCGACGGATTAGCGACGGCCATCGAGCCGTCGCTAAAAGTGGTGTCGCTAATATTTCTGACGGACAAATCCATGGCAAATTTGCGACGAAAAATTCCGTCGCAAATTTGCCACAGATATTTCTGTCGCAAATTTTCCACAGTTATTTTCTTGGCTATGTTTTTTTGCGCAAATATTTGTTTTTGGCGCCACTTATAATCCGTCTCTAATTTATGTTTTCGACGAAAATTTCCGTCGCAAATTTGCCACGGATATTTCCATCGCAACTTTGCCACGGCTATTTCCGTGGCTAACTTTTTTTGGCGTGAATTTTTTTTGCACCATTTTAGCCGCTCTAAATAAGGTTTGCGACGGTTTCTATCGCAAATTTTCCACGGATATTTCCGTCGCAACTTTGCCACGGATACTTCCGTGGCTAATTTTTTTTTGCGCCAAATGTTTTTTCGGTGTAACTTTTGTGCCGTCTCAAAATCATTTTGCGACGGAAAATGTCGTCCCTAAATTTTTATTTTTTTTAAAAAGAGCTTGCAGAGCATGAGCTCCTCGGTCAGAAAATCAAACTGAACATTGAGAAGAAGAAAGAACGGTTGAGAAGAAGAAAGAAAGAATGAAAGAATGAAAAAAATTAAGAAATAAAGAAAGAAAGAAAGAATAAAAGGATGAACGAGGAGTGCCTCACATCGAAGTTGGTGGCCGCCGGAGATGGAAGTCATTGGAGTTGGTGGTCACCAGAGATGAAAGTCATCGGAGTTAGAGCTTTGCTGGAAGTCATTGGAGATGGATGTGTCGTGAGGTGTAGGGTGGTGTTAGAAGAGTGATTAGAAGAAATTATTGGAAGAAGAAGTAGTGAATGGAAGAAGAGGAAGAACAAATGAATAAATAGGAAGAAATATAAGAAAGAAATGACGAGATTAAAAAGAAACAACGGTTGGGATCTCGTTAAGGTTGACCCGCGTCAGTTGCAATCTTCCAATCAAATTTTGACACATGGCGTTAAAACATAGCGACGGAAATTTTCGTCGCAAATATTTTCGAAATTCTTTTTAAAAAAATTTGTTCAACAGTTAGCAATGGAAATTACCGTCACAAATTAGCCACGGAAATTTTTGTCGCAAATATTTTAAAAAAGTTAAAAAATAAATTTTTTGTTCAATAGTTAGCGACGGAAATATCCGTCACAAATTAGCCACGAAAACTTTCGTCGCAAATATTTTTGAAAATAAAAAAAAAATTCAACAGTTAGCGATGAAAATTTCCATCGCAAATATTTTTCGAAATTTTTTTAAAAAAAATTTGTTCAACAGCTAGTGACAGAAATTTCCATCGCAAATTAGCCACGGAAATTTCCGTTGCAAATATTTTTTAAAAATTTTAAAAAGTTAAAAAATAAATTTTTTGTTTAACAGTTAGTGACGGAAATATCCGTTGCAAATTATCCACAGAAATTTCCGTCGCAAATTAGCCACAAAAATTTCCGTCGCAAATATTTTCAAAAATTTTAAAAAATGAAAACATAATTTTTGTTCAACAGTTAGCGACAGAAATTTTCGTTGCTAATTAGGGACGGTTAGGTCCGTCGCTAATTAGCGACGGCTAGGTCCGCCGCCCTATCTACCCTTTTTGTTTAAAAAAATAAAAAAATTATATCATACCGACCAGTTTGATAAAGCTTGGACCGTTGCTAATTAACGACGGCTAGGTCCGTCGCCGCCTCTCCCCTTGTTGTTTAAAAAAATAAAAAAATATCATACTGGCCCGTTTGCGATGGCCTGGACCGTCGCTAATTAGCGACGGCCAGGTCCGTCGCCAATCTTCCCTCCTTAAATGAAAAAAAATTCCAAAAAAAACTCCATCCCGCTTTTTTCATGTTTGTCTCCTGTTTCCAGCTCTATAAATACAAAGCGAAAGTGCTGAGGGAGATTGCAAAAGTACTGTGAGCAGAACATCAGATTTCTAAGGTATAGAGGCAGAAAAATCTGACCTTTCTCTATGGTTTTTTCTTTTTCACATGAATATATAGTTTATTATATTTCTGTGTTATTTTTGCAAAAGCACGCACACTACTTAACATAGTGGTACAGGAAGCAATAGCGAGAGGAAACAAAATCCAAACACAAAATTGGATACCCTCTGTGACGTAGCTTTGGCGAATTCTGACTTGTTTCGCATTAATGTTGCTATTCAACCAACAGACACTACAGAAAACAATGAAAACCAAATTGCAGAAAATTTAAATCTCACCTATGTTGAAAATCCTCCTGTTACGACCACCCCCACCACCACAATAGGTACCATACATGTAGCTTCAACTGACGAAAATGTCCCTCAAGGATCTCAGTCTCAAATCTTTATGGGCTCGTAAAACAATGTTATTATTGATTTATTTTCTACAATTATCTTATTTTCAGTCTTGTTTTGTTTTGTCGAATTTTATTATTTTCTTAATATGTCTCTTTTTTAAATCACTATCTGATGATGTTTCTCTTTTGTTTTATTTTTTCTTCACAAATTATGTAAGTGGATGACACTATTTTTTTAATATAGCAAACTAGGGTCGGTTTATTTTGTATTTTGTATTTTGTATTTTGAATTGATTCTCCATGTGTATGTGCTTAACCCCTTAGTTTGCAAAATAATATTTTTTTACAAAAAAAAAAAGCAATTATGAACATTTTAAAGATATTTATTTGTGTTTTTAAAATTAACCAGAAAAAAAAATAATTAAATTTTTAGGGCATGTTTAGGTACTGATTTAACATAGTTGGGTTGTTTGATTTTGAACTTATCTTCTTTTAACAAAGAAAAAAACTTTTGGTCCTTCAGCTAAAAATTGATTATTTCAAAAGACAAAAAAATTGCTTCTCATAGTAAATATACCAAAACAAAAATTGATTATATTTCAAACAATTGATTAGTGTATTGTTGATGTAAAATTATTTCGAAAAGGCTGCTATAAATATCTATCCTTTATCATGACTTTATTAATATTGCATTTGCAATTGTAGGATCAATTAGCAGAAATTCCAGCAATAGTTACACATCACCTAAAGAATACATCTGAAAAACAAATGGCAGAACATGAGAAAGAAAAGCTACTCATGAATGGTAACACCATACTCATCTTACTTTCTTTCTTATTTTTTATTGGCACATTCTCTTTGCTATTTAAATTCTTAGTTTGTGTGTAAGACTTTAATTTTTTTTTCTCTTTTGAGTTTAATTTGTGTTCACTTTCACACTAGAAATTAGTTTTAATGGGGATTAACATAACACAAGAAGAGAGTAAATAATAATAATAGGGAGTTTATTAATTCAATAATATATTTGTGGGGGGTTTTTCAACTGAAGTTGAAAAGAGCAAGCAGGCTGCCAGAGTCAATTGGAATGTACCATTCTCGATCTATCAAAATCCAAATCCTTATGCAAACTCATTTCTAGGTATGTATGTATCAAGGCATGCATGTGCACCCGCACACACATCTTTCTGGTTTCTAAGAGGTTTTTATCCCAATGTTATTAGAGATTTAATTTCATAGCTAAGGTGTCTAATAGTTGCATTAATAAATTAATAAAGATAATAGAACATTCTACTTTTAGATTGCTACGCATAATCTATCTTTTATCCAATGTACAAAAAAAAAATATTTAATGTTAAATATTTAAAAAAACCCGCTAAATATAGTGGCGAACAAGCATAATTTTCACATGAGTAAATCATCACTTTAATCAGTTTAATAAGAAAAGAAGTCATCACTTTAGTTTGACTCTTTATTTTTTAAGAAGTTTCACTTTTAGTCCTTTATTCTCTTTTAAGTTTTTTTATTTTTTGCTTTCTTCCGTCTTTTGTTGAACTAATATGAATTACTTTTCTACGAAAAAAAGACTGAAGTAATATTTTTTTCTCAAAGTTAAGAACTAATATATGAATATCTAATATGACTACAAAAATTGATTTGAAATGAAATTTTTTTAAAAGATAAAGACTAAATTATTATTTACACTCATTTGTTTTTCACTTGGACACACTTGATTCTAATTTTTCGTTGACAGGGATGAATATGGCTCCGAAGTATAGTAGTGGACCATTTGAGAGTCTGTTGCAAAAACAAAATGGGAAATTGGGCATGGGTAGCAAAGTTCCCACAACTATGAATTCTCAACATTTTCCAGACCCCTCTTTGCAGCTACCAAAAGAGACAATTCCATCCAATTTCCGTATTCCAAGCAAGAACAGAAAAGAAAAACTGGTCCAAGACATGCATAGCCCCATGATAGTGGACCCTCAATTCAACCCCGAACCATCTAGACCCGTCAATCCAACTGTTGGAAACATATGCTTTCCAACCATGCCCATGCCTATGCCGAACATGGCAAGCGAATCGAGGTACATATAAGTTATAACTTTTCACTACAAGAATGTGCCACTTTAGCGACAAATTATTTGCGACGGAATATATAACTTTTGCGAAAAATATATAACTTTTGCGACGGAAATTTCCATCGCTAAGTGGCGGCATTTGATTTTTTTTTTAAATATCAGGGGTAGCAAAAAAAGGCCCGTTTTGATTTTTTTGTTTTTTTGTTTTTTTTCGCAACGAGTAGTAGCGACGGACTGGGCCGTCGCTAATTAGCGACGGGCCCAGCCGTCGCAAAAAACCTTTAAAAAAAATTTCAAAAAAAAATTTGAAGTTTTTTTTTGGTGTTGGTGGTAGCGACGGACTGGGCCGTCTCTAATTAGCGACGGACCCAACTGTCGCAAAAAAACCTTTTTAAAAAAACATTTCAAAAGAAATTTTTTTTGGTGTTGGGGGTAGCGACAGGCCCAGCCGTTGCAAAAAAACTTTTTTTTGATGTTGGGGGTAGCGACGGACTGCGCCGTCGCTAATTAGCGACGGGCCCAACTGTCGCAAAAAACCTTTTCAAAAATATTTTTTTTGGTGTCGGGGGTAGCGACGGATTGAGCCGTCGCTAATTAGGGACGGGCCTAGCCGTCACAAAAAAACCTTTTAGAATGTTAGTGACGGATATTTCCGTGGCAAATTAGCCACGGATATTTCGGTCGCAAATTAGCCACGGATATTTCCGTCGCAAATGTTAGCGACGCCACTTTTAGCGACGGCTCGATGGCCATCGGTAGTCCGTCGAAAAATCTATATTAGCGACGTAAATTGCTTTTTTACCACGGATATTTCCGTGGCTAATGGGAAACATTCTTGTAGTGTTTGTATGTTGCACCCTTTGTTTTCGCAATTTTTTAACCTATATATACTAAACCCTAATTTTTCAATTTTTAATTAGTATATATTGGATTTTATCTCTTACTATTACTCTTTTCATTGAGTCCAAACCCAAATTCAATTCAATCTTATATCATTTTTTGTTTTTTTTTTAACTTGCCATTTGAACTGAGGGTCTCTGATTATCCACGACAAGCAAGTAATATGGAAAACATGGATGAAAGGTATATTGAGATTGATGCCATGAAAAATTCAAATTATTGGATTGAGTGGAATGCATTCATGATTGCGAACCTTACTTGAACTAATCAAGAAAAGTTGGAAACCATGGAAGTTTACATCTCTCATCTCAAAAAGAAAGCACAGAGGGACAATTTCACACAAAATGAGGAAATAAGATCCTTGAAGATGAATACTATTAATTTAGAGGAGAACTTGATGAAGACACAGAGAAACTTGTGTACTCTTCAAGGAGTTGGAGCTTCTAGGTTCGCCGAGGCAGAGAAAAGGGCTCATATCGCAGCTAAGGTAGTTGACGAGTATCATGAGAAGGTGAAGAGTTTAGAGTCTCAAATGATGAAGGATGCCGCCCAGACAATTGAAAAGGTGAAGAGTTTAAAGACTTAAATGGCGAAGGATGCCCAGACAATTGAGTCTTTGAAGAGTTCTTTGGACGAATTGAATGAAAACCTCGGACAACAATTTGTTGACGGGTTTAATAAAGCAATTGAACAAGTGAAGTTGCTTTATCCCGATGTTGATCTCTCCGAGATTGGTTCATCCAAGAAAATTGTCAATGGAAAATTGGTTGGTGATGAAGATGATGAGTAAGTGTTTCCATGCTATTAAGAGTTTACTTCAATTTTAGGTTTTAAATTAGATTTTCCAATTAAAAAAGGGTGCAAATTAGGCCGTCTAATATGATTTGCAGTCATTTGGGAAATTTGGTGGATAAGGAACAAGGTAATTTTTAAAGAGGAAGTTTTTGATGTCGAGGAAGTGGTGGAATCTATTAAAAGAAGATCATGGGAATGGTTCAAATGCCGCACTTCAGGTGGACCAGAGGGTCTATCTTATGCTTGCTGGAGCGATAATCCGATGGTATGTCTACAATGTTGTGAGTAATACCGGGAGAATTTGTTCATTTTGTTTTTGAGTGTTTTGTCTTAAAGTCTGTTTGTTGTTATGAGAAGTGTGATGGGATTTGCCTGGAATTAATGCGAGATTAGAATTGTAGTTTTTTGGTTTATGTTGGGAATTTCTGGGCGTGAGGCTAAATTACTGGGTCCAGTGAATTGTTGGAATTATGGTAGTATTTCTATGTGCTATTAACAAATTACATGGTGGCAAATGATTTGTAAATTTAATTTTATTGTATTAATACAATTTGGTGCTTTCTATGGTATCATCTTTATAGAGATGGCACCATGTCATCTTATCCAATCATATAAAAAATTTGACATGAGATAATCAGAAATTTAATTAGTTCATATTTACTATTAAACCTTTTAGATTTAAATAGATATAAACTTGATTTTATTTTTTATTTTAATACTACTGTATATGTATCTCCATTTTTTTAATTAAATGTTTATATTTTGGCTACATTATTAAAGGTGTATTTGAACTCTAATTAATTAAGAAAAATGAGTTTTGATTTGTTAGAGGATAAATAAATTAATGGTAAATATTTTAATAAAGGGTTAAATATGTTTTTAGTTCATATAAAATAGGGTATTTTTATTTTTAGTCCCTATAAAATTAATTTTTGCATTTTGATCCCTATGAAATGAAAAATTGTTGTTTCTAGTCCTTGCGGTTAAGAAATTTCCTTTAAGTGCTGACTAGGATGGCAAAATGCCACGTGTCAATTCCACAGCAGATCTAAATACTTTTTTATTTAACATTTATATTAATTCATTATTTTAATAACAATAAAAAAGAATAATAATAAGAAAAAAAAAACAAGGCAAAGATTATCTTGTATAATCTCTGAATGGAAAGTAACAATAATAAATTAACGCAAATGATATTTAGTGCCTACAAATATTGTAAAAAGATATTGGAATGCGTAGTTTTTTTTTATTTCCGAGAGACGAAACAATGTGCTCTTATCATTATTTTTCTACTTCTAGTAAGCTTAACTAGTGTCTTAAAGACACTGTATATTAGGACCCATAAGTTAAATCTAAAATAAGTAGCTAGATTCTGCTCCTTCACCGCCTCAAACACTACTTTCCAAGCCATTTCAGCTATGTGGGCGTAGCTTTGAAGCCCAGGCAACGCGTCTCCTCTCTCAATCCCTTGAATAATCTCCACGTGGTCGATCAGTATGATTGTCATTGCACTTGTCTATCGTCACTCACTCGTACGAAACATAGAGAGACCTAGCCTTTAGAATTCACAAGATTTCTGTGTACACATCCTCCAACTTCGGTATGTGACACATGGCCTCGATGGAGTACATGTCGTCGAAGCTGTTATCAAACTGACATTTGGAGGAAAGTCTCGAACACGACCTCTCAGAGAGAGATGAGCCCTGCCTTATTGTTATGCAGCGTCGCTTAATTCACCGGGTACTCCTTAATTTTATGAAAATGGACTATTATCCCATTCTTCTACACGTCAATTGGAAGTTTACAGAAAAAGGAGAATGTGTCTAAAAGAGGAAGTGAGAGCTGGTGATTGCACTGTTATGAAAGAAAGAAGGGAGACAACTCGTGGGAGTAAAGTGGAGTCAGATTATATGTGTGCTTTAGTCACGGAAAAGGGAGAAGGGTGGAGGAAGAAGATGAAGATTTTAATTTTTTTATATTAATTCTTTTTATTATTAATAAAATAATGAATTAATAGTAATGTTAAATTAAAAACAAATATTTAGATCTAGTCTAGCATTGACATGTGACACTTCATCATCCTAGTCAGTACTAAAAGAAAATTTCTTAACAGTAGGGACTTAAAACTATATATTTTCATTTTATAGGGACCAAATTAAAATGCAAAAAATAATGTTTGACTTATAACTTGAGTTATACTACTCGGAATCCGGTGAAATCGGCGCCATTGGAAAGATAATGTTGAGCTCTACAACTCTATAGAAGACCTTCCAAAGTTTTCGATGTCTTATTAGAATAACTTAATCGATTAAGACAAATCTATCACCATATTAAATTATTAATCGATTAAGACTTCATCGTAATTGATTAACATATGCAAAATTGCAAAATTTCGGCTCTAAGAGTGTTGTAATCGATTAACTTACCCGATTAAGAACTTTCTGCTACAATATTAATTGATTAGGACATCATCTTAATCGATTAACATGTGTAGAACATAGAAGTTCATCTCCATGATGCTTCTTAATCGATTAACTCGTGAATGTTAATCGATTAACTCATCCCAAAACCTAGTGATCCGTCATGCCTTCAGGCATGGAGATCATGACCTTTGTTTTGGCTTCTGGCACGGTGGTGCTGCGTCTCTGGCCACTCATCTGGCGGTGAGGGTGGTGTACCTGCAAACACTCCAAAGCTTAAGTCAGAAGTAACACCAAGAGGGAGTGATATGAGTATTGGAATGAGCAAATATACCAAATGAAGATGAACCATAAGTATTTATAGAGATACGTGGATTACAAAAGTCAAACATGTCACTGTCTAACCTCCGTGAATTGCGGCGCAAGGTACGGATCCATAACTAACCCCCCCCCCACGTAGGGGAAATGGGCCCGGTGTATCATGTCAATTCTTCAAGTCGTGACTATCCGCGACATGAGGCCAACGACTTGTCTTGCCCACGTGGATTCATCACGTGACACATTCACGGGTTAGATCCGTAACACCTAGAATTTCACCTATCAACCTTATCAAACTCATCCCAATTCAATGCAACTCAAAAAGGATGCCTAATACACAATTAATCCCACCTTTTAACATTCAAAACCACATGCATTTCTCATTCCCCATTTCTAGTTCACAAACTAACCAAATCAATTAATCCAACATAGACTCACAATGCCACTCATTCTACAATAAACCAACAACACAATTTTAATATCCCAAATACTTCTATGCATTTGGCAATCACCAATCAAGCAAACCTTCTTACCAAACTGCTACAAATACTCCAACATCCATATCCAAATTTCCAAGCACAAGGGACATGTACATCACTATACACTTACATACCCTAATCAACTTCATCACAATTTCACAATCCATTTCTAAATTTAAAAGGCATACATATCACAAGGTACTCTTACAAGCCCAAACCAAGTCAAACCCAACAATTTACCCCGCATATTCACAAACAAGCATTCATTTGAACCTAAATCAAGTTCGTATTTCTACATAACATTATTTCAACACCAAGTTTCCAAAAGTCAACCTAGAATATTCTCATCTACCACAAAAAGGTTTCAATCCTAACCACATGCATACTCTACTTTCTAATCACCCTAATTTTGGGGGTTTTGGTGGGTTACCTCAACTTGGAACCCTAAGTCCTAAAATTCCCCTTTTCTTCAAGCTCTTCAACCTTAGTCCCCAATCTCCACTTTTTGGCACTTGATTCCCTTAGAAATTGACAAACCCAAGTTAGTAATAACCCAAAGGACTCAACCTTGTGGTTGCATGTTGGGGAAGAAGAAGAGTAGAAGGGATGGAGGTGTCTTACCCAAACAAGAAACTCCAAACCCTTGAGCTTGGGCAAGAAGGAGACTAAAGGAAGATGATCTAAGCCTTGAAGGTGAGGGGTTGAAGGGAGAAATTGCTTGATTATGGAGAAATTTGGAGAAGAAAAAGAACATGAGAGGGTGGAGAGTGAGGAAAGGGGCGTGCTTGTGGAGAGAGGAAGGTGAGCTTCTACGTTTTGCAACCAAGTCCCTCCATGGAACTTTTAAAAATTACAAACTAGTCCCTTCCCCCATTCCCATGATAATTGTAACTATGCCCTTAAATTCCCAAATTTCTTTTCAAAAGAGCCCCTTAGGGACTAAATTGATATTTTCCCAACTTAACTCTTAACTTGAGAATTTGAGGAATGTTACAACTGACAATAAACATAAAGGAATGACGGTAATCCCACGCAAAAGTAAAAGTTAAATATATTTTCATTACCATAAAATAATTTGGATCCTCTCATGTTTTTATCATAAAGTAATGGGCCTTACATAAAAAAATTATGAAAAATAAAAAGAACGGATAGAGTAATAAGTTCTCATATTATATGATATGTCCACCTCATCAAATAAAGTTGGAAATAAACCAAACCAACTCGATGAAAATTCGATATTTGATTTGTTAATTAGCTCGATGAGTTTGGTTCATAAACCAAATGAGCTGAACTTGAGCTAAGAATTAAGCTCGTTAATTAAATGAGCTAAACTACTTGAGTCAAGCATAGTTAGCTCGTTTGGTTCATGAACTAGCTCGATAAATTAAAAACATATAAAATTTTAAATAAACTTATATATTTTAATTTTTAAGATCATAAAGTATTTTTATTTTAAAATTTAACTTTACAAAATTTTTGCTTTGGTGTCAATTTGTAAAGATAATTCATTTTAATTATTTTTTTTATTTTATCTTTTACAATTATTTTATAATAATATAAAGAAAGTAAATAATAGTTTTATAAAGTTGAGAATTTACAGCTCATGAACCAAACCAAACCATTCGTGAACTTTAAACGAGCCGAGCCTGAGCTCAAAAATTAGTTTGAAAACAAACGCAATTTGAATTCGACTCAAGTAAATTCTTATTAAGCCGAACTGAGCTAAGGCTAGTTTGATTTGAGTTGGGTCATTTCCATCCTTATCTCAAAACATCACAAAAACCAAAAAGAGTATCCAAATATTCCATAAAATGTTAAAGATGAGAAATATATATGTATTGAAATTAATATGGCATTAATTATTATATAGAAAAATATTAACCCACATTGAAGAAAGGAGTTTGAAACGGAAAGTAGAAAAAGGAAATTGAAAATTTGGGAAAATAATAAATGTGATATTTGAAAAAATTAAAAAAAGAAATAGAAATAAAAAAAAATAGACATATACACAATTAGTTCATGTTTGTCTCCGGTTTCCAGCTCTATAAATACAAAGGGAAAGTGTCGAGGGAGATTGCAAAAGTACTGTGAGCAGAAAATTCTATCCGATCATTAGGTTTCCAAGGTATAGAGCTAGAAAAATCTGACCTTTCTCTATGGTTTATTCTTTTTCACATGAATATATAGTTTATTATATTCCTTTGTTATTTTTGCAGGCACGTACACTACTGAACACATAAATGGAAGGTAAAGGAAGCAATAGCGAGGGGAATCAAAATCTAAACACAAAATTTGATGCCCTCTGTGACGTAGCTTTGACGAATTCTGACTTGTTTGGCATTAATATTTCTATTCATCCAACAAACACTACTGAAAACAACGAAAACCAAATTGCGGAAAATTTAAATCCTACCTCTGTCAAAAATCCTCCAGTTACGCCCACCACCACCCCCACCATCCCCACCACTACCACAACAGGTACCATACATGTGACTTCAACTGACGAAAATGTCCCTCAGGGATCTCAGTCTCAAATCTTTATGTGCTCTGAAAACAATGTTGGCGTTTGTGAGAAACGGTTAGTAAATTATTTTATTCAATTTTATCGTTTCATATGTATGTTCTTTTTTTATTTATTTTTTAATTTTATTTTGTGTGCAGATCCATATCAGATGGGACAGAAGGGAGGGAAAAAAAGAGAAATTGTGTAACTGACATAGAAGAAGACAAATCTTTGAAGGTTATATATATATATATATATATATGTGTGTGTGTGTTATTATTGATTTATTTTTTACAATTATCTTATTTTCACTCTTGTTTTGTTTTGTCGAATTTTATTACTTTTTTAATGTCTCTTTTTTTAATCACTATCTGATGATGTTTCTCTTTTGTTTTATTTTTTCTTCACAAAATATGTAAGAGGATAACACTATCTTTTTAATATACCAAACTAGGTTTATTTTCTATTTTATATTCTGTGTTTTGAATTGATTCTCCTTGTGTATGTGCTTAACCCCTTATTTTGCAAAATAATATTTTTTTATAAAAAGAAGCAATTATGAAAATTCTAAAGATATTTATTTTTGTTTTTAAATTAATCACAAACGAAAAATCATTAGATTTTTAGGGCATGTTTGGGTACTTTTTGATTTAACATATGTTGGATTATTTGATTTTGAACTTATCTTCTTTTAACAAAGGATAAAGCTTTTAGTCCTTCAGCTAAAAATTGAACATTATTTGAAAAAACTTAAATATTGCTTCTCATAGCAAATATACCTAAACAAAAATTGATTATGTTTTAGACACTTAATTAGTGTAAGTGTGTTTTGTTGATATAAAATTATTTTGAAAAGGCTGCAACAAATATCTATCCTTTATCATGACTTTATTAAAACTGACATTTTCAATTGCAGGATCAATTAGCAAAAATTCCAGCAATAGTTACACATAACCAAAAGAATACATCTGAAAAACAAATGGCAGAACCTGAGAAAGAAAAACTACTCAAAAATGGTAACACTACTCATCTTACCTCCTTTCCTATTTTTTTTCCTATTTTTTATAGGTACATGCTCTTTGCTATTTAAATTCTTAGTTTGTGTGTAATATTTTTTTTTCTTTTTTGAGTTTAATTTGTGTGCACATTCACAGTAGAAATTAGTTTTAATAGAATTAACATAACACAAGAAGAGGGTAAATAATAATAATAGGGAGTTTAATTCAATAATATATTTGTGGGGTTTTTCAGCCGAAGTTGAAAAGAGCAAGCATGCTGCTGGTCAATTGGAATGTACCATTCTCAAGCTATCAAAATCCAAATCCTTATGCAAACTCATCTCCAGGTATGTATATATCAAGGCACGCATATGCGCACGCGCACACATATTTCTGTTTTTTAAAGAGGTTTTTATCCCAATGTTGTTAGAGATTTCATAGTTAAGGTGTCTAATAGTTACATTAATGAATTAATAAAGATAATAGAACATTATTCAACTTTTAGATTGCTACGCATAATCTATCTTTCATCCAATGTATAAAAATGAATCATTTATTTAATGTTAATTATTTAACCAAAACCGCTAAATATAGTGGCAAACAAGTATAATTTTCAAATGAGTAAATCATCACTTTAATTAGTTTAATAAGAAAAAAAAAGCATGCTTTAGTTTGACTTTTTATTTTTTAAGAAAATTCACTTTCTGTCTTTTATTCTCTTTTAAGTTTTTTTATTTTTTTAAATCATTAGTCCTTTGTTGAACTAATATGAATGATTTTTGTACGAAAAAAGACTAAAGTGATTTGTTTTCTCGGAGTTAAGAACTAATATATGAATATATAATATGACTACAAAAATTGATTTGAAATGAAATTTTTTTAAAGATCAAGACTAAATGATTATTTACACTCATTTGTTTTTCACTTGGACACATGTTGAATCTAATTTTTCCTTGACAGGGATGAATATGGCTCCAAAGTATAGTAGTGGACCATTTGAGACTCTGTTGCATAAACAAAACGGGAAATTGGGAATGGGTAGCAAAGTTCCCACAACTATAAATTCACAACATTTTCCAGACCCTTCTTTGCGGCTACCAAAAGAGACAATCCCATCCATTTTTTATATTTCAAGCACTAACGGAAAAGAAAAATTGGTCCAAGACATGCATAGCCCCATGATAGTGGACCCTCAATTCAACCCCGAACCATCTAGACCCGTCAATCCAACTGTCGGGAACATTCGCTTTCCATCCAAGCCCATGCCCATGCCGAACATGGCAAGCGGATCGAGGTATATATAAGTTATAATTTTTGTATGTTGCACCCTTTGTTTTCGCAATTTTTAACCTATATATACGAAACCCTAATTTTCAGTTTTTACTTAGTATATATTGGATTTTATCTCTTACTATTACTCTTTTCATTGAGTCCAAACCCAAATTCAATTCAAACTTATATCATTTTTTGTTTTTTTTAACTTGCCATTTGAACCAGGGTCTCTGATTGTCCACCGCAAACAAGCAATATGGAAAACATGGATGAAAGGTATATTGAGATTGATGCCATGAAAAATTCAAATTATTGGATTGAGTGGAATGCAGTCATGATTGCAAACCTTGCTCGAACTAATAAAGAAAACTTGGAAACCATGGAAGCTTACATATGTCATCTCAAAGAGAAAGCACAAAGGGACAATTTCACTCAAAATGAGGAAATAAGATCCTTGAAGATGAAGACCGTTAATTTAGAGGAGAACTTGATGCAAACACAGAGAAACTTGTGTACTCTTCAAGTAGTTGAAGCTTCTAGGTTCGCCGAGGCGGAGAAAAGGGCTGATATCGCGGCTAAGGTAGTTGACGAGTATCATGAGAAGGTGAAGAGTTTAGAGACTCAAATGGCCAAGGACGCTGCCCATACAATTGAGAAGGTGAAGAGTGTAAAGGCTCAGATGGCGAAGGATGCCCAGACACTTGAGTCTCTGAAGAGTTCTTTGGACGAATTGAATGAAAACCTTGGAAAACAATTTGTTGATGGGTTTAATAATGCAATTGAACAAGTGAAGTTGCTTTATCCTGAGATTGATCTCTCCGAAATTGGTCTATCCAAGAAGATTATCAATGGAAAATTGGTTGGTGATGAAGATAATGAGTAAGTGTTTTTGTCTTATTACGAGTTGACTTAAACTTATTTTAAAGAAATAATTATTTTTTATGTAATTTTTTTTAATAAAAGTAATTATTTCATATTGAAAATAAGTGTTTCTAAACATACGCTATTTCAACACAGATGATTTTTTGCGTGGAAGGTCCGTAATTCAGAATATAGAGTGAAGATTATGGAGGCAGCTGTGCCCTTAGCATCAGCTTTGTGATCTCTCTCTCTTTTGTCTTTTTTCTTTTTTTAAGTTGATGTTGCTCCTTTGGTTGGACAATTATTGGAGCATCTTCTAGTGTTTTTATTGTTGAAGTTATCTTCTAGATCATCTAGACATGCAATTTATTATGGCGATTTATTTGGCAATTTATAAATGTTGACTGAGTTTAATTTCTTAATATTATAGCTTTGCTATATAATTTCTTTCATAATATTATTGCTTTTCTTAAAACTTGTTCTCATCTTCTGATCTAACCCACTTAATCTTTACTATATTAATATTATTTTTATAGATCGGAAAGATTAATTATGAGGTTGATATTTAGGATAACAAGATTTTTTTTTTTTTGTAAAAACGAAAACATATGTAAGGATTAGCTTAATTTTTTACTTCCCTAAAACGAAAACATTAAGTATGATGTTACTACTATTAAAAAATCAATTATATGTGGAAATTTTTTTCGTCTCTCGAAAATATAAAAAGTTATACTTTCAAAATATGTTATCACATTGGTTCCTTAAAAGTTCCTTTAGGGCACTTGTTAGCATTTTTTTTCATAAAATTTTTAATCGTGCTTATTAGGTAAAGAAAATAGACTTTTAAAGTTAATTTTGTGACAAAATATAACTTTGAGCAAAGTGAATTAAAAAAATTAACTTTTTCAGCCAAAGAATTTAGTCGTAAGATTTGGATTGATAAATTTTTTAAATACATTATGTTTTTGAAGGGTAACTTTTATTTTTTTATCTACATCTTTTTCTCCAATTTGTATGATGGACGATGTGATAGCTAAAGAATATTGAGTTTAATTATCAACTCCGTGGGATATATATAATACCTCTTCTTCTATGATATATATTCAAAGGAGTGTAATTGTCAAAATGTGGTGAGCATGCAAAAGCTTCAAAGTCTCAAAAAAAAAACCCCCCTTTTTATTATATATAATCTTTAAAAATAATTTATTTTAGATGGAGAGGTAGGTGAAATGTTGCCTTGAATCTTCTTCATAGGAGTCCTGCCAATGAGTTTACCGGTAGGGGGTTGCGGCAAAGTGATCCGTTGGCTCCATTTTTATTTCTCTTGGTTGCTGAAGGATTTGGTGGTTTAATGAAGAGGGCATCATCGTTAGGATTTTATTCTGAAATCCTAGTTGGAAAGGATAGCATAGAAGTCTCATTTACAATTTGTTGATGGCACACTTATCTTTGGAGAAGCCTCTTGGGAAAACATTATAACAATTAAAGCAATTCTAAGGTGTTTCGAGGTTGTTTCAGGTTTGAAGGTTAATTTTCACAAGAGTATACTATTGGGG
The DNA here is from genome assembly GCA_037177725.1 of Cyamopsis tetragonoloba. NCBI lineage: Eukaryota > Viridiplantae > Streptophyta > Magnoliopsida > Fabales > Fabaceae > Cyamopsis > Cyamopsis tetragonoloba. The sequence continues at coordinate 69,121,004 of CM074119.1, forward strand.
AGAAATTGCTCTGAAGATCTCGTGCATGAAATGGCTCTGTATCTGAATTGTTTGTCTGGCTTTATCCCATTTTCATTTTTGGGAATTCATGTGGGTGCTAATTCTGGGAGAGGGAGTTGTTAGAAACCTGTTATTGATAAACTTGTAGGAAAATTATCTTCTTGGAAGCACAGGTTCTTATCCTTTGGAGGACGTATTACTCTCATTAAATCGGTTCTCTCATCTATTCTTATATTTTATCTTTCTTTTTTTAAGCTACCTGTTTCTAGGCTAACAATATTAATAGAATCGTGGGAAAATTTCTATGGGGAAGACATAGGGATGGAAGGACCATTGGTTGGGTGGGGTGAGACAAAGTTTGTTTGCTAAAAAGTATGGGAGGGTCGGGGCTCAAGGATTTGGAAATATTTAATGCAGGTTTGATTACAAAGTGGAGATGAAGACTACTTTCATGCCCAGGTAGCCTTTGGTGCAGGATTTTGAAATCTAGATATGGAGAGCTTACTTTCTTTGACCCTCAGCTACATCAGGGCTGGAGGAATAAGTGCTCTATATGGTGGAGAGATCTATGGAAGGTGAGTAATACAATCAAAGGAGATAACTTGAATTGGTTTGATAAAGGTGTGAGAAAGATACTAGGGAATGGTCGATTGACTTAGTTTTAGACAAAACCTTGAGTTGGAAATAGAATTTTGAGAGATGACTTTAAAAGGCTCTATTCTATTTCTAATGATAAAGAGGCAAAGGTTAGTGACATTGGTTTCTTGGAAAATGGAAGATGGGTATGGAATCTTTGATGGAGAAGAATTTATTTGAATGGGAAAACAACTACAAGAGGACTTGATAACATTGATTCAGCAGATCCCCATTATTAACCCCTCCTCAGAGGATAAATGGATATGCATTTTGTTACATCATGGTAGGGATCCTCTAGTAGGGACGCTACCACACCCACTCAAGCCCACACTCACCCACGAATGTCACGAGGATCTTAGTGATCTAGATTAGAGCCCAAAACAGAGCCCAAAAAACAGAGTTTCCAAAGATCTGAAGAATAAGCAAGCAGCCATTTTTGACAATGAAAGCTCATCCGTGAAAGTAAATCCCCAACTTCCAACTTCCAACCCCAACCACTCAGAAACTGTCGTGTGTCACCACATGTCACAGTCAATTGAGCCCTTAAAGACACTTGTCTGTTAACGGGCCAATCACTTTCTACCACGTGTCTTGTTGACCAATCAAAGCCCAATCATATTCTGCCACGTGTCAGGGTTGACCAAAAGTCAACATTCACATAAAAGTTTTATAAATTGCAAAAAGCCCTTGAACTTTTTGAAATTTAAGTTTAGTCCCTTTACATTTAGAAATTTCAGTAATAAGGACCTTCAACTTTCTAAAATTATAATTTAACCCCTATGGTTTCAAAAATTAGATTTTACCCTTATATTTTCCAGAATTCCCACAATATCCTATATTTTCCAAGATTACATAAACACCCGTATTTACCAAAATTCCAAAAAAAATACCCTAGCCTCTTACAATTACCTATTTACCCCTACCTTTCTTGAATCATCTTTTTGTCCCTTCTTTCACCAAAATTTCCATTTTAACCCTAAAATTACCATTTTACCCTTACCACCTAAAATTATCATTTGACCCCTAATCACTTAAAAATTACCACCTTATCCCTAGCCACATACAATTACCATTTTACCCTTAAACCACTTAACAATTGTCATTAACCTGAAATCCACAAACTTATACCTTTCATAATGTCTCCTAAAAAGCAATCCGAAATCACCATTCAAACTATTGAGTGGAAAGAAATGAATAGACAAATTCAAGAACTACAAGAGACGGTTGCAACAAACAAGAGATGCTCAATCAACGAGAAGAAATCAATGATTCTTCTGGGAGCGACTCTTCTTCCACTAGTAGTCGATACTCAAGAAGATCATTTTGAAAGAGTGATATTAGAGTAGATATTCCAGAATTTGAAGGGAAATTAGATTTTGACGAATTCATCAACGAGCTTCAAATGGTGGAATGAGTGTTTGACTTGAAACACTATACGGAAGAGGAGAAAGTGAAGATAGTGCCCATCAAATTGCACAAATGTGCCTCTATTTGGTGGGAGAACTTGAATCAAAGGCCCACGCGAGAAGGAAAAGATAAAATTAGAACTTGGAAGAAAATGCGCAAGAAGCTCACCAGTAAATTCTTGCCTTATCATTATGAGCAAGATAACTACATGTAGCTTCACAATCTCCAACAACAAGCCATGACGGTTGAGGAGTACACTAGGGAATTCGAGTTATTACTAATGAAGTGTGACCTTCGTGAGAATGAAAATCAGAAAATAGTTCAATACCTTGGTGCACTAAACCCTGAGATCTCTCAACTTGTCCAACTCCAACGTTATGATGATTTAGATGACGTCATCAAGTTGGCCATACGTATAGAAAGTCAACTTCTTAAAAGGCTTGTTGTCACACCGTTCTTTTCCCATAATTTCACTATTTCCTCCATAATCAAAACCTCACATCCCCTTCATCCAAACAAAACCAATCATACCACAACCCATGAAGCCAATCCCAAACAGTCAAACAAATCCAAAACAATCCAATGCTTCAAGTGTCAAGGGTATGGACACGTTGCTTTTGACTGCTCAAATTGTCTAGTCATCACTATTAAGGAGGTAGAAACTCAAGAAATATCAGAAGAAGAAAATAAACAAGTTCGGCTTGAAATTAATGGTTCTCCAATGTTTAATGAAGAAGTGATCCATCCAGATCAAGGAGAACTTTTAGTAATTAGCAGTAGTCTACACACAACAGCAATGAAAGAAGATCCTTGGTTACCATGCAATATTTTGCATACCAGGTGCACTATTCAAGAAAAGATATGCGATGTAATCATTGATAGTGGCAGTTGTGAAAAATGTCATGTAAGTTACATGGTTAAAAAATTGAAACTTCCAACACAGAGTCAACCACAGCCTTACAAGCTACAATGGCTTAATGATGAAAGTGAAGTCTTAGTCAATCAGCAATGTCTAATAGCTTTTTCAATGGACAATAAATGCCATGATGAAGTCTGGTGCGATGTAATTCCCATGGACGCTTGTCATCTCCTACTAGGACGTCCTTGGCAATATGATCGTAGGGTTACCTATGATGGATTTGAAAACACATACTCCTTCATTAAGGATGAAGTGAAAATCAAATTAATTGCTTTGCCACTAGATAAATTCAACCGGGTTAAAGGCCAAAGGTCGATGATGATAGCCTCGAGGACATTTCACCGTACTCGGATAAAGAAAGGGCTTAGACTCGAGGACAAGTCTTTTTCCAACCCAGGGAGAACAATCCAGATTAGAACCCAAAACAAAGCCCAAAAACCAAAGTTTCCAAAGCTATGAAGAATAAGCAAGCAACTATTTTTGACAATGGAAGCTCATCCATGAAAGTCAATCCCCAACTTCCAACTCCCAACCCCCAATTACTTCCTTTAGAGATATTTTCAATATTTTATGTATTTTAGTAGCTTTATGAGTTGTATAAATAGCTCTCATTGTACTCAGATTGAGACAAGCAAGTTTAAGTGATTTCATTTTCTAAAATTCAGAGTTTCCTCTCTTTTTCCCTTAGCCTCTGTGCAACTTAGCCACCCCCTTAAGTGGCCTATCCCCCTCGAATAAATCGTTATTTATTCCAGGATTTGGGACCTCTATGGAGTCGATGAGTTTGGTTCATAAACTAAATGAGCTAAACTTGAACTAAGAATTAAGCTCGTTAATTAAATGAGCAGAACATGAGCCAAGCATAGTTGGCTTGTTTGATTCATGAACTAGCTCGTTAAATAAATAAAAATGATAAGTACATATAAAATTTTAAATAAACTTATATATTAGATTTTTAAGATCATTAAGTATCTTTTATTTTGAAATTTAAATTTACAAAATTTTCGTTTTAGTGTCAATTTGTAAGGGTAATTCATTTTAATTATTTTTTATTTCAATTTTACAATTATTTTATAATAGAAAGAAAGTAACTAATAGTTTTAGAAAGTTGAGAATTTACAGCTCATTAGCCGAACCAAACCATTCGTGAACATCAAACGAGCCGAACCTAAGCTCAAAAATTAGTTTGTAAAATAAACTCCATTTGAGTTCGACTCGAATAAATTTTTATTGAACTAAACTGAGCTAAGACAAGTTCGATTCGAGTTGGATCAATTCCATCCTTATCTCCAAATATCACAAAAAATTAAAGAGGAGCCAAATATTCCATAAAATGATAAAGATGAGAAATACATATGTACTAAAATTAATGTGGCATTAACTATTATATAGAAAAATATTAACTCACATTGAAGAACGGAGTCTGAAACGGAAAGTAGAAAAAGGAAATTGAATGTTGGGGAAAATAACAAATGTGATATTTGAACAAATTAAAAAGGAAATAGAAATTAAAAAAAAAAATAGACTTATATACCAGTTCATGTATATCTCCTGTTTCCAGCTCTATAAATACAAAGCGAAAGCGCTGAGGGAGATTGCAAAAGTACTGTGAGAAGAAAAATCAATCCGATCATTAGATTTCTAAGGTATAGAGGCAAAAAAATCTGACCTTTCTCTATGGTTTTTTCTTTTTCTTTTTCACATGATTACATAGTTTATTATATTTCTGTGTAATTTTTGTAGGAGCACGTACACTACTGAACAGTAGAATGGAAGGTAAAGGAAGCAATAGCAAGGGGAAACAAAATCCAAACACAAAATTGGGTGCCCTCTGTGACGTAGCTTGTTTGGAATTAATATAGCTATTCAACCAACAAACACTCCTGAAAACAATGAAAACCAAATTGCAAAAAAATTAAATCTCACCTCTGTTGAAAATCCTTTTATTACCACCACGACTACCAACACCAACACCACTACCACCATCACCACCATCCCAGATACGATACATGTAGCTTCATCTGACGAAAACGTCCCCCAAAGATCCCAATCTCAAATCCTTGTGGGCTTTGAAAACAATGTTGGCATCAACATTGTTCGTGAGAAACAGTTAAGAAACGGTTTGTAAATTATTTTAATCAACTTAATTGTTTCATATGTATGTCCTTTATTTATTTATTATTTTTTTTTTTAATTTTCTTTTGAGGAAGTGTGTAACCGACACACAAGGAGACAAATCTTTGGAGGTTATTTATTTATTTATTCATTATTGTTTTGTTTTGTCGAACTTTATTTTTTTTATGTTTTTCTCTTTTTAATACTATCATATGTTTCTCTTTTATTTTATTTTCTCTTCACAAATTATGTAAGAGCGAGGATGACACTATCTTTTTAATATAGCAAACTAGCTAGTATTTTGTAGCGAGGATGACCTATAGGGTTTGTTTATTCTGTATTTTGAATTGATTCTCTGTGTGTGCTTAAGAGTACCCCTTATTATGCAAAAAAAATATTTTTTATAGAAAAAAAGAAATTATGAACATTTTTAAGATATTAATTTTTGTTTTTTAAAAAAATCAAAAACATAGAATAATTAGATTTTTAAGGCATGTTTGGGTACTTTTCGGTTTAACATATGTTGGACGGTTTGATTTTAAACACAGAAAAGCTTTTGATTCTTCTTTTAACAAAGGAAAAAACTTTCAGCCATTTAGCTAAAAATTGGACATTATTTCAAAAAGCTTAAAAAAACGCTTCTCACAACTAAATATTATCTTAAAAATCGCTTCTCACAATAAAAATTGATAATGTTATAGACAATTGATTAGTGTAAGTGTGTATTGTTGATATTATTTCAAAAAGGCTGCTACAAATATCTATCCTTCATCATGACATTATTAATACTGACATTTGCAGTTGCAGGATCAATCAACTAAAATTCCAACAATAGTAACAGATCACCTAAAGAATACATATGAAAAACAAATGGCAAAACATGAGAAAGAAAAATTACTCAGGAATGGTAACGCTACTCATATGATCTATTACCTTAACAAGTGCTTGGGCACTGTTTAGCATAACCCTTAAGATAATAGAACATCCAACTCTTAGATTGCTACGCATAATCTATCTTTTATCCAATGTATAAAAACGAATCATTTATTTAATGTTAAATATTTAACAAAAACTACTAAATATAGTGGCGAACAAGTATAGTTTTCACACAATAATTCATCACTTTAGTTTAATACGAAAAAAATCATCGCTTCAATTTGACTTGTTAATTTTTAAAAAGTTTCACTTTAGTCCTTTATTCTCTTTTAGTTTTTTTGTTTTTAAATTCATCACTCCTCTATTGAACTAATATGAATTATTTTTCTACGAAATCAAAGACTAAAGTGATTTTTTTGTCAGTGTTAAAAACTAATATATGAATATCTAATGACTACAAAAAATGATTTGAAATGATTTTTTTTTTAAAAAAAAGACTAAATAATTATTTACACTCAAATTTGTTTTTTAGTTGGACATATGTTGATTTTATTTTTTCCTTGACAGGGATGAATATGGCTCCGACGTTTAGTAGTGAGCCATTTGTGACTCAGTTGTAAAAACAAAACAAGCAAATTGGCATGGGCTGTAAAGTTCCCAAAACTATAAATTCTCAACATCTTCCAGACCCTTCTTTGCAATTACCAAAAGAGACATTCCCATCCATTTTTCCTATTTCAACGTAAAAGAAAAACTAATCCAAGACTTGCATAACCCTCTAATAATAGACCCTCAATTAGCCCACAACCATCCAGACCCGTCAATCCAACTGCCGGGAACATACGAGTTTACATCAACTTATTTTTAATAAATAATAACTTATTTATGTATTTTATTTTTTTAAAAGGTAATTATTTCATTTTGAAATTAAGTGTTTCTAAACTTATGTTAATTCGTTACAGATGATTTTGTAGAAGAGGTTCATGAATTAGAATGTGAAGATTGAGGCAGAGCCCTTAGCATCAACAATGTGATCTCTCTTTTTTTTTTTTTCTCTTCCTTTTTTAAGTTGAAGTTGCACTTTTGGTTGAACAATTATTGGAGCATCTTTTTGTATTTTTATTGTTCAAGTTATCTCTAGATCGTCGAGACATGCAATTTATTATGGCGGTTTATTTGGCAATTTATATATGTCGATTGAGTTCAATTTCTTAATATTATTGCTTTGCTTTATAATTTTTTTCATAATATTATTGCTTTTATTTAAACTTGTTCTCATCCAATGATCGAACCCACTTAATCTTTACAATGTTAATTTTTTTTTATACATTGAAAATATTATGGTTTTCATATTTAGTATAACAAGATATTTTTTATGTTAAAAAGACAACATATGTTAGGGCTAGCTTAGTTGTTTACTTCCCTGATTTATAGTGGCCAATATGGATTTGTAAAATGTTTAATCGTTCTTATTATGAAAAGATAATAGATTTTTAAAGTTAATTTTTTGACATTTATAAGGTTGAGCAAAGTGAATTAAAAAAAAAGAACAACATAAATTTTACAATAATATTGTTATATTATTAATTTTTCTTAAATTTTTCTAAGAAAATAATATTTTGATATTTTATAATTATTTTATTATTTATTATAAAATTAAAATTTTATGATTTAATAAATTACTACATAATATATTTTATGTAATATAATAATTATATTATATATAAAAAAATTATTATTAAAAAAAATTTTAACTCTTTATTTTTTAATATTTATATTTACCGTTAAAATTTATTTTATTATTAATACGTTATTTTAATTATATATATATATGACAAAAAAATGACATAAACATTGATTTAAAAAAAAATACAAGGTTAATTATGTCTTTTCTTGTGCATGGAACAAGAAAGTTGTCCCTTGATTTAGTGAGGTACAAAAAATTGCCATTTTGTAGTGTCCCGTGACTCAAATTTTATGTTATTACTTGACAGCTTTTTGAATCAAACACAGAACAAAAAGTTTTGTCATGTGCTGTACCTTAAAAATTAGCAAATCAAACGAATCTATAGGTACAAATTAGAAAAATCCTTAAAAAAATTATCTTTCTCGGCCGAAGAATTTAGTTGTAAGATTTGGATTGATAAATCTTTTAAATACATTACAGCATATCTAATGGGGAGTTCTTTTCTTGGAATGCTTACCAATATTTTAATATAGGCTTAATTATTATTTTCGTCTTCCAACTTTTTGACTCGGTTCGATTAGGTCCTTTTTTTTGTTCAATTTTGTCCTCCAACTCAATAACTTGAACCTTTCCCTTCACTCACCCATTTAGAACATGCCATGTGTTGTGTATCTAGTAGTTCATAAATAAAATAATGATAATATATATATATATATAAATAAATAAATAAATAGTTTTTAATTTTTAAAAAATTAATAACACCTAAACCCCTCAGCCTCCTTCGACAGCCAAGTCCACCATCCGGCAGCCACATGGCGTTTAATGGTGGAGGCGAGAGGGTTAACAATGCAGGGGCAACACAAGCGGCTTTGTAAACTTTAAGGAGAAGAACCCATGTTTGTAGGCATAGCAATAAAAATCGAATCTGCGGGTACTCAACTGACCCCGTCCGACGTTGACGGGGAATTCCCGTTTTGATCGGGTTTTTGACGGGTTCGGGTTTTTCTCGTCGCCGCTTTTATTGGGACGGGGTTGGGTTTGAGATTTTAACTATCTACCCCGCTCATGCCCCCGAACCTGTCCTGCCGTTATAATTCTATATATTTATAGTTATTTTCATATTTATATATACATAATGTTATTATTATTATCAATATTGTAATAATAAAGTTAGAATTTTATTATATTTTTAATAACATTTACATATAATGTGAATTAAAGTAAATAATTTTTTTAAAAATTTTTAAGTATTTAATTTGCGTAAAATTATATTAAAAAATTATATTTCTTAAAAAAATGTGAATCTAAATTTCCCATGGGTTCCTCGCGGGTTCCCTGATCCCTGATGGGGTGGGTTTGGGTCTGAATTTTTTATTCTCAACTTGTTTTTTCCCGAACCTGTCCCCGCCCCGCTCTTAGTGGGGGCGAGGATGGGGAGGACAAAATCTGCCCCCGCCCCGCCCCATTGCCATCCCTACATGTTAGCTGCTTTGCATTTTTACCCCTTCCTTTGTCTCTTTTTGTTGTTGTGTGATACTCCCTCCGTTCCTATTTAACTGTTCGGAGAGAGAAAATCACACATGGAATGTAATAATTGTTATAGTTTTCCTTAAAATAAATTTTAAACTCTCCATAATACCCTTTATCTTTCATTGTTTGATTGGTTGGATAATAGAGCATTGATTAGCCTTCAATTAAACATAAGGTTAGAATTGGTAAAAGTATCATCAATGTTACATTGAAAATATAAGTGGACAGATAAATAGAAAAAATAAGTTTTTTCTCTTTCTAGACAATTAAATAGGAACAAAGGGAGTATGAGATTATGAAATCTTCTTTGAAAGGATCTTCAAGTTCAACGATGGACCAGTTCAATTCGAGTCGGATCAATTACATCCTTCTCTCCAAATATCACAACAAATTAAAAGAGGACCCAAATATTCCATAAAATGTTAAAAATGAGAAATACCATTTTTATCCTTCATTAAACAATGTGTTAGCCAATTACAATTTAGGAATTAAAATAGTTGATGCATTTAATGAGGGTAAAAAAGAAAAGAAGCAATAAATGCATCATAGAAACTACAAAATATCTTATAAAAAGGACCATGCAAATCTTCTAGATGATGTCTTATAAATAGGACCAAAGGGAGTACATATGTACTGAAATTAATATTGCATTAACTATTATATAGAAAAATATTAACTCACATTGAAGAAAGGAGTCTGAAACGGAAAGTAGAGAAAGGAAATTGAATGTTTGAGAAAATAATAAATGTGATATTTGAACAAATTAAAAAAGGAAATAGAAATTAAATACAAAAAAACAAAATAGGCTAATACACAATCAGTTCATGTATATCTCCTATTTCCAGCTCTATAAATACAAAGCGAAAGTGCTGAGGGAGATTGTAAAAGTTCCGTGAGCAGAAAAATCAATCCGATCATTAGATTTCTAAGGTATAGAGGCCGAAAAATCTGACCTTTCTCTTTGGTTTTTCTTTTTCTTTTTCACATGAATATATAGTTTATTATATTTCTGTGTAATTTTTGTAGGAGCACCTACACTACTGAACAGAGAAATGGAGGGCAAAGGAAGCACTAGTGGGAAGCAAAATCCAAACACAAAATTGGATTCCCTCTGTGACGTAGCTCTGGCTAATTGTGAGTTATTTGGCATTAATATAGCTATTCAAGCATCAAACAATACTGAAAACAATGAAAACCAAATTGCGAAAAATTTAAATTCCACCTCTATCGAAAATCCTTGTGTTACCACCACAACAACAACCACCATCACCACCACCCCAGGTACCATACATGTAGCTTCGTCTGACGAGAACATTCCCCAAGGATCCCAATCTCAAATCCTTGTGGGATCTGAAAACAATGTTGGCGTCAACATCATTTGTAAGAAACAGTTACTAAATTATTTTATTTAATTTAATTGTTTCATATATATGTCCTTTATTTATTTATTTATTTGTTTATTTATTTTTAATTTTCTTTTGTGTGCAGATTCATATCAGCTGGGACAGAAGGGAGGGACAAGAAGAGGAAGTGTGTAACCGGCATACAAGTAGACAAATCTTTGGAGGTTATATCTATAATATATATGTTATTCTTGATTTAATTTTTCTACAATTAACCATATTTTCACCCTTGTTTTGTTTTGTTAAATTTTATTATTATTTTAATGTGTCTCTCTTATTAATCACTATCTAATGTTTCTCTTTTTTTTTTAAATTTTTCTTGACAAATTATGTAGAGGATGACACCATCCTTTTTATATAGCAAATTAGAGTTTGTTTATTTTGTATTTTGTATTCTGTGTTTTGAATTGATTCTCCTTGTATGCTTAACCCCTTATTTTGCAAAATAATATTTTTTTTTATAAAAAAAATCAATTACGAACAATTTTAAGATATTTATTTGTGTTTTTTAAAATAATCGAAAACAAAAAATAATTTTATGTTTAAGGCATGTTTGGGTACTTTTCGGTTTAACATATGTTGGATTGTTTGATTTTGAACTTACAAAGCTTTTGATCTTTTTAACTAAAAATTGAACATTATTTCAAAAAGCTTAAAAATCGCTTCTCATAACTAAAAGTTATCTTAAAAATCATTTCTCACAACAAAAATTTGTATAAGTTTATGTGAGTGTGTATTGTTGATAAAAAAAATTATTTCAAAAAGGCTGCTACAGATATCTATTCTTTATCATGACATTATTAATACTGACATTTGCAATTACAGGATCATCAGGAAAATGCCAGCAATAGTGACAGATCTAAAGAACACATTTGAAAAACAAATGGCAGAACAACATGAGAAAGAAAAACTACTCAGGAATGGTAACGCTACTCATCTTACCTCTCCTATTTTTTATAGCCACATACTCTTTGCTATTTAAATTCTTAATTATTAGTTTGTGTGTAAGAATTTTTTTTTTCTTTTTTGAGTTTAATTTGTGTGCACATTCACTCTAGAAATTAGTTTTAATTAATGGGTTTAACATAACACAAGAAGAGGGTAAATAAAAATAATAGGTAGTTTAATTCAATAATATATTTGTGGGCGGGTTTTTCAGCTGATGAAGTTGAAAAGAGCCAGCAGGCGGTTGGAGTGAATTGGAATGTGCCATTCTCGAGCTATCAAAATTTAAATCCTTATGCAAACTCATTTCCAGGTATGTATCTATAAAGGCACCCATGTGCGTGCATATACATATATATTTTTTAAGAGTCTTTTATCACAATCTTAATAGAGAATTCATAGCTAAGGTGTCTAATAGTTGCATTGATTAATTAATTAACAAAATAGAACATTCAACTTTTAGATTGCTACGCATAATATATTTTTTATCTAATGTATAAAAACAAATCATTTACTTAATGTTAAATATTTAACAAAAACAGCTAAATATAGTGGCGAACAAGTATAATTTTTACATGAATAAATCATCACCTTAATTAGTTTAATAAGAAAAATAATCATCACTTTAGTTTGACTTTTTTTTTTAAGAAGCTTCACTTTCGGTCCTTTATTCTCTTCTAATTTTTTTTTTTAATTCATCAGTCCTTTGTTGAACTAATATGAATGATTTCTTTACGAAATCAAAGACTAAAATGATTTTTTTCTCGGAGTTAAGAACTAATATATGAATATCTCATGATAGTGGATCCTCATTTCAACCCCCAACCATCCAGACCCATCAATCCAACTTCCGGGATTATTCCCTTTCCAACCATGCCCATGCCTATGCCGAACATGGCAAGCGGATCGAGGTATGTATAAGTTATAATTTTTTATTTTGCACCCTTTGTCTTCGTAATTTTTTACCCTACAAATAGTAAACCATAATTTTCAATTTTTAATTAGTATATATTGGATTTTATCTTTTAATATTATTTTGTTCATTGAGTTCAAACCTAAATTCAATTCAAACTTGAATCATTTTTTGTTTTTTTTTTAACTTGCCATTTGAACTCAGGGTCTTTGATTGTCCACCGCAAGCAAGCAATATGGAAAACATGGATGAAAGGTATCTTGGGATTCATGCCATGAAAAATTCAAATTATTGGATTGAGTGGAATGTAGTCATGATTGCGAACCTTGATCGAACTAATCAAGAAAATTTGAAAACCATGGAAGCTTATATCTCCCATCTCAAAAACAAAGCAGAGAGGGACAATTTCACTCAAAATGAGGAAATAAGATCCTTGAAGACGAAGACTGTTAATTTAGAGGAGAGCTTGATGAAGACACAGAGGTACTTGTGCACTCTTCAAGTTGAGGCTTCTAGGTTTGTCATGGCGGAGAAAAGGGCTGATATCGCGGCTAAGGTAGCTGACAAGTACCGTGAGAAGGTGAATAGTTTAAAGACTTAAATGGCCAAGGATGTCGCTGAGACAATTGAGAAGCTGAAGAGTGTAGAGACTCAAATGGTGAAGGATCCCCAGACAATTGAATCTTTAAAGAGTTCTTTCGACGAATTGAATGAAAACCTCCGGAAACAATTTGTTGACGGGTTTAATAAAGCAATTGAACAAGTGAAGTTGCTTTATCCTGAGGTTGATCTCTCCGTGGTAGGTCCATCCAAGAAAATTGTCAATGGAAAATTGGTTGGTGATGAAGATGATGAGTAAGTGTTTCTATCTTATTAGGAGTTTACTTCAACTTATTTTAAAGAAATAATCATTTATTTTTTTTAATTTATATTTTTAGAAAAAATTAATTATTTCATTTTGAAAATAAGTGTTTCAAAACATATGTTAATTCGTCACAGATGATTTTGTGCGAGCAAGGTTCTTGAATCATAATATTGAGTGAAGATTATTGAGGCAGTGTCCCTAGCATCAGCAATGTGATCCCGTTTTTTCAAGAATGAATTGATTGACGTAGAAATATTACTTGAAGCAACTAAGAGAACTTCATGGGAATGGTTTAGGTGCTATACAAAAGGAGGTGCAGCTGGTTTTTCCTTTTTTAGTTGGTGTAATGATCTTGTTTTTTGTATTAGCTGTTGTTCTTGATTGTGCTTGTAGTTTGGTGTAATGATCCTTTTGGTTTGACAATTTAATTATTGGTGCATCTTCTGGTGTTGTTATTGTTCAAGTGATATGCTAAATCGTCTTGACATGCTATTCATTATTGTCCACTGAGTTTAATTTCTCAATATTATTGCTATGTTTTATAGTCTTTTTTTTTCATAATATTATTGCTATTTTTTTTTTGAGAGCAGCATTCCCCTCTTGTTGTCATAGTCACTTAATTGCGTTTAAAAGTTTCCTGCCTAAGAAAAAGGGAACTCAGCTTGGATTTTTAATATGGTTGGCTGTCATTTGGGAAGTTTGGTTAACTAGAAATAGAATTATCTTTAATGGAGAAGATTTTGATTCCCCTGTTGTGATCGAAGCAGTAAAGAGAAGGTCTTGGGAATGGTTTTGCAGCTATGCAAGTGGTGGAGCAGCTGGTTTATCATATTTCTGTTGGTGTTCAGAACCTTGGCAATGTTTAGCATAATGCTAGTTTACTTCGTTGGGTTGTGAAAGATTCAGATTTGGAATGTTTTTATTTCTGTAATTCTGCTGTTGGTTTGCTGTTTTGATTAGAAATAGGGATGCTGGGCAGTGGAATGTAGTTTGTAAATTGCTACTGAAGGTTTTGTTTAGTGTTCTTGGGTATCTTAATTGTATGCAGGGACATTATGTACTGGGTGAGAGCATCCCTTGTATTATACATTTTGAGTAATAAAAATATTATTGTTATTCTTAAAACTTGTTCTCATCTAATAATCTAACCCACTTAATATTTACTATGTTAATATTTTTTTTGATACATCGAAAAGATTATGAGGTTGCTAACAAGATATTTTTTTTTCTGTAAAAAAGAAAACATATGTAAGTGCTTATTTGTTTACTTCCCTAATTTATATAGTTGACAATATGGATTTGTAAAATGTCTAATCGTGTTTATTATGTGAAGATAATAGATTTTTAAAGTTAATTTTTTGATGAAATATAACTTTGTTGCGAAGTGAATTAAAAAAATTCTCTTTCTCAGACATAGAATTTAGTTGTAAGATTTGGATTGATAATTTTTTTAAATACATTATGTTTTCGAAGGTAACTTTTGTTTATTTATCTACATCTTTTTCTCCAGTTAGTATGATCGAAGATGTGATAGCTAAAGAATATGGAGTTTAATTATCAACTCCGTTCAAAGGAGTGTAATTGTCAAAATGCGGTGAGCATGCAAAAGCTTCAAAGTTTCAAAATGTAATTACCTTTTTATTATATATAATCTTTAATAATAGACTATAGTTAAAATGGCTTAATTAGTTTTACATATATACATTGTAATTTTCAAATTTTTAATACAATGGAAGGAATTCAACTTATAATTCATGTTATGGTATCAGTAATAGCATTTTGCTGCAACTCTCTCTAATTTTATATTTCCTTTTTTGAGAAAATTCTTCATTTTCTCTTTCCTTTTCTCACCTTATCCAAGAAAACCCTCGCTCTACCCTTTTCCCTTCTTCTTTCTCTCTCCAACTTTCCTTCTCTGAGAAAGTGATGACCAAGAAACTCATTTCCTCTCTCTTACCTTGAACTTTCTTCTTATTTTTGCTTTCTCTCATAAACATCTCATTCTCATGTATTATATCTTCTTCATCTTCTTGACTAAGAAAATTCCAAACACTAAAATCCCCAATTTTCCTTCTCTATCTCGAAGAACCATCGTTGCCCGCGCTCTCCGACGACGAAGCCCCTTTCGCCGACATTGTTCTGGGCCTTCTTCACAACCTCTGACGGTGTCGTTCTTCTCGTCAACGGCTCTACAATTCTGATCATTCATCGTTCTTGGTCTTTGGTTCTTTGGCGTTTCTTCACCGCCTATAACGGCGCCCTTCTCGTCTTTCTCCGGTCGCTGGCGACGTCGTAGATGAAGCTCTCTGTCTTTGGGGTTTCACAAAGCCGTTTCTTGTTCATTTATTTTCTGTGTGCTTAGATTTGGTGTCGCCGGAGAAATCAATCATCCGCCATAGACCCTATTCATCGTCGGCGTTCTCTTTTGTTACCGTAAGAACAAGCTTTCTTACGATTCTCATTTGAGGCCGCATTGTCATCGGTGAAAAACATTAGCTCTGGATTAGAACATGTTGTCACCTTCAATTTCGTTAGTTTTAATCGAGATTTTTCTTCCAACGCAACTGTGGTTTAGATGTGTTGGCAGTATTTTCATTCAATCGCGGGTTCTTTCTGCCATTCTCACGATGATCTTGAAATTTTTGGGGTTCTTGGCTCAAGCTTGTTGGAATGTTGTATCTTTTGCTGCCCACAAGGTGTTCGTGAAAATGGCCATTCAGCTACTACGTGAAACTTCCCCTTTCTTCTCTGCCACCAGTGTTGGTCTTTCTTTCTCTCAATATCCAGATGCTACAGAGTGTGTTTGTTTGAAGAGTTTGTGTTCTAACCACTAGAAGCAATTGGGAACTCACAGTCCTTTCTGATTTCGGCCTCTACTTAGTTCCTTCATCGGTTGTGGTTTCTGGAATTGGTACTTTAGAGGTACTCACAAGCTGTTTGAGACAAGTGCTCTGTGAAGAGTGTTATGATTTTTTATTTTTCTGACAATGCTAATGAATGTTGATGAAATTATAATATCTTAATTTGGAATTTGGATTTTCCTTGCTCGTCCAACAATTGAGATATGCCTAGCAAGTATTTGATGTTTCACATATGCACAAGATGGCTTACTTCTATTTTTTGTTATTCACTTTTGAGTCTCCACACCCATTTTTTTAAGGATCATTCTCACTTTTTTTGGGATTTACATTCATTCTATTTCGGGATCTATACTCACTCCAATTGGGCTCCATACTATCTATTTTAGGATCTACATCCATTCATTTCGAGATCTATACTCTCTGTTTTTGAATTTCATTTTTCTAATAAATACTTTTTAGATATATTTCATTTTTTCTGCTGTATTTCTTCTTTTTTCTCTGATGTATTCCCAAGTTGGAAGTTTAGGTCAGTTCCAACTTTCCGAGGGTGATAGACCATAGTTAAAATGGCTTAGTTAGTTTTACATATATACATTGCAATCTTGATATTTTTAATACAATTGAAGAAATTCAACTCATAATTTCTATTATTTAAAAAGAATTTTTTTTAGTAATTTTATGTCAAAGGACCCTTACTGATCTATTCTAATGAGGTCTAGAAAAGTGAGCATTAATATTGTGGAAACACTAATATCATGCAGGTTTTCCCCCCTCCCATTCCACTCCACCAACCGCCGCCTTACCTTCCATCTTCGGCGTTCTCTTTTCCTCAGCCCCCAATCTAGCGTCCTTTAGGTCCTGAATTTTCATTTCTTCAACATCATGGGTCTTCTTCTAATCCACGCCCTGGTCCTTCTCATGGATCTTTTCATTCGGTTACCCCTAGGTGTTTCAACCATAATACTACAGGAGTTAGCCATCAAGCTATCTCAAACCCTCATCAAATTGTCCTAGGAAGTAGTGTTATAGTTTTTTTTTTATATAAGAAAATACTCACACACCCACTACTCACGTACCCTAAACTAAACTATTCTCCTCTAAATCTCTACTGCCAAGGTTCGAACATTTGACCTTCTGCTCCCAAGCCTTATGACTTAATACATGACCATTTGAAGTAAAGCTCTTGGTCTAGTCTCATAGTTAATCCAATCAAACCTTTTTCAAGTGATAACAAGACTAACCAGACTTCTAAAGGAAAGGAGCCAATTCAAGAGGATGATAGACAAGGTATGTTGACAATGGGCTTGTGGGTGGATGGGATCTGGAAAGAAGAATCTTGTGAGGTGAAAAGTGGAATAAAAAATTTCTTTGAGAGGAGATTTGCTGAATCTCCAGATCTAAAGGTTAGACTAGATGGAGCTCCCTTTAATTAAATTTGTGAGTAGCAAAGGGTTTTTTTAACTAAATCATTTGAAGATGAGATAAAAAAAAGCAATATGGAATTGTGATGGAAATAAAAGTCCAAGTCCTAATGGATTTAATTTCAATTTTATAAAAAAAATTTGGTATATTTTGAAACATGACATATGTAGGGCAGTGAGGGAATTTGAAATTAATGGTAAATTGCCTAAGGGTTGCAACTCTTCCTTCGTTGCAATAATTCCAAAAGTTGCAAATTCGCAAAACGTGAATGAATATAAACCTATTTCCCTTATAGGTTGTCTATATAATATTCTTGCAAACTCTTAGCAGAAAGAATAAAATTTGTTATGGGGTCCATAATTGCTTAATCTCAGCAGTTTTTGTAGCGGGAGGAATATGTTAGATGGTGACATAGTCGCAAATAAAGGAGTGAATTTTACGCGTAAATTTAAAAAACGATGTTTGTTTTTTAAAGTTGATTTCAAAAAAGCTTATGACTCAGTAAGCTGAAATTTTCTAGAGTATGCGCTGAGGAATATGGGTTTTGGAAAAAAGTGGAATAATTGGATTAAGTGCTAACTTGAGTATGCAACCGTCTCTATTTTTGTGAATGGATTTCCTAAAGCCGAATTCCCAATGAAAAAGGGTTTTAGGCAAGGAGATCCGATGGCTCCTTTCCTCTTTTTGATAATTGCTGAGGGATTGTCAGGTTTATTTCATATTGCAATTGAGAAACAACTTTTTTCTGGGCTAAAAATAGGGAGTGATGAGGTGGAAATTTCACATCTGCAATTTGCAGATGATACACTTATAATATGTCATGCTTCAGGAAAAATGTCAGGGTCATTAAAGTTGTGCTGAGATGTTTTGAATTGTCTTCTGGTCTCAAAATTAATTTTTTTTTTAAAGTAGGCTAGTGAGGTTAAATGTTGATTCTATTTGTCTTGAAGGAATGACCTCTCTTTTAAATTGCTCTATTGAAAATCTTCCATTCATTTATCTAAGAATCTCCATTGGGACCAATCCTAGAAAGATTGCCACTTGGAATCCCATTGTTGATAGGTTTTTTGATAAATTATCCTCGTGGAAAATGATCTGTTGGAGGTCGGTTCGTTCTCTTAAAATCGATATTGTCCTCAATCCCTATCTTTTTTCTTTCTTTCTTTAAAATTCCCAAAAAAGTTGTGTTAAGCCTTATTAAAATTCAAAGGAATTTCATGTGGGGTGGGGTTAGGGAGGGGAGGAAAATTGCATGGGTGAGCTGGTCCAATATTTGCATACCAAAAAATTTGAGTGGGTTGAGTTTAAGGGATTTGGAATTGTTTAATTCATCCTTATTAGGAAGTGGAGATTTTTAAATGAATCTCAAAACTTGTGGTGTAGAGTGCTGCAATCGAGATATGGGAAAGAAAGGGTTCATATGTCAATAATTTCCCATAGTTTGAGAAGACAATGCTTAAACTGGTGAAAAGATATTGTGAGTGTATGTCAAAGGGTGAAAGGTAACAGTAGAAATTGGGTGATGGAAGGGATTGAAAAAATAGTTGGGGATGGGAATTGGGAAGTCAACTTAGTTTTTGGAATGATAGATGGTGGGGAGGTATGTTTCTGAAAGAACAGTTCAGCTGATTGTTTTCCTTAGCGGTAAACAAAGAGGCAACTGTGTCAGAAATGGGGGACTGGATTAATGGGGTTTGGAGGTGGAAGTTTGTATGGAGAATAGATCTTTTTTAATGAGAGATTGATTTGAATGGTAATCTAGAAGAACTCTTAAGGGGTGTAAGTGTGTCACTCTGAATTCAAGATGCAGAGATAAATGGAAATGGCTATTTGATAGCTCAAAATCATTTTCAATAAAATCAGCATACAATCATCTAGCTTCAATTTATTGTGATGATGTTGCTGACCCTCTCTTCTATAAAACTTTTTGGAATTCCATTGTTCTTTTGAAAGTTTCAATGTGTGGATGGAGGGTTAGTTTAACAACTAAAGCAAACTTGATATGCAGGGGAATTCAGTTCAATGCAGAAGAATCTTTATGTGTTTTTTGCAAGGATGTAATTGAACGCGCATGTATTGATTTTTTTAAAAATTAATTACTCCTTTATAATTTTGTCCCTAAATAAATATAACTCAACAATGTTAGTAGTGAGCTACTTTATTAAATAAGAGTAAAATGAAAAAATGTTAATAAATACACTTTGTGTTTTGTGTAGGTGTTTATAATATGAAACATATATATTTTACCCTAAGTGCTTATATTTTAAAACGGTGGTAGTATGTAATTTTTTATTATACTTTTTTTTTTATTGGCCAAACACACACTCACATTACTCTGCTCTTAAATCTATTCCAAATCACTGAAGTGGGTTTTGCCTCTCCCAACAAAGTCTTCTCTGTACGCACCGCCAGGATTCGAATCCCTATCAGAATGCTTAAAGAACCCAACTATCTGGCAACTGTACCGGACTTTGTTGGTAAGAGTTCCTCCTTATTATACTCCCTTTGTTTCATATTATAAGACCATTTCAGACATCATTGATTTTTCATAATATATGACTCATTATTATAAGTTTCTAGGAGCATTTAATATTTTTTTTCATGTCTATCCCTTCAGAATTAAGGAACTATTTAAATTAATAGTAGAATACAATTAATGTTTTGATGAGAGATCAGAGAATAAGGGTTGTGAATTTTTTTTTTTAAAAAATATCAATACTTTAATTAAATTTATTACATGTTTTTTAATAAGTTTAATTGTGCAAATAAAACCTTATAATATAAATCGGAGAAATTACCATCCGTGGAATTTACATCAATTTCTTATGTTAAATTTAAAAACTAGTAAATAATTAAGGGTATTATTGGAGAAAAAGTAATACATGTTTTTTCTTCAACTCCTTATGTGATTAAAAATAAAAAGATTGTTTTAAAAAAATTATGAATAATAAAAAAGAACGGATAGAGTAATATGTTCTCATCTTATATGTTATGTTCACCTCTTTAAATAAGGTTGGAAATAATCCAAACCAACTCGATGAAAATTCGATATTCGATTTGTTAATTAGTTCAATGAGTTTGGTTCATAAACCAAATGAGATGAACTTGAACTAAAAATTAAACTCGTTAATTAAATGAACGGAACTTGAGCCAAGCATAGTTAGCTCGTTTGGTTCATCAACTAGCTCAATAAATAAATATAATGATAAATACATATAAAATTTTAAATAAAACTATACATTTAAATTTTTAAGATCATTAACTATCTTTTATTTTAAAATTTAACTTTACAAAATTTTCTATTTAGTGCCAATTTGTAAAGTTAATTCGTTTTAATTATTTTTTTATTTTATTTTTTATAACTATTTTATTTTATAATAGAAAGAAAGTAAATAATAGCTTTAGAAAGTTAAGAATTTATCGCTACTAAGCTAAACCAAACCATTTTTGAACTTCGAAAGAGCCGAACCTGAGCTAAAAAATTAGTTGGTAAAAAAACTCAATTTGAGTTCAACTCGAGTAAATTCTTATTGAGTCAAACTGAGCTAAAACAAGTTCAATTCGAGTTAGCTCACTTTCATCCTTATCTCCAAATATCACAAAAAAATTAAAAGAAGATCCATATATTCCATAAAATATTAAAGATGAGAAATACATATGTACTGAAATAAATATGGCATTAACTATCATATAGAAAAATATTAACTCACATTGAAAAAGGAGTCTGAAAGTTGAAAAAGGAAATTGAAAGTTTAGGAAAATAACAAATGTGATATTTAAACAAATTAAAAAAGGAAATAGAAATTAAGAAAAAAACAAAATAGACACATACACAATCAGTTCATGAATATCTCCTGTTTCCAGCTCTATAAATACAAAGCGAAAATGCTAAGGGAGATTGCAAAAGTACGGTGAGCAGAAAAATCGATCCGATCATTAGGTTTCTCAGGTATTGATGCAGAAAAATCTGACCTTTCTCTATGGTTTTCTTTTTCTTTTTCACATGAATATATAGTTTATTATATTTGTGTTTAATTTTTGCAGGAGCACATACACTACTGAATAGAGAAATGGAGGGTAAAGGAAGCAACAGCGAGGGGAAACAAAATCCAAACACAAAACTGGATGCCTTCTTTGACATAGCTCTGGAATGTTTTGACTCGTTGGACATTGATATTGCTATTCAACAAATAAACACTACTGAAAACAATGAAAACCGAGTTGCGAAAAATTTAAATCCCACCTCCGCCGAAAATCCTCTTGTTACGACCACCACTTCCACCACCACCACCATAGGTACCACACATGAAGCTTCATCTGACGAAAACGTCCCCCAAGGATCCCAATCTCGTCAAATCCTTCTGGGCTCTGAAAACAATGTTGGCGTCAACATCTTTCTAGAGAAACGGTTATTAAATTATTTTATTCAATTTAATTGTTTCATATGTATGTCTTTTATTTATTTATTCATTTATTTATTTATTTGTTAATTTTCTTTTCTGTGGGAATGACAGAAAGAGGAAGTGTGTAACCGGCACACAAGGAAACAAATCTTTAGAGGTTATATATATATATAATATATATGTTATTAGTGATTTTTTTCTACAATTATCATACTTTCACTCTTGTTTTGTTTTGTTGAATTTTATTATTTTTTTTAATGTGTCTCTCATTTTAATCACTATGTGATGTTTCTCTTTTCTTTTAATTTTCTTCACAAATTATTTAAGATGACATTATCTTTTTAATATAGCAAACTAGGGTTTGTTTATTTGGCAATTATGAACATTTTTAAGATATTTATTTGTGTTTTTTAAAATAATCAAAAACATAAAATAATTTGATTTTTAAGGCATGTTTGGGTATTTTTCGATTTAACATATGTTGGATTTTTTATAGTGAATTTACAAAAGCTTTTGATTATTTTGTTCTTCTAACAAAAGAAAAAGCTTTTGATCCTTTAGCTAAAAATTTGACATTATTTCAGAAAGCATAAAAATCGCTTCTTACAACTAAAACGTATTTTAAAAAACCTTTCTCACAACAAAAATTGATTATATTTTAGACAATTGATAAGTGTAAGTGTGTGTGATTGAGTGTGTATTGCTGATAGAAAAAATTCCGTAAAGATGGCTACAAATATCTATCATTTATCATGACATTATTAATATTGATATTTGCAATTGCAGGATCAATTAGAAAAAATTCCAACAATAGTTACAGATCACCTAAAGAATACATCTGAAAGACAAATGGCAGAACATGAGAAAGAAAAACTACTCTGGAATGGTAACGCTACTCATCTTACCTCCTTTCCTATTTTTTATAGGCACATGCTTTTTAATATTTAAATTCTTAGTTTGTGTGTAAGATATTCTTTTTTCTTTTTTCTTTTTTTTTGAATTTAATTTGTGTGCACATTCACATTAAAAATTAGTTTTAATGGGATTAACATAACACAAGAAAAGGATAAATAATAACAATAGGGAGTTTAATTCAATACTATATTTGTGGCGGGTTGTTTTAGCTGAACTTAAAAAGAGCAAGGTGTCTAATAGTTGCATTAATTAATTAAGATAATAGAACATTCAACTTTTAGATTGCTACGCATACCCTATCTTTTATCCAATGTATAAAAAAGAATCATTTATTAAATGTTAAATATTTAACAAAAACTGCTATATAAAGTGACAAACAAGTATAATTTTCACAGAATAAATCATCACTTTAGTTTAATAAGAACGAAAAATCATCGCTTTAGTTAGACTTTTTAAATTTTAAGAAGTTTCACTTCAGTCCTTTATTCATATTTAGTTTTTTTTTTTTTTAATTCATCAGCCTTAGCTTTGTTGAATTAATATGAATGATTTTTCTACGAAATAAAAGACTAAAGTGATTTTTTTTTCGGGAAGTTAGAAACTAATATATGAATATCTAATGACTACAAAAGTTGATTTGAAATGAATAATTTTTTATAAAAATAAAGACTAAATAATTATTTACACTCAAATTTGTTTTTTATTTCGACATGTTGATTCTAATTTTTTCTTGACAGGGATGAATATGGCTCCAAAGTTTAGTAGTGGACCATTTGAGACTCTGTTGCAGAAACAAAACGAGCAAATATGCATGGGCAGTAAAGTTCCCAAAACTACAAATTCTCAACATTTTCCAGAACCTTCTATGCATTTACCAAAAGAGACAATCCCATCCATTTTCTATATTTCAAGAACTAATGGAAAAGAAAAACTGGTCCAAGACATGCACAACCCTCTGATCGTGGACCCTTAATTCAACCCCCAACCATCCAGACCCATCAATCCAACTGCCGGGAACATGCACTTTCCAACCATGTCTGTGCCTATGCCAAACATGGCAAGCGGATCAAGGTATATGTAAGTTATAATTTTTTTATGTTGCAACATTTGTTTTCGTAATTTTTTAACCTATATATTCTAAACCCTAGTTTTCAGTTTTTAATTAGTATATATTGGATTTTGTCTCTTACTATTACTCTTTTCATTAAGTCCAAACCTAAATTCAGTTCATACATATATCGTTCTTTTAATAAAAAATCAACTTGCCATTTGAACTTAGGGTATCTGATTGTCCGCCGCAAACAACCACTATGGAGAACATGGATGAAAGGTATCTTGGGATTACAATGAAAAATTCAAATAATTGGATTGAGTGGAATGCAGTCAACATTGCGAACCTTGCTCGAACTAATCAGCAAAAGTTGGAAACCATTGAAGTTTACATCTCTAACCTCCAAAAAAAAGCTGAGAGGGACAGAGAAACTTGTGTACTCTTCAAGTAGTTGAGGCTTCTAGGTTCGCCGAGGCGGAGAAAAGGGCTGATATCGTGGCTAAGGTAGCTGACGAGTATCATGAGAAGGTGAAGAGCTTAGAGACTCAAATAGCCAAGGATTCCGCCCAGACAATTGAGAAGCTGAAGAGTGTAGAGACTCAAATGGTGAAGGATGCCCAGACAATTGAGTCTCTGAAGAGTTCTTTCGACAAATTGAATGAAAACCTCGAAAAACAATTTGTTGACGGGTTTAATAAAGCAATTGAACAAGTGAAGTTGCTTTACCCCGAGGTTGATCTCTCCGAGATAGGTCCGCCCAAGAATATTGTCAATCGGAAATTGGTTGGTGAGGATGATGAGTAAGTGTTTCCATTTTATTACGAGTTTACTTCAACTTATTTTAAAGAAATAATCATTTATTTATTTAATTTTTTTTTAAAAGTAATTATTTCATTTTGCAAATAAGTGTTTCTAAACATATGTTAATTCGTTTCAGATGATTTTGTGGGAGCAAGATCGTGAATCAGAATGTAGAGCGAAAATTGAGGCAGCGCCCTTAGCATCAGCAATGTGATCTCTCTTTTGTTTTTTTTTTTTAAGTTGAAGTTGCACTTTTGGTTTGACAATTATTGGTGCATCTTCTTGTGCTTTTATTGTTCAAATTATCTCTAGATCGTCAAGACATGCAATTTATTATGGCAGTTTATTTGGCAATTTATATATGTTGATTGAGTTTAATTTCTTAATATTATTGCTTTGCTTTATAATTTTTTTCATGGTATTATTGCTTTATTTACAACTTGTTCTCATCTACATATTGAACTCACTTAATCTCTGTGATGTTAATATTTTTTTTAATTTATACATGGAAAAGATTATGATGTTGATATTTAGTATAACAAGATGGATTTGTTTACTTAATTTATAGTTATCAATATGGATTTGTAAAATGTTTAATCGTGCTTATTATGTAAAGATAATAGATTTTTAAAGTTGATTTTGTGATGATTTATAACTTTGAGCCAAGAGAATTAAAAAAAAAAAAAAGAATTTAGTTGCAAGATTTTGATTGATAATTTTTTTAAATACATTAGAGCATATCCAATGTAGAGTTCTTTCCTTCGAAGCTTAACAATATTTTATTATAGACTTAATAAGTATTTTCGTCCTCCAACTTTTTTATTCGGTTTGACTAGATCTTTTTTGGTTCAATTCTGTCCTCCAATTCTATAATTTAAACCGAGAGTACCCTTCCCTTCATGCACACATTTAGAACATGCCATGTGTCGTGTACCGAATGGTTCATAATTAAAATATTGATAATAATATATATTAATATATATTTAAATAAAAATTTAGTTTTTTAATTTTTAAAAAAATGAAAAATCCCAAACCCCTCTTTTTCCCCAACCTCTCCACCTCCTTCGGCAGCCAACTCCACTCAGAACATAACACATGGCATGTTCTAAATGGGTTAGTGAAAGGAAGGGCAAACTCTCTTAAAGTTATAAAGTTGGAGTACAAAATTGAACCAAAAAAAAACTTTAGTGAACCTAGGTAAACTGAGTCAAAAAGTTAGGGGATGAAAATACTATTTATATAATTGTGGGTCCTACATTTATACATTATTCATTCAACTTAACTAGCACCCCAAACCCTTTAATGCTAAGTTCTTACCAGTACTCTTCTATATGAGTCCCGCACGTACCCCACAAATTAACTACCTCATATTTATTATTTTAAATTTTTATTCCAAATTCTATTTAAATTTATTTATACTTAAATTAATTTTAATTGTAATTATAAAATATTAAATAAAAAATTCATAATAATAGGCCACTAACCTGAGATAACTCCCATATCATTAGACAAATTTGCATCCAACCAAGAATCAAAGCTAAGACTAAATTATATCCGTTCCATTGATCCTCCGGACCTGTGAGTCAAACTCACAATCCCTCGGTACATGAGCAATTGTTTTCGGAGCTTGCTTGCAACAAGGACATAAATCCAAAGAACACATCTGGTGGTGTTTCCTTTCAATATTAGTAAGGAGTTTATAATTTGCCACCTTCGAGAGGAAAGTACGTAATTTTTGGGGCTGGCCAACTCCAAATCAATTGAAAAATAGGCTCAGGCGCAGTACCTTCCATCACAGGTTGGCGAATGAGATCAAAAGCCAATGGTGACGTGAAAAGGCCATTAGACGACAGCACCCAAGAGGCAACATAATTGTTAGAGTTCGTGACTGGAATGTGAATTGCAGCAATACGATCACAAATATGATGAGGGATATAGTGTGAAAACATGTTCCATTGCGGTCAAATTCGGTAGCAAAAAAAGGCTACCCGAGCATCTCGGAGGTTTACCTGGGATTCGCGAAACAGCACAATCCATAAACTTTGGAATGCCTATCTGTCCAAAATTTAGTAGGAGAACCATTATGAATCTCCCAAGACCATGGGCCGTGTAACACCACGCTTGGCAAATTCCCTTCCAAATTCCAAATGAGAGTAACCGATTGCGAGCCACGGATTCGAGCTAAGGATAGGAACCCAAAGGGCCTCTGGATTACTGACTAGTCTCCACCTAAGTTTCACCATGTAAGCTAAATTGACACTGCGAATGTTGCAGAAGCCGAGGCCACCTCGATCCTTAGGGAGACAAAGCTTCTCTCACGATAACGGATGACATTTTCTGCATTCTGGAGTTGAACCCCAAATAAAATTCCGACAGAGATGCAAGATCTCATTACAGGGAGAGCCAGGAATAAGCTTTAACTGCATAACATAGTTGGCTTCCAATTCCCCTACAGAAACCTGCTCCTCAATACAGTGTGCAAGTCTCTCAATAGCAAGGACAAAAAGATATTGCGATCGAGGGCAACCTTGACGAATTTCTCTATGTGGTAGAAAGGACTGGGTTCGATCACCATTCCAATTGAAGCACATCTCTGAAGAAGAAATATAGCAAGAAATCAAGTCAATGATTCCTTGATCAATACCCAGAAGTAACAGAGTGTCAATCACAAAGTTCTAATGAAGGCGATCATACGCCTTTCCAAGGTCCAGCTTCAATATCATGTACCCAGATTTCCTTGAAGACGGTTAAAAGAATGAACTGCTTCCTGAAGAATAATGGCATTGTCAATGCTCTCTTTCTTTTTGTATTTTGATGCTCTTCTTTTTAAATAAATAGCTTAAAGAGCGAGGGCTACTATTAACATTCTTTATAAGTAAAACAAGAATAAATTCAAATCTACTTAAGGAAATTCACTAAAAGAATATTATTGATTAGAGTTTTACCTTGGTAATACATTTCGACCTTTAATGCTAATCTTTATTCCTCATATTACAAGGTGGAATTCTAATTTTAATTAAAAGACAACACCAAATAATGCACCTAAAGAATTACAGTAAAATATTTTCCCTGAGGCTAAGGGTAAGCACAGTTATATATCTGGTAGTACACAGTTTAAATTAACAATAGTTATAGTCTTGCACTCTATAACCCATTAGGGTTGTTAGTGGTGGAAGATTTGAATAGTTTATATAAGGTTTTTGTTGCGAATATTATTGCCTTTATTCACTATATAAAAAAAGATTGTTATTTATTAATTTTTTGTTTGTTATCGTTAGTATGAATTTTTTTTTAACGATTTGACCGTTAGTATATCTATTAAAAAATTTTACTGGCAGTTTATAAATTGTAGTATACATCAATTCCTTATACTGACATATTTATCTATTAATAATTATGTATTTATATGTCAGAGTAAATATTATATGTGCCTATTAACATATTAATTTTATTAGTCAAAATCTATACTAATGGTAGCTAATCTAATAGAAGATAATACAAAAGTGATAAATAATGACAATTTTTTTTGTGGTGATTGTAGAAAAAAAAAAATCATGCACTCTCTTTCTCTTACATAACATTATTATTATTTTTTATTTTATTTACCCTTTATTTTATACCACATCTTTAACACATCTCTCATTTCTTTCTTTTTTTTTTTCCTTTTAATCTCTTATTATATACTACATCACTCTCACATTTATATGTTCTCATGTTATATGTGTTATGCTCACCTCTTCAAATAAGGTTGGAAATAAACCAAATCAACTCAATGAAAATTCGATATTCGATTTGTTAACTAATTTCGATGAGTTTGGTTCAGAAACCAAATGAGCTGAACTTGAGCTAAGAATTAAGCTCGTTAATTAAATGAGCAGAACTTGAGCCAAGCATAATTGACTCATTTGGTTCATGAACTAACTCAACAAATAAATAAAATGATAAATACATATAAAATTTTAAATAAACTTATATATTTAAATTTTTATAATCATTAAGTATCTGTTAGTGTCTAGGGAAGTAGTGTATATGTATAGTTCAAGCAAGCAAGCTGTGATCTCTTGCTCTACATTTGTAAATGGTTAGTGCATCCTTTATGCACTGTTATGAATCAATACTTTTCTTCTTTTCAAAAAAACAAACTTTACAAAATTCTTCTCTTTACTGTCAATTTTTAAAGGGAATTCATTTTAATTATTTTTTATTTTATTTTTTACAACTATTTTTTAATAGAAAGAAAGTAAATAATAGTTTTAGAAAGTTAAGAATTTACTGCTCATAAGCTGAACCAAACCATTCGTGGTTTTTAGAAGAGGCGAAACTAAGCTCAAAACTTAGTTTGTAAAAAAACTCAATTTGAGTTCGACTCTAGTAAATTTTTATTGAACCAAATTGAGCTTAAGCAAGTTCGATTCGAGTTGGCTCACTTACATTCTTATCTCCAAATATCACAAAAATTTAAAAGAGGATCCAAATATTCCATAAAATGTTAAAGCTGAGAAATACATATGTACTGAAATTAATATGGCATTAACTATTATATAGAAAAATATTAATTCACGTTTCAAAATAGACATATACACAATCAGTTCATGTATATCTCATGTTTCCAGCTCTATAAATACAAAGGGAAAGTGGTGAGGGAGATTGCAAAAGTACTGTGAGCGGAAAATCAATCCGATCATTAGGTTTCTAAGGTATTATTGATGCAGAAAAATTTGACCTTTATCTATTGTTTTTTTTTCTTTTTCACATAAATATATAGTTTATTGTATTTCTGTTTAATTTTTGCAGGAGCACGTACACTACTAAACAGAGAAATGGAAGGTAAAGGAAGCAACAGCGAGGGGAAACAAAATCCAAACACAAAATTGGATTCCCTCTGTGACGCTACTCTGGAAAATTTTGACTCGTTGGGCTTTAATATTGCTATTCAACAAACAAACACTACTCAAAACAATGAAAACCAAGTTGCAGAAAATTTAAATCCCACCTTTGTCGAAAATCCTTCTCTTACAATGATAACTACCATCACCACCTCCACAGGTACCATATATGTAGCTCCATCGGTTGAAAATGTCCCACAAGGATCCCAATCTCGTCAAATCCTTGTGGGCTCTGAAAACAATGTTGGCGTCAACATCTTTCGTGAGAAACGGTTTGTAAATTATTTTAGTCAATTTAATTGTTTCATATATATGTCCTTTATTTATTTTCTTTTGTGTGCAGATCCATATCAGCTGGGACAGAAAGAGGAAATGTGTATTCGACACACAAAGAGACAAATCTTTGGAGGTTATATATAATATATATGTTATTATTTATTTTTTTCTGCAATTATCATGTTTTCACTCTTTTTTTGTTTTGTTGAATTTTATTATTTTTTTAATGTATTTCTCTTTTTAATCACGGTATGATGTTTTTCTTTTATTTTAACTTTTCTTCACAAATTATTTAAGATGACACTAACTTTTTAATATTGCAAGCTAGGGTTTATTTATTTTGCAAAATAATATTTTTAATTTAAAAAAATTTATGAAAATTTTTAAGATATTTATTTGTGTTTTTTAAAATAATGAGAAACAGGAAATAATTAGATTTTTAAGGCATGTTTGGGTACTTTTCGGTTTAACATATATATGTTGGATTTTTTTTATTTTGAATTTAAAAAAGTTTTTTATTCTTCTTCTAACAAAAGAAAAAGCTTTTGGTCCTTTAGCTAAAAATTTGACATTATTCCAGAAAGCTTAAAAATCGCTTCTTACCACCAAAACTTATCTTAAAAATTCTCTCACAACAAAAATTGATTATGTTTTAGACAATTGATTAGTGTAAGTGTGAGTAAGTGTGTAATGTTGATAAAAAAAATATTTAGAAAAGGCTACTACAAGTCTATCATTTATCATGACATTATTAATACTTACATTTAAAATTGCAGGATAAATTAGCGAAAATGCAAGCAATAGTTACAGATCACCTAAAGAAAACATCTAAAAAACAAATGGTAGAACATGAGAAAGAAAAAATACTTGGGAATGGTAATGCTACTCATCTGACCTCCTTTTCTATTTTTATAGTCACATGCTCTTTGTTATTTAAATTCTTAGTTTGTGTGTAAGATTTTCTTTTCTTTTCTTTTTTGAGTTTAATTTGTGTGCACATTCACACTAGAAATTAATTTTAATGGGATTAACATAACACAAGAAAGTAAATAATAGTAACAGGGAGTTTACTTGGACATGTTGATTCTAATTTTTCCTTGACAGGGATGAATATGGCTCCGAAGTTTAGTAGTGGACCATTTGTGACTCTGTTGCAGAAACAAAACAAGCAACTAGGCATGGGCAATAAAGTTCCCAAAACTATAAATTCTCAACATTTTTCAGACCCTTCTATGCAATTACCAAAAGAGACAATCCCTTCCATTTTCTATATTTCAAGCACTAATGGAAAAAAAAAACTTGTCCAAGACATGCACAACCCTCTGATTGTATACCCTCAATTCAACCACCAACCATCCACACCTGTCAATCCAACTGCCGGGAACATGCGCTTTCCAACCATGTCCGTGCCTATGCCAAACATGGCAAGCGGATCGAGGTACATATAAGTTATAGATTTTTTATTTTGCAACCTTTGTTTTTCGTAATTTTTAACATGTATATACTAAACCCTAATTTTCAGTTTTAATTAGTATATATTGCATTTTGTCTCTTACTATTAATCTTTTCATTAAGTCCAAACCTAAATTCAGTTTAAACTTATATCGTTTTTTTAAAAAAAAAATCAACTTGCCATTTGAACTCAGGGACTCTAATTGTCCACAGCAAGCAAGCACTATGGAAAACATGGATGAAAGGTATCTTGGGATTGATACCATGAAAAATTCAAATTATTGGATTGAGTGGAATGCAGTCAACATTGCAAACCTTGCTAGAACTAATCAACAAAAGTTGGAAACCATGGAAGCTTATGTCTCTCACCTTAAAAAGAAAGCTGAGAAGGAAAATTTCACTCAAAATGAGGAAATAAGATCCTTGAAGTTGAAGAAGGTTAATTTAGAGGAGAACTTGATGAAGACAAAGAGTTACTTGTGTACTCTTCAGGTAGATGAGGCTTCTAGGCTCGCCAAGGCGGAAAAAAGGGCTGATATCGCAGCTAAGGTAGCTTACGAGTATCATGAGAAGGTAAAGAGTTTAGAGACTCAAATGGCCAAGGACGCCGCCCATACAATTGAGAAGCTGAGGAGTGTAGAGACTCATATGGAGAAGGATGCCCAGACAATTGAATCTCTGAAGAGTTCTTTGGACCAAATGAATGAAAACCTCGAAAAACAATTTGTTGAAGGGTTTAATAAAGCAATTGAACAAGTGAAGTTGCTTTATCCCGAGGTTGATCTCGCCGAGATAGGTCCATCCAAGATGATTGTCAAGGAGAAATTGGTTGGTGAGGATGATGAGTAAGTGTTTCTATCTTATTACGAGTTTACTTCAACTTATTTTAAAAAAATAATCATTTATTTATGTAATTTACTTTTTAAAAAAGTAATTTTTTCATTTTGAAAATAAGTTTTTCTAAACATATGTTAATTTGTTACAAATGATTTTGTGGGAGCGAGGTTCGTGAATCAGAATGTACAGTGAAGATTAAGGCGGTGCCCTTAGCATCAGCAATTTGATCTCTCTCTTTTTTTTAAGTTGAAGTTGCGCTTTTGGTTGGACAGTTATTGGTGCATCTTCTTGTGTTTTTATTGTTCAAGTTATCTCTAGATCATCAAGACACGCAATTTATTATGGCGGTTTATTTGACAATTTAAATATGTTGACCGAGTTTAATTTCTTAAAATTATTGCTTTGCTTTAAAAAAAATTTTATAATATTATTGCTTTTCTTAAAACTTGTTCTCATCTAATGATCGAACCCACTTAATCTTTACGATGTTAATATTTTTTTAAAATTAATACATCAAAAAGATTATGATGTTGATATTTAGTATAACAAGATATATTTTTTCTTTAAAAAAGAAAACATATGTAAGGGTTAGCTTATTTGTTTACTTCCCTAATTTATATTTATCAATATGGATTTGTAAAATGTTTAATCGTGCTTATCATGTAAAGATAATTGATTTTTAAAGTTAATTTTGTGACGATTTATAACTTTGAGCCAAGAGAATTAAAAAAAAAAAAGAATTTAATTGTAAGATTTGGATTGATAAATTTTTTAAATATATTAGACCATATTCAATAGGGAGTTCTTTCCTTTGAATGGTTAACAATATTTTATTATAAGCTTAATTAGTATTTTTACCCTCCAACTTTTTGTTTCGGTTCGACTAGATCTTTTTTTGGTTCAACTTCGTCCTCCAACTCTATAACTTGAACCGAGTTTGCCTTTCCCTTCGTGAACCCATTTAGAATATGCTATGTGTTGTGTATCGAGTGGTTCATAATTAAAATAATGTTAATAATATATATTTTGTGGAATTTCTTTGAACCTCGCTTCTCATCTATAATTTTAGTTTTTTTTTTGGGGGGATTTTCTGTATTTTTTAGGTAAATATTTTGATTTTTATGGAATTTTTTATAATATTCTAAAATTTATTCTAATATTTGTGATGTTCATGGATTCCCTTTTTTTCATCTTGATTTGTTGAGAACTTCTTTCCTCCCGCGTGAATAAACTGTGTTGACACCACTTTGGTCGTCTCTCAAGCGCCGGTGCTTCTCCAAGCACTCTCTCCTTAAGCACCTGGCCAACTCAACACTCTCCAATGGTGCTCGATGCTTAAGGAGATGTGCTTAGTAAGTTAGCATAAACACCCTTTGGAAACATTTGTATTTGAGATGCTTTTATGTTTTTTTATCAACAATAACATATATTTATTAAAAAAAGTATTAGGAGTACTATCTAAATATAAAAAAGAATGTACACTACTACTATAATATCACCACTAGAATGATAACACCATAGAGCATTAAGTACAAATGGAGAAATGGAATCAAAAATGGTAGAGAAAAATTTATAAAAAAAAAATAGGACTCAGGACATATGTTAAAAAACAAACTACCTCAATGTTGTGGACCAAAATAACGGTATCCCGGATATACCTATACATGTCGGAGCCAATGCCTTACGACAATCCTGGATACATCCTGGGTCGTCGAGACATTACAAGCTCGTTTTGCTAGCCAGCTCGCCGCAGCCTTCCAGCCCGACATACTAATTAAAAATATATGAATTTACCTTTTTTTATTGATTTTTACTTTTTGCATCATACAACAAATTGATATTTTATTATCTTTAACTATGGGCTTAAGTTTTTTAATGTTCTTTTGTTTGATTTAGACATTTTTTGTTAAGCCTATCAATTTTTTAAAAAAAAGAACTCTCACCCTCCATTTTTAACCTAAAAAAAAAGACACTAGCCCGGTGGCTAGCCCGGCCCGCCACCTTTGTAGCTCGACGGGCTAGGCAGGGCAAGTCGCATTAGTCGACGGGCTAAAAATTCTAGTCTAACCCGCTTTTTTTGGCGGGCCAACAGACCGGACTGATTTTGTCATCCCTAATTTTATCCATGAAAAACAAAAATCTTTATTCATTATGTTTTCAATTCAAAGCAGTTTCAGATTATGTACCAAGTCATCTATAAGTTTCAGATTATATATGTATACCTTAAATTTTATCCCTATTTAATTTCACAACCTTGAGAATAGTATATATGTCTAGTGATGTATTCAAATATAGATTTTTTTTAATTTTATCCTTATTATAATTGAACTTTCAGGTTTCGTTAGGGGAACAAAATGAACACTTGTTATAATCACAAAACGCAATATTAAATTTAAAAAGATTTTGAATAGATTAAGTTTCATTAGAATTTGAATAGATTTTCAAATTTCAATTTGAAGTTATGAATAAAATATGAAACTTCATATTTATGCTTAAGTATTATAACCCAAGTAAAACCACTGAAATCGTCCATGATTGTAAAAAAAATAAATAAAAAAATAAAAATATATATATCAGTGATTGTGTGTGGAGTGTATCCCGTAAAGCCCCCACATATCGATGCGTAGTAAATAAAAAGCCCTGGTAGCTCTATTAACACTAATCTGCTGTATGACCCACTACATGACTTCCTTGTGTGTTTTGTATATTGGTGCGTAATAAAGCAATCAACCCAAAATATTTCTCTTGTGTAAGTTGAGGTGTTGGACCTAACTCACTCTTAACGAATGTAATTTCCTCAACACTATTTTTATGCTCCATTATAACCCATGTTTCTCATAACAAACTTCTTCTGCGTGTCCCTGTCTACAACAATAAGTGCAGTATTTATTTACCATTATAATTTTTGTTCCTACAGGCAGCATTCCAATTTCAACAGCATTAACAAGAATTTGACTATCATCTTGAAGAGCAAGTCCATTATGTCTCTCATGTTGTAAAACCATGGAATAAACACGATTCAATTGAGGTAGAGGATCCATAATGAGAATCTGAGACTTAACAATGCTAAAATGATCATTCAACCCTGTCAAAAATCTAATGATCATACAGCAGGAACAATAAGGCATAGGCCTATACTGGTCTAATTCTTCGCATAAATTGTTCAGTACAGTGAAATAATCAGCAACCAAGAGGTTACCTTGGGTCTATACACATAAAGTTCTTGATGCAATTCTGAAATTCAAACCAGATCAGCTTCAGCAAAAATTTTGAGTGATTGAAGGTGAGACTGAACTCATAATCCACGATTACACCAAATTATTGCAACATTGCCACGCTTCAAACCTTGGTTCAAAGCAAATATTAGGGCTCATTTCATCACATAGCCTAGGAATGATAGTTTTTCGTCGTTAGAAGTGGACTCACCAGAGGACTCGCTAGATTTTCATTCGCCTGAACATAATAAGGGCTCGATTAATTCAACAAAGCATCAAGAACATGATTGCTCTGCTTTGACGTCGAAGCATTAGAATCAAACACGTGATTGTTGGAATTGTTCTTCGCCATGATCTAATCGATGCAAAGTAGAGCTCTCGAAGGAGCTTTGATACCATATCACAAATGAAACCATAAGGGGATCGAGAAAGAACTCAGGAAGAAGTGTAATTCTCACTATATATTCATTATTCTGAATATTCGAATACAAGAATGGTATACACTGTATCACGTGAACACTAAAGGACAGCGTGATATGTATGCAGCCTATATGGGCCAAGTATGACTATTTACACCATCCACTAATCTATTTTCACCTTTGGAACTCATCTCTCTGACGTAGCGTTTGGTAACTCATCTATCTGAGGTAACATTTGGTAATGGTACAAAACAGAACAGAATAGAACAGATTTGAACAAAACAGAATCGTGTACCATGTTTGGTGACCATGGAACCATATGTATTATTTTGTATTTAGTGGGAATTAAAATATAAAATATATTTTTGTAATATATATAAAATTTTACTTTACTTCATAAAAAGTATAAAATTAAAGGAAAAATAAAATAGTATATCTTTTTAATTTATTTTTTAAAAATTATGAGTATAACTAAATAATAATTTTAAAATATATTAATATTTTATGAAAAAAATAAATTATTAAATATAAACTTCTCTCAATAAATATAATTATTAAATATATTTTTTAAATAAATTATTAAATATAAATTATGTAGAATATATTTTTATTATGTAAATTTTTTAAAAAAATATTTTTAAATTTTTTTGGTTGAAAAAAAAATAATATAAGGCTTGAGGAATTTAAATATATATTATTTTGTTAATAAAAAAATGTATTTATGAAAATAATGATAATTCTTCTGTCTATGTTCTGTTCTCTTTCGTTTCACTGTTTTCAATAGAACCAATCTGTCCCATTCATTCCTCTTGACTAATGTACCAAATGAAAAACAGTACACAGTGTCCTGTTCCGTTATGTTGAAACACGTCTGTCAAACGCTACCTAAGTGTCAACTAAATCCCCACATTGTCCAAGTTGCAAAATTGCATTGCAAAAACAAGAGAAAACTACCCATAGGGGATGGGCCTAGAGTACATAGAGCCCTATCAAACTAAATATCTAAAGTCACAAATAAATGTGCAACACTTTAGTTTAAAAAAAACATTTGAAAGTACTATTTTTCTTCACTTTCAGACAAGTTTTCCCCGGGAAAAAAATGGCAACCCTAATAAAAAGATATGGCTCTATTTTTGTCAGCCATGCAGAGCGTTTATCAGCCCCCAATATCTAGTGGAGCATAGCGAATCAGCCCATATCATCAACAAGGTCACTACTAATAATCACACTACCCATTTTAAGATTCACACTATTCCTTTTTTATCTGGAAAAACTAATCCAAAATTACTTTTTTTGGGGATGATATTTTCTGGAATCACTTTTATGAGCTTTCTGGGTGACATTTTCCAGAATGAGGGTGGTCTAACTATCAAATAAGATGGTGCGGATATTAGCCACCTATCGACAATAAATTAGAACGGCCAACGTAACAAGCCACCGCACCAGGTGATTTCATTTATTTGGAGGCTCAACTTCTGGCTACAGGAAACACCATACAATTCTTACTTCCTTGAATGAGATCGTGTTTCAACAAAAAATTAGAAATCTTTACCATCATAGATTCACAGTAAAACATGATGAGGTTTTCTTCTCTGAAATTGATATTTTACTATATAATAACAATTCTCGTGATCTAGATTTCATGCATTCCTAACAAAATTTCAGAGGATAAATCGTCCAAAACATAATTCTGTACAAAGGAAAGTGGGACCAAATATGGTGTGGAGTCTCAACCCTATCTAAAATAACATTTAAGAAATGATGGATCAACTCAACTTCAAGATTTACATCACCAGAAACTCAAAGGGTCATGTTTTAAGGAACCAGAGCGACCCTTCAGCAGCAGAAGAAAATATTACAGCCTTAGAAGAATCAAATATCATTGATAAAAATGGTGAAAAGAGGGAATTCAGGAAGTAATCTAGATAAATGTAGTATCCGCCAAAATCCATGGAAGGGCTTTGCAATGAATATAACTGAAAGAATTCAATCTAACAACACCAGGCTCCAACTTAAACTGAAACATAACAAAGACAAACTACTACTACTAGCAAATGTCCTTAAATACATTCTAACCAGCACAAGATGACAATGTGCCTCCAAATACAAAAATCACTTAGCATGATTTGTTGTTGGCTTGACATGAAATTAAAGTATCAGTTGTACAATATGTGATTGAGACTTGCGTCTAAATAATTCATAACAGTTCATATATCCTCAGAACATGTGTCATGTATATTCAAAGTGTGACAAAATATTTCTATCAGATTATGACATGAGTACTTTTATGTAAAGCTCTTCCTTTTATAAGTCCAAGAAAAGCTTATCCAAATAGTAGGGTTTAAGATAGATGCAAGATCAAGTTAGAGAAATAGACAGAACGGCTTTAAGATATCTGTCTAATGTTTTGTCAATTCTCATATCAGATTCCTTTGAGTTTATCTTGTACAGACACAGAAACAGTCCAAGGCGAATTCCCTTATTGTCTCTTAGCAAAAGCACAATTTGGACTTTTGTTCTCTGTTACTCAGACATTCCATTAGAGCTGTGTCATCACACTGCTCCCGGAATTAATTAGACAAAATAATTATAAAAACAGGGAAATTTAAGCATTTCAACAGTAGATATAATCTCATATTCACTGTCTATTATATTACTCTATCACACTATCTACACACTCTTTTTTCTATTTCTATTCTTTTTACATCACATCTCCCTTTTCTTTTTCCTTCTTATCTACGCCATCTTACAGTAAAAAAAAACAACAGTGTGAGAAGATAATTACCCTAATTTCTACATTGTTTTCCATCAAAATGGCCCTAACCAATTCCTCCACAAGACACCATCATGCACAGAAACAATATACAATGCAGTACCAATCCAGAATAGAGATAAATTGAAATAGGATTGAAAAATTAAAATATGTACAACTTCTTTTAAACATTTTTAAGGCAAAACAAAACAAGTATATATGCTAATATATGGTCATGAAAATATTACCATTCCAGAATCCAGGAGAAAGAGATACTCACATACATTGGAGTTATCTATGTACGATCTCCAAAATCTGGTGGGCCTATACATATTCTTACACGCCCATTCAAAAAAAAAACTACAAAACTGATCATTATCCGTGAAAAAA
The DNA here is from genome assembly GCA_037177725.1 of Cyamopsis tetragonoloba. Taxonomy (NCBI): domain Eukaryota; kingdom Viridiplantae; phylum Streptophyta; class Magnoliopsida; order Fabales; family Fabaceae; genus Cyamopsis; species Cyamopsis tetragonoloba. Next base: position 69,159,980 of record CM074119.1, read on the forward strand.
AAAAACTAAAAAATTAAAAAAAAAATTGAAAAATTATCCGATTTTTGATAATTATTCAATTAAGATCTCACAGGATGAAATGGGAGCAGTGAAACAAGAGGGGCACCTAACAAGACCGTTCTCGTTGCACGCATTGCACGCTTTGAAGCCACTCTTCTCGGTGTATAGCTTCCTGCTACCGTTACACTCGTCGCACAGAAGGAACCTGTAACCCGCGCACACGTGGCAGTCGCTGGGATCCGCTGCGGGCAATTCCTCGATTAGTTTCTTGAGCTCGCCGGTTTCGTTTAGCTGCCTAACCTCCTCGGCCCCACCAACATATCTGCCGCCAATAAAGACACGTGGCAACGGGAACCCGGTTCGGCCCAGGATCTGGTTCACTTCGGTGAGAAAACCCGAGTCCATTGACACGTCACGCTCGTCGATTTGAACCCGGAAGCCGCGTAAGATGGACCGCACGCTCCTGCAATCCTCGAACGTGTTTCGAACCACGCGCAGGCTCGTGAAGTACACCACCACGCGCTCTTCGGTTTCCGGAAGGAAAATCGGTGGAGAAGGAAGGGGTACATCGGGGAGTACTGATTCCGGTGGTTCCGGTTGGGAGAGGGTTCTCGGTAATTTTGGGGGTTGTTGGCTTTGTTGGACGTGAGTCGACCAGGTTCGGAGGAGCGAGTTCGCGAGTCGGACACGGTGGAAAACGGAGGGTTTTCTCGTGGGAGAGGGTGAGGGTTGTTGAGGGGATTCGTCGAGGCAGAGAGTTTGGATGTCTTTGAAGGATGAACAAGAGAATGGGGAAGAAGATGAAGGTGATGACGACGCGCTGTGAATCCGAACCGTTGATTTTCCCCACGGTCGCCACATTGAAGGTGGGAAACTAGTAGCTACTGGTTTTTCTCTTCTCTTTTGGTTGCTGTTCGATTCTCTTTGCTTGGATTTTGGGGGATTGGGAAATGGGGTTGGAGAAACCAGCGATTTTGGGGGGGAAATTTGGGGTTTTCTGTGATGGGTTGTTGAAAATTGAGGGGATTGGAGAAAGCAGCGATTTTGGGGGCAATTTCTGTGAAGAGATGTTGAAAATTTGGGAAATTGGAAAATGGGTATGAGAAAAGGTTGAATTTTTTTAGGGGAATTGGGGTTTGTTTGTTTCTATTTTTTGTTGTTGGAGATGGAATTGATGGAATGAGGAGAAGGGTGGGGATTTAGATTTTGATTGCTTAAAGTTTAGGTTTTTGGTGGTGGTGATAGAGGGAAGAGCTGCAAAAGCGGATGATGGTGAATTTGCATGTTTGCAAAGTTAGGGGAGGTCCTCAGCTTTTTGTTTCTCTCTTTTTACGTTTTTTTTTTTTAATTTATTTATTTACAAGAAGAGAGAGAAGAGAATTAAAATAAATAAATAAGCAATTGGAAATTGGAGGAGAGGGAGATTGAATTGGATTAGGGTTAAGGGAGAGTGATGGGTGGTTAGGTAGTTGAAAGTGTTGGTTTTATTTTGCTTTGATGAGGGTTTTAAAGTTTAATAGAGATGTACTAGATACCATGATGATGGCCTATTTATTATGGATGAGAATTAGATCATCCTGTATTTTCTTATATAAGAATAATCATATTGATTAATAAAGGCTAATTATTCACGCAATCATGTATCATTAATTCAACTCTCTAATTCAACAACCAATGACTTTGTTTAATGATGAACTTACATGTTTTCTTCTCTTTTTTTTTTTTTGTTACATGGACTTACATGTTTTAAGGTATTGTTAGTATTCAAAATATTTTTCTTTTTTAAAACTTACTTAAAATTATACTAGTAACTTTTTTTTAATTCCAAGAATCACTTATCTAAAATAACACTTTTTAAATAAAATAACTAAAATTAGTTCTTGAACCAAAAATCTTAATTGGGTGGGAGTAAATAAGTGTTGAAGATTTAATTTTAAACTATGTAATTATTTAGAAGTATACGTGATTAAATGACATTTTGTGTCAAAATTGATGAAATAACTTTATGAATATTAAACTTTATTTCTTTAATTATTAAATCATGTGATATTATTTTAAATATTATATATAATACCAAATTTTAGATGTTGAATCCTTAAAATATCTCACTCTAAATTATTAATGTACTTTTAACTCAATTTGATTTAATAATTCAAAATTAATCTATAAATTTTAATTGGGTCACATTGATTCGGCAGATTAATGGGTGCTCAACTTAAGGTCTATTTAGTTTATAGAGTATTTTAATAGAATGAGAAGTTAAAAACACATAAATTAAGATAAAGTCAATAATTAAAATTATTAATGCATAAAAGTTGAAACAATGTAATGATAATAAATATTTTTAATTTTGCTCAAACCAAATCAAAATATTAAACTAATGCATCCTTATACTTTTTAAAATAAAATGAAAAAGCTTAGACCCTTTTTATCTGTGTATTATAGTATGAATTCTTTTAGTTTCTTATCACAAGATTTCTCTATAATATACTAGACAGTGTTTAAGGTTGTTTTGGGGCTTTTCTTCTCTTCTATCCTCTAATTTCAGCATGTCCCAGTTTTTTATGGAGGAGTCATGTTTGCGGTTGGTCATCTCTCCACACCACAAAGGTATTATGATTATTCAATTTATTATCACTAATAGTGTGAAATCACGTGCTCTCACGTGCTCTTTTACACCAATTAAAGTTTAGTTGGCATCACAATATGTGAGTGTTTCATGACCCGACTCTACTGCTAGACCGATCCCGGTCTAAGTTAATTAGGTTAGGCTTGTAGCTCAAATGGCACCAGGAGAAGCTCCTAGAGCTTGAGGAGAGAGGTTTAATCTTCGGTTGAAAGATTTAGGAGTTAAATTTAGGAATAGTATAGTGTGGAGTGTGTGTGTTTGGCTTATAAAAAAAAATTAAGTTAGGTTTGACATTGTTCATTTTATGCTACTAGACCGGACTAATTAGGTTAGTTTTATGCGGTCCATTTTATATTTTAAGGTTAACTTCGGATTAATCTCTAAATTCAACTTTGTTATTTTACATAATTTTTTAAAAGCAATTACTCTATATTTTTTAATTTATACTTAACACATTTTTCTATAAATATTCCTTTTTGTAATTATACGGCACCCCAGATCCAACTTGACATCTACAATCCACCCCGGCAACTCGTCAGCTAGACAATGGGAATACCTTCGGTTTGCAGCCACATTTCTACCTAAGTGCTATCACCGCCAGCACCCCCGCCATGAGTGCCGCAAACAACATCTCATAAAGACCCTTAACTATTATTTATTGTCCATGATCGCAGCCTAACAGCCAGAGACAGGATCCCCAAATTCGAGCCATCACGCACCTAGACATTTGAGTTTTTACTGTTTATAGTATTCCTAGTCGACGGACTCTTGGGTCATTTTAGAAAAGTGATATATTTAACTAAAATTGTATTTAAATCAAGTATATTGAATTGTATTATCATATAATATTTTTAAACTAAGTTATGAAAATATAAATTTAGGTTTACTCAATTATGTTCTCTTTAACTCCTCTTATAATTAGACACATATATCTATAAGTTTAAACGATTTGTTATTGTCAGTTACTAACGTTGAAAATTATTATAAGAATTGTAATAAACTTCTTATCATTGTGATTGTACACCAAAAACTTATATTATTATGATTTAATTGTGATGGTAATGTAAATTATATTGTGGTGATTTAATTGTAATGGTAATGTAGTGTAAAGTGCGTAAGAAAAAATGTAATGTAAAGTGAAATAGGGTGAATAATGGGTGCGCCTTAATTATCACTCCGCTCACTTGGTTTTTTTTTGAAGGCAGAAGCTTATCTGGCCACTAAAATGTACTTATTGACAATTATGGGCAGTGTCCTATATCTATCTCTAACAAACAAACACAGAACTGAAACTGATAATAAATAATTGTAGTGAATGAGTGATGTTGATCATGATTTCACCTATATTCAGCTAGAAATTAAGCCATGAGGCATCTTCTCCAACCTCATGTAACAGGGGCCACTAATTAAAACCTCTCTTTGATGGCCACCACTCTAGTTTTTTGGCCATAGCATATTAGCACCAAATACAAAAGACAACTTTGATATATGTCCTTAATAAGATTTAGGTTTTTGGTGGGGTTAAAATATATGTTTCGTTTTTTTTATTATGTTAAAAATCTTAATTTAGTTTTTTTACTTTTATAAACTTTGTCTTTTATGCTCACTTAAATAAGGGGATACATGGAAGCTCTAAGTTTCACTGTCGTCATTGTGGCGTCGATTCCTTCACTGCAAGATCTGGCCAATTACGTCTCCATGAAAACGTGCACCTACCTCACCGCGTTACTCAAATTTAGTACCTTGCCGCAACACATGAGGAGCTTCATCGACTCTCCGCCATGGCTGAGATCTACGAGCTTTGTTTCACTAGTGATTTGGTGTTTTATGGGCTGGGAAAGAAAACTTGTGTGAGTAATCATTTTTATCCAATAGTGACATCTATATATTTATATATATTTTTAAAAGTCTTTTATTTGTTAAAAATGATTTATATACTATAAACTATGATCTAAGTTCAACTGTTAAATTGGTAAAATTTGATATTCACGTAGATTAATTAATAAGAACAAGTTATCCAACATATATTGTTGAAGTAAATAAATCCTCGCTCTTCTAATAAGCTCTTCTCATTTTACTATCATTATTACATTTCCAATTTTTGTGTGTATGAAAAGGGATTAGGGTGATATAAAAAGAAGGAAGTAGTACAAGGCAGATGCAATTATTAATGTGGTCACCATGGCCATATGTCATAATAACATCAGATCAAAGGACAAGGCGTGTTTAAATGTACTACTACTACTACTAAATCAATTTCTTCCAAAAAAAAATAAAAAAGAAAAAGAAAAAAGAAAAGAAGAGAAAAGAGTTAGGATCAGTTTTAATCCTTCCTCCACCACTAGTAACAAGTGAGTGGATTCTGAAAAGCTTCACATGGTTGCAGAGTAACCCTAAAAAAAAAAAGAAAAATGGGATGAATGAAAGATAGTTAAATCCACATGCACATGTAATGTTGTGATTTGATTTAACTTGGAACGAACAATCTACAGATAAGTGTCTCTTCCTTTTTTTACACTCATGTGAACCAACCAACATCGTGTTTTTCTTTGTTTTCCTCCAACATTCCCTAACATTTCCATTCCTTCACACAAATTTATTATCCTTTTATCAGCACAGGTTTTATAAGTGATACAAAACAAAATATATACAAATATACATCATATAAGCAATTAAGCTATCTGGGTCGTTTTTATAAAAAAGACTTGATTAGAAAATACAAAACATTTTTCACGATTCAAAGAGATTAATCTTCAACTATTAATTTAAAATATTCTTAGTGCACAACCCAAAAAACATTTTTATTCTTAACACGCACATCATATTCAATTTCATATGAATTGATAAGACACACTCTCAATGTTGCTCAAGTTATTCTCACGGTTTACCCATCTTAATGCATTTTTTCTGGAAACCAAAATATTTTTTGTTTTTTGGAAAACAATCATCTTAATGCATTTGAATAAATTGAAAGGACCAAAGTCAGAACTGTGAACACTGAATTATGTTTGGCACCACACTGTGGTTTTATTATCACAGGCTGGCCTCTGAGAAACAGGTAGGATAATAGGCAGGCAAGTGGATTTTAAGATTTATGTATGTATATGACTACTTTTGCTTTAGGATTTTTTTTTATATATATACGACTATAAATAAATTTTCTTTCTATGTTGAGTTCTTATTGCATTTGATTGATAAAACAAATTACATATATACACTATACAGCCCAAGGAAAAGGACAAAGAATAACAGAAAAGAATACACTTCATACTATTCTAGAACCTGGTAAAATGTACAGCTTTAGCAAGGTAAAAAAACTATATAAGAAAATATCAGAATATCTGTACAATTTGGGCTTTATGTAGAATTGGAATTGGGCTCCTCTTCTTTTAACTACTGCTAGTTTCTATAAATTTTTGTCCAACCTTGTTGCTTCATGAAGTAGAAGAGTACATAAGATGAACCTAGCAAATGCTTTTCCAGACCGTCGATGCTTCTAAAATGTGGGATTCTATTATTTGTTTATGGAAGGAGAAGGCAACCTATCAATTGGGAACAGTTGAATGATTCGGTGTACGCCGTAGGGTTCTTATTTATTAATTTTCTAAAAAATGTTGAATGTTAACCCTAGTTAAAATCAAAGTAAAGAATTTAACAGAACATTCCTTTTGCCACTTAACAGTTTGGAGCAACAAGGTGGAGTGATCATTTTATTTAAGTTTGGAGTTTATTGTAATTTTAACATATTCTTAAGGGTATGAGTGTATTTTACCCTAAAAAAACATCCTAAAGCAAAAATTGTCATACACATACGTAAATCTTAAAATGAATTTTGAATTAGACAAGCAAATTAGAATAGAATTTACAAGGAGGAAGCAACCCATAGCAAGAAGCATGCGATGACTTGCTCTGTTTCCTCTTCTCCATCGATGGTGATAAGCACTCTCTTCTCCATGGATGGTGATGAGCACTCAAGGGTTCCTTCTTCGCAAGTTCATTTGAGAACACTAATCATAGTTTTATTTTTTTTTCCTTCCCTCTACATAGTTTTACCATAGATACCATAATAGATGGTAGCAATGGGTGGAGTGCTCATTTTATTTAAGTTTGAGGTACCTCGGGAGTTATGAGTACATTTTACCCTTAAATTTTTGTGCTGTCTAGTTTCTTAATTTTTATACTGTTTCATACACATTTTTCAAATTAAACAAGTAACAATAAAATTTGTATTGTACTGTCCTTAAAATCAAAGGCACTCTATATTAAGAATTCTTTCTGAAAAAAAAAATTCCTGATCGCCATTAAAGGTTAGGTTTTTTGAAAAAAAAAAACTAAAAATTAAATTGTATATTTTTAACGTGCAAAGCAAAAACATGATGAAGTAACTTTATTGTCAACAACAGAACACGATATCATACTAAAGTTAAAATGGCAAATATTACTGTAATTAGTGATCACATAACTACTAAATGCCTGTTTGGATAGAAGTGAATTCATATTAACGTGGATCTACTTCAATTTCAACGCCAATCCAAACACACACTAAGTGTTAACGTGTGTGCGTTGTGAAAATTGTTTTGTTTTCACGTTTTCTTCCTAGGAATATGAGCAGAGTTACCAAAACACTAGAATGGATGACAAATACATAACCAAATATAGCCTAAAAAGTTATGTACATTTAATATATTTTAATCCTAACCATTTAAGAAAATGTAAAAGATTTCTATTATTTTTTCTCCATAAACAACGGCACTAAAATTATTTTTACTTGAGAATAAACCATAAATTAATTGCCAAAATGTGTATCACCAAATTTATTCTTTGTATATATAATCTAGTCATAAAAACAATTATCGCCACTACTTCTGACAATAAACCATAAATTACTTACCAAAATTTGTATCACCAAATTTATTTTGTATATATAATTTAGTCAAAAAAAACTATTATCGCCTCGATATACATATGTATTATTTTTAGTTGGCGATAAATTATACTTACCAAGTCTTAAAAGTTGTTTTGAGACAAACTACAACACTAATCACAAAAACCCTCATTCATAGGCTCTTCCCCACTTAATTTCTTCTTGCCGTTGTTGAGACTTCACCGACAAAAAAGAAAAAAAAGACTCGCAAAACATGAATGGGAAATAAAAAAACTTGTGCAAAACATGCAGTGAGAAAAATATAATTATGCAAGTTACCTAACATGATGCAGTCGCAGACAAGCATAAACTAAAAGGAATGACATGCAAAAGATGTAACATACCATAATCATTCATCAATACGCCATCTCAATAAACAACGGTTAAAAAAGGAGCAGAATTAAGTAAACGATATGACATAGAAGGAACGGAAGTTGCTATTCAATTCATGTATGAACTGTGATATGGTCGACAGCGTCACCACATGTGTACCCATTATGAATATGGAGCAGTAAATTCAAACACTTTGTTTTTGACTAAAGACACACCTGATAGGGATCTAACGGAAATAGATGGATACTTGAGGGATGTCAATGTCATTATCCTCATCATCCTCACAGGCCACAACAACGTCCAAGTGACGACGATACGAAGGAATGTCCACCTTAGCCACTTCCCTTGCTAAATCCACTATTTTCTTGTCCATTCGTTCTTTGTGCCTAGAGAACATGCTATTATAGAGCAAACAGCTTCCGCATGAAATACTATAAGCATTCAACCCTTTTGCTTTCAGCCAGTCAAGAAGTTCCCTGAGAGTAGGATTGTCTTTTATAATCCATCGGTCCCACACCGTCCAACTCATATCTTGATGCTTGATGACCTTTGGTGGAACTGGCTCAGCCATGGAAAACAGAGGCAGTGCTAAGTTGGCAAATGTGTTTCGGTAGTCCTCAAGATTGTGCCCTGCGTCCAAAACTTTGTACAGCTCCAGACAGACAAGCCCAGTCGCCATGGCAGTTGAAGTTGCAATGGCCGGAATGATCCGTCCCGCAATAAACTTAGCCTTGAGCTTGTCAACTTCAGGAATGCTGTAATTTCGTGCCCTCATGTTGGCAAGCCCAGCTATCAGGTCCATATGATAGTTTGTATCATCATCCTGCAGATTTAAAGCAGAAAAATAATTTTTATGAAATGAAATGAAAAGAATGGAAGATTTCATGTGAAGGTGAACCTGTCAAAATACCATTGCAAACTCAACCCCCTCCAGTCAAAAATTCGCAAATAAAACAAGCATTCAATTGCAGAAAAGGTTTTCTCGAGCATCATGGTTAAAATTCAGTAAGAACAAAACCACAATCAGCGAAAAACATACCTTTTCAAACTGAATTGGTTTCATCCTGAACCCTGGTGGCAGCTTTGTACGGAACCAATCTAACTTGATGATTAGATCATTAATAACAGCTGCATCATCTACAGAAGCAGTAGAGAGACTGGTTGCCTTCTCATCTGTAACTATTTTTGCATCGTTCTTGGGCTGAAAGTCTGGTACTATCACTCTATCAACAGCTTCAGCCAACTTCTTGGGGTTCGTCACCCAGTCAGGGATTGGGATACCAAAAGTTTCTGCTCGTAGTACAGAAGCTGCCATCACAAACTGGAGATGACCCGTATCAGCGGATGAGAACTCCAATGGATGAGGGAACCGTTTTGGTGCAGACCAGAAAGGAGCTCCGGTACTAGTTGCAGCATCTTCAGGAAAAGTATAAATTAACTGCTTCACTCGGTTAGCAAAATAATCTTCAAACCTGTGATTAAAAAACCATGTTTGAGGTAAACATAATAAATAAAATTAATATGCTCCCACAACATCACTTGCCAGAACATAAAAACATATTATCAAAAACATACTTTAGCCTAGCCCATGTAATACAATCTTCAAAAGTCTCGCACTTCTCCTTGTCCAAGCACTCAAGAACACGCTCCAAGTTATCCCTTGCTTGAGCATCACCAGCATTCCTCATTGCATTAGTATATTCACTGGGGTTAGATAAATATGCATTTACTTCAGCCGGAGTTTTCTCGAGCAAACCCTCAAACTCTGATCGGGCCCATGTCAAGCAGTGGTCAATGTTGTGTGGAAATGAGTGTACAGTACACATCGGTGCCTGCTTTTCAGGTGGATCTCTTGAAGCACCATAATTTTCTGTTAGGTGAGGAATGACCATCTGAGTATTGCATTTGGCTCCAAGAGTTCCAGATTCAAGAAGTGGCTTCTGAAAATACAAGCATCTCTGATCAACATACAGTCTCGCATTTACATTGTCTAATGCATTAATCACAACACTCAAGTTTTCCCAGAAGGCATCATGAAACACATTTTCAGTTTCAGGGCCAACACGATTTTGCAAGGCTTCAATATTAAGACGAGGATTTATAGATGCAGCAGCTGAGGCAGCAACTGTGGACTTAGCCTGTCCAATATTCCAATCACGGAAGAGGAACTGCCTACTTAGGTTACTCTTTTCTATGACATCGTCATCAGTAATTGTCAGCTTACCCTTATCTCCACAAGAAACTCCCATTAGAGCAAGATTTTTCAAAAATTCACACCCCAGTGCACCAGATCCAACAACAAACACTACAGCATCCTCTAATTTCTTTTGTAACTTTTGTCCAAAAACAGAAATCTGTGCATCATAACGACTATTTATTGGTTTGAAATCACTGGCATCCAGCGGTTCTGTAGGAAGTGATTCCACAGAGTCAAAGTAGAAAAACTGCAGATGTCAGAGGAGGAACAGAAGTTAAACCACAAAATAATAATAATTAATAAACTTTAAAAGTATTACAATCTAAGAAGTGCTCAATAAAAAAGGGAAAGAGAAAACTCCACAAACATGAACAACATATATAAGCTAGCACATCTATGAACTAAGCAAATCATAATGATGCCAATATATCTTGAGGCTGCTGGTAAAGAAGTCACAACCCCCTACCCCCTCAACAAGAGGCACAGCAATGTTAGTAACAAAGATTTTAAACCAACCTGAGTCATATACCAAAGCACATCTATTTGCTCAAATCATGGTAAGTATACATAATAGTTATGCATATACCAAAGCACGAACTTTCAGAACTTGCACACTAAATGATATTGCTTCACAGAATGTATTACTTTGAGACAGTTTAGGGGGTTGTACAGAGAAAAAGGGTACAATGCAATACTCAAATGCTTAAGAGAATCATACAGGAAGAACCTATGCAATCAGGTCACTGTCAAGGTCAAATTTCATTTCACAAACCTAAGTTTAACAAGGTACCTTGCTCAACTGATTGGAAAGGGATTTTTTTGTGATTTAAAATAGATATAGGTTGCTTTGTTCAAATCATCAGTTATGCCTAAGTTTTTATTTTTACAGAAACCTATAGAATATTCAGAGTAATCAGATATCAGCTGAAGCAGAAAGCTTAGCACACAAATCCAATTGATCAACTAACTGTGGAGACTGGAGAGCACTATTATGGAAATAGACTTTCATATGTGCTCACTACACTTGAACCACGCAACATATTTCAAAATGCTGGAGATATAACAATTAACAAGAAGCATTATTTACCTGGAAAAGTGGATGAAATTTCCCGGAGCATGCCTTGACAACCTCTTGCCCTACAATTCCACCGAACATGGCAGCCATAGGGTTCAATACTGCCCTAGCGCCAAAAGCAAATTGCTGGAGAAGTTTTGGATTAACATCTTCCAACCTCCCATCACCCAAGCTACCATTAATATTATTGGCAATAGATATAAGTTTCTGTGCATCATCCTCAGAACCAGCAACAGGGAAGCGACCTATCTCAGAAATGAACTTATCCAAAGCCTGAAATGCTAAATGCAGAAGAGGTGGGCGATCAAACTTAGAAAAATCACTCAGAAGAAAATCACCAGGATCACTAAGTGCTTCCCTGAGTGGTTTAAAGTTCAAAACCTTTGGTTGTTTAACCTGTGTGACAATACCACCCTTCTCATAAGTACCGTAATTTGTGGTATCTTCTTCAAGAGTAAATGAATATGCTCTAGCATTTTTAATCTTTCTAGGCTTTCCATCATTCAACTCTTTCATACCATGAACTTCAGAGAATACAACAAGATCTCCATCCTGGAACTCAAGCCTCTCATCATCAACACAGGATACCAAAGCAGGGTTGTCATTGCTGATGGATGCAATTATACCAGTATGAGGTTCCTCTCCATCAACATCAAGAACAGTGAACTCAGGCCCAAAATCACAGAACACAGAACCAAAAAGACCTCTAACTTCAGTTTTAACAAAAGCAATTGGAGGCTGGTGACTGCGGCAGTAATCATTGAACTCAATGGCTTTCTCAAGACTGATTTCGGTGAAAACAACAGCCTACAACGTTTCGAAAAAACAAATATAAATTTATCCAAATAAGTCAGATACAAATGGATTCATGGTCATAGATAAGCAGGCAAAGCTGACATTAAAATGCACCATTCACCAACAAGCATTCACAATCGAGTCTTATATTACTTCAGCATTAAACAATTCACAAGGACAAATACAACGGAAACAGTAAAAATAATTAAATTCACTTCTCTCACAAAGTTTTACTAATTGATCTACAAACAATACAGTAATGTTATTTCATTTCTCATTTTCTATCAATAATATCAAACAGCACAAAAAAATATCAAAATTGTTTACTTGGACATAAACAGTAGGTAACTGACAACTCGCTAACACACTCAATTAGTTGCCTCCTACCTAAATTATTACAATACTAACACTAAGAAATAAGTATATATACATCATTCCAATAAAGCACGAAAGCCTTTCCCTTAAATGTACAAAAATGAGTATCTCTATCAACATTTTGATGGCAACAGATTTATTGGCTTACGATCAATAATCAATAATCTATGGCACCATTGAAAATTCATGAATATAAAGAGATACATTTATAACTAATTAGCAAACCAAGACCAAGAATCAAATGTTATTCCTTCATACACAAAAATTTGACTAGTGATCAAATAAAATTATAGTAGCAATATGACTTGTATGACGTGTGAACCATTGACTCACTAACCGTAATTGCCACCAAGACACCAATATTCTTTTGTTTCAGTAATGGCATAATATTATTCATCAATATTAATCCCTAGACATCATGGTGTTTTGCAAAATTATATGGATCAAAAGAAAAACGTAGCAGAAGCAAAGCTTCTAACACATAAAATTGAAATGAAAATAACTATACAAGAATACAAGCCATCCTGTCACTATCAACATGTGCAAGCGGAAAATCCTATCCCAAAGTTTCATGAAGCATCAAAATAATCGAACGTAGATTTATAATATAATTAATTGATTAATTGATATAGAGACAACGCACATATATATGCATCTACCAAAAAAATAAAGTTCCAAAAATAAATGGCAGCATAATGCAAGATTCAACGTACCTGGAAATTAGAAAGTTGTTCTTTTGTCAGCTTAGTTGTCAGGCTTAGTACTAGCACTGCATTGTTAAGTTCCTGCAACTTACTAACAGATGCCACTGCCCTGTTCTTTCCAAGATCATTCTCTGTAAAAACAAAATTACTAGACAAATCCCATAACTCTACAGTCCCTTCATCATGCAAGGTTACAGATTTGACACCAGCAAGAATGAGATTCTTCGCTGCAGTTAGTAAACTTTATTAGCATACAAAAACCATGATCAGGTATAACAGAGCTAGCATTAATTAAATCAATATTCCAAAAACACTAAAAAGATATGCAGAAATGGCTCTTAACCAGTTCATAGATGTACATATAGTAAATCAATATCTTATGTCCTATGTTAATTATATAAAGCTAGTGCAGTAATTCATGGCACACAAGTAACTTGTAAACATTTTAAGTGAAATGTCTCAACAAATTACAACATTATGCACAGTATGAATCTATTATGCTGCATTGCTGCTTCACTTCATTTTTCAGATGATGAAGGCAACCTGGGACCAATTTACCAAACCTACTAACATCAACCCCATCAAATAGCTAAACAGCACAAGTAATCGCTTTTCTTTTATTCAAAGACAGATGATCAATGCTCAAGGAGAAAGGGGGAGAAATCATTGCTAGAATTAGTATAAAAGACACAGGCACTTCAAACCAATATCTGTATCATACTGGACACAGACACATTCTAGAAACTCATTTTCATAATTGCAATCATGCAATTTAAATATAATTTTTTACTTTTATTTTTTTTAAAACTTTTGTACAATTACTAGCAAGAATGTCACAGTAATCACAACAAATAGATAACTCATTGCATTCCACCATGTCCTTAATCACCAATACTCGTCTTTTAAACATTTCTCACTTTTTGTTAATTTTATGTACTATTTCTGTCAATTTTCTTGCATTTTTTAAATTTGCCAAATTCCCCATCCCTATTGTATAGTATCCATGTCCCTGCATCAAACCTGAGCTTTATAGATTTTACGTCCAAGACCTTACAGTCTCCTACAATTACAAACCCCAATGATTTATTCGTTAACCTCATTTAATCTACTAGTCACGCAATAAACATCAACTCACAACAAAGCAGACAAAGCAGTTAAACGAGGTATTTGAAAACCAAATTACCAATCTCGACACCAAGACCCTGCATCCCGGAAACGAGGATGTTGGATGCAAAGAGCCTCCTCATGGTCTCTCGACCATACACAGCGAGCTGTCGGCTATGCAGATCCTCATCAATCTCTGGCGGGTTGGAATCGCCCAAAGCCATAGCTGAAGCTCCTCCTGTCAAGTTTCCAGCACTGTGGCTGTTACTGTTGTTGTTGTCACCACCGCTACTGAAGCTCCGATCACTGTCCTTGGCAGTCGATTCGGCGGCAGCAGCACGCGAGCAAGCAGCTAAGCAGCCGATCCGAGCCTTCTTGGGAAACTTGTCGCTGCTGTTGTTGGTGGTGGTGGTGTCAGTCTCGTCTTCTACAACCACTCCTTCGCTAGCTCTCTTTCTAGGAAGCATATAGTGCAGTAAGCTGCTGAAGGCGCAACGGAATCGCAGCATCGAGAGAATCAACACAACAAAAACAAACACAAACGAAATCAAGTTAAAATCACGGTTATAAAACATCAGAAGCATGAAATGACGAAACGGTGAAAAGGACAAAATCCAAAACCCTAACTAACACGTGATTCGAGTGCAGAACGAGGAAGAAAAAAATAAACAACGGAAGATGAATCTGGAAAGTAGGTGGAATGGAATGGAAGGGAAGGGAAGGAACGTAAACGTACCGATTGGAACTCGGGAGAAGGAAGGAAGGAATGGAATCTGATTGAAGCAGAGAGAGAGATAGATGAGTCTGTTTTCTTTTTGGTTGGGTTTAGAAATGTGAGGAGCGAGAAATGGTTAGATATAAGAGGGAGAGAGAGGGGCATTTGTGGATTTGCATACTAATAAGTAGGGTTTTGTTTCGGGGGATGGATTTTTGTTTCTCTCGCTACCATTTCTTTCTTCTCTTCGGTCTCAGAGAGAGAGATAGAGAGAAGGGATGTGGAAAGTGTGGGCCTGTTACTGTGAGCGGTGTGGACAAAACCAAATGCACCGGGACGAGTACTTGCCAGTTGCCACGTCACCGTTTCATGTTGTCCTGAGATCCAAACGAGGTCCACTTCTTTTTTTAAGTGATAACCTATAACCTATACCTATTTTCTATTTTCAGGTACACAAAATGGTAATTGAACTCTTTTTAAAAACTAAACTGAGGTAAAATAGTTATTGAGTAATTATAAAATATTGTTTTATTAAAATTATCATCTCACTACATATAGTAATTAAGTGCTGAAATACCTAATATGAAAAAATTTGTTCTTAACCCAATTTTTTTTATGAGAAACATTGTTCAAGGAAATATTTTCTTATCATTTCGAGAGAAAAAGTATTTGTAATTATTTTCTCTCAACGGGTTGGTGTAGTGATTGAAAAGTTGAGCTTTAAATAGTAGTTTTTCGATTCAAACTCTTATAAACGTACTTCGACCTATAAAAAAAGTTTTTTAAAATTTAAATTTGTGTTTATTCTTACCAAAAAAAATTATTATTAATCTAGTTGGTTAACCAAGCTTCTCTTTTTATTCTTTCACAAATAAAATTATTCCTTTAAGTTTGTATATTATTATAAAGTTTAATCAAAAATTAATTTTTTCTTATAAAAACACAAATCAACAGCCCGATGAAATTCCTAGTGCTATTTTGATCAGAGAAACTGCTAGTGCTATACTGCTATTGCATGATTCTAAATATTGTCAATTGACTTACTAACAGTAAGTAGTACATACCAACTTAATAAAAGGAAAAATCAGTAACATGTGTCAATATATATATGTCAACTTCTATGTATCAGCTTACTGTTTTTATATGGATATAACAGTATCATGTTGATGGGTTTTAATTTTAGTCTTTTTATTTTTTTATTTTGAAGAAAAATAATAAAATAAAAAATATATTGGTGTTGTTACAACCGTTAGATCAGAAATGACATACTGCTATAACAGCAACAATAATGGATTCGTATACGACTTGTTTATTTTAACTTTTTATAACAAATTAAAGTTAACTGAGACAAAATATAAATTTTTAATTTCTATTATCTTTACATTAAAATCTAAAATTACTGTGAATGAAAAAATAAAATATTAAATTCTGTTTAGTCTATTTTTATTATTTTTTGTTTTCATTTCATGTTCTTATTTTGTTTTTAATTTTGTGAAATTTGAAAAAAAAAGAAAAAAACTAAGATGCTCAAAGCTGTTCTTACTTCTAACATTTCAAATTTTTTCATATAAGTTTTTTTTTGTACAATAAATTTATTTTTTTTATATATAAGTTTAAGAAAATACAAAACAATTTTTTTGGTTCATTAAAAAACAATTTTTTTATATTGTTAGAAAACAAAATTTAAACAATAAATAGAAAAGAAAAATATATAAGAATTAAGATAAGACAAAATGTAAAATTTAAGTTTAATTAAACCTTTAGTATTTATTTTAAAACTCTTTAAATTTCATTTTTATATGAAAAATAATTTGTCATAATAGCTTAAGAAAGTTTATTTGCAAAGCAATCCCTGTCATCACCTACCGTATTAGAGATATTGTAAAGAATAGTGGAGAAAAACACCACAGGGAAGTCTAAGACGTGTATGAATACACTATTCTAAAGGATTTATTCGGCATGGATCCGTACACTTTTAGGATACAACAAACTCTTGTGAAATTGATACAGATGTAAAAACTAGCGAGAGTAAGTGTTTCAACCTATCTTTTTTCTTAATTAAGATCAAGACAAGAATTGTAACTCTAGCTAGATACTCCCACACTTTTATATATTTTAAGTTTGGTTAGTAGCCTTTCCAAAGCTCATGTGGTGTCTTCCTAGTTTTCTTATGGAGAGTCTTTTTTTGCAAGTGAGAGTTGTCAAGATTGCTTTGCCCCTAAGGTTATCAGGTGCATTTTCACTTATTAGCATCGAATTCATCATGTTTTTCAATATCGTATTTTACCTTTCAACTACTATGTTGGATTCACGAGAATAAGGGGGAGTTACCTCATGAAATATACCTTCTTTTTCATAGATCATCATTGAAAACAATATACTCTCATCCTCTCTCATATCTAATCCTTTTAATCTTTCTATTTAACTTATTTTCTACTTCTGCTTTATAGGATAAAAACATGTTAAAAGCTTCATTTTCATTTCTAATAAGATATACCCGAGTGTATCTATAATAATCATCAATAAATATTACATAATATCTCTTTCCTCCTCTAGTCATGGTTTGTTTTAGATCTCCTAACTTAGTATGAATTGAGCACGTTCAACAGAATCGCAAATCCTTTTCGTAAATTTAGTTTCTACACATATCTGACATTTATTAGGACATGAACTACTACTGGCAAAAATGATGCCTAAATCTTGTAGTTTCTTAACATACGACATATTCATATGTCCTAATCTAGCATGACACAAATCAACAGAGTCAACCATATAAGAAGAAGAAGATTCATTATCTTTAATTATATCAGACACATTCAATACAAAGAATCCTCGGTTACATTATCCCTTTCCCACCAAAAATTATTTTTGGTCATAATTATCTTATCATATTCAAATGATATTTTTATACCATTGTTGTTCAGCAAAGACAGAGATATCATATTTACTCTTATGGTAGGTAAATGGAGCACTTCGGTTAAAGCCAATATTTCGCTAGAGGTAAGCTTGAGAAGAACTTTCCATATTCCATGAACTTGTGCAGCTCTGGAATCTCCCATGTATACTAGTTCTTCTCCCCCTCCCCCACAGGTTTGTAAGAGGTGAATGCATTCCTATTAGCACAGATATGCTTGGTAGCGCTAGAGTCTACCACCCATCTAGTTATACTAGTCACCATATTGACTTGAGAAATGATCGAAGCTATAATATTGTCTTCTTCAACCAAGTTGGCCCTTGGTTTATGAGGATCATCATTTTTCACTCTGTGCCTACACTGGGGTGAGTGATGACATAGCTTTCCACACACGAAGCACATTCCTTTTCTTTTGAAGGTTGGTTTTGTTGTCTTAGGGCCGTTGTGAGCAGGCTTTTTGTGATCATACCTTTTGTTGTGAGGTTTTTTAGACTTTTTTTGCATCAAGTTAGCTCGAGATCCCAAGGCTTTAGCCTTTGTGTTCTTGAGTCCACTTCAATTGCTATCCTGGATTATGATGTACTTGATGAGGTCTACAAGTGAGAGTTGTTTGTGCTTGTGTTTCACTTGTTGCTTGTAATCGTTCCGAGATTTTGGCAATTTCTCAATCAGGATACCAGCCACAAACTCACCTGGAAGGTTGATGCTTTCACCTTGAAGGTCCTCAAGCAGCTTATGACACTCATTGATCTAGCCTGTGATGTCATTTTCGTCCATCATTTCCCACCGATAGTAGTTTCTGATCACAAACTTTTGTTTTACAGTATCCTCAACAGTATACTTTAATGTCATTAACTCCAAGATATCTTTCACTTCCTTATAAGAACAATAAACATCGAACAACTCATAAAAGTGCTAATAATAGTGTGACGGCATACCTTATTGGCATGAGACCATGGTTTAAGTTATTTTGGGTCATCAGTCTTGGGCCTAGGTTGTTCTATTGGGAAAGCAACTCCATACATATCAATGACAGAGTAAATTCACTCTTGCAAACACCTAAAGTTTTGGCCTCTGAACACTTCAGTTTTGGAAATATACGGGAACGACTTTGCTAGGGAACTATGACAGAAAGAAGCTAAATGGAATAGTAGACACCCAAATTCAGGAGGTGGCAGCAGTGTTTTGAGCAGCATTATGGTTAGCGGTGTCGTTTTTCATTAGATAAACTCTTTAGATTGGTGTAAAAATTAATGGAGAATAACACCGAAGGGAAGTCTAAGACGTGCGAGATCACACTGCCCTAAAAGGCTTATCTGGCGTGGATCCGCAAAGCCCCCAGGATATAACAGACTCTTCCAAAATTTATCTGATGCAAAAATTGGTGATAGAGAAAATTATAGTATAACCTAGGTTTTAGTTTGGAAGGGAGGAAAGAAAAGGGGGAGAAGAGAAAACACAGATAACGATGCATTTTCTTTTGCTTGGTTGAAGAGAAAATAGAAGAAAAAGTTGACTTATGGAGCGAAAATTTCAAAATTATCTCTCTTCTGATTTTTCCTCCTCTTAGTTGTCTCTCCTTCCAAACAAAGCAATAGAGAGAGAGAAAGAGATGTTGAATAAAAAGAAGAGAGGAGATGATTTGGTGTGCGGAAGAATGAGGTGTAGGTCCCTTTTTATAGAGCTGGTTTTGTTAATACCAATGTGGGTCAATAATTATAAACATTGGACAATTCAACGGATAGGCCAAGGATGGTGGAGCAATTTCCCAAGGATGAATGGTAGCAAAAATAAAATGTGTAAAACATGAGTTTTCAGGTAAGGCCCAAAAATAATATTCAGTTCAACAAAATATTCGCTTAAAAAAAAGGATCTAAGGCTTGCATTATTTGCGCACAAGAGGAATCAGATATCTTTAATTGATTTGGGCTAGATGGGCCTAATCTCATGCTCGGGAGGCTAACCCATTTTTTATTCAATTTTACTGCCATGAAATTCACTTTAGCTTATAAGCTCTCTTTGGAAATACAAATCAAGCAATGTAGTACTTTCATTCTTTTGAAATACCACTTCAATATAGAACAAGAGCATCTCCAACTAAATTCTCATAATAATTTCTATCTAAAATATTTTATTGGGTTAAATATGTTTTTTTTCGTTAACTTTCACAATAATCTATTTTTAGTCCCTAAACTTTAAAACATCGGTTTTTAGTCCTTCAACTTTGAAAACGTTTATTTTTAGTCCCTCCGTACATTTTTTAGTGACGTAGTAAACTGATTTGCTGACACGTGGAGCTAATGAAGAACCATCAGTTTGAACATCGCCAAAAAATGTACAAAGGGACTAAAAGTGGATTTTTTTAAAGTTTAAGGATTAAGAACCGATATTTTAAAGTTCAGGGACTGAAAAAAATTCGCACTAAATTTAACAACTAAAAACATATTTAACCATATTTTATTATTTTTCATACTTTCTAACAATGATACATCACTTTATTCACTTTAAGTAATTATGATTTATGTTTTTTCCTCCGATCAAGCAACTCTAAAAACATTCTTAAATAAACCCTACAATCTATTCTGCTATTATATATATTTTATTATTTTCAATACAACTAAAAAATTATAAACACTAAAATAATATTTTGTAAATAATAAAATATGTTGAACCACTTTTTGCCTTACTGCATAGAGCAACTTGTCTTTTGTTGTACAATTTTAGTTATTTTTTTAGTATTAATCCTGATTTTTAACAAATTATGTTAAAAAAATACTTTTATAATTTTTCACTGTAATATTTTTAAGAAATCATTATGTGTTAAAAGTGCACTTAATAAAACCATGATTTAATTCCCAGGCACAAGGCCCCAAGTTCTTGCCACAATATTTTCAAATTTGTAAAATATGTAGCAACATTATTGTCGATCTGACAATTAGAGTGGATTTCCTCAAACAAATTAGACAAGCGAAAATAATCGCCTTTAGGAAACTTAATACAGAGATCTTGCTAGATCTCCACCACATTGTCAAAATTGATTCAAATCAGGTGTTCCCAAATCATGTCCCCAATCATGTCCCACCAATAAAATATTATCACGTCATTAAAAAATTCTATTAGGAAAGTAAAGATTAAAATTAAAGAAAAATTATTTTTAATGACGTGGCGATATTCTATTGGTGGGACATGATTGGAGACATAATTTAGGGACACGTGATTTGAGAAGAAACATACTTGGTAATCCATGAAATTACCATGGTATTACATTTTCGCCAAGTAGAGTGTAGAGGATCGTCGTGGTTGGGCTTTCTGATGGTGCCTTTGACGAATACAAACGTATCTTTGCAAATAAGTGCATTAGAAATGTTTTTGAACTAGAGTTGAAACTTCTTGGTGCCTTCCAACACATGGGTGGCAACAACGCTTTTTTATGGATTTTTTTTATAATATTCTAAAATTTATTCTAATATTTGTGATCTTCATAGATCCCCTTTTTTTCATCTTGATTTGTTGAGAACTTCTTTCCTCCCGCGTGAATGAACTGTGTTGACACCACTTTGATCTCTCAAGCATCGTTGCTTCTACAAGCACTCTCTCCTTAAGCACATGGCCAACTCAACACTCTCCAATGGTGCTAATAGTGAAATTAAAACAAGAATCATAGCCATAACAATGGTCATATTCATAGAAAGAAGAGCAGACAAAAGTCTCAGGATTGAGATTAACACTCATTGAATTGATTGACCAAAAGATCAAGTTTACAAGAGGAGAAAGGAATTTATACAGTTAACTCAAACAACTAGCCTAACTAATCTCTAACTAACTCCAACTATCTCTATTAGGTGCTCGGTGCTTAAGGAGAGATGCTTAGCAAGTTAGCATAAACACCCTTTGAAAATATTTGTGTTTGAGATGCTCTCATGTTTTTTTTATCAACAATAACATATATTCATTAAAAAAGGTATTAAGAGTACTACCCAAATATAAAAAAGAATGTACACTACTACTATAATTCACCACTAGAATGATAACACCATAGAGCATTAAGTATAAATGGAGAAATGGAATAAAAAAATGTAGAGAATTTTTTTTTTTCAAAAAAAGAAAGAGAAAAAAGACTCAAGACATCATCCAAGGATTGAAAAGAAACCCCTAATTGATACACCCACCAATCATGTTCCAACACATGTCAGCAAATTAGAGCCCCATTTCTCCCCAAAAATTTTGGCTCCCTCCCTCATCTAACATTTTTTTATCCAATGGATATCATTCTTTCCCACTCATTTCATTTTCCTACACATTTCAAAATTCAAATGATCAATTCCTCTCTCATTTTCCCAATCTTTCTCTTTCTCCACTTCTTCGTCATCTTCACCGACTTCTTTTCCCATTCACCTCATCGTTTTTCCTTTTCTTCTTCCTCTTGCCAGCGCCACTGTAGCAGCTTCATGGTGGCGGTTGGTGGCGATGACTGGCGCGGCGGTGAAGTGGTGTTCGGTGACGGCGGATGACGGTTAACAACGCGGCATCTTCTCCAACCCACCTACTTAGTGCATCCTCCATACCAATCTGCATCTCCTTCACTTCTTATCTTCTTGCATTGTGCGATCTACTTTCGCTTAGTATGTCTTCCTCTTCCACTCTCTATTTAGGGTTTGTGTGGTTAGAATTTGTGATTTGTTTACTCCATTTCTTAGCCATCTATGCTCATAACAAAAAAAATCCTCCGTCACAATCTTACCAAATAACTGAACATGCAACAGTTGTTTGCTAAGAAAGATGGAAAGTTTATCACAGACTAAACCAAAAAATCTACAGGGTTTATGAACTTGCATCATTTAATCACTAAGAAGGCGACTACCAACTAAACAGGGGTTTCATTTGTTGTAAACTGATAAAGATTGCAAAAAAAGCTAAAGCCATAATTGGTTGTTGCTTTGCACAGTGTAAGATAGATACTTAATTTTAGACATTTATGATAAAGTTAATCTTCGTAGATTTTGCTTAAGAAAATTTTTATACTATAAAATGAAATTATATTATTTTCCATAAATTAATTGAGTGGGTGTGTCTAGCCATCCTTGATTTCAGCAGAAGCCTCACATTAATATTTGCTTCAGCCGTTTTAATAATTAACCTAAGCGTGATAGGTTTTGGGTTTTCTAGATCTAAATCACAGTAGTGAGGAAAAAGAGAAATTTGGTGAGTTAAATTTGCTGTTGGGATTTTGCTTTCAACCGACAAGGCTAATTCACCTATTTGTTATTGTATATGTGTGGATTGGATTCTCCTTTTGCTCAGGGAGTAGAAAAGCAGAGACTTGCAGTATACCTTCGTCTAGATCTTCATCTTTCTTTTTTGGTTTCTGTTGTATATCTGAGACTTGCATTTGCATTTTACATGGTTTTGCATATCTCTAATTTGTGCCATTTGTACGTTTGGTCAATAGAAGTTATTTTTTCATTTTAAAGTTTCAACCTTTTTGCCGAGCATGTGATTTTGCGGATCTGTTTTTGGCCAAGTTCAAGAGTTTCTTTCCCTATATTTAGTTTTCTTCTACATTTATTTGATTTACGCTTTGATTTGGCAAATTTAATGTGTATTTATATAATATAATGTATGCTTTTACTGTGCTCTTTCAAGCAAAGAGGAGTTCCTGTGGATTTGAACACCTTTTCTTGGCATTGTTTGAATCCATATTACATGGAATTTTGTTTTTCCAAGAACTTTGCTAACGAATCCGGAAAGACGAAGACCTATCTGGGCAATATATGGTGAGTGATCTTAGTCATTTGGATCAGAATTTATTTTCTATCCACTGTGTAGTTTTTACAGTAGTTGCAATTACAGTTAGAAAATAAATTAATGAATTAATGAAGTTCTACTCATAGTAAAATGCTCCACAATTATGTTTAGAGGATGTGTTCAGGTTTTGCTTGAATAGTCTGATTTCTGATTCCAACAAATTTATTTTTAAAATTGATAATGAAGTGGTTGTAAAATGAGAAACTGAGTGTTTATCATAAACTCTTGATTGCCTATTTTGGTACTTGGTAACGTGTTAAGTTAGTTCTTAGCCACAAAAAGATTGTCAAAACGGAAGGACGAATTCAAAGAAGCTCTTTGGATATCAAAACCAATTGTGTAAAAGTTACTCTATTGTCGTTGAGGGATGTTCCGCAACCATAATTAGTGAAAATATGCTTTTTATGCTCTTCAAATAGCACTAGCATTATGGTTTAATAATTTTATAAATTTGTATAGACTAGATTTATTGGTTCATTTTGTTTATTTCTTCAGGAGTTCGTACTTGCGCTCAATAGCAGAAAAAAGAGGGAGGGCTACTCATACTTTTGATCTGGAAGGTTATTTAAAGTTTTTACTTATTTTTTTCCTATGTTTTTCTCACTATTTCTGTTGCTCTAATTGAGTTTTTGTTTGTTCATTTTTCTGAAAAGCTGCATTATATTAACAAATCAAAACAGGGAAATGCCCACAAACAAGAGGAGTGCTCTAATTGAGTTTTTTCTTTTCTTTTATTGTTTTTTTTTTCGTGATTTGCAAGATATGCTTAGAAATAGTGGATATTCTGAGCTTAGAAAGGTTAGAACTTATGAGTTCTTACTGCAGCATTTCCATTCCAGCTAAGTTTACCAAATTCTACATTTTCAAAAAATTGATCACGTTTAGCACTTTATTAAGAGGATTGCATAACTGGGCTGTAAGCACCGAGGAAGGTGAGCAATTTAACAAGGAAAATGGGTTGATCTTCATGGAGACCTCAACAAAAATTGCTCAGAATGTTGAAGAGACTAAAAGTCACATCATAAAACCTTTATTGAATTTTTTTCATCAATCACCTGCCCCCAAAAAACTATGTCAAGCTAGATTTATATATCTAAGTTCTCAGCTTGAATACCTTGGAAAAGTATCTGTATGGAAGTTGTAATATAGTCTATCTTTTTGCAGGCATTCACAAAAACAGTTGCTATGATATACAAAGAGATTCAAGATGGAGTTTTTGATGTATCAAATGAGGTTAGTTTCTTTCTTATCAAGTTTGGTTCATTTCTTCAACTTATCTGTTTTTATGTGAGTGGAAACTTTACATAATTATTTTAGATTATAGAGGATCGGTGGGATATTTAATTTCTGTCTACCTTACATTTTTTACAACCTGTGAATGCATTCTAGGGATAATGATTCTAAATTTAAAAAAATACTATGGTTGCAGTCTTATGGAATAAAAGTAGGATATGGTGGAATTCCTGGACCATCTGGAGGCAGGGATGGCCCTTCTGCTTCGGGTGGAGGCTGCTGCAATTGAATGAACATAGTGCAACTTTATTTGCTTCAATGTAGTGTTTTATGTATTCTCTTCGTTTCTTTTATTTTGGGTCTGGATATGAAGATATATATATATATACACGTTTAACGTCCATTCATAAAAATCAGATAATTGTATAATGTTTTCTTTTCTGTATTCACTTTGTTTCTGTGACTTAAACTGATTATCTCTATATTTGTGTGCATAACTAATTGATCTGTTGTTTTATTCTTCTCACCTGTGTTGAATATAATTGTTCTTATGTTGCAATATAAGGTATAACCATGTTTATAAACGAAAGTTTGCTGCGTTTAGTTAGTTAAAATTTGCAGATGACTTCTCATTTCGGGTGAGGTGGTTTAGTTGCCCCTTCGTGTGTTTTTTCTTTCTTTCTTTCATCTTTCTTTTGGTCAAGGCTTTCTATGCTTGGAGCAATGTGAGGTTCTTCAGAGAAAATTAGTAAAGGTGGTGAAAGCTTTTAAAATTGTTTTCTCAATGAGTTTGAGAGACGTGAAGGAAAATGATCAATTCACTTATGTGATGTAATGCCAAATGCCAAATTGATATAATCATCTCAAGTTTATGTAATCAAATCAAATTATCAATTCAATGTTTGTGAATCACGTAATGCCAAATGCCAAATTGATATAATCATCTCAAGTTTATGTAATCAAATCAAATTATCAATTCAATGTTTGTGATGATTCACAAGTTGAAGTTTTTAATAATTTATTGCCTGTTTTATCTTGGATCTCAACTCAAATTTCACAAAAGAAACAAATGTTTGTAATATACTGATATAGTATTTGTGCAATAATAAAGTTTTTTTTTTTATATTTAGTATTTTTTGTGTTGTAGTTGGGTACGGGAGAAATTGTGTTTGTACAAAAGTTATGAATTTGAAGAGGTTTTGAATGCAATATTTTTTAAGAATAGCTTATTAAATATTTTAATAATTTTGATTGCGCTATTGTTTATTCATTACAAGACATTACTATAAATTTTATAAACTTGCAAAGACATCATTGAATTCCCGTTTGAATAGGTATTTAATCATGATTATGTTTGAACATGTACCAAACATATAGTCGAGCACTATAATTTTGGGATTATATCTCACATTGTTCCATCGATTGAAATTTATCATTAAGTTCTTGGATTTTTTTGAGGAGCATGGAGCTATTATTCTTCTATTTTTTTGACAAATAATTGATGATTACTGGATCATGTATTTCATTTTCTTTTATGTTGGATTCCATGTATTTTTTTTTTCTGGCTAATTATATCAATTGATAGTAATTAATTGTCTTGTAAAACCATATATCACACTAAAAAATCGTCGAGAACCCGTGCGGACGCACGGGTCACGTACTAGTATGTTAAAAAAACAAACTACCTCAGGATAGTCATGCAAATCGCAAGTTAAAGGACCCTTTTTATTATATATAATCTTTAAAAAAATTCTTTTAGTAATTCTATGTTAAAGGACCCTTACTCATCTATTCTAATGAGATCTAGAATAGTGAGGACTCATGTGTGATGGTGATGCCGAAGACTAAAATCTATGATTGTCTTTGACATTAATTTTGGATATTTATGCTTCCATTGTCTTGTATATAGGCTGTGTTTTAAATAGTTTATGTACAGTTTAGTTTATTACGAAAATAAATTTTAGGTCTTTATAAGTTGTTTTAAGTTTATTTAGCACAAATTTCTCATAATAGTTTATTAAAATAAATTGTTTTTAATTTATTTAAATAATTTTTTATAATTTTATCTACAAATAAACTCATTTTCAATAATAATATTATTCCGGAGCTCTAAACATTTTCCTGTATACTTTTTTCTTTAGTAGTTGAAAGATCAAGTTAGGTATTTGTTCTTAAAATAGTTAAGGTTGATTATATTTTTCTTTAACCTCGATGATTAGTTCATGGGAATTTGTAGTCTATTTTTTGAAATAGAGTTTTAACATACAGCAAAATGATAGAAATTATTCTTAATTAAAAATATTAGTAGTATATTCTTATGAGAAATTTTTCTTTCCGTGTGTATGAGTAACTGCAAAAAAAAAAAATGTTATTATATTTTAAGATGGCAAATAAAATTGATAAATGCATCAAATGAAGAAGTATCAAATTCAAGTCGATTGTTAATAATTAGTTATAAAATAAGTATATAATTTCAATTTAATTGAAAAATGTTTACCCACATTTGATAAAGATCAAATGAAATGTAATCTATTTAATTTTAATTGAAAATAACATAAAGAATTCTTAATTTTAAATATTAATCTATTTCTTTTGTAAGAAAAATCTCTCAAAATGTGTAACATAACCGCATTGAAAATGATTATTCTTTTTAAAAGGGCAAATAAATTTGGAATATGCTTTGTAAAAAGTCATTTTATTCAAGTTTTTTTTATTTTATCTAGGGATGGCAAAACAGGTCAGTCCAGTCCGTTTGAAATATGCAGTGATTTCTAGCCATAGAGGATCAAAACGTCACCTCACAGCTGAAAATGTTGGATTATTATTTATTTATTTCACCACTAAAGAAACACAAAATCAAATGGGTCCTCTTTGTGATCCCCTAAGAATAATAGTCATCATGAAACAAACAAAAGATCCAACAAATGATCCCTAGCAGGCCCCAAAAACTTGTCACTTGTTGCTTTTCCCATCCCTCAAAATTATCCTAGTTTCCACAAGATAGTAATAATCATGTTCCTAGGTAAAATTCAAATTACAAAGACATTTATACAAAGGCTAACATGCCATGAAGATATAGTACAAGATTGCAAATACAAGATAATTTACATCTTCATTACTACTATATAAGAACAAGGGAAATCATGTTTATTCAAGAAAGTTGTTACAATTTTCTATCAACAGATTAGGTTCCAGTGTATAGAAGTTTATTTATTGTTGTTTGGTCGCAGTAATATAGCTAAAACTTCAGAGAATTGAGGGCGTTTTGAAGGGGTGTTGTTCCAGCACTTTGTCATAATGTGTTTTAGAATTTGATGGCAATCTTTGGGGATTTCAGGTCTGAGGCCACAAGCAGCAATTCCTACAGCAGCTTGGACAGGTGAAAATGAAGAATAGGCAGCTTCACCTGTTACCATCTCCCAAATTACCATCCCAAAGCTGTAAACATTGCTCATCCATGTCTCTGTCGCATTCTCTGGGTCCCTTGCAATTATCTGTTTTCAATCCAAAAAGACAGAAAAAGTAATTAATGTCATCATCGTTGGAGTAACAAAAAAAAAGTTAAATTAAGAATTTGATCCTTGTATTTGCTACCCTTTTTCGTTATGGTAATTATAGGTAAAAACCTCTACCTTTTGGTCTACAGAAATTTTTTTATGAATTATACATTGTCGTTATAATGGTGTTAGATTTTGCTAAACTGACTAACCTTTTATCCTACATAGTACTGTGCCACCTCAACAAACATGGTACTAACAGTAACAGGTAGAGTTTTTCATATAAGTATTAAATTCTTAATTTAACAATTCTTAAGCTATTGTAGGAGAACACCATTTTTTCACTTTCAAGCATAACAATACACTGTCACCATAGCTTTTTCCCTTCCATTAGAAAGTTACAGTAAACACGAAATGAAAGATATTATAAGGAGAATTACTGGTCAGTTATGAGGTAGATCCTTGCAAAAATTCATAACTAAAATGTAAAAATATCATATACTCCGCAAAGATCATGTTAAAGTCTTGAGAGTTTAGACATGCGGGCTCCATTGTGGAATTAATTCTGGTGTAATTGGCATTGGACAAGCACAACTATTTTTGTAGCATATATTTGTCTAATGATATACACGAGTGCTTAAGTAAAGATAAACACTAAAAAGTGAAAGCAAAAAAAGAATTATTAAGATGTTATGCATGCTCAAACAATGATGCCAGGACAAGAGACATAAAGTTTTTTTAAATGTTGGTTAGTTAAGGATTGTTTTGCATACAAATACAATGGATCTAAATAACATCTTTGAGACAAAATCACAAAAGTTACTATAAGTTGCTCTCCGGTTGAACATCTAGTGTGTCATTTTCATGGTGTACTGTCCCATTGAGAGCAGACAAAAAAGAGAAAAGAGCTAAAACACTTTAGACTGGAATTTGTCACTGAACTAGCTAGTATATATGAGGACAAACAGAGAAACATAGCAAGAGAGAGAGAAGAAAATTCACATAACAATTTGATCATATTCCTAGACACTACGGTTGATAAAGCATTATTTAGAACTACAAAATACAAAGTACAGAAATAAAGCTTAGCTAGGCAATCCATAAGAACATATGTTCTAGTGGAAGTACTCTTAAGTTGAGGCACTACGAAAACAATGACACAATAAATTAGTAAAGTGCTAACTAAAAGTAAAATCTAAGTAAGCATCACAAGCAAAAAACCTTTTCCTCGTAACCATAGGGTAGAATTGGATCTTATTATTGCTTTCATTCAGTGCCAAAGTCATAAATTTTCTATATTGCATATACCAAATTTTTGTTTCACAGAGGATGCATATAGTGAATCCATGAGCATAGGAACATTAGTACTTTTCACCCTATGACTAGAAACAAACCATTACGTGTCAAAATATTTTCTTGAGTAGCAGCTTAAATAAAAGCCTAGAACAGTAGTAGAACAAATTCCCATCCATTAGATAATTAGATTAGGTGTCTAAGTGTCAAACTATATTGAAGGAATGACCCTTTCATTTAAAAGGGATAGGTACTAAATTGGAGCCATGCCTAAAACAAATTCTTTCACCCAAAAAAATAAGCACATTCCCTCCATTATATCTTACCTAAAAGCCATGAGGGTTTAGATTAGGTATGTAGGATGGACCCTATTTTTTAAAAGGGGTGAATACCAAATTGGTAGCCCATTCTTTAATTTTTTTTTTTCTTTTAAAAGGCAATACAGAACTACCAATGACTATGAAACTTTGTGTATTACAATAGTCTCAAAATTTAAGGAGCAATGATGGTCTTTCAGTTAGAGCCATTTATTTTATATTGTTATATTGATTAATAAAGCAAACATTTTAGAATACATAATGAATGACTTTGATTTATAGATAGACCATTCATAACCCTTGATTTTTATGTTCAATGAAGACATTACCAATTTTCATAATTTCAAAAAGTATTTTGCTAATTAACTTGAAATAGGAGTGAGTGAATTAGGAGCAAACCTCAGGAGCTAGCCATCTAAAACCATCAGTTTCATAATCCATTGCTTCTCCACCACTCTTGCAAGCAGTGACAATACCCATGTCTCCCAAGCAAGCATTTCCATGTCTATCCAATAAAATCCTCTGAGTATAAAGGTCTCTGTATGCAACACCATGATCATTCATAAACTTAATCCCCTCAGCTACGTCAACAGCAATTCTCACAATATCCTTAGTCTGAAGCTTCTTGTTCTTCACCATCAAGTCATGAACAGAACCACCTTCCATGAACTTAGTCACTACACATAACCCATGATTATCATTCACGCAAATACCACAGAAATGCAAAATGTTCCTGTGCCCACAAGTCATGAGTTCTAGAAGATCTTTGTGGAGCTCAAACTCATAAGCATTTCCCTTTTCACACCCCTTTAATTTTTCAATTCCAACCCTTTTCCCCATATAGACCCCTTTGTATGAACTGGGTCCGATCTGTTCGGTAAACACAATATTATCTGAATTCAACAACCATTTCTCAATCTCATCTCCACCAGATTTTATTGTCTGCCATTCATCCACTGATACAATATAAGATGAAGTAGGCAAAGGCACCTGAAGCTTAATCTTTTGGCTCAAATTCTTGAAATCCTTTCCATATGCATTAGAATTGTTTTCTTCAATCCTCCCAAATTCTCTCCTTTTGGAGTTGTTATCATCCTGCCGTTCCTGACACCCACAAAGTCCAAAGGGAAGCTTCACAGAACCATTTTTGGGCTTCTTCATAGCAAACTTCAATGCGTTTTCAACCCGGGTTCTTACCAATTTGTCATGCCCAGATTGAACAACAAGAAGAACAACCCCCAAGGTGAAACCTTTCTTCTCAAAGATCTGCATTTTCTTGCAGCAAATGGAAGAACTATCCAACGCACCTGACATGGCAGGGCATGAAATCGGAGAGTTACAAGCAAAAGTGAGCTTCAAAGCAGAGGAACCCTGAGCTTCATCACCAGACTCTTCTTGAATCAAAATCGCAGGGTGGTCACTCTCTGATGCTTGCTCCATCAACTTAATGTGAAGAAACACATCCTTCATATCAAACTCAGCCTGTGCATAACTGCAAAAAAAAAAAAAAAAAAACCAAATTAGTCCTCCAACTTCCGGGACTAATATACCAAAAATTCGATTGTGAGATTTTTTTTAGTATAGAGACTAATGTGAAACGGTTAAATTGGCAATTTAACAAAAAAAAAATCAGAAACCCAGAAGAAGAAAAAACAGCAAAGAGTGAAAGATTGAAACTTTAGAGAAGAATCCACCTGAGAGGCAAGGAATCGTAATGCTTGCGAATGTTGGACATGAGTTTCTCTGGAAGCTGGCTGCCAGGGTAAAGCTGAGTGAGATTTTTAACAACGGAACCCCACGCGAGTTTTCTCGAAGACCCATCTGATTTAGAAGGAGGAGAATCCAGATTGAGGTTAAGGGAGTTTTTGAAAGAAGCTATAGCTTCAGAAACGTTGCGGGTAAGCTTCTGGAACTTCTTCTGTAGCAGGGGCGAAGAGGAAGAAGAAGAAGAAGAGGAAGAAGAAAAAGGAGCACCTTCGGATCTATGGCGGTTTCCCACAAGGACTTGTTCCACCATGTCTTCGTCGATGCTGGTGCGGGTGGACCAACATTCCAAGGCGGCGGCCATTGGGAATGTGGGTGAGAAGGTTCAGCTCAGTTGAGTTTGGTGGAAGGAAAGAAGGAGTGTTGTGAGAATTGTGACATAGAGAGAAGGGTGGTGGGTGAGGATGGGAATGGTGTGGGAGTTGTTGTTGTTGTGGGGGAGAGTTGTAATAAATGTGAGCAATCATGCTGCCAATGTTAACCGCCGGATATTTTCATGTCCCCTTTTAGGTAAAATTGTGAAAAGAAGGATAACACCATAGTTACTTCTACCGGATAAGATTTTGTTTTAAAAAGTTATCAAATAGGTCATTTATTAAGTTTAACTTTAACATCATGAATGATTAGGATAAAATTTGTTGGGGAAGTTCTTTTATTGTATTTGATATTTCATAATTGAAAATTTTCTTTGTATTTGTGTTTTTTTTTTTCACCATATTTAGATTTTTTTTCTTCTCACTATATTTTACATTGGTTTGAAGTGTGAGTGTTGTTAAGTTTGATGAATGAGAGAGGATAGAATAGAATTACGAAATTCTTAAAATGATAAAATTACATGCATCGTGTTTAAAACACGTGATTGAGTATTGATGTAAATGCATTCCAAAACGCGTATTCAAGATTTCTAGTTAAGTTAGAACAATTGCTACTATTTGATCTATAGACTTAAGTGTTAAGAAATATTTTTGGACGATATTAGTATAAAAGATTGTTAAAAAATATTTGTTTGTTAATTTTTAATACAACAACATTTGTGATTGTTGTTGATTTCCTTTAACTTTATCATGGTATGACACACATTATAATGTGTGAATTGCAGAAGTTGTATTGTCGTATTTGATCATTTTCCTTGTCTATGTTTACGTGTCTTACTACAATCAGTTTTGAATGCATGAATATCAATCTTTTCCACGTATGCAGGGTAGGTGGCAATGCCACGTCATCTATAGTTGTTCTTATGTCTTCCAGATGAGCTTTCCTTAATAGATTTAGTGACAGAATTAACGTCAGTAACTAAAACTTAAAGTGTGGGGTCTTAAATTAATTTTTCTAAAGTGTGAGACTAAAACTTAAATGAGTGTAAGGTAAAGGGACAACAAAAATGTATTTAAACCTAATTTAGATGCATTCCAAGACTCATACTCAAGAACCCTAGTTAAGTAGAACATTTGTCGTTATTTGATGTGTACACTTACGATAATAGCGAATTGTTTTGTCAAATATCTTTTTTATTAAAATATTTTGAATTTTTATTTTCAATGTTTGTATAAAAGATTGTTAAAAATTATATGTGTGTGTGTTTTACTTTTCCATGCTACATACAATATATATGAGACTATTATATAATTTCTTTAACTTTATCATTACGACACACGTCCCCTTTTTACCATATTTGATCACTTTCCTTGTTTTTGTGTTTGTGTTTGTTTTCACCATATTTAGAGATTTATCCCCTCTCACCGTATTTGTGTGGGTGTGGGTGTTGTAAAGTTAGTGAAGAATAAAAAAGTAAAATTGAACAATTAGATTCGTAAAATAATAAGATCATTATGGACCATGTTTAAAAGAAATCTCATTAAATATTAATGTATGTACTCCAAGACGTACTCATACTTGAGACTTCGTAGAAAATTTGTCGTTATTTGATTTGCATACTTAGTGATAAGAGTGGGTTGTTTTGTCATATGTCTTTTGCATTGAAATATTTTTGAATTTTTTATGTCTGGTATTTGTATAAAATATTTTTAAGAAAGTATTTATACAATACATTTTAATACTAAATCATTTAAAATTGTTGCCGGTTTCCTTTAACTTTATCATGTTCTGACACACAATAAAATGCGTAAATTAGGAAAGTTATTTTTATCGTATTTGGTTATCACTCTTTTTGTCTTTGTCTAGGTGTCTTTTAACCATATTTAGATATTCATCCTCTCTCACCATATTTTATGTGGGGAGTGTTGTTAAGTTTGATGAAGAAGAGAGGATGAAATGAACTACAAAATTCATGAGACGATAGGATCACTATGAATCATGTTTAAGATACATTTCATTGAGTATTAACATAGATGAACTATATTTCACCATTCTTAAACATGCTACCAAAGAAGAAATTTTAATTATGTGTATAAAAAAGTATTATTTTTAGAAGATTTTGTACCCACTTCGATGATCTCTATATTACAAAAAGTTTAATATTCCACAATCGCCTAGAGGTACTCTTAGGATAAAAAAATATGCAGATACTCTTCAAGATCTTTAATGAAGTTAGAACAATTGTTGCCATTGATTGTGCACTTAATATAAGCTCAAAATATCATACTAGTAATTTAATTAATTATGTTAGAGAAAAATCTACAACAAGGAGAGCAATAACTACTTATATATGTTGTTTCCATTAATACCTACATGATTTTTTTTCAAGTTACATCGTAGACTTTTGTGGATGTTTGTGACAATCCCTCTTATAATAGAGGGTTTGTATGTCCTTTTAAATTTAACCAATTAAAATATAATATGTAGGATTAATAAATTGTAAATTAGTATCAACTTTTTGATAAATAAATTAATATTAATTAATATCAATCATAATAAATTGTAAATTAATAAAATAGTATCAATTTTTATAAAATTTTAAATTGATCCTATTTCTTTTTTTTTTTTGTAACAATCATATTTCTTATTTATAAAAATTGTAAAAAAATTCTAATCTTTAATATCTCTTTTTTTTCTTTTTTTAATATGTCTTTTAATTTGTCATTCGAAGGAAAATTTACTAAAAAATAATATTTTTAGTCAAATTGATCTTAAAAAAATAATTACCAAATTCAGTCTATTCATTGTTCATCTTTGATTTTCTTAAATAAAAGAAACAAAAATTATGAAAAATAAAATAAAAATTTAGGTGCTGCCACACTACGGAAGCTGAATTTTCATATTAAAAACTAATATAAAATATTAAAAAATAATAAAAATAATACTCAATATTTAAGAAAATTAATTAAAATAATATAAAATATCAAAAAAAGAAATAAAATATTAAAAAAAATTAAACTAATAAAAGTAATACAAAATTATTTTAAAAACTGAAAAAAATAATATTTAAAAATATTTTAAAATTATAAAAATATTAAAAAATTAAAAAAAATTCAAACTCAAACCATGTGAACTAGATGTAATAAAATGTTATATGACATATGCATAATAAATATCCTAAAATCATGTTATGTAACAAAAAAAAATCTAACTAAAATTCAAAACTTAACTATAGATATGTTTGGGAAACGGGTTGAAATCGAAAGACTTTTGGCTGTAAGGTTGGCTGAAAAATGACAAATAATATTATATTAATATTTAATATAATATTAATATAATAGTAATATCAAATAGCGGTGGGTATTTTGTGATTTTTAAAAATATGAGGTTAATTTTGGAAGTAAAATATTGAAAGCAAATCCTTTGAAGCCAAAAGCCTCTTGAAAAAGCTTGGTAAAAGTTAGTTACAAAAGCCACAATCACATAGTCAAAAGCCTTATTTTTGTAATTACCAAACGAAAAACAAAACTTTTTGAAAGTCAAAATTCCCTAAAAAAACACCAAAGCTCCGTTCTCAAACATAGCCTATGTGAAATAGACATAAAACATGAAAAAAACGAGATTAAAAATATTATAAAAATAGAAAAGATATAGAAAATGACCTTTTTTAAAATTCAAAAGGGATTTGTAGTATGTAGATGGCATGGAGCTACCTAAATTGATACATAATAAGTTTAGATCTAAAATATATGGCAAAAGTTATTACAAAAATTCAGGTCCCGTCACATAAAGTAGTCCCATTTCTTATTTATAAGAACTATAAAATAATTCTTTTCTTTAATATCTCTTTTTTTAATATATTTTTAACTCGTCATTCGAAGGTAAATTTACCAAAAAAATAAAATTTTTTAAAAATATTTATTAAAATTTTCTTTAAAAAAATAATTACCAAATTAGATCTATTAACTGTTCATCTCTGATTTTCTTAAATGAAAACAAAAAACAAAAATTCAGGTGTCACTATGTGGTGGGACCTGAATTTTGTAATAAAAAATAATATAAGAGATTAGAAAAACTACTTAAAATATTATAAAAATAAATAATATTCAATATTCAAAAATTATTTTAAAAACTAAAAAATATTTTACAATATCAAAAAATATTAAATATGTTAAAAAGTAAAAAAAAAATTGATATATCCTAATTACGTGAAAGTTATACTTGAAATTTATTTTATTAGTTGAGTTTTAAAATTTCAAAGTGTAGTAAATTTTGCTATACTTTTTAGATCTGACCTTATTATATATCAATTTGAATAGCTTGATTCCATCTACGCACGAGAAATTCCCTTTAAATTCCAAAAAAAGACATTTTCTATAACTTTTCTATTTTTATCATATTTTAAAGCTTATTTTTTCATCTTCTTATGTCTAGTTCTCATAATTAGGTTTTTAATTTTAATTACATTTTTTTTTTGCTTAACATGATTTTAGGATATTTATTATGCATCTGTCATGTTACATCTTTTTGCATCTAGTTCATATGGTTAGCATTTGATTTTTTTTTTAACTTTTTAAATATCTAAAATATTTTTTATAATTTAAAAATACTTTTTAGATATTATTTAATTTTTCAGTTTGAAAATAAATTTTTATTATATTTATTAGTTTAATATTATTTTTTAATATTTTGTTTCATTTTTTGATATTTGATATTATTTTTATTAAGTTTCTTAAATATTGAATATTGTTTTTATTTTTTTAATATTGAAATTGTTTTTGAATCTTTATATTATTTTTTAATACAAAAATTCACGTCCCGCTATGTGGTAGCACTTGAATTTTTTGTTTTTTTATTTATTTAAGGAAATTAGAGATAAACAATTATTAGACCTGGTAATTATTTTTTTAAAGTCTAATTTGATAAATATTTTTAAAAATATAATTTTTTGGTAAATTTTTCTTCGAATGACAAATTAAAAGATATATTAAAAAAGAAAGAGATGTTAAAGAATATAATTATTTTATAGTTTTTATAAATAAGATATAGGATTAATTTACAATTTTGTAAAAATTTATACTAGTTTACTTATTTACAATTAATTATGATTGATACTAACTTATCTACCAAAAAATTGATACTAATTTATAATTCATTAATCCTACATGTCATATTTTAATTGGTTAAACTTAAAATGATATACAAACTCTCTATTATGAAAGAACTTGCAGTGAGAAACACCCTTTATAAAGCTTACCTCATTAATAAGGTATTTATTGATATAATCTTTTTTAATATATATCATTCTAAATGGATCTTTCCTACTATATAATAATAATAATAATAATAATAATAATAATAATAATAATAATAATAATAAACACATTATTTTATTTACCCTTCGTTTGAATAAAGGGAAAATAAAAAAAAAATTGAGAAGAGAGAAAAAGTACTTAAAGGAAAAAACGAGAGAAAATAAAAGTTTGATTTTTTTTTTATTTCTATAAGTTGACTTCTTTTTTTCTATTTTGTCTTGAACCAAACAACAAAATTATTTCATTATTGATATTTTTTTATCTATTTTAAACAATAGCTTCATATTGATTATGTTCATGAAAATACTATATGATTTGTATATATTTACCCTGAGCCCATGTTTATAATTGATTAGGTAGTGATGAAACCCTTCCTAGTAAGAAAGATTAGAGCCAAGAGTTTGTAGTTCAAATGATATAAAAAGAAATTCTTAGAGTTTGAGGGGAGTGGTTCAATTCTTAATGAAAAAAATTAGAAGTTAGATTCATGAGTAGTGTAGTGTAGAGGGGTGTATGAGTTCTTAGAGTTTGAGGGGAGTGGTTCAATTCTTAATGAAAAAAATTAAAAGTTAGATTCATGAGTAGTGTAGTGTAGAAAGGTGTATGTGTTTGACTGATAAAAAAATAAAACAAGAAAGATTGGACACCTTGAATGCCTCGTAATTAATTCATGGTGAGGGAAGAAATCAAAAGGCATGCATCCAAGTTAAGGGAGGATGCACGGTGGATAATGCAGTGAGGGCCTTGTGTTGTTGATTGCATGCTAAAGACTAAGTTGTTGCTAACTTGGTCTGCCATGTATGTGACCCCACCTCCTAAATCCTAAATATAAATAAATCACTCAATAATGCCGTTGATGAGGGGAATATAATCAACTTTGTGATAATAATAATACTAGACTTACTTGCTGTTTTGGTCTATTATTTTGTAATCATAGAGTATTTTAATTTCTGACTTTTTAAAATGTTTGAATTAGTCTTTAACTTTATAGTCACTTTAGTCTCCAATTTTAAGTGATACTTACAAAATGCTTACGTGATATGTTGAGTGCCTATATGATATGTTAATTGATACTTAGGAGTCCACGTAAGCCACAAAATGACATTATTTTACTTAATCTCGAAATACGTAACTCAATTAGTCTCTTAAATCACTTACAAATACGTGAACTCATATGTGATAAATAATGTGTCATATAAACATTTAACGTGTCACATGTGCATTTCATCGATGTCACTTAATGACAGAGACTAAAGTGACTTATAAAGTGCAAAGTCAGGAACTAATTCAGACATTTTAAAAAGTCGAAGACTATAATACCGTGTGGCTACAAAGAGAGAGACCAAAACGGTACATCACTCAATAATACTACTACTATTACTTGCCGTTTTGTTTGGAGTTGATGATTTTCTTTGTTTGGGGTCCACCTCTCGAACAATGAATCTCATTTTCTCTAGTGTGAGTTTGGTTTGAAAAAGTTAATTAAAAGTGAAAATATGTTTACTTGAAAATAAGAAATTATAAGTAGTCCTACTTTTTTGTCATACCCATACTGCCTTGTAAAATATGAAGAGTATATTTTAAAACATTTGTTGCTTTGCATAAAAATTTTATTTATATTAAAAGGTGTAGGTGGAACGATTTAGGGTTGTGTTTTAAGGGTTTCAATTGTTTCAACTAAATTTAAGTCATACACGATGGAATGAGCATATGAGTTTTCTAAAAGAATAATTAGTTATGTTGGGTCGGTGTTTTTTTGGTACATCAGAAAAATAAATAAAAATAAAAATTAAAAAACTAAGAAGGAATTGATCTAAAGTGAACAACTCCTACTCTATCAGTCAACAACAAAGTAAACAGCTGAGGGATAAGAGAGTGGATCACTGAGAGAGGAAAAACACCGCCAGATACAAGTTTCGCGAGAGCATGTTTGATTCGCTATAAGCATGCTCAAATCGACAAATCCAATTGCGAGACAAGAGCTCCTTAATGGACTGGATCAATGCAGTATAAAGATGAAATTCTCCGACACCCAACTTGACAAGTTGAGCCAGTTTATTTATGCTAAAAAATAAATGATTTTTTTTGGATGTGCAGAGAAATTATTATTATTTTTGGTAAAAGAGAAATTATTATTTATTTATTAGTAGTTATTATAAATCACAGTTATTTATATTTGTCTAAAACAATAATAAGTGTTTTCTTTTCTAAATAATTGATTTTTAACTTGTTTGTCTACTACAATGTAAAAGCACTTTTTTTTTATTACAATTAGTTTTTTATATATAAGTAAATTTATTTATTAAACAAGATGAGTACTCAACACATGGTTACAAATCACAATTTAGTGCAAAAAAATACATACCAAAGGACACATACCAATCTGATGAGGAAAAGTTACACGGGGCAAGAAAAACACTAACCCAAACCAAGATCTAGCTTTAATAAGATCAAACACATTTAAACTATTCGAAGAACTATTCTAAAAATAATGCCATTGTGCATTATCCAAATGAAAAAAGATTTCAGGAATCACATTTTTCATATTCACTTTATACTCATGGTTATATACGTTAAAATATCTAGTTACACGCGTAGCGTTTTGTTAAATTTTTATTTTTACGTTATTATCACATATTTATAATCACTAAATTCGAAAAAACACTGTAACAAAAAAAAAATAACTATTATAACCAATTTTATCATCGTAGAAAAATCAAGACTCTTACCAAATAAACCACATGATCTCCAAGGGAACTGCAATGGGATTTGAGCCAAGCGAGTGTAAAACATATAAAGGTAAACAAATAAAAAGAAAACACAAGTTTTATACCTAAATCCGAAAACATATATATATGAGTAAACTGTATACGGTACAAACACAACAGGATCCCTGCAGAGTGCAGTTCTAAAATGACTTGCAGTCCAAAATTAAAATTAGTTAAATTCAATTTAAACAAATTACTTGTAACCATAAATTTAAACAAATTACCTTACTATTTTAAATAATAACCCCAGAAACTTAGATGATTGGCTACCAAAAATAATTTGGTTACCATATGGTGAATTCGGGAAGATCACACTCGATATAAGGGTAAGGTTGTTTACCAAGAACACTGTAGAGCTTAAGTTTGAAGTTTTCATATGCTCGCAACAAAATGTCTTGTATTGAATTTCTGATTTGTTCCCGTAGGTGCTTATCAAAGACGAACCACGGATACTGATCGTTGCATATTTTCTCGAAATGCTGATTGAACAATTGGAGATTCTCTTTCATTGTCTCAGCTGCAACATTGTCGTCCGGCTTCAAATCGTCCAGCAGTTTATTCCACGAGCTTTCTATAAAGTGTTCAAGGTTTTGTTGGACTTTTTCTTCGTTTTTCAGGACCCAATCTCGGCCCAATTTGGATTCCAGCTTGAACTTTGTTGCCAGCCTTCTTGTAATCCTGAGATTATTCATCATGAAAAGATAGCCAAAGGCAGGGTTTTCGAAGTCTTTCAACATGGCTTCCGAACTGCTCTCTAAAAAGTCAATTATTTTGGCTATCTGCATAGAAAATGAAGACTTTCCCTTTCTACCAAAAGCTTTCCTAAGGATAACATCACCAAATTTAGAAACGTCTCGGATGCATTTCATCACTTGGAAAACTTTACAATGTAGTTTGGCAGGGGGAACAAATAACAGCGGCTTCTGCAGCTCCTCAAGATTAACCTTATGACTGTGAATAAGATTCTCTAGTTCAGTGAAAATGCCCTTGGTTTCTTCCCCCAGTCTCTTCCAAACCTTGTCAAGTTCATTGTTGTTTGATTTTATGAACGGATCAAGCTGCAAGGCGTCTAATGTGTTGCCCACTACGGGGATGACGCGGCACAAGAGGTCCGGCGAATGGGCCTCGTTTAACAAGGAATCAGCATGTCTCAGTAGTTGAGTTATCAGTTCACTGCAGAGCTCTGTGAAAGAGGTATCCTTGGTGCCAAACAACTGGCTGGTGGCAAAATCGTGGAATCTGGCTTCCATGGGTAACAGTATCTTCACAGCTACAGTGAGAACTACTCCCCAACTGTGAGTCTTCTTCTTCAAGTCATTGACTTCCATCATGAGCTCTCTAAACCCAAATCTCAACAAGAACCGTATCAAGAACTCCCAACGCCAATCGGAGTACGCCTCACGGCACTCTTTCTCAAGCCCAGCACTAACCATACACTTCACAACTTCCCTAAGCTCATTGAATTCTTCTGAGCACAATTGCACTACGAAATCCAACACCAGGTTCAAGTCAATCTGAGGTGGCTGCTGAGATCCTTCAGGATCTTTGGAGTAGTCATCCATGGCTTTAAGATAGCTGTTCACTTGTTTTGCAACCTGGTCGACAACCAACTTATTGTTCT
Organism: Cyamopsis tetragonoloba; assembly: GCA_037177725.1. Taxonomy (NCBI): domain Eukaryota; kingdom Viridiplantae; phylum Streptophyta; class Magnoliopsida; order Fabales; family Fabaceae; genus Cyamopsis; species Cyamopsis tetragonoloba. Next base: position 69,201,673 of record CM074119.1, read on the forward strand.
CCTTAAGATTATCCATACAAAATGTAAGATGACGCCGTAAGGCACCAATATCAGTACTGATGTTGCCTTGGTTGTCACCAGGAGATGCTTTTAGTTGCTGTTGGGTTAGTCCCTGTTCCTCATTTTCCCAAGTCTCCCGCAAAAGAGCACTTGTTTGCCTTGAATTTGAGTTGACTAGGGGATCTTGGACTGGCAGTTGTTGCTTCCTTTTCTTTTCCTCTAAATCCAAAGAGTAGCGAATCCACGCAAGGAAAGCAGTAAAAGCCACTCCAAAAACACCTAACCAATCGTGAATCTCCATGAGTTGAATCGTGAAACTTATACCAAAAAAGAAACACAATTCCTTCTCGAATCCGCATTGACATGGTATAGAAAAGCTCAATGACGCAATAGCAAGTGAAGCGGTCGAAATAAGGCTATATGCATCTGGTTGTTTCCTGTCTAACTTCTCATCAGAAAAATGACTGTAAAAGTTAGTACCCAACAAAGCCACAAATGACACAATGGATGTCAGCTTGAGACTAGGTGACTCTGTTCGTGCCTCTATGAAGAACACGGCAAGACAGATGATGATACTGATAACACTATAAACTAAAATCTTCCACCAGTTCCACTGTCCAAATAAATGATTGAAATCAGCGCTAAGAGCGTTAGACAGGAGTCCAATTACAGCAAAAACCAAACACACAAACCTCCATACCTCTAGATTCACCAACCTTCTCATCACAATCTTGTTAATCTTCTCATCAGCAAGGTTATTGTTCATGTTTGGAGTTTTGACTTCTCTGCAAATAATATAATCCTTCTCAGTTGTCAGGCAAAACCACTCTGCTTTACTTTTAAAACCAAATCTGAGCCGTGGTTATTACCAATCAATCAATCCTAGCCATCCATATCACAGCCAATCATATGACCCTCATTCGCAGCAAAGTTGTTGAGTGGCACCGTGGAGGCGTAAATCTGGGAAAATTATTTACCAAAAACATTTTAAAAAAATAATCTAGCAACATTCCATGAAAGAGAATGTGTCATTTTCTGACAATGCTAGTGCTAGTAAAAAAAGAACTTCACACATTCACACCACTTAATATGTTTGATGATGAGTATTGGACCACTGAGATTTATTAATGTAGAGTAATTACCTTGTGTTTGGTTCCATTGAAATAAGGTGGAGAGAAATCAGATGGAAGAGGGCTATGAAAGAAGAAAAATAGAAAGAAATGAAGGTTTTAAATTTTTTCTTGGAAAGTTAACTATGTTTAAGTTCTCTGATGTTAAGAGTGATCATTAGCAAGTTAAAAATGGTTTCTTGGAAACAAAAGATGTGTTTAATAATGCAGGGAAGGTCTACAACAAATCTTGTGTATGTATAGTGTCCTTTGCAGATCATTAATATTTGAACTTGAAAATGACTGTTCTTGCTTTAGTTATGGTTTACTAATTAACTTGCCTTATTATTGCATAGGTTTCTTTTGTTTGTTCTGTACCAAGTCATTGCTAAGTTATCATATACCAAAGGATTGTATAAACAAATACAGAACAATCACAAACCGCATATGTCAAGTTCTTGAAAATAATTCTTGTCTTTGTTTTTTTAACTTCATATCATAACCAAAGTTGTCAATATCCAGAGTCTAAGCAGATTGGTGGAGAGTCCGTAGCGACTCGTAGTGTCAACTCGTAAAAATCTACTCATTACGCAAAAATAATTAATATTCTTAAAAAAAATATATTCAAAATAAGTGAAGAACAAGTCAATAAGTCACAACAGCCCCACACACCACAACAACTGAAGAACAAGCCACACACACAAGAACAAGCAACAAATAAACAATTCAGATCAAATCAATCAATGCAAAATTTCATAACAAGAACACTTGAGAACAAGAACAGAAAAGAAGAAGGAACCTTGCTTGAAGGAGAAAGAGAGAAGAGCGTAACTCAAATCGCAAATGACAACAAGTGTTCGTGAAAAAAATCCTTCTCACCGGGAAAAAAAAGTGGCTTTCTGCTATCAATCCTGGGCCGGATGATAAAAATCAAAGCTTTAAACTTTAAGGAATCCGATCGAATCTTCAGGAAGCCTATCTGTTGAATGAAAAAGATTAAAGCTTTAAGCTTGAAATGAGCAGATCTAAGAAAAAGCTCGAAGGAAGTAGATCCATGGAAAATAAAAACCATTTAATTAAGTTGCAACCACAAGGGACATGAAACCAAATAAATACACGAGTCCAACAACACATGAAAGCAAGAACAGAAACTTCAATCGTAGTAGCCATCATCCATATCACTGCCAAACATTTGACCGTCCTTTCAAAGCGCCGGCGAGAGTACCTTGGCCGGAAGAGGCGTCGGGATGTGGAAGAGGAGGAAGCTCAAAGTCACAGGGTTTAACGAAGAACAGAGCAGTAAGAAGTCTGAAACTTGATGAGCAAGGTTTTTTTTCTCAATGTTCTCAGGCAACATCAGCAGCACTCTGCTTTTGTTTTAAAAAACAAATCTGAGCCGTCGATCACTAGTCATTACGCATGAATCAATCTTAGTCATCCATATAAGAGCCAATCATATGATCGTCCTTTGCAGGAAAGTTGTTGAGCAGCCGCGTAAATCTAGGAACATTCGAAGAAAATGTGTCAACTTTCTGACAATGCTAGTGTAGTACTAGTATTTCAAAAAAATAATTTTAAATTCTCTTAATTTATGTTTTTAAAAAAATTTTTAATTATTTATTATAAAATGTTCTTAATGTCTTTTATATTTTTAAAATTAAAAATATATTTAATTTTATATTTTATATAATATTAAAAAAATTATTAAAATAAGATATCATTGCTTATTTTAAAAAGAACATCACATATTCACACCAATTTTTTTTGATTCATCAATTTTTTTTTTAATTAAGTAAACGCGAGGCAGTTGCATTTCCTGCCCTCACCTTTCATTAATTCATTAAGTAATAAGTAAAGGCGAGTCACTCACTCCCACACGAATTTGATTGAATTGAATTAAATTTATATAAATTTGATGTCCTATACAATAAATAAAATGGTTAATTAGATTTAATTGAATTTATATTTTTTTACATATAATCTGAACTAATTCAAATCTTAAAAAAATAGATAGGTTTAAATTGGATTTCGAGTTATTATATATTATAATAAAAAATGTAAAATATTATAATTAAAAAAAATCTAGTAAAATAGTTTTAAACTTTTTATCAAAATATATAACTTTTAAAAGCAAAAATATATTAATTTAATTTTAAGATAAATAGGTGTTAAATTAAAAAATAATAATTTTAACATGTTTAAATATCAATAAAATTATGAAATGTCTTAGAGTGTGTTTAGATAAGGTACTTTTTAAGGATAATATAATTTTTTAAGAAAATTAAATATTGTCTTTTAAATTAATTTGTTTGGCTATTAATAAAGAATGAATTTAAAATTCACATGCAGTAATTTAATTAGGGATTTGTCTACTATAGACCGGTATGTTTTTGGTCATGGATAGAGCAGCTCCTCATGTCCTTTGAATTTAATATAAGGGTCTTTGGTGTGTGTGTATATATATATATATATATAGTATTCTTAGGACACTGGTTAAGATTATTAGAAGTCAAAAATAATCATAAGAGCACATTATTTTATTTTTCAAGAATACAAAAAAACTACTTATTTTAATATTTTTATACTGTATTTAGATTTTTAAATAATACCCTTAAGACACTAAATATCATTTGCCATAATATAATATATTCAATGGTCCAGATTTTTCACCTGTGTTGCAGGATAGATGGTTGGACTTTTGAAAATCCAAAAATGGCCCCTAAAGTTGAAATTAAAAAAATTGGAATGTTGAGTATTTTAATTATTTTTTTATGGAAGATGACTTAGATGTAGGGTATGTTTTTTTTGAACTGGACACTAGATTTTTGGACGTTTGAGCTTGGATTGTACAGTAGCATTTTTAACGGTGCTAAGTTACGTAAAATATAAAGTAAATTTAGTGTTTTCTTTTTTTTTTTTTTCGAAATTTGGTTTTAATAAAAATAATAATACTTGTATTAAATGTTTTCATGATTTGTTTTTTATAGGCCAGAGTGCATCTAAAGAAATTTGAATCAAAGACCTATTATTTAAAGTAGTATTTCTCAACTATCTGACTATCATGTTAAATGCTTTTCATGATTTTTTAATAATAAAAAAAAGTTTTGATAAAATTTAAAAGTGAAATGTACAAGATAAAATTAAAATAATTAATTTTAACAACTTTACATTAAAATTTATTAAAGATGTCCCATTGAACTCCCGTAAACATTGTTAACGTTATATTAACGTGAGGAACTTAATTACGTCACATATCATAAAGCCAAAAACTCATTTACATTGCCTGAAAGCGAACTCCCTTCCAAGAGTTAAGGATTAACGGCAGTCGGCATGTTTGTTTGTGCTTATTTTATTATTATTTTATTAATTAATCATTTATTATAATAAAAAAAATTATAAGGGTGTGTTTGGATTAATTTTTTTTATGTCTATATTGGATAGTTGTATTTTACACTTAAAAAAGTTTTTATTATTCTTTTAATAAAGGAAAAAGCCTTTTGTCCATCAGCTAAAAATTGGGTATTGTTTCAAAAAGTTTCAAAATCATTTTTCACCGCTTAAAATTATCTTAAAAATTACTTCTGACAGCAAATATATCAAAACAATGATCGATAATGCCTTAGACAATCGATTTTTTCACTATTTATTTTTACAATTAAACACAGCTAATCCAAACACACTCTAAGTTTTTAGTATGTTTGTTTGTGCTTATTTTGAGAAGCAACTTTGAACTGCATCTCAAAATAATCAAATATCATAGAAGAGAAAAAATTAAAAAAAAAATTCTTATTTCAACCAAACATAAACAATTTCTGATATTTACCATAATTAATTATTGTTAAGATTAAACAAATTCACTCTAAAATGTCCCTTCACTTAAAAAATAGTTAAACTTGTCTCAACCGACTAATTTTGTCCGAGTTAAGATTTGTTTTCTCTCGAACTCGACTGGAGATTATAATTTTTAGAATATATTTTCTAAATTATACTTATTAAACTTAATATCCGAACCTCCAAAATTGGCATATGCAAACCCTAATTTTGACACATCTATATGTTAAATTTGACGTGCTAATTATTCTAAATATGATTAATCAACCTAATTTCTTGTCCAAACACTATTGTTAATAAGCTAATAAGCATGAAGGAACTGTGATCATTCAAATTATTACGGTATAACAATTAAATTTTTTTACAATATCCATTATCTACAAATGATAATATTGTTTATCTTTTCCAAACATTCACTAAAGCTGTGATGACAATAAACAAATATTTGAAACAAATATTATTGAATTTTGATAATTTATACTTATCAAAATCTGTCCTTTTTTTTAATGACAATTTTATATATTATATTACCGAACAGATTTGACCTTTTACATTATATAAAACAATTTAAATTTACCATATGAAAACAATTTTACTCTAAATAAATTTAAATATATCTCATAACTAAAATACATAATTCAAATGACACCGGTGTAATTTATATCAACTTTTACACCGGTTAATAACTATTTGTCGAAATACTTTTTATGAAACTCACCGTACGATTGAAACTACTTATCGTATAGATCATACGTACAAAATTTCCCATTCCAAAATCGTTTAGTACTCCATCACAATACTTGTTAATTTCATATATTTTAAAACTATATTTTACGTTACTTTTTTAGGATGTTGATGAAGTATTAAACGATTTCGGAATAATGTGAAATTTGATAGACATGATCTATACAATAGGTAGTTTCAATCCTAGGTTTCATGAAAAAAATCTTCGACAAATAGTTATTAACCGGTATAAGAGTTGGTGTAAGTTACACCAGAGTCATTTGATCCCTCCCATATATATATATATATATTTTGTATAATCACGGTTTCTTCACTCTTAAGATAAAAACTAATTTCGTTCGTGCTGCGTGATTGATACTGGCCCGCAAAAATTTAGCATAAGTAGGATTCGAACACGGATTCTCACGTTGTGGATCAAGTCAATAATTAATACAATACATTGTTTTCATCCCTAGTCTTGTTTAATTTTTAATTTTCAAAAAAAGCTTAAGAAAGTATGAATATAAATGCGTGAAGTTAGAGCAAGTCCAATGGGGTTCTAAGCAAGGATGCTTAGCTAAGAACCCTAGTTGCAGCAAGAACTTAGCATTGGAGAGTGCTGAGCTGGAAAGAACCCATGGTTGGGATGCTTTTGCAAGCACCGGTTCTAGGGAGAGAAAGTGGGCCCAAAATTCGTTTCTTTGGGCGGGTGAAGAGGAGAGAGAAACATTGTTGCCTGACAGATCCAAACATTCATTCTAGAAAATGAACCAACAGAACAAAAAAACCACACAAAAAATCCAGAAATTCAAGAAAATATCTAGAAAATGCAAGTTAAAATTCTAGAAATCGACACAAATTTCAGATCTGAAAAAATAAAATATGAAAAACAAAAAATCCTACACACAAACCCCAAATCTGGGACAGCAATGAATAGAAATCTTCGGCTTGCGTACAACGAGGTTGAAGCAGAAGAGGAAGAGGGTTGGTGGTGGCGATGAGAAGAAGGAGATGAAGAGGAAAGGAGACGTGGTTGGCGACGTACGACGAGGTTGAAGCAGAAGAGGAAGAGGGTTGGTGGTGGTGATGAGAAGAAGGAGATGAAGATGAAAGGAGATGCGGTTGGCGGCGTACGACGAGGTTGAAGCAGAAGAGGAAGAGGGTTGGTGGTGGCGATGAGATGAAGAGGAAATGTCCGACATAAATGGAGGTGGTGGTGGCGGCAAGATGGGAGATGAAGAGAGGTTAGAGAGAGATAGAGATGGGAGATGAAAAGCGAGTTGAGAGAGATAGAGAGGAGAGATGAAGAGAGAGTGGAAAGAGTGAGTAAATGGAAGAGTGTAGGAGTGAATGACCGAATGGCATCAGAAGAATTGGTTGGAAGTGTATTTCCAGTTTTGAATCATATATACGAAGGAGAGCCAAACTTCGCGAAAGGCAAATTCATCGTCAACTTCAAGCGGATTTGGTGGAGCATATTTGGGAACGCTTTGGACATCAGAATATTGCTTAAATTATATTATGTATTTTAATTTTTAATTATGTACTTTTAATTATTAATTATATACTTTTAATTTTTAATTAAGTACTTTTTTAATTATGCATATTTAATTTTTAAATTTTGTTTCTTTTGTTATATCATAATATATTATTAGTATAAATAATATGAAAATGAAATTATGAAATAAAATTAATAATTATATATATATATATATATGAGGTAGTTAATTTGTGGGATATATGCGGGACCCATGCGTCAGAGTTGTTGTGAAGAACTTGCATTGGAGTAATTGAGATACTTAGATAAAAAAATGATGTGTACACGTGAGACCCACTATTTATATAATTAAATATTGCTAAGAACTCCCATGAAGGTTCTACCATTGGACTTGCTCTATCTTGAATACAAAATACAAACGAGTTACTCCTAAGACATTCTTTAATGAAGAGATGCTTAACTAGGTTCTTATGAATTAATTTATTATATTTTGCTGGGTCCCACGTGTATATGTCACTTTATCAATTTAAACACCCGAAGTACTCCAATGCAAGTTCTTAAATAAGCACTTCGGATGGGGCCCACATGTACCAACAAATTAACTATCTCATATTTATTTTTAATACAAATTAGGCTTACTCTTTCTATAAGAACTAGATGCTAATTTAAGCAACTTTGCTAAACACCCCATTTCACATCAGCATGCTCCAAAGGAGATGAAGTGCTTAGCTGGAGTGCTTAAATTATAAGAACCCTTTTAAGCACCCCCATTTGAAATGGTCTGAGACGTGTATATTTTTAATTTTTATTTTTATTATTATTATTATTATTATTATTATTATTTTCTAATAATAATAATGTGGTGTATCTGTAGGTCACTCGAGTTTCTTCTTTTTCCTTCGGCGTTGTTTATGAGAGCATTAAGCTCAAGTACCTCAACCTCAAGGTATTCTAACGAATCTCTCTTTCTTCACTGCATTTTGTTTTCGGTGTTTGCTATGTGTTTTGGAATTGTAATTGAACGATTTGAAGAAATCCGTGATTATTTTTTCATTGAAAAGTTTTAGAAATCAATGTTGATCTGAATTTCGGTTCGGTTCCCACGCTTTGTTTATCGCTACATTCATAGTGTTAAAATTAGATCAAGTATATACAGTTAGGTGATTCGGTGATTGTTGCTCCAAGTGCCATTTGTGTGGTTTCTGATGCGCCAGAGGCAAGCAAGCTGCTGAGTGCTGTTGCAATTGCTTTGTCAAATTGTTCAAATTTTCAATAATTCTGTCATATTTTGTGTCTGATTGCAATTAATCAACTTCCATTTGATGCTGAAGGCCTATCCATCGTGGATTTTTCTACTCACTCATCTTTTCAATGTTCAATTTCAAATGAAGGTAACATACATATAGCACTTCTCTATGATGATGACAATATCAAAGGCATTGATGCTCAAAAATACAAAATGTGGGGGGAAATCTTTCTAGTGAGACCTCCAACGCGGCCCTGTGGGATAGTGATTATCCTTGGAGAATGACTGGTATTTTGCTGAAGATCCTCTTAAAGGTAAATCCCAGGAATTAGGAACTTTTTGGTAGAAATAGTTTAGGATCTTTCTTTATGCTGGTTCTTTCTTCTTCTGTCTCATGTCTGTCTAATTCAGATCTTGTAACCAGAACACAATCAATAAAACTCTCATTCTTCTTATTTAACTTCACCTAAATTTGGTCCAGTTCTAACATAATCAGATTTGTGCGTGGCTGCGTGCTTCATATCACTGAACAATGCCTCATGCTTGGTTAAATTACAAATAAATTACAAATACAACTACCCAGATCTTTGATTCCTCCATATTTAACTGAATGTTTACAACACTTTTAATGGATTGGTATGTTCTGTTTCTATGTATCATTTTTAAGGGTTCATTTGATTTTATTTTGCTTTTCTTGTGCATTTCCCATGGTTCTTTGCATAATTGCATTATTTAAGAAAAGCATCTAGAATTTATGGCAGTAGATATCCTTTGTTAGTTTATTTTCTTGTCAGTTAAAACTGAAACTCTTGAATTGGCGTTGGAAGTTAATTTTCTGTTAGTTATTATATTCTTTTTATGCATATAGACTTGAAGGGTACTGTTATATCAGAAAATGAGAAAAGGGCTGAATTGGAAACTTCTAATTTGGAGGATTCTGTTAGTGACTCAGGACAGCTGGCAGAAGATCCACAAAGCATGGTGCGCAGGACCAGTAAAAGAGAGAGAGTGACGAATTCACGTTTGCGGGATTACGATTGGGGTCTAAATTAGATATATAGGCCATATGCGTAGTGAGAAAGGCATGGATGGTGTGACTCTTGCTTCTTCTCTATAGTCTCTTTCTCTGTTTCTCTGTAGTTGCTATAGCAACCTTCTTCCCTTGTCTAAACCAATATACGTAAATAATACCACAGAGGACATTCCCTTCATTATTCATTATTATACTGCATTCCTTCATTTATTCATTCATTCATACTATCCATTATTACAGGTACAAAGGTGGTCAATTTGAATTTGGATTTATTCATGTTTGGATTCTTGAATTTTTAGTCTTCACTTCTTATGATGATTGACAGTACCATCCTCCCCTCTATCTCATACTTTTTTCTAGTTATACTAATTATTATATTTGTATGACATAGCTTTATTACTTGTATACAGTTACTCTCAAACGTTTCCTTAGTTCTCTATTATATTATTTATGTACAAGTAGTGACCTAAGCAAGCTAAAGTAATTTATTTGAAACTGGATTTAGAATGCTTAGGAAGAAAGTGATTTGAAGCATATATGTAAAGCCCCTAAAACTAGTGCATAATCTTAACTTTATCAAACATCCAAAGTTCACAGCCAAATGAACATGTTTCAGATAACATGAGTTATAAATTATTTTATCAATTACTTCACTGATATCACATCAGCAAAATCACAGATATCCAATAACACCATAAAAAACAACAATATGACCAACTTTTTTCAGCAGAAACACAGATATATAATGGGGAACTGCAAGTTGAAACAGGATTTGAGCCAAGCCAGTCTAAAACATATAAATGTAAACAAAAAAAAAAAGAAAACACAAGTTTGATACCTTAATCCAAAAACATACATGGGTAAACTTTATACGGTACAAACACAACAGGATCTCAGCAGACTGTAGTTTTAAAATGAATAGCAGTCTAAAATTAAAATTTGTTAAATTCAATTTTAACAAATTATCTTACTATTTAATAAGATGTATGTCATTCTCGGAACCGTAGACGCCGCTTGATTACCATAAATAAATTGTTCACACTACTTTGAATGTCCAAAACATCACACTCAATATAAGGGTAAGGTTGTTTACCAAGAACATCGTAGAGCTTACGAATGAAGTTTTCATATGCTGGCAACAAAATGTCTTCTATTGAATTTCTGATTTGTTCCCGTAGGCGCTCATCAAAGACAAACCATGCAAACTGATCCGTGAATATTTTCTCAAAGTGCAGATTGAACGAATCAAGCTTTTCTTTCATTGTCTCTGCTGTAACAACATTGTTGTCCAGCTTCAAATAGTCCAGCAATTTATTCCACGAGCTTTCTATATAGAGTTCAAGGTTTTGTTGGACCTTTTCTTTGTTTTTTTGGACCCATTCTGGGCCCAATTTGGATTTCAGCTCGTACTTTGCTGCCAGCCTTCTTATCCACTTGAGATTATTCATCATGAAAAGATAGCCAAAGGCAGGGTTGGTGAAGTCTTTCAACTTGGCTTCCAAATTGCTCTCTAGAAACTCAATTATTCTGGCTATATGCATTGAAAATGAAGACTTTCCCTCTCTATCAAAAGCTTCCCTAAGGATAACATCACTAAATTTAGAAACATCCCAAAGGCATTTCATCACTTGGAGAACTATGTGATGAAGGTCAACAGGGGGAATGCCCTCCAGCTTCTTCTGATTATCCATATCACTGTGAATAAGATTCTCCAGCTCAGTGAAAATGCCCCTGGTTGCTTCCCCCAGTCTCTTCCAAATCTTGTCAAGTTCGATTTTGATTGATTCTATGAATGGATCATGGAGCAAGTCACACAGTGTGTCGCCCACTTCAGGGATTATGCAGCACAAGAGATCCAGCGAATGGGTCCCCTTTACTAAGGAATCGACATAACTCAGTAGTTGAGTTGTCAGTTCCTTGCGGACCTCTGTGAAAGAGGTGTCCTCGGTGTTAAACAAGTGGCGGGAGGCAAAATCGTGGAATCTGGCTTCCATGGGTAACAGTATCCTCACAGCTACATTGAGAGCTTTTTTCCAACTCTTGGTCTTCTTCTTCAAGTCATTGCCTTCCATCTTGAGCTCTCTCAACCCAAAACTCTCCAAGCACCCTTGCAAAAATTCCCTCCGCCAATCGGAGCACACCTCACGGCACTCTTTCTCAAGCCCAGCTTTAACCATGAGCTTCACAACTTCCCTAAGGTCATTGAATTCTTCTGAGCATAATTGTACTACCAAATCCAACACCAGATTGAAGTCAATCTGAGGTCGCTGCAATCCTGCAGGAGATTTGGAGTAGTCTTGCATCGCTTTAAGATATCTGTCTACTTGTTTTGCAACCTCATCGACAACCAACTGATTCTTCTCCTTAAGTTTATCTATACAAGCTGAGGCACCAATATCTGTACTGATGTTGCCTTGGTTGTCACCAGGAGATGCTAGTTGCTGTTGGAGTAGTTCATGATCCTCATTTTCCGAAGTCACCAGCAAAGGAGCACAATCATCATGAGCGTTTACAGGAGTAGTACCGGTACTGGTTTGCCCTGAATTTGAACTGTCTAAGGGACGATTGGTTGGCAGTGATTCCATCCTTTCCTTTTCCTCTAAATCCAAAGAGAAGCGAAGGAAGAAGAGGAAAGCAGTAAAAGCCACTCCACCAACAATTAACCGAACGTTAATCTGCATGAGTTGAACCATCAAAATTGAACAGAAAAAGCTTAACAATTCCCTCTGGAATCCACATTGACGTGGTATAGAAAAGCACAATGACATGATAGCAAATGAAGCGCTCCAAATAAGGTTATATGGATTTGTTTTTATCTCCTCTAACTTCACATCAGAATAATGACCGTAAATGTTAGCAGCCGTCATAACCACTAATGACAAAAGGGCTGTCACCTCGAGACTAGGTGACCCTTTTTGTGCTTCTGTGAAGAACGCGGCAAGGCAGATGGTGATACTGATAACACCATAAACTAAAGTCTTCCACCAGTTCCATTTTCCATATAAATGATTGAAATCAGGGTTAAAAGCGTAAGACAGGAGTCCAATTACAGCAAAAACTAAACACACAAACCTCCATACCTCTAGATTCATCCACCTTCTCATCAGAATCTTGTTAATCTTCTTAGACATGGCAATCAAGACCATTCTCGAGTAAGCAGCAGGGTTCTTGTTCATGTTTCGAGTTTGGCTTCTCTGCAAACAATCCTTCTCAGGGAAAACCACAGCGCACTCTGCTTTACTTTTAAAAATCAAATCTGTGCCCTCCTTTATTACCAATCAATCAATCGTAGCCATCCATATCACAGCCAATCATATGACCGTCCTTTGCAGCAAAGTTGTTGAGTGGCACTGTGGAGGCGTAAATCTAGGAACATTATTTACCAAAAACATTAAAAGAAAATAATCTAGGAACATTCCATGAAAGAAAATTTTCTTTCCATGCTAGTCATATCATCATATCATATACTATAAGAAACTCATTTTTTTGACCCACACACAATCATTGTGACACATGTCATGCCCACATGCTTCTACTTTCCCTCCATTTTTTGGATGATATTTTTTTGTTTGGATGTGCAATACTCTTTTTTTTTATATTTCAAGTATTTGAAGTATATTTATTGTTCTTTTGTCTTTTATCCATTATTTATACTCTTTTTTAATTTTAAAATTGAAAACCTAAAATCCTTCTCTCTTTCAATTCATAATTAATCAAATTTGTCTTTAATTTTTTTTTTACTATTTTATGAAATAATTAATCAAATTTGTAATATCAACTGTATTTTTTTCTTGAGATTTTTTATTTTATTTGTTAATGATAATATATTAAAACTTAAAATACATTGATGATAATAATCAACCTAAAAATTAAATCATTTTTACAAAATAAGTTACAAATAAATTAAATTATTTTATGGTAAAAAATAACTTAAATTATTTTGTTTTTTTAATTAAATTATAATAAGGTTTTTATTATTTAGTGTATCTGTTTGACATTACTATGAGGGTAACCATTAACCAAGTTTTTTTTTTAACATCGAATATTAAAATTTAAAATATGATAATAAGTAATTCATTTATTCTATGTTTAATTATATTTATGTATAATTATATTGTTTTAAATTTTATTTTTATTAAATAAGTTGGAACATAAATTATTTAATAAAATAAAATAACACATATATCATTCTTTTTTCAATTTAATTTATAATTAATAATTAATAATTAATATAATTTACCATGACTCTTTATAATTTTATAAACATTTATTATAAGCATAATTATAAATGGTGAAACTTCGCAAGCGTCACGTGCTGGTGCTAGTTAAAAAAGAACTTCACACGTTCACCCCACTTTTTATTGATTCCCCAATCTCTCCGCTAATTGAGTCCAGGCGAGTCAGTTGCATTTGCTGCCCTCAGCTTTCATTAAAAGACTAAAGTCATTGTACTCACGCAATTTAACGTGTTTGATGAGTATTGGACGACTAACATTCATTAATGTAGAGTATTACCTTTGTTTGGTTCGATGAAAATAAGGTGGAGAGAAATAGGATGAAAAGGACTTATAAGAGGAGGAAAATAGAGAAAAAGGAAGTATTTAAATTTTTTCTTTTTTGAAAGTCAAAATTTTCTTTTTAACTTCTCTCAAAACTACCAAAGAAAGGTATATTGTTTGTTTTTCTTTTCATTTCTTTTCTCCTTAACACTGTTTTAATTAATGTACATCGGAAAGATTACTCAAATTTCAACCAACCATGATGCAATGTTCATGGGCTCCTTAACACTATTTATTTTGATAGAAGCAGTACACGTGCTGGAATTTTTAATTTAGTATCATGGTAACTGAACTTTTAATAAAAATAAAATAAATGAGTTTAAATTTAGATTTTTATGTTGTGAATTGTATAAGAAAATGATTTATGATTCATTGTTAGTTTTAAGTTTTGTTTAGAAAAAAATGTTAAAAAGATTTTTTAATATCTTTTTCATAAACAATAGACAATGTTTTGGTGTTGTCTTTTAAACTCTTATTTTATTTTTGGTTAATTTATAGCATTATGAATATTAAAAAATAATATCAATTATAATCCATAATTCTTGAGAAATAAATTCATTTTGAACATACTACTTATACAATATTTTAATAATTTTGGTAAGGGTTAATTTATGTGAAATTTTATTATAATTAAGTTAAAAGTCGTTACTAAATGTGATTGTTATACTTAAGTACACACATCAAAATTACAAAAGAATAAAGTACACATTAAAAATTTTGGTACTAAATTGCACATGAATTAAAGTTTCTAAAGAATAAAATATTTTTAACCTAATATTAAAATTAAAATATACCTTTTTTCATTGATTAGTCTTTTTCATAGATAATTCCAAGAATCTATAGTAAATTTGTTATATGAATTAACATGATTTTGTCTTTATTAACTTATCTTTCCAATTCACTTTTAACTAAATAAGAGTAAAAAATAAAAAAATGATATAATAATGATTAAAGTATTTATGAAATAAACTTAAAAAAAATATTAAAAAAATTATTTATGAAATAGTGTAATATAAAGAAAAAAAAGGGTAAAATGATAATCTAAGTTGAGGAGTGTCTATACACTTCCAAAACATTCTCTGTTTAAAGAATTATATTATAAATTATAGATTACAGATAAATGTCAAGGGGAGAGATAAGAATGATAGAACTTAGAATAACTCTACTTGATTATTTTTTAATCAGTAATTATTTTTTCATAGAATACATTTAGAAATCAATGTTCATCTGAATTTCGGTTCGGTTCCTACGTTTTGTTTATCACTATATTCAAATATAGTATTTGGCAGACGTGCTTGAACAGAATAGGATATTGTGTACTATTCTTGTTTGGTGCATTAGTCAAGAGGAATAGACCAATGAACAAGACAGATTGGTTCCATTTAAAAGGGTGAAACAGAAGAGAACAGAACAAACCAATACACTGAAGAATTATCATTATTTTTCTAGAGTCATTTTTTATTAACAAAATAATATATATTTAAAATTTTTAAACCTTATATTATTTTTTGTAACCAAAAAATATTTTTGAAAAAATTACATAATAAAAATATATTCAACATAATTTGTTTAATAATTATTTTTAAAAATATATTTAATAATTGTTTTATTGAGAGAAGTTTGTATTTAATAATTTATTTTTTTATAAATATTAATAAAAAATTAATATATTTTAAAATTATTATTTAGTTATACTCATAATTTTTAAAGAAAAAAATTTAAAAAATATATTTTTTATCTTTCCTTTAATTTTATACTTTCTATAAAGTAAAATAAAATTTTATATGTATTATAAAAAATACTTTTTATATTTTAATCCGTACTAAATATAAAACAATACATATAAATTATGTTCTGTTCTATGGTCACCAAACACAGTATATTGTTCCATTTTGTTCTGTACCGTTACCAAACGCTACCAAAATATTAAAATTAGGTGATTTCTCTCGTAACCTTTATAAATAATAGGTAAGTTAATTTATTCAGGAATCATGATATATAATTCTTTATTTGTTAACTTGATCAATTTTGTTATAGTGGTTATTTTGCCTACCACACTATTTTTTTTCGCACCATACACTTTTTTTTTTCAATTTTACTTATTGCTTGGATGTTAACATTGAGTGAGGTATTTTTTGTTCGTCACACACAAAAAAAAGATAAATTAACTTCTATCTCAATGCAGTAGTTAATATCAGAGCGAATCTACAATCAGTTTATCAATATTATGAAATATAAGTTAATATTTGTATAAAACAAATATTAATATCCGTATTTTCACTTGAGTATCCATATGGAGATTAATATTCGAGCAAACATTCTAAATTTTTAATGCATAAATTAGTACTATTTTTCTTATCCTTTTATATTAAAAAATTAATACCATTAAACAAAGTTACAAATGATATAAATATATTTTAATATATAATAAAATTAATACCATTAAACAAAGTTACGAATGATATAAATATATTTTAATATATAATATGTTAAACTATATTTTATAAACAATATGGAGGTTATTAAAATTTAACAAATTTTTATCTGTGTATTTTTTTTGGTTACCTTCAATTTTAGTTTCTGTCCCACCTCATTATTGAAAAATCAATCTCTCTCATCTTGACGCTCTTTGTCACAACGCTCTCTCTCGACGCTGTCATCAACCACCTTTCCTAGCCAGGTGGTTCAGGCACCGTAACACACCGGCGAGATTAGCAGCAACGACGGCCGCCTTGGACAACAACGGCGGTGGCGACGACGTGTTCTTCATTTTAGTTTAGGGTTCTTCTAAATGAGTACATGTTTACATCTTTTATGTTCTTTCTCTCGAATATTTATCCTCATTATTGTTTAGAGTTAATGATTTGATATTTGATTGATTAAATTTCTTGTTGGTTTTAAATTGTATTATGTTTGAAATAAGTTATTTCTCTGTAAATTCAGAAACTAGAATTTGTCTCAGACAAATTCTAGTTTCTGTTTCTGTACATGAGTTTTGTTTTTTAAGATTTCAAATTTAGTTTCTGTTGCGCTCAAATTTTAATTTTCGGTTGTTTTCAGACTTCGGTTTCTGTTTCATGTAAATTGCTGAAATTGTAAAATTTGTTTTATTTTGTAGTAATAACATGAATCCTTCTTTATTATATATATATTTCTGGTTTCTATTTATTATTCGTTGATTTATTAAGTTTTTGTTTAAAATAATGTTCAAATCATAGTTTGTGTTTTCTGTTCAAATTATAGTTTCAATTTCAATTCAAAATCTAGTTTCTGTTTTCTGTCAAACTCTAGTTTCTGATGTGTTTTAAATTCTAGTTTCTGAGCGGAAAAACTAGTTTCTGGTTACTATTTTGCGGAACATAAATATATATTTTGCTCCGAAATTAATTTTTGTTTCGGGTGTGGTGTGGTTTTCACTTCAAAATCTTGCTAGTTTCTGAGTGAGGGGTATTTTTGGAAAAAAAATTAATTTATATGGTGAACCAAGAAACCTGCGTGGTGCCAATAGTGACCACCATTACTTAATAACTTTTTTTTATATAAATAATTTAATTTAATTGATTGTTAATCATGATTAATGGTTAGTAATATGTGACTTAAAAGGCCCTTAAATAAGTAATGATTAATATATTTAATGCTGTCAATTTATTGGTCAAGTATTCAATGCTCCTAAACAGTAACTTTTGTAGAAACTACTTGTCATGTCGCTCCCTGTGGATTCTAATTCCTGGTTGGGGGCAAGGCCCAAGGAGCTAAATGTACTTCTTTGAATACTATGGAAACCACCTTCAAATCCATTCTCACACCATTTCTGTTGTCTTTTTCAAAGATGAGTTCTATTTCCATTCTAACTCACCTAGTCGATTAGTAATAAATTCGTCACAGAATTCTTCACCTACATTTTTATAACTGTGGTTTAACTTAAATTATGAAAATTCACCTGAAGGGGACGCATCAACAATAAAACTGTGAAACTAATTTACATACTATTACATATGTAAGTGAATACCTCAAAATTAGACAACACGTGATGAATGAGGGACCCTCCAGTAGTCCAATTCAAAATTTGATGAATTGACAATACATAAAACAAAAAATTGGAGGAAAATTGTGAAGTCTTTTTATATATACTTTAATTATTTGATATATATGAATATATTTCTAATTAATTTGACACTCAATGCGTACATATTGTACACTAGAAAATCTTAGAAGTGTTCAATGGGGATACCCTTTTGAAGTTGGGGTAAAAATTAAAGAAAACATATATTGATTTGAGGGGTATACCCTGTACTTTAGGAGTACCTTAATGAGATTAATGTGAGGAAGAGGCAAAGACAAGGTGTGTAAGCAAATGAATCTACATCTTAGATATCCCTGTCGGTGCCTCAAGCAGCATTTTGTCAAAATGAATTTTGGACCCCACTTCACTTCACACATGCATGTTCATCTAAATGGAAAATTAATTATAAATCATATGACAACTGTTCACCTTGCATGTTAACCCACACCCAACAATATTTCCGATTATTTTTAACCACTCGTGGATTAGGTTTTGTTACGGTAGTTATAGTAAAAGCGACCGAGAGCTAATAACTCAAATGCATGGCATCAGGAGGTGGGATAAGGTTTTTTTTCATCAGCCAAACACATACCCTTACATTACACTATTACTAAATCTATCTTATCGGAAATTGAACCACTCTCTTTAAGCTCCAACAGCTTCTCCTTATATTACTTAAGCTACAAGTTCTCGGGGAGGTGGGATAAGGTAGAGTTCTTGAAACTCAAGATGTAGGGTTCGATCGCCAGTAGTATATATTTAGGAGGAGATAATTTCTCTTTAAATAGAGATGATGAGTAATATGTGATGATATTAAATCTCATAGTTAAGAATATGATTATATATTATAAAATATATAAAAAGGAGTTAATTTAATTTATTTTTTTATAAACTGATTTTTGAGATTGAGTTGAACGTAAAAATAAAAACTAAGAAGATTTGAGGATTTAGGTTTGCTGTTGACTAACTACTCGGGGTGATCATGGTTGATGAAGGAAATAAGTGCAGCTAGGTGTGTGTGGGTACACTGTCAAGGTGTACCACTCCATTCTATTATGATCAATTTACAATTTTGGTCCTTTAATATATTTTTTTGCTAGTATTTGTTTTTAGTAAAAATAATTTATAATATATTTAAAATTTTATAGTTTACTTTTTTTGTTCCTATATATCATAGAGAAAAATATTAATTAACTTTGTGTATTTATGAAGATGTTTTTATTTGGAGTATTGCCATCATAGAAGTTAATTACTAGCTATTACAAGTTTATAGTTTATGAACACTAATCAAATGAATCATTATATTTCATGTTCAAATTGATTCAATTCTTCTTAATTATTAATTTTATATGCCTTTTTTAGGTTGGAGTACTTGCTTTTCTTGAATGTAAAATGCACGTAAAATCACAAGGGAGTCGGTGCAAAAGTACTTTTAATTTACAAGTAACAATTTTGGATTTCAGCATAAACTTAACTGAAATAAAAAAAATTTTACTTGTTTTAAAAGTATTTTTATTTATAATAAAAATATAAAAAATGCTAACAAGTGCCCTTAAGGCATTTTTTAAGGAGTTAAGTATAATAAAATGCTATTGAAATGGGTAGCTTTTTGTACTCCATCCGTTCTGAAATATTAGTCACTTTAGTAAAAAAAAATTGTTCCAAAATATTTGTCACATTTATATTACCAATGCTATATTTATTAACTTTTCTCACTTTTATTATTTTTATAGCCAATAGCTATTGAGTAAATCTAAAAATTGACTAATTTAGTTTACCTATATACTTTTTGTTAGAATTTATACAAATTAATTATTCTTCTTAATCCATGTAAAATCTCCTAAAGTGACTAATATTTCAAAATAGAAAGAGTATTTTTGAGACAAAAAACAATATACACATTAATTTTTTTATTCTAATAATTTTAATAAGTACTTTAAAAACACTCGTTAGCAAAACCCTAAAAATATAACTATAGGGATTGAAATTATTAAGAAGTCCCTAGCAAAGGTAGTTGGCACTATTTCCAAACAATCAATTATTGGATGTGTTCCTTTCTTGGTCATTACAAGCGTTCCACACTCATTTGTTGCCCATTGATTTAGCAGCTCTTTCATTTGTACCCTACTCTACAATCTATAGTCTAGTCTATTCCTTCTAGCAAACACTCAAATCAAAGCATATTTATATTCCACTACATATACGCCGGTCAAACTTAGTTTTTTAAACGAAGCCAAATTGAAAAATAAATAAATTTTGCATGCTATTACCTATAATTAAACTCACTTTTAATTTTTCAAATTGAAAATCTAACATAGCCACATGCAAACTTCAAAATCTTTCTTGAGGGAAAAAAACCTTCCATCTCATAGAAGAAGGTAGTATTGAATATATATAATATGAATTCCTTTGTTTTAGTTTTCATTATTATAAATGAAACTAATTTTGAAGCTAAGGAAGTAAATTTTTTTTATAGTTTTCGTTATATTTACATTGAGAGCTGGAATTACTGCAAGTGAAATTGATTCTCAAGAAGGAGAAATCTTACTCAAAGAGACACTATATTAATAACATTTTGCTTGAAATGATTTGTAACCATGTTGCTTTCCCACAAAATGCACAACAAGTGAAAATGAGGAAAAAGTACTAGATGCTATCACACCAAAATCACTAGGATGTTGATTAGAATTTTCTGTTCAATTGAGCCTCTATTTTTTTAAAACTATCTTTCCAATTTATTATTAAAATAAAAGACTAATTGTTTGGTGTAGACATATTTGCTCTCTTCTAGAGATTTGAAGAGTACATAGTTCTTCTCTTGGGTCATAGTGTATCTATATCATTATGTTAACATCATTGTAATATTTGTAATTTAAAATATATATTTTGGATACCAAAATTTTAAAATAGAAAAAAAAATGTTAGCAAATTATAATGTGGAGGTATGTATGTGGTTAAGGATGGTGCTTAATTGCTGCTAGGGACATTCCTGTACGTGTTATTGCATCGTCTTTTATTTCTTCCATAGTAGTGATAGATATACACTTTTGAAAGTCAAGTGAAGTCTAAAGTGAGAAGTGACGTCCCACATTAGATGGTTAAGAGCTAAGTGAAGGGGTTTATAAGTGGAAAGAACCTTTTACTAATGCCTTAAGGTTTTGGGTTGCTAGTGATGTCTTTCCCTTATATACTCCCTCACATCTATACACACTTCCAACTCTGCTACCAGAGCTTTGTCAAAGTAACAACATTAGCCCTGGCAAGAGGCCGTCAGGGTTAGACGGCAAGAGATGCTCTTATGTAGAAAAAGTCACATTTGAGTGGAAGACATGAAAGTCAAGTGTAAAGTGAACATTTTATAAATAAAAAGACTCTTTCACCTAATACTTTAAAATTTTAAGTTGCTAGTGGTGTCTTTCCGTTATATACTCATACTTCCTCTCATCTATACACACTCCTAACATACTCAATTTCGTATTTAAATACGAAAAAATATATAATTAAATTATTGATGAATTATTACATAGAAATTTAATTACTTGAAGATGAAATAATAAAGGAGAAATGAATGGTTTTGTATGTAGCGACAAAAGAAGGAAGAAATAGTGAAGGTAAGTGGGATTCTGTTTCTCGTGATGCATAAATTAAAACCTTGTGATTTTACTCCTTTGGCACTTTACTCTGCTCAGAACTCTCTGACCCTCTATAATACCATATCAATCAAGAAAATCACCTAACAAAGGACAACCATCATAAATATATACATACATTCATATGGTACAACCAAAATATAAATAAATATATAATATAATGCCATCATTATATATACTAGTATTTGAAAGAAAGAAATTTAAAAAAAAAAAAAAAAGTACCCGAGGGGGCAAGAAAGAAAAAAGGATTTCCTTTTTGTTTTTTAATTAACTTTTTTAAAAAAAGGTAGGATAAATATTTTTATTTCTTTTTTGACTTTTAGAAATCGAAATGGTTAAAGTGGTGCAACCGTACATGATAAAGAAAAAACAAAAGAAAGTGATAAACAAATTAGTGCCCTATACGAAATTCTTACATGCTTCAACAAAAGGCCAGAAAGTGAAAGTAGTTCCCTCTTCAATGCAAAAGTGTGAATAATATTTCTTCATAGAGAAAAAAAAAAAAATTAATGCGAGAAAAGAAACAAACA
The DNA here is from genome assembly GCA_037177725.1 of Cyamopsis tetragonoloba. Taxonomy (NCBI): domain Eukaryota; kingdom Viridiplantae; phylum Streptophyta; class Magnoliopsida; order Fabales; family Fabaceae; genus Cyamopsis; species Cyamopsis tetragonoloba. The sequence continues at coordinate 69,223,915 of CM074119.1, forward strand.
AAAGATAGAGTGATTAATAAAAATATTTTGAGTACATTATCATGAGTAGATGAATGATGAATTTAGTGGATATGGATCCAAAATTCCAAATTAAAATTCAGAAATGTTATTTTGTTTGGAAGTGGCTGGTGGGTCTATGCTATAATAACAAATTAAATAAACCATATTAAATTGTAGCTGGTTATCAATAAAGTCCGGCATAATTGATAAATGACTAGGTCATTTAAGTATCTTGACAGGAGTTCAAATCATATCCATGTATATAAAGAAGGCTTTGTTAGGAGAAGTTGGGCGATCTCTCCATCTCAAAAAAATTAATCTTTGACGATCGACTGAATGATATCCTTAATAAAAAAATTGTAGGTGGGGTATGATAATAGAAATGAAAATAATATAAATTAATAAATAGAATGTAAGGAAGAGTTGGCTAGCAGTCGTTTTCAGACTAAGGTGGTGGTTACCCAAATAAAATACAAGCAGCAATCACAAGGGGATCCATTTTTTTTTTTATAATAATTTTATTTTAATTGATGCTTCATGCTTGTTGCTTGCAGCCTATATCTTCTTTTAGGTGTTGTTATCACAGAAAGAAATGTCAATTATGGGTATATTAGGACAAAGAAAATAATTAAAGTGTGAAGGCTAAGAGGATGAGTCAAGCTGATCATCAAATTAGAGGCAAAAGCACCAAAGTGTATGTACCTTCGGATTTTTTCTTAGAATCACCTAAAATCATGATATATTTTTTTTATTATTTCTCACTTTATTATTAATTAAAGTGTGAGGTCGTATTATTGAACAATTCTTTTAATTTCGTCACACTTAGGTAAAACAAAAAAAAAATTGTATTAAACTAAATTTCTTGTTTTTCTTGATCAGCAGAAAACTACAGAGAGATTTCAATAAAAAATAAAGTTAGATTTATTATTAAAATAAAAGAGTAATTTTATTGATAAAAACAAGTCAATCTAATTAACTAATATTTCTGTCAGGACCCAAATCATAGTTCTCGTTTCGATCACTATAATATGGGTCACTATAATTTAAAGTGTGAAAATTAGGGTTTCTTCATGCAAACATTGCATATTTGACAAAATCATGTATACATTGACATGCATAATTTTGGGCCTTAAACCATAATCTTCTAGGTATAAATAAAATAATACTTCTTTTTTCAAGGTATCAGATTATATTTTACAAACTACAAGAAAAACACAGCCAAGAAAGGAAGAGAAATTAAATAAGCCAAAGTCTTTAAAAAACATAACAAAATCTGAAATCATAGAATATTAGAGATGAACTTGCAAATTAAGAGAAAGCACCTGAAACAGATAAGAAGAGCAAAAGAATGGTGTAAATGATTATAAACGCACGTGTGTATTATATTTGGAGATATATATATAGATCAAACCCAGAAAATTATCTAATAGTAATACAATCCTGGGGACCAGATGAACAGTGTTGCAGCAATTCAAGTTGTTGTTGCCCTTCTAACAAGCAGCAGATTACATTGATCTAAACAAGACAAACACAAGAAAATAAAAAGAAGAATTACAAACAAATAAGTCTTCTAAATTTCTGTGCATGTGTACTTAATAGTAATTATTTTCAAAGTATGTATTTTGATAAAATTTATTTTTAAAGTGTTTACTTAAATAAAAAAATAGCATTTAATGACAACTTTTTATTAGAATTAACAACTAAATATGACATTATATTAAGTGCATGCTTTAAAAAGTACGCAAGACAAATGTACACTTGTTGTAGCCAAATACGAATGCGAAAAAGTTCAGTAGACTTATTTATTTTTAACTTTACTAAAATTTTTAATTATAAATATACTATCATCTAATAAAATGATTGAAATACAATGGAAGGGTCAATTACATTGTTTTGCATAGAGAGAGAAAAAAAGGAAAAAAAAAATATAATGATTCTTTTTCCATCTCTCTAACTTTCACGAAATTGTTTTCCAACTGCACAACACTGATTGGAGCTTCAATTCTCACAGGTGAAGACAAAACGGAAATGTCATCATGAAAGCAAATGAACGATCGATATATGCTTGCTAGTTTCCTTAATGGCATCATATAGAACTATATATTTATGCTAGCCAGAAATATAATTATCTAAAATAAAATTAAAAAAAAAATAAATACGTACAGAGGGTTCGAGCTCACTCGATCTCCATCATCCCCATAACGAAAACAGAAAAATAAAACACGAGGAATATGAATTTAACATTAACATCAAAATTGAAAACGAAAGCCTTTGGAATCTTCTGTTCCGCTAACAAGGTTTTATAAACTTTACACTTTCAATTCAATTCAACAAATTCATTTTTCATAATTTCAGTTATGATAGTTAATTCAGTATAAAATACCCAAAAAAAAAAAAAAACAAAACAAAAAAGGAGCAAGCATTTCATGTCAGACGATAAAACCTAGTAATAAAATTCCACATCAAGGAAGAGACAATTAATCATGAGAGATCAGATTTCTGTTAGTATCAGAGATAGAATTATATATGATTCGGAACGACGTATATAGAATCTTAATTATATGAATTGAAATTTTAATTTAGGGATTCGATTTAATTTCAGAAAAATTGCTATAATCACTTTAAAATAAAGATAGATAAGGAGAAAAATGTATGAAATTACTAAAATTAAAATTAAAATTATTAATATACTATACGATATTGGAACTAGTAGTAACAGTAGGTGCAGCGGGAGTAGCAGTGGGAGTAGTAACAGTAACACTAACAGCATGATCAGCACCAGCGGTATTAATATCACCGCTGGGAGCGGCGGTTGGTACGGTGGTAGAGACAACGGCAGCGGTGACGGTGGGTCTCTTGCGCTTCTTCTTCTCGTAAGGGATACCTCGGGCCTTAGCTTGGCCTTCCCTAACTTCTCTGAGGTAAATCCGGACAGCCCGAGCTCCAAACGGGTTAGAATCGGGCCGTCCTCCGTTTTCCTCGTAAGCGGCCCGAAGGCGTCCGATGAGGGCATCGAGACTCCCCCAGGCCTGCTTGAGAGGACAGGCGCAGGGAGACGGAGGGTTGGGGTGCCCGTAGTAAGGGCACACCACGATGTGCACCTTTGTCTTCCCGAACTGATCCAAGTACTTCAAGAACTCGATCACGTGGGCCCCGCTGCACCGAGCTAACGTCAATGGCGGTTTGTGGTTCCTAAGGTACTGCAAAAACGTGTTCCAGTCACGCCTTTTTTGTGACTCGTAACGGCTTGGCGTAACCGTCGCCGCACTTGACGGTCCTTCTGTCTGCGGAGGAGCTGCTGCCTCCGACGGTGCAGCTTCCATCTTTTAACGGCGCCAACAACCTCGTTCGGTTTTCACTGCTTTTGAATGAAAATATCTTTTCTGCTATTTTTTTTTTTTTGAGTTTTGAGAATAAGAGAGAAAGAAAGAGAGAGCGGTGAGTGTTGTCGGAGAGAGAAGAGAAGGAAAGGAAGGAAGGAGGAGAGGAGGGCTGTTTTCTTTTATATTTATTATTTATTTATTATTTATGATAATATATTTGAGTTAATTATAATTGCTTCTACGTACGTACTTTATTTCATTTTTAGTTTATTATAAAAAAAATTAAATTGTGCAGTATGTTCCTTTTATTTTTTTAATATGTAATTTATTATAAAAATAATTGCTTATTTAGTTAATTTTGTCATAATTTAAATAGAAATTGCTGCTGATTTGGAGAACACATAGTAATTATGAGCTGATTTGTTTAAATTTAAAAATAATTAATTATTTTTATAAGTAAAGAATTAATTATTTTTTAAATGATTATTATAAGAATAAAAAATTATGTATGTTTGACTACAATAACAATAATAAGATTTTTTGTTTATTTTGAGAAATAACTTTGTTACATGAAAATGTGATTATTGTTTGATTCTGATTATTTTGAGAAGTACAAAGAAATAAACTAAAAAAATTTATAATTATTTTTTTATTAAAATAAATATAAATTGCATATTCAAAAATCATATTATGGCACACTCCAAATCTTTTGTAATAAACAATAAAGTAAAATTCATAGGATAAATTATAATTAACCTAACATACATTTTTGTCCTTTTATTTGGGACATAAACAAAGAAAAATTAGAAATATCGGGGATGAAAACTAAAAGGTTTTAAAAATTAGTTTTCATAAAAATAAATTTTTAAAAATAAAGGATGAAAATACTTGAAAGAAATGAAAAAAAAACTATGGCCTTAATTGTTTATATTTTTATTACAGGTAAAAATATTTTGAAGGAAATAATTTTTTTTACTTACGTTAAATATGCATTAAAATTCAAAATAATTATCACAAAATTAATTTTAGAGTTTCAAACATATATCCAAACAAGCACTATAGGAGTAAAAAAATTAAGGAGAAAATTTTCTAGTTCATAGAAAAGTACTCTTTCCATAATGATTTATAAGAAAAAAAAACATCAAGTTTCTTGTCTCAAAATATAAGCAAATTTTAACTACTTTTTACTTCATTAATGTCTTTATTCCTGAAGTATCATTATTTAATTGACTATTTGACTTTTTAAGTAGAGAGAATAAATATGATAGGTTAATTTGTTAAATAGAGTTAAACATTTGCTTGAAAATAAGAAAATTAAATGTGTTTAACTAATTTTCTTAACATGTGTAAGTTAGTTTTTTTTTTCCTTATAAATCATTCTAGACGGAGTACATTAATTGGGGATTGAATTTTGATACTCACGCATGCATGTCTTTATGTGTTTACCAATTAAGCTACATAACTAAAACTAATGAACCAACAAGGTGTTGAACAAGTGGTAAACAACTTATCTCTGTAAGAATAAGGATACAAGTTTGAATATTAGGAAACACACTTATTAGGAGAGGAAGTAACCATAAATGCTTCATCCTCCAGAATTTTTAAAACAATGCCTCTCACAATTTTAAAACTAAAAAAAAACTAATGACAAAGTTTAAGAACTAATTTACATATAAAAGTCTATTTAAATTTTAATTTATTTATTTATTATGATAATGTATACTTTGGTAGGATAGGAAATGTACTTGCTATGTTTTGTTGTTAAGCAGGAAATATTTTTTTTGAAAAGCTAAAGTGCGTCCATAGAAATTCGAGCCGAGAATCTATTACTTAAAAAAGATTTCATCCACCGTCCGACCAATATGTTAAATGTTAAACATGTGATATTTATAAATGGACGGTTGAGATGGAGAGAATAAATATGGAAAATTTATAGGAAAGTGTAGAGATATTAGAGAGAAAGAAAGAAAGAAAGATTTGATGATGGGACGTAAAAAGGGTTAGATGAATGAATGAGATGAGAAGAGTGATTTGTGTGTGTTGGGTGGTGGGGGCGAGTGGAGAGCGTATTCAAACAGTGTTACACAATTTCACATGGGTGGCCCCCTCTCGACGTGACACCTTCACTGTTCACCCACGGCGGCCCTCCACTTCATTTGAGGATAAATTTTTTTTTTTCAGTATTTTTAATTTTTTTATAAAATTTTAAAAAATAAGAAATAAACTAAAAACAGAAAATAAAAATGTAAACCAAACCACCCCTTAACTTACCCAAACAAAGAATCTTATTTAATTTCATGCTCTCTAATTTTGTTCTCACTAAAGAATTTTGGATCCAAAATAACATGACTTAAAATTAAAATAAATTTCTATACTGACTTAATTCTTTAGTTTTAGTACTTAAATATTTAAACTAAATTAAAATAAACCTCTATACATAAGTTATTTTTAATTCTCTCAAAATTGACACATTTCTTATCCTCTATTATTACATTTTAAAATTATAGTGCAACACCACTAAAATGATAATCCATAAAATTATTAACATTTTTTTTTTTAATATGGGATCTCCAAAATCTTCCAGTAATTTTCTTTTTATCTATAGTTGTAGTATATCAACGCTATGATCCTGCACACTCAGAATCTCTGGTTACTCTTGTTCATTGTGTTTTCACTAACATTGGTGTGCATTTGCGCAATCAAAGACCTTTAAAAAATTAGAAATTTTAGAGTTTTCAGATGTAAGAAATTGAAGAAAAACTTAAAAATTTAAGATTCTTAATAATAGTTCATTGTGCTTTCACATAGACAACGTAGGCGATACTGTCACACTGTCAACGTTAGTCCAAATATATGCCACATAAACAAGTATGTATACTAACAGAGTTAATGACGAAACTAATATCATAAAAACTAAAACCATAATAGCATACTAGGATGAAGAGTAAACCATAATTTTTAAAATATAAGAACTAAATAAATGAACGTAACGCATGATAAAAATTAATTGAAACATTTAATAAAACTAGTAGTAGTACAAAGTGTGAGTCACCATACGGGATTATTGAATTATAATAATATGTGTGTGTGTATGCTCAGACGAAATGAAATACTAATTTTTTTGTTTTTGATGTTATAGAATTTATTATTTAATTTGATGCACTTTTATTATTATTAGGTAATTAGGGAAATTTGTCTGTAGTGTCGAATAATGGCCTGTGAGTATTTGCAAGTTGCAAGCATTACACGCGTTGTTTTCTGCGCGTGGATCGGATTTCTCAGCATTAAATGGAGTCTTGAGATAGTCAACCATTTTTCATGTTTTTATGCTTCAATCGCCTCATTTTATGACTCAAATAACCTAAACTTTTTTAGTTTATTATATTTAATGATTTAATGAAGTGTGGATACATTGCAGAACCAATTAATAAAGAGAATGTCATATTTTATGAAATTAAAATAACAGTATGAATATAATTATTATTTTTAGTATTTTTTAAGGCCAGTACGACTATAATTAATTATTGATTTTTTCTACTTGCTGATGTTTTATACGTCCGTGACTTCTCCCTCGTAAGAAAGGAAAAAATAAATAAATAAATAAAATTACGCGCGCTCCTCCTCGTTTTTTGTTTGTTGCACTTTCAAAAACCACAACTATCACCATAGCAACAATGGTTGTACAACTTCTACAATCTTATTATTTTTAATATTTTCACTAAGAAATAAAAAAAAAGGGAAAAAATTATCGGAAATAATTAAATAATTATGAGTTGTACACCAAGTTTTATTGATCACCATAGTCTCATACTGTACGCGGAGCGACACACAGCGCCAATTAAATTATTTTTTTTAAAAAAAGGGAATTTGATAATTCCATTTTAAACCTTTTTAAAATGGGGTGTGGAATATTCATTTGTTGCTTGCTCTGCTTCGTTCTGCCTTGAATCATGCCCTTTGGGCTGTAGTTTATTTATTTTTCTTTCATTAGCATTCGTTGATTGTTGTGTTTACATAATTTAAAACAAGCGAAATGTACATATAAAAAAACATAAAGAAAGAGAGGAAAGATTCTTTCTCAATTGTTCATGCCAATCGACAATCCTGCCCAATGATCACTGTTTTTTCGAATTTTTTTTAAAATTAACATATTATTAAATAGTATTATTATATTATGATTGTCAAATAGTAAATGAAATAAGGTAATTGTTATGATGCATCATTTTAAAAGAATACAAATTTACATCTTCACAATATTTTAAGTATTAATTGATAATTGATATAACCGATCATACAACTTTATTTTAAGATTTGATAGAAAATGTATATGTGAAATGACAAAATTTAAGTGTTTTTTTATGAAAGTCTTGATAAAAAAATGAAAAAGTAACTATTATCAGTTGTGTAGGTTGCTTTCATATTTTTCACTTTTTTTTAGTTCTTTCATAAAAAACACTTGATTCTAACTATTTTACATTTACATTCTCCATTAAATCTTACAAAAGTAAAAGTTGTGTGATCAGTTATATTAATTAATAAGTAAAACATTGCATAGATAAAAATTTATACTCTTTTAAAAGGATGCACCATAGAAATAACCATTAAATAATATTGAGTCGGATAAAATAACAAGTTATACATTTTTTTTCTTTTTACAAAGTATTTAGGACCGAAATTTGTGATTAATTTCTTTTTTGAGACTGTACAAATCAATTGTCAGATGACGCTGAGAGTTTATAGCTCAAGTGACATAAGGAGAGGTTCTTTGAGCTGAAGGAGAGGGGTTCGATACCCGGTAGGGTAGAATTAGGAGTAGATTTAGGAGTAGTGAGATGTGCGTGTTTAACCGATCAAAAAAAATTACCAGATGACTACAAAAAGTCGCTCTATTTCAATTAATTGAGAAGATCAAACTCCTATACATATAGTTAAGGGACATAATAAACTACCACCGTACAACTCGTGATTGAATAACAAGCTATATAATTTATCATATATTAATATTGTAACCAAGGAAAAAAATTAACTACTTGATGTAATATATTCCTATATACCACAATTTTATCATAATTTCTGGCTACAATTATTTGAACCTAACATACAACTTTTGGCAGAGTACAATATGACATTACATAAATTTATATAGTATACTTCATAAGAAAAAAAATATTTTGTTAAAAAACAACTATACTTTGTGTGTTCTGTAAGTTCAGTATAATTAAAAATGACATATGTATGTATATGAGTGTGCGGTATAGAGTTTAAACTTGAGTGTTGTTAAATTTTGTTGTAAACCAAAAAAATTATATCATGTTGATATTTTTTTAAGAAAAAATTTAAATAGTCGATTTATTTTACAATAATGTTTGGGGTACATCTTTAAATATATACAATTTATACAACTTTTTTTTTATTATTTGCTCCAATAAAAAAATAAGCAACTCATTTTTTTTCCTCAACAAAAATAATAAAATAGGTAAATTGTACAAATTTTATAAACTTTGAGTTATATTCTAAATTTTATTGTTTATTTTAATTTAACTTTTATTTTATTTTAGTCCCTTGAAAAAATATGATGAAAAATAAGAAAAAAAATGACATTAGGGACTAACAACAAATTTCTTAAATTAAGTTGGACCAAAATGAAAAAAGAATATTTTGTAGGGATTAAAATAAAAAAAAATTATTAATTTTGTATGGACAACAAAAGTTTTGAATTTTGTTGGACCAAAACGAAAAAAATATTATGTAGGGACAAAAACAAGAAAGTGTCAATTTTATAAGGCTAAAATACATATTTGGTCCTTTATGTTTTGTTGAAGTTTTATTTTGGTCATTTATGTTTATTTTGTCTCAATTTGGTCCCTTACATTTGTTTTTTGGACCAATGTTAGACTCTTCTTTGAATTCGTTAATCTAGTTAATCGAATTGCATACGTGGTGTTGGAAATTCCCTCCTTAATTAATCTGACACATTTCCCTTCAAAAACACATGCATATGAATTGGTCAAATAAATTATTCCAAGGTCTTGGATTCATTTCCTTGATTCTTGAGAACTTGCACATTCATCTTGAATGTGTAGATTCATCCTTGGAAAGGTGAAGAAAACTTAATATCCACCACCACTCTTGATGGAGAATCCTCACCCATTTCTACTATAAATATGGGACTTGAGAGAAGCATTGGCAATCAATCCAACTAGAGAGTTGAGAATCAAGAGTGAGAAAGTGAGAGAGTTTTGTAATCCTCTTAGAGAGATAGAGTGATTCCACTACACTTGGTGTGATTGTGTGATTATTGTATACCATCCAAGAAGGGTGAGATTGAGTGTTATCCTCTTTATTAAAAGAGATCGTATTGTAATCCTACTTTCATAGTGGAGATATTTTACTGGCTTGGTCCTGTGGTATTTCTTTCTCACATTGAGGAGCTTTTCCACGTTAAAAATTCTCGTGTGTTATTTTCTTCTCCTTACTTTCTTCTAAGCTCATTTTAAGTCACATAGATGGAGGGAAATTTTTCCGCTTCCGCATAATTGATCCGATTTCCCAACACGTGGCACCTACATGGCATTAACGGCGTTAGTTGTCATCCCTTTCCAGACTAAAACAATACCGTATTGAATTTTTTTCTTAAGCGTATGCAGTTCTGTTAACTTAGACTATCGGAGGCACGCTTAAGAAAAAAATTCAATACGGTGTCGTTTCAGTCTGGAGAGGGATGACAACTAATGCCGTTAATTCCATATAGGTGTCACGTATGCAGTTTGGTTAACTTAGACTAACGAATTCAAAGAAGAGTGCAACGTTGGTCTAAAAAACAAACGTAAATGACCAAATTGAGACAAAATAATCATAAAAGACTAAAATAGGACTTCGACAAAACATAAAGAACCAAATGTATATTTTAGCCATTTTATAAGGACTAAAAACATATTCAAACCTTTAATTTTTTTGGTTTCATGCCCTCTTCTCATTCTCTATCCATTTTAAATAAGCAATATTGTTGCTTGACATTATTATTAAAAATTGTAAAGTCATTAAATACCACAAGAATATATAAAAAAAATTATTTAATGTTTAGCATATATTAAAAAGTGACTTATAAATAAAAAATCCAAAAAATTCTCTAAAAAATGATTTATAAATAGAAATAAAATTAGTAATAATGGGAGAAGTGCTTTTGCTCTGCCTTTGGGTTTAGTTTTGTATTGAAATAATTATGCAAATCTCGAAATTTAAATTGTCATTATACTTACGTCGTCTAGATTATTACTTATTTCCTTTAGATTATTACAATTACCTTCCACAAAAAGTATGAGTTTTTGACTTTTTTCTAAAACTATGAGAAAGTAAGTCTAATAAACACAAATTTTAAAAAAGGTTTAAATATATTTTTAGTTCCTGTAAAATAGGTCATTTCTTATTTTGGTCTATGAAAACTTTATTGATTATTTAATTTATATTAATTAAATAATAAGATATAAAACATTTAAAAATTAAGAAGAAAAACCATTTTTTCTCTTCTCCCTTCATTCACCCACCACAATAATCACCAACTCCGACAAAGGCACCAACCACCCACCACCACTACCTCTCACTCTTCAAGAAATTAAAATCCTCTCTTTCTTCCTCCTTCTTCTCCCTTATCTCTTTCCCTCTCCTCTCATTTTCCACTATTCTTGTTCTGTCCTTCACACGATTTTGTTGCTCTGTCAAATTTTCACTGTTCTTGTTCTGTTCTTATTTCAACCTTTGTTCCTCTGTCTTGTCGTTTGCAAAGTTCTTGTAGCAGGTTCAATTTTGAAGATTTATTTGCTCTTCGATCTCGATTTATGCTTTTGCTTCGGTTGCGATTAGATATTGCATCAAAACCTAGAAATCCCTTCTCAACAATCTATTTGCAGCAATTTAGATTTTAGATTTCTTCTCCTAATTCAATCTCTCCCTCGCTCATGCTTTCTTTAGGTTTGCAACGATTTGGGTGGGTGGGTGACTAGAGGATGAGAAAGGAATGTGATTATGGAGTGAATGATGAAGAAGAGGAGAGAAGCACAATTGTCAACAATTAAAGTTGAATAATGCGGTGGTGCTTTGGAACTAATTGAGAGGAGGTTGTGGTGGTGGTGCTTTTGTCGGAGTTGGCCATGATTGTGAGTGGATGAAGGGAGAAGAGGAAGATTTTTTCTCATATTTAATTATTTGATTCTTAATTAAATAATTAATTGTTTACGGTTTATTTGACTCAAAATCGATTAATTGAGACAATGACTAAAACCATAGATTTCTCTATCTTGCGTGACCAATTCCAAAAAAATGCAATTCACGAACCAAAACAAGAAATGACCTATTTTGCCAGGATCAAAAATATATTTAAACCTTTAAAAAAAAACTAGTGTAATTATCACTTCCAAGAAAAGTATGTGTTTTTTTTCTAAAACTATGAGCATTGCAATATTCTCTTAAAAATTCTCCTACTACCTTATACGGTAATAAATAAAATTTAAATACAATTTATATCTTTAAAAAATAAAAACTATTTAATACATTCTTCAATTAATAAATAAGAAAATTTATAAGAATATTAAGTAATAAAATTTTAGAATTACGGTGCTTTCCTCATAATATAATATATATATATATATATATATATATATATAATGGATTTTCTCATGTTTAAACATGATGTATTATGTTAATTTTTTGTGTCTATCTCTCTCCTGATATGTATTAAACATATATTAAATTTGTAGATCCCTATTGAATATGAGAACTATCAATCTTGACCCTACAACCATGCATTAAAATCTTCTCTCGGTCAAGATTCATGGTTTTCATGTTCTCACATGTTTAGAGTTCTTACTAGATATACTTCATATATATATATATATATATATAGGGTTAGAATCAAATGACACCAATTGGTTTGATATCAATTCTTACACCAATCAATAACAATAGATAAAAGTTTTTTTTTCACAAAAGATATCTTTGGATTGAAACTACTTATCATATAGATCATGTGTACAAAATTTGACATCAAACCGAGATCGTTTAGTACCCCTTCAACGTACTAAAAAATTAACGTAAAATATAGTTTTAAAAATCGTGAAAATAACAAGTGTGTTGATGGAGTATTAAACGATCTTGGATTGATGTGAATTTTTGTACACATGTTCTATACAATAAGTAGTTTCAATCTAGCAGTAGGTTTCGTGAAAAAAAACTTCGATCTATCGTTATTGATTGGTTAAGAATTGGTGTCAAACCAATTAGTGTCATTTGATCCTAACCATATATGTATATATACACTACTCCCTTTGTCCCTTCTCATTTTATCAACTTTTAAGGTTTATGCATATGGACTAAAAAAACTAAAAATTGTTCTAGAATCTAACACAATTAAAATGAATTTTCTATTATGCCGATAATTTATTCGGGAGAAAAAATGAGAAAAAATTGACTTATAGAGAAAAATAATTCAAAATTTTATCTCCTCATTTTTCTTCTTCTTAATTTTCTCCTCTCATTTTCTCTCCTCTCTCTTTTCTCTCCTTCCAAACACAAGCTTAGGAATAAAATTGTAAAGAAAAAATTAATGTTACATAGATATTCTAAAAAAACAATAAAATTGGAACAACTTTTTTTTTTTTTCTAAAAGGTCAAATAAAATTGGACGAAGGGAGTACATGTTAAGTTTTACAGTAATTTTTAAAAGCTTCACAGTCAACATTACCACAACAGACAAGAATGTAAGACAAGGTCAACGTTCATCAATAATACATATATCTACATAAACAAAGGGAGTTAGACGTAACTTTCAGAATAAATAAGATCCAAGTATAACTTTAAGGGAGATAAATGAAAATAGCACTAAAATTTATAGTGAGAGGAGTCTAAAATGTTCGGACATAATTGAAGGCTTCAGAAACCAGTCCCAAATAAGATGGATCCTACACCAATTTCACCAATTTCATCTTTAGCAGCAACGGTTACCCACCAAACGAGTTAGCAGTCTTACTGAACCTCCTTTCTATCACTTCTCAATCCAACAAATATGATATAATTGCCTTTTATTTTCGTACTAATCTAGGCTTTTAGAGAAGGTTCTACCAATAGTATGCTTCAAATATTTTTGGGCTCACTGTAAATTGGAGACTCTAGTTAATATTTATTGATGCTGGCTGCACGAATCATCTATGCATTGAAGTTGGAGTAGGCACTGTGATCTTTCAAATTCATAGAAGCAACTCCAGTATCACCACTACTACAAATGAAACTGAGCAATTTGATCTAAATGCAACCCAATCAGAGATCAACATAATTTAATACTTGTACTTCCTCAAGCTGTGCATGAATGTATATTTTCAAGTTGTAGTTTGGGATTACGCACATTCCTTCGGCAGGGAATGGGCTGGGACAGTGGCAGCGGCACACAGATCACCAGCAGGGCGGTGACAAGAAGGACTCTGCCTCAGGAAACATCAGAAAGGTGATCTGTGAAGCAACTAGACAGTAAAGAAGAGGGTGTGGTTTTCTTGGTTACACCTCGAGAGATTTGTTGGGCATCACATCACACATGATCATCCATCACCGCGTGGTGCTGAATGAGAGACTTGGTTGGGAGCTCATATATACTTACTAAGAATTTGAACAAATACAACAGAGGAATGAATTTCAAATTCTTCCATATATGAATTATCAGAAGTACAGAAACACGTTAGAGAAACAATATTAACTTAATAATTGAACAAGAACATGTGAAATAGTACCATGTAACAGGTGAACATTCAGGCAACAAGGTCAACTTCATCTCGATCAGGGGAAACCACATCTAATCTCATCATGCTCCTATATTGATCAGGAACGGGAGCCCCAGCATGCACACAGAGTTCCACCACAGCTGGAGCCTTGCCATAATATCTCTTTAGATTGTTATTTAGAGCAGACCCCTTCAAATCCTCAACATGCCAGACATAATTCGGACCCACAAGATCATCTATTGTTGCCTCTTGCCATGCATGCAAACCATTTCGAGACTGATGCTTCGAAGCCTTGCACATTCTCAACTTATGACCCTTCGGACCAACTTGGACCTCAGGACAATATCCACAAGTATTCACAACATACTTCTCCATGATCTTCTTTGCACCTGATATCATCTCAAGCCATGAGTCAAGCGTATGTGTACTCAGATCCCTTAATTTTATCCTTTCTTCATCACTTAACTGATCCAGATCACTTCTGTTGTTTCCCACTAAAATCTGGACCTTCTCTAATGGCTTGATCAACTTGGAGGATGAATCAACAAAAGGGTTGAGATTTTCAAAAGAACAATTTCTTTTAGTTTCATCCTCTTCCGCAACGGATTCAAAATCTACAATTCTACCTTCGATACAATATACAGGTTTTGTTCTCCTTTTAGTGGGATACTTTTTGAGGTCTAGACCAGCTTGTATACAGAGTTCAACTATGGCAGGGATACGAGGAACATTGAACCTCTCATCATGGCCAACTCTTGGCTTACCAACACGGTCATAAAGATGAAAGCATTTTGGGAAGCAGATCACATCTCGGACCGCTCCCTTTCTCCAAACATGAGTTGCACTTCGCAAGCGACTGTTTGGTCCAGCACATGTTCGAATTTCATGACCCACATAACCAATGTGAACCTCGTTACAGAGCCTGATAAGATGAATCCATTAAGCACAAAGCCAATTCAAGTACAAACCTATTCACCTAGTAGAATTTCATTACAAAGCCTGATAAGATGAAACGTGAAGCCAACAAGTACAAACCAATTCAACTAGTTGGATTTTCACTCCGAAATAGCACAAAGCCCAGATCATAACACATAAATGTTCAAGAGTCAAGAGTCACTATTACGGTCGGTTCTGGTAGCCCTGTTACTACTTACTACTCATGCTTTTAGTATCATCACTTAGACAATGTTGCTGATGTCTGTTCTTCATATATCATCACCTTATGATGCTTAAAAGGAAATTAATTTTGAAAGGAGCACCAAAAACACGCGAACACACACACAAAGCAAAGTTCATTCGACTGATATAAATGAATGCCCGTAATTCGTGCACTGAAAGTCTATGAATGTTTACAAACTAAGAACGAATTAGAATCAACTAACAGAGAAAGGAAGAAGTAATAAGAACCAAAAGAAGCACATACACTAACTTAACAGTAAGACAAAATCTGAATTTTCAATTAGCTGCAATTTCTAGGTCAGAATTCAGCACAACTACAAATCAAAGATTAAAAGCTAAAAGAGAGATGCGTACTCGCAGCGCAAAACGGGAATGACTCGGACGAGTTGACTCAGACCGAAGAGAAGAGACCTGTGAGCTCCATAGACGCGATGTGCTACTTCCACAAGCTCCGGTACCAACAAACCATTCCCTGGTGGTTCTTCTAGCACCCTACAAGGCTGTGCCTTACGCTTTTCTTTCTCAGCCTTCGCCCTCTCAATCAGAACCTTCATTGGCGTCACGTACGCCTTCCTCTCCGACTTACTCCGGCGAGGCTTCGGCACGTCTGAGTACGGGAACCGATTGTCGAGATTCTCCCCGGACGTCGCCGCCGGCCATGTCTCAGACGCGAAGGAGACGGTTGCGTTCAAGCGGAAAGAAAGTCGCTTCAGAAGAGAAAGCTCCGAGAAGATGACGGCGGCACGCATGTCTCCGTCGCCGTGCCGGGAAATGAGCCCGGCATTGATAGGGGTAAAGTTGTGACTTGTGAAGTAATAAGCCCAAGCCCAAGCTTGCCCAGCGGTTCAACCGTTCAAGCCATGCGTTTTATTTGGGGGTACACAAATTGAATTTGGGCGCAGGGTTTCGCGCTATCCCATTTCAGGAAGATAACCATTTATTTACAGTAGTTTTTTTTTTTTTGCCTGTCCAAAAAAATTTACAGTAGTTTTTAGAATTGTGTTCTCGGACTACAGCGGGCAATATGGGGCCGGCCCGTGTTACCTTCCCAAAAAAGCCCAAAAAATTAGGCTTGGGCCTAAAATAGCAAAAAAATTGGGCTTTTGGCCCATCTTGCAAAAGTCTAAAAAGATATGGGCTCGGTCCAGGCTAGCCCATCCAGACTCGGCTAAAAACTAATTTCTAAATACATTTTGGTGGATGGGATTAGCACTATCCTTATTAGGAGTGACATCATCATTTTTAGTATATAAATTTATGATTCTTACATATAAAAGGATGGTGGGATTTCCAAAATTGGGTGGTCTCAATCCCTCTCACCGTACATTTTTTACATACTAAATTTTTTTATAAAAAAAAAATTAATAGGTTATTTTAAGAAAATAAAATTATAGTCAGCTATTTACTAAATACACCATTTGTCTTTCCATACATAAAAAAACAATTTGGTTAAAAAAACCAATAAAACACACAAAATTTTCTTTTTTTATTAAAAAATACATTTTTTTAAAAAGATTAGCGGGCCGGACCGGTAAAGTCCGAAACCCGCATAGGGCCGAGCTTGGACTCTTAAATAGGTGGGAAGGATTGAGACCACCCAATTTTAGAAATCTCACCATCCCTTTATATATAAAAATCATCCAATAGGTTGGCTTGGGCCTGGCCGAGTAGCTTGTATGGATGATGCTAATCTCATCCACCCTTAAATATAGCTTTAAAATGAAAATTGGGTTTATGGGCCGTCCCGCAAAAGCCCGAAGCTCGCATGGGTTGGCTTGGGCCTGGCCAAGTAACCTGTATTACCAGCTCTATTCCAGACACTGCTGTTCGAAAAAACAAAATTGGCTTACTTTTTATTTTCACTATTTTATCTATTTAAGATGCTACCATACAAAAATAGTGGTGTCATTCCCAAATAGGATAAAGAGAGTCCTAGCACCCTTGAATTTGGGGCTTTGGGCCCAAGTGATGGATAAACTTTCATCATTCTTATAAAAACTCGGCCAAAAAAAATTCATATAGAAATTGAAAATTCCAAAAAAATATAGCAAGTGGAATGTGTATTAGGAGTTGCGTGTTAAATTAAGGATGTTGGGATTGACACCATCTCAATTGAAAACAGAATCATCATTTGTTTGGACATCGGCGTCTGGAGAGGTGTTTTCAGAAAATATCGTTTGTAAAATAGTTAAAATATGAAATAACTTTTATTTTACGAACGACGCCGTCCGAAAACACCATTTTGAATGCTAATGTCCATGAAAATGTGGTCTCATTCCTAATTTGAGTGATATCAATCTCATTATCCTTAAATTAATGCAAGGCACCAAGGCCCATGTTTATTAGTAATGTGATATTGTCACGGGCGCTACTCTTCTCTTCGCATTACTTTATTTTTTTTCAAAAAAATTGACATTTGTTAGTATTAAGAAACTAAGAAAAGTGGTATTTAAAATTCAAGAGAAAATGGTTTCTAAAATATGATAGTATTAAATTATGAAAGATATAATTAGCGTATTTTAGGATTTGTTTTTGCTAGGATTCTATAATCTTATGGTATTAAGTTATAAAATATATTATTATCGGATTTTAAAATCTGTTTTTAACCAAATTCTAAAATTCGTATTAAATCTAAAAGAAAAAAAGTGTGTGACGTATATGACAGAAATAATGGCCACCTAAAGTTCTACCTGGCCGGCCCATCATATTGGATCTTGAGAGTTCTATTCTCACTTTGCAATGAACCTTTGTAATTTGGACTAAAAATATATAAAAATAAATAAAATTAATGCAAGGCCAACATGGTTAACATAAATAGTAAATGGTCTGGAGGAAAATTTCATCTATCATATGGATGTGGGTTTCAATTCCTCTAATGACATTTAAATTTTCTTAAGAGATTCTCTTTGTGAAAATTTCCTTCAACCATTTAAATTATTTTTGTTGGATAAAATCCCGTCTTTTATAGACTTAAGTATAATTAACTATCTTATCTCTTTTTCATTATTATTTGTCAAAATTATAATAATACGTGTATAACTTTATTTACATATAACTTGTACAACTGATTAAACATGAAAAAATATATATTATAATCCATATATATTTTAGTTAATTTTAATGTTAGTATTATATTAGTGACAATTTTCACATTAATTTTTTATAGTTAAAAGTTAAAGAATATGTAGTTAAATTGTTACAAAATAATTAACCAAATTTTGTAATAATTTAACCATATATTCTCTCACATTTAACTAGTTGTACAAGTTGTACACAAACAAAAGTTATACACAAACAATTACTCTTGTCAAAATAAGAGTTGAATAAGGGTGCGTTTAGATACACCATTTAATTAAGTACTTATGCAATAAGTTATTTTCAAATTATAGGTTTTTTTAGAAAAATTGCAAAATTTATTTGAATAAGCTAAAAACAGCTTATTCTAATAAGCTACTTCAATAAGCTTATGAAATTAAGCTGAAAACAACTTATAGAAACTCATAAGCTATTTCCATAAGCTGCGCATAAGCCTTTACAAACAGGACCTAAATATTATACCATACCAATATATAAGATATTTTAACCCCCGTAATTTTTTTGAACAATTTTTGTATGTCATGTTTTTTTCTCTTTCAATGTTTTTTTATTCTTAATAACTTTTTATTATGTTGACACCGTAACATTAAACAAATTGTAACAAAAAATGTCATGTGATAGCATAATTGTTCATACATGATGCTCAAAGCACTCTAAAATAATAGCGTAACTAAAGTCACACGTTGACTATATACTCATGGCAACCATTACATAAAAAGAGTGAATTGGATAATTAAAAGTGTCACTTATTTTTAAGAAAATTAAACAAATTAGATAACTTAAAATGTTTGAATGCAACAAGAATAATTTAAAGAGACGTGGCATTCCATATTCAAATGCAATATGTTTCATCTCTATAATCATCATACTTCTAAAGATATGATTAAAAAAATGATTAGAGGTTAGAATTACATCGGCTGCCACTCATTTTTCTTATCTAAATTATAAAATTCGTAATGTCTATATTTCAAATTTAATTCTAACAAATAACCATCCATTTAAAAGCTCATGATATAAAATTTCAAACAAAGTTAATTTCGGGTCAAAACACAAATGAAGTCACAAATGACCTTTGCCTAACATATCTCAACAACAACTTTGTTTATTTAATGTTAATATGGTTTTTTTAACATGTATAACTACGTACACGTTAAAAAAACTAAAAATAAAAATATTTTATGAAAAAATAAATATTTAATGAAATTTAATCTTCTACCATAATAAATATTTGTATTTCTCATAAAATATTTTCAATTTTAATTTTTTAATATGTTCAAAGTTACTAATGTTAAAAAAATTGATGTTAATATATGCAAGGTTTTTTAGATAAACAAATTTATATTAAAAAAACACTAGAAGTGTACTAATATTACAGGGAAGAGGATAATGAAAGTCCTCGAACCAAGACATATCTTGAAAAGAAAAACAAGAACCAGATAAATAAAGGGTGTAAGTCGACAACCAACCCAACAATTTTTGGAAATCAAATGATGCACTTAACCCCAAACAAGCTACAAGATTATAATGTCAATCTGATAATGAATAATTGAAATATTTTTCTTTTGATTTAATCCAAAGCCAGGACCTAACAAATATTAAATCAACAACAGATTGAAGATCCCAACTAGCTCCATTGAAAATTATGTTGTTACGAGTTAACTAAATTGACCACCCAATTGAAAATCAGAGGACTTGCCATTGTGAATGTGTTTGGGAAGAACAAACCGGCAAGTTTGAGAATTGAGTGAAAGATGCCTTGCTGTCGTTCGGAATAGCAGAAGTTAAATTTGCAACAGCAAGAACTTTGTACCAAATTGGGCTAACAACACAACATTCGAAAAAAAAGATGATTAACAGATTCACGTGCTGCATTGCACAAGGCGTATGCAGATTCTGCCAAAATATTTCTTTTGCTAATTCCAGTCTGTAGGGTATCCTGTTTTGAAGCATTCACCAAGAAAATGTTGAGACTTTTGATGGGGTAATCTTATTCCAAACGACATGAAGAACGAGTCTGTTGAAGGGTTAGAAGCCAAGCTATATGTTGAACGAACACAATAGGAACTAGAATAGTATGCTTGCCAAATCCATGAATCATCTGTATTTTCTTGTAATAATAAATTCTCCAGTTCTCAGACAAGAGAGTCAAATAAAGATTTTTCCCAATAAAAAAAGTCTTCCCCATCTCCTGCGCCAAACCCAAACACCATTAACCCAACACCCCATTTCTCTAATTGTGGATTCTTTATCCAAAGAAATATGAAAAAGTCTAATGTAATTATCACATAACACTTCGCTAGGAAATCACCTATCTTTCCAAAAACTAGTATGACCACCACTACCAACCTTTCACACAAGATTATTAAACAACCAAGGATAAATATTAGAGTCCTTATTAAACAATTTGCATAAATCAAACCACCATCTAGACCATTTACCAAGAATTGCCACAAGAGAAATTATAGCTTTATTCCCATATTTAGCATGCAAAATGCGCTTCCAAAGAGGATCATCATCGGATCTAAGCCTCCACACCCATTTTCTCAAGAGTGATAAATTAAAGAGATACAAATCTTTTACACCCAAACCACCTTCCTTCTTTTGTTTACAAATCACATTCCAAGTAACCCAATTAATTTTCCTTTTACCCTCCTCACCACCCCACAAAAAATTTTTGAAAAGAGAAGAAAGGGAAGAGACAATACCTCTGGGAGCTTTGGAGAAGGAAAAAAAATACACCGAAGGAGGATAAGACGGATTTTACCAGCACAAGGCGACTTCAAAAAGAGAGATTCTTACATTTCTAAGATTTCAATTTCTTCCTAACATTTAAAAAGACAGGACCTCACAATGATTTTCTTGATTGAATACTTCCAATTGGCAAACCCAAATAATGAAAAGGGAAAGAACGCAATTGAGGATATGAGCTGCATCTTCCAACCAAAAGGAGGACACATTGCAAGCTATAATTTGACTTTTTGTAAAAGTTCACCTTTAATCCAGAAGCCAATTCAAACAACAGTAACAAAGACTTCAATGCGCGAACGTTCTCAAGAGTAGCCTCGCCAAAGATGAGGGTATCAAATTGCAAGTGAGTGACCACCTCCTCTGAATTCTCGATTTTAATTCCTTTAAACTCTCTAATTTAAGATGTCTTTGACATTATTATGCTAAAACCTTATGCAACCATGTCAAACAAAAAAGGGGACAACAGATCCCCATATCTAAGGCCTTGGCAGGAGAAAATTCGAAAGTGGGACTACCATTATTATGTTAATATATGCAAGGTTAGTTAATTATTTATTTTTTTAGTTTTTTAAAAAAAACACATACTCTTACATGCCAACCAAAGGAAAACTAGAATCTGGATTGATGAAGTTGATACGAGTGGTCGGTACCTGCAAAAGCAACAAACTTCACTACTATTTCTGTTGAACACACACACTGTTATCGCAGCAGGATGTCGAAGGTGGTATGCGTCACCGGCGGCAGCGGATGCATTGGTTCATGGCTCGTCCACCTCCTTCTCGATCGCGGCTACACCGTTCACGCCACCGTTCAAAATCTCAGTTACCTTTCTTCACTCTCTAACACTCTTCACTCACAAAACCCAATTCCCTTGTTTCTTCTAACTTGTTTTCCCCTTTTTTTCTTCTCTCTCAATAACAGAGGATGAGACCGAGACGAAGCATCTAGAAGCCCTCGGCGGAGCCTCCACCCGCCTCCGCCTCTTCCAGATCGACCTCCTCCGCTACGACTCCATCCTCGCGGCCATTCGCGGCTGCGACGGAGTTTTCCACCTCGCCTCCCCCTGCATTGTCGACCAAGTCCATGATCCCCAGGTAGGTCTCATTCCCAACAAATTTTCTCTTAAAATTTCAATCTTTTCCTCTTTCTGCTAAAATCCATTTCGGTTTTTTGAGTGCAGAATGAGCTTCTGGACCCCGCGGTCAAAGGGACCCTCAATGTGCTTACGGCGGCGAAGGAAGCAGGGGTGCAGCGCGTGGTGGTCACTTCCTCCATCTCCGCCGTTACCCCGAGCCCCACTTGGCCTTCTGATGTTGTCAAGAGAGAAGATTGCTGGACTGACATTGAGTATTGCAAGCAAAAAGGGGTAAGTGGTGACCAACTTGGCTCATATTCTAATGATATATACTAGTAAATTTGGACACAAATCTTAATGTTTAATGAAAGCAATCATTTCTTGCTCCTAATGTAAGTACTTTTCCATTTAGTCAACAGTAATACAAACACACACTAAGCTAGCAGTTTTGGATACCCATTTGGGAGTAGTTCTTAAGCACTGCCAATTAAAAGTTTATGATAACGTAAGCTTTTGAATGGTCTTGCTTGTAGCTATTGTGCATATACAAGAATCAATATCCCATTTATAGCATGTTTTGAGAAGATTATTTTTGGACAAATAATCGTTTATTGTTTCAAATTTTCTTGAGAAGCTCATGAATATTAGCTATCATTTGTGTGTGACGCTGTCTTTGGTCTTTTGAATCCGTATGGGACAGTTGTGGTATCCGTTGTCCAAGACATTGGCTGAGAAAGCTGCTTGGGATTTTGCCAAGGAGAATGGTTTGGATGTTGTGGTGGTGAATCCTGGTACGGTGATGGGTCCAGTTATTCCTCCCAGACTTAATGCAAGCATGCTCATGCTTGTGCGGCTCCTGCAAGGTAAAACTTTAGGTTGTGAATAAACTGATCTTCTTCGCAAATTCCTCTTTATAGTTCTGCTATTGGTGTATTGTATGTATGTTTGATTTGAATTCTGCCCTCTTTGCCCTCTGAAAAATGGTTATGAGAATTGGAAAGTCACTTCAATGAGTTATCCATGAATGTCAGCCCCCAGAGAAGATTCACTTGATAAGAAGCTCTGCTTCCGCTGCAGCATAATTGAGATGTTTAGACCTTGATACCTTTTTTTATCATGCCTTTGAAAAGATAATAGACTAGTTTGATTATGCTGAAGTCTTTTCATAAGCATCTTTCATTCTGCCAAGTGTTCATCATTGCTGATCCAAATGCCAAGGTTGAACTTGCATATAGATTTTTTCCCAATAACTTGATGTGTTTTCTGGGTGTGTTGTAAGATTTGTGATTTCATCTCTGTTCTGTTGCAGGCTGCACTGAAACATATGAGGACTTTTTTATGGGATTGGTTCACTTTAAAGATGTAGCATTGGCACATATTTTGGTGTATGAGAACAAAGCAGCAGCTGGCAGGCATCTTTGTGTCGAAGCTATCTCTCATTACGGTGACTTTGTGGCGAAAGTTGCCGAACTTTATCCACAATATAATGTTCCTAGGTAAGTAAGCCACACACTTGGTATATGAGAATACAATGCAATAATCTTTCAGCAAGTAATTACGATGTTGCTTGGTTCTTGAATGAGTTGATAAAGAAACTACTCATTCTTATCTGAACATGAAACAATTTGATTCATGCTAAGAGCTATAGTACCATACATGGTTTAATGCTGCAATGAATAGTGCATGTTGTGCATCTTTTATTGCTTCTCAAACATGCTAAAGGAGTGACTACTAAGTTATTAGTATGTTAGACTAGGTCTTGAAACCGAATATTTGTTTTAGACTTGTCAGAATATTGTCATTTTAATCAAAGTATAATGTTTTCACAATGCTATAATGTAATCAAAATTTTCTTATTTATGCTATTTGTGTCATTTTCCTTTAAAGGATGCAACCAGATACCCAACCGGGATTATTGAGAGCAAAGGATGGATCAAAGAAACTTATGGATTTGGGGTTGCAATTCATTCCAATGGAGAACATTATTAAGGATGCTGTAGAGAGTCTGAAGAGCAAAGGGTTCATTTCTTGAGTGATGGGTTGCAATGTGAGTTCTTATGGCATATCAGTTAAGTCTGTATAATATGTTTTCTCAATCCTTATGCAAAGTCACTCTGACTTAACGTCTATAGTCATTCTGATGGTTTAGAAAATAAAAAAGAAAGAGGTTAAGGGCTTGAAATTTTATTTTATTGGAACTTATGCAAACGAAAATAAATAAATAAATAAATATATAAAAAAAAAACTGAAATATGGATCCTGGCTGACACCATTAAGTACGACGACACTATTATGGAAGAGAACATTCACAGTAATGCAAATTATTGAATATACTACATGCTCTCCAAACATTCACCAAATTATGGAATTAAGTGTATCATTGTACCAAATAACACATTGCTTTAGCAAGTTGTATAGTATACTAGTACAAGACTCGAAATAATATAATTAAGACAAACATCTTGTGCTTTGAACTTGTCCCTGTTGTCCGCTTTCAGATTGGAAAACTGATCTGCATTTGAATTGATAGGCAAATCCACACATCAAGAAAAATACGAGGTTATAAGCAAACATAGGATAGTTATCCACTTATAGAAGAAAAATGTATGAAATCAACAAACCTCTAGAATAGGGAATGATGTGCTCCGTGTGTGGGTGCAAATTGAGAGTGTGTTTGGTTTTTTGCTAGTAAAACTTGGTTTAATTGAAAGTAAGTTTGTTGAAAGTAAGTTGAGTTAAAAGTTAGTTTGGTTTAACGAAATTTATGTTTGGATATTTTCAGCTAAAAGTAAATTTGACAAACTGAACATTGTTTGGATAGAAAGTTAAAAGTAGGTTTATAAACTAAAAAACTTTCAAATCAGCTTTCACTCAACTGAAAAGAACTTCTGTAGCTTTGTTGGCCAAAAATGAGTTCAGCTTACTTTTGTTGCCAAACTCAGTTTTGTTAATTGGACACAACTGAAAAACAAATAAGAAGACACATAATTTCATGCAGCTAAAAGTACTTTTGTCCAACTCAACTTAAATCCAAACACACAAATAACACGTGAACAAATATAGAGCAGAAACTACCATTTTGGTGTCTTTTCTTGAATAAACTACCATTTTGTATACCCTTTCAGCATAATTATTCAAGAACTCATCCAACCTTAAATTCACAACTCACTATTCAAAGACCTGATGAGGAATAACTCAAAATGGTAATAAAAGCAATGTTACACCTCAAAGCAAACACGAGCATGAAACAAGAATGGAGATAAAATCAAGAAGTGAAAGAATTCAAATTGGAGAAAGCCTAACGAAAATCAAATCAAATCTGTTGAAAAAGAAAAACAAACTGAGTGAACTATTCACATAGTGAAGAGTGTCACTCGTATCCACTATCCAGCATACCGCATGCAAAAGATATAATACTGCCCGCACATATAAAAATAATTCATACCAGATTTGTGTATATTTGTCACATCATTAGCGATGAATGATTTTTATAGTTGGAATGTGTAAGATCTTGTCCCAGTCCTCCCATGTTCCCTCCGTACACCGCTGCTCCAATGCTGGACAATTTTCTATTGTCAGAACAGTAAGACAAGTGAGGTGTCGAATCCCTTCTGGCAAGGATCTTAACCCTTTACATGAATTAATTTTTAGAACCTCAAGTGAAGTGAGATGTCGAACATCTTCTGGTAAAGATCTCAATTTCCCACATTGAACAATTTCCAGAGTTCGAAGTGACTGTAAACCTTTCCAAACTTGTTCTGGCAAAAACTCCAGCTCTTCACACCTATGAATCTTCAGGTACTCCAAAGTTTTGAGGTAGAAGAGATCATATGGTAATTCCTTTAATTTTGGGAAATGAAATATTTCCAGAGATTTAAGGCAAATTAAGTTTCTCATTGTTCCCTCTTGGAAGGATACCAGGTCTTCACCTCTGAAAAACACAAGAGAGTTAAGACCGTAGAAGCTAGATATTACCCTTTGTAACTCAATACTATTGTTACATTTATACAGAACAAGGCGTTTCACAGATGGAAGGCAAGGTAACTCAAGTTTAGGGCAATCTTCTATGGAAACTTCAGAAAGACGGGGAAATGTCTCCTCTTTTTCCACTTTCATCAACCGCTTTAAATTTGGTAATCTTTCTAATCTTAGATACTCCAATGATTGGAAAGCCGTCACCCCCTCACCATCGTAACGTTCATCCTCATCAATGTACTTTATGCCATCAATGTTGCATATATCAAGTCTTTGTAAAGATTGTAGTTTGCCAAGTGGTGGAAGCTGCACACAATTCTTGCAATCAAAAAGTCCAAGAGCAACTAAACTGTTGAGAATTTCGATCCACCATGGTAACTTCAATCCTTCATACCTATATATTTTCAATTTATGGAGTCTTGAATTTGGTTGGAGCGCTTCAAGTACTTGCTCAGCATTTGACCTGCTCTTACTGTTGTAGTCCCATGACAAACATAATTCTGTGAGGTCTTTTTTATCCATCAAATTTGTCTCTTGAGCTTCATATACACTGCCAACATTTTCTAGGCCTTTGATCCACAGTTTTCCTCCCAACTTTAGATCATGTAGCTCTCCCAAGTTGTGCCCTGTTTCAGATTCAACAACGTATACACTTAATGTTCGTAGGGAAGACAATTTTCGAATGTGAGGGAACATATGACTCAACGAATGAAAATTACTGATGACCAGATGTCTAAGATTCTGTAAGCGATTCATGTTTTTTGGTAGAGAAGTAACTTCAGACAGATGTCTCAGTTTCAAGATTTCCAGTGCTTGCAAGCTGCAAACCGAATCAGGCAAGGTTTTCATCTCAAAGTGCAAACCACAAAGCTCTAAATACCTCAAATGAATAAGGTTCCCGATTGATGATAAACTGAGAGACATTGTGCTTAAAACTCAGAGAACAGTTTGTTGGAAAGTAGATAGAAACTATTTCGTCCGTGTAATTCAATTGATATATTGTTCGCAAGGATTCGAGCTTCTCAAAGCCTCCCTTGTTGAATGATAATGGACCATTATAGTCAAAACCAATATGGTGTGTGTTTCTTGACAAGTCATTCATGTTTGAATTCTCCAAAACCAGACACTCTTGCCCCACAACTGACTGTGCAAGATCATGTATGAGATCATGCATCTTGAAAGAAATATCTCCAAAAAAAATATTCTCCTCAATATCTTGGAAGAATGACTTTTGGTACAATTCATTCCAAATTGTGTTTCCAACATCTTCTATCTCCATGGTTTTCCTAGAAGAAATAAACCCGTTAGCCATCCAAAGATGAATCAAATCTTCCTTCAAAATCTTTGTATCTTTAGGGAATATGGAACAAAAAGCAAAACATTGTTTTAAGGTTGGTGTTAAATAAATGTAGCTCAATCTTAGGGCAGGCATAATAGAATTCTCATCCACTAAAGTCCAAAGCTTACTTTCCTTGACTTCAAGCCATTCTTTTTCCTCTCTTTTTGAGCACATTACATCTCCTAACGCTTGTGCCGCAAGAGGGGAACCCGCACACTTCTTTACTATCTCCTTGCCAATAGCTACAAGCTCTTGATGCTCTTCTTGTTCAGACCCAAATGCATATTTTTTGAACAATAACCAACAATTATCCTCAGATAAACCAGATAAACGATGTGCTTCATATGTTCCCATGATTGTTGCGACATCATTATCGCGAGTGGATACCAAAATGGAAGCACCTTTGGATCCACATGACAACACATGTTTCAACTTATTCCATTTGTCATGACTTAATCCAAATTCCATTTGTTGGCTTATCTTCCACACATCATCGAAAACGAGCAAATATCGTTTACTTTGCAATAGTTCTTGCACCTTTCTTTCTACTACATCTAATGAATTGGAGGCGTCATACTTTTCGCTTAAGATAGATTCTATAATGGAACACAGAATTCTCTTGACAGAGAAATTCTCATAAACACAAACCCAAATTTTCATGTTAAAATGGCTACTTACTCGGTCGTCATTGTAGACGATTTGAGCAAGTGTCGTCTTCCCTAGCCCGCCCAAGCCAACAATGGGATAGATGGAAAGGAAGTCAGAGCACCGTTCTGGACTAAGAAGAAACTCCACAATCTTGTCTTTGTCAGCATCTCGTCCATACACTTGAGATTTGTCAACAATTGAACCGGTTTGGCGCCATTCAGCCACTTCATTAGGCCTTTCCCTAACACCCTCACGTAGCAGAAACTTATTCTTACCTTCAGCAATTTGATCAAATCTGGCTGTGATCTCTTTCAACCTGCTTCCAATGTCATGGCGAAACTTGATGTTCTTCGGTTTCAAAGAGGAAAAACCCCGAAGTCGATGGGATTTTATGGAACATTCATCAAGAATATCGTCTAACACATATACTGCATCTTTGAGTTGTTGCAGCCAAACCTTCACAGAGCGGTTAGTGATTTGTTTCTCCTCAGCATCTTCAATCACAACCTTGATCAGATCCAAAGTGGTTGACAGCTTTTGAGTCTTCTCCCTGATTCCAGAAAGAGTTGCAAATTCATTCTGAATCAAAGTGATCAATTTCTCAAATGCAATTCCAAGTAAGGCCTCAGCCATTTCCAGAAATACAAAGTTGAACAGAGAAAGGATTAGAAATCGATTTTGCTTGGAAGAGTGAAGTAAAGGATGAAGTGTGGTCAGATACAATAATAGCAATTGGAAGCTAGAAAAAAAAGTATCAAAACGCAGTGGCTATTGAAAGAAACATCAAGGAAGCAACAATATAATGTTCGGTCACATGATGTGAAGTCTTAACCTATCAGCTATGCGAAGTTCTATTGATTTTGTTCTATTTTATAGAAATATGCTATGATTTTCTCGTGTCCATATGTATGTTATTGTCTTTCTATGACTCCTTTACTTGGATAGTCTATAATATACGTTGAGATCTGCGAATCTAGTCATCACTCACCACTGTCCGGCAAAGATGTTGGGAAAAGCTTGTACCTCTTTAATTTGTTTATTCAGATATTCAAAAGTTGAATAAATAAATGTTTAAAAATTGCATTTGTTTAATTGAGTTTGAAGGAATCCAATGAGGTTTGGAATTTCTCATGATTGTTTAATAACTACACGTGTAAGAAGGTTTCAGTTCAATCTCTTGTGTTTATTTTGATTGAATTTAGTTTCTTATGATATAATTTTTTTTACCCATTTGATCCTTTTTCGTTCACTTTGTCAAATTGAATTATCTTAAAAGTCAAAACAATATAAAGAACCAAAGTGAATCAAAATAATTGTAAAGGACCAAATTGGTCTAAAAATACAATATAAAAGACTGAAATGGATCAAAATAAACGTAAGGATCCAAACTGAAACTTTCTTATATTATTAGAGACTACAAGTATAATTTAACCTAATAATTATAAGGGATTAAAGTAAGAGTAAGATTCAATTTTATTATTTTTTTTAATTATGAGTAAGATCCACTTTACAGTACCAAACTCTGAACTTCTGTTTTTTTTTTTTTGACTAGCAAACTCTAACTTTTTAAAATCACTACAATGATGAAGATTTTTTTATGCCTACTAGTTCTTCACGGAGTATAACAAACAATATAGCTAAACAAAATTCGGAGGAACATATTGTTTTTTGACCCTGCTTGCATCTGTAAACAACAACTTGGTTTACAGCATAGCCATGGCATATCTATTTTACACAGTAGTTTCTTCAACTTGCTATCACAGCAACTTATACAGTCACCAAAACTGTACGTTGAAGTAGGAAAATTAAACAAAAATACTAAGATAATATATTGCATTCAGGTTGACCATCCATAATTATTCAAGAAAAATACTTCATAATCTGTTGAACTTTGATCTGAGTTGAAAATATTACAAGTGATCCTGTAATATTATCACATTATTTAACAAGTTCGGCAGTTTATTTATCATTGAACAAGTATGGTATTGGTATAACTAACCTTCTTAATTACAAACCAAAAACCTTAACATTCTAAGTCAATTTATAAGAAAATTTCAAGAGTCCTACATGTACTTGTCCTTGTCCTTATTTAACTATACTTTATTACTTTATGCTGTTCCATTGTCTGCGAATAGAGTACACTGAATATGTATTGATTGTATTCTCTATTAAACAAATTTATTGTAAAATTGATAAGTATATATTTGGTTAGACAACTTTTCTTGAATTACAAGGAAATGTACTACAAAGAAAGCAATTGGAAAATGAAATATTTTGTAATAGCATATTCACTTGTAGACAGCATGAGGAGTAATTAAGGAACAAGTTCTGATTCAACGTTCTCATAAGAGGTAAACATGACTGGTTTCTGTGATTGAGTTACTCAGAAAATCATGCAGTAACAAATTCTTCTGCTTAACTTTATGGCTATTTGTTTGTTTAATCTGTCACTCATTCCTTCGACTTCGCAGCAGAAGTTGCAGAACTTATTCCTTCACAAACATGCAAAAGGAGCAAGTTATTAGAATGTTAGAGTAGGTCTTGAACCTTAAGAGCTTGAAATTGTATATTATTTGTCTCTAATGCAATGGTGGTGACAATTATGGAAGAGAACATTCACAGTAATGCATTTCAATATACACCAAAAAATTAATCAAACTGATGTCAGTACATGACATATCAAGAATGAAAGCAGTGCAAATTAAGTGTGAGATACTTGCTTCACAAGAATCAAGTGTTGTGTAGGAAGCAAGAAAGGTGGAGTGGGAAGAGACAACATACCAGTTTGGGAAAAGTGTGGGAGATCATAAGTCACTAGTTAATTTTATGAATGGAATGTGTGAGATCTTGTTCCAATCTTCCCCTACTCCCTCCCTACACCGCTCCTCCAATGTTGGGCAATTATAAATTCTCAAAACCTTAAGTGAAGTGAGGTGTCTAAAAGATTCGGGCAAGGATCTCAATTGTATACAGTCCTCAAGAGTCAACTCTCGAAGGGAGTGTAGACCTTTCCACACTTGATCAGGCAAAGATTCAAGCTCAACACATCCTCTAATAAGCAGGATCTCTAAAGCATTGAGGTAGAAGAGTTCATTTGTTAATTCCTTCAATTTCCACAAGTCAAATATTACCAATTTTTTTAAACAAGACAGGTATCTCATTGTTCCCTCTGGGAAGGATGTCAAGTCTTCACTTGGTGGTCCTAACCAAAGCATAAGGGAGGTAACACCACATAAACTAGACAATAACCTTAACTCACTCTTACATCGAAATAGGCTAAGATATTTGACAGATGGAAGGCGTGGCAACATGAGTTTAGGGCATTCTTCTATCCTTAGTATAGAAAGATTGAGGAACATCTCTCCTCTTTCCACTTTCAACAGCCCCTCTAAGTTTGGTAAACCATTTAATTTGAGTTCCTTCAAAGATGGGAAAGCCCTTACCTTTACACCATCGTATTCACCTTCATCCATGTACTGCATTCCATCTATACCACATAATTCAAGTTTTCTTAAGTATGGTAACTTACCAAGTTGTGAAAGTTGCACAATGTTGTTGCAATCATCAAGCCTTAAAGCAACTAAATTACTGAGAGTATCAGTCCACCGTCGCAACTGCAATCCTTCATAGCCACATATTCCTAATGACTTTAGACTTGAATGAGGTTGAAGAGCTTCAAGTACTTGCTCTACATAGAACTTTGTTTCACTGCTTTTCTTCCACGACAAGCATAGTTTCGCAAGCTCTTTCTTATCCTTCAAATTGGCCTTTTGAGCTTCGCATAAACTCCCAACATTTCCTAGTCCTTCAATTGTCAGATTTCCCCCCAACTTTAGATTATGTAACTCTGTCAAGCTGTGCCCACTTTCAAATGTGACAATGTATGATGTTAATGTTCGTAGGCAAGATAGTTTTCCAATGTTAGGGAACAAACGAGATAATGAATCACAACTAGTAATGATAACATGTCTGAGATTTCACAAGCAACTCAAGTGTTTCGGTAGACAAGTAAGATTCCAACACGATATAATTTTCAAAATTTCTAGTTTCTGCAAGCTATAAATAGTATCAGGCAAGCTGTTTATCCCCAATTGCCACAGCTCTAAATACCTCAAATGAATTAAGTTACCAAGTGATGATAAATTTAAATACGTTTTGTGTGAAGCCCGAAGAGGACAGTTAGTCTGAAAGGAAATTGAAGTTCGTCCTTTGAAAAGATTCAAGTGATATAGCGTTCGCAATGATTCAATCTTCTCAAGAGCTCCTTTGTCGAATGACAAGTAACAGTTAGAAACAGAACCAATATGGTGCGTGTTTCTGGACACTTCATTCATGTTTGAATTCTCTAAAACCATACACTCTTGCCCCACAATTGACTGAGCAAGATCATGGACAAGATCGTGCATCTTGAAAGAAACATCTCCGGTATAAACATCAGTCTCGATATCTTGGAAGAATGATTTGCGGCACAGTTCATTCCAAACTATGTTGCCAACATCTTCTACCTCCATGCTTTCCTTAGAAGAAATGAACCCATTAGCCATCCAGAGATAAATCAAATCTTCCTTCACAATTTTTGTATCTTTAGGGAATATTGCACAAAAAGCAAAACATTGTTTTAAGGTTGGTGTTAAATGAATGTAACTCAACCTTAGGGCAGGCATAATAGAACACTCATCCGGTAAAGTCCAAAGCTTACTTTCCTTAACTTCAAACCATTCTTTTTCCTCTCTTTTTGAACGCATTATACCTCCTAATGCTTGTGCTGCAAGAGGGGAACCCCCACACTTTTTTACTATCTCCTTGCCAATTGCCACAAGCTCTGGACGCTCTTCTTGTTCAGATCCAAATGCATATTGTTTGAACAACAACCAACAATTATCCTCAGATAGACTAGACAGATGATGAGCCTGGCATGTTCCCATGATTGTGCAACATCCAGATCACGAGTGGATACTAAAACCGAAGCACCTTTGGATCCACATGACAAAACAAATTTCAACTTGTTCCATTTGTCATGACTTAATCCAAATTCCATTTGTTGGTTTTTCTTCCACACATCATCTAACGTGAGCAAATATCGTTTACCTTGCAACAGTTCTTGCGCTTTTCTTTCTATTACATCTAATGAGCTTGACGCATCATACTTATCTGTTAAGATGGATTCTATGATGGAGCACAGAATCATCTTGACCGAGAAATTCTCAGAAACACAAACCCAAATTTTCAAGTCAAAATGGCTACTTACCCGTTCATCATTATAGACAAATTGAGCAAGTGTTGTCTTTCCTAACCCACCCAAACCGACGATTGGATAGACGGAAAGGAAGTCAGAACATCGTTCCGGGCTAAGAAGAAACTCCACAATCTTCTCTTTATCATCATCGCGTCCATATACTTGAGATTGGTCAATGATAGAGCTGGTTTGGCGCCATTCAGCAACTTCATCTGGTCTTTCCCTAACACCTTCGCGTAGAAGAAACTTGTTCTTACCTTCAGCAATTTGATCAAATCTACTTGTGATCTCTTTCAACCTGCTTCCAATGTCATGGCGAAACTTGATGTTCTTTGGTTTCAAAGAGGAAAAACCCCGAAGTTGATGGGATTTTATGGAACATTCATCAAGAATATCATCTAACACATACACTGCATCTTTGAGTTGTTGTAGCCAAACCTTCACAGAGCGGTTAGTGATTTGTTTCTCCTCAGCATCTTCAATCACAGCCTTGATCAGATCCAAGGTGGTTGACAGCTTTTCAGTCTTCTCCCTGATTCCAGAAAGAGTTGCAAATTCATTCTGAATCAAAGTGGTCAACTTCTCAAATGCAATTCCAAGTAAGGCCTCAGCCATTTCCAAAAATGCACAAAAATTGAACAGAGAAAGTATTAGAAATTGGTTTTGCTTGGATGAGTGAAGTAAAGGATGAAGAGTGGATGCAATATTAGCAATGAGGACCTAGGAAAAGAAAAAAGGGTATCAACATTCAGTGGTTATTATTGAAAGAAATAAAGTGAAGTTCAATTATGTGCCACTGCGCGCCATGTGATGTGAAGTTATGAGCACTGAGCGATGCAATGTTCTCTGGTTTTTGCTTTTGTGGAGCTAATTTATGTGTATGTCACTGTTTTTCTTTGGCTCTTTTTACTTGGATTCATATATATCAGGACACATAAGAAAGTGCTGAAGGAATCCAATGAAAAACATCACAGTTAAATGCTTAACAGCTGTTTCTTTGTGTTTGGGACATATTGTTTGATTAAAAAGGAATCTAACTGAAGTTGTGTTTTGAGGAATGATGTGGGATGGTATTTGCATTATGGATTTTATCAAAATTCGATCTTGGTCTTGAGTGAAAACCTTAGTTGGATCGGGTAATTTCTGTTTTTCAGATTGGTGCGTTTGTCTTTTAGGATGTATCTTATAGCTAGTACATTCCCATTCTTTTTTTCTTGTTGAATACTTCTTATTCTTCATTAATAAATTTTATTTCTTATAAAAAAAAAAAACTAGCTGTTCATCAATATAAGAAAATAAAACTAAATAAAATTCAGATGAACAAATTGCTATTCAACAAGAAAAAAAATCCAGTCAATCTGTCAAATGAGATAGCAGCGAAAGAAAACTTTCAACCCTGCATTCATCCGGAAACAAATGCTTGCTCTAGAGCATAATCCGTGGCATATTAATTTTACACAGTATTTTTTTCATCTTGATTTCTCAGCATGTTATACTCATAGTAATATAGAACCTAGAAATAGTGATATTGAACTGATATTTGAAAATAATGTTGCATTCAGGTTGACCATAAACAGAGATATTAGGAGGATTTAGATTGTGGTGTGAGTATAAAAATAATTACTCTAAGGAAACTTATCTTATAAGACGTTTTCAACCGAATTACAGAGACCAAGAAAAGTAGTTGAGTAGAGTTAACTTTATTGGTTTTCTCAAAAAGTGGATGAGATATTATTTTTACCCTTCATTGAATAATGTGTTAGCTAATTACAATTAAAGAGTAGAAATAGTCAATACATTTAATATGGGTAAAAAAGAAAATAAGCAATAAATACATTATGAAAACTATATAATGTCTTATAAAAATGACCATGAAAATCTTCTAGATAGTGTCTTATATAAAGGATCAGAGGGAGAGAGTAATGTTTTATCACATTATTTAACAGGTTTGACAATTTAAATAATATTAAACAAGTATAACTAGACTTCTCACACTCAAATAAATAATAATCTTAACATTGTAAGTCAGAACAAAATTTTGAATGTCCTACTCTGATGAATTTGTTTCCAGATTTGTCCAATCATATTTTGTTGCCGTTAGTAACAAAGGTCCTTTGCCTTGGATGGGTCATACAATTCTTGAAACAGCACACTAGCATCTTGTTCATAAGCAAAAGGGCTGTTTGTTATTGGTTCATGCATGGAGAAGTAGGAAGAGAAATCTGTCATGCTTTGATGAAAATATTTTTCAGAATTGCAGAGCAGAGTCGACTCTTTTCAAGTTATTTATAAATTATCTTGTACAGATATGAGTACGAGTATCGAATATAATACAATACGACACGTGACATTTGAGATTGAAAATCAATTTAAATGATTTTTCATGTTGAAACTTCATTGCTCTCATTTGTACAACAACAACAAAAAAGTGTACATAAATTTTGAACTCTTAATTTCACTATTAGTCCTCAAATTTGACAATTATGCAATTTTAATTTCTTAATCATGCAATTTGGCTTAATAAAAAAATTATATGATTTGATGAACTAGTTTTAACTTACAAAAGTCATCATAATTGACACATGATCTTAAGTTTTTACAAGTCACTAGTTAGTTTTAATTTATAAGTCATGTCATGCTAACAAGTGTTCTAAAGACTCTAATTAATATGTAATAAATAAACATTTGACTTGCTTAAAAAAATATGCATTTAATAGTTTTATACTTTCAAAATAACGAAATCTCACATTTTCAAGATTTCTATTTCTAAATTTTTAATTAATGTCTTGAGAGCATTTCATAGCATTTTCTTTAATTTATTTTTAGTTGTCTTTTTGTCAAGTGTCAGTTTTTTTTTATAAGAGGTGATTTTTATTTGAGCTTGAAATATCTATATTATGTTAGGGCTGACTCTACCGATTCACATGTTTAGATGAAGGAGTCTTAAACCATGACTCAACTGCTTCGAGTGTGTATTCCAAAAATAAATAAATAACTACTTTGACGTTAAAATATAAATCAGGTGTAATAAAGTGATATTTCATATGCACTTAATAATTATTTTATGTGAGTTTGATTTCGTGGAGGGATTAATCATTGTTTTTAATGGTAAATACCCTAAGAAGAGGAAAAAAAATATCACATCTAAAAAATTTAAGAGACCAAATTTAAACAATTAAAAGTTAGAATCAAAATTATTCCATTGTAAAAAAAAAAAAAACTTATCTGTAATACACGAAAATACACTATTGTCAAAATTAAGAGAGAAAAAAAATGATAGATTAAGTCTATGTTTTATTTTAATGGTGTATGGTGTATAGTTTTTTTTTCTAAAAAAATCAGTAATGTATTTTTAATGAGTATTTTTTTTTATAATTGAGTTTTTTTTAATAAAATATTTTATAAAAATGTAATTTATTTATAAAAAAAATTGTCTATAATTGAGTTTTTCTTATCATATAAATCAAGTAAAATCCACTTTACTGATCACATAACTTATGTTGGTCTCTATAGTCGGGTTTGAACTTGAACCTTCATGAGGATAACTTTGGTAAAAAATGATAAAAATAACAAAGAAGATCAAGTTTTAAAATTTTTGAAACTCATCAAAATTCATTTTTATTTTTAATAGTAAAATAATGTATCAAATCAAAAGAGAAGGAAAATACGATCAAAATTATTTACGCCACACATTTAACTAATCTCGCCACATATAACATTTGTTTAAATTCTAGTTCTCGAGCAAAACTGGATTCTAGTTTCCTATTGAGCTTTGTTAAACGATGGTGTGATATTTTTTACCAAACGAATTTCAGTTTCTAAATAAAACTGGATTATAATGTTGAGCAAAATAAATTTGTGATACATTTTAAAAAAATGTGTAACATTAAATAGTAAAAATATAAATCCATTGAATTTTGCTGAATTATACTATGATATTTTTTTATGAAACGAATTCAAGTTCAAGGACAAAACTAAATTCTAATCTCTAAGCAAAATAAATTTGCAGTATATTTTAAAAGAGTAATGTTAAATCATCTTACTCATCCTTTTATATATCCTCCTAATACTATAGAAAGTAAGGATTAAATAAAATATTAAATATATTTTGTATCTTAAAAATATAAACAATATTTAATACATTCTTAGTAAGCAAAAAGATTAATAAAACGAAATATATGAAGATTAATATTATCCATTCTAAAAAGAAGTGACATAAATAGCATGGATCTAAAATATCGTGCCCCCCATCCCCCTTTCTTATTTGGGGAAAAATCGACTATACTCTTATAGTATGTATAACATCACTTAAAATGATGATAACTTATACAACTTATACAGCAAGTGGCCAATTTTTTAAAAAGAATTTTTTTAACCTATACAACTATTGCATATGATAAGAATCCCAAAATAGAAAAAAAGTATAAATAATATATAAATGCATGTTAAATATAAAACTCAATTAATTTTGGTCTTTCTCTATGAAAAGCTTCTCATTTGACATGTTTAACTTGTGCAATGTTGTACAGGGTAGACAAACCATTTTAACAAAAAATATAAAATTACTTTTAGTCACCTTCGCTCATCATGTACTGCAGGCACATCACACTTTATCTCCACTACTAATCTATAGTAAGGAGTATGTACTACAATAGTACTGAAAATTTACTCCTTATTTGGCGAATTGTAGGTTGGCAAGGAGAAAATATCTTGTGTTCAGGTCTATGAAGCAATGACACTCCTCTTAACTGTCGTGTTGCGTGTTCGATACATGTCTGATACCGATACTCGCACGACACGTCTCCAACACTATTTTAGCGGTGTCCAATAAAAAAACATTATCGACTCGACACTTCGAGTCGACATCTTTATTTAGCTCGATACTTCGAGCCGACACATGTGTATAGCTAGACACTTTCGACACACTTTTCGTAGTTTTTTTCCTTAAAAAATTACTTAAAAATATCATATGTCAAAAAAATATATAATTAATTATTATAATTTTAATTTAAAATAAAATGTTGAAAATAAAAATTAAATGAAAATGTTTAAAGAGGAATAAGATGACACTTCATATGACAAAAGATCTAGTATTTATTAATAGTACGTAAACTTCGTCTTCTTTTAAGAAATAATTTATAATTTATAATACCTTTAAAAGAAAACAAAAATGTGAGACATAGCAAGGGATGAGTTGATGAACTAGAATTTGAGGCTATATTTTCAATGACGAAAATCAAGATGACACATCTTAAGTTATTAATTCTGTTCAAAGTTTTATTGTGATAGAGCTTACATTGTAATTATGTCTTCTAGTATTTCTTTTTTTGCGAGGAGTATTATGATAGAGATTAGAAAAAAATGTGAACCCTATGTAGTAGAAAAGACAAAGTTTAATATTATAATAATCTCACAAGTTTTCTTTTTTTGTCGTGAGACTCGTTTATCAAATAAAATTATAAAATTTAACAAATTATTTTAAAAAATAAATAATTTATTAACTTATAATTTTTTTACACTCCATACCCAATGAGAGGACATTACTATTATAAGAGATGAGAGGGTTACATAATAACTATTAAATTAGATCTAATAATCCATATTTATTGTTTGAAAAAATACACATTTTACTTATTTTTGTCCCATCCACTCATCTCCACTCTCCCGTCTCATAATGATCGTGCACTACTTTCACTTTTTTTTTTTTCCTTTTGTTTTTTAAAAAAACTACTTCCGCAAGTACTATACTACTATTTCACCGTGTTCCTACTTTCTCATTCATTCCACTGACATTCTACAATTTTTTTATTAAATCATTCTAGTTATCTATGTCTTCTTTAATTTAATTAAATTTAATCTTTTGAAAAATATTAAAAAATTATGTTAGTTTTTTAATTTAGCTTTTGAAACTAGAAAAAAAATTATTCTCTAAATTATATTCATCTCATCATATTAGTCCCTAACATTTTAATAATTTTTATGTCCCTATTGTTAGATTACAACAATAATTAAAGAAGAGAACGGGAACACAAAAAGAGATCGGAACAAAAATTAATTATAGGTAACAAAAATTAAAGAAAAGAAAAATGGTCTTGATATACAGTGCCCTAAGGACACTAGTTAAGATTATTAGAAATAGAAAAATAATCATAAGAGTACATTGTTCCGTCTCTCGGGAATATAAAAAACTAAACATTTCAATACATTTTTATTACATTTAGACTCTTAAATAGTGTCATTAGGGCACTAAATATCATTTGCCAAAGAAAAAATAGAACGTTGTGTCGAAAAAAACACTTGGATTCAATGGAGGAAGAGAAGTCGCCTTCTTCTCTGGATTTGGGAGGAGCAAGGTAAAGAAGAGAAATGGAACGAGGCAAGGGTCACAATTGGTGATGGTGTGGTACTGCAAACGAATACGGCAGCAAGGTGAAGTGTGAAGCCGCGGTTAGTGACTGCGTGGGATCGCTGACGAAGGCAATTACAAAAGAACGACGACTGTGAGTAAACAAATGCGGAAGCAAGGTGAAAGGTGAAGCGTCGGTCAACGACTGTGCAGATCAACAGCAATAAGGTGAAGCATAAAGCGGCGATCGGTGACTGTGTGAAATCACCGACAAAGGCGATTGCAAAAGGACGGTGGCCGTGAGTAGACGAATACGACAGCAAGGTGAAGAGTGAAGCGGCGGTCAGCGATTGTGCGGGATCAACAAGGTGAAGAGTGATGCGGCAGTCGGCGACTATGCAGGGTCAAGGACAACAAGGTAAAGCATGAAGCGGAAGACGATTGCAAAAGGATGGCGCCGTGAGCGAGAAGGATGAATGAGTGATGACTGTGGTTCTGATTCTGAAAGAGATTTTCACGGAGAAAATTTTTATTTTTTTAGAAGGGTTCACCCATTAGATGGGAGAGTGTGGATGGGTGGATGGAGACAAAACTAAGTAAAAAGTGTATTTTTTTAAAAAATAAATCTGAATCATTAGATCTAATATAATGATTATTATGTATCCCTCTCATCTCTCATAATAGTAATGTCCTCTCATTGGATATGGAATATATATATATATATATATATATATATATATATGGGTTAAGATCAAATGACACCAATTGGTTTGACACCAATTCTTACACCAATCAATAACGATAGATCGAATTATTTTTTCTTGAAACCTGCCGTTAGATTGAAACTACTTATCGTATAGATCATTTGTACAAAATTTGATATCAATCCGAGATCGTTTAATACTCCACCAACGCACTAAAAAATTAATGTAAAATATAGTTTTAAAAATCGTAAAAAAAACAAACGTGTTGATGGAGTATTAAATGATATTGGATATATGTGAATTTTTGTACACATGATCTATACAATAAATAATTTCAATCTAACGGTATGTTTCGAAAAATAAAAGCTTCGATCTATCATTATTGATTGGTGTAAGAATTGGTGTCAAACCAACTGGTGTCATTTGATCCTAACCCTCTATATATATATATATAAACGGTATTTCAGATTTCAATGTCCTATATTTTAGACTTTCACCGTGTCGCACTGAGTCTTCGTGCTTGGTAGCTTCAGGTTCCTTTTGTCTTTTTTTTAAAAAAAATTTATGGCAAATGATATTTAGTGTTTTAAGGGCACTATATAAGAACTCAAATGTAAATATAGTAAAAAGATATTGAAATAGGTAGTTTTTTTATTCTCCAATATGTTCTTATAATTATTTTTTAATTTTAGTAACTTTAAGTAATGTCCTTAGGGTACTATATATCAACACCCTAATTATGGATTTTTTGAGTTTATGACCATAGCCTGCAGTCTTGCATAGTAGTTGTACTGTTGTTGTACCCTTACGACTTCACTTTCTATCAAACCCTAGATCGGATCATGTCTGGAATGTATGCTCATAATGGCGGTGGTGGAGGAGGATATCGAGGCCGCGGCGGCGGAGGTCATGGTGGTCGTGGTGGTGGAGGATTTGGCGGTCGAGGTTTCTTATATTATACCTCCTTTTGAGTCAATTTTCTTTATTGATTTATTTTCCATCATAAAACGCCTTAATTGGATTTGGATTGTAACAGGTGGTGGTGGTGGTGGATATCAAGGGGGAGATCGTGGCGATCGAGGAGGTGGTCGCGGCGGAGGAAGTGGTAGAGACGGAGACTGGCGTTGCCCTAACTCAAGGTCTGAAATTACGCTCTGTGATTTGTCTCTCCCCTTTTCCTAAAGAATATTCCTTGATTTTTTTTGGGGGGTAATATGAGCTATGGATAGTAATGCTTCTGTTTTTTTTTGGATCGGCTAGTAAAGCTTTTGTTGATTCTTATCTTTCTGTATTTGATTGGACATTGCTATCTATAGTTGTGGGAATTTGAACTTTGCAAGAAGGGTTGAATGTAACAAATGCGGTGCTCCATCTCCTATCGGTGATAGTGATCGTGGTGGCAGCGGCGGCGGCGGTTATAGTAGAGGCGGATATGGCAACAACCGTGAGGGTAAATCTGGTAACTTTGATGGAGGAAGAGGTAATGAGTATAATAATGGTAGGGGTAACAACGATGGTAGTAGAAGTGGGGGAGACTATAGAGGTGGTTCTTTCGGTGGTAATCAAGGGAGAGAAGATGGTGGATACGGTCAAGTTCCTCCTCCTGCAGCTGAATCTTATGGTAGTGCTGGTGGAAACTACCCACCCACTTACAATTCTTATGGTGGCAATTTAAATTACGGGACTGATGCTGTTCCTCCACCTGCAAGCTATACTGGTGGACCTCCATCATATGGGGGTAAAACTGGTGGCTATGGCAGTGGATACAATCAAAGTGATGCACCTACTGGTGGTAGGCCTGGGCCACCAGCTGGATATGGTAGTGGTTATGGTGCTGGTAGTCAAGGTGGATTTGGTGGAACTACTGCTGAGCCCGCAGCTAAGGTGAAGCAATGTGATGAGAATTGTGGGGATTCATGTGACAACTCTAGAATCTACATTTCAAACTTACCACCAGATGTGACTATTGAAGAATTGAGGGAACTTTTTGGAGGCATTGGACAAGTAATGTTTTATCTGTTGACTTTTGTTTGACCTATATATGGAGGGTTATTTATTCTATGTGCAATGGCTTGTTTTATAGTTCCTTTTTTCTGAGTAAATTTTCATGTTATCCTTTTGCTTCCAGAGCATGTTTGTATGAGATATCAGTGAATTGTGCATTCCAGCTTTGTTAAGTTCATTTACATGAGAAGTGGTTGATCCTATTTGTGAACACTCTAGGGATTTTTACTTGTGTTGTGTCTATCTCTGATTTTGGCAGTGCATCAAGCTTCATGCTAACATGTCTCTTTGACTATTTAGGTTGGAAGAATAAAACAGAAGAGGGGGTATAAAGATCAGTGGCCTTGGAACATAAAAGTATACACTGACGAGAAAGGAAACAACAAGGGTGATGCTTGCCTTGCTTATGAAGACCCTTCTGCAGCACATTCTGCTGGCAGTTTTTACAACAGTACGTGGTCTAGCTACTCTCGTAATCTTAAGACTTAAGATACCTCTATTTTATCTCATACCATGAAGAGAAACTAATAATGAATCTTTCATTACAGATTATGATTTAAGGGGTTACAAAATTAGTGTTGTAATGGCAGAAAAATCTGCACCAAGAGCTACACCTGCTTATAACCATGGGTATTCCATCATTTTTTTTTAACACTGATGTTTAGTTTACTGTGTTTATTTAAGTAGACTGCACGGTGGCCTTGAGACCATGATTTGAGTCTTTGC
The DNA here is from genome assembly GCA_037177725.1 of Cyamopsis tetragonoloba. Lineage (NCBI taxonomy): Eukaryota > Viridiplantae > Streptophyta > Magnoliopsida > Fabales > Fabaceae > Cyamopsis > Cyamopsis tetragonoloba. Next base: position 69,267,077 of record CM074119.1, read on the forward strand.
ATGTTATAGCATGGGGTCGTTAACTCATTCTATATATGTCTATTGGATTTCTCTAAGAAAATGAATGAAAGCTAGAGTGTTGAGCTTGTTACCAATCAATCGATGCAGAAACGAAAAAATATCTTTTTTTAAAATGACTATTATATATTTTATTCTAGTATTTTTTTTTTATCGGCCAAACACACACCCTCACACTACACTACTTCTAAAACTACTTATAGTTCTACCCCACCGAGGATCGAACCCCTCTCCTTATGCCACTGCTATAAGCTCTTGGCATTCTAGTTGATTGAATTGATCATATTAGAATGTTGTTTGCACTCCAACCAATTTTAACAGTGTAAATATTGACCATACAGATGACCTTTTTAAGTTGTAAATGAGTGTTCATATTTATATATGGATGTATAAGTTTTTGGTTTTTGTTATGCTTTATTTATTTATTTTTTTAAAATTCTCTAGGGGCAACAGGGGTGGCTACGGTGGAGATAGACGTAGAGATAATTACAGAGATGGAGGTGGTTCTGGACCTGATAGGCGTGATAATTATGGTGGGAACCGCTCACGTCCTTACTGAAAACTTCAAAAGTGAACATTTTATGTACTATGATAGACGGTCTGGGAGATTTGTTGTATTCAGTTGTCTAGTTTGTTGAAATGGAGGCAAAGAGGTAAGTTGATAATTTTAGCAAGACCTTTCTGCTGCCTTTTGTCATCAGTCACTCGCAGTTGGGTTTTTTTTTTTTTTTCACTTTTTAAGGAAGGAATTAATTTGATCATGTGAATGCTTTTATAGAGGCAAGTGGAAAGTTCCCAATTTTTTTGCTGCTAAGGTAGGTTGATTGTTTCAGGTGAGTAACGCTTTCATGAAAACATGTTTTATACTTGCGTGAAATTTGAATCACGTGTCATTATATGGAATGCTCACATCCCTAGGTCATCCCATGTGCCGTATTGTTCAAGAAGTATCGGGTGTTTTGTGTCCAGTCATAGTTCCATGGATCAATAATAAATTGCAACTAAAGAGTAGTTGAACTGTGATTTGTTTTCTTCTCTCCTAAAAAACAGTGTTCTGGGATGCTTGTCGCATTTCGCCTACACAATCGCACCTATATAATAAGGTATACAATCATGAACTGTTGGAAAGAGAGACAACTGATGTCATTACTCATTAACAAATTCATGCATTGTTCTTTAGGTTACACGTGATTGTTTTGTGAAGATTTGGTTTTAACTGTTAGCTGATTAATTTAGAGTTACATGAAGCCAGGAGTGCTAATGTTACACACAATAGTAGAATGCAATGAACTTGTTCATATTTCAGAAACTATGTTGCTTCAAATTAGAGATTAGAATGCTGAGTTGCCACTAATAAAGGTTATATACTTTGATGTCAATTAATATATTTCAACTGGTTGAAATGCGTTTATTATTATGCAAAAACTATTACATAGATTTCTAGAAGCTATATGTTTTTTCAATGTTTTATGGAATTGTATCAGGATTGAAGGTTACTCCTTCCGTTTCAAAATAATAGTCGTTTAAGATTGTTTTATGGAGATTAAGAAATGCAATAAATATCATAATGAGTAGAGGCCCAATGACGGAGCTTGAACAAAAATTTTGGGGGGCCAACCGAGGCCAAGATAAAATTAAAATGCATAAGTTAAATGTTATAGCATACTACCTCCGGTTTTGATTATAAGCAAAAAAAAATTTGAAATTTCTTGGTCTACAATATAAGCAAATATTAATCTCATTCTCTTTGTTTAATGCTAATTTCAAGTACATTTTTCATATTCAATGTCATTGACCTATCCAAATAGGAGAGAGTACTTTTTTGTAATTAAAACTTATTTTTTTGAATGAAATCAAGAGAATTAAACACAAGTAACCAACTTTCTTAATATATGTAAATTATGTTTTTTTTTTTTTTGCTTATAACTAGGACTACATTAACAAATTTAAGGTGTAATATGAAGTTATTAACGCAAGCAAATAATATCAAATAACTTGAATTACTTTAATAATTGATTTAGAAGAAAAGCTTGTTGTAATTTTTCTTAGTGTGAACTATCATACTATCTGTCAGAAACTCATTTCCCATCTTATTTCTCAATCTGATCTTGATAATTTTTATGACTTTTTCAGTTGTAGCTATAGAAACTGGAAGAGTCATTTTTTTGTTGTAGCCAAACACAAGCACGCTTCTTGAATAGTTGATAAATTCTTCAAATTTGATTCTTGATGAGGAATAGCCGAAGTACATGAATAACAAATAAAAGAAAAATAAAAATAAAAAGAGGTATTAGGTATATATGGTTCACTTAGTTGGGCTTGGGCAGCCTCTAAATTTTAACAACAAACTTGTGTGAGAAGTTTGTATTAATTATAATAATACTTTTATAGCTTTTTTTCTTATATTAATTTTATAACTTGTCCTTTCTTTTTTTAACTTTTTTCTCTTTAATTTTTGGCACAACTAAGTATAAATTATATCAATAATTCAATAGTGACACATCAAATACTACATTTATTTTTTATCATTTATTTTTAAGGATTTCTTGAAACTATCTCAAAATGGTTTCTAGAAACCGTATAGTTTTAAAATAAAAAAAAATAATTAAAAGCTCTGGTTATCGTATCGCAGTCCCTTAGCGAAACGGTTTCTGAAAACCGTTTCGGGGTGGATGGGATTAGCATCATCCCTATTGAGAGTGGCACCATCCTTTTTAGTATATAAATTTATGATTCTTACATATAAAAAGGATGGTGCCACTCCCAATAGAGATGATACTAATTCCATCCTCCCCGTTTCGGGAGCAAATTTGAAAGAAAAAAAAGACAACCATGGTGTACTCAGCATGTCCCATGGTGCTAAAAGTAGCACTCTTTATGTGTTAAGAACCCCTCCCTTCCCCTCCAAATCTCTTCCCTTTCCTCAAACTAAACACAAAAATACTACTTCCCCTTCTCTCCCCTTCATTTCTTTTCATTTGAACCAAACACACCACCAAATTTTTTATGTTCCCTCCCCTTTCCTCTATTAAAATCCCTCCTCTCTTATGAACCAAACAGGCCCTTATTGAAGTGGAAACATGTATAATAATAAAATTTATTGGCTTAGTTGGAATTCACTCACTATGAGGAAGCAAAATGTCGATTTAAGATTCCGAGATTTTGAAGTCTTTAATAAGGTTATTTTGGCCAAACAATGGTGGAGACTTACTCAAAGTCCTCAAGGCTAATAAGTATTTTCCTCACAGCTCTGGTTACAAGGCAACTAAAGGCTATTCTTCTAATTTTTCTTGGTCTCGTAGAACCAATGGGCATTTGATCAGCATTTGGGACGACAAGTGTTGTGCATGTACTATGGTACCAAAAGTAGAACTCTTTATGTGTTAAGAACTCCCCTCGCCTCCAAATCTCTCCACTTTTGGAGGAATTCCAAAACACTAAGGGCTTATTTAATTTTTCTTTTTGAAAACAGTTTTTTGTTTTTAAAAACAGAAAACTAAAAAATCCGTTTGACAGTCAAGTTTTTAAAAACAGTTTTCGGAAATAGTTTTTGTTTTTCAGTATTTAAAAATCATTTCAGTTTTCTTAATTTACACACAAATTTGTATTAAAAACTCTTCTTACTTTTTTTAAAAACAATTTCTGAAAACTATTTTATAACATAATTTTTAAAAATTAAAAACTAAAACTATATGAAAGAAGCCCTAAAATCTCTCTCCTTCACTCCTATTTTTTTCCAACCAAACAAAAAAACTTATTTTCCTTTTCTTCCTTTTTAAAACCTCCAACCAAACACCGAGCTCTCCTTACAAAGATCAATCCGCCGTGTAAAACAACTCAATATATATTGAGATATAGCTTATAGCACACAGATTTAATTAGAGTTTCTCTTCCTGCATTTGATAACTTGTTCAGAAAAAGATCAAATTGCAGGACTGTATTTTATCATTTTATGTTCCAAGAAATTTTTTTGCGGAACTGTGTTTTAATTTTTAATAGCTTATAGCACAGATTTAAATTAGAGTTTCTCTTCCTGCAATTGATAACTTGTTCAGAGAAAGATTAAATTGCAGGACTGTATTTTATCATTTTAGGTTCCAAGAAATTTTTTTGCGGAATTGTGTTTTAATTTTTAATAGCACAAAAAGCGCTGAAGTACAAGTACTCCGATTGTAAAATAGGAAGAATCTATCTACACTCCCACTGCTGTTTATCGTTATCCCTCATTTTCGTTTCTCTGTATTCTGCTTATCAAATTGAAACCGAAGTCGCGCTTTTCTTTTGTTACGAAACAATCCTCCAAATGGCGGGGCGCAAGCCTCTTGGCGCTCGCCTTCCTCATTCGTCCTCCGCCGCCGCCGTCAGGGTCATCCCCATCGCCGCCCTCGAAGATCGCATCGACGCCCGCCACCGCGAGATCCAATCGCTCCTCCAAGACAACCAGCGCCTTGCCGCCACTCACGTCGCCCTCAAACAGGACCTCGCCGCCACACAAGAGGAGCTCCGTCGTCTCTCCGCTGTGGCTGCCGAAGTCAAGGCCGAGCGGGACGCCGAGGTGCGTGAGATTTACGAGAAATCGCTCAAGGTGGACGCGGAGATCCGCGCCATCGCCGCCATGAGTGCCGACCTCGAACGGGTGCGGGCAGATGTACAGGAGCTCGCCGCGGCGAGGAAGGAGCTTGCGTCGCAGCTTCAGTCCATCGAGAGCGACCTAGCGAATGCACGCACCGAGTCGCAGTCTGTGCTAGCGATCAAGTCTGACATAGAGGATATGCGTCATGAGATTCAACGAGGACGGTAATTTTTTTTTTCTTTCTGCTTTTGATTCCTTTACCACTTTTATTTTTATTTTTGTTTTCTTCATTCGATTGGTGTGTTTTTATTTTGTTGTGAATCTGTTTGAGCACTGTTGGGTTAATGGCTTGTGATAAATGAGTTGCATCCAGTAAGGATTTTAATTTTTTACGCCTCCAGGTATGGTGCTTGTTTGGTGGACATTAAAAAAGGAACATATCTTGTTCACTCTTAATGTCCAATTGCCATTAATGACTTATATAAGCTTTTGGGTTGGGAAATTGTTGAGTGTGAATAGTTAAAAAGTTGTTTCTGAGAACTTGTGAAAATCAAGATAACTGGTATTTAGGCAATGCCAAAATGCATCCTAATGAACCAATGGCAGTATGGCACATTTGAACAAAATGCAACCCTAAATGCAGCTTCCAAATTGAACCTAATGCATCCCCAAAATGCAACACAATCCAACCAAAATATGAAACCCTTTGCAATTAACTAGAATGCACCCAATGAATCCAATGCCATTTTAAACACAGTATATCAAAGTACACCTAGTGCACCACAATTGACCAAACTGCTCCAAAACGGACCTGAATGCACCGTATTCCACCTAATTTAACACCAAAATTCTTATCAGCTAAACCTGAATCCGCCATATCGATGGGAAAAGCCCAAAAAAAATACACTAAATTTATTATGAATGACCGACCACACATGTTGCAAAAATTCAATCAGCATAAATTACTGCAACTACGGGGCAAGGATGATGTTGGTACCAAACCAAAATTTGGTCTTGCTTCTTTTGTTTGACTAATTATTTCACGAATTCACTTGTGGGTTTGAGTGGTCTTGTGTTGGGGAGAGAGTGAAACAAGACAATATAGAGTGTGAATGGTGTTGGATAAGAAGAGCTGCTGGAGGATAGGGTTTGGCTGTAACAATAGTGGATTTTGATTCGACAAGCTGTTGTAGAATAAGGGGAAGGATCCCCTGGGACATTAATTCTAACAACAAATTCAACAGTTTTACTAAAAACTGAAGCTGGCAGGGAGGGTTTAAATGAGTCAAAAAATGTTTGGAGGGCTATTTCATAAAGTCTGAAACTAGAGGAGGTAACTAGTCAATCCCGGATAACGGCCGACCCCCAAAATGCTATAGCGGGATGGCCGCTATTACGAAATATGAGAGGAAGAGAGGAGGCAGAGGGCGAGTCTTTGAGAGAAGAAGAGATATGACGCGGAGGGACACTATTCACTACTATGCCTTAATGTATTAGTTATCCTTATGATGACATGGCCTTACGACGAGGTTAGCTTCCGGTTTGGGTTATGAAACTATGTGTGTTTGAATTAGCTTATTTTGAAGAAATAATCGCATATTTTCACAAGCTTTGTAAGAAAGCTTTTAAAAAATTAGCAATTATATCGAAAAATAATTGTTTCCAAACATGCATGCACTATGTCCGGTTGATTTGAGCCTAATATCATTTAGTGGAGGAGAATTTAGTTGGAAATTGTTCTCTCTCCGTTTTCTAGTATAAGTAACTTTTTGGAGAATCCTATGTTTTTTTAATATACGCAAATTCAATCATTTTCAGTATATTTAATGAGAAATGTCTTAAGTAGCTTTCTTATAGTGTGTTTGGATTAAGCAATTATGTCCCCAAAAATAATCTTTCCCAAACATGCACTTAATAGCCGTGTAGTTTTGCTTATAACGGAAAACGAAGTCGTATATATTTACAATTGTACTCATTAAAATTTTGTTTTAACTCCAATCAAAATTTTAAGAACTTCATTTTAAAACATATGTCCCAGTGACATTTATTTTTCTTTACCCTCTTTTAAATTTTATTGTCATTCCTAATCCTGAGTAAATCTGGTTTGGGCTGTTTTGATGTTTGAATTCCTTTGAACTATGAAACTCATGACACCCCAATAAAGCTTCAAAATCAGACAGGGGAGTTTAAAATAAAAACAAATGTTGATGGGTAATTTTTTACCGCGTAGAAGCATATCCAATTGATATCTCACATATTCCTTGTTTGCTCTGATTTCTAATGTTGAACACGGTGGTCAGTTTAGTTACTTATCAGCCTATACCAAAATAAGATATGATAGTCAGTTTTGTAACTTATTAACCTATACCAAAATGAGATATGAGCTGATCATCTAGATTTTATAAAGTATAAAACTTTGGTGCAGTCCTCCCATCTAAATTTGAGTATCAATTTCGTAACCTACCTAATAAAGATTGGTATTAAAAGTCTGCACATGTTATCGAGTTGATATTCCAATTTTTAATGGAGAACAGCACTTAAACAACTGCATCTGATGTTTTGTCATTTTATAAATACCTACTTTCCTACTGATTCCAGCTTCTAGATTTAATTACTCTGTCTTTTCCTGTTAGAAGAATGATCTTTTCGGCTCCTATTCTGATGCTAGTGAAAAAATTAAGCCAGCTGAAATATTGTGCAAGGAGCATTTTCTAAACTTCCCTTTACTGATGCCTGCAGGAATGCTATTGAATTTGAGAAGAAGACACATGCTAGTAACCTTGAGCACAAACGGGTAATGGATAACAATATGATCATTATGGTTCGTGAGGTTGAGAAGTTACGTGCTGAGCTGGCTAATGCAGAAAAGAGGGCAAGGGCTGTGATGGCTGCAGCAGCAAACCCAAGTAATTGACTTTCTTGGCCATTCATCTTGAAATGCTTACAAAATACAACAGATGTAAAACTTGAAATTTTGGTTAATCTTTGCTTTTAACGGCCTGAGTAGTTTGTGTTTGTGTGCGTATCTGTCTTTGTGTATGTGTTTTTTTCATTAGGAAAGATCGTTTTTGTAATGTAAAAGCATAAAAAAAATTATGATAATTATATACATTTTTTTTTAAAGAAGGCACAAACCTAGAAAAAAGTGATTTTTCGGCGTTTTCCCCTTGAAATTAAAGTACATCTTTGGAGAAAAAAAGAGCTGAAAACAATATCGATGTGATAAGTGTAATTTATTATTATTAGAGTTAAATATGTTTTAGGGTTAAATATCGATGTGATAAATCGTTAGTCCCTGAATTTTGAAAAAAGTTTTCTTTTAGTCCTTTTGTACAAGTTTTGGTGATGCTTCAGCATGTTTATTTGTTAGCAGATCTGTTTGCCACATAGGGAGAAATTTTATGGAGGGGCTAAAAGCAAATTTTTTCAAAATTTAGGGACTAAAAACAGATTGACGCTAAAGTTTACGGACAAAAGCATATTTAATCCTTTTATTATTGTTAAAAGTTAAAAACATCCAAATGCATCCTATTAATCTATGGTATTGTTTCTATACAGGTCCTGTATATCATTCAAACTTAGACAATCCTGAGATGGGATATGGAGGAGCCTCATACCCTACGGACTCTTATAGCATGCTCCGCTACCCTTAGTATTTAGCTGCTAATAAACGCTTGTATGAAAGGGGATATATCTCTTGTTTTCGTGTTTGATAGTCTTCCCAATTCATAACTACCACTTGATCTCGTGTATAAAACAACGCTAGTGTACAAAACAATTCATAACTACCACTTGACTACGAATAACTTTCAATCAAATGTACCAACTTTTCAGATCCAAGCTGGGGTTGAAGCTCATCCTCAATATGCATCTGGTGCAACATTGCACCACCCTTATGACCTGCAGCATACACAAGTGCCAAGATAGGGTTTCGATGTTTTAGTTTTGAAAGAAGAGAAAGGAAGCAAAGAAATGTCAAGTTGCAACATATCACTTGTTTTTTATTGAAGCTATACAGTAACAGCGCATATGTTTTTGCTGGTATTTGCAAATGGTTATAGTTCTTGAGCTTGTAAATATGTATCATTGTGGTGATTATTTACAATTGTGTTCCAAGTAGTCTCCTTTCAGTTTTCCCATATCTATTCTTTTTCATCTTTCGCATGTCATGTTAAAAATCTACGTGTTATTTTTTTCTCAATAAAAAGGGTTGCTGTTGAGTACAAAATTTTAAGGAACTGAACCTAAACAGATCATGGCTTTGTTAAACTTTCTTTGCTTCTTACTCCATCTATGCTGGAATCGAACCCTGAAGTTGTTGGTTGGACTGTTGAAGTATACGTTTCAAGCCATTGAGAAACCAGCAGCGTGATTAGACTTAAGAAGGAAAATACTACTTGGTTCAAAACGGAAATTGGTACAAAACATCTTCGTTGTTTGACTGGTTAAAGAGGAATAAAATGTCAATGGATTTAACCGTTTATCACCAATTTCACCAACGATTGGTCCCTTTCATTTTGTTTTTTTGAAAATTTTAGTAACCTAGCTTAATGAGATACAAAATTGATAGTTAAGCTATTTTTATTTTGTTTTTTTATTAATATTGCTAATTTAGTTAATTAATCTTTACTCGAGAGTCTTTCAACTTAAAATATAGATCTATTAGTTCATTTTGCAAAATTCATTTTTGTTGAGGTAACTATTATTATCATTATTATTATTATTATTTGAAAATATTTTCACAACTTTTATAATGTGAAGTTGAAATTCAAATCGTCTATCTTATTAGCATAATCTCCCCTTTTAATTGAAAACTAATAATTTATTCAAAACTTTCCCATTTGTTCCTATAACATCTCATTATTTCATTGATGTTATTGTCAACAAGCATCTTAGCATAGTAACAGAAGCGCATTATGTTTCTAGTAGCATAACCATAGTTTATGTAAAAAGAAAAAAGAAAAAAACCATTGTTCCAGTCCAGGCCTAATCATACCTGCGGAATTAGATAATAGGGTTGTGGTATATTCAATGTGCACATAGAAAAGAACTCATGCGGTAAAGGTGATTTTATGTGAGAGCGCGAGAATCAAAGTGAATTTTAACTCTTAAATCTTGTCGCGAATAAAAATCGCTAAATGTTTTTAAAAGATATAAAAGTTATGTAATATTTTAAAATACTCACATAATGACTTTTTTAAATATCTATATATTTTTTGGTCAAGAGGAGCGGGTCGGACCCACTGGGATGGGGGATGGGTGGGATTTCTACATACCAGGATCGAAACTGGTACCCTCGTAGGTTGCCAACTGCACTATGTGACTCTGTGTGCGGGTCCAAATCTTTATGTTTTAATCTGACTTATAAGATTTAAAGAATTAAACATTTAATTGTATTTTTAGTTTCTCAATTTTATTAATTGTGAGATTTTAGTTTTTTAATTTTGTCAATTGTGTAATTTTGGTCCCCTGACTTTAAATTGTACAATTTTGATTTCAAAACTTTTTCAATTGCGTGATTTTGGTTCTTTTGACCATATTTCGTTAGGAAGCTAATGGTCAACGCGATGAAACCCATATAATGAGTTTTTATCTGTGCAATTTTGATTTCAAACTTTTTTAGTTGCACGATTTTTGTGATCTTACACACTTTATTTCATTGATTTAATTGTGTTAACTGTTAGCTTCTTAACAAAAGATGAATTAATTAAGCAAAATCGCAATAGACAAAGTTGGGAGAATAAAATCATACAATTAAAAGTTAAGGGGATCAAAATCGCACAATTGAAAAAGTTGAAGAACTAAAATCACCCAACTAAAAGTTGAGGGACCAAAATCGCATAATTAATAAAATTAAAAGAACAAACCTATAATTAAGCCTAAAATTTAATCTTCTCACTTTCACCTAAAATCAAATTTCTCACGTGGTATATTGAAGTTATTTCCGTTACATAAGGCTCATATAATAGATAGTGGCACTGTGGTAGTACATGCATTATTATGCAAATACAAAATTCAGTGGGTAGAGAAATTCAGGGAGAGATAGAGAGAGAGAGAGAAATAGCTTTGGAGTTTTGAGAGATAAGATTAAGAGATGGGATACGCTTCATTGCTTAGAAGCCCAAAGAAAGAAGAACAAGAAGTACCAGATGCCTTCAACTCCAACAATAATTCCAATGAATCTTACTCTTGTGAAGATTTCGATATTTTGGACGAACTCGAAGGTGTCTTGAATACTGATGAAGAACAAAATTCACCACAACAAAAATTTTGTAGTGGGCAGCTTCAATATTGGGATTTCATGGAATGGGAGGAATTTGGGCCCAATAATGGAGAAGAAGTAGTAGAAGACTATGAAGGGAAAGAGCATCATGCAAAACATGAGGGTACAAATACAATTATAAGCAAATGTTTTTTTGATGAGGAGCAAAAAATAATTAAGGGAGAAAATAATAGTAATAATAATATTGTTGGGTTTTGGGAAGTGGATGATGAGAAGATGATGGGTTTGAATTTGAACTTGAATTATCAAGAGGTTTTGGATGCTTGGTCTGACCGTGGATCTCTTTGGGCTGATGAATGCTCTCTTTCTTCTTTGGCTTCCAATAATGGCTACTATGTTAGTATTCATCATTCAATCTTCTCTCCTTTTATCCATATTTACTTTTCTATATATTGTTCATTCAATGCCATTGTCAATATGTTCAATGCGAATATTTTTAAGATTTCAAATCAAAGTTCTGGTCGCATTTCAGTTATAATTATATTGTGTTAAATGTGATTAAATACAGTTTAACGTGGTCATATTGTAAACCATAATCACATTCACTGTACTTTGAACCCCTAATGTTGCAGAACAATGTCGTGGATTGGATGTTAAGTTAATCTTTTAATATAATTAATGCCCTTTAGCTATTAGTCTGTTTTTACAATTTAACATTAATTATTTAGAACTTTTGTAAATTTTTGGATTTTTTTTTTGTTTTTGGTCACTATTACATTTTTTGAAATTGAATTTGCTAGCTAGAATAGAATAGACATTTTATTTGCATGAATAGTATAATTATTAGCCTTATGAATAATTGAATATTAATTTAGATGGGAGAAGTGCCAATATTGGAAGAAGAGAGAGCAAGAAGAGAAGCAAGTGTTCTTAGGTACAAGGAGAAGCGTCAGAACAGATTATTCTCAAAGAAGATAAGATACCAAGTTCGGAAATTAAACGCTGACAAAAGACCCAGAATCAAGGTCACTTTTTTCTTTTTTTTTTCAGATATTGGGTTTTGCAGATTTTTTTGGTCAATTTGTTTTGTAATGAAATCAGCTTTTTTTTCTGATAAGATATTTTGGATGTAGGGTCGCTTTGTGAAGAGACATTGAGGTTACACATACAAGAGAAAGATCCCAAATTCAAAATATCTCCCAAAATATCTATGATGACTCCTGTAATTTGTCCTGTACATCTATTTTTAATTCATTTCAATTCAAACATTCTTGTATTTATCCATTCAAATTATCCTTAACTTCCTACGAAATTCCAAAAAGAAAAATATATATATCAATTTCGAGTAAATTTTTAAATTGGTCCCTGAGATTGTAGGGGTCATGCAGATTAGTCCCTAAAATTATGAAAATCTCAAATTACTCCCTGATTTTGCAAAAAACCATTCATTTTAATCCTTTTCTACTTAGTTTTTTAAAGTCGTTTAATAGATAAAAAGGACTAAAATACATGCCGTTTTGCAAAGTCATAGACTAATTTAAAATTTTCATAATTTCAAGAATTAATATGTAAGATACCTACAATCTCAAGGACCAATTTGAGAGTTCACTCAATATTTATTCTTGTTATATATATTAATTAACTTCTCTTGTCTGTTGCTTACATCTAAAGCATGGTCTATGATTGTCGCCTAGCGATGGATTTCATCACATTGTTTTTCAACCGAACGCGATGCGATGTGCCTTTTTTTTTCTCATTTTCTTTTTCTTTTTCTTTTCCTTTTCTTGTGGAGTAAAAGAGTTTTTTTGCCAAAAGAAAAAAAATGCAAAAGTGGTTTATGATTTGGTATATATGGACTATGGAGAATAGATTCTGGGAATCAAATCTTCCAAAAGAATGCTACTCTTGACTTTTACCAAAAAAAATGCTACTTGACTTGTTTTTCTTAGGTTTGTATATACGAAAAATTGTTATAATAACTGCATATTAATTCCGAAAACTATACACTTATTGCATGTTCATGAGTAATAAAGTGATCTGAATATACCTGTCTTAAAAGAAGGATATATTTCATCTCCGGTGTTTGTAATAAACGTTTCATTTTGGTCTAATCCGTCAACTTTGTTACCTTGTTAACATAATTGACCTAATAAAAACAAAGTCAAATTAAGTCATTTATCTTCAAATCCAGAAAAATCATAACATACACCATAACCCTAATAAAAACTGAGTCAAATTATTTTGTAACGGGGTGACAGAGTTGACGAACTCGGTCAAAATGAAACCTTTATAAGAGATATAAGATCAAAATATGACCCAAAAATAATATAAGACCAAAATAAAATATACATAAAAAATACAAAACCAAAAAATACATTTAATCTTAATTTTATTATTCGCAAACATATTTTTTTTAGTGAGAAACTTTTCTTTACTGACAAATTAAGCATAAAGGTATTATGTAATCATAGATAATGACCTTAACATTGACTTATCAAATGAGACTTGTACATAAGGATTGAGTAGCCTTACCAATCACTGGCTACTCAGTTTAAAAGCCTAATTGGGTACATTATTTGATGCAAGGGCGGAGTTAGATAAAAATTTAGGAGATGGTGAAATATAAAAGTTAAAATTAAAATATAGTATATAAATAAATAAATTAAAAATATATTAATAATTCAAATAGACCGTAGGTAATAATTCATTTAGTTATATACTAAATCATATTATTCAACAGAGCATAACGGCTTCAAAAAGCCTATATTATTATAAGAATTTTATGTTGATAGTATTATCTCAAAAAATAGTACTAAAAATCTAGGTTGAAATAATAAATAGCATCATTTATTGTGTATTAATATTTATATGTCAAAATTTAATTAATTATTTTTTGTTTCGTAAATATTTGTAATGAAAATTAATCATAACCAATTTTGAGTCATTGTTATTGTTAAAATTAAAAGTTAACAAGATCAATGCATCAACTCAATCTTTCTTTGCTTGTGAAATAAGTAAGCATTATTATAATTCAATACAATGAATATCATTGCTTTTTTTCATTTTTCAAACACTCTTATGGTATTAATAGCCTTTGGTGCGATCTTGCACTCTTCTCCACTTTCATGGCACGAAGCAATTCTCCAAATATTGCTGCTGTTCCAAATCCAACTCCACTGAGGCATCCTGCTCTTGACCAGCTTAGAATCTACTACATTCATCCCGATGAGAATTTTTGCATGCCTTTGGTTTCTCCTCTTCTTTCTTCTTGAAACTATCATAATTGGTCTCATGGTATGAAAAGAGCGTTGATTATGAAAAATAAGTTTTGATTTGTCAATAGATTACTTCCAATGCCAATGGATTTTGATCCTTCTTTTGATTCTTGGGAGAGATTCAATAAAAATATGATATTTTGATTTAAAAATTAAAGCATCTTTTTTAAATTATTTAAATTATCTTTTTTTTTTTTAAACAAGGTATTATATACTTAAAGTTTCTAAGCCAATTCACATAACTTTTATATATTTAAATTACAATAATTTTTAGGCCGTTGTACTCCGTTGATTATAAAAAAAAATTACAACAATTTCTTAAATTTTTTTATTTAAACACCGTATTCTTTAACCTAAAAAAAAATTCATCCCCAACGACAAAAATAGAAACAAACAAACCCCAATTCCCCTAAAAAAAATTCAAACTTTTCTCATACTCATTTTCCAATTCCCCAAATTTTCAACATCTCTTCACAGGAATTGCCCCCAAATCGCTGCTTTCTCCAATCCCCCCAATTTTCAACAACCCATCACAGAAAACCCCAAATTTCCCCCCAAAATCGCTGGTTTCTACTTTCTCCAACCCCATTTCCCAATCCCCCAAAATCTATGCAAAGAGAATCGAACAGCAGCCAAAAAAGAAGAAAAAAACAGTAGCTACTAGTTTCCCACATCTAGAGAATCGAACAGCAACCAAAAAATATAAATTACAAAAAGTAAATGATTATATATATATATTTTTTGAAGTTGGTATATTATTAAAATAATCAACCAAAGAGAATACATGAAGGATTTGTTCCAGACGAGGTGGAAAATCAGCAGACCAAACATGGTCACCCACATCTAGAGCAAGATTAGCTAAATAGTGAGCAATTACATTCATTGATCTCAATCTCATAACATAATATAGTTCAAAGTTTCCCATCAACTCAATTTGCTCCCTGCAATCATCAACAATGCAAAATAGGAAATATTGTGGTTTTACCAGTGACATTCCACTGCTGAACCAAAGCAAGACATACAGTTTGTGAAAAAAATGCTGTTGGACATCTCATGATGCGTTACCAAGGGACATTGACCACTTACTCATCGTTATCACGAACCAATTTCCCATTGACAATCTTCTTGGATGGATCTATCTTAGAGAGATCAACCCCAGGATAAAGCAACTGCACTTGTTCAACTGCTTTATTAAATCCGTCGACAAATTGCTTTCCAAGGTTTTCATTCAACTCGTGCAAAGAACTCTTTAGAGACTCAATTGTCTGGCCGTCCTTCGTCATTTGACACTCTACACTCTTCACCTTCTCAAATGTCTGGACGACGTCCTTTGCCATTTGAGTCTCTAAACTCTTCACCTTCTCACAATACTCGTCAACTCCTTAGCCGCAGTATCAGCACTTTTCTCTGCCATGACAAACCTTGAAGCCTCAACTTGAAGAGTACACAAGTACCTTTGTGTCTTCATTAAGTTCTCCTCTAAATTAACATTTTTCATCTTCAAGGATCTTATTTTCTCATTTTGAGTCAAATTGTCCCTCTGAGCTTTCTTTTTGAGGTGAGAGATGTAAGCTTCTATAGTTTCCAACTTTTCTTGATTAGTTCGAGTAAGGTTTGCAATCTTGACTGCATTCCACTCAATTCAATAATTTGAATTTTTCATGGCATCAATCCCAAGATACCTTTCATCCATGTTTTCCATAGTGCTTGCTTGGGGTGGACAATCAAAGACCCTGAGTTCAAATGGTAAGTTAAAAAAAAAAAATGATATAAGTTTGAATTGAATTTAGGTTTGGACTCAATGAAAAAAGTAATAGTAAGAGACAAAATTCAATATATACTAATTAAAAATTGAAAATTAGGGTTTAGTATATATAGGTTACTAAAACAAAGTGTGCAAAATACAAAAATTATAACTTATATATACCTCGATCCGCTTGCCATATTCGACATAGGCATGGGCATGGTTGGAAAGTGAATGTTCTCGGTAGTTGGATTGACAGTTCTTGGTGGTTGGGGGTTGAATTGAGGGTCCACTATCATGGGGCTATGTATGTCTTGGACCAGTTTTTCTTTTCCGTTAGTGGTTGAAATACGGAAAATAGATGGGATTGTCTCTTTTGGTAATTGCAAAGAAGGGTCTGAAAAATGTGAAGAATTTATAGTTGAGGGAACTTTACTACCTATGCCCATTTTTTCGTTTTGTTTCTGCAACAAAGTCTCAAATGGTCCACAACTATACTTCGGAGCCATATTTATCCGTGTGAAGGAAAAATTAGAATCAACATGTCCAAGTGAAAACAAATATGGGTGTAAATAATCATTTAGTCTTTATTTTTTTAAAAAAAATCATTTCAAATCAATTTTTGTAGTCATTAAATATTCATATATTAGTTCTTAACTCCAAGAAAAAAAAATCACTTTAATCTTCGATTTCATAGAAAAATCATTCATATTAGTTCAACAAAGGACTGACGAATTAAAAAAAAAGAGAGAATAAAAGATTGAAAGTGAAACTTCTTACAAAATAAAAAGTGAGACTAAAGCGATAACTTTTTTTTTTCTTATTAAAGTAATTAAAGTGATGATTTACTCATGCGAAAATTATACTTGTTCGCCATTATATTTAGTTGTTTTTGTCAAATAAATGATTCGTTTTTTTATACATTGCATAAAAGATAGATTATGCGTAACAAACTAAAAGTTGAGTGTTCTATTATCTTAATTAATTAATGCAACTACTAGACACATTAGCTATGAATTCTCTAATAATATTGTGATAAAAACCTCTTAAAAGATATTTGTATGCCCGCGCACATGCGTGCCTTTATAGATACATACCTGGAAATGAGTTTGCATAAGGATTTGGATAGCTCGAGAATGATACATTCCAATTCACTCGGTAGCCTGCTTGCTCTTTTCAACATCAGCTGAAAAAACCCCACAAATATATTATTGAATTAAACTCCCTATTATTATTATTTACCCTCTTCTTGTGTTATGTTAATCCCATTAAAATTAATTTCTAGTGAGAATGTGCACAAATCAAACTCAAAAAAGAAAAAAAATCTTACACACAAACTAAGAATTTAAATATCAAAGAGCATGTGCCTATAAAAAATGGGAAAGGAGGTAAGATGAGTAGCATTACCATTCTTGAGTAGTTTTTGTTTCTCGTTTTGTTCTGCCATTTGTTTTTCAAATGTGTTCTTCAGGTCTCTAACTATTGTTGGAATTTTCGCTGATTGATCCTGCAATTGCAAATATCAGTATTAATAATGTCATGATAAAGGATAGATATTTGTAGCCGTCTTTTCGAAATAATTTTTTTATCAACAATACACACTCACACACACTTACACTAATTAATTGTGTGTAACATAATCAATTATTTTTTGGGTATATTTGCTGAATTTTTAGTCGTAAGAAGTGATTTTTAAGCTTTTTAAAATAATGTCCAATTTTTAGTTGAAGGACCAAAAGCTTTTTCTTCCGTTAAAAGAAGAATCAAAAGCTTTTGTGAGTTCGAAATCAAACAATCCAACATATGTTAAACCGTAAAGTACTCAAACATTCCTAAAAATCTAATTATTTTCTGTTTCTGATTATTTTAAAAAGCACAAATAAATATCTTAAAACTGTTCATAATTGATTCTTTTTTATTAAAAAATATTATTTTTCAAAATAAGGGGTTAAACACACAAGGAGAATCAATTCAAAATACAGAATACAAAATAAACAAACCCTAGTTTGCTATATTAAAAAAGATTGTGTTATCCTCTTACGTAATTTGTGAAGAAAAATTAAAAGAAAAGAGAAATATCAGATAGTGATTAAAAAGAGAGACACATTAAAAAAATAACAAAATTCGATAAAACAAAACAAGAGTGAAAATACGATAATTGTAGAAAAAAATCAATAATAACATATATATTATATATATAACCTCCAAAGATTTGTCTTCTTGTGTGCCAGTTACACGCTTCCTCTTTTTGTCCCTCCATTCTGCCCCAGCTGATATGGATCTGCACACAAAAGAAAATCTAAAATATAAATAAATAAAGGACATACATATGCAACAATTAATTTAAATAAAATAATTTACTAACCGTTTCTCTAGAACGATGTTGACGCCAATATTGTTTTCAGAGCCCACAAGGATTTGAGATTGAGATCCTTGAGGTAAGTTTTCATCAATTGAAGCTCCATGTATGATACCCGTGGTGGTGGTCATGATGGTGGTGGTGGTGGTAACAGGATTTTTGACAAATGTGGGATTTATATTTTCCACAATTTGGTTTTCATTGTTATCAGTACTGTTTGTTGGTTGAATAGCAATATTAATGCCAAAGAGCTTATAATTCGCCAGAGCTACGTCACAGAGGGCATCAAATTTTGTATTTGGATTTTGTTTCCCTTCGTTATTGCCTCCTTTACAGTTCATTTCTCTGTTCACTATAGTGCTCTGCAAAAATATAATAAACTATATATTCATGTGAAAGAAAAAAGAAAACCATAGAAAAAGGTCAGATTTTTCTGCCTCTATACCTTAGAAACCTAACGATCCGATCAATTTTTCTGCTTAGTACTTTTGCAATCTCCCTCGGCACTTTCGTTTTATATTTATAGAGCTGAAAACAGAAGATATACATGAATTGATTGTGTATATGTCTTTTTTTTTTTAATTTGTTCAAATATCACATTTATTAAATTTTCAAACTTTCAATTTCCTTTTTCTACTTTCCGTTTCAGACTCCTTTCTTCAATGTGAGTTAATATTTTTCTATATAATAGTTAATGCCATATTAATTTCAGTACATATGTATTTCTCATCTTTAATATTTTATGGAATATTTGGATCCTCTTTTAATTTTTTGTGATGTTTGGAGATAAGGATGGAAATGAGCCAACTCGAATGGTAAGGGTGTAGAAAACTTAACCATATCCATATCTAATATTCAAACTGGCCCAAACCAATAAAAAATCCACATTTAAACTGACCTAAACCAATAAAAAATCCAATTTAAGTAACTTGGATTGTGATCCAATCCATTTTAAAAAATATTCGAATTTAGAATATCCCATCCATTTAATCCAGACTAAAATCCAAAAAAAAAACCATTTGAAATAAAAAAAAATTCACGTGAAACCAAAAATCCAATCAATGAACTCTCGCTCACGATTACGAGACTAACATACCTGTAAGCATTACCCCTATAATTTTTCCCTCCATAATAACTCAATCTCTATTAATAATAATTTTTCTTGTTTAATTAATAACTCACAGTATCTAGCTAGTTAAACTTTATCTTCGAGATTTATATATTAACATTTTACAATAGAACTGTGAAATACTTAATTTTAATAGAAATTAGGTTAAATTAATAATTTAATCTTTGTACGTGCTTTTTATTTTTGTTTTAGTTCATATACATAAAAAAAGGGATTTTTTCGTTATACGTGTGTATATTAATGCTTTTTGTCCTTCTGTTATCTTACCGTTAGTCCCTACTAAAATGAGAAAACAAGTACAGGGACTAAAATGAAAAATAAGTGCATGTATAGGGACTAAAACAAAAAACAAGTATATGTATAAGGACTAAAACAAAATATAAGTACATGTATAGGGACTAAAACAAAACCAGATTTTGAACTGGTTTTGAAGTAAAAATTGTCAAAAACTGATTTTTGAAACTGGTTTGGGTGTAGAAGGGGTTTAAAACTGGTTTTTGAAACCGGTTTGGGTATAATCTGGGTTAAAAACCGGTTTAAAATTGGATTTT
Source organism: Cyamopsis tetragonoloba (assembly GCA_037177725.1). Taxonomy (NCBI): domain Eukaryota; kingdom Viridiplantae; phylum Streptophyta; class Magnoliopsida; order Fabales; family Fabaceae; genus Cyamopsis; species Cyamopsis tetragonoloba. The sequence continues at coordinate 69,286,949 of CM074119.1, forward strand.
AAAATCGGTTTAAAACCGGATTTTGGATATAAACGAGTTCAAAACCGGTTTTTGGATTTAAAACTGGTTTGAAACTTATTTAATAAAATCCAAACTGTTTTACAAAAGATAAAATGGTTTGGTTTGGATGGGGGTAGGATTTCTAAGGGACTGTTTGGTTTACATTTTCATTTTCTGTTTTCATTTCTTGTTTTCAGTTTGTTTTCTGTTTTCTGAAATTTTACAAAGGAAAAACTAAAAATGCTGAAAACACAACATTTTCAGTTTTTCCTTTGTAAAATTTCAGAAAACGAAAAACAGAAAATGAAAACAGGAAATGAAAATGCAAACCAAACATCTCCTAAGAAATCAAAATCATGCCCACCCCTATCAAATGGAACTTCCCTTAGCTCTTCGGCTTAGTAAGAATTTACTCGAGTCAAGTTCAAATTAGGAATGGCAATGAGTGTAGATGAGCGCAGGTAGTAGCTACCCGCACTTGCAAAAAACCCGCCAGTTATCCATCAAGGCAATATCCGTGGGTACCCACGGATATCCATACATGATCCCCCCCAAAAAAAAGGAAAAATTAGAAGAAACAAAAAAGAAAAAAAGCTAAATTTTGAAGTTAAAAATTTCATCCAAAAATTATAAAACTCAATTGGTAGAATTATAAAAAAAAAAAACTCATCTAAATTAAAATAAACTTCAAATTAATTCATGCAAATTAAAATAAACTTCAATAGCCACTAGAGATATATAAGAATATTCTTGTAATTTTATTTATATTTGATGGGTGCAAGTATCCGGCACGGATACTACAAAACCTGCACCCGCTTATTTGTGGATTTTGCAAAAACCTGTTTACCAAACCTGTGGTCACCCGAATGAAACCCGAACCCGTCACGGTTTTTTTTTGCCATCCTTAGTTCAAATCGAGGTTTTTTATAAACTAAGTTTTGAGCTCAGGTTCGGCTTGTTTAAAGTTCAGAAGTGGTTTGATTTGGCTCATGAGCGGTAAATTCTCAACTTTCTAAAACTATTATTTACTTTCTTTTTATTATAAAATAATTGTGAAAAATAAAATAAAAATAATTAAATGAGTTATCTTTACAAATTGACACTAAAGTGAAAATTTTTTAAAGTTAAATTTTAAAATAAAAGATACTTAATGATCTTAAAAATTAAAATATATAAGTTTATTTAAAATTTTATATGTATTTATCATTTTATTTATTTATTGAGCTAGTTCATGAACCAAACAAGCCAACTATTTATTTATTTCCCTTCTTTTTAGTATAAATATAATTGTAAAAATATTTCAGTATAATAATTAAATCTCCTTTTTTAACAAATTTTTTTTTTAAAGTTTTAAGATGCAAGCATTATACTTAACATGAAAAATGCTTATTTTGGTAGTTGTTTAGGACAATTTAGTTAACATAATTTTCCCAAATCAGGATAGATATGCCATTTATGTGAACTAAGTGATGTCATTTTTATTAGTTTTTTTAATTTGTGTGAATTAACTTTAGATGACAATTGAAAATGAATTAAGGAAGTATTGTCTCAGTAGGATTCATCATTTTTTTGTGTTGTGTTTATCACTATCATAAGTTACCATGATAAAGGATGCAAATACTTATTTATGGTAGTGAAAATATATTTCACTTTAACTTTTGTGTGAGGTTATTGTCACTTATTTATATTTATTATGAAGTTTTTTAACATGTGCAATATTATACATCTTAAAGGAGAAGTTTTTTATTATGGAAAAAGACAAAAATTAATAGATTTATATTTTAACATGTACTTACTATTTACCATTTTTTTCACTTTGAGATTCTTATATACTTATTTTTAATTATTTTTAAATTTAAGCATATTTTTAACCAATAATTAAAATTAAATTATTAATCTTTAGATAATATGAAAATACTTTAATAAGAGTGATAATAGACATAAAAGAATATATGATAACATCATCAAAACTCAACCTTTTTCCCTTCGTTTTAGTATAAATATAATTGCAAAAATATTTTAGTATAATAATTAAGTCTTCTTTTTTATACAGGTTTAATTTTTAAGATGCAAGCATTATACTTAAAATGGAAAATGCTTATTTTGGTAGTTGTTGAGGGCAATTTAGTTAACATATATAATTTTCCCAAATGGGGATAGATATGCTATTTATGTGAATTTAGGTAGTGTTTCATTAACGTATTTAAACATAATAGGACACTATGTATTGTTTTTCATTTGGTACATCAGTTTAAGAGGAACAGAACAGAATAATAAGGCAAATGAACGAGACAGATTAATTTCATTGAAAAGAGTGGAACATAATAGAACAGAACAGAACACACACAGAAAAATTATCATTATTTTTATAGAGTCATTTTTTAACAAAATAATATATATTTAAATTTCTTAAGCATTAAATTATTTTTTTACAATAAAAAAATATTTTAAAAAAATTTACATAAAAAAAAAATATTCAACATAATTTATATTTAATAATTATTTTTAAAAATATATTTAAAAATTGTATTTATTGAGAGAATTTTGTATTTAATATTTATTTTTTTCATAAAATATTAATACAAGAATTAATTTTTTTTAAAATTATTATTTAGTTATACTCATAATTTTAATAAAAAATTATTAATTATTATTTTATTTTTTCTTTAATTTTATACATTTTATCAAGTAAAGTAAATTTTTATATGTATTACAAAATATATTTTTTATATTTAATTTGTACTAAATACAAAATTATACATATGGTTATGTTCTGTTCTATGGTTACTAAACACAATACACGGTTTGTTCTATTCCATTCCGTTTTATTTTGCTCTGTACTATTACCAAACACTACTTAGTGATGGTATTATTACAAATTGTGATTTGTGAGGAATAAATGTGAGAGAGATGTAGTATATAATAAGACATTAAAAGGAAAAAGAAAAAGGAAAAAGACGGAAATTTGATATGTGTTAAAGATGTGATACAAAAAGAAGGGTAAATAAAACTAATAATAATAATAATAATAATGATAATAATAATAATAATAATAATAATAATAATAATAATGTGATGTAAAAGAAAGAGAGTGTATGAATTTTTTTTGGTTTACAATCACAATTTTTTTTTTATTATTTACTATCACTTTTGTGTTAGCTTCTAGTATTTGATTAACTGGATAACTGTGCTTACCCTTATCCTCAGCGAAAATTTTTTACTGTAATTCTTTATTATTTGTTGAAAATTTTACTGTAATTCTTTAGGTCTATTATTTTGTTGTTGTAAAACCATGTGTATCTCTAAATTATATTGGGCCAAAGCAGTCGTGTTTGCACGAATCGATCCACTAAAGGGTAAGTGCTCCAGTAAGCCGTTTTTGCATTCACAAAATCAAACACACGACATTACTTAAGCAGTAAGAGTGTCGGACCACTCACACAAATCGCTTGTTCATTTTAGGTCCATTAATTGCTACTACTTAAATAGTATACTTTTTATTAAATATTTTCTATTTTTTAATACTTTATTAGTGTCTTTAAGAAAATCATTGATATTTTGCTTTAACACTCTTTTTACAATCTAAAAGAACCCTCTACGAGTGATAATTTATTCGATCAGGTAGAATCATTATAAATCGTATGGATCTTCTTCAAAATATTTAACGCAATTGAATACTTAAGAATCAAACTCAAAATTGTTATATTGGTTAAGTTAGAATATACTCGTGCTAGCTAATCTAAACCTATAGTGTAACATCAACACATTTGAGAAAGCATGGATAGAGAGACTATGTGTTGAATAATACATTATTTTTACAAAGTTTCAAATAATTTAAGTAATTTAAAAATACTATATTCATTTTTGTTTCAAAAAGCACCATATTTTCAGGTGTATATAATACAAGATCTCTAAAAAAACTATTTCAATTTTAAAAATATAAAAAATTATGTAAAATGAGCTAAAAACTTCAAAGTGAATATTCAAATAATTTAGGTAATTTAAAAACACTTGATTCATTTTTATTTCAGAATAACATCATATTCAAGTATATATAGTACACGATCTCTGAAAAAATGTTGCAATTTAAAAAATATAAAAAATTATGTAAATTGAACTTTAAACTTCAAAGTGAATAGTAAGTTATTTTTAGAAAGCTTCAAATAGTTTAAGAAATTTAAAAATCGAGTTTTCATTTTTATTTCGAAAAATACTCTATTCTTCAAGTATATTGTACATGATATATAAAAAAGTTGTTGCAGTTTTAAAAATAAAAAATAATATGTAAATTGAGCTAGGAACTTCAAAGTAAATAATACATTATTTTCAGAAAGCTACAAATAATTTAGGGAATTTAAAAACATCAAATTCATTTTTATTATGAAAAACACCATACTCTTCAAGTGTATGGTACTCAATCTCTTAAAAAACTGTTACAATTTTAAAAATATTAAAAATTATGTAAATTTAGTTCAAAACTTAAAAGTGAATAAGACATTGTTTTAAAAAAAAATCAAATAACTTAGATAATTTAAAAATTGTGTTTTTAATTTTATTCGAAAAATACAATATTCTTCAAGTGTATACAGTAGAGGATCTCTAAAAAACTTGTTGCAATTTTAAAAATATCAACTATAATGTAAATTTAGTTAAGAACTACAAAGTGAATAATATATTATTTTCAGAAAGCTTCAAATAATTCAGATAATTTAAAAAGCGTGTTTTTATTCTTATTTCAAACAACACCCTATTATTCAATGTATAGTACAAGATATCTAAATTAACTATTGCAATTTTGAAAATATAACAATTATGTAAATTGAGCTACAAACTCCAAAGTGAATCATATATTGTTTTGAAAAAGCTTCAATAGTTTAGGTAATTTAGAAACACCCAATTAGTTTTTATTTCAAAAAACACTCTATCGTTTAAGTTAATAGTATACAAATTTTAAAACAACTGTTGCATTTATTTTAAATATAAAAAATGATGCAAACTGGCCTAGAAACTTTAAAGTGAATAATATATTGTTTTCAAAAAACTTTAAATAATTTAGGTAATTTCAATTTTATTTCGAAAACATCATATTCTTCTAGCATATAGTACACAATCTCTAAAAACATTGTTGCAATTTTAAAAATATAAAAATTATGTAAATTGAACCAGACAAATCAAAGTGAATAATACATTGTTTCAAAAAGCTTTCAATAATTTAGATAACTTAAAGATATCTTATTCATTTTTTCGAAAAACAACATATTCTTCAAGTGTATATGGTATACTATCTCTACATAACTGTTGCAATAAAAAAATGTAAATTTAGGTAGAAACTTCAAAGCGAATCATAATTATTTTTAAAAAGTTTTAAATAATTTAGTAATTTAGGTAATTTAAAAACCATATTCATTTTTATTTCGAAAAATACCCTATTCTTCAAGTGTATAATACACGATCTCTAAAAAATCTATTGTAATTTAAAAAATATAAAAATTGTGTAAATTAACCTTGAAACTTCAAAGTGAATATTACATTGTCTTCAGAGAGCTTCAAATAATTTAAGTCATTTAAAAACACCTTATTCATTTTTATTTCAAAAAACACTCTATTCTTCAAGTGGATAACACTTGATCTCTTAAAAAACTATTGCAATTTTAAAAATATAAAAAATTATATAAATTTAGCTACAAACTTTAAAGTGAATAAGACATTATTTTCAAAAAGTTTCAAATAATTTAGGTAATTTAAAATTATATTTTCATTTCAATTTCAGAAAATATCATATTCTTGAAGTTTCTAGCTCAAATTTCATAATTTTTTTATTTTTAAAAATGCAATAGTTTTTTTAAAGATCATGCACAATACCTTTGGAGGATACGGTGTTTTTCGAAATAAAAATGAATAGGGTACTTTTAAATTGCATAAATTATTTGATGTTTTCTGAAAATAATATACTATTCACTTGAAAGTTTCATGTTCAAATTACATGAGTTTTTTATCTTTTAAAATTGCAAATATTTCTTTTAGAGATCGTGTACTATACACATGAAGAATATAATGTTTTCTGAAATAAAAATTAATAGGGTATTTTTAAATTATCTAAATTATTTGAAGCTTTCTAAAATTTTCAAATGTTTTTTTTTATATTTTTAAAATTGCAACCGTTTTTTTTAAAGATCGTGTACTGTACACTTAAAGAATAGGGTGTTTTCAAATGTTAACGTCGAGTTGTTTAGCGTCGGCCACGTGGCCTACGCTAACGCCGACGCTACTGGGTTTAGTGGCGGCTTTTTGAGGCTTAGAGACGGTTTGGCCAACGCTAATAAGTGATTTTCTTGTAGTGTTTAAACCAATTTGCTATTTATCTCAAAATATATTAAAACATTTTTACACGTGAAAATTGTTTTATATTGCTATTTAGGTGCTATTTTTAGCAAGAATTAATCTTTCCTAAATTTTGGAGTCGTCTCCAAATAGCTCTATAATTTGTTCTTCTTCTTTTTTTAAAATAAAAAAATGCTTGCTGGGTATTCATAGTTTAATTTGTTTTTGTAATCTCCTTTTTGTTGATATGGTACAATGTTTCTGCGTTTATGCTTTCACCCTTAAAGTTAGTGATGGGTCCAGAAAATTTAAAGAGTGGGGACAATAAACATGACCATTTACATTTTATATGGTCTTTTTTATAAGTACTTGAATTAAAAGTTACACAAATGATTAAAAATGTTAACAACAAATTTTACCCTTATTTAACACTAATCATTACTAACTTAAAATCAAATTTCAATACCCTTATTAATCAAGAATTAAGTTGACAAAAATGTAATGATGATATAAATATTTTTAAATTTTTATGAAAGAGCCTTATAAAAAAGGAACACTAATATACTTTTTAGCTAATAAATTAGAAATTATGTATATTTGACTATCATAAAAATAATCAAATTTTCTACGTATTTTTGAAAAAAAACTTGGTACTTGCTTTTTAAAATAAACAAAAAAATCTAATTATTTTGAGAAACATAAATAAATAGACTAAATTTTTTTATAATTACATCTTTATTAAAATACATACTTATTTTATCAAAATAAGTGGAAACAAACGAACTCTCATTACTGTATATATTCCTAGAATACCACATTAACATTTATCTCTAGGCTCTAACTAAAGTGGTTTATTTCCTTGAAAGGAAACCTTAGTGGTTCACATACATGACCTCAGGGGCTATTAGTCATAAATTTTCGGAATCTCCACCGGAGGAATTATCAGAAAATAAAATGCTCCAAATTATCACAAAGCATATGCTAACACATAGGTTTAAATTCTTATTTTTCTGCCACAGACCTTAGTGTTATGAAACGTGACTCTTACAACAGGATAGGAGAGATACAGACCATCCATATCATCAAAGCCGACCCTGGGGTATGGGTGAGTGGGCACTCGCCCAGGACCCAATGTTCAAGGGCCCGTAATATATATATATATATATATATATATATATATATATATATATATATATATTTGTTATTTGAAAAAAAATTTTCATTTTTTAAGTGTGGATGTTGTTGGTGTTGTTATTTTTAAGTTATAACCTGAGAAATTGTAATATATTGATAGAATCATATGTAATATCAAAAATTTATTATAGTTTAATAAAAAAATACTTAAAAAAGACTCATTTTGTTTACTTCGCCCCAAGACCGGTGCATATTATTTATAACAGTAGCACTAAATTCTATAAGATGGATTAAAAAAAATGCTCATGATTCTTCCACTTCCTTGCATATAATCCATTGAGATTCATTCACACTCAGTTCAATTCCCCCGGTCATCAAACGTGATGTGGATGCAATACGATTCTAAAGTAACTTTCAGTTTCGGTGGAGTTTGATTTCAAGTGTCGAAGTAAGTCTCATATCGCTTACCTTAATTTTTAATATGCGGTTTAAATATCTGTTACATTACTTTTCACATTGTCAATTAATTTTAAAATAGAACCTTGACATAAAAAACAAGCAATAGTTTTTTGTGTAATGTTTTGAATGCTGATATGTACTGTATCAGTAGGTGACACTGTTTCAGTTGAAGATCGACCACTGTGTCAGTTTCTTATGATCAAAGAAATGAAATATACAAAAATTAGCACTACCAAGTGTGTGTTTGGTTTCCGATTTAAATCCCATTTCAACTTCGTCATGTGGGTTCCGAGGCAAAAACGAAGAAGGAGAACGAGACTCAACTCCTTTTCCGTTTTTCCAACTAAAACCCAAACACACAACAAAACCTTTATTTTTTAGGTTCATAGAAAAAGTATGATAGATAAGGTTTGAACCGAGAAACACAAATACGTTCTCATTTGTCTAGCAACTTAATTAGGATTTAGGAATACTAAAACCCTTTAGTATATAAAACAATTCTGAAAGTTTTGTTTTTTAAATTATCAAATCATTCGTCTGAACTTTTAAATTTAAAAAACATTTGAAAGAAAAAGCAATTTTTTTAATCGACTCCTATGTTGTTTTATACTGCACTTGCCTCGTAAGAGAGTAGATAGAAAATTTGATCAATCAAGAATCCCCAACCACTCTCACTTTCCCATTTCTCCCTGCCTAAATGACTACGCATAGATCCGGCGGCGGCGCGTGCCACGTGGTGGCGATGCCATTTCCGGGAAGAGGGCACATAAACCCTATGATGAACCTGTGCAAGATGCTATTATCAAAAAGACCAAACGAGATTCTCATCACTTTCGTGGTCACTGAGGAGTGGCTCGGCTACATCGGCGCCGATCCCAAGCCGGACGCCATTCGCTTCGCCACCATCCCCAACGTTGTGCCACCGGAGCGCCTCAAAGCCGTTGACTTCCCCGCCTTCTACGAAGCCGTGATGACGAAGATGGAAGCTCCGTTCGAGCAACTTCTGGATCGGCTTGAGCCGCCGCCGACCGCGATCGTCGGCTGCGTTGAGCTCCGGTGGCCCGTCGCCCTCGCCAATCGGAGGAATATTCCCGTGGCTGCGTTTTGGACCATGTCGGCGTCGTTTTACTCCATGTTACATCACCTCGATGTCTTTGCAACACACCGGCGTTTAATGGTTGATAGAGATACGCTAGGTAATTAACCATTTACAGTTTTGATTCATTTTAGCTCTGAATTTCATTTATTTAACTCTGACTATGAATATTGCTTCATATAGTTTTCTCAGTAGTAAGTTTAGGGCTTTTTATTCTTTTGTTTTTTGAAAAAAATCCAACATCACTTGATAAAATAAGTCATTGAAGGTCAAATATCAATCAATAATAATACCAATATAATTTGAATTAATGTGACGTCTACTTATACACTGAATTTCGAAAAATGTATTTTTATTGGAACAATAATATTTAGTTCCTTACTTCCTGCAGATAATTGTTAAAAAGTAAAAGATGAAGTAAGGTAAATTTGGCTGGACCCTTCAAGGTTAACACGTTTACATAGGCAATTTAGAGTTGCATTCTCATTTATTCTCTGGATATTTTGATGCTAAACTACTGCAACTTCTGTTTCGTGGTGATGAATGTTGAATTCAGATTCATTAGTTAATAAATTTGCCTATAAGTAATGACAAAGACATGGTGAACATGTATGTTAACTACTCTAATTCTGTTGTGACTAGTGAGTCAGCACTACTATTATAGGGTAACACTAGTATATTGGTCCATTTTTATTTTATTTTTTCAATTTCACTGCAAAGGATTGAATGGTGTCGTATATGTGTGCATGTCTGATATGTTCTGTTTCAAATGATGAAGATGGACAAGCAGAGAACATCCCAGGAATTTCTCCAATTTATTTGGCAGACCTTCGAATTGTCCTCCATGAAAACGATCAACGAGTCATGCAGCTTGCATTAGAGTGTATTTCGAAGGTTCCCAAAGCCAATTGCCTTCTACTCACCACAGTCCAAGAATTAGAACCTGAAATAATTGATTCCCTAAAAGCCATATACCCCTTTCCAGTGTATCCTATAGGTCCTGCTATACCTTACCTTGAACTAGGACAAAACCCCTCAGTGAAACCTGATCATAATAGCCATGACTATCTAAAGTGGTTAGATTCTCAGCCAGCTGAATCAGTATTGTACATTTCTTTAGGTAGTTTCCTTTCAGTGTCTAGTGCCCAAATGGATGGAATTATCGAAGCACTTAACAACAGCAACATTCGTTACCTATGGGTGACTCGCGGCGAAACCTCTCGGTTGAAGGACAAGTGTGGAGATAAGGGTATGGTTGTCCCATGGTGTGACCAACTGAAGGTGTTGTCACATTCTTCCATTGGTGGATTTTGGAGCCATTGTGGATGGAATTCTACTCTGGAAGCTGTGTTTGCTGGTGTACCAATGCTCACATTCCCTCTTTTCTTGGATCAGGTTCCAAATAGCAGCCAAATTGTGGATGAGTGGAAGAATGGGTGGAAGGTGGAGAAATCGAAGTTGGATGGTGAAGTGATTGTGGCAAAAGAGAAGATAGAAGAGATGGTTAAGAGGTTTATGGATGTTGAAAGCCAAGAGGGAAGGAAGATGAGAGACAGAGCAAGAGAACTCAAGGATCTGTGTCACAGAGCAATTTGCAAAGGTGGGTCCTCAGATGTGAACTTAGATTCATTTCTAAGAGACATTTCAAGGCCAATTATGCATTGAGCAACTTGGACTATGTAACACAACTAAGCAATGTAATGTGCAGCTTCTCTAGTGGATTTTCCCTGCAGACTAACTACTGTGCTTAAGTTGAATGACTATGATTATTTGATTTTGAAGCGGGTGGATATAAGATGGACGACTGAGATTCAAATGCATCAAAATTGCCAATCAAAATTTATTCTGCAGAGGAGCAACTCGGTAGGGAAGCTGAGCTCAATAATGTATGGAGGCTTCGGAAGTTCTCAATACAATGTTGGAGGAGGAACGTTCATATAATAACCGTTGATGAAGTATAGTACTCTAAGATGTTGAGTTATCAAAGACAAATTTATGCTTGATCAACGGTTGATATCAGATGGACATTTCATCTTCGAATCTTTTGCGAAGGAACTTAGATGCCTCCAATAGTATTTACATTTAGGGATGTAAATAACATTGTAAGATGTAACTTGTAACTGAAAATCTGAAATTGAAATGCTTTATAATATCTGAATTTGTCTTTGTATATTGAAGACATCAAGGTCTTTCAATAGAGATACTTATCACTTAGAGCAGAATCTCTAACTGATAAGTGATAATGTCTTGAATCATTCAGAGCATTATCTGAATGACACAGACATTATCACTTATCAATTAGAGATTCTGAGTTTTCATTTCAAACATGCTTAACAAAAGTCATGCTATTCCAAAGTCATCAAAGAAACAGAAAAAGAAACTTATTAGTCTAATAAGATAAAGGTGCTGATTGAACACTGTGACACATACACCATAAATCTGATTATAGTTAGTTCTACCACGAGTTTTCCTCACCTGCATCCTAATTCTGTCACATACTCATGTTCATGTCTGTATCCAAAGTCCAAACCAATCAACGACTCAGAATGTGGGATCATTATGGTGAAATTGCTGTAACCATAATAATTAGATGATTGAATTGGAGTTATGTTGTTAATAGTCATAATGTGTTTTGTGTTTTTTATAAGGAACATATTATATAATAATACTACTATCACTTATAACTTGAATGGCGTAATCTCTCGCGGAATGAAGTATATATTTTTAATAAGAGATGAACTGGCTGGATCTATCTATTTCTATTTAAATAGTTAAAACGAGGTTAGCTATATCAGAATTTGGTTTAGGCGAGAATTTCAATTTTACATCTGAAGAGCTTTAAGTGAAATTGAAACTTCAATGCCTCAACTCTTGAGTATTCCTCAAGTGAACGATAGCTTAGTAGTTACTTCAATGCTTGCGTGTTCGTGATCGTCTTGCTACGCGAGTTAATTTGGCTTCTTGTCCTTCATGTAATTTTGCCCCTGAAGATGGTAATCACTTCTTTTCTTCATGTAGTTTTGCACAATTGATTTTCCCTTGTCTGGTTCAGTTTCTACACTATTTTTACACTTAAGAGATTTGCGTTTCGGTAAGAAACAAAAATGTGTACTAGAGTGTATTTGGTTCACAATATTATGGACCATTTGGCTGTGGCGCAATGAATTGGTTATTTAGGGTTTCATTTGGGATGAGTTGCATATCTTGAATCTTGTTAAAGTTAGATTGTCGAGTTGGATATTGGTGTCTTTGAGTCTTGTACTATTTTTTCAAATTGTTGTGTTTACCTCGTTAAGGTGCATTTCTTCGTTCTAGTACTAAGATTATCATGTAACTCTTGTGTATTTCTTTTACTTATTTTTTATATACACCTTCCGGTCTTATTTATAAGATGTTTTGAACCACGGACTAAGAAAAGTAATAGAGTTTAGTTAACTTTATTGGTTGTCTCACAAAGTGTATGAGATATCATTTTTATCCTTCATTGAACAATATGTTAGCAAATTATAATTAAAGAGTAAAAATAGTAAATGCATTTAATGAGGGTAAAAAAGAAAAGAAAAATAAATATATTATGAAAATTACAAAATGTCTTATAAAAAGAACCATGAAAACTTTTTAAATGGTATCTTATAAAAAGAACTAGAAGGAGTAATATATTTTGCTTATTTATATATATAAAAAAAAAAGGATCATGCTAAATAGTGTCCAAAGGACACTTGTTAAGGTGCAATCAATACACCTTTTTAAATTATTGGAGTTATTATAAACTGTATTCATTAAGTAGTTTTCAAGTTTTGAAACATTAAAATCTACTATTTTCAATAAAATATTGCTATTTTTGTAATCTTAACTAGTGCCCTTAGGGTACTGTTTATCATTTTCCTAAAAAAAATCATAGGATTGTTTAATGGTGTATTTGGCAACACCAACAGATAAATTAACCGAATGATGAAAAGATAGATGAAAGATAAAAAACTAAAAACTGAGAGTTGAAATCTAAAAGATGACAAGACAATTGATAAAATTAAAAGTGTTTCGTAAAACTAATTGTTATGGTACCTGATAAATGTAACATGATAAAAACAGAGAAAATAAAGAGAATGTTAATTGATTAATAAGGATAATATTGAAAAAATAGGGTAAAATATGTTTTAGTCCCATAAAATAGGGTATTTTTTGTTTTTAGTCCCTATAAAATTATTATTCTTTTCTATTATTAATAAAATAATTAATTAATATTAATATTAAACAAAAAATTATTTAAATCTCATATGGCGTTGACACGTGACAATCTGTCATCCTAGTCAACACTTAACGGAAATTTCTTAACGATAGAACTAAAAGAACCAAATTTTATTTTACAAGGACCAAAATGCAAAAAGAAAAATTATAAGGACTAAAAACAATATTTTTTTATTTTGTAAGGACTAAAATGAAAAAATAATTTTAGGGGCTAAATGCAAAAATATCTTATTTTATAAAGACTAAAACCATAATTTACTAAAATAATATATGAGGAACTAAAATCCTTAAATACTAATTAAAATAGAGTCTGAAAAAAACTTATTAAACGCTAATAACTATCAATGTGTCATTTATCATACTCAACATAAATGTGAAAAAGTTTACATGGCATAAATCTATTTATTAATTTAAAATATGTCGTTGACTTTTTATTTTTTCTAAGACCATGTACAATGCAAGGTTGCTAATTGAGTTGCTTAGCAAATATTTTATAATATTTTGGCATGTACATATCACTCTTTCAATTTAAGCAACTCTTAGACTACAATGCAAGATTCTTATTAAGCAACTCATATGGGTCCCGCACGTACCCCACAATACAAGGTTCTTACACTATAATTATGTTTGTTTGGTCCCACTTCTTCTTCAAGCAACCTTTAGTCTTGGTTGCTTATTTAAGCAACTCAACTAAGCAATCCAAGTCACGTCAGCAAGCTGCAATGGGAAGTTACTTGCTAAGGGCGGTTGCTTAGCACAAGCACACCATTTAAGCAATCACATTGTACAAGGTCTAATAATAAATCAATAGCTATGAAGTCACTTGTATACTAATGCAAAACTTTTTATGATACCAACTATCAAAACCATCTACCTTTATCTTTTGTCTAAGGGGTTTTTGTTTCGTGGAATTAAAAAAGATTACTGGGAATGAGCATTCCCATGTTTGGTATAAGTTTTTTAAAAAATATTCCTAGGAAAATAAGATTATCAGGAAACCACTTTCCCACTTTATGGTTAATTTTCATTCCCACTCTCAACCATGAGAAACAAAGATTCTTGGGTGGTGGGCATGTTAATATTTGATGGAAAAACCAAAACTACCCCTTTTACTCCTTTTTTTAATATCTCATAATTTTTTTTTTAAAAAAATACAAACTTTGTTAAATGCTATATTTTTTATTAGTTAATTATATGATAATATCATTCTTATCATATAATAGTTTATCAAGATTTTATTAGTTAGACTTTATCTTTTATTAGATTATCCTTATCATAAGATAATTTATTAGGATTTTATTTCACATGAAATAGGGGTAATTTGATAATTATACTTAAAATTTCTATAAATGTGTTTTTTGATCAAACATAACTTAAACATTCTTGAAAAAGAAATTTTAAAATTCCAAAAAAAAAAAATTAACAATCAAACAATTTTTTTATAATACCCAAGAATACACATTCTTAGGCATCCTAAAAGTATATTCTCAATAATTATATTACTAGGAGGCGTTTATTTCAGGTTATGTATATGTATTTCTAGGCATCTTTTTTTTAAGAGTGTAATCCCATGAATGTATATTCCCAGGTATGGTAAAAAAAATGTTTATAAATAATTCCTGAGAATATTAAAGATATATTTGGTTTAGAAAAAAACATTCCTAGACATTTAAGGTATAATTATAAAAATGCCCCTATTTCATGTTAAATTATTATACATATAATATAAATATTTTATTTTTATTCGTTATTTATAACTAATATGTTTTTTAATATTTAATTTTTCTTACAAATATTTGAATTAATTATTTATATCATTTGTGAAAAAAATATATTTATGTTCTTAAATTATATTAATATATTCAAAATTTACTCATTAAAAATATATTAACATACCAAAAAAATAAAATTAATTGAATCACAAATTTTAAAAATAAATTTTTAGAGAAACATGTGTCACGTATTGGCACCAATAAATAAGAATTATTTTTGAATTTCACTCTCAATTTCTAATCCCATGTCATAGGAATTATGGATACCCACATTTTTTAATGGGAATAAAAACTTATGAAAGATGAGAATATAAATTCTAAAGAAACTATTTTACCCAATAATATCTTTTATATCAAATTATACTAAAAAATATAAATTCCCAAACTAACATTTCCAAATATATAAATACATAACCCGAAACAAAACGTTCCATTTTTTAATTTCACGGAACCACTCATCCGGCCATGTAAGGAACTCGTGGCATGAGAACAGATAGTCAAAATTGAGAAACTATCACCGCCACAAATCCATTAGCAAATATCAATTACAAGCACCGAAGCACATGCTAAGTTGATTTGTACCTTTACCTTCTCAATTATCATCTATCTTCATCCCATCATCAGAACTCTCGCCATTTCTGGTTTCTACCCCAAATTGATCACATGGAGGCTACTCCGCCACCAACCTCCTGCCGCCACGTGGTGGCAATGCCCTACCCTGCTCGCGGCCACATCAATCCCATGATGAACTTCTCCAAGCTACTCGTCAACAACAACAGCAACATCCTCGTGACCTTTGTCGTCACCGAAGAGTGGCTCGGCTTCATCGGCTCCGATCCGAAACCCGACAACATCCGGCTCCGTTCTATCCCCAACGTTGTCCCCTCCGAGCTCACTCGCGGAAATGATCACCCTGCCTTCATGGAGGCTGTCATGACCAAAATAGAAGCGCCCTTTGAGCAGCTACTTGATCGGCTCGAGCCGCCGCCGCCGCCTACAATCATTGTGTATGATACTTTGCTGTACTGGGTTGTCGGCGTCGGAAACCGACGGAAGATTCCGGTGGCGTCGTTTTGGACCATGTCGGCGTCTATTTTCTGCGTCCTCAAACACCATCATCTTTTGGAACAGAATGGCGACTACCCGGTTAACTTGTCAGGTAACCACTAATCAAGATATCTAAATAATAAATTGATGGCTTAATTATGTTTTTAGTCCTTATAAAATAAGATTTTTTTTTATTTTGATCCTAATAAAATTATTATTTTGATTATTTTACTTAAATATTTGGTTTTAGTTCTTGAAGACAAAAAAATAAATTTTGTGCCAAATATACCTTTATTTAATTATTTATTTAATTTAATATTAAAATATAAAAAAACTTGTCAGGTAACCACTAATCAAGATATGCGAATAATAAACTGATGGCTTAATTATCTTTCTAGTGCTTATAAATTAGGGTTCCTTTGATTTTGGTTTTATAAAATTATTTTTTTGTTTTAGTTTAACATTTTGTTTAAATATTTGATTTTAGTCTTTAAAGTTAAAAAAATAAATTTTGTGCCAAACATGTATTTATTTAATTGTTTATTTAATTATTAAATTTGATATTAAAATATAAAAAAGAATTAAAAATAAAAAATCTTTTTTCTTCTTCCTAACTCTACCACCACTTTCACTTTTCTTCCTTCTACTGTCGCCACAGTCACCACTTGCAACAGTCGTTGCCACCACCCTGTCCTTCTCCTCCTCCTCCACCTCTTTTTACTCCTCCCTCTTCTTCCTCCTCCTCCTTCTTCTCCTTCCTCCTCCTCTTCTTCTTCGCCACCACCTCCATGTCCGCTGATGCTGCCCCACCACCCCGTCCTTCTCCTCCCCCTCCTTCTTCCTTCTTCTTCCTCCTCCTCCTCCTCCTTCTTCTTTGCCGCCACCTCTGTCGTTGCTGCTGCCCCACCACCAGTTATTCATCTTCCTTCTTCTTCTTCAGATTTGATTTTGTTTTGTAGCCCTAAATCATCTTTCCTCTTTCCCAATTTTTTCTGGTTTGTGGATTGCGAGCGATGGAGGGTGGTTTGCGACTCTAGGGATGGAGGGTGATTTCTGGTTTGTGGGGTTGAAGATGGTAGTGGTTGGCGGGTGGGGTTGAAGATGGTGGTTGGCGAATGGTTTCTAATTTTGGGGTTGAAGATGGTGGTGGTTGGCAGGTGATTTCTGGTTTTGGGGTTGAAGATGATGATTGGCAGGTGGTTTCTAGTTTGTGGGGTTGAAGATGGTGGTGGTTGGTGGGTGTTGGTGTTGGTGGTGAGGAAAGGACTTTTTTGAAAAAATATTTATTATTTAATTTTCTTACTTTAATAATTAATTGGTTAATTAATTATTAATAGAGACTTCTTTGGCATATAATTCATTTTTTGATTTTAGGGACTAAAAACAAATTTTTTTTCAAAAGTGTTAGACTAAAACCAAAAAAATAATTTTATAGAGACCAAAACTAAAGGACCCATATTTTGTAGAGAATAAAAACATAATTAAGTCTAAACTGATTTCATTTTAAAGACTTGAATAAACTGATTTCCCCCCTTGTTATGTTAAGTGTAAACAAAGAGGGAGTAAGCTCCAAAGCATTCTTAGAATTATTAACCCTTGATTTTAAAATAATTACTTTAGAAAAAAAAAGCAAAAATTAAGGACTAAATTAACGTTTGACTTGCAAGATTATCGGCTGTTCATGTGATAGAAGAATAACAAAAATAAAAGGTAAATTATACTCACTATCCTTAAGATTTGACTGTATTGCAGTACTGTCTTGAGGCAAAATTGTACTCTAATCCATTTAATTAACTATGGTTACTTTCTTTTCTTCTTACAATATTTAATTAGTTTTTTTACTAAACAAAAATTGTTAGCTTTTAGATTTAAATAAGTTTTAAGTTCCAACAATTTTTGTTTTTCACTTTAATCCAACTTAATTCAAAACTTTTATTTTTAGTCCATAATAATGTTAAAATTTTTGTATGACATTTTTTAAGGGACCAAAAGAAAAAATAAATTAAATAACAATACCAAAGTTAAAATTAGGGACCAAATACAAAAATTAGTTACTATGGGGACTTAAAAAATTATATATTTATCATGAAACAAAATTTTATAGGGACTAAAAATAAAATTTTTGAATTAAGATGGACAAAAAAAATGTATAGGGACTAAAAAAAAGTTTATAAGGATTAAAAACTTTCAGGAACATGGAATTGATAATGATTTGAGAAAAGTTAAGGGAAATTTATTTTAATTGAATAAAACTAGGCTTGTTTATTAAAAAAAATTAGGCTTAAATAAGTTTATCGGTGCCTACAAATTTTTTTTAGTTATTATAAATTTTTCTTTTTTTATTTTAGTTCAATTTAATTTAAAACTTTTGTCTTCAGACCCTCTAAACATTTGTTTCTCAATAAATATATAATTTTTTAGTCGTTATTGTTACTATTTGTTTTGTCCCTATTATTCTTTTTGGTCCTTGAAAAAATGTCATGAAGACTTTTTTCGATATTAGGGGCTAAGAAATATTAAATTAAGTTGGATAAAAAAACTATAGGAACTAAAATATTTTTTAAGCAAAAAAAAAAGAGGATAAATTGTATTTACTATTCTTGAGATTTGGTTAAATTGTACTTCACCTCATTATTGAGATGAAATTGCACTCCACCTCATTTTCAGGGACTAAAAGAAAAATAAATCAAATAACAAGATTAAAGTAAGAAAAAAAAGGATCAAATATAAAAATTAGTAATTAAAGGACTAAAAAATTATATATTTATCATGAAATGAAATTTTATATGGATTAAAAACAAATGTTTAGAATTAACCAAGTGGTGGTTTGTCATATAATTTTTTTTTAAACTTCTTGACAAAATTAATTCAAAAATTTTATTTTTAGTACCTTGATTTTTTTAATTTTAGTTTTCAATAAAGTTTTAAAATTTTTAACTTTAATCCTTTTATTTAATTTTCTTTTGGTCCCCTAAAAATATTATGAAAAATTTAACATTATTAAGAAGTAAAAATAATTTTTTGAAATAAGTTGGATTAAAATGAAAAACAAAAATTTTTGGGATTAAGAACTTATTTAAACTTAAAAACTAACTATTTTAATCTAGAAAATAATCAATTAACCATTTAAAAAAAAAAGAAGAAATGAAACTAACCCTGGTTAATGAAATGGGGTGGAGTGCAATTTTACCTTAAGAATAGAGTAGAGTGCAATTTAGTCAAACCTCAAGAGTGGTAAGTCCAATTTACCCAAAAAAAAAAACTAACATTTTAAATGTAGCAACAAAACTAATTATTGACAAAAAAAAATAACCATAATTAATCCATGGAACATTCCATTGACATTTGTTAAAAAATGGAATGAAGTGCAATTTTGCCTCAAGAATAGGATGATGTATAATTTAGTCAAACACAATGATAATTAGTGCAATTTACCTAAAATAATGATAACTACACTCTTAGTATTGTAAAAATGACAAAAAAATTTGAAATTAAAATATTTTACTAAAATGACTAATATTTTAGAATAGAAGGGATACTCATTGAGATTTAGAAATAATAGTCAACAAATTCAATGTCTTAAAATATTGTTACTCTTAACTTTAATATAAGAAAAAATTAACTTATTTATATTAAAAAAAATAGTTTAGTACATTAATTTTTTTTATTTTAAATAAAAAATAAAGTTTACTTCTATTTAATAAAACAATTGTTAATATTTCTCTCAATTACTTCATTAAATAAAGGATGAGTTAACTATCAATTTAGTTTTTCAAAGATTATTTTGTCACTAATTTAGTCCTAAAGAATTTTGTCACTAAATTAGTCTTCTAAAGATCATCTTTGTCACCAATTTGGTCCACCAAAGAACTTTATCACCAAATTTGTCCTGTAAAAGATGTGTAAGTATACCAAATTAGTCCTTAAAAGATTTAAATATATCAAATTAGTTCATGATGAAGACTAATTTGATAGACTTTTAAATCTTTGGAGGACTAATTTGATGACAAAGTTCTTTGAGGGATCAAATTGGTGACAAAGTAATCTTTGGAGGATTAATTTGGTGGCAAAATTCTTTAGAGGACCAAATTGATGATATGATAATCTTTGAAGGATCAAATTGATAGTTAACTCAATAAAGGATATTTTAGTAATGACAACATTAAATAAATAAAATACTCTAGTTATCTGATCCTTTTGTTTTATTGTTTAAGGTTTCTACACATATTAAGAAAACAATAATTAATAGGGTTGTTCATGGTTATGGCTCACCCAAGAACCAAACCAAGACCGCACTAACCCAGAAAATAATATGGGTTATCGAATCGAACCGGTTTTGCTGCATCCAAACTAGTTCAAATAGTCCAAATTGTTTTAACTGGTTAAATCTGATTCGAATCGGTATTTGAACCGAACTGAATATGAACCGGCTTTAATTTAAGGAAACGGTTTTGAGATCACTTTTGAAAATGGTTTAGGTTTAGTTTTAATCAAGGTTCATGTTTTAAGTAGTGTGGTTCGATTTAGTTAGCAATTCAATGTAGTTCTTTTAATTTTTTAACCGCCCTAATAATTACGTAGTCTTTTATGATGTTTTTGACTCAAATTCCATCACCTAAATCCTTAAATCATTTTATTTATTGTTCTTTAATACTCATTATCACTTACATTAAATGAGGGCATAAGTGAAAAAAATAGATTAGATGAGTATTAAAAAGACAAAATAATAATATTTGTAAAATAAAATTTTAAAGTTAAAAAACAAAGCGACCAGGAGGAAGTAGTTATGATTTACTTATATCTTGGACCACTATACATAATCTTTTTCAACAAGTTCCCTTGTAAAATGTCTTCATAAATATACAAAGTCAATTAATATTTTTCTCACTCTTAATAATTTATGAGATCTCTCACTTTATTATTAATTTTATTACTAAAAATTATACAAAAGGTAGCAATAAAAGATCTAAATCAATGTGTTAGTTTGTGACTTATATTCGGTTAATTTGTTTATAGTTTTACAAAAAAAAAAATTACTTTTGAAAAATAATTTATTTTATTTTCATCATATTAATATTAAAAATTGATATCACTCCAAATAAAAATGGAATGGGATCAACTTACACCGATGTAAGTTGACGACAACTCGTACACTGCGAATAACTCATTAATTAATAATTTTCTTACCAAACCGATGCGAAATTATTAGTACTTATCAAGATACTAAAAAAATTAACGTAATATATAGTTTCATAAAACATAAGAAAATATCGATCAAGTATTAATTTTAATACGAACAAACAAACTAAAATTTTTTATAATTATTTATTTATTAAAATAAATACTTATTTTATTAAATAAGTTGAAACAAACGGAATCATAATCTTAATTATTATACTTTCTTATATACTAAAAGTATATTTTCCAATTTATATATATAAAAAAATATTATTTACATCTAATTAATAGCCTATTTAGATTCTAAACACCATTTGAAATTGAATAGATATGATTACGTTTATTTATGGAGATAATCAAGTCTTGTATTTTTGAATTGATGCAAAGCCAGAAAACGGCGACAAACGCGTGGATTACATTCCTGGAATTTCCTCAACGCGCCTCGCAGATTTCCCTCTAAACGATGGTAGTTACCGCAGCAAGCAAATTCTACAATTGTGCATGAAAGGCATAAAATGTGTTCCCAATGCACAATATCTTCTCTTCACTTCCATTTATGAACTCGAGCCTCAAGCCATTGATGTCCTCAAATCACAGTTTTCCATTCCCATTTTCACTATTGGCCCCACCATACCTTATTTCAATTTTACCCTTCAAGATAATAATAATAATATTACTCATACCTACTTCAAATGGCTAGACTCTCAACCTACAAATTCCGTTCTTTACATCTCACAGGGGAGTTTTTTCTCTGTTTCGAGAGCTCAAATCGATGAGATCGCTGCTGGATTGCGTGAAAGTCAGGTTCGATTCTTGTGGATAGCACGCAACGAGACATCGAGGTTGAAAGAGTTGTGTGGGGAATTGGGACTAGTGTTGCCTTGGTGTGACCAATTGAGGGTGTTACAACATCGTGCTATTGGAGGGTTTTGGTCTCATTGTGGTTGGAATTCGACAAAGGAAGGAGTTTTTTCCGGAGTTCCGTTTTTGACCTTCCCAATAATTATGGACCAACCAATTGATAGTAAGATGATAGTGGAAGATTGGAAAGTTGGATGGAATGTGAAAGCCATGAGTAATGCTTTGGTGAAGAAAGATGAAATTGTGAGATTAGTACAGCAATTTATGGATTTGCATAGTGACATTGCAAGGGAAATTAGGGAAAGATCCAAAAAGCTTCAGCATGTGTGTCTTGGGGCAATTGAAAATGGTGGGTCAGCTGTAATTGATTTGAATGCTTTTGTTAAAGATATGATGCAGATTACAACAATGCCATAAATCAGCACTACTGGGTACTGGCAGATCAAGTGCTCATGAATTTTTTTATTTTTTATTTTTTTTTTGTTTTCTTTCTAATCAAATGTATTTCATGTCGAAATGAATTCAATTCAACTCTAAAATATCTATATTTTAGTTAGACTTTTAATAAAAAAATATTTTTCGTTCATAATATTTAAACTTAAGAACTCTTGTATAATTTGAATGGAAATATCACTGAACCAAACTTTGGTAGATCATGTGCTCTTTAATGAATCTTTTAAGGGCAATTGGAAGATTTTAACTTTTTAGATATAGTGATACTAGCTCCCTCTATAAATATCCGTTCTCAAATTTCATTTTTTTTATTGGATTAAAGTATTGTAATTTTTTCTATACACAATTGTAATATATGCAATTTTATAATTCTTTGTTAATTTCTTTTATTTTTATTCATATTATTTTATATAAACATTCAAGTGAACAATGTTTTGACTTTTTTTTGGTACATCAGAAAGAAAAACAACGTTCTGACTTTTTTTGGTACATTGAAAAGAAAAATAATGTTCTGACTTTAGTATAAGCTATCGCCTGAACCACAAAATTATTTTGGTATTACCGTGTAAATCATTCTTTTTAAGTACCCTTTAATGCCTTTATATCGCATGCTCCTCGGCTTTTAATATTTCTAAATACATTTATATAACGATCTAATTATTACATTTTAATGACAAAATAAACTTATTATTGGAAGTTGTGATTTGCAAATGCTTAGGCAGAGGATAAAGATAAAAGTTCTTATTAATTACCTTCAAATTGCTTACTAAAAAAAAAATTACCTTCAAATTATTGTGAATAATGTACTTATTTTTTATACTAGTAGATGTATTGATTTTAATATTTGAAGAATAAAATTCAAATATCATGAAACTAATTTAAAAAATATCATTAAATATGTTTTATTGGTCTTTGTAAAATTAATCGTGTATATATATATATATATATATATATATATATATATATATAGGGCCGGATGTGATACATATTAGATTCGTTTATGATTAAGAAAATTATGTATAATTTTTTTTCATTTTTTAAAATAGCAATGTTTTACTTGAAAATTTATAATTTGTTTTCTTAAATTAATAATATTCTAAAAACACCATGAAATTATGTTAGTGTTATAGGTGCAGAGCATAAGGGGGTGGTGGCGCAGTTGGCTAGCGCGTAGGTCTCAGCTTCTGAGTTATAGTAAATATTACTGTATTTGAGAAGTGCTGACTATACTTTTGTAAATTGTTTAAATCATTCAAAAATATTATCTGTTTTTTTTTTTTTTGCAAAATAGATATATTATTCTATGATAAAAAATTATTAATATTTCTTTCTTCAACTAATTATACTCTAAGCATTTAGCTAAGGTCATCAATAATTAGTCAATATAAAACTGTAAATTAATTACCAATAAAATATAAGACTATAAATTATTCAATAATATTAATTTTTTTTTTTGACATGATAAATACTCTTCTAATAAAAAATTTAATATTTATTCCTTCAATTACTACTCTCAGCATTTAAGTGAAAGTCATCATTAATTTTGAATCCTCTCTTCTTTATTTTTTTTTCTTGACTATGTTATGAGCGTGAATAAATATAACACAATGAGATTAATATTAACACAAGATCAAGTAATTTTATTAAAAAATTATGAATAAATAAATAGATAAGTTCTTTAAACATGCTAATAAGGGTTCGATTTCTAATTATTTGTATGAAATATACTTTGTTTGGAAAAGCAAAGTGCACTTCATAATCAATATAGCTTCTACACTTTTAAAAGGGATAAATTTCTTCTTATTGACATGATGATATCATTTCTAAAAAAAAAAAAATAAAAATTTAGATTAATTAAGAGAATATAAACTTTAAACAAAATATTTGTATATATTTATTATTTCATTCCAAAAATATTATTTTGCTGAGTTTATTTATAAAAAAAAAGAGTAATAAAATGATAAAACAAAACAAAAAAATGACTCTATACAATGGAAAAAATATGAATTATACTTCATGTTCACTCACAGTTCCCGGGTCTCGGCGACGGTGGTGTTCCGTTGCGTGAACCCTAATAAGAACTGTGGTGTTTACTGTGAGTATGTTACATTCGAGGGCTTCTTCGAGTTTTTATACAGTTTTGAGCTGAATTGCATAGTGTCCAGATTCATTCTAAATTAGGAAAGTATCTCATGGTATCTTAGTCTTTGATTAGGGTATCCTTGATTGAATCCTGATTGCTTGATTCTCGATCTTGTCCCCATGACTTGTCGGGTCTGATAGATACTGAGTTGACCGTTGATAATCGATCTATGACGAGTGCTTTCGAGGTCGGTCTAGCCGAGACTGGGTCTTGGATAGTCCACTTCAAATAAATTTTTGTATATTTTATCATACTTAGAAATAATTTTACTTTTACTTGCCATTGATTATATTTTTATTTGTTGGTGATCTGCCTTTGGAAGGGGTACAACAGCTAGAAACGGCGGCTATTATTAACGCCTTTATATGCTTAGAAATAGATATATGCTATAGTGTTTACCTAAAATATCTATTTTAACAAATTAATTTTATTAAAAATAAGTTTATAAAAATGATGACAACACTACTAATTTATTTGATTTTTTTAGTACGTATGAATATTTTAGTGGTTTACAACACTCTATGGTCATAAGTAGACAATAACCTCGGATTGTAGAGCGACTATAATTAAATTAATAAATTGCATTACCTACCCCAAAGTTAATGTATTAGTGAGGAATACTATAAACTAGTTATTGTGTCTGTGCGTTGCATTATTTTTATATAATATAAAATTTTAAGATTTATTTTAGAATCTAATTTAATTTTTTAAATAAATACAAAACTAAAGTTGTCAATGAAAATAAGTTAGAATAAGGTTATATCCTCCTGATAATCCTCCTAATTATCTTCATAATACTATATAAAGTATGGAATTAAATGCACTTTCAATTTTGAAAATATAAAAAACATTGAAAACATTCTTTAATAAGTAATTAGGAGAATTTTTAGGAACATAAATTAGGAGGATTTAGATAATATATATAAAATGTATATGTAAGCTGAAAATACATATTTTTCAAAACACAAAAATATATGTAAGAAACATTAAATATTTTTTAGTAGTATAAAACTATCTATTATAATTATTAAATTCAAGTGAATAATAGAACATTAAATATTCTATTCAAGTCAAATTTACATATAGATATATATAAATAGATAGATTTAGTAAAAGAATCTTTCAAATTAAGAATATTTATGTCTTGGTAGAATAAGGTCTCCTAATAAAAACAATTTATTTACAACAACAAAACCTAAAATTTCTTATTCAAATGAAACCCCTTATTTAAATTAGGCAAAATTACTATTTTCGTCCTCCAACTCTTAGGTTTGATTCAATTTTGTCCTCTAACTTTTTTTTTTTACTCATTTTAATCCTTCAACTTTTGTTTATGATTCACATTAGTCATTCGTCTAAAACTAAGGAAAAAAACTATTAAGACTAGCTACATGTCACTCTTTGAGTATTTTTAAAATAAAAAAATATCTTTTTTTTAAAAAAAAAAACCCTTAACCCTTCCTTCCCCAACCCCCACCCTCTTCCACCACCAGCAACCACCTATATCCCCCGCTGCCAGACCCAACTTCCAGCTTAGTCCCCTACACCGTACCCTTCCCACACGCAACAATTTCAACCTTGAAAATCAAAATCAAGCATCACTGAGTCAAAAATCCAAAAGCACAACACTGAATTTCTTTTTATTCTTCTTTCTTGTATGTACCTGGGTTTTTTTCTTTGCCAAGAACAGAGTAGTGAAAACAGAACAGAAAAGAAAAGTGAAGAGATTCCAAAATTGGGGTTTATTCCTCAAGCATCTCTGAGGTTGTTTCTTCCTCGTCTTTTTCTTTGCTATATGGGTTTTGGTTTTCGCCCTCGTCCCTCTCACTCTCTCACTTCTTCGGCCCTCAAAGGTTGAAGCTTTTTTCCCTTTCGAGTGTCCCAGATGAACAGAATCGATGGGGTTGGTGTGGGTTGAATTTTTCTGGGTTTGGTAAGCGATTTTGGGTGTTTTGAGTGACCCAGATGAACAAAATCGATGGGTTCGTTGAGCAATTTCGGGGATCTCGTGGGTTGACACTTTTTTCCCTTTCTAGGTTTATTAAGTGATTTTGGGGATCTTTTGAGTGAATCAGATGAACAGAATTGATGAGGTTCTTGAAGCTCTAAAATTATTCTTTTAGGTTTTTTTTGGTTTTTGATCTTTGTGTTTCTGGGATTGAAGATCTTGGATCTTTTATGAATGCGGGAAGGGGACGAGGAAGAAAAAGATGAGGAGTGGTGCTGGTGGTAGTGGGTGGTGCTTTTGAAAACTGAGGTAGTGGTGGAAGAGGAGGGAGGCGATGCAGTAGTGGTGGTGGAGGGAGGCAAGACCTTTTTTGTTCCTTCGAGACACACTTCTTCTCTCTCCAATGGTTGCCATAGTGGTAGTGTGGTGGACTGGGCTGGAGGTTAGGGTCGTCGGCGGTAGATATAGGTGGCTGCCGGTGGTGGAAGAGGGTGGGGGTTGGGGAAGGAAGGGTTAAGGGTTTTTCTTTTGAAAAAAAATAGAAAATTAGTTTTTTATTTTTAAAAACACATTATTATAATCATTTTATTCACCAACCACTCAGAGCACACACGTGGCCAGTCTTTACGGTGTTGACTTCTTTCTATTAGTTTTCAACGGATGACTTATGAAAAGGACTAACGTGAATCAGAAATAATAGTTGGAGAACTAAAATGAGTAAAAAAAAGTTAGAGGAAGAAACTGAACTAAACCCAATAGTTAAAGGGCGAAAAAAGTCATTTTGCCTTTAAATTAAGAGAATCAAGATTTTTTTAGGTATTTATAATAAGAATAATTAGTGTACAATTTTTTAATAAATTTAATAATTTATCTAGATTTATAATTTTTTTCAATTCTTATAATTTTGTTATAGGGTCTTTTATATATATACATATATAGTAATTTAGTTATTTTTTTAAAAAAAACCTCACTTGTAAAAAAGGAGAGTAATAATAAATATCAAATGTTCCAAAATTAAGAGAACAATTCATCCTACTAAAAAAACTGTGAGAATTTGGCTTTTTTTTTTGTCTAATAAATCTAGATTTCATTGATAATAGAACACCATAAAGGTCTCAAATAGAAACATTAACAAGTTATACAATAAAGACACATGCTAAGCTTAATTTGAGTGGTAATAGAGCAATATTGCAATATACAAACCGATAAAATTTTGACAAAGCAAGTACGCTAAATTTTCCTAGTACAAAGAAACCTAGAAGACAATAAAAAAATCTCCCAATGACATTGGAAAAACATATCCTAAAACACACCCAGAGGCAACTTCTGAGTGAGAAAAGTGCTCAATTTGATGCTTTTCAACAACACATGTAGCATCACACGAAAAGCTTGTGCCTTTAGCCCTAAAGCTTGTTCCTATCAAAGTGTGGAAATTTAGCCTAAAATTTGCAGAAAGGGGATCTTAACCATAAACGCAGCAACTTTGGCTCCAAAACTTGCAAAAAGAGGACTTTCAAAACGCCATTTGCCTCCTTGAAGAGCTCTACTGTGGATTTTTGAAATATTGGTAGCCGTGGGTGAATTTTGTTTACTGTCCGTGAGAATAAATAGGAGAAGAGACTTGAAGTGAAGAAAAGTCAAATCTCCTACCAAAAGGATAGATAAAACTCTTATAAAAAAGAAAGGTAAAACTTCTACCAAGAGAAAAGGTAATAGTTCAAAAGAGAAGATGCCCTCTCTCCTGAGAGGAAGCTCGTTGATAGGAAAGGGCGAGAGGCACACAAAGTCTACGAAAAAAGAGAAAACTATTCAATAAATTGTTTTTTTCTTGAATGAGTTGTTTTGTGAGAATCTACCGAAAATTTATGAATTGCTATTACTATTATACCAAAAAATTAATAAACTTTTAATTTGAAAAAAATGGTACTCTTTTCCAATCTAAAAACAAGTCACATTCTACAAGAATTCTTTGATCTTAAATGTAGGTCTTTAACTAATTTATTAATAGATGATTTTCATTTCTAACCTTTTTTATAATTTTTAAAGATTAATTAATACTCTCTCTGTCCCAAAATATAAGACCCTCTAGAGAGTTTTTGTTTGTCCCATTTTATAGGACCCTTTGAGAATGTTTGTGCACATTTAATTTTTTTTTATCATTATACCATTGCTACTCAACTAATTTTGATGAACATTAATTAAGAGAGAGGTGATAGAAAGAGATTGAAATGGTAAATTTGAAAACTAATACTTTTTTTGAGACAAATTTAATGCATTTAACTAAATTAACCACTTTTCTTAATTCCCGCAATATTGGTCTAGGGGGTCTTACATTTTGGGACGGAGGATGTAATAGATAGATGAAGATAATGGAATGAGTGAGAAAAAGATATTAATTGAATTGAAATATTTATTAACACATTATTTTAGGAGTATAGTTGAAATTTTTTTATTTTTTAAAATAAATTTAATGAGTTAACTTTCATTTGTTATTTTGAATAATTCAACTAGAAGTGACTTATCATGTGTTGTGTACCTCGGAGTCAAGGACGTCGGTCTTGCACTGGCGACGGCAAGGTGGCCTCATACTCTGGTGAGGGAGCGAGTACCTGCAAGAACATCGACGATCAAGTTAATAATGGCTAGGAATTGTAATGTGGAATTGAGTGATGCATACAATAGTTGAGGGCCGCTGAGATTAGCACCACCCCATTTGGAAAATGCACCGTTCATTTCCGGACAGTAGCATCCGGAGATACGTTTCTGGACGTTGCTGTCCGAAAAAACAAGGATGATTTGCTTTTCATTTTCATTATTTTATAAATTCTGGATACTACTGTTCGGAAAGTGTTGTGTCATTTCCAAGTGGGGTGGTGTTAATCCCAACAACCTAGTTGAGTGTGTCTCCCAATGTTGGAGAATGGGATTAGCACCATTTTATATGTAAGAATCATAAATTTATATATAAAAAGGATGGTGTCACTCCCAATAAAAGTGATGCTAATCTCATACACCCCCAATGTTTTATATGGTTCGGCTAGAGTTGAATCTTCTTTTGTTGGGCCTTTCGGGGTTAGGTCCATCATCTTGTTCTAAAACCTCTCCCAGACATATATGGACCTCCGGTCATGTGGAGATGCTGGTCCACGACATCATGAAAAAGTAAGGGTAGATGAGATTAACACCATCGGAGTGACACCATCTTTTTTATTATATAAATTTATAATTTTTACATATAAAAAGGATGGTGTCATTCTTAATAGAAATGATGTTATTCCCATCCTCCAAAAATAAGCTTTACACACGTACATACTTTGGCTGTTACACTTATTCATGATTAGGGTCAATGAGCCATTGACTGAATTTGGACCACAATTCCATTCATGGTAATTTCACATCAAGATAATAACTCCACTAATACCAGAATTAGGAATTCTTGAACTTTTTACTCTTAGCCTCCAATATACTAATCTGTAATTATAAAAGCACTTCCCTTGAACCTTTTCAAGTTACATTACTATCCCAAACACTGATATTTCATTTCCCTCGAAAGCCCAATTCCGGTTCCACCAACCATGACGACGCACGTGATGGCGGTGCCATACCCGGGTCGAGGTCACGTGAACCCCATGATGAACCTCAGCAAGCAACTGGCGTCCATGAATTCCGGCATCGTCGTAACCTTCGTGGTCACCGAAGAATGGCTCGGCTTCATCCACGCCGATCCCAAGCCCGACAACATCCGATTCGCCACTATCCCGAACGTTATTCCCTCCGAAGAGGGTCGAGCCAACGACTTCGTTGGCTTCCTTGGCGCCGTTATGACGGAGATGGAAGCCCCTTTTGAGAAACTACTCGACCGTCTTGAAACGCCGCCAACGATTATTATATACGACACTTTCGTGTTCTGGGCTGTTCGCGTTGCGAATCGAAGAAACATTCCAGCGGCGTCGTTTTTCCCCATGTCGGCGTCGTTTTTCGCCGTGCTCAAACACTACCGTCTGCTCGAGCGAAATGGTCACTACCCTGTAAACGTGTCAGGTCAGTTACAATTTTTTCTATCAATCCTTACTAATTTACTAGTTTATTATTAATTAATTAGTACTCTTTGATTGATTCCCCTAGCAATCTCGCCTGGAAAATTAATACTACTATCTAACAATGTGCATTTTTTTTTTTTTAACATTTCGAAAAGAAAAATGAACATTGTTTTGGGGTCAAAATACTTTTTGTTCTTATATAAGTTTTGTTTTGGTATTTTAATTTTTTTAGCTTTATTTTGGTTTTTAACTCTGTATTTTGATCTAAATTAATTCTTATTGTGTGTGACATTATTGGACCAAAATAAAGAGTGATTAAGAAATCAAAATAAACCTAAAAAAAAACAAGAGATCAAAACCAAACTTAAATAAAAAGTTAAGGAACTAAAATAATATTTTAGTGTAATTTTAGAAATGAAATTATTATTGATTATAATTCTAGTAGTAAATATTTATATCCCAAAAAATTCTACTAGTAAATATGTTTTACTCAATGTGGCACTGGCATCAATTCATCATTTCTCAGATTAAATCTTAAGATTGCAAGGTCGAATTTTTAATCTCTATTTTTTATTTTTTATAAAAAAACCATATTAGTCACGTGTTTTACAAAACAAAGGTCACTTTTGGTTATTTTTCATTTAATTTTATAAAGTTGTCGGTGGTCAAAAGATGGGTGAGACTATTGCCGTCACATCATTTTTAAAATATATCACATGTAATTTTTTCTTTTTAAAATTAGTGTGTTTGGTTTTTAGTTTTGAAGATTAAAAGTACTTTTAAGTTGGTCAAATTGAAAAAAGTTTTGTTTGATTTTTAGTTGAACCAAATTAGGCCAATTAGCTTTTGGCTCCAAAAGTACTT
Source organism: Cyamopsis tetragonoloba (assembly GCA_037177725.1). NCBI lineage: Eukaryota > Viridiplantae > Streptophyta > Magnoliopsida > Fabales > Fabaceae > Cyamopsis > Cyamopsis tetragonoloba. Next base: position 69,318,510 of record CM074119.1, read on the forward strand.
TCTCCCAACTTGGCTTATGAGTCTCTTTTGGGTTGAGAAAATTTGGGTTTACAAAATGTTAGTCCCCGAAAGTATTTTCAACATTCTATCCAAACAATACTTAACATTATTTTAGCTAAAAGTATCTAAACATTAACTCCATTGTGAAAACTGACTTTTACCCAACCGACTTTCACTCAACTTACTTTTAACTCAAGTTACTCTCACTTAACGGAAATTCAAACACACTTACTCTCCTATCAAATTTATAAAATTGGGCGAAACCGAGTTTATAAATCCGGTTCATTGCAAAATAAGACATGCACCACACATAAAAGTCAAATGAATTTATAAACCTAGTCGGAATTGGATTTGAAAATCTGGTCTGAATCATATTTGAAAACCTGGTCGGAATCAGATTTAAAAATCCGATTGGAGCTAAATTTAAAATACAATATTATTAAAAATGTTGTGTTGTAATTATTAAAAAATTGTGTTAGAAAATTACTAAGAAAAATGTTGCGTCGTAAATAATAAATACATAATTATATAAATACATAATTAATAAAATGACATTATAATTCAAATCTGGTTTTCGTTGAATTTCTAAATTTGGTTTTATTAATTATGTTTATTATTTACAAATAGTTATTGTTTTTTAGTGTTCTAGTACAGCTGGCAAGGACATGCATGTGTGAGTGTATGGTACAGAGTTCAATCTCTGATTTAGTAATTTCCTTACAAACCAAAAAAAAGATATTGTTTTTTAGTAAGCTTTTTTATAATATAATTTTTTAACAACATTGTAATTTTAAATTTGATATCAACCATATTTTTAAATCTGGTATCAATCATATTTGTAAATCTAATTTTAACTACATTTTTAAATTTGATTTTAACCGGATTTGTAAATTCGGTTTCGTCCAAATTTATAAATCTAATTAGTGGACAATTTTTCAACCGCACGATATACTTTGAAAATATTATAGTGGCAAACTGACAATAGTGATTAGTGTCACTCTCCAAAGATTTAAAATGACTGTTATTTTATAAAGATTTTAAAAATTTTGAGAACTAAAATGTCTATTCTAACCCTAACAATCTCGACTATTAATTTGGGGTCTATTCCTTGTGTGATGTTAACTTACATAATTGTAACAGAAGACGGTGAGAAGCGCGTGAATTATATTCCGGGAAATACATCAATTCGTTTGGCAGATTTTCCCCTAAACGACGCAAGCTGGCACACCCAAAAAGTGTTGGAATTGACTTTGAATGTCATGGCATGGGTGGAAAAAGCACAATATCTGTTATTTCCTACAATATATGAGCTTGAACCCAGAGCAATTGATGCGTTGAAATCAGAATTTTCCATACCAATTTACACAATTGGCCCTACCATACCTTACCTAACCACCAACCATATCTACCATGACTATTTCCATTGGTTAGACAACCAACCCTCTAGCTCAGTGCTATACATTTCACAAGGTAGCTTTCTTTCGGTCTCTAGTGCCCAAATTGACGAAATGGCAGCCGGGTTGTGTGAAAGTCGGGTTCGATTCTTGTGGATAGTGCGCAGAGAAACATCGAGGTTGAAAGAGACATGTGGGGAAATGGGACTAGTGTTACCTTGGTGTGACCAATTGAGGGTGTTACAACATCGTGCTATTGGAGGGTTTTGGTCTCATTGTGGTTGGAATTCCACTAGAGAAGGTGTTTTTTGTGGCATTCCTTTTCTTACATGGCCAATCTTGATGGATCAATCTTTGAATAGTAAGTTCATAGTAGAGGATTGGAAGATTGGATGGAGGGTGAAGAAAGAGGTTAAAGAGGACATTTTAATCACAAAAGATGAAATTGCTAGCCTTGTTAGAAAATTTATGGATTTGGATAGTGATGAAGGAAGAGAGATGACGAATAGAGCGAAGGAGCTCCAGAAGATTTGTCAGAATGCAACTGCAAGTGGTGGGTCATCTGAGACTAATATGAATGTGTTTCTTCGTCGTATAGCATAGAATTGTAAGTCGTAATATTTGATCTATTGTCTCATTTTAATCCTACAATTATCTTTTATTAATTTCTTAATGCTCGATTTTGAATTTGTATCTTGATCGTGAAAACCTATATTCACTGATCATCATGTTTTGTATCTATTGAAAACGTTATATGTTTCAACCATTATTGTTATTGATTTAGTACCTTTTCTTAAAAAAAATTATAGAGTTCATTTTTTATCTATTGTGCTACCTTTGTGCTGTATATATGAAATGACAAATGATATTTAGTATCTTAAAAATATTATTTAAGAATTTAAATGTAGTAAAAAAATATTTGAATGTGTAGTTTTTTTAATTCTCAATAGACGAAACAATGTGCTCTTATGATTATTTTTCTACTTCTAATAACCTTAACTAGTACTCTTAATTGATACTAATTTCACACAAACCTATAAAACATATTTATTGATATTTTTTTTTTCAATTAATAGAGTGATGAATTTAATTTTTATTTTAAAAAAATTTATGTAATGCATCTACTCACTCAACAAATGATAAGTTATTCATGGTAAATTAAAAGAAAAACTTTTATATTTTCTTAGTAATTAACACAGCTAAAAAATGTATTAAATTTTTTATAATTTAAACCAAAAAAATATCATTTTTTTGTGTCTCTTATAGTTTTTCTTTAATTTTTTATAAGTGAAAGTCTATTACTGAAAATTCGAATCAGAAGCGGCTAGTTTAAATAACTCTCAAGCCCCATATGATATTTTTCCCGCTATTTGTTTACAGCTGAAAGCTTAAAAGCATTCAAATGTTTACACGAAGATAATACTAAAATTAGTATTAGCAAAAGAAAATGATATATGTTTCTATTTAATTATATGATAAAATATAATAACTACTACATTCTTTACTCTATTAATTAAACATTCGATATTATTAGTAAAGGTTTTGATATTTCTTGGCATAGTCAATATTTTAATCTATTGAAACAATTTTCAAAATATATTTTTCAAATTTTAGGAGTCTGATCTATTTAAGATATCAGTCTTTTATTCCAAATTCACAAAGTTCAGACAAGTATTTTTCTCATCACACATGTTTCTTAGAAGATCACGTATTTTTATTTAATTTTTTTAAAAATTGTCCCTCGCTTAAATTTTGAGAATCTGTAAATTACAAGTTCTCAGATTCTCAAAATTCACAATCCGTCCTCTCATAAATTCTCAAAATCTAAGCAGAAGAACAGATTTTCAAAATCTATTTCTTTTAAGTGTGGTGAACACTATTTCACTCAGATTCTCAATATTGAAGCAAGGGATATTTTAAAAAAAAATGTGTGGTGTCCATAAAACTATGTGTGGTGGGGAAAGTGATTGTCCAAAGTTCTAGCCTCATTTGGTGCAACTAGCAAAAAAACCCATATGTTGATCACAACAAAAATGGGTGATGCGCCTACGAAAAGTGGGCCTCATGTCAGCATAGAAAAACGAAGTGGTGCACCTAGCAAAAAGAGTAACAATAATAATAATATGTCCTTCATAACTAAAAGGGATGGTGCAATCAGCAAAAAAGACTATCTTGATCCATAAAAGCATATGTTGGCCAAAAGGACCGTCCCAATTTCTTTGAAGACCATCTCGGTCCAGGAAAAGACTATGCCAGTAAAAATTAAAATAAAATAACTACAATCCTTTAGCTAAGGAGCATGCAATGTTCTAAATATTTTAGAATTGGTTTTCTAAGAAAGTTGTTTTTTCTTAGGTTGGTACGAGGTGGAAATGTGGACATATAAAGCTTTTTTATACGCAGCCTACTATTCTTGGTGCAAGGTATAATCTACCTCAGTATATATGCTCCATGCTCAATGTTTATATAAAAATAATTATATATGACATTGTATGGTAGAGTTACCTTAATATGATCTGCCAGCATTCATGATATTGTCTATTCAACGTCTGCTTGTTAAAATACACAAATACATGATATTGTCTGTTCTATACTTGCTCCATATTATTATATGCTAGTATCTAAAGGATATTTGTCGGCATAATACCTGCTTAATATTTGCCTTGTGATATTATATATTAGTATACAATGTTATCTGCACAATTATTATATTCATAATATTATATGCTCAATGACCAATGTGTATGGATGATAAGTGGCAAGACCACCATGAATATTACGTTGATCAACTATATATCAGTAATAGACCTGTGTTTGTCCTTGTAAACCGGTGAAAACGAGATCATGGTTGAAATTCCAAAGAAAAAATTCTTAAAAAAGAGAAGAAAGCAATATCATGGATGAAAGCCCAAAAGGCCAAAGCCTTAGAAATAAGATAAAAACAGATAATGGTTGAAATGCCAAAAGGACTAAGTCCTGGAAAATAAATAAACGTGATATGATGGTTGAAATTCCAAGAGGCTAAATTTCTAGAAAATAAATAGATGACATCACGAAAGATAATGAAATTCTGCTCGAAGCATTGAGCAACTTCCCTTAAATGTTGCTGATCGTTATCCAAACTCATTATTTCGGGACGAACGTTGCGTACAACTATGGATTATGAGTTTACCTATATTCATGGTACAAACTGAGATAGGATTTCGAGTTCCAAATTTATGTAATCTCGAAAAAACCAAGCTACGCAATACAAGCGTAAGTACCGAGATATGACTTAGAGTCCCAAATTCATGATATCTCGAAAAACATTTATATGAACGACATAAGAATAATTTCCTAAGGATTTATGATCCCTTAATCAATATCCCGAGATGCAAGACAGATTGGAAAAAGATCATTCGAGATCGGGGCCTCTTCGCCTAACACATTTGCGGAACTAAAGCATATGAGACTCATGCCGCTATCAAGTCTTTGAACATTACCTTCAAAGCTCTCAAACAATCAGGGTTTCATATCCCAAGATTATATCGTAATAAGACGATTAGGGTTTCATACCCTAGATATCAGACCCCAGTAAGTAAAAGTTAAAGGAAAGAATTGCGGCTAAACCAATACTTAGTCAAAATAGACTACTAGAAAGTGTTTAAAGCTTAAACATTAAAGATAAAGTGTTTACTGCTTACAAATGAGAATACAAATTTACTTACAAATTAGAATAAAACAATTACAGAAAGACAAAGAGTAATAATAAAGTCATCCTGTCGGGTTCGGTTGCTCGACATCCCCTCCAGCATTCCCGGATTCCCGAGCTCCTTCGTCAACCCCACCAGCATCTTCCTCAACCATCTCCTCACCGTCTGCTTGAAGGATGGAGTATGGGATGAATGGGATGAAGGTTTTCAAATCCGGGTTTTACAGATTAATTGGGACAGAGTTCTCTGTGTCATATACATCCGTTAGTGTATTCTCAAAAATCACGTGATCTGAGCTCACTACCTTTAGATTGAAATCCATCCTTATATTAAGATGCATCTTAGCCTCACCGACATGTCAACCTCACTGCCATCTTCTTCAGCAACCTCGGAAGGTGCAACACTAGCCAAATTGTAAAGGGAAAAAAGAATCAAAGGTGATCACGCCAGGACCATTCTAGTTAACTGGGACCACGTTGTCGGGATTGTTAGTATACAAGGTACCCTCGACGAGTGCGTAGTCCAGACTAACCCACTTAAGGCTAAAGCACAACCTGGGATTGGCGTAGAGAATCTGTTGCATGTAGTTGTAGAAAGCATCATAATTTGATCCGACAAACTCCTTATGGAGATCTTTAACCTTCTTAGTTTCCGTCTCGGTAACACAAGCTTGAATTACCAAAAGTTTATCTACTTGATGGTTGTTACTATCGTTTGGTCCTTAAAGTTAATTCACTCTTTATGCGACCCAAACATTACGGATCTTTATCCTGACGCTTCATCTCTAAAAAACTAATTTATCAAATGTTGCGGGTCTTCACTATGATGATTATATGAGATGGATGCTAAATCCAGCTCGAGAAAGTATTTTCGCAAATGTCGTGGATTTTTATCCCAACATGGCGTCGCGGGTTTTTACCCCGATATAGCATCACGATTGATCACATAGCACAAATCATAGAAATAGCTCCTAAATGCTTCTTAGTTCCGAACACTCAATATGATTTCAGATGAAGGCCAGACTCCGCCAATGGGCCTCTTTCATCCGACCTCGCGAATCTTAATCCTGGAGAATTCCTCTATCTGTTTCCACAAATCTTAATCCTGTAGAACTCCTATATCTTATTTTGTACTTCAAATAAAGAAAGTCTTATTGATGTTGACTAAGGATAAAAATAAAATAAGTTAAAAACATATGTATCGAATTGGCTTTGTTAAAATGAAACTAGGTCGAACAACAATTTCGACATACACTTTAAATTAAATTACAACCAAAGGAAGGTCAAATCACAATTCATTTAACATGTCAAGTTTGGATCAAGTCAAAAGCATGTATAGAACTTGACATTGGTCAGAATCACAATATGAATTTGACATTAGTGTTACTAAGTAAAAGTGAGCAATTTGACCAAGCATGGCAATTGAAGAAATTTTATGACCAAGGCTATTAGATAAGTGAATAGGTCGAACATGCATGAAGTCAAGTTAGGAATGAAGAAAATTTATGTAAATTAATAAAGAATGAAGTTAATTATATGCAGAAACCCTTAATAAAGGATACATGTCAGATTCTCGGATCACATGAAGTAAATTTAGCAGCGTCTATGCAGTTTCCACAAAGAAGGCAGAGACATATGGTGAAGGTAGAACAAAGAACAAGGAATAAAGAACTAGTAATTATTTTATTTTGAACAATAATACTAGAAACTAACAAATTTTTAGTAAATAATATTTTTGCGTAGGTGAATGTTTTATTGGCATAGAAATAACTCTGTCTCTCCTCCTTGTCCTATCATTCTAATAAATTTTTTTATAGATCTCTTTACTCATAAGTGTCATCTATCTTTCAAACGATAAATGTTTAGGGGAAGATATAAGACATTTATAAAGATTAAGTGAGTTAAATGGATAGAAGATTTATAGAATGGTTTAATACAAAAATTTAACATTTTTTTATTCCTTTAAATAACTCTTTTTGAGTAAACCTCCAAATTAGTCCCTGAGATTGTAGGGGTCATGCAGATTAATCCCTGAGATTATGAAAACCTTAAATTAGTCCCCGACTTTGCAAAAAATCATTTATTTTAGTCATTTTCTACTTAGTTTTTTAAAGTCATTTAATAGGTAAAAAAATTAAAATGCATGTCGTTTTGCAAAGTCATAAACTAATTTGAGATTTTCATAATCTCAGAGACTAATCTGCATGACACCTACAATCTCAGGACCAATTTAAAAGTTTACTCAACTTTTTTTTTTTGGTAAAACATGTGTTTTCATAGCCTCTTTAATTTTCTTACCTTTTGTTATTTTTGTCAAGCATCGCCTAGCACGTGTTAAGACCAGAAATATGAATTCTAATACAAAACGATTCTTACTTCTCACGATCTCCTAACTCTATTATAAAAAAGCACTTCCCATTTGACGCACTTACGCTCACTTCATTTTTCACTTTTCCAAGCACGGTCATCATGTCCATGGAGCACCCAATTCCAGTTTCACCAACCACCACCGCGCACGTGGTAGCCGTGCCATACCCAGGTCGAGGTCACGTGAACGCCATGATGAACCTCAGCAAGCAAATTGTGTCCAAGAATTCCAGCATCGTCGTAACCTTCGTAGTCACCGAAGAATGGTTTGGATTCATCCACTCCGAACCAAACAAACCCCACAACATTCGATTCGCCACCATCCCCAACGTTATTCCCTCCGAAGAGGGTCGAGCCAACGACTTCGTTAGCTTCGTTGACGCCGTTATGACGGAGATGGAAGCCCCTTTTGATCAACTACTCGACCGTCTTGAAACGCCGCCAACAATTATTATAAACGACACTTTCTTGTTCTGGGCTGTTCGCGTTGCGAATCGAAGAAACATTCCAGTGGCGTCGTTTTTTCCCATGTCCGCGTCGTTTTTCGCCGTGCTCAAACACTACCATCTGCTCGAGCAAAATGGTCACTACCCCGTAAACGTCTCAGGTCAGCACAACTTCCATTGGCCAAAAGGGTTTCAATTTAATAAATAATAATAAGAAGGATTTTTCTAACCTGTGTAATATTGCACAGATTAAGCTTTTCAAAGTGGAAATAATAGTGAATAATGAATGCACGTTAAAATATCACGCAATTAATTTTTTTTTTCCATAAAACACTTTTCCTTTGAGAAGCTTAACCTGTGCAATATTACACAGGTTAGAAAAGTCTTAATAACAATAATTATTCTTTCTGTTCTTATTTATAAATTACTTTTAATTAATCTATATTTTTTTAAAAAAAAAATTAGTCAGTGATACTGTAATTAACAAAATTTATATTGGCTTTTTAAGATTATTTTTATTTAATTTTTTAAGTTTTAACAATCTTTCTATTCATATTTTCTATTCAATTTAATTGAAATAAAACTATTAATTGATACCATTATTAAAAATTATAAAATTATTAAATATTAAAAAGAATATATGAAAAAAAATATTTAATAAATTTCACTTACTTTAAAAAGTAACTTATAAATAAAAAAATAATAAAAATTAAATGATAACTTGTAAATAAAAAAAAGGGAGTATTAAATATTAATTAATTTATTAAAACTTGTTTATCCGGAAACTCATTTTATTTATAATAAGAACTACACAATATAATTTTATAGGAGTAATTAATATGGACAATGGACCAAACTAAAGAGAGAAGTTTTATAAAGACAAAATTTAAAAAGACCTTATTTAATTGAGATGAAGAACATATTTAACCTATATCTCGGTGAATATTTTTTGTTCGGTCAAATTATAATAATTGATCAATTTAGTTTTTAATAAGAAAACTCAGTAGTTCTTAAAATTGAACCTGTCGATCAATCAATTCTTTAAAATATTAAAATTAAATTAATTTTATTCTTAATTAAATTTGAGGATATTAAATTAATAACATATTTTTAACCAATTTGTAGAGATAGATAGACTTAATTAATGTTACGATAAAATGGATTGTATTAGGACTTAAGCACGTGAAGAGAGTGCAACTCAAAAGACTAGTTAATTAAGTGGAAGAGCTTCAAGGCTTAATACCACATTGAGTTTTCTATTATACTCAATGTGAGACTCCTAACATTGCCGCTCCCTTTAAAGGTCGAAATCCACGGCAGCTTCACTCTATCGACACAACCCGGTAGCCCTTTAGGAGAGCTCAACCTAAAAGACTAGTCCATTAAGTAGGAGAACCTCAAGACTTAAGTTTATTCTACTAAACGTGAGACTCCTAACAGATTGTCTTTTAGAATTTTAAATATTAAAATTTTAATCTCATCGTAAACTAGATTAATTTGTTATTGGTGATTGTGAATTTTGCACATTTTCATCGCAATTTCATTAATCAATTGTGATATTTTTTATATGAAAAATGTTAAATCTTTTTATTTTCTTAATTTTAACTTTAACTATTGTCATTTATTTTTTTATTAAATAATTACATTTTATAATAATAAATGACAATTGTGTAAATAAAAAAATTCATAGAAAGATATAATATTTCTCCTTTTATATAAAGGAAGCACCACGATTTAAAACAAATTTGAATATTGAATCTTAAGCTTACTGTATAAACTCCTCGCAACTAGTAACATTTGTGTTGCGTATTCATTGTGATATTTGAACTTTTTATGTAAATTTAATTTGATCTTAATTTACATGATTACAACAAGAATAACGCTAAATTCTGTTATTAAATTTTCTTAAAAATGTTTTTATTCACTTAATTTTTATAAGTATCATTTATCTTTTAAAAAGTAAATATTCAATAGAAGATAAAAAACACGTGTTAAAATTAAGTAAATATAAAGATTTATAAGAAGATTTAATATAAAGATTTAACATTTTTCTTACTAAACAAAAGATGGTGAGAAGCGCGTGGATTATATTCCGGGGAACACATCAATTCGCTTGGGAGATTTCCCCCTTAACAACGGAAACTTCAGCAGCCGTAAATTGTTGGAATTGAGCTTGGATGATATAGCATGGGTGGAAAAATCACAATATCTATTATTCCCTTCAATAAATGAGCTTGAACCCAACGCAATAGATGTTTTAAAATCAGAATTTTCTATACCCATTTACACAATTGGCCCTACCATACCTTATTTATCTACCAACAACCATATTGATCATGACTATTTTCATTGGCTAGACAACCAACCCTCTAGCTCAGTGCTATACATTTCACAAGGTAGCTTTCTTTCTGTTTCTAGTGCCCAAATTGATGAAATCGCAGCCGGGTTGCGCGAAAGTCGAGTTCGATTCTTGTGGATAGCACGCGGAGAGACATCCAGGTTGAAAGAGACATGTGGGGAATGGGGACTAGTGTTGCCTTGGTGTGACCAATTGAGAGTTTTGCAACATCAAGCTATAGGGGGATTTTGGTCTCATTGTGGGTGGAATTCCACTAGAGAAGGTATTTTTTGTGGCATTCCTTTTCTTACGTCGCCAATCTTGATGGACCAACCGTTGAATAGTAAGTTCATAGTAGAGGATTGGAAGGTTGGGTGGAGGGTGAAGAAAGAAGTTAAAGAGGACATTTTAATCACAAAAGATGAAATTGCTAGCATTGTTAGAAAATTTATGGATTTGGATAATGATGAAGGAAGAGACATGAGGAATAGAGCAAAGGAGCTTCAGAAGATTTGTCAAAATGCAATTTCAAGCAATGGGTCATCTGAGATTAATATGAATGTGTTTCTTTGTCAGATATTAGAGAGTGTCAAACCGTAATGTATGATTAATATATATTTTATATTGACTTATTTTAATCTTAAAATAATTTAGTATCTTATAGACTCTAGAGTAGTGGTGGATTAGTTATGTAAAACTTTTTCTATAAAGGGATTGGTTATGTAATTGGAGTATCTTAATCGTGATAAATTCATCGAGTTTATGCAATTAGTTTATGCAATTCATTTTTCATTCGTTTTATATAGTTTTATTATTACATGTTATCAAGTTTTTTTTCACCGCATGATTAGTACCCATAAGAATCTCTTTGGGACTTGTCCATACCTGTAGGCATTGTTTTGGACATTTTTTTTGGAATACTTTGGACGAATGAATAAAGCATTTCATTTCATTAAACATAAAAAGGGCAAAGCCCATTGGAGAGCGGGAAGAATCCGAATACATAAAAAGGGCTAAGCTAAATTTTTTTTTAAATAAAAGAATAAAAAAGGACGAAATAAAAGAAAAAGTTAACTATCAATTTAGTCCTTCAAACATTATTTTGTCACCAATTTAGTCCCCCAATAAATTTTGTCACCAAATTAGTCCTCTAAAGTTCATCTTTGTCACCAATTTGGTCCACCAAACAACTTTGTCACCAAATTAGTCCTCCAAAGATGTGTAAGTATACTAAATTAGTCTTTTAAAGATTTAAATATATCAAATTGGTCCATGATAAAGGACTAATTTGGTGACAAAATTATTTGGGGAATCAAATTGGTGACAAGGTAATCTTTGGGGGACTAATTTGGTGGAAAAATTCTTTAGAGGACCAAATTGATGACATGATAATCTTTGGAGGACCAAATTGATAGTTAACTCTAAAAGAAACAAAGAACTAGAAACTTCTAGAAACCCACTAGAGCCAAACCATTTATACATGAATTCTATATTTTAAAGTATAAATTTTAAATTTTTAATATATACCAATTTAACCAATGACTCTTGAGTTGACTGAGTTACTTATCAACCAGTACTATGGTCGAATTGATGGCCGAATCGAGTTTAATAATACTGATATATACGACTGTGCTAATACTCATGTTAGTATTTATTTATTCGCTTGATTATATTAATCATATTGTAACTTAATAACACAAATTATTTATTATTCTTTTAAAAAAAATAGAGATTATTTTTTGTGTACACACAAAATAGATAACTGAAATTTAAAATTATTTAAAATGATGGAAGGTTTAAAATAAGTTTGAATTTAAAATTCGAACATGAGATAAGAAATATATATCAATTGGTATTTATTTCATCAAATAAATTTAGGTAATAATCTACAATAAATTTTCAGATAAATTTTCAATGAAAACATATTTGAATTATAGATTTTCGATTGTTGTATAAAAAAAAAATTAAATCTAAAAATTAAATGTTTTAAAAATGAATTGAGTTTTTAACTTAAAAATCCAATGTAAATTTTGATTGTTTTATCTTTAAATTAGTTATAATTATTTTTTATAAAATAAATATTAAAAATTATGAGAGAACGACGCATGTGGTGATAATTTTCATATAAAAACTAGAAATAGATAAAAGAAAAAATATAATAAGTAGAATAATAGACAACACAGCATAATTTTTAAAAGGCTTAAATATGATTTTGGTCTTCTTAAAATAGGGTTAATTTTGTTTTAGTTCATGTAAATTTTTTTTTTTCTTAACATTTGCAAAAAATGATTGGTTTTAGTCTTTAAAACACATTGACCAATTTTAAGTCAAACAAGCCTTAGTTTAATTAGTCTCTGGTGTCAATTTGGTCTGTTAATTACTCACGTAACTAACGTTTCTGTCACACCAGTTTGCCGCATCTGCGAGTTTGTCCCTTCATTATCTTTAAAAACGGTTTTTAATATTGAAGTAGCAATCTGTCGGGACAAAAATATCGGTTAACTGCTATATAGTTGATGTTTCTATCATGCCAATCTGTCACATTTGCAAGTTCAAAACCCTCTTAATATTAAAAACTATTTATAATACTGATGTGATAGCTTGACAAGCTAAAAACGGTAGTTTTATAAGGCATGTTTGGGCTCAAATTCATTAATTAAGAGTAGAGACTAAAACCAATCAATTTCCCCAAATATTAGGACCAATGACAAAAATAAAAAATAAAAAATTCAGGGACTAAAATTATATTGTCCTTATTTTACGAGGACAAAACATATTTAAATCTTTTTAAAATTATATAAAAAGTGACATATCTGTGTGAGTTAAATCTTTAAATTAGAAGGAGAAGACTTGCAACCCACTAGGATAAATTTAAGTAGTATAACTTTATACTTAATTAACACTACTGTCACTCATCTTTATTTATTATCATTTTTTTAATAATTTTTAATTAAATTATATTTTTATAATTAATAAAATTTAAGTGTTAATATATAAATATTATTAAAATAATAAATTATGAGTGATAATGAACTAAAAGGATAATAAATTAAGAGTGACAATAAATTAAAATGAGTGACAATAATCGTTTTTTTTTTAAAAATTAAAATAGAGAAAAATTAAATGCTATCTATAGGGGTGATTTGGTCTAGTACGATGGGTCGTCTCGACCTGAGCCATTCGGATAGGGTTTTAACGCGTTCTTTTTTAAAATGGACATCAACTCGTGTCTTTTTATCTAATCTGGTGTTAATTTAGGATGGAATCGAGTCAATGCCCGAGTCATCCTAATTCGGCCCGATGCATATATTATTTAATTAATAATTATATTATATTATATAAATTTAATAATTACTTATAATTCCTTTTACTTTTATAGGCACCTAAATTTTCAGGGCTATGTTATAAATTTTTTCACAACCATATTAATAAAGCATAGAAATTTTCATAGTCAAACTATGAACATTTTCACACACATATTCATAATCCATAAACACAAACTTTCAAGGCAAGTTATGAAAATTTTCACAGGCATAAAAAATTCACAACCAAAGTAAAAATTTTCACAGTTATATTGGTCCACTTTAAAATTAAAGATGTTGATAAAACAAAAATCTTAAATAAATTAAGAACTGTCTATCCTTTTTTTTTTCTTTCTAATTCATAAAAAAATACATTAATTGAAAATTGAACTCCTATATATTTACCAACTAAATTACATAACTGACTAACTCTTTTTTTTTTGAGGTTATAATTAAAAAAAATAGTTAATATTATTATTGGAGTTATAAAGTGATAAATAATTTAAAAAAAAATTAAAATGATTAAAACGATAAATATAATAAAACAGAGCGAATACGAAACTATTTAATTTAGATTTTAGTAAAATAAAAAAGTGAGAAAACAGATCTACCGAGATAAATATTAATGATTCAAGAGTATGAATATTTTTAACTTTGAAAACGAAATCCAAAACTAACTGGCCGCGAGAGAAAAGAAACACGGATACCAAATGCTTGGCTGAGGAGCTTTCTGTTCTGTTCAGTTCTGTGTCACACACAACTCTGTTTTCCTTTGCTTTGCTTTCAAGTTATTGTAATTGAGATTGAAATTCAGAGAGAGAGAGAAAGAGTAATGGAATCAACATAACAGAACAGATGATGATGGCAGCATCACTCTGTCTCAACTCATTACCACTCCCTCCACCATCTTCTCTTCCTCCCAAGCTCACTCAATCTAATTCTCTTTCTTCTTCTTCTTTGCTTCTTGAAAACAACAACAACAATAATCATCGCTTAGAAGGTTCCTTAAAACCCATTGTTGTCACCGGTGACCCTCCAACTTTCGTTTCTGCTCCTGGTCGCAGAATTCTTGCTGGTTTGTTTTTTCCTTACCCCCCGTTTGTTTAAAGTAATTGAGAAGGAAAATTGAGTTTTTTTTTTTTTTTTAATTTTCTATTAAAGTTCCAAACAATTGTTGTGGGATAATACTTTAGTTGACTAGAGTAGTAGAGTGATAGAATCAGTAATCAGTAAAGCAGTAATACTAAAATTTGATATTTTTTAGCTGATCACTTGCAATAATATTCATTTGCATGATCAAAATGTGGATCATGTATAAACAAAGTCAAGATTTGAAGTATGTGGTCTTGCATTTCAACTTCTACTTGACACTACCCAATAGATTTTTTTATAGGCGAAAGTTCATCCTCAGGGTTCGGGTCGTAATCAATTTAATTAAGCACTTGTACAATAATTAATTTTACTAACATAACTTTAAAAGAGTTTATCTTAATCCGAAAGCTAATTGAAATAATATAAAAGAGCATTGTATAGGCTCCTTCAGATGCCTCCTATGGCTAAATGAACTTTTCTTTTTTGAAAGATTTTTTTTTTAATAAATGTAGTTTAATGATTCTTCAGGTTGAATTTGACATGAAGTGTTCTTGACCGCTTACAAATTGATGAGAAAATCTGTGTGCCGGCTTTGTTTTTGGAATATTTATTATGAAATCCCTGGCACATCTCTCTGTCTTTAGTATTTAAGATTTCTTGATGATGCATCCACAAATGCACTTCTTTGCTGATTAATACTAGTTGTTTTTGTTGACTTTTATATGCCATATGGATAATTATTTTGTCCTGTGATTACTGATTCAATTCACTATCTTGATTATGTTCTTACTAATAATTTTCAGACCTAGTTTCAATTTTTAATTGCATACTGTGTGTCTTTTATATATCTTATTGAAGCTAATTTTCTTGAATAGTTGGAGATCTACATGGAGATCTTAAGCAAGCTAGGTCTGCACTTGAAATGGCTGGTGTATTGAGCTCTGATGGTCAAGACTTATGGACTGGTGGAGAAACTGTATGCTTCTCATTTCCCAAATAGAATTGCTTTTAGATGTAATTGGAATTGGAACTAACAGCCTCTATTTATACTATTTAATGTGGTAAATTTGTTGAAAGGGCTAAGATTATGGAATTCTCAAACTTGTAAAAATGGAACAATTTAACACATGACAATTTACTTTTGGACCATGTACTAGGTGCTGGTTCAGCTCGGAGATATTCTAGATCGAGGTGAAGATGAAATTGCTATCTTGTCCTTGCTGCAATCACTGGATAAACAGGCAAAAGCGGAAGGTGGAGCTGTGTTTCAGGTTTGTCTTTTGTGACTTTTTAACTTTAAATAATTGTTAAGTAGGAGTTATTTGTAAAATCTAAAGAACCTGGTTCTTCTTCTTTCCTTTCTATGATCTTTTTATTGAAGTGATTTTCTATAAACTGAATCTTCCTTGTCTAGGTAAATGGAAACCATGAGACCATGAATGTTGAAGGCGATTTCAGATATGTTGATTCCGGGGGATTTGATGAGTGTAATGATTTCTTAGAGTATATCAATGATTCTGAAGATGACTGGGAAGAAACTTTTACTGGCTGGGTTGACGTCTCTGAAAGATGGAAAGAAGATAGAACCATGTCAAAAAGTTCTTGGGGAGGACCTTGGAATTTAGTGAAGGTATTATAAAATTCTGTCCCATTTTTCATTAACAAGTACTTTTTGTTAATCATCTTTCAAACTGTTTCTGTTCAGTGCTCCAAGAGGATGAAAGTAATACTTCTGTTCAATGTCAGTTTTAAACCCTTTTCTTTTAAGCTAGCTTACTTTCATCTCGTACTTCAAACATCATGCCACTTATTTACATGGAGATGAATGTCATTTTGGTTGCTTCAACGGAAATCCAAACACACGTAGCCAATAATATTCATCCCCTTCCCATTTATGGTTTGCTAGACACAATCAAATGTACATTTTACAGATTTAGGACTTTCTACTGTGCATGTGAATGTATAAACTGCAGGGAAATAATTTATTAATGTACATAGTTAATGAGTTTTATAAATAGAACAACTACACTAAGCAAGATAATTTGAACTACTGACTTGAAGAGATTTTATTTTGTTATATCAAAAAGAAGCTCTATTTTATTCTAAGTATGATATTTCATTGTTTCTGATGAAGTTTTTCAATCATTAGGACAGAGGCAAAAGGGAATCATTGCCAGATCCATCCTTTTTAGGCCTGGTGGGCGACTAGCCTGCGAGCTTGCAAGACACGCTGTTGTTCTTAAGGTCAATGACTGGGTCTTCTGTCATGGTGGCCTTCTTCCTCACCATGGTAAATATTTTATGCCATTTTGATGTTTAAGTATGTGTTTGATTTCACATTTGGATGGATCAAACGTGACGTGAATCCTTTTCAACACAACTAAGAATAGCTTTCACGCTTTGAATCCATATTTAGCTTGATCAGATTCATTTCCAAAGTCCAAACACACACTAACATAGTAACATATTCTGGAATCTATACATGAGTTGTATCTAATATAATTCTATGGTTGCCTATTTCAGTTTTTTTTCAACCTTCCTCTAATTTGAATTGCCTGATAATATTTTCTTCATCATTTTCTTTACTCGTCATTTTGTGCAGTGGCATATGGCATAGAGAGAATTAATAAAGAAGTGTCGGAGTGGATGAAAGGTCTGAATGAGAATGATAGTTCTGGAAAAATCCCTTTCATTGCCACTAGGGGTTATGATAGTGTTGTTTGGAACCGTTTATACTCAAGAGACACACCAGATGTGGAGGACTATCAGGCTAAACAGGTAAATATATTTATGAGATTGTGTTTGTAATGCTGTTCTCTAATTAATCAGAATATTAAAGTGTAGGGCTAATAGAAACATGATAAACTATAAAGATTTTATTTTATTTTATCTTTTGGTCTATTAGATGCTTTACATATGTTATTTATGTTTACTTCACACTGAATTTGTGTCTGCTGTCTTCAATCAATAATTTGAGGCCAAAGGCAATTCAATAAACTCAGGAGTGCATGGGACTAAAATGATCTTCTCTAAAATAAGGATAAGCCTACAAAATATATTCATAAAAAATAAAGAATTTAGTATTAAGTGTGAGAAAACAGAGATAATGCAACAAAGAACTTACCTGGAAGCATAAATTAATAATTAACTGATGAGCACTGTTACTGGAATTGCTTTGACTAGCATGAATATTATACAGAGTACATCCAAGAAACTGGAAGCTAATTCCATGCCTGCAGATCTCCAATGATGTACTTGACTCATCTTTGCATAACACTTTTTTTTTCTTTATTAATTTTGCTAAAAAATGTCAAAACAGATATAACATGGGATGGGGAATTTTGTGCTCTTTTATCAGATGTTTCTTAACTTGTGTAGGATTACTTGGTGAGATTCATGTTTTCTGAGATCCTTAGTAGATCAGTGGAATTCTCTCTCAAACTGACATGGATTGACATTTTGTAAATAAATATGATCTTCTCAGGTATGTTCCATTCTTGAGGAGACACTACAAGCAGTTGGTGCTAAGGCAATGGTAGTTGGGCATACTCCTCAAACTATAGGTGTAAATTGGTATGGGAAGAATAACTCTTCAAACATGGTTAAATTAGCTTCACTTTATATCAATCTTTAGATAGAGTGGTAAATTCTATATTTCTATACTTGAATTTTAACTAAAATAAAATGACAAGTACGATATCTAGGTCTGCTAGTGGAATGTGGGTGGAGTAAGTTCTATTTATTGAAATCAGTTCTTTTTGCTTCCTACAGTAAATACAATTGTAGCATATGGCGCGTTGACGTTGGAATGTCAAGTGGAGTTCTTAATTCAAGACCAGAGGTAAAACAATTTCATTCTTTGGACCTGAACATAATGTTCTTATTTATAACCTACAGTTAAACATTTTCTGAACCCATTGAAAAGATTGAAATTTTTGTAAGGAAATAAGTAGATTCAATTTGTCATTTCAGTACTTGTTACTTTAAATTAACTTCCTAATTAAATAAGTAGTTGGATTTACAGCTGAGTTCATATCTGGCAGGTTCTAGAAATTATAGACAATACAGCAAGAGTTATAAGGAGCAAAAGGGACAGACACAGTGAACTTCAGGCTGCTGCATATACTTAAGACACAAACAAATGATTTAAAAGGTACATTAAATTGCAAGTTGCTTGTCTATTGATTGTTGTTATACAGATTCAATTGAAAATTTGAAAGTAATTAGTATTTTTCAATGACAATATGCTTTGGTGTTGTAACAAATTATTTAACTCTCTTCTGATAAGTTTCAATGCTTTTTGCAGGAAGTAGGGGCACTCAGCTGGTGAAGTACAATAACGGAAGTAGGGGCACTCGTTTGCTTCGCATAAAAGCTGTGAAGACAGGAACAGTGCACCAATTTTGTCAATAATTAACTGATGACAAAAAAATCCTTAAAGAAAATCGAAGATATGTTTGCAGTTAAATGTAGCCTCTGCTAATGCCAGAAAAGCAAAGTGGAAATAGGATGTACAAACAGAAAAGGAAGAAAGGATGCAGGAGGGTACATATATGCAAATTTTGTGCTTCTGCTATTGCTTTGGGAAGTAAAATGTTGTTTTATTGTTGGTAATGTGCACAGAAGCCTGAATTCGTGCATGATTGAAATTTGTGTAAACAAATCATAACTACTTACATATCATTGAAACTATCGAAACATGAGTATTGTTTGTCCAATTGAAAAACCAAGCTTGCACTTGAAATCTTAACTTTTGCTCCACTGTTCTCATTGATCAACCTTGTCTGACTTCATTTGAATTATGCAGTTAATGCTGCAAGGAGTCGCTAGAGATAAAGATAACTAATACTAATCAGTTAATTAGGAGTTTTTTCTTAGAGGATAAAAATAAATAATACTAGTAATAATCAATCAGTTAGGATCTTAGATAAGTAACATCACTATCGTTTATCTTTTTTTATAAATCTTTCAATATTCTTCTATAATTGAATTTGGGGTTCCAAAAGAAAAAGTAGCAACAAATTACAAACATCTAAATGCTTGAATGATGTCTCCAAAAAGGGTTTAGCAGACTTTATTTGATTGTATGATGGAACATTCTGGTACCAATTCTCCTCCGGATTGTGACAATAATTCTGAGAAAGATATTCCATTCTAATTTGAAGCCAAGATTCTCTCATTTCCAGGAGGGAAAAACTCGACCTTTATTTGGGTTTTAAATTTTCATTTTTAAAATGAGAATTGAAAAAAATATATACAGTGCACTAAATACTTCCTCAAACAGCACATGCAATGGCATCATATTTAAATATCCAACAATTATTAATTTAATATTAGGTACCGTTAACAATGCAATAATTGAGTGGGAAAAAATCTAAATCCTAAACTTCATGCAATAAGCCTGTTAAAAACAATGACATGCCTGTTTGGGTCTACTAAAACTCCAAAAGTACTATTACAAGTAGTAATTTTGGATCTCAATGCAAATCTGACGAAATTAAAAAATTCTTACTTCTAAAAGACCTTTTAGTTATAGTAAAAGTGTACATAAACAAACCCGACATAGGATTAACAACTTAAAGAATAACCCACGACCATAGTCCTACCTATTTATCGTCATTATCATATAATCAGAGAGACAGAATGTGGAAAACGCAGAAGCGCCACAATAAGTTTGATAACCAAACCTTCTTGACTTCTCAGTAGCTGAGCGAGCCACTAAAGTGGAAGAGATAAATGCTAACAAACTATAGTTTATAACAGGAAATGAGATCCCTTAAATTTCAGAATATCAAACAGTCTTTCACATAATTTAAACAAACAGTACATTGAACCTAAGGAAAAAATTTCATGTGGCATAATGGCATTTTCCAAGGAATAATGCACTGTCAAAAAAAATTATATTAAAACTGACAGTGTGTACAAGAAAATAAGTTCTGAATTCATAGGTTAATCTAACGCCTTCTCCACATTATTTGAAGTTCAGAACTCAGGAACTGAAAAGTTCTCGATTGCTCTCACCGGTTTGAAGCACTACAACAATGTTGACTAGACAAAATCATCCGAATAGGAACTGAAGAATGATGAGCATACTAAGTCAAAGTATTATTTAGGTGACAGTGCCAATTTCCTTCTTTTGATTGAAATCTTGGAAAAAGGATTTCCCGGCTTCATATGTAGACCAGCAAATAGCAGCTGCAGGAGCATGAAAGAGCATCCTCGGAATCCATCCTCGCATGAGCCCTCTGTATCCATCCTTTTTCACTATCGTTTTAATAACATCCCCAATCGAACCGCTTTTAAACCTATCACATCCACATACACCCTGCATAAAGGAAAGGAAAGCTAAGGGCAAAAGAAGTTTGCAATATGATTCCCTTTGATTTACCATCATTCTTAAACCCTGGGGTATGGAACATTAATATAATAAAAGTTGCTGCAAAATCAATTTCCAGATCAAGTATCAACACAATCAAACGACATATTACACAAAGAAAATTAATTTAATATTCATGACAGTAATTGGGAACCTTATGTTTTGATCAGAAAATATTAAGTTATTCTGATTAACGGTCTTATAAATCTAAAATAATTCCCCTATAAACACAAGGGAGATGATATAAATTTATAAGGATGCTGGTCCACAAAAGAGGTTCTTATCAGCTCCTCAGCCTACATACATTCTAAAGAATCATAAAATAAAGACATCCTGTTTTGAGCTAATACTCAAAATGTCACAACAGTTGAAAGGAACATTTGAAACAATTGAAATCCAAACACTATCATCAATCATTAGTACCATCGATCATCTCCGTCAGCGTTCTAGTTTAACACTATTTTGTTTAATTAAAGGTCTACATTTTTTAGGGTCAAGTGATTGGATTTGGGTGGATGAGGATTGGCATAGTGGTCCAAATCAAGAATGCTAAACTTCAAGTTGTAAACTCCAATTTTGCCAAGCATGGTTATGCAGAAGTTCTAAGATACATTAACTGGTCTGTATATAAGTAAAATTTCACGCACATAAAAAGTACTGGAAAGTGAGAAATAAAAATGCAATATTCACAACTAATTAATTCTAATTTTCAATGGTAAACAATTTGTGGTTCTACTTCATAGTGGATTAGAACCCTGTATTTCATTCTTTCTCTTAAATGGTGGGGATACATGTGCATTTCATGCTGTATCTAAACTAGTGCTGAAAAATATACTTGGTGCTACTCATAAGCAATCTATTTTTAAAAATGTCAGTTTCTTTAATAAGCTTTCCTATCTTAACTTCTTCATAAACCATCTCAAATAGCTTATGGAAAAGTTAAGATAGGAAGCCTAATTAAGAGAATCTGACTTATGAAATTTATATAAGAGATTACTAAATTTTACAAATTCTACTTCTATAAACATATCTTGAAAATCTCATCCAAACAAGCTAAAAAATTAGAGTTTATGGTGGTAATGTGGTATAGGATGACACCCTGTACCTTTCTCATCCTCTCACCAAATTTCTTGCTTTTTTTATTTGTCTATTTTTTAAACTCAATCCTCACTCCTCATAATTGTCCATCACCTGATAGTATAACTGTTGGAGATCCCAAAATTATCTCCATATCTATCCTAATTAATTTGATTCTGTCAATCCTTTATTTATGGGATTTAGGTTGCATGCATATATGTTAGTGTCTTTTCTATTAATTAATATCTTTCCATTTAATTTTTAAATATTCCCTAGTATCTTGATGTATCACAAGGGAATTTTTTGACAAACTATTAGCATCAACTCCTCTATTCTCTTGGAAAATTCATTTAATAGCATGATAGTTACTCAGCAATCCTGAGTTTCTTCAATAACTCTTCTATTATAATGTTACTAAGGTATCCATTGTTAAGTCTCTGCTTTATCATCCTCTCTTTTTGTATTAAAATTGACAGACTTGATATCAATCATAGGAACAATCACATTAACAGCTTTAATGTGGTTAATGTGGGTATGATATATTCTATAATAGGAAAGCCATAAATGTTCTGATCCGTTAATTAAAAAATTGTGTTCTAACAATAAATCTGCCCCTTAGCAACTGCCACAGTAGCCTACTGGCACCTGGAATCACTAGTTTTTTATTTAGACAGAAGAAAATTCTTTAGTGAGGACAGGGTATAAGGAAAACTAGGAATGCAGCAAGGCAGCTCAAACTCTTTACATGGATCAATTGACTACACTGGACTCTAGCAAAGGCCAAAATTACAATAAAACAACTTGAAGAGCATTTTCCCCTTAAGTTTTCTAAACTCATCTCCGTCCCTTATTTAATCTGACAATTCTCCATTGAATTGAATTCATTTTCAATTGAAGAATCTCTGAAGTTGTAGCATAGCTTCATATGGAAATCCCACATAAGCACACAGAACATGCCCACAAGACAAACATTACCAACACACAAACTAAAAATTACAATAAAAATGATCATCTTATATAAAAGAGACAAGGATAATAACTAGAAAGGATAGGGAAAATTAGGGAAAGTGACATCTAATCCCAATTCAATGTAAACATACTCCCAAAGTTTGATAAAAATGTTGTCAACCACATCTTTTCCACAGCACAGGACACATTCCAGAAAGAGCATTAGCTCATGTGCTGAACCTTGAAGACATGCAGTAAGCCATCCAAACACTATCTAAGCTAGATAAACTAGTTTTGAATATAATTAGAAACAAAGGGCAAGTTAGAGAAATAATTATCATTAGTATTATACCTGACACTGCAATTGAGTTTTAACCACATCAAGTGGTGTTGTAACTACAGCAGCCAAAGCACCAGCAGCAGCCCCAGCCGTTGCATGAACAATCAACCGTTCATCGTCGACGCTCTCCGGCGAAACCTCCATGAGGCCTCGTTTTGCGGCCTCATAGGTGGCAAAATGCACCGCCGTGAATGGTGCATTCATCACAACCGTGGTCCTATACGAAGCATAGAACGCCCCAAGCCCTTCCTCACTCATCACTCTCTTCACGCAATCGAAAACACCCTTGTATCCACTGTTACTCAGCTGTAACCGCTGCTTCACCATATCCATCGGTGTGAAAACGGCGTCGCTGGCAACCGTAGCACAGACGCCGGATGCGGCGTGGGCGATGTGGTTATTGGGGTTCCCATCGGAGAAACGCTTCTTACAGGTCTCATAGACGGAGAAATAAACGGCATGAGCAGGTCCAGCACCGAGTCCCATAGCGCCGATGCCGCGGTAGAGGGCGGAGGGACCCTCAGATTCGAGAATGGAGCGAAGTGCTTGACGGACGCTAACGGATTTGATTGGGCATGAACCGAGGGCTTGCATGTGGGTCTTAACGGTGTCAATCGGGAACATAGCCATGTGCTCGACGCACCCCGCGACGGATCCGGCAATCATGAACTGCCAGAAGTGGAGGCCGTCGTGAGTTGACACCATTAAATCCGGATGGAAATCGGGTCGAAAATCCGGATTTTGGAATTTCGCCCTTGCGTCCGTGGCCATCACTAAGTAAAAGAAAATTAAAATTAACTAAATTTATGAAGAGAAAAGCTAGGTGATTAGTGTCTGAAGTAGAGAGTGTAATATGCCGAAAATTGAGAATTTCGAGTGGGGATTTAAGTTAGGGATTTGGATTTTGCGAGTTTGTGTTTGTTCCATAAACGATGATTATTAATGTGTGGGAGCAGTGAGCATTCCTGGAAATTGGGATCTGTGGAGAGAAGAAAAATTGGACTTCTTCGTTCGTTTGCTCGCAGTTCTGAGAGTTCGTGATGAGAAAGAAGCCTTGACGAGTCAAAGTTGGAGGCTCAATTGCGTCGTCGACTTTCTATCTTTGCTTGATAACTTAGGGTTCCCAATTTTGGGGAATGAGATTTTCCCCTGATTCGATTTTTATTTATCACGTCACAGTAAAATTCGTTTTTCATTCCGTTGATAAATTTACCGTGGGTCCTAAGTGTCGTCAACTTATTTCTAAAAAAAAATTATTCTCAACAAACTTAAAAGATCACTTAATGGTCTTTTTTTATAACTGAAAATTAATTTCAAGATATTTTAAGTTTTTATAACAACTTTAGTGATTTTTCAACTTTTTTAAACTAAACTAATTAAAAAAAAGAAATCTAATTTAGGTTCTCATTCTTATCATTTTTTAGATGAGGTTGGTTTGAGTTTTAAAATTTTTTTTATATAATAGCTTTAAGATAAAATTAAAATAATATTAAGATATTATTAAGATAAGATTAAAATTTATCTAGCTAATAGATATTCATATCTCTTGACGAAATTATCTATTATATTATTAAGAATATTTATCTCATAAAAGAATTATTTGTATTTAGCTCTCTATTTTATCTTTATACTTTGTACTTTGGTTGAAGAGCATACTCTAAATTTATAAATAGAGCACTCCGTTGTTATATTCTCTCATTCCTCTCTCGTATTTCTTCTATTTTATTATTTTCATAACACCTAAAACGAACATTGTTGCCGTGTATCCTTGAGTTGGGGGGCTCTGTATCGTACGGGTGCTTCCATGGATGCGGTTGATAGGATTAGTAGTTTGCCGGACGAAATTTTGTGCCACATACTCTCATTTGTCCGAACAAAGGATGCTGTTGCCACAAGTGTTCTTTCTAAGAGATGGAGGCCACTCTGGCTTTTGGTTCCTACTCTCGACATTGACCATACAACCTTTCTCAAAATCGGCGATTTCGTCAGGTTCGCATCCGCAACCATTTTCGAAAGAAATGTTAATCTACCCTTCAAAAGATTCATCCTCGAATGTAACGCTCCAAAACAAGTCCTTCCTTGTTCTGATTTAGGGACATGGATAAATGCTGTAGCGCAACGCGAAATAGAGTACCTCTGTCTCAAGATTTCCTTCAAACGAAACTTGCCTGACACAATTTTCAACTGCAAAACCCTAATTGTTCTGAAATTGACTAATTTCACTGTGAATGTGAATGCTTTCTCTTCCGTTGACTTTCCCTCACTCAAAACACTGCATTTGAGTTTTGTTGATTTCCCAGAACCTCGATATCTTGCACAGCTTCTCAATGGTTGTCCTGTTCTTGAGAGTTTTGAGGCATGTAGTATATCAGTTGCTACCCATTCAACTGAGTTGGGAGAATTCAGAACCTTACCCAATTTGGTGAGAGCATGTGTTTATGGAGGAAATACATTTAAAATTCCTCTACAAGCAGTTTGTGATGTAAAGGATTTACATTTGGCATTGCGGGCGGATTTGGTAATTAAGCCTTCAACATTCACAATCATGTGTTTTATTTGTTTATTTTGTAGTAATTTGTAGTACATAACATGTTACCTAGATATCTTATTATGTTTTGCCTTTATTTATGATTCTTGCAGTTAGCAGACATTCCTGTGTTTCGCAATTTGACTCATGCGTTGCTCTTCTGTCCGTACCATATTGACTTTCCTTTGCTGTTTGAAATGCTCAAGCATTGCCCTAAGCTTCAATCTCTTATCATCCACAAGAACAATGTCTCACACATTGACATGCTTTGGCCATATCCGGATTTTGTTCCTGAATGCATCTCTTCACAGCTTAGGGATTTCTATCTTTTAGGTTATGAAGGCAAAGGAGATGACATGAGATTAGCAGAATACATTATGCAGAATTCAAGACCCTTACAAACCATAAAAATTGATTGCAAGTCTTATTTGAATACACAGGATAAGGATAACATGCTGAAAAAGTTGTCCTCATGGTCAAAGAGCTCGGTAACACGTAAATTTTCATTTAGATAGGTGATAGGTGATAGATTTGTAACTAGCGGCAAATTGTTCCCAATCAATAATGTGTTTTATATTTACAATACAACTGCTGACTTTAATAGCCTTGGAGGATATGGATTATTGGATTTTGAATATGCAATTGTTTTTAATCAGTCAAACACACATTCTCACACTACACTACTCTTTATGCCACTTGAGCTACAAACTCTTGGCTTTGAATATGCAATTTAGTTTCAATTATTTTTTGGTTCTATATATTAATATCTTTGTTTAATCTTTTTCTGCCCAATGTTTCCATGATTGTGTTTTTAAGGAAATGCATGTCAATGATGATCCTATTCCGATCCATATGTATGTTTAAACCTGTTTAGTTAAAACTTAATGTTAATCTTATTGCCGTTACATTATCTCATTTTAGATTTAAATTGTCACAACTTACCAGATCTTGAGCATCTGGATATTCTATGAAAAAATACTACCTATATTCTGGAAACAATGCAATCAAATTTTCTCCAACTTATGTTGTACTACTATAAACATCTAAAACAACTCTTAACTTTCTCAGCTCTCAAATTCCTATAAACATTTATAGAAGAATAATTATAAATCCTCCTATTAAATATTCATATAAATCCTGTTTTTCATAGTTTTAAAGCACAAAGTGTATTTATTTTTCTATTTAATAGTTACTATAAAAAGTAGTAGGAGAATATACTCCCTCCGTTTTCGAATATAAGTAAAAATTATCTAACTCACATCCTTTAAGAAAATTAGTTAGCCCCATTTAATTTTTTTGAATCTATCAAAAGGTCAATTTGTTTCCCTAAATTACCCTCCATTAAATTACTCTCTCTCCTCTTCAAAATCACTATAAATGAGAGAGTGAATTTAGTAAGGGTATAGTAGATAAATTTTCATTAAATGCAAGTAAAATTAGTTAAATTAGCTTATATTTAAAAACATAGTATTGTGAAAAAATTTGCTTATATTTAAAAACGGAGGGAGTATGTATGAGGATATAGCAAAGCTCTTTAAAGAATTTTTAATGATACCAACATAGTGACATAGGACTTGGTCCATATTTTATTTATTTTTGGTCTCACATACTTGCTTTTACTAGTATATTATTATTATTATTAGGGTAAATTGCAATAATTCCCCTTGAGGTTTGGAGAAATTGCACTCCACCCCAAACTTCACTAAAATTAGCATTTCATCCTATTTTTTTAACCGTTGACGATTGATTGTTGATCTAGTTATACGGCTAACGTTCCTGTCATGCCAGTTTGTCACATGTGTGAGCCAAAAATGCTAGTTAACTGACTGAAATTGGGTAGAGTGCTAATTTTTATGAAGTTTGGGGTGAAGTGCAATTTTTCCAAACCTCAAGGGGGATGATTGCAATTTATCCTTATTATTATTATAAGATAAGATTAAGATTAAGAAGATAAGATTAAGATTATTTTTTGGGTCTTGATATACATTGCCCTTATGGCACTAGTTAAGGTTATTAGAAGTAGAAAAATAATTCTAAGAGCACATTGTTCCATTTCTTGGAAATAAAAAAATTACATATTCCAATATCTTTCTCGGGAATAAAAAACTACATATTCCAATAATTTTTTACTACATTTGAGTTCTTAAATAGTGTCCTCATGACACTAAATATCATTTAGCTTATTTTTTTAATATTCTCTCTCCTACTATAGTTGATTATTTTGAGTCAAAATAACTACAGATCTGATCATTTTCGGCTTGTAATTAGTTTGAGAAGCACAAATAAACATACTAAAATATTATAAAAGTGCACTTTTTTTTATTAAAATAACCGCTTATTTTACAAAATAAGCACAAACAAATAGGCTATTAAAATAACCAATTTAATGGGTTCTTAGATAGTGCCATCAGGACACTAAATATTATTTGTCTTATTTTTTAATATTCTCTCCTTTTTGAGTCAAAATAACCACAAATCTAATAATTTTCTGGTTGTCATTAGTTTAAGAAGCACAAACAAACATACTAAAATATTATAAAAGTGCACTTTTTTTTATTAAAATAACCGCTTATTTTACAAAATAAGCACAAATAATAGACTATTAAAATAACCAATTTAATGGGTTTTTCAATTTTTCAAGAATTAAAATTGTAATAAAAATCTTTTCATGATTAAAATGATGGAAAAAAATCTTTTAAAAGATTAAATTAGTAATATAAAGATATTTAGATAACAAAAATAATATTTATCTCAACATTTATTGGACCTTTTCTCATTTTTTAATATTGCAACCGATGTGTTTCACATGCTATATTACTTGGATTTTTTTCGTTTGGCCAAGAATTACATTGCAGTTTTTCACTCTCTAATGTTCAATTAATAATCTAACACAAAATAATCACAAGTGTCGCAGACAACTACCCAACAAGTTATAATCAATGATCTCACTCATTCAGTTTAAATTTTAGTAAAATAAAAAATTAAAAAATACAAAAATACAAAAATAAATTAATAATTAAAATTAATGATATACAAAAATTAAGATAATCTAATAAAAAATTATTTTGACCAAATTAAAATCATAAACAAACACTAACTAATTGAAGACAAGAAACTCTCTGAACTCTATATATATATATATATATATATATATATATATATATATATATAAACAAGTTGAATATTTGTAGTTATTTACATCATGGATTGATGGATGTTTCAATCTCGACAACTTTAATTTGTTGAGGCAAAGTGTTTGAAAATGAAAACATTTTTAATGCATTGTTATAAAATTTATTAACGTGTTTAAATTTATGAATATCAAATGATATTTATTTAAATAATTTAATCATTTTCCATTAGTATTAATGTTACGTTATCAAAAAAAAAAAAATAGTGACATTATTTTCACATATTTATATGCATCTGATAAAGTATGGAAGGTGACAGTAATTCATGCTTTGTACTATTTTGGGTGCTAAGTGCTAACAGTAACCCATGGGCCATGGCTTACACGAAGTATAATTGTATAAATAATACTATAAACAAATAAACAAAGAAATATATATAAATAAAGAAGAAATATAAAAAACTCGTGACAAATAATTTATAGAGATTATTTATTTATACTTTTGTCATTAATTTTTATATAAAATAATTATTCTTATAAAATATAAATGACTCTAAAAATAAAAAATAAAAAAGAAATTAAAATTATATTTTACTACAATACAATGCGAGCAAAATTATACGTTACTAGTATATTTTAGTTTTAGAAAAATATAAACAAGACACTTGTTAAAGATATAGAAATAGAAATATCTTTTCGGGATTGAAAATATTAATTGTTTCCTATGTTGAAAATCAATTTACTATATGCTATTAAAGGAAATTGAAAGCATTATTAAAGAAGTATTAATTGTACTTTAACAAGTGCATTAAATCTATTATTTAACAAGATCCTTAATTTTAAATTACTTTTTTATTTTTTTATTTATCTGTTCACTTAATTAAGTTATAGTAGAATATTACACATATCAAAAAATGTAACAATCCATCTTTGTTTTTATATTCATAGGAAAGTAGTATAATTGGGATCGAACCACGTACAAACATACGCATGTCCCCATAACCGGAATTCGAGAGACCGCACTGAGCCAAGCAAGAAGAAAAGCTCCTCATCACTGCATAATTTGGATTACCACCACCAAATTTTTCATTCTCAAATAAGATAGTATTAAAGTCCCCCATAACACACATAGGAATATTAACAGTAGAAGCAAAATCCACCAAATCATCTCAAACCTATTGATGCAGATGAGGTTGTGGACTCGCACAAACTACTATGATGAGGTGAGATTGATTCCCACCAGTACAAATTCTAAGACAAACCAAGTACATGGTAGAAGCCAATACCGAAACAGGGAGAGCTTAAGGATTCCAACAACACTAGATTCCCCAGAGAAACCACACACTTCAACCCTCAGACCGCCCTGTAAATGAAACTTTTTCATCACTACAGGCGCCTTTTCCCCACTTATATGTGGTTCCAATAAAGCAGGAAAGTGCAAATCATGCATTTTAATCAAATTATTCACCAATCTAGGAAACAACTTTCCCGTTGCTCCCCTACAATTCCAAACTATCAAATTAATCGACATAAAAATAGTGTCAATCAAAAGATGAGGGAAAAACCTCAACAATTATTAAAATCCAAAAGAGGGTTCTTATCAGAAGCCAGATTACATCGCTAACTATGCGATGACAAATCGCCTCTCTGCACACGATTATGTTGGATTTCAGACGGAGGGACACCAGACTCTGGTTGCAAAATCCGAATTGAAGTTTCACCGGAAGCATGCACAAAGGCAATATCCTCCACAGGAGAACTTGAAATGCGGACCAGAGGAGGGTCAAGACGAGCGTCCTTGGCCATGGTGCGCATACGGAGGAGCAGTTCGTTTTTCCCCTTGTTTCGCCTTTGAATTCATCGGAACAGAAATGGGCGATTATGGAGGAGCAGAGGAACGGATAGGCTTCGTTGAAGAGGCAGAGAGCGATGAAGAAGAAGGTACGGTCTTCTTGATTTCAGACTTGATTGTTGGTTTCAGCTTGCCCAAAGAAGGTGCAAAATTGTTGTCCATCTTTTGTTATGTTTTCACTAACATGAAAACTAACTGTGATAATGCTTAAACTGTCCCATTCCATCAAATTCCATATCAAATACAATCTTGGTGCAAAGTTGACAATGCAATAGTGTTTTGAAGTATGATATAAAAAAGTATTAATTTGAATAAGTTGTCTTCGTCTCTAGGTTAACTTCTATTACCAACCAAATTGTATCTTTATGGTTTTAGCAATCATTGGCATTCCATCTTTCAGCTTTTGAGTATATATTTAACAGTGTCACATAATGACCCGCTTCGTGAGGTTCCAATCCTATCAATTTTTCTACAACCAGTTTATCAACACTAACATTTTGGTGCTCTTGGCATGCTGCAAATAAAGCTCCACAAATATGTTTATCTGGTTCAAGTGGCATTTGGTTAATGAAATGATAAGCATCTTCAAGCCTACCAACGTGAGCTAGCATGTCAACCACACACGAATAATGTTCCTTTGTTCAGATTAACCCAAAATATTTTTTTTCATTATGTAGAAGAGTTTAGTTCTGCGATCCACGAGTCCTAAATGACTGCAAGTAGCAAGCGCAGAAGAAAAAACTCACTAAATCAGGAATAATGCCTGAATCACTCATTTCTTGCAAAAGCTTCAGAGTAGTTTGGCCAAGGCCATGCTTTCCGAATTCTCTAATGATCGTGTTCCACGAAACCAAGTTCCTAGCAGCGATTGTTGAAAACACTGAATATGCATATGCAATACAACTACTAATGGAATACATATGAATTAATGCATTATAAACTGGAATCATACAATTCGAAACATTTCTCCTCACATATACATGTACTTGTTTTCCACATCTCAAATCACAAACCGACAATATTGAAGATAGATTTGTGTGATCAATCTTTACACCTCTTTCCTATATTCTCTGAAACACTCAAGTGCCAAATGTCCCAAACTGATATCAACCAAACTAAAATTCATAGCATTCCACGTAACATCGAATTTATCCATTCTAAGGAATACATTTTTAGCTTAATCAAGTCTACCACAACAGGCATACAATGTCAACAATGCAAAACTAGCAGAGTTATAAAAAGCATCCACATGACCATAACCATGAATTTCCTCCCCAAATGTCAAAGCTCCCAAACACCAACATTACACAAGGACCCTAGAAAGAGCATCCACATCAAGGAAAACCATGCCCTCATTCACCATTTTTTTTGAAAATCTCCAAAGAAACATGATGCCTGCCAACACTTGAATAACTTGAGATCCACGTCGTCTAGGAAATAACATTAGCATTCTTAATTCCATCAAACACTTTATAGGCCTCATAGCAGAATTTCATCTTACAATAAGCATCCATCACAATATTCCAAGTGACAACATCAGGTTCACAACCTTCCACTCTCATAAACACAAACACCTCTAGAGCCCTCTCAGGCAACCCATACACACATAACCCAACATCATCGAGTTCCATGAAAAAAACATCTTTTTGAGGGCATTTCATCGAATACCCTTTCCACACTCCCAACATCAAAACACTTGGCATACATATCCAACAAGGAATTACAAACCTAGAGATTATTAAACTAGACCCAAACACAAGAACGTCTTTGTGCACGACAGAACCCATTCGCAAGAACTTTGAGAAAAGTAGAGTAATTTATTTTCGCTGAGTACTCCGAGTTTTGAGAGAAAAAAAAAGGAACTTTTTAAAAATATATATACATATATATATATTCCTAACTTTATTTCCTTTTTAGAATACTTATGTAACATTTTTTTTCTTTATAATTTTACACTTAAATAATTAAATGTTCAAGTACCATTTTCACAATTATCACTAATAATGGAATTAATTCAAGAGGTTGAGAAGAAAATAAATCATTGTGGTTAATTGACAAAATAAGAATTTTATTTTAATTTTATTATATTCTAGAATAATGATTAGACTTTTTAATATATGTGCCAAAACTTTAAAAGTCTAATAAAATAGGATGGAGAAAGTAATATTATAAAAAAGAATTTGTTGGGGGAGACGATACTACTCACATTGGTTATCTCTCTGTTTCAAAAGGAATTAATTTTTGACTGTTAGCTAGAGAATACTCTCATGCACACCAAAAATAGAGTGAAAATATGGATTGTCGATGACTTATTAAATGATGTTTCTTTTAGGATAAAATCAAGAATAGAATATTAATTGTGAATAGAACTGAAAATATGGGCTACCCGACCGGGTCCTGGTTGGCCCATTTGGCCACAATCTTTTTTGGGCCGGGCTCAAAAGCCAGATTATATTTTTTTATGAAAATTAGCAAACTCAAGCCCAATTCTATGTGGGCTCCGGAGTTTGGCAGGCCGGCCCGATTATATTTAAAAAAAACCATTTTTTAATAAAAATATGTGTGATTTATTATTTTTTTTTTACTAAATTGTGTTATTTTTTATGTGTAAGATAACACAAGCGATGCATTTAGTAAAAAGTTGACTATAATTGTATTTTTTTAAAGAACTTATTAAAAATTCCTTTTTTTAATATAATATGTAAAAAATATATTTACAGATTGGTTTTTAACCGGGCTGGGACCGAGCCCATTTCTTTATGGGCTTCTGCGATCTGGGCTAAAAGCCCATTTTTTTTTCAAGCCTTTTTCGGCAGCCCACACGGACCGACCCATATTGCCAACTCTAATTGTGAACTTTAAATTGAAAAGTTTTTTTTTTCGGGCCTTTGTCACTTCATTTTGTTTACTGTCATTCCTCTTTAATAAGTTACCTATAAATGAAAACTTGATGTTGGAAAGTGTAGAGTATTTAATGTTATAAAATTATTTTTAATTTATTTTAAATACAAAATTTTTATTCATGGGTTGCTTAACCATTGTTCTTAGGACAATGAATAGCAACACTCTTATATAAATACTTTAAAAATAAATTTTAAATTTATTATATAATTAATAATATAATATTAAATATATTTTATTGGTACGTGAGATTTTATTTTTTCGTAATAGAAGCAGAGGTGATAATATAATAATATAGGACTGGCATTCCTGACCCACATATGGTGATGGTTACGTTGAGTAGCAGCATCATAAGGATTGTGGATAAAAATCCGGTAATTAAGTGTACCACATAATATAATGTGGCATTTTATATGTATAATATACAATATAATATGGCTTTAAGCGCTTGAAACGAGATTTTTTTTTCCCGTTTTTTTTTTTTTTTGTCTAGGAAGGAGCTTATTAACATTAATTATAAATGAAAGAAAAGATTATATTATCTCTGGTCCTTTTTGGGCTTTCAAAAGACAATGATGCCAGAAGAAGAATATGAGTGTATTAAGGCAAAAGCTTATCTACTAGATTTAATCCTATAATATATTTGTCTAAATTAATAGTTTAGTCATGTAACTATAAAATGTTTCAACTTGGTCTTGTAATTTATTTTTCTGTTTCGATTTGGTCCTGTAACTATTAAACATTCTAACTTGATCTTATAACATATTTTCCTGTTTCAATTTGATCATGTAGCATATTTTTTATCTAACAAATTTGTCCTTTCTATTGAGACCAAATTCAAACAAAAACAAAAAGTTACAGGATCAAATCGAAACAGAAAAATAAGTTACAGGACCAAATCGAAACGTTTAATAATTACAGGATCAAATCAAAATAAAAAAATAAATTAGAAGACTAAATTAAAACATTTAATAGTTACAAAACCAAATCGTAACATAAAAATTAGTTACACTACCAACTTATTAATTAGGCCTTTTTTAATTTTACAAGTGACAAAGCAACTGCCACTATAACAACATTCTCTCATATTGGGTCAAATATGCAATAAAGAAAATAAACGGACGCATAGATTACACCAATAACATCAAATATTCTAGCACGATGGTTTGATCTGAGCTGATTGCGAGAAGATTCTAACTGTAAATCAGACGTTTTATTATGCAACTTTATTATTGCAAACAAATACTGCAAGACCCAAAAATAAAGATCATGAAAATCTCTTATGCAATAATGTTCTGTGTACATCTCTTATGGCAATCCTATTACTATGTCAGGGGGGCCTCTATGAATTTTAAGGGGTGAGCTGTACTTGAAAAATATTTGAGTAATATAACAATTTTTTTTTTTATTTGCACCCTATGTCCTTATGTTTTTTAATATCTTGAACTTAAAATTTTATATTTGGTTTCTTGTTTTATAAGTTTAGTTTATTATATGATTAAATATATATTATAATTCATCTTAAATTACTCTTAAAAATACTCATTTTTATATTTTTTATTTTTTATTTTTAATTAAATTGAACCCCTTAGCTGTAGGTCTTGGGTCCCTCACTACTGATGCCATTGGCATCCTGCTTAACAGGATTTCAATATGTCATCTCCTTGTTGAGAATCATGAGTGAAAAAATCTATACAATCTCTACTATTGCAAACCCTCTCATAATTTTTTGTATAAAAAGATTATAGACCTACATGATATATACTCATCAATAATCTAACTTCATATTAGAATTTTTATTTTTTTTTATAAAACTTTGTATTAGATTTAAGAGACTAGTATTATGATGAGAATATTCTTGATAACTTTTAATATAAAAGTATGTTTTTTTCTTTTTCACGCTACTCAGCTTAAGATTTACAATAATATCCACTCTGGCACAACACTTATCACTTTAATTTTTGAAAAAAAAAATATAGAAATTATGCTGCTGAGTGCTAACTGTTAATGGAGATTATTAATTCATGATGATTACTTTTGAAAGGGAGCAGAGGTCTCAAAAGTAAAAGGCACAGGAAATGTTGGGGTAGTGAGGGTATTCCCTTGACTCTTGATGTAACTAGAGACCGCCCCCACCTCTCTATTTATTTATTATAATATTATCAAATTAGATGACTATTTTTTCATATTTCATATTATTTTTTTTAAGTGTCTATTAACGATATTTTTCTATGGAAGTAAAAAACTAATTTTTTTTTAAATATAAAAATTATCAAAATGAATTTTATTTCTATTAATAAAACCTTATTTTTTATATATAACTAAAATTTGAATCACGTACTTAAAAACTCAATTATTTACTAATTATACTATACTTGATTATATTTCGTATTACTTTTTATCTATTATTCCGTTACAGAAAGATTAGCTAGTGTGCTCCACAGACCCATTCGTGTGATAAGTCACATTGAGTATTTAACCAATTTAACCCTTGACGTACATCAATCATACTATACAATATTACGCATTCAAAGTCATGATATGATAACAATAATATAAAAGAGTGTTTTCTTCATTTCTTAAAAAAATAAAAAAAATCTTCATAATTAAAATATCTTTTTTATTAAAAATTATATAATAATAGTTTCATTAAATTAGGAAATAAAAGGAAAAAATAGAAAGAATCTTAAGCCCAATAGTACATTTGATAACTAGCACAAAAGCCTTGATTGTCATACTGCTCAAGGAGGAATGGATGGAGAGGATAAACAAAGAAAATAATAAAATAATATATAGTGGCATGTTTAAAGAAGAAAAAAATCTTAAATATAGTTTTTGGTTTTTTATCTCTTATGTAAATATCAGTTTTGTCCCATAATTTTTTTAGTATCAATTTGGTTTTTTATCTTCTTATTTAGTATCATTGTGGTACTTTCTGTCATTATACTTAGTATCATTAAGAGCAATTTCTAACGTGTTTATAATGACATCACATTAGCTAGCTAGGACTATTATGATCATTTAATGTCATTATAGCCACGTCAAAAATTGCCGTTAATAGCACTAGATAAAGTGACAAAAAACACTAAAGTGATACTAAATAAGAAGATAAATAACTAAATTAATACTAAAAAAATTCTAAGACCAAATTAATATTTGCATAAGAAATAAGAGACTAAAAATATATTTAAACCAAGCAAAAATAAAGGAAGATCAGTAGGTAAACAATTACATTCATATTAAATATTCATATTCTTAAGCAGAATTGTTGAGGTAACTTGACTTTAATGTCAAACAGTAATTATAGTCTTGGCATAATTATATTTTATTTTGGTCATCATAATTTTTTTAACTTAGTATGTAATTTTAGCTTTTGTAATTTTAATTGAGAAATTTTGATATAGAATTTAAAATGTGAAAATTTGGTTTGACGTTCAATTTTTTATCTAAATTAAATGATTTGTTATTGACTTATTAAAAAGTTGTGATAAAAATTATGATTTCTTATTTGTCATGGGTAACATTACTAACAAACAATAACAAATTATTTAAATTTGATAGAATTGGATTTTATTATTGATCCGGACTTAATTTTCATATTTTAAATTCTATTATATTACTATAGAAATTAAAATCATTCAATTGAAGCATACAACATATTGATCTAATAGCTGAAGAGTGAAACTTTGAATAACAACTCCTCGATTGCTTCTAGGTGTAAAGATTATTGAAATGAGTTTTACCTCTCCTAATTGAACATTTTCTATGCACGATTCAGATATATGGTAATTATAAGACTATTTTTGGACAATACTAATATTTCATAACATAAGATCTTAAGCAATATAATTTTCAAAAAGCATTAATTATTTTTTCATGTTTACCCGTTATAATTAATGACATTTTATAAAAAGATCATAAAAGGTAATTAATGCAATGATGAAAGAAAAAGGAATAAGTTAGGGAGATTATATATTTTTCAGGAAAATGATATCTGGTAGGAGCCAAATGTAATAAAAATGTATTAGAAAATATAGCTTTTTTAATTACCAAGAGACGGAACAATATGCACTTGTGATTGTTTTTCTAACTAAGTAACCTTAAATAATGTCCTAAAGACATTATATATCAAGATCCTATTTTTAAAAATTTAATGCATTAATTAATTTTATTATATATTTTTTTAATAAACATAATTGTTCAAATAGTACCTTATAATAAGGAGAAATACTATAACCTCTTAAAAATCCTCCTACTTATTCTCATATTTCTCCCTTTTTTTTTTTTTAGTCTTTTAAGGTTTTGCACAAGCATTAAAGAAATGATTAGATATTAAATTTTCTATGAGTATTTATTACATAATTTTCTATTATGCCCTCATTCATAGATAATTGACCATAAATACTTAGTGGAAACATACATTTATTATAAGGGTATAAGTGAAAAAAATAATATTGTGGAGGTGTGTGTGTTTGGCGGATAAAAAATAAAAAAATGATATTAATTACTCATTGATATTTTAGAGTGACTATTAAACGTGAACAACTCAAAAAAGTTAAAGAGATTAACATTAAAAAAAAACAGATAGAGTATCATATAAGGTATGAAATTAAATGCACTTTTAATTTTGAAGCCATAAAAAGTATTGAAAATATTTTTTAATAAATAAGTAGAAGAATTTGTAGGAAAATAGAGTCAGAGCCACCTTAATACAATGAGGGGGCCTCGACCCCCATTAGGAGAAAAATTGTTAACATGTATATATATAATTTCTTAAAATATAAGTAAAAATTAATAGTATTCTGAGTCATGTCTCCCTCCCCCTAAAAATTTTTAATTTATGTAGTTATTTAAATTTGACCTCCCAAAAAATTTTGAGCTAACCCTACGTCAAGTAAAAAGATTTAGAATTACCAGTACACAATAAAATGGAGGAAGTATCTATCTAAATTTTCGTGCAAAAAATTCAAAGTTATTTGTATTACTATAAAAAGGTAGATGAATACTCCTTTCAATATAAAATTATAGTCATTTTAATTCTAATTATTAATTGAGTATTTTAGTTTATTTATATTTTTTTAATATGTAAAAGTAATTAAAATAACAATAATTTTAAAACGAAACGGAGTAATATTTTGAGGCGTAGTTGAAACTTTTGGCATATGAATCGTGAAGCAGGGCAGTTATTAGGTAACTTACCGGCAAAGTTACCGCAGCGGAGAAATTCAAGGTTGGGTATCATTCAACTTGCAGCAAGTTCCAACAAGTCCACTTCCACTCTCCCTATTCTCCGTCACCGCTTTCCAAATTTTCAGACCAAATTATCGATCCTAGTGCCTACAACTTAACAAAACCTACTACTAATAATAATACAAAAATGTTAATCTACACGACTTCATTTTTGCACTCAAAATAATTTTAAGAGAAATCAAAATTATTATTATTATTAGTTTTACTGATGTACTACAAATAAACTGATGGTGTTTTTCAAATTTATTTTTTTTATAATTATTAATAATTTTTTTTAAAAAAATTAAAGCATGATCAAGTACTTTTTCCTTTTATTATCATTTATTGAATATTTAGTGCGTATATAAAAGACTTTATTAATAGAGACAAAATTAATATTGGTACGCCTCAAAGGGGTTTTGTATTGGACTGTCTGCCAAAGATATTTTTTTTCTAAATCTTTGTGTCAAAACTTTAAATGACACTAATTTAAAAAAAAGAAGAAGAGGAATTTACTACTTTCATGGTGCACATAGTTTTTTATTGGGGTAAAACATAAGTTTATTTTATTTTAATTGAAATTGAGTTCAGTGTAGAGTGTTCATCTCAATTCTCCTATAAATAGGCTTATTAACCCCTCTCTCTCCTTCCTCACCAAATCACTTCCTTTTGCTTCTCTCTCTTCATCTATCTCTATGTTAGTATATGTATATTTACTATGTTGTTTCTGCAGGGCTGGGCTTGATGGCATATGGTTGCAAAGAGAGTATGGGAGAATCTGTAAAGCTCAGGAGGGATAGCGCCGTTACGTGATTGTTATTTTCATGATGATCATACATAGTATAGCGCTATCTATCCTGAGTTTTCCGGATTCTTCTTACTGTTTATGTGATCTCTCTTTTCCCTTTTGTCTTTTATTTTTAGTATATTTTGTTTTGCAGATTACTTTTCTACAATTCTTTTGGATACACAAATCAAGATCTAGATAAAATTGAGATGAAGAACGGGAAGCTCTGTTCTATTTAATTTCTTTTCCTGTTAGAAGGTTTAATATTAACTTGTTCATTGTTATTTAGTTTCTCTCATTTCTTGTAGTTTGATCTGTGTTTTGCATTTCCCTTTCACCGCCAGAGGTGCACGCATAGTGTTACGGAAGACAATAATAAAATTCTGCTGCATATGTATATTTAGATATATCAGAGGTTTTATTTTTTATTTTTATTTTTGGCTCTTCGATATATCGGAGATTCTAGTTAATATAATAGAATCTTAGAATCAGGGTTTTATTGTCCTAGGAGTGGGAGATAGTCCTACGTGTATTCAGTAATTTTTCAACTTGGGAGTTTCTTTAATTTTTCTGTCGTTCCTGTTTCTGGAAAATAAGAATATAGTTAGTTTGCATTTTTATTTATTATTTTTATTTTATCTTTTGTTTTCAAATTTTTAAATTTTTTATATGTAAAATTGTAGGAAAAAAATAGAAAAAAAAACATAATTCCAAACCGAAATATATATATATATAGAGGGAGGGGGGTTGTGTTCAATTGGTGTCAAACTCAATAAATGACATCCACCGTCATTTTTCATAAATATTAAATTTTACTAATCGGATCGTTTAAATGAAAGTTTATATCAACCTAACAAAATTTTATATAATTTGAAAACTAAAACTTATTGATACTTCATTGAATATTATCAATTGACGTAAAACATGTTATTTAAAATACAAGTGAATTTTTATTTCTTGATTATATAGCTATAGATATTCAAATAATCTAAAAATTAGTATATATAATCTTTATGATAATATCACCTTATTTAGTGGTCGGACTAATAAAATTAAATATTTATAAAAAATTATGGTCGGTGTCATTTACTAAGTTTGACACCAAGGTGTCAATTTAACCCAACCCTACTTTATTTTTTTTTTGTATTCATACTTAATTTAAATAAACAGTTAATTAATATTTAAAATAGTCTTTGAGATTGTAGCCATCGATCACTTTAATATCTGATTATAGAGGTGTCTATCAAACCGAGTAATCCGACGAACCAAACCAATCTAACCTAGAAAATGCTCCAACCTAATCATAGTCTGGTAAAACCCGTACCAAACCATATAAACCTGACGACAATTGGTTCAAGTATCGGGTTCAAGGATTTTGAACCCAACGATCCTATAAAAGACCCAATGACCCGATGAAATACCCAATAGACTTGATCAAATAATTTACTAATTTTTTAATACCGCCCTAAGCTAATTAGTAAGCAGAGTCATAGAGCGTGTGTGAGAGACTAAGACTGTGACTCATGTTTCGGTGCTGAGACAATGAGAGTGTGAGACCTAGCCTCTATATTCAACCTTCGCAACTAGAGACGAGAACAACGTGACTGAGCACCACCTAGATTTGCAAAGGAGAAGAAAAAAATGAGAGAACGACATGACCACATACAAAGGAGACACTATGTTACAAAACTGTCGTGTCTGCTACAGAACCACCAAGCCCGAGAGAATTTAAGGAAGAGCACAACCACACCGCCACTATAGAAGCTTCACCTTCCCGTGTAATCTTTAACAAAGCATTAAGTGAAAAATCTCTAAAATATTCTTTTTTCTTCTTATTCGGACAACTTGATGGTCTAACCCAAACAAACCATTATTGTTCAAATTGGTTTGTTTTGGATTTTAAGATTTTTTTCACCAACTAAAGCAATCCAAACCAAACTATTTTCATACGTTTGAGCATTTGGTGACCCCAAAACTGAACCATCCCAATTCGTGGACATCCCTAGCTGACTATATTAAAATTAATTTTTAGTCTTTGATTTTGTAATCAGTCACAATAGTCATTGACTTTTTTTTATAAATAAAATGCATCTACCAAAGTTCGAATCGAGAAATTTTTATTAAAAGGGTTTTTTTAATCTGTACAATATTGCACAGGTTAAGAAACTATAAGTAGAAAAAAGCCGTTGGGAAAAACAAAAATTTAATATGATTGAGTTTGACATGCAATTAATATTGTGTTTTCTTTCTATTTATGTTTTTTTAACCTGTACAATATTGCACAAGTTAAAAAAACTCTTAAAACTTTTACTCATCAATCATCATACCAACCTTAACTTTATGAAAACTCGATCATAATAGTCATTCACTTTATAAAAAATCATTCATTTTAGTTTAGAGTGGGCCATCAACTGTCATAGTCAGAGTGGACTAAATTGAATGATATTTTTTTTTTTCTATTCAATTGAATGATATTTCAATCCAGACTTAAAAGTTAATTTTGATATCTTACAAGGTGAGTTATAAGGTGGTCCCTTTGAGTTTGGGATCACCATAATCCCCATTATGTTACCCCATTCATTATAGTAAATTTTATCAATTTAACCGTTTTACAATTTATACGATGTAGATTAATTATATAAAAATTTAGATAGTTTGAAAACGGCTTGATATTTCATCGAACTGTTTTTAACATCTATGGTTAAATTATATACTTACAAATTTTTAAATTATTCGAATTTTCACATAATTAATCTATATTATCTAAACTTTTAATCTAATAGGTGAATTCATAAAATTATATCTTTAATCTATTATAAACTACGGTGGTCCTATTTTTTAGGAATCACTTTTGACACCAATCTCAAAACTAGTTTCAAAACTAGTTTAGAGATTTAGTGACAATGGATATATAATGGATATACTTTTTTTTATACTATAGTAATATAATATAATATAATATAATGGATATATCTGCTGTTAGTTACTGTGGTTGTTGACTCGTTTCCAACTAGATTCAGGGTAACAGGTCTCGTCGCTTTCTTTTCCCTTGCCGCAATTAACATATTCATAATCCCATCATTCAATTCCCATTAAAGGCAAATTTAATGTCAAGAGCAACAAAATAGAGTTTGATTGCCTTTACTAACATGAGTTTATAACATTTGTAGGAATTTAAGCTTATAGTATAAACTAGGAGCTTTTGAAAAACTATTTCAAATAGTTTATAGTTTATAACTTTCAATAATTTATTTTAATTTTATTCTTGTTTTTTTGGGATAATTATATCTTTTATTATTTCATTATATTAAATATTAATATATTATATATCTTTTTAGGTCATTTCATATAATTTAGCTTATCATAAGCTAGTTTTACTAAACATTATTTCTCAATAATAAGTTATAAGCTAAAAACTATAAGTTATAAGCCATAAGTTATAAGCTAATTTTGGTAAACACAACCTTTAACCCCATTTCTCACCTCCCTTTCCATAATCTCTCTTTACTCTCAACTTTTTTTTATTATGCTTTTTTAAGTTTTAATTACGCGTAATTTTTTAATATGTTAAAGTGTGTTTACATAGATTCGAATCGAAGAACTGCTAGTTAAGCGTGTTGAATGCTCATTTTCAATTCATTATAATAATCCCATACTACTAAGGGCATGTATGGATTAACGATAAAAATCAATTGTGTAAAAGAATTAATTATCTGAAATATAATTAATTTTTGCTAGGGTATATTTGCTGTGAGAAGCAATTTTTAAAATAATTTTTATATGTGAAAAATGATTTTTAAACTTTTTAAAACAATGTCCAAAAGCTTTTA
Source organism: Cyamopsis tetragonoloba (assembly GCA_037177725.1). Lineage (NCBI taxonomy): Eukaryota > Viridiplantae > Streptophyta > Magnoliopsida > Fabales > Fabaceae > Cyamopsis > Cyamopsis tetragonoloba. The sequence continues at coordinate 69,362,137 of CM074119.1, forward strand.
GTTGAAGAACTAAAGCTTTTAGTTGAAGAACTAAAAGTTTTTTCCTTTGTTAAAAAAAGAATCAAAAGCTTTTATAAATATAAAATCAAATAATCCAAAATAAAATAAAAAAAAAAACCTAAACATACCCTAATTCAATTACTTTATCTCTCATCGAAGTTTCGAAGATTAAATGGTGTTCAACCTTTAAAATTATGCAATCTCCAAAACAAGAAAAAAAATAAAAAAATCTCTTTTGCCCTTTCACTTATGTGAATCGATCCTTACTTATCCATTTAATGTTCTCTATGCTATTGTATTTTAGTAACTAACTGGGCATTATGTGTGGTTGGGGTGCAATAATATAGTGGTAATATTCATCAAGGCATGTTTCAAAGATGTAGAGGTTTGAATCAACTTTAGGGGTACAAGAGGTGTCTTGTTGTACAGAGGCCAAGCAACAAACTTTCTAGCATTAGATTTTCAATTTCACTCTTAATACAATATTATTTTTATGACAAATGATATTATTTTTATAACGTGAATTCGTTTGGTCCGGCTTATTTTTGACTTATAAACGGTTTTTGAGTAAAAGTTGAAAATAAGAGCTTTAAAAAAAAGTTAAAAGTTGTTTGACAATTTCATTATTTAATATTTTATAAGTTACTTATAAGTAAGAAGCTATTTGTTTGATAAAATATTTATATCAACTTTTTAAAGTTATTTATCATTAATTGTCACATATCTTTGATATAAGAAAATAAATTATCAATATAATTATTTTTAAAATGAAAGTTACAATAAAAGATACTTATTTGATAAAACTCAATATTTTATTTTTTTAAAAAAACCTAAACACAATATAAATTTATCAAAATAATTATTTAACATTGAAAATTTTTAAATATGTAAACTTTTTAAATAACAATAAAATTCATAAATATTAAAGTGAAATAAATAATCAATAAATGAGAAGAAATTTTTTTTGAAGATTTTAGTAAATTGCTATTTTTACAAAGAGAGAAGGAAAATATATTGAAGATTTCAAGTGTTAATTAGAATATTAATTATGATGAGCCCACAAAATAAGCTAACTTTTTGTCCAAAAACTCATATTTCTAGCTTCTGGCTTAAAAGTCAGCTTTTTGCATTTTGTACACAAAAAAAAGCCAGCTTAAATTTAAGAGATTTGCCACAAATCCTGTTTGGCCCAACTTTTACTTATAAGAGGAAGAGAAGAAAAAAAAAAGCTGGGCCAAACGCTACCTTAGTGCTTTAAGGGCATTATTTAAGAACTCAAATATATAAAAAGATATTGGAATGTGTAGTTTTTTTATTCTCAAGAGACAGAACAATGTACTCTTATAATTATTTTTTTACTTATAGTAACATTAACTAGTGCCCTAAGAACATTGTATATCAAGACCTTATTTTTATTTATTTCATAAATTATAGGAGATATTACTCTTTCAATTCTAAAAATATGATATTTACTTTTACTTCCATGTCAACCGTCACACTTCAAACTGATATTGTTTTACTAACAGTAGTAATTTGTGCACACTCATTTTTCATACAACTCATTTACAATCGATTTGTAGTTAAATATAAAGAAATATGTGGTTAAATTAGTATATAAATTGGTTAATTTTTACCTAGTAATTTAACCATATTTTTCTTCAATTTTAGCCATCTATATGTCCACTCAATTTTATGGTTGAATACCAAGAAATATGTGGTTAAATTAGTACATGAATGGGTTAATTGTTACCTAGTAATTTAACCACATTTTTGTTCACTTTTAATCATATATATGATATCGTTAAATTATTAGTAATAATTAACCAATTTACATACTAATTTAACCACATATTTATGTGTATTTAACCACAAAATCAATTGTAGTTATAATGAAGTGCACACAACATTTTCAATTACTAATAATCTAGCTCTTCCTTAGTAAAACAAACAATTAGTATTATATATCAAAAATGATTTTTGGCCAACTTGTTTTGACCAACTTTTGGCTAGAGCTGTCAAAACGGGCTACTCGATTCTATACGGGTTTGCTCATTCGGGTAGCGGACTTTTACGAGCCGGGCCAAAAAGACCCGTATTTTTTTGGGCCTTTACTTTAGATACTCAAATCCGGTCCTATGCGGGTAGTGGGCTTTTCGGGTAGTTCATTTTTTGAAATTTTAGCTTTTTTCTTTACAATAAAAATATTATTTTTATTATTATTACTTTTGCCTTTGAAAAAAAAATTCTTGATAAAAAATATCATTATTTTTTTATTATTAGATATATGAATTAAATATTTCTATTTTTTGACGATAATGTTTTTAAAAAAAAATTGTTCTAAATCTTCTTATGTTTAACTTTTACTATTGGCAAGCAAAAAATATTTAACTTCTTTTGTTTATTTATTCTCAATTTTTTTATCTTGTGCCTTGTGTGAGTTGTAGATTAATAAATAATTTTTTAAACTAGTGCACACTTGATAAGTAGCATTTTTCTTGTAGAAAAATTATTCGGGCGAGTAGCCCTAATTCACGGATTTTTTTAGCCCAAACCCTTTTTTTACGGGCTTTTATAGGACGGGTTAAAAAGACCTTGTTCGATTCGGATTTGAATTTGAATTTGAAGTACCCAAACTCGCGGTGGATGAGATTAGCACCATCTTTATTGGGAGTGACACCATTCTTTTTAGTATATAAATTTATGATTCTTACTTATAAAAAAGATTATGTCACTCCCAATCGAGATGATGCTAATCCATCCTCCCAAACTCGCCCATTTTATCGGTTATTTAAACTAATCCTAATGAACCGGCCCATTTTACAAGCTCTATTTTTGGTTAACCCTAATAAAATAATAATATTTAATAAAAACTAAATACTACTATTATTTTATTGAGGTTGACTAGAAGTTGACCAAAATAAATTGATTAAAAATCATTATCGATTATATATGATATACTCCCTAGTCCTATATGTATAAGTCATTTTGCAGAAAAACTTTTTGTTCTTAATGTAAATTACCAATTAACACAATAATCAACAATTTTTTTTTGTTTATATCCTTTATAAAATTTTTAATTATTTAATTAATCACAGTGGAAATAATTACAAAATAAAAATAAAGAAAAAGATATTAATTTAATTTAAGTATTTATTAAAACATTTATATAAGATAAAACAGTAAAAACGCTATACTTTTAGATAAGTTTAATAAATTAATTATTTTTTTTGTAATTTCGATTATTTGATTATAAATCACTTATAAATAAAACAAAAGGAATATTTATTATAGGGAGGATGAGATTAACATCATTTTTATTGGGAGTGATATCATCTTTTTTATATGTAAGAATCATAAATTTATATAGTAAAAATAATAGTGCTACTCCCAATAAAGATAATGTCAATCTCATCCACCCTATTATAGATAGATCTATTTCTTCACCTTGAGTGGAAGTATGGAGCTAGTGGGTAATGTGGTTAAACATGAATCTCCTCCTTCCAGTACAGTGATTAGTCTTTGAGAATTTCTTTTCATTTGTGTCATTTTATTATCAATAGAGCCCAATCCAACACAAAAATCCACAGTATTCTAGACGTCCGATTTCATGACCCCAACGGTGGTTCTGGGTCGTCCGCCGTCGATGATGCAGCTGTTTAAGGTACTGAACAAGACGACGGAGGAGAGGGCATTCACCTTGGATCGGATCTTAATATATCCACAGCCCAATACCAACGTCTCATGAGGTGGAAGAGATTAACACAATCTTTAACATCATTCTATTGGGAATGACACCATCATTTTTAATATATAAATTTATAATTCTTATACATAAAGAAATTATAACATTTTTAAAATTGAGTGGTCTCAATATCTCCTACCTCTCCCACCATCTGATGACTTTGCTCCAACAACCCATTACTGGCGATTTGGGCCTAGATGACAAAAACAAGCAGCCCAATCATGCTAACCTTACTAAAAGGAGCCCAATTCCTGTTTTTAGTTCTAATTTTGATTTTGATACCCATTTAATTCTATGCGCAGCATGGATTTAGATAATTTTCGGAGATTTTGTGCGATAATAAAAAAGAGATTTTTTAAATACATGATAGATAAATTTTTTTTACTTCTATTAATAATTGTAAAAGAGAAATTAAATACAATAAAAAAAATTGCATTCAAAAAAATTAACTCTTTCACTTCTTTAGAAAATCATTTGCTTAACAATATCAATTGCTTTAAATTTAAAAAAATCATTACGCAAAGGCTGAATAATTTCAACAACAAATATGCAAAATTCAGAACATAAATTGACTGAAATTGTGAGAGAAATTTTAACACCATAAGATTCCTCTTGGCTCTTCTCAGAATGATCAGCACAAGGTAACCACCAAACTTGCACGAAGGTTGTTTGAATGAAATCTTCAGATGACACCCCAAATTGAATAGAGAATGAATTAAGAAGATAAGAAGGAAATGATTTTGCCCGTTATTTAGCTGAAAATTAAGGCCAATTTTTTAACATTAGTATGAGTAAATGAAGAGCTTTTTTTGAAAAAAGGAAAAGTTGAAAATTGAAGTGTTAACTGACTAATGATAGTTTTTTTTATAATATAACATTTTTTTTAGGTCCTTATTAATTGGAGGCCATGTGCGCAAGAACAGCTTGCACATACTCGTCAACGGATCTGTTATGCACTATCACTGACACTGTGTCACACACACACCTTCTTGTTATTTTGCACCTTGGATAACAGATTTTGATGTCACTCGTTATATTGCTTTTGATTTAAAATATTTTCACATCTATCTATCTATATAGTAGTAATATATTAACACAGAAACAAACGTTAGAACCACGGCACATCAATCATTTAACTTTTTATTATTTTATCACATCAGTTTTTTTTTCTTATTCATTACACCTCAAGCATAGAGAACAATATCATATCATAAAATTTAAAATAAATTACATTTTTTCAATTTAATTTCTAGATTCTCTCGTAATTATATCTTAAAAATTATAAATTATATTAACTAGTTTATTTTTTTAGAGGATAATAATCCTATAATTATGATAGGAACTTTACAAATTTAAAAGATTTTCATTCATATATTTTTAAGTTAATTGTAATAACTATTATACAATTATGATAGGAACTTTACAAATTTAAAAGATTTTCGTTCATATATTTTTAAGTTAATTGTAATAACTATTATTTATAATAAAGCCGATTGTCGAGAGTTTGTTGTTCAAGTGGCATAAGGAGGAGTTCTTGGAGCTCAAAGAAGGGATTCGATCCCGGTGGAGTAGATTTAAGAATAATGTAGTATGAGGGTGTGTGTTTGGTCGATTAAAAAAAACTATTATTTATAATAATATTTGAAACTTAAAAATCTATGAATGTATTAATGCTAATTTAATTTTTAAATTATAACAATAAAATTATAGATATCTATTATAAATTTTTATTTGATAGTATTTGCTATTTTAAAATTTATTATAAACATAAATATAATTCTAATTTTGTAAAAATATCTTAAAAATAAATGTAAATAATTTACTAAATTTATTTGGTTAATTTTTTTTTCATATACTTGTATCTCATCTCATTTTTGTTTTGATTCCCATACTAAAAATATTTCGTTTGGCCTCTACACTTAACCAACATTTATATTTTAATTCCTACTATTTGATTTCATACTATTTGATGTTAATTAGTTCTTTTATTTGACAATAATTTTTATTTCAATCCCTAAGCTAAAATTAGTGTTTGACCATATAATCTTATATTTGATATCACCCTCTAAAATATAAAATCAACTAATTTTTTTATAAGATTAAATATTTTTATTTTTCATTAATAATACTAACCTTAACTTTTATTAATGAAAAATAAAAATATTTAACCTTATTAAAGTTAGTATTATTAAGGTTAATATTATTTCACATCCACGAATGTGCGAGTCTACGTTTAATTTTTTGGTTCAGGGTCTATATGTGGATAATTGTTTTTCTATGTTAGTTTTTACTTTTTTTTGAATTATTCTTACACTACCAGTCTACTTATCAAGTATTGCATTATTCAAAGAATTTAAAACATATATAATATATATGTACTATTCATTATAATATATATTCATTTAGTATGAATCACTTTAGCCACAAGTTGCAACTCCTTGATATTACCTAATTTTTCATATATATATATATATATATATATATATATATATCTTTGTAAATTAGATATCTAGGAAATAACTATTTATATCATATTGTTAAGTAAAATCATTACAAGGATTTCTAAGTCACATGGTCATTTGCATATATTCAACAATGAAATGAAGAGTGGTTCCGAGTTTCATTGCATTTATATTGAAAATAAATAAAAAAGAGCGTTCCTCTAACTGCGTTAGCTTGATCGGGCTTTTTATTGTCATTAGTGTCTATTTAATTTTCAATTTTTACCGTAGGTGATGCATGAGAATCCAGATTTTCTACTTGTTTCAAAACATCGTGATGCTGAAACATTGGCGGTGGAACCAAATTTAAATATGGTAAGCATTTGTAATTAAATTCACTTTATATGTTATTAAGTTTAGAATATTTTTATTTTAACCATTTCAACCATTTCATAATTGTGAATTATGTTTACATATATTAAAAATGTATTTATGTCTCAGTTCAGTTCAGTTGGTGAGCGTATGAGAATATGTGTCGTGTTTTTTCTTCCAATTTTTTCAATCTCTAATGTTTAAGTTTTTGAAACATCTAATTTAATCATCTTTACAAACGATTAAACTGGTGCATAATTATTTTTTCAAGAGATCACAAAAAATGTACAAAAGTTATTATGCTTTATTCCCTCTGCCCCCATGTTATTAGGCCTTTTAGAAAAAAAAAACATTTATTTCTCTTTACAATTTAAAGTAATTAATACTTTCTCATTAAATACTATCCTTAACTCTCTTGACTAATTAATTTATGTGATTAAAAAGATAATAAATGACTAATGAGATATAAACTCACGCGTTGCGTGGTTTTACCCCGTAATAATATAACAAATGAAAAATCAATTTTTTATTTGTAGTAAATAAATATTATATAAAAGTAACTAGGATGAATAGAAAACATAGAATGAATGTAAAATGTTACTATTTTATTAAAAAAGTGAAATATTAACATGTTTAAATAAAAAAATGACATACCTTTTAATGTGAAGTTATAGAACTTTATTTTTCTGTGAGTAGTTTACATTAATAGTGTGTGAGTTTTTCATGCACTTTCTACTTGTGTGTCCCTTTAGTTATAATAAGACACATAATTAAAATGTGATATTCTCTCTCATGTTAGTTATATATTTTAAGTGATGCATCTATTTTTTTATTTGCGGGAAACAGGAAATGAAACACAATCACGAAACATGTATTTTGAGTAATTAGAGAATCACACCAAGAGATTATAGGTGATTTTAATCCAATTATAAAATAATAAAATATTATAACACAAATATTAAAATTACATAAGTAGGATTTATCATTTTTTCCTCCGATTAAACCATCCTAGGCTTCAAATGTATCATCTAATTTCATTGTAAATTAAAGAAATCTCTTATTAATAATTAAATGGGTAAACTTTCAAAAAAATTTATTTAATATAGAAAAATGCTTTGAAAAAATAATGTTAGAGATAAATTCTTAATTTTCATAAAATAATATCACGAATGGTTAAGTCAATGGAAATGTTCCAATGGTGGGTATCCTTGAAAGAGACAAAAAATAACCAATAGAAATGATATGCTAAGTCTTTTAAAATTAGTTGTGCATAAGAAATTTTATCATCTTTTAAGAAGAAACAAAAAACGTACATTTCTTAGCATATATCAAAATTGAATTTCCTTTTCTACATTTCTATTTTGTCTTTTAAATTAGCTTCTAATACCTTATATCTATTTAAATGTTGCGTCATATTTTTCATAAATTATTTTTAATCTTGATAAAAGTAAACTTATATAACAAAAAAATAATAGGTGTTTTAAGAATAGGAAAATGCTATGTTCTACGAATTTTGTTTGCATTAATAAAGCTATGTAACCACCACAACCATGATTGATGGACCCTTCTCTTAATGATATTCGGTTACTTATTTAACCAAGTAACCATTCATGTAGGACCACATGGATTCATTCATATGTTTCCATGAGAAAAAGACTCCATATGACAACACTACTCTTAAGAATAATAATGAGTAAAACACCACATAGGTCCCAAACTTTACTAGAAAAATTCACATAGGTCTCTGACTTTCGCGGGAGTTCACTTAGGTCCCTGACTTTGTCCAATGTTGTTCAGCTAGGTCCCTAACGTTAACTATCGTTTTAACACCGTTAATAGAAGTTCAAATTAGTCTATGTATTTGAATCAAAAGTACAAATTAATCCCTATGTTTATTAAAAAAAGTTCAAATCAGTCCCTATATTATGTATCAAAAGTTCAAATAAGTCTCTATATTTATTATTAAAAGTTCAAATTCTCTATGTAACCGTGGAAACGTCAGGGACCTAGGTGAACGGACAAAGTCAAGAACCTAGATGAACTTTTGTTGTAAAGTTGGGGACTTATGTGATAATTATTTCGAATAATAATTATAAATTATTCATAATGATACTAACATGTAACAGCATGAAGTTTTGAAAATTAAAAAGCTAAATAAAAAATTGTTTGAGAAAGTAAATTCGACTTATTACGTGGTTTAATGTGGAATGTGAAGGAGCCGACGTGAAAGTGCTATAGCTTGTGTTTTGACTTTTATATATTATTAAAGGGTGATAAGAAACTTACAATATGTCATATTTTTAATAGAATTTTAAACTGAAAATTAATTCATGATGTGATTAATTTATGTAAATAATATCGTAATCCATGTTAAACAGTGTTTTTATATACCAATTTAAAATTAAATTGTAATAAAAACCTTACAAGAGTAAAAAAAAAACACAGTTTATTTTATACAATAATTTTCTAACAAAACTAATCATGATTCAATTTAATGAATTAAATTGAAGAAGAAAATAGTATAGGTAAACATGAAAAATGTTTCAATATTTATGTTATTTAAAAAGTTATATGATATTAAATATATAAATTAAGATTTCACAAAAAATATATAAATTAAGAAATATGAAAAAAAATATATAAAGTAACTATTCAAAAAATTAATTTTACTAAAATCTTCTATTAAGAGACAGTTTGTTGATTATAAGTGAAAAAAACACATAGTTTATGAATTAAATTGAAGAACATAATTTTAGGTAAACAAAAAAAAATGTTTTGCTTTTAGATATATATGATATGAAAATAATATAAATTAGTTGTTTAAAAAGAAAATCAACTTTGTCAAAATATTTTATTAAGAGATAGTTTGTTTATTATTTTTTATCATGGAGATATTTTATAGTCAAACAATTCAGATATTCATGATTTAATCATCTTGTTGTGTATTGAATTTTTAAATGTTGTTTCATTCTATGTTATTTTTATTTTAATTGATAGCTTATAAAAATATTAAATATAAAAATAATTATAATAATAACTTTGATATGTATGATTTTAAAATTAAATCTATCCATATTATTTTACTCCATGGATCTATTGTCACCGCTAATTATTCTGGCACAAGACATTTTTCCTGTAACTTTGTTATGGATCCATAATGTGCTTTATGTCCCTAATTTTAAACTCAATCTCATTTCCATCTCAAAATTACTGTCTACACCACATTATAAGCTCACTTTCTCTCGTAATTTTTGTCATATTCAGGAGGAGAGCTAGTTGAAGATGAATGGTACGGCTAAACTAAAACAAGGATTATATCACCTCACAATCAGCAAAAAAATACCTCTTCCACACCCATTCCTTCTTCTGCCAAAGCCCTCAACATCTCCTCCTTAACCAACTCAAGTATTTTGCATTTTCCCTTAGGACACTTGTTTGTTTGAAACACGTTTCAATTTTTTACTTCAAGAATTTCCAATTATTTTAAAGCATGTTAATGAACTTTGTGATATTTGTCGTTTAGCTAAACAAAGAAAGTTGTCTTATTGTGTTAGTCAATTTCATGCCTCTAAACCTTTTAATTTAATATATATGGATATTTAGAGTCATTTTTTAAAATTATCTATACACGATTATCAATATTTTTTAACTATTCTGGATGATTGTAGCAGATACACTTTGATTGTTTTATTAAAATAAAAAACCGAAGTTCGTACTAACATACAAAATTTTATTGCTTTTTGTTGAAAATTAATTTGATTAACAAGTTAAATGCATATGGTCTAATAATTGGCTGTTGGGAAAATCTTTGGTAAATGGGTTGCACTAATCATTTAGTGTTCGATTGATGATATTCAACTCGCTTTTGTTAAAGGTAGTCAGATTCTAGACGAGATTCTTATTGCATATGAAGTGGGGATTTCATGGAGTCTAACAATGTCAAGGGAACGATCTTCAAAGTTGATTTTGAAACAACTTATAATTCAATAAGTTGAGAATATTTGTCGTATTTAATGGAGTTGATGGGATTTCATCTGCTGTGGCTCGGGTGGACTTAGGTGTCTATTTCGTCCTTTTGTATTTCGGTTTTCATAAACGAATGTTCATTAGAAGAGTTCTCTTTAGAGCATATATTGAGACAAGGTGACCCCTTATTATCTTTTCTAGTTTTGTTGGCGGCCAAATGTCTTGACAAGTTGATTTGTAGAGCTAAAGACATTGGTGCGTTTGAAGGGTTGTTATTGGGTCTCTTGAGGTAGAAATATCTCATTTACAGTTTGTCAATGATACATAAATTATTGGGAAGGCAACATGGCAGTACTAGTGGGTTACAAATACAATAACAATTTTTGTTCTCTTTAAAGTGATGTCTAGTTTTGACGGTGAATTTTCACAAAAGTGAAGTCATTTAATTCAGTTCTCTAGCACATGGTGGCTTAAGCTAAGTACATGTTCTACCGAAAAAAGTAGTTAAGTTACATGTTTCACCCAATCAAGTGATCGCACGTCTTTTTTCAATTTTTATTTCCATTCTAAAAGCGTTACAAGTTACACCCAATCAAGGTAAACACTAACAATAGCATAGTAACTGATCAATGGAGCATGGTTCAATTCTGGACCATGAAACAGCACAAAAACAAAAAACTGTCTTTAGTAAGAATCTAAAGACCTTGTAAAACAGCAAGCCAATAATAATTGAGGAACATAAATTAAACTTAATTATGAGACTAATAATGATTTCTTAATTAATTTAATTCTTAACATTGGGGCAGATCAGGTGGAGGAGGTATGACTGACTGTGATGGCCCAACTCCGTTTTCTACCAAAAGTGCTGTGGCCAAACCCCAATTCAGATGCGAGTCTATGTGACAATGCAAGAACCATATTCCTGTTTGGATAAAAATCAAATAAATAACACGTTTCATTGAGGTTTTTAAGAAGTGCTATTAAGAATTGTAATAATATTTCAAATCATGAAAGAGTTTTGAAAAAAAAATTGAAATCATGTAAGAGTAGTATTGAGTTATAATAACAAGTGGAAACAGGGGAAATTCATATGAGTAACAGGTTACCTGGATTATCAGCCACAAACCGAATCGCCACCCATCCACCAGGAGGAGTTCCAATGGTATTCTTCACTGGAGGATCAACAAGGTTAAACCTAGCAGGATCAGTTGCAGGATTAAAGTTCCCAAATCCAGAACCAACCACAAAGAAATGAAACCCATGAACATGCATAGGATGATCCTCTGTCGTCACAATACTTGTGTCCTGCAGAATAATCTGCACATTTGAACCATACTTCAACCTTAACAGTCTAGTCCCCCTCGATGGCGTCCACAGCCCTCGAGGCACATTGCCGGTATAGTTAAACTGTACCGGCGGAACCGGAGGAAAATCCGTAGTAAAAATTCCAGGAATGCCTTGGTAAAAGGCTTGCATTAATGAAGTTGTTCTTGGAAGCACAAAAGAAACATTGTTAATGCTAGCTGCGAAGCGTGTTCCGTTTGGTCCTTGACATCTTGGACTATTGGGATTTGTGCAGTTGATTAATCCTAACCCAACTATGAAATTTAAACTCACGTCAACGTTTTGGAAGACTTTGTTATTTGTAAGTCCCCTTATGCCAGCTGTGAATGACGTGGCAATTGCTGTGTCATTGAAAGCTGGCAAAAGGGGTAATATTGGCCTTGGGCCGTTTCGGTTGCTACAGCTGGCGGATTTATATTCGAGGATGGCTGTGGTGGTGGTGTTGTCAAAGGCTGCGTTCATGGCGGTTTGGTAGGCGCGTGCGGCCATGTAGTATCTGCCTGGGGTTTGATCTGCTGTGACTAGGACGTTGATGGTTTGGCCAGGTCCTATCATTAGGACCCTTGTGGTGAATGGTTTGGTGTATGCTGCATCAGTTGCCACAACTGTCATCCTGTGGTTTGCAATTGTGAAGAATAGTTCTTGGTTCAGTGCGCTGTTGATGATTCTTAGGAGAATTGTCTCGCCGGCTTCTACTGGAACACGTACAGTTTCTGCATTGTGTTTTCAAGTTAGTTACATAATACATGGGTATGGGTACGGGTATGGGTACTAGTATGCTATACTCAGTTCATGCTGTGCTCGGTTTGTCACATGTTTAGTTAAATTAAGAGTTTGTTCCTTATATACTTAGATACCCTGTTTCTTTTTGGTCCTTATATAAAATATTTGCATTTTGGTCCTTATGTAAAAATGCATTTACAAAGCAGTCTCAGTCATAATAGCAGTGTCAAGTTTTGTTGATTTGTTATAACAAGAAGACTAATTTGTGAAGATTTTTTCATATAGAATCATAAGATAGAGTTTTTCGTTATACGGACTACAAGGAAAAATGAAGTTAGTTAAGTACCAAATTCTTAATTTAATCTGATATATTAATTCTACAAGACTTCCTTTAAAAGAATTAGTACATGGTACAGTAAATTTGTTACCTGATACATAGGTAATTGACAGAATCATGTGACTATTTTTCAGTCATAACAGAAGGAAAACTTGCATGGAAGTTATGATTAAAGAATAAGTTCAAACCTTGACTTGAACATCTGTAAAGATCTCCTGGTTGACCATTAATGGTGTATGCAACAGATACATTTGGAGGTGCTCCTGTTAATTGTGTCTGCCTTAAGAGAAGCATTGGATCCCTATCAAACCATTCCCCTGTATATCATCATGAAACATTCTGTTACAGCTTTGTCATTTTTTCATATAAAAATAGTATTAAATTATAAGGAAAGATTTGAAAATTAAGTGATGGTTTTAGAGATGTACCAAGAAGGATTGGGAATTCTCTCTTAGGCATGGAGAAAGGGTAAGGAGAACCCATTGATGGATAAATGATGAAAGCTCCATAAACAGTGGCTCTTAGGAAACCAGTGTGGGCATGCCACCATAGTGTCCCTTCCTGGTTTTGGATTGTGAAACGGTATGTGTAACTTCCCCCTGGTTGAATTGGACACTGTGTCACATAACTTGGTCCATCTGCCCATGGATTTCTCAACATCCTTAACCCATGCCTGACGCACATCACACATATTAAGATTCTGAGAAACATGCATTTCAATTATGCATCAATTGGTTAGGATAGTGAATTAGTTTTAGTTAGTCTGTTTCAGTTTTATGGAGAGTCAATTGCCATTCTAATGTGCCTGTTGTCACTTTTATTAAGTTATTATGATTCAAAATTCTATTTTTCTTCGTAGTTAGGCCACTCTCATGGTCTTATATCTGGTCCTGAGTCTAGATAAAGGAGGAGGGTTGTGTTAGGCCATCAACTGCCAATACAAAACTTGTTGAAACCCTAATAGTTTAAAGATGCTATATGAAATATAATTGAATAAGAGTGAAGATAGACAAATAGGAGTAGCAATAGACACTGTACCACTTTCGTAGGAAAACTATTCTGATTGAAGGGTAAAATTAATGTTTTAGGATGAAATTTATGTGAGGATGAATGGTGATGCTGTTTACCAGTGGATGGAGATGTTGTAGGGTCCAGCATTTGTTACTTTGATTGCAAGAGAAGCTCCATTTCTTGTTTCTATTGTTGGTCCTGGAAACTGTCCATTCACAGTGAGAATGTTGTGGGTTCTGCACAGCCTCTTCACTGGCGCTGTTTGAATCTGTTTCAATCATTCAAGTTATCACAATTAAGTATCGCCACAAACTATACATGGGAATTTGTAGCTTAGGGTATGTTTAGTTTGCTGATTTCTTGTTCTTATTAAAAAAAATACAAAATTGTTGCTTGTTTTTATTATGTTTCTTGGAATTTGTAAAAAAAAAAAGGAAAAACTTCTCAGTCATTTTCAGTATTATCTATACAAAATTTAGTAAACAGAAAGTCAAATGAAAACAATGTGACAATTTTGAAATTCTCTATGAAAAAACAAAGAAAACAAGAAATAAAAACACGGACCAATCAAATCTTAAAATTGTGTGATCATTAAACTGACACTTACAACAAATTCATGGTACTGAGTGGGTGAAGCTGAAGCAAGAGAAGCAATGATAGTAAGAAGGCCAAGTAAGAAAAAAAAGCAACATAAATTTCTAGGGAAGTGGACAGTTTCCATTTTAGTCTCAGAATTTGTTGAATAGAGTTACTTGAGTTCTATGGCATTTGGTCTAAATTGCAGCTATTTATAGAGTGATCAACTGATAAATGCCTAGATTAAAATTTCCTTCAACTTGGAAAGATGAATATTTTTTAATGAGTCAATAGGGTACTTTAATATTTTAGGACAGTTAGTCTAACCACAGAGGATTTGGTGCACCCACTAGCGCAATCAACTGTGGAACAAATGAAGATATAGATTCTGTGGTTTAGATGTGTAGCAGTACGATGTGTTTATTAGAATAGAAATACACATGAATTAATAAACAAATCTTCACAGTGCTAGTGCTAGTGCTTGTTAAGTTACTAATCATTAGTACCTATATAAAAGAATAATGAGAAGTGTGAAATTTACTCAGAAATGAAAAAAAAAAAAAGTAGAATTATTTTCTTGTTGGTAAAAGGTAAGAATGAGAAAATAACCATGAATAAAAACCTATTTTTGTTATAGGTCCTTCTAAATCATTCTATCCTCATGTAATTAGTGTCAAAAAGAATATTATAATATCAGCTTTCTATGTTACAAAATGATATCTCTTTCAAAATGATACCTCACTTGAAAGTTAAGGGAAGAGATTGCACTTGAGTTAATCATTTTTCCTTTCCTTCATGTATAACATTTTCAAATAAGAGAGGATTATAGTTTTTATTTCCCATACTTCCTACTTTACTTTCACTCCTTAACGTAGCAGCATTTTTTTTATAAGTTAAATGCATCGAGTTGCTATATCGATCCTTAGTTACCAAACCAACCTATCAGATGTTAATGCAGCAGCATTTTTGCTTTAGTAAAAGAGTTTCATTGTTAGATCAGTGAATCTAATACTTCTGTTTGAAAATAAAAAAATAAGTTCTTAGTTACTTAGTCCATATTTTTAACAAAGTTTTACATAATTCACATCCCCTGTAGTACTGTAATGAAGAAAGAAAAAGAGTAGCTTATATGAAATGTTAGCTTTTTATGTAGAATACATATATAAAATGTATACAGATAACAAAACCATACTTTATTATGTACTAACCACCAATGTAACGGAAGTTGCTGCATCATAATTTTCAAAGAAAGAAAGGAAAATACTTTCAAATCAATGACATTTGAAAAAATCCAGTTGGTGAATTGATCTTTATCACGAGCAGCTAAAATTAAATTTTTATTAAATTCGTACCCATAAATTAAACAAAAAGGTTTGTGAAATCAGTGGTCTGCTCAACAATTCAAACGCCAATATGGTCCACAGAACATAGCATTTTTCTAAGCATTATCCTATGTTTGTTATTTTGTTTTTTTTCTGACACTGAAACATAGGAATATCTACTTAACGTTGGAAAAACCATAACAGAAAAGAAATGAGTATAAAATAAATAATAGGGCAGTTAAAGTCGAGTAGGATTTTTGGTTTGGTTCGGTAGTGTTGAAGCGTAGTAGTTTCTTGTTTAGTTGACTACTCTTAAAGTTATTAGCTGAAACAGTGCCGTTCATATAACCCTTTCTCTACTACTTGCATAATATGAAAGTGTTATTTAGATCTGATCTTGATCGTACAAGAAAAAAATTGTTAGAAGAGATTGCATTATTTATAATGATTCCTTTTTTTTAAGAGATTATTCTTTAGTTATCGATTGAAAAGTCTTTAGCTACATTAAAAAAAAATATATGAAAATGTTATTTCTTATACAAAATATATCTATAGAAACAAATTAAATTAATAATTTGGTCCTTCAATTTGACCTGATATTAATTTAGTCATTATAGTTAAATCTTGTTTAGTTAGGTTATTATACTAAAAAAATTAATTTATGTCCCCACCATTATTACAATTATACCACAGTCTAAGTGATGTTATTGTGTCTAATGTCTTAAGAATTAAAATAAAATTGTGTCAAATATAAGAATTATATTAAAAATAAGTGTCACATATAACAGAACAAAATTGACGTCATGCAGTAACAAATGTTAAGGATTAAAGTGATTTTTTTTTTTGTCAAGAGTCAATTAAAACAATTTATATATAACGACCTATTTAAAATCAGACATCACAGTCCGTTTTTTTATTTTTAGTTGCTATATGTAAAACGTAATTATCAATCATATTTATATATAAAGTAATTTACGAATTCGTCCCTGCAGTTATACTAGGATATGATGTTATTAACATTCATCCCCGTTAGTGACAAGAATTCGTAAGTTCTTTTTCTTTTTTTCTTTTTTTTTTAAAGGGACAAGAATGATTTCAAATGGAGAAAGTAACACCTTGAATCACTGAAATACCTTAAGTTGAATGATTACGAAGGCAAAGGTCAAATGAGAAATTAATTAAGGTGTAATGCAGCTATTATATTGAGCTATGCATGGATAGGAGACACAAACTCAATTAGTCGAACAGTATAAATTTTTATTCAACGCAATTACTACTAAATTAGTTTTGTTCAATCCTCAATTCTGGCATTAAGTCGTTAATACCATTTCAAATGAAGCAGGTTTGATAGCGTTTACTTTCGATATTTCCTTTGTAAATTAAATGCCTTTAGTATATTGATATTCATTATTCGCTCACCTTGATCCATTTTCATGTATTAGGTAGTCTGAACTTGACTTTAGAGTGATCATACCATATTAATTATTAATTTGTTAATTAAGTTCTAACCATAACCATTTTCGAATATAATGCCACAGTGCTAATTAATAGGTGTCAAATTACAGAGGCATGATCGACATTGTCAAGAATTTCAAAAAGTTCAATAGGATAAGCTTCTTGCCGACCTTGTTGATCCTCTGCTTTTTGAATTGATGTATGTTCATATTGAAATATATGAACATAATGACCAATCACATTATTGGATGATGATTTGATGGCTTTTACTTTTAAGGGTAAATTTCCATAACTGGATGAATAAAAGTGTATCCGTCAAACGAACCTGCATCCTCTCTGATTTCGAAATAAATTTGGGGAGAAGTAGTTTCCAATCTAGAAGTTCGAAATTACTCCATTATTTTCAAGTTTGTTTTAGCGTGGAATCTTATGCAAAATGAGTAATTCTTAATCTTCCTATATTATGTTCTTACAAATTTTTTTATTTGTTTATTAAAAAATATTTTTAATACTTTTTATGGTTTCAAAATTAAAAATACATTTAATTTTATGCTTTATATGGTTGTAGGAGAATTTTTAAGGATGATCTAGCATTACTTTAATAAAAACCACCACTAGAGCTATTGGTTTGAGTTTGTTCTCTTTTTTAAATTAGGTTTAAGAGATAATGATGTGTATTTTATGTATTTTTTTTTTCAATTTTAACTTTTAATCTCAGTCTTTGATAAAATCTAATGGTTCATATTAAAGATATTAGGTAAAAGAGGATCTAAATCTCTAACAAATAATCTAGACTATGTTCATCCCTACATACAACTACAAAATAAGCACATAAAAGTACAAAGCCTACATCAAGTCTTCTCTTACACTTCAACTAACCATTTTTTAACTGAAAAATTTAAAACCCTCTCAAATAATAATTTTTTAATTGAAAAATTACAAAGTCTTACATGACACACAACTACGTAAATCTCCAATATGTCAAAGAGACCAAGGTTATTGTGGTAAAAATACTCCAACTATCTCTTCCTATTCATATGAGTATTTTACCTCTTCTCTTTGTTTTTCACTCAACATGGGACTTTGATGACTCATTTTCCTTCTTTTCATGCTATCCAATATACAACATAATTAAGTTAGGTCACTTAGGAGAATGTTAGTACTTAAGAACATGAAGATAATCCAACTCATAAGATTAGTTTATTAGGTAAGCGAGTCTTAAGACTTAAATATCACGTTTGAACTTTCAATTTTACTCAATGTAGAACATATTGCTAGTTACTATTCCCTTCAAGGGTCGACGTTCAAAGTAGCTTCACTCTACCGGCACTCACATGCTGGTCCGTTGGTAGTCAATTTCCTTTTGGCAGCTTCACTCGCTTATTAGCATTTGATATTAACTTTAATCTAATAGATAGATAACCATATATGTAGCTCATCTCTTATAGCACTAATTATTATGACTTATGTACATGATCGAAGAGCTCAAACCAAAAGATTAAATTATTTGATGGGAGTAGCTCAAAACTTAAGTATCACATTAAGATAAATTATTATTTTTAGAATACACCCTAATAGATAAACTAAACATAATTTTTTTAAAACACAATTTAGAGTAGATTTTAGTTGAAACCAAATTTTAGAATCCAAATAACAAGTAATTTTGAAAAAAAATAAAGGTTGTGTAGTGCACCTAAATGATGGTGTTAGACAAAAAAAAAGAGTATCCAATCCACTTTCTAAAATGAGCGCGGTTAAACGTGTCAGCACTCAATTTTTTGTTTTTTCAAAATAACGAAAATATCCTTGTTTTTTTTAGAAAATTTCATCTAAACTTTTTTCAGATAATTTTTTTCCAAAAAGACAAGGGTGTTTTCACCATTTTAAATAAACTACAATTGAGAGATAGCGCCACACCAAATTACTTTGGCACGTTTAACAGCCACCTTCTTTTTTTCTCTTAAATCTATAAAGGTGTGGATCGTAAAAAAAATGTGTGGGTAGTAACAAAAAGATGGTGACAATAGTATTCACCTTATTAGCAAATAGCAAGGCCATGATTTCTTAACGGGTTTGGGCTAGTAGTTTAGTTGTTGTTTCTTGTAGTTGGGTAGATAGGATTAGCACAATCTCTATTGGGAGTGACACCCTCTTTTTTAATATATAGATTTAAGATTCTTATATACAGAGGGATTGTGGTATTTTCAAAATTGGGTGGTCTCAATCCCTCCCATCTTGTAGCTGTAGCCCTGTAGGTTGTTCTCAAGTGTTTACTATTTTTTAATTTTTTCTTAAACAAAAACCAAATTCTTGAGGTTTTCCCTTTTTTTCTCTGTCTCTGATATGGGTAATCGTGGCTTAACAATTTTTTATTGAGTATTGTTATATCTTTTAATAAAATTTATTTATTAATCTTCTTAATACTTTATAAAGAAGGTTTAAAATGAAAAAAAGCGGTTTTATAAGCAACAAATGATTTTTTCTTCATTTATTAAATAGAAAAATTTGTAAAAGAAAGTTATAGAATGATATAGAACTATTATTTTATTTGGGACTCCTTAAGAGTTAAGGGTTGCAAGGACATCAAATATGAAATATCTCACTTTGTTCAATAAAAGGCTTATGTTTTGTATAGAAGTTTTTTTTTTCTCTTAATATTAAACCAAGAATATAATTATCAGGAAATACTACAAGAAAATTTAATATTAACTGTAAAATATAGTTATAGATTTTTATTCATAGCTAATTTATATGTAAATAGTTATAAATTAGCTACTAACAAATTTCTTAGCTAATACTAATTAACTACTAAATTAGTTTCTAATTAGCAATGAAATATAGCTGTCAAAGAATATCATAGTTAATTTGTATCTAAATAATTATCAATTAGCTACTAAAAAATATTTCCTAGCTAATTTTTTGGTTACTAATTAGATACTAAATTGGTTACTAATTAGATATTAAATTAGCTCTTAATTATCTACGAAATATAGCTACTAAATTTTTCATAGCTAATTTGTATCTAAATAACTACTAATTAGCTACTCTTTGCGGTGCGGTTTAAATACGTGTTGAGTTATTTCTCATATTGCCAATTAGTTTTGTGATGAAATCTTAACATGGTAACAGAGCCAAACGCTTAGCCTGTTCCTCCAAGCTCCCGATTTGTATGGGTCTCTGATACCCTGTGCTTGGCCCAACATGCTTGCTTGTTCTAGCAGGTTCAGATAGAGGAGGGGTTGGAAATAAGTCCTATATCGCTTGCCTCACTTTTCGTGGTGCGGTTTAAATACCTGTTGGGCTATTCCTCATATTGCCAATTGATTTTGTGATGGAATCTTAACATTGTATCAGAGCCAGAGCCCGGTTTGTATAGATCTCCGGTTTGTATAGGTCTCCGATACTCTGCATCTGGTCCGATAGGCTCGCATGTTCTAGCATTCTCTGTTGGAGGAGGAGGGTTGGAAATAAGTCTCACATCGTATGCCTCATTCTTCGTGGTGTTATTTAAATACATGTTGGACTATTTCTCATATTGCCAATTAATTTTGTGATGAAACTTTAACACAATAAATATTTCTTCCAAAATAAACTTTAAGGAGAGAATCAATCATGGTTTTTAATGGTGAATATTCTGGATCAAGGAAAAAACTCGAAAAAAGCATGCAAATCAACATAATTATTTTGTGATGTATGTGCGATTCACTACATCTTCGTTAAATCTGTCAATTTTTAGATGAAAAATCACACGTGAACATTACGTGAATCTTATTTTATCGATTTCCCAAACAATGTCTTAGTGATAGTATTAACTCAAACGTTCGACTAATAACTCACGTGAGTTGGGATACAGCAATACAACGACATTTCCTAATCAAAAGAACATCAAGAGAGAAAAACCATAAATCCATTGAAGCCTCAATTTCACAATCACAAGAACATTGGGAGCATCTAGCATTGAAAGGGAGAATTTTAAGTGCTTGTTTGAACTTTTTTTTTTTTTTTAAACTGTATATGATGGAACCAGACTCAAAAGGAGAGAGAAAAGGGAAAGTTATCTGAATATGCTTTTAATTTAATGAATTGATTATTTACAATTCTGATTTATCAGGTTTTTATAATATTTGCTGATAAACCAGTTTCTGTTACGAGCCTCAGCTAACTAATCCTTATCACTAAAACTAATTTCATTTATATGGATAATTACAAGGCTTAACTAGACTTATCACTAATACCCTTCTGCAAACTCATGATGGGTCTGGGACACACATTGAGTTTGGGTTTCATGTCTGTGAAGATTGTTGTAGAACTCGCCTTGGTTAGAATATCTGCAATTTGAAAGCGCGCTGGGCAGTGTTTGACACAAATCAGACCTTGGGCTTGTTTTTCACGAACAAACCATAAGTCAACTTCAAAATGCTTTGATTTAGAGTGAAGAACTAGATGAGCAGATAATAAAACAGCTCCCTGATTATCACACCATATTAATGGTGGCTTAAGTTGTTGAATATGTAGCTCTAGTAGCAAATTTCTGATGTATAAAATCTCTGCCACAACACTTGCTAGACTCCTGAATTCTGCTTCAGTACTAGAACGTGAGACAGATTTCTGCTTCTTTGCTAGCCATGATATGGTGTTACCTCCAAGAAAAACACAGAACCCTGATGTGGATCGTATATCAGATATGTCACACGCCCAATCTGAGTCACAGAAAGCTGTAATGCTGAGATCTGAGGACTTCTTGAAGTGAAGGCCATGATCAATCGTGCCTTTAAGATACCGAAGTAAACGTTTGACAGCTTTCCAATGTATATCCAAAGGATCGTGCATAAACTGACACAATTTGTTCACAATTTGTTCACAGTAAATGTAATGTCTGGTCTAGTAAGAGTGGCATATTGTAGTGCTCCAACCACTGATCTGTACAACTGAGGATCTGGTGCTGCAGCAGTGCCATCATGAACAAGTTTGGTTCCAGGTGCCATGGGAGTTCTGATAGGATTAGCATTGCTCATGTTAAGTCTAATAAGAAGGTCAAAAACATACTTCTGCTGGTTTAGATGAAGTCCCCCTTCAGAGTCTGATTTAACTTCTATACCAAGAAAATGATGCAAGCCACCAAGGTCCTTAAGAGGAAAGATAGAGTGCAGCTTGTGGATCAGGTTTGTTATGGCCAGAGAGGAGTTGCTACTAATTAGAATGTCATCAACATATACCAGGACAAAGATGGTAAAAGATTTAGTAAAAAGAGTGAATAGAGAGTGATCATTCTTAGTTTGCTGAAAACCAAGTTTGGAAAAGGTCAAGTGCAGTGTTTGGAACCAAGCTCTGGGAGCTTGTTTAAGGCCATAGATGGCTTTGTTGAGCTTGCAAACCATGTTGTTAGATCCCAGATGATACCCAGGTGGCTGTCTCATGAAAATATCTTCTTGAAGATCCCCATTTAGGAAGGCATTATCCACATCTATATGGTGGATGGGCCATCCTCTTGAAGCAGCAACTGCCAATATAATTCTGATGCTGACAGGTTTAATCACAGGACTGAATGTCTCTGTGTAATCCAATCCTTCTTCTTAATTGAATCCCCTTGCTACAAGGCGTGTTTTGTGCCTATGGATGCTGCCATCGTTATTGTATTTCAGCCGGTAGATGCATTTACAAGTGATAGCCTTCCTGTGAGCTGGTAGAGGCACCAAGTCCCAAGTATGATTTCTGATGAGAGCAGCAAACTCATCGTCCATAGCTGATTTCCATTCCTTTGATTGCAACGCTTCAGCTACTGTTGAAGGTTCAGAGGTAGCTAAGAAAAGTTTTGGTTTGAAGATTCCAGATTTGGCTCTTGTCTGCATAGGATGACAATTGGTTTGAGTTACTGCATTGGAGTGATCACTTTCAGCTGGTACATGTGCATGGGAAGTAATCTCAGGTGCTAGTGACTCAAATGTTGAACCTGCATGAATACGAGTATTAGGCTGTTGAATTCAAGACATTGCACCCTCAATTACCTGATCCCGAGTCCTTGTTGACTGCGAAAGAACTTGTATGGCAGGAGCAAATGTAGATTCAGAGAGACTATCCATCGGACTTGTTTTATCAAGAAAAGGTGCTTGCTTTGCAGGAAAGATTAGTTCATCAAAAACAACATGCCTAGCTATGTATACTTTTCCTTTTGAGTTCATGCATTTATAACCTTTATGAGCAATACTATACCCTATAAAAATGCATTTTGCTGATCTGAAATCCATTTTATGATTGTTGAAGGGCCTCAAATGAGGGTAACATAAGCAGCCAAAGGGTCTAAAAATAGAATAATCAGAACATTTGTTAAACAGTTTTTCAAAAGGAGACAAATAATACAATACAGAAGATGGTATCCTATTGGTGACAAAAATACCAGCAACAAAGGCATCAGCCCAGAAGGAATGAGGCAGACCAGAAGAAGCAAGCAGAGTAAGTCCAACTTCTGTAACATGTCTGTGCTTGCGTTCTGCACTGCCTTGTTGTTGGTGTGTATGAGGACAACTCATTCTGTGAATTATGCCATTGGTTCTTAGATAATCAATTAGAACAGTGTATTCTTTGCCTCTATCATTTTGGATGGCCTTAATCTTCTTATTAAACTGCAATTCAACTAGAGACTTAAAATGAAAGAAGTGAGTCTAGACTTCTGATTTATTGTGCATAAAATAAACCTATGTAAATTTAGAATAGGCATCCACAAAGTGAACATAATATCGATAACCATCCCTAGAAGCATAAGCAGATGGACCCCATACATCACTATATATAAGCTCCAATGGTTCAACATATTCAGTAACAGAATTATTGAAAGGTAAAGCATGAGATTTGCCAATGCAACAAGAACTACACTTTGTATTATCACTTTTATTTGAAAGAACAGGAACATTACAAGTCTTCATGACTTTATGTACAACTAGCTTAGAAGCATGAGCAAGTCTAGAGTGCCACAAATCATAGTTTGTATTTGTTATTACAGAACTGTTTACAGAATGAACATATGCGTTGTTTGTATCTGGTAGCAGTTTAAAACCCCTAAACACATACAGCCCATTATCAAACTTCCCTCGTAGCAGAGTTCTCTTGGATACCTGACATTTTACAAGGCATATTTTAGCATTGAACACAAGATACACATTATTATCTCTACAAAACTGAGATACACTTAACAGATTTTTAGTTATATTGGGAACATGTAACAGATTTTTGAGTTTAAAAATGCGATTAGAATTAGGAACCTTAAAAGTAGTATAGCCAGTATGAGATATACCTACAGAGTTGCCATTACCAACATGAATTCTGTCAGACCCAGTATAATCAGATTTAGACACAAGATTGGATAGATCAAGTGTAATATGATTCGTGGCGCCTATGTCCGGAAACCAGGTATCATCATACACTTGAGCCTGAGAAGATGTAGTTAGAGCCTGCATACCTTGTTGATTTTGGGAGGAATTACCAAATTGTTGATTATTCAAGCCAAACGAGCGTTCTTGCATCTGTTGGTCAAATCGGTGCCAACAATGAAAAGCAATATGACCCAGTTTGCCACAAACCTGACACTGTACTTTGTTACCTCGACCATAAGTGCCATTGTTTCTGCCTCTGCCGTGACCCCGGCTTTGACCACGCCCAGTAGCGTTTTGAAAACCACGTCCTTGGGAAGAATTTGGATAGAATTTCCTAGATTGAGATGAAGCTTGAACAAAATTAGCCTGCAAGGAGGAATTCTCAGCTCTCTT
Organism: Cyamopsis tetragonoloba; assembly: GCA_037177725.1. Classification (NCBI taxonomy): domain Eukaryota; kingdom Viridiplantae; phylum Streptophyta; class Magnoliopsida; order Fabales; family Fabaceae; genus Cyamopsis; species Cyamopsis tetragonoloba. The sequence goes on from CM074119.1 coordinate 69,387,186, forward strand.
ATGCCTTTCAAGACGCTCTTCTTGCGCCATTAGAAGAGATTCAATTTGTTGAACAGTGTAGGGTTCAGTTCTTGAAAGAACAGAGGTAATGAAACCATCATACTCCTCCGGTAATTCGTCAAAGATGGCATCAAGATGTTCATCTTCTTGAAGAGGAGATCCAATGGCCGCCAAAGTGTCAACGATTTTCTTGATCTCCATGAGGTACTGATTAATTGCTGTAGCTTTCTTAGTGCTTCGAAGCTGAATCTTTAGCTGATTAACCCTAGCCTTGGTTTGAGAGGCGAAATAGGTTTCTAGCGTGGCCCAAACTTGATAAGACCATTCACACCCTACCATTCTAACTTTGAACTGTGGTTCGATAGACTCTAGGAGCCAGGATTTGAGAAGGTTATCCTGTTGCTCATAGTCTTCAAATTCTAGACGAACCACATCATTTTTACGATCTTCGTTAGTTTCATATTTCGCCGGAAGACTCTGAATCCCAAGAAGATGCTTCCTGAGACGATACCCCTTAATGGTGGCTTCTGCCTGTTGCTTCCAGGTCAGAAAATTGTCTTCATTGAGCCGAAACGAGATCAGTGTTTGAAAAGTCTGCAGAACAAATCCCTTGGTTGCGGAAGCCATGATCGCCGAGCGACTGATACCATATGATGGAACCAGACTCAAAAGGAGAGAGAAAAGGGAAAGTTATCTGAATATGCTTTTGATTTAATGAATTGATTATTTACAATTCTGATTTATCAGGTTTTTATAATATTTGCTCATAAACCAGTTTCTGTTACAAGCCTCAGCTAACTAATCCTTATCACTAAAACTAATTTCATTTATATGGATAATTACAAGGCTTAACTAGACTTATCACTAATACTGTATTATAAAATCATTTTGGGTAAAATAAGCTTTTAATCCCTATAACATAAGCTATAAAATAAGGTATTTTATTTTTAGTCCTTATAAAATTATTTTTTGTACTCTAGTCTCTATAAAATGAAAATTTGCTGCTTATAATCCCTATAAAACTATTTTTTATATTTTGGTCCCTATAAAATGAAGATTTATTACTTTTAGTTCTTATCATTAAGAAAATTCCGTTAAGTACAGACTAGGATGGCGAAGTGCCACATGTCAACACAACATCAGATCTATATAATTTTTTATTCAATATTAATATTAATTATTTTATTAATAATAAAAAAAATAATAACAAAAAAACTTTATCTTCTTTCCTATCCTTCTCCCTTTCCTGTAAGTAAAGCACACACATAATTAGGCTCCGCTTTTTGCATATGTCGTTCGTCGATAAAAGCTTCGATAAGAAGACAGTACCTAGTCTTATTATTATTCTTTTTTATTATTAATAAAATAATTAATCAATATGAATATTAAGTAAAAAATTATTTAGATCTCATACGACGTTAACACATGGCACTCCGTCATCCTAGTTAGCACTTAAGAAAAATTTCTTAGCGGGGATTAAAAACAACAAATTTTCATTTTATAAGGAAAAAATGCAAAAAATTAATTTTATAAGGACTACATGCAACAATTTTTCATTTTATAGGGACCAAAATGAAAAAAAGAACTTTATAAGGACTAAAAATAAAAATACCCCATTTTATAAGGATTAAAAAGATATTTTACCCAATCATTTTTAAAAACATTTTTTATAAAAAGAGAGAAATGAGTTAATAGTGCAAATTAATAGTATACAAATTCAGAAATAAAATGAAATAAGTTTTAAATGCCTAAATAAATGTAACTTTTTTCAAAGAGCTTCCTTAATTAGTTTTAGATTCCTTAATAAAATGACGATAATTTTCGAAAGTTCACTAAATAGTTTTTTAGTCCTCGTAAATTTTCAGTTCAGGTAGAATCAAGTATTTGACTTAGCATTGATAGAATTAATTTTGGATCAACGTGATTTTATAGAATTGATTTGGTGTAAAGTTGTTTTTAAAGTAACGTGATTTATGTTTGACAATATTTTTGTTAAAAACAAGTTTAGATTAAAAGTACAGTGTGAATTTTTTTAACCCAATGTGAAAATAAGTCTCACCTTGTTTCATCTAAAATCAATTTTGACAACCCAAAATCAATTTTAACATTTTTTCGATGCATAACCAAACATCTGGTTTATCAACCAAAATCATTTTTGGCTCATCAAAACCAATTCCCCTCCAACCCAATATTTGTCCAAACATGCACCAAATCACAACCAAAAAAAAAAATAATATTCCAAATCAATGCGTGAATCATTTCCAAAAATGGCGAATCATATTTAGATCTAGAAAAATTTATATATCTAAACAAATATAGCATTTTTCAAATAGTTTCCTTAATAAAGTGACGATGATTTTTAAAATTTCACTAAATAGTTTTTTTAGTCCTCCTAAATTTTCAATTTGGATAGAATTAAATTATAACCGAAAAAAGAAAACAATGCATATAGTATAAGGCAAAAGAACAAATTCACCAACTAAATAAATAATTGAGAAAATCATGGATAAAATCTAAAATTTAGAATAGAAACATTGCTTTTCTTAGACTTTTAATATGAATTTGATAATAAAAATGACATAAGGTTCAAAAATATTTTATTTAAGACATAAATAAGTTAATAGCAAGAATGCTAGAGTCTGCCAATATATATGATGCATGTTGTAAATCTCATAGTTATAAATTCTTTTTTTAAATGCTACATTTTTCACTCTTTGTTGAAGAGTTCAAGAAGTAAATAAGTTTATAGCAAGAAAACTAGAGTATGTCAATATAAGATGTATGTTGTGGATATAATAACTTTGAATTATTCTCTTTGTTAACAATTGCTACTTTTTCACATTCTTGAGTTCCACTTATATCAATAGTAGAAATGAGATAAAACAAATTAGCTATAGACTTATTGTTGAATCAGAGACAAACACGAAATAATGATATAAAAATAAAATAATAGTGGTACAAATCTAATGTATAAGATAGAAAAAACTAAATATAAAATAAAGAAAAAGTTAAACTCGTTTGTAATAACTATTTTATTATGGTAACATGGTATAAATTAAATTTAAAAATTGAAGATTAAATTTGGAAACGGAGGAATGATTTTTTTTTGAAAATTTAGTTTTTCTCCAAAATTCCGTTATTTTTTATATATTAAAATTAAGATATGATTAAAACTAAATTAAGATAAGATATAAGGAGAGAAAATAAAAGAAACGAAAATTTCGGAAAACGATCTATTTTCTCTACTATCAATAGATTTATTTTTGTTACTTTATTTTTCTTTTAATTTTCTAGAACTGTAGGTACGAAAATTTACTTGCTGTTAATTACAATTCAGTCCTGCCGCATCCGTTCCATTTTCACCTGGTCCCTGCATGGTCTTCTTCAACCTTAGCAGTACCAACCCAAGCCATTACACCTTGGCGTACGTTAGAACCACCGCCGTCTCCTGCTACACACTGACACTGCCAAATCCCTAATGCAAACCCCATAACTCAATTTTATCCTCTCCATAACTTATCTACCGAGCTTGCTGAATCTAGAAGCAAGCTCTTCCACTTTTCCACTTTCGATTTCAATTTTTGCTATCAAACAATAACAATGATGGGTTCCGAGAACCAGAGCTCGGAGGAGCATCCTCTTTCTGAGTCCAGAGAAGAAATGGAAAACCTCCTTCTCCACGACGACGATCCATTGAGCAGCAAATCGTACTCCAATTACCGCAGCGCCATTTCCACGTTCTCCGAAAAACATCACCCCCTCTCACCGCCGATCGTCGCCACCCCCGCCGATTCCGATCCCCTCATTTCTCCGCCGCAGCATTACCGCGATTTTCCAAACCCTAATTCTCCGGATAGTTCCTCTTACATCGACCCTCCGTCTTATGCTGACGCCGTTTTCAGCCCATTTGACGGAGATTCCACTTCCAATGGCGTTGATAGCCCGAGACTGGGTTCGGAGGAGCTTTCTCTTTCTAGATCTCCGTCTTCGAGTTCGGAGTATTTGAAGATAACCGTTTCGAACCCTGTTAAGGAGCAAGAGAACACGAATTCGATTGTTCCTGGTAGCAACAGTTATGTGACCTATTTGATTACCACGAGGACTAACATTCTGGAGTTTGGCGGATCCGAATTCAGCGTGAGGAGAAGGTTTCGTGATGTGGTGACTCTCTCTGATCGGTTGGTGGAGGCATATCGAGGGTTCTTCATACCACCGAGGCCAGATAAGAACATAGTTGAGAGCCAGGTGATGCAGAAGCAGGAGTTCGTGGAGCAGAGAAGGGTGGCATTGGAGAAGTATCTCCGGAGATTGGCGGCACATCCAGTGATCAAGAAGAGCGACGAATTCAGGGTGTTTTTGCAGGTTCAAGGGAAGCTTCCGCTGCCGGTGACGACTGATGTAGCGTCCAGGGTGTTGGATGGTGCGACAAAGCTTCCAAAGCAGTTGATGGGGGAGAGTGTGATTGCCCCACACGAGGTTGTGCAGCCGGCTAAAGGTGGAAGGGATTTGATGAGGTTGTTTAAGGAGTTGAAGCAGTCTATGTCAAATGACTGGGGAGGTTCTAAGCCAGCGGTTGTGGAGGAAGACAAGGATTTCCTGGAAAAGAAAGAAAGGATTAATGAGCTTGAACAGCAGATCAATAATGCATCTCAGCAGGTTTTATTTTCTTGGGATCTTAATTTTTTATTGTTACTTTCAATTTCAGCTCATAAGACTGTTTATGTACCTCTGAGTTTGCCCATTTTTCTGATAACTTGCTTCTTGCATTCTTTTGCTCAGTTTATGGATGTATGCTTATTGGTTACTATAAAATTACCCATTGGGGGCCACTTTTGTGCAGGCCGAATCACTTGTAAAAGCACAACAAGATATGGGAGAGACAATGGGTGAACTAGGGCTGGCATTTATTAAATTGACAAAATTTGAAAATGAGGAGGCTGTCTTGAACTCTCAAAGAGTACGGGCTGCTGACATGAAAGGTGTAGCAACAGCTGCTGTAAAAGCTAGCAGATTATTTCGGGAATTAAATGCTCAGACTGTGAAGCATTTGGTATATAAAAAAATTATCCTAACGTTAGCTTTTCAACTATACATTTGTCATTGAGTTGTCTATTTTAAGCAAATTGCTTCCAATTTGTATATTCCACCATATTGTTAAGAAGGTTAGCTTTCCCTTAATATTATTATTATAAGGGTAACAAACTCAATATTTTGATGATTTTTCCATTTATGGATAGCAGGATACCCTTCATGAATATCTTGGATTGATGTTGGCTGTTCATAGCGCATTCTCGGATCGCTCAAGTGCACTATTGACGGTGCAGACTCTTCTATCAGAACTGTCTTCGTTGCAGTCAAGAGCTGAGAAACTAGAAGCAGCATCATCTAAAATTTTTGGGGGTGATAAATCGAGGACTCGTAAGTTGGAGGAGCTACAAGAAACCATAAGAGTCACTGAAGATGCCAAAAACGTTGCAATTAGAGAATATGAGCGGATCAAGGTATTGTTTTAGTGTTTTAGAATTTTATTTGTTTCTTAGGTTAGGTTGTCATCAAATAGGTTTATGCTTTTATCTAAAATGGTATAAATGGTATATGCTACAAGCTTCTAAGATTTGTTGATAATGTTTCTCTTTCTTGTGATCCATCAAATTTATGTTAAATTCAATTCCTTGTTCTATATCCATCTATTTTAAGCCTCCCATTTCATGTCAGATTACAGAAGTTCTTGAGGTGACAGGTGCCTTTACCGCAGAAAATGGACTTCTCTAGCCTTCTAGCAAACAAATGATTTTTACAATCCAATAATCAAAATTTTTACATGTTATACATCATTCTGAAAAACGCAACAATAAATTTTATGGGTCTTGCTAAACAATGCCCTTAGGGCACTTGTTAAGGTTATTAGAATTAGAAAAATAATAAGTGCACATTATTCCGTCTCTCCAAAATACAAAAAGCTACGTTTTCCAACAACTTTTTTATTACATTTGACTCCTTAAAAAGTGCCCAAAGGGCACTAGATAGCATTTGCCAAATTTTATTGAGATAATCATACTTTTTTCAATTAGTTTTAAGCTATGTTTTTTTAATCTCAATAGTGACTAAGGGGTAACCATGTTATTCACATATCATAAGTGTTCTAGTGTTCTGTGTGCAACTTTGCTTTGTATATGTTTTTTATGTTAAGAAGGCTTCATGCTAAAGATTATGTGCTCCTTGTCTAGTGTTCAGTCGCTTTGTAGTTTGTACAGGCTTCAAATGTTTATTACTCTGCTCCTTGTCTAATTTCATCATAAGATTTTGTTTTGAATTTGTTTTACATTTCTTTTTGCACGATGCATGCATTTTCAGTTTGTGCTGTTTGTAACTGGATATTGGGTGATGATGATGGCAATGTAGGAAAACAATAGGAGCGAACTTGAAAGGCTTGACAGAGAGAGGCAGGATGACTTCTTAAACATGTTGAAAGGATTCGTAGTTAATCAGGTATGATTTATGTATGTTCTTTTGAGTGCCTCCTTAAGTAGAAATCTCTATTTGGTTTGATAGTTTCTATTCTATGCATATAAGCACGTACACTTTTTGGGCATAAATGCTAATGAATGAGAAAATTCAGAAGTATTTCTGCGAAAAACTATTGGTGCCATTGTTGTTTATTTTGGTGTATGTCCCTGTCATGTCAGTGAAGTAACTAATAAGATAATTGATAAATCATGCAATTTTATGAACTTTCAACTTAGTTGTGAATTTTGGCTGTTTGATCAAGTTGAATAGTGCTCTAGTTTTTAGGGACTTTATATGCTTCCAATCCAACGGATGTATGGCGATAGATAAAATAAGAGTGATTGGTCAGCTTGTTAGAGCTAGAGGTTTCAGTGATGTTAAAAAAAAGTTAGATGAGTCCATTCTTTTTTGTACCAGGAAATTCTGCTAGAGTAAAAATAGTTGTATGATCTAGTCTAGGGTTCAAGAAGCAGACTCATAATATAAGGACGACCCAGTGTACCATGCTCCTATTTGGTGAGGTTTGGGGAGGGTAGATATACTCTGTCTTATGCAAAGTGGTAAGCCTATTTCTGAGATTTGAACTTATGACCTCTGTCCTCTGGGTCACAAAGCAGTGTGACCTTACCGTTGCATCAAGGTTTGCACTCTAAGAAGCGAATTAATAAATTCTTGGAGAAAATATGAGATTTTAATTAGATACATAAAACATATACTTTAAAATATCATTATGAAAAGGATTACCCTATGTTGCCTTTGCGGGTATTTGTTCTGACTTTTGCCAATAAAGTTGTTATATCGTCCATTTGTGATTATGACAGAACAGCCTCCATGTACATTTCAGTCAATAGCTACGACTCTTGATAATCTGATGAAGTTGACTTAAGATGTACTGCAGTCTAGTCGTATATAAAATATGGTGCATATATATATATTTGCTTGTTTTTTTAATTAAGAAACATGGAACTGTGTATGTAGTGCTGCAACATTGACGGGTGCATTGACATGCAGAATATCGAACATAATAATAATTTGATGTGTATATAATAACATATCTGAACTTCATGAAACATCTAATGCTGAAATTCAAGTGCATAGAGCACAGTACTGGACAGTTCAATATAAGTATGTCAAAGCTGAAATAAGTGCTGAGATTCTACTTCATGTGTTCAACGCAATATAAATTTAAATCTGGAAGTAGCATCTATTGTCTTATGAAGCGTTGATGCAACAGGAAAAATAAAATAAACTTGAGTCAACCTAAAATGGCTGTCATCTATGTACATGGCTGACAGAAACACAGGGAACCCCAAAAGAACGGAATTGAGCTTTTTAAATGGAATTACCTGTGCCGGCAACCTTATTATTAAAAAGAGAGAGGGGAACATGGCTAGTGTTCCGTTTATTACCAGTGAACTACACTTCCATTGTGAATTATCCTCAGAAGTCACAGGGTGAGGATACGATCTTTTAGTACAAGTGAGCCTTATCTCAGCCCTCTGAATGTCCTGGAGCCTTTTAACATTTGGGTTTGTTTCTCACTTGTTACTAGCGCTTCCGAAAATGGTGCATGTTGCATTTGCAATGTTGTGTCTCATTGAAGTTGCAATGCAATAGTTTTTGCAGAGAACACTGCCTTCTCTGCAGTGTGTAATCTGGGTGAGGCATTAATGCAATGAATCAGTGTAGTGTAGAGTTAAACAGAGTTGGTGCATTGATCCCAGTAAGATGTTAAAATTGTGTAACATTGCTTAAGAAGTCTGAGAAAGTGAGAATACTAGATTCTAATAGCTATTGTTCATCAGCTGCATGCTTTTAAGAACAGATGGAGAGTAAGTTAACTGCATTTGAATTCACTAGTGCGTATGCGTTTCTCATCCTGTGGTAAAATTATCAAGAACTGAAAATCTGTATATTTCAGTTAACTTTTGTTAACTTGTATTTTGTAGTCTCATATACCCATGTTGCTTGTTTGTTGATGGTATCTTTTGTTGCATTAATCTGCTGCTTTTTCCCCATAGTAAGCCTCTTTTTGAATTCATAGGTGGGTTATGCTGAGAAAATAGCAAATGTCTGGAATAAAGTTGTCGAAGACACCCGTGGATATGTGAATAAAAGCCCTTGATCTCTCGCTGTAAATTAGTCTTCATTTTATTCATTTATGTGCAAGTCTCAGGAATTATATCTTTAGTCAGTACAATAAACTTATGGAAGCACTTTGTGTGGGTTATTAGGCTCTTACTCACACTTGTATTTCCTTGCAAGTTTCATACTCATCATTAAAAGCATACTTGATGTTGTACATTACTTGCTATTTGTTCATCTCTTCCGAGCTTTTGTTTCTTCTTTGTCTGTGTTTTCTTTTTGCAGTTGTCCTAGCAGATCATACCAATAAATTGTTTGAAATATACTGAACATGAATTTGCAGCTCTAACTGAGCTTTATTCGTGTTTGTTTCGTAGAGCCTTTTTCTTGGGGTGTCTACAAAAGCAATTTAGTAAATTTTACTGAGTTATTTAGTTTAAATAAAACCACTCTTGCTTTTAATATTTTCAATTCAATTTCAATTTGGTCCAACAATTTAGAAAGTACCATTAGTCTCCATTAATCCTTTTGAGTTTGTTCCCGTTTGGAACGAAATTACAAGCACCAAAGAGTTGAGAGTTATTTAATGTTCTGTTTTTTCTTCAAAAAATGTATGAACTAGTTTGCTTCGATTGTAATTTGCTATGCAAATAATTGCTCGTCGCGAGCTCCTCCCTTCCCTCGTCAAAAATAAGTGCATGTCATGGTGTCAATAGGGTTTTATTTTTATTTTTTTGAAAAGAAAGGTTCAAAGTAGTATACTGAATTTAATTTTTGAAAAAGAATATACACTGGAAAACAAGGATCAAAATTCTTAGGTAATTTATTTATTGAAAAAGAATATACAGTGGAAAACAAGGATTAAAAATCTTAGGTAAAAAGATATAGTGCTTATTTGGGTATTGACACTATTTTTTTTTTTTTGGAATTCGGGTATTGACACTATTTGAGGACTTGTATGTGTAGCGATTTTGGACTCTAACGTAAATTTAATGAAAATAATTTTTTTTTTACTTTTTCAAAAATATTTTTTTATAGTAAAAATGTAATTAAACTGGCTTATAGTACTAATAAGAGGATTTAGTTATTACAAAAATAATTGAGATTAAATTTGTGGAGAGCATAATGAGACAGTCAAATACTAGTCACATGGGGTTCAAAAGAGCAAGGGAGTTCATGTTATTTCATATGATTTACTGAATACTCATTCTATTTTATATTATAACACTCTTTTAAAATATTGTATAATATTTTAAAAAATTAATACATTAATTAATTTTATTATATATTTTTTTAATAAATGTAATTGTCTAAAAAAAATCTTATAATGTAAAATGAAAACAGTAATACACAATAGGTACTCTAATTTATGGTTGTATATATTATGTATTTACAAAAAAAAAGTATTATATTTTGTAGCAAGTTCCCTGAAAAGAAAGAAGAGAGAAATAAATAATAAAAAAAAGAAGAGAAAAATAACGCTGGGCTAATAACTCCGTCTCTGTATAATACTTTGTCCGTTGACTCCGTTCCCTTGTCTTTCATCGAAGTTTCTAACAGCAAGTGTGAAAGGTTTCTACTGAGTCAAAATTGGTGCCTCTCATCTCATTCTCAATGCAAACCTTGTTCACTTCAGAAACACCATTATGCTCATCCAAATTCCGAGATGTCTGATCAAGCCAAAGATACTGAGGTTTCTGTGTTTTGCTTCATCAATTGTTGGACTACTCTGTTACGCTCTGAGCTCCTCTTTCAACCATTTATTCGGAAAGTGGACCTGGTGGAAGATCTTCCTTTATATTTGTTTCTGTCTCATAATCTGTTTTGCAATCTTGTTCGCAAAGACGCGGCAGGGCTCCTATAGTCTCCGGCTCAAAGCGCATTTGGCATTTTTGGTTTTGATCATAACTTGCTTATACTCCTTTTTCTGGGATCAAGTGGTGAAGGGAAAGCCAGATGCTTATAGTCTAATTTCGTGTGCAGCATTTGCTATCATGTCACTCAGCTTGTCAAGACAGAGTCATTGTGGAGTGGAGATTGATCTGTTATACTTTTTCGGCGGAAATCTAACGGTTCAACTCATGAAGATTAAACCATGGTTAGTCATTGTTGGAGGAAGTTTCTGTTATTTTCTTATCATTCTTCGTTCCTCTTTGGATATTTCTCCACTAGAAAGTGTACATCTTAGTTTCCATGTTCAAGATCAAGTAGTCATTGCAGTAGATTCACAAGAAACTAATACTAGTAGTGTTATTCAAGTGGATTCATTCGAAGCGCATACCGTTGCTGGAAACAGAACTAATACTAGTAGTGCTCCTTTGATGGTGACTTTTGATGACAACCAAGGAAACAGAACTGATATTGGTGTGTTCAACTTGCTACTTTATTAGACTTTTGAGTTTTGACATGCTTGAAGCATTATATATTTTAAGCTAAACAGCATTTTTTTTCCCTTGGCAGTTTCTGAATTAGTGGAAGGTGATTCATCAAGGAAAATAGTGGAGATAATATGCAGGACAAGCTGGTTAAAGTCAGAAAATCACTGTAGCTGGATTGAGAGAATTTTAAAAGTCCACAACATGCAAGAGACTCTAGTCAGATTTGAAGAATACAGAGACATGGTGAAATTCAAAGCCAACAAACTCCGGAAGAAGTATCCTAGATGTGTAGCAGATGGAAATGAGCTTCTGAGATTCTATGGCACCACAGTTTCTTGCTCTCTTGGTCTCAATGGCTCTTGTAGCCTTTGCCTATCAGAAAAATGTTGTGTTTGTAGAATTGTTAGGAATGGATTTTCTCCCAAGGGGCCCAATCAAAGTGTAGGATTTTTCACAACTTCCACAAGTGGAAGAGCATTTGAATCAATAGAGAGTTTTGGCGATGAACCATCATTGAGGAAGGCATTAATTGTGTGTAGGGTAATTGCTGGAATGGTTCATAAGCCATTATTGGAGAATACTGAGGAAATCACATTTCACAGTGAGTTTGATTCTTTGGCTGCGAAAACTGGTCTTTATTCTAATATTGAGGAGCTTTATTTGCTCAATCCTAGAGCCCTTCTTCCTTGCTTTGTTGTAATTTGTAAACCATTAAATCACTTATTTTAAAATGGTTTGGCCTTTCTAATAAGGAGGTTCTTAATTTACCATTCTTGTTATTTTAAAGAATTTTTCTTTTTTTTTCAGGTCACACTTGTGCTTCTTGTTTATTGTTTGAATATTTTTGGCTATGTAAAATGAATTCTTGATTAAGACTTATAAATAAATTTTTTTAATAAATATTACAATATTACAATAACACAATAAAAATGCATTTATATCACTAAATGTTATTTTGTCTGATTCAAATTATAAGACATATTGGTGAGATTATTTTTATATCACTTGCACTTGCACTTAAAATTGGTCATTGAAACAACAAGTTTGGCACAAGTCATAGATTTAAAGTCTCGGATCTGTTGATGTTTAGGAGCTAGTTTAGTTGTTGTTTTGGCATTAATTTTTAGGTAGTTTTGGGTTGACCCAGTTCGGGTGTGGTTTTTGATAAATCTTTCGGATTAATTGCACCTAATGATTGAATTATCAATCCAAATATTAGTTTTATATCTCGTGACTTGGAAATGTCTCTTCTCTCCGCCACTTTTATTCATAAAAAAAAATTTTTTTTTGTCTTTTTTAAAGAATTAGGAGTGGCGAAAGTAGGAGAAAGAACTTTGTCTGTTCCCTTGGCTTTCATCGAATTTCTAGCAAAAAGTGAATGGTGTATCTCGAGTCAAAATTTTTTTTAAATGTGCCTCCGTTAGTTTAAGTTAACAGAAATGCATACGCTTAAAGAAAAAAAATCTATACGGTGTTGTTTGAGTCTGGGAAGGGATGACAACTAACGTCGTTTAGTCGTTAATGCCATGTATGTGCCACGTATGCAGTTCGGTTAACTAGACTAACAGATTCAAAGAAGAGTCTAATGTTAGTTTAAAAAATAAACGTAAGGAAACAAATTGAGACAAAATAAACATAAATGACCAAAATAAGATTTCGATAAAGGACCGAATGTATATTTTAGCTAAAGAAAAGGAAGATTTTTTAACTGTATCACCAATCATCAACTTTATGTAATTGGCTAGTTTGGTCTTCGTTACAGTGTTCTCTTTCCTCGAAATGTATCCTTGGGTCCACATTGGTGAATATCTGTCTGTGTTCTCTTTCCTTGAAATGTCTAGAACAAGATGCTCAACATCATGCTTATCCAAATTCCGAGATGTCTGATCAACCCAAAGATATGGAGGTTTCTGTGTTTTGCTTCATCAATTGTTGGACTACTCTGTTACGCTCTGAGCTCCTCTTTCAACCATTTATTCGGAAAGTGGACCTGGTGGAAGATCTTCCTTTACATTTGTTTCTGTCTCATAATCTGTTTTGCAATCTTGTTCGCAAAGACGCGGCAGGGCTTCTATAGTCTCAGGCTCAAAGCGCATTTGGCATTTTTGGTTTTGATCATAACTTGCTTATATTCCTTTTTCTGGGATCAAGTGGTGAAGGGAAAGCCAGATGCTTATAGTCTAATTTCGTGTGCAGCATTTGCTATCATGTCACTCAGCTTGTCAAGACAGAGTCATTGTGGAGTGGAGATTGATCTGTTATACTTTTTCGGTGGAAATCTAACAGTTAAACTCATGAAGATTAAACCATGGTTAGTTGTTTTTGGAGGAAGTTTCTGTTATTTTCTCATCATTCTTCGTTCCTCTTTGGATATTTCTCCACTAGAAAGTGTACATCTTAGTTTCCATGCTCAAGATCAAGTAGTCATTGAAGTAGATTCAGAAGAAATTAATACTGGTAGTGTTATTCAAGTGGATTCTGCCCAAGCCGACACCCTTACTGGAAATTCTCATCTTAGTATCATGCCACAAGAACCCAATAATACTGACAGTGCTCCTTTGATAGTGTCTTCGGAAAGTGGGGATCTTGGACTCAACCAAGGCAACAGTACTGATATCGGTTTCTTCAGATCACAGCTTATTGCTTGCATAGAGGAGCTTAAGAAGGAGGATCAGTTTGTTATCAGTATGGTTTACAATCATGTTAAAGATTATCTAACACCTGCGGTTAAGTCCAAATCACGGAACATGGATCCAAAGCAACAACAACTGCATACTGATGTGAATTTGGTTTTGGATGCTTTACCGTCTGGAATAATCAGCAACCTCCATGAAGCAGTGAAGCTAATGGTGTCAGCTGGCTTTGAAAAAGAGTGCTGCCACTTGTACGGTAGTTGGCGAAGGGAATTCTTACATAAGTGCCTGTGGAAGTGTGGGTGGAAAGAGCTTGACATGGTTGATATTGACTTGATGGATAAGATCGAAAGTTGGAGGAAAGCTTTCAGCGTAGCTCTTAGTATATTGTTTCCCAGCGAAAGGAGACTCTGCGATCGCGTGTTCTCCAAGATGTCTTCCAGTGCAGATATTTGTTTCACGGAGATTTGTAGGGAGCTAGTGATTCACCTATTGAGTTTAGTTGATACCTTATCAAATGAAACCCATTTGCCAACCCTTTTGATTGACGCCTTCTCCAAAGTGGATAAGACATTGTCTGAAGTGCTACTGGAGTTCAAGTCACAGTTTCCTGAGAAGTACATTGTATCAATAAAAGAGGAACTGCATGCAGCCCGGACAAGAATGGCAATCACAAACATGTTTGTCGAGCTGGAGATTTTTATTTGTCGTGGTATGAAGGAGCAAGCATCTGTTTCCCATGGAAAACTTGACCCGATTGATTTCCAAGTGATTAACTGCCTCACAGATGTTTCTAAATTTAGTGATGTTATCCGTAGGGAAGCTTTTGAAGACTTCTCTAAGGTTCCTGATAGAGTGGGAAAGTCTTCATTTTCTATTAAGATAAACAGGATCATAGATCTTTTAATTAGCAATTTGGAAATCAAGTCTAAGAACTACACCAACCCTACTCTGGGCTATGTTTTCATGATGAATAATCTGAATTACATAAGACAGATTGAAGCAATGCTGGGATTCATTTTAGCCTCCCCGATCTCAGAGAAAGTTCAACAAAACCTTGAACTCTATAAAAAAAGTTCATGGAACAAGGTACTGGACTTCCTGAAGCTAGAAGACAATGTTTCAGCAGAGACGATGAAAGAGAAGCTTCGTTTGTTCAATCTGCACTTTCAGGAAATATGCAACGATCAGTCTACATGGAATGTCGCCGATGAGCAGCTAAGGAAACAAATAATTAAAGCAATAGAAAACATCTTGTTGCCGGCATATGGAAACTTCATTGGCACGTTCCAAGATGTTGTTGGTAAGCAAGCTTAGGAATACATTGCGCATGGAATCACGGACATTCAAGACAGACTCCACCTTTTGTTTCTTGCAACTGAGGGGATTTAGAAAATGAAGATTAAATTTAACAAATTTTGATTATAGACAGCAATTCATTTTAGAACTGTAGGATCATATCCTACTCTTGTATCATATACCCATGTATGTTTTTGGCTGAAGATCATCTCAAACTTATATTGCCTTTTCTATTTTGTGTCTTTGTTTTAGATGAGTTGGCTCAAATCCAAGTCCGAGTTGCAACAGAACAGGGATTAGATCTAATTCGTGAAAAAGTAACTGTCAACAACTTTGTTAACAACTTCTGATTGCAGAGCCAACAGTATAAAACTTACCCATCACTATCATCTTAGGCTTCCTCCAAAGTCTTCCAATCTCTTGCTGTTGGTTAGTAATTTTCGCTCAATTCACTATGTTTCTTTCCATCTTAAACCTCCCTGCCTTTTACAACTTAAGAGTCTTATAAGCCAATCCAAAGAGGCTAGTCCTTAGAAATTAAGGAACTCCTACTTAAAATTATGCTCCTTAGCCATCAGACCAACATATCAGTAATTGTGAAGTAATTAATAAGATAACTGATAAATCATGCAAGTTTATAAACTCTGAGCATGTTCATTTAGTTGTGAACTATGGAATTTTGATCAAGTGTCATTTTCTTCCTTTACATTCATGTATATTAGTACTTAATAAGATCATTCATTAACAACAAAATCCTAAAACAATCTATACCTTTATTGCTTATCAACGACAAATAGGTTGAAATAAGTTTATTTTCAAGTTTTGATATTCAAGAACGTTCCCTTGAACATTTTGCTCTAAGCAAACTACATGATTATTAGTTAGCACGGAAACATTGATTTAAACTCGCATCAACATATGGCCAGTACATAATATAGCAAATAGCATGAACTTCTCTATGGGCATGTAACAAAGTGCTGGCAAACTTAGTACAGTCTAATTTTGAATTCATTCTAAGCCAACAATCCCTCACATAAACAGAGCAGAGAGCATGTCTTTGTAGATTTTTTCGTTGGGGTATACAAATAAATAGTCAATCCATTTAGTCAATACAATAAAATTATTTGAAAATACAGAGACACAAAATGAGTTGCATGTAACAACAGTCAATTTTCTTAGTCATCATTTTATATTCAAAACAATTCATTTACTACAATTCCTTCCTCTTGTTGTATTCTTCTATTTTTTTTACTTACTTCCTTTTTATTCTTTTCTAAAATTATGACATTATTATGCTGGTTCACTTTGTATCACTAATAATTTCAATCTTACTCATATTAATAGAAAGTTAACTGAATTGACCGAAAGGAAAAAGACATAACAGATAGTAAAGATAACCACAATAATTAAAGAAGAACAATTTTCATAAGAAGCCTTGAATAGAAGTAAAAATAGGTTATCCTACTCAACAAAGGCTTAAGTCTAGCCTTAACCAAACTTATTTATTAAATAGGTCATATCAAGATATATTTTAAAAGTATTTTTTACCTAATAAAATAACCTATTTAATTATTATTATTACTATTATATGCCATATTATTCTGTGAAAAATTTATGTTGCGCTTTATAATTATATACTATTTGTTCTATTTAAAGTTTTAATTCACTAACTTACGTACTATATGTTTAGGAGTAATTTTTCTAAATAATTTTGAAGACCTTGTTTAAAATTGGCTTTTGAATAGGTTGTCAAGGCTAACACTTTGACATCACATAATTATTTCACGTCACCACATATTTGTTTAGATTCTCAAAATTTGATAGTGCAAAGTGTGATACTATGAAAAGTGTGTAGCCAAAAGATACTTACAGATTCTCAAGTCTAGCATGCTTTAAAAAATGTCTAACTATAATCTGTGTGACGCTTTCAACTCTGTTTAGTTTCTTCAAAATGCCATTCTGAATTGTTTCTATAAATTATAAATTATTACTTTCGCTTTAAGAGAGTCAATGTGATATAGATTCAGATCCTCTACTTCATCTCGATCAATTCATTCTCTTCAGCAAACATCTGAACCACAGATCACACTCACAGAGCTCCTGACATTTCTCCTCAAGTTTACAGGAGATAACAAACCCCTTCTTGGTGCGTACAGAAGGTAGCATCAAACTCAGTCAATTAATGGTTATTATACTCCGTGTATGAATTCTTCAGCTTCTGAGCGTGTCAGACAACTAGGTGGTTTTATTTAATTATTATTGTTAATTGTTAATATTATTATGCAGATGTAGATGGTAAGAAAGGGAAAGAGTGAGGAAATAAACTTATAAGACATGGAGTATTATACATCATTTCTTTTAATTTATTTTTTGGTATGGATTTCTTTTTAATTTTAACTAAGGAGTGCTTGTGCAGGAGAACAATTTAAAAATGAGGGTTCTTCTGGTGATTATAAACCTTGTGCATTTGAGAAAGAGCATGTGCATGATGCTCAATATCTATCAAGTTCCTACAAATTCGGAGATGGCCGATCAAGGTTCAAAGACATTGTGGTTCATGTGTTTTGCAGCATCGATTGTTGGACTGCTCTGTTACGCTCTGAGCTCCTCTTTCAACCATTTATTTGGAAAGTGGACCTGGTGGAAGATACTTCTATATAGCATTTTCAGTCTCATAATCTGCACTGCTATTTTGTTCTCGAAGAAATGGCAGCGCTTTAATTCCACATGTCTTCGGGTGAAAGCACATATGGCGTTTTTGGTTTTGACCATCACTTGTGTATACTCTTTTTTCTTTGATAAAGTGATGAAGGGGAAACCAGATGCCTATAGCCTAATTTCGTGTGCTGCATTTGCCATCATGTCGCTCAGCTTGTATAGACAGACTCACTGTGGAGTTGAGATTGATCTGCTATACTTTTTCAGCGGAGGTCTAACGGTTCAACTCATGAAGATTAAACTATGGTTAGTAATTTTTGGAGCAAGTTTCTGTTATTCCCTTATCATTCTTCGTTCTTTTTTGGATGACCAGGATCAATTACCCGTTGTAGTCCAATCAAACTCACAGTCATCACAACAAACCGATAGTGCTATCCAAGTTCGAGTCGATTCGACACATGCAAACATTGGTGCTGGTGCTGGAAACACTCATCTTACCATGCCACAAGAAGCCAACAGTACTGATAATGCTCCTATCCTAACTTTTGATGCCCCTTTGGATTCGGAAAATGGGGATATCGGAGTCCAAGAGCAAATAGCTTCTCGAGAGTACAAACAAGGCAACAATGATATTGGTCTCGTCGTGTTACAGCGGCTTATAGCTTGCATAGAGAAGCTTAAGAAGGAGAATAAGAAGGTTATCCACATGGTTTCTAAACATGTGGACAATTATCTACGAGCCATGGCTGACTCCAAGATATGGGATACAGACTCCAATTTGGTGTTGGATGCCCTACCACCGGGAAAAATCAACGACCTTTACCGAGCGGTGGAGGAGCTGATGGAGTTGGATGGCTTTGAGAAAGAGTGCTGCCACCTGTACAGTAGTTGGCGGAGGGAATTCTTACAAGAGTGCCTTTGGAATTACGGGTTGAAAGAGCTCAACATGGAGAACGTTGACTCCATGGTGAGGATTGAGAATTGGAAAAAAGCTTTTAATGTAGCCATGGCAATATTGTTTCCAATCGAAAGGAGACTCTGCGATCGCGTCTTCTTTGGGTTGTCTTCCACTGCAGATATCTCTTTCATGGGGGTTTGCAGGGAATTGACGATCCATCTATTGAGCTTCGCCAATACTTTCGCAAATGAGAGCCATTTGTGGGACCTTTCGATCCGCATCATCTCCAAAGTGGATGAGACATTGCATGAACTACTTTCTTCCCAGTATAGCGAATCATTAAAAAAAGAACTTCACACAGTTTGGAAGATACTAGGAAAAGCAACCAGTTGTGTTTTAAGTGACCTGGGGAGTTTTATTTGCCGTGATATGGAGGAGCAGGCTTCTACTTCCGTTGGCGAACTTCATCTGATTATTTTGCCAATGATGAACTGCCTCGCCGATGTTTTTAGAAGTCGTTATGTTACCAATGGCATTAGGGTGATTTCAGGAGACTACTCCAGGACTTCATTTTTAATACAAATAGACAGGATAATGGAACTGCTAGAGAGCAATTTGCAAGGCAAGTCTAAAGTCTACACCAAACCTGCTTTGGGCTATGTTTTCATGATGAATAATCTGAGTTACATACGACACCTGGCAACAATGAACATGTCGGAATTCATTTTGGACTTCAAATGGTTCCCTGAATACACAGCAAAAGTCCAACAAAACCTTGAACTCTATAAAAGAAGCACGTGGAACAAGGTGCTAGACTTTTTGAAACTGGACAGCAATGTTGCAGCTGAGACAATGAAAGGCAAGTTCTGTTTGTTCAATCTGCATTTCAAGAAAATATGCAAGGATCAGTCTACTTGGATTGTCTCTGACAAGCAGCTAAGGGATCAAATAATAAAATCCATAGAAGACATCTTGTTGCCAGCATATGGAAATTTCATTGGCAAGTCCCACGATGTTCTTGGTAAACAAGCTTACGAGTATATTAGGTATGGAATATTTGACATTCAAGATGAACTTAACCATTTGTTTCTTGAAACGGAGGGAATTTAGAATCCAAAAGATTGGCAACCTTGTATGGGGAAAGGAATCAATATCATCCCTTGATTTATCTTATTAGTAATAAATTAATTTGTTAAAATCGAATTTAACAAATTTTTAATAGTAGACTGCAATTCATTTTAGAGTTGCAGGGATCCTATTCCCTTTGTACCATATACCTATGTATGCTTTCGACTTAAGATCTCAAATGTATGTTTCCTTTTTTATTTTGTTTCTATTTTTAGATTGTCTTTGATTGCTCCAGGGATTAGATGTTGTGTTTAATTTGTGAAAAATTAACTGTCAAGAACTTTGTTAACTCCGCTTGTGACTGCAGAGCCAGCAGTATAGAGTTCTGAAAATGAATTGCAGGGAGATGCCCCTTGTTGCTTCCCACAGACTGTCCCATCACTATCAACATAGGCTTCCCAAGTCTTCCAACCACTTGTTGTTGGATAATAATTTCCCCTCAATTTAGTGTGTTTCTTTCCATCTCAAACGGTCAAACCCCTCTTTTCCTCTTAAAATTCTGAATCTTAATTATATGCCAATTCAAAGAGGCTACTCTTTAAAAATTAAGCACAGTGTCTGTTCTTTTTAAGTTCCTCCATAAGTAGAAATCTATTTCAATTATGTTGACTTAAATAATAGTTTTAAAAATATTTTTCTTATTTCAATTTATATTGCAAAAGTAATAATAGAGGAAATATTATATTTAAATTCATGGCTTTTGAAGTCAATAATATATGATTCATGAGTTAAAAAGTTAAAAAGTTACGTCACAAATTTATAATTACACAATTATAATGAAGCATTTAATTCTTTAGCACAAGTCAATTTATAGATAGAAGATAGGTAGATATTATGTAGCAGGTTCCCCGAAAAGAAGAAAAAGAGGACAAAAAGAAACTTACAAATATCATGCACTATGCATTCATTTTAATTTTTTAATTTCAAGTTAACGAGTAACAGGAAAATAGTTTACTCTGTTCCTTTTCCTCGAAATTTCTTTTAGAGTGAAAGGTTTCTCCCGACACCCAAGTCAAATACGGTAGCCTTCATATTCTCAATTCGTGAATGCAGACCTTGCTTACTCTAGAAAGAACATGATACTCATGCTCACACAAATGATCATAAGATGGTTGATGCTGCCAAAAGTATGGAGATTTGTGTGTTTTGCTTCATCTATTGTTGGTTTGCTCTGTTATGCTCTCAGCTCATCTTTTCATAATTTATTTGGAAAGTGGACCTGGTGGAAGATATTAATATACAGCCTTTTCAGTTTCATCATCTGTCTTGCCATCTTGTTCTCAAAGGCATGGCAGCACTCCACTAGTCTCCGGTTGAAAGCTCATTTGGCATTTTTGGTCTTGACCATCACTTGTGTGTACTCATTTTTCTTTGATAAAGTGGTGAAAGGGAAACCAGATGCATACAGCCTTATTTCTTGTGCCATGTTATCAATCACGTCGCTCGGCTTGTCTAGACAAACTCACTGTGGAGTGGAGATTGATCTGCTATACTTTTTCTGTGGAGGACTAACTCTTCAACTCATGAAGATTAAATTATGGTTAGTTATTGTTGGAGTGAGTTTCTGTTATTCCCTCATCGTTCTTCGTTCCTCTTTCGATGCCACACCAGAAAACGCGCATCTTGGACTCCAACCCCAAGATCAAGTAGTCATTGAAGTCAATTCAGATTCAGAAGCCAATCCTGATATTAGCGTCGCTCATCTTATCATGCCACAAGAAGCACATATTGGTAACGCTTCCATCTTGACTTTTGATGCCCCTAATGGGGGGGATCTTAGAGTCCAAGAGCAGATAGCCTCTCACGCCAATTCACTTTCACAGGAAAGCAACAGTGATATTAGTCTCATCATGTCACGACTTATGGCTTCTATAAAGACACTTGCAAAGAAGAATAAGAAGGTTATCCGCATGCTTTCTATGTATGTGAACCAATATCTAGAAGCTGTTGCTTACTCCAAAACAACAAAGAGAATGGGTACCGTGATAGTTCCCGATACGGACGTCAACTTTGTGGTGGATGCATTGACGTCGGAAATAATCAATGACCTTCAAGCTAACGTCAAGCTAGCTGTGGCAGGTGGGTTTGAGAAAGAGTGTTGCCAAGTATACAACACTTGGCGGAGGGAATTCTTACGAGAGTGCCTGTGGAGATATGGTTTGAAAGAGCTTGACATGGAGGACGTTGACATGATGGAGAAGACTGAGTGTTGGAGAAAAGCTTTAAACGTAGCTGTGAGGATACTATTTCCTATTGAAAGGAGACTCTGTGATCGCGTTTTTATTGGGTTGCCTTCCACCGCAGATAACACTTTCACAGAGGTTTGTAAGGGAATGACGATCATCCTACTAAGATACGTCGATAACATCATAAATGGGTGTCATGTGCCCAACCTTTTGTGCCGTATCATCTCCAAAGTGGATGAAACATTGTCTGAATTGCATCCGGAGTTTGAATCACTACTCTATGATTGGCACAGTGTAAGTGTATCTATAAAAAATGAACTGCATGTGAGATTCAGGAAAGCAACAAGGGGTGTTTTCGATGAGCTGGAGACTCTTATTTCTCGTGATATGGAGTTGGCTTCTGTTCCTAGTGACGAGTTTGATTCAATTATTTCTCAAGTGGTGCACTGCCTCAGGAGGGTTTGTAGAGCTAGCTATGTTATTAACCACGGGAAAGACTTTGAAGATAACCCTGTGGCTCCTAATAGAGAAGGAAAGTCTCCATTTTCTGTACAGATAGCCAGGATAATAGAGATGTTAGTGTGCAATTTAGAAGCCAAGTTTGAAAACTACACCAACCCTGCCTTGGGTTATGTTTTTATGATGAACAATCTGAAGTACTTAGAACGTTGGACAACAAATCATCCATTGCGAGATTTTTTGGACAGTGATAGGATCCTGAAGCTCGCTGCAAAAGCACAAGAAAACCTTATTGCAGAATACCAAGGAAGCTGATGGAATAAAGTTTTGGACTTTTTGAAGCTGAAGGAGATTGAATCAGTGGAGCCTAGTGTAGCTGCAAGGTTGATGGAAGACAAGCTCAATTCGTTTAACCTGCACTTTCAGGAAATATGGAATGTTCAGTCTACATGGTCTGTGTATGATAAGAAGCTAAAGGACTGGAAAACATGTTGTTGCCAGCATATGGAAACTTCATTGGGAGGTTCCAGGATTTTCATGGTAACCATTCATATAAGTATACAAAGTATGGAATGTTGGATCTTTAAGATCGACTCGGTAAATTGTTTCCTGTAAGAAAACGGATTATGCCAAATTAGGATCCCCTACTGCTTCATTCCTTCCGTTATTTGTGTTGTTAAATAGTAAGTTTATTTATTAAAATTGAATTTAATAATTGTTTGTGGCAGAAGATTGAACTGCATGCCCTGAAGTTCATTGGGGATCATATTCCCCTTTTTGCATTTATCATTGTATGTTTTAGAATTCGAATCACAAAAAGTTGTTTCCTTTTTAATTTGTTTCTATGTTTTACACTGGCTTGGTTCAAAAGGGATTGGATCTTCTGATTTATTTGTGGAAAAGTAACTGCCAACAGCTTTTTTAACAGATTAATTCCAACCTTTGTTTTTGTTTCTTTGTTTGTATATCTTTTTCCAATTGTCTAAAGCAGATAGTGTCAAGACGGATTTATTTTCAAGCTGTGAAATGCAGAATGCAGTAAGTGCTTAATCATTATCCCTTAACATTTTGCTTTCAAACATAATTTCAAGTTGGGATTGGCCTGTGCTCTTAGGTTGTTCTGTTCTTTTTTTATAGGCTTAGGTTGTTCTGTTCAAATTTCTTATCACTGTTTATTGCGCTACTACTCCAATGTAATCAAGGGAGCTCTTCCCTAATTTTTCCTATTTCAATTTAATACAAAGAGCAGCCCTATTACACATTAAAATCTTTTGTAACATTCTTCTCAGTGAAGATGAAAATATATATTAGCAACATGAAAATGAAGATGAGTTATTACTGAGACAAACCATGGGTAAAGCTTATAATGAGAAAAACACACACATAAAATCATGACAGCAGATTCAGAACCTATAACATCTCTCAACTTCCATTATCCATCACTATCTATGACAGAACACAGATCATGGTTCTAGCAGATTTTGATACGGTTTATACATTTGAATGTATTTTAGAAATATTTTTGATACAAACACATGTAATTCTGTTGAGGATTAGTTAGCACAATTCTAGTAAGCCTTTGGAGTTGGTTGTAAACGACTTACTATATATAGGAGTTAACCAATTCTGAGAAATCATCTCTCAATTGTAAATCTTCTTCTGTAATTCTCTCAATCAATACAATTCGCTCAGAGCCTTTTCCATTCCAAGGTTCCCTGATTCGTTATAGTTCTTCGTTATTCCTTAGCCTAGAACTATCTTTCTTCTTAACAATTGGTATCAGTCTGACGATCCATGGCAGATTCTACTCGAAGTCAAGCCGCGATAAGGGAGTCTGAGGAGTGCATGTTTACTCGATTGGAGGCTAGGTTGATGGAGATTGCGACGGCGTTGAGGCAGACGATGGAAGACAGATTTCAAGAATTGGACAAGAAGCACGAGGATGAAGGAAGCCAATCGCACAGTAGTCACAGCAACCCTCGAGGTGATAAAAATCCCAACTCCAATTATTCTTGCTGCACTCGCTTAACTAGGATTGATTTTCCTAGGTTTCATGGGGAAAATGTTAAACAGTGGATTTACCAATGTGAAACGTATTTTGCCATTGATGCTACTCCAGAGGAATTCAAAGTGAGATTAGCGATAGTGTAGGACTCGGAATACAAATAAGCTAGGACAAAAAACCATTACAGTATTTGAATGTTGAATTCGGTTCAAGCCGAATATTTCTGGACTTCTGCTCTATATCCCTAATAATTTCACAATCTACACATGAACAGATAGTGAAGACAAGACAACCATGATTACTCAGTCCTAAAACTTTGGAAGCTTTTCAACTGAAGCACATATTGTCTATAAGATTTCCACTTAAAGTACAAATAGAGCACTAACCAAATCTAATAACAATTACCTACATATGCTATATGTTCATGACGCATTCCTCTATGAAGTGAAGCATTCCAGGTAAATGCTTTTCATTACAGTCAAGGTCAAGCACTAACAGACATGACAGCGACATCATTGAAAATTTTGGCAATAACAAATCCAAATTTTCTAAACTAGAGGGGCTAAAAGAAAAAGTAAGAGCCAATAAGGATGCTGTCAATATCAGAGAAAATAAATGGATCAAGATATGGTTTTCAGATTGAGTGTATTGAAATTCCATGTTTGATGTTCATTAATTTCTATTGGTAATCAAATTTAAGGTCTCAAAACAAATGCTGCTTATATCTATTTATTATATATAAAATATATCTTGCCGTGGTCATGGGAGAAGAGACTTTTTGTTCCTCTAGTGACATTACCCTTAGCAAAGGTTTTGAAAACTATCGCACTTTGAGGAAATATGCAACGATCAATGTACTGGATTGTCTTTGAACGGCTAAGGGAACGAATAATAATAAAGGTAAAATTTATTTTTTGGTTATGTATTTCTTATATTTATTTTAGTTTGGTCTTATATTTTTTTTAGATTTAATTTGGTCCTATAAGTGTTGTAAACGTTTTAATTTGGTCCGTCAATTCTGTTACTGACATTAACAGATCCTATTATTAAAATCGTTAAAGTCCGTTAATTTTTAAATCAACGGCTCAGATTGTTTTAAAACAATGGTCCAGATTGAATCTAAGAAATTGTTTAAAAAAGAAAAAAAAAAAAAAAAACACACCTTGTTCATGTTCTTCTTCTTCCTAATTCTTCTTCAAACCCATCCTCCTTCTTCCTAATTCTTCCTTCTTATTCTTCTTAACTCATTCTTCTTCTTAAAATTAAAGGGTATTGCTAAACAGTATTCTTGGGGCACTTTTTATGAGTATGGTTTATCAATGAAGAATGAACTTCATAAGGTTTGGAAGAGAATAGGAGAAGCAACCAGCGGAATAATCTATGGTACATGTTTTCATGATGAATAATCTATGATACATACAACTCCCCGCGATAAGTAGTCGTTTGGGAGATCTTTTCGTTCAAATTTGGATTCTAATACGCACTGCAAAAGTACACATAAACCTTACAAACTACCAAAGAAACTCGTGGAATAAGGTTCTCGACTTCTTGAAGCTGGAAAATAACGAGTCACTTCAATTAGTTGCACCTAAAGAGTTGATGAAACGAAAACTTCATTTGTTCAACTTGCACGGATTTGCAAGTAACGGTACATAGTTTGACTTCTATAAACCAAGAAATAGGAAAAACAATCATGTGAAGTTGGTAACCTTCTGTTAGCTAACTACTCTACACAAATTATTAAGTCGGTGTTAACTAAATCCACAGAATCTATATCTATCTATATATATATTAGAGACCTAAAGCCTCCTTAAGTGACATCTTTATTTTAATTCATTGTCATATCTTAAGAATTACAATAAAATATCATAGCCAATAATAATTAACAAATGATATTTAGTGCCCTAAAGGCACTATTTAAGAACCTAAATATAGTAAAAAGATATTAGAATGTGTAGTTTTTTGTTTCCCGAGAGACGGAACAATGTGATGCTCTTGTGATTATTTTTCTATTTCTAGTAATATTAACTAGTGCCCTTAGGGCACTGCATATCAAGACCCATAATAATTCAATATTAAAATACATTCATTGTATATGCATATCAAATATATTTAATTGAGTTAAATTAATTTATAAGTAACTTTAAAATTTAAATAATTTAATTATATTATATAATAGATACATATTCAAATATTTATTTTTTGAATACATATAACAAATATGAATACAAAATATTTATTTTTTGAATACATATAACAAATATGAATACAAATATTTTTTAAATTATCAAAACAAATTAAAATGAAAGGAGTATAAAGAAAAATAGTAACTTTTCAACAACCCAAATTAGATAATTAAATCTAAAGATTTTAATGACAAATAATTATTTATATTTATTTTAAGCACAAAAGTTTTGTCTTGCATGTTAACTACTCCAATCCATATAATAGAGGTATAAAATAAATTTCCCAAATTCAATTAATGTAATTTTTATAAAGACATGTACACAATAAAGAGAAGATCAAAATCTAAAAGATTAGAGAATTTGTGAATGTCCATTTAAAAAACAACAAAATGCAAGAAAAAATTAAAATAATAAAGGATCATGTGAATGTCAATTTAATTTTTATTATTATTTTATTTTTTAATAAGTAAAAGATAGATGGTAGAAAAAAAAAAAGAATTCAATAGAATCACATGATGATGCTAACAGAAAGGAAGCAAGACTGAGACAAGAACTCAATTTAATTAGTATTACTTTATAGTGTTACCATTCAATAACCATTTTCAATATTAAAATATAAATTAACATTTAATATTTTAATACAATGATTATATCATTACGTTAAATTTGTTATTTTATCTTATTTGTGTCAACTGTCTAAACATTAATCTAAGTTCAATTTATGAAATTTCAATCCAAATCCAAATTATTAGCAAGTGGCACGAATTTGCAACTTGACATACGTATAATCAGCGAAATTAGTCAATTAGCAATAGTATAGTCTAAAATTTGGGATTGAGTTCAGCTCATGAGATACACTCGTATAAATTATTTTGGCCATATAACTAGTATTTTAGTGTTTTTTTTTAAGTCTTAAATTTGAGCTTAAATTTTAGATTTGATTCAATCGCAACTAACTCATAAGAAAAAAATCGTCTAGTCTTTAACATTTTATATATTCAGTTCAGGTTGATTTTAGAATTAATTCAACACGAATAGCAACAAAAAAAAATTTAATTCAACACTTAAATTTATCATTTGATTAATTAAAAAACATTATGAAATATAATTTATTTATCTATGTGAAATTAATCATATACTTTTGGATAAAATATTTCATTGGTCCCTACAAAATATATTACTTTTGAATTTAATCTCTATATTTCTTTTTATATTTTAGTCCTTATTCTTTTTTATGAGCAAAATTATTGGATAGCAAAGTTCAAGAACTTAATTCCTTTTAAATCCTTACAAAAATTTGTATAATATAGGAGTTTAATAAGTGAGAACTAAAAAAGAAAGTTTCTAAGGACTAAAACAAAAAAAAATTATAAAAACTAAATTAAACAATATTATATACTCTCTCTATTTCAAAATATAAGACAGTAAAATGACAATTATCTGATTATAAATACCTACCCAAAACATAAAGTACATTTATTAATTTTTTTAACTTTAATTTATCCTTATTTATTGAAGCAACAAACTATTATCCCAGTCGTATAGCTCAGTTGGTGAACACATGTGTGTGTCGGTACGGGGTTTAATCTTGGGTTGTTGTACTTTCTTATGAACCAAAAAAAAAACAACCAACTACTAGTATTATTAGAGTTAGAGCATGTTTGAATACAATTATTTTCAAACATATGTTGGACAGTTGTATTTTGCACTTAAAAAACTTTTGATTATTCTCTTAACAAAGAAAAAGCTTTTTGTCCTTTTGCTAAAATTTGGATATTATTTAAAAAACCTTTGAAATCGTTTTTCACATCTTAAATTATCTTAAAAATCACTTCTGACGGCAAATATATCCAAACAAAAATCAATTATGTCTCAGACAATCGATTCATTTTCATAGCTTATTTTCGCAAATAATCACGGCTAATCCAAACACACCCTCATATTCTTTTAGGGGCAAAATTATAATAGATTGATTAATATCTTTTTAAATCTATACCATAACTATTTTTTTAAGGGTGTATGACAATACTAGCGGATAAGTTAATTGGAAGATGAAAAGATAAATAAAAGACGCACAACTAAAACTCATAGTTAAAGTCTGAAAGATGATAAGGTCATTGATAGTGTTCACAACCAGCTAACGGGGTATCTCTAGACTAACTGCCTAAGGGTATATACACCACAATTGCCTGAGTAAATTTGTGACATGTCATCTCTGTCTAGTGGGATGACTTATATAGATACGGGCTATGAAGGGCAGTTGCACCTGCTGAGTGGAGGGTGATTGTAGGTGTGTAGTTGTGGTCGTGGGGTTATGGGTAGTGCAACTTTGCTTAACCCGGTGGTTAGGTTTTAGGACGGGTTGATAGGTTGGCCGTGTCTAAGCTCTACCGTGGACCTTGGGAAGCCGATGTTACCAGGCAACTAGGCCGTTGCACGGGCGGGTTGCCCCAGCGTGACAATACACCAGCCCCCTAAGCCTTGAGGCGACGAGTTGAGAAAGCTTAAAGCAATATATAACAAGGTAGCCCAGTTGTTGTGAAGGTGAGTTGCCTACGCGTGACGATACACCAGCCCCCAAGCCATGAGGCGACGAGCTGGCTTAAAGCAATATATAATAAGGTAGCCCGCCCACTATGAAGGCGGATTACCTAGGCGTGACAGTACAAATAGACTTAAAAGTATTTGGTAAAATTAACACTTAAAGTAGCCCGTAAATATAAAATAACAAAAAGATAAAATTAAGAGAATATTAATTAATTAATAAGGATAATATTGGAAAAAAATGTGAAGAGCTTAAATCCTTAAACGCTAATTAAAGTAGCGTGTGAAAAAAAAACTAGTAAATGCTAGTAATTATCAAAATCATCTAATCCTTTGAATCATTACTAAATAGGACTATTAGCGTCTCAACCAATGAAAATATGTTTAAACTAGATGAAACAACTTATCAATCACACTCTTAAAATAGTGTAAAATGCAACTATATACTTATATTTTAGGTCAAATCCACCTTTAGGTCCAGTATCTTTTATGTGCATTTTATTTCGATCCTATATTTTTTTTCGGTTATATTTTGATCATGTATCTTTTATAAATATTTCATTTTGATCCTATCTGTCAATTCTATCACCCCGTTAACAAAATTGACCTAATAAGAACAGAGTCAAATTATTTCATTTATCTTCAAACCATGAAAAACCATAACATACCCATAAACCCTAATAAGAACAGAGTCAATTACCTTGTAACGGGGGTGACGAAATTGACAAACTGAACCAAAATAAAACTTTATAAGAGATACAGGACCAAAATGTAACCCCAAAGATATAAAACCGAAATAAAATGCGCATAAAAGATACATGACCAAAAGAAACATTTAACCTATATTTTAAAACCAACGAAGTATTATAAGGATAAAATCATATTTTACTCTATTTTTTTAGAGTATAAAAAAAAATAAGAATTATCATATCAAAGTCTTATTTATTTGAGGACCATTTATACTCCACTTACGTGCTACTATTTATGATCATTGAATCATCTAACGTAATCTCTCTCTGTCTCTTATTTTATTATACTCTTGAGCCAACAATTCTTGCGAGAGAACCATCATAATCCTTAAAACATGTTAAACAAACCTCCTAAAATAATACTACTACTTATTGACATCAATTTTTACCAGTCGTCCATTCCAAACCGAAGATTATCTAAAATCTAAATCATTCTTCTATCTTTTTCTTTTTTTGAAAAAAGTTCAGTCAAAAGTCAAAAAGACCTAACAACAAACATTGGAATTATCAAGTTCCCGGTTTCACCAATAGAAACACAGAAAAAGCAAAACTACCTACAACGACTACAATCAATAAAAAGAAACCGCTTTCCACGTTCACTCTCTACTTTATCTTCTTCTTCTAGGGTCTTTGCTCATCAATTTCCGCGTAGTTTCTCTATTTGCCACCCTTGTCCTCCATTTATTCAACAAACCGCGTCTCTCAAGGGCTATATCCGTCATTTCGTTCCTCTCTTCTCCTTCTTCTTCTTCATCGCCTTTCTCATCTTCTTTCATGTGCAAGTGATGCAACTGGCTTGCTGAAGATGTCCGAAAACGGCGAAGAGAAATTATTAGCTGTGGCGCGGCACATAGCGAAAACGCTGGGCCACAATAGCACCATGTCTGATGATATTCTTCAGATTTTTTCTAATTTTGATGGAAGGTTCTCGAGAGAGAATCTATCGGATAAGGTCGCAGATGCAGATCCAAGGGCCTGCGCCGCACTAGATCACTCCCTCAAGTCCCTCGACCGCCGGATCTCTCACTATGTCTCCTCCGACCATCCAATCTGGGCTGACTCCGCCGACGCCGCCGCCTTCATGGACGCCGTTGACGACCTCGTTGCCGCCGTAGCTGAGTGGAACCACCTCGCTTCTGACAAGACCGTTGCTGCGTGCCTCCTCCGTGCTGAGGACATGCTCCAGCAGGCCATGTTCCGCCTCGAAGACGAGTTCCGGTCGCTCATGGAGCGCGGCGGCGAGTCGTTTGACTTCACTCGGCCGTACCGGAACGGCGAATCAACGGAGAATTTGCCGTACGACTCGGAGGAAGAGGACGAAGAAGCGAGAAACGGAGCTGAAGATGAGGAGCAGATTCCAGTGGCGCTTCCGGTTTCCGACTACGACATCGTGATTGACGCGCTGCCTTCGGGGACCATCAACGACCTTCACGAGATCGCGAAGCGAATGGTAGCTGGAGGGTTCGGGAAGGAGTGCTCGCACGTGTACAGTAGTTGCCGAAGAGAGTTCTTAGAGGAAAGCCTCTCTAGATTAGGGTTACAGAAGCTCAGCATCGAGGATGTACACAAGATGCCATGGCAGGACCTCGAAGACGAAATTGAGAGGTGGATTAAAGCTTCCAACGTGGCTCTCAGGATACTTTTCCCCAGCGAGCGGAGACTCTGTGATCGTGTCTTCTTCGGATTCTCCTCCACCGCGGATTTCTCATTCATGGAAGTTTGCAGGGGATCGACTATTCAGCTGCTGAATTTCGCCGATGCGGTCGCCATTGGAAGCCGTTCGCCAGAGCGGTTGTTTAGAATCCTCGACGTGTTTGAGACATTGCGTGACCTAATTCCAGAGTTTGAGTCTCTGTTTTCTGATCAATACAGTGTGTCACTCAGGAATGAAGCAATCACGATTTGGAAGAGGCTGGGAGAAGCAATTAGGGGCATTTTCATGGAGCTGGAGAATCTGATTCGCCGTGATCCGGCAAAGGCAGCGGTTCCCGGTGGCGGACTTCATCCGGTTACTCGCTACGTGATGAACTACCTCCGCGCTGCTTGCCGGTCACGGCAGACCCTGGAGCAAGTATTTGAAGACTATGGACATCCATTGAGAGATTACCCCAAGCTTGATGATAGAGTACCGTCCTCTTCCTCTCTATCAGTGCAAATGGATTGGATTATGGAGCTTTTGGAGAGTAATTTAGAAGCTAAGTCCAAAATCTACAAGGACCCTGCTTTGTGCTATGTTTTCTTGATGAATAACGGCAGGTACATTGTTCAGAAGACCAAAGATAGTGAATTAGAAGCCCTTTTGGGAGATGATTGGATCCGAAAACACACTGCCAAAGTTCGACAATACCATATGCAGTACCAAAGAAGCTCATGGAATAAGGTGCTTGGATTTCTGAAGCTGGACAGCAATGGATCAATGCACTCTAATGGCATAGCAAAATCAATGAAAGAGAAGCTCAAGTTGTTTAACACTGTCTTTGAGGAGATATGCAGGAATCAATCTTCATGGTTTGTGTTTGATGGGCAACTTAGGGAGGAAATAAGAATTTCCCTTGAGAAAATCTTGTTGCCTGCTTATGGAAACTTCATTGCGAGGTTCCAGAGTGTGCCGGAACTTGGGAAGAATGCTGATAAGTATATTAAGTATGGAACCGAGGACATTGAATCAAGACTCAACAATTTGTTTCAGGGAAGCAGTGCATCATCTGGTAGCCGAAAATGATGGTAAAGCTACCAGATTTTGTTTGTATGTATTTGTAGTGTAATTAAAATACAAAGTTTTGATTATCAAAACATAGTAGTAGTAGATTTATTGCCTTCTACCGTAAGCATCACTGTACTTTGTTCTGCTCAGTTTATTGTGGAGGATTGAAAAGGAATTTGAAGCTAAGAGCCATGAGCCCCATTTGAGTTACAAAATTAACACATTTTGTGAAGCATTGAGGTGGTTTTTAATTTTATTGGTCATTGCTTTCATGTATTTCATTGTGCAGTGCTCAGCGTAGTATCAATGGAATCAAGAATGTTTGTATTTTAATCGTTTATGCATGTTTCCTTTTGTTGCTTTTTGTTTTAGTGTTTTAGATTTGCTTGGTTCGGGACTGGTCCAAGGCTCCAAGCCCTCCCTTACAAGGATCGGGTTTTTTGTTTCGTTGGTGGAAAAGTAGTAGAATGTTTAACTTCTTGTTAGTTCATAGAAGATTCATTTTGTATTTTATTGGACAACTAGAGATTAAAATTCTCTTGGGCCGGAATATTTTCTTTTTCATCTTTTTCCTTTGTTTGCTAGTAGCAAAAGAGAAACATAGTTTAGTCAATTTTATTATACAATTCCTAATTCCTAAAGTGGTCTATACAGTGTGGCTTTATGCAAAGGAAGTCACATCTCAATTTGTTTATTTCTTTGTTGGGTGATTTTAAGGTGGGTGAAAAAAATTGGGGATGATGTGATCACTTTACCAAAAATAGAAACTACGAGGTATTTTTAGAAAGTATGAGATATTTCTAAAAAGGATTTTTCTAACCTGTGCAATATTGCACAGGCTAAGAAACTATAAGTAGTAAAAAATTGATGAGAAACACAAATGTGGTTGAGTTTGACATGCAATTAATACTGTGTTTTATTTCTAATTATGATTTTTTAACCTGTGCAATATTGCATATGTTAAAAAAATCCTTCTAAAAAATTTACTCTTTTTAAAAATATCTCAGTTTTTATTTTTAATAAAAATAAGTGATTATGTAATTTTTTTTGGCCCACCTTAAAATTACCCTTCTGAATCCCAACGATCCCAAACATGACATAAAAGTAAAAATAGAGAATTACATATGAGGAATTGCTTCACAGATATTTATGTCACTTAAGCTGTTGCCTTTGAAGATATTCTTAGAAGTTAGAATTTTTGTCACCTTCAAATGTCACCTAAAAATCTATCGTTGTCTAAGCCTAATTAGTTGTTTTCCTGCTTTTTTGTCTCAACTCTGTATACTGTATTAAAAGCTTTCTGAGGATTTATTTGCAACATAGATATATGCATAATATTCTTTGCGCACGAATGCACAAATTTTCAACTTGTACAAATTAAAAGCCACAACAATTGAGGGTAGGCACAAACTATGGTGGTCACAATAAAAAAAAAATTTAAAATTTCACATAAGTTTTTGTTTTAGCAGCTTTTTCTTTCCTTTGAGCTCTGGGCTCTCTTGTATACTGCCAAGAAACAAATGGTTGAGTTGATCATGAATGTCTAACATTCCAAACTTCACATGCTCATAAGCATGTGGACCAAGAACTTCATGGAACCTCCCAATTAAGTTTCCGTATGCAGGTAGAATTATGTTTTGCACTGATATTATTATATCTTTCCTTAGCTGCTGATCAAAGATAATCCATGTAGATTGAATATTGCATATTTCTTCAAAGTGCATATTGAACAAACGGAGCTTCTCTTCCATTGTCTCAGCTGCAACATCGCGGTCTAGCTTCAAAAAGTCGAGCACCTTATTCCACGAGCTTTTTTCATAGAGTCGAAGGTTTTGTTGGACTTTTTCTGTGGTCTTTTGGAAACAATCGAGGCACAATTCCCTCTCTTTTGCCCCCTGCTCTATGTACCTCCAATTGTGCATCATGAAAAAATAACGCATAGTAGGGTCCTTGTAGTCTTTGGACTTGGCTACCAATTTTCTCTCTAACAGCTCCATTATTCGGTTGATTTGTGTAGATAATGAAGGTGTTCTTGCTCCATCAACAAATTTTGGGTATTCTTGTAAAATTTGCTCCAGGATCTGCCTTGATCGACAAGCAAAATCGAAGTAGTCCATGACATAGTAGGTTGTTGGATGAAGACCACAATGAGTAGGGGCAACTACCTTAGACTCTGGGACAAGGAAAATCAACTTCCCCAATTCTAAGAAAATGTCTCTGCTTGCTTCACCCAATCTATTCTGTGTTTTGATTGCTTCATTCACCAACATCTCAGGAAACAACGATTGAAATTCTGGAATCAGTACACGCACTGTCTCAAACATGTCAAGAAGTTTAAATAAACGCCATTCCAAAGGGCTCCCACTCGCAACAGCATCGGCGAATTTCAGCAGCTGAATCATGGCTTCACGGCAAACCTCTGTAAAACAGAGATCAGCAGTAGAGGAGACCCCCGAAAAGATGCGATAGCAAAGCCACCGCTCGAGGGGAAATACTATCCTCAGGGATACCTTTAAAGCTTCAATCCATTTTTTAATAAGGTACTCATGAAACTGCAGGATTCCCATGTTTTCACGTTTCCCCTCGATGTCTTGCAAGCTGAATAGCTTATTCATCAGAAACTCCTTCAAGTTTTCTCTTCGGCAACTAGTGTACATGTCAGAGCACTCTTTCTCAAATCCAAGGTCTACCATCAACTTCACAGTTTCATGAAGGTTGTTGATCGTTGACGATAGC
The DNA here is from genome assembly GCA_037177725.1 of Cyamopsis tetragonoloba. Classification (NCBI taxonomy): domain Eukaryota; kingdom Viridiplantae; phylum Streptophyta; class Magnoliopsida; order Fabales; family Fabaceae; genus Cyamopsis; species Cyamopsis tetragonoloba. The sequence goes on from CM074119.1 coordinate 69,422,341, forward strand.
AGCGCATTGATCGTGAAATTGTGGTCCTTCACCATCAATTCAGATTTATCTTCAAGGTATAACTTGATCTCCTCCACAAGCATGTCAGTGAGACTTGGACTACCTTGTTGAAGCGCTTTCATACAATTCTTGAGTCGTTGCGTAATACTTGAAATGTCAGTATTATTGGCTAGTTGCCTTAATGAATCAACTTCGACAATTACATGTTTTTCATCTTGGAGTCAAAAATATTCGTCATGTGACATTGCATCTAACGAGGAACGCAAAATAATAAGAGCATAGCTGAAAGCTACTCCAACAATGACTAACGACAATTTAATCTTCATCAGTTGTACAATTAGACATCCAAGAAAAAATAACAAAAAATCTACTTCGAAACCACACCGAGTTTGCCTTAACAAGCTGAGTGACATGATAGCAAAGGACGCGTACGAAAGCAAGCTATATGCATCGGGTTTTCCATTCACGACTTTATCGAAGAAGAAAGAATACACAGATGTGAGCATCAAAGCGAAAAATGCAGAGTGAGCTTTGAACCGTGGACTTGTTGAGTGTAATTTCCATGTCTTTGCAAATAAAACTAGGAAACAAACAATGAAACTACAAAGAGTGTAAAGGAAAAATTTTAACAAGTTCCATTCTCCAAAAAGACAGTTGAAGGAGGAGCTTAGAGCGTAACAAAGCAGTCCAATTATAGTTGAAGCAAAACCGAGTAATCTCCATACCTCTGGTTGCATCAGAAATCTCGGGATTTTGATAGGCGTGGACATCATGGTGTTTTCTCTGAAGTGAGTGAAAATTGCCTTAACGGCCATAATTTAGAGAACAAGCTTTTTTCATTTGCATAGAATGAAAAGCACCCTCCCTTTTTTCGGATGAAATTTTGAGGAATGTTTTGGGACAAAAACTCTGAGAGAAGACTTCATCAAGTCCTTGTCCACGTTGCTACAGGGAATAGATTTTTCATTTTATATGTGGAGTAGCAACTGCCAACAAATTTCTCAATTGTTGATTAACCATAAAATCTTAATTTTCATTATATTGGCATTAATTCACAAAGTTGCTTTCCATCTCAAACCTGTCTTTCTCTTATAATATGTCAGTTTATGTAAGCCAAACTAAAGACGCTATCTTTGGGAATTACTTTACTTAGAGAGAGGGGAAAATGCCAATTGTGTTTGGACTGCTCTGCTATGCATTTGGAAAGTGAAACTCCTTCGAGAACATAGTTTACACTGTTGTAAGTTTCACTATCAGCACTCAGCAGCATGATGTTATGTTTGTAGAAATCAAAACTTTCAAGTAGTTTCTTGTTGAAATTTCATGCGTGAAGGAAAAGTTTCCGATACAAGTGTGGAATTAGAATTGTATGTTTCCTGCTCAAAATAACCAGTAATAACTAATGTTTCCATTTTATTTACATTTTATTATTTGCTAGGAAAATGTCAACACGCTCTTTATAACCAGTTATTTTGAGTAGTAAATTTACGGCTCATTAAATATTATCAGAAATCAGAATATATATTACTGAAATCTTCCTGTAATTTTATGGTTAAAGTTGGCTTGATTAGATTCTTAGTCAAAGTTCCAACAGTGCAAGAAAGAAAAATCAAGAACACAGGTAGCTGGCTATGACCGCAGACTTATGTATCTCCACTCAAATTCAATTTCCCAAAAAGTCTTTAAATTTACAAAGTTCCGTTTCATCCAAAAACGCTTCTCTAGTACTCTGTCTCTTCCAAACAATCAAACATTAGTCTTACAAGTCAATCCAAATACTCTTCCTTCTTCACTAAAGTACTATGCGCATTCGAATTTCGAATTGGAATTGGCTAATAAATAAAAGGCCATGGAGATTTGTGGGATTCATATCAAGTGTCATGGGACTGGTCTGTTATGCATTGAGTTCCTCTTTCAAACATCTATTTGGAGAGTGGAACTTCTTGAAAGTCACTGTTTACATCGGTGTAAGTTTCAGCATTAGTAGCATGATGCTATTTCTAAAGAAATGGAAACTCTCGAGGCGTTTCATGCTGAAAACTCATGTGGCTGTTCTGGCTTTGTTGCTCACCTCTCTGTACTCATTTGTATCTGATAAAGCAGTGAATGGAAAATCTGACATACTAAGCCTATTTTCATGTGCAGCTTTTGCTTTAATGTCTTTGTGCCTTTCAAGGCAAATTAACCTTGGATTTGAAGCAGATCTCCTTAATTTCTTCCTCGGATGTCTAACTGTTCAACTGATGCAGATCAACTTGATGCTCTCTATCATTGCAGCTATTTTCTGTTACTCTCTCATGTTTCTTCGTTCCAAATTGGATAATCAAAGAGAGATTGAAACTCCTAGTATGGAAGACCATGTAACTGTAGATATTGATGATGGAGGAGAAAGAGGATATGATGAAAATTACACAAGTGACTTCAAACAAATTCAGAGGTTAAGAAGAAGAGAGAGTGATGGGTACAATTGGAGAAAATATGAAGAGAAAATAGTGAAAAGATGTGGAAATCAGATAAGCTACTACAAATGTAATACCAGCAATTGCCCTGTGAAGAAAAAAGTTGAGAGAACTATTGATGGGGAAATTGTTGGGATAATCTACAAGGGTAACCATCTACATATTAAGCCTAAGCATAGTTTGAAGAGGAACTCATCATCTGAACATTTTTATTCACTTCTACCTTCAGAGACCACTCACTTGCAAGAACAAGAACAATCATTTGCCTCTCACGGCAATGGACAATCGGATTCTGATGCAACTCCAGAGAGCTCTTCCATATCAATATGAACATCTTTTCTTGTAATTTTGTATTTTTTTTAAAAAAAAAGGGATAAATTTTGATCATAATTAGCATGTCAAAAGTAGGCTTGTATTAAACATAGCTAAATTGCTACTCTCTCCATTCGTTTTTAAGTATCCGGTCAGAGAATAAAAACTGTTACAAGATCAATAACTCCGTTGACGTGTGATTACAAACTTAGAGAAAAGATTATCAAGTAATGAATTGTATTGTTCCATTATCAAGTATATACTAGAGAGTTTATATAGAAGGAGAAAACATAACTTCCTATGTTGTAACCGCAAGTAACTGCTATCACATGGGGAAAACTGAATATACAGGAAGTAACTAATTATGTACAATGATAGTTTGACACCCCCTCAAGCTGGAATGCCAGAACGACGTTTACCAAACTTGGAAATAAAGCTCTAAAAATATTGAGGCATCAATGGTTTTGTGAAAACGTCAGGCAAAAATAAGGATTTTTCAAATCAATCCAAACTTCATAGGCAGTTTGCATCCAAAGAAAGATCAAGCATCGAGTTATCAGGAATTGCAATGTTAAATTAGAAGAAGAATGTTGAGAAAATAGGATGTAAAAGATTAAGGTACCAGAAACAAAAGGAAGCAATGGAAGAACAATAAGAGGAAAAACAAGGATCAAAGAAGAAAATGAACAATATCGGATCATATTAAAAATCGTGCAATCAAGGAAGAACACAATAGCTTTGATACCATGTTACAAGATCAAAGACTCCAATGATGTGTGATTACAAACTCAGAGAAAAGATTATCACGTAATGAATTGTATTGTTCGATTATCAAGTATGTACAAGAGAATTTATATAAAAGGAGAAAGCATAACTTCTTATAACCAACTCTGTAACTACAAATAACTGCTATCACGAGAAGAAAACTGAATACACAAGATTACAATGATAGTCTGACAAAAACTTGTTTTTATTTATATGTTTATTTAAATTTTTTGTGAAAAAACTAATTATACTTTTTATCAATTCTACCACAAGAACAATCATTATATTTCTTTAATAGGATTTATCTATCATATGTAATTTTGCACAAATTAAAAGTCTAACAATAATAGTAATTTTTTGTTGGGAAAGACAAAAATTAAATTACCTTTATACTGTATTATAATAAATGTTCTACTACTTTTTTACCTTAGGTATCCTTGACCTATGCAAATTTGCACAGGATAAAAAAAAAATTCTTAATATACATAATTTAATCATAGGTGAACAATTAAATAGAAATGGAGAGAGTAAATTAAGATTCACTCCATTCCTATTTTATAACCACTTAACATAGAGAATTGTAATATTTATTATGTTTATCAATTTTAAAGTAAATATAAGTTTTAAATAATGGTAAAATTAAAAAAATATAAAAAATACAAGTATTTTAAATATCAATGCATTTTTTTGATATTATTCAGTTTTTAATACATATTTTTTTATTTTAAGTGTTTATAAATAACAATATAAATAACAACAAAGAGAGGACATTATTATCTATTATTTACTTTTTGGGTTTACTAATTTTTTATCTATCGAATAAAAAATTATTATAATAATTACATTAATCTCTCTTAAATTTTGCATGTTTTACTCTCTTTTAGTTTAAGAAAAATCGTGCACCTCTTCTTCAGCGAAGGTAAGTGTGATAATCTACAAGAGATAACTCTAGTAATATTATAAATGCTTTTTTTTCTTTTTCTCAAATGTGAAACTATCTTTTGTGTTTTTTTTTTCAAAAAATATGAAACAATCTAAAAAATTGTATATATTAGTTGATGCTATGATTGATACCATTCTAGATAAGAATGAAATCACTCTTATTCTTGAAAAGTGTCGTCCTTAAAATAGTGACAATATTAAATAAAAAACTCTTATTTTACGAATGACACCGCTGAAAAAGATACTAATATTCGAGAAAATGATAGTTTCATTCTTAATTGAAATGATGTTTATCTCCACGTTATAAATTTTTATATAAATAAGCTACGCGGCCCAAAAAAACAAAAGAAAAAAAAAACAAAGGGTGTGTTTGGTGTGCGTCTAGAGACATCACACCTGGTAAGAACAATACAATTTAACAAATTATAGCAAATTTTGTTGTGTCTTTGGTTGTTTGATGGTTAATACATAAAATAAAAAGTACAACATAAAATTTACTATAATATTCTATATCACATACAATATTTATATTATGTATAAAATATGACTATATAATATCATGATATTTTTATTTCATATTTATTATAAAATTATATTTTTATGTTTTAATAAATTATATCATAACATCCTATATTTTCATTTTTATCTTCACCTCACTAACTATGACAAAAAAAAAAACACAAAAAAAAAAGGAACAATGCGAAGTTAGGAAAAAAACTGTTTACATGGTGAATTTGTGAAAGTGTCGTGTGAGGGCATTTTAAAATTTTCATACTTTGTGCACGTTACAAAAGTGGTTTTTGTACACAAATATTAACTTTTATAACATTATATACCAAAATGTTACACTTTTAACATTATTTCTCAAAAATGCTCTACTTTTTAGTGTGTTAGGAAATAAGTTAGAGCAAAACCGATTTCTCAACATGATTTTTTTTTTCTTTTTTTTATAAATGAAGATGAGAAATTCGCTGTCATTTATATAGATCTTTTTATTTAATTTGTTACATGATGGGAATTCTCATCTATCTTTTCTTTTTAACTCTTTCAACCTTAACAATTTATTTTTTAAAATTTAAAAACTTTAACTTTCCCATTAATTTTAGTATTATAAAAATATTCATTTTAAAATTTTAATAAATCATTTAAATTTTAAAAAATTTACTTTTTACAATAACTTTTTAAAATAATTTTTATTTTTTTAACCTCAAAATATTAGTGGGGATGAATTTAACCTCAAACTTTACCAATTAGTATAGATGAATTTAATATGGACTTATAAAAAGAAGTACTAAAATATGTTTTAAGGATTTATACATAGGAACAAAGGAAGTTGTATTACACAAGCAATTAGATGAGGTTAGAGATATTGATAGGGAAACTCTAAGGGTCCGTTTGATTTGCTAATTTTTAAGGTACAGTATAGGGCAAAATTTTTTGTTCTGTGTTTAATTCAAAAAGCTGTCAAGTAACAGCACAAAATTTGAGTCATAGGACAGTACAAAATGACAATTTTTTGTATCTCACTAAACCAAGGGACAACTTTCTTGTTCCATGCACAAGTTAAGAAAATACATAATTAACCTTGTATTTTTATTCAGTACTGTATCTACCTTCCCCATTTTCTCCACTTACGAGGTAGTTTATGTTGTATTTTTTTTTAAATCAATGTTTACATCATTTTTTTGTCATTTATATATATATAATTAAAATAACGTATTAATAATAAAATAAATTTTAACAGTAAATATAAATATTAAAAAATAAAGAGTTAAAAATATTTTTTAATAATAATTTTTTTATATATAATATAATTATTATATTACATAAAATATATTATGTAGTAATTTATTAAATCATGAAATTTTAATTTTATAATAAATAATAAAAAAATTATAAAATATCAAAATATTATTTTCTAAGAAAAATTTAAGAAAAATTAATAATATAACATGAAGGATATTATTGTAAAATTTATGTTGTGTTTTTTGTTATGTGCATTGAGTATCAAACGATACACAACATAAAAAGTTGTGATGTGACTCATAAAACTTGTACAGTGTTGTACTACTTGTACTGTCCTGTTCACGCATCAAACGCACCCTAAATGTTCAATCTAAAAATTCTAGATACAACCGACAACTTTCATAGTGTGGAATTAGTCACCACTATCTATAACATAATTAACTCTTTTAAGCAATATTGTATTATTTTATGCATCTTTTAAAAATTTAAGTATAAATTAATTATAAAAGTAGTCATTTTTTCAATTTTAAATACTTTAGTTTTTTAGCAATATTTTTTATTTTTTCTAATTTCTTGTACTAATTATAATAAATTAAATCATGTATTAAAAAATTGAGTTAATAAAATAATATTATAATTGATTTATAAATTATTATATTTAAAAAATGATATTTTTTAAACACAATTTAGGCTAAAATAATATAAATTTAAAATTTAAAATAATTAGAACAGAAATTAAATAAAAAAATGAAACTAAAAATAATAATAACGGTGAGAAATCGGTTTCTCTAGACCCGATTTTCCACTCCCTCTTCCCCAATTAAAAAAAAATGAAAAATCGATTTTGCTGTAACCGATTTCCTATCATAATATATAATTAGATGGTTAGTATTAATTTCTCTCACACTTTCACCTCTCACTTGATACATTCTCAATATATATATATATATATATATACACACGTTGAGAAATCAATTTTAATAAAATTAAATTCCCAACTATTAAAAATAAAGCATATTACTATATTCGGAAATAGAGATGAAAGTGCAATAGTTTGGGAAATAACATGCTATTTTAGAATATTGATGTAAAAAATCTACAAAATCTATAAATTTTTAATAATAATTTTTAATTTTATTTTTATGTTGTCCTGTGTTTCAAATACTTTTAGTCGTTATTTTTTTATAAAAGAAAGGTGACGTGATTGAGTGTTTGTTAGAGAATGAAAAACTTGAAAAGTCATCTTTAAAAATCCTTTCAATTTGCATGGGATTGTTAAATAGAGTTAGTATTTATAGATACTACGAAAACGTCATTCAAAATCTATCTAATAAAAGAATTCATTAAAATCCTTATATTTTTTAATACCTTTAGATTATTTTTAAGTACTACAAAATCTCATATCCTTATACTTTTTTAATCCTAATAAAGTATTGAAAATCTTGATAAAATACTAATAAATTGTTTTTAAATAATAAAAAATTTTGATTAAATACTAACAGATTTTTTTACCTAAAAAAAAGTTTTTAAAATCTCGTACAATCCTAAATCAATAGACCCTTCAATAATAATTCTGAGGAAACTTGTTCCTAGACTTTGATTATTTTTACTATTAAGTGTCAACTCAAGCACCTGATAAGTTAGAAAACTAATACACCAACTAAATTTGACGATTTTTATTTTGATTAGTATGAGACTATGAGTATTGAATAAAAAATAAATCCATTTCTTTATTAAATCCAAATCAACCGTCGTACCAAAAAAATAAAATAAAAATGAACCGGCGTAGAACTGTATGACCATAAAGTCGTCGCTAGCATGGTCTAGTTTCTTGAAATTTCATCCTGAAAAGGAAAGGGGCTTCTCATCCTACACGCCAAAAATGCTTGTTTTGCTGTTTTATGATCTATCACGGTCTGTGCAAATTTCAATTCTCACTCAATTTAGATAAAACATGATGATTGTGGCCATCCAAATCCCAAGCTGGCTGAACCAGCCACAATTTTGGAGATTCATCGGTTTTGTTTCGAGTATAATTGGACTGCTCTGTTTTGCTCTGAGCTCTTCCTTCAACCATTTGTTTGGTAAGTGGAACATGTTGAAAATATTTGTCTACAGTGTTTTCAGTTTCATCATCTGTTTCATGGTTTTGTTTGCTAAGATATGGCAACACTCAACGAGTCTCCGGTTTAAAGCTCATTCTGCGTTTTTGGCTCTGACAATCACATCCGTGTACTCCTTCTTCTTTGATAAAGTTGTGAACGGGAAACCAGATGCATATAGCCTGGTTTCATGCGTCACCTTTGCTATCATGTCACTTAGCTTGTCAAGGCAAACTCACTGCGGTTTCCAAGTAGATTTTTTATATTTTTTTCTCGGATGTCTAATTGTACAACTGATGAAAATTAAATTGTCATTAGCCATTGTTGGAGTAAGTTTCAGCTATGCTCTTATTATTCTGCGTTCCTCCTTAGATGCAATGCCACATGAATATCTTGGAGTAGTCCATGATGAACATCATGTAATCGTTGATGTTGATTCACAGCAACTGGCGAGTAATATTGACATTGCGAGCATGAGGCAACGACTCATGAAATATATGAAGGTGCTCGGAGCCCTTCGGAACGGCGTTTGCAGTTGCAAGTGGGAGCCCTTCGGAATGGCGTTTGCTCGGAGCCCTCCACATGTTTGAGACTTTGCATGACCTAATTCCAGAATTCCAATCATTGTTTTCTAAGTGGTTGGTGAACGAAGCAGTCTTAACCCAGAACAGATTAGGTGAAGCAAGCAGGAACACTTACATTCTCTGTGTACGTGGATGGGATAACGAAGTTGTTAGAGAAAAAATTGATAGCAAAGTCTAAAGTCTACAAAGACCCAGCTTTATGCTATCTTTTCATGATGAATAATTGGAGGAAGATACGAGAAATGACAACCTTTTTAGGCAATGATGATTGGCTCCAAAAAAATAGCATAAAAGTCCAACAAAACCTTGAAAACTATCACAGAATCTCATGGAATAAGGTGCTGAACTTTTTAAAGCTAGAACAGAATGTTACAGCAGAGTTCATGATAGACCAGCTTAATTTGTTCAACAAGCACTTCAAAGAGATTTGCAGCGTTCAGTCTACATGGCATGTCTATGGTAAGCAAGTAAGGGATCAAATAATAACATCCCTGGAAAGCACCTTCTTGCCAGCATATGGAAACTTCATTGGTAAGTTTCAGAGTGTTTTTGGTAAGCATTCTTATGAGTATATTATGTATGGAATGTTAGACATTCAAGATGGACTCAACCATTTATTTCTAGGATAAACACAATCATTGATTGGGACTTGACAAGTGAACTGGTTCGTTGCAAGTTATAAAACCAGTAAATAAAGGATATCGTCATCTGGGACTATGTTCCAAGAGCCCCAAACTAAGGAATAGAGGAGCTATTTAAAGGAATTATAGCCTTGTGAGTTGTATTCTACCGTATACCGTACTATGCTTTCTTCTCAGAATAACAAACCCGTGTTTCCTCTCTATTTTACTTTTTCTAGACTGACTGGGCTCATGTCCAAGCTCCATTTGCAACATAGGATAGATTTATTTTTCTTTTTAAATAATGAATGAACTGTGGAGAAGGTAATAGAAGAGATGAGGAAGATGAAGTGATAAGGAGGAAGAAGAGGAAAACTAACTGAATTACCTCATGTATTGAGTAATAAGAATCAGTTACAAAATGAAGTCACTGAGATGTATACTAGAAAACATAGAGGGTCTAAACTAACCAGTAATCTATCTTACTATAGTAGGAAAATTAATTAAGTATCTAACCAACTAACTAATTTTTGGTATTCTATTTTCTGATTTGATTGATTTCAGTATTAGAAGGAATTGTCAAATTTGTCACTTGGTGTGAGGCAATCATTTTCTTTCAATTTACAAACTTGCTTTCCATCTTAAATATTGAAATCATTTTTTTGCTTGACACCCTAATATGAAAAAAAAATGACTCTAAAGGAAAAAAAACAAGATAAGAAGTAAGAACTCGATGATTATTCACCTTTACTTAGTAGGTTTATAATGCAGTTTATCAAATTACAATAACACTCACAAACGAGTCATTAAATTAGTACTATAATACTATAACCAAACAAAGCCCTAGAGATAAGAGTACAGACTACAGAGTAATATGGATACTGATGCTTGCTGTTTGGAATCAGAAGAAATTTGTTCTAATTACCAAACTTACTTCTAAAGAATTTGTGCTGTATGTATATTCCCGTCCCGTTACTATCCCTAATATAATCGATATTAAATTGGAACTTGGGAAGGACTTCCATTTCTAGATACTTAGCAATGTACCTATAGGCTGCTTCAGTTGGATGGATACTGTCCCAAAATATATATTTTGAAGCATCATCACATGTTGGTGTAATTTCATTACACAAAGGAGTTACTTCAAATAACCCAGTTCCACAACACCCTTTATTTGTTACCTTAAAACCTGTATGACAAAAAGCCATAAAATTATAAAATAAGTCATCACACAACAAATAACAATAAGACATATGGTTGATTTTGAAGGACACCAATCCTCTTCAGTTTTGGGAAATTCATTTGAAGTTTGTGACTCTCATCCATGGGATTAAAAATTTGACAGTGAATTATAACAGTCTCCTATAATTCATCGTCTGATTGTTTATCATATGATTAAAGATAAGAAATTATAAGTACAGGTACCGCAAAAATTAGAAAGGATTTGAGTTTGGTTTTTGACATCATGATTTGAAATTAAGAATATATATTAATATCATGAATATAGCTTACCATATTTTTCAGGGTGATTGATAAGGTTGATCAATGGGTCATATATGTTTGTATAAACAACTCTGCTTCTTGGAAGCATTGCTTGTACTTCAAGCAATCGCCTTTCAAGCTTTTGGTTGTAAGACTTGGCATCAAAATTCTCATCCTCTACACATTTTTGATCCTTCAAATTTACCAACTTGGTTGTTATTTGAAGAGGTATGCAACCAATGGGAGGAAGGCCAGTTACAGCAAATTTTTTGCATCCAAGGTCGTATAATTCCTAGAATGTTTTTATACACAAAGAACATGCTGATGAGTGATGAATATTGTATTTTATTATTTGTGGTGATAGGTGAATTTCTACACAGCATTGAAAGTGAGCCCATTCTGGATTCAAATATCATGGTTATTATCTTAAGAATTCAAGTCTGGTATGCCATTTTCATATACCATATTCTTGCTCCTTCAATCAAACATCATTTAAATATTATATCTTATTTTTTAAATGACTTGAACAAATACGATAGATCGAACATAAACTTAACACATAAAAGTGATACTGTAGATTTTTAGTCTTATTTATATTGATTTCTCCTTCACATCTACGAATTCATAATGGTTAGTATTAGAAAAACAAAAATGCATGTTATCATATTGTAATTATAATAAATGACTTAATGTACCTTAATGAAGATTTGAAGCCTATTCTGTATATAATCTTGGTATTCATCAATGTCAAACTCCAACTTTCTAATCGGAATGTCATAAAAATTGAGAAGGAAGTCATTAGTTCCAGCACTGATAATGACAAGAGCATTTTCAAGTATTTTCTTGGCTTCATTTTCTCCTGCAATGCCATTTAGCTTTCCTACATAAACTTTGAAGTATTCAACTTGTTTGGACACTGGAATGGCACGGGAAACCGCCGTAGTCAAATCATCGAAACCTGATCCTCCAGACGCAAAGCTAACACCAGTTAGAAGTTCTTTATCGGAAAGATTTGGGTCCAAGTAAGGAGGGACTGTTTCTTTGAGGTTTAATATTGAGGCAATAAAATCAGGAACCAATTTTCCATTAGAGAATCTACCGGTAGGCACGTGACCCGGAAAATCCTTACCATAAGGCAAATGATTTCCCTTAGCCAAAGTCTTGATGTAATTGTTGTTTCCAGTGTCTACCGTAGAATCCCCAAAGACTAGAATTGATGAAAATTTTTGTCTAGTTAAGTTATTGCTTGATGCAATAACAACAAGGGTGAAAACTTGCATGAAAATGAGAATGTGAATTGTACAAGTCATTGTTGGAACTTTTTCAGAATTTAAGATGCTGCTTTAAGTATTAAGTAGTTATTACTATATATAATATATAAAAGAGCGTATGAGAAGAAACGTGTTGATTTCTTTTGAGTTAAAATTTGTAAATTGCAAGAGAACTATATCAAAGAAATTGAAACGTGAGATGGTAAAACAGCCATTTTTAGGTAAGTGAAAACAACATGATGGAATTTTCCTGAATTTGATTGAGCCAAGTGTAAAATAAGACAAAAACAAAGCCCAAAAAAATAGAAAAGAAGTGTTTTAAAAGAAAAGAGGAAGAGGTGTAACCCTTGGAGAAAGCAAGGATCCGAATCTTCTCCAGTGCTGGAGAGGTCCAGCCACATCTTGTCCTCGATTATGCTTTGCAGAGATCCTAACAAATAAACAAAAAGAAAAGTATGCACAATGAACGGCTGGGATGAATCTTCATAACTGCTGGACTGGATCTCTCTCGAGAAAACAAACTTGGATTTAAGACGTTGGAATAAGCCCAGTTTGAACACAAGTGTAAACATTCTAAGATCAAGTGTAAAGGAATTCCTAAAAAAAGGTAAAGACTTCTTGCTTACCCTTTTCGTTAACATTCCAAACCCAAAACTTATTGACGTAGAAACGTAGAATTAGAAAGGCATTTTTCTTTGGAAGCTTAAGGAGTATTTTTTTATTGTTATAAGTTCTAAGTAGTTTAGTTTGTCTTAGGTTTAGATTTTAGTGAAATTAAAAATGGATAAATACACAAATTTGAGATATTTTTAGAGAAAGAGATAAATTTCAATTTTTAACTTCTCATTTTGGTATCTCGGTTTACGTGTAATATTGTTGTAAAATTTAAACCATATGGACTTTTATTTAGTAGGTTTTACTTATGGTGCACAAATAAAAAGTTGGGCACGGATACACAAATGACTTTCTAGTTATTGATTTATTATTAAAACAATAAAAAGTAAACATCATATTTTAAATCAATAAATAAATTTATCATTTATGTCACATAAACTTCTTCATATTTATGTAGTGTACGGTAAATAACACAACTTTTAGAATAATTATTCTACATAAGCTTATCTTTTTTTTTCTAGAAATGTGATATCATTCTTACTCAATTTGTTCCTTATCCATCTTTTCAGTAGTAGACCTAGGACCTTAGGCTAGGGGAAAAACTCATTTAAGAATATTTTTTCCATTTTTATTTATTTGTCCATTCGAGGATAAAACATGTTTATTAAAGAGTATAATTATATTATTACTCTTATTTTTTATTAAAATAATTTTTGAAGTCTCTATATTATTTTTTATTTTTCATTGTTTTATTGGTTCAATAGTAGATTATTAATTAGTACTCAATTAAATATGAGAATAAAATAGATAAAAAATGTAATTAATAATACCTTAAAAACATAAGTGAACATACAAATAGGAAAAAAAATTCTCTATGTAAATAGATATTAAGGAACAGAGAGAGTATTTAACATGTAGTATTTACCATATAAAGAAAAATGTATAAATGTTAAAAGGTTTTTTTAATCTGTGCTTGCATAAGTTAAGAAATTAAAGATGGAAATAATACATATCATTAATTGTATGTTCAGCATAATCTTATTAATATTTTATTTTTTTCAAAAAACATTTTCTATCTTTTATTTTTTAACATATGCAATGTTGCACAGGTTAAAAAAATCCATGTTAAAATTATAAAATTATGTAATTTACAATTGTTTTCATGGCTTCATGTTTTGGAGAGTATTTAATATATATTCACACTATAAAGATAAATGTATAAATGTTGAGATTATAAAATTATAAAATCATGTACTTTTGTCATGATTTCATGATTTGGAATCGTTGAATTATCAACTCATTGTTAATGCTATTGAAGACGTCTTTTTCAATATAAGTCACAGGACAATCATTCAGCCAGGCATCTTCCATTCAATTACGCAATCTATTTTTCACAATTTTCATAGTTGAAAATTCTCTTTCAACATTTGGTGTGGCGATTAGTAAAATTATTGCTAGCTTTAAGATAATCGAGCTTGTAAATATGTTTTTTGTATCTTATCACAGTCATTAAGATGATATGTTGAGATTTTAACTCATTTTTCTAAATCCGATGGCAAATCATCTAAATTGATTTCAACTTCTTGTTGTTGGAAACTCGATTTATAAGGTACCGATGATGTCGCTCGTTTGATGAAAAATTTCTCTTAAAAAAGATCTTTTCATTCCTTATTTAAAAGTTAAAATAATAATTATTACTTAATCAATACGCATTTTTAAAAAATTACTCAATCAACATTTGTGAATAATTGTGAAGACAAAATAAAAAGCCAAATAAAGCACTACACTAGCATGAATAATAAATACTAAGTGATATATATCTCACTAGAATTCTAGAAAAAAAAAGGAAAAAAAAACAGAAAAAATGCAAATAAATATAAAAACCTGAGATTGAGAGTAGAAATTGAAGCGATATGGTGTCTGAGAGCAAAAACTCAACTCACAAATACATTCATACAATACTCCCTTCTCCTTGAGTATTTAATGGCGTTGCAAAATTAATTTTGACACGTAGTTTAAGGTGATTTTGTAAGAAATAAAAAAATTATTTTCAATAGAAATGAGTTTAGTCTCTCTTAAAATCTTATCCAAACGGTCCCTTAATTTTGAAAGACTTATTGGAGAAGTTGAAATGCTTACATTTTAGTTTAAAAAAAAAAAAAAGAAAAGACGTGCTGGAGAAGTTTGGATTTACGTGGGCTTGATATACAATGAGTTTTTTTTTTTTTTTTTGTATTTCCTACTCTATTATCAAAATAAAAACTTATTCCTCAAAATGTAAATAGATATATTTTTCCAATATATATATGCAATGTAAAAATTTAAATCTATTATTGTGTGATTTCTTTTTCTTTTTTCTTTTTTGCGCTTTTAAATCAGATTCAGCACTTGCACCATAAATATTTTAGGAGCCTTAGTCTCTTTCTCACCCACTCTGTCTTCTGCTACGGCTAACTTAGGTGTTAGGATGCCTTCGTAATAGATATTTTTTTCCCAAAACATTCTGAATCTGTTACTAATTCTTTCTTGCTAATTAATCTGTAGCATTTCCTCTACTCCTTTCTTGCTGCTTCTCTGTTTTTTGAGAATGGATTTGCTCAAGTTTGGCCTTCTCTGTTAACGGTCTTATATAATAAATCTGTGTTTAGAACTTGGATTTGTGTTTAGAGCTTTGTTCGTTTTGCTTAAGTAGCAAAGAAGAACTTGCATGTGCTATAAAGCTTTGTTAATGGTTGGGGATGCTTGCTATGAAGCTCAAATTTGGTTGTTTTAAGCCAAATTGATGAATTGATAAATATTCAACATAAAGATGCGAACTTTTGTTATTTTGATGTTCCATTGCATGAATTTTTGTTTTTATTTTTGTGTTGGGGTAGCAGATTGAGTAACCTGAACACAAAGATGTGAACTTTCAATTTGTTAATGAAGATTGAGTAATGAGTCTGTATCTAAACCAGTTCTGAATTTTTGTTATTTAATTTCTGTTTTGTGATTTTGACGCAATGGAATCAGCCAATGGTAGCTATGACATGTACCTAATGTTGTGACGGGTGGATACATGCTTTTTGAGGTTTTATTTTTCTTTTTAGTTTTTGGTGTGTTATACCTTTACGTTGCATTCTTTTTTTCTTTTTATTTTCTGTAATTTGTAACTTTTCTTGAACCTCTGTGATGTTTTAATAGATTTTCTTGGCCAATAAAAAAAAAAGTCATCTTTGTTTTTGGTAAAAGAGAAAAAACCATCTTTAAAAAACTCTTTATTTATATTTTATACAGATGGGCTACAAGGCCCAAAAGAACAAAAGGAAATAACAAAGGCTTGAAAAACCCTAAAGGCGTTGACCAAAAACTGCCCTAAAGGAATTGACCAAAAAAGCCCTAAAGGCTAAGAAGAATGGGATTAGTTGGAGTGCTCATCACTCAGCAGCAAGAAAGGAACAATGCTTCGCATCTGGAGAATTGAGTTTGAGTATGTGCATGCCAAAGCTCTGATTCTGACTCGAGTTTGCTATGTAGTTCCGCGCAGAATTTCCCTTCGCGATGGATCAGGGAAAACGAAACCTCTGTTACGCGAGGCCAAGAGAATAATCTTCGAAATCAGAAAGTTTCTTGTATTACTCAGCGGTGGCTTCGACAGAATGCTCATCACCGCCAAGGAGGCAAGGAGTCGCATTCAACTTCAATCTTCCTAAATTCCTTATTCCAAGCGAGCTCCAAAGCTTGAATAATTGCCTACAGTTCGGCCATGAACGCAGAACAGGTACCAATTTTGAAACTGAACCCTAGAAGGCTAGGATCCATTTACCACAGTCATCACGAAATGTACCTCCACATCTAAAGATTTTTGAGTAGTTGTTATTATTAGACATTTATTTAATAATTCTGATAAAGCTTGTATGTGGTCTTTGATTATTTATTTTCACTATATACCAACTAAATTCAACTATTTTTTTAAGAGCAATTCAATTACTTTTAGTATGTATATAGTATATACTGATATGCAGAATAGTTAAAAACGTCTCAAGGAAAAATAAAATTACATTGAATAATTTTTTTTCTCATATTTATTTATCCTTTTACATATACGTCATTTTGGATATATAGCTTAATTAAATATTTATGTGCAGTGAACTCTTTTTAAATTAGAGTTTATTTATAGACAAAATTATAAAACTTAAATAAATTAAAAATAGCGCAATTATAAAACTTACTTAAATAAATTAAAAATAGCGTATTTTGGTAAGTTTATTCAGAGAGCTTATGAAAATAAGTCAACAAAAAACACAGCTTACATGAGCTATTTTTATAAGCCTAGTCTACTTTATAAATTGTATTAAATAGAAAATAAATATATTTTGTGCCTTCAAATTATAAAAAACATTAACTCTAATTTTTTCAGAATATAAAAAGGTTTATATGTTGGATTATCTAAAATTAACTAATTACAAATACCGTATAATTCCAGCGATATTTCAATTTCACTAAAAGTCTACGATTATCATTTCTTTATGAAATCAAAATCAACGGTATACTATTATTTTTTTGTTCCGTGGACGGACTCGTAGATAGATCCCTATGACCATAAAGTCCATGTTCCTGGAAACTTCATCCGGTCTTCCTACGCCCAAAATGCTTGTTTGCTGTTTTATGATCTATCACGGTCAGTGCAAATTTCAATTCTCTCTCAATTTAGATAAAACATGATGATTGTGGCCATCCAAATCCCAAGCTGGCTGAATCAGCCACTGTTTTGGAGATTTGTCGGTTTTGTTTCGAGTATAATTGGACTTCTCTGTTTTGCTCTTAGCTCTTCCTTCAACCATTTGTTTGGTAAGTGGAACATGTTGAAAATATTTGTCTACAGTTTTTTCAGTTTCATCATCTGTTTCATGGTTTTGTTAGCTAAGATATGGCAACACTCAACGAGTCTTCGGTTTAAAGCTCATTCTGCGTTTTTGGCTCTGACAATCACATCTGTGTATTCCTTCTTTGTTGATAAAGTTGTGAATGGGAAACCAGATGCGTATAGCCTGGTTTCATGCACCGCCTTTGCTATTATGTCACTTAGTTTGTCAAGGCAAACTCACTGCGGTTTCGAAGTAGATTTTTTATATTTTTTTCTCGGATGTCTAATCGTACAAGTGATGAAGATTAAATTGTCGTTAGCTGTTATTGGAGTAGCTTTCAGCTATGCTCTTATTATTCTGCGTTCCTCGTTAGATGCAATGCCACATGAATATCTTGGAGTAGTCCACGATGACCATCATGTAATAGTTGATGTTGATTCACAGCAACTGGTGGCCAGTAACACTGACATTGCAATCGAGAGTGTGATGCAACGACTCATGAATTGTATGAAGGCACTTGAGCATGGTAATTCGGAGCTGATCAACATGCTTGAGGAGCAGGGGAATGAATACCTTCAAGGCAGGTCTGAACAAGTGGTGATTGATCACAACTTTGTGATCGACGCTCTGCCTTCCAAAACTATCAACGAACTTGAAGAAACTGTGAAGTTGATGGTGGGCCTTGGGTTTGAGAAGGAGTGCACCGATGTGTACACCGCTTTTCGGAGGGAATGGTTGGAGGACTTCCTTCTTAAGGACTTACTAGGTATTCACTATGTTAGAAATAAGGAGCAAATTGATCACATCCTGAGAGACTTACCTTACTTGACTGAAAGATGGTCTAAAGTATTCAATGTGTCTGTGAGGATACTATTTCCCACTGAGCGGCGACTCTGCGATCGTGTCTTCTCTGGGTTCCCCTCTGCTGCTGATCTTTGTTTCTTAGAGGTTTGCCAGGAAGCCATGATTCAATTGCTGAAATGCGCAGATGCAGTTGCAAGTGGGAGCCCTTCAAAATGGCGTTTGTTTGGAGCCCTCAACATGTTTGAGACATTGTGTAATCTATTTCCGGAATTTCAATCGTTTTTTCCTAAGTGGCTGGTGAATGAAGCAGTTTTAGCCCAGAACAGATTGGGTGAAGCTAGCAGGGACCTTTTCATAAAAATGATAGATTTAATTTTCCGTGTCCCGATGGTGAAGGGAGTTGCTCCAGCTAGTGGTGGGCTTCATCCATTGACCACCTTTGTCACTGACTTCGTTTTGTCTAGTTGCTTGTCACGACAAACCTTGGAGCAAATTTTCCAAGAATACCCAACAGTTGCTAATGGAGCAGAGGTATTTTCATTCTCTACTCATATGGACAGGATAATGAAGTTGGTAGAGAGGAAAGTGATAGCAAAGTCCAAAGTCTACAAAGACCCAGCGTTGCGCTATCTTTTCATGATGAATAACCGGAGGTACATAGCACATATTGAAGAAACGCGAGAACTTGGAGCCATTTTTGGCAAAGATTGGTTCAAACAAAATAGCGCAAAAGTCCAACAAAACCTTGAAAACTATCAAAGAAGCTCATGGGATAAGTTGCTGAACTTTTTGGAGATAGAAAACTATGTTACAGCGGAATCAATGATAGACCAGCTAGATTTGTTCAACAAGCACTTCAAAGAGATTTGCAGGGTTCAGTCTACATGGCGTGTCTCTGATAAGCAGGTAAGGGTTCAAATAATAACATCCCTGGAAAGCACCTTGTTGCCAGCATATGGAAATTTCATTGGTACGTTTCAGGATGTTGTTGGTAAGCATGCTTATGTGTATATTAAGTATGGAATGTTAGACATTCAAGATCGACTTAATCATTTGTTTGTTAGAGGCAGAAGAATTAATGAAGAGCCCAAAGCGAGGGAAGTTACTTAAACTAAAGTTTGGATGAAACTAGAATAGTTCCATAGGAATATTGGCCTTGTTAGTTGTATTGTACCAGATACCTGAATGTGTCTGAAGGGATCATTTTCTTTCAATTTACAAGATTTCTTTGCATCTTAAAAATTGAAATCACTTGTGTTTCTTTTTTACCTGTCAACATTAAAAAATGACTAGAAAAAAAAATAAAAGAAAGAAAGAAGAAAAAGATAAGAAGTCGATGATTATACACCTTTACATAGTAGGCTTGTAAAGGATTTTATCAAATTGCAGTACAACACTCGCAAACAAGTCATTAAATTAATATTTAGTATAACAAATTTCTTCTTAAAAAAAATCCTAGATACAGGGTTCCCTGGAAAATATCTTGCAAGTCAGGATACTGAAACTTCATTAGGAGGTTCGGGGATAATTTTGTAAAGCATGGTTATGTATGAGTTTATTCAGGATCAACTTAACCTTTTGTTCTTGTAATGGAGCACTTGCTGAAAGTGAAGGAAAGGATACTGATGCTTGCCGTATGGAATTAGAATAAGTTTTTTAATTAACAAACCTACTTATAAAGAATTTGTGCTGTATGCTCCCTGCTCAAAATAACCAAAGTATAATTCCTTTATATTTAGTTGCTAGGAAAATCAAACACACACTTTATAACAAAGTATTTCGAGGAAAATATTATAAAGTGAACTAAAGCTCATGGAGAGTAAAATGGAGTCTTCTAAGCCAATTCAAAGACGCTGCCCTTCATCACTTATAAAAATGGTTAACAACACAGACTAATCAGTAAGATTGAGCATACAAAGTGAATTGCCACAATAATGTTTTAGTTTCTTTAAAGAAAAACAAGTATCATGACATAAGAATCTTTTTTAGGTGGAAATTCTCTTATTAAAAAAGTATGCTCATCACTGAACTGACGGAAATCCAGAAAGAAACATACACTAAAAAGCATATTATTTGAATTTGTGTAGAATAATTGAAATGTTTTTTATTTGTGGTCTCATAAGATCAATTACATTTACACACACAACCAAAACAATTTGTCACATTTCATATATGTAAATAATGTGAGCATACACGAATTAATTAATGTTGTGCTAAGCACCTTACTTAAAAATTATAATCCATATTAAATTGAAACTTGGGAAGGACTTCCATTTCTAGATACTTAGCAATGTACTTGTAGGTTGCTTCAGTTGGATGGATACTGTCCCAAAATATATATTTTGAAGCATCATCACATGTTGGTGTAATTTCATTACACAATGGAGTTACTTCAAATAACCCAGTTCCACAACACCCTTTATTCGTTTCTTTAAAACCTGTATAATAAAAAGCCATAAAATTACAAAATAAATCATCACACAACAAATAACAATTAGGTATATGCATGGTTGATTTTGAAGGACACCAATCCTCTTTATTTGATGTCGTTACTTCTGAATTGTGAGATTAACAAATTGACGTTATAATTCACTGGCTTACTGTTTATTAAATGGTTAAGGATGAGAAATTGTAAGTACAGTTCCCCCGAAATAAGAACATATATCATCAATATAGTTTATCATATTTTTCAGGTTGATTGATAAGGTTTATTACAAACAACTCTGCTTCTTGGAAGCATTGCTCGTACTTCAAGTAATCGCCTTTCAAGCTTTTGGTTGTATGATTCGGCATCAAAATTTTCATCCTCTACACATTTCCGATCCTTCGAATTTACAAACTTGATTGTTATTTGAATAGGCATTCTACCAATTGCAGGAAGGCCTGTTACAGCAAATTTTCTACATCCAAGATCGTATAATTCCTACAATTTTATTATAAACAAGTTTTTAGTCGTGAACTTTAGCGACAGTACGTTGTTAGTCTTGAAATTTAAAAAATATTTTATAGGCCCTGAACTTTAAATACTCGTTAAAGTTCAGGGACAAAAAAAACTTAATTATTAATAATTATAATGAATAAGTCGCTGGATTGAGCAATTAAGAAATTTTAAAGAATTAAAAATTTCAGAAAAATTTAAAAATATTTTTTATCTAGCTTAAATTGTAATTTTTTCTTTTTATTTAAATATAGCTTTCTATTAAAATTCCAGAGATTTGAATTTTTTTATCCAAACAGTACATTTCATTTTAATTCAATGTACTTCAATTTTCTTATAAAATGAACTTCTCTCTTAAATTAAATTCCAGCTCCAACTATATAAGCATTATTGTTTTCTAGTTTCTACAATTACCGGTTGACCTGAAAGGTGAAAGAATTTGTACACAACATAATAGACATTGCTTATTTGCTTATTATCTATGCTGGTTTTTGTTTTTGATTTTTACTCATTTACGAATTCTCTGTTAATGACTTTAAAAAGTGCTTGTACCTTAATGAAGATTTGAAGCCTACTCTGCACATAATCTTGGTACTCATTAATGTCAAACTCCAACTTTCTAGTGGGAATGTAATAAAATTTGAGAAGGAAGTCATTAATTCCAGCACTGATAATAACAATAGCATTTTCAAGTATTTTCTTGGCTTCATTTTCCCCTGCAATGCCCTTTAGCTTTCCTACATATATAAACTTTGAAATATTCAATTTGTTTTGATCCTGAAACGGCGCCAGAAAGTGCGGTAGTTAAATCATCGAAACCAGATCCTCCAGATGCAAAACTAACATCAGGGAGAAGTTTTTCATCGGAAAGATGTGGGTCCAGAAAAGGAGGGACAATGTCTGAGTTTTAATATTGAGGCAATGAAATCAGGAAGTAATTTTATATTAGAAAATCTACCAGTAATTTTATATTAGAAAATCTACCCGTAAGCTCGTGACTAGAAAAATCCTTACCATAAGGCAAATGATTTTCCTTAGCCAAAGTATTGATGTAAAGATTATATAGTAAAGATGTATAATATTATCGTTGAACATGTCATTAGAATATTTAACGCAGTCTGTATGTTTAAAAATGCAAAAAATTATAAATTAATAAAATACTTAAATATATCTCGAAGACGTAAGTAAATTGCATTAAACAATAATATGGATTCATATATTGGCAAAGTAATCATAATTTTGGATTCATATAATAATATGCACAATTTGTTTAGATTTTAGTTTGTCTTAGTTAACTTAATTGAATTTGGTCCTAAAAAGGTTTGAAAGTTGGTTGTGCAACAGGAACATAGAGATCTTTTTTCAATTCTACAAAAGCTAGTTAAGCAATGTTATAAATATCAAAGTAATTTTACTTAATATATCCAAACGATATTCATTTTGTTAAATATACTTTTTACTAAAAATATTTAAACATATTATTCGTTAAAATTAACTTTTAATTCAATTTATATTCATCAAATTGAGGTAGACCAAATTTTATCATCACACTCAAACATACACTAAGTTGTTGGAACAAAGCTCAATTTGAGCACAAGTGTAAAGAGAGTTAATATTTAGTTAACATTCTCAGGGCAAATATAAAGACTTCTTGCTCACCCTTTTTGTTAACATTCCAAACTCAAATCCTATTGATGGTGAATTAGAAAGACATTCTACTTTAATGGCATAAGGAGTATTTTTGCTTGTTATTAGTTCAAAGTAGCTTATTAGTTAGTAAGGTGGTTTCGCACGAAATGTCTTAAAAGTCCATCCAATTAGAGATACAATATATAAGAATGTTAAACGGATAATACCCATACTACCTCATTCTAAAAAAGATGATTTTCATGATGACCAAATTAAAATTTAATTCTAGAAACATACTTTCCTAAACACATGTCTAATTTGAGTTGGGATGGTAATTGAATTCTTAATTACGGTGAAACTGTAAAACCCTAAACAATAATCAATTATCACTAGTTTATATGTGGGGTTGATGTATATGTTAAGCATTGTTGTGAAAATTAGACCGCCTGGCCAATCTAGTCCATTATTTGTATTACAGTATCAGTTGCGTTGTTGAACCAGCTCACACTGGCTTAGATCAGTGTGAACTGGCATGAAACATAGACTAAATTGAACATTTTCTAAAAATTTAGGGTTTAACTTGAATTTTTAATAACAAACCCAAGTATTTATATAATAAATTTTTTTTAAAGTTTTAGGAATTAATATGAACGAACGTTAATGGTGTTAATTGTAAACTTGCAACATAGACTAAAATGCATCACGAAATAGAAAGTTAAGGATTTATTTGCAGTTCCAACAATATGATGAACTAACATGAACAAACCCTACACAATCAAGACTATGTGCCATATCACTTTTTTTAAATAAAAATAAGTATGTCACCTAAGTGATTTTTTTTTTGTTTGTATTAGACACGAAAGTGATTATTGCTTATTGGTGAACATTCAAAAGTCGCATTTGAGATTTTCAATGGATAAATATTGATGTCTTTAAAATGTTTAGAAATGGAATGATATTGTATAAATATGTGATGAACTAGAATTGTTAGTACAAGTAATTTTCTCTCAATTTAATATTTAACATTTATAGATAATTTGTATAAATATGTGAGGATTAAATGATGCTTGAATTATAAGTATTTTATTTAAGTTGTACTTTTTTATTTAATATTTATGTTTTGTGGAACTTTTGCAATTTAAAAGTTTATTTTTTTGTTTAGCAAAAAGTTATAGTACGGAGATAAATCATTATTTTATATTTTTTTTATAACTATATTAATTTTAAGCAAAATAACTAAGACAATATTGCATACCTGATAAATTATTTTCTCAATTTTAAAATAAAATTTTATTATTTACCGCACCCATTTGACATGATTATAACTGTAAGTCATTTCTCACATATGGTTAAACTATTTTTAAAATTAAATATTGAATTTTAACATTAATGATAAATCATTCTTTTATTAATATTTTATAATAATTATGTGATGTGGTTATGATGAGGGAAGGAAAATGAGTTACTTTTAACAAGTGATTATTATATTTTGAATGATGGTGTTTATGATATAAGATAAATAATTATTTTATTTTTTATAACTGTATCACTTTAATAAAATTACTTAGACAATGTTTCATTTAGAGGTAAATCATTCAATACATTTTAAAATTATTTTATTATCTACCACACTCATTTGACATTGTTATAGGGATAAGTTATTTTGTGTATACTGAATTTTCAATTTTACAATACAATGATAAATTATTCTTATTTTTTTTATGTTCGTATTAGTTTGGAATTAAGTGTTGAATAGTAAGATACGAGGGTTTGTTATTGCTTTGTCACTCACAACTAATATTTAAATATACTATATAATAAGTTTTTATCAGCATTGATGTACTAAGTTGATACTCAAATTTAATGACTAAGACTAAATTGATTAACGACCATTTAATTTGGATACTAAATATTCTTTTTGTAATTTTAAGGACTAAATTTATTATCAATTACTAATATTAAGGATTGAAATGTATTTTTCATAATTTTTTGAACCAAATTGATTAACTATTGTTAATATTGATTTAATTTTTAACTAAAAATAAATATTCATAAATTAATTTCTTCCAATTTTATTCTTAAAATTTGAAAAATATGCTACTTCCGATTGACTATGAGAAGCAGACGACCCACGTTTCTCAAAGTGACACCGTCTATGGTGACTGGGTGTGACAATTTGCCGTGACGAGAAGACGTTGATGGGGACGAAAATAAATGAACCATACCTTATCCGAAATAATGATTTTTATTTGTTATAATGGACATTATTTCAAATAGTCAATAGTCTAGAGAGCGTTTAATTAATTTACTTTGGGGCACATATGGAATCCATACTTTTATAAAACTATCAATCCCTTTTATTCATGGTAATAATTAGTCACAATGAGATAATATTTGTTACGCTAAAACACAAGTGACGAATGTTATAAGGAACCTTACTCCTGATCATCAATTCAATTCAACGTATCAAAGAGTCATAACCCGTACAAGACGCGCAAGCATCCAATACTAGTTACAACAAAAGAAAATATTTCATAAAAGCAAATGAGAAAAATATTGAGAAGTGTTTGGTTCATATGAAGAAATGGAAGTAAGAGGAATTTTAATGGAGAGGAGAAAAAATAAAAAATCTATCTAAATCTATTTAGTTGGAAGGAAGAAAAACAGTTTTCAATAATTTACCATAGTATTTTTCAACTTTCTATTTTTCTTCTCTGGCATATTTCTCTACTTTTAAAAGGGAGTCAAACCTCTATATTTTTTCTCTTCTTTCCTGTTCTCCTTCCTTTCCTCTCTTTTTATTTTTGAATCAAACATAATAATTTATTTACAATTCCTTCCCTCCATTTATCTCCAACCAAAGAACACCTTAGAAAAATCACGTGAATATATACCTTAGAGAAATCACCATAATATATTAGTTTGGTGGCGGAGAAGTTTAATTAATTGTTTTTGAGCTCGAAATTTTCATGTCAGTGTCCCGATTATGTAGTTTAGTTGATGAGTACATGAGACATACTTGTGTGGATACGGAGTTCGATCCTCAGTTATACTACTTTCCTATTAAAAAAAAGTGCAGTTACCTTATAAAAAGCAAATTAAAATTAGAGAAATAAAAATTACATAATTTTTATCCATGGTAGAATAAAAGAAGTTATCCATGGTCTATTTTTCACTGTCTCTCTCCTCTATCCACATTCAATTTCTCAAGTCTCACCTCAATTGAAATTTGAAACCCTAGTATTCACCGCCCATCTCTTTTACTCCGGCGTCCACAACCGGTGAAAACCTACCGGTAATCTTGCTTTCCCTCGCTTTCTCTCTGGTTAATTCCATTTGTCCCTGTTTCTCTCGTTTTTTTGTATTCCATCGGCTGATGTTTCTTATGTTAGGTTAGTGCATTTTTATTCGCATTAGTATGTTTTGTATTCGATGTTTGATAATGTTGCTCTACTTTGTATTTGTGATTTGGCAATATAGCTTGTATTTTGCTGCTTCTCTTTTATTGTTTTCAGACGCGCAATTGCCACTTGCACATGAAGCATATTTTTGGCAGTCCGATTTGTTCTTGACTTGTCAGCATCATTGCATCTGCACGTTTTTGATCATGAGATGCTCAAATAACAATACAGTTATTAGCCCATTTTGGCATTTATTAAATACGGACTTCTCTCTGATCCACATACTTGTTTACTCAATCAGCTAATTTTCAGTTAATTACTTCCTTTTCATTCATGAGATGTTCAAGTAACATTTAAGTTCTTAGCTCATTTTATCATTTATGGAATACTGACTTACCTCTGATCCACATACTTGTTTACTCCATCAGCTAATTATCAGTTAATTAATTCCTTTTTCACTCATTTAGAAAATGAAAAGTAAAAAAAAAAAATTAAAAGAGAAAAATAAAAAAGACCATCTTATATAATTTCTTGTTGTTTTCTACAGGCAACCAGAATTCGTATTTGTTCAAGAGATGTGATATTCCTGTTGTGGATCTGAAGCTATTATATCTATGCACATAATTAGTAAGTAAAACAATTGGAATTTGGAAGTGATACACGGTCCATTTTGTCTATCAGTGCACTACTTCATCAGCTATTAAACTTTGAAGATCATTTAATACTGCTAGATAAGCCAGTACACGTTTCTTGTTGTGTTTGGTTACGTATTTCGACTGAATGCTATTGGTTTTGAAAAAATGAGCATCAAGTCACTCTTGGAAATTTGGATTTGGAGTTTTAGTTGATGAGTTGTTAGAGTTAACACTAGTTAGCATAGTTAACTCTTCTAGTTAGTAATTAGTTACACTATTAGTTAGGTTAGTTTAGGGTGTTAGTCTGATAGACAAGTTTTATGGTAGTTATATAAACTCACTTTTTCATTGTAATATCATGTTTTTCAATCAATCAATATGAAATTATTCTATAGAACTCCTTCACTTTTCTTTGACCTTTATGATGTTCATCCTGAATATTTGGGATATACTTGTATGTATCCTGGTTCTAGAAATTTCTCTGATATGAATTGATGGAAGACACAACTTCACTGGTACAGACTCTCTATTATTGTCAACGAAAGGATATGATCTTTTTTTTGATCGGCCAAACACCTCCACCTCACACTACACTACTCCTAAGTCTAACTCTTAAATCTCCCTATCGGGGATTGAATCCCTCCCCTCAAGCTGCAAGAGCTTCGCCTCGTACCATTTGAGCTACAAACTCTCAGCGGGATATGATCTATTTGATTTCATTTGGTTACAATCTATTAGTTATCACATGATTATAAATTAGTCAGCATGTTTTTACTTGCACTTGCATTTTCTAAATGCACTACACTAGAAATTAGCTAATTTATGCTAACGATTATGTAAATAAGTGCACGGTACACTTACCGTAGCGGTTCTAATAACAACCGCTAGGATTGACACTGCATTTAGAAAAAAGAAAAAATATATATAATACTTACACCAGCTGTTGTATAATAAACCGCTACTGTTAACATGTTTATCCCCTATACTAGCGCTTATAAGGACAACTGCTTCCATAAGTTAATAATTTTTGGCAAAAATACTCTTTTGGTCATCTATCTTAAAAGTCTGATTCATTTTGGTCCTCTAACTTTTTTTTTATTCAATTTGGTCCTCTGACTTATTAATCTAACCCAAGTTTACCTTTCCGTTAGTTTTCCGTTAAAAACCACACTAACACCGTTAACACATGCCACATGTCATACTTAGATTGGTTTACAGATAAATAATTATAATAATATATATATATATATTTATTTATTTATAAAAAATTGTCTTATTTTAAAAATAACATTTTTTTTAAAAAAAAACCCTTATTCCTTCATCTTCCTCATCTCCTCCATCACAACATCAACAAACACCATCGTTGGCAATGAGGATGAAATCGGAGAGCTTAAATCTAAATCCTCATGGTTTGAGCTGTGCTATGCTTTCTCCACTTTCATGATGCTATCCAGAACAACAATTGAAACCCACAAATCAGACCCTTTCTTCTGGTTTAAACCCAAACCATGAACTAATTTTAAAATAGAAATCAAAATTAACAAATCAGACCCTAAATGGAAATTTGAATGAACAAAACAAACTGAGGAAAGAAGCCAAATCAAAACCGAAATCAAAATTTTAAAAATTCACAAGTTCACAATCCAATTACAAAATCCTCAAATTACAGAACATGGAAAGAGAGACAGAGGAAGAAAAAGAAGAAGAAGAAAACAGAATTAAGAAAAAACAAGAGAAAGAAGAATTAGGAGAAGAAGAAAGAAGAAGGAAAAGAAGAATCAGAAGAAGAAAAAAAAATGAAAGAAAAATTTGAAGAAGAAGAAGGGAAAGAACGTCCTGAACAATGGTGATAACATTTTTTTTTATTTTTTTAAATATTTTTTTACTTTAATTATATATAAATATATATTAATATAATTATTTATCAAGAGGAACCAATCCAAGTAGGCATGGCAATAAAAACCGAACCTGCGGGTACCCAACCGACCCCGTCCGACGCTGACGGGGAATCCCTGCTTTGACCGGGTTTTTGACGGGTTTGGGTTTTTCCCGCTCCCGCTTTTAGTGGGATGAGGGCGGGTTTGAGATTTTAACTATCCGCCCCGCCCCAAACCCGTCCCGCCGTTATAATTATATATATTTATACTTATTTTCATATTTATATACACATAATGCTATTATTACTAGCAATATTAATGATAATAAAGTTAGAATTTTTATTATATTTCTAATAAATTTTACATATAATGTGAATTAAAGTAATTAATTTATTTTCTTAAAAATTTTCAAGTATTTAATTTTTATAAATATTGTATAAAAATATACTGAGAAATTATATTTTTTAAAAAAAATATGAGTCTAAATTCCCCGTGGGTTCCCCGCGAGTTCCCCAATCCCTGACTGGAGTGGGTTTGAGTCTGAATTTTTTTATCCCTGCCTTGTTTTCCCCGAACTCGTCCCCGCGCCGCTCTTAGCGGTGACGGGGATGGGGAGGGTAAAATCCGCCCCGCCCCGTTGCCATCCCTAAATCCAAGTATGACACGTGGCATATATTAACGGTATTTGTGTAATTTTTGACGGAAAAATAACGGAATGGTAAACTTGTGTCAGATTAAAGAGTCAGAGGACCTAATTGAGTAAAAAAAAAATTAGAGGACCAAATTGAATCATACCCTTAAGATAAAGAACAAAAATGTATTTTTGCCATAATTTTTTAATTGTTAAATAAAATCCCTCTTCTTCTCTAGAAGAAATCTTTTTCGCTTTACCATTGTTCCTCACTCTCGCTAAACCTCTCTTCACTATTTCAAAAATGTCGCAGTGTCGTCCCTCCCCACATCGTCGTCCTCGCTTTGCCGCCAACTTCACAGCGCCGTCGGCCTCTGTTCTATTCTATCTCCGTCATGTGAGCCGCGCTTCTTTTTTCCTAAATCCCTAAGTTTCCCTCTCAATTTCGTTTTCACATAAGCGCCTCTCTCAGTCTCGTCGTGCTTCCTTCAGTTTGGTTCCTTCTCTTTCCCTCTCTTTCAAGCTCACATTCATCTTCGCTAGGTGTGCTCAATTTCTCCTTCAAGCTTAGTTTAGTTCCCTCTCAGTTTCATCCTTCATTTTTGTTTCGATTCCGTTTCTGTCAATTTCTTCAAACCCTATCCCTTTATTACAAACGCTATCTCCAACTGCTAAACTTTATTTGGATATTTAGGTCATTTTGTAATGTCTCATATATAAGCCTCCACACCTCAAATGGGCAAACCCTAGAGCTGTCTTCTCCTTTCAGTTGCAGATTGCATATTTTAAAATTTTCTGCTTCAGGAATTAGGAATACTTGATAGGTAGGGTTTCTTTTTCTTCCACAACAAATGATGGCGGTAGAAGAAAAGAAGAGTTGATTAGTGTTGTAAGTAGGTTGTGCCATGTAAGTATAAAAGTTGATGTGACAAAATAGTATGAAAGAATGTATTGTGTGTCCATTTTCTAGATTTAGGCTTTGTTTTAATAGATATATAGATATAGATTCAATTGAGAAACAAGTAGTGTAAGAATTAATTAAACAAAAGTTGTCGTTTTTTTTGGGGATTAATCCTATAAATAACATTATTTTCACAAAAGCTTCAAATAATTTAGGTAATTTAAAAATATTATATTTACTTTTATTTAAAAAAAAATCATTCTTTGAATGTATTGTACACAATCTCTAAAAATTCTGTTGTAATTTTCAAAATATAAAAATTATTTAAATTAAGCTAGAAACTTCAAAGTGAATTATTAGACACCTTTTTTCAAAAAATTTTTAAATAATTTAGCTAATTTAAAAATATTATTTTAATTTTTATTTAGAAAAACACTATATTCTCCAAGCGTATAGTACACGAACTCTAAATGATATGTTGCAATTTTAAAAATATAAAAAATTATATAAATTGAGTTAGACAGTTCAAAGTAAATAATATATTATTTTTTTGAAAGTTTCAAATAATTTAGGTAATTTAAAAATTGTGTTTTCATTTATATTTCGAAAAACATCACATTAGTATATATTACACGATCTCTAATAAAATTGTTGCAATTTTAAAAATAGAAAAAATAATTATGTAAATTGAGTTAGAAGCTTCAAGTTGAATAATACTTTGTTTTCTAAAAGCTTCAAATTAATTTGAAAATCATGTTTTCATTTTTATTTCAAGAAACACTCAATTCTTTATGTGTATAGTACACGATCTCTGCCATTTGTTCCAATTTTAAAAATATTAAAAATTATATAAATTGAGTTAGAAATTATAAAGAGAATAACACATCGTTTTCAGAATACTTCAAATAATTTAGATAATTTAAAAATATTATATTCATTTTTATTTCAAAAAATACGCTATTCTTCGAATGTATTGTACACCATCTCTAAAAAAAACTGTTTCAATTTTAAAAATATAAAAGTGTATTTTAAAATTTTATATTTTTAAATAACTTGCTAATATACTTTCTTAATTTAAATAACTTCCATATTTTTAAAATTGCAACACTTTTTTTTAAAGATAGTGTACAATACATTTGAAGAATTTGGTATTTTTCGAAATAAAAATGAATAGGGTGTTTATAAATTAACTAAATTTTTTTAAGCTTTATAAAAATAATGAATTATTCACATTGAAGTTTCTAACTAAAAAAACTTTTTATATTTTAAAATTGCAACAGTTTTTTAAAGATCATGTATTATGCACTTGCAAAATAGAGTATTTTCGGAATAAAAATAAATAGGGTATTCTTGAATTACCGAAATTGTTTGAAAGTTTTTTTAAAATAATGTATTATTCACTTTGAATTTTATAGGTTAATTTACATGATTTTTAAAACTTTTAAAATTGCAAGATTTTTTTTTTCTATAAATCATGTACTATCACTTGAAGAATAGAGTGTTTTTCGGATAAAATTAAAACACGATTTTAATTTACCTCAATTATTTAAAGCTTTCATAAAACAATATATTATTCACTTTGAAGTTTCTAACTCAATTTACGTAATTTTTTATATTTAACAAATGTATATCTTAATTAGGTATTTTGCAACTATTAAAAATATTCTATTCCATTTTTTATTTTTATTTAATTCTCTATGTTATACCAAGTAAAAGTAAAGTAGGGTTATTATATATGCATTATATAAAGTATTTTGTTTATTTTAATTAATACTAAATATAAAATTAGTAATAAAAAATTATGTAAATTTAGTTAGAAACTTCAAAATGATTCATATATTGTTTTCAAAATGTTTCAAAAAATTTAGATAATTTAAAAAACACCTTATTTATTTTTATTTCGAAAAACATCATATTCTTACGTGTATTGTACACACTCTCTTAAAAAACTATTTCAATTTTAAAAATAAAAAAATTATGTAAATTGAGCTACAAACTTCGAAGTGATTAATTCATTGTTTTCAAAAAGCTTTAAATAATTTAAAAATCGTATTTTCATACTTATTTCGAAAAACATTATATTCTTCAAGTGTATATAGTACACAATCTCTAAAAAAATGTTGCAGTTTTCAAAATATCAAAAAATGTGTAAATTGTGCAAGAAACTTCAAACTAAATAATACATTGGTTTAGTTATATAACTAAGTTGGTGAGCACATAGAGACATATGATGTGTGGGTATCTATTTTCAATCCCCGATTAATATAATTTCCTAATAAAAAAAGTGAATAATTTAGTTAATTTAAAAATTATGTTTTCATTTTTATTTTGAAAAACACCATATTCTTCCAGTGTTATATAAAAACACCCTATGATGGAATTAAGGTAGTATTTGACAGATATTATATAAAAAAAGTAGCATTTAGCAGATACATCAAAATAGGATAGAACAAGACACTAAAACATCATTCAATTGTAATAAAATTATTATAAAATTAAAATTACACTCACAAATTTAAAAAATAAAGATTAAAAATGGAGTTTGAAACGAAGTTATTATTATTTTTATTTTTTAGATAATTAGACGTCGTCTGTGAGCCAACACACAACATGAAAAAGAATTCTCTATTATTTTTTATCTAGTCACTTGGAGAGACAAGAGTTGTTCTTATTTATTTATTCACTTATATTTTTAGTAAAGTATTAATTGTATTTTTATCAATTTTACTTTTATTTTTAATTGGAGTAATAATTAATATTTCACTATCAAACCAAAAAACTAACGAAAAATAAAGGGTATCGTAGCGAGTTCAAAAATATTTTAATAAAGACGAGAATAATAATTATATTTTTTAATATGCATAATTTACTGTGAACAAATAAATAAGAACGGGAAGGAGTATTAGCTACAAAGCGACGCGAAAGCTTCCAAGTTCCAAGTATCAATTGATTGTTGACACTTTTCTACCTAATTCTTTTCAAGTCGATACTAAAGTTATTTGCTTAGACCGATTCATTTATTGTTATAATTAATAAGTGAAGCTATTGTCACTTCATTTTATCAATTGTCACTCTATTTTAATTATTTTAATAATATTTATATATTCATACTTTAATTTCATTTGTTAAAAACTATATTTTAAATTAAAAAATAATAAAAGGGAGTAGCAATAGAATTGAATTGACAATAACCTCATCCATAATTAATACTCTAATTGATATCGCTTACCCACTACATTAATGCCAAAGTCCTTTTAATTGCGAGTAATCTTATATTTATTTGGGAAATAATTTGTAGGTTAGTTTGTAATTATACTAAAGATATGAGACTCAAATGTAATTATGAAAATAGCCAGCTCTATAACCTAAAAATCTATGCTGTTATAGATAGATTAAGGACGCTGCTTAAAAGTCACCATGATATTGATATAGATAGATTAATATTCATCACTCAAACAAAAAAACTAAGAGATAGGAAATATATTATGGGGAGTTTAAAAATATTTTAATGGAATAACTACAAAAAAATATTTTAATGGAAAAAAGTATAATGATTAAATTTTTTAATATGCATAATATACCTTAAGTGAGTAGATACATAGAAACAAAGGGAATAAAACACATAAGACATGGACCATACTTAAATACTCAAAAGTGAAATTAAATATATTCTCCTTAATTTTATATATAAGTCACTTTTGACTAAATCATCGTAATTAAGGAATGATAAATAATTCATTAAATTTCTCTAAAAATAAATAAATATTTTCCTACTATTATACACATAACATAAAAATATAATAAATGCTTAAGTCATTCTCTTTTTTTCTCTTATTTCATTCACTTTTGATTTTTTTTTTCTAACAAATAATTTGGGAAATATGGGTGTTGCAATTTGGTAAAGGATAAAAGGGTGAGCAACCATTGGCACAGCATTTTTGGAATCGCTGGGTCCTTGACAAAAGGAAAAAAAATGGGTTTGTGAAATGTATTTATTGAAAGCCTTTGATCGTGTCTGGCCAGAAAAAGTCGACCCACAAGATTGTGAAACCCACTTCTCCCTCAAAGCTCTTCTTCTCCATTGTGAAACCCATTTCTCCCAAGCTCTTCTTCGCCGTTTTGTTCTGCTTCGCCGTTCTTCCTGCTTCTGTTTCGCCGTTCTTCCTGCTTCTGCTTCGCCGTTCATCCTTCTTCGTCGTTCTTTTAGCTTTGCCGTTCTGCAACATAGACGAAGCAAAAGCAGCAGAGACGTGTTCGTGAAGTCCTGCGCTTGCCGGTGAAGAAGAAGCAGTAGAGACTCTCGTTATGTTTCTCACGGCCAGTGAAAGCGCGGCGGTTATAGCGAGACAACCCTAATTCCTCTTTCTATTTTGTTAGTACTATCTTGCTCAGCGTTCACTTCTACAGGTATAAGCTTACTCAAATCTAGTTCATTCAATTGCTTTCTTGATTTGCTTTGTGGATTCTACTTCAAAAATGTGGCCCTTTTAATTGAAGAACATTTGCATTTTCTTCAAGATTTGAGTGGATCGATAACTTGTATCATTATTATTTGGGTAAACTCCAAACTACCAGAGATGAAATATTCCATTAGAATTAGCTATATAGAAAAAACAATATTTTCGGTGAGTATTGAAGAATTAGCGATATAGTGAGCATGGAAGAATGAGTGGAATGAGTTTCGGTGATGGAGAGGGCGTGACTGAAATTGCGACAGGGAGCGAAGATGGATGGAGGCAGCTTGAGATTCCAGCATAGTGGCATCCGCCTCTGAAGCTATCAAAGCCACTGTTGTGTAGTGACTAAAATGTGAGATAACCTTGATGCACACCAAAACAAAAAGTATTGTTGAAAGGGGTTTATGTGTATCAGTGTATCTTTGAACTTTAAAGGATTATTTGAAGATATTGAGGTTTAAGTGGGAGTGGATTAATCAATTTTTTGCAAAGGGGGAAAATTACATGGTTAAGTTTGTTGAAAAATACTGTATCATTCGATTAATTCAACAACGTTGGCGACGAATCCAATTTGGGAAGACACCGTTTGACTGCATGTGGTAGAAGAAAGTGACATAGGGGAGAGAGGGGTGAGAGCATGTGCTTTGATGAGGGAGTTGTATACATGGACGTTGAGGTTGACATGAATTTTTGGTGTTTTGCTCAGAGGTGAAGGTACATTATTGATTCTGATGGCAGTTTTCTTATTCTACATTTTTTGAGAGGTAGAGATTCCACTTAGGCTCATTAGTTTTTGTTGCTGTTAGAAATTCTAACATACTGATGAACATTTTTTTTTTTTTTATAGTTTAGGCCTTTTGGTTCTTTTAAATTTTTTCTTCTCATTATCTTTGTGGGTTGGCAAGCTTTTTGCTTTGGTTAATTAACTAAATTTTGAATTTTGAATTCCATTGTTTCTGTTGTTGCATATTCCGTTTATTCCTAATTCTGATGTTTCTAGTTGTTTGAATTCGTCTATTTCAGGGAACCATGGCCGTCAAGGTGAAACAAATGGCTTCCGTTGTGTCGGTGTTGGGTGTGGTGTCTTTTGTTTTGGGGGTTATTGCCGAAAACAAGAAGGTAATTAGCCAAACGCGTGAAATTGTGCTGTGAATAATGTTTTTTTATTGAATCTATTAAATTAAGGAGCCCTAAGGAATTAGTTCAATTTGAAGGATGAGATATGCATCTGAAATTCTGGATTGGTCATGGTAACATATACTTTTCCTTGTAAAGGGGTATGTTTGTTTGAGTTGCTGGAAATTAGTATATATTTCGGCATGAAAATGGTTAGATTGGTTGACCATAGGTTTGTAGCGCTTATCCTCTCAGCTTCTCTGTGCAAGGTTTCAAATTGTGGTCATGTCGCGTTGAAGTTATAATTGTGTTGGGTTAAATTTGATTGCATTGCGGTTATTGTTTGATGTGGTTTATGTGACTACCAAAAACTTTATGTTAAGGCATGATGTTTTAGAGTACATTTTTATTTTAAACCTTAGCTATTGTGCATGAGGGATAATAATTCTGTTTAGGCACACTACATTCACAGTGTTCTTCAATGTTGCACTGTAAGTACTGTTTCCTCAGTTTGTTTTCCAATTCAAATGATTCAGGTATCAAATTATAATGACCAATTTTTTATATATATATATATATATATGTATATATATATATATATTCATCCATCTTTCCTCTGTTTCTGGAAATGGAAGGTTCAAAAGATAGATGCTGATTATCAGTCTTAGTGAATATTCGTGTTGTGTTGTTTGAGATTGGTATTGCGGATCCTATTCTCTACTATGAAAGGTTGTTGCTGTTCCAAACTTTGCATTCAAATGAGCATTACTCAGTAATGTTTTAACATGCTTTTACCTTGTGTCTTGTATAGTGGCTCTGTTTCTATGATTTTTCTGCCTATTTTGAATGTTTTAATTTTGTTTTTAAATGCTCTAATATTTTTCTGCCTATTTGACTGTTTTGGTTTTATTTCTAAACATGCTTATTTTGATTTTAAAAAATGAGCCTGCATTTGGTCAAAGAAAATGCTAAACACTTGTGTGTTGCTGCATGTAGAGTAATACTAGCATGTTTTGAATTCTGTTTAATTCAGGTTTTAGTAGTTTTGGAAAGCCAAATCTTTCATTCCAACGGCTCAAATGTGAAAGTCACTTTGAAAGCTTGTTGGTTTAAGTTGGGGCTGAACAGATAATCAAACACATGCGACATGCATCTACTTTGTAGACACAATAATTGTAGAATGGTAATAAATGAAGTACTGATACTGTCTTGAAAAAATCTTTGCAGAAGATTGTAAATGGCATAATTAGGTACACTTGTACTCCATGAGTCTGCATAGCGACGGTCGAAAGACTGCCTTTTGCCTTCTCGATTAATCTTACTGTCAGATTAGTTTTCTATCTCGTCATTGTTCTCATTTCTGATGAATAATTTTTCTTGTATATTTACGTAGGTTACGAATTTATTTGTAGCAATTCATTGTTTGTTATTTTCTTGTCAATCAATCAGCAAATTGTTGTTTTCAAATTCTGATTCACTACCACTAAGAGGTGAAACTAAATAATACTAGTGCTGAAGCCTGTGCAATTTAGAGTAGTATTATATTATAAGTCACTTATTGAGCTTCCATACTTAATTATCTCTGCATACACTTTAGCCATTTCAATTTTTTTCTCTCTTTAAAATAAACTTATTTATGGGTGTTTAGTTTAGTGGGACGATACTCGCTTGCGAGAGATCGCGAGTTCAATTCTCGCAACACCCCTATATATTTTTATATGTAGCAGCACAATGCATTAATTCTTGATATATGTAAATTGTGAAATGTATTTATAACATGAGAAAAATATAGCAGGGGGAAGAAAAAACAAGTGGATGAAAAACAAGTGGATGCAGACATGTAGCATCTTTTTTTTAAAATAGACCTATGGCAGTGGTTGTTACATAGAACCGCTACGGTAGGTTATGCTTATACTAGCGGTTGTTTGGGAAAACCGCTACCTTAGATGACACTTAGCATAAGTTAACATTTAGTAGCGGTTAACAACCGCTGCCGTAAAGCTTTATGTCTCAGATTCAGAAGTAGCGGTTCAGAACTGTGGCTTTATGCATAAAACAACCGCTACGGTAGGACTTTTTTGGTGTAGTGATGTGTGTTTTTTACTTGTCATGAGATGTTTGACGGTAATGATGCAAAAGTAACTTCTTTATATTGTTTTCTTTTTTCCTCTTAATTTAATGTCAGAGCAAAATTTTTTTTATTAATTTCTCTTTTTTCTCTCTCTTTTCAGTTTGAAGATCTTAATGAGCTAATGAAGTGACCCAACGAGTTTGTTAGTTTCCCAGGAAAATGAGCCTTTGTGGCATTGCATTAAAGCTTCCAAAATGATTGTTTCTGAATACTTGAAAAGGAAAAAAAGCTTGATATCAAAGCAAAATCTAAGAGCTGCTTTAATCGTAAGCATGGAGTTTTTCTTCTTTGAACTATAGAGTAATACTTCTATATGCTATACCACTTTCTCTCCCTAAACTCTACTGTTACCTTTACATACAGATATTTACCGCTTGCAAACTCTTTCTAACTATTAGTTTATGCTTTGCTGAGGAAGTTGATATTGAAATTCGCACACAAGTACTGGCTGGGATTGTGGAGGCCACGTGCTGAGCCCATCAAATTTTGGTGTGTCTTTCATCTTTATGACTTACAACTTAATAGCTATGATATGCAAATCCTCTGTTCTGTTACTGTTATTTTGCTGCATTATCAGCTATTAGTGTGGAGCTCTGGCTAGGAAGAAAGGGCAATTGTTTGACAAAAAAAGTACGATAAGTCGGAAGGGAAGAGGCACTAGCAAACTCTTTTTTTTAAGAACAATACTCACAGAGCATAAAAAAGAAGCGTATTGGTTAAAAAAAAAGCCTTCTCAAATTCCTCAAATGCAATAAATAACGTGCTACGTGTTGGAGAATAGGGATTGAACAAGTAAGTAAAATTATATACCATA
This sequence comes from Cyamopsis tetragonoloba, assembly GCA_037177725.1. NCBI lineage: Eukaryota > Viridiplantae > Streptophyta > Magnoliopsida > Fabales > Fabaceae > Cyamopsis > Cyamopsis tetragonoloba. The sequence continues at coordinate 69,461,420 of CM074119.1, forward strand.
TAAATACTCAAAAGCATTTCTTTTATATGCTTTGGTCTTAATAATGCAGTCAGTTTTGATTTTTGAGTAATCAATATTTAACATAGTTAACTATTAACTATTATAAAATGAATGCATGTTCAACGTGATATCCACCGTAGAAACTTGAAAACCTTATGGTAGATTCAGCACCATACTTATGCTATGATTTCATTTGTGCAGATATACCCTGTTTCTCTACAATCTACATTAGCAGTTTCGCACTCATCTTCCAGGTGCATTTTTTATTTTCCTCTCTTTTAATGGAGTTCAAAATTCAAATTAATCTTCATAGTACTTGTACTTTTATTTCATTTCTTGACTGCTTTAGATTTAGTTCAAAATTATATCACACAATGGCATGGACACTCTTTCCATTGAATAATGGTGAAACTGTATGTGTAGGAGTGGGTTTTGGGTTGGGTCAACTAAATAATCCGACTAAACCGAAATAATCCAAACATTTTTTTGACTTAACCCAAACCGAATCAAACCGATGATATCACAAACCCGATGAAACTGAGGTGGTTTGGTTCAATCCTCGGTTCAGCCTTTTCTGGACCCAATCAAATCCAAACCGAACAACCAATGTGAATTAAAACTATATCATTTTTCTGATTCTTTGCATATGTTTAAACATGGATCTATGTATTTTGATTCTTTCTCATCATCTGAATGAGTATATCTACAATGATGTTGAAATGGCTTTCAATATTCTGATTGTTCTTGTGTTATTTTTTTCCACTTGGTTCTTTTGCGTAGTTTGTGTTTCTAGTTTACTTTAAAATTGTTATATTATAATATTTATTATTTACAGCCGAAGGCAACAGCACTAGAAAATCTACACCTTGGTTCTTTTGTTTATTTTGTTGTATTTGTGTAGATGGAACCACTAAATAATAATAGACAAGTCATACCATAAGTTATAAGTAACTTATTATAGTTTTTTAAGATTTTTCAAAACAATTTAAGAATTTAATTTCATAGTTATCAATCCGAAACCCAACCCAACATAAACCGAACTTGGTTGGTTTGGTTTGCATTGAAGTATTTTTTTTACAAAACCGAACAAACTCAACCCAATTAAAATTGATTGGTTCGAATTTTAAAATCCTTCAAAATTAAAATCCTTCGAAATCGAACCAACCCAATCCGACCCATCCCTATTGTCGAGTACACTTATTTCCATCGAATAAAGCTAAGCTGAGTGTTGAAGCTTTATAAACTATCTAGTAGACTGAAACTTTTTCGAACCATGCTTTATGAGCTTTGTATGTGTATTGGTATGTATATTTTCATAATCTGCGGTAAAAACATTAAATTAGTTTTTTCTTTTTTATGTTTTAGAACTTTGTTTTTGGTTAGCAATAACATGATTATATGAAGAACTAAGAGAAATTCTTGGGTGGACACGGACCTAACACATCATTTTTGGACACAACCAATAGAAAAAAGCCAACTCACTAAATGGGTAGTTTCTTTTGATTGAGTTCAAAAACGGTAAAAAATGAAAAAGTAGAATAGGAATGAGGGAGAAGCAAATGACAGCAACTACATGCATCATGTGAGGGAGAAACTACTCATTTAGTGAGTTGGCTTTTTTTATTGGCTGTGTTCAAAAATGATGTGTTGGGTACGTGTCCATACAAGAATTTCTCGAAGAACAAAACACATGAAGTATAACAAAGTGTATACAAGAAAAGAAGCCTAAAAGATAGCCTGAACAACAAGGCTACTTTGTAAGTCATTTATTAAAAAAATTAAATTAAATTAGGGAATCAAAATATTGATTTGCCCTTAGAGATACAGTTATACTACATATTTTCACTCTATTGGTTTTTTTTTCTTCTTTTTTTTTTTTTTACTCTATCACTGTAATAGTTTTTATATTATACTGATTAATTTCTGTTAATGCCTTAATGGTAAAACCAGTCTCTCTAGGTGATTTGGCATTTGCGTTCATGTCATGAACAAATCCCTCTCGTTCAATTCTATGCTCCAAGCTTGTTGTGCTTCGAAATTCCTCAACCAAGCAAAACAGCTTCACCAGCACCTTCTTCTTAATGGCACACATAGCAACCCCTTCTTCGCCACCAAACTAATCCAAATCTACGCCGACTGCGACCACCTTCGCTATGCTCTCTCCTTGCTCCACCAACTCCCCCACCCCAACGTCTTCGCCTTCACATCTATCCTATCCTTTTACTCCCGCCACGGTCTCTCGCACCATTGCATCCGCACCTACGTTGAATTGAGGTCAAAGGGTATCATACCTGATGGGCATGTATTCCCCAAGGTTCTCAAAGCATGTGCTCAATCAAAGTTCTTGCAAATGGGTTTTGTTGTGCACAAAGATGTTCTTGTCTTTGGATCTCTGTTTAATAACCTCCAGGTTTGCAACTCATTGTTGGATATGTATGCCAAGTGTGGCGATGTTGGGAGTGCAGAAAGGGTGTTTGATGAAATGCCCCAAAAAGATGTTTTTTCGTGGAACTCTATGGTGTCGGGTTATGTGTGTAATGGGTTGCTTGAGAGGGCTTTCGAGGTGTTGCGGTTTATGATAGTTGAAGGTTGTGAACCTGATGTTGTCACTTGGAATACTATGATGGATGCTTATTGTAAGATGGGACTCTGCTGTGAGGCCTATAAAGTGTTTGATGGAATTAAGGATCCTAATGTTATTTCTTGGACAACGTTGATCTCGGGTTATTCGAGTGTTGGCATGCATGATGTTTCTTTGGAGATTTTCAGGAAAATGGTAAATGAGGGTAAGGTTTTCCTTGACGTGGATGCTCTTTCTAGGGTCCTTGTGTCATGCCGGTGTTTGGGGGCTTTGGCATTTGGGAAGGAAATTCATGGTTATGGTCTGAAAATCATGCATGGGGATGTGTTTTATAACTCTGCTGGTGCTGCATTGTTGACATTGTATGCCTGTTGTGGTAGACTTGATTATGCTGAGAATGTATTCCTTAGAATGGATAAATCTGACGTTGTTACATGGAATGCCATGATTTTCAGTTTGGTTGATATAAGTTTGGGACATTTGGCACTTGAGTGTTTCAGGGAAATGCAGGAAAGATGTGTAAAGATTGATCACACAACGCTATCTACTGTATTGCCTGTTTGTGATTTGAGATGTGGAAAACAGGTACATGCATATGTTAGGAGAAATGTTTCTAATTGTGTGATTCCGATTTATAATGCGCTAATTCATATGTATTCCATTAGTGGATGCATTGCATATGCATATTCGGTATTTTCCACTATGGCTTGTAGGGACTTGGTTTCGTGGAACACGATTGTTGGAGGATTTGGAAAGCATGGCCTTGGCCAAACTTCTCTAAAGCTTTTGCAAGAAATGAGTGATTCAGGCATTATTCCCGATTTAGTGACTTTTTCCTCTGCACTTACTGCTTGTAGTCATTCTGGACTTGTGGATGACGGGATTAAACTCTTCTACAGAATGACAACATATTTTGGGTTAATTCCAACAAAGGAACACTATTCGTGTGTGGTTGACATGCTAGCTCGCGCAGGTAGGCTTGAAGATGCTTTTCATTTCGTTAACCAAATGCCACTTGAACCGGATAAACATATTTGGGGAGCTTTACTTGCAGCATGCCAAGAGCACCAAAATGTTAGTGTTGGTAAACTGGTTGCAGAAAAATTGATAGGATTGGAACCTCACGAAGCTGGTCATTATGTGACATTGTCAAATATATACTCAAAAGCTGAAAGATGGGATGATGCTGCAAGAATAAGGAAGATGATGGAAGGCCAAGGATTGCTAAAACCATTAGGATACAGTTTGGTTGGTACTAGAAGTTAACCTAGAGACGAATACAACATATTCAAATTAATATTTTTTTTTATCATACTTCAAAGCATTACCTTGCATTGTCAACTTTGCACCAAGACTCTATTGGATATGGAATTAGACGGAATGGGACAGTGTTTGACATGATCACAGTTAGCTTTCATGTTAGTGGAAAATCAAAAGACAGAGTACTATACAATTGTGCCTACAATGTTGAGGCAAATAAGTGAACAACACTGGCAAAAAGGGATTGAGACAATTTGAAGGTGGCCTAATATGGCAAATTGTCTACTTGTCCTAACTGATGAAACTTGTAATGGTTGGTACTTTGCGCCCTTATTAAGGGCATCTTGAAAGTGTTGTGTGGTAGAAGAATAATCATGTTTTATATATTTTATTTTATATTTTCTTAAGAACGGAATAATGTAATTTTTCTACGAACACTTATCGACAACTTAATTAATGAAATTAAGATGTTAGATAATATTTTACAGCTGTCACGGCAGTGTGTGTGAGTTAACTTCTAGAAATTGGATTATTTAATTTTTTTTTTAATCTATGGTACACAACTCCCTTACTAAATGTCCTTCCTTGTATCCTAGCACGTGTGCAGATGATTTTAAAGCGTTTTCTTATTTTCTTTTCATATAAATACTTTTTTGTAAGGTTTAACAATTAGAATGGGATGAAATGAAATTTAATTTTAGAGAGTTTTCTCTCCTAGGTTGAGTTTCCCAGCTTGGAGTTTTGAGAATTCAATTGAGATTCTCATCGATGGTTTCAAACACTATTGTGGCGTTCAAATTTCTTATCATTGATGCTATAATCAATGCGGTAAAACCTCACATTCTTATCTCTAATTCTTAGATTAGAGTGACGAATTATTCCTTCTTCTCATCTCTTCTATTTTTCTACGTTGGTTTTTATTTTCAGTTCGTTGTTCTTGATTCTTGAGGCCTCCAAGAAGCTAGATCCAACATTTGATGTCTTATTTTCATCAAATGCAGTCACAAAACTGTAAATTTCACTTTGATAATCTTTTCTGGCTAATTTATTTCAATTTCCAGTTGTAGTTATATAGTAGGTCTAAATTATAGTTAATATGATGATAAACAATTAAATTAAAATGATCCTAAAGTAATTGCATAGGCGTAATTTTCATTTGTTCCATTGATATATTCCCACATCTATGGATGTAATATTAATTAAGCTTAGTGTGATTAAGCTCTTTTCACAAGTAGCATTTTGATTATTATAAACGGTTTTAATATTAAAACCAAACTAGAGAAAATATATTTGATTAAAGGGGAACAAAACACGCACATTAAATTACCTCCTAAATAAACTTACTAGAACTGGCTAAGTGGTGGGGATTTGGATAGTTTATATGAAGTCCTAAATTCAAAATTAATCTGCATTCATTATAAAAATAATTATCTCCTACGTATAGGTAAGAAAAATGAAATAAAGTCTCTTTTTCTCATTTTTCTTTGACTTTTTAATGTGCACTGAAATGGCATCCATTGATGATAATAGTAATATACTATCAATTTAGTTTGTGAAATTATGACCATTGATCAATTTAGTTCTTGAAGCAACAACTAATCATTTTAGTTGTTGAAATCATACATAGGGCCTAAACTAATTGGATTTTAAATAATGTAAGGGACTAGATTAATCACATGAATTAAATTGATTGACAAGTGTAAATTTCATGGATTGAATTTTTTTTCTGTAATTTTAGAGACTAAATTAAAGTTTCACTGTATAACCATATTTTACACAAAATGGATTTATGATGGTCCCAAATTTCTAGTGTGCATGATGGTCTTAACATAGAATGGCTACTTAGCCTGTTAAGAGTTATTTATAGAATTAATGGAAAGTCCTTTGTGTATAATGGGTGGCTTTTTTTTGTTTTTCCCCGTTAGAAAGAGAGTAAACGTAAACCATGGCTTGAGTTCTTTCGTAAAGGGATTTTAATTAGCACAATTTTAGTTCCAAAATTTTGTCAATTATGCAATTTTGGTCTCTTAACTTTTATTAGCACAATTTTAGTTCCAAAATTTTTCGAATCGTGTAATTTTGATTATTTTAATAGTCTCTCGTTGAAAAGCTAATGGACAACGCGATAAAACCCATATAATGAGTTTTTATTTGTGCGATTTTAGTTTGAAACTTTTCTAATTGCATGATTTTTGTGTTTTTACCCACTTTATTTTATTGGTTTGATTGTGTTAACAGTTATCTTTTTAGCGAAAAATGGACTAAAATCACACAATTAAAAAATTTGAGGGACTATTTGAAAAGTTCGAGGACAAAAAAAGCACAATTTGAAAAATATAAGGGCACCAAAATCGTACAACAGACCAAGTTAGGGAATTAAAACCACACAATTAAAAGTTCGGGGATCAAAATCGCACAATTGAAAAATTTGAGAGGCTAAAATCTCCTAATTGAAAGTTGTGCACCAAAATTGCACAATTTGTAAAATTTGTAGGAACTTAGAAATTTAGAAGGCTGAAACTCAATACTTTTTATTACCACTAACAACCTTTGAATACAAGATAAAACATAACTGAAAATTGATACTAATTTTGCTCATTAACTTAAAACTAAATGACAAATGTAAATACCCATAATAATGTGATTGCACCAATAATTCCTATAATTAAAACTCTTAACGGTACGATTTCTAATAATGCTCTAATAAACACTAATAATAGATACTTATTCAAATTCTCGACACTCCTCCTTGAATCAGTAGCTATTGACTCTAAGCTTTTCTCTCAAGTTCTCAAACTTCCCTTTTGGAAGTGTTTTCGTGAAGATGTCTGCCAATTGATCTTTTGTCTCGCAATATACTAACAAAACATTACATTTTTCTTGAAAATCTCTAACAGAATACAGCTTGACATTGAAGTGTTTATTCTTCCCTTGAAAAAACTGAATTTTTGAAATTGCAATTGCTGCTTGATTATCTACAAACACCTTAGTTGGATGTGTATGAACCACTTGTAAATTAGCTAGAATTTTCCTCAACCATAAGGCTTGATTAACAGCCTCAACAGCAACTATGAGCTCTGCTTCTGCAATTGATTGTGCCACGTCATCTTGTTGCTTTCTTGAAGCCCATGAGAACATTCTTGATCTTAATGTAAAGCAATAACCAGAAGTGATTTTTGTATCATCCAATGAACCATCCCAATCGCTGTCAGAGAATCCATGGAAATTAAATTCTTGATCATATTTGAACCAAACTCCATAATTAAGAGTGCCTTTGACATATCTTAGCACACGTTTAGCAGCTTAAAGATGCACTTCACTTGCATAATGTATGAATCTAGAGCGAAGACTTACCGCTTGCAGCTCTTGTTGCTGTAAGATACATTAGACAGCCAACAAAGACTTCTAAAATCAGTCTCATTGACTTTTTCTGCACCATCCTCTTTGCAAAGCTTCAACTTTTGAAACATTAGAGTACTCATAGGCTTAGAGTTCTCCATTTGAAACTTCTTCGGAATTTCTTTGGCATATTTCTTATAAAAATTCCTTTCTTGTCTTGTTTGACTTCTAAGCCAAAGAAAGAAAGCCATTTTTCCACAATCAGTCATTTCAAAGACTTTCATCATATCTTGCTTGAACTCCTCAACAAACACAATATTGCTTCCTGTCACTAAAAGGCCATCCACATACAGAGAAACAATTAAAATCTCATAATTCAAACATTTCACATAGAGAGTTGACTCACTGAGACTTTTTGTGAAGCCAATACTTAGCAAGTACTCATCAATTTTGCTATACTAGGCCCTTGGAGCTTGCTTCAAACCATACAAGGCATTTTTTAATAAATAGACCTTGTCTTCATGTCCTTTAACCACAAAACCTTCAGGCTGCTCAACATATATCTCCTCTTCTAAATAACCATTCAGAAAAGCAGATTTTACGTCAAGTTGAAACAATGTCCAACCATATTGTGCTGCAAGAGCAAGAACCAATGTGATTGTATCAAGTCGGGCAACAGGGGAAAATGTTTCGGAGAAATCAACTCCAAATTTTTAAGCATATTCCTTCACTACAAGTCTGGCCTTGTGCTTATTAATGGAATCATCTGCGTTGAGTTTGGTTCTAAACACCCATTTAACACCAATAACATTTTTGTGTTGGGGTCTAGAAACCAATTCCTAAGTTTGGTTCTTTTCAATAATGTTAAGCTCCTTTTGCATTGCAACAATCCATTTTGGATCCTTTTCTACTTAAAAAAAATCTGCAGATTCTAATATAGTAGCATTACACCTTTCATAAATATCAGAAATTAATATGGTTCCTCTAAGAGGTGGATTATTAAAATTTTCATCATTTTCATCATCTATTTCTTCTTTAAAAGAAAAATTAGGAACCTGCTTCCATTCATGTGTCTCCCAGGTCCATTGTTTATCTTCAACAAAATGGACATCTCTGCTTATGAAAATCTTACCCGTTTGTGGTTGGTAGACTCTATAAGCTTTTGAAGGTGTGTTATAGCAAATGAAAATTCCTTCTTGTGCCTTTTTATCATCCAGCTTATCTCTTTTTATCTTTGGCACATAAGTAAAACAAATCCAGCCAAAAACTTTGAAGTTCTGAACAAAAGGTTTATAGCCATATCATGCTTCATAAGGACTTTTTCCTTGCACTGCTTTTGTAGGAAGCATGTTTAATAGAAACACGGTCGTATTTGCAGCTTCAGCCCAAAACTTCTTCGAAAGTCCTTTCTCATGCATCTTGCTTCTAGCCATTTCTATTATCGTTCTATTCTTCCTCTCACTCACCCCATTTTGCGGTGGAGTGTAAGGAGTAGTAAGCTAGTGCTTAATCCGCTCACAAAAAGAATTAAATTGATGAAGTATACTCTTTTCCATTATAAGACCTTAAAACTTGAATTTTACAACCAAATTGATTTTCAATCCAAGCCTTAAACATCCAAAAATTTCTTGCAAAATTAAATATCTATAGGTTGTACAAAACATTTAAAAAATTAATTTTTTATTTATTTATTATTTATTTACTATTTATAATATTATATATTTATTATATATAGAGTTCATGTGGTTAACCAAAAACTTAGTGTCTCAGCGAGTCAATGAACAAGCCAAATTTAATAACAGTCACATATAGCATAAGAAGTGCAAAAACATTATAAAGCAAAAGTTGTCAAGTCTGCCTTGAGCTTGCAACTCAATTACATAAGGCCTTTGTAGACATGTATGGTGCAAGATTCGAATCCTAGGGATAGACCAATTCCTCTTTCCCAGCTGGACCCACTCCTCTATAACCAAAAACAAGAAACCGTTAAGACTACAACTCTAACGTTACATATCATATCAGATAGTCTCACAAATATCAAAGCTACTACCCCACCAGTGCTTAAAGCATTACAAATCAGAACAAAATAGATTTCAAGTAACCAAACCCCAAAGTTGCGGATTTGTTTCAAAAGCATAATAGAATGCAAAAAAATCAGATAAAAGTAAATACGGGTGAAACAATTATTACAAATTAGGACAGAATAGATTTCAAGTAACTAGCTCCCACAATTGAAATATAGCATCAATAAAAAGAATGATGTAAGTTCATTTTCACCTTAGGAATTTGGGAAGGCATTCTGTTATGAGTTCCAGAGCAGTATATCGGATGCTTATTTCACTTGAATGGAAAGCGTCAAAAAATACATATTTTGAAGCGTCCTTACACACAGGTGAGAGTGCGTTACAAAATGGAGTTACTTCAAATATGCCGAACCCGCAACACCATACATTTGTCACCTCAATACCTATTCCATATATTGCCCAAAAACGTGCAGGATTAGTATGAGAAATGGTATGACTAACATGAGATTTTATCCCTTGATTTTTTTTTTACCACTTCTAGTGCTTGTGTTTTTGTAATATTCAATTTTGGTATTCTCTTCTGGGTCTTTCTCAAGTTGTAATGAATTATGCTACTCCCTTTGTTCTATATTGTTAGGCTTTGAAGGTTTTAGAATAAGGATAAAGAAATTAAATCATAGTTTTAGAATTTTGTAAAATTAAGACTAATTTTTCTACTATGCTCCTCAATTAACTAGTCATTTATTTTCTTTTCAATCATATAAATTAATTAGTTGAGAGTTAGTGATAGTAGTTGGTGATAAAATATTAATTACTTAAAATTATAAAGAAAAATAAATGTATTTTTGCTAAAAGGCCTAATAATATGGGACGGAGAGAATAAAGCATGACTTTTGTACATTTTTTTTTTCTCATTGAAAAAATTTATGGATCAGTTTAATCTGTTTGAACTCAAGGAAAACATTGCAAAGGACTGAAATTGAATGTTTCAAAAACCTAAACATTAGAGATAGAGAATGCTGGAAGAAAAAACCGGGAATTGACATCGCACATTGATCATACTTAGAGGACCAAAACTATAATTAAGACTTTCAAACTACCCACAGATTTTCTATTCAAAAATGGTTTGGTAAGTTTTTGAAGGAAAAGTTCTATAATTTTTTAAAATAAAGCTGCATACATTTTTAATATACTTAAACTTAATGGTTGAAATGGTTAAAATAAAAATAGTTTAAATTTTATTAACATATAAAGTGAATATTATATATATATATATATAACTCGTAAATATACTTATCATATTTTTCTGGTTCATTGATAAGTTTTATTATTGGGCCATACAAGTCTCCATAAACAACTTTGCTTCCTGGAAGCATAGCTTGTATTTGAGGTGCTAGATCCTGCAATTTTTTGTTATAAGCCTCAGTGTCTAAATTCTGTTCCGCTACACATTTTCGATCCAACTTTAAATTCAGTGTTATCTGAAAGGGCAAGCAACCAAGGGGAGGAAGTCCAGCAAGGCCAATATTTCGGCATCCAAGGTCATATAGTTCCTACAATGTAATAATATAATAATTTGCTATCATATTATTGGTATTTAAAACCTGCATGTTTAACTAAAATAAATGATTTTTGGTTTACCTTAACGATGTTTTGAAGCAAACCCTGTAGAAAATCTTGATACTTATCCATGGTGAATATCACCCTCCTTGTGGGTATATCGTAAAAATTGAAAAGAAAATCATTAGATCCTACACAAATAACAACAAAAGCATTTTCAAGTATTTGTTTAGCTTTACTTTCCCCAACAATATTTTGGAGTTTCACTTTGTAAACTTTGAAAAGTTCAATTTGTCCAAAAATTGGTATGGCGCCAGATATAGTTGAAGTTAGTAAATCAAAGCTCGATCCTCCAGATGCAAAGCTAACACCAGTTACAAGTTCTTCATTTGATAGTGTCGGGTCCAAGAAAGGAGGGACGGTATCTTTGATTTTCAATACAGATGCAATGAGATCAGGAACCACTTTTCCATTGGTAAATCCACCAGTGGGCACATGACTTGGGAAATCTTTGCCATAAGGAAAATGATTTGCTTTAGCAATGGTTTGAGGTAAATAGTTGTTGTTTCCTGGATCCACCAGTGAATCTCCAAAGATGTATATAGATGAGAAATTGGGTAATATCAGGTTGCTCTTAACAGCAGCAGCAACAATAGTTGAAACATGCATTAAAATGATGATAAAATGGGCTATGGGTGTCATTGCGTAACTATTTTTCAACTTGTGGTTAGAGTGGTTCATACTGAATGAGTAGTCTATATATACTGTTGTATATTGTTTGGGTAGTGCAATACTTGATAAAAAGAGAATTGTTAATTTAATTTAATCCAAGTAATTTTGGTAAGAATCATTAAACACTAAAACTATTGCTAAAAATTAACATAGAAACAAAAAGATTAAATTAAAGTTATTGTTAAAATTTTTGTACAAGAATTGAAAAAATATTTTATAGAATTTTAATTTTAAGAAAATGCAAGTTAATTTGACTTTATTACTCTCTTACTTTATAAGTATAGGTTATACGTAGAGTTTGGAGCTATTACTCATAATAGCACTCTCCAGCCACTAGATCAATTAGTTAGATGCTTATAAGTTATGACCATTAGGTAGGAAGGTTGTGAAAATTGAAACAAAACTAATTATTAACCCCATATATAACTGAAACTAGAAGATTAAAAGATGGAAAGAAGAAAGAATTGCAATGAAACATTTCTCAAATATATGAATAGACATCCCATTTGACCATTTGAACTTTAAATAATAGGTCATAGAGATTCATATACTTATAAGTTCTTCAAAAACTTTTCTGTTATCTCATGTGTGCCATCATATGCTTAACCAGGCACATGTAGTCATTTTCAAACGAGTGTAGATACAAAAATTTCTTAAAGATTTTAAGTGAAACACATCGTTCGAATAAATTACCTTAAAGTAACACCTTAAATATATGCATTATGTATGCAATATGAAAATTACTCTAATAAGTAACTAGAGTAAAAAACATATGTGAAACCTATTATAGAAATGAAATGTGTGATACATGACTTAATTTTCTAATGGGTGCGCCACAGTAATTCTAATATATGAACTGAATAGTGTGAACTTCAAGGGCATCTTGTAACGTGTTGATTCACATATATCTTTTAAATTACCAACTGCAATGCTTGCCATAACATTTCATTCATAAATTGTTCTATTCACACATTAGAACCGATATTAGCAAAATTTTATTGCTGGCAAACATACATCATGCTCAAATGTAAACTTTATTTGAAAATTGGCAAGCTTTAAGCTACTATGACATCAGATCATACAACTTAAATTCTCATAATGTATGTGTGTGATGAAGCTGATATCTTCTTTCATGACAAATTCTTTAATTTTTATTCCTTGAGCTCCTACTAAAAAGAATTTATTTATCACCTCTTTTTGGATTTCTAGTTCATATCTTATCATCTATTCTGAACTCGTAGTTTTGATGGGATCAAAAATAAACATTATACAGTATACATATGCTTACCCTTTACTTGGTGTTTTTCTCACCTTCAAAACCTATTATCTTCCCCCTAAGCTAGGAAAAACTTCCATAATATTTAAATAATCACTCTCAACTGAAATTTCAAAGAGTCATAATCTTACTAAGAGTTTACTTCATTAAGTGTCTTCCAGAGACCTATAACTTTTGGAGAAGTACAAATCAAATGTAATAGGTTTTCTTAGTGCTCATATTTCCCATCATCTAGGGATTAAATGTTGATATTTCACTGAAATCAAAACTCAATATATCTTATAAGTGAACTTTAGATCGTTTTGTATCACCACACAATTAACCTGATAAAGTATGGGCACAATAATTTACTTATTTTCATTCACGAGAAAACTTCCGGTTCTCTATAACGGGTTGCTTTGACCCATATGGCATTATTCAATTGTCACAAAATTTTGTCATGGTAACGGTTGGTTAACCACGTCTCAAATCAAAACTCATAATAACTTATTACCTTGATGCGAATAAGTGCTACAACATACAATATTTCATGTCGCTAACTAGAAATTAAAAGCTTTAATCTCATTACCATTTCTCGCACTTAATTTCATACATATAACAAATGAATCTCAAGTTCATTTTTCATATACGAACATATATGGCAATATGTTCATTATCAATTTTAAGACATGTATTTGGGAAATCTTTTAAAAAAATGGTCTTTTTATTTAAGCCAATAATCTAGCAAACTTCTGTTATGAATTAATAACAAAAATGTGACTAATTATCTAAAATATCTAAATTGTCCACAAATATTATCTTATATAGTTTCCCAAAACATAATATATTCATTTCACTTTAATGAAACAAAATTATTTACTCTTCAATTAGGATTCACTTAAAATTATTGCTTGCACCATAATTGATTAGGAATAGCAAATCGATCATGTCAAATAACAAATTTTTTAATATATGTGAACTTCTAATTTAAGATATTTTGATATTGCATTAATATTTGTAGTACAACCCAGAAGAAAACAAATATAACTTTTTCAATACACATTTTCTTAAATTATTTTCATAAAATGAAGGCATTCAACTTCCTTTTCATTTTTTTCTTATATTGCATCCATTTCAGTGGATATACTTGTTGAAACTTCAAAATTTTCTATAAATGTGCATATTTCTTCCATTGGATAACAATATATTGTCTCTATCGAAGCTTTGTGATACATATATATTGAATATGCTAGAGCATATAATTATGTGTTACTTAAGTAACAATAATATATATTGGCTTTGTTGGAGTTTTCAATTATAATATTCACTTCAGAGAATATTATTTAATAGATATTTCTTGCATCGAACAAGAAGATGCATAAACTAGACTAAAAAAAATATTTTTTCTATATGGCGGCTACTATCAGAGCACGCTTAAGAATTGTGATATATCTTTGATACATTTACACTCTAAAAATTTTTCGGGAATTTTTTATGTTAAATGCTCCAAGAAAATAACTAAATTATTTAAATCAGTGATGATCAATCTTACAATGATGCTTAAAAATCATCTTATTACACTATGTATTTTATGTATATACATTCTAAAAATTCTTTAAATTTTAATTTGGTTCTTCAAGGTGATTCTAAATTTTGGTTCTTCAACATGATTCTTCAAGAATTCATATCTTGATCATGATAAATTTTTTTAGGTATATGTAGACTTTACATGCTATTACATCCAATATAAACACAATTTACTTTTACACAAGAAGCTTAGTGTGTGGTAACAGGAAAGCTATTATTGATTCATTGTCATTTTTACATATTTGTGTCTTTTCCTTAATATCTAGGATTAGTATGATATGGCAAAAATAATTAAAATTATCTCGAAAACATGTACTTAAATATATGTTTAAAACATACTATGACAATCATATATAAATGGATACTAGCAATAGAATAAATATTGGAAAATATACTAAATAGACATAAATGATTATTCTTAAGTACAATTTAAGTACTCATAATGCTAATAAATATATTTTTAATGTGATTATTCTTGCTACTAAATGTATGATTGTTAATGATAATTATTAGATTTTAAAAACAAACAAAAACTATACAATTTCATTATGTCACTTGAATTTCACATAATAATATCAATTCAATCATAAACATCTCTATTATGTTAATAATGTGTTAAAAAATAGTAATAGAATACTAAATGGTCCAATGTTAAAACTATAAAAGTCAACAGGTTCAATGTTATTAAGCATATCAATAGCAATAACGATGAATTTTGTCATTACAAAATACATTCGCTTCTGGGAATGTAGTTACCCATTGGGAAACTTTTATAGTTTGATTTAATTGGTAAGCGTTATTCCAAACATCTTTAAAACAATTTTTCTCATTTTCACTACAGGAGTATATTTACTTGAAAATTGATGTTTCTTTGTAATTTTCTAATATACAAAGATCAAATAATTTTTTTAGATTCAATCACAATATAAAGATGAAGTTTTAACAATCCTTTAAGGATACTTTAATTCCAAAAATTCTCAAGGAATTTCTCAAGATTTAGTTCTTCAAAAACTATAACATAATTTAATATAAATCCAACAGGAATACATTTGTGAGTACGACATGACACCATTGATTTCATGAGTTCAACAAGGAGCTCAAAATATATGTTTTTCGATAACTTATCATCAAATTTAAAATATAATACAAAATAATATAACAATAAAATTTCATGAAAATAAAATATTAGATACATAACTCAAGATATCAAGAAGGAAATCAAAAGTAAGAATTGAGTAATTTGTTACTCTTTGATTTGTTATCCTTGGAAGAATCAATTAAACACTTAAACAGATTAAAGCGTGGTGTCTTCAGAGACTCGACCAAACACTTGAACGAGTTATGGTATTTAACGTGTTATGAAACTAAAAGATTGAAAGATGAAGACACGAAAGAATTGAAGAGAATATGGAGACAGGGCCGGCTCAAGGCCGAAGCAACTAAGCAAGGGCTTTGAGTCTCCAAATATTTTTTTTGACAAAAAATACACCCAAATAATTATTTTATAAACAAAAATTAAAAAGTATATTTAATTTTAACAATATATTGAATATAAGTATATGAACCAAAAAAAATATCATTTAAAAAAAATTATATTAGTGAAAAATGATACACTAATTAATATACGTAATTGCATAATTAACCTTAGTTCTTACCTTAGTGTTTATATTTAAAAGATTCTATATCAAAATTTTGCTTTAGGCCACCAAATATGTTGAGCCGCCTCTATATGGAGATAAGAGAAGAAAGAAAAGAGAACTCCTTCGTTATTTTCACCATTACAAACATATCCTATTTATAGAACAAAAGTCATAAACAATAGCTTTATGATAATTGAATGAGTTACAATAGGATCTAAGCTAAGGATAAATGTAGACATCTATAAGTATTGACAATCACTTAATAGAAAAAGAGTTATAATAAAATGCATTGACAACCAATAAGATCCTAAGCTAAAAATGCATATGGACATCATACAATAAAATATTCGTAACACTAATGAAAACAAGATTATCTCTATATGTTTCTTTTGCTTTTAATGCTAGGATTTTGTTATGTCCAACTATTCGATTAACTTCACTTTTTCATACAATTGAGCTTTATATGAGAGTGTCAACTAGTTTGGGCAGCCTAAAGGAACCAAATTAATAAATTTAAGTGGCTTTTGTAGTGTCACTTCTATACAGATGGTATCTTGTACTCTTTTATCAAAATTTGACGTGTGGTAATTAATGAGTCAATCAAGCATAATTTTAGATATTTTTAATTTAATCATTGATCTTTTAATTTTATAAACTAACTCCAACTTTAATTATAGTTATATTTATTTAACTTAATTGAATTAACCTAAGATAATTAAAATTTCAAATCCTCAGCCAAAAAAATTCTCGATAAAAGAATTAAATCTAGAATTTTAAAAGAATTAAAAAAACTAGAATTTTAAATCTACAAATAATATAATACAATAAAAATTAACAAATATATAATCTATAAAAATATGATAAATAATGACAATAGATTAACAATATAATAAATTAATAAATAATATAACAAAATATTAATAGATAAAATTAATAAATACATTTTATGAAAATGTGAAAAAAATAAAATTTTCATAAATAATATACTTTTAAATTTTTTCTTTTAATTAAGGTTTTGCACATTAAAATTTGTATATTAATTAGTTCTGTACCATTTTTTTTCTTTTTTCTTTTCCCTATTTTCCTTATGCTTTTTTTTCACCTTTTTAATTTTTTTTCAACATTATGATTCTCTCCTTTATTCTACTAAAAATATTATTTCTTTTGGTATTTAAAAAAAATTTACACATATAAAGATCATATATTTCTATGATTTTATATGTTAGTAAATAGTAATATTTAAATATTTTATTACAAAAAATTAATATTTAATTTTCACAATAAACTATTATTGTTGAGTTTTAGTAATTTTATAATAATTTTTATTATTATTTTAATATTTTTAAAAACTTATTATTTACTTGTATTTAAGAATAAAATATTAAATTTGTGTTCTCATAAGAATTAAAAATTTGAAAATATAAAATCTAATGCACATGAAAATAGATATTCTTTCAAAAATTGATGTGTTTTTTTCTCTCAAAATTTGATAATTTTTTTCTTTTGGTATTTAAAAAGTTTTTACACATATATAGATCATATATTTATGTGATTTTATATGTTAGTAAATAATAATATTTAAATATTTTATTACAAAAAATTAATATTTAATTTCCATAATAAACTAATATTGTTGAGTTTTTATCTTTGTAGATTTAAAATTCTAGTTTTTTAATTCTTTTAAAATTCTAGATTTAATTTTTTAATTGAGAATTTTAATAAAATAAATTGTAATTACCTTATGTTAATTCAATTGGGTTAAATAAATTTAACCAAAGTTAAAGTTTGAGTTAGTTTATAAAATGAAAAGATCAATGGATAAAATTAAGAAAATTCAAAATTATACTTGATTGACTCCTTAATTGCTACATGTCAAATTTTGGTGAAAGAGGACAAGATATCATCGATATAGAGATGGCACCATAGAAGCCACCATAAATTTATTCTATTTATTCTATTCTATATATTTAAATTCAAACTAAACTAAACAAATAAATTCTAATCTTAGGTATTTAATTTTAGAATTAGTTGTGGCGTAGAACTCGATAATTTGTTACCAGGACCAATTTTTTCTTTATTTTTTATTTTCCTTTTCAATAAATATGATGTCATTTTGGTCGAAATAAATATTTTTGTAATGTTCTTACCACAATAAATTATTATAATTTGACCAATTAATTCAATACTTCTCTCTAGTTTTATATTTATTAAATGCAAAATGTGGGATCATTTTAGCTGAAAAGGGTTATTCAAATCTATTAACTCGAAATCTCTCTAATTTTTTAAAAGATAGAGTTATATTATACCAAATTTGAACTAAAATCAATTAATCTGTATTTTAGTTGGTTGGTTTGATTCAATTTTGACACCAAAATTTACAAACTAGAGTCAACATATAAAAAGGAATACTTTCTTTACTAATAAAATTTGGCACAACTAGATAGCTGAATCTTTTAAGCATGTTGATAAGGATTTGAAGCTTAGCTATGCGTATAGCCGTATAGAAAAAAAAAATTGTTGGGAGAAACCGGACTATACATAGTTCAATGATCTCTCAGTCTCGAAAGGATCAATTTTCAGTTGTTAGCTTAAAAATACTTTGGTAGAAGAAAAATAATTACATTCTTTGTGGTTCACATAGACGTCAAGGAATTCATAGCCAATTTTTCTTGAGTGAATTTTAAATGTATAAGGAAATCCTCGTAAAAAGGTGAATATCTTCTCGAGGAATAAATATTGATCTGTATTTGTTATTACCCACATTTTCATTGAATTTCAAAAGACAAGGATATGGATGAGAAATTATGTAACATCAAGGTGCTATACATGTAGCAACAAAAACAATCATCATAAAATGAATTGGATGTCATTGCTATAATTTATTTTCATTGTTTTTGATCAAGTAGATACGTCTTTACCTATTACATAAATGGTTCGCGTGTTGCACAAAAGAAACAGATTTGTTAATGAGCATAGAGTACTTACAATGGTTTATGACCAACCCTCATCCTTTCTCCCCTTCATCCTCATTATTGTTCTTCTAACAATTTTGATTTGGGTCCAACTCACGTCATATCACTAGCCGATGTGGGACTTCTAGCACGCCAAGAACTACACAACTGGAGCATGGACAAACACCACTGATACCATCTTATAATTTGAGTTTTAGTTTAACTCACTTCCAAAAGCTAGCTTTTGGGATGAGAATTGTCACACCCTTATAAACTCAACAATAGCCATATCACTAGCCGATGTAGGACTTCTAACAGTTTTTCTGACATCTCATGCATACATACAAACAAGGCCATAAATCCCCACCTAAAGGGAGCAGAGGAAACACATTTGGGAGCAAGAAAAGCAAAAACATAAAAAGTAACAAGAACAGGGGAATAGCAAATTAAACATCATAAAATTAATACAATTTGGGTCACAAGGGATCAAAATAGTAACTTTAATCTGATAAATTTATTTACATCACTAAAACCTATAAAGGATTTATTCAATTTGAGCTTATAAAATATTTGTAAAAGGGATTCTCTAATAGTAATTAGAGGGAGAGGAGTGATTTTGCAATAGAGTAATGCTAAATTTTCCAACTAAATCCTCCTACAAATTCTCCTACCAACTTAATTTTGATAAGCGTCTTCTATCTTTCACTAAGCAATTACTTTTTAGAAGATATATGACATTTGTAAAAAATTAAATAGATGGAAGAATTTGTAAAAAAATTTAGTAGGAGAATTTAACATTTTTCTTTGCAATAAGCATTGTCAAATATAGTCGATAGCTTCTGATCCCTTGGGCTCCTAAATGTGTTCTTATTCTGATACTGATTTTTAACCCTTTACCATGCAATTAGCCTAAATAAATATAATCTCAGAATTAATAATTAGTGTGTTCGTGATTTACTTGAAGACTAAAATCATTTTGTAGTCAAGAATATATATTAGGGGTCAAAGAAGAAGAGAAGTTGTTGTAATATAGAAGAGACATAATTCTACTTTTGTCTTCTCTATTTAGAAAATAAGAATGTGGGAATGAAAAATGAAAAAAAAACATTTGAAGACAAGAAATTGCCATCTTCTTCCCACCTTGGGGACATATAGAGGAAAGAGGGATGATGAAAATGAGTGAAACAAGATCTGACGGTGGCTTTGAAAGAATGAATTGAAAGAAAAAGACTGTTTTTTTTACTACACAACTAACCATGGTTAGCAACAGTTAAGGGTTGGTTAATGGGGTTAGGCTCTGTGACTAAAATGGGGTGGTGTGCAATTTTTTTAATACTTTAGAGGGAACTGCAATAAATAGAAACTTCAGAGATATAGATGCATTTTACCCTAAAATATTCATAACACTAATGAAAATAAGGTTATCTCTAGATATTTCTTTTTCTTTTAATGCTAGGCTTTTGTTATGTCTAACTATTCGTTTAACTTCACTTTTTCATACAATTGAGCTTTACATGAGAGTGTTCACTGGTTTGGGCAACCTAAAGGAACCAAACTAATAAATTTATTTGGTTTATTCTATTCTATATATTTAAATTCAAACTAAACTAAACAAATAAATGTTAATCTTAGGTATTTAATTTTAGTATTAGTTGTGGCGTAAAACTAGATAATTTGTTACCCATACCAATTTTTTATTTATTTTTTATTTTCCTTTTCAATAAATACGATGTCATTCTGGTTAAAATAAATTTTGTTATAATGTTCTTTCCACAAAAAATTATTATAGTTTGACCAATTAATTCAATACTTCTTTCTAGTTTTATTTTTCTTAAATGCAAAATGTGGGACCATTTTAGCCAAAAAGGGTTATTTAAATCTATTAAGAAATCTCTCTAATTTTTTAAAAGATAGTTATATTATACTCTTATTAATTCAATACTTCTCTCTAGTTTTATATTAATTAAATACGTAATTTGAACTAAAACCAATTAACCTGTATTTTAGTTGGTTGGTTTAATTCAACTTTGGCACCAAAATTTACAAACTAGAGTTAATAAAAAGGAATACTTTCTTTATCAACAAAGTTCGGACAACTAAAGATCTAAATCTTTTAAGCAAGCTTATAAGGGTTTGAAATTTAGCTATGCATATATATATAAATGTTAGGAGAAATCAGGCTATACACAATTTGATGATCTCTTTATCTTGAAGGGATCAGTTTTTAGTTGTCAGCTTAAAAATACTTCGGTGGAAGAAAAAAATACTTTCTTTGAGATTCACAAAGGTCAAGGAATTCATAGCCAATTTTTCTTAAGTGAATTTTAAGTGTATAAAGAAATCCTCGAAATAAGGTGAATATCTTCCCCTAGAATAAATATTGATGTGTACTTGTTATTACCTACATTTTAATTGAATTCCAAAAGACAATGATGGATGAGATGTTATGTAACATCAAGGTGCTATACTTGTAGCAACAATAACAATCATGATAAAATTAATTGGATGTCATTGCTATAATTTATTTTCATCTTGCTATAATTGTTTTTTATCAAGTAGGTACAGCTTTACATACTACATAAATGATTCATTTATTTATAACTTTATTTTTTGGGTGATGCACAATAGAAAAAGATTTGTTAATTTATATATTCACCTAATTTTATAAAAATTGTTTAGGACTAAAACAATAAAAATAAAAATTAATATAACAAAAGAATCTATCGTTTATTTAATTTTTAAATAATTATCACTTAATTTCTTTAAGAATTAAAAAAATAATAAATATTAAATATTTACTCTAAAACTTACTCCTCTCTATTTACTCCACTCTAATTAATTATTTAATTCACATAACAGTGTTAAGGTTAACTAGCATAGACTATTGAAAATTATTTGTTGACACATCCTCATCCTTTCTTCCCTTCATCCCCATTATTGTTCTCGTGACATCTCATGCATGCATGCAAACAAAGCAAGGTCATAAATCCCCAAACAATTACAAGACATGTCATTTAATTTACCACCATATTTATCTCAACCTATTCCAAACATACCAGGCTCCAAATCTTCACCTTCTCTAATTTCAACACTTGGAATCATATAAGCATCCATGAATCTCTTCACATTTACATCTGCACATGCTTCACACAAATTTCAAAGGTTGTGTAGGTTATTATTTAATTTATTATTTTCTTTGTTCCATAGGTATAAGTACTGTTTAAGTTTATTTTATATCATCCCCGCTGTTTCTTTTTAAGTGTCGGTTTTTTCTATTTTGCACATACTAAGGAGAGATTTTATTTTTATAAATTTGCTTGGTTTTCATTAAATTGTTGGTGATTTTAATTACTATTATAACCATTTAAATTACTTTGATATTCTCATCTAACTTTATGAAAAATGTCCCAACAATTAATTAAATTTAAGATAAAGTATAAGGGTTTAATTGACAAAAAAATAATTAACATAACTTTAAAACTTAAAAATGACAAATGAATAGAAATAATTTTTTAAGACATGACAGTGAAAAATAAATCAAAGAAATAAATAAATAGTATGGTGACTACAGCAAATCTTATTAAATTATCTTTATTAATCTTCCATTGTGAAACATTTCACCATAAATATTAAATGTATATTAAAGAATAAATAAAACCAAAGATTTTTCATTTATTAGAAACGAAAATCTAAAACGGCACTTATTGTTTAAAATAATAATAATAATTAGAAAAATGACACTCATGATGGAATGGAGCTAGTCAATTAGGGAGAAACTTGTTTTATAGTGCAAGATAAAAATATATAGAGGACTCAGGGTTTATTAAAAAAAATAAATTTTATTAACATTATTAGTGTTAAATTAACCCTAATTAACATAGAGTTTGTCTAATAAAATTAATGTTAGTATGACCTTTTACTAATTGTTTTGACAGGATAAATATATACTTATTACTAACGAATAAGTACATTTTTAATTTTCAATTGGCTAAACAAAACTCGCATTTTTTTAAAATATCAACAATTATAATTTATTTGGACACAAATCTTAATCATAATTAATTAACAGAATAATTTTTAACTTTTTTTTGCGAAAGTACGTCCATAGAAGTTCGAATTAGGGAGCTGCTACTCAAAGCTTAAAGCTTGACTCTCCAACCTGTGGCGGATCTAGGACCCATGCGTTAGGGAGTGCAACATAATTAAAAAAACTCAAAATATAAAATATAAAAGTAAAATAAAAAAGAAAAAATTAAAATAGGTATTTTTTATGGGAGTTAAGGATGAATTTTAGTCTATATTTAGTAGTATAGTAGACTTAAAATTATAAAATTAAAAAGACAAACATAAAATTTGAAGTCTAGGGGGTTCAAAAATATAAATTAGGGGGTGCAAAATACCGAAAAATATTAGTACTACTCGAAAAGTTTTTTCACTTTTAGTCAATTATAAATTAAATATTTGATATATACTACTAATTTATATACTTTTAATATATATCTTTAACAATTATACTAAATAAAATAATATTAGTATAGATTTTGAGAGTAACTATTGTCACTCCAAAAGTGTCTATTATCACTTCTTTTGAATTTTTAAAAATTTTAAATAATTTTTTAACTTACAAAATTAGAATATTAATATATAAATATTATTAAAATAATTAAATGAAAGTGATAATAGACATTTTAGAATACCCAATAGCTTAGTTTGATGGCTAGGAAGTGAAGCTCTAAGTAATGGCTCCCAGATTCGAATCCATGTACATATTTGCCTATAAAAATAAAATAAACATTTTAGAGTGATAATAGTTTTTTCTTATATTTATTTTGTTTTGAAAAAATGATTTTGTTTTGAAAAAATGATTTTTTCTTTTTGTTAAAAAAGAAAAAGTGGTTCTGATAACTAGCCATCCGACCACAATTCCATATAGACCACATAAATGATAAGTGATATAAATTACAAACAATGGTCAATTAATATACTCCAACCATGCAACCTTGTATCTTCGCATTCTCGTCTTCATTTCAATTTTCGAAGTTATGTACGGTCAGAAAATACCTGCTAACAAATAGAGCTTGGTTGCGAGGCGTCATAATAATAATATTATTAGCATTGAATTTAACTCCTATGAGAATAAATGTTTGTATAAAATGAGATTGTAACATATAAGGATATACATTATTATTTTTTATATTTGAATTACAATATCTCATAATTTTGACTTTGTTTAGAGGAATTTTCTATTATGTATAATATTGCATATGTTAAAAAATTAAAGATAGAAAACAAACACAACATTAATGTACAGGTTAAAAAAAGTATTGTTTAAATGAACGATACATAGTACGTACATCTTTATTTTCTCATTTTATACACTAACTCCCTTTAAAAGAGTCAAATCTTTGAGCATGGCTATTTTCTCTTAATAATCTTTATTTATCTTCTAATTATCTTTAAAAATAAATATTAATTAAAAATTTAAATGCACTTATATCTTCTTTTTTTGGTAACAACGCACTTAATATCTTGAAAACATAAAAAAAATGAATAACAAAAAAAAATATTTTTAATAAAAGCAAGTTGAAGAATGGGTAAGAATACAAAGTATGAAGATTTGGAATTTTTCTATTGTTAGTGCTACAATATCCTCATGGTATCGGCGGGTGTCCGCAAAATCTTTAACGGTAACATTATAAAAAAACACAAATGCTAATAAGTGTCCTAAAGACATTTTTTAAGGAGCTAAATATAATAAAAATTATTGAAATTTTTTTTCTAGAGACAGACTAATGTGCGCTTATAATTATTTTTCTAATTCTAGTAACTTAAGTGTCATAAGGACATTGTTTAACAATACCCATAAAACATTGCCATTTATTAACGCTTTTGATATTGGATTAACCCTCATTGGTATAGTATTGGATGAAAAGGAGAAAAACAAGGATTACGAAATTGGTATATGTTGTATAGGCCTATAATATTTGTACTAACTGATCAATATATAATAGAAACTAATGAATAAATATATTAGTAAAGTATATTTGATATATTACTATCAATTTATGTACTATACGTTAGTAAAAATCTATAATTGTTATACAATCGGTATGATTATCTTAGACCAAATCTATATTAAAGGTGGTTAATCTAAACGGAGTAAAAAACATTAGCAAGTAATAAAAAACTATTTAGAGTGTTAAAACTTATGTTCAGATATATTTTAATAAAGAGATTTAATTTTTTGATTTTTTTTATTACAACTGCAAACAGTTTTTTTAAAAAAAAAATAAACAAAAATTTAGAACTTATTTAAAGAAACTTTTAGCTTTAATTAACTTTTTTTTCTACAATTCAAATTTATATTATAAAAATCAATTTTCATACCATTTAAAAATCGTGTCTCAAGTTAAATTCAACAATTGTTATGATAAGTCGATAACGCTTAAAATATAATGTGTGAGAAAGAATCTCAAATCACTTCAAAAAAAAAGGAAAGAAAATATCAAATCGCACATAATCACTTGGGCAAAACTTATTTTTTCAATAAATCATTTAGTTAAAAATGTTTTGAATAGATTTTCTTAAAATTGGATTTTCACAACTAACAAGCAACAAGGCAAGATTGAGTTGATTGGATTTTAATTTTCCTTCTTTTGTTTTATTTTGATTTTTTTATATTTATATTTTTAATTATTGGACTTTTGAAAATATTTATAACTTTTTATGGTCAGAATAAGCTAGCTCAATAAGGGACCATAATGAATAGATATGGGTAGGAAATTATAATACATGTTCCCGTTTTCGAATCCATTTTCATACCCTTGCGAATAACAACTTTAATCTCCAAACTTGTACCATCGATCCACACTTTCTAAAATGAAAAAAAAATTAAAAAATTTAATTAATTAACAAAACTGCAACAACCTTAATAAAAATTATTCTTAAGTTATTTGTATACTCTAATAAAATATAAAAAGATAATTATTGAATTAGATGTAATAAACATTTTCAAATTATCAAATATTATATAACATATGTAATCTTTAGATTTGGTGTTTCACATTTTTTTATGGTCGTATAACTTTCTTTTAGTACTTTTTTTTGTTAAGACTTTTTTTTTAAAAATTCAAATTAATAAAACTGAGAACACTAGTTGTATTCAAGACAACAATATAACAATAAGACTTTAATGTCACCACCCATTTTCAGATAGTAGGATCCAGAATAGATAAAATAGTTAAAATAGAAAATAAATCACATTTGCAGTGTTCGAAATTCAAATGAGGGTAGTGCAAATCTCTACGCCCTATATATTATCGCAAAAAACTGAAACGGAATTGGGCCTTTGGTAGCCCAACCTTACTAGGCAGCTCATGAACAATAAAATAGGCTATTTCATGTGTGGAAACCCATTTCATCAATTCACAAAATAGAAGCAAAACGATAGCAACAACCCAAAAAATGGAATGTATATGCTACAGTACTTTGCACCTGCATGGTCCTCATAGACCATCCAGCATCTACCTCAGTCAAAAAACAAATAAATAAAAATAGACTTGGGGTTATGCAGCAGCGTTGCAATAAGAGCATTTTGAATTGAATTATTTTAAAATGCAAATAGTTTTTTTTAGTACAAAAAGCTGTTGAGGGTATGTTTGGATAAATTTGAGAAAATTGATTAAACTTTTTCATTTTTATATTACAACTGCAAATAGCTTATTAAAAAAAAAACTTTTAGGTTTAATTTACTTTCTTCGTTTATCATTCAAATTTATATTATTAAAATTTATTTTTATATCATCCAAACATAAAAGATTATCGTCAAAATATTTTTTCAACAACATGCCTAAACAAACATTAATTATATTATAATTGATTATAACAATAATCGATTATACACATAATATATTCTTGAAATAATCTAATTTTTACAGCTTATCCAAACACGCTCTAAGTGGTGGTATTTCTCGCTCGGTAGGGTGGCTTTGGGCTGGTATTGTGATGGCCATCGGTCAATGAATATATAAATGGTTATAACTTATTTCGACACAATTTTTAATCAAATTCACCATGAGCAACAAATTTTCTATTTAATGAAAGTACTTTCAACGATAAAATAAAAACACAATTTTGAGTTTAGGGTTCTTAAATTGAAGTGATATAATAATAAGCATTTTGACATAGTTATAGAAGCATATTATGACCCTAGTGGGAGAATTTGGTTCAAGAATTGAAGAGAACACTTATTAAAAAAGTAAGTTTATTTATACTCGAAATATTAGTCTTCTATTTTAATAATAAAATTTAAAAATACCATGAATATTTTTTTTAAGGAATGCATTATATTTCCCCACTCCTATTTTCTAACTAGGTCTGTCACACTCTAGTGAAGAAAGTGAAAGAATATTATATAGAGAAACTATTTGGGGAACTATTCATGATTTACACTTATAATTAGTTCTATTATTTTTTTTTTCTTTTTGGCTTGAACTATCTATAAGTTATAAACCATAAATGAGTGAATTAAGGAACACTTAAGTTCTTAACTTTTCAGCTTTGAATGTTTGTTCACATTATTTTTTGAGAATTTAGGTGGTGCTAATAGTTTTTTGACATTATGCTCAATGATGCAATTTAGTCTATATCATTAATTTTGCAATTAAAATCGTTAAAATCTTGAACTAAATTGAACATTAATAACAAACAAAATGACATATTTAAATAGTTTAAAACTTTCATGGAGTGTGAATTAAAGTTAACCATATTAATTATGAACTAAATAGAGAGGTTAAAATAATCTTTTTAAAAACTCAGACTAATATGCACCACTAAAAATATCAAAAATTAATATAAACTCTTTTAAAAGTTGGAGACAAAATCATATATTTTTTCAATTATAAATAATGTTTTTTTTGTGGTAAACAACTATAAATAATGTTTTTTTTTTGTCAACTAATTATAAATAATGGTTGTATGTATAATTTTTCCTATCATATATATGGACCTTATTAGCTTGTCTTCAATAACGGTTCAACTGCTCAACCCAATAAATTTGGACTTTTGGTGTGAGATACCAACATGATCATAGCAAGTAGCAAAGAAGCTTATGTTTACCACAAATGAAAACAGAAGTACAAGATATTTTTTGGTGCAAATTCTGGAATTTCAATGAAATAAATACACAAAAAGCCATTAACAAAATAAATCTTAAACTTGGGTCAGATAGGAAAAATACCAATTAGTGAAAGGTCCATTCAGCAATCTTCGATCACTCAAATTAACCATTTCAAGATTTGGACGGTGCCGGAAATCCAGCCTTACTTACTTTAGATGCCAATATAAATTCGCATCACACACATTTTTGGATATATCACAATTTACCCGCATTCAAAAATGCGTAATTTTTTTATAGAAAACTTTATTTTGATTCTATAATTAGTTTAAATTGTATTGTCCTGTTTTTCTTTTATATAGTATTATAGTATTTTTAGAACTCAAACAAAATGTGGTGCAGTCAAAAAATATGTGTAACACGGATAGTAGCTCTCAATGTATAGTTATAAACATTTAACCAAAATCATTTTTTTGTCCTTTCGATATATTACTCCCTCCGCTCTTATTTATAAGACCATTTTAAAACAATGTTAATCATCCTTTTTATAAGACCCTCCATAAAAGTTTAGAAATATTGATTATCTTTTTTTCATGTTTGTCTTTTATAATGACTCAACCTTCCTTAATTCTAAAATTTGGATTACAAGGAGAATTAAATCTTTCACTACTTCCTAGTGAACCTTTTGGTTCTTGCGTAGCTTTTGCACTTTTCAATGCCCCTAGATGGAGATACAGTGATTGAGGTGGTTCTAATTAAATATTAGTAGTGAACATGGAAGAATATCTATTTTTTTCAAATCTCAATACGTTAACTAACTTAATTATATGTTTTCTTAATAACCACAATTGTTATCTTAGGTCTTTACAAAAAGGATCGGAGAGAGTATTATTTAAAGGGTTAAAAACAAATACTCCATCCATCTCATAATATAAGCTCTAACTACAAAAAAGTCTTGTCCCATAATATAAACTCCTACACACAAAATTAGAAGTATTTATTATGATTTTTTAACTTTTAAAGTCATACAACCAATAGAAAATAAGTGAGTTTAAATTTAATTGGTGTAACATCTTAATAGTCTAATTAATACTTTTAGTTCTAATAATTTAATCACTTTTTTTAAACTGTGTGAAATGTTAGTTGGAACTTACATTATAGTACGGAGGGAGTAAGTTAGGCTTGGCAAAACTGGTCGGTCACCAAAAGTCCGTTCAAAACGAGCCTGGTCGGGCTAGTCCGCCATGGAAGACGGGCCAAAAAATTCAGCCCAGACTACGTATTGATGGGCAGCAGGCTGGTTCGCTCAACATGCAAAAAAAAAAAAACAAAAAGGGCTCAAAATCATTTTTTTTTGTTTCTCTGCCATAAGTATTTTTTTTCTGAAATCTATTTTTGTTTTTTTACTCATAATTTGTTTTTTTGTTTTTTTTTTCTGGATTTTTTTTTAAAATCTGTTTTTTTCTATTTTTTTTAACCTTCCTTAGGTATGTCCATTTAAGAAAAAATGGCCCTCACGTTGGCCTGCCCATTTTGCCAAGCTTAAGTTTCTGAAACTTTAATGTGTGTTTACTTAGGTGCAATTACTTTTAAAATATACATTTGGGTCTCATGAAATTTTTTGGAGTGTACATTTAAGTACAACACTCACATTTAATGACAGTTTTTATTAGAATTAGTGATGATTTTTAATCGTCACTAAATGTGACTTTATACTTAAGTGCACATTTAAAAAAGGACATATGACTATAATGCACAATTTAAAAGTAATTACACCTAAGTGTGTATACAGTAAAGTTCAGTGGACTTATTTGTTTTTAACCTTTATTTAAAAGAATTCTTCCTCTATTCCTTTTTATTTGTCTATACGGAAAAAACATGTTTGTTCTTATTTATTTGTTCACTTAAATGTTCAATATAACAAAATAACATTAATTACACATTTATCTATTTTACCTTTATCTTTAGTAATTAATACTCTATTATCTAACTAATAAAATTAAGAGAGTTAAAGGGTATTATAGGGAATTCAAAAACTATTTTGATAAAAACAAGAATAATAATTATATTTTTTAATATTT
This sequence comes from Cyamopsis tetragonoloba, assembly GCA_037177725.1. Taxonomy (NCBI): domain Eukaryota; kingdom Viridiplantae; phylum Streptophyta; class Magnoliopsida; order Fabales; family Fabaceae; genus Cyamopsis; species Cyamopsis tetragonoloba. The sequence goes on from CM074119.1 coordinate 69,491,545, forward strand.
GTAATATATCTCAAGTAGACAAATAAATAGGAATCAATGGAGTATGATTTGAAAGTTTATTTACCATTTCAATTCTTTTTTCTTTTTGTATTTAGCGTCTAAATCTATTATGAACTTTGTAATTAAGTTAAAAATATATACATTCTAACATATAGCTTTATTGATGAATATATAAAAACATGTATATGTGAGTATCTGAAACCATTCTTAAATTATTATAATTTTTTATGAATTAAATAAAAAAAAAGTTTAAGAATACACACGTGAGTATATTGTGTAATACTTGCAATTACTTTGTGCGTTACAAGATTGTCTTTTTTGGTACATTCATCGTATTTTATTTTTTTTGTTACATCTGTGCGTTATAAGATATTTTCTCTAGTTATTTTTATAAGATACCATTTAAAAAAAATTTATGGTCTATTTTATAAGATATTTTGTAATTTTTATAATATATTTATTAATTCTTTTCTTTTTCATCCTTATTAAATGTATTGGCTATTTTAACTTTTTTATTATAATTGGCTAACATATTGTTCGATAAAAGATAAAAATTAGTATCTTGTACACTTTGTGAGAAAACAAATAAAGTTAAATAAACTCAATTACTTTTCTTGATTTGTGTGATACAGTTAAAAACGTCTTATAAACAGGACGAGAGAGAATAATATTGATAAATATAGATAACTTGTAAAAAAATAACTTCAAATGTTGGAAATGAATTAACCGTAATTAACATTATTTTTATTGATATTACTAATATAAAACTTCAAATAATGCCTCATGTGTGAGGTGCTTCGGCAAATAATGGGTCTAATAAATAAATAGTTAAATAATTAGAAATATAAATTGTAATGAGCTATCAATCATTCATTTATACCCCATTTTAGGGTGTACAAATTATAAGGGGAAAGAGAAAGAAAAGAGAAAGAGAAAGAGAAAGAGAAAGAAAAAAAAATATTAGTGATAATATAATAGAAAGTTAGAAAGACAAGGTAACACAAAAATTATATACTATAATAAAAGAAATCCCTTCTTGACTTACAAGCAATTTATTTTGCCAAGTGTCATGCTCATATTAACTCAGTTTTCCTTCAAAATTTCGTTTAATATTATTTTATTCTATTTTCTCTTTGTTTGATTTTTTGTATTTTGGATATTAATCCAAGCTTAAAAGCTTTGATTTTTCATGCAGATCTTTTGTATTTTGGATTGCTTTGAGATTAAAAAAATTTAAAATTTCAATAATAAAATTAAATTTCATTATTAAACTATTTTTCTCTTACTTCTTTTTTTCCTCTTTCTTTCTCTTTCTTCTCTCTGCACTTCCCTTTATTTCAAGTTTATTTCACTATCTTTTTTTTATTTTTTTCTCTATTTTTCATTCTTTCCTTTCCATTTTTTTTACTTTGTTTTTTGTGATTTGTTAAAAAAAAAAATTGTATAACCACGGGTTTCTCTACCCTTAAGATGAGACTAATCCGAGTCATTAGTTTTTTAATGTTATTTAGTTAAAATATGATCAAACTCATTTATATGTTTTATTGTATATTCATTATAAAATTATAAAATATTGGCACAACCATACAAAGGCGTAATGTCGAAGACCCATGCGTCGCACGGGTCAAAAGCTAGTTAAAAATAAAAGAAAATTTAAATGAGATAAAGTAGAAATAAAATGTAAAAACTTATTGAATTTTAATTACTACAAAAGATGAGCAGTTTCTATTGGACAATATTTGATTAATGGACTAGCATTTTTAAGGTTTTCATATCCCACTTATCTAGGTCAAAAAGTCCTAGATTCGTCATTAAAGGTATTAAGATAGTGTTTCACTTTTTTTTTTCTTTTTTTTTTATTATCTTTCATTTATAAGTAAAAACTGAATCAAATAATATTTGTGATAAATCTTTTTAATTAAAATTTTTTATTTATAAAATATAAAAAACTGACTTTTAAGCCCGAAGTTAGAAATGAGCTTTTCAAAAAACAAATGTTAGATCCATTGTAATTAACACCTGAAATCTTGAATATTATTTCTTTCACTCTTCGTAAAAACAACAATTCGTTAAAACTTTCAAAGTCTTATTCTCATTTATGAATTATCCATTTCACTTTAATATTTATGAATTTTATGGTTATTTAAATTTTACATATTCAAGAATTTTTAATGTTAATTTATTATTTTGGTAAATTTATATTGTGTTAGTTTTTTTTTTGTTAAAAAAAATAAAAATATCGAGTTTTATCAAAGAATTAGTTTTCTTATATTAAAGAAATGTCACAGTTAATGATAAGTAACTTAAAAAGTTGACATAAAATACTTTTATTAAACAAATAGTTTTTTACTCACAAGCAACTAATAAAGTAAAAAAATAATGAAACTATCAAACAACTTTCAATTTTTTTTAAAGTTCTTATTTTTAACTTTCGCTTAAAAGCTGCTTATAAACCAAAAATAAACCGGATAAAACAAAATCTAATTATATTCTTCCTCTCTCTTAGATTTAAGTCTTAAGTATCCTATTGCGTTGCGTATTTGAAAAAAAAGAAAAAAGAAATCGCTTGTAAAGTCCTTTTTAATTTGAGCATGATTGTATCCAAACTTATGATCATGCACACAAAGAAACAACTTAAGGAATAGAAATATATGGGTGTTTTCTAATTACTATCATAATTTTTAAGAAACTTCGTTTTAATAAAATTAGACTTTTATCTTTGTGTTTCGTTTTGAACTTTGACAACATAATGTTGTTAATTAATTCCATTAATTCTGATCCTAACATTTTAAAGATAGAATATAATTTAATGTCCTTGAATTTCATTTAAAAGTTTTAATTTGCAGTCTATGATAACGAAATCCAAGTACCACTTAACGACATTATGATTTAAAAGTCTTGCACTAAAATGAAACTTTTATACAAAGTTAAAAAAAAAAAAAAAACTGAAGTAGGGGTGGGAATGGGCCGGATCTGGTCGGGCCAAAGGTTAAATAGGTCTGACATACTACACAAAAATGAAGCTTAAGCCTAGGCCTCTAAACTGACATAGGACAATTTTTTAGGTTTGGCCCGGCGTTTTTATAAGCCTAACTTGGTCCAATAACCTATTGATGAGAAGGATTGAAATCACTCAATTTTAAAAATCATAAATTTATATATTAAAAAGGATGATGCTACTTTCAATAGGGATGGTGCTAATCTCTACCACCTAACTTATTTAGTAGCCTATTTAATGTTAATGGTTTCAAACAACACTAACAATTCAAATTAACGGGCAAATAGACAAATTAACGTCATAATGATATAAATAAATAAATATAAATTATAAAATTATTTAATTATTTATTTAGGATGACGCGACAGACTTAAAAGACTTTTTTAAAAGCTTTAAGTATAACCTATTTATTTAAATAGTCCTTTTGAAAAGCTTAAACTCAACCCTTTTAATAAAGGAATCAAACCGAACCAGACTTTAAATAAGTTAAGATATAGGTTCCGATAAGCAGCCTAGCCCATTCCCACCCCTAGATTAAAGTAACACCACACGTTAATAAATAGTAATTGTGGTTTTCCTTTTATGAAAGTTATATAAGAAAATTTGTGTTCAAATAGGATACTTGTTCGGCTAATTATAATCTAAATTCACGAGTATTCAACTTCCTAGTTGTTGCTTTCTTCCCCTCGTGGATAGTCTCTGGCTGCCCAAATCTGCATATATAGTTAGGGTAACCCGCACATTAAACATACGTATTTTAATTTTCTACAACAAAGCTATTTTTCTGATAGAAAGGAGAAACAAAAATAGAAAGGAAGAATGCATAACCAATTTTACAAGGTTTACTATCCTTATCATATCTTTATTTGTTTGGTATATTACTATGGTTTATTATTAGTACATAACCTTATATTCTTTAATGTTAATTTTTTTTATCTTTATTATAAATTATAAATACATGTAAAATATATCAATAAATAGTAATAATACACTAAACACTGATTAACGGAAAAAAAATACAATAATGTAATAGTATTTCTTAAAGCAATACCAAGCGGCTAGAAGTGATGAATGATAGAATTAAGGAACCCCACCACCATAACATGTGAACGTGACTAAACTGGAAGAACCCAAAACAAGCAAAAAATTGAAACCACTCTGTGATGGGTAGTTTCGTCATTTTAAATCCACAAGTTCTATAGTGAAACGGATTTGGTGTAGTCAACTTTTGCTGCGGTTATTAAAGTCAGATAACATGAGGTGTCCGATCAAAATTGAACCGCTCAGATTCAATATATTAAAAAATTTTAATTTTTCAATATTCAATCAACCTATTAAATCTAACCGTGTGATCAAGATCTGATGGCTAAAATAAACTGGTTTTAGTAACTAAAAGTTAACTTGAGAGCATCAAATCCAAATCCCATCCACAATTATTGTTAAATCCACATTTGCATTATGAAGACTGTACTCTGTACCTACGGTTGTTTGTTATATATATACTCGACTCACTTCCAATTCTCCCAATTTCACAAGAATTCAAAAACTTAGGGTTCTTAATCAGAGTAATCAAAACGCAGATCACATCTGCGTTTTACACACAAGCATAGATTACAGAGCAATAATGGGAAACAGCTTAAGGTGTTGTTTGGCTTGTATGATACCGTGTGGAGCGCTTGATTTGATCCGAATCGTCCATTTGAACGGATACGTAGAAGAGATTACGCGTCCGATCACCGCCGGTGAGATTCTCAAGGCGAATCCAAACCATGTCTTAAGCAAACCAAGCTCTCAAGGAGTTGTTCGCCGGATTCTGATCCTTTCGCCGGAAACAGAGCTCAAGAGAGGCAGCATCTACTTCTTGATCCCGTCGTCGTCGTTGCCGGAGAAGAAAAGGCGCGTGAGTGGAACCGCCGGCGAAAAGAAGAGCAAGAAGTGTAACCGTGAGTTAAATTCATCGTCGACGCAGCAATTTGATGCGTGCAGAGAGGTCACTGACGCGGCCACGACGGAGAAGAAACGATCCCGGCGAGATCGCCGGAGCAGCCGCGGCGGATCGTGGCAGCCTCATTTGGAAAGCATATCGGAGGATTAGTTTTGATTTTTGTTTTTTCGGTCGCCGGCGCCGGAATCTGGCACACCGATGGCGACTGGGAACCGGAAATGGTTCAATACTCATGGAAATATAGCAACATGACCCTCCTTTTTCTCTCACTCTGTTTTCTTTTTATAAAATGTATGTGAGACTGTGAGTATTAAATTTTGTGGATATAAAAAAGTTACCTTGCTTTCCTATTTGATTTTCTCATTTTTGTTTTTTACTTTGGTCCGTTTGATTTGAATTTTGTTTCAGTAAAACAAAAAATATTTATTTTTGTTGGATAATTTTACATTAATAATTTTAATTATTAATATTTATATTAATTTATATGCTTTTTATTTTTCATTTTATTAAAATTTAAATTAAAGGAATCTAATTGATTAAACTAATTATAAAATACTAATTAATAAACAATTAAAATACAAAAATGTGTTAGAAAAATAAAACAAAGGAGAATAATAGATGAAATTGTATAACAATTATACTAATCCTTCTTAAATAGAGATTATCATAATAAAATAATACTAATAAAATTTATTTTTATGTGCATCACGGATATACAAATCTTTATTAATATACTTAACAGATTTAACTATTTTTCAAGGGTATTAGGCTTTATTAATCTCTATCCTCTACATGTTTTTTCCTTACATCACATCTATTTTTTTCTTTTTTTTTTATTAATCTTTTTTTCAAGTAACTTATCATATATCTTTATTATTTCTCAATTTTATCTTTCATATGTTTTGCACCTCTCTTCACTCTACAGTAACTAAATGGACATTACAATAAAATTGATCTTTAATAATATTTAAAAAAATATCAAATCGTAAAGATATCTTTTATATTTATAATATTTTTGACAAATATTATATAAAGACTGTATTGTTAAAAATGTTTTAGTAATATTTAAAAAATATTATTAAATTGTTAAAAAAAAAATTATTTGCACTTTAGTTTTTGTCGTTAATGTTATATAAATATCATGTTATTAAAAATCAATTATATTGTAGTGCGAGATGATGAGTAAGAATTCGAGTTTTTTTACCTTTTTTATATGTATATTAGGGTGAAAAAAATGAGGTATTTAATTTAATTTTGAACCCCCCATATATACGTGAATTTCAAGCCTGTGTAGTGAAAAAGAATTAAGGACTCTGCCAATTGAATTTTTTTAAGAGCGGATTTGTTTTGTTTTTGGTTAAATAATCATTATGTGCACCCTAAACAGTAAACATTCATGGTGGCGTCATTTAATCATCGAAAATTAGAGTCATGTTCTAATGATTAATTCGAGTTTCAATTCAGATATATATTTAATTTGAACATGCACGTTAGGCACATATGTCCACTCAATGACTCAAGGAATCTAAAAACGAAGAATAAAAAGCTTAATTAGCTAGCTAGCTAAGGTTGACATTATTAGTATTTCGATTAGTACTAACCAGTTTCGTAGTTGGTATAATAGATTAAGAAATATATATGTGCTACATTTTAATAAAGTGAACAGTTGTAATAATTGGAACAAGCTTGGTCCAAATAATTAAAACTGTGCAGATTAATTGTTCGTTCATGCTAAAATGTCAAAGTAAACGCATATTAAGCACATAATTCTTAAACCTTAGCTAAACAACGCTAAAACGTATAATTGATTTTTAGTAATATTTTTTTAATAAATTATTTAAAATGTTAGTGATCTCTTTGTGCATTTATCATATTTAAAAAATATTAATTTTTATATTTGTAACATTTTTTAGCGATGTTGTACAAAAGTCATTTTATTAAAAATAAACTAGTAAAACATTAATTTGTTCTTCCAAAATTTATCTCTGTTATTAATTTCACCTCTTAAATATTTTTGTCACTAAATTAGTCTTTAAAAATTTAAAATACAACCAAATTAATCTCTCAAAATATTTAAAAACCATTAAATTAGTCCCTTAAAATACATATAAAAAATCTGTGAAAGGCTAATTTGTTTACAAAAATCTTTAAAGTACTAAATTAGTGATAAACCATTATTTAGAGGACCAAATTAAATTAATGATTTACTCAAAATAAATTATATTGTTTTGCAAATTTGAGCAAAATGAAGTATAATTGTGTCCCGATAAAGGTTGATAGATGAATTTGTGCGTCTAGGCTTTCTTTAATTTCCATTCTAAAATCATCTTATGAGTCAATTCAAGCTCTGCTATGGCGGAATTCAGTTGGCCACATATTAACATAATTTTCTTTTACATGGATGACATTAAAATTTGAGTATAAGATTTCATGTATTTTTTTTGGTACATTAGAAAGAAGTAAGATTTCATGTTCTTCAGTATTAGCCTAATTCTAATATATGAAGAAAATTTATTTAGGATAAATTTACTTTTTAATCATAGACTTGTACGTTTTTTTGGTTTTAATTAGTTTTATAAAAAATATTATTTTTAGTCCCTACACAATATACATGTTATTTGTTTTCGTTTTAATTCATGCTGTTATTTTTCGTTAGTCTTTGCTGTTTAATCTCGCAGCTACACCTCTACAACTACCACGATCACCTTTATTCCACAAAGTCAGACAAAGGACAATAAAACAAGACTGGCAACGCCAAGAGCTAGCGGAGAATCGCTATCACACACTCACCCACGTCGGAAACATTGCAGAATTGAGTGAGTGCCGCAAGGAAGAAGCGGCGTGCCGACATGTGGCAAGTGTCTCTAGTTCGATGGCAACTAAATTTTGGGAATAGGTTTGTCTTAGTAAGATATGCAGACGATGGTGGTAAGATCGAGAAACCACCAATGGCGATAGTTGCGGTGGTACAGTGGAATGTAACTGCAGAATTTAATGACAAAGATCAACGAAAAATAATGGCAACGGACTAAAATGAATACAAAAAACATGTGTACTGTGTTGGGATTAAAAGTAACATATTTTGTATAGGGATTAAAAAGAAAATGAGATGCAATTATATAAATCAAAATATTAATTTAACCAATAATTTTTTATTAGTTAGTGTGCATTTCATCTTCAGTAGATTAAAAGTGAAATTATTTTCTAAAATTTAAAAGTTATTCCGTCCGTTAAATATGATTGAAATTGTATCTAAACAAATTATCAACGTTGATATTTTGTTATAGAAATGTAAGTTACGTTTAACTAATTAAAATTAAATATATATCAACTTAAATACATATATATTACAAATTATATTTAAACATCTTTTCTATTTAAAATAATATAATTAGCAATATGGTTTTTACATTATATTTGTAAAAAATATTGTATATACACAAAAATAATATTTTTATTATTATTTGACAATATTTTTTAAATGTTATTGAAACCTTTTAATTAGCGGCATGAGCTTTAATCAACATTTGGAAAAAATGTAAGAATTCTCCAAAAACAACATTTTTAACAATTTGACAATATTTTTTAATAAATTAATAATATTTTTAAAAATTTTACTAAAGATCAATTATATTATAATATTTTTTAATCCAATAAATAAAAGTGGATGAAGTTTAAATCTATTTCAGAAATTATATAAAGAATTTGAGTTCCTACTAATGTGTGTCTAGTTTAGCATAGGTAGAATTGATTTTGGATGAACGTGATTTTATAGAATTGATTTGTGTAAAATTGATTTTAAAGTAATGTAATTTATGTTTGGGAATTTTTTTCTCAAAAGAAAGTTTGGAGTAAAAATACAGTGTATCGTAAAATTTTCAATCCAACGTGAAAGCAAGTTTTACCTTGCTTCAGCCAAAATCAATTTTAACAATCAAATATCAATTTTAACTTTTTCTCAACACAAAAACAAACCGTTAATTTATCAATCAAAATCGAATTTGGCTTTTCAAAATCAACTCTGTTCTAACCTAACATTTTTCCAAACATGCACTAATAAGCTAAGTCGACCCTAGTGATCTGATGATGAAGTAACAACTTGGGCTATAGTGTTTATTTAAAAAGAAAAAGGAAAAGGAACTTGTGCTAGGTGTACCGTGTAAGTTGAGAAAATTTTTAGAAAACCTAAAGTGAATTAAAAAAGTCAGGGAGGTAGGGGAGACTCAACCAGATACTACTCATACTAGAACTACTAATAAGGTAAGAGGATATTAAAAAACTAAAACTATTCAATATTTAGGTCTAATAAAAAAATATCAAATAATTTTCAATTATTATGGTCCTTCTGTTTTTTGTATGCTTTTTTTTTTTAAAGAAGAAATATAGCTTAGCTTTAATTTGTGATGTAATTAACTTTCAGAAAAGTAGCCCATAGCATGAAATGGAGAATGGCCAACACAAGAGCTTTGGTAAAGGGTGTATTTGTAAGGTTTCCAATGCTCAAGTGAGCACATCCACAATTGATGAAATATGTACTAAATAATATTTACAAGATTTTAGGTTTATCTTTTTTTTTATTTAGCATGGATAATGTTTCTAGGATTTGGTGTTGTCATTCTTACAGGGCGAAAGGCCCAAATCTCTCCGTCAATAATACGAGATGTTATCGAGATAATATTTCTCTTAGCTAAGATATCAGTTCATAACAATTTAAAAAAAAAAAATAGCCATAGACAAAGAAAAAGATAGATGGTAGAAACAAAAGAGAGGAGAAAAATGTGGAAATTGGTAGAAACATTGGCGACACATGGCCACGCTACACAAGCAAATTAGCTGGCATATATAATATATAATATAATATATTTATTATATTCAATCCGTTTAACTTATTTGCTAAATTAATTACTCTCTTATTCACGTGGGATTCCATCTTCTCCTCTCTCACATATACCAATAATACACAAATTTTTGCACGTCCCTTTCTCAGAGTCCAACTCATCTATCCATGTATTATTATATATACTACTATAGTTCGATTGGACCATATACCTAATTTGGTTTCACACATCTAGATCATCATATTCATAGATCGATGCACATCTGATCTGTTTTAGTGAAACAAAAAACACAAATTAAATTTCACCGGTTGCTGTAATTATTAATAGTTTTCTTTTCTTTAAATCAAACGGTTTAACTTTAAACAACATACGTATGTACGAATACACGATCGATTGGATGTCCTACTTTCAAGGTAAAATTTCATTGACTTTGGTTAAAGGTAAGGTCATACGTAATCTCTAGAATAAATTATGATGTGGTGTAATTTGAGAGAGTTAGACTACGATACATCATAAAAGATTGTGCTCGACTGTGGAAGATGCTCTCTTAGTCTTTTTTGTATGACAACACTTCGATGCGAAGGAAATTACACCTACAGAGACTCTAATGCCTAAATCAAAATTAATTACTGTGCTTTACAAGACTCATAAACTCTATTTCGATATACAATACTAACATAATAGTTCTATAACAGCATTTTAATTTGACCAATAATCAAGATTTCAGTCTACAACAAATTATATTTGGCATTAACTTATAATGAAAGAGTAGCTTTAGCATAAGTTGATTGTAAAATATGTTGTAGAAGAATTAAGGAAAAGATAAAGAGGGAAATCCGAAGGGGAGTAAGTAGCATTGAGCGTTGGGCGGGATTAGGTTAGGAGAAAGCGTATCAAGACGCTAAGTTAACGGAACTGACCCGCAGGAAAAACTTGCCTAAATCTCTCAAACATATGTTACAATTTACACACATCCCATCATTGGAGATTGGAATCTCATACATACTCACATACAATAGCTTTATTGCTACAACGGTTACTCCATCTATACTGCAACGAGGATTTAGTTTCTTTAAGTTGTTGACTTGTTGCTAAATTAAAAAAAAATAAAAATTAATTCAATAAAAAAATTAATTCAATAAAAAAAAATTAAAAAAATTAATTCAAAATTTTTAAAAATATTTTAAAATATAAACTAAAACAAAAAAAAATCCGAAGGTAAACTTGACATGTCTCACCTTCACTCGCTACAACCCGTGACTTAAGCGCAGCGTGTGAGACAATTTAGGTTTGTTTAGTTTAAATTTTAATAGAATGAAAAGAAAAAATATATCTATCAGCACAAAAATTAATAGTTAAAATTATTGATGCATAAGGACCGAGACAATTTAATAGAAGTAAATATTTTTAGTTTGAGTAATGTTAAATTCTCTTACAAATCTTCTTACCCATTTAATTTTGACAAATGTCATCTATCTTTCAAAGAGTAAATTCTTACTGAAAGAAAGAAAACATTTGTCAAAATTAAATAAATAGAAAGATTTAGGGCTTGTTTGATTTCTTTTTTTAAAATAGTTTTCGGTTTTTAAAAACAGAAAACTAAAAAATCCATTTGGTAGTCGAGTTTTCAAAAACAGTTTTCGGGAACCGTTTTTGTTTTTTAGTATTTAAAAACCAAAATATGAAAAAATCTAAAACATGTTTTGGTTTTCAGTTTTCTGAATTTACACACAAATTTGTATCGAAAACTCCTCTCACTTTTTTTAAAACAAGTTTCTAAAAACTATTTTATAATATAATTTTTAAAAACTAAAAATCAAAACTGTTTGAAATAAGCTAACCCTTAATAAAAAAATTTAGCATTTTTCTTTTAACTTTAGTCAAAAATAATTTTGTCCAAAATCAAAGTCAAAACAAACAGCCCATTAATAAGTTGAAAATTGTAACCTATAATAACCCAGCCGTTTGACTTGACAAGTTGAACTCATTTTTATCAATTAATGATTAATGATTAATGAAAAGGGCTAAAGTAAGCTGTTGTAGTCACTTAAAGTAATTTGTCATTTACTAAATTTTATTTTTTTATTTTTTAAGTAATTAACATTTGTATAGATTTTATTTAATGACTTTTGTCAACGGTTTGTAAATTAATATATATTTTTATTAAAAATTATATATTTACTTATTAGTATAAATAATATTATAAGTTTATATTAACAAATTATTTCTTTAAACAAAGTCTAAACCAACGTCAGTTGATCTAAAGAAAATCATTAATAAATAATAATTTATTTTCTTTGTGTGTTGAACCCATTATTTTTACTAATTATTAATGTCAATTAAATTCAATCTCACATTCACTAACATATGACTAAAATAGCCTTTGTGAAGCCTTGGTACCATCATCGTACCTCTAAGCTAGTTTTTTCAAGTTAAGTTGGAGTATGTTTGGTAACATTATTAGCTTATAGTTTATTTAGGAGTTTAATTACAATAAAATTGACTTTTAACAACATTGTGAGATATAATATTTGTAAAAAATGTTGTAAATACTAAAATACAATACTTTTTAACAATTTGACAATATTTTTTAAGTGTAACTCAAACTTTTTTGTAACATCGTCAGATATAACATTTGTTAAAAATGTCGCAAATGCACAGAGACAACATTTTTATTGATTTAGCAACACTTTTTAATAATTTAACAATATTTTTTCAAATGTTGCTAAAAATCAATTATATAATAATGTTTATAGTTTATTGTTATATAGTGGTGTTTAAAATTTTGTAGCTTATAACTAGTTTTTAATAATTTTTTTTATTTTGTCCTTAAGTAATTTACTATATTTTACTTTTTCAAATTATTTATTATATATAATTAATGCATATTCCTTTTAGTTATTTAACACACTTTTAGTTTGTCATAAATTAATTTTACCAACTATATCTACTTAATCATAAACTATAAGTTATAAGCTAATTTTAACAATTATGCCATTAAACAAAAATCATAATTAATTTGGTATTAAAATCTCTACTCAGTTCATAAATTGAATCTCGTCCGTACAAATATCAAATCTTTCATACTCTACGTTCTTAGTTCGATCAGATCTAGACTTGAAAGCAATCCAATTAACTAACACTCTCATTACATAAATTCCTTACGGAGTAATTACTTGAATAACTTTTTAAATGTCCAACCATTTGTACGTAATTAACAAACTTCCATACCTTAATTAGTAGGACACCTTAATTTGTAGTACGTTCTATGACAAACAAAATCTAATTACGAGCTACTATATATCCACCAAATTAAATTTTACTATAATATGATTAATCTTTTGCAAGATAATATTTACACAATATTTATACAAAATATTGTAAATGCAAAATAATATTTGTTAAAGATATTACAATTTTACAAAGATAATATTTTTTAAATATTATTAAAATTCAAAATTATTATATTATAGTATTAGTATGTTTGCTGAAAAAAAAAAAAAAAAAGCTTCATACATGTGATCCTTGGTGTACTGTATAGCCAAGCACGCAGAAAAATCTATTATACTCGAATAGTATATATATACAATAGTTTTTTTAGATGCCAGCACATATTTTATATTTTAAAAACTTTAACGTATAATCTCACCCCTTAATATATATTACGAATTTACTACTAATTATACTCTCTTAGATGTTAAATATAAGTTACTGTTAGAAAAATTTTTTGATCTTAAATATGAATCATTTATTAACTTATTATGAATAGTTTTTATTTCTATTTCTTCTACAACTCTCAAAGAGCATTTTTACCAAAATAATGTATTTTTTAAAATTAATTGCCAAATTGATTCTAAAAAAAATTATTTACTAAAATAGGTTTCTTTTACTGTTCACACAGCCTTTTTTTAAAAAAAGTTCTTGGACGCCACATGGTAGCACCCCGTTGAATGGTGCTTGCTGGGAAGTGTCATCCAATTGGGTGCTGCCATTTTTTTTTAGAGGTGAAAAGAAATTTTATTAATATGATGAGTATGAGAAATACTCTGTTAATACAACATAACAAGTTCAACAAAAAACCAAATCTGCCCAATGCAGCTCGTCCCAACCTAAACAGAGAAACGAAAAAAAACCACCTTTCATAAAACCCATTATCCTGCATCAATATAGTTTATAGGACAATTACACCAACAAGAGTAAGTAAGTCCAGATGCACCAGCATTTGCATAACACTTAAACCAATCCCATGATCTCCTTCTAGCTGCCTCAAAAACATCTTCCACCACAGAAACTGTGTTGCAGAGCCAACCAAATTTTCTAGATTGTTGCAAACCAGATTATCAGACCATTTAACTTGTCTTTCTTATGAGAAAGAAAAGAATTGAAACTCATTATATGAGGAAAGGTACAAGATGCCAACACTGCTTTAAATCCCAGCCAAACAATTATTTTCATCCAAACATCGTAAACACAGTGACTGAATAAATGATTTGTGACCTCTTCCTTTTCTTGACACACAGCACAAAAACCTCATTGAGAGGCAAGGATAATCTTCCTTTTCAATAAATTGACTTTAGTCGAAAGTCTATCTTGACGAAATTGCCAAACCAATATCTGAATCCTCATAGGAACTTTAACCTTCCAAAGAAGTCTCAAGTGCTGCAATTTGACAGCACTAGGTTTTTCATTTAAAAAAAAAGCAAAAACAACCTTTACGTAAAAAAGGAAAACCCCACGGTCAATGGCAAGACGCCAAGTGGTCAACCCTCATTGTTGTGCCTATATGGAGGCGCAATTAAAAAAATAAAAAACTAAAAAAAACTTTTAAATATATTGAAAAATAATAAAAAATAAAAAATACTTTTAAATTATAAAAAATTAAAAATGTTTTGAAAATAATTTTAAATTATAAAAAATAATATTCATAATTTTAAAAATATTTTAATTACTAAATAATATTTTACAATATTACAATAATCTATTCAAATACTGTTAAAATAAAGAATAATATTAAAAAAACAATAACTTTAAATTATGAAAAAATAAAAAAAATAATATTGAAAAATATTTTACAATATTATTAAGTATTCTAAAAATATATAGAAAATACTTTTAAATTATAAAAAAATATTCAATATTTAAAAAAATTAATTATCAATTTTTTTTACAATATTGCATTAATTTTACAATATTTTAAAAAATATTCAAATATGCTAAATTAAAGAATAATATTTAAAAAGTTATTGAGAACAATAATCATCCCTCATACATCAATCTTGAGAAATTAAATTCAATCAATCTGTATCGATGTGGAACAAGTTACCCTACGATCTATTATCCAATATATTAAATTATTTTTTTTGAATTTAAAGTTATTTTCTATATATTTAAATATATTTTTAGAATAATTAATAATATTGTAAAATATTTTTGAATATTTTTAATAATTTAAAAGTATTTTTTTAATTTAAAGCATTTTTTATTTTTTAATATATTTAAAAGTATTTTTTATTTTTTTTGGAATTGCGTCTCTATTTAGGCGCAACTAGTGTTAAACTCGTGTTGATCATCGACTTGGTCAGAGTACTAGGTTGATGGGTCACTGGGTCAACTCGGAGTCATTGTTAAACCAATTAATTTAAATACTAGTATATACATGTTAAATAAAAAAAATAACCTTTTAAATTTAACATATCCACACTAAAAAAATATAAACTTAAATAAATAAAATATATATAAATAATATTAGTATAAATAAATTATACTAATTACAATATATCACAATATTTATTTTTAAAAATAATATATTAAATTAGTTATTATACTTTAAACTATGGTATTGAATTACACAAAAAAAAAATTATAGTATTGAAATTTAAAATTATTCATACATCAATTTATTTATTTAGAAATAGAATAGTATATATTCTATAATTAGCGTATTATCATCAAAGATCCACGCTGTCTTGGTGACACAATGAGATTTAGGTAAAAAATGATAGCAGGTTTGAATAACACTGGGTGCAACACCCTAGGGCTGTGCCAATTGGCGCCTTGCCATAGTCCTTGGGGTTTTCCTGTTTTTTTTGTAAAGGCTGTTTTTGTTTTTTTTTTTTTTAAATGTGGCAGCATCCCATTGGATGCGCCTCCCAGCAGCGCCACTCAATAGGATTTTGCTACGTGGCACTCAGAAATTTTTTTTTAAAAAAAAAAACTGCGTGAACAGTAAAAAGACCAATTTTAGTAAATAATTTTTTAAAGACCTAATTTAGTAATTAATTTAAGAAAACATTATTTTGGTAAAAATATCACTTTTAAAGATTCAATTAAAAATGAAGAGAGAAAAATAGTGGAATAAGAGAAAGTAAGAGTTATTAATTGAATTGAAACATTTATTATCACATTTATTTAAAAGTATAGTTGAAAAAATCTTATTTCTTCTGGACAAATTTAATGAGTTAACTTCTATTTCTTGATTGTCATGATTAAGTTAGAAGTGATTTATATTTAAGACAAGTGAGAGTAATATTTAGGACCGGAGAAGCCGAGAGCTTGAAGTTTAAGTGGCATAAGGAGAAGCTCTTGGAGTTTAACGAGAGGGGAGTTTGATCCCCGATAAAATAGATTTAGAAGAAATATAATATGTGGTAGTATGTGTGTTGGACGGATAAAAAAAAATAAAAGACCAAAGAGTATACATAAAACGAGAAAGTTGCTCCACGCGCCACGGTTTATTCTTAACTAGTTGAATATTTAAAGAAAAGCAATATATATGTGCGGCGAAAGCCATGTGTGCCATCTCTCTAGCTACTATCCGTACCATTAGTATTCCTTTTTTTGTTTTCTTTTGTTTTTATAATCAATAAAAAAATAAACGGGCCCATATTATTCGTGGTTATAATTGATCTATACTGCTGTATATATTGCCATTCATAATTATGTAAGCCAGTTCAGATTCAAGATGCTTGCATGTAAACTTCAATGGATTTTTTATATGTTTCCATTGCTGAACAAAAAAAAACATCATAATTTTCATAACCGTAAATAAATCCTCTAATATTTTTGGTTTTCTTTTCGGGTGGTATATATAACGCAAGTACAGCTTAAAAAGGTAGATTGTGTCTTCAGTTAGGGTATCCTAACACCAAGACAATTTCGATAACAAATGATTATGCTGCAGCCTTAGCTTCATTTTATATATGATATAAGATGAATATATGAATACTTGTAAATAAATTCAATATATATAATACATATGGAGTACATGTATTGTACTCTAAAAGTACATCTAAAAGTGTAAACCTCTCTCACTTAACTGAATACTTTAATGAGTTTAAATACAATAGGTCGACGACCCATTGTAGAATGAGATGTCGACGCGTAATAGAACGCCACATCGTGCACAAGGCAGCTTTTCAAAAGATTTAAAAAAAAATCAAAATTTTAATAGAAACTATGATTGAAAAACTGCCTTGTGCACGATGTGGCGCTCTATTACGCGCCGACATCCCATTCTACAATGGGTCGTCAACCCTTTATATTTAAACTCTACTTTTATTTACACAAATCCTTAGACAATTGTTTATCTACAAAGTGTCAACAAAACGGTGCTAGTAATTATAATTATTTACAAGTATAGTAGTAATTAAAAATAATTAATTAATACTCTTCTCTGTTTCTTGTTCTTTTTTTAAGTGTCGCTTAAAGTTTGATTTATATTACCTCTGTTTTAAAATATTAACACTTAGCACAAAATGTCTATGTTTCGCATTATGATTTTTTTAATATGTATAATATTACATATGTATATTAGAAAAGCTGTTAATAATGTGCATTTGTTAAAAAAAATTCAACTGTATCTTTATTTATTAAAGAAACTCACTATTAGTATTTTTAGTTCTCAAGATATATAATATATAATGAAATTATATTTATTTAAGAGTAAAATTATAAGGATCTTAATATATAATAATACTCTTAGTTAAGGTTACTAAAAGTAAAAAAACAATCATAAATACATATTATTGATTATTTTATTTTTCAAAAATATAAAAAATTATATATTTTAATATATTTTTACCACATTTAACTTCTTAAATAATAATATTAAGACACTAAATATCATTTGTTAAAATATTATTACTTAGTAAAATCACGTAATGACATACGGAGACCAAAACTTTGTTCCAGATCTATACAATGCTTGTTAAACAATTCCTCGCGCTTTTTTTGCATCTCGAGGCGCACACTTCAATCTATATAATGGTTAGGAGTTTTTCCATAAAAGTAATAAATTAAAAGAAAAAAGAATCAATATTTAGTTTAGCACTTAGCTTTGCGCATACTTCAATAATAACTAATTAAATAAGTACTATTACTAGATGATTGGTTCAACTTTATGTGATTCTCTTAAGTAAGATTTTCATTTTACATTTGATAGAGTTTTTTAATTGAAAAAACAGAGAATTAATTCAAAACTAAGATTTTATCATGTAAAAGATACATATGATCACTAAAAAAAGATAAGAACACTAACAAGAATATTATTGATATAGTGATATTGAGACAATATAACTCAGAAGAAATATCACGATTTAAACTTAAGAGAGCATCGAAATTTAGTCTTTTATTATAATAATAATAGGATCAAAAGATACTCGAGAAACAAAGATAAAATTAAGGCAAAAACCTTAGTTCATCCGTTGAGGTGGATGAGATTAGCACCATTCCTATTGAGAGTGGCACCATCCTTTTTAGTATATAAATTTATGATTCTTACATATAAAAAGAATGGTGTCACTCCCAATAAAAATGGTGTTAATTTCATTCTCCTCCGTTGAAGTGTTGTTTAAAGTTTTTTCATAATGATTAAATTAAACAACTTTTTTCTGTCTGGTTTTTCTACAATGATCAAAACACGAAGGGGATAATTCTTCACCTACTTTTCATTTTTGTGAACAGCTGAGATAAGTATCCAAAAGGGTACTAATAGACCAGAAGAAAGGCCCAAGCCCAAACAGAACTAACCCACAGTACAAAGCCTAGTTCATTTTTTAGGGTCTGGCGTAGCTACTTCATTTTGTTTTTCTTGGTCAAACAGTACACAAAGTTCCTTTAAAAGTGCCTAATTTGTGGGCTCAAAGAGTACACAAGTCCAGTAATTCCAGAGCATTTTTATTTGATGCCCGCGTGTCATGCATGTGCGTTATGGACGGATTAGGACTCTGACATTCAACTAGTATTTTCATTTATATTATGAAAAACACTATATTATTTAAGTATATAGTATATAATTTCTTAAAAATATTACAATTTTAAAAATATAAAAATTATGTAAATTGAGATAAAAACTTTAAAGTAAATAATATATTGTAATCAGTCAGTTTTAAATAATTTAGGTAATTTAAAAATATCTATTAATTTTTATTTCGAAAAATATCGTATTTAAGTGTAAAGTGAATAATCTTAAAAGAGACTATTGCAACTTTTGAAATATTAATAATTATGTGAATTGAGCTAAACTTCAAAGTGACTAATATTTTTATTTCAAAAAGAATCTAATAATTTAGGTAATTTAAAAATTGTGATTACATTTTTATTTCGAAAAACACCCCTTTCTTTAAGTATATAGTACAGGAAGCTTCAAATAGAGCTAGAAGCTTCAAAGTGAATAAAAATGGTTTAAAAAATTTTCAAATAATTTAGAGAATTTAAAAATCGTATTTTCCTTTTTATTTCGAAAAAACCATATTGTTCAAACTAAGAAAAATGTTGCAATTTTTAAAATATAAAAATTATGTAAATTTAGTTAGAAATTTCAAATTGAATAATATATTATTTTCATAAAGTTTCAAAAAATACTATTCATATTTATTTCGAAAATCACCATATTCTTCACGTGTATGGTGCACAATATTTTAAAAAAAATTATTGCAATTTTTAAAATATTAAAAATTATGTAAATCGAGTTAGAAACTTCAAAGTAAATAATAAATTGTTTCAAGAAAACATCAAATAATTTAGTTAATTTAAACATCGCGTTTACATTTTTATTTCGAAAAAACATCAAGTGTACACGATGTTTAAAAAAAATTGTTGCAACTTTAAAAATATAAAGAAAAATATATATAAGTTGAGCTAGAAACTTCAAAGTTAATAAGTCATTGTTTTCAAAAAGCTTCAAACAATTTAAGTAATTTAAAAATTATATTTTTATTTTGAAAAACACCATATTTTTCAAGTGTATAGTACACAATCTCTAAAAAATCTGTTCCATTTTTTAAAAAAAAATTATGCAAATTGAGTTAGAAACTTCAAAGTGAATAATACATTATTTTTTTAAAAAAATTCAATAATATAGATAATTTGAAAACACCCTATTCATTTTTATTTCGGAAAACACCTTATTCTATAAGGGTATAGTGCATGATATCTAAAAATACTATTGCAATTTTTTTATAGACGAAAGTGCATGCACAAAGGTTTGAACTAAGGAGCCGCCACTTAAGGCTTCACTCCCCTGCCACTAAACCAACAAATTGGAGGCACTACAACAATTTTTAAAATATTAAAAATTATATAAATTGAGTTAGAAACTTCAAAGTGAGTAACACATTGTTTTCAAAAATCATCAAATAATTTAGGTAATTTAAAAATCACGTTTACATTTTTATTTATAAACACATTCTATTTTTCAAGTGTATAGTACACGATCTTTAGAAAAATTATTGCAACTTAAAAAATATAAAAAATTATATAAATTGAGCTAGAAACTTCAAAGTGAATAAGTCAGTGTTTTCAAAAATCTTCAAATAATTTAGGTAATTTAAAAATCGCGTTATAATTTTTATTTTGAAAAATATCATATTCTTTAAATGTACGGCATGATCTCTAAAAAAACTATTGCAATTTTTAAAATATAAAAATTATGTAACTTGAGTTAAGAGCTTCAAAGTGAATATTACATTGATTTCAGAAAATTTCAAATAACTTACGTAATTTTAAAAAACCCTATTGATTTTTATTTCGAAAAGCACCTTATTCTTCAAGTGTACAGTGCACCATCTCTAAAGAAAACAATTGCAATTTTTAAAATATAAAAAATGATGTAAATTGAGTTAGAAAATTCAAAGTGAATAATATTTTTTTTTCAGAAAGCATAAAATAATATAGATAATTTAAAAATTGCATTTACATTTTAACTTCGAAAAAATCTATTCTTCAACTGTATAGCATATGATCTCTAATAAAAACTGTTGCAACTTTAAAATATAAAAAAATTATATAAATTGAGCTAAAAACTTCAAAGTTAATAATACATTGCTTTAAAAAAACTTCTAATAATTTAGGTAATTTAAAAATCGCATTTTCATTTTTATTATGAAAAACACCGAATTCTACAAGTGTATAGTACATAAACTCTAAAACAAATATTGCAATTTTAAAAATATAAAACTTATTTAAATTGAGTTAGAACTTTTAAAGTGAATAATACATTGTTTTAAGAAAATTTCAAATAATTTAAGTAACTTCAAAAAAAAACTATTCATTTTTATTTAAAAAAACACCTTATTCTTCAAGTGTATAAGTGTTTGATTTATAAAAAAATTATTGCAATTTTTAAAATATTAAAAAATATATAAATCGAGATAAAAAATTCAAAGTAATAATATATTATTTTTTAGAAAACATCAAATAATTTAGGTCATTTAACAATCACTTTTACATTTTTATCTTAAAAAACATCTTATTCTTCAAGTGTATAGTACATGGTCTCTAAAAAATATTTTGCAACTTTAAAAATATAAAAAACTCATGTAAATTGACCTAGAAACTTCAAAGTTCATAAGATGTTATTTTCAAAAAAATTGAAATAATTTAGGTAGTTTAAAAATCGAGTTTTTATTTTTATTATGAAAAATATCATATTCTTCGAGTGTGTATAGTACAAAATCTCTAAAAGAATTGTGATCTTACATATATAAAAATTACATAAATTGAGTTAGAAACTGTTAAAATCAAGTCCCACAACGACTAGAAAGAGAGCCACCATAGAGTATATAAGTGGTGTGGCAATCCTCCTCTTGTGAGCTGGCTTTTGGGAGTGAGTTAGGCCCAAACCCAAATTCTAATATGGTATCAAGAGCCAGGTTAGTCGTGGGTGCCACCCGCAGATGTCCAGTCCTGCAAACTTTACGCACTAGAAATAGGGCCACCAGAGTTGACTTTTGGGAGTGAGTTAGACCCAAACCCAAGTTCGAGTTAGGCCTAAACTCAAATTCTAATAGAAACAACAAAGTGAATAATGCATTATTTTTAGAAAATTTTAAATAATTTAGATAAATTGAAAACACTCTATTAATTTTTATTTTAAAAAATATTCTATCATTCAACTGTACAATGCACGATCTCGAAAAGATCTATTGCAATTTTAAAAATATTAACAATTATGAACTTTGAATTAGAAACTTCAACGTGAATAATATTTTTTTGCAAAAAGAATCTAACAATTTAGGTAATTTTAGAATGGAAATATATTTTCTTTAAAAAAATATCATATTCTTCAAGTGTATAGTACACAATATCTAAAGAAACTTTTGCAACTTAAACTTTATAAAAAACTATCTAAATTGAGTTAGAAACTTCAATGTTAATAAGATGATGTTTCCGAAAAGCTTCAAATAATTTAGGGCCTGTTTACTTTGTTTTCATGTTTGTGTTTTCATTTTTTATGTGTTTAATTCAATGAGTAGGGGAGAAAAAATTAAAAAAGCTGTGTATTTGTGTTTACTATATAAGCGAAGATAGAGGGATTTTACAAAACATTGAAAACAAATTAGTTATTTTGGTTGTTTTCAAAACTATCTATACAAAATTTTAAAAACAGAAAATAAAATGATCACAAGGTGATAGTTTTGCATTACAATTACTCATAAAAATAGAAAATGAAAAGAAAATGAAAACAAAAAACTGAAAACAAAGTAAATAGGCCCTTAAGTAGGTTAAAAAATTGCATTTTCATTTTTATTATGAAAAACATCATATTCTTCAAGTGCATTATACACAAACTATACAAAAATTGTTACAACTTTAAAAGTATAAAAAATTATATAAATAGAGCTAGAAACTTCAAAGTGAATAAGACATTGTTTTCAAAAAGCTTCAAATAATTTACATAATTAAAAAAATTGTGTTTTCATTTTTATATCGAAAAAACTTTTGCAATTTTAAAACGAATAAATAATTATGAAAATTGAGATAGAAACTTCAAAGTGAATAATGCATTATTTTCAGAAAGTTTCAAATAATTTACATAATTTAAAAACACCTTATAATTTTTTATATGGAAAAATGTCATATTTTTCAAATATACAGTGCATGATCTCGAAAAAAATATATTGCAATTTTTAAAATCTTAAAAATTATATAAATTGAGTTAGAAACTTCAAAGTGTATAATGCATGATCTCTAAAAAACCTATACCTATTTTAAAAATATTAAAGATTATGTAAAGTGAGTTAGAAACTTTAAATGAATAATAAATAGTTTTAAGAAAGAATCAAATAATTTAGGTAATTGTAAATCGTGTTGACATTTTTATTTAGAAAAACAACCTATTTTTCAAGTATGTGTCTAAAAAACCTTTTGCAACTTTCAAAATATAAAAAACAATTATGTAAAATAAGCTAGAAAATTCAAAATGAATAAGACATTATTTTTAAAAAGCTTTAAATAAGTTAGTTTATTTTAAAATCACATTATAATTTTTATTTCAAACAATACTATATTCTTCAAGTGCATAGTAGACGATCTCTAAAAAAAACTAATACAATTTTAAATATATAAAAAATTATGTAAATTGATCTAGAAACTTCAAAGTAAATAAGACATTGTTTTAAAAAAGAATCAAATAATTTATGTAATTTGAATATCACATTTTAATTTTTTTTCGAAAAGCATCATATTTTTCAAGTGTATAATGCATGATCTAAAAAAAATAGTTGCAACTTTAAAAGTGAATAACACATTGTTTTTGAAAAGCTTCAAATAATTAATGTAATTTAAAAATCGCATTTTGATTTTTATTTTGAAAAATACCACAATCTTCAAAAGTAAAGTACACGATGACTAAAAAATCTGTTGTAATATTAACGATAAGAAAATTTTTGTAAATTAAGTTAGAAACTTCAAATTGAATAATTCATTATTTTTTAGAAAGCATCAAAGTTTGTAGGTAATTTAAAAATCGCGTTTATATTTTTATTCGAAAAACACCATATTCTTCAGGTGTATAGTACACAATCTCTAAAAACATTGTTGCAACTTTAAAAATATAAAACAATTATGTAAATTCAACTAGAAAATTCAAATTGAAAACGATATTATTTTCAAAATGTTTCAAATAATTTAAGTCATTAAAAAACCGCGTTTTAATTTTTATTTTAAAAAATACCATATTATTCGGGAGTATAAAATACATGATCTCTAAAAGAACTATTATAATTTTAAAAATATAAAAAATTATGTAAATTGACTTAGAAACTTCATAGTTAATAATACATTGTTTTTAGAAAGCTTTAAATAATTTAGGTAATTTAAAAAATTCCTATTTATTTTTATTTCGAGAAATGCTTTGTATAGTGCACAATCTCTAAAAAACTATTGAACTGTTTAAAAATTTAAAAATTATATAAATTGAGTTAAAAAATTCAAAGTGAACAATGCATTGGTTTTGGAAAGCATCAAATAATTTAGGTAATTCAAAAATTTTGTTTACATTTTTATTTCCAAAAACATCATATTCATCTGGTGTATAGTACACGATCTCTAAAAAAACTGTTGCAACTTTAAAAATATAAAAAATATTATGTAAATTGGACTAGAAAAATCTAAGTGATTGTTTTCAAAAATTTTGAAATAATTTAAGTAATCTAAAAATTGTATTTTTCTTTTTATTTCAAAAAACACTATATTTTTTAAGTGTACAGTACACGATCTCTAAAAAAAATTGTTGCAAATTAAAAAATGTACAAAATTTTGTAAATTGATTTAGAAATTTCAAAATGAATAACAAAATATTTTTAGAAAGCTTCAAATAATTTAAGTAATTTAAAAATTGCAATTTCATTTTTATTTCAAAAAACACTTTATCCTTTAAGTGTATAGTGCATGATCTCTGATGAAAATGTTGCGATTTTCAAAAGATAAAAAGTTACAAAATTTGAATTAGAAATTTCAAAGTGAATAATACATTATTTTCAGAAAGCTTTAAATAATTTAAGAAATTTAAAAACACTCTATTTATTTTATTTCAAAAATTAACCTATTCTTTAAATGTATTGTACACGATTTCTAAAAAATTTGTTGCAATTTTAAATTAAAATTATAAAAATAAGTAAATTGAGATTTAAACTTGAAAGTGAATTCAAAGCTTTAAATAATTTAGGTAATTTAAAAAAACCTATTCATTTTTATTTCTAAAATAATATATTCTTCAAGTGTACAAGATCTCTTAAAAAACTTGTTGCAACTTAAAAAATATAAAAAAAATTATGTAAATTGAGTTTGAAACTTCAAAGCGAATAATACATTATTTTCAAAAAAAGCTTCAAATGATTTGAGTAATTTAGAAATCACGTTTTATTTTTTAGAAAAAACATCATATTCTTCAAATGTATATAATACATGATCTCTAAAAAAACTTTTCAATTTTGAAAATATGAAAAATTATGTTAATTGAGTTAGAGAATTCAAAGTGAACACGACATTATTTTTAGAAATCTTGAAAAAATATAGTTAATTTAGAAACACCCAATTCATTTTTATTTCAAAAAACATTATATTCTTCAAGTGTATAATACACGATCTCTAAAAGAGTTGTTGCAATTTGAAAAATATAAATGTTTCGTAAGGTGAGTTAGAAACTTCAAAATGAATAATACATTGTTTTTAGAAAAATCCGAATGATTTAAGTAATTTAAAATTTGAATTTTTATTTTCATTTTGAAAAATACCGTATTCTTCAAATGTATTGTGCACGATCTTTAAAAAATATTGCAATTTCAAAATCATAAAAAAATATGTAAATTGAGCTTGAAAATTGAAAGTGGATAACGCATTTTTTTAAGAAAGTTTCATTTAATTTAGATAATTTAAAAACTTCCTATTCATTTTTATTTCGAAAAACACCGGCCCTATTCTTCAAGTGTATTGTACACAATCTCTAAAAAAATTATTGTAATTTTAAAAATTAAAAAAATTATATAAATTGAGCTTTAAACTTCAAAGTGAATAACATATTGTTTAAAGAAAGCTTCAAATAATTAAGGTTATTCAAAAACACCCTATTCATTTACCTTCGAAAAACACTCTATTCTAAGTGTATATAGTACACAATCTTTAAAAAATCAATTTCAATTTTAAAATTATATTAATTAAGTGATAAAATTCAAAGTAAATAATACATTATTTACAGAAAACATAAAATAATTTAGGTAATTTTAAAACACCATATTCATTTTTATATCTAAAAACACCATATTCTTCAAATGTATTGTAAACTATCTCTAAAAAAATTGTTGCAGTTTTAAAAATATAAAAATTATGTAAATTGAGCTTGAAAATTCAAAGTAAATACTACATTATTTTAAGAAAATTTATAATAATTTAGGTAATTTTAAAACACCCTATTAATTTTTATTTCAAAAAATATCTTATTCTTCAAGTTTATTGTACACGATATTTAAAAAAACTGATACAATCTTAAACATATTAAAAATTATTAAAATTAAATTAGAAATTCAAAAATAAATAATATATTATTTTCAGAAAGCATCAAATAATTTAAATAATTTAAAATCATTTTTCATTTTATTTCGAAAACACTATTTTTCAAGTGCGTAGTACAACATCTCTAAAAAAATTGTTTCATTTTTTAAAATATAAAAAATCATGTAAATTGAGCTTGAAACTTCAAAGTGAATAAGACATTATTATCAAAAAACTTCAAATAATTTAGATAATTTAAAAATTATGTGTACATTTTTATTTAGAAACATACCATATTCATCAATTGTATACTATACTCTAAAAAAACTAGTTCAGTATCGAAAATATAAAAAATTATATAAATTGTGTTAGAAACTTCAAAGTGAACAATATATTATTTTTACAAAGCTTCAAATAATTTAAGTAATTTAAAAACATCATGTTCATTTTTATTTTAAAAACACCATATTCTTCAAGTGTATAATACATGGTTTCTAAAAATGTTGTTGTAATTTTAAAAGTATAAAAAGTTATATAAGGTGAGTTAGAAACTTCAAAATGAATAATACATTATTTTTAGAAAGCTTCAAATAATCTAGGTAATTTAAAAATTGCGTTTTTATTTTTATTTTGAAAAATGTCATATTCTTCAAATGTATTGTCCAAAAACTCTAAAAACAACATTTGCAGTTTCAAAAATACAAAAAAATTTGTAAGTTAAGCTTGAAACTTCAAAATGAATAATACATTATTTAAATAAAGCTTTCAATAATTTAAGTAATTTAAAAACACGCTATTCATTTTTATTTCGAAAAACAACCTATTCTTCAAATGTATATAGTATGAGATCTTTAAAAAATCTGTTTCTGTTTTAAAATATTAAAAATGATGTAAATTAAGTGAGAAATTTCAAAATGAATAATACATTATTTTGAAAAGGCATCAAATAATTTAGGTAATTTAAAAACACAAAATTTATTTTTATTTCGAAAAATACCCTATTATTCAAATGTATTGTACACGATCTATAGAACAATTATTTCAATTTTTAAAAAAATAAAAAAAAATGTCAATTGAACTTGAAACTTCAAAGTGGATAATAAATTATTTTTAAAAAAATTCAAAATAAAATTAGGTAATTTTAAGATATCATATTAATTTCTATTTCAGAAAACGTTCAATTCTTCAAATGTACTCCCTCCGTTTCTTTTTTTGTCTTCTAAGAATAAATCACACATATTAAGGAAATTGATTAATGTTCTTGTTGTTGTCAAAATTATGAGGTAATTCTCTTTTATACCCTTGTTGAAACTTTAAAACCATTAACTATTTATTATTTGATAAATGTACATGATAATAAATGAAAAATGGTATAATAGGAAAAGAAGCTATAAGTGCTCTCTTGACTTCCTAAAAAGACACATAAAAAGGAACAATTTTTTTTTAAAATGGAGACACATAAAAAGGAACAGAGGGAGTATATAGTACACGATCTCTAAAAAACTATTTTAATTTTAAAATATTAAAAAATAGGTAAATTGAGTTAGATACCTCAAAGTGAATAATATATTATTTTTAGAAAACATCAAATAATTTAGTTGGTTTAAAAATTGTTTTTTTTTATTTCAAAAAATAATTTATTCTTCAAGTTCATAGTATACAATCTCTAAGAAGACTATTTTAATTTTTAAAATATTAAAAACTGTGTAAATTAAGCTATAAATTTCAAAGTGAATAAGACATTGTTTTTAAAAAATTTCAAATAATTTAGGTAATTTAAAAATTGTATTTCTATTTCTATTTCGAAAAACACTATATTCTTCAAATTATGTAAATTGTGTTAGAAATTTTAATGTGAAAAATACACGGTTTACAAAAAGCTTTAAATAATTTAAGTAATTTAAAAACACCTATTTTTGTTTCAAAAAACACCTTATTCTTTAAGTGTATAGTGCATGATCTCTAAACAAAAGTTGCAATTTTAAAAAGATAAAAATTATGTAAATTGATCTAAAAACTTCAAATTGAATGATAGATTTTTTTTAAAAAAAAAACTTCAAATAATTAAAGTAATTTTAAAAAATTGTTTTTATTTTTATTTCAAAAAACGCAAAATTCTTCAAGTGTATAGTACACATTTTTTAAAAAAAATTTGCAATTTAAAAAATATAAAAAGTAATGTAATTTGAGTTAAAATCTTCAAAATAAATAATACATTATTTTCATACAGCCTCAAATAATTTAGGTAATTTCAAAATACATATTCATTTTTATGTCAAAAAACACCCTATTTTTAAGGATATAAAATTATTAACAATTTAAAAATATAAAAATTATGTAAGTTGAGCTAGAAGCTTTAAAGTAAATAATACATTATTTTTAAAAAACTTCAAACAATTTAGGTCATTTTTAAAACATTTTTTTCCCAAAAATGCCATATTCTTTTGGTGTACGTACCCGATCTCTAAAATTATTGTGCAATTTTAAAAATATAAAAATTATGTAAATTGAGCTAGAAACTTCAAAATGAATAATATATTATTTTTTTTAAAAAAACTTCAAATAATTTAAGTAATGTAAAAAAACACCGATTGTTTTTTTAAATCAAAACATCATATTCTTCAAGCGTATAGTACATGATTTATTCTTTCTTGTAGATTGAAGAATACATTGTTTGAAAAAAATATTCTTAAAAAATTGTTGCAATTTAAAAATAATAAAAATTATGTAAATTGACCTAGAAACTTCAATGTATATGTAGTACATTATTTTCAAAAAAAAAAAGTTAAATAATTTAAGTAATTTAAAAAAGACGCTTTCATTTTTAAAATCAAAACATCATATTCTTCAAGTGTATAATATATGATTTTTCTTGTAGATTGAATAATATGCAATTTTAAAAAATTCTTAAAAAATTGTTACAATTTTTAAAATGTGAAAAATATGTAAATTGACCTAAAAATTTTTTAAGTTTATATCACTTTATTTTTCAAAAAAATTCAAATAATTTAAAAAACACTTCAATTTTTAAATTAACACATAATATTTTTTAAGTGTATAATATATGATTTTTTCTTTTAAATTGAAGAATACATCGTTCTAAAAAATTTCTAAAAAAATTAGTACAATATAAAAAATATAAAAATTATATAAATTAACCTATAAATTTGGAGTGTCACAACTCTTTAAAGTCAAAGCATTTTAGTATTTATTTTTTTGATGTATTTGTAAATTTTGGGTGGGGTAGCTAGTTGTTTGCCACCGCATGGGGCGGAGAGTGGGGAATTGGACATTTCCCTTCCAAGTTCCAATAGCTACAAGCCTACAAATACATAATTTAATTATTTAATTTTGTTAACCTAAACTTTATTTGTTTTTTTTTGGGTAAAGATTTGTAAACTAAATTAATGACACTTTATTTTTATGTTTTTTGGGTAAAGATTTGTAAACATTAAAGAATCTCTCTCGAGAGGTTGTACAATTGCTGATTTACGGGCATTATGTCCCCTTGTCTTAAAGCCTTAGACCTGACGTGGCTTTGGTATACTTCCATATGTCCTTGTTAATATTAATAGTACACCAAAAAAATATACCCTTGTCAATTTGCCTGTAAAAAATTATTTTGATAATTAAGTAAACAAGTGTTTAAGTAATTTTATAATTTCATTTCATTCAATAAGCCCTTTTATTAGTAAAGTCTAGCTAAATTCTATCAAAATCCTACTTATATGTGCAAGTTATTACTCAACTATCCACTCGAAATGATCTGGTGTATGGAACTTTTTCTTTTCTTTTCTTTTTTTTTTGATAAAATGGTGTATGGAACTTTAGTTCACAGTATGGTTATACTATAGGGTAAATTGCAATAAATCCTCTCGAGGTTTTGGGAAATTGCACTCCACCCCAAACTTTATTAAAATTAGCACTTCACCCCATTTCTTTAACCATTGACGGTTAATTATTTACCTAGCTAACGTTTCTGTCCTTCCCATCTGTCACATCTACATGTCTATTTGTTAATTTTAAAAACTATTTTTAAGGCTGATGTAACAAACTAATGAGGCAAAAACGTTTGTTAACTGCTATACTATTGACATTTTTGTCATGCCAGTTTATCACATATGCAAGTTCTGGACCCTTCATTAACATTAAAAATTATTTTTAATGCTTATGTGATAAATTGACGAGTCAAAAATATTAGTTAAGTGACCAAAATAGAATAATATACTAATTTTGATGAAGTTTGGAGTCGAGTACAATTTTTCCAAAGGGTTATTGCAATTTACTCAATAGTATAATATATGGCTAGAATTATATAAGTTATTGTACTAAACACATGCTGTCATTCATCACGAATTATGACGTAATAGTAGGTCACTTTCTCTCATAATTATAATGATAGATCTTCAAATTTTAAGCAACGTGTACAAGAGTACATTATAAAAATTAAATGGAGTAATAACAATCATTGTACCACTAATTTTTTTTATTGGATAAATTACAAATAAATTACAATCTTTACAAAAAAGAATGAATTTCTTCATGTTAAAAATAAATATAATTTATTATATTAATAATTTTGTGTTCATCTCTCTCTTCATATTAAATGTAAAAATCCTTAAAAACATTAATAAAAAGAAAAATATACAAGAAAACATCAATATACTAAATCATATTAATTTTAAGTACGAGTGAATCCTATCTCACGAAACAAAATAAAATTTTGCCAAATGGCATTGCCACCTGCGGCATTGTAAATGCACACAGCAAATTGATGACATAAGCAATGGAGTCATTATCCGTCATCAAACCAATCGATATGGTAGCACATTTATGAAGTATGAACACATCAGCTACTATTATCTTTTTAGATCTTATCTGTTCCCATAAGAATTTGGATCTAACAAAGCAAACAAAACCTTTTGAGGTGCAAAGTGTGCAAAATTCATACAGTCTTGCCGTAATTTCTTATTACTTTTCAATTTTTTAAAGCTTAGTACACTCTCTTAACTCTTTGATTTTTGTTTAAAAGTCACTTTAATAAGTAAGACTAAAAAATAATTAGTACTTAATTTATTAAAATATCTTCATTTTATTAAATAGCCTTCTATAAAATATACACGTGACTTAGGAAAAGAATTAAAATATTCTGTAAGTTGATCGGACGATCGAGAAATATTATTTTGAGTAGCAAATCTTTCATTCGAATTCCTATAAATATATTTTAGACTGTAAAAAAACGACATACCAAAATCCATTCCTACTTTAATTTTCTACTATATACTATTTTGATGTACGGCAAGAAAAAGAAAAATGTTTTGTTGACATCCAAAAAACTTACATCTCTCACACCCATAAAAATTGGGGAAATAAAAAATACTAAAGAAGTCAAAAAATAAAAAAATAATAAGAATATAAAGTTAATATATAATTTTTTAGTGTCAAAAATACAACCGTCCGTCAAAAACGGATTAGCCAAAAATGGATTAGCATTAGAGAAGGAAGGTCGGCTAGGAGGGGAAACGCATGTGAGGCCCACGTGACAATGAGGTGAGGAGTGGACAAATAAATCCACAGAATTTGGCCAAATCCCTTAAGAGTAGCGTGTGCATCACGTTAATATCTCTCTTTTCCCACTTCCACTTGTCTTTTAATTACACAAACTCATTAAAAAAAAGTGAAAAAAGTCCTTTGCCAAATTTGCCCCTTCTCACCTCTTGGCTTCCTGGTTCCTATCCCCACACAAGAATCCATCCAAAAGGGTAATATTGTCGTTTTAAATTAATCAGACATCATTGATAACTGTCCCACCTCAATAGATAGGGTGGCAACCTGGAAACATCCATTTATTTTATGTAATGAAGAAAATACTAATAAAAAAGGAAACAACCAAAGTTGACTTTGACCATTTTACCCACCAATATAGTTCAGCACCCATCTTTGACCAAGCATGGCATCTAATTAAATGCAAATTTGTCACATATGTCACATATGTCCAATTCTCATAAAATAATTGACCATATGTTACCGAAGAATACGGAATGTGTGAATTAAAAAAGAAAAAAAAAATGATCAACAAGTACACATTTCTTGTGAAATTTTACTATTTTTCTTGTGAACAATAGTGAAGACATGAAAAAATTAATCAAAATCTTACAAAAGATTAATGTGGGGCTCTCCTGCCAACTAAAGCCCCAAAGTAATCAAAAAATTTCACCACCAACATGTGTAGCATTACAACAGTTATGAAATATACTATATATACTATACCAATCCTATGGCTGTATAGAAATTTACAACAAAAACAAACTAAAAAATGCAATAAATGGAATAATGAAACCTTATTTATATTTGTCAACAAATCCTCCCCCTTCCACTTTCCATGCCATGTTATGTTTGCATTTCCAATTGACGTTTTCATTTTTTATTTTCACAAATAATTACAAAACTATCACCTAATTTTTAATTTGTTTCTCATTTATTGAAATTTGTACCAAAGACAACACTAGAAAGAAGAATAATCATCATATTTCAAATTGTTTCTAGTGTTTCTGATATAAATTTCAAGAAATAGAAAACAAATTAAAAATCAAATAACAGTTTTATAATTATTTACCAAAATAAAGAATAAAAACAAAACCAAACATGCCCTTAAAAATTTCAAACCTTGCATGCATAGCCACCCAAAAAATGGAATTCCATTTCAGCAAAGCAAGGATTCAAAGAACATGTCACTATCTCTGGGCTCCTCCTTAGCTCTGGAGGAAAAAACATTATCATTAGATAACTGTTGTTGTTGTTGTTGCTGCTGCTGCTGATTGTTGTTCATGTAATTAGAAGACCCCATTGGATTATTCCCAAACCCAGAGAATCCAAAACTTCCTTGGCTCTGAAGCATTTCTAGAGTGAAGGGATTTTGCCCATTTTGCCCTTCTGATCTTAAACCCTGAACATTGTTATTGTTAGTGTTGTTGTGGTGTGTCACTACTGAGGGCCTTATGGCATTACTATTTGGGTTTAAGGTGTTGTTTGGAATTGGTCTATTCACAGAATGGCTTCCACTGCCACGCGCCGCCGGCACATCATGGTTGTGCTTTCCCTCATAGGTTGTGATCACTGCCCTTAGGTCATGTGAGGCTCTTTCCACGTGCTTCCTCACTGGACACCCTGGGTGTGTACACTTGTAGTAGCTCCTAAATGTCACAATTTGAACACAATGTCAGATTAAAACTATTTTGGAGGAGTACTGTTTGTGTTTTTTTTCTGATTCATATGCATGCATGAGGAAAATCAAAGTTGCCAAATTTGACCAAGAAGTTTTGGACATGGCAAAGGGAAAGTGGTACAAGTGTGTGGGATGCTGTAGAATTTGGACCGAAATAGTAGCCATTATGGTATTGTGCCTAAAAAGGTAGATAAAAAATATAGCATGCATCATGCAGTTATAATGTTTGTACCAATTAGGAATTGCATATTATTGGTAGCAAGATTTTTAAATTGCCGTGGTTAAATGCATATCAATGAGGACTGTAGTCACAGTTTGATGTAATTTTAGTAACCGTTACAACCATAATAGTCCGACATGATATAGAGGATCAGACAGTAATTTAAAAGCTTGATTAGTATTATGAAACATAATGAGAGTGAGTGAGGTACTTGGTGATGGGATTCTCAAACAATGATTTCTTTTTAGAACTTCAAAGTAGAACAACTTTCAAAAAGTGAGTGTTTTTTTTACCTTGGATTTGGATTTCCCTTGACTACTTTTTGCCCATATTTCCTCCATCTGTATCCATCATCTAAGATATCAATGTCACTGGTTGTTTGAACAACAACTCTGGGTTCTCTCACTGTTCTACTTCCAGGTGCTGATATACCCTCATTTTCACCTTCAATTTTCCTGTAAAATGATGGGGAAAAAAAATTAACAATGGAATAAACCACAAATAACAATAACAAAAATAATACAAACAAAGGCCACGCAGTCAACTAAGTATGTATTTGGTTTTATGTTTCCATGAAACAGATATGGATATCCTTTCCAACACAACTACAATTAACCTGCACGTTGAGCTTAAATTAATGTGAAACCAAACACACAAATGATGTAAATATGAATCTATTTTAACACAATTAAAATTTTTAAATCCATGTTTAGCATATCTTGATGTGAAATCAAACACACAGTAAGGAACTGCAATTATGATGCAAAGAGATGAAACAAAAACTCACCATCTTTTAGCTTCAGGTTCATCATCATCATATTCATCTCCACCTGATCTACACTTCTGTGAAGTCTGTTCAAAATCATCATCCCCTATTGAAATTGAAGAGTTCTCAGGGGTGGCAACAGAATCCATCTGTCCACTACCATGAGTGGCATATGATTGATCAGGCATATCCATGTTCACATGATTTGAATTAGGGATTGGAAGAGAAGAGGAAGATGATGAGTTTCTCCTTGTATTCTGAGGCTTAGGATGATTATGAGTACCCTTGTAAACTATCTCAGTAATTTGTCCATCTAAAGACCTCTCAACCTTCTTCTTTGTAGGACAATTTGGGTATGTGCATTTATAGTAACTTCTTGGATTTTCACTTCCTTTCACTTGTTTTTGTCCATATTTCCTCCAGTTATATCCATCATCTGATCTTCTACTTAAGGATTGAGCTTGTGGCTGGTAATTATTACCATAATCTGATTGAAATCCATTATTATGGTTTGTTTGGACACTAGCAATCTCAGGGGAAAAACTCTGCATTGAAGAAGAGTTTTCAGTTATCATCATATTGCTCTTTCCTGAAGAGAAACTGTCCTGTTTTGTTGCTTCCTGAAAATTCCATGGCTGTTGTTGCTGTTATAATAAAGGTTTGAATTGAACAAATTAGAGAAGAGAAAAAACACAGGATTTGCTTAAATGAGTTTATGTTTATGCATAGAAAATTTGTCACATACTGTTTGAACATTTGAAGATTGATATGTTGCTGTGGAGGAGGTTGCAGGAGGTCCAGGTTGAGTTTGAAATGAGAAATTTGAAAAGCTTTTGTCTTCTTCCTTGATCACTTGCTGGTTGTTCCCTGAATTGTTCTTCCAATTTAGGCTCTGAGCAACAAATGCTCCAGTTGTTGGAGATGGCAAAATCTGTATTTGAAAAAATTAAAAAAACAAATCAGAAAACCAAAAAACAATACAAATTACAAAACAGAAAACATAAAACAAGATTGAGTTTCTCTTCTTATCTGATCATCTACCGTTTACCCCCAATTTAACAGGTGAAGAACAAACAAAACTCAACATAAAAGCAAAGCATGCTCAAACTTCAAACTAACAATTCAATTTATTTTACAGAAATAATCGGAGTATTCAAACTTCAAACTAACGATTTAACTTATTTTATAGAAATAATCATTTTTCTTTTACGTTTCAAAATTCAGACAAAAAAGACAAAAGTTTCACTTCTCCCTTCGATCAAACCCTTGTCAAACAAGAGAAGCAAGAAGGAGAGAGAGGGAGAGAAGCACGTGAAACTCACGTGAGAAGAGTTGAGGAGAACCGGAGAGTCGAGAAGTTCAGCGGGGCTCAAACCAGGAGGAATAGCAAAATAAGAAGAGGGAGAAACAGGGGGAGGAGAGAGAGGGAGAGAAGGAGGAGGAATAGACTTGAATTTAGGAACACCGGAAGCAGTTCTGTCAGCCACACGATCGGAAAATCCGCGAGATTTGTTGTGATTGTCTTGTGTGGGAGAAGCGAGAAGTTCAGAGAAGGAAGTGGTCATGAATGGATGCGTAGAGAAGGTGAAGTTGGAGAAGGAGTTGGAAGAAGTGGTGGTGTCTATGGTACCAGAAGAAGATGCCATAAGAATAAGAAATTGAGGAGTGAAGAGAGAGAAAAAGCTTTGAAATGGAGTAATGAAAGGGTTTAATATAAAGAAGGTGAGAGAAGAGGAAGAAGAACAAGAAGGAGGATATACGTGACGCACAAGGCTTTGGTTTCTATTGGGGGACGATATTTCTGAGAAGCTAACAAATTAGGATGGATGCTTTGACCGTTGAAAATTTGCCACCGTGTACAATTTTTTTTTTTCAATTTTCTAACGTGAGTAATGTTAGACAAAATTAAATATGAAAATATTTTATTAAAAAATATAGTATTTTTTTTTATTCGTTTAGAAAGACAAAATATTTGTGTTTCTATTTATTTGTTCATTTATCTTTTTATCTTTTTAATGTAATATTAATTGTACTTTTATTAATTTTATCTTTATGTTTAATTGGACGTTAATCAATGTTTTACTATCCAATCAATTTTCCACTTTACCCTTTGTCATTCAAGAGGTTCTTAAGTTCTTGACTTTATCTTCTTTTTTTTTATGAAGAAAAGTTTAGTTAAGTGGCAGGCCTACCCCGTCCAAGACCAGGGCATACCACTAACCTCAGCGAGGATTTATAGTGGAATTTACATATCGCCTACCAACGGGAGCTAAATTCAACAAGATGAGACTTGAACCCATAACCTCGAAGTCATGGGCCTAAGCACACACCATCTGGGCCGACCCCCCGTTGGCTCTTGACTTTATCTTCTATCATTCAGAATAGTTCTTATTGTTTTAGTAAGTAAAAAAAAAACGTGTTTTGATCCATAAATGACAAATCAAATCGTCTCGCGGCAACTTGACGACAAATCTAGACGAAAATTTGCGGAAATTAAAAATGGTGTAGCTTATAAAGTAGACTATCTTTTTGCTTATTTGTATAAATTATTGACATTTTAAATGAAGGAAGACACACTCAAAAAATATTTTAAATGACAAAAGATAAAATCAGTAACGATTTTATTTAATTTTATTAATTAAATATTATTTTAAATGATGGTTACAGAGTCTAAACTATTTTAGTTATTTATTTTTAAATGCTTTCTAAGAATATAGTAGATAATTAAAATGAGTTTTAATTTAGTTTTTAGAAAAAAAATTTATATACACCATCAAAATTAAAATTTCTGTGTTCGTATATTTAAAAACTATGTTAGACTTTATTGATTTATATGAAAATTTGGTGATATTTTAAGAGTTTAATTTTGGTCAAAGCTCGTGGGTTTGACTGGATGGCGGCTCCTGTCATGGCACTGGGATATGCTATGCTTCTTTCGTTGTTGTGTGTTTTTGGAAATTGCAATATGCAAATTTAGAAACTGCAATAGCCTTTCTCTTTTGCTATTGGAATTGGAAGCTAAAACCATTTCCCGTTGTAGTGCCACAAATTGAGACACTATCCTTCCTCTGTTTTATTATTAAAATTA
Source organism: Cyamopsis tetragonoloba (assembly GCA_037177725.1). Classification (NCBI taxonomy): domain Eukaryota; kingdom Viridiplantae; phylum Streptophyta; class Magnoliopsida; order Fabales; family Fabaceae; genus Cyamopsis; species Cyamopsis tetragonoloba. Next base: position 69,529,392 of record CM074119.1, read on the forward strand.
GTTTAGATTTTAATAAAATGAGAAGTTAAAAATATATTAATAAAAATAATTTAATAGAAATAAAAATTTGTAATTTTAATTAAAAATAATTTTGATTAAATTTAAATCTTAAAGAATCAGACTTTTAGTACTATTACTATTTAAATAGAATAGTATTTTTTTTTCTTTTTTCATAGTATCTATTGAATGACTAATTTTCTTTTTGAAATTGAGTTTGCATGTAACAGATGTAGCTTTATTATCACCGGCAGAAGATCGAACTAAGATCAAACTTCTATACATATAATTAACAGATGAATTGAATTGAATAATTATAAGTTCTCTTACTAGATGTGTATATAAATCGGTTAATATGCTACTACTCTCTTTGTTTTATAATACCTATCATTTTAGGCATTTTAAATTTTTTTATAAATTACTTGTTGCTTTACAATTCTAATTCTAGTGATAGTATTAAACTATTAATTACTTTTTTTTCACTATATCCTTAAAAGAGAAAGTTAATATTGAGTACGAAGAAAGAAGATAATGTTCATATTTAAAAATGAAAGAGAAATTTAATTATAAAAGAAAAATGGTACTATATTAAAAAATTAAATAGTTTACTCATTCTGTTTCAAAGTAATTGTCTTTTTAGCCTTCTAATTTTTCTTTTTTAAAAATTAGTTGTCACTTTAGAATTCCAACATTAGTATTAATTATTCTTTTTTAATTTTTTCCTCAACAATTTTAAAAACTACTATATCTAAAATAGTGACTTTTGGTGTTTCCATCACTTGGAGGAAGTGAAAAGTTTATATGGAAAGTGTGTGAATAAGTTATGGTTGATGAATGAAGAGAAAGAGAGAGTTAGGGTCTCATTAGTTTTTATGAGTGAGAATAAGTGGAAGGATAATTAATGGGAGAAAAAATATTTATATAAGGGTACAATAAGAAATTAGGTAATTATTTTTATAAAATCAAGAGTGTTAAATGTTTTTTAAATTGATGTGTCAAAATCTTAAATAACAAGTATCGTAGAACGGAAAGAGCATTAGTTTTGGGAAATATTTAATGACTTTTATAACTTTACATGTGTATTAGTTTTTTATTTAATATCTATTTAATAATGTTGTAAATGATAATCATAATTTTCGCATAGATTCATTGAATTCTTAGTTCATCAAAATGTGTGGTTCCATAAATATAGAAAAAGGTGTTGAACTAATTCATGAAACTTGAATAAAGAGATGAAATTTTTATCAAAATGTCTTGAAGATGTAGAGTAATTAATTCCAAATAGAAGAATTTAGTCACAATCTCTACAAAAAGTTTTTGGGAAGAGAGGAGTAATATATCACCTCGTGAGAAGAAGGGAGTTATATGTGGAGAGAAGACCTTTTTTGTTGGAGATGACTATGTGGGAGATTTATGTGATCGTGAGGAAAATCAATATTTATCTAGAAATTTATATATAATTATTGTTATCACGGTTGAGATAGTGAAAATCTTAATAAGACAATTTCATAGATATAAACAAAATTTGTCAAATCACGTTAAATTTGCTTGAAATTTCCTCTGTGTTGTATGTGTTTTTTTGTATTTATATGGGTACTTTCTGTAATCTTTTGTCCTTGAATTGTGTTTGCGTGTGCAGAAAATTTTTTTCGGACAAATAATGTATAATAAAAGAATGACAATATCTATTGTCATTCTATTTTTATTTATTAACACTTTAAATAAATTATTTTAATAGTATTTATTTTTTATTTCTATTAGTTAAAATGAGTGTTTTTAATTAAAAAAATAAAAAAATTACAATAAACAAAAGTAAAAGTAAAGTGACAATAATCTCTCTCTAAAAGAATAAAATAAAAGATATATCATTATTTTATTATTTACGTATACTATCTTTTAGATATTGTTAACGTTTTATAAAGTAAGATTCATATAAGTTTCAAAGAGTATTTAATAATTTTTCTGTTTACACTTTTATAATTAACGAGTTTTTTAAAATGATAGTGAAATATAATTAATGTTTTAAAGAAAGAGAATAATTATAGATTTGGAAGATTGTAAATTTTGTTTTTGAAATTTTAATATATTAATTAATGTTTTTTTAATAACCGCAATTATCCGTATAAGGTCTTATAATATAAAACAGATGAAGTAGTACACATATAATCATCAAATTTATCTAAAAAAAAATATTTTTTCAACTATACCTTTAAATAAATATTTCAATTCGATTAATAATTTTTTTTCTCTATACTAATCATGTAGTTCAGTTGGTGAGAGTATATGTAGGTATGAGATTCGATCTGTACTACTTTTTTTATATAAAACATAACTTTTTCTCTCTCTTATTTTATTATCTTTTTCTCTTTTCATTATTAATTAAATATTTAAAAATGATAGAAAGAATAAAAATAAAACTTATTCATAATAAATTAATAAGTTTTGGGTCTTTCAAAAACTCTTTTATTATATTTAATCTTTTTAAAAATGCTCTAAACACATTGTTTAACATTTTTTATAACTTATTTAGCAATTTTTTTTTAAAAAAACGTAATTTTTATTTAGGACTGAATAGAGAAAGTTGTATAGTACTGGCAAGTAAATGTCCAAATAAAACTTGTCAGTTTAATTAATAATTATAGTAACATCTAGGAAGCAGTGAACTGTGGGTTACGAGTTCAGTAGAGAAGACTCTGTTTTGATTTCTCAAAACACAAAAAGGTGTCTGCTTTTGGAATTTTGCAGCCATACCCAAACTTCATTCTTCGTTTATAGAGATAAATACTCTTACGTATATTAAAGAGTAGATGTTATAACTTAGTTATAAGCAACATTTGGATAAACAATAGATCGCAGAACCAGCTTTTGCGTGCTTAGATATTTATTTAATTTTTAAAAAAAAACCACCCTTTATTGACTCTTGCCCAATTAATTGTTTAAAATTGTTAAAAGCTTAGCAGTTAAGTGAAATAATTATCAAAGTTTCTTTTAAGAAAACGTGTCACTGATACCCCATCCTTCTAGATGGATCCAGCTATTGAAGCCGAATTCTATTTATATACTAGGAGTACTTCACTTATTCACAAAAAAAGAAAAAAAGAAAAAAGAAAAAAAGAAACTATTATTGGTCATGACTCTTTTCTATTCTTATTGTTCTGATCAAATTTAAAGGCGATCTCCACATGATATCGTCGTTTCTAACAATCTATCTCAACTTCTTATTCAAAAAATATGTCTCAATTATTAGGAATTCCAATTATTGACTGAATTGTTAAATGAAATTAAAATAAAGGTGGTTAGTTAGTATATATATTAGAGATTAGAGATGACAATTAATATATTACACACATATCCCAATTCCAATTACTGATTCCCTTCCTTATGAATAGAGTTGCATATACGGATTGGAATTTACAGACGGGTAAATGGGTTGGGCAGACTTGAATCTAAAAAATAGGATTATTTAGATTGTGAACTTAGGCGGGCTTGATCATTTACCCACAGGTTGAACGGATAAAATCCGTGGACTTTGTGGATAAAAATTTTAAATTTTTGTTTGTACTAAAATAAGTAAGTTTGGTCTAATATTTTTGAAAGTTTTCTAACCTTTTTATGCAATTTTTTAAAAGTAAAGTATATAAAGTAAAAAAAAATTATTATACACTTTTTTAAAGTAAAGTTGTAGTGTAAAGCAAAAAAAAAGTAAAAAAATATTCTGAAAAAAAAGGTGTTTTCATAAATTCTGCAAAATTATTATGCACTTCGCGGACTTTGCGGGCGGTCTCGGACGTGACAAAATTAAGTCCATTTATGATGCAGACTTAAGCTAGTTGTCTGTGTAACCCACGAACTTGTGCGGAGCGGTCCTCAACCCCGCGGACCACCCGCATACCCAACTCTACTTTTGATCGCTTGTACAGGATGAGAAGCTTATAATTTACTATAAATCAACCGTGCTTCATCGAATTCACTCCCTATAAAATTAGTTTTTCATTGTAATCTTATAGAGATTAAATTCAAGAGTGATGTATTTTATATGAATCAAAATATATTTTACTTTTTTTTGGGGTAAAAATGAACAGTAGTTATTTTTCTTGTTAAAAGTTTTTATAAAATGCATTACACATAGTGTTATGTTCTTCAGAGATTAGATCTGGATGAGACTAAAGACTAGATCTCATTTGAATGAAAAACAGCACAAAACACTTGAACAAAATTCAACCAGTAATCAGAATTTAAGTGCATTCAAGAACTAGAATCTAAATAAATGTTATGGATGATAAAATTAGTAAAGTGTGTAGTGAATAATTACCCTAGACAGTAAAAATGGTGCTGATAGGAGGAATAGAAGTAATAAGAAAAGTATGAAAATAAATATATTTAGTCGTTAGTATTTTGATAATTAGTATTTTATATTTAGCATTTCAATATTAGTATTTTGATAGTTAGTATTTTATATTTTATATTTAGCATTTCAATATTTATCTTATTTTATGTAATGGGCTAGGCCCAATTAGAATTAAGGTTCTTCTCTCATCCTTTATAAATATGTAGTTTCTATTCATAATTTAAAAAAGAAAATAAAAAATGTTAATTTATTTTCTTTTATCTCTTTTATTTTAGTTATTTTAATATAACTTTAGAGTAATTTCTTGGTAGAAATTATTTCTTCCTATCAGGTGCCCCTTTCTAGATTTTGTTGTGTTTTATTTTTCTTGGTCAAGCTAGATTTCATTGTTTGACCGTTCATGTATGTGAGATGTGGGCCGAGTCCACTGAATTTATCGCCATAAAGTTCGTGTAGCAAGATACAAGAATGGGTCAAATATGAAATATCAATATCAGGGGAATTCCAGACCAAAATAAAAAATAAAAAATAAAGAAATGGGGTATTATTGTTACTCTTACTTATAACTTTTCATTTAAGAGAGAATTGGTGAATGAAGTGACAAAATTAAATTTAAAGTGACAATATCCATTCTCCAATATCAATAGTATTCAAACTTGTGAAGTATAGAACACATAAACACTTGGCACTATCACATCTAGGAGATTCACTAGATTCTAATTTGTAATTGAATGGTGGTAGACATCAAATTTTAATGTAGTACAAGACAAAAAGAAGAGGAAGGTCCACGATTTTTTTCTTTTTATTTATTTATTTATTCTTTAGCGGGGAAGATCACATGCTACTACTCGACCAAAGAAGACAATCATTTTTAGAAACAAAAAAAAAAATTGTAATTTTGTTCGTTTTTGGCTAAACATTCGTGGATGATGCCATGGCATGAAACTGGGCACACGTTCTGAATTAAAATGGGGTTATAATGCAATAAAATGTTTGCATCTGTATTTACTTTGATATCTTTTCCTTTGTTTCTAACAAAGAACACAAATAACAGAGACAACAACAGGGTGTGCGTGTTTTCTAAATTTAGAAAATGAAAATGATCAATCCTGGTTGTAACTTGTAACTTCAAAAGAATTTAGGTGTGAGAACATGATGATAGGCTTTTTATTTTTTATTTTTTTTATTGAGAAAAAACTTATACAGTGAAATACGCATGAAAATGATGTTTTGCATCACCTAAATTCCCTTCTACGCTCACCAGTTTCAATAATAGTAACTCCTTATTCAAATATATATCAAAATATTCCATAACATTATATTTTATAAGTTATTTTAGTCCCTCACAGAATTGGTTATTTTAGTCTATGACTTTTACCATCATCAGTCATTTTAGTCCCTGAAAGTCAAGGACTAAAATGAATGTTCGTATAATTCTGGGACTAAAGTGACCTACAAAATACAAAGTTAAGGACTAAAGTGACTTATCCACACAAAGTGAGGGATTAAAGTAGCTTATCCTTATAAAGTTAAGGATCGAAATGGTACATCACTAAATAATAGAAAATGGTGATCATATATATACACTTATTATTTATGTGTACCATACTTACTTACACCTCCGGTCATAAAAGAAAAAAAACTTAAATAAGTTTTTAATTTCTACAAAATTGATATTTTTTTTTATTTTGACCGTGCAAAATATTTTTTTTCACACCTTAAACTAAACTATTCTCTTATTGTTCTCTAAATTTTCATTGTCAAGATTCGAACATTAGACCTCCTACTTCCAAGCCTTATAACTTAGTACATAATCATTTGAGCTAAAACGCTTGGTCGAAAAACGTTCACACCTGACACTACCATTTAGTATAAGACATCGGAGTAGTGGAATTTGTGAACAGTGATAATACAATTTTTGTTTTCAATAAAAAAATGAATTATATTGTGTCAATTATAATTTGAGATAGAGTCAGTTTAAATCATTTTTAAGAATTAATATATTGTATTTATTATACTTACTCTCTCTTAATTTTTAAATTTACACTTATCTCTTACAAAGGAGTAGGAGTAATAAATTTCAAACCTGTCTTAAAGGAATGAATGCAATAGAATTTCAAATTTTAGAGAAATTTGTATAATTTCAAAAATTAAGAGAGAATAAATATAATAAGTATAAACTTCACAAGAAGTTGATATAATTATCTCATTTTATTAATATTTTAAATTTCCTTAGCATGTATTGAATTGGTTTTCAAAATATTTTTAATCCCAAAAAAATAAAAAGGGATAATTAAACAATTCTTCCGAATGTTAGCAAAATCATGAATCTAAACTTTATTTGTTATTTCTGTAAAACTTTTATTGTGTTTCACTGTTAAGAGAGTTTGAACTTATTTGATAACTGTTTCTGAAAAATAGTTTTGTTTAAAATCAAAAAACTAAAAGATCTATTTAATGGACTAGTTCTTAAAAACTAAAATTTAAAAATATTTAAAACATGTTTCAGTTTTAAATTTTCTAAATTTTACATTGAAAACTCATCTATCTTTCTTTAAAAATTATTCCTAAAAACTGTTTTATAATATAATTTTAAAAATCTAAAAAGTAAAACTAAATCAAACATACCCATACGTAGGAAAAACAGAGGACTCTTACGGGAAAAACTAGTAGGAGGGATTGAGACCATCCAATTTTAAAAATCTCACTATCCCTTTACATGTAATAATCATAAATTTATATACTAAAAAGATCCACTCCCAATAGGAATGGTGCTAATCCCTTCCACCGAAAAACTGGCTTAGAATTCGGTAAAAGCAGTTGCTACATGCATTACCTTTTTCAACATACACCACCCATCTTCGAGAAAACAACTTAAAAGTCATTTTTTTCACTGTAGAAAAATAAGCTTCCAGAAACTAATTTCCAGAATAGATAAAAATTAAAAACCACTCCTGAAATTAGGAGGTGCAAGTAGAAAAAAGGGTGGACAAAGAAACCACTTTTGGTTAAAAAAAAAAACCCAGAAAAGGCCTCTTCCTCACACAATCGGCACTCAACAGATGGCCTTCATCATACCTAAGTCTTTTGGACCCATCCATAATACTTGGAAGGAAACACTATCACTAAAATTAATGAATTATATATCAGATCAATCATCTCAAGAACCTATCTTACAAAGTAAAAAAAAAATGTTTTAATGAGGAAAAAAAACATAAATCACATACAACCAATAGACATTATACCAGCACTATTTCAATGTTCTCATAAATGTAGTTGAGTTCTCACTTCGCGTCTGCTAGTTTCTAATTTCCGGGAAACTTACAACTTATGGAATTAGTTTCTTAAGATTTACACCTGTAAAGTGTGTATAAATCTCTTCAAGTTATACCCCTTTCCACAAATATAGGCAAGAGTTCGAAAACTACTGACTGCTGAAAATCAATTACTTCTTAGCAAAGCTTATAATCATGGGATTCTGAGGGGTGATTTTGAAGCCTTGAAGATGTTGCATGGCCACAGACGATTGCACCTCGTCTTCGTAATCTACAAATGCGATACCTGGCTTTGCTTCAATCAAGCGCACTTCCTTAAAACCTGGGTATTGTTGGAAGAGCATTTCAAGCATCTTGCCAGTAGTTTCATAAGGCAAATTCTCTATGAACAAAATATTGTTAGGAGCAGCTGCTTCTTGAGCACCAGGTCCTTGGCGGAACGAGGCCTGCAGATAATGATTCATAATGATTAGCATTAGTAGTATCACAAAAGAAAAGCACAACACAGCCATCAATATCCTCAGATCCATAGTTAAACTGAAAAAAATATGACACTAATCATTATTTTATTTTGCTCTTCTTTCACGCTCATGAGAACACGAGATGGAAATGTTGATAGCTGCCCAAATATGTTAGGGGAAGGGAGAAATTGCTATATAAGCACTAATTAACTCTTCACAATCAGGAACCTATAGAAACATTGATTAGAGAAACTTACAGTTGGGCCACCATTACTAGCACTGTGTGTTCCATTGGCCACACCAGATTGTTGAGCTTCTTCAGCGCGTCGCTTTCTTTCAGCTGAACAGACAAAATTAGGTCCGTCAGATCAAACAATAAGAAATTAATACCAAGTCACTAAAGTAACAAATATTGATTCTTATGCTGTAAGATCAGATATCGATGATGGAAGCCAGATTTAAGATCCTTAAATTTAAACTATGTACAACTTAACAATATAAACTTCAAAATGTTGAAGTGAAATTGCTCTAATAGAAAGGAAAAACATGGAAATTAAACAAATACAAAAGTTCGTTTACGCTGAAGAAGAGGGATGGGGAGCAGAGAGTGAGCAGATACATGCATTAATTTACTCATTTTCCACACACAAAATTGTAAGTTGGAAAACCATCATCCATGAAAGAATTTTGGAAATCTTTAAAAAGAGTAAAGACGTAAGCAGCAATAGAGAATTCATGTAAAGGTCATGCATAAAGTAAAATAATTCATTCAGATTTAAAAACACGATATAGTTTAACAGTATTACAGTAAACAATATTCTTACAACAGAAAATTTTAATCACATCATATTTAGGCAAAAGAAATCCAAGGATGTTAGGTTTGCTAAAGATCCCAGCCAGAGAAACATATATGCCTCAGAAAACTTTATCAGCTGTATTCAAGGACAGCAACAAAGGACCAAAGGCCACAGTATAAACACTTGCATAATTTCAACTTTCTTAAACATTTTTTTTTCAGTTTTATAAGTTCCATACAGAGAAAGCTGCATAGCAGATGCCTCTATTCTGTTCTTTATTGTATTATAGTCAAATACAATAAATTAAAATGTTACAGTCCTGTTATAACTTATATGTGAGGGTTCAGCCATTTCAAACCAACATAACCACTTGGACATATGACGAGGGCACATACAACATTCAAGAGTTCTAAGATCTAACATATGGATTCAAAAACAACGAATACTGTGCTTTGAAAGGTAACAACAAAGGACTATTGTTCACCTTTCTCCTCCTGTTTCTTTTTCTTTTCTCTTGGAACATAGCTTCCTTCTTCTTTGGCAATACAATCTGACTTTGTTTTTGCATATTGAATTCTCTGCATCAAATTATTTACACAAAACGATTTCAGACACATCAAATTGATGAAAGGCAGATTTATCTGAATTCCTAGGATCTTCAAAGGAAAAAGAGATAACAAAATGAAGAACACAGTATATATCATCCATATCATTCTTTGAACAGACTGCCTACAGGATAATAGACATTTGGATCAAATGAACTTAGGATAGCATACATCAATTCTCGAAAGCAGATATAAGCACAGACATAAATCCATAATTGACAATTAAGAAAAACAAGATGATCCGAGAGCAAAGAAACTGAGATAATTCAAACAGCCAACAATGAATGGTTCCTAGCAGTTCAGAATAAGATGAAACAGGTTAATGAACATAACTACTAAGAGACCACCAACAGAAATATAACTTCATTACCATAGGTTTGTCATAAAATGGGAAGTTTTGCATCTGCCGCACCGCATTACTGGCAGCAGTGACTTCACTAAAACAAACCCATGCTTGCCCTCGAAGTTTGGGCGTCTTCAGAGCAACAACATCCAAAATCCTTCCATACTGAGAGAATAAGCAATACAGAGATCTCTTCAACTCTGCCAGGTAGACAAGAAAACAGAATAAATTGTTACAAAAGGTCGACCTCAAATCAATTTTTTATTATAAAAAAAAACCCTAAATTCACCCAAACGCAAAAAAGAACATATCCAATTACAATAACTGAAATTGAAATTGATGGGCAAACATTAAGAAAGGCTACAACATAACACTATGTTTGACTACATTATCTATAAAATTACAGGCAGAGTCGCAAAAATGTCGAGCTCCTAAATAACAGTGAAGCCATAAAACAGTTATCAACGTAAAATTGAAGTAGCAGACAGAACAAAACAAAGGAAGACGAGTATGAAAGGTAGTTACCTTCTTTCTTGACCTTCTCATTGAGATTTTTGATGTAAATGGTCTGGTTCGGAGGTATGTCCCCTGAGAGCATTCTCTCTCCCTCTCAGCAAGTGAATTGGTATGGAGGTGAATCAACAAGATGGAGCGGTGGAGCGGGAGCCCTAGACTAGCTCAGTCGAATGTTAGAGACAACGCTGTTTTGATTTTGGGGCTTTTCAAGAACATTCAAATTTGTCAAAATGGGCCTGACCCATTTTAACAAATACTCTCTACAGTATGGAAAAATGGGCCTTAACTGGCCCAAATTTTTTATCTATACTGACAAAAATACAAATACTCTCTACAGTATCGCCCATTGAATGCAACAACTACATTTGTATTTATACTTTTAAAAAGAATTTTATTTGTGTAAAAAAAAAATTTAAGAATTTTATTTTAAAATTTCATTTACTCGTTGACCAATTTTTTTTATTTACTTTAGTTTATGTACTAACCTAATTTATACTACAATCAAGCTACAATGTATATTGAGACCGAGCTATAATTTATATTAAGGCCGAGCTAGTCGCACATTAAAAAATAATTAATCTGTTATTTATTTAGAGTTGATAACCAATTTATACATGAAGAAATTAATTGAGTAACTCATCTCAACTGCCTACCGAACCACAATAGACAAGAGGAAAGGAAGATATAAGTGAGTAATAACTTGAAAAGGTGAGTTAGAACACATAAATGATTTATATTATACAAATTTTTGTTGTACAATTGGTATCTCTTTTGGACCATGTTTAAGTCTCATATCAGGTAGAAGTTGAGACGTCCTTTCAAGATAAAACTGTGAGACTCAAGAAACAAAGTAGACAATACCTCAGTTGCGATACTATGTGTGAACAATTTTTATGCTTATAAATAAATATAAATATAATAGTAAAAAAATAATATAAAGGGTATTAATTAAAAGTTTAAGACCAACCACAAGAACAAAAATGAGAGACTTATAGATGGAAACAATCTATAATAATGAGATTTGGAAATTTTATTAAATCCGTTCAAAAAGGCATGAAGAACATGTAAAACAAGCTAAGATAGAAAAAAGGGATTGGCTGCAATTCTATAATCCTAGAGCTGTTGGAGCACGAATGGCGGAGTGGTAGCAAAGAGCGTTTTGGCGTGGCACTCATCCTACATTTAATGGTCATCGCCAACTGTTGAGCACATGAAAATATTAAGTCTTTAGTTAAGTACTTTTCACTTCATGCTTGTGTTTAAGCTAACCCCCTAACTACGGTGATCCTCAAATTAGGATCGTCAAAATTTAGGGTGTGTTTGATTTTAAGGATAGCATTACAAAAAACGTGGAATAGCACCGGATAAAACCTCAAACTTTTGTTATTCACAAAATTGGGTACAATTTTTTGTGCTAAGTACAAAAATGTTAAAAAGACAAAATTGTCCTCTAATTTTAATAATTGCACAACCCATTACACTCTACTCTCTCATACTTCTGCAATGTGAAGCACAATGGACTTTTTTTTTTCTAGCTTCATAAAATTTTTTGCTGAATTAATATATTTTTGTAGTATATGATAAATATAAAAGAATGATTGTATGGAAATTGTATACTTTTTTTGGACTAATAAATTTCATATAATTAAATTGTGTGATTATATTAATTATGATATTTATAGATGTTATTAATAATTATTATTAATTAATTTTTTTATATAATATAATAATATTAAAAATATACATATATTAAAACATTAAAAATTAAAATTATTTTTGTAATAAAATATAATTTGAAGAAAAATAAAATAGTTGAAAATATAATGTTATCCAATGACATGTTTAGTGCAAAACAAACATTGTAAAACACAAATGATATTATAGTAAATTTTATGTCATTTTGTCCTATTCATGTGCATATCAAATGCGGTATAGCTCAAATTCCTTTGTTCCGTATCTCGACCATCAAACAACAAACTAGACTTAGAGTTGCCATGTCCCTCTTAATGCGTTATTGTGTCCCTTTTTCCTTTTTCACTCCTTACATCAAATGCATCCTTAAAGAGAGAAAATGAAGATAAAGAAAAAAAAAACTTAACGATGATAGAATAAGAGGACTAACCTAGGCTAGCTCAAGGGTAAAACTAACCAAGTTCGTACTTTAGACTTAAAAAAAAATATACATTTTTAATATATTTTGACCCCAATTTTATATATTTTTATTTTAGAAAATATTAGAATATTTTATGGCATAAAAGATTATTTTTTCTTAAATAATATCTCTACCTCTTAAATAAAATACATAAGTTGTTTATAAAGTGGTGTTAATAATTTTAAAATATTTATTCATCATTTTAAAAAGTGTCATTACAAAAATTCGCTAACCAACCTAAAAGTACAAGTGATTTTTACCTAAAAAAGATTATCCTAAAATTACCTTTACACTTCATATTCATATTTTTTTTTATATTTTTTTATACTGTTGTATGAACGTCATGTAAACCATTCTAATCAAACAATATATAGGTGTTTAGTCTAATTGTATTTTTGGTCCCAGTTATGACTAATATGCCACATTAGTTCCTGTTATTTACAAACAGTTTTAGTCGCATATTTTTTGTGATGTACAATTTAATGAATTATACTGACGCATAATATTTTTCAATGATATTGCAATAACAAATTTTAAAGAGAAAAAATCCAATTTCGTCTATAAGTATTAGAAAAATAGGGATGAAATGACCTATTTACTAACCTGCTCCTGATCACTAATTGGATGACAAATTTGATTTTGAAAATAATATCATATATTAAGAGTTTTACTAAGTTAGCGAAATCCAAATTCTAATGGTCATCTTGTTTCACGAATCTTAATCGTTTAAAGGTGTTTTCAACTTTTGTTGTAAATTTATGCCAGTTAAAACTTGTTAAAGTATGTTAAATATTTGTGTTAACAAAATACATACACACAATATTAACGGTTTTAACAATTGCTTCTCTGACTGAACCAATTACCTAGTACTCTCTCCGTTTCTTATGGGTGCGTTTGATTTGTTAAAATATATGGTACTGGACAGCACAAAAATTTTATTTTATGTTTGATTGTAAAAATAGACATGCCACAGCATAAAATTTGAGGCACAGTACAGAACAAAATAGTAGATTTTTGTTACTCACTATCCTAGAGGACAAGAAGTTATCTCATGGTAAACACCCTCACTCTCATCCACTATCTCATAAAACTTTAACTACATCTTCCCACTCTCACACTTACAGGTAGTCACTATAATAATTTTTTTTTATTTCATGGAATATACAACACTAAACTAGCTCATATATATAATTTAATAATATTTTTTAGTGAAAAATAATAAAACATTTAAAAATATATCAAATTATTTGAGAAATCTAATTTTATATATAATTTTTTTAAATATAATATTACAACAGTTTTAAATTTTCACAATATTAATTGTCAATTTTTTATCTAAAATAAATATTTTAAAGTATAAAGGATATTATAGTAAAATTGACTTTATATTTTTTGTGTTGTACTCTAATGATCAAACAAGTAGTTGTGCTGTAACTTATTAAATTGTCCAGTACTATACTTCCTGTACTGTACTTGTCTATGCATCAAACGTACCCTATATGTTTTTTAATTATATTACATGTTACACGTACCAGTAAAAGTAATTAAATTTAGTTAATTTTATTAAGTTTTTAAAAAATTATATAACATATTAATTTTATTATTTATTAAATATTATTTTAACCAATTACAATTAAAGAGTACAAATAGTCAATAATTAAATAAAGACAAATAAAAAAACAAATAATAAATATTTTATAGAAACTATAAAACGTCTTATAAAAATGAATATCAAAACCTTCTAAAAGATGTATTATGAATAGGAACAAAGGTAGTAACTCAATAGCTCAGCCAAATCAATTATTGGCTAAAAATTAATACTACGAATGTTAACAAAAAAGGCTTTATATTTCTTGATCCAAAATATAAATACATTTTAACTAATTTTTTCCTATTTAATGGTACAATTTCTAATATATTTTTTATTTAATGCTATGATTTTTTATCTACAATAAATATCATGAAAGATATTTTAGTAATTAAAATTTATCTTTTAAATAAAACTAAAAAAAAATTAATACAGTTAATTAATTTTTTAAATACGTGTAAATTAATTAATTTTTACTTGCATGAGTCCAGAGATAGTATCATCATTGTTATAGCTCAAAATAATAACACTATTGTTATATCAAAACTGCCCGCAAGTTCTTATTGGGATATTGTATGGAATTTCAACCAAAAGTCAGGCGTGTGGCCAATGCATGCAAGCTATGTTTTCGGTGAATAATACTCTTTTAATGTTTTTTCATGACAAACATAGATAGTATCTAGATGTACAAGTACAACCAGTTATTCTTGGCAATTCTTACTCTAGTAATTTCACTGTCAATATAAATAATCTTTATGTACAAAATTACTCTTGTTTAGACAAACCTCCTATAATTAGAACTTGACCTCTTCTAAAAAGAACACTGCAAAGCTACAATTATTTCTAACATGGGAGGGAAACAAAATCAAATTAGAGAGGAAAACTTCGACAAGAGGAACGAATCAGATATACTTCTCTTGCCTTAACAGAAAATTTGGCATACCCTCGCCGCAAAACTACTCCCACTTCCTCTGTAATTTCAAGGAGTTGACTGCTATATCTGCTTAACTTGAAGCAGAGGATAAAAGCTTGAAATGAAAGTTTCATGAACCAGCTGCACTTCCTAAGCCAGCCTTGCCTTAATCACCTTTGATTCTCATGCTAGAAATCAGTGTTGATTCTCATATATAGATACATTCACATCATCCACTAGTTTCAGAGCAAGATATCACCAGCAAGCAAAATTGGTAAATTTATCACCCCAAACTGTGGCCTTAGAATGGAGATTGACACAAAGGGCAAGATGATTTGTGAGAAGTTGAAAACCATTTATAAAGACAAGCAGAATGAAATTTGTGTTTGCATGTCTTGCAAGCAAGACGAGGAAGGCTGTGGTTTGTGGTGTGGATTACACTGTAACAGATCGGGCACTCCTCAACGCCTTCAAATTCTTTATCGAAATTGCGCTTCCAAATTCCTATAGCTTCCGCTAAAGCTCCATTCTGCAGGAGCAGAAAAGGAATTGTTAGCTTCATAGTGCAGATATAGTCCAATAATTATTCATTCTCAAACAGATCTCTTTTCCACTGTATTTCAGAAATGTCAGCAAGGTGTGCAGTTCCATAATGGAAAATAGTAGTCATTCAGCGGAAAGAAATTTTCACCAAACTGGTTAAGTGAATTAATAGTGCACTCCATACAAAAGAGAGTAATTTATATCTGAATTTTTGTCTGTCTATATTCTAGTGATTTTGCAAAAGTGTGCACAGTAGCCAACTACAAAATGTAAACATGAACAAAATCCATAACAAATTACCTGATTACGAACAAATAGCATCATTGACATCAACCATTTCCTTTGCTTGACCTCACTAATCCCAAGGCTCCTTGTACAGTCAACATCTACAGGCCTTAGTGGGTAAGATGCAGGGAGACGAATGACTAGATCCATTCCCGTTTCATCCTTAGTGTACGTAGCAACAATCTCGTTCGCTGATTTACTTACACTAACAGAGAAGTTCTCATCATGGAAATTGGCTTTCTTAATCTGTATTTGAGATGATGTACATATAAGTAACAGAACTGGATTAATCCATATATTAATTGCATGCTACCAGTGTTCTCAAACTCAGATCAGACCAGCCGATTAAATCACAAGATGTGAGGTCAATACAGAAAACAAGGCTTCAGTAATAAACGTGCATGAGTAGGGTTAAATTTTACAATATGCATAGATTAGCATATATAATAATATAACTTGGTATGACAACAGTGACCTCAGCTGACAATTGCACTACCTCTTTTCATTGGTTTTTGTTTTTTTTCCCCCTCATTTCACTCTTCAACAAATATACATACATCGAGTCAAACTAAAGGTTAAAAAGGATTTTTTTCACATTGTTAACAGATTCTGGTATTTCAACAAAAAAAATATATTTATAAACTAATTTTTATATGGATATGAAACTACACCATACCTGAGACAACTCATTTGAAATGAGTGGAGGGCTGCAGCAAGTTCTTGTAAAGGATTCAATGGCCGCAGAAGTGTTACGATCACGCAAGTCATTAAACCAGCCACGCACATAAGCAGGAAGAACACGAAGCATCAAGCCATATATTGCTCCAGCCAGCAATGACATTTTCTCTGATTCAACAGGCCAAAGAGATTCCACAGAAAACAAGACTGAACCAGTTGTTGTGGCTTGGGTTGCAGCACTTGCAGCTTCTGATAAGCCATGAGGAAGCTCTGCGTCTTTCTTCTTCAGATTCTGAACCATGGAAATCTCTAGAGGAATATGCTGAAAAAGGCAATCTAAAATAACCGGAGTAGCAGAGTCTTGTATGTACTGAATTAGTCTCTCCCTCAAAGTCGAGGATGAAGGTAAAGACCATAGATGCGATATCAACAAAGACCAAGCAAGGAAGACATTTACCTGCAATATTTTTTTTGTATTACCATTAGTACCCCAATGAAAAAGCAAAGCAAATGAATGAATAAACATTTAAATAATTCCCGACATATAAGTATGATTCAACTTTGTTTTCATATGATGTATCCTTACTCGATGGGGCGCAAGTAACTCCATTTCAAGAACCTCATAAGGCGCCCTTTCGATCAGGCAAGATATTTCCTCTTTCAGATGGACTTTTTCTTCTATTGACATGTAAAGACGGCTCGAATCCTGGTCACTAACAGCATATATGTCTGAGTTGCAAGCATTATCTTCAACAACGGCCATGCTTAAAACAGGAGCATTTGAAAGAATAAAATATGCAGCAAACTGCAACAAAGGGATTGGCTTGGAAGTAAAAAGTACAGCATACAATGAGCTAATAGAGCCTTTTCTTAGACCCCAAAATTCAACTGATTTCACTGCTTTATCTCTAGCTTGTGATGAGGAATTAACAACAACAGAAGCTACCAATTCCCAAAAGTGTGTATATTCAACCCGTGACAATGAAATAAGTGATGCAGCTTCTACACAGGATGCATTTGCAATGGCCTCAGAGATGCCAGTACAAAATAGTAAGCGAAGGACACCCTCTAGAATCCGATCTTTAACAGAATCCAATTTTTCTGATATAAATGTATTTGAGTTATCTCTCTCTTCAGCCTGTTGAAGTTTACAATGCTCAAGGAAAAGTGAAAAAGAGAAAAGCGCGTTTTCAGAAATTTTGAAGGGTAAAGGATCTGAAATCGACAAAATTTTCTCAATTTTCAAACATGTGACGTCTAAATTATCAGATGTATTATCAACAAGACTATTTACATTTTCAGCTACATCCTCCATCATAACAACTGCTGATTGAATCCAACACCTTAGGTTAGACAACAGAAAATCCCAATCTTCTTCACTAAATTCACTCCAGCAATAACCTACTGAAACAACCATAAGTTTTGATAGCAGCATCTGCACCACCGGAAGCTGGTTGATCAGTGCAGATCCACCAGCAACATGCCTTTGCTTCTGGAATAATTGATATAGAAGTTTCTTCTCATCAGAGCTGACACTTCTCACTGGTTTCAATGCTTGTGGACTGCCTATTGTGCTGAAAGGATAACATGCAATAACCAACTGAAGCCAATCTTCCATGTCTACAAGAGTCATGAGCAGTTTCATTAATATGTCCACCATTCATCACAAAAGCTTTTTCTTTTGGATAAATGTTATTCATGCTAAAAATTGCATTAAAAAAACATGAACCATTAACACTTAAAAACCATTAAACCTATCACGGAGAAGCAAAAATCCACACATGCAACCATGAACACGAAAATGTACATAAAGTTTAGCTAAACTCTATCCCTGCTGATAAAAATGACTAATCAGGGCTATTTGGTAAATTAACATTTAATATTTCACTTTGAGGAAAGCAGAATTTACCTTGTCCTGTCTTCCATGTGACCAAAGGTGGGAGCCTTACAGCCCTCTGCAGCCAGTCTATCATGTAATTTTGCACGAATCTTTCTTCTAAAGAACAAAGTTGAACACCTCTACCAGCCTCCACATTCCCATAAAACGATTCAAGAAGTACACTTATAACCAAAGGAAGAATCTTAAGACAATTCACATTTACTACTTCACCAAGAAAGAGTTTATTAATTAGAAGTTCAATCAGATTTGATGCCTTTTCTGCCCCCCATATGCTCTCTTTGAACAAAGTGGACAGAAAGGAAACAAGTGCTCTTAAGAAAGGTTCTGCAATACCTTCCACTTCATCAGCTGGAACTGGCCACATACTCACAGAACTCTCTGTAACATTTCCTCCATAAACAAGAGAACCATCAAGCAAGATACTTAATACTTCATCTAACAAGCTTGCCTGGGGAGAATTACTTCTCTTCGCATATGTACAGAGTAAAGGTAAGAAAGAAGACACGGCAGTGTTTCCCGGCCATCTCCATGTGCATAGGATTTCAGCAGCTAGCCAAGCAGAAGATGCATCTTGACTACTTTCACTTTTAGATGGTTTAGATGTCACACACCCAGTGAGAACTCTATCAATCCCAATTTTCGGGATTAATTTGTCAATCAAAGCTACAAACTTCTGATTTCCTGAAGCCTGCATTTGGCAAAAATTGTTGGTTAAATGTAGCACTTCATTTTCTTCATAAGGAAAAGTATGAAGCCTTAACTATATTTTATATTTCCCATTAGCAAGACATAAGTAATTTCATCAGTACATAAACCATTATTTTTGGAGGCATTAAAATTTCTGAGCACTGCATAAATTTTTTTTGATTCTGTTGGAAATAACATAAGTAAATAGTGATAGCATTTAGTTCTATGTTCATGTACATAGTCATTCATGTACTTGGGAACCATAAACCATATTTATTCTTTTCTTGTAATCGTAAAATGTAAATTACTCCCTATGTGTATATATTCAGTTAAGCTGAGTGTTTCTTTAAAACACTCATGCATTTCACAACAATCCTAAATCTTAAATTTAAGTGATCCCAACTTCTGAGATTCTAGAAGAGTCAATAAATCTTATAGGAGTTTGATTCACTGTTATGGATTGTCTGTATAATAGCTTACTAAGCTATATCCACATTGAAGTAGCCTTACAAGTTCCAATATGTATAGGAAAGCAGACCAAATAAATAGATTATTCCATTCTACCATATTAACAAGAGAACATATCCAGTTTTTTTAAAAAAAATAATGAGCATTGATAAAGACAAGTAACCAAATGCATAATACCTTTGTCAAGCTGAAGTTTGGAACAACAAACACAGGCCACATTTCACCCTTGCTCAGCAGATGATGCAACAGACTTTGTTCATCAGTTTCATCCACACAAATGTACTCAACAACTTCCAGCACCCATGTACAGCATAATGATATAATTTCGTCATTAACAAGTCCGTCTTCAACAAATATTGCAGACCTTACTGACTGAATTAAGGTATACAACAATCTCTTGCGGCTGTCTAAGCAAAGGGTTTTAAAAAACTGAACATTCATCTTGTCACGGAAAGCACAAACATGTTCACCAAATCTTAACCTGGCCTTGGTTTTCGTCATTAATTTGTCATCAAGTGAATCGTCCAGAGCTTTACATAAATAAAACTCCCATTCAATGATAAAAATTGCAGATAAAAGGGCAGATACAAGTCCACTTTCCCAATCAAGTTTCTTCAGGCAGAACAAACTACCATCAAGTATCTCAAGAGAAAACTGAGCCATCTCAACAATATTGAGAGAACTATCAAATTCTACACAGACCTTTGCATCATTGCTTAACATAGAAGCTGCGTCTTGTACCCACAAGAAAGATGAATCCTGAATAAAACTGAGTAACTTCCTGAAAATCTCCTCATATATAAGGATCAGCACATTTCTGGATAGGAAAGACGTAGATCTTTCTTCTGTCAAACCACCAAGAAGAGAGCTGTGGGTAAAAGCAAAAGATCAGATTGAATACACTCAAATTTATTTTCTTTTTTTTGCTGGCTGCATCTAACTTAAAAAGAAGGGCTCATCTGTTCCAGGATTGAAGAGTTGTTTTATTTATTTTATTCATATATAATAAAAACTGGATTTTGTATCTTTTTTTTAAAAAAAAACAAAAAGAGAGAGAGAGAGAAAGAGAATGTAACAATCAAACTGTAGACAGATTTAGTTGTTAATAGGTTTTCGGAATAAAACTATGTAAGACCCTTTTAACAATTTGAATTGGCATACATACCATACAAACTGCACATGAGAAGTGCTAAAAGGAGGCAAAGAGCGAGAAACAGCAATAGCAGATGATTCCAGATACTCATTATGCCAATCTTCAGCATTAGTGCCTCGCCTATAACTGGAATCATCTCTCAACCTCCTCTTCATTATCTCATCCCTTGCTTTTTCCAGCAGCATGGCCAACATTCCTGCATGGTCAGCATCCAGCATCCCTGGCTGAAATCCAGAATAACTTTGGCTAAACAAATAGTCGATAGTGAAAGACCATTGATCTGAGAAGTACTCATCATCCAGCAGTGCCAACAATAAATCCAACCGGGCATTAGTCGAGCAACTAATTGCCTGCAGACACCATGGAACAAATATATTCTTGAAGATTTGCATGAAGTCCTCAGCTTCTAATACTTTACCCCCATCAGATGAAAGCTGACTAGATGAGTGCGCTCTATTCTGAATAAAAACTTCCTGGACAATCTTTCGTGGTCCAAATATTGAAATAGCCACTGATAGAAGTCTTACAGTATCTGATGAGTCCTGATATCCAAGATAGAGGGTGGGTTTTGAAAAATCAGTAAAAAATATCATTTCTTTTTAATGTAATCATTGAAATCTACTATAAGTTAACACTTAACAATGTCTTGAGCCTATGCAACTTTTATGTGGTTAACAGGTTATATCACCAACAGTGGGTGATGTCATTACTGATCCCCACAAATTACTGATTTACTTATTTTATTTTAATATTTTAATTTTGCATAGAATCAGTATATTTTTGAAGAACTAAAAAACAAATATCCCTTTTGCATGCCATCTGATTCTAGATTTTATAAATTACTTCGGTTCAATACGCCTAAAATTCAAATCTACAAAATAACAACACAGTCCATTGAAACAGATTTCTTTTAAGCTGTGAAACAGAGATTGATCCTATGCATAACTAAAATATGATATGTACACCAGAAGACTATTATAATATCGACTAGTAGGAACAAAATTCTATTTTAACTAACATGAAATTATTGTAGAAATCTCTCCCGTAATATAGAGCTGTCAATACCAAACTATTCATTACCAAACCTAACAACTAAAATCCCACACGAACTAAATTTCAAAACAAAAGAAGACAAACCTAAAGTGGCAATCAAGTTTGTAGAAATATTAACTTACAGAAGATCTAATGGCTGGGAAAGAATTCGCCAACATTGGTCCAACAATGTAGACCAAGGGCCAAGTTGCACCTTTCATCACAGCATGTTGCTCCAGCAATAACATGAACAAAATTATTCGTTCGACAATCTCCACATTACCTGCTTGCTGAAGAATGCCCATGCACTTGTCCTCAAGTTCCTCAATGAAAACAGAAAGAAGATTTCTGTCCAATATATGAATGTCCAGAAGGATTTCAACAAAGCACTTCCCCAACTCTTGCAAATAGGGCATTGAATACTTTGTTTTAAGTATGTCTGATTTCTTGGATGAGTCTGCTGCTTTTCCTGTGTTGATGTCATAATCTTTTGAGCTTCCAGTCGTAAGGAAATCCTGCCATAAAAGTTTTACTAGAACATTCTCAACAAGAGTGACTCGGAAATGATTGACCGAGTCCCCTCCATCATTATATCTGTGACACAAACAGAAGAAAGTTAGGTACAGAAAGAAAGGATACACTGAATATTTTCTTTTGAAAAGACAGGTGCAGACTAAGACACCGAGTAAATATATCTGTAAATCCAAGCCAAAAGGCCACAATTTAATTTAAAGGAAAAATTTGTACCTTGAAGCATTTTTCATTGACCAAAGAAAACATTCTTTGACTGCCTGAAAAAATGCTAGTCTATCTGCAGATAGAGAGGTCCTTCTTCCTACCCACAAGTTCTTGAAAAATTCAAGAAAAAACTTTTCCCCTCCTATAGCTTTAGACGGCGCATTGTCTAAGAATAAAACTAAAGCTGGATATGAAACCAGCTGGGAACCATAGCATCCATTCCTAAGAAAATTCCAAAACGGGTTCAGTATGCTCTTTTGAACATTCAAGGAAGCCCAACCATCTGGGAATCTTCTAGAGAAGAGTAATATTACATCCCACATTGAGGGATGACAAATTGGATCCTTCTCATTGAAAGCACCAAGAATTGCACCAGCAAGAGTTTTTATATTTCCTTCATTGATAGTCTGTGGGATATTTTTTATTAAGCTCTTCAATACACTATAAGTAGCTGATCGTATAGTAGGTCTCGGGGACTTCAAGAAGTCTAGAAAGTATTTATGATCATTGAACAGCTTTTCGGCAAAAGAAACAGCAGCCACTCTAGCCTTCGAAGCATGTCTAGGCTCAGTAGTTATGTTCTCAAAACCAGGCCGCTCTTGTTGCAGGCATATTAAAACATCAAGAAGCGTGGCCAATGCTAGCAATGTTGATGATATCACCTGTAAGACCAACACACAGAAGAAACACCAAGATGTAAAACTGTGCGGTATAAAACAGAAAATTGGAAAACTTCAAACATGTTGAACACTGAATCTTCAGACTATAACGGAAAAAAGCCACTGGGGACGAAGATAAATAAGTAAAAATGGTAAAAAGTGCACATGAAAAAGAAAAGTTTACATATGCACCAAAAGAATCAGGTACTATTTAACCAGGACAACGGGAAAGCAACCAAATCAGAAACTAGTCATATCACTATTCACTTGTGTGGTTACCTACTTACCTATTTAAAAATATATTAGTCCAAAAGGAGGATCATATCAAAAACAGGTTTCTCTCATACTGTCACAACATCTATTTTGGAAGCATACTGAACCACATTAATCCAAATATAATGGTTCCAGTTTATGCTTACCAGGACAATTTAACACATTTGCGAAGATCATATCAAAAACTTCAAATAGTTAATCGCGTGGTATAGTGGCGCTATAATGCCGGAGCGTCACATCGCGGCCTCTGGCTGCTCCTGAGACGGCGCAAGTCGTAGCTGTTCACACGGCTTGTAGCAGCCGCTAGTGTAAAGGCTAGGGTTCTGCGTGAGTTTGGGCCAAAAAAAGAAAATTGTCCCTTTCATTAGGGGTAGTTAGGTCATTTTGCATACTTTTTTTTAAAAAAAAAGTTGATACCCTAACTTTTCTCTCTCTTTTCATTTTTTTTACTGTTTACACTGTTACGCTCTGCTTCTGCCTCCATCTATTTTTCTTTCTCGCGTGTTTCCTTCTCCCATAAGGTGCGCTTGAGTTCCTGCTCTCTCTTGTCACTTCCGGCGAGGGTAACCGGCCTATTTCCGGCAAGGTTCCTTTTCTTCTCTGTTTCAAACGTTATTCCTCTGTTCCAGCCATTTTCCTCTTTGTTTTTTACCATAAACAGCAACCTATTTACACTTTTGGTTCTTTAGGATGTTTTAAACCAGTTAGACTTTTGCTTTGTTATGTTTTGAAGTGTTTATGTCTTTAGAATCAAGGTTACTAATTATTAATAATGAATGTGTTTAATTTTAGGTATTTTTAAACTTTTGTGCAATTATATAAGTATAATACAATTTCTTATGATTGAGGTATCTAAATTCGCAATAGCGGCCATCCTGCTATGCGCTATACCGCTATAGCGTTTTAGGGGTCAGCCGCTATGCGCCGCTATCCAGGATTGACTACTATGCTTCAAAACAGCTAAATGCATAAAATCTTTTTCTAGTTAATTGTCCAGTCATACCATGAAGCCAAATAGCTATAAAAACCTGAAGGTCTCTTACCAATAAATTAAAGTCCTACCCTAGAAAATATTAAAATAAGTTTTCTGGCAATGTAGTCTTTGTGTTAACAAAAGAAAACATCCATCCTTTATAATTTATCATATGTAACGTATTTCTTAGTCAATTACCAAAAAAAAAAAAAGAACCAGTGCATATTAATTGATTCAAGACTTCAATTTACAAGTGCATAGAAATTATTCTCACTATATTACCTGCTGGTACATCTCTTCCAATTCATCCAAAGCTGCGGCTTTGTCAGACAAATTTTGTGGTGTGAGCTTTAGGTTTTCTTCTAAATATATAAATATCTCTGTCGTGCATAAAATCAAAGCATCAAGTCTCTTTTCCTGTGCTGGAAAGGCTACCTATCACAATTGAAACAGGGATTAAAACACAAATCATAAATAGAACAATTTGGGTTGATGCATGGAATATACATAAGTGATAAGTGGCAGTCCATGTACACTTAGATATTACACAGTACTTTTGACTTTAGAACATACAACTGAAACCAACATACATAGAACAAAAATTATATGCATTTTGACATCCATATATATTTCTCAAAGTATACTGATACTGAAGAAAAAAAAATTCAAACAGTTTATCCTTATCATGATATCACAAACTGACACAAAGCAGCCCGGTGAAAGTTAGGCTTAATTGAGTCATTATAGATTGTACCAGTATCATGCCTTACACGTATCACATAAAGCATATGCCTAGGACCACTGTAAGTCAGCTCCAACAGTAAATGCAAAAATAGGAATCGTAAGTCCGTACAGTCGTACACATCAATAAGAGGACTACTCAAGGACAAGTAAAAGTACAACTATACAAGCAAGGATAACCCACTACTGTCTAGGAATTCTTTTTCATGGTTTTAAAACTTATGTCCCAGCTACACATAAGAAAATTGTTTTTAAAATGAACAAAAAATGAAATAATTAAGACCTGTAAGATGTACTAAAAAGCCAAGAATAGCATCTAGCACTATGAGTCTATGACATATGAATCTATAAACTGGCAAAATCTCAGAGTAGATTTTTCTTTTTATACTAAATTAATAATTACAGAGAAAGCTGCTCCTTTATGGCTCTCTCTTTCATTCCATAAGAAGACCTATTATATATTTAACATAAAGAGGATACTAGTAAACTTGTAGATGTTGAGCAATGACAAGGCATTGATTTCCTACACAGAACATTACAGCATGCATCCAGGACAGATCAATTGTGTGTTCCCCACAGAATCAGGTTGGAAATACATACATGAATCAGGCAACCACATATAAATATTATACAGTATATACAAATTATAAGCTAAAATTTTCCACTTTCAACCGTAAAAAAGGCCATTGAAAACACAATTATCATTATAATTATAATTATAATAATATAAAACCAATGTAGCAAACCTGCAAAGACCTTTTTGCTGCCTGAGAGACTTCAGAAACTGGATCAAATTGAGCAAACCACCATGGTCCCATCAAAGTCTTCAGATGCAGGGCTAAATCTCTCCTGTGTGGGAAGTGAAGTCAACTAATGTCACTATTTGAATTAGGTTCACTCCAACAGATCCAAAATTTAGAAATGGATCAGAGATGGACCAAGTATTTTAGTTCAAACAAATTAGATGCTCTACAAGTTGAAATGCAGTTTATAGCAGACAGGTACAATTACTAAAAAAATTTAACATATAATGGGTTGACTAAAAAGTCCGCACCTAGTGGGATCTAGGAAAAGGCTTCTGTTGTTGTTTGATAGACTAAGTGACTGACATGCCCACCACACCGTTTTCTAAAAGATGTTTGGTTTCTTAATAAGCTATTGATGCATTAATTTGGAACTTGGAAGCTATAACCAGTAAGGAAGTTGACACAGGCAGAATTAATACTTGTTGATTATTGAGCATGCTACACTACAGAACCATCTCCCAATCAGTTAAGCCATGAATCACCAAAACTTCTATCGTCAGATTAGCATGCATAAACGCTGGTTGGAAAAATAAGCGACATATTTTTAAACTACTGTATTCAAATACAATTTAAAAAGCAAGAAAGAAGCATGCATAATGGTCTCTTAGAAAAGTTCTAACCCAATAGAAGTAACAAGAGTGGTCATGGTATCATGAGTGGCTCGCCTAACCTCCCTATTGTAGTCCAGCAACAGTCTTTTGTATTCAAATGCCTATACACAAAAAAAAAACTCGCATAATCAAGTACACTAAGTAAACATCTTCATTCAAAGCTTGTGACGAGCACCTCTATAAGATTTAAATAAAAATGGTCACATATCCACTGAATAGCATAGAAGTATAAGATCATCACAAGATAAATGGAAAACCAACATCCTTTGCAATGTCCCCATTAATTGTACATACTAAAACTATAGTCTAGTTATGTTCACAAACATCACTAATCAATTATTCTTAAGAACTTTGAAGCCCCACTCACACTTTGTTTACCTCCATAGTCCATATCTCCTTAAATTTTCTCAATCTGAAGAAAAGAGAGAAGCATGAACTTGTCATGCTCTTCAACAAAAGAATTAAAGGTTTTCATTCTCTGGAAGTACATTTTCCCATCATGTGCTTTTTTGTATGTATATCTTATCATTTTCATTCTATAATTCTGTCTCTTCTCCAAGTTCGACTTCCATAACAGTTTCAATAAATGGCGATCATGAATTAATTGATAAAAATAACAATTAATTAGAAACTGTTAGACCAATAGAGAAGGAATGAAAATTATTTTATTATATATTGAAAAGACCACTGCCAAAAAGCAACGTGTTCACTATTCAACACACAGATATTCCTCATACAAAGGGTAAGGAATCCAATATAGGGAACATAGGGAACAAGAGACAAAAAAATTAACATAATACGAAAAAAGACATGAAATATCATACCCATTGGGGAACAATCGGAACAATTTCTTTTGTAGACTTTTGTTGCAGCAGCATAGATAAAGCTGCTAATGCCTTAAGCTGAAAAGCAAAGGAAAATGAAAAACCCGTTAGACGTATTTCAAAAATGGATGACAAAATAATAACATAAACAATAAATGAATGGACTCATGGTAGTCACAGACTACAATATAAAATATAAGGACAAAGAGATCAACCTAGATTGACAAGCTCCACCATATGCCCTAATGATAATTTTATGCAAATGAAATGCGTGGGAGAAAGTGTTTTCAATCTTGAATCACAAAAAAGGCAAAACATTAATGTTGCACACAAACATTGATACAGATATACAAAGTATATTCTGTCAAATATCATCTAAATCAACCTATAACCCAACTAGAATAGTAACCATACGAAATGTTTAACAGCTTCTACTGATGATTATTATAAAGAAAAAGCATAAGGACTGTATCAACAGACAGGCCAGCACCCACCAATAATACACTACAATGACTTAAAGATTGGAACGAAAAGACTACTTCACAAACACAACGAAAATCATAATGACAGTCCACTTCATACATTCACACAAAAGACTAAGAAAACAACGAAGGTCAGAAAGGGACCCTATGTATTCTAGTGAGGCCAAAGAAACCACTCCACTTCACTGAAAAATTGAGAGGAGAAAGCAAATTTTGTAATGAAAACTTCTCCTCCATCATACTCAGGTAAGGGCCATGAGTGAGCAATATCTGCTTGGGGGTGTAAGAATAGGAAAGACACAACACAAGTATGGAAATTGGAAAACACAAATTTAGGATGCTTATGCTATTGTCAAGCACACATACGACAACATTAGATTTTCAAACTTACTGAAGAATGACCCGATGTGTGAGCTCAATTAAAAATTATGGGGAAAAAAGAACTGATAAGAAGACATGTAGAAGATACAAGCAGATTCATGGGCACCTAAGAGAACAAAGTATGCAGCATGCCATGGCACCACTGTTTTTTTGCTACATAGTTTGGGCAAAGGTGAGAAATCAAACAACCAGAAACTGGCATACAATTTATTTGATAAATCCAGATCTCCACTTCGGCATCAACAGCTAAGCAAATCCATGCTTGAGCTAGTACAGGAGCACAAGCATGACTGAACAAAATTTACAACAAAAAAGAACTCCAAACCCAATCCCACCAACTGGAAAACTAGACATACATTCAACATATTAAATGTTATGCACCATCTTTTGTACAGCCATATCTATGATTATGATGATGAGCATCTTATATTCAATGCAAAGAGCCAAGATATGATAAACATAGTCATAGAGTGAGCCAGCAAACTTCATTTTATAGCACAGGGAAGTTGCACCATCATATTTCAGGTGAACAAAAAAAAAGTGATATGGTTCTCTATATACACGTCTAGCATGCTTGTATTCAATGTCCATCATCTATGATTGGCTAATTGATTAAGGCAGAGGAATAAAAGATACATACAGAATAGTGAGAATACTATAAGTAGCACTAACAGCACTTGAGCTTTTCAGATATTTTTATCAACTAATACCAAAGTGAATCCAAAATTACCTTAGTGGTAGGATCCTTCCTGCCTAGTCTCTTCAAGTGCACGGCAATTTCACTATCTACATCCTGCACGCCCAAGAAAGAGGAAACAATGTCACGACATTAAGCAAGGCATGAAAACACTGATCTGAGAGTAATAATGACATTCCAGTCAGCTCTAACAACTCAATTTGGAGCTGAAGCTGCAAACACATCGAAGGCACAGTTCATTCAAAATCAGTTCTTTCGAGTAACAAATGTAACTCGCAGCAGCAATACTTTTATAGTATGTTAATGTTAATTATGAACACAAAACTGAACTTTATTAGATTTATAAATTATAAATACCAAAAATTAAGCACGTCACCACACCAATTTACAGTAAAAACAGAGGATAAAAACTTGGAAAGACATACGGTAAAGGGGACAGAGTCTTCGGTTGAAAGAGAAGGATCGAAGCGCGAACTACCGACATAACCACCGAATCCGACGGCAGCGGCAGAGCCAGAGGGCAAAAGTGAGGCGGCGAGACTGCAAGGAAGAAAACACGATAACACGAATTTAGGGATTGATATGATTAGAGAAAATGATTGGATTGGATTGAATTGAATTGGATTGTTATATACCTGCTGCTTGAAGGGCGTGCCTTGCTTCTTGCTCCTTCTCCTTTTTGCCTCCCCATTCCTCTTTCTTCGTCGTCGTCGTCTTCTTCTTCTTCTCTAACTCTGCTATGTACGACAGAGTACGAGGTATGGTGCAGTGTGTATGCGCGTGACTGCGACTCCGGTCTCGCCTGTGCTAGGGAAACAGAAGGTTTATGATACAGAAGAGTAATACAGAGAAAACAAGTCACAAGAGTTTATAGTTTGCAGATTTGCAATTACAATTGCAATTTTTTTTTTTGTATAAATAAACTATTTATTAAAAGCATACATAAACATAAATTTTAAATTTTAAATTTATCTTTTAGATAAGATTTAAATTTTATCATCAACTAGTTGTGCGTTCACACGGGTTTTCGTCGTTATGCGTTTGTGAGGTTGTGTCAATATTTTATAATTTTATAATGAATGTACATATAAATGAGTTTGATCATATTTTAACTAAATAACAATCAAAAACTAATAACTCGGATTAGTCTCATCTTAAGAGTAGAGAAACCCATGGTTATACCAAATTTTTTTTTTAACAGATCACAAAAAACAAAGTAAAAAAAATGGAAAGGAAAGAATGGAAAATAGAGAAAAAAAAAAAGATAGTGAAATAAATTTGAAATGAAGAGAAGTAGAGAGAGAAGAAAGAGAAAGAAAGAGGAAAAAAAGAAGTAAGAGAAAAAGAGTTTAATAATTAAATTTAATTTTAATTTTAATTTTAAATTTTAAGCTTGGATGTTAAAAATCAAACAAAGAGATAATAGAATAAAATAATATTAAACGAAATTTTGGAGGGAAACTGAATTAATGTGAGCATGACACTTGGCAAAATAGGTTTCTTGTGAATCAAGAAAGAATTTATTTTCTTATAGTACTAGTACTTGACCCGTGCGTTCGCACGGGTCTTCGATTATGCATTTGTGAGTGTATGTTAATGTCTTGTAATAAATATACAAATAGTACAATTAAAATTATTAAAATATTTAATAAATCATTTTACAATATAATGATTAAAATAAAATATATAATTGAGCTTTAAAAATATTACATTTAAAACATTTACCTTAATTATACCTTAATCTATAACTTTTTATCGACACAATCTTTCCCATGAAGAATTACATTTTATCGACACAATCTCTTCAGTAAAATATTCTTTACACCTCAACTATTGCACAAAATCATTAAATATGAAAAAAGACCTCCACAATTTATTATGAGACTCCTGTTGCACAATAAATTAGACTTTCAATATTATTAAAACATAATAACACACTTGCAAAAAGTAAAATAAATGCAAGTAACAAATTTATATACTGACTTTATGAAAACTTACATAATTAACATATAAGAAAAAAATTTGTGATATTAAGTACACAGATTTAATTGAAGTTTGATCCTATATTTGTGAATCACATATAGCATGCTTTAAAAATTATAAAATAGACAAATGATAAGTTCATTCTTAACAAAACATGTTAATGTATTAAAAAGTATATGTTATCTTATTCATAAATAATTTAACAAATTAATCCTAAGAGTTGGCTTAGTGGTGTAAGGCCCCGCTAAGTTAATATAACAAATAAAATAAAAGATCTCAAGAAAAAAATATAGTTGATATTGCAAATTTGATTAATTATTTCATAAAATAGTAAAAAAAATTAAAGACAAATTGAAATGAAAAAGAATAGAAGAGAGGAATAGAAATGTAAAGAGGAAGAAAAACAAATAGAAATGAATAAAAATAAAAGGAAGTGAAAAAAAATGAAAGAAAGTGAAGAAGAGAGGAATAGACGGTGAAAGAGAGAGAGAGTGAGAGAAAATTATGAATGGAGAGAGAAAAGGATTTTAGGTTTTCAATTTCAAAATTAAAAAAAAAAGTAAGTATAAACAATGGGTAAAAGACAAAAGAACAATAAACATACTTTAAATACTTGAAATACAAAAAAAAAGGAGTAATACACATCCAAACAAAAAGAATATCATCCAAAAAATAGAGAAAAAATAGAAGCATGTAAATATGACATATGTCACAATAATTGAGTGTAGGTCAAAAAAAGAATTTCTTTTCTTATAGCATATGATATGAAATAAGTAGTAAGAAGTACTAAACTACTAAACTCATATTCACCAAAAACAAAAATAATAATAAGTTGATAATATGTTTTGTGACTACAGATTGACAAAAGTTCCAAACTATAAAAGTTATGTCTTTGGGGAGTACCAGACTTCTTTTATATTTTTTTATTATCAGACTTTTTATATTGAATAACGAATAATACTTAAAAATATTTTTCTTAACATTATTACCCTTAATTTTTTTTAAATTATATCTTCATTTTTGTCACTTATATTGTCAATTTCTCTAATTTGAAAAAGGTAAATTGAATTTAATATTCTAAGTACATCGTAGTAACTCTTCAATTAGAAAATTTGTGGACGCACTTTTACCTATAAATTAAAAAAAGTATATTATTACTTTGTCTAATTTAAATTTTTTAAAAAATCACTCATAAAATAAGTAAAACTTATTGTAATAAAATTTCAGTTTTTATGTCAAGTTTAATTTATATATTTTATTTTATCACAATTTTAAAATCATTCATAATACGTAGCAATTATATTTCCCTCAAATAAAATTGTTTCTTTTTTTAAGATAATATGAAAATTCTAATCGTTCTGATTCGTTTTTATGAGTCACACGTTGAATAGAATTTAAAGTTATATAACTTATTAAACAACTCTACATGACTATTGATTATCAATATTTTTTTTAAAGTGTATCGCATATAAGTTATAAGTTATAAACCATAAACTATAAAATTTTAATTTTTTTAATAATTTAAGTATCACATATAACTTTAAATTTTACCTCTACATAACTTAGTATCACATATAACTTTAAATTCTATTCTTTCCATTCAGAAATAATAGTCACTTTAGCAACAAAAATTTGTTCCAAATTATTTGTCATTTTTATATTATCAAGGATGTATTTATTATTTTTTTTCAATTTTTTTATTTACTTTAGTAATCAATAGTTATTAAGTAAATTTTAAAGTCAAAAGTTAATTTAGTTTATCAATACATGTTTTGTTAGATTCTATAAAAAAATAATTATTCTTCTTGATCTGTGTAAAATTCTTTAAAATAACTATTATTTCTCAACACACGGAATATAATATTCAACATTGGAATCACAAAAAACACTTAGGGCTTGTTTGAAGAAGTTCTGGTTTTTAGTTTTTAAAAGTTATACTATAAAACAATTTTCAGTTTCAAAAAAAAGTGAGAGGAGTTTTCATACAAATTTGTGTGTAAATTCAGAAAACTGAAAACTAAAATGTTTTCATATTATGGTTTTTTAATACTGAAAAACAAAAAACTGTTTTTAAAAAAAAAATCAAACAAACCCTTAGTAAATCGTCGTTCAAAGTTTTTCTACGGACTATGCATACAAGATTCAAACTGAGGAATCACGAGTGTAAGATTATGGGTATTCAAAAGCAATTTAAAAAAATCTAAACCGATTAAACCCAATCAAAACAACTGAATAAAGTGGAAAAAAAAAACCGAAACAAAAAACTGAATTTTTTTTATCGGATTAGTTTGGATTTTGTATTCTCTCGGTCAACCCGAACTAATTCAATCCAAACTAAACTTTATAAGAGTACTAAACTTTATAAGAGTGTGATACTAATTATATCTATACAAATAAATATTTAATAAAACTAATATCATACCTTATTTTTTTATAGTTTTATAATATAAAGAGATAAGATCTATTGACACCAATTAATTTTACACCAATTCTTACATCAATTAAAAACGATATGTTAAAGTTTTTTTCATAGAACCTACCATTGAATTTAAAATACTTACCGTATGGATCATATGTGCAAAATTTCACACCAATCCGAGATCATTTAATACTCCATCAATATACTTGATATTTACATTATTTTAAAACTATTTTACAATACTTTTTTATTACATTGATGGAGTACTAAATGATATTGGATTGATCTAAAATTACGCACGCATGATCCTATCTCTAATATAAATATTATCCTAATATCATATCTTTATAGTTTTATCACTCTTCAATCAATTTAAAATTGAATTTCATATCTATTTATTCCCTCCATATATATTTTTTTATGGCATAAATTCTATATATTTTGTGTTTTGTTCAATATTTAGTTTTTTATTCAATTTTGTGTATAATTGATATAAAATTAAAAGCGAAAATTGATCCAACTCAATCTAAAAAATATTGGAACAGTTCATATCAAATTTCTTTTATGGTCAAACTGAACCAATTTAAACCGAAAATATACAAATTAATCAGATCAGATGACTTTACTTCTCATTTATCCAATCCGCACCAAGAACACCAGCATGTAAGATATATGTAATTTTATAGGCATAATTACTTTTTTCTATTATTGTGTTGAGTTCTAAAAGGGTGCTGATTTTGTTGTAATAAATAAAAATAAATACTGTGAAATACTATTATGATATGATGATGATGCGTACCAGCTGGTTCACCCTTCCATGGCACCAAAAAAAAGAAGTTCTTTTTCATTGAAAGGCATAGGTTCACAGGTTGCTGGTTTAACTTCTCATTCACCTTTTCATTTCTCAATTAAAGGTTTACAATTGTGGTTTTAAATCATAACCAGATTTGTCTATTCCTCTCCTTAGTGCAAGTGGTGGCCGTAGTTCTCATAACAACACTGATCTACGATTTGTCATGCATTTGCATTTAGAAGTCCAGGTTTTGAAGTACTCATTTTATTCCTCAGAGTATGCAAGACCATCCAACACTTATGGAAGATTTATAATGTCCATAAATTTAACACGCCTTCATTATTTGATGATTCAACTTCAGTTGCTGTCTGCTCATGTGAATCACATTGATCAGCATCAGCCATCAGAAACATTCTTCTTTAATACCACTACAGAACTCAAAAGAGCCTTGTCAATGCAACTTCAGTTCAACCAACCAACATTTTAAGCAAAATGACACACTACTGGAGTGACTCGTGGGGCCTTTAAATATCTCAGTGCGCTTCTCCAAGTATGGAACAGAGAGAATCACAATATATGATAAAGCTATTTAGTCTTAATTAATAGACACCATATTCACTTCAACTTCACATCAAAGAGAAAAGAAATGGACAAATAGAGGGAAAATGGAAATACTGTTGATAGCTTGCAAAATGGTGATATTTTCCCATTTCGGGGAGATGAATTTGGATTTCTTTGTCTCTTCATTAAACTACTTTTTTTATGCAGGGGATAAATTGTTGTGCCTGATGAACAAACTCTGCATTGGACTACTTTCACCAATTTGAGCAATTAATTTTTTATGCAATATAAGCACTTCATGTAACAGGTACAATTGGATTTTTTCAGTTTCACAGGACAATACAAAATAATCTTATTTGAGGTTCTGGTTATGAAAACTTATTAAAGCTGAGATTTACTTTCACATCCAAACTTAGAACCTATCTTATTTTTATATCCATAGTGTACTGAAGAAATAAGAGACAAAGGTTATCATGAGTCGTGACTCATAATAAGGCATATAACAAAGTGTGGATAAAATTTACAGTGTGTTCATTAATATAAGTGTTCCTGACTATCAAGCAAATACATTTTCATTTTTCATTGACACAGGCAACAAAAAATCAAAGAGTTTTAGTAAGCATGCAAATATTAATTTACTAGAGATAAAAGAGGACATCAAGAGGAGCTTTATTTGCTTCTGAATCTTAAGAAAACTGCTCTTCAATCATGATATTTCAGATATAGAAGTCATATATGCTATCAGTTCGTATAAAGTCATTATCAAAGCAAGATAAGAAGCCATAAACAGGGGGAAAAAAATCAACCCAGACCAACTCGTGAAAATGTCATAAAAGCATCATATAAAGCATGA
Organism: Cyamopsis tetragonoloba; assembly: GCA_037177725.1. Lineage (NCBI taxonomy): Eukaryota > Viridiplantae > Streptophyta > Magnoliopsida > Fabales > Fabaceae > Cyamopsis > Cyamopsis tetragonoloba. The sequence continues at coordinate 69,564,927 of CM074119.1, forward strand.
AATCTCATACCGAGCATAAAACTCATACAAAGAGTGCAGCAGATCACATAAAAAGCAACGGAGAAATCAAAGGGAACGGAAGTAAAAACATTTGAGGAGACACACAGTGTTCATTAACAGAAATATAATATTAACCAACCGAAAAGAAAAAGCTCATACCAAGCATTATAAGAGCAATGAACTTTATACCAAGCATTATGTGGTAAGAATACAACAAGAAGCAGCCTTATCTCACTAGGGTTATGTGATAAGCATAAATGCTCATTATGTGTTCGGCTTTCATACCTGAAAATGTCAAACCAGAGCTAGTTCACGTGCTGTAAGCTGAAGGATTTTCAAAACCAAATACCACGATCAGAACAGAAAAGGATTGAATGGAAGAGAGCAAGAGAAAAACAGGAAGAGAGGAATAGATGAAGAGAGAACTCAAGAGAGTTTAACAAACAGAGGAGTTTAGCATCTAATGAAATGGGTTCAGCTTTCCTGCCTGAATCCCAAAGCAGAGGCGGTTCACATTGTCTCTAGTAAAGGATTTTCAAACTGAAAAAGAAGAGCTGGAGGGGAGTATGATATAACAGAAAAGTGAGAAACAAAGACAGCAGAACGGGAAGAGACAGAGAGCAAAGAAGTCGAGAGGGTTAAGATGAAAAGAAATGACAAGAGAGGGTTGAAGGGTTGAAATAGTTGCAAATCTTCCACGGAGCACCGTGAAATGAGTGCACGGTGTGATATGAAAAGGCATTCTTTCTTGTTCAAAATATAAATAACAATCTATAATCTATAATAAATTTTTTAAGAAAAATAAAATACAGAGTTAGATGCGACGAACGGACAATAGGGGAATTTAGTTGTTTGATGGCATTTGTTCAAAGTACAAAGCTAAAGCCATCAAGAGAAAGGTGTTAGATAAAAGAATGAGAAATTTTATTGTGACATATGTCCCACTCAAACATAATTTTCTAAGAGGGAGGAAGATTGTATAGTAACCATCAGCCAACACTCACTATGTGTTGATCTATCCCTACACAGGGGCGGAGCAACGTGTGATTTGAGGGAATGTTCAAGTTTTCTTCACTTTACATAATAATAATAATAATTCTGTATAGCCACCCCCTTCAAAACAATAACTTAAGCCACTATCATTGTACAAATTTTCACTTACGTATACATGATGCATTGATGCCTCATTATCTATTTGCTATTTAGGATAATAAACAAATGTCTCATGAGCTTCTTGGTACTCTACTAATGAAAATGTTTCTATTCTATGACTAAGATCATGCACCAGTTGAAATAAAAACAGATAACATTACAGCCATAATGCTTCTTATAAGGAACAATGCTCAATTTCTTCCCTATTTGTCATCGATTAACCAATTAAGAACTATGAAGTATGAACTAGTGTTACAAGCATAATAAATCTGTGTAAAAGAGCATACACAAACTTCCTTCTTTCAGCTCAAGTTACAGATTCATTTACCTGTTTAAAATAAATTGCAAATGCATGCCGTGTGTTAATGATATTATTTTCTTCCATTCAAAAATATTACAAACAAAGCCACAATAAGAGCTTGGTCAACAGTCCCAGAAAATATTGTTAGCCGAAATTTACCCCTACTGACATATATTTGATGAAGCTTGTACATCAGGCTAGCCTGCATAAAAGTATAATCAGAAACTCGGAATCATTTTTTTTATCCACTAAATGTAATGCACTTTTGAGAAGTATATCAAATGCAATTCAGATCCAAAACAGCCCAGGCAATTACTGAATCGCACCTCAAATTGTAGTAAATTATAGATACAATAAAAATAAAATGAAATAATCACGAGTGATAAACAGTACTCAATGCAATAAATTTAAACTAGAATTTGACAAAACTTCTTAATCATAAGTCTCACAAACAAAATCACAAATTATAATTGAGTGTCGTGAAGCCTCTGTTTCAAAACAAAATGAAATTACAAAGTAATGGAACACTGAAATAGACTAGTGAGTATAATAGAATGACTGAGTAACCATGAAGGCCAGTTTCTAAAGAAAAAAAAAGAAAAAGAAACAGAGATTAGTAGTACTTCTTCAGTCTTCTTTACTAACAATTTAAACTTGTCTAACTTTTCAAATTGTTGACGAAAATTGGTGAAAGAAATGCACGAAAAAAGGAAAAATAATAAAACTGTTGAATCGTCTGATTCTTATTGGTAATTTGACCCTACACCTAAGCGATACATCCATGAAACTGCACAACTCAAAGTCAAGTTGAATCATATTGAATTCTGCAATTCAAGTTGCTAACAGTAAGACTCTAATAACATATAGACAATTGTTTCTATCCAAGGAGTCAATCATGTTTCATGAGAGAAAAAGTTTTTATTTTCCAAAGTTGTTTCCTCTCTTCATGCTCAAAATGTAGTATACAATACATAATTGGAATGACACTAAGAGAAATGTACATATATCATATCACTCCTCTGTCATAATACACAAATCATAGCTTCAAAACAATAAACAAAGTTCTACTCAAGTCAATCCCTGGTTTCTTAGAAGCCATAATTTAATTCATATTCGGAATGATCTTTCTGCATCACTTTTATGTCTTCAGTCTTCTCAAAGAACAATCAATAGAAAGTAATAGTAAATAGTAATTGATCTAAAACACACAAGCATAAGTTTCTTGCGATTTAACGGTTGTAACTTGTAATTTACCATTCAAGATAAGTTCAATTATAGTACATGAACGTGTTATTATGATGATCGAGAATATAATTAGATTATGTCATTATGATATTTATGATGCACGTTCATGATCATATTAATACGGAATGGAAAATTCGCAAGTCAATCAAGCTTGAATTATGCACCTGAGCAACCGAAACAGAGTCTTCATAGATGCTGCACGATCTCTGGGAAGGGGAACCTCTCACGATCAAATCACAACCTTCACCCTTTGATCTCTCACCGTAGAAAAATACTTCCAACTCAACTCCAGTTCGTGTTTTCACGGTCCTCTGCACTCTGAACACAACATCGTTGACCCCACAACTCTCCCCCTTATAGCATTTCCAAGACCCATTCTACCAAAATTAAAAATTAAAAAAAAATTAGGAAAAATCATATTTAATAAACTGCAGAAAAATAAAGGGGAGAGGAGATAGGAGAGACTTACGTGGTGGTATTTGATGGAGAAGATGGTGTTGCCGGAGGAATCGAGCAAGAGTTTCAATTGAGTATTGGATGGGTGGCGGCTCACAGTAAAGACTATGTCACCGGACGCGTCGGCGAACGCGAGAACGCCACGTGGCACTCCGGCGTGTTTTTTGGAACCGAAGAGATCAATCGGAATCGGCCAATTGCCGGAACCTGGATACGTCGAATCGGAGGTTCCCAAATCCATCTTCGCTTTCTTGTTCTTCTCTCTTTCTCTGAGTCTCTTCTATTCACCACACTACCGCACAAGATTATTAATTTGGCAAAGTCGCTTTGTCTATGGAACAAATTTTTTTTTGTACATGCGTAATATAGAGGGGAAAAAACGCGGGCAAGGCTCGTGAGGAGTGGAATTGGAAGCTACAACCTGCAGCTGCATAGTATGCTTCTTCTTTTTAGACCAGAGAGGGTAGCCGGATAAATTTAGCTTTGTGTCACTGTTGGCACCACATGTGTTTCTGAGTTTTTTATATTGAACTAATTTTTTTTAAAAAAAATATCTCTCACTTCGAAATTAGTCCATGAGCGAGATTTTTAATTAAAAATCACATTACATACAAAATAGAAAAAAAAATAAAACAAAAACTAATCTCTGAGCAAAATATGTATTTATGTTCAGAAAACAAAAACTAGTTTTTTCTTACTCAAAAACTAGTTTTTAAACTAATAATTTACATAGTTACTAAAAACTAGTTAACTAGTTTTCGAGCAAACGATTTACATGCTCCTAAAATATATCACAAAGACTAGAATTTGAACGGAACATAAACTAGAATTTGAGCATTATTTTAAATAATAAAGAAAGACTTATATTATTATTACAATTAATAAAATAAATTATACAATTCTAGAATTTGACGGGAAATAGAAACTAAAATTTAAACCAAACAAGAAATTAGAATTTAAAAGAAACGGAAACTAGAATTTGAGATTTCAAAGGATGAGAGAGAAAGATTTTGGAATTGAGGTGCCATAAAAACTAAAACTTGTCTGGGTTGTATGGTGTATTGAAACTGTGTGGTGCATCTTAAAAAATAAAACTAGTTTTTAGTTTAATAAAAAACATAAACTAGTTTCTCAGTAAGGGTATTTTTAAGAAAAAAAATAGTTTTGTGTGGTAAACTTAGAAACACGTGTAGTGCCAATAGTGATCACCTTTAACTTTGTGCTCCATTTTTTGTTGCAATATATTTTTCTGTTTTGAAAAATTAGTAATAAAAGTGTCATAACAAAAACAATATTACTTTCATTTTCACATGTAAGCTCTTAAAAAAATACATGTAGTCAGAAGAATATTAACATTAATAAAATGCATTGATTTTTAAAAAAGTTTAAAATCTTTTCACTATTATCTTTATCAAGATTCAATTATCTTCTTTATTAATCCTCTATAAATACTTGTATTAGTCATATTGTAAACATCTTTTTTTATCAAATCAATATGAAATTGTTCTATGAAACTCCTTCACTTTTCTTTGATCTCTATGATGTTCATCCTGAATATTTGGGTTACACTTGTGTGTATCAAAGTTTTTCCAATTTTACTGTTATGGTATCACCACCCTCCCTAGGGGAGGATGATGATCCTGTTTTGGATTCCGCGGCTAGCCAGAGATCTTGCACATCTTTGAGCTTTCAAGAAGCCCTGTTCTGCCACAAAATTACCGTGGAAGAATTTCTCCGAGATAGGACAATTTTGTGCGATCAAAACTCCAACATCAGCGATGGATGAGGAAGTGTGGGTTCAGAAAATTCAAGATTTTGTTTCCATTTCATCCAACAATGATACAATTCTGATTGGCTCGGTTCTTCTTTCTCTTCCCCCCACTTCGTTCCACCTTTCTTCTTCAAAAGACTCACATGGTTTTCACAAGATGCGTTCATCACATCCCTTTGTTCCTTCGAATTTGTTCTTTGTGGGAACGATCATGTGCGGTAAGAATCGTTCAAAATCCTCCTTTGCAGGCCAGACCGAGATTCTTGACCGATCGATTCAAGAACCCTTGCTTTGCGAAGATATTGCTTTGATTTCTTCTCTTAAAACCTTCGTTGAAAACGTGATCTTTGTTGGCCAAGGGAACACACCTCTATGCAATCTTTCTCAGACGGTCGTGTATAGCACGATTGTTGTGCAATTACCCCCGAATTCTAAGGTTAGGGTTCCAACATCATGGTCATTTGAGCGCGCGATTGAAATGGGAAACTTGTTCACACCAAATCCTCTATCGAATAGAGCATGTTCAGAAGCTATTTTCAATATTGACGGTGACGTTCTTCCACTTGCTCATTTCCTTGCACTTGCTGGTACCATATACGATAAACCAAAAATTTCAATAAAGGACATTTCTCTGTATGAATCTCCTGGGTCTAGTATACATTCTTATGTTGATTTTCTAAGAGACATTGACCATGGTAGCATTTGTGATTTCACTGTGATCATTTATCTTATGCACATGTTCATAGATTGTGACCCATTTTGGCACACCAACAAGGTGTTTGATATAAATTGCTTGAATGTGATTTTGTTTCTTCTAAGTCAATAATTGTTGCCTATATGGAATTTGGACAAGGGAACTCAATTTTGAAGATGAAGTTCACTAGGATTTTTTCTGATTCTTTTATCCTAATACTCTTTCATGATCATGAACCTATTGAAATAGATATGAGAGAAAGAAGGCAAAGAAGAAAACAATTTCAGGAATTGTAAACCAAAGTGCACAACCTTTAATTGTTGTAGCTTTAGTAGTGTGTCTTTATTCTTGAAATCATGTTGCAGATCTTCAAGCCATTGAAGGAAGAATACCAAGATAGAATTTTCATTGCTTCAATCATGGAGGAGTGCAACAAATTTGTTAATCTCAAGCAACTACAGTTTATGTTTCATTTGGGCCTGTTCTTATGCGATTTGCACTACTTCAAATTTATGTTGAGCCACTTGCATTGTTGCAACAACCCAAGAATTCATGTTCTACTGATGATCAAGAGTATGTAGACTGGTATGGTTTTGTTTGGCATGTTTGTTATGGTATGAAAATTGAAGAATTATATGCTGCTTGGAAGCTGTTTGGTTCATTGTTTTTAATGTTCAAAGTATCACCAATTCTCCCACTGCTGCTGCAATTTTCATCTCAAATTACTGTATTTAGTGCTCACTTTGTTGCATCATCACTTGCACCATATATTGCAATTTGTGCCCAGTTTGCTTCTCATTCAATTCCTTTGGGTTTTTGGGAAGCCTTGCCACTATTTTCAGCAATGTTCCAATTGTTGACCGGTTTAACAAAGTTGCTGTTGCAGCAGTTTCCCTATTATGCAGTTGAAGCACCTCAGTTGAGCATTCTTGTTGGTAGCTATGGGATGCAAGCACGTGACAAAGTTTCTTACTGACACATGTTTGTTGGACTCATTTGACTGAGAGCATTTGCTATTTCCATTTTCTTTCTTTTGTTTGGTTTCACTTTTGTAACAAGGATTCCAAGCTAGAAGTTTTGATAATCACTTCTAGCTTGAGGGGGCTAATAGAGATAGTTGGAGTGAATAAAGAGTTAGTTAGAGTTTGTTAGTTTAATTAGACTACTAATCCTCTATAAATACTTGTATTAGTCATATTGTAATCATCTTTTTTTATCAAATCAATATGAAATTGTTCTATGGAACTCCTTCACTTTTCTTTGATCTCTATGATATTCATCCTGAATATTTGGGTTACACTTGTGTGTATCCAAATTCTTCCAATTTCACTATTAATTTAAAACTCAACTCAATCATCCTAATTACTTAAGGATAAAATTAAAACAAAAACATAATAAATACTTCTCATTTTTTTGTGATAGGAACTTATTAAAAAAACACCAATTTTTTTTTAAGGATTTACATATAGAAATAGATATAGTAATGTGTTCCAAATGTCTTTTTCTAAATATTAAATAAATTACATTATACTACATTTAGTCCTTTTTATAGGACCCTTTAACCAATTCACATGGATTAAGAAATCTACTAACAACTTTATTTAATGTCTTATTTTTTAAAATAATAGTACAATCTACCAAATTTATCTTTATTTAAAGTCAAACTTTTCAGCAAATGCATTAATTATATCTGCTATCCATTCATTTATTACAAGGGTAAACAAGGAAAAAACCAATAATTGTCTTTTGAACTTTATAGGGAGACTTATATGTAGGACCAACAAATTTCCTCTAAAGGGTCTTATATTTAGGATCGGAGATAGTATTAGCTATTTAAATTAAGTACATGAAACGGGTAGTTAGCGGCACAATTAGTTAAGATAAAGCTTAGATTACTATTGAATTGATGTGGGTCTCATGTGATTGAAAACTTAGGTCTAGTCTCTGATGGGTATGATGGGAATCCTAATAGGCAGTTTATAAACAGACTAGTTAAGATATCATCATCTAGCCACACTTTTCCATGTTCGGAATTTGGCATCCAGTTTGAGATTAAGAGGTTTTGTTGAGGAAGATCACAATTGTCATTGATGAGACTGTTCGTAACCAATAAAGTTCTTCTACGGCATATCACTTGGTTCAAGAGCATCCTTAAAGATTCAAGTAATCCTTATAAACTCTAACTCCATAATTTTAATGCAATGATCTCCTTTCATCTTTGTGGATATTTTTAGTTTGTTTTATGAATTAATCCTTGTTGCAACTAGAGTCGCGGCGGGAATGGCAACAAATTAAATATAATGAAGTCACCACCAAGATGGCAAGACTTATTAAAGAGAATCTTTGAAAAACTTAAAAGAAGATCTTCAAAACCAAAATTTGAATTCGTGAGTCGATTACGTGTAGGGAAAATATTAGCACCCTACAATATCCATTTGACAAAATGGTTACCTTCTAATTAATCGTGCATAATTTATTAACTTAACAAAATATATAATTCACTCAAATAATCATTTACAAAACTACTATTTATTTATTAACAAGATGGGGAAAACAATTTTTATTTATTTTGGCTCGACAGGATCGGTTTCTGCTCCTATGCATCCTCGGCTTGAGGAGGAATCAATTGAAGCTCCTGTTTGACAAGCTTATGCTAACTGCGGAGCATGCCCAATGAAAGACAAGGACCATCGTGTGAACCTATTGTACGCACACGGTTACTGATACTGCAGTGTTCAATAATCCATGTAACACCCTTGATTTGACGACAAAAGAACCACTCAATCACATCAAGGCCAATTTTATATACGCACATGAATACGATAAAGACATATTCAATAACTCATGTACACCTTTGGTTCGGGTAGTGCAAATGTCACTCAACCCGATCAAAGATTAATTCTTTACGTCTATGGTACTCACGAACTGTCATTCAATGAAATCATGTGACGCCTTGGTCTTGACGATGTGATAATCACTCAATTATATCAAGGATTACTTTTATTAAATATCCATGATTATATCGGTGGAATACCACTCGAATAAAATCAAGGCTTAAGTTTATTTTTATTAAGTATCATTGACTATACCGATGGAACACCACTCAAATAAAGTCAACGCTTAATTTTTTTTTAAAATTAATTAATTTATTTTTTACCAACAAAAATAATTTATTCAAAAAAAAAATATTTTGCCTCCCTTTTGTGGTGGAAGGGATTAGCACCATCCCTATTGGGAGTGACATCCTTTTTAATGTATAAATTTATGATTCTTATATATAAAGGGATGATGAGATTTTTAAATTTGGGTGGTCTCAATCTCTTCCACGTGTTTTGTTTTAAAAAGATTGGGTCATAGCCTAGCAGTATCAAAAATGGACCGCAGTCCAATAGTGCCAAAACAGGAAGACAACAACTAACAAAAAAAAAAGGTAGTACAACTTAGAAAAAATCATGTTGGGCGGTGCAGAAAATAAACAACAGATGAGGCCCACAATTCAAAAACAGAACAAGACAAACAAGCTCTCTTCAAAATAAGAAAAAAAATAACATATAGAGTACAAAAACACTGGTACAGTGCAGAAAGCAAAAATAAAAAAGAGATTAGATTCAAACAGAAATAAAAATATGCCTTCTCCCACCTTAAAAAACAAAATAGATCATATAAAAAAAACAGCAAAACAAAAAACAAAGAAAGAAAGGTTCAGCACATAAAAGATAAAAATAAAAACTGGGATGCAGAAAGCAGAAATGAGAACAACTTATGGGCAGTAACCATAATCGCTATTTGAAACAACGTCAGAGGTATAATTAATTTGCTATCACCGTAATTAATTTTTTTTTCTAAGAGTGTGTTTAGATTAGTTGTGATTAATTGTGAAAATAAGATGTGAAAAAGAATCAATTGTCTGAGATATAATCGATTTTTATTTGGATATATTTGCTATCAAAAGCAACTTTTAATATAATTTTAAGCTGTGAAAAACGATTTTGAAGCTTTTTAAAATAATATCTGAATTATGGTTACTTGAAGCATTATGGTTACTTCAAAAAGCGACTTTAGTCTCATTCTGATTAATAGAAGCAAATTAATGTCTCCTTATTTCTCCTATTTTTTTGCCCTTTTTTTTTTTATTTATGGGGAGTAACTGAACCCCGCCCACTTCACATTCTTTGCTTTTTTTCATTTTTTTAAATTATTGATTAAGTCAATAATTCAGTTTTTAACCAACTCTATCTCAAACTCCCTCTTTTCTTTTCTTAATTTTTTTAATCATTTTTAACAAATTAGTTAATTTAAATTATTAATCAATTTGTTCCAATTATATAGCTCAGTTTGTGAGCGCACAGAAACATGCACATGTAGGTACGGGGTTCAATCCACAGTCATAGACTTATGTTACATGAGTTGTAAATGAGTTAAACACCATATTGGTTGTGTACCTATCATCATTATAAAACATATTTAATAAAGTCTTTTACAATTAATTAAAAAGTTTTTCTAACATGTGCAATATTGCACAAGTTAATAAACTATAAGTAGGAAAAAAGTTGTTGCAAAAAATAAAAAGTTAATGTGATTGAGCTTAACATGAAATTAATGCTATGTTTTTTTTTCTACTTATGATTTTTTAACATGTACAATAAATTTTAGTCTTAAAAATACTTGTGTAATTAATGCCTTCATTTGTGACATTCAGGGTGCTGATGAGGGTGGGGAGCTAGTGATCGTCGGTGCATGAAGGATGGACAAGAGCGAACATACACCGGAATAAGAGGGATCCGAAGGCTGTATAGGTATGGGACTATACAGTAAGGATAGCTTAATAGAATTGATTCGCACTACCTATTCTAACAAAATGCATTTACTTTTTGGTAGCCTATCACTTAAACTCCAAGATTAAGCTTGCATGACCTGGAGCAATTTAGGGATGAGTGACCTTCTTGGAAGTGATTCCTAGGAAGTTTGTGAGTGAAGACAAAGCACACTGAAAAGTAGGGTTGGCAAAACGGGTTCGACCCGCCAGCCCGCCAAAAATAGGCGGGCTGGGTAAGAAAACAAGCCCATCAGCCCATTAGGCCCATCCCATTTAGCCCGCCAACAATGCGGGCCAGGGCGAGCTAGCCCGCGGGCCACTACTTTATTTTTGTAGTCATACCTACCATAGGTTTAGGAAAAACAACGGATTCTGGAAAAAAAACAGGTTTTGGGCTTAAAAAAACAAATTTCAGGAAAAAAAAACAGATTCTGAGTTTAAAACAAACATAATTCAGAAGAAAAAAAGATACCAGGAAAAAAAAGAGATTCTGTTTTTTTTCAAAAAAAGATTTTGTATATTGAGCGGGCTAGTCCGCAATCCGCCAATATGCGGGCCGGACTGATTTTTTGGCTCGTTTCACCATGGCGGGCTAGCCCTCCCCGGCCCGTTTTGAGTGGGCTTTTGACGGGCCGACTGGTTTTGCCAACCTTACTGAAAAGTCTCGTGTTAGTCTGTAATGGTAGTTGTTAATCCTAGCAAGCGGCTAGAACGTTATATCATTAATATGGAAAATAATTAAATTGCTCATAAAAATTTAAGGTAAAATTTTTTTACTTTTTCTTACCAATTATTCCATTTAAATTTATTAATTCTCTTATAATTAAGATGAAGAAAAAAAATAAAGTTTTCTCTCTGATAAGTAAAAATTGAAGATAGTATTTTATTCAAATAATGGCAACGTCGCTAGGAGAGATAGCCAATAATTCTAAACGATACATACAAAAATTAGACAAAATGAGTAAAAACAATTAAGACCAGGACTCATCACTCACACAAATTGTTAACTTACCAATAGAATTAGCAATAGAGTTAAACTTCTAAAAATATGAAAAAGCTTGACATCCATATAAAAATAGATAAATCTTTGAGATCCTTTATGGTATCATCAAAATATATACTTGTTTTCAACTTTCAACTTCTAATTATTTCTTATACTAGTGTAGCTTAGCTCGACTTTTTTTTTTTTAAAAAAACAAAAAACAATATATTTTTGTGATATTTTGATTTATTGAAATAATTATGGAAAATTAGAACAACGTAATCAATATATTTTTAAAATTACATTGACCTCTTTCTTGAATTCGATAATGTGTACAAATTTTAAGAAAAATTAGTGTAAAAAAACAAATATTAATAAAGGTTGGTGTAACAAAAAAAAAAACCTTAAGAAAGTCAATGTAATATAAAACAAACTTAATGGAAGATTTTTGTAATGTCTACAAACATTTTAGGTCTTGCAGCAATGTGAACAAACTTAAGGAGAGTTGCTATAATTAATTTTTTTCTTAATATTTATTGTTTTGAAAGAGAATTAAAACTAATAATTATAAAGATTAATTAATTAAATAAAGTTATTGACTAAACTAATATATTTCACCTCCTCAACATTAATGAGATCCCATTGCTTATCCTTTACTATTTTAAATTGTAAGGAATTTTTTTTTAAAAAAAAAACCATATTAATTTCGCATATTATTGCTTTGAAAAATATATATAATTTTTTATTATAATAGTATATTAGTATTAGGTCAACCTAATTTTAAGTATTCAAAATTTTAATTGTACAAAAATGTCTTTCGAATTGATTAAAAAATTCATAAATTTTAAACCATGAATAAAATACAAATTTATTATAAATTTGAGTATTTATTTTTTAAAATGATATAATCACGTGTATTAAGGTAGATTTTAAGATGATCCCGTTTTTTTTTCTAGACCATGATGGTTCAGGAATATAAAAACAAATTATTAATACGGAAACTCTGTTAGGAGCATTCCATTGGATTCGCAGATCCTTTATGTTGTTTGGTTCAAAATTCCTCTGTTAAAGTTAATATGATCATGAAGAACACACATTTTTCAGATTTAAAAACTCCAGATCAGCAAGTGAAAGAGCGATTATCAACTCAGTGTATGTCGATGACCAAAACGCCAACTACATCGGAATCGACGTGGAAGCTTCGTCTCTATTGTTGTTGCTAACATTTCTGACATCAATTTGGTTGGGAACATCAAAGAAGAAAAGGGGTTAACAGACGGGTATAGGATTTGGCAAAGCTTGGATCTTGGTGGATGGATCTATGGAGGCTATGGTTTCCATGTGAGGAAAGGAATTGAGATTTGAGAAAAGGATATGAAGATGACATTGAGGGGTCAGGTTGGCTTCTCTTTATCACTTTCAAGTTTGATTCTTTTTGTTACATTTCATGTTTGATTAATTCTTTGGTTAATTGGCTTGTCCATTTATTTGTAGCGTAAATCTGAAAAGTTCTGGATACCTAAGAACTGTGGAAGAACGATGGGTGAGCGACGAAGCTGGTAGCGGTGGTGATGGTGGAAGAAATGTGGGTTGAAGGAGTTAACATGGAATTTAGTAAAGGAGAGTTACTTTGCAATTTTCATATTGTGATTGATTTTAAAAATTTGCATCATAGTCCTTGACCACCATGGTCTATTAAAAAAGAGTAGACCATGGTAAAACTCACCTAAAAAATTGCAACCTAAATAATATTTTTAATTAATCAACAGAAATTCTTATTCTGATTGAAGAATAAAATACCAATGGTACCTGAATAATTACATCCTAAAATAAAATAAAAGTAAAGAAGAATTTAAAGAGCTATATTATTTTTAATTAATCAATAAAATTTGTATAACACTTTAATCTATCATAACTAAAAGTATAACTAACTACCAATTAAATTAAATGAGTTAACAAAGTTAACTAGTGTTAACTTTAATATCTATCATAAGCAATATTGTCTATGTTAATAAGAAAATTTTAAATAAAATCATTTATTGAGAATAAAAGTATTTGTTATATCTCACTCGAAATGCTCATTAAATATTTATCATTTCTTATAAGATTTATTTTTTAAATTTTTTTAATAATTGTTACTTTGAGTAATAACTTCATAATTCAAATCTATATAGATGCGCTTTGATCTATAACAAAAATTCTTAACAATTGTAACATTACACCTAATAAACAAAATAATTACTGCTATTTCTTTTCATCTATCATTATTGGAGGTGAAAACTATTATAAAAAAAAGAAGAGAAAAAGACAAACTAGAAGAATGTAATACCTCTTTTACCTTTGCATATAAAAAGTTGTAAAATTAGAGGTATAAATGAGAACATCAAATTTGAAAATGTTAACACTTCAATTCTTTCACTTTCTTTGTTTTTTCAAGATTTTGGCGTAGATATTAATTTAAATAAAATTTAATTGTACTTTTGATCAATTAAATTTGTATTTTTTGTAATTTTAATAACTTAATTTTTTAAAAGTTGTAAGTGTTATCTCTCCATTCATATATTTTTTTTGAAGTGATTGTAACTTTAGGGACCAAAATTTCAAATTTTAAATTTGAGAGACAAAAATGGTAAAAAATACAAACTCGAAGATTCAAAAATACAATTAAACCTATGGTTAATATTTTAGATTTAGTAAGTTAAGAGTAAAAATTTAATTATACCATTTAACTTTTCATCAATTCACCATAATTATAGGTAGAAATAATGATCGTTGAGAAATTATTATTGAGAATAAAATATTAATTACAAAATTTATTTTGCATTTACATTCGAATGGGATTTAGACATTTTTTTTCTTAAAAAGCCAAAAAAAAAAGGACATGTGCAGTAGGTTTTTGAATAAATTAAAGCTTACATACTAAAAATCATGGTAGGTCAAAGTCTAACAAAAAGTGAACAATAAGAATTCCATACTACTTCTCAACCAAAAATAATTTAGATATTTCTTTCAATTTTATATGTTTAATTGAATTACTGAAATCAAGAAATTGTAGTTATTTGATTGAACTTGTCAAAAGAATATAGGTTTTTTTTTTAAAAAAAAAAATTATACCTCTAACATAATTATCTTAATAAAGGTTTAAAGTCAATCAGTATTATTTGTTTATTTTTATACTGTTTCTAAGCTATTAATTAAATCTAGGGATGATAAAAAACTTCACACCCGCAGATAGTCGTAAGTAAGATCTGTCACGAATAAATTATAGGCTATTATTGCCATCACAGTGATTACTGGGTGTCACACTTTAATGTTTTTCAAAATTACCCTTAGTATCTAGAAACCGGGCGAGTAAAGCTACACACCAAACCCGTTTTCAAAAAATTACGCTATCGATATCTAGAAATTGTTGTCACTCGAGTTTTAGAAACCGGGCCATATAGGTAATGTGACTTTTTTGGAAAAATTAAGAAATGAACTATCGGTATCTAGCTAGAAATTGTTCTTGTCCGGGTTTAGAAATCATTTTCACTCAAGTTTTAGATATTGGCAGTGTATTTTTTTGCAAAAATTAGGAATTGCGCTACCGGTATTTAAAAAATATTATTGCCCGAGTCTTAAATCCCATCTTTGCTCAATTTCTAGTTATTGAAGAAAGGTTAATTTTTTTTTAAAAAAATTTGTGTGCAACGTAGCGATAAAAGTATTTGGTGGCAATAGTAGCAACCATACATATGGGGGCTCAAAGATACCCGTATCCGCTATTAAAATAAAAAAAAATATATTTTTACATTATTATAAGTAATTTTTTATTAAATTTAAAAGGTTATACTTAATATTTAATATAAATAAAGTTGTCGACAATTATATGAAATGCTAAATGTCTTAAAAAAATAATATATATATATATATTCTCATTTAATTTTTAACTTCAAAAAAACACAAGTTCTAAGTATAAATTATATTGTTTGAATATTTACTTTTTTATTTTATTTTTGTTTTAATAATTATATAATTTTGAATATAAATTTAACTTTAGAAAACTATTATAAATATATTTTTGTATTTCCATACTTTTTAAATATTTTTATTAAAATAAATACATGTATCTGAGGGTAGCAAAGGACTAGTACAATTCCACCACATCCCATTGTCATCCTTAATTGAGTCATTAACAATATTAAAAGTAAAAATTGTCTATTAATAATATATAGGAAGAGAAAGTAATAAAAGTTGAGTAATAATATATAGCAAGAGACTAGTATGTCCCTATCACATCTCATAAATTATTTTTATTTTTCTTAAATGTAAATAATATATAGGAAGAGAGAGTAATAATAATTTATAATTGAGTAATTACTTGATTTATCTAGTCAAATTAATAATAGTGATTTGTATTTTTTTACTCAATATTTTATATTAAAAACTAAAAAGTTGAAGCAAAAAATATATATAAAAAAAGAACGAGAGAGAAAATAAAATATATAGACTATAAAAGCCTATATAACTATGAAACATAACGATGAATACTGTATTGACTTTCACTACAAGAATGCACGGTAATAGCGAGGGCTATTATCGTCGTTAAATGACCAAAAGTCGTTACTAATAAAGTGTTAGCGATGGCCAAGTGACGGAGGTCGAGTTGTCGCTATTTTTTTCGTTGCTAACTATTAGCGATGGTAAAAGCCGTTGCTAATTAGCAACAGCTTTTACCGTCGCTAATACAAATTCCAACATAATTGCAATTTCTCATAAATTATAAAATTTACATATATTCAACAAAAATTCACATAATGATAAAAATTCATATATATCAAACTTAAATTCACATAAATTGAACATAAATTGACATAAAGGCAAAAATTCACATAAATTCAACATAAATTCTATATTTACTTTCACAATTCTATAAATCCACATAAGGTAAAAATTCACATAAATTTTAAAATTCATATAAATTCTAAAATTACATAAATTCTATATTTACTTTAACAATTTCATAAATTCACATAATTTAACCTTTATGACAAAAATTCTAAAATTTACATAAATTCCACAAAAATTCTAAAATCACATAAATTCAAAAAAAATTCATATAAATTCTAAAATTAACTAATTAAAATTAAAAAAATAAAAATAACTCACCTAAATAATAAATGGTGGAGATATGGATGAATGTGGTGGAGAGGGAGGGTTTATGATGGAGAGAGGGAGGATTTATAGTGGAGAGAGAAGAGACCGTGGTGGTTGGTGGTGGAGGTAGAAGATGGCGTGGTGGTTGGTGGTGGAGGGATAAGATGACGTGGTGGTTGGTGGTGGAGAAAGAGTGCGTGGAAGAGAGAGAGAGACAAGTGGTGAAGAGGGAGAGGAGTGAGATTGGAAGGAGGAAAGGAAAATAAGATTTGGATATGGAGGATTTGGGTATGGAGATGAAGAAATAAAGTTGGAGATAGTGAGATTGGAGAAGAAATGGGGTTGGGTGAGTGAAATTTGTGAGGTTGTGTTTTGCGTGGAGAGGAGAAGTTTTGGAGATACGAAAATAGGGATAGGGGTAAAGGGAATGACGCTGATTTTAAGTGTTACTGCCCAAAAAGCGACGTTATACACTGTCGTTAAAATAAAATAAAAAAAGCCAATCCTCGCCATTAGCGATGGCCTTGACCATCGCAAAATAGCGACGGCAAGGACCGTCGCAAATCCTTCGTTTTTTAATTAAAAAATTGTTTTTAGAAAAAAAATTGAAAAAAATTTGTTTGGGTCTGAATAGCGACGGCCTTGACCGTCGCAAAATAGCGACGGCAAGGACCGTCGCAAATCCTGATTTTTTAATTAAAAAATTGTTTTTAGAAAAAAAAATTTGTTTGGGCCTACATAGCGACAACCTTGACTGTCGCAAAATAGCGACGGCAAGGACCGTCGCAAATCTTGATTTTTTTAATTAAAAAATTGTTTTCAGAAAAAAAAATTGTTTTGGCCTACATAGCGACGGCCTTGACCGTCACTAAAATTGAAATTACCATCGCTAAGTAGCGATTGTTAGGGGCCGTTGCTAAATTTGCAAGGCTATTTCAACATATTTTTGTAGTGTCTTCTACTTTAGATATATAGTAGATAGATAAGTTTCAATTTCATAAATATTTATTAAAATATAGAATGAAAATCTTAAATAAATCAAAAGACCCTACTTAAATGTGATATTTTTACATGTGATGAGAAAGGTCAAAGAAAAAAGAAGATAAAAAGATCAAAAAAGAAGTTGATAAAAAAATGATATTGATATAATAAAACATAAAGAGATAATGAATGAAGTGTAAAAATATTGTATCAAGAAGAAAACGGGACTGCAATAATATTTTTTTTGAGGAGAGATCCAGCAAAGATTCAATAAGATTAAATATAAACAAATTTACGGGAAATAACTTGGATACTCATACATGTATGTTTCTATAGGTTTACATAACTAAATTACATAACTAAAATTACGTAGAGATAAAAAAAAAATGTAGGTAATAACATAAGGTGCTGACCTATTTTCACTTAAGTACTTTTATTTTCTAGGTATTCCCCTATTTGATTAGGTGAACATAAGATTAATTCTTTGATTACAGTTCTCTCAACTAATATTTTATTTAAGGCTCGAATTTGTGCTTTTTCAACTGAAACTATAATATATCTTTATTATTATGTTAATATTATTGTAATAAATTATTTTTTAAATATATTCAAATGGTATAACTTAATAATATACTCATTTTAAAAATAAATAGTAATACATTGACAAACCTCATAATTAAATTATACATTTTAATATAATTTAAAATCATTTAAAAAATATATTTTCCATTTATTGAATAATTTTGAAAATTATTTTAATATTTTATAACATATTCTTTAATAACGGAAACAAATTGCAAGGACTAAAGTAAAAAAATAGTAAAAGGACGTTACTGAAAAAAAAATTAAATATAGAGAACAAATTTAAATGAGGCATCATATATGGGAAAAAAAGTATTTTAACCTTCATTTCAAAAATAAGGTAAAAATATATTACTGATCAATGTTCGTTTTTTTTAGTATGGATAATATCTTTAACTGATAGTAAAAAACTAATCTTTTTAAAATAAAAATTCACGAAAATTGATTAAACCTCTCACTTTATGCTATGTATTGTGCATTTTATTACTTCCATCAAAACTATAAAAGTTTGACAAAACAGTGGTTGTTATATATCATATACAATCAACATTTTAGTAGTCATGACAAAACAAAAGTGCACACCACACAAACTATTATGATTTTATTTTCACCTTTTTAAAGTAGCAGAATCAAACTGTAAATCAAGTATTATTCATGGAGGTAATTTATTCTTTTCACTAAAAGAATATTTTTAAAGAAGTTTGAAGTTATTGATTAACTAAGATTCATATGATATATGTATCTTCCATAGAAAATAATGTTCTTGAGTAATTTTATTGTGAGTGACTTCTCATGGACACAATTAATTAAATTAAAAAATTTAGAAATATTTTTCGTCTTTATAAAAGTGTATCTTTTATCAAATTTTAGTCTATATCTTTTAAAAATTTATTAATATTAATTTAACATTAATTAATTTATAAATAATAAACATATTTAAATATATTTTTAATCTTTACAAAATCTACATATGTATTTATAGTTCTAACACACTTCTTCATTCACTCCTTTTTCCTGTCACATGTGTGTTCCTCCAACACAACACACCACCCTCTTCTCTATCACTTTCTTCCAACACCACACAATACCTTTATTCCTCCATATTTTTTAGAGAAGTAAAATGTGTTTGAATTAATTGTGAAATTTTTTTTTTCAAAAATAAATTATATATATAATGAATTATTATTATAATAAATTTTAATATAATTTAGTTTTGTTAATTTTTATTTGGATATGTAACTAAAAAATAATTTTAAAAATAATCTTTTATTAGTTGATAAATTTTTTTATTATTTAAATTTAAATTAAAGAAAAAAAGTAAATTAAAACAAAAACTCCAAAATCTTACTTTTTTTTAAAAAAAAAACAAACTTTTTGTAGTTATAAAAAAATAATAAAAGAATTTAATGATCTTATCAAACATCATCTAAAATCATTTAAAAGCTTTACTCAAGATACTTCTTTTGTTTTTCATGTTTTCAAACATGCTCATTGACATGCCATTATCAAGTTATTTCAAATACAAACAAAGCCCGATACAGTTAGTAGATAGCTGGGTAGTCTTCGACTGTCGGGGGAAAGATACCTTTGGTATAAAAAAAATGAAGTTATTTCAAATCACAAGTGTATAGTGTCTCAATGCAGCAATCTTTTATTTTTTTGTTAGGGCTAGGCCCACTTGGATAGGGAGAGGAGAAAGGGAGGTTGTGATCTACCCCAAGACAAGCTGCATGTCCCATAGACAACCACTAGGCTATCTCAAAGGGGACCAATGCAGCAATTTGATCATACTTCTATACATGTGACATGGCTGCATTCTAAAAGTGGAAGAACATAGTTGGCATGATAACGACAATTTGATAACATACCAACAATGCCATATAGGCAAAAACTCAATATGACTTTACAATAATTCTGCAAACAAAGATCAAAATAAAACTCAATTTTTTTATTTTTTATTTATTTTAAGTGTGTATTTAGTTTAAAGAATAAAATGAGAGGGACTTGAAAATAGAGTTTTTATATTTGGTTTGAAAGGGGAAATAGAGGTTTTACATAAACATTAAAAATAAATTGTAATTGTTATCACTGTCTTCCATGTTTATTATACAAATTTTTAAAAACTGAAAAACAAATGAAAATAAAATAATAATTTTTATATTGTAATTATTCATAAAAATGGAAAATAAAAATGTAAAGTAAACATTCCCTTAATTTGCATAACTATTACAAACCATTTTTGGCATGCAATAGAGTATGAAGGGATAACATTGAAGTCTTGAACTGCTCTATCACACACATACTTGGCTTATAAATAGACCCAAATAATGTGAGGTTACATGCTTCAAATCTATATAGCTAGTAGTTCAGGCAGCAAACTATGGACTCCCACAGTGGAAATCATACTGCTAAACTACTTCAAGCTCAAACCCACATATGGAACCACATTTTTAGTTTCATAAACTCCATGTCCCTTAAATGCATGGTTGATTTAGGAATACCAGATATCATACACAATTATGGAAAACCCATGCCACTTTCTAAGCTCACAGCATCGCTTCCGATTCACCCTTCAAAAACTCACGCTATCTATAGTTTGATGCGAATCTTGACCCATTCTGGTTTCTTTTCTCAACCAAATAATGTCACAGAGAATGAGCTAGAAGCAGAGTATGTGCTAACTGATGCATCTATCCTATTGCTTAAGAACCACCCATTGAGTGTGGCACCTTTCTTGCATGCCATGCTTGATCCAATTCTAACAAAACCGTGGTATCAACTTTCTACTTGGTTGAAAAACAGCAATAGTACTTCACCGTTTGAAACAACACACGGGACGGCACTCTGGGAGTATGCTGGCCGCCAATCAAACCTCAATAACTTGTTCAATAAAGCCATGGAGAGTGATGCTCCTTTGGTTACCAATGTGGTTATTGAGAAGTGCAGGCAGATATTCACGGGATTGGAGACATTGGTTGATGTTGGGGGAGGAACAGGGACTTTGGCAAAAACCATTGCTGAACTGTTCCCAAAATTGGAATGCATAGTGTTAGATCTTCCACATGTTGTTGATGGCTTGCAAGGATCTGACAACCTCAAATATGTTGCAGGAGATATGTTTCAGGCCATTCCTCCTGCTGATGCCATTTTGTTGAAGGTAAAACATTATCACAATTCATAGCATCATCTAAACAAAGTTTCAACAGAATTAAAGGAATTGATCACTTAAAAAAGAATGGTGGATATTATCATTGATTGAATAATGTTTAATACATATATGCAAAATTAATACCAAATTAGAAAGCAGTACCAACTAATTCTAACAAGAAAAGAAACCAATGCTAATTAATGGTCTTTTTATTTTGCATTTCCATTTTTTTGTTTCTATTATCGTGAATAATTGCAATACAAAATTGTATTCATTGTCTTTCTTGCTTCCAGAAATTTGTATTAGTTTCATTTCCTGATTTAAAACCCAGCCTATGAAAATTGGAAATCGAAGACCAGATCACAGCAATGTTGAAAATAACAAGTCCAATTGGTTAAAGTACTAATATAGCCAGAAAATCATTTGACCTATTAACATAGGAATAAAGATCCAAAACAGTTAATCTATGTTCGAGCATTTAAATAATGCAGTCTTGGTAGGTATTCTAGGAATCACAATCAATCTAAAGTAATTTTGGCAAGAAGTGTTTCCTAGTTCTGTATGCTATCCAATTCCAGTAACACAAATTCAAGAAAGAAAAAGCAAAAGGAAAACCATCTATCATGAACAATTGAATGCTATTACTCTAAAGACATAACTAGTAACTGTCATTACTTTGCTCACACAAATCATCAACCTATGTGTGCAGACTGCAGAGTAATTAACAGTTACTAGTTTACACAATTAGCAAATAAATCTCTGATCATTCAAGTAAATCAGTCACGGATCTCTTCATATTTAACTTTTTTGTGGACTTTACATTAAGGTATTTTCTATTTAATGAGATTTTACACGATATCATTGATATGTGTCTAGACTAAAAATTAAAACTAAGAAGAAAAAGTATATTTGAGATCACAATTATTAAACAAGGAGTGAGAAGTGACCACATACCCTCTCTTATCTCTTATCTCTTTTAGATACTAAACAATAAAACCATTACATGATAGGCTGTTTTACCGGGGTCAACATTGATTATTAGGCACAATCATGAAGTATTAATTACAAAGATATGCACGTACAAGATTATTAGCCAAATTTGTTTCAAAATTAGGTTGACTTCATGATTCCCCTAATATGAATCAATAGCAAATCAATATTAGACTTTCTTCAATTGGATGACTCTGATTATTGTCACTTTGAATGACAAATTATAAGCAGTGGATAATGCATGACTGGAATGACGAAGAGTGCATCGACATACTGAAGAAATGCAAGGAAGCAATAACGAGCAAGGGCAAAAAAGGAAAGGTGATAGTCATAGACCTAGTGATGCAGAATAATGAGAAGGAAGAAGAAGATGATGAATCACTTGAAACAAAGCTATTATTTGATATGCTGATGATGGTATTGCTCACAGGAAAAGAGAGGAACAAAAAAGAATGGGGAAAATTGATATCCTCTGCAGGTTTCAGTGACTTTAAGATAAATCCAATTTTGGGCTTAAGGTCTCTAATTGAGATTTATCCATAATAACTTAAAATTGTTTTATTTATTTGTCAGTGGAGCTGGTGCTACAAGATCTCTCGCAATGTGTTAATACTACAGTACTTTGTAACAATAACAAAATCCAAATTTGAATCTTCATCTATGTATGTTGTCAGAAACACAAATTAGCATTAAATCATTAGGAAACATATTTGATTCAAACCCAAAACTTTCCATTTCATACAACAAATAAGTACTCCTATCAGCAAGCAATATAATCAAAGACTTTATTTCTTAGCCCTAAAATGTTAAGCTCTGTTCTAAACTAGCACTTATCATTCTCTTCCTTCTGGTCGTTGCCGTGAAATGCCGCGTGCAACCCCTCATAGATCGGCAACAGTCTCACATGCACGAACTGCTGATATCGTCGCCGGCCAGGAGCTCCACCGCGGGACTACCTTTTCTGCGCGAACCACCGCCATTGCGCCATTTTGCTCCGCCTTGGGCCTCTGAGCCCTGTTCACTTAGCACGGTTCCGTGAAATTTTTGGGCCTAGAATTAAGGATGGAGTAACGCCGGAATTAGCACCAACCCACTTAAAAACGACACCATATTTTTTGGATAGTAGCGTGTCCTGAATTCATAAAAGGTGGATGGGATTGACACCATCCTTATTGGGAGTGACACCATCTTTTTTAGTATATAAATTTTATGATTCTTACATATAAAAAAGATGGTGTCACTTCCAATAGATGTGGTGTTAATCTCATCCTCCTTCATAAAATAGTGAAAATGGAAAGCAAACCACCCTTATTTTTTGGAAGCTGCTGTCCGAAAATAGATGATATATTTCTCAAATTTGGTGGTGCTAATCTCTGCGGCCAAGATAGAAATAGGCTAGACTATCCGTGAGGACCTATGTCTAGCTTATATCAGGCTGAATCAAAATAATTTAATAAACATGTTAAGCTAAGATTTATTTAAAAGTTTAATTAACTAATTAAGATATCTTTCAGGCTATTCAAAAATTCTTTTAGACTTAATAAGTTAGTTTATATATATATATATATATATATATATATATATATATATATATTATTAGTAGTAACAATAATAACATCATTGTTCATGTTATTATTATTGTTGTTACTATTTTCTAAAAATTTGGATATTATATTTTATGATCATATTTTAATTATGTTTAAGGATTTAAATTATTAATATCATAAATTTTATGGGTTTGTATAAAGACTTTCTAAGTTTAGTATTATTAATGTGTGTAAAGTTGCATAGGATAGAAAAACCGATTCTAATCACTTATGGCTCAAAGTCTTGTTTTAAAATAATTGTCACTTTAAAATTTTAAAATGCAATAAATTACATATTTTAATATTTCTCTCTAATCATCTCTTTTATTCACCAATCGTCATTTATTTTTTTAATTATTTTATCAATCACTTTAGCTTCTAATTGGACACTTTAGTCCACTTATAGTAAAAATTTATCAATATCAATAATTTCTTAATATGTATAAAAAAACCTAAAATGTCTATAGTTTTGGAATAGAGGGAGTAATAGACTAGACTCAGGCTATCAATTTAAAAAGTAAATCAGGTTTAGGTCATACAAGGCCTAATTTGGCCTAGGTTATTTTCATCCCTATCTAAAATAAACAAAAAATATATATAAAGGGTTATGTTTTAACAAATTCTTTAAATTAGATTATTTTTCTCTCTCTAATAATAGGATGACGTTATCTCGCCATAGAAAGAAGTATCTCTCCACTTATTTTCTTACCACCCATTCATGTGCTTAAAATATATACTACCTCTGTCTTATATTAAGTTTCGTTTTAGAGAAAAAAAATTGTCCCATTTTATTTGTCACTTTATATTTTCATTGAAGCATTAATTATATTTTATCAAATGAGTAATTGAGTTTTAAATAAATATTTTGAGAAATGTGACCTACTAATTAATAAGAGTGATAAGAGGTATAATAGAAAATTAAACAATGATTTATATAAAAACAAGAAATTTAATAACATTTCTAAAACTGTGTATAACCCCTTTAAACGACACTTAATATAAGATAGATTGAGTATATGAAAAAATAAATAATTAATAATCATGATGTCACCTCTTTATGAAAAGACATATCTCTTCATTTATTTTCTAATATTTCACTTATTTTTTGACAATAAAATAATAATTAATAGAGAGAAAAAAATAACTCCTTTTAATTTTTTTTTTATAAATCTAGACCCACTTATATAATTAGATTAATGTGTATTCTTACCTCTTAAGCATAAATAATCCCACTTAGCACACTAATTTTCAAATGCATCACATATAAAAAGAAAATTATTATCCTAACATTATGTGTTGCTATCTTCTTTACTGCTAAAAATTAATTTTCAAGTAAACGTGTGGTAAAAAAAAACATGGTACGCATAATTGCAACAAAAAGTTGTTAAAAAAAACAACAAAAGTAAATGGTATTTTTTTTGTTTTATAATGAGTGTCGTTTTAGATAAATATTTTTTTAAAATGATTATTGCTTTATATTTTCAATGCATTATTAAATGTTTTTTTTCTCTATTTTACCCCTATATATCAATTAATGCTCAATTAGAAACAATGTGAGGTAATTAATATTTCAATTATTAATAGAGATATCTTAGTAAAATTGCTTTACTCATTATGACATTTATTTCATTTCTTAATCTCCGTGAAATAACCTTAAACGACAGTCATTTTGAAACAGAGAGAGTAGTTTTTAAAAGGAACTATTTACTGTTTTAGTCCATCACTTTGCAGCCACATGACATTTTAGTCCCTGACTTTTTAAAATGGTTGAACTAGTCCCTAACTTTGCACTCCCTATGTCATTTTAGTGTCTAGTGTAAGTGACATTGGTGAAATGCTAACATGACACGTTAAATGTTTATATAGTACATTAATTAATGCTTAGGAGTATACATAAGCGACAAAATGATGTCATTTTACTTAATCTCAAAATAGTTAACTCAATTAGTCTCTCAAACCACTTACAAGAAAACTCAATTTTATTTTCAAAAAATGAGGCGTAACTTTAGAAATTAAGCAAAATGACATCAATTAGTTTCCTTTTCATGTTCCTTGGTCTTCCATTTGGGGCTAAACCAAAAAATCTATCTACATGACAGCCTGTCATCGATGAGGTACACAAACTTTTGAATTCTTGGAGGAATATATATAAATATATATATATATATATATATATATATATATATATATATATTAATGGGTGGTAGGGTGGTGTTGCTAAATACAGTACTTAATAGCATTTTAAATTATATACTTTCCTACATAAAATTGCCTAGGAAGGTATTTAATATCCTAATTTAAATATAGAGGAATTTTTTGTGGCAAGGAGTGGGTGACGTGAAGAAGATTCCGTGGGTGAAATGGAGTCGCGCGTGATTACCAAATGAATTAGGAGGGTTGGGAGTTTTCAATATTAAATGGATCAATAAAAGCCTTTTGGCGAAATAGTGTTGGCGATTCCTAAGGGGTGGTGACGAAGATTTTTGGTTGAGAATTTTCATGGCTAGGTGTGATGATGATGAACAGGGGCAACGAAGGGGATAAGGTGGTGGAAAGGTGTGCTTATGGTTTGTGAGGTGGGCCATGGATTGGATAGTTGGTTTGAATCGAATATTTATTAGAGGGTAAGTGATGACTCGGTAATTAAATTTTGGGTGGACAAGTGAATTGAAAACTTGGCAAAGAAACAAGCTTTTCCTCATCTATTTTCATTATCACGTCAACAAATGGGTTCAATTTCTAATATATGTATTTGAAAAGTTGGCAATTGGTTTTGGAAACTCAATTGGTGTCTGGAGAGGTTGATATGGTAAGTATGTTAGTCGAGGTTCTGCAGCCGTTAGTTCTTCATGCGGAGGCACAAGATCATTGTAAGTGGGTGCTAGAGGTCACCGGGATGTATATTGCAGCTTCGAGATATTATGCATTGCTTTAGAAATAAAGAGATGTGGAAATTGTGAAGGTAGTTGATCTGAAGGTGTAAAAAGCTGCATAGAAATTTGCAGCTCCTCTAAAGGTAATGTGATCTTTTCTTGGTTAACACTCCAAGATCAAATACCAACTCACACAAATCTGGTTGGACATGGCGTGTCTTTTATGACGCAAAATACCTGCGTATGTTGTTTTGCATTTTCGGAAATGACATTTCACCTATTCTCCATTGTGGTTTTGCTTATGGTGTTTGGTGTAATGTGTTGATGCGGCTACAAGTACAAATTTAATGGGAGAGTCTCTACCGACATGGTTTCTTACGTTTTGTTCGTTGATCCATTCCAAGAAGAAGCTCTCTCTGGTGTGTGGGTAGCAGTGTGTTGGTCCATTTGATTAATGAGAAATTTTGTAATTTTTAATTATGGTGTGTGAGATAAGGTATTAATTCTTGATCAAATTAAGGTTCGTTTTTGGACTTGGTTAAAACACTTTAAACTCTTTCCTTTCTCTTTATTTTTCGATTGATGTATGTGTCCACTTGGGTGCTTATTGGATTGAGGACTTGATATAATGTTTTGAGTACTTCTTGTACTCTTTTAATATATTTTAATTGCTTATAAAAAAGTTAATAAATTATTTTAAATAGTGTATTATTTTAGTTAATCAGCCATATTTTTGTGTTAAGTAGTTATATATGCTGGACAATATAAGCTAGTGAATGGATTCATTTGTTCTTGAAATTGTAGCCATACATCTCTTCAATCCATACCTTTGTTGTAATTTATTTTAAATCCTTAACTTTTTGTAAAATGTTATTTAGTTTAGTC
This sequence comes from Cyamopsis tetragonoloba, assembly GCA_037177725.1. Taxonomy (NCBI): domain Eukaryota; kingdom Viridiplantae; phylum Streptophyta; class Magnoliopsida; order Fabales; family Fabaceae; genus Cyamopsis; species Cyamopsis tetragonoloba. Next base: position 69,592,525 of record CM074119.1, read on the forward strand.
CACTTTGAAGTAAAATAATTGAGATTTTTATAAAATAAAAAATGATTATGATCAATATTTTATAAATGGGTAATATTTGGTGTACAACTTTAAACATATATAACTTATACAACTCATTTTTTTTATTATTTGCTCCAATAAAAAATAAGCAACTTGCTTTTTCCTCAACAAAAATAATAAAATAAACAAATTGTATACTTAATTTTATTGTTTATAAAATTAAGGATTATTATGACTAGTTTTATAGAGTCAATACCTAAAAATTAATTTTAATAAAATCAAAACTAAAATGACTCACTTCTTAAATGTAAACTTTTATTGACTTTTACCAGATTTGAAAGAGTGATGCTATTGTTATTTTTTTCAAAAAAGAAAAAAAAGAATTAAACTTAAAATATATATTTTTATCAACAAAATTTAAATATTAATATTTAAATATTATTTACAATATCAATATTAATACCCGATTTAAAATTATTAATTATTGAAGCCCAATATTGGACAAAGGCTGAATTGTGTCTGAACAGGAATAATTCTTGTATGCACACTCGCCTAACACTTCAGTTTTACACACATCCAATAAAAATATTATAACACATTAAATTAATTTTTTTTAAAAAATAGCAGTAAATTGGTTAAAAAATAATTTAGGATCCCAAACCAAGACTCATTGTGGAGCCAATCTCATGCCAAGAAATCCATCTCCTTCACGAGAAAGTCCGGTCATCTTCCTCCTATTTTTGCCGGCCATCGACTTCAATTTCTGCTCTTTATGGATGTACCGACAACTCTTTGCCGACCTTCTCCTTCTTGAGCTAAAGCAACAGTACTTACCTGAAACCATAAGGTACACCGTGGTAGGAGATCCAATTTCTTCTAAAACTTCTCAATAGATCATTCTATCTTACTTCTCAAATGGTGAATAAAAAACAAAAGCCACCAAAATAAGAGAATCAGAAGGAAGAAGACGATGGGGAGGGAGAGAAAAGGAGTATTGGTCCATGAATTCTGCTTCTATTTTATTTTTTTTGATAGTTTAATGTGTTGTAATGTTTTTATTGGATGTGTGTAAAGCTAACGTGTTAGGTGAGTGTGTACACAAGAATTACTCGTCTGAACAGTTGATAGCGTTGTTATGTCATGATCCACGTTTAAAGTGATTTGTGGCGAGCAACACTTGTGTGGACACATGTGTTTATGGACACAATCAATTAAAAATTAAAGTGATATTAAAATAATAATAACATTAAATTCCAAACATGTGTTAGTGTTATTTAAATATAAATACTTAAATTTCATTGGTTATGTCCAATGAATACATTCCATGCAAGTTCTACTCAGTTTATGGCAGTTTTTCCGTGGCTAAGTATAAGGTAATCTCTTAAAATTAGAGATTATTCATAGTCTTTTTTTGTGTAACGATTAATATTATATAAAAAGTTTATATTTATATATTATTAATTTAGTTTATTAGATCCAACTATTTATAATAAGAAGATTATTATGATCCCTTAGAGGATAACCCTATTTTCATCCTTCTTTCTCATTGAAAGGATCAAAATTATTTAAAATAAGAATGATATGTCTTTCTGTCCCTCTCCCTCCAATTAAAACATGACTACTTAACACTTAACGGTAATTGAATTGAAAGTATGATTTTCTCTTATATTATAATTTTTTTTATGATGTCTTAGGATATGTTTAGTTACACAAGATTATAGCTTTTTTAAAAAATTATAATTTTTATAAAATTTGTTGAGTTGTTTGGTCATTATAAAATTAAAGCTTTTACTATAAAGATTATAGCTTTTATAACTAACTTTTAAAAAAATAGTTTTTAGCCTTCAAAAACCAGCTTTCAATAATTTGTTTCCTAAGTTATCCCCATTTATTTTTATAAATCATATTTTTCACCTTCTCTATTCTTATTTATTAATATAATATTATTTATCATTTTTAGTCATTTAACCTATTTAAGTCAATCATACACCTTGTTTTGTCAAACAGTTATAATTAATAAGCTAACTACACTGTTATAATCTCACACTTATAATCTCACAAATTTCAGCCAACTTCATAGCTAGAAGTGACAAAACAAGCTTAGCTCGCCGACTCGTTTTCCTTATTTTTATTGTAAAATTACTTCTCTTTTATTTATGCATATAGAGGTTAAAAGTTAAAAAAAATACAATTAAAAATTACACCTTTTTATAAAAATACATTTTTTTAATGAAAACATATATATATTTTTAATAGAAACACCTTTTTAGGAAAACTCTTATTTTATATCAAAATATGTTTTTTAAATTTTTGGCGGGCTAAACAGTCCACAGCCTGCCAAGACAATACAAAAAAGGTAAAAAAGTAAACCCGTATAGTAATGGCGGGTTAGCCTGCTTTTTGGCGGGCTAAGTTGGTGACAGTCTAAACGGATTGGGCTGGCCCATTTTTCCATCCTATTCACAGCTAAAACCTTAAAAGTTAAAATCTAAAAGATTTTATAACTTATTTCCAAAACATACCCTTAATATCTTAATTTTTTATGGTAAAGACATAAAATGAGATATTAGAGACAGCTAACTAAAATCCTAATACAAAGTCCTAGTTATGTAGCTCAATAGAAGAATACATAAGAATATGTATATATAAATATGCGAATTTAATCTCTGGTTAATAGGCTTTTTGTGAGAAAAAAAAATCCTAATACAAATCATATACGACTACTATTTATAAATGATGTCTTTGTCTCACAATGATTTCTTGATGAGTTGTAGCAGTATGAATATATGATCCCAGGGAAAATGTTAGAAAAACACTATACATGGGGTCCAACTAATTGCAGAATCCCCATGCTGTAGCAGCGTGGCCCTCGTGAGAAGGCTTTTCCTGAAGGAAAATATTTTAACTTTTATATACGACTACTATTTAATTTTAATTAACTAAAAACCAAACTTGCATTACAGCAAAACAATCAAACCAGAGACGAGTAACTCTGACAACCTAGCTACTCATCATTCATCAAGTTACAATAAACAGAGTTTCTTACCTGAGTGGTTGTCTATACATGCTACATATATCTAAGCAATAATAATGGTAGGTACATATTTACCAAAAAAAAAAAAAAAAGAGAATGGCAGGTACAGATCAGAAAATGAAAGGTACTCAATATGATTTACAATAATTGATGCACAAATTTTCAATCAAAATAATACTCAACTAATTTTCATTACTTTTACCGCTTGGAAGAAGACATATTATTTGGCATCCAATGATATAGATAACATTCCATTTTTGAATTGCTTCCAAAAAATTGATCAAACACCTGATACCTAATCTAAATTAGTTGCCCTATAAATAGACCCAAATAATGTGAAGTTCCCATGCTTCAAATCATGGATTCTGCTAAACTACTTGAAGCTCAAACTCACATATGGAATCACATTTTCAGTTTCATAAACTCAATGTCTCTTAAATGCATGGCTGATTTAGGAATACCAGATATCATACACAACTATGGCAAACCCATGCCACTTTCTAAGCTCACTGCATCGCTTCCGATTCACCCTTCAAAAACTCATTTAATCTATCGATTGATGCGAATTTTGACTCATTCTGGTTTCTTTTCTCAACAAAATAATGCCACAGAGAGTGTTTTAGAAACAGAGTATGCTCTAACAGATGCATCAATTTTACTGCTTAAGAACCACCCTTTGAGTATGACACCTTTCTTGCAATTCATACTTGATCCAATTCTTACAAATCCATATTATGAACTGTCTAATTGGTTAAAAAACAAAGATCATTCAGCATTTGAAACAGCACACGGGACTGGGTTCTTTGATTATGCAGGCCGTGAACCAAACCTCAATAACTTGCTCAATAAAGCCATGGAGAGTGATGCTCCGTTGGTCACCCAAGTGGTGATTGAGAAATGCAAAGAAGTGTTTTTGGGATTGGAGACATTGGTTGATGTTGGAGGAGGAACAGGGAATTTGGCAAAAGCAATTGCTAAATTGTTTTCAAAATTGGAATGCATAGTGTTAGATCTTCCACATGTTGTTGATGGCTTGCAAGGATCTGACAATCTTAAATACGTTGCAGGAGATATGTTTCAGGCAATTCCTCCTGCAGATGGTTTTCTGTTAAAGGTAAAATGTTATCTCAAATATTTATACATTGGTGCAATAATATTATAGTTTTTATTGGAAATTATAGTTTTTAAAATATTTGTAGAATTATTTAGTAATTATGAGATTAAAGTTTTTTGGCCGTGAAATTTAGTTTTGGCAACTAATTTTACAAAACTATTTGTTAATAATTCACTTTTAAAATTGTCCTATTTAACTTTTGTAAATGACAAGTTACTCAGAACTACTCTACTTTTATATGTGTTTTTTTTTTTGTCATTTAACATAGCTCAACTACTTGTTAAATAGTTATATTTTATAATCTAACTAAACAACTGTAATGATACTACAGTCTTCAACCAACTTCAAATCTAAAAACTAGAAGTTTACTTTAAACTTGTTACGTTAAACCGTCCCGATTTTCAATCAACTTCTTATAGATGGTATAACTTAATAAGTTTCACCCGTGTCTACATGGGCATTTGGTCGTGCAAACTTTATGGACTTGATGTTTAGTTTTAAGTGTGAGAGCTTTGTGTTAAGAAGTTTCACATCGGTGAGAAATATGACTATTATAAAGTATATATGAGGTACGCCAATCCTCTTATCATAAGTTAACTATTGAGAGTAAGAACCAAACTCAAACCTAACATGTTACTTGAGCAGTGCCATCCACTATAATTGTGCCTAATATCCTACCAGCTTGATTCTTCGATTTGAGTAATATAGCAAAATGATTCTTGACTTTGTAGAAATGCTCCATTAGTCTCGATTTAGTTATCAACTAACGTTAACGACAATAAACGAAATGCATATATGCACGTTAAATGACGTTGAAGTTTACATAATTGTCCAAAACGATATTATTTGGTTTAGTTAGGAAAAATCAGTTTTTTTTCGTCTCTGAAAAATAAAAAAAAATCAATCATTTACGAAAGCCAACAGTCACTTCTAGATACTGATTTTTCAATTTCTTAAAAACAAAAATTCTATTTTTTTAACTGAACATTTCTACTTAGTTAAGAACTAAAACGTCCAATAAGTACAAAGTCATAACTTATTTTGATAATTTGTTCATTTAGATTTAGATTCTCTCATATTTTGTTCTCTCAATCACTCTCCATCACTAATATCCACGGTCAGACTAATTTATTAGATGAAATTAGATTTTTAAAGGTGATATTTACATTGAATAAATATAATAAATTATTTTACTAAATTACCCACATTTCAATTCTTTTTTTTTTCTGTTCTTTAGAATATTTTTAACTGCAACATACTTCTTATATTTTGCCAACATTTATAAAATATATGAAAATTAAACTTAAAATTTAAAAGAAGTATACATACCGATCTTTTATCACAACAACAAAAAAAAAGGATTTAAACTTTATCAGTTCTGTAATTGAAAATTCATAAAAAAAAAAAATTAATAGGCCTCTTTATATTTTTTAAGAAATTAAATGTATTATTTGAACTCAATTATACATAAATTTTTATCTAAGTTGGTGAACACATAGGGACATGTGCGTAAGTACGGGGTTTGATCCCTTATTCTACTACTTTCCAATAAAAGAAAAATACATAAATTTTTAATAAAAAACCATTCTTACACATGTTAACTAACAGTCTTTTTTGCACATGTCTCTTACATCCATGGGCTAATTCTAATTTCTACCGAGAGTAACGTGAATCCAATACAGATTCAATATTTGATTTCTTTTTAATTTGTTATATAAGTTTGATAAGAATTAGGGTTAATTTGGTATTTTGGATGACAAAGCAGTGGATAATGCATGACTGGAATGATGAGAAATGTGTGAACATACTGAAGAAGTGCAAGGAAGCAATAATGAACAAGGGCAAAAAAGGAAAGGTGATTATCATAGACATAGTGATGGAGAATAATGAGAAAGAAGAAGAAGATGATGAATCACTTGAAACAAAGCTCTTATTTGATATGGAGATGATGGTGTTGGTCAATGGAAAAGAGAGAAATGAGAAAGAATGGGCTAAATTGATTTTCTCTGCTGGTTTTAGTGATTATAAGATAAATCCAATTTTAGGATTAAGGTCTCTTATTGAAATATATCCATAGTTTCTTTTTTTTTTATTGGCCAAACACATACACTCTCATACTATACTACTTTTAAATATATCCCACCGAGGATCGAACCACTCCTTTCAAGTTCAAGAGCTTCTCCTCATGTCACTTAATCTTAGGCGAAATATATCTATAGTAAACTTTTAGCATCATTATCATTTGAAATTAGCGCGAATGAATGAGAATTGAAATTAGCTCTTTTACCGTGTAATTATGGAGTTTATTAAAATTATTATTTTATAATATTTTATTTAAATTTTTGATTAAGATCACATGATTCTTTTTAATGTAGCAATGAAACTTGTTATTTTGCAAGAATTATTGGCGCAGGTTCATCTAAAAATTGATCAGGATGAAGTGTGGCTTTGTATCTTTGATGCTACATGTCGTTATAATGTGAAATTAGCTTATAATTTTTTGTACAGAAAGTTTGGTGATCATATTAAAATTGATCCTCAATGTACTTCAGCGATTTAGTATCTTTGGAAGTGTAAAGCCCCTCACTAATGTCTAATTTTCGTTTGGCAATTGTTGCGCGGGCGATTCTGGTTAAATTCAATTTATCAACCAGTGACGTTAATTTGGTTGATACTTCATGTGTTTTGTGTGGCAATTTTTCTGAGGATGTGTTTCACTTATTTTTATATTGTGATGTGTCAAGCTCTTTATGGAATCATGTTACCAAATGGCTTGGGTTTCAATCTGCTCTGTTAAATGACTTCTCGGCATTCTTTCTTGATTGGCATGGTTGGTTCTATGGTAAAAACAGAAGGTGTTTTTCTGTCATTTGAATTGGACAATTTGACTACATCATAGTAATATCATCTTCAATAATAGTGTTTTAGATGCTATGAAATTATTGTTTAAAGTTAAATTAAGAAGTTGTAAATGACTTGTTAGTACAGAGAAGTGAATGTCAATTTCATTATTAGATTGGGAGTTGAATCATTTATTTTGTATGGGTAAGTTTTGTTTCTAGTTTATGTTTGGCTAATCTGTTTTTATTATTTGTAATTGTTTATTAAGTATTTTGGGTTTGTGGTATTCTTTATACTCACATTAATATACTGCTTTTGATTATAAAAAAAATTATTAGTTTCTAATATTTTACTTAAATATTTGTACTAAAATTTACATAAATTTTCTTAGTTAAAGTTATTTGGCTGTGTTTATCTTAATTAATAGGACACTTATAACTAATTTGGTATTCTTTATTATTGTTATTATCATCTTGAATATTAGGTATTTTATGGCTTTGTATATATGAATTAAAAAATATTTTATGTCCTTTTATTATTTTAAATAAGTCACATCATATTTTTTTTTTTTTGTAAAACTTGGATTTATTTCTTAATTTTTAAATAAAATTATTTAGAAGCCTATAAAAAAGAATCAAGTAATTAAAGTCATTTTGATTTAGCCCTAGAGCAACATTGATTTTAAAATTACCCTCACAATTGTGTTCACATCGAAATTTATATTTTTGCATTTTTCATTCCACTTATTTACTTTTCGTAACCTTATACACTTTGAGAATATTAGATTAAGTTAGAGAAGAAGAAAAAAAAACCAATAATAAATTACATGTAAAATTATAGAATTTCAGAAATTCATTATAAGAGATTAAATTAACAGAAAAAAATCCATAGTTTTATTTATATTTACAAAAATCCCAAAACTCCATAAGAAAAGCCCAAAAACATCAATAACAATATATAATACTAGAGTGATCAGGCATATTTTGCTCAGTTCAATATTCACTGTTTAAAAGGTGAAAAGAAAAGAATGTACCAAAAAAAAGGTGAAAAGATAAATATAGATTGGTTTTAAAATTACCCAGTGTTCACACCAAAGTTTATATTTTTGCCTTCTCCATTCCACTTATTTACTTTCCATAACCTTATACACTTTGGGAATATTAAGCTGGAGAAGAAGACAAAATAAGAAGAAAAAAATCCAGTAATAAATTACATTTAAAATTACAAAATTTCAGAAATTCATCCTAAGAGATTAAATTAAGAGAAAAAAATAAATAGTTTTATTTATATTTACGAAAATCCCAAAACTCCATAAGCAAAAGAAAAAAAATCAATAACAATATATAATGCTAGAGTGATTAGGTATATTCTGTTCAGTTAATATTCACGGTTTAAAAGGTAAAAAGACAAATATAGCCCTATAGCAAGATTGATTTTTAAAATTTCCCTTATATTCGTGTTCACACCGAAGTTTATATTTTTATCTTTTCCATTCTGCTTATTTAGTTTCCATAACCTTATATACTTTGCGAATATCAGATTAAGCTGGAGAAGGAGAGAAAATAAGAAGAAAAAAATCCAATAATAAATTACATATAAAATTACAAAATTTCAGAAATTCATTATAAGAGATTAAATTAACAGAAAAACAATCAATAATTTTATTTATAGTTACGAAAATCTCAAAACTCCATATGCAAAAGCCAAAAACATCAATAACAATATGTAATGCTAGGGTGATCATGCATATTCTGTTGAGTTCAATATTTACTATTTAAAAGATGAAAAAGGCAAATATAGCCCCAGAGTTAGATTGATTTTAAAATTGCCCTTACATTTGTATTCACACCGAAATTTATATTTTTGCATTTTCTATTCCACTTATTTATTTTCCATAATTTTATATACTTTGATAATATCAGATTAAGCTAGAGATGAAGAGAAAATAAAAATAAAAAAACCCAATAATAAATTACATGTAAAATTACGAAAATTTAAAAATTCATTATAAGAGATTAAATTAAAAGAAAAAATATCAATAATTTCATTTATATTTATGAAAATCCCAAAACTCCATAAGCAAAAGCCCAAAAACATCCATCAAAATGTGAAAAACGAGTGGGTTTTTTTTGTGAACTTTCCAGTCAAAATGCTTTTAACCATGTGTTTGAAATCATCAAAATGTTCCACCATTTTTTTTCAAAAATTAATAATAAAAAATTAATATAGTCGTTTATTGGCAGAATCTAGATGTTCAATCATATAATATGATCATTTTTTTTAAATTTAATAAATTCAATTTCAATTTAGTTTATAAGTATTAATTTTTTAATTTAGTTTGTGCATCAATGAATTTGATTCTAAGAAATTTGAGTAAAACCTCAATTTGGTTAATAAAATTACAATCGTTAATTAGTTTAGTCTATAAAATTATGAAAATAAATTAGGCCATTAAATTAATTATCTTTAATTAATTTAATCCCTAAAATTAGTTGTCATCATTTAGTTTAGTCCTAAAATTAGTTATCGTCAGTGAATTTAATTCCAAAGATTACTTACGGACTTATTGTCTCTCAGTTTATATAATTAATTTTTTATTTTTTTATTATTTTAGTGTGTTTTATTCTTTTGGATAAATTACACTTACCTCTCTTGAGTTTTTGCTAAATTGCATTCCACCTTATTCTTGAAGCAAAATTACACTCCACCCCATTTCATTAACTAGCGTTAGTTTCTTCTTTTTTTGTTTTTCTATACAATGGTTAATTGATTTTGGATATAGTAAAATTGTTAGTTTTAGGTTTAATTGAGTTTTTTATTACAATTATTTTTTAATTTTTTATTTTAATCCAACCTTAATTTTTATTAAATTTTTTTCATGACATTTTTAATGGACATTTTCAAATATGATCACATTAATTTTTTATTTTTTCAATAAAAGCTTTCTATTTTTGATTTTTTAACATATTTAATATTGCACACACTAAACAAACTCTTAATATTGCTAAGTTCTAAATAAGAACTCTATGCATTGGACTTGCTCTTACAAGGCAAAACTTTACTACATTATTTTTTGTTTACAATCTATCGATTTTTTTTTTTGATTCATAGGAAAGTAGTACAACCAGGATTCGAACCCCATACCCACACACGCATGTCCCCATGCACTCACCGACTGAGCTACATGACTGGGACCGGTCTATCAATTTTAGATACAGTTTACTACATTATTTGTTTCTTTATTAAAATTAAATTTATGTAAATTTAAAATTATAATTCATATTAATAATATTAATAATATTTAAATAAAAAGCTTATTAATTAATTTACTCCCACTTAAAAATATTATATCTTTTTAATCTCTAAAAGATTAAAAAGTCATTAAATTAGTCATTCATTTATGGTCAATTTGATGACATTTTAATCTTTCAAGGGTTAAAATAGTGGCATAAGTATTTTTAAAGAACAAAATGAAATTTCGTACTATTTTTTAGATGTGCACTAAGAATATATTTTAACCAACAGTCGAACACAGATTGATTTAAAGCGTAAAATAATACGAGCCCAAAAAAAATCAAACATTACGTTAAACAAAAAAGCTCTTGTGTATAGAAGACTATGGGCCATATATTTATCTACTCCTATTGTTTTTGGTAGTAGCCCAACTTAATTTTTTTATGAGAGAAGGACATAATCACCCGTGCGTATGCACGGGTTAAGAGTCCTAGTTTTAAACATTTTCAAGAATTTTATAAAATATTTTTAAGAATAATAATTATTAACTAAACAAGTTATGTTAAAATATTTGAAATTGATATTCTCAGGAATAAAATTTCTGAGAATGTTGTTAGAATCCATGACACAAACGGCTAGTGTCATTGTTGGGAATAGATCTACTTAGGTTCAAAATCAACAAGGTGTATCATGTTGATATTTTTGTATCTAACTCTTTCCTCATATATATTAAATGCAGATTAAATATGTAGGTCCATATAAAATATCTTCTATAAAAAGTAAAATTCTAATTGTTCAATGCTTTTGATTATTTTTAAAATTATAGACAAATATCTTAAAAATTATCAAAATTATTTTATTAAAAGATAATTATTTTACAAAAATAAATATAACAAACAAACTCTTATTACTACATATAAATACTCTCTTTGTTTTTTTTATATTAGTCTCTTTAAATTTTTAAAGTGGATAATTTTTTATAGTCATTTTAAATTATTAATGAGGAATTAATATTATTTTTTCACTTTTAATCTTTTAATAAAATATATATTTTCACTAAATATTTATGGTAATTATTATAAATGAGAAATATAATAAAAAATTATTATATGTGAGTAATAAATACTCCTAAAATTATAATATTCAGTTATTTTCTTATTTTTTGTGCATCGACAAAAAGGAGGGGGAGGGGTGTTTTATAATTTATTAAAGATGTATTATTGGTGTAGGATGACAAGTGTTAGGACAAAATTGCAGAGTACGTGCTGAATGAATACTCCTTATCCCAAGACTGTTTGCCAATGAAACCGCCTTAGTTTTTAAGGTAAATTATACTGATTTTTCTTGAATTTTTGAAGTATTACTATGTTTTCATATATATTTTTTTGGTATACAAAAGTTTAGTTATGGGGTAGGCCTACCTTGTCCAAGGTCAGCGCAGCATATCACCAACTTCAGCGAGAATTTATAGTGAAATTTACAGATTGCCTACCAACGGGAGCTAAATTCAATGAGATGGGACTCGAACCCATGACCTCGAAGTCATGGGTCTAAGCACACACCATCTAGGCCAACCCCCCGTTAGCTTTCATGCATATTTTCAAACATAACATAGATCTCCCCTAAAGTTTTTCACATTAACATACAGTTAAATTTTTAACAAACATGTGATTTGCATAAGTATTCAGACTTTCACTTTAAAAATAAACGATTGGTGCTTAAAAATAAAAAAAAAAAATTTAGTTAGTAAAGAATACTTAAAATGTCAAAAGATTACTTAAATGCCTCTTGAACAAGATAAAGATTAAGTGGTCCTAAATTAAAAATCCTAAGTGGCGAAGATGAAGAAATCGAAGAAGGGTTTGGGAAGGTCGCAGGATTAATGAAGTGTTTTGAAGGTAGTAGAGTTGAAGAAAGATCGCGAGGTACCGAGTTTCAAAAACGGCGCCGAGGTTGCAGCTTGAAGAACAAATGCAGGGTTGAAGTCTTGAAGAGGTCGCAGGTTGAAGAAGGGGCGCAAGGTTGCAACTGTTTCACGAGACTGAGAAGGTTCGAGATGAGGTGGAGAGTTGTTCTCTTTTTTTAATAAAGGATAAAATCGTCAATTCATAAATAAGACCTACAAAGATTAACACCGTTATCATTTAAAGGAGGGCTGTGTAGTTTTTAAACATATAGGACAGGTCTGTGTTATGTTTGAAAACATGCAGAGAGACGATGTAATATTTCAAAAGTTTAGGAAAAGTAGGTATAAATTATCCTAGTTTTTATTATTTTTAATTCCTTTATTCAAGTTACTGTTAATTTCTAGAAGGGTAATAATAACTTAATAAGTTTTTAAACAAAATATTGGAATGGATGAGGCAAATAGCAACTATTGCCGTTAGTATCTGTCAAAACGGGCTGCTAGTTCTTACCTACGTGACGTTCCTTTAATTTTGAATTGAAATTCAAATTGCCTATTATTCAACCGTTTTTCTAATTTCTACATCCCATTTCCCCTCACATGAACCTGTTTTATTGAAATGTATGACCTCAGTAATCTTGGGAATAAACCCTCCTATTTAAAAATAGCATGACGTAGTATTATGTTGGGTGATTTTGTATTTATCTCTTTTTTTATTAATATTTACAAAAATTTATAAATTTAATATATATTTAATATAAATAAAAATAAATAAATATAAAAATATTAATATAATACATCATGTTATTTTTTAAGATGAATTCATTCCCTGTTTGTTATTTTTCAACTACCATTGTCACAGTGTACGAGGAAGTGAGTGGGGACAGTCTAGGAATTGGTTTTCACGTTTTTGGACTTTTGAAATCAAAATCATTGATTTCTGAATATTTTCTTCAGCTGTCAAAGATTATTGCAAGATTTTACTTGTATACAAAGAATGAAACTGTATTTAAGTACAATGTGACTTGTATTTAGTAAAAAAAAAAAAAGTGAGAATAACAATATTTATAAAATAAATGAACTAATTTATATCAGAAGAATTGTTATACCACTTAATATATATAGGTTATAATATTTTTTAGTTAATGTGAAATTTTTTAACATCTCAAAACATCTTCTCTTGTTTAGGATTAGACATCTAGTAATTAAGATAAATTTGCAAAATTAAACACTTATGAGCACTATAATATAATTGAATTTTAATGACATTTGGTTATTTGAAAATGTTGCCAAATGTTAAAATATTCCAACAAAGAATGCTTTTGATTTTAATGCCGCAGACACTTAATTTGTTGTATAAAATGGAAATTTTTGTGTTTTGAATCAAATTTGTTATATAATCTCTATGCTTGGAAGAGATTAATTTCTACTGTGATACTTGATTAAAAAAAGTGTTTATTTCTAATGATTTGACGGTAAATAGTTTTTCCAGCATACATGGATGAAGAGTCCAATTTGAACATTGTAATTGTTACATATATAATTTTCCAATTTGAAGAGTCCAACAACAGACATGAAGTGACTACTTGGGGCGGGGCAGAAAAAAATAATTAGAAGGCCAAAAACAAAAATAAGAATCATTTATAAAATTAATATATTAAAAATTTTCTCAAGAGACATTTTATAAAATTAATTTTATCAGCTTAAAAAACTCAATATTTGATTAAATAAAAAAATGCCAAATTCAATTGAATCTTTCCCTGCTAAATCTGCAATTTGTAATTTTTCAAAAATAATTTAATAGATTTTTTTTTCCTTCATGATTTCAACAATAAAAAAAGTAACACAAGAATAAACTATATTATTCACGAACAGGAGCAGAGCTACCTTATATAATGAGGGGGTCAGGATCTCCATTGTGAGATTTTTTTTTTGTTGTTTTTGGGTGAACCAAGGGTATTTCTTGGCCGATAGCTAAAACTAGGTGGAAAGGATTAGCACAATCCCTATGAGAAGTGACACCATCATTTTTAGTATATAGATTTATGATTATTATACATAAGGGGATGATGAGATTTTCAAAATTGGGTGGTCTCAATCCCTCTCACCCTAAAACTAATCCCCTCGAGGCGTTGAAATCGCCGAAGTGGGCTTTGCCTCTCCCAACAAAGTCTTCTTTATACACACCGCCAGAATTCGAACCCCTAGGATGCTTAAAGGACTCAGCTATCTGCCTACTGTGTCGGACTATTAGTAAAAATTAGTAACATTCTAAATAATTGACCCTAAAATTTTTTTTATTTGCCGCCCCCCCCCCCAATAAAATTTGGGCTAACTCTTCACCTTTTCACAAAACTAAAATAACTCACTACTATTCTAACTCAAAAATAATTATAAAATGATAGAAAATCATCTTAGATAATTATATTGGTTTTTCTAACGTATACAACATTACACATGTTAAAAATCCCGAATTAAAAATTTTATATGAAGAAACTTAATATTAACGGTGTAAATATAACTTTTTCAAAAAATAATTTTAAATTGAGATTCTTAATATGTACAATATCCGTACAATATTACGAAAAGTTTAAAACCCATAATTACATATACGTACTGGTAATTTTTATTTCTATTTTTTTTAATAAGGTTGTTGAGTCCCCATTGAACAATTGGCATTTGAGTTGCTTTCAATAATTTGACTAAACACCTATCACCCTATAAATAGACTCAAATAATTTGAAATTCTATGTTTCAAATCAACATACTAGTTTAACCAGAAAACCATGGACTCTACCAAACTATTAGAAGCTCAAACTCACATATGGAATCACATTTTTAGTTTCATAAACTCAATGTCTCTTAAATGCATGGTTGATTTAGGAATACCAGATATCATACACAACTATGGCAAACCCATGCCACTTTCTAAGCTCACTGCATCGATTCCGATTCACCCTTCAAAAACTCATTTAATCTATCGATTGATGCGAATTTTGACCCATTCTGGTTTCTTTTCTCAACAAAATAATGCCACAGAGAGTGTTCTAGAAACAGAGTATGTTCTAACAGATGCATCAATTTTACTGCTTAAGAACCACCCTTTGAGTCTGACACCTTTCTTGCAACTGGTGCTTGATCCAATTATAACAAAGCCATATTATGAACTTTGTAATTGGTTCAAAAACGAAGATCAATCAGCATTTGAAACAACACATGGGAAGCTTTTTTGGGAGTATGGTGGCTGTGATCCAAGACTTAATCAGTTATTTAATGATGCCATGGAGACTGAAGCTCGATTGATTGCCAATGTGGTGATTGAGAAATGCAAAGAAGTGTTTTTGGGATTGGAGACATTGGTTGATGTTGGAGGAGGAACAGGGGCTTTGGCAGAAGCCATTGCTAAATTGTATCCAAAATTGGAATGCATAGTGTTAGATCTTCCACATGTTGTTGATGGCTTGCAAGGATCTGACAATCTTAAATATGTTGGAGGAGACATGTTTCAGACCATTCCTCCCGCAGACGCCGTTATGTTGAAGGTAAAATACTAGTTCTTGGCTTTAGCGACGGTTTATATTAGTCTATCAGATTAAAATCGATTATTTGTTTTAGTTATTGACGTTATTTTACAATTAATATGGCTAATTTTAGTTGATATTGATCTCTAAAATTTAAAACAACAAAATAAGTTCTTAGTTGATAATAAATTTCAATATCCATTAGTTTTTCAAACAAAAAGTTTAATAGTATAGTCTAAGATGTTAACGTAGTCAATCGTAAATTAACCACAAAGATTCAAGTGTATAACAAATTAAAATCTCAAGGATACATGTGAAACATCAAAAATTTTAAAAACTAACGTGAATACATTTTTCAAAAACTCACGGACTTGAGTGTGCCTACTCATTCATCACTAAAAATATTATCACAAATATTGATAAACTAAACATCCAAATGAATCTTTCGGATTATAAGAATTAATCATTTTTGTCTATGAGATTTTAAAGATTTAAATTAGCTTTTGATTTAGAAAAATGACAGGTAACTTAATTATTTTGTCTATTAAACGACTATAAAAATTAAGTAGGATATGATGAAAATAATTGCGTACTATTTTGCAAAGTCATAATGACTAATTTGGACTTTGTAAAATTTATGATCAATTTATGGCTTTACTTAATATTATATTATTTTTTATCTCATCTTCAACACACATATTAGAGCATATTTGAATTTTAGTTTCATTGTCAAAAGTACTTTAAGTGCATGTAAAATGTGTAACATGTTTGATTTTTTATTTGCATCTGTTGGCTCAACTGAATTTAACCCTAAATTAACTTTAAATGTTGATTTGGTGAACCAACCATCAAAATCACATTTTTTGTTTGTTGAAAGTGCTTTCGATCTTTTTTTGTTTGATTTCTTTTTGTTATATAACTTTGATAAGAATTAGTGTTATTAATTTGAAATTTTGGATGACCAAGCAGTGCATAATGCATGACTGGAATGATGAGAAATGCGTGGAAATATTGAAGAAGTGCAAGGAAGCAATAACAAGCAAGGGCAAAAAAGGAAAGGTGATTATCATAGACATAGTTGTGGAGAATAATAATGAGAAGGAAAAAGAAGAAGATGATGATGAATCACTTGAAACAAAGCTCTTCTATGATATGAACATGATGGTGTTGGTTAATGGAAAAGAGAGAAATGAGAAAGAATGGGCTAAATTGATTTCTTCTGCTGGTTTTAGTGATTACAAGATAAATCTACTTTTGGGATTAAGGTCTCTAATTGAGATTTATCCGTAATAAACTTCTAGCATCATCATCATATTATCAATTGAAACTAATGTGAAGGAATGAGAATAGAATTACATTCTAATAATTCTATATCATTCATTCACAAGCTAATTATTCTATCGAGATTTTGTGTGCCTTCTTTTAATTTTAGTAAACTTTTGTGTTTCTTGTAGTTGGAAAAATCGTGTTTTTATGTTTACAGTTATAATAAATAGGGTCAATGGCCTATGGGAAAGTTTCTTTAATGTAACCATATGTTTAGAAAGATTCTTAGAATCTAACAAACATTTTTAGATGGATTTTAAGAATTCGATATTACAAATGTACGGTGTTGTAAGAATAATTTATAGTGCCAAAAGTGCTGGTGTTAGAACTTTGGCTCTTTATAATGAGTTTACTTTTTGCACCGCCCTATTTGCCAATGAAACCACCGTAGTTTTTTTTAAAAAATTCTTTTTTTTGGTCTAGTTACTTTTAATTTCTAGAAGTACTGTAACAAAAAAGGTTTTAAATAAAAATGGACTGGAATTCAAAAAATAAAAAATGGGTGGAAAAATAGAAACTAGTGCCCATTAGCTTGCCATAACATATACTCAACACTAAAGTATTTGGACCAAAAAAAGATTAAAAGAGATCATAAATATTCCCTCCGGTCTTTAAGAAAAGCATAAGTAATTAAATTACACAGATAAAAAAGTCCAATCTAATTGATTTCATTAATTTTCAAAAAAATATAATAATATAGCAATTTTATCTTTTCTTAAATAATAAATAATATATGAAATGAATGAAATCATAAAACTTCATTCATGAATAAATAGAGATTGAGTTGGACCTAATAATAGAAATCAAGTCAATCTAAACTTCTCTCTTATTCAACCTTTTTTCTACATCCATTTCATCTCACCTGAACCTGTCTTTATGAAATGTATGTGGTGTATGCATAAATATTGTATACAGCCTTAAATTTTTTTTTTTAACTTAAAAATATAGCATCATTTAATTTTAGTATGTTTTTTAATTTTTTTAACTGATTGCATTCTTTAAAGTTTTAATTTTTTATTTAAGTTTTTGCTATTAAATTTTTCTTTTTATCAGTAACGTAACAATCATAATGACACATCAATATATATTATATCAGCTGATCTTGTTAAATTAGATTAAAATATACATTTCAACTATAATTATTTTTTAAATATTTTAATATTGATTTTTTTTAATTGTTAATAATCATTTTAAAAGTCAAAATAAAAAATTTATTATTGATGTGAATATTTTAATTTGACTCGTCAATATGCAACTAAGATGATATATGTTAATGTGTTATTATGCTATGTCATATCATCAATTAACATTAAAATCTTAATGTAAAAACTTAAATAAGAACTTTAAAACTTCAAAAATGCAATTAGTAACAAAAAAAAATAAATTCAAGGACTAAAATCAAAAAACACTGTATTTTAAGGATAAAAGATATATTTAAACATCATATATCATATATATTACTTAAATCTTAGTCATTTTGATATTTTTTAATTATTATTTGACACAAATTTTAATCATTGCAACAGATGAAATTATTTTTAAATTCTAATTATAAAAATACTTTTAGTTTATGTTAATTAAAAACTAAACATACACGTTCTCCTTCTTCTCTTTGTTTTTTTTGTTTTGTTAAAATACTGTTTTGACTTTTTATGTTGTCAAACAGTTTTAATTTGATCCCTTATGTTTTAAAAATTTTAATTTGATAACTTATGTTTAAAAAGTTTTATTTTGATCTCTAATGTTATATTTTTTAAATAATTTTGATCATTTATATCGTATTTTTGAATTATTTTGGTCCTACACTTTTGGTCCTTACTTAATAAAATAAATATAAAGGGATGAAAGTGGTTCATAAATATAACGTAAGAGACTAAACTGAATTTTTTAAAATATAAGAGATCAAATTAAAACTTTTAAAACATAATGGACCAAATTAGGAATTTTTGAAAACATAAGGATTGTATTTTAGTTTTCTTTTTTTTTCCTTAACCATCAATTTGTCTTTTTCTCTCAGATATCTCTTCTTCCTTTTTTTCTTTTAAGCTGCTCAGGTTTATTAGCACCTAATTAATAGTGAATGTAATTATGTGAATCAAGTTGAACGTAATATACTCGCGTACGAATATGATTCTCTTAAGATTTTTTTTTTAATTTTTAAAATTTGATCACAATATTTGACTATTTATGAAAAAATAATTAAGATGGTAAACTCAGGAGGATTACCGAGGAAGAAGGTGATCCAGAAAAAGGGCCAGAGATGGAACAGAACGAGAAAGAGGAAAAATTCTACATACTTATTCATTACTAATTGAAACGTCTAGAATCGTTTTACAACATATAAGCTACTAAAAATACACGAAGTAACAAAAAAATATAATGAATCTAACTAATTAACTACAATCAATTACGATAATAACAATTTCATCACAATTATTTTAATTCTAGTTAACTAATAACTAAATTATTATTATTTCTAATTGTCCAAAACGTAACTAAATTAACTAGACTAGCTATGAGAAAATAGAAAGAATAAATAAACCATTGTACAAAAAGTTAGTCACGTGAAAACCTTTTATTGAAATCAGCCAATTCTTCAAGAATACTTGTTGAAGTTCAATAAAAATTAAACATGTGGATAAAATGGAGAAAGACATCATATTATTCTATGTAAATTATAAAGAATTTTTTTATTTGGTTTTTTTGATTACATGAAACATCTTCCAATCCATCTATCAATGAAGTAAGGCTTGGTGGCCCAATTTAATATCTGTATATGTACCAATTTGAAAGGTATACATGTCTTTATGTTTGAACATGAATTTATTATATTTTAATTACATATTCTAATAATTATATCAATTCTTATATAGGATGATGGGTGGATATAAAATGACAGTAACCCAAAAAGTTAGGATGGAGGGATCTATATGCGCCGACTATTTTGGTCGCTAGATTAGTTATTTTTTCTTTCACTACTTTAAGACCTTTAATTTGATCTCAAGTTTTGGTCTTAGAAATTATCCTGGTGGTGGTGTACTAAGTTCTTCGTAATCAATATTTAATAAGCTCAGACGACCAAGCGGGAGAGTTGGGGAACACTATCTAAGTGATGAGGAAATGAGGTATGCTCATGTACACATGATGATCAATTGTAGCGAAATTAAACCATACTTGGAGTTAGTGGTAACATCCATATGATTAATGATGTTTTTTTCTTTTGTATATACTTATTTATTAATTTAAACAAGTAATGCAGTGTGTACCTAGGAACTTATGGGGATATTCGTATGTATGAAGAATTTTCAGCTTGGTTTAAGTCGAATATTAGTGCTATCTTACTACTTCACAAACCAATTTTCTTACATTAATGACTTAATTGTATGTAATGTAATAAAAAGCTTGGTTGCGTCCCTCATCATGAGGTGGCTGAGCAGATGGTGTATTTGTGATCTTTATATACCCAATTACTAATTTATCGTATTATTTATTGAATGACAATATAACTTAGTCAATAAACTTGTTTGTTGGTTTTCTAGACTGAGGAGTATGGGCGTCCGGTGGAACCGGACAAGGTCTTTGAGAGGACACATACTCCGGAGAATGGGGAGTGGGTGGATCAGCGCTCTCGAGATACACATGTAAGTTTAATATTTAAATTGAAAATTTATAATCTCAATCATTGTAAAATATAAATTTATTTTTGTTAACGGTTATATATGTGTTTTGTATTCCTAGGCCACATATTCGCAGACCATCCAAGAGATTCGGTCTCAAGATCATGAGGGTACTCAAGGTGAGGCGGGTTTGGGGATAGCGATCGGCACCTGGCAGAGGACTTCTAGAGGCAAGAATCAGGGCTGAGTTTATGGAATCGGAGACTTGGCTTCCCAGTTTTATTTGGGGTCGACCTCTTTTACCGTCGAGTCTCGTGCACACACTTACACATCGGATGGCTCACATGATTCTAATGAGACTGCGCGTCTTCGGGAGGAGATAGGTCGCTTGCGGGAGGCCTAGAGGCAAAGTTAGAAGCCAAGAGGCGTGAGTTATTAGATGCCCAACGGAAGCAAATGGAGCTCGAGAGGCTACAGATGGAGCGACGGATGCGTGAACAGTTGGAGGCTTAAGAGCAGCGCTTGAGAGAGCAAAATAGGAGGGAGTTAGAGCAATTCCATATCAGCTTTTAGCGTAGGATGGATATGATGATGGTTGATTGGGGGCTCGACGTAATCCACCTATGTCATCCAGATAGATGCCTCCACCACCTAGACCTCTTGTTTCTCAACGGTATGATACTGATTATGATCCTTCACTAGATAATATCCCCTTCCTTGATGATCGTGATGATCTTGATATTGTAGCTGATCATCCCTCACACCAACGCCATTTGCCTTAGTTCTTTTTCATTTTTATTTGATTTATTACTTTAATTTATCTTATGTACAGATTTATTTGATGGCACTTAATTATGTAGTTTTGTCCTCTTATTATGAGATATATTATTTCTTTTTATTATATCATTAACCATTTATTTATTTTTTTGCTTTAGTGTAAATTTTGTTTAAAATTATACCTAACTTTTTGTATACAATCAACCAAACAAATTTTAAAAATATATTGCGTCCGTCCAAGCCGCCGCAAACAACCAAATCCAAAAAAAGTTACAATTTGCGTCTATTTTGGCCGACTCAAATAACGCGCTATAATCATGTTTGAGTCCGCTTTGACCAACGCAAAATAAGGTCAATTTGTTGGGTCTTATCTACATCCACAAAAGCGTAGGATATGATATACTTAAAAAAAATAAAAAAAATAAGCAATATATATACATTAAAAAAAACAAGGGTAATTATTTGAATTACTTTCAATAAATTAAATCGACCAAACACTTAATTAATTGTCCTATAAATAGACCCAAATAATAATGTGATGTTACATGCAATGCTTCAAATCTAGATTCTAGTTTAATTATTTGTTGATGAGTAGGAACTAGGAATATGAGCCACCCACAGTGGAAATGTTAGAAAAACTAGCGATGGCAATCGGCTCTCCCCATCCCCGCCCCCGCTAAGAGTGGGGCGAGGATGGGTTCGGGAAAAAATAAGGTGGGAATGAGAAATTCAAACCCAAACTCACCCTCGTTGGGAATTGGGGAACTCGTCGGAAATTCACGGGAAATTTATACACATATATTTTTTTAAAAAAATACAAATTTTTAGTATATTTTTACACAAATTAAATACTTAAAAATTTTTAAAAAATTAAATTAATTACTTTAATTCACATCATATGTAAAAATTATTAAAAATATAATAATATTCTAGCTTTATTATTATTAATATTGCTAATAATAATAGCATTATGTATATATAAATATGAAAATAACTATAAATATATAGAATTATAAGTGCGGGTTTGGGGCGGGACGGATAGTTAAAATCTCAAACCCGCTCCCGTCCCACTAAAAGCGGGGACGGGAAAAACCCAAACCCGTTAAAAACCCAGTGAAAACGAGAATTCCTCGTCAATGTCAGACGGAATCAGGCGGATACCCACGAGTTCGATTTTTATTGCTATAGCTAAGAAAAACACTATGTGGTCCAACTTATTACAGAATCCCGATGCGATGCTGTCAGATAGCACATGCCCTCATCCTCACGTGAAGGCTTCTAGTGAAAGAAAAAGTTTATGCTGATAGATAGCTATCTTGTTTTTTAGTGAACGATTTGTTTTGACAGCTAGCATCCTATAATATGGATAAATTTCCATTTTTTCAATTGCATCCAATAAAAACATCTACTTAATGTGAAGATCCATGCTTCAAATCTAGATTCTAGTTTAACCAGAAAACCATGGACTCTGCCAAATTACTTGAAGCTCAAACCCACATATGGAATCACATTTTTAGTTTCATAAACTCCATGTCCCTTAAATGTATGGTTGATTTGGGAATACCAGATATCATTCACAACTATGGCAAACCCATGCCACTCTCTAAGCTCATTGCATCACTTTCAATTCACCCTTCAAAAACTCACTCAATCTATCGTTTGATGCGAATTTTGACCCATTCTGGTTTCTTTTCTCAACAAAATAATGCCACAGAGAATGAACTAGAAACAGAGTATGCTCTAACAGATGCATCTATTTTACTGCTTAAGAACCACCCTTTGAGTATGACACCTTTGTTGCAACTGGAGCTTGATCCAATTACAACAAAGCCATATTATGAACTTTCTAATTGGTTCAAAAACAAAGATCGTTCGGCATTTGAAACAGCACATGGAAAGTTTGTGCGGGATTATGCTGGGTCTGATATGAGGTTTAATCACTTGTTCAAAGAAGCCATGGAAAGTGATTCTCGATTGGCTGCCGAAGTGATGATTGAGAAATGCAGAGGGATGTTTTTGGAATTTGAGACATTGGTTGATGTTGGGGGAGGAACAGGGACTTTAGCAAAAGAAATTGCTAAATGTTTTCCAAAATTGGAATGCATAGTGTTAGATCTTCCACATGTTATTAATGGCTTGCAAGGATCTGACAATCTTAAATATGTTGCAGGAGATATGTTTCAGGCAATTCCTCCTGCAGATGTCATTCTGATGAAGGTAAAACATAAAGGCATAATTATACTAACCTTCTTTGAAATTTGCACTTATTACCGTTATTCCTTTCTAGATTTTAAAATTATACTTATCTTCGATCTCTTTCTACAACTCTCGTACACATTGATCGATATTTGACTTTCCTTTTGTTATATAATACTCTGATAAGAATTACTGTTAATTTTGAATTTTGGATTGACAAAGCAGAGGATAATGCATAACTGGAATGATGAAGAGTGCATAGAAATACTGAAGAAGTGCAAGGATGCAATAACGAGCAAGGGCAAAAAAGGAAAAGTGATAGTCATAGACATAGTGATGGAGAATAATGAGAAGGAAGAAGAAGATGATGAATCACTTGAAACAAAGCTCTTCTTTGATATGCTGATGATGGTAGTGACCAATGGAAGACATAGGAACAAGAAAGAATGGGGAAAATTGGTTTCCTCTGCAGGCTTCAGTGACTTCAAAATAAATCCAATTTTGGGATTTAGGTCTCTAATAGAGATCTACCCGTAGTAAAATTTTAGCATAAAATGTGATTGCCTTGTGATTACAATCAAATTACAAAAATCACAGTTATATAGTTTAGTCATGGAGTATGAGACATGCATTTGTCAAAGCTATTGTACAAAAGTTATAATACAAAAATGCTTATCATTATCATTGCTAATAATTTCGGTCCACTACTTCTGATTAATTAAGCTTCTTTTCTAAAAATAATTAATATTTAATTAATTATTCGGTGTGTTAGAAGTCTCGTATTAATAAATGGTATGACCATTGTTAAGTTTATAAGAGTATATGAATCCTTATTTTACAAAAGTGAATTAATCCCAAATTCAAATTATAAGAACGTGTCTCAAAGTTTCACTGTCTGTTTTAATTTTTGCTATGAACTGAGATGAGAGAAAATGAATAATATAATGTTCAATGAAACAGTTAGAGAGAGGATTAGATATGCCAATAAAAATCGAATCCCTAAATATCTGTCCGATTCCGTCATGACATTTATGAGTTCAAGTTTTTTTTAATGTTGGACCATTATTTAATGATTTACTTTTGAATTAATAAGCGAATAATTGTCTAAGAGTAGAGCTGTCGATATGAGTTCCAACCCGTGAGCCAATTTGGTTCACTGCAGGTTAGACCCGGGTGGGTTGAGAAAAATTTAGTTCGCTTTAAATTACAATCTAGTTAACCCAACTCGTTTAACCCACAACTCACGCGGGTTTAGGCCGGGTTAATGCGGGTTGGATCGCGAGTTAGCTCATGGGTTGACCTGAATTTTTTTCTTTCATTTTTTAATATTATAATAAGTTAAAAATTAGTAAAAGATAAAAAATAGCAAAATTTAATTTAAAGTTTTAGAATTTTATTTTTTTTATTTTTTAAAATTCTTTTTTTTCATATGTTTTGTATTATATTTTTTAAATTAGAGTTTTTGTTAGATTTTTTAGAATAAAATTGCATTTTTTTGCTTTTATTTTTTTAATGATTTTATTTTAATAAAAAGTTTTTTTGATGAGTCAACCCGTTTAATTCGCAACCTACGGTGGGTTGGATTGGATTGAAGAAATTCTGGCTCGCAACTCATGTGAGCCAACTCGTGCGGGTTAGAAAATTTTTCAACTCGTGGTGAGCCAACGTGTATGAGCCAGGTTGGCTCACTGTGGTGAGCCAACGTGTGTGAGCCAGGTTGGCTCACTTTGACAGCTCTATCTGAGAGCTTGTACTTCAAGTGCTATAAAGAGGAGCTCTTTGAGCTCAAGGAGAGGAGGTTGATTTCTAGTGAGTTAGATTTAGGAGTAATATAATGTGAAAGTGTGTGTGTTTAGCCGATAAAAAAAATTAGAGAGTAGGAGATAAATCGATATTTTGCACAATTTTAAAAAAATGGTTAAATTATAAGAATTAAAAGTATTAATTAGACTTTTGTGATGTTATAATAATTAAAGTTAAACTCAATTATTTTTTATTGGTTAAATGACTTTAAAAATTAAAAAAATTATAATAAATATTTTTATGCTGTATTAAAAATTTATATTACGAGATAAGACTTTTTAATAATAGGCTTAAATTATATGACAAAGGGAGTAAAATAGTAGTATTATTTTTATGAAAACAAAAATAATATATATATATATATACATTATCTCAAAGTAAACATATACATAAGAATATAGGGGTACTAGATAACAAGAGAAAGAGACAATAATAAACAATAATATACCTCATTTTGCTTTTGCTTTCTTTCTTTGTTCGTATATATCACATGCATTAATCATCACTCTTTGTTTTTGTTTTTCTCTTAATTTGTTTGGAATGAAGAGAGAAAATGTGAAGAAAAAAAGTATAAAGAAAGAAAGTAGAGAGAGGAGAAAAGTGAGAGAAATATAAGAAAAAATGAGTTTGTTTGGTTTGAAAGAAAATAGAGAGAAATATTAGAAAAAATAGGTGTAAAACTCATAAATAGTGAATATTCACTTTCATAATATCAATTTTTTCTTCATTTTGAAGAGAAAAATTTTTTAATGGGACTCATGCTTGATTTGACATTTTTTCTTTATTTTCTCTCACAAACCAAACAAGAGAAAATTGTATTTTCTATTTACTTTCTCTCCTCTCATTTTCTTTCCTTCCATTTTCACCCAAAACAAACTAAGGGTAAATCATAAATATTCTCTCAGCGATGGGTGAAATTATATATGTTCCTCTTAAGAGAGTATGTTTTGTCATTTAATTATCCATAAGGTGCATGAGACTAGCTAGAGAATTAAAGTTGCTCACGATTATCTAAGATTAAATTGTTTAATTTTTTTATAAGGTCAAAGGATTTTTAAAAGCATTTTCATTAGGCTGCTATAAATTAAAGGGATTATTATTATTTAAGACTAAATTAATTAATTGTTTCATATTTTGATTTGATACGCTTTCATAATATGCCTGTTTTTTATGAATATTGTTATTTTAACAACCTCACTCGTCGTATACGTTGACAATGATACATAGTTGTGAAATATCAAAATATATGGTTGAGGATTTTTTTTTTATATATAAACAATATATGGTTGAGGTTAAGTAAAATACATACACCACATTTAATAAAAATATCTTCATGCAATGGAAATGGGATGCAAGAAAACGATTTTTTAGGAATGATTATTATGCTATGCGGGTCTAATTACAGTGGTAACTTAAAAATCGTTATTACTGGTATTCCGATTAACGTAAAGCTTTCGATATAATAATTTAATATTTAATAATTATAAGCCCTATGCTTCTCTCTATATCTATTTAATAAATGTTGAATAAGTGAGTGCCACTTATTTTGATATGGACATTGGACCACAACAGAGACAGGTGGACAGCGCAACAGATTTGAAGATCTAAAACAAACTTTTAACATGAGATCTTTTAAAATTATTGATAAAAATTAACTGAAATTAATTAATTTAATTTAATTTTAATTTTTAAGTTATAAAATGACTTAATTATTAAATTATTATGATTAATTTATGTAACTTTTTATTTATGGTGTGTTTGGATTAGCTCTGATTAATTGTGAAAATAAGTTGTGAAAAAAAAAATCGTATAATCAAATTTTATTTGGATATATTTGCTTTCAGAAATGATTTGTAAGATAATTTTAAGCTGTAAAAAAGAAATTTTGAAACTTTTTGAAATAATATTCAAATTTTAGCGGAAAGACAAAAAATTTTTTTCTTTTATTTAAAAAATAATTAAAAGCTTTTTAAAAATTTTTTAGGTGCAAAATACAACTATCCTACATATATTTAAAAATAATCAAATTCAAACATGCACTTAATTAACAGATAATATTATTGATATTGGATAAGATTTATTTACTTTAGTTGTGAAAACTTATTTTTGTTAAAATTATAAAATTGTTAATATAATAGAACACAAGCCAAGAAAACAAGTATGTTTACTCATGAAGAATTTATTTTTTATTCTAAAAATAGGATATACGGTATACTTACGAAAGAAAAAATAAGCAGCATATATACGTTTAAAAAACAAAGCTAATTATATAATTAAATATAGTTCAAATTAATAATTTCATCCTTTAACTTATGTTTTAGTTTTGATTTCGTCTTTTAACTAATAAAAATTTTATTTTTGTCCTTTGACTCTTCTCCGCCCAACAAATTAATCATTTCCATTAGTTCTCTTAGACGTTGTTACTGTTCATCTTCCTTTTATCATCATTGTTCATCTTCTTCTTCTTCTCTCTCCATCACTATCCTCTCTGCCATCGGAATGTCTTTTTTTATTTTTCCAACATCTCTGAGGTAACCATTGCCACCATCTTCAACTTCGATCTCTTTCACTTCTCTTTTTTCTCTGTTTCTGCAAATAAGCTAAACCTTTGGGAGCCTAATTTCAATAACTCATTTTCGCTAATGCATTTGCATCACTCCTATGTGAAGCTTCGTGGATTATGTTGTTGCTAGAGTTAAAATTTTAATGACTTTGAACTTGGATCTAAGTTTGGATTTTGTTGATCTGAGATGTGGTTAGGTGATTGAGGCTAAGAAAGAAACTTGGTTGTTTGAAAAGATGAAATTTTGTTTGCTTTTGGAAAACCCATAGAAAAATACGTGGGTGGTGGAGCAGCATTCTTGGTTGAAAGATAGAGAAGAAGAAAAGAGAAAGTAGTTGTTAGGAGATGAAGAAAGCATCTAATGGCGGTTGTTTAGGCTAACTGGAGAGGACGGGGCGAGGAGGGAGAAGAATAAGAAAATGACCAGTCCAGTGAGGAAGAAGAAGAAGATAATGATAAACAATAATGACGTTTAACGGTGTTAGACAAAACTAACGGAAATGACTAATTTGTTTGACGGAAAAGAGTTAGAGGACGAAAATGAAACTTTTATTAGTTAGAGGATGAAATCAAAACAAAAAAATAAGTTGGAGGACAAAATTACTAATTTGGCCTTAAATATATCAATTGGTGTATTATTTTTTACCACCATAATTTATTTTGAAAGATATATATTTATAATTGTTTTATTCATAGGAAAGTACCGCAATCGGGGATCAAATCCCGTACCCACACATACATGTCTTTATGTGCTCAGCTACTGAACTACATGATTAGAATGATATATATATATATATATATATATATATATATATATATATATATATATATATTTCAAATATTGTGAAAATTAAATATATTTTAAATTTTACATTAATGATCATTAATTATTAAAAAATTATTTGACAGCCTTTTATTTATCCAAATATTTGAAAGACAAAACCCTTGTTTTATTAACTTGGCCTTGAACCTGCCCTAACCAGATAGTCTTACACTCATGGTTATGGTTGAAAGCAAAGGCTTATCTTTTTTTTTTTTTGCTACTGAACGGCGTATGAATCATTCTCTTTATATTGGCGTTTATTTTTCTCAGTAATTGTGTTTGTGATGTGTTCATGATATAGTGTTGATGCTTTTGTGTTGTTTTGATTTTTCATCGTTATTGACTTTCTCAAGAGTATGTCCCGTTGCTTTTGTAATTTTTTGAATACCTCTAATACTCTTTCTTAATTAATTTGGCTTATTCGAAAAAAATATATGTTTTAGATCTTTTGCCCCTAAAGATTTTTATCATGTCATGTATGTTAATTCCATTAATCCGACAAACCAATACAACTTAATTAATTTGGATGATAATAGTTTCTATTAATGTTTTAATGATTTCATCAAAAACAGAAAAAACCAATGTTATTAAAATCAGACCAGCCGGTCAAACTGGTTGGACTGAAAACCGTGGCCAGGTGATGGGTCCGAAAGAATCACTAAATCGGATGGACAACAAACCGCTTTTGTACCGTTCAAATCGGTGTAAATCGGTAGTTAAACGGGTCAAACGGTTCTATCTTTAACAAATAAATCTACAAAACTTTCAGAAAATAAAGAGAAGAATGGAAAGAAGTGAGAACGACAATAAAAGAAAGTGAATTTGTTAGATCTCAGCTACCACCTTATATCTGTGGTGAGAACTTTGCTCAAGAACCACTGTGCACCTTCGTTTCCTCGTAAAAGCCTCCGAAATGTAGTGCAGCGGCGCAAGAGCATGTTTCACTTTTTAGGGTTGTTTCACTTTTTGGTCTTATTTAAAAAAGAAACTTAAATTAAATATATCAATACTATTCAAGTTCAAAAATATAATCCTATGTCAAATTTTTGGGTATCAGCGCTAGTCACTTAACATGAACGAGATTAGTCTCATCCCAAAAATAAGAAAACTCGTAATTATACTAAATAGGTCAAAAATATAGTAATCATAAATACTCCCTCCAATCTTAAATATAAGTTACTTCTAACCGAATTATCAAAATTAAAAAATAATAATTAGCTTATTAAATTTATCTAAAAAGAGAATATTTTTTCAACAATACCCTTAATATAAATATGTAAGTAAATGTGTTAATTAATATATCTTTCTCTCTTTAATTTACTTTCTTTCTCACTTATCATTAAATTCATGGTAAAAGGGGAAACATACATTAATGAGTTAGTTAATGACTTATATTAAGACTCTGTTTGGTAAAACTAGCTTATAGCTTATAGCTTATAACTTATAACTTATACCATGTAACTTATAGTTTATGACTGTGACTTATAATTGATTAGAGGTATTTGGTAAAATTAGCTTATTATGTAGCTTATATTTATTAAATGACTTAAAAGGACAAGTAATAATTATATGTAATAAATTATTTGATAGAGTAAACATATAATAAATGACTAGAGAGTAAAATAGGAAAAGATTATTAAAAGCTACTTTTCATAAGGTATAAGTTACTTGATGTAACTTTTCATAAGCTAGCTAGCTTATAGCTTATAAACGTTATAAGCACCAAACACCTCTACTTGACAATAAATTACATGCTATAAACTATAAGCTCCTAAATAAATTATAAGCTATTGTTACTAAATACACTTTAAGGATCAAAATTTTTTTCTAGAAAATGATTTATATATAGGACTAATAATTTTTTAAAAAGTTAGATATATTTACTGTAATTATTTTTCTGATTACGTACGGGGTCGATTCCCCGGTCCCCACAATGAATTGAAGAACTACAAACGCCGATGGGCTGCCCTTATAACTTTTACTTTATATATATTTGGCAATATAATCCTGTGATGATGATAACATTCCATTTTTGAATTGCTTCCAATAATAACTTGACCAAGTTACACTGTGTGGATTGTGGTCCAACTTATTGCAGAATCCCGATGCTGATTGCTGATAGATAGCATGTGAAGGCTTCTCCTGAAGGAAAATGTTTAGGTCTATTATTACTGTTTATTATTTCTCATTATATTTTATTAAAGTAAATAAAATATAAATTGGTTTTTGTTTACAACCGAGTTTAAGAATATAGCCTAATGTATCAATAAACAGTGATGCTATATTCCTACTCATCATTCATCAAGTTACTAGCAACAAACAGAGTTTCTTAATTCTAATTACCTGAGTGGTTGCATGCCTACACATGCTACAAATATCTGAGCAATAAGAATGGCAGGTACATATCAGATAGTGAATACTACTCAATATGATTCACAATAATTGATGCACAAGTTTGCAATCAAAATTAAACTCAAAATAATTTTCATAACTTTTACCACTTTGCAAAAAGATATAATGTTTGAATGAGTCGTTAAAATGGATTCTGCCTCACGAGCCATCCTTGCTTGACTTGACTCGTAGGTGGATTGGGTCGAAAGAATACTAATTCGAAAAAATAAATTTGCAAGTACTTGCGAGCCACAACTCATTTTATAACTAATCGACCTGTTTCTTGATACAACTGTTAGGAATATAGATGAGAGAGAATATATAAGTGAAAGAACACCACAATGCAACCGAAAACCTTAACGCATTAGGCGAAAAAGGGTCTTTCCACTTATAAACACTCTACTTAACTTAATAACTTTTAACCATCTAATGTGAGGCTTCACTTTCTACTTCACACATAACTTTCAACACCTATGACATGGATAACATTCCATTTTTGAATTGCATCCAATGAAAATCAACCAAACACCTACCAAATTAGTTGCCCTATAAATAGACCCAAATATTGTGAAGTTCCATGCTTCAAATCAAGATTCTAGTTTAACCAGAAAACCATGGATTCTGCTAAACTACTTGAAGCTCAAACCCACATATGGAATCACATTTTCAGTTTCATAAACTCAATGTCTCTTAAATGCATGGTTGATTTAGGCATACCAGATATCATACACAACTATGGCAAACCCATGCCACTTTCTAAGCTCATTTCATCACTTCCAATTCACCCTTCAAAAGCTCATTCAATCTATCGTTTGATGCGAATCTTAACCCATTCTGGTTTCTTCTCTCAACAGAATAATGTCACAGAGAATAAAGTAGAGACAGAGTATGTTCTAACAGATGCATCAATTTTACTGCTTAAGAACCACCCCTTGAGTGTGGCACCTTTCTTGCAATTCGAGCTTGATCCAATTCTTACAAAGCCATATTATGAACTTTCTAATTGGTTTAAAAACGAAGATCAATCAGCATTTGAAACAACACATGGGAAGTTTTTGCGGGATTATGCTGGCTGTGATCTGAAGTTTAATCACTTGTTCAATGAAGCCATGGAAAGTGATTCTCATTTGGTTGCCAAAGTCATGATTGAAAAATGCAAAGGGTTATTTTTAGGATTTGAGACATTGGTTGATGTTGGGGGAGGAACAGGGACTTTAGCAAAAGAAATTGCTAAATGTTTTCCAAAATTGGAATGCATAGTGTTAGATCTTCCACATGTTGTTAATGGCTTGCAAGGATCTGACAATCTTAAATATGTTGCAGGAGATATGTTTCAGGCCATTCCTCTTGCAGATGTCATTCTGATGAAGGTAAAAAGTATATTATTTTATCACAAATAATATATTAGACTAAATAAGTACTTGAGATTACCAATATAGATCTCACGAAGTTCTTAGTCATTTTTCTTGTTAAACAATATTAAAAAAATTAAGTAGAAGATTATTAAAATGATTATTATTTTTCAAAGTTAGTGATTAATTTGGGACTATTGAAATTATGATAAATTATTATCATCATAGACACATTATTTTTCCAATTTTTTTTAATTATTTTTTATATCATTTTATTTATCACATTTTTCACTTTCTATTTCATTTTTTTATTATGCTTTTCTTTTATACCGGACTTTTTGTAATAGGCATAACAATCACAACTCGTATTTGGGGATTCTCGCGGATTGCCACATTTGTGACCCCGTGGTTGGAGAATTTTTTTTGCATTGAGATGATGATAGGGACCAAAATTCCTCTGTTATAGATTCGGGGATGGGGACGGATTATGCTCCCCACCCCGCGGGGTCTCTGCATCTCTGAGTATGCATATAAAATTATATAAATACTCTTATTTAATATAATAAATATACATATAAAATTAATAGAATTAATGTAATAATTATATATTAAAAAAATAATATAATTAACTTTTATCTATTATCACTTCTGCTCTTAGTTTCTGCCATTACATTATCAACTGTTATGCACTTGTGCTCGTTCATTCATGCATGCTATTCTTACTCGTAGTAGTAGTACTTATTCTTGCTATTGGATTGTTTGTTTTGATTTTTACATTAATTTTTTCTTTTATTACTTGTGTTTCAGAATTTTATACTTTTAAATTTTTTTTTACATATTTTAATATCCGCTAGGATCTCCGCGGTCCCGTGTGGAAGTGGGGAAGGGAATGGAGAGGAAAACATCCCCGTCGCATAAACCGGGGATGAGAATGTAGAGGAAACTGACAAGTGGTGACGGGGAGCGGAGGAGTACTCCCTGCCCCGTTCCCATCCCTGCCCTATTGGAACCCCTACTTTGTACACGCTCTAAGACATTGATCCATATTTGATTTTCCTTTTGTTATATAATAATACGTTGATAAGAATTACAGTTAATTTTGAATTTTGGATTGACAATGCAGTGGATAATGCATAACTGGAATGATGAAGAGTGCATAGAAATACTGAAGAAGTGCAAGGATGCAATAACGAGCAAGGGCAAAAAAGGAAAAGTGATAGTCATAGACATAGTGATGGAGAATAATGAGAAGGAAGAAGAAGATGATGAATCACTTGAAACAAAGCTCTTCTTTGATATGCTGATGATGACAGTGCTCACTGGAAGACAGAGGAACAAGAAAGAATGGGGAAAATTGATATCCTCGGCAGGTTTTAGTGATTTCAAGATAAATCTAATTTTGGGATTAAGGTCTCTTATTGAGATCTATCTATAGTAAAATTTTAGTATAAATTGTGGTTGTGTTGCAGTTAAGATCACATTAGATTAAATGTGGTTGAATGCGGTCATTGCAAACTGCAATCACGATTAAATGTTGTTTCGGTGCTTTCAAAATCTTTACTTTTATGTTTTGGCTAAGTGTCATATTTCGGTTGAAATTAGCGTCAGTGAAGAATGAGAATTCAACACCTTGTATCATTCATCATTCCTATATAATAATGTTCAATGCTAAGGGTGTAAATTCATGTGTCGTAAAAAAAAAAAAAAAAAAAAAAAGAAAGTCCAAACTGGACTCTTATTCCAACATGTTTGACATTTCTAAATAAATTTCAACGTGGTAATAAAAAAAAAGATGCATCTGTTTTGATTAATGTATTACTGTCGCTGCTAATATTATTGTGCTTTTCAGAAGATATTGTTGATTTGAAGGGGTGAGCAACGCAGAGTACGCTGTTAAATGCGCCTTGCCACCCCCAATTTATTATTTTTTGAAATGAAAAAAATATCTTAATTTTTTGAAAAATTTTATCTGGAATTTTTTTAGAAAATTTTATCCGGATAAAATTCTGATAAGATTTTTCAAATTTTTTAATTGCCATCTTTTAAATTGATAAGTTACATTATTGTATTTCAAACTGTACTACAACGATTAGATTATTTGATTCATTTTTAGTTAACAAGATTTATTCTTCATATATGATAAAAAAATTCCATTGTATATTGGGGGATTTTCAAATTTCAATGGTATTCAAGTTCATTATAAAAAATTGTTGGACTATCAAAATTATACTGAATGAATTTAATTTAGTCTTTTTTAAAATATATTTTAAAGTGAAATAACATTTTCATCATTCTTAAAATATGTGTTTTTCTATTGATTTAATTGAGTCTACTTAACCTCAATTAACTCTTGTAGTAGATGCAGTTTTTGTTGCATGGCTCATCTTGAAGACATGATTTGGAAAATTTTAAAAATTTGATTTCTTTTTTTAAATTCTGGGGCCAAAATGTTTTTTTCTAAAAACTTGGGCTAAATACAATTGTGAACAAGTTTGGGGTCAAAAAATATAAAAACTGGAGAGTTTCAGGGCTAAATTATAATTTAGAAAGTATAAGGGTCAAATTGCAATTTTTATAAACTTACAACAGCCTTGACATGCGACAGTTTCTAATTGGCTGCAGAAAGGAGGTGACACATGGCACTCTCTGGTTGGACATAGTGATGCATTTGACTATTGGTCAAAGATGACACATGGCATGTTTTCATTAGTTGAGAGTGATACATGGCACAACATGATTGGTATTCAACGCTGACTTGGACTTATGTGGCAATGATGTCAGTGATCTTGCACGTGAGTTTTAAGGTTTTAGGACCTCTTGAACACGTTTACCATAATGGTTGATTGATAAAACGCTTAAAAAACAAACTTTGAATTACGACTTAAGCTTTTTTCAAATATAGAAAATACTCTCTAGTTGTTTTATGCTCATTTAAGATTGTAGGATGCTAAAAACATTGCTTTGATTACCAAATGAGAATAGCCAAAAATTTAAAATTCTAAAAAGATACATTCAAAAAGAATATTCAATTCATACTCTTAAACTTATCATTTCCGAGTATATAAATGACTGTATTTATACTACTCAGCTCATAAAACTAAAACGAAAAAATTAATACAGAAAATATGATAAAGAAATATAAGTGAAATTGTATGAGTAGGTAAAGTGGTATGGTGGTTATAAAGAAGGAAGAAGATTACAGTAAAAATAGTGGTGGTGGCCTGGATGATTTTTTTTTTTACTGATTCTCGATAAAAACACAATGATCATTACTATTAGTGATCTTAATTTTTAATCAATCTCTCTTCAGTAGTCTATAATAAAATAATAATAACATAAGTTTGTAAGTAAATAAAAAATTAAATTGATATTACATGACTCCAAAATTTAGTTACGTCTTACTAATTAGGATAATAGGTTAGTATATATTTTTTTTAAATAAAATATTTTGGTTAGGTCACTGGATATACTATTGGGTCATTGGGTTTAAATTCTTAACTCTGATATTCGAACCAAACATCTTCAGGTTTTTTCAGTTTGGTTTGAGTTTTACCCAGTTGTGATCGGTTTGAACAATTTTATGAGTTGAGTTGGTTTGGATTGTTAGGTTCATCGGGTTACCCAATCTGATGGATACCCCTAGTATAAGTTATCTAGATCAGGTTCTTTTGGGCCAAATGTTTGCTTAAGACACAAGTATTAGTTACTTTTATCCTTTTATATTAGCTCTTATTGAAAGTAATTGATATTTGAACATAGGGATAACAACGTATAGTAATGAAGTGTGTACTAGCTATTTATTTGAAAATAATATTTAAATTTTATATTTTCTAACTAAAATTTTAATTAAAAATTATATAACTGTCAACATAAAATTAAAATACAATTATATTATTCAAGTGAGATTTATTCTGATTTATAAAATTTATGTGTGAATGGTTTCTTCTTTTTGTGTTATTTTGTGAATTTTCACTTGAAAAAATTTGAAGAGAAATATTATGTATTTTTATGGCTAAATTCATATTTTAGTCCCATAGCTTTATTTAAAATTTTAATTTGATATTTTTTTTATTTTTTTCCTTCATATTAAAAATTTGTCTTTTCAATTAAATATGATCATTTTCTATTAATTTTTATTGATAAATAATTAACAAGAATGCTCACAATAATAAAAGGGTCTTGATATATAGTGCCCTAGGGGCACTAGTTAAAGTTACTAGAATTAGAAAAATAATCATAAGAGCATATTGTTCCGTCTTTCGGGAATAAAAAAAACTACACATTCCAATATCTTTTTACTATATTTGGGTTCTTATATAGTGCCTTTATGGCACTAAATATCATTTGCCATAATTTTTTTATCCTTGCATTCTTCTTTCTCACAACCAACAATTATTTTAGACATTTTTAGTAATTATTTAATTAAATCAAATGAAGCAAAAATAAGTAAAGGAGCCCAAATAAACAAAAGAAAAAAAAAAGAATCAAACTGAAATTTAATGTAAAATTTAGGGACCAAAAATATTATATTTGTCTTGTTTTATTTATTATATTATTCATAATTAATTTGTGTGTTCTTCAACTAATAAAAGCTCACTTTTTGTGAATTAATTAAAGTTTAAATACACCTCTAATAATGTAACTAAAATATAAGCATTTAATTAAAAAATGAAGACATACCGTCGAGATTGAAAATAAAAACTAAATATTAAATTCAAAAAAAAAATGAGGTATATATTTATTCAAATCAAAATGATTTGATGGAAAATACGATTGAATTGAATTTTTGATGGTCTAATATTTAATTTTTATTTAATTGGATAAGAGGGCACGATACCATCTTGATAGAGATTGATTGCATGATAAAAAACACCAAAAAAATGTTTGGAGAATCTCCCATTATATCTTCGACCTTGTTATTATAAAAGTAAATCCACAAGTCAAACAATACAAATCCAAAATAAGAAAATGACCTTACTTTGTGCTTAAAATATGTTTAGAGCCCTAGAGGAAAGGAGAAATATAAAATAAGATTAAGGGTTAAGGTACGTAGTCTGTACCCTCACTTTTATACAATTAAAAAAGGGCGTGTGTTCATACAAATTTTGATAGTATAATTTTAGTTATACTCTACAGACTTTAATTCATTGTTTGGAATTGTGGAAAATAAGTGAAAAAAAAATGAGAGAAAAGAAAAAAACACAAAGATATTTTTTTGGTTGAATGGAAAATTAGGAGAAAACACATATAATGAGACAAAAATATGAATTACGAGATATTTTCTATTCTTTAATTTTTTTTCCTTTCATTTTTCACTCTCTTCCAAACAAAACGTAAAAAATATTGACTGTATTTATATATTGGGTAACGCGCCATCAAATTTAAAATGTTAAAACTCTATCTGAATTAATAGTGATTATGTTCAATCCAACAATAAAAACAAAATCAATCGGAATTAATTGAATTAGATTGATTTGTCGGATTAATCGAATTAACCTGACGTAAGCAGGTTTAGGGCAAAAGATGTAAAACATTTCATTGTGGTTCAACATTTATGAAATAATAGATAGAAACAGAATTATGCATAGAAAACCGTTTTAAATTTTCTACATCCCATTATTTGCCATTACGTGAAGCTATTTTTATGAAAAATGTGGTGTATGTATATTACTTATTATTACTTAAAGCGTATCAATTCATATGAAAGCGTATCAAATAAAAATATGATGAAACAACTAATTTAGTCTTAGATATATATAATCATCATGAGGAACTTCAGTTCTCTTGTCATATGCAACTTATAGATAAGTACTACTTTATTCAATACTAAGTCTTAAATTCTCAGAAATTAAGTTAATGGTAATTAATTAAGTCATGAAGCGGTTCAAAGATTCCAAAGTGAGATGCAACCTGACATATCTTCTTGAATTCAGAGGATATAATTTCAATGTGAGTGAATATCAATCAGAAAACAGAAAAACAGAGTGATAAGTACTATCTCATGTTGATAAGTGTATAAATTAATAAATGGGTAATACTATAACACGTGCTTATATCATTTGAAATCCCTACTTGGAAACTTCTTTATAGGGAATAATACAAATTCAAGGTAGGACTTTATAATGTATTAAATACTACTTAGTTCCCTTATGATTTTATTTTTCTAATTATACATTTTTAACTTTTGTAAAATTGTACTATATGATAGAAAAATAATAATATATTTTCTTGAACTTTAATTTTAAAGTGACAATCAAATAAAAAAGCTTCAAAAAGGTGACAGTATAAGGATTGTAGGGAGTATTTAATATTTTCTTCGATTTAAAATAAGTGTATGTCACTTAATCATTTTTCATTTTCTTTAATTGTTTGTTATACTTAACGATTTCATCAAAAAATTAATTAATTACTTTTTCAATTTTACATTCAAATAACTATTATAGAATTCTTGTAATTTTTTTTGGTTCATATGGGACATTTGTTCCAGGTTATGTATATATATTCTCAGACATCTTAATTTGAAGAGTGTATTCCCAAAAATGTATATTCTTAAGTATGGTAAAAAAATTTGTTTGGTTGAAAAATTTTTTTTGCATGGAATGTTTATAAATAATTCCGGAGAATATTAAAGATATGTTTGGTTTAGAAAAAATATTCCTAGATATTTAAGGTATAATTATTAAAATGCCCCTATTTTATGTGAAATTATTATACATATAATATAAATATTTTATTTTTATTCAATATTTACAACTAATGTATTTTTTAATATTTCTTTTTACAAATATTTGAATTATTTATTTGTATCATTTGTGAAAAAAATATATTTATGTTCTTAAATTATATTAATATATTCAAAACTTACTCATTAAAAATATATTAACATACTAAAAAAATTAAAGTTAATTGTATCATAAATTTTTTTTTAAAAATTTTAGAGAAACTTGTGTTACTTATTGAAGTGCGCAAAAAAATAACACCTTTCATATAGTCATGACTGCATGTACTAGAAAGTGGAGGGAATTGAGAAAAATTGACGCCAATAAATAGGGATTATTTTTGAATTTCACTCTCAATTTCTAATCTTATGTCATGGGAACTATTGACACTCACCTTTTTTTATGGGAATAAAAAACTGAAGAAAGGTGAGAATCTAGATTTTAAAGAAACTATTTTACCTAATAATCTATTTTATATCAAATTATATCAAACATGGAAATATGGATTCCCAAACTGTTATTCCCGGGAATATAAATACATAACCTGAAACAAACGTCCCTATAGGAAAGTAGTACAACCAGAGATTCGTATTCCTACACGCATGTCTTCATGCGCTCACCAACTAAGTTACATGACCGTGACAGAATTCTTGTATTTGTATATAGTAATTAATATAATGAAACAAAAATGAATGATGAAATACATAAAAAAATGTATTAAATATTATTAAATAAATGTATTTCTTAATTCTATCTTGTTTACCAAAATCTTTTTTAGGAGAAGCGTAAAAGATGGGATTGTATCTGGTTTATTGAAGAACGGAAGATGATTTGGCAGATTTGTTCACAAAATTAAACCACTTATAATTAGTAAATTCTTTTTTTGTTTTTGGACAACTTATAATTAGTAAATTCGAGTTCTTAGGAGTTAATGTAAGACAGAAGACTGGGGTTCTGATCTAACAGAAGACTGGGGTTGGAAGTGATAAAACGACATTGTTCTTTTTGTATAAAAGTGATTAATTTTCTTATAAAGTTAAGTGTAATCAATTTTACAAAGTTCTCAATTAAATATGTATGCATGTTAATAAAGTCAAAGGCTATAATGATTTATGTTTAGAAAGTGGTAGACTATTTAAAATATTAATTCTTATTTATTTTGTATTGGTTTATCTAGTAATTGAGGAGTGAAATTTTGAATAACAATTCTTTAATTCGAAGTTCGATATACTTACTTTCACTTATAAAAAAATTCTTATTTGTCTTGCAAGAAAAAGAACTAGGAGATTAATTAATGTCCACGCTAATATACTATCCAGTAGCCACGGGAAGTTTTTATTCTGTGTGAACAAGTTTTTTCTTTTTGTGGTATACATCTTTGAACAAGTTTGACTTTTTTTTTCTTTTTTTACAAATCTCGCCACAAGTTAAAGATCAATTTTAAAGTCCATAAGGCAAACCTAACTAATTGCTTGGCAGGGATATCATTGCAAATAATGTCTATGGATTGATCCCAGCACAACTTCATTCCCATCCCTTCGAGCAAATTTTTAATGCTATAATAGTACATACCCTCCTTTTTTGCTTATAAAAAAAATATACTTTTCTCTTTATTGTGTAGTTAGTGACAGATTAACAATAAATTATGGATGATAAGATTATATAAGATTTTTTATAGGTACATACTTACATTTAAAGAAGTGTTGTAGATTCTACATGAGTATTGTAGATTTTTTCCATCATTTTTCCTAGTATGGGTTTGGTAGAGTCTGTTCCTGCAAATAAAATAAAAAAGAAACAATATTTTAATTAAAATCTCAATTTTCTCATAATGTTGCTAGAAATAAAATATAATCACTTTGGTATTATCTCTACCTTGAATCAATTACTCTTCCAACTGTCTAGAGGTAATTAAAACTGGGGTGCTATTTTGATCATCTTGTTTTTTTCATCACACGATTTTTTTTTTTAATTTTATCTTTTGTTTGGGGATTAATTTTTGTTTTTCAACTTAAAAAGAGACATCTGCATTAGGCATGACAATCATCACTCGAATTTGGGATCTCCACGGGGACTGCCCTATTTGGGGCCCCGTGGTTGGGGAATTTTTCTCCGTGGAGACGGGGATGGGGACAAAAGTTCCCCCGCATCAGATTTGGAGATGGGCACATGGACCATGCTCCCCGTCCCGTGGATCCCCGCATCCCCGAATATATATATATATATATAATTACATAAATACTCTCATTTAATATATTTAATATAATTAATATAATAAATATACATATAATTAAAAGGGTTAATGTAGTCATTTACATAAAAAATAATATGATTAACTTTTATTTATTATTATTCTTTCTGTTCTTGTTCATACTTACATCAATTGTTGTGTTATTCATTCGTTCATTCCTGCATGTCGTTCTTGCTCATTATTGTTATACAATCATTCATGCTCTTGCGTCAATTGTTATGACTCTTACGTTGGTTCTTTCTTTTATTACTTATGTTTCAGGTTTTTATATTTTGTAGATTTTTTTTTATTATCTGTGGGGATCCCTACGGTCCCCGTGGGGAGGTGGGGAATGGGGATGGGGGAGAAAACATCCCCGTCGTGGGGAATGGAGATGGGGACGGGGAGGAAACTCAGGAGCGGGGGAGTACTCCCCGCCCTCGCCCTGCCTAATCTGCACACCACATTTGAAACAGAGATTAATCACCGTTTTAAAATTCGCTTGGAGATTAAACTCTGTATAGCAACTTAATAACCTTCGCTCGGAGATTAATCTATGTTTTCCAACTTAATTCCAACACTGTATTTTCATACCGTAATTAATATCAGTTTTTTTGCAACTCATCATTTTCAAACAGCATAAATGACGAAGAAAAAAAAAACCTTGATTCCAACTGTATTAATTATAAAAATAATGTTGATGATTTTGGGTTTAGTTAGATATGAAGTATTGAGTGTGTCAAAATTTTGAGTTTTCCAACTTAATTCCAACATTATATTTTCATACAGGGATTAATATCCGAGCGAGAATCAGCAAAACATAGATTAATATCTAGATGAAAACGCAGTGTTGGAATTAAGTTGGAAAACTCAAAATTTTGACACACTCAATACTTCATATCTAACTAAACCCAAAATCACTAACATTGTCTTCAATCATTAATTTCAGTTGGAATCAAGGTTTTTTTTTCTTCATCATTCATGCTGTTTGAAAATGATAAATTGCAGAAAAATAAATATTAATATTTGTATGGAAACATATATTAATATCTGTATGGAAACAGATATTAATATCTGTATGGAAACGGATATTAATCACTGTATTAAAATGCAGTGTTTGAATTAAGTTGGAAAACAGAGATTAATCTCTGAGCGATGATTTTTAATTTGCAATACAGAGATTAATCTTTGAGCGAATTTTAAAATGGAGATTAATCGGTGTTTCAAATGTGGTGCGCAGATGCCTCTTTTTAAGTTAAAAAACAGAGATTAATCTCCGAACGAAGAGCAAAATTGAAAAAAAAATGGATTGTCTGGTGAACATAAAAAATAGGGCGGTGGACAAAGTAACACCCTTAAAACTGATATGTTAAGGACTTATTTGAAAACTGCTCCTAAAAAAAACTTTTAGTTCTCAAAATTAGTATGTGTTTTTCGGTTTTTAAAAATTAAAAATTGAAATATCTAAAATATGTTTCATTTTTTAGTTTTCTGAATTTTTATATTAAGTGGCATTAACCTCAAGGGTTGGCTTAAAGGTGTAAGGCCCTATTAAGTCCATAGGAGGGATGATTTATTGCGGGAGGTCCCATGTTCGAATCCAATCTATCCCAAATTCTTGGGGGTCAGCGCCAGCCACACACCGCGAACAAGATTAGTCTCATCCTAAGGTTAGGGAAACCCGTGGTTATATCAAAAAAAAAAATTGACATTAAAAGTAATTGCACTTAAATGCACATATACTAAAGTTTAAGAGATTTATTTATTTTAATTTTTTTTTTTTTAACTTTTGTGCCTTCTTCTTTTATATTTTTTGAACAACATTTGTACCTTCTCCTAGCTGAAAAAATATCGTTAGTTAACCAACAATATATTGAATAAGTGGTAATTAGTTTGATTTCCCATGATGATAAGGACATGAGTTTAAATTCCGAAAAACATATTTGTACAAAAGAAAAATAATCATAAATACTTTATTCTCAAAATTACGAGATCGATGTCTTCTATAATTTTAATATTTATAAAAAAAATATACTCCTGTTTCGTTAGTTCGGGCTTTTAACCCCTTTCCACCACAAAATAATTTCATTAGTTTGAACATGAAACTTGGATCCTTTAACAATGTTACTTTTGCACCATCCAGTTTGCCCATGAAATTATTTTAAATTTTTTTTGGTCAAGTTGCTTTTTAAATTCTTGAAGTGTAATAAAAAAATGTTTTTAAATTAAAATAGGTGGAACAAAAAGCTACTCGTTCCGTTAGCTTCCCATAACATACTCAACACTGAAGTTGATCTCCAAAAACAAAAATAGAGACCTTGACCAAAAAAGAAAGATCTGCAAATTAAAAGAGATCATAAATATTACCTCCCATTCTTAATATAAAGCATATAAATAATAAATTGCACAGACAAAAATAATCCAATCTAATTGATTTCATTATTTTCTCGAAAAAATGTAATAATATATCAGTTTTATTTTTTCTTAAATAATATGTTTAATAGTTGTAATAAAAAATATTCATAAGAACAAATAATAATAATAATAATAATAATAATAATAATATTTTTTTCACAAAAGTTGTTTGATGCCTTATGAAAGAAATCATTAAAGGCTTTTAGATGATGCCTTATAAATTTACTAAAAACGAATTAAAGTGGGAGTTGCTAATTGTAGCAACTCCAAAAGTGGGGTGCTACTGATTTTTCATATAAAAGAAATATTGTTTTGATATTTCATATATTTTTTTATTTTTTATCTTGCAAAATATAGGTATAATTTTGTATTATTGATGTATTATAGAATAGACCACCAATAAATAAAAATTATTAAATAGATTAAATAATAAATAATAAATAAAATCATTAAAATTTATAAATAAAATCATTAAAATCATTAAACTTTATAAATAGATTAAATAATAAATAAATATAAATTTTTATGTTTGTTTTAAGGGTATTCCTCAACTAATTAATAGTCGATGATTAATCTCCTTGATATTCACGAAACTAACATTAAAAACATGTATATTTTTTATTTTTAATTTTTTAATAAGTTCGTATTTAACAAAATATATAAGAATGGGTAGATTGTGAGGTTCATTTAATTTTTTTTTACAGTTGCTTGATTGGAGAAAAAAAAATGAGTAGAGTTGCTTAAAGTGGTGTGTTATTATGAGAAAGTGTGAAAAAGAATAAAATAGTTAAGATAGAAACTATAGGAAGAAGCTTGATTGGAGATGCTCTAAGGTGAATATA
The DNA here is from genome assembly GCA_037177725.1 of Cyamopsis tetragonoloba. Taxonomy (NCBI): domain Eukaryota; kingdom Viridiplantae; phylum Streptophyta; class Magnoliopsida; order Fabales; family Fabaceae; genus Cyamopsis; species Cyamopsis tetragonoloba. The sequence continues at coordinate 69,637,229 of CM074119.1, forward strand.
GAAAAAGAGAGATAGAAAGAAAATAAAAAGAAAAAAATATTAAAAATGATATGACAAATAAAAAAGCTGAGAGAGATAAAAAGAGAAAAGAGTAATTTTTTTTTGGTATATCGAAAAAATAAATAAAAATAAAAACTAAAAAACTAAGAAGGAAGGGATCTAAAGTGAACAACTCCTACTTTATCGGTCAACAACAAACTAGACAGCTGAGGGATAGGAAAGTAGATCACCGTGAGAGGAAAAGCACTGTTAGATGCAAGCTTCGCGAGGGCATCAGCACAGAAGTTTGATTCCGTATAAGCATGCTCAAACCGACAAATCCAATTGCGAGACAAGAGCTCATTGTCTTGGATCAATGCAGCATAAAAATAAAATTCTCCGACACCCAGCTTGGCGGTTTCCACCGAAGGAGTGAGTCAGAGTGGCAAACAACATCACAATAACTAAATTTTCATGTAAGGAAAAGACCACGATAAAGACCGACAAGCTCCGTATGAAAACTCGTGATATCGCGTAGAGTAATTTAAAATAGGTAGATAAAATAGTAATGCTACTCTTTATGAAATGTGAGTCAAAAGGTGTACGTACTTGCTTGTGCTTATCAAATAAAAATAAAAAAGGTATACTTGCTTATAATATAATGCTCTTATTTTTCTTTTCTTGATAATAATATAATCCTCTTATTAATTAACTCTGTTTAAGATTTGGACGGTCAATATAGCTTTAATTTAGACTTAGGGGGATAAAACAAAAATTAAACAATGGTCAAGGATAAAAAAAAACAATAGTCAAGGGAACTAGGGAAGATTTGGTCACTTTTTATTTTTGTGAAGTACTGAATTTATTAGAAGGATGACTAATATAACATTACAATAAAATGCATGGGCAGAATAGGATTGTCTACGGGTCGGGTTGCCTCATGTTTTTTTTTAAAAAAAGAACATAAAAAAAAATTGCAAATGTTAAAAGAGAGAGAAAAAGAAATATTAGACAAATTAAAGAAAATAAAAACATAATCAATGAAAGATGAGAGAAATTCAATTGACCCATTGAAAAAAATTACAAAGAAAGAGTGAGAAAGTAATTGACATAATGCAAATAAAAAAAAAAAGCAAAATAAATGAATTGTTATTATTATCTCTGATCCTAAATATAAGACCCTTTAGAAAAAATTTGTTGGTCCTATATATAAGACCCCTACAAAGTTCAAGAGATAATTATTAATTTTTTTTTATCTATGAGTATAATTATTGCATTTGTTAAAAAAATTAACTTTAAATAAGTGTAAATTTGGTACATTATAATATTTTTTTAAAAACAAGACATTAAATAAAATTGATAGTAGTTTTTTCAATCTATATAAATAAAAAATCCTATAAAAAGGACCAAAAATCGTATAAAAGAAGAGAATGAATATAGCTTTCGAGTGAAAATACGAAACAACTTATTTAGTCTTAGATAACCATCATGAGGAACTTCAGTTCTCTAGTCATATGGATAAGTACTACTTCATTCAACTTCAAGTCTTCAACAAGGTGTTCTCAGAAAATTAATGGTAACTTTCAAAGTGGGTCCATATTATATTGCTTGGCTCGCATCAATTTCATATGCAATCTTTTAGCAATATTTGGAAAAAATTACTGAATCACTAAAAAAATGTTATTTTTTACATTTGTAATATTTTTGCACATATTATATAAGGATCATCTTGCTAAATTTTTTTGATAATATTTAAATTAATATTACTAAATTATTAAAAATATTGTCTTTTATATTTAAAAAATAGTGCTAAAACTAAACAAGAAGTGCACGTATGGTTTCATGTTGAACCAGAAGTAGTATAATACCCATACGACAAAATTATTTGTCTTACAAGAAAAAGGACTTAGGAGATTAATTAATTAATGTCCACGCTAATATACTAGCCATGGTAAGTTTTTATTCTCTGCGAACAAGGTTTTGTTTTTTTTTTTTTTCTATACCTATTTGAAAAAGTTTTTTTTTTTTTAAAAAAAAATCTCGCCATAAGTTAAAAATGAATTTTTAAGACCCATATGGCAAATCCAATAAGTTTGGAAAACCGTTTCATCTAATTAAGTTTGGTCTTGAAATTTCAATTTCATGTTCCCATGCTTTTAACATGAAAGCAAACAAGAATCGGATTTGCGTTTAGAAAAACACTTACCCAAACATACTATAATTGCTTGACAGGATTATCATTGCAATGACCATGGTTCCATCTTATCGTAGGTTAGACCTAGATTTTCAATCATACGAAATTAACTTTATCTTAACTTATTTAGGCTTGGTAATTTTCTTTGAAAGTAGCGGATTTCTACAAGGAACGCCTCAAATGGGTCTCAAACACGGAGAATTTTTTCCCGTGGGGATGGGGACGAGGTCAAAAGTCTCCACATGACAAGAATAGAGATGGGGGACATAATCACATTCCCCGTTTCACGGGGTTTCCGAATTTTCAAGGTCATAGGAAATTATTAAAATAGTCTTAATTTATTAACATATATATGTTTTATTTTTAAGGGCTTTAATGCCTTTTTACTATAAGAGAGTTTTCTATTCCATGAAATCTTAACCTTACACACACTACACTCTCCAAATAACTAAATTCCATATGCGCTGCTGCTTCATCCTCTTCCCGTCTTCCTTTGCAATTGTGAGCCATCTCCCGTTATCGTCCTCTTCTCCTCAATAGGTCAATCCTCACAACTTGCTCAGTTGCTCCGTGTCATCTTCCTCTCTTCCTTACTTCCCCATTTTGATTGTGGTTGTGTGATTTGAATTTATAATTTTATTTTATATTGTGGAATTTAAACTTGAATAGAAAAAATTTGTTTTTAATAATTGAAATTTCAAAACAGAATGAAATTATTCTTTTATATATTTTTTTAAGTTTTTTTAAATTTTTTTATTATATCTCAGGAATCCATACGGGAACATGTGGGGAGTGGAGATCGGAGATAGGAAAAAAAGTTTTCCCGTGGCGGGGATTGAGGACGGGGAGCGGCGGAGTATTCCTCACCCCTCCAAATTGCTAGACCTAAACTTATTCTATCGATTACTAAGAGTTTGATCTATTTAATTTAAATAAACTAACAAAATTTTATCTAATTAATATTTAATCCATACCTAATAATTGATTGGAATTAAGATAATTTCAACACTGAACACGTCACACGAAATACTTTCTTAGAGGTAATTAACATATACTTACGTCAAGGATCAAATTCATTGTCAATTGCTATATTTAAGACCTAATTTTCTATTTCATGATGTCAAATGCTAAATCAGCAGACACGTTACATTTCTAAGAGCCAAATTTCCCAGCTTAAATTTTCTTCCTTTGTTTTAAGGTTAATTTCCCAATAAAATTATTTCAACTAATTAATATACATGATCCTCAAATCCCAATTCCATATTAATTGTCTTTCCCTCTCACACAATCTTTTCAAGCATAGCTGGTGGTTGATACAAAACCACATTTTTTATGTAGAACCACATTATTCCTTTTTCTTCTCAACATTTAAGTTCATCATCACCTATTATAATATAACAGCAAGAGAAATTCAGTTTTTCTCATAACTAACTTCTTCACAATGCCTTCAACTTTTTCTCAATGGCTAAGCCTAGTGGGAATAATTTGGCTCCAAGCAATAAATGGCACAAACACAAATTTCCCTGCTTACTCTTCTCAATTGAAGCAACTTCTTTCAATGTCACAATTTCAGCTCAACAACCTCGCTTTCGCCTCCGACGCGGGTAAACTCTTCGGCTTCTTCTCCGGCCTGGCTGCCGTTTACCTCCCCCTTTGGCTCGTCCTAATGATCGGCTCAACTCTCGGGTTAATCGGTTATGGCGTGCAATATCTCTTCATAACAAATCAAATTCCCTCTCTGTCCTATTGGCAACTTTTCTTACTAACTGTCTTAGCAGGGAATAGCATTTGTTGGATTAACACAGTTTGTTATGTTGCCACAATAAGAAACTTCAACTTATCTTCGGATCTCCAAGTAGCCGTTGGATTAACCACTAGTTATCAAGGATTAAGCGCCAAGATTTACACCAGCATTGTTGATTCTGTTTCAGGACACAAAAAAGCAACAAAGTTTCTGTTTCTAAATTCAGTTGTACCTTTATTTGTTGGCCTAATAACTTGTCCTTTACTCAGAGAATTTGAAGTTAAAAGGCCTAAGAAAATTGGTGTTGGATTTGTTGTTATGTTTGTTATTACAATTTGTACTGGAATTTATGCTGTGATTAGCAGCTTGCAATTTGTGTCTAGCAAAATACTTCCAATTGGAAACTTCATTGGTGTTTCGGTGTCCCTTTTGCTTCCTCTGTTAGTTCCAATTTCTGTTAAGATTAGTGAGTTAGTGTCTTCTTGGGAGAAAAATAGAGAAAGATTAAGAATCTATGTGGAGGAGAATCAAAACAATAATAATGAAGATAGAGATGTAGTAGAGAGTGAAGTGAAAGAAGGTGAAGATGGTGGAGAAGTAAAAGAAGAAATTGGAGTGTGGTTAATGGTGAGAAGAATAGATTTTTGGTTATATTTCTTTGTGTATTTGTTTGGTGCAACACTTGGATTGGTGTATCTGAATAACTTGGGACAAATAGCAGAATCAAGAGGTTGTGGAACTTCATCGTTGGTGTCTTTATCTTCTTCTTTCGGATTTTTTGGTCGTCTCGTACCTTCTCTTATGGACTACTTTTACAGGTAAATTGCACATTCTCTTAACCTTAATTTTTCATGGAAACGTCTATTACCACTCCATTTATGTTTATTGTCATTTATCTCTGGTTTTTTTTTTTTGTTAATTTTTATGTTCTTAAAGTATTTTTATGTTTATATTGATGGTAAGCGGAGAAACTAACTAGAAAGGAGCAAATTATTTAAATCTTATAGTATTTGGACATGTTAAAATAAAATGGAATGTGATGCAATAAATTTTATCCCAATTTATTCAATTTCTTTATTTTTTGTTTGGAAAATAAAAAATACATACCATTATTTACTTCTCAACCCATTTATAACTAGTTTAGAGTGTGTTTTTTGAAGAAAAAAAAAAAGAAAAAGGATAGGTGAGTCCACATAATAATGAGATAAGGTGATTGTTAATGAGTTGGGAAGTAAATAATAATATGCACACATCATTATTATTTTCGTTTTCACCTGATTTGTGAGATATGGGAAGCAAGTCATGCAGCCCATCTTTATCCTAACAAGGTGTGGTATATCCATGTCATGTCCTTCCGCTTTGTTGGTAATAAGTGTCATATCATCTGTTTCACTCTTCAAAGTGCAGTTTAAATATTTGTTAGATTACTTTTCATATCGTCAATTAGTTTTATGATAGAATCTTAACTTAGTATTAGAGTCAAAGTCCAATGCTCCTCAAATTTTATGATGGAACTTTAACCCGTTTCACTCATCTTTATGTTTGGATAATTTATAAAGTGAGATGAGCATAATAAAACACAACGAAATGAATGTTCCACTCCATTATTTGAATGGAGATGGATTTCATCTGCATACTCTAAATTATTGGGAGAGAACAAAAGTAATAAGAGAATAGAATAGAATTTATTCAATCACTAACAAATTACTTTTTTTTTTTAAAAAAAAAGAAAACTAATTGAAAAAAAAAAGCAACAATAGGCACTTATTTTTTCTTCCTATCTAACACCAACCAGTGCTACTAGACACTAGTGCATTTACACTAGCACTGACTACAAACAATGACCATAAATGTGTTAGTTGATCTACAATTCTACATCAATAAAGACAATTATTAACCATTTGACTTATTTTGGAATTTTTACAGGGGTAATAAATGTACAATAATATCAAGACCAGCTACTATGGTGGCATTGATGGCTCCAATAACGGGGGCATTTTTCTTACTCCTCAACAAAACTCACCTTGCACTCTACATTAGCACTGCCATAATTGGAATTTTTACTGGAGCAATCACTTCAATTTCTGTTTCCACCACTACAGAGCTTTTTGGAACCAAGAATTTCTCTGTGAACCATAATGTGGTTGTGGCTAATATTCCTGTGGGATCTTTTTTGTTTGGTTACTTGGCTGCAATTATTTACCATAAGGAAGGGAATGAACATGATGGGAAATGCATGGGTGTGGAATGCTATAGAAACACTTTCATCATTTGGGGGTCCCTTTGTTTTCTTGGGACTTTTTTGGCTTTCATTCTACATGTTAGGACTAGAAAGTTTTACTCATATAAACAATAGAATAGATACAGTATTACTAGTTTAATTTACACATACTCACCAATCCCAACACTTTTGAGTGTATATGTTAACTTTTAGATAGAATGGAATACAAGAAGTGAGTTTTCACTCTAGCTAGTGCTAATATTATTGTATTTCTTTTAGTTATACTGATTTTATAACATCTCTATTTTATGATAATATATTAGTTTTAATTTTTTTATACTAGTTATAGTTGATAAAAATAAATTAGTCCTTAAACTATATGTTATGTGTGGTTTCATACTGAAACTTTGAATACATGAAAACGCTCATAATATTTTGTTTGTTGTGTAGTTTACTATAATAATCTTTTCAAAATAAATAAATAAATAAATAAAAGTCAGATGACGACCAATGCATTTCACACGCTATTCAATAGTAATGCTGTTATTCTATTGCACTCAACATGTTGGTCCCCGGTGATTACAAGAGCAAAATTTTAAATAGCAACTTTTAATTTAAGTTTATGTGCGTGCATTTAGTTTATCAAATCAAGGCATGTGTGTATTTCAAAACTATTTTCTATATATCATTTTTTTAAATGTTTTAAGTTTATAGTAGGGTGTACAACACACAATTCCACCAAGACTGTTTTACACATTTTTAAAAGTATTTACATCCAAGACACATCACTTAATAGTTCAGGGACTAAATTTGGGATTGAAGTAAAATTTCTACAAAAATATAAACTAAAATAGCTAAGGTTTATAATTTGTTTGAAACACTAAAATGTAAATTTCTACTCTGTTTGATAAAATTAGTTTATAACTTATGATTTATACTCTATAAGTAAGTAGAAGTATTTGATAAAACTAGTTTATAACAATCTTAAATTATGTCAAATGACCTAAAAGAACATACTTATAATATATTTTTAATATAATATTAATATTAATTGTCATTATTTAAAAATGATAAGGATAGAATTAAAAAAAATTATTGAAAGTTATTTTGATAAGCTATAATATACTTCAAGTACTTTTTCATAACTTTTATAATCTAGTTTTTATAAGCTATAAGCTAGTTCACCAAACACCTATATTTATCATAAGTTATAAGCTTCTCAATAAGCTATAAATTAATTGTACTAAACACACTCTTATTCAATTGAATGCATAACTTGATTAACTTCTATACAAATTAAATATTATACATCAATATTAGTTAGCTGTGCTCAAATGATCAACTCCTACATTAGTAGTGTACTAGTATTAGAAAAGTAGGTAGAACATTTATGTGGTAACATAATTAAACTAGTATTATCTGTTGGCAAAAAATAATGGTGTAGTATAATTTGTTGGTTATAAATTTCTGTCATGGAATTTGTGGTTAGAAAAAACGACAACAATGTGCAATAGTGATGGGCCATAAATTGCAAAGTCATCATTTTAAAATAGGTCTGGCTACACAATAATGTCCTAAAAACACTTGTTAAAATTAAAAGTGGAAAGATAATCATCATTGCACATCAATCTATCTCTTAAGAATATAAAAGACTATATTTTTCAACTATCTTTTATTACAATTAATTACTTAAAAAGTGCGCTTAAGACATTATTTATCATTCTCTTTTCAAAATTTACTTCCAGACTGCTAGTATATGGAACTGTGTCTCCATCGTCTTATCATAATCATCAGGTGTCATCATTTTTAATCAGCCTAGTAATCAAGCCTTTAAATTAAATGTTAAAAGAAGATTAATTAGTATGGTTTTAAATATCTTTAGTACTAGTATATATATATAAAAAAAATGTAATGTAAGAATTACTATATATATATATATATATATATATATATATATATATATATATATGGCTTATTATAACCATAAGTAAATAGTTTAATGGAAATGCTACAAGATATCATCAGATAAAAACATATAATTTAAATTATCCTAAGTGCTAAAATTTCTTCATTCTCATCCTTCTCCCAAAAAAAAATTGGCTTATAAAAAGAAACTAAATACTTTATACAGTAATAAAAATTAGAGGGTGTACTACTCTAAACAAAAATAGCTGCTCACCTAATAGATATGAATGAATGTTACATCAATTAATTACGACCTTTTTTTTTATTCGTAGAAAAATAGTATAATCGGAATTCGAATCTCGTACCTACACACGCATATTTCCATGTGCTTACCAACTGAGCTACATGACTGATACTAATTACGACCATTTGAAATGATGTCGGCTAATTTTCTTTGATGCTCAATTCCATCCATAAACATGTACGAGATTCTCAATGGATCCAAAAGTTTGCATATATATTAGCACACCACCCCCAATATCTACCGTATTTATTAATATCCCAGATAATTTTGGAATTATTTTTTTTCCTAAAAATAACAAATTTTTTTTGTTTCTTCGAGTGAACTAAATAGAATTTATTATCAACTTGAAATTATATGCCTCATTTAGTAAATACACTTTTATCGATAAAAAAAATTAAAATTATATAAATTTTTTAATTTAGTTCTTAAAGAAAGAGTTTTGTTTTAGTTTACGACTTTCATATTTGTTATTCTTATTCAGTTTTATCTTTGATGTAATAACATTATTTTAGTTCATGACTTTTATGTTTAATTATTTTAAAATATTTTCATAAAATATTATTATAAAAAATAAATTTAATGAAAATTATTAATTTTTTATAATGGTAATTTTATTATAACTTTTTAAAAATAAAATTCAATAATTCTATTATAAAAAATAATAATTATGTAAAAAGTGTTCCCTTTAATTTTATTTTGTTTAAGTTTTTATGATGACATTAAATAAGGTAGCATTGCATATGTAATTAAGCATAATGTCATTTTTCTCATATTTCTCACTCAATTAATTAATCCGCAGGCCGTGAATGAATTTGCAAAGAAATTTATAATAGGACATTCACTTCTCTTTTGTCTTTTCCCATATCTTTCTCATCTCTTGACTTGATTTCTTTGTATGGGTCCCAAGGCGGTGGTGGGTTTCACATTAATAGTACTAAAATGTCGTATTTAATGTGTTGGTCTAGTAACTGAATTTGGTATCGATTCATGCTAATGGTTCATACTGATCTTGTTATTGTGGATCATGTTCGTTGAATTGATAGTTGCTTGACTTCTCCGTCAGCTCGTACAATATGCATTATCATGTGGTGGATCCGGCGTTGCACTGTAATCAAGTTCTCAATGATGACAAGTGGCGGATTGATTTTGACATTAATTCCATAGTACAACTATGAATGAATTGCTCTACGAATTTCCCTTATAGTGTTGCCGGAATCGCGATGCACACCCTCCAATAGCCTAATCACGGTCTACTGTTGGGTTTGTCAATATTAATGTTCACGAAAGTCTATTCAGAATATGGACATTGGCAGACTTCCAAGGTAAGCATCGGGCTTTTTAGATCACTGAGACTCCTTGCAATTCTAATGGGTCTTTCATTAACTTGGGATCATGGTTATCGATCTGTGCTTCTTGAGTCCAATTATTTGTTCTTAAGGAATGTCCTTTTATGGTTATTCTTGCTCTTCTAGCTGATAAGATTGAGACAGCGTTTTCAAGAAAATCTTAACTTATTTTTTCTCTTTAACTTTTTTGTTTTCTTTGTTACAAAAAAAGTATCTTTCCGTCGACAGCCAAAGACTAATTCCTTCGAAGTGTAGAGATCATCGAAGTGAATTTTGTCTCTACCAACAAAGTCTTTTATATCCTGATCTCTAACAATGAGGGTGGAACCAATTTTGTGACATTTATTGTATTAGTCACCTTTTAATTATGAGAATATAAATAAGCGGTAACAAAATAAATAAATAAATGAATAAGCGATCTTTGAGATGGACCCATGAAATTTATCAAGAAAATGGTTTTTTAACAAGAATCTCAGCCGTATGTAAAGAAAATATGATCGTTCATAAATAAAGTGTCATCGACTCAGCCCAATTAATAACTCAATGACGCAAACATGATAAGTGCAATAAGTCACCCTCATCTAAATTTTAATTAATAAATAACGTGATTTTATTTCCTAATTTTCTTACTCAATGTTTATTTATGTTAACCACCACATTGAGTCGAATTTGCAAAAAAGAATCCCGATTACTCTTATACCCTCAGCAATTAGTTCTTCTATCGTTAGATATTAGTTTTGGGCCATCTGAGTTTACATTAAACAGAAATTATATTAGCACCTACACATTTTTCGACAAAATACCCAGCCATGTTATTTCTACTTTCTATTAAAAGAACACTTCCGGAATCTTCTAACTTGCGTTAATATTTGCAGCTTCGTCCAAAAAAAAAGAATATTTGGCAGCATATGGTCTCTTCTCACTAACTCTTTTTAGGATATTCTTTTGTTTTTCTATTTTTAAGATATGTATTAGGAGTTCTTAAATTTTTTATGTAATTTCCTTTTTCTGGGCCTTTGGCCCCTGTCTTTTAAAAACAATGTAGTGTGGTGGAAAAGTAAAAAGGGTGGTGCAAACAATTATTATTCCCCTTAACCCTAAAACCTGACGATATGCTCTTGCAATTTTTTCGCATTTTAGAAAGCTAATGCCTTTGTCAAAAAACAAAAGCTAATGCCTGTCGTCCAAAAAAAAGAAAGCTAATGCCTAGAAGTTCTTATCAACTCTATCATTCAACCCTAAAACTTAACGATTTTCAAATGATGCGAAATTTTATAAATATTATTTATATGATAAGTAGCTTCAATTCTATTGTGGGTTTCGTTAAAAACATCTCCAACAAATAGTTATTAACCGCGGTAAGAATTAGTGTAAGTTATCCCGTTGTCATTTGATCCTAACCCATATATCAAATATCTATACTATCAGATTTATTTGTTAGTAATTCCATATTAATTCGTTAGTACAAGAATTATATACCTATGCTAACAGAATATTTTCGTACCAGGGTTATTCTAACAAAAGCCCAAAATAAACCGTTAGTAAATGACAATTTGTTTGTAATGAATATTTGATCGCTAATTGGCAGCGAAAAACTTCCGTAGCCAATTCATAGCTATTTGGCAGCTAATCCATAGCAAATTCCTAGCTAAAACATAATTCCAAAGACACAAGTCAAAAGAATGGAGCACAAGTGTAGGACACCACAATATAAGCCAATTCCTTAAGATAATAGGTGCATGAGTTCATCCATTTATAAACTCTGTAACTTGTTTCTAACTATTCAATGTGAGACTTTAATTTATTCTTGACTTCATATTTAATTAGTAGCTAATAAGTTACAAGAAAATTCGCTAGAAAATTGTATTTGGTAGCTAATTGGTAGCTATTTAGATACAAGTTAATTATGATATTATTTGGTACGTAGCTATATTTCGTAGCTAATTAGAAGCTAATTTGGTAGCTAATTAGTATTACCTAGGAAATTTGTTTAGTAGCTAATCTGTATTTGTTTAAATACAAGTTAGCTATGAATAGAGAGTGAGGATCCACTTACTCCAAGAGTAAGTGTTGGACGACTTACTCCGTTTAATAACTCCATATCGATATCAAATTTAATCAATCTAACTGTTGATTTAAAAGTTCATAATATATAAATCAACAATATAAAATTTCATAAGATTTGAAAACTTCTTGGTATTTCATCAATCAACTTTGATTTAATGCATACAAGACTTTTAAAATGTATGCGAATGTCACCTACTATATAACATATCTAGACATGTTTGATTTTTCTAAAATTTGGTATACATGACCGTGTTAATAATATAGTTTGATTAGACGGTTGGATTGATAAAATTTGATGTCGATATGGAATTATTAAACAGGGTAACTCTCCAACACTTACTCTTAGAGTAAGTGAATCCCCACTCATGAATAGAAATTTGTAATTATATTTCATAACTTGGATATTCTTGTAGTACAAGGACCAAAATGAATCAAAGCTCAAAATGTAAGGGACTCAAATACACTATCACAAATATTAAGAACTTATGTAAACTTTTATTAAAAATTCAGGGATTAAACAGTGTATTGTTTTTATCAAGAATCTTTGCAAATTGCATGAGGTTAATTAGGTTATGTTTACCAACACGAGCTTATAGCTTTTTGAGAAGCTTATAGCTTATAGCTTTTTGTCAATAAGCTCTGTTTACTGTGATAAGCTATAAGCTAGGAGCTTTTGAAAATCTATTTCAAATAACTTATAGTTTTTAGCTTTCAATAATTCATTTCAATTTTATCTTTGTCTTTTTTGGATAATTACATCTTTTGTCATCTCATTATATTAAATATTAATATATTATATATCCTTTTAGGCCATTTCATATAATTTTAGCTTATCATAAGCTAGTTTTACTAAACACTACTTTTCCAACAATAAGCTAAAAATTATAAGCCATAAGCTAAAAGATATAAGCTATAAGTTATAAGTTAATTTTGGTAAACACAGCCATAATAACTAGCCAACTTAAATTTTTATTTTTGGTGAATTAGCCAACTTTAATTTTGTCCCTCAGGGAAAACTGCGTGCGAAGTGCGAACCCACCTTGCTAATACGTGGTGCCAAACAGGACTTATATATTAAAAAAAAAAAAACAAGAAGAAGAATAAAGAAATAAAGAAAGGACTAAGTGACAACTATTTTCAATAAATGAGTAAATTTTTAAAATAGCTCCTGAAGATCTGCCATTTTTGTCCATTTATATTCTAAAAACTCAATTATATTAGTCCTTAACTTTATAAAATAACAGTCAATTTTTAGTCTTTTATACTTGACGATATTAAAAAATTAAGTAAAATAAGACTAAAATGTAGGAACTTTTGTAAAATCAGATACTAACTTGAAAATTTTACTCAAGGGCTATGATAATTGACCCCTACAATAATTCTTAAGGACTTATTTGGGATCATTAAACATAATTGATTTTTTAGTAATATTTAAAAATAATATTGTTAAAATGTTAAAAAATATTGTTAAATTATTAAAAATATTGTCTTTATGTATTTATAATATTTTGGATAAATATTGTATAAAGACTATTGCTAAATTAGCAATATTCGAAAATATATTGTTAAATTGTTAAAAAAATGTTATCAAATAATTAAATAAGTCTATACTAATGGATTAATTTCGCTAGATAGAATCTATACCAACGGAAGCTGACTCGATGCCAAAAGCGTTAGTAAATAAATAACTTTTTAGTGAAAAATTATTATTTTTTGTTTTAAAATAAAGAAGAGATGAAAAAAATTAAAAAAAATATCACTTTTAGTCTCTTAAATCTTTGTCTAGTTTCAGTTTAGTCCCATAACTTTTTATTGTTTCAATTTGGTTCCACAATTTATATATTTAGCTCAATTTGGTCCCTTTTGTTAGTTTTATTAGTAATTTTAATGGATCTATGACTAATATGATGCTATATATTAAATTTCGTTATCTTTTAAATCAACGGTTTAGATAATCCAAATCAACGGCTCAAAATGAATCTGAAAAGCATCTTTTTAAAAAATAAAAATTAAAGTGTGTTCTTTCTTGTTCATCTTCTGCATCTCCCTATTCTTTTTCATCTTCTTTGTTTTTCAAGTCTAGATGCGAACCAACTGAAAATACAATGACACAAATTAATATAAAAAAACACAAAATTCAAAACTAAATAATGCCTAAATTTTAGAACCATAATCTTAAATCGGAACGAGACACTACAACTTAATTGACTTTTAACAACAACCGAATAAATATTGCTAATTTGTTAAAATATTTTGCTAAATCATTAAAAATGTTGTCTTTACATTTACATACGTAAGCCACCATTTAGCAACATTGAAAAAAATTGCCAAATTATTAAAAAATATTGCATTTTTATATTTATAACATTTTTTTACGAATGTTATACAAATATCATACTACTAAAAGTCAATTATGTTTTAGAGTTATAGTCAAATAATTTTCAAATTAATTATTTAATTTCAATTTCAGAATCCTAATCCCAAAAATTGTCCTTTTTCCATTTGCAATAGCTAGGATGGGTCCAGGTGTAACGAAATTGTGGGAAGCGTTACCTATAAGGCTATGGTAGTAAGATGGAGAAAGAATTAATTAATAACAGAGAGGAAGAAGAATGTTTTGTGTCCGCAACGATATATACGAAATGTACATGCAATGCAAAATGCATGCGCATCGAATTAAAATGAAATTTTTTTAGAAATAATTTGGATGAATGAGAATAATGTAAATGTTCGTTTTTGTTGATTTAATTAGCAAGGTATTATTAGAACAAGTGTTAGGTTATTCGCTTGGTCGATTATATGATTGGATTGGTCATGGGTTTGTGCATGATGCCATTCTTAGATTCTTGCGTACTTCACTTTGGACCACTCCACATATTAGGCTTCATTTCATTTAAGGACCCCCCCACCCCTCATGCATATCATATCAAATGTATCATTGGAGTTGTACGTGTAGAGACTCCAATGCTCAAGTCAATCACTTATTAGGATATATGTACGTTAACGTGAATGATGTGCATTTATAATAGAGAAATTTGATGTATGTACTGTGAAGGCTGGAGGGCTTGGGTCCTTAATAATCTTGTTAATTAAGGGCTACGGTCAAAACTAGTTACCTTAACTGCTTGACGTTGTACCTTGTAAATACATGTGCATCTCTTTGTATCTATCGATGTGTATTTTGTTGTTTAGGTTCTTTGTATGTTCTTTTTGTTCTTTCTCAAGATATGTTGTAATCTTAGCAATTATTAGCTTCATTCTTTCTTTACGAGAGATAACTTCTGTATGAGGATTAGTGAAAATTATTGGAGACTTGAAAGCGAGCTCTCGTATGCTTGACTTGTGAAAGACTTTAAATAAGAAAAAAGTGAGACATATTGAATGGAGCTAAAAGAAAAAAGTCTGTTTAGCGAACAACAAAATCAGTCATTAAACTTGTTTTTTGGTCACTAATAAATATTTGAGCAGTCGAATTAGTGATAAAATGACTTGCGACCTAATATTTTGTGACCAACCGAATTACTAATTGAGTCACTAAATCTTTTTTTTTTTTTTGTAATGATGCCATCATTTGTGAGCTAGACCGAAAACCACACTGCCCTTCTATTTAATTTGTAACAAAAGTTATTAGGTAACATTTGGATTATTTATGTTATGTTTAAGGGGCTAGAATACTCACTAATTTCATAAATGAATCTAGGCTTCTAAATTTTTTTTTAAAAGGAATTATTTTTTCTCTATTAATTAATATTTATTGTGAGAAAATAGGTGGAATAGTAAAAAAATAGATGGAGAGATGACGTCATCATCATTATTAATTATTTATAATTAATTTTTTCATATTTAGATTTTAAGCACGTGAGTGACACTTTAAGAAAATTGTCATTTACTAACGCTTTGTTGTTTACATAGGGAACAACTCAAGTGAGAAAAGTGATTTTAAAGTAATATATTATTTTAGTCTCTCACTTTATTGTCACATGACGTTTTAGTCCTTAACTTTTTAAAATGTCTGAATTAGTCAGTTACTTTTCACATTTTAGGCCACTCTAGTCCATGTGTAAAGTGACAATGTTAGAATGTCTATGTGGTACGTTATTTGACACATAAAAGTCTACATAAGCGATAAAATCACATTTTGATGCCAAAACACAGCGTTTTGGGGGCCAAATTTTTTAATGAGCATGTAAGTGCACTTATTTTTTAAACAAGATTCAATAGACATGATTAATATTCTCAATTTTCATAATAAGCAAGTGTCTTCACTTGAAGAAATTGGAGTAATATTTCAACAATTAATCTCCACAAGATATGGAAAAGATTGGTTAACTTGAGAAACTATCCAAAGAAAAAGATCACAGACTTAGAGGAAGTAATTTTATTAAGTCTGGGCTTTAAGACTAACTCATTCTCAAAAGTTAGTTCATAGGAGTAGACTTGTCATACTTGTTATATACTTCATTAGCTATATTCCTAGTCGATGAAGAACATTTACCATCATCATCTTAACACACATCTCTTCACGTCTAAGCAGGGATGGACCCAACGGGGGGCAAGGGGTGGCCATGGCCCCCCTCCTCCATAAACAAAATCTACTAGTATATATGATGCGCCTTATAGACTTGAAAATGAGTTTAGCTTAGTGGAGTTTAGTAGTGTCTTTTTGTTTCAGGGTTTCGTGTTCGAGCCTAGATATATTTTTTTTCCATTTTTAATGATTCACTTTAGTTTTACTTGATTTTTTCTCATTTTTAACGATTTTAAGTCAATGTTTTTTTCATTTTTAATAGATTTTCTCCGTAACTATTGTAAGAGGCACTAACTCACTAAGAGCTTCTTTCTCTTTTTAACTTTTTTTATTATAAAAACTTTTCATTCATTGTAGGAGCGTGAACCAAACGACAAAGGTTGAGCGTGAACCAAAAATTAAACTTGTGTCTTTTTTTTTTATTTTGGTAAGATCAAAGGTATTAGCATTAATCTTTATTATTTTCGTTTTTAATTCCTTTTATTTTTTCTTCTCATATTTTTCTACTCTTCTTACTACATAAATCCCTTCAAAATCCAACAATCCCTATTTCATCGCCCCCTCCCCCCATTAAGATATTTCTGGATCTGTCCCTACGTCTAAGATGTGGTTAAATCACCCTTTTCGGCCCACATCATGATGCATGAGCCAGACAATCAAATCAGCGGGTGCGCCCCACATCATGACTAGACCATATTAAGTCTAGGCTTTGAACACACCAAACAAATTGTCATTTACTAACGTTTTACTGGTGCTTCAATTAAATTAGCTATTGTTGGTATAAACTTTGTTTAACAAAATTAGTCTATTAGCTTAGACATATGATATTTATATTAACAAATAAGTATACAATCACTAACACAGTTAAATATATTAGTATAAGTAATTGATATATACTATTGATTATAAATTGTTAGTAAAGGTCTTTAAGGACTATACTAACAGATAAATCTATTAAACAAAGTCTGTAGCTAATCTAACATAAGCTATGAAAATAAGCGTTATTAAATGACAATTTGTTTATAGTGTCATAACTCTCTTTTAAAAACTAGCTCATAAGAGAAAGTTTGTCTCACCTCTTATATTTAATCCCTTAGCCACATTGCTAGTCGATTTGAGACATTATTAAATCCATGCTTTAATTTAGGTTTAATTCACTCTTAAAGACTAAGTCATAAGAAGAGTTTATTATATTCATTTTCTTAACTATATTTCTAATCGATGCGAGCTACTCCCATCAAGTCATCGTCTTAACATATTTTCTTTCCCAGTGATAAAGAGATCGAGAAAAAAAGATTATTATATCAATTTATCATTGGCAAAATTATTTCATTGCTTTAATTTTATGTTTTCTTTTTTATGCATGTATTCAAACACAACCTAATGATGAATATTCTAATAAGCATAAGTATACTAGTACCAAGGAATTGTACGTGCACCATATATATTATTAGGATTAATTTATTGGGTTAACTAAAATAGTTAAGAGAAATAATGAAGATTTTGATAAGAATCCTAAGTTAAAAGTTTACAAAACAGGACAAGTAGTGGTCTCTGTTTTTTTTATTTTTGTTTAATTCAGATTTAAAAATCTCATTCGAGAAATAACAATACAAAAGGCCACAACAAAGTCTAAAATGTTACTTTTTTTTTTTTCTAAATAATTTTTATCCTTCCACAACAATCAGATAAAACCGACAGAAATGAACACGTACGACACATACTGAAATTAAATATTTAGGCTTGGAGAAATTAAATTAACTGGAAAACAATTAATTAACAAATTGAATCTAATTAATGTTTTTGTCTTTGTTTTTAAAAATAAACTCGTATGATAAAAACAAATATATGTAGCTGATGAAGCCAAATGAAGAATAGTGAGAGAAAGAGAGAAAGAGTTCCCCGTGAGAAAAGCTTGGAAGCATCCAAAGAAGGGTTTTTGACACTTTGCTTCACTAGTTGCTATGGATTTGTCTCTCAATCACAAATTTGAGATTCCTTGCCATCATCTAACATATAATTAAAGCAACACATTATATTTATTAAGGATAATCACAAATTCTCCTAAAAAATTTAGACTTATTACTGTTCCATCATGCGTTTTGGTATAGAGGATTTGGCCTCCAATCTGGTCTCCGGCATGGTGGTTGTATATTTCCGGCCACTCACCTGACGGTAAGGGTACCTGCAAGCACTCCGACGATCAAGTCAATTATGTGTCTTAAACAGGAATTCTCAGATTTAGAGTTATGATATGCGTACCGAATGAAGACTAATCACAGGTATTTATAGGGTAAACAAGGGTCACCAAAGTCAAACCTGTCACTGTCTCAGTTCCGCGGATTGCGGCGGTAGTTACGGATTTGTAACGGTCCTCACGTGGGGGTGATGTCCCCTGTGCCTTATGTCGTGTCCCTTTGTCGTGGATACACGACATAAGACCGACGGCTTGGGTCTCCCACGTGAGACCTACATGTGTTTTTCCTGCAGGTTAGGTCCATAACAATTACACTTATCTTCTCGTTAATTTTAGAAATAGACAAATATGGCACCACACCTCATCACCATCTCTCTCCTTTTTTTGTTTTTAATGTGTTATCACCGGGCCATCTCTTTCATCTCTCACATTCCCATGCAACTCTAAAAGAATTTTTGTTTTCAAAAACGTTATATTGAACGTGTTTGAATTAGCTGTAAAAATTAGATTATTTTGAAATTATTGTTATAATAAATTATGACATAATCAATTTTTGTTTGGGTATGTTGTTGAAAAGTAATTTTGAAGATAATATTTTATGTTTGCATGATATAAAAATTGTTTTTATAGTGAAAATTTGAATAATTAAAGAAAAAAAAGTAGATTAAAACTAAAAACTTCTTTAGTAAGCTCTAAATTTTTGCTTATTCAAAAAAAAAAACTATTTGTAATTGTAAAAAAAAATCAAAAAATTTAATCAATTTTGTCAAATTCATCCAAACATATTCTCAACAGTTTTATTTTTTTTATTTTTTGAGTAAAAAAGATGTTGCTTTTAAAAATAATCCAATCCAAAGATGCTCATTGTTTACTGCCCCACATGCTTCATCTTTCGTATGAGTTAAAAACAAATAAATCATTTGAACTTTATTATACGTGAACTTAGATGTAATACTTTCAAAATATGTATTTTGGTCCTCTAAACATTTTGAATTGTACACTTAAATACAAAAGTTGCATATAAAAACGATTTTTTATTAAAATTAACGATAGTTAAAACCGTCGCGAAATGTGATTTTTTTACTTAAATACATACTTAAAAAAGTACATAAAATCAGAATACACCATTTAAAAATAATTACACCTGCGCGTACACTAATTAAGGAGAATTATTTATTTTAACCCCTTCAATTTCGTATTTATATGTGTGATTCAACCAAAGCTTATTTGTCTGATTCTCTATATATATTATCCACTTTGACTGTTATGGATTCAAATAATGTGTCTCCAATCATATTCTACTAGTAGAATATCGCCACGTCATTAAAAATATTTTCTTTAATTTTAATTTTTAATTTCTTAATAGAATTGACGTGACGATATTCTATTGGTGGAATATAATTGGCGACAT
This sequence comes from Cyamopsis tetragonoloba, assembly GCA_037177725.1. Classification (NCBI taxonomy): domain Eukaryota; kingdom Viridiplantae; phylum Streptophyta; class Magnoliopsida; order Fabales; family Fabaceae; genus Cyamopsis; species Cyamopsis tetragonoloba. The sequence goes on from CM074119.1 coordinate 69,657,125, forward strand.
AATTTGGAGACACATTATTTGAATCTAACTGCTATATACTCCCTCCAAACTCATACTACATAATAAACCAAAAAAAAAAAAGCTTTCGCATATTAAAAAAATTAAATAGTTGAATTTAATTGACTTGATTTCATTTAAATGACCAACTTTATTTACTAAAATATATACGACATTTATTAAAGTAACATTTTTATTTTATGTGAAACTAGTTTAGTGCATTAAATGAATGGTTATAATATGAATGATAATATTAAATATAGTAAAAATAATTAAAATTTAATTATATTTTAAACTAAAAAATAAGAGTAGTTTTTTTTAATGTTTGAGTCTAGAAGGAGTACACTGTTTTTTTTCTTTTTTTTTAAACAAATTAAAGTAACGGTCAAATATTAATCTTTTTCAAGGTAGATAAATTATTGAAATTAGTATAGCTTCTTCTGACAATTTTTCTTGTACATGTTATTATTCAATTCCTGATCAGAACACCTAACAACTTCGTTGATTTGTTATATACATTATTGCAAATTACGTTTTTCATTTTTACTTTTTTGTTATGTACTGTTTGAATGATTTCACTTAATTAAATCATAATTTGAGACTTAAAATAAATTAAAAATTAAATCATAGTGATTTTTGTTGAACATATACTAATTACTTACAAAATTCACTTTATACACCTCACATCACAATTTTTATTTTATAATAATAATTTTTACTATAATATTTCAAATATACACTAATTTTTTCACTGAACTTGTTTGGTTGCTCTCCTTGTTTCAGCTTGCAGTTATATATGAAAAGATTGGATTTAACGAGTTCATAAAGATCACGAGAATAATTTTAGGGTGCGTTTGATGTGTGAATAGGACAGTATAAGTAGTACAGCAGGCACAACACAACTTTTTATATTGTGTATCGTTTGATACTCAATGCACATAACAAAAAGCACAACATAAATTTTACAATAATATCCTTCATGTTATATTATTAATTTTTCTTAAATTTTTCTAAGAAAATAATATTTTGATATTTTGTAATTATTTTATTATTTATTATAAAAGTAAAATTTCATGATTTAATAAATTACTACATAATATATTTTATGTAATATAATAATTATATTATATATAAAAAAATTATTATTAAAAAATATTTTTAACTCTTTATTTTTTAATATTTATATTTACCGTTAAAATTTATTTTATTATTAATACGTTATTTTAATTATATATATATATATATATATATATATATATATAAATGACAAAAAAATGACATAAACATTGAATAAAAATACAAGGTTAATTATGTCTTTTCTTAACTTGTGCATGGAACAAGAAAGTTGTCCCTTGGTTTAGTGAGGTACAAAATTTTGTACTGTCATGTGACTCAAATTTTGTGCTGTTATTTGACAGCTTTTTGAACACAGAACAAAAAGTTTTGTCCTGGACCTTGGAAATTAGCAAATCAAACGGACCTTTAGAGTACATACCGTTAAAGCAATAGAAATTTTAATTTTGGAAAGAAAAAAAAGCTTCTAAAAGAATTGAGATTATAAGAAATTATTTAAAAGAGTTTGTTGATATTTAAAATATTAATTATAAACGAATTGAATTCTAAGACTTTTTTATCGGTTAAACACACAAATTATACTAAATCTCTTCCTGAATCTACACACCTTGAACTTTAAGAACTTTACTTTATCTCATATTTTGATGCCATTATTTAAACTACAAGCTTGACAAATTAAATTCTATGGTTATAAACATTTCTTAAGAAGTGCATTCAAAAAGCTCATAAAGATCTTGAAATATAACCATTTGACGTTTAACGGCTAAAGAATGTAAAGATTTTACTGTAATAAGTTTAATTAAGTAGTTTATTTGAAAGATATAGGGTACGATTTGATAACATTAGATTATGTCTTTTTTTAGAGGATTATAATTTTTTAAAAGTTCGTAGAATTGTTTGATAACAATAAGATAAAGCTTTTGACGATTTTTAAATTTTAGCTTTCATAATTAACTTTTATTTTATTTTAAGATATTTTTTCTTTCCAAAAGTTAGCTATAAATAATTTACTTTCAAAATCATTCTTATTAATTTTTAAAAATTATAAATTATCCTATTACTATCCTAATAACAATAATATTATATATCATTTTTGTCATTTAATGCAAATTCGCTAATTATTCTCACCATTGTAATTTCACAGCCCTAATCCAACTCCACATTATCATAATTTCACAGCTTCAATCCAACATCATAGTTAAAAGCTTAACTTGTTTCTCAAACATATCCATAATCACTTATTTTTGCATGCTATCAAATAGAGCTTTTAAAAAGTTACAAAAACACGAATGATTTGACTTTAATTAGTTAATTACTCACACACTTCTCCTAAACTTTTTTGAAGTTGGTTACTCGTTCCATAATTTTTCAAGTTAAGTATGCTTATGCTTAACTTTTGAGTTTTAAGCGATAGACTACCAAAAATCTAAATGTATTTTGTTGGAGCAGGTAATACAAGTAAATTCTTTTAAGTATAGTCTTATATTTATCAAGTTTTGATCATATTATTTCGATATATATTCAATTCATTTAGTGTCCCTCTCGCTAAAAACATTCAAAACGTGACTCCCTGACCATACTTCACTGCACCGACGATCATTCCCCACCTGTTCTACTCTCAGGATGTCACAGTATTAAACCCTTCAAAACTATCACATTCACAATAGTAAGATGTTATTACTTGATAATCATAACTGTTGATCAATTTCAAAATCAGGAATAGACAATACAAGCCCAATAAGAAATTCTTCTACATATCAAATAATTATCATCACAAGATAGAACTAAGTACTTGCCACTTGTCCTGAAAATGAATTTAATTAACATGAGGGGAAAAAATAAATAATAAATACAAGATATACATATATATTGTGTAAAAGTTAAAAGTTAAAATAGTTGCTACCTACGGTAACTCCAAATGTGCATCACATGTGACCAACAAGATTCTTTAATTTGTTCTCGTCCTTTTCACAAACCATACACTGTTCTTTGGATTATTTCTTTATATATATATAATCTTTATCTTTATATATGTATAGTTCTCTTGAACACAAACACACTCACACAATCAAGTAGAGAGAGAGAGAGAGAGAATGGTTTCAAGGGTTCACAAGAGAACAGGCTTGTATAGGAACATTCAAAAGCTTCGTTCAATCACTAACTCCCATGCGGTGATTACTATACTCTCATCAAACATCTCTCTCTCTCTTTTCTCCCTTTCTCTGTTTTTACTCTGTTAATCATTGAATTCTTATTAAAAGGAAGATTATTATTGCAAAACAGAATTGATTAATCTTCATTTCAATAACGAAGGTTTAATTTCAAACTGAGGAGGTTATAGCCATGTTGCTTTAAATGTAGTAAGGTGATTGATCACGGTCTAATACAGTTTTGATAACAGTTAAAATCATGATGTTATGAAATGATATTGTGAAACAGATGTTGATTTGAAAATTGAAATCCTCTATAGTGTATGATAGCCATCATAATATTCCTCCCATCTTTTCTTGCTTATGTCTTATAATTATTTCGATCACACAATGTTTCAAATTAAATTAAGGTATGTTTCGCAACATCACACATCGCATATGATAATTTTAGCATTCACTGAAACTACATCCAATCACATTGAGTTCGTGACCAAAATCACATCTTCAATCCTTTATCTCAGTTTTATCTATCCCCTTTAATCAAATCTTCTCCCCAAGTATTGTTCATATTTAAATTGAAGCCACTTTTCTTTTTCAACCAGCAATTAAAACCACTTGATCAGCTCTTTATTCCAATTTGATTTAGTGAGATATATAAATTAAATTCAGCAAAGTCAATTTCTTTTTGTAATTACTTATATTTAAAAAATAATAATGATTCAGTTTAGCGACTAAATAAGTAAAACTGTTAGCCGCTAAAAATTGCGTCGCTAACCATTTCAGTCGCTGACATATTTAGCGACTTAAAAAAGCATATTAAGCAATTTGAATAAACAAGTTTAGTGACCAATAATTATGTTAGTTGCTAAACAAACTACTTTTTTCTTCTTGTAGTGATTGTTTGAGGATTAATTAGAGTAGATTTTGAAATATGATGGAATGTAAAATAATAATTTTGTTTGTTTGTTTATATATATGCAGCGCCGTAGAACCTCTGTGGTACTGAATGCATCAAAATACATACAAGGTTTAAAGCAAAAGTTGCAAGAACAACTAAACCAATTAGAAGTAACAATTGCTCAAAAAGACATTATTGACCATGTTCCAATAATGCCTATGGTAATAATTATCAATTTCATATATATACTTGAAAGGGATCTTTTGTCTTATTATATACCCCTTTCTGAATTTTTTGTGTAATTAATTAATTAATGATTTTTAATTTGCACAGCTTAAAGTTGAAGAACAAGAAGAGGGAATTATGGTGAAGGTGGTGAGTGAAAAGAGTTGCCAGGGGTTGTTAGTGTTCATATTGGAAGCATTTGAAGGACTTGGTCTTGAAGTGCTCAAGGCTAGGGTTTCTTGTGTCGACACCTTCTCTTTAGAAGTAATTGGAATTAAAGTAATATAATATTAAACATTATTATATTAATAATACAAAATATATAATAATACTCATCACTATGAATTAATTCATTCTTTGTTGATATATATTCCAGGACAACAATAATAGTGAAGATACTCATCAAAACATGGATTGTGCACAAGTAATTGAGCAAGCAGTGTCTCAAGCTATTCAAAATTGGATGGAAGCTACAAATTAAAGCAATATTATATTGATAGATAGATCCCAGCCTAGTCCAAATAAGAACATTATATTTTTCTTTACTTTTACTTTTCTTTTTTTTTTTTGTTTCATTCCTGTTAATTTTTGTTCCATGTTTTTCAGATGTGTTAGGCCAAATAATCTTCTACTATCTACTCTATATATATATATTTGTATGACAATGGTCAATAACTGAATATATCTCGATTTGGAGATTATAAAATCCAATGCAATGATTTTGTTCTTTCAGTTCTCCTTATGAACTTCTAATTAAGTACAGTGAATGGAAGTGGAGTAACTAATGTATTGTAATTTTCATATTACTAGCGCGTTTGCACGGGTATTCGATTACGCATTTGTGAATGTGTGTTAATGTCTTGTAATAAATATATAATAGCACAATTAAAATTATTAAAATATTTAATAAATTATTTTACAATATAATGATTAAAATAAAAGATATAATTGAGCTTAAAAAACATTACATTTAAAACATTCACCTTAATTATACCTTAATCTATAACTTTTTATCGACACAATCTTTTCCGTGAAGAATTACTTTTTATCGATACAATCTCTTCATTGAAATATTATTTACACCTCAATTATTGCACAAAACCATTATATGAAAAAGACCTCCATAGTTTATTATGAGACTCTTGTTGCACAATAAATTAGACTTTCAATATTATTAAAACATGATAACACACTTGCAAAAGGTAAAATAAATGTAAGTAACAAATTTATATACTGACTTATATACTAACTTTATGAAAACTAACATAATTAACATATAAGAAAAAATTTTGTAATATTAAGTACACAGATTTAATTGAAGTTTGATCTTATATTTGTGAATCACATATAACATGCTTTAAAAATTATAAAATAGACAAATGATAAGTTCATTCTTAACAAAACCTGTTAATGTAATAAAAAGTATATGTTATCTTATTCATAAATAATTCAACAAATTAATCTCAAGGGTTGGCTTAGCGGTGTAAGGTCCTGATAAGTTCATAGGAGGGACGATTCACAGCGAGAGGTCCGTGTTCGAATCTCAACTATGCCAAATTCTCGAGGGTCAGCGTCAGCCATGCAGCGCGAACATGATTAGTCTCATTCTAAGGGTAAAGAAACCCGTGGTTATACAAAAAAAAATATAATTTAACAAATAACAAAAATCAAAGTAAAAAAAAATAGAAAAGAAAGATGCATAGTAAAAATAGAGAAAGGAACGAATAAAAAATAGAGAAAAAGAAATAAAAAAAGGATAATGAATGAAACGTGAAATAAAGGGAAGTGGAGAGGAAAAAAAAGAAGTTAGAGAAAAAGAGTTTAATAATATAATTTAATTTTATTATTAAAATTTTTATTTTTAATTTTTAATTTTTTTTCATCTCAAAGTAAACAAAAAATTGAGAAGGAAATTGAATCATTCTTACAATGACACGTGTCAAGTAAGATAACTTGGGGCCAAAAAGAAAGAAAAAAAATAAAGGGGACAACAATAAAATAATAATAAACAAAAAAATTGGAGGAAATTAGATGCATGTGAGAATGACACATGACATGAAATGTAACTTGGAGTCCAAAAAGAGGTTTCTTTTCTTATAATATATGATATGACTAGTGCGAAGTGTACGTGACGATTATTTAAATGTGAATGTGTGTTACAATAGAAGATTATTTTTTTATAAAAAAAAAAAGGCCTGGTAGAGTATGTAAGATGAAATATTATTGAATTATTTAAACATTATTATATTAGCTATTCAAATCAGGAGTTCAAGTGAGAATTTCGTTCGCACGTTTGAATCTCACTTATTCTCTCTGGGTGTGATAAATATAAGCACATAGATAAAAGTTCTTTTAAATTTGTAGGCTTTTCTTACTTTTTTTGAATTGGGACACCATCCATTTATCATAAATTTTTATGTGCCCAAAAAATAGTTTGGCTCTATATCAAATTTTTTTATTCTATGGTGTCTAGATGTGTGGCCTTTAATTTTTCTAATAACAACACTATACAACTCAATATTAATTTCTTTAAAGTATAAAGATGAATAAATTGAATTTTACATTTTTTAATAAATTCTTTTTTTATATACATATGAGAAAATTTAAACTCTTATTAACATATTTGAATGTGGTATCAACTTGCATATATATATGGTCATGTATATTGTTTAGAGAAATGTTATATCTTTTTACAAATCTTCTTACACACAATTTTGACAATTATTATTGAACATTTACTTTTTAAAATAATAAATGATAATTGTCAAAATTGAGTGAATAAGAAGATTTAGTATAATGATATAGCATTTTTGTATTGTTTATGCTTAGGTTTTTTTTTATATTTTGATGGATATATAATTGAATTGTATAGTTGTATTTTCGAGTACTTCTCGTGTCTAACATATTCTTTTGGCTTGTAGAAAAAATACATGTTAGCCTCTACCAATAGGCGCAAATTACATGATGCTATGATCCTTTCAATAAAATAAATGATTTTCTTATACTAGTTTATAAGCCTATAAGGTAGTATATAGGATGAGAGAAAAATAAATTAAAAAGAAAGAAAGAAAGAAAGAACAAGAAGAAATTTCATAATATTTTCCATTCCTTTATGTATGTCCTATATATGGACAACACTAGGTGTAGCAACCAACAAATGTGGTACGTTACGTATAACCACAAGTCCGCAACTGTACTATACTATGCATCTGAATTCTGATGCTGACTTTTCTTTCTCCTACATTTCTGACTTCACCCAATTCAGGTTTTTTACCAACACCTTCACTCAAACCTGGCTCCAGTTAAATTCTCTACGTAAAATAATTAATAAAACAATTGTGGCTATGCATTCTTTACCCACTTTTCTGTTAAATAATTAATAGAATTAATGACAAGTAAATAATAAAAAAACTAAAAACAATTGTGTACATGTAATGCAATTACTTTCAAAACGTGCAAATAAGTACACTAACTTTGCAAAATGTGCACTTAAATATAAAGATTACATTTAGTAACGTTATCCTATTTAGCGATGACTTTAACTGTCGCTAAATGTGACTTTATTGTTAGGTACACATTTAAAAAAGCACAAATGACCAAAATGTACACTTTAAAAACTTTAGTACTAAAGTGCACGTGAAGCTGTTTAAGGAACTAAACTGTTTTTAAATCTAGAAGATTTCCACCTCGTCCTTTCCGACCTTGACATTCTAGCCTTTCCTAATGCATATGCATTTCATAGAGTTCTGCAGTTTCTGCCTCTCAAATGCTCCTTTGTACTGTTGCCATATGTTTTGGGCAGATGAAGTTTCATGCAATATTTACTTTGCAGCCCACCATAGCTTCTCCTTCCTCTAACTCTAACTCATTATTACACTAACCTTAAATAGAATCAAATTATTTAAAATTCTTTTGTTCACAAAAGTTAATAGTTTATATATGCTTAGAATTAAATGTGGCAATAATTCCAATAAGTGCCGCTAAAACTGTTCACAGCCTTCCAATATTATTTTTCATTTGTATCAACATCTAATCCAGCATTTCATTAGAGCTCTGCCTGTAGAAGTAGAGGTGTTATCTTCTTCCTACCAACTTTGTGACAAAATAAATAAATAAAAATTTGACCCTGACCAATGCTCTCACAGCTATTAACAGTGTGGCAGTGCCTATTATGCTAAACCGTTGCAGAAGAGGGTTGGAAGATCTTTGGCTGGCTGTAGCGGCGGCATCTTTGCACATAGCTACAACCTGTTGACCTTATTTGATGTTCCATGATTTTCATTCCATACAGGAGGACAAGAACAGGAGGTGAATTTTGCCCACAAAAAAAACATAACCAATGCTGGAAAACTGAGGCTACAAATGGAACCAGCATACCACAACTGATTACATGTACTAAGCATCAGATGCTGTTTTTACCCTGAAATTTTCTTTCCATGTTCTCCAAGCCTTTCTGACTTCATCCAATTCAGTGTCTGGAATGCTTGAATACTTGTCCAATTTCTCAACCCAATTCGCCCAAGGAGGTTTCGATGAGTCTAGGAACTTTGACACCTGAGGCAGCATAACAGATGTGTAGAAATCGTCAACAGCTTCGAGAATTTGTTCTGATTCAACCATAGATACCATTTCAGGCCTTGTAAAGCTTCCTGCGCTTGCTCTCATTTGGAAAGCATTTCCCCTCAGTATCAAAACTTCTGGCGGGGCAATGGGGAGGACGATTCGTGAAAACTTGAGAAGTGACAACAAAAGAATGTCTCTTGGGATTAACTTGCGCTTTACAGCCACAGCAGTCCCAACCATTTTGCGTATCTGATGAGTCCATTCAGCAGCGTAAATAAGGTTAGCATCGAGTAATGAGTGCATTCAACTAGTAAAACCAAGAAATTCATAAAACTGTATTATTATCTAATTTATCCAGAAAAAGAACCTAAAGCACAATCTTTACTGTGTCATTCTGAGACTTAAGTTATGGAAATTCACCAAGAGATTGTTTTTGTTTAATGTTCCTCCAAATCTCCAATTAACTAAATTTTTTTCAGTTTTAGACTTCAGTTTACCTAACAACTTGGAGTTGCAATCGGTATTAGAAGATTGCATCTAGCTTATTTAATGCATCTCAAAGGACATACACAGATAAAAAGTTTGATTTATCTCACAACACTAATAAAATGGTTGTGTTACAGAAATTATGGGAAGCAAACCAAGTACCAAGTAATTAGTTACTATCTTTTAATCAAAGAATCTTGCATGTTTATGTAAATATATGCCAAATAGCAGCTGAAGTATAGGATGCCTATGACAAGAACTTGTACTATTTAAAAAATATACGGAACAAAAAAAATTATAATAAAGGAAGAAATTGAAAGTTGGCGTAATTCTGATCCAATATTGATTAAAAAATTTTATCCTCTCATTCGATCAAGTGATGTGTCATGTCATTGAAAAAGTTTGACCTCCTAAGTAGTTGTTATCAATCATAGTAATGATAAACATAAGTAGATGAAACGTACAAAGTTTTACATTAAAATTGGATCAAAATTAAACTCGAGTTAATTGAACAAAGACTTACTTGATGTAACATGAAGGATTCCCCCCAAATATTGAGCTCAACGTAGTCATATCCAAGAGATGTTTCCAACTTCCCACAAGAACAACGAAAAATCTTTCTGAAATGGGTAGCATTTAACCTATCTGCCTCATCTGGTTCATGTAACCACCATGCACGAACTCCTAAATTAGAGTTTTGAACACTCAAACCACTGGATTCAGCAGATTCTGGAGATTTGTGGCTTTGTTCCGTATCACTTAAAGCGGTTGGTCCACCACTCACAAAATCATCAGCATCACTTTCCTCACTTTCTGACTCACAACCTGAGACCGTACTAGATGATCCTGTTCTTCCTGATATGCCACCATTTCCAGATGATTGCCTTACACGATATTTTTTCCTGTACTTAGACCGAACAGTATAATTATGGAAAGGATGCACTCCCTACAATAATAATACCAATAGATACAAAAGTAAGGACATGTCTAATTTTCAATATATTATGTATGCATGATCCTCTACACTTGTTAACGGTTGTAAGAAACTAATGTCGTAAACTAAAGAATTCATTTCAGGAAAAGCCACATTTTTTTAATATAATCGATATGGAGAGATCACTATGTCATCTAATGTTTTCATAAGTTATGATTCATAACTATCTCAAACATATAAAACACACGGGACAAATGAATAGTTCAACAATGAAATACAAATGAGAAGGTGGATACCTCGAAAACATTAAGTATACTGTTGAAGTCCGAAATATGAAAATCAATTTCGTCCTTGTTAAAATGACTCTGGATCCCTATTATATCAGCAGGGAGGAGGTAAGAATATTTCCGCAGATTGCACTCCCTTCTAGGATCAAATCTCCTAAACAAGCGAAACTAAAAAGTTAGAAATAACAGTAAGGGGGCATTAATTAAAAATTAAGGAACACTTTCAATTTATGAATCACTTGGAAAATTAACACCAATAATCTATACAAATACTTTATTTCTCTCATTTTTTTTGTGCACATGTTCGTGTGTGTAATCCCATGGATCAGCTCTATCCCCATTTGTTGGGTTTTTACCTTTTGTTTTTGTTATAACTTATAACATAATCCCATGGATGAAATTTATAATCTGAACTTCTTCATACATACTTAAGACATTCACATAGACACCTTCATATAACACTTGCACGTCATGTGAAGGAAATTGGGGCTTTCAATTTTCGAATTGACTCGTGGCAAAAATTAACAACTTATTAGCAAAGAAATAAGTAAGAGTTCGTGTATCCTGTCAGATCTTAGTTGAGCACTCAATTCTAAATTAATTGCTACATTATTAATTTCCAAGTTACAAATGCTACATTATCAATGCAGGAAAGAAAATCACTTGCATGTATTGGCAGTATTGCCACTCAATAATCAAGATATAAGAAACAAAATTCATTGATAAAATAACCACCAGAAACCAAGCAATAGATATCATCAACAAGAGACTATTGTCTTACTTCGTTGAAGGCAATACACTAAAAACTCTGATAGTATCAGGAAGATAGGCGTTGATGCAGTTAGCAAGCGCGATGCCATTATCATCTTCTTTCCATGCATTCTCAGGGATTTCCATCTTAAAGGCTATAATCGTTGCCAGAGAGTGGACCTAGTACACACATCATAAAAGTAGTAAGAAATGAAGATATGAAAAAACAGAATAACTACAACAACAAATTCATACAATAGACAGAAAGGGAATAACAAGAAGGTAACTAACTCCTTTATCAGTTCTGCTACTTCGGCCCCATTTAACTTTGTCCAGGTCCCCAAAATTACTATCACGGATGCCACCAGCCTTAAAGATAGCAGTTTCCAGTTCTTTCTCAATAGCTACATCATGTCAAAATTCTAAGTGCATGCCAGTAGTCAGGGTTTACATTAAATTTCGTTCATTTCAAAAGTGATAAATTCAATTCAAATAACAAAAAGTCAGACACACATTCAAAGAGTAAACCACTGAGTTAGTCCATGAACATTTTCACATTAGTCTCTAAACTAAAAAAACCACCACATTAGTCCACAATTTGTCTTGTGTAATTTCGGGGACTAAATTGACTATTTACTCCACATTAGAACTTCACAAAGGTACTAAATAGTAGAAAATATATCCATATTCATCATTTCGAACACATTTTTATGAACTAAAGTCTAGCTGGATAAAGAAGAGGTCTTACTGGATAAACTGTGTTCATCTAGCTGCTTCTGCAGACCTGCAAATAACCTCAGAAAATCAAATTATCCGAATATTTATAAGAAGGAAATCAAATTCTATAAAAAAGGGGTAGCGACCTACCTCTATAATCGGTTCCAACATAACCGACTCTCATTACGACCTTTTTCTTGAGAAAAGGTTCCCATTTGTCGTGGGAGAGAGAAGGTGAATTGGTATGGGATGGAACGGAAAGGGTGGAGGAAGAAGAACAGAAGCACCTGAAGAGTGTTGGAGGTTTTTGAATTTGGGTTGTCCATAGAGAAAGTGGAAATGGCAGAGAAGAAGTGAAGAGCATTGCTACGAAACTGGGAAGTTGGAATCTGAAGAAAATGATGCCAGGAAAAAGCACAGCTACTTGGCAACTTAAGTATTCTTAAAAAAATATTTTTTGGTCTGGGAATAATATCCATTAGGCCTTTGCAACATGCTAATTGGACCATTTCAAAGTATTATGTTTTTTTTTTCTGGTCCAAAAAATAATTTAAACATAATACTTCTATAGGCCTAAAAAAATCACATATGTTGCATACTGATGACAAATACTATTTGGATGCTAGGATTGACACATACAAGTTATGAATGAGGCTATTTTTTTCGGACATTAGCGTCCAAACGACGTCGTCCGTAAAGTAAGTGTTATTTCTTTCATATTTTAACTATTTTACGGATATACCGTCCGAAAACACCATTCCGAATGCTGATGTCCGAAAAAATGATGATTCCGCTTTCAATTAGGATGATGTCAATCCCAACATCCTTACTATTTTTGGTTTTTTTTGGATATAGACTACCGGAGTCTTTAATCTTTATATGTTTATAGAAAAGATTGGATGAAACAAAATTTACTTCAATGATTTTTACGTCGCGAAAACATTAATATTGTTAACTTAGGATATCCTTAATGTAAAAAAAAAAGAAGTAGAAAATCTGGTTTTTTCAAAATAAATGGCAAGTTTATTCCTTTCCGGGAAGGGAGATGCGGGTGGCACTATTGCCACCACACACTTCTCAATCTACACCACACATTTCTTTTTTTTTTTTAAATTTGCTCTCGATCTGGAAAATAATTTCCGGACGCAACCGGATAATAATTTTCGAGCGAATCCGGATAAAAATTTCCGGTTGGTGTGAAAATGTAAGATTTGGTATCCAACCGGATAATAATGTTTGGTTCCAACCGGATAATAAAATTTAATTCTAACCCGATAATAAAATTTGGTTCCAATCGGATTATCAAATCCGGTTAGAATAAAGTCAATATAATCAGCGTTTTTCTAATAGTTTAACTCTCTTACGGATAATAAATCCGGAATCACCCGGATAATAATTTCCGGTTGCACCTGGAAATTATTTTCCTATTTCGCCCGGAAATTATTTTCCGGAACGAAGACAAATTTGGAAAAAAAAAAGTGAACGTGTGGTGTCCTTTGAGATAAATGTGGCGGCAATATGTGGTGGCAATAGTGCCACCCGGGAGATGCGGGTGGAAAAAGAGAAGTTTAGTGGAAATTTGATTTGGTTTTAATAAATAATGTTTTTCTAATATAGGTGGAGATCCATCTACTCTAAAAGTAAGTCTTAAACACTTACTATACTTAATATTTCTTTATCTACTTTAAATTTTACCAATTCAACGGTTAATTATGTGATGCTATAATGATAATTGTGTATAACAAAGTTTAGAAAAATCCAATATAACAAATTTTAGAAAAATCCAACATCTAGGTATGCCATCTTATAGGCAAATTTACTTATGTTTTAAAAAGAGTTTTATTCGTTAAAATGTAGTAAATTGATGAAATATTAACCGGTCTTAAAATGATGTGAAATTTTGTATGGATTATCTATATGTTGAAAACTTTATATCTATCACAGGGTTTTCTATAAAAAAAAAAAAGTTTTTTCTCTTTTTTAATGAAAACATTCTAAAAAAGTTATTACCATGGGAGGGGCACATAATATCAAATCATGGCCGATAAGATTGTGCAAATATCATCACTCTTGAATAGCATCATTATAGAAACAGAGACACGCACTTCATCTATTCATTTTCACAATAATAGTATCGACAAAGTGAATGAATAAATTTTAAAAAGACAGAAAGGACATGTTTTACACGTAGCGATATCCAATCGACTAAGTGTCTATTTAAACTAAAAACATGCATGAAATAAAAAATGAAAATGTAAAATTCTTCAATATTGGATATTATAGGTCGATCTTACATGATGCCAGGAATTCTTGGAAAAGCGTTAAGTTTGAACCTTCTTGTACATTCTATATACTCTAGAAAAAATACAAAAACAGAAAGTTTCAGAGCCCAAAAAAAAATTAATCAGACAATCAATGATATATATTAACCAGAAGAATACCATTGTACGATTGAAGTATGCATCTGTTTCAGAGGGTAAATGATTTCCTGTTGCAAAGAATAAGAAACCTCTCATCTCTAACTCAGTATAGAAAGATTATTGTAGCTGCTTGTGCAACCTGATATTAAGATTTTGGTTGACTAAGTGACTAAAAAAATCTTTTCAGTCTTAGAAGTTGCCATGTCCTACCCGGATGTTTGATTTGATGATTCTTGAGGAGTAATTCCCACGAGCCGTCCACGGCAATTAAAACACGTTTTTCAAGGCCATGTAGTCTGAATGTTCAATAGTATAGACAGAAAAGATGAAATTTCTGTTTTCCTGCAAACAAACATTAATTGAGCAAGTGCAATCCAATAGAACCTCAAGTCATATTAATTGAGCAAATTCAGAAGAAACTTAAGAGGGTAAGAAAAGAAAAATTATGAACAACCTGAACAAATATAAGATCAAATTCCTTCTCCATAAAATACTAAGGGTCAAGGGACAGATACAGAAATGCAGGTACGTCGTAGCTGATGGAAGCTTTAATTATAGCATGTTAAGCAACCAAATTCAGATAACACCGACGAAAGGGTAAAAAGAGCAATTTCATCACCTTTTTTATCTTCAACTATCACGGATAAGCACTAGACGTATTTGCAAGATTTTCTTTCCACAAATTCCAAGCCTTCCTAACCTCATCCAATTGATCATTTGGTATGCTTGTGTGAGCATCCAGCTTCTCAATCCAATCTTCCCAAGGAGATCTTGATGGGTCCAGAAATTTTGAAACTTGAGGTAACATAACTGATGTGTAAAAATCATCGGCTGCCTCATTAATTTCTTCCAATTCAACTATTGTCTGCATTTCAGGCCTTGTTACATTTCGTGTTCTTATTGAGAATCTGTTTCCCCTTAATATTAGAACTTCTGAAGGTGCAATGGGTAGAATAATTCGCGAGAACTTTGACAGTGACAGCATTATAATGTCTTTGGGTAGTAACTTGCGCTTTACTGCCACGGCTGTCCCAACCATTTTTCTTATCTGGTGAGAATATAAAAAGTTATATCATGATGCTTGTGAAACAAAGCATTAAAACACATTTAACAATTTCAATTCATCTCCAGAAGAAACAATGTAAGTGATGGTGGATGACATAATTTAAGGGTTGACAGATCAGGACAGAAAACAAGAAAATAGAGGTTGTTATTGTCAAGCATGATCATTTCTGAATAATCGTAAACTGTAACAAATGATAAGGGAGAAGAAGTTTACTGTGATGTTATAATCACCAGTGGCCACAATATAAATTAAAATTAAGTTGTCAACTAATGTGATTGAAATTTCCAAGTAGAATAATAATTCAACTTGATTAACTAGTATTGTGGTGGTGGTGTGTGTGTGTGTGTGGGGGGTGAATACCTGATGCAACATGAAGGACTCTCCTTGTATAAAGATCTCTATGTAGTTATATCCCATGGATCTTTCCAGCTTTCCACAAGAACACTGAAAAACTTTTCTGAAATGGGAAGCACTTAATCTGTCAGCTTCATCAGGTTCATATAACCATTTTGCACGCACAACCGATTTTGGGACTTGATCATACAAGCCATTTCCATTCTTGTTGCTAGTTCCAATGACAGGATCACCAAAATCATGAGTTTCTGAAGAATTTTGGCTTTGGCCCACTTTATTTTTTGCGGAAGCCTCTATTTCCATATTTTCCTCCCCGTCACTATCCTCACACTCAGACTCGCAGGCTGATAAACTCTCTCTTGCCGATGTGCCATTCTTTGACGATAATTGCCTGCGAGGAAAATGTTTCCTGTACTTGGACCTAGCTGTGTAATTATGGAAAGGATGTTGCCCCTATGAAAGGTAATTATAGATAGTAACTGAAATCTAACACCACTAATTCTAATATGCTCCAAATGACCATGTCCATAAACATTAGAGAAACAACACAAAATATCAGAAATCAGAAAACCTGAGCCAAACTTAGTCATAAAATTAAAATTTCTAGCATGCTTTCAGGAAATGCATAGACATTCAACATCAATGACCCAACAAAAAAATCATGTATCTAAATCTTAAACTGACAACTGCAAGATGAAGAACTAGTCAACAACTGGTTTGTGTTAAGCTTTTATATTTACTTATAGGTCCATACAGAGGCAACAGTGCAAGACAAAAATACATGTATGAGCCATCAGAAATCAGAAATAGAATAATATCAGGGGAAAAAAGAACTGTTCATATTTCATAACAGTGGTTTCATAACTAATTACAAGTTTGAATAATCAAGTACCAAAATAAATGGATACTTCACAATGAAATAGATAAGGGGATAAAATAAAGGAGACTGGAATACCACACCTCAAATTCATTAAGAATATCATTGAACTCTGATATGTGGTGATCAATTTCATCATTGCTGGAGTGACTTTGAATACCAATAATTTCAGCAGGGAGGAGGTAGGAATACTTCCTCAAAATGCATTCATTCCTGGGATCAAAGCTCCTGTGTCCAAGAAGCAAAAATGAGATAATTACAAGCAGGACAAGAGAGCAGCAGAAACTCAGAAGTCAATAAATAAGAATATGCAAAAAAAATAAAAATAAATAAATAAATATGTAAATAAACATGCAGTACATATACACCTGAGATTACTCTATGTTATGAATACTAAACAATGAGGTCAGTAGCAAGCCTTACCTTTGTGAAGGCAAAATACTAAGAACTTTGATGTCACAAGGAAGATAAGCATTAACATTATTTGCAAGGGCAAAGCCATAAGGGTCTCCACTCCAAGAGTTTTCGGGGATTTCCATCTTAAAGGATATTATCGTCGCAAGAGAGTGAACCTAATATATACACAACATTGAACAGGATGAAATAAATAAGCAATCCTGGCTGCATAAGTACTAAAATCAAATAGAAAGCAATGTTAATTAAAATGATGAGATCATGAATTACTCCTTTATCAGTGCGGCTACTTCTGGCCCATCGAATCTTCTGCAGATCCCCAAAGTTACTATCGCGGATGCCACCAGCCTTGAATATGGCAGTTTCCAGTTCTTTCTCAACAGCTACATTTTTTAAAATCATAGCACTTTAGCAACAAACTCTCCAAACTAGCTAAACAAATTGAATCCACATGTTTATACTACATTATACCAGCAGAACATATACTATTGATAGATATGTTAACTTATTGGCAGGGACAGATCCAAGGCCAGCTCAAGCCCTTTCTTTGTTCTCAAATTGTTTTAACTTAGGCCCATTATTTTGGATTCACCCTGCTCAAATGATGTCTTTCTACCATTTCACACAAATGGTAGAAAACTTGGAAGTTATAAACTTTTCACTAAATTTTGCAAGGATCCCCAATCCAATTCTTTTTCTTAGACTCTTTTTCCAACAATTTTCACGCCCCTAGAGCTAGTGCATTTCTACAAACATCTTATACTCAAAAAGCATTCACTGAACTGTTTCTTCATTTCATTTGAATTTCGTATATCTATAAGAACAGCTGGCAGTACCAACTAGGGCAACGTGATCAGAAACAGAGAAGAGGAAGAAGCATACTGGAGAGTGAATGTTCGTCTAGTTGTAGCTGAAGACCTGAATGAAAAGTAGACAAACAAGACATGAGAAACAGCGTCATCTGTATACGAGGATGTGGGTTTGAGCTTTAAGTGAAAAACAAAAACATCACTAGAAATATGAAGGGAAATGTGAAATGGGACCTCGGTAATTGGTGCCGACATAGGCAACTCGCATAACAACCTTCTTCTTACGAGAAGGTTGCCATGAATGGGAGGGAGAGGAAGAACAACAACGGAACAGTGTCCATCTCCTCCTCCAAAAAGCGGGTGTAACTGTTAATGGAGATTTTTTAAGCAAAGGAAATAATGGGAATTGCATAGATGAAGTGGCCATCTTCTCGCATTTTGCAGTTCAGAGCAGATTATGTTAAAAGTGTCAGAAGAAAATACTATAGAACATTGATGCCTGTTAAGTGATGAGGGATTATGCTAGTTTTTTTTTTTTTTTTGGTATAACCAGTGTCAGTGTTTGTTTCAAGGTTTTTTTTTTTTAAAAAAAAAACGGTTAAATATGTTTTTTTTCTTAAATTTAAGTGAAAATTCGTTTTTGGTCATTCCGTTAAATTTTTACAAACTTCGTCAATGATTTTTTAATTACTTAAATTTCTCAAATTTTAAAAAAATTAAAAAACAAACAAAAATGAGAAATCTTCATCCCAACCCAGAAACCTTCATTCTTAATCTAGAAACTCATCTCTAACCCAAAAACCTTCATCTCCAAACTCATAAAACTTCATCCCCAATCCAAAAATGAAGTATTACGGTCATTCCCCACATGTTTCTCAATATTTGCACCAAACCACCCACAATATGGATCAGCTCCACCAAATAAACAACAAATATCACGCTACCACCTAGAACATGGACTACCATGAACCCTTAACAAAGAAACATCATCACCATATTTTGGAGCTAAAATCTTAACCCAAAGAGAGTTATGTTCGTTTTGCAACCTCCATGCCTACTTGCCCAACAAAGAAAAATTAAATAACTCCAAATTTTTTACACTCAAACCCCCTTCCTCCAAGCTTCTACAAATAGACCCCCATTTCACCCCCAAAAAAAGAAATTGCGAAATAAAGAATTAAGGGCAATAATGATACCTTTGAGAGCCTTGAAAAAAGAAAGGTAGTAGACCGGGATGGAGGAGAGGACAACTTTGATGAAGACCAACCTATCGCCCAAAGACAAGGATTTAGAAGACTATAATGATAACCTACGCCGAACATTATCCAACACCGGCTGCCATAGGGCTTTTCACCCTTTTTTCCCACCAATCGACAATCCTAAGTAAAGAAAAGGACATGTGCCAGTCTTGCACTAAAGCTGTCTTGCACTAAAGCTCCAATGCAGCTTCAGCTAACCCGTCATCAGGAACGTTAAAAACGTATAAACTGCTTATGTGGAAATTAACACATAGGCCCAAAGGTAGCGCAAACAAAGCAAACACTCTTTTAATCATGGCCAAGTTCTACAGAGTGGCTTGCCCAAAGAGAATAGCGTCATTAGCAAATTGCAGATGAGTGACCTCAATGCTAGATTTACCAACCTCAAGACCCTTAAACCCCCTCCCCCCCCCCCCAACTCTTTTACCCTCTACAGTAACCTGGATAGACCCTCAAGAAAAGAAAAGGAGACAAAGAACCACCCTATCTGAGACCCCCTCCACGAGAAAATTCTATATTAGGGTTGTCATTCACCAAAATAGAAATATGAGCTAAAAGGAGACAAGCAAGAATCCACTTACACCATATAGGACTAAACCCCATACAATCCATAGCACGAAGAAGAAAATCTCAAGAGATATAATCATACGCTTTTTCGAAATCAACCTTAAGTATGAAGCCAAGTTTCTCTTTATTATGCACCTCATGCACCACCTCATTAGTCACTAGGATTCAATCAAGAATTTGCCTATCATTGATGAAGGCGTATTGTTCTTCGAAAATAACATAAGAAATGACTAGTCGGATTCGATTAGCCAAGAGTTTAGCCAGCACCTTATACATACAACTCACAAGTGAGATAGGTCTATAATCTTCAAGTTGACCATTAATTGTTATATAAGGGTAAAATAAAGAAAAGAGCGTTTAATAATGCATTGAAAATATAAAGCGACAATCATTTTAAAAAAAAATTTCTCTAAAACGACACTCATTATAAAACAGAAAGAGTAATATTTATATGAATCCACATATTTAATGCGCATTTAATACCTATAAAAAAAATAAATACAAAAATAATAACATGATACATCATGATGAGTACATCATGGTGAGGGAATCTATTCCCAAATAGTTTTGTTTAAAGTATTTTTAACTTTGGAGAAGGTATCAATCAATAGCACCTCTTATCCAAAATATAGTCAAAAGGATACATGGTTTGGCTTCTCTTCAAACTTTATTGACTTTAGAGGTATCCCTTATTTCAATGAAATTATTTATTATACTAACCGGTAATTAAATGCTTGTGAGCTTGTGGCATACTATTACCTCCTATTTGATATAAGAAAGGTTATTTTACACCAACTAATAAAATATAGTTAATGTTTATCCAAATGGATATATATATGCTAAATTTTTAGGACTAGCGTCAGCTAAACAGCATAATGAAATTAGTCTTATTTTAAGGGTGAGAAAATTTGTAGTTATACAAAAATGTATATATATAGATATAGTTAATGATGTTTTTTAATTAATAAAGTAATAAATTTAAATTTTATTTTAAAAATATTTATATAATTAATATATCTACTAGCATGAAAAATGAGTGTACTTATAATAAATTGATAGTAAAAAAAAAAAAACTTTCACATTCTTTTAACAATATAATCAATACACTTAAAAAATTGTACTGTCTCCCCTATCACTAAAATTGGGTGTTTCATAATATGTTAAGTTAATTTTTTGGTGGTTATAATTGTATCTCATTTTCGATTGAGTCTTTAAAAAAAATTATTTTAGTTCTTATACATGTTTTTTATTTTTTTAGTCTTTATTGTCATTCTTTGTTGATCA
The DNA here is from genome assembly GCA_037177725.1 of Cyamopsis tetragonoloba. Taxonomy (NCBI): domain Eukaryota; kingdom Viridiplantae; phylum Streptophyta; class Magnoliopsida; order Fabales; family Fabaceae; genus Cyamopsis; species Cyamopsis tetragonoloba. The sequence continues at coordinate 69,678,256 of CM074119.1, forward strand.
TTGACGTTAAATCCCGCAACTTCACCATCGGAATCACCATGGCCACCGCCATTGTTGTTTCTTTAATTGCCACTGCTTGCATCGAGTGCGTCTCACCAAGACGAGTTTATTTCCGAAGTTTGGCGGCCATCGAACAAGAGATACGTCGCCACTTGCTGCTTCTTCCTCGCGGCACAGCGCCTCAACTGTTTCCAACGCGGGAGGGTGCATGATGGTGGTTCTCTAGTATCTCTTGGCGTCGCGATCTCATCTTGTTGTCCTCTGTCTGACTTTGTACAATGACAATGGTGATGGCGGTGGCCATGGTTGTTCCAGTGGTGGATCAACAAGATTTAACAACAAGGATCAACGGATAATGATAGCAGGAATTAAAACTAAAAAGAAGAACATGTGTAGGGAATAAAATGAACATTTTTTTGTCTAGAGACTAAAATGAAAATGAGGTGCAAGTATGGAGACCAAAATGTTAATTTAACCTTCATAATATAACTCCTTTTACACAAAATTAGAAGCATTGATAATGTTCTTTCAACTATGTTCGTATCCCTATTTATTTAATATTTTTAAAGTGACATCACCAATAAATTGTTTTTTATAGGTAAATACACACTCATACACATATCTTAAACTAAATCTTCACAGCCAAGGTACGGACATTGGACCTCAAATCTCTCAAACCTTAAGACTTGATACATGACCAAGTGAGCTAAAGTCTACTGTCGACATCACCAATAAAAGATAATAATAAAGCTTAAAATTAATAAGAGTAGAATATGAATAATGTAATTAATGTTCTGAAAACTAAGATGTTAATCACTTTTTTAAAAGGTGTAAAATATGATTATGTACTTATGTTATAAAATAGACAGAGTACCATGCTAGTTATATTTTAAAGGTTTTGTTAAACAATGTTTTTAGAGAATCTATTAAGGTTACTAGAATTAAAAAAATATTTCCTCTGTTTTAAAATGTAAGATTTTCTAGACCAATATTGTGAGAATTAAGAAAAGTGGTTAATAATTTAATTACATGCATTAAATTTGTCTAACAAAAAGCATTAATTTCTAAATTTATCCTTTCAATCTCTTTCTATTACCTCTCTCTCTTAATTAATGTTTTGGATTCATCAAAATTGGTTGAGTACCAAGGGTATAATAGTAAAAAAAAATTAAATGTGCACAAAAATTTTTAAAAGGTCCTATAAAATGAGACAAACAAAAACTCTTTATTAGAGGGTCTTACATTTTGGGACAGAGGGAGTATATAATTATAAATGCATATTATTCCGTCTCTCAAAAATAAAAATAAAAACTACATTTTTTTAAAAAAAAAGTATTATATTTAACTCTTTAAAAAGTACCCTAAAACACTAAATAACATTTGTCATATTTTAGACCTAGAGAAAAATACATTTTATTTCTTATAAATTGAACCAGAAGTAATATTATTCACCTGATTAGTTATTTCTCAAATCATGTTTAGTTATTTAAATATATGCCGTTTACTTTTTGGGAATTGTTAATATTATCATCATTTGGAGGATTAGTTGATGAAATGCAGTACTTGACACTAAGAAGTCTTAGTTGAAACAGTTGGAATGTTAGAGGTTAGGCAGATTTGCAGAATTTAGTTTCCAATAAGTTTCTTAAATAGTTTTGTTGACTAGTTAGATTCCTTCCCTGGGATGTTCACACTCCAATTTATCTACCCAATTTATTAATAATGAAATGCATCGTATCTTTTTTTATTAAAGGCAAATGTTATCAAATTAGTAGTACCTTTTAAAACGTGAAATATAGTAAAATATTATTGAAAAATATAATTTTTTTTATATTTTCAGAATGTTGCATATTATTTTTTAATTCAAGTAACTTTAATAAGTGTGATAAGAATATTATTTAAATTCTTTATTAAATAGCCAATAACCAATTATAAATGTAATGTCTTTTTTTTTTTTCATAAATGTAATTTTTTTATACTATGTGTCCTAACCTTAATTAGGGTTAGGTTACGATCATAAAAGTTAAGTCACGAGTGAAAGATGTCTTTAAGTCTTTTGTGCATGACAAGGCTCTAGAGTGGAGGGATTATACCTGTAGAGACTCTAACGCCTAAGTTACTGACTATTAGGCTTTGTGTTGATAATCAGAGAATTACATACCTTGTATAATATGCATGTGATGTATTTATAATGGAGTCTTTAGGATTTAGTGTATGCTCTTGGATCCTTCGAAATTGTTGGGATTGGGCCTTTGGTTCAGTTGGACGTTGGTGCTCAGGCCCTATCACAAATGGCCAATGCTTAGATGTGTCTCAATGCTGTAGACCGACTCGGCATGACTGCCAGTATGCGAGTCCATAACACGTACAAATTTTAAATTTTTTTTTAACCGTAATCCTATTTAAGTATATGATATATGATATATGAATTGTTTTTTTTGGGGGGGGGGGGGGGCAATTATATGATATATAAATCAACTGGATTTTAAAGTAAAAGTTTAATGGAGAATGGAGTGTTACAAAAAACTTATATAGTAGTCCAGTGTTTAAGAAATTCTGCAGAGATAGCGCCTAAAAGAGAAGGAACTGAAATTCTACATAACAGAGTACAGTGAATCATCTGCAAGAGATTATATCTTACAAAGGTTGTAATAAAATTCTTGAATTGAATTGAATTGTGGATCAAATAATGTTCGATGTAAACCCAATTTTGAGTTGTATAGTGTTGTATAGGAAGAGTGAGATAAAAAAAAGTAAAATTAAAAAGAAAGAGAAAAAATTAAAAATATTAAAGGTCATGTGATAAAATAAATAAATAAAGAAGTAACATAGATAAAATGAATAATAATAACACAAGTCTAATTATTGTTTTGCTATAAAGTTAAAAAGCAAGAAAGTGGAGGAATAGGTGGAAAAATATTTGACTGTAACACTCAAAGTTAGTACTATATATCATTATCTATAACTATTACTATGCATTCATGAAGATTAGGCATAAGGCAATCGTCCAAACGTGCTGAACCCAACTAGCTTAATTTCATGTCAATTGTCAAAGCACCAAACCAAATATGAATAATGAATACTAAAATAGAACTGAACTAATATGATGATACATATCAGTCATATGCACATGTATATGTTTTGCTCTGTTTATCATTTTATCTAATAAAATGGGTGATATATATTTCTTAGAATGTCATTCTAAAACATTTTTTTTTTCCTGAATTTCACTTTTGTTCTTCAAATATACGATTTCAACCTACCAATTTTTGTAGTGTTCAATTTGGTCCTTTTTGCTAGTAATTTTTCTGCAGTATTTTTATTATGTTTAAAAGAATTTATGCATAATCTGTGGGTCTGTTTGATTATACTTTTACCATAAATTAAAAATTTTATTAGAAGTAGTAAAAATTTCTTTTGTATGTCAGATCTAAATTAGAATACAATTATTAGTGAAAGCACATTCGAGGTGTGTCAACACTACATAATTAACTTTTATCGACATCTAAAAAAATATTATTAAATTGTTATAAAAATATTGTTTTATCATTAAAAATGTTTTCTATGTGCAGTTCATAATGGTGTCTTTTCTTTTTCTGGTTCTCTAGTGCTGATGGTCTAAACCAAAATTGAGAGTTGGTGGTACAAAATAGAGGGTGCATAATTCAGTATAAATAAAGCATGAGCAGCAGTGTTTTCTTCACAAATTAACTACTAAGACAATGGCATTTCACTCATCAAGTAGTGGTCACATAATATTATCGATAATTTCCCTTTTAGGCATAGCCACTTCTCAATTAACATCAAATTGCTATGAAACAACATGTCCACAAGCACTCTCTATCATCAGATCTACGGTGCTTAATGCAGTTGCCAAAGAACATCGCATGGGTGCTTCTTTGCTCCGTCTTCATTTTCATGATTGTTTTGTCAATGCACGTTGTTTCCTCTATCTTCTTTCATTTCTCTCATTTTCAATTTCATAGCAGATATAAATAAAGGGCTAAGATATACTTCTAATATAATCCTCCAAAATATTACAAGTTTTTCATGGCATGTCATGTGACACACCATTTAATAAATCATGTTAATTGTTATGTCTTCACTTAATGTCCAGTGAAAATTAAAATTCATGTACTTCTTATTGTAATAGGATATTCATAATAGGAGATAGTTTAGAAGTGATATACATAAATAGACAAAACATTCGAGGGTAGAATTATTCTTTAAATTGATTATTATTTAACATGTTACATATATATGCATGCATGTAGGGATGTGATGCATCTGTTCTATTAGATGACACTGCTACATTTACTGGAGAAAAAACAGCTGGTGCAAATGTGAATTCTCTTAGAGGTTTTGAAGTGATTGATGACATTAAAACTAAAGTGGAGACGGCTTGTTCTGGAGTTGTTTCTTGTGCAGACATTATAGCCATTGCTGCTCGTGATTCTGTTGTTGCAGTAAGTTTCATACACTAATTATCTTTTATGTACTTTTTGGAATACACTTACCAAAATCTTAATTTTTCTTTGGTGTTAATATCTCATAGTTGGGGGGGCCATCATGGAATGTTGGGTTAGGAAGAAGAGATTCAACCACGGCAAGTAAAGATGCTGCCACTAAAGATATTCCATCCCCATTAATGGACCTTACTGCCCTTATCTCTGCTTTTGCAAATAAGGGCTTCAACACCAAGGAAATGGTAGCCCTCGCAGGTAATTATTAACTCCTAAATTACAAGTGTACAACATTAACAAATACACATTAGTTGTGTTGCAATGAATCCAAAAGCGAAACCAAACTCATGCTGCATTCATATGATGACTAACACCATTTACATGACAACATTATTAACAAATTTTTCTCCCTCAAAATTGATGTACAGGAGCTCATACAACAGGGCAAGCAAGATGCCAATTATTCAGAGGCAGAATTTACAATGAAACAACAAGCATTGAGTCAAATTTTGCAACATCACTCAAACCAAATTGTCCAATTTCTGGTGGTGACAGCAACCTTTCTCCACTAGATGTTACCTCAAGTGTGATATTCGACAACGCTTATTTCAAGAACTTGATTAACAAAAAGGGGCTTCTTCATTCAGATCAGCAGTTATTTAGCGGCGGTTCCACGGATTCTCAGGTCACTGCCTATAGCAACAACTCTGCAAGTTTCTACGCGGATTTCGCTAGTGCAATGGTCAAAATGGGAAATCTTAGCCCCTTAACAGGGAAAAATGGCGAAATTCGTAGTAATTGCAGGAAAGTTAATTAACTGAAAGTTAGAAAATACTAATTTGGATTAGGATGAGTACTAAAAAATCATATTGCTCATTCTGTCACAATAGTCTTTCATGTGTGATGGTATGTTGGAAAATAATTTCTTAGTGTATGTTTAGTTAAAAAAATGATAAGATTCTGAAGTATATGTTGTTGTGTTTGGAAGCTCTGGTTAATTTCTTCAAAAAGAGGAGAACAAACCATTGAATAAAGGAGTGTGTTGGATTGAAATTCTGTTGTACCATTATTAGTTAGCAAGCAGAAAATTTCAGCTTTACTCCACTATACTAAGAGTATGTTTGGATAAATTAGAAAAAAGCATTTGAATTAATATTCAAGATGGTTTCTAACTTTATAGACATCAGACATTAGTCTTTAACTTTATCAAAATTAATTTTTAAACTTTATAGACATCAGACACTACTCAATTTCAATGTTACTCATCATATTCATAGCTAAATATTATTAAATAATATTTCAATATCTCATAGCTTAATAAAAAAAAAATTAATTGTACACTGGCATGTTTTGTGTCATGCTAACTAATACCATTTAGCAAAAAGAAAAGCCAGACAAGGAGTTTAATTTGCTACTGAATTTCTGATTTAGATTTCTATTTTTAGAAGCACAAAAAAAGTTAAATGTATGTTAGTTGAATACCAGTACTACCTTATGTCTCAAATATAAAAGACCTTAATTTGATCAAGTTTGAAATTATTTGAATCAAATCAAGCAAGCTTTACAACAGAAACATTTATATATGTGTTATTATAAACAATTATGATTCCATTTGATCCACAAGATTGCATGCTCTCACACTGAAACAAACAAAAAAAATCATATGTAATAGTAATTAACAGACTCTTTTGACACTTCATAGTTCATTATTTGAACTTACATACAGAGATTATAAAAATTACCATGACTTTGTATTAAACACTTGCTCAATCTTTTATCCTCAATTCCCTTGTGATCAAGACTTGTTTAATTTCTAGTTGACTTTCCTGCAATTATACCTTATCTCTCCATTAAACCCAGTAAGAGGTTTAATATTCCCCATTTTAATCATAGAAACTCCAAAATCTCTTGCAAAAGCATAAGGATCATTACTATATAACTGCACCAATCTATCACTTCCACCACCATTACCCTTAAACAGCTCTTGATCAGAGTGCAAAAGACCCTTTTTATACAACAAAGCCTTATAATATGTAGTGTCAAATCTTGAAGGAGTATCATCAAGTGGTGCTAAATTGTTGTCATTTCCAATTCTAGGACATTTTTTTCGCAACGTGGCTGCGAAATTAGGATTTATGTTGGTGTCATTGAAGATCCTGTCTCTGAAGGAACTGCACCTGGCTAATCCAATGGTGTGGCCTCCAGAAAGGACCACTAGGTCCTTGAGGTTAAGGCCATGTGATTGGAAATTTGAGAGAAGTTGTGAGAAGCTGAAAAATGGAGGTGGAAGATTTTGATTTGCAGCATCTTTGCTTGCAAATCTTGAGTCTCTTCTTCCCAGTAATACTTTGTACCAATATTGTTGACCCCCTAACTGTTAACAGAAAAAAAAAAACAGAATTTGTTAGTTAGTTATAACTTCTCATTGACATTTTTTTCAAAATTTATATAAGAAAATAAGAAACTAAATAAAAATTAAGGTGGCTTCTTTCATTTGTAATTATCTATATGAAAATGTAAACCACACTGATCCTAAACTAACTTTTATTTTTAAGTAACGACGTGTCATGATATTTTTCTTACGAAATAGAAGTTAGTTAGTATTGCCACAATGATAGAAATGATGTAAATAAACTATAGTTCTTAGTTCAAGCTTGCTGATTATGTTCTGTTTTATTTCAACTTCTTAGCATCAGTTTGTAGCAGTTAGGTTCCTTTTCTGTTTTGTTAGTTAATAGTGGTTAGGTACATAATTATGATCTGTAATGACTGCAGTCAACCACATTTTGATCTCATTCAACACAACGATACAAAGAGTTGGATGATAGAAATACTCACAATGGCTACAGAATCACGCGCAGCTATGGCTAAGATATCAGCACATGAGACAACAGGGTGTTTGCAAGCTTTGTCAACTGCTGCTTTGATTTCATCAATCACATCAAAACCTCTTATTGAATTCAAATTTGGAAGTGCTGTTTTCTCACCAATGAAAGTAGGGGTGTCATCTAACAGAACTGATCCATCACAACCCTGTAGTTTAAGGACATGGATCATTCAAATTCTTACTATAAATTGTAAAGGAAAAGTTATGTTGTGATGTATGTAATGCTTTGTCTCTAACTTTTTCGCTTAATTTTTGGTTAAAATTCCTTACTTTTCTTTTTTCAAAAAAAATAATAAAACAACTATAAAGTCTTTAAAATAAGCTAAACCAAACAGACAGATAACTCACATTAACAAAGCAGTCATGGAAATGCAGACGCAATAACGACGCTCCCATGCGTTGTTCACGAAGAATAGCCTTGTTAACAACTTTCTTAATGATTGGCAATGCCTGAGGGCAAACTTTGTCATAATAATCAGGAGTTAATTTAGCAAGGGTAGTAGGGATCACAAATAATGTTGTCAAAGTGATCAAAACAAGCACAAGAAAAGATTTGAAATGAGATTCCATAATGTTATATTCTTTATGATGAAATGCAATATTTTTTAGCTAAGGTATGGTATTTTGTGTTATGCAACTATATTTATATTTATATTGAAGGAACCGTTGACTCTCAAATTAAATCCTATATAAGAATTTCACAAAAAATGCTTCACCAACTCTCTTCTTGGATACAGTCATGATGAATTGATTGTGGCGTGTGGATAACATATTAGAGATTGTTTCAATAATTATAAAATGCCTAAAAGAATATTTAACAAGTTAACTTAAGTGATGGAATTTGCAAGTTGGTTCACCCTCGAGTAACAGGCCGGTTAATGATAGGAATGTATTGTTTTTTTAATAGGAATAAAATGTTTTTACTTTGAAATTTCAAGCCTGTGAATGGTGAGTGAGGAAAAGATGTTGGTTCAAAGAAATAAAAATATCTAAAATAATTTCTTAAAAAAATGTCAAAAATAAATAGTCACTACTTGAAAGCTTTGGTGATGTATAGACAGGCAGGCATGTTGTTGTTTAGATAATTGCTTTAGAATCAGTCTTTATTAGAGACGGCATGCGCAGGGTAGCCCTTATTTTATGCCCTCAGAAGTCGTTTTTATTTTTTTAGTGTATAAAATGTAATTGGATTTTATTTTATTAAAATTGTAATTGGAGTTTATGCCATGGTTCATGGTTTTTGGGGATATTTCAGACATACTACAAATATTCAAAGTTAGGAAACATCAACATGTGTCTATTTTTAATGAAATTTGGAGTTTATATTGACATGTTTTTAAGGACATAATCATAAGTTCACGACATCAAAGCAGATAATATCTCAATTGTAGTACTTGATGCTGCATTGATTCATGTGTCAGAATTTTTTTCTTTTAAAAGAAATATTAATATAATTAAGGTAATTGTATAAGTATGGTTAATTTAGAATTAATCCACTCTACGACTTATATAAGGTAATTACACGGATTTTTTTTTGAAAAGCTAAATAAAATATATTAAGAACAAAAGCACTAGATGTACTTAGAAGATAATAATAATAAAAGAGTCAAGTTAATTGTTAAAAGGAAAGAAAAATCCAAGCAACTGGATCCCAAAAACAAAGATACACCAGCGCAAAAGCAAACCAGAAATTGGAAACAGAACGGCAGAAAAAAGAAAAAAATAAATAAAACGGGTTGTGATCCTCTTAAATTCACTTAATATTAAGTATGAGAAAAATAGACATAATATTCTTATAAATTTATTTTAATAAATAAGTTATAAAATTATTGTGTTTATCTCTCTCGTACTTTACATCAAATAAACTTAAAAAGAGTTAAACCCTAACCAAAATCAATTTAGAATAAAAATCAAGTCAAAGAGTTTCTCATAGACAAACTCACTATTGTTAATTACACGGAATCTAGAACTCCTATCTTCATATATAAAAAAAAATTCATATGTGATCATTTAGTACTCCATCAACGTACTAAAAATAAACGTAAAATATAATTTTAAAAATTATGAAAATATTAAGTATGTTAATGGAGTATTAAACGATCTTAGATTAATGTGAATTTTTGTACACATAATCTATACAACAAGTCCAATAATAAACTTCGTGAAAAAAAACTTTTTTTATCATTATTAATTGGTGTAAGAATTAATGTCAAATATTATTTGCTCCTAACCCATATATATATATAATGTTTAGTTAGGTTTATGTAATCCTTATAAATTAAATTTAAATTTCACTTAAAATTACTATATATAAAATCCTCATAAAGAACTAATCATTGCTAAGAATTAATTAATCCTTATTATATATAAAGTCATCGTCAATATTCCTTTTTTAAAAAATAAGCCTTGTTGAAAGATTTAATTAATAAATAAATACTTGAAAATTGCAAAGTTGGATATATATATATATTGACATGAAACCAACCTTAAAGAGTAATTATATTCAAAAGATTGCCAGCATATCATGCATCCATTTCCCAACAGGCTTAATTTTAACTTAAGAAATTACAATTTAATTAGTAGTGATGTGAGGGTTTAATTTGGTAGTATAACTATAACAATATTAATATTAGTATTATCTCAATAATACAACAGCAACAATCTTATCTCACTAGATCCATCAGGTTAGATACGTAAATCACGAGAATCTTGTTCCTTGGACCAAAAAAAGGAATCACACTACTTTAGAAAAATACTATTTACTACAAAATCTCTTTATTTTTTGTTTTTTAACATCCTTTTTTATCTTTCTTCACCCTTTTAAGTTAAGGTGAATTTTAGAATATACCACTTTAAAAGTGGTATATCTTACGTCAGTACAAAAAAGTATATTCAAAAGTCATTGATGCATAAGGAAAAAAAAAAAAACTTTTAGTTAACTCATATTTTATACACAAAAAGAATATATATATCCTTTTATATTTTATTAAGTTGAAAAAGTTTGAAAGGGACAACTGAACTTCTAACTTCTAAGTAGTTGTTTGACAAGTAATTTAATTTAATTTAATTTTTTTTATAAAAACAATAAGTAATATTTTTTTTATAGACAAATATTCATACACCCTAAACTAAACTATTCTCCTTTGCCAAGGTTCGAACCTTAACCTTCTGCTCCCAAACCTTATGACTTGGTACTGATGTTATTCGATGCGATATATTATCTGTGATTTTATACATAAGAAATATGAAACTGAATTCTCACATATCATTATCAATAAAACATATTTATTAATATTTTTTTAATTAATTAAGTAATGAATTGAAATTTTATTCTAATTGTACTCATATAATACATGAATCCACGTGTACAAGAATTGATAAATATTATACTTTCTCATAATTAATTAAGAGTATATTAAAAAAACAAATTTTTATTAGCAATTAATACACTTAAAAATAATATTATATTTCTTAACATATATTTGGTTGTAATTCTAGATTTTTCTACCAGAATTAATATCTTAATATAGATAATTTTATATATAAAAACGAAGACAAGGAAGGTTAATCAACAGTGAACATAACCATTGGACATAGTTGGAATCATTAATGTGACAATAGCAAGCAAAATAAATGATTTGAGATTATAAGCCAAAATGTCCTGTTTTTATGATGTTTACAATATTGATTGTTCTTAATTTGTGTTGTATCATAGCAAGAGAGAAGATTTATATAGATGGAAGAAGCTAAGGTACTAGGTAACAAGTAACAAGCCTCATTATTATTAATTCATTAGTTTAGTTTAGCTCCATTTAATTAATTATCAGCATAATATTATATTTTAGTTCATTACATACCAACTTTTGTGCTTGATACCATTGACCACAATTTGTTAATTAAGCCGGTATAGTATTATTACTCCATCAATGGGAGAAGTAGAACAAGAAGCTACGTATTGAAGTTCATTGTTGATTTCTCTTCAAAATTAATTATTTCAAATACAATAGAATGAGGAAGAATGTTTCTATGAGTAAATCACAAATTAATCCTAAAGAAGGGATGGTTACTTTTATCTTCAAGATTTTATAAGCTCTAAATTGCTCCCTATAAGTTTTTTACGAAATGACACTTTTATCTTTGAGATTTTAAAAGCTCTAAATTGCTCTGTAAGTTTATAAAATGATGGATTTTTTGTTCTTTTGCCTATTATACAAGATAAAAAAACAACGTAAAAAAGGATAAAAAAAATTTGTTATGTGAAATAATTAAGGACAACTTTTAAAATCTTGGGTACTAGAATTTTCCTGCAATCTTAAGAACTAATTTAGCGATTTACTTATGTTTTCATATTCCCAAAATTAACAGTTTGGATTGTACGAAGGTAAAAGATATGATGTTTAGGGCCGTTGTGTCCCGTTGATTATAAAAAAGAAAAAAAAAGATATGAAGTTTGAGGCAGTTTTCTTTCAATTTCAGTTTTAGGCTTTATTATGTATTATCTCAAGTTGGTTAACCAACGATAAATACATTAGTTGGTAAATAGATTAGTTCTTTAAACATCTTGATGTGTAATTTTGTGATGAGAAATAAAATTCACTTTAATAATCTCTATCTAAAAAATATAAATGTTCAAGAGATTTCTTTGGTGCACGCTAAATCTCAAGTTGGTTAAGCAAGTGTACTATATTATGATTTTTTTTTTGGGCACATTATGAATTTTTAATTTAATTAAACAGTATTATATTGCTCATTGAAGTTTTTTTTTTTCTTATTAATATTGCTCATTTAAGTTGATAACCTATTTTTATGACCCAAATATAAGTGTCATGTTGTTAGGGCTTTAATATATCTATCTATCCATAAACCAAAGAAAAAACAATGGCAGACATATCGTTGAACTTTTACAAAATTTGCAAAAGAGCTGGCAGCCATACCCAAAACTGTTTTTCTTTTGTTTTTGTGTAGCAATATTTTTTTTTTATAAGAAAGTAGTACAACCAGAGATCAAATTCTATACCCACACGTATATCTCATGTACTCACTAACTGAGACTGTGTAGCAATGTTTACGTAAAAGATATTAATTAATTCATGTTATGAAATTATCTGTTAGCTATTAGTACTATTATGAATCAACGTAACCCATGCCAATAATACAGTAGGTAGGAGTACATGGTCAAATTTTGACAAATCAAGATAATCATAGCATATATGATTAGATCTTAGTTGTTTTTCCCAGTTTATTTTTATTTATACTCTCATTATTTGTTTGTTGGGGACCAGAGGTAGAGTTTTCGTGTGAAAAATTGTAATTGTAATTTCTGTAAGCTCATGGTTAAGCTATTTTTTATTAGGAAATAAATTTAATTAACAAAAGAGTATCAAAGTATTCAAAGATTCAAAAGAAAAAAAAAGTAAGTATTCAAAGGAATACAAAGCTAATGTTCAATAATCAACAGTCACATAACACCTACTGAAATCACATTTTTAATCATATTTTTTAAGGTGAACGTGCATCAAACCGTGGAGTTACTGTTTAAAACTTCTTTCCTTAGCTACTGCAGTCTTATGCATAGGCAAAAATACACTTTTGACCCTAACTTATTCAAAATTTCACTTTAATCCCCTAGCAAGTTTTTGATTCGTTTTGATCTTAAAATTTATTTTTTGGGTTTGATATAGTCCTTTTTCGTTAATTATGTTAAATAGTTAACAGAAAAGGACAAAACAACGTAGTTTTGAGGCCAAGAATAAATAAATTCTAAGTTAAAACAACATATTATTTCATCCTACTAGAGTTAATGAAAAAGGACCATATTGAACTGAAAAATTAAAAGAAATTAAGAAACCAAAATGAATTAAATTAGTGTTAGGAGCAAGAAACTTTTGAGTGGAGTCAAGGGATGTATTTTTTTTCTCTTACTATTAGACAGTCCCTCTGTTCCTATTTATAAAAAGATATCTAAGAGCTTTTGTGTTCACTTTTATAAGATGTTTTGTTACTTCTCTAAACAACTTTGTTGTTTAGTCATTTTTACCCCTAATAAAAACTTTCTCTATCCCTAACAAACCCCTTCTAACCCTTTGGATCTACCAGCATCTTATGTACCAAGTACAAGGTCTCTGCGGGTACAAGCTCATTCCAGGTCCTATCAGATCCTCAGTAAAACTAGGTTCTTTCTAAGGTGGTCTTCGGACCACCTTAGTCCCTGAATCCGAACCATTAGATTTAAAGAAAGAAGGTAAGAGAGAAAGGAAAAAGGCAAATCTAAAGGTGATAGAGGAAGGAATAACCGGTGGTCCCTAACTTGAGGGACCATTAAATCACCCCAGGATCTATTTCCAAAATATTCAGGGTATCTATCTCTTTGAGACTTTCCTCTTTCCTAACCAGAATATCACCAAAACAGACTCATTCCACTTTGATATTTTCCTTTAGTTTCTACATGAATTTATACCCACAATGTAAGTTGTATTCCAGATTTTCTTAACATAAGTAAAAGAATTATGACAAAGATACATGTTATCGAAACTAAAAGGGTGGGTCCCAATTTCTCCTCAGTATAGCTCCAAAACAACCAGATCTTTTTTTTTGGAGCTATTACTTGAAACTTCGCTACCCTAACCATCAGACAACCTATTGGATGCAATACAACCAGAAAATTACTTCACAGAAACCAGACAAAAACCATTTTGTTTTGGTAGAGATTCATAAACCAAATTAAGAACCACTATACATCAAGTCATCAACCCTAGATGCCATTAATCATTCTAAATTTCACACAGTTATCAGCCTCAACAACATGGATATTAGCTTAAGGCGACTTTTCTTGGTTAACGGCCCTTGCAAAGGGCTTTGTTAGTTCTTTTTTTCTTTATCTGCAATACTTCATCAGAACGATCTTCTTCTATAAAATAAGAGTTCAATATGAAATGAAAGAGCTCAAAATGGGATGAGTGGGAAGTATCCAAAATGCTATGAAGAAAACAGCAAAGAAGGGAATGACGAAAGAGCGATTAAACCATTTATAACTTATCATTCAGAATAAGGAATCAACTTTTGTTTATTGAATAGCCAGTTTTTAAACCTTAATCTAATTGCCATCAAATAAACTACTATGGATATGTTTGGTTTCTAGTTGGCAAACCATGGTTTGATTCAATGGAGAAACTACTTTTTTCACTTACACTTAAACTGTGATTTGGGATTCCAAATCAAGCTGAAAAATAACTTAGCATGATTTTTGTCAAACATGTTATTTACATACAAAAATCAGTTTACATACTCCAGATTCCAAACCATGATTTGAGCCTTTACAACAATAATCCAAACATGCACTATATGGCAGGAAGGATTACGCTTAGAATGGAAAAAATTGATGAAAAGGAGTTACAATTACATGGTGACATGCGTGAAAACAAGCTGCAAGATCACTCTTGGTGAATGTTCTGTATAGCTGCAGTGATACTTTTACAATCATATTCCATGATCATCATCCAGTTCTCAAAGTCTCCAATTTCCTGCAAGCTCATAAAATATTACAATTAGTTAAAGGACATTATATCAAATCAGTAAGTAAATAATAAGTTAAGCACAAAGCACCCTTTGGATGACTTGAATTTGGACATTAACATAGCACTTTAAAGAAATACAAAACTTAGTGCAGATTATAGTAATATATGCCTTGCCAAGTTTAATAAGAAGAACATAGGCATTAATCTTCTCCTATCTCCATCTTTATACAATTTTACCTTCTGGGTAACATACCTTATCCCACTGTCAATCTACCACTCATTGATGCCTATTTCCAGAATCAAACTCCTGCACCAACCTTAAAATTACAACTAACTTAACTGCATCCTCTTAAGTTTTTCTCACTCGGAAAGCGAAAATGAGAAACTCAAAGGCTGTCATCTAGGTTTGATAAAAGCCTAATTTATCAGCTCAACAACAATGCCAATCAATTCAAGTTCAACATCAAGCATACCAATCACAGCCCTCAACGAGTACCCTAATTTGCAACTAAATAACAACAACTACTAAATCATTCTCACAAATAAAAATCTCTGAAATACCCCAAAAGTGGCACCCTAATAATCTCGCAACCAAGATTATTCTCCTGTTACATTTTCCTTCTAATCCGCACAAACTTACCAGAGCTGTGCCCAATGCACAGTACAACAACTAATAGATTCAAAACAAAACAATGAAAAGAGCAAAGTTATAAAATACCCATCTACTCCAAAATATTAGTAAATCCAACACATTTAGTGATATAAATCCGTTTGAACCTTGAGAGCGGTGTTGAGAGCGTGAGTGGCAGCAAGCCATTGATCGGTTTGCTTGATGAATCTGGTGATAGTGGAAGTAAGAGCTCGAGTTTCAAGCTCAACCCGCTTCTGGTTGATGAAAGATTCTTGAACACCACCGTTCACCGCTTCTACCAACAGATCCGAAACGCGTTCGGCTTTCCTTATAGCGTCCTTCTTGGCTTTGTCTGCGTACCCAGATGAAGAAAGTTAGTGTTAGGAACGGAAATTGAAACAAAATCGAATTTTGAAGGAAAAGGGAAGAGACCAGCGTGGTGGGCAAGTATGAGAGAGTTGTGGTTGTGGAGATGAAGCAAATGGTTCAGAGAAGCTTCCAATCCTTTTGCATCTGCGTCCATTTCTACATTCCCTGTATTTTTCATTCATTCATTCAATTATATTTTCGATTTCAATGTTGAATGCGGAAACCCTAAATCAGTCTCTGAGCATCGATGGGCAAAGAATTTTCTCCCTTGTTAAGCTCCGACCTCCAAGCTCGTAATTAATTCCATTTTGCAAAGTTTTTGTTTTTTTTCTAATTTTTTCTATTATCTCCGCTATTATTTATTATTTATCTATAAAATAGGCTTATTAAAAATAATTATAATTATTCTTTTTTATTGTAAAATAATTTTAAAATTTCTTCTGTTATTTTTTATATTTTATTTAAAACATTAATTTATACTTAAATTAAAAATTAAGATAAAATTGATAAAAGTGTAGACTAATTATTACTCTTTTGAAAAAACAAAATAACACAGGGAGTACCGGAGTAGCATAAAGCATACTACATATTTTTTATTTAAATTAAATTCCTCCAAATGGCATTTAAAGTTTTTATTCACTGGCATTTTTATATTTATTATTTATTATTTTGATACTATATTATTTATTTTATTTGTTATATTATTTATTTAAATTTTCTAAAAAAATTAGTCATTGTTGATGAAAATTCATATTTATAAAAAAAATGATCACTTTTTTCGTAAAATATAGAATAACATTTTTAATATAAAGAAGTATAAGTTATTTAACTACTTGTCAAATTAATTAAAGTAACACTTGTGATTGGCTCTATATAAGGTATTCTCACAAAATTGAAAAGTATCGTATCTATTTTTTATTTTTGAGAAGTTAAATTAATATATTTATGTTAATAATAAAATAAAGGGTAAATTACACGTATCTCTCCTGAACTTTTGAAATATTATGTTGTCTCCTAATATGTTTCCAAATATAACACATACATCCCCTACATGTTTCTAAAACTACGTAGCTCTTCCTTAAATGATAACGATATTAACCATATAGGTCTTATTTATGAATTGACGATTTTATCTTTTATTAATAAAGAGAACAACTCTTCACCTCATCACAAACATTATCAGCATAGTGAAACCCTTGTAACCTTGCGTCCCTTATTCAACCTGCGACCTCTTCAACCTTGTTTCTGTTCTTCAAGCCGCGACCTCATCACCATTTTTGAAGCTCGCGAGCTCGCGACCTTTCTTCAACCCTACGACCTTCAAAACACTTCTCAAACCCTTCTTCAACCTCGCAATCTTCTCAAACTGCAAAATCATTCTTTTTCCTCGTGAACTCTTCCTTCAAATTTCTTCATCTTCACCACATAAGATTTCTAATTTGGGACCATTTCATCTTCATCTTGTCCAAGAGGCATTTTTTAAGTGATCTTTCGAAATTTTAGGTTTGTTTTACTAATTAAACATTTTTTTTACTTTTTAAGTCTCAATCGCTTAATTTTAAAGTGAAAATCTGAATACTTATTTGATTTAGTATAACTTTTCCAATTAAGGGTCAAATTGTCTTTTCATAACTATGAGGCTGTATGCAAGTCACATGTCTGTTTAATTGTCTGTTAATATGAAGGGGTGTCAGTGTAACGTAAACAAATTACAAAGGAGGTCTGTGTTATGTTTGGAAATATGCAGGGGAACAGTGTAATATTTCAAAAGTTCAGGGGATAAGTGTAATTTACCTAAAATAAATAAAATTAAATAATTTAAAATTAAATTATTTATAGCCATAACTATAATATATTCAAATTTGTGAAGTGTACCCTAAAATGATTTGTTATTTTTTTAAGAACGATTTAACAAAGTTGTAAAAAAAAAAATTAATTGTTTGAAATTATCAAAATAATGATAATTATTTCTGATTCATAGCTCATTCTACCAGCTTTGCTAATAGGCAAAAGCTTGATGTGAGTTTATATGTATTCTAACGTAATTGTTATTTTTTCAAACAAAAAAATTGATTTTCTCAAAAAAGTTACTTTCGAAAGTGAAAAAAATATTAATCTAAAAAATTATTTCTAAAGATGATTTTCAGAAATGGGATAGTAAAGTTACGTAAAGTTAGAAACACATTCATAAATTAGTTCCTTTCAGTTGGATAAAAAACTATTTTTTTTTTAATGAAAACATTGGTTTCATAATGAATCCCTGAAGTTAGTAAGAAGGGAGGTGCAAAAATTCCCAAAAGAAAAGCAATCCCCTTATCCTAATTACAACTCTATATTAGGCATTTAAAATTGTACTATTTTATTTGAGAACGACACCACTCAATTTTAGAATTTTTAAATAGTAACATTCGGAATTATATTGTGAAGACTACTATCCGTAAAAATAAAAGTAATTTATTTTTTATTTTTACTATTTTATTTATTAAAAACGCTACTATTCAGAAGTGATAAAAATAATTTATTTTTTATTTTCACTATTTTATTTATTAAAAACGCTACTATTCAGAAGTGATAACCTTACTCTCAAGTGAGCTGGTAAATTCCAGCACCCAGTCAAGTAGAGAAAGAGAACTAGAGACAGAGTATGTAAACATCAATTTATTTTATTTTATTTTTTCGAGCAACATCAATTATTTTTAGACAGATAGCAACATAGTTGGTGGAGTTGCCAACCTACATCACATCTTTTATTGGAATGGTTCAACCTATAACAATAGTAACTTTATCCATGCAACTCATACAACAGTTTAGTATGTATTTGGTTTAGTCTCAGTAGAATTAATTTTGGATTAATGTGATTTTATAGAATTAATTTGTGTAAAATTGATTTTAAAGTAACGTGATTTTTGGGGCTTCTTTTCTCAAAAGCAAGTTTAGAGTAAAATTACAATATATTGTAAATTTTTCAACCCAACGTGAAAAGCAAGTCTCACATTGATTCAGTCAAAATCAATTTTTGCAACCTAAAATCAATTTTAACTTTTTTTCAACACAAAAATAAATAGCTAATTTAACAATCAAAATCAATTTTGGCTTTTCAAAATCAATTATGATCCAACCTAATATTTTTCCAAACATGCACTTAATTCAACTTTGTATGTTAGATTATATCATTTTTTTTACGGTCTCAATATACCATGCCCTTAAGACACTAGTTAAAATTATTAAAAGTAAAAAAATAATTATAAGAGCACATTGTTTGTCTCTTGAAAATACCAAAAATTACACATTCTAATGTCTTTTTACTATATTTGAGTTCTTAAATAGTGCCTTTAGGACACTAAATATCATTTCTTTTTTTTTATCGATATTTTATTTAGGGTTTTTCTAATCTGTGCAATATTGCACAGATTAAGAAATTAAAAATAAAAAATTATTATTAAAAAAAACAAAAATTTAATATGATTGTGTTTGAAATACAATTAATGTTATATTTTCTTTCTATATTTTATTTCTTAACCTGTGCTGAGGTTAGAAAACTCTGATTTATTTATAGTATAAGCAAGTACTATTAAAGTAGAGTAATTAATTTGATTTGAATTTGTTGATTGAAATTAATTAAATTCAACTTTGTGGAACTCTTGCTTTGTTCTCCGCATCAATCAATAAAAGTTAATAATGATTTGTGTTTGGGAAATCGAAGCCAGCCACCAAAGCAGAGCAGCCAAGGTTAGTTGGTGACTATACTTATTACCATTTGACATTCTATTCTTTACTTTACTTACAAACGTAATTTGTCCTTTTCAAATAAACCTCTCCACCTCACTTTCTTTACCATTTGAATGCCCCTAACCCTAAGTACCTATACCTCATAACAATTGACAATGTCATAAAACATGTAGTATTAGTTTGCAAAAGAAAAAGTTATGTTTAATTAGTAATTTATAAAAAGGAATAATAAAATTCACTGTATTTGGTTCTAAGGATAAGAAAGAAGAAACAAGTTAAAGAAAAACACAACGATGAGAAATCAGTTAAAGAGAATGTACAAGGCTTGCATTTTGTTACCATCGATCCTAGCTAGTATACTAATCCTGCCTGTAGCTATATTAATCATTCTGCTTTTCATTAATAATATTTTTGGATATTTAGTGCAGTTTCTTATAAAGGAGAAGCTAAAAATAAAAAGAAATAAAAATAAAAAATAAAATGAAATATAAGTGAATAAATATTTAGTAATCTCAGAATTTAAATGAACCTTAGTACAACTCAAAGACCCATGTGAATTACATTTGTAAATTTAAGAACTAATATAAATTTCTGTGTATCTTGTAAAACCTATATGAACTATCTTTATAAATTTTAAGAATAAAGTGATAATTATTTTATTAAATTAATGTAGGTATTTTTTGGGAGTAACTTTATGAATCGTCGAGCTCTATGTGGACTCTCTGCATGCTGGCATCTTCATCATCATGTTGCTAAAGTGGGGTATATGATTGCTGCTTAATTAAGATTTCATTCTATACATCCCCTTTTCATTTTATCACTTAATTAGCTCAATAATATTACTATTATTAAAATTATTAAATATTTCTATTAAATTTTGTTACAAATTTCTTATTTTACTTAATTTTAAAAATATCTTTTATCTTTTACTAAATATTTATATTTTAAAAAATAAAAAAATACTTGTCAAATAAGTATTAAGTAGAGGAAGATTTAGTATTACACAGTTATATTATTTGGCGCAATACAAGAAACATTTCTCTTTAATTTGTAGTAGCTTTTTGCAACTTTTTGAACAGCCAATCTTTGAATATATATACTATCTTTGGTGTTTTTTATAGATATTTTAATCAATTCACGTGAATTAAAAAATTATTAATAATATTTTTTAATGTCTTGTGAAAAAATAATACAATTTATTAAATTTATCCTTATTTTAAGTCAAAATTTTTACTCCCTCCGTTCTCTTTTTATCTGTCTCCGTTTTGAAAAAAAATTGTTTATTTTTACCTGTCTTTTTAGGAATTCAAGAAAACATTTATAGCTTGTTTTTCTATTATACTCTTCTCATTTATTACTTTATACCTATACTAAGTAGTAGATAATTAATAATTGTAGAGTTCCCAACAAGGGTTTAATAGAGAATTATCTCATAATTTTGATAGTTACAAGAACATTAAATAAATTTCTTTATCGGTGTGTTTTAACCTTAAAAGACAGATAAAAAAAAAAAATAACAAATACATTAATTATACTCACTATCTCTTCATTTATTACAAAAATAAATAAAAAAATTAATAATTATATCTTAAACTTTATAAAAAAATATATAAAACCAATAAATTTTCTCTTAAGCGTCCGTCCATATGTAAGACTGGAGGTAGTATTATTATTCAATCACAGAAAGCCAAACAGAAATATGGACCCTATTATCTCGATATGATAACGACAAATTCATGCATACCTAATGTCTTTGGACTAATTAAAGTTCATTCACTAGAACATTGTTTTTCCAACATTACGAGAGTAAAAAACTTACTAATAAAACAATTTCATCTTTATCAATCAATCAAATATAAGAAATTAATCTTGTATTTCACTTATTGATGTACATTAGTTTCTACATCAAATTTTTATGATTAAATATAAAAAAAATACGTGATTACATAAATATATAATTTAGTTACATTAAATTATTATGCAATGGTTTAATCACTATTAACCATATAAAAATATATAGTTAAAAACTAAAAGAATGTAATTGAACGAGTATGTAATAATTAATTAAATTATATACTTATTTTCAAATTTAACCGACAATAAGAAATGTACATAACAGTTGATATATGTACACTTAACATTACTCATCAAATATATAATCATGAGCATCCACCATTAGACATAAAGTTGTTTCAGCTTAATTAACAATTACGCATTCTTATAAATAATTGAATCAAATATTTAAATAAGAACTTTATCGGCTATAATAATTCTATCTGATTTTAAGGGGCCGTTTGTTTCAAAAAGTTTAGAAAAAATATTTTTGGGAACGTGAGATTCTCATGTTTGTTTCAAGGTTTAAAAAAATTCTCAGGCATCATTTATTTTCGGAAATATTTTTCCTTTGTATTTTCTGTAATCCCTATTCCTATGGTGAAAGGTGTGTAAGTTACTTTCTCAGGGGAATACAGGTAGTTATTTTATATTTTACTTGTAACTACCACTTTTTTATTTTTGATTTTTTATTTGAAATTCAAAAAGTATTCCTAATGATGTTAATTTTATCAAACACTCTCTTATAAAATACTCAAAATACATGTTTTTAGAAATATACAAATTATAAAAAATAAGATGTTTGAAAATATTTTTTATTCCTCGAAGCTAACGTCTTCTAAGTTGTCAATATTACATATCTAATTCATTATATATATATATATATATATATATATATATATATTTCTTAATCTATATAATTGTATTATATTGTTGTCCTTTTACTAGTTATTTTTTACTTTTTTATTGATTAAATAATTAAAATAAATAATATTATATGTAATAAAAATATTTCCATATTATTACACGTAACATTATTATAAATCAAATAGATTTAAAATTTTATTGAATTTTTTCAAAAGATTCATTGGAAGAAAAACTAAAAACCAAACAACTTGTTTAAAATGTCTGGGAATAAATATTACTAGGAATATATTCCTGGCAATAAGATACCTGAAAATGTATTTTTAAACCTTCAAACAAATACCCCCTAATAAAATTGCTACCCATAAATAATAAATTATGTCTTGGACAAAAGAAAAATAGTCAAATCAATATTAATCAACATTGAGAGAAGTCTTAAATGGCATAATCGTTGATGATTTGGTGAGAGTGAGTTGCCATTATTTCCACATACTTTCTTGATTAATTTGTGTCACACCCTTCCTATATATATTATAGCGTATTCCCTCCATATAACATAAATGCATCCATCTTTTAATATTTTACATATCAAAAATGGCACTTTCTTCTTCTTCTTCTTTCTCAGCTTCTATTATTTTTGCATTAGCTTTTTTCATGCTTTTGCTTGGAGGGAGTTCTTCGACTCAACTCTCTGAGAACTTCTATGCTAAGAAGTGTCCAAATGTATTTAACGCTATAAAATCTGTTGTTCATTCTGCCGTGGCTAAAGAACCTCGCATGGGAGCATCTCTCCTTCGCCTCTTCTTTCATGACTGCTTTGTCAATGTAAATTATCACTTCTTCTCCTAAATCGAAATCTGATTTCTAAACCATTTTGCTTTACTTATGCATAAAATTTTAAATTGCAATTGCGATTGTGATTGCATAAGTCAAATGCATTTGCATGCATATATAGTCTAATAATGCACAATAATGAGTTCAAGCATTCAACTGCAATTCTTTTTGAAATTCAGCTAGCTCATCATATGAAAGAAAGTTGAAACAAAACTTTGCAAATTTTCAAATTATATACTCCTACATTATAAAAAAAAAAAAATTTAATGACAGAATTAGCAAAACAGTTGATAACTAAAAATAGCATTATCAGCCATTTCGATTACTAATTCGGCAACTAAAACATTTAGTGAAAAAAAACAAGTTTAATGATCATACAAGTCCTATATGTTTTTCAATTATATGCTATGTTATGGACGATTTATACGTATTTTATTTCTTTCTTCTATCTCTTTCTACAAATCCTATATTGAGTGACGTGATATCATGCACCAATAATGGCTTATCTCAAGCATAACTAAAAATGTCCTCATCCAAATGGCCACAACTTCTTTTAAGGCATAGGTTTTGACTTTTTGACCAACATGCCAAAGGTTGGAATGTCTAGTGAAATGAATTCAATATTTAAAATATTCTTGTTGGAATTTGACTCATCATTTTGTTTTTGAATCATCATTTAACCATGCATCTACTTTCTCCCATCCTATGTAGTATTTCAAATAGTGAATCAAGCTCTCTTTTTACTAGGCCAAAAAAAGAAATTCTCCAAGATTTTTTACCCCAAAATATCTCTCAAACATATATAATGAATCAGAATTTTTACTTATTAGGGTCATGAAAGTGTCTTGTAAAATATAAAGTTACAACTTTAATTTCTTTTTTTTTTTTTGGTAATTAAGTAACAACTTATTGCTTGGTACTGTTTGGAATCAGGGTTGTGATGGATCAGTATTACTTGATGACACATCCTCCTTTAAAGGAGAAAAAACTGCTCCTCCCAACAACAATTCTATAAGAGGTTTTGAAGTCGTTGATGCCATCAAATCTAAGGTGGAGGCGACGTGTCCGAGTGTTGTCTCTTGTGCTGATATCTTAGCCATTGCTGCTCGTGACTCTGTTGTTATCGTAAGTTATCACAACCAAATAACTGAATTTACTCATAAATTTTTTAATGAATTTGAGAATTAGTGCACACATTTAATTCAACTAATATTTAAAAGATAATCTCTGAAAGAGCTTTCAAAAAATAAGTAATCACTTTTTAAAAAATAAGTGTTTTCCATCACGCGCGAAGTTTACCTGATCTTGAAATACAATTTTTTTAAGTGAATATCAATATATAGTATATAATCTTTTCTTCTCTTTTTTTATTTAATTTCATCTTTTAGCTTGGAGGGCCATTTTGGAAGGTAAAACTAGGAAGAAGAGATTCAAAGACAGCAAGCTTCAAAGATGCAAGTAGTGGTGTGATTCCACCTCCATTTGCTACCCTAAGCAACCTCATATCAAGGTTTCAAGCTCAAGGCCTCTCTGCTAGAGACATGGTTGCTTTATCTGGTACATATGCCCTTTTTCTAATATATTTTTCTTCTCTCTCTTCTCTCTTTCATTATGTAATTAACACAACACAATCTTTTTGTATCATTGAAATGACTCTATCACAATCTTATGGCTTTTTCCTTAATAATTTACATAAAGTGTGGTGTGTGGACCTTCATATGTGACATTTAAACAACCACGTACATAGCATGCCATCATGCCATGCTCTTTTTCTCAGCTAAAAGACAAGTGAATTGTGACTTCTACAAAAAAAATTATATTAAACTAAAAAAAAGTAGTAAAGTGAAAAGAAAAACATGTTTAACAAACTTTGAAAACATATTCCATTATTGGTTTGTTACATTTGATTGTTTCCATGGGTAAAAAAATAGGAACATAATTTTCAGTAGAACTATGCCTGTTATGTGTATATTTATAAGGTAAAATTCAAATTTTTAAATATTAAGTTAATTGTAAATTTTATTAGTCCATAGTTAATGCATTTGAAGAATAACTTTCATCCAATAAGCTTCTTATCAAATAATAGTTTAATTATTCTATGTTCGAACCCTTATTCAGCGAGGTAAATGTAAGTTTGTCCTGACCCGTTTTCGATTAAAAGTTTTGCCTGTTTAGATTAGGATACCATCCTAATTTTGACAAGTGAATTTGTGCAAATATTACTAACAAAGTTTCATGTGATGAAACATTACTTGTTTTATAAACTGCACATAAACTCTTCTAAAAGAACTTTTCAACTGGTTAGCTCATAAATACAATGCTATTGAGATTAGAGTGCTCCAATATTTTGATATATTTAATGTTTCCTTTGTGATTTCAGGAGCTCACACAATAGGGAAGGCAAGGTGTGTAACTTTCAGGGATCACATATACAATGAGACCAAAAACATTAACAGTTTGTTTGCAAAGGCAAGGCAGAGAAACTGTCCAAGAAAAAGTGGATCATTAAAAGACAACAATGTAGCATTTTTAGACTTCAGAACTCCAAACCATTTTGACAATAGTTACTACGAAAACCTCATCAACAAAAAGGGTCTCCTTCATTCTGATCAAGTGCTCTTCAATGGAGGATCCACTGATTCACTTGTTAGAGCTTATAGCAAAAATCCCAAAGTGTTTAACTCTGATTTTGTTACTGCCATGATTAAGATGGGAAACAACAAACCTTTGACTGGGTCAAAAGGGGAGATTAGGAAACACTGTAGGAGAGCCAATTAGAAGAGACAAAAAAAATATTGTTTGTGTTTTATTTTTGGGTACATGTATACCCCAAAAGTGGGGTAGTTCTTTGTGAATTTATCTGTTTAGATGCTTTCTAGTGCCTTGTAAAATTGTTCTGTCGTCAAGTTTGATCTGAATTTTACTTAAGAGTTATTGTAAGGAATTAACTAGAAAGTGTGTTTTATTTCTTTTTGACAGAAACTGTCATATTAAGAATGTGTTTAGCATTTTCGGGATTATTTTGATTAATTTGAATACTGGTGCTTAGGTGTTTGTAATCTGTGAATGAGTGGCATGATAGATGGATCAGACATGACAATAAACATTTAAGCTCACTGAGCTAGTTGATTTTCCTACTAATATATTAGATGGATAAATCTTGGCGTACACTAGTGTACATATACACCAGCATATTTTAATATTATATGTTGAAAATCGGAACTCTCTCCCCTCTTTTCTTCTTTGTTTTTAAAGCAAAAATATTAGAAAATTTAGGTGTATTTGAACACTCAAAAGTGGTGTACACATATCAGAATTGATATAGATCATTGTGTTAGACAATTGGTGTGCACTACTTTTTTTTATATAATAATTGTGACAGAAAACATATTTTGGAGGTGAAAAAAATGTGTCCAAACAAATCTTTTTGAAAAAAAAAAACAATGACATGATTATTAAAATGAGGTGGCAGTGATATTAGCGACCCTCTCCAAATGAAGGCAGTGATCATAGATCTGAGCCTGAAAATACTTATGGTGGGTTTTCTGTTAAAATTGCATATTAATTATCTTCTTAAAGGATTCCATTTACTCACTACTGAAGGCCTTTGCTTGGCAACTTGGTCATGGGAAGAGTTCTTACTAACCAGAGGAGAAATAGGTGAAATTTGGGAGATCCTTACTGTTTTCATTGTAAGGATGTTGAGGAGAGTTAGTTTCACACTTTTAGGGACTACCCTTTAGCTAGAGATGTTGGTTGCAGCTTCTGTATGGTAATTTGAGATCTCAATTCTTTTCCTCTGATTTTTAGGAGTAGATTTATCTCAATCTCCTTTCTGATTTGAGTTCTCAGCTATTATAGCTGAATTGTGGGGAGTCATTGAAGGTCTTAGACTAACAAAGGAGATGGGGTATCAGTGGTTGAGTTTACAACTGGATTCTCATGCTGTGATGCAACTTATCAATTCTGCTAAATCTTCTCATGATATTTCCTCTTTGTCCATTATTAAGGGAAGTGCAGAAGCTTATGCAGCAGGTGTAATAGTTTGCCATGTTGTATTGAGAAGCCAATATGTGTGGAGATGCACAAATACTATTACCTTAAGGATAAATGCAACTTTCATCTTATATACTGCTCTAACTGTTATTACTCATTCAACAAGTTTTCTTTCCATTTTATATCTTAGATAAATAATCGTGGTAACTGGAAATAGTATAGAAAAAAAAAATTAAAATTATTCATCAGATTTTTAAATCGACTGCAGAAGGAGAAATTATACACCTGCAAAGCCATTGCATCATCATGGGGGATTAAAAAAATAAAAGGGACAAGAACATCCACCAGATAAATAATGGCAAACACTTAAATGCTTGATGATACAAAACTCTATACAAAATAGATGCAAAGAATGTATTGGTTACAAAGGCAAATCAAACATGATGCTAAAGAACACTAGTATCTGTAGGTTATTCCTTTCAAATGCTGTCTATCAAACAA
The DNA here is from genome assembly GCA_037177725.1 of Cyamopsis tetragonoloba. Lineage (NCBI taxonomy): Eukaryota > Viridiplantae > Streptophyta > Magnoliopsida > Fabales > Fabaceae > Cyamopsis > Cyamopsis tetragonoloba. The sequence continues at coordinate 69,705,877 of CM074119.1, forward strand.
TACGATATATAATACGGCAATTATTTCTAGACCTTCGGGATGTTTGCCTTGCCCATCGCCAAATCATCCAAAGATGAAAAAATATCGAAATCTTTACCTCTGAGAAGTCAACCAAACAAAATGAATGGCCTAGTGCATGAGCTTCCCGCCAGGTCGGGTTTGAGGAGGGTGTAAACGTATGCTGTGTTACACTCTCAACTGGAAACTATTTCTAAGCTTTGAATCTATGACTTCTAGGTCATAAGACAACAACCATATAGTTGCAGAACCTAACCTCAGCATCATCAACAAAAGCCAGATATTCATCTCTAGAAAAAGTGCAAGACTTACATGTATACTTTTTCTTCACATCATGGAGAAGTTCTTCACATGAGGACACAATGGATCCTCCTCCTCCAGACATAGTTTTCCTCTTTACAAGCAAGTGGAAACAATAAAATACACCTTTATGGATATTATGTGCAATATGAAATGAATAAATCAGAGATGTCTTATAAGAGTTTATTCAAAACCTTTGGATGGCTTAATAGGTTGGGAATTCGAAATTAAGCCCTCCCAGCATTACCATGTCTTTGGCTTCTAAATTGATTGAGGAGAGCCAGAGCCTAAACAGAAATCGAAATCCTTGTTACAACAGAGATAAAATTAAAAGGGAATTAACCTATGAAACAATAAACACGTCATACCTTTTCCTTAGCCCTTGGGGTGCCAGATTGTGACAATGCCACTAAAGGTGGCACGGCTCCTTCTTGAAGCACCATGTTTAAAAATCGGTGGTTGTTTGAGCACAGATGTAGAAGAGCTGCTGCTGCATTCTCCTTTGCTCTCGCAGAACCCAATTCAACAACTTCAACCAGAATAGGAATACCACCTTCCTGACCAATTGCTGTTCTTCCTTCTGGTATTGTCGCAAGATTTGCTAAAACAGCCACTGCCTTATCAACCATTCCAGCCGCAGGATCCATTAACTCTACCAGGTGCTTTACAGCACCAGCTTGCACAATCCGATCCTTGTTTTCGTGAAATATTGACAAGTTGAACAAAGCAGTGGCAGCATCTTTCTTCCCCCTTGGGGTTCCGTTTCCTAATAAATCAACCAGTGGTCTAACTGCACCGGACCTCCCTATCCTGATCTTGTTTTCCTCAATAACTGATAAGCTGAAGAGAGTAGCCGCTGAATTCTCCTTGGCTTCTGGACTCCCTGTCTCGAGGACATGAATCAAAGGTTCAATTGCACCGGCATTTGCAATAGCAGTTTTGTTGTTATCATTGATTGATAAGTTAAGAAGTGCTGTAACAGAATTTTCCTGGATTATTGTATCAGTTGATTGAAGTAAATCAACTAATAAGCTAATGGCTCCACAATTTGCAATCACAACTCGGTTATCCATACTGTGCTTAGCAAGAAGGCGGAGTTCTGCAGTTGCCTCTCTCTGAGCATCAAGGGAATCACTCTTCAACTGTTCTACTAGTTTCCGAACCTGGGTTTCAATACCAGAAAGATCAGCTCTTGTTTCAGCAGAAGGGGAAGACACTATCCTAGGAACAAATCTCTCTGACCGTCTCCATAAAGTTTGGCTTCGAGACCTTGGCACCACCAATTGGGGTGAAAACTCAGGTTCTCTATGTGGAGTTGGAATGTCAGCAGCATCGCGCCCTGGATTTAATTCCCCAGAAGTATTTTGATTGTCGAGTTGACTGCTTGACAGCAGAGGAGCACTGTTGTTATCACTTTGTATGGCTTGAGGAAAATTTGCACTAGAAAGTGCACTGGAATCAGAAGCAGTTCTGACATGGGTTTGAGACTGTTCTGAGCTCAAGGCTTGGGAAGATTCCCTTATAGATGACAACCTCAAAGATTGGCTAACTGAATCCACACTCTCTTCATCTGAGCTGGCAGACCCGTCAAATGAACCTGTGGATGATATTCTTACAAGATCCACATGGTGCCCATTAACCATGCCACTTAGGGGACTTTCTGGGGTTGAAAGGGAATGCAATGATGATGTTTCCTCTTGGTGGACTCCACCAAACGAATTTTTCATAGGTGATGATTCCCGGGTTGAACTGGACTCCATAGATCCTTGAAGGAGAGATGGTTGATTTAAGTTTGTGGACTTAATGGGATAGTTAGGCTTCACATTGTTTGATTCACACCAGTTTGCAATTAATGCCTTTACAGTGTAATTAGGTATTAGGTTGGTGTGAACGAGGGTCTGACGTGTCTTTGGACAAACAGTAAGCCCAAGGTCAATCCAGTTCTTGATGAAAACCCTCTCATAGGTTTGCCCTGATGCCACAATGACTGGATCTGTCATCAGCTCCAAAGAGAGAGGACAGCAAAAATCAGCAGGTACCGACACTTGGATAGAGCTTTGTGTTTGCTTAAGAACAACAAGACGCTCATGCATACGTGTTACAACAGTAATCATTTCATCAATATAATCAGCTTCTGCAATCCTTTCAGCTTGTTCAGCATTCTCCTTTAACTTTTCAAGGGCCACAGCCTCAATAAGAACCTCTTGATTAGACCTTAGGCCCAGGTTCTCAGCAATCTTTTCCAGAACTTCTGAACTAAGTCCTACTCCTTCTTGTTGTTCCATAATGGCTTCTTTAATGGCTGATGATGTTTCAACTCCCAAATCATCAGGAAGACTTTGCTTTGAAGCCTTAAGCTGCTGTAAAATATCGAGCCCTAAAGCCCGAGTTCTTGATATCAAGGGTTCAACTTGCATAACCTAGTGATTAAGAAAATATTGTGAATCAACATGAAATTAACATGATAGAACTAAGCCAAAAAAATATATATGACCAGCTAGTACATTTTATACAATACCACATGACAATCCAAATCAAGCAAATATACCAGTATGCAGTTCACTTCTAAACTTATTATCACTTCTTGCCTCATCAAGGTTGAGATGAAGGAAACAGCAAGAAGAGTATTGTGAGGCTACCAACATGCATATAATATATCCACGGGCAAGGGTGATGCCATATAGGTAAACTTGATAAAAACAATTAGAATTTGGGTGAACATCAAGTACAAATAAAAGCACTAATTAAGCATGGAGTGAAACAACGTATCAATAATGTTGCGAGACAGAAGAAGAACAAAGAAGATGAAAGAAAGAAAGCTACTAAAGGTGACAGAAGATGAAAAAACACACCAATGCCCATCCAAATAACAGTGTTCCTCTATACAAGATAGCAAAAAGGTTAACCACCTAGCCAGCCCAAGAAACAAAGATGACCGTAGCACAATACAAGCTCAAATCAATGTGTTAGACTAATAACTACATTTTGAATCTATATATAAAAACTATTAATTTAAGATATTATAGCGAGACTTACAAAGTAAAATTTGCTAGATAATGGATGCCAGTTCTGAAAAAGCTCGGTCAAATCATCAACAGCTAGGCCAAGTTCCTTTAATAGCTTACTGAACACTTCGTTAGAATCTAAATCAGAATAAGTAGTGGAATCAATAATTGACTTCAACAACTTAAGCATCTCCTCTGCGTTATGATAATACTTTGATACAGGTTCGGAGCTCATTTTTCCAGAAAATGACAAATTCAAGAATGAGGATATGCCATTGGAGAGCAGCTTTAGCAGAGATATCTCCATAATACCTGCATCAGTATCGAGGAACTAGCATTAGTTGCATGTAGATCTGATATGACAGGGACAACATAGCTCTCAATATTGCATCATATAGGATATAGCATGGGATAGAAGGAAACTATATGACCTGATACGATAAAGAACTAAGGGCCGGTTTTCTTTGTATTTTCATTTTCTATTTTATAGAGGATGTTTAGTCCAAATGAGGGGAGGAGATGAAAGGAAAAGTAGTGTTTTTGTATTATGTTTGTAAGGGGAGAGGAGAGATTCTACAAAACACTTAAAATAAATTTAAGTTGTTTTCACTTGTTTCCAATGTTGTGATACAAATATCAAAAACAAAAAACAGAATGACAACAAGATGATAATTTTGTATTGTAATTGCTCATAAACAAAAATGAAAACAAGAAATGGAAATACAAAGTAAACAGGCCCTAAGCCTTTATATGATCAACAAATAGGTTGGTGTAAGCTACCTGACAGCTTGAAAGCATAACCATTCATTATTGGATTGAATATGAACTAATTATGTAATTAAATGACAACTAATAGAAATGTATACTTTTATTTTAGAAGAGAAAACGATAATTGCAGCAAATGAAGAAAAAAATTCAGTATCAAGCCAATAGAACATTAGTCAAAATAGCCTTCAAGAAAATGGAAAAAGTTCATTTTAAAGGAACTACCAAAGAAAAAGATTGCCCTTGTCATGAACTATCATATTGTAAATTGCAGGTTTAGTCAAATGAACCGTTCAGCTTTATAAATACTGGAGATCATACAAAAATATCAAAATGTTGGTTGTTCCACTGTAAAACATTAATGCATAAAACCATCTGAACAAAATATTTTTAAAAAAATGAAACTCTCAAACTCTTGCAATTATGACAAGCTGAGAGATAAATCAGTCAGATAAAAGCTAAAAACCCAAAATATTCAAGTATGTGTCAATTTCAGTTGTCAGGGTTGGCTAAATCTTTACAGAAATCATGAATCCAGGTACGACGAGGTAGCACTCTAGTAAGCATGTCAAACTAAAAGAAAACTTAAGAAGAAAATTCCACTGAAAAAGAAAACAAAAAGAAAATAAACAAGTAGGGGCTGAAATTCCAGGAGACAGTATTGAACTACGCACATGAAGCAAATAGTTGTTATCATTGAGCAGTAATGGTAATATGGTATCAGTATTCAGTTTATAATATATGATAAATCAAACAATGCTAGCTGAGTCAAGCTAAAAGCATCATAGGCTCAACTAAACTCAAACCAAACGACAATTACTAAAGCTTCTTCCTACTAAGTGAGGTTTATTATATAGATAAAACAACACCTTTGTGTTCAAGTTTTCAGATGGTTTCTCTTGGAGTTTCCCTTGGTCTGTCCTCTATCTAATCATCTTTTCTTTACTGGGAGTCTGGAACATTTATTAATCTTTTCCATACATGTCCAAATCATCTTAGGTAAGATTTCCTCAATAAGTCCTATTCCAATTTTCTCTAATACATTAATTTTTGTTCTTGTCTAAATCATACATCCATGTCATAAAGATTTAACAAAGTTTTACATTGGCTTTCAATTGTATGAGAAAATCCTCACCTTTTACTCAAGCATGGATCTGGATATGTATTAATTGGCAACAAAGTATGAAACAGGAAAACTTAGGCTCAATTCAACTCAATGAAAAAGGAGGAGAAAAAAAAAAGACATGCACAACTCAATTATCCGATCAAGTTACCACCAATGTTAATAAAATCAAACTCAACTGCAGTCAACTACTGATGTTGGCAATCAAAATCATTTACTAACTTAAACACAACCAATAGCACAAGACAATTAAGAATATTACAAAGGAAGCCCCTAAAAGTTCAAAGTTTCAATCAGAAATACATACCACAACACAAAAACAAACCAAGCAAGATCAACAAAGGAACACATGGCTAAACATAAACAAAAAGCTATAAGAAAGAAAGTATTAATCATACACAGAATCAAGTAGCAGAATTAGAAGCTTTACAGAACCACAAACGTTTTTGCTAGCAACAACACTAAAATTACAAACTGAAATACGGTACAAAAGTTAAAACTAAAAAATGAATCAATCAATAAAATTGAGAAAGTAATCAACTACGGATTTTACCAGAAAGTGGGGATTGAAAGGGGAAGTGCTATGATTCTGAGTTGGTAGTAAGAGAAAGGAAAAGAGTTCTTCAAACTTCAACAGCGGAAAAGGGATTGAAATGGGTTGACACCGCCGTCGGAAATTCGGAATGAGAGGAGATCGACGCCGCGGTAGTTTGGTGCTGAAATATTTGTGGAATTTTGGAACTTTAGCATATGCTTTGACTTGTATAAAGCATGAAATTATGTTATGTTTGCAAAATAATACTAGTATTAAAATGAGAAATGTCAAACTAATACTATGTGACATATGTTGACCCAAAATTAAAGTATTTTTAATTATTGTTTACAATTTCTGAAAAAACGACTTAATTACATAAATATAAAAAATGAGATTTATAATATTTTTTTTAAAATATCTAAAGTATTTGATTAGTCAAATAAAACTTTAGTCAATAAAAAGTTCAATAAAAATGAACTTTCTTATAAAATGTCTTTTAGCTTTGAATTTTCTTTCTCTTAAATAGAGTCTAATTTATCAGAGTAATACTAAATATTTCTGCAAATACTTTTACCCACTCAATTTTAACAAGTGTCATTTATTTTTTAAAATAAATATTTAACAAGAGAATTTAGCATTTTTCTATTTATTACCCAGTGTGATGTGAAGCCTTTGAATTCCTTCACACTTTGCCATATTATAAATCAGGTCTTAAATTAGGAAAATATAAAGTCAAAATTATTTGATTTGAATTTGCTCTAAAATTTGACCTGTAATGAGAGTAAATGTAGTTGCAATTTCATTTATTAAATTTCCTAAATAGTAGTCCATATAGATAATTTTTTTAATATAAAATAATGTATGATGATAAACGTTAAAAAAACTTATATTGTAGTACACAAGTTATGATATTATCAAGGTATATTTGTCCCTGGGCCTTAAATGATTTATTGGTCAAATATACATATTGCACAAGGAGTAAAAAAATAGCTGATTTTGTTTTGGTCAACAAAAAACAGAGTTGACTCAAGATGATCTGATGTTTATTTTCTTGTTCGAGAAACTAATATATTTGATAGAAATGGAAGCCCGAAAACTCCTCGGGTACCAGAATTTGGGCCTAAAGGCTAGTAGCCCAATTTAACAACCCCATTTTATTAATCACACCGCTTTTTTTAAAAAAGTGTATTCCGGAGCTTCTAAAAAAATTGCTCCCGAAAAATATAATTTTGAAATACTATTTTCGATTTTGCCAAAAAAAAAATAGTATTTTCGAAATAGAATTCGCAAAAAAGAGGTGGTGGGATTATTAAATTGAGTGTTGTACCTATAAGGGTCTGTTTGGTTCAACGGAAGGGAGGGGAGCGATTTTAATGGAGGGGAGGGAAGGAAAAATAAAAAATTTGAGAGTATGTTTGGTTCAAATGGAGGGGAGGGAAAGTGAGAGAAAATAATGTTTTTGTGTTTAGTTGGAGGGAGGGGAGAGATTTTAAGTAATTTAGGGCTTGCTTGATTTCTCTTTTACTGTTTTCAAAAACAGAAAACTAAAAAACTCGTTTAGTAGTCGAGTTTTCAAAAACAGTTTTCGAGAACCGTTTTTGTTTTTCAGTATTTAAAAACCAAAATATGAAAACATCTAAAACATGTTTTGGTTTTTAGTTTTCAGTTTTCTGAATTTACACACAAATTTTTATTGAAAACTCCTCCCACTTTTTTTAAAAACGGTTTCTGAAAACTATTTTATAATACAATTTTTAAAAACTAAAAACCAAATCTTTTTCAAACAAGCCCTTAATGTGTTAATTTTACCCTCCCCTTCCCTCCAAATCCCCCCACTTTTGGAGGGATTTTAAAATGAACTAAAATCCCTCCTCTTCTCTTCCCTCCCTCCAAAAACCTCCGACCAAACCAAACACAGATTCAAATCACGTGTCCCTAAATCATGTCCCCAATTATGTCCCACAAATAGCATATCGACACGTTATTAAAAGATTCTATTAAGAAATTAAAGATTGAAATTAAAGGAAATATTTTTAATGACGTGGCAATATTTTATTGATAAAACATGATTGGGGACATGATTTGGGGACACATGATTTGAATCCACCAAACACTACCCAAGGCAACTGCTCACTGAAGAAGACACACTTGTTCTTCTCTTTTTTTTTCCAAGTGCTGCAGATTTATTTATTTATGATTTAATTGCAGCTTTGGTACATTAATTTACTAATATTCTAATTTTGGTTCCCTAATTTTTAATTGGGCAATTTTAGTCTCTCAACTTTTTCAATTATGCAATTTTGATTTCACAACTTTTAATTGTGTTATTTTAGTTTCAAACTTTGTCTCCCTTGAACTTTTTTAATTGTGCGATTTTGCTCAATTAATCCATCTTTCGTTAAGAAGTTAACGGTTAACATAGTCAAACCAACAAAATAAATTGTGTAAGAGCACCAAAATTTTGCAATTAAAAAAGTTTCAAACCAAAATTGCGCAAATGAAAACTTATTATATAAGTTTGACGGCATTGACGATTAGCTTTTTAAGGAGAAATAGTCAAAAGAATCAAAATTTGACAATTAAAAAATTTTGGAACCAAAATTGTGTAATTCAAGGTTAGGAGATCAAAGTTGCACAATTAAAAATAAAGAGACTAAAATCACACGATTAACTAAACAAAAATACAATTAAGCCTTTATTTATTTTGGTAATGTTGGTGCAGATTTAATTGTTTTTTTAGAGTTTAAGTTATGCAACTTTAAAAGTTTTTGTTGATTACTTTTGTAACAATTAACATTTTTTAGGTAATACAGGAAATTAAAAAAAAAAAAGAAAAGAAAACTAGAAATCTCTTGAGGAACTAGTTCTAAATTGGTCTGCGAACAAAAGAATATTAATGAGCTGAGACAGTCTACAATCTCAATGAAAATTTTACATTGAAACTAATACTGAAAATTCAACACAAATTAAATAAACAGAGATCAAAATAATCATACATAAAAAATAAACAAAGATAAAAGAAATAATTATATTAAACATAGAAACTACTACAAAACATTTAAATATATTCCACCTAATTAAAGCATATTACTGATTTGGTCTATTTTAATTTTTAACGGCCTTATCTCTTTTTAGCTACCAGTTGTAGTTACGTTGATGATGATTCCATGTGAGGACTCACTATTAATTAATAAATTTTATTTTATTTTATTTTATTTTTATATTAAAATGCAAGTTTTGAGCTGTCCCTGTCAATGAGAAAGAATTCTAATTAATTACTGTGACACAGCTTGATTATTCATTTGTTAATTACTCATATAATAATAATACTATTAGATACATTGATATATCCATGTGAATGCTTTAATAGCTATATATGTACTCTTTGACAAAATAGATCGATTCTATGTTTTAATCACACATAGATCCAAAGACCTATCATTAATATACATGTATCTTGGAATCCTCACAAGCACATAGCAATTTATTTTTTGTAATTTTTTTTTCTATTATAATTGTAAAGAAAGAGTTTCACACTGAAGATTCGAGTAACATGAATAAATTTTTTCTTTAAAAAAATATTTTTTACAGAAATTGAGCTAATATTTTTTTTGAAATATTTTTATACACAACCTCAAATTATATGGACTTAATACACGCTTTTATCGTGTCAAAATTATTTGAATAACTTTTTTAGCATTTTTCAAGTAAGAAGTTGTATGTCAAACCCACATAAATGCGATACCAGTTTGATTTGATTTTTTTATAAATATTGTCAGTTAAAATATGTCATTATTTCCACTAAGTTGCCCAACTAGCTTGAATTGCGTGTTATAAAACTTTATATAATACTCAAATCTTTTATTTTAATGGAAAGTGAAACTCTAACGTACCTCTTTGAAGGGTTGTATGTTTGACATGAAAGACTATATATAAGTTTTGAATATTATTATTAACTATTAAGTGATTTTTTTTTATTATTTATATACAATCTATATATCTAAAATCACTGATACTTTTATAATGTTCCTTAATAAAAACAAATAGACCCTACCTCTTTAATTTGGTCTAAACTACCACAAAGTGAAAACATAAATGAAAGAGGGAAATAAATTAATAATGGAGCATTATTGTATATATGTATAATAATATAATTATGTTGAGTTTCACACGTCAAGGAATCGAATGCTTCAAAGCATAAGAGATTTTATTGGTAAAAATATTGACCTAGATTGCATAATGCATACCTTTACTTCTTACATATAGAACAAATTTATTTATATATAATGCATGAAAACGATTCCAACACTCTTTTATCAACTACTTTTTTTCTTTAATTTGGTGTTTAATAATTTAACAACATATATAGGAGTTTCTCCTAAGTTTGGTTACACATACAAGGCAACTCATTTAATTTGTGCATTTTGAAGCCTTGATATATATATATATATATATATTTGCATCAAATTAAAGAGAACTATGAATAATACAATTTTATATATATCACCGTTGAATATTGATGTAACCTTAACTTGCTCTGGATCACAAATAAACCCTTTTTGGTCATTCAACATTCAAAAACAATTCTTTTGTTGTTTTTATTTTTCATTTAAATAATGGTATCTTTGAATTGATATATAGTTAAAAAAAACTATTCTTTTTAATATGTAAATATCAAAATTTGTCAACAATCTCAACAATTTGTGTTTTTCACATTCACACGAATAGAAATTGCCTATATAGTTATTAGTCAAATATTAATCTTCAGGGACTAATTACATTGCTCTATAATATCATGTTGAGCTTTGTTGGTTTTTGTTTGAGTGTATAGTACTTTTATTTTTATATATATTTATTACAAGGAAAAAACAATAAAACACTAGCCTCTAAGTAAAGCTATACACCAGGCTGGTCACTTAGGAGGACGTGAGTATAGTATTAAAATGTATAATGTAATTAATTCAAATTAATATTAACAATAATATAAATCTCATATAAAAAATTATTATTATTTTAACATATATTAAGTATTTGAGTGTGATTATATGTTAAGCAAAATTTCCATGGACTCATATTAAGTATTCGATCACCAAATTAACAGCTTTTAAAGTCAGTTTGAGGTCAAACTCAATTAAGCCGATGGATGCAAACTAAAAACCAAACATGTTGGTACATTGTTACATATACTCAAAAGTACTTTTCCCAATCCAAATTGAAGTGGTATTTGCATTTCATTTATTTATTCAATGAAAATTTAACAAGAAAAAACATGCAACTTTTTTAATTTGTTATATTTATACCTAGGGCTGAGAAGTATATATGTAAAAAACAGAAGTGGACTTTCATTTCATCTCTGATGTCAAGAATGAATGAGATTCATGAATGTAGTATATTAATAAGAGAAATTAGAAATGGAATTAAATAAAAGTTAGATCTATACAAGAAATTCACATGGGAACAGAAACTGTTGTATCACGGAAACCCTACCTTGTCTCCCTCTCTTAACATCTTTACTTAAATGTTTTAAAGAAGAAAAAAATAAAGAATTTAAGTACCAAATAATAAAAATTGTTGGTCTCTAATTAAAAACATAACATCGTTAGTCATTTCGATAATTAATCTAATCACTAACATTTAGCGACCAAATAAATAATTTTAACGTAACAATTAATTTTGTTAGTCGCTGAACGAAATATTTTCATTACATATCCATTAAATGTTCATGTGGCACATATTTCATCATGGCAATTACTAAGCCTTCAGTGAAATGGAAATTACTATATTCCTTCCACGTGCAATCCCCAATTTTACGTTTCATAAGTATGAGTACTTCATCTCTTCATGTGATCTTCAGTGCTATTTATATAATAATCAAATCATAGTTATGCGTTTCTCATAACTATTCTTCTCTCTTCTTTACTAATACCTACATTTTCCACCAGTTGACTTCTTTTCTCTACTTTTCTTTCCTTTTTTTTATTTTAATCTTCAAGTGTTACTTATTACATGTATATTCTCGCCCTATTAATACGTTGAAGAATAATTTTTTTGTTGAAAAAAAAAATCTTACATTGCTTAAGATAAGAGTTTTGAAAGCTTTAGGCAACTCACTTTTTGAGAGCTAAACTTTTGAGGAGAGTTAAGCTACTGTCATTTTTAAGAGATTCTTACACTCAAATGCATTATTCTTAAAAATAAAGACAGATGAAGCATAAATAGAAATTATATAAAAACAAAATCATAATAATGTTACACATATAATTAAAAGTATTAGAAAATCCCACAAGCTCTCTCAACAGCAATTGAAAAGAAGGAGAGAAAAAGAAATAAAAGCAGATAATGTCAAGTGATACATTCTACATTCCTCCTCTGTTGAGAAAGCATGATTTTGATTTCCTACATCAAATGAATAACAATAATAATATATAGGAAACAATTAAAAGGTCCTAATATAATATAATTAAACAAAGTAAGGGACATTTTGAGTACTGGAATTAATGGATCCATGGCTGATTGTGGTTTTAGTGGAAGAAGAAGAAAAGGAAGAAATGATGACAGAAGCAGAAGGCAATGGTTTTGAAATTAGAGGAACTGCAGAAGGAGGAGGAGGAGTTTGAGAATGAGAGAGACCTTGATTATTGATAATTGATGCTTGATCATTAGCAGAAGCAGAAGAAGAAGAAGAAACATTATTAATATTAGCAGCAACAGCATGATGATGATGATGATGAGAAGTAGCTGAAATTAGAGATGCTGCAGCTTCTCTGTATTTGTATTTTAGAATCTCAGACCTCACTGCACTTAATTCTTCTTGTAATGATTGAACTTGTTGTTGCAGAGCTGATATTGCACCCATGCATCCATAAACAGGATCTCTTAATCTTAAGTTTGCTTCATACACCAAACTATTTGCTGCATCTGCTCTTTGTCCCTCAGGTACCTCCTGCATAGAGAATCAAAATTTCAAAACAACTCAATTTCTAATTAATTCATTATAAATTATTTCAGGGGGAAAGGAATTCAATCAAAGTCTTTTAAATTACATTCAGTTTCGCGACATCACGTTGTAATATTATGATTTTGAAACTCACCAAAACTACATCAAATATATGATTGCCGCATTCTTTTTTGATAAGCAAAAAAAATATTATTAAAGGGAACACAAAAGAGGTGTTCCAATAAAGGTCTACCATTGCTGCATTCAACAATATCAGATGTGACTTCAACCATAATTTGAAGCCTTGAGTACTCCAATCAAGGTTTTAAATTGTTGTATGATATTGTGATTTGCAACTGCCAAATTCAACCACATGTGACATGACACAATCGTGATCATAACTACAGTTTGTAACCTTTAATTAATACTCTAATCAAAGTTTTAAATTGCAGCATAATTCATGACATCATATTACAGTATCATGGTTTTAACGGTCACTGAAACTCCATTAGATCCATGATTTTTGTCTGTGACAAGCGCATTCGACCACATCTTAAGGGATGTGACTGTGGTTGAAGAAATGTGAAAAATGAAATAGTAAATTAATTTAATTTGATGTGAGAGGTAGGTAGGTACAAACCATTAGCATCTTGGAGACATTGCTTGCACCAAAGACTTTATGAACAGCTGCAAATTTTTGAGGCTCATGAGGTGAGAAATAAGGAGAGAATGGACATTCTTCAGCACATCTTCTTCTCAAAAGCTTGCATGCAGCACAAGGAGTTACTGTGTTCAAGGTTGTCCCACAAACTGGACCATAAAAATTCTTCCTTCCCATTTGTGAAGATACTACTGCTATTTCTCCCTCTGTTCTCACCTTTTCTGTCTCATCTAATCTTTCTTTTTGAAAAACACAAAAAACAAATGTTACCCACAAATAACCTTAATGAGTCTACAATAGTACAATTAATGTATTTTTTTTATACATATTTGGTTGGTTCCCTGATACCATAAGAGCAGAGACCAAGAACAGTGTGAAAAAATTTATGATTTTTCAGTTCATCAATAAATCTGTTTCCTTTATGAAAAAATAAAAAAGAGAGAGAGAGAAAAAAAAAAAGCTTATCTGATAATGATTTACCTGTTTCTGGATGTCCAAACATGATTGTTGATTGTCTTGATCTGAATGGTGTTTTGATAGGGAGAAAGGGTTTGTTTCAGACAGAGACACAAAATTAAGTGAGAAAAAAAAAAGGGAAGCAAGTGCTTAAAAGGCAAGGTAATTAGGAAAAGTAGGTCAATGAATTTGATAAGAAAGAAAACTAAATAAAAGATGGAACTATTATTAAAAAAGAATTTTGTAGATCATATAGATTTTTGTGTTTTAGAAATGCATGTTTAATTACAAGAAGCATTGGAGGAAGAGAGAAAATGTATAAAAAACAAAAGGGTTAGGTTGCATTAAGCTTTGAATAATGTTTTGTTGATAATCAAAAAGTTTATACCTCTAATTTTTAGAGTGTCAAAAAATCAGCACTCTAAACAGTCACAAAAAGAAAGAGAGTGAGAGAGATCTCTTTGTCAATAGATTGCACACGTGTTGATTCATGTGGAAATTAAAAGTGGGAATTGACTTTAGAAAACAAACAAAAAGGAACATCAATGTCATACTATTTTTTTTTCTAGTTAAATAATTTCCTAATGACAGTAGGTAATAAAATTATAAATTTAATCGTACGTTTATATTATTCTGTCTTTTTGGGAATAAAAGAAATTATATTTTTTAATATATTTTTATTATATTTATTTTCTTAAATAATATCCTTAAAATATTAAATATTATTTATCTTTTTTTTAAAATATATTTTTAGACTTTACACTTTACATTTATTTATATTTTAATCATGTACATTCTTTAGGAAGTAGAGTTTATTAGGGTGACTTTTACTTTGTTTAACAGTATATATAATATATAAATAAATAAAAGAGGGATCAATTCACACCGGTGTAAGTTGACGTTAACTCTTACACCGCGAATAACTCTTTAATCAATGATCTTCTTACAAAATCAATCGATAGATTAAAAGTTCTTAGTATATAAATCAACTATGCAAAAATTCTTACAACTATGCAAAAATTCTTACAATTTGAAAAATTGTAGGTATGCAATCTTACGAAAGAAATTTACTTATATTTTAAATAATGTATTAAACGTTCAAACAAAATATTTTAATAACGTATCAAATACTTTTCAAATTTTGTAAATTTTTACAGAGTTGATTTACATCATGTAAACTTTCAATTGATCAATTAAATCAGCAAAATTTGTTTTGTATAAAACGTTGTGCGCGATATCATTTACTAACTTTGATACATTAGTGTCATTTGTATCCAACTATAATTTTTTCTATATATATACTGTTAGAATTTAAATATGCCTCTGCTTTCATTGGATGTCTTGTATTTGTGAAGTAAGAGGGATCAATTAGATTAGAGGATTGTAATTCTTAACAATATTTTCTTTGGACATAATTTTCTCCCTTTTTTGGGAACAAGTTTATAATTGAGGAGCAGAGAAAAAAATATGCAAGATAATTTCAGACAATATATGAATGATGGTGAACTATACAATCAATGGCGTATTATTGCACGGATTCAACATCATTTCACCTACGTCTCACGTGCAACTTTTACAGAAAACACACCAAAGATGAAAAAAAGAGAATCAAATAAGAACACAATATAAATGTTTGATATCCATTTTTTTATATAAAACTACTAGTAGGTTACCCGTGCAGTCGCAAGTAGGAATAGCAACGAGAATGGGTGAGTATTAGTCCCTCACTATTTGTTTCCGAGAATTTGCGAGTATCCATCGGATATTCCGAGTATTTGAATGCATTTAAAATGTTAAAAAAAACCCTTAAAAATATGAAAAATAATGTTTAAAAACCATTAAAAACCATGACAGAGATAATCAAGGTCATGTGCACATACACCATGCGAGCGCCCGAAGATTTAGAAGAAATTTAATTAACTTCATGTGCATTTCGCATCCAGCAGGTTAGTCGGATGATTGAGGAGTACTGCTTTGAGTAACGAAGATGAGACCTTTAACGGTGTTGAAAACAATGTATATGTACAGTTTGGAAACAAGTTAACAAGGTCATCATGTAACAATTTCCCAGGAAATTCTAAGATTGTTGGCTTTAAAAGATTGAGTAAATTTTCCATGCAAACTAATGAAGGAAACATGAAGTACAAAAGTAAAATTTTTATTCTACATATTGAGAATATATTCAACATTTTTAGGGAAAAATTCAGAGAATTGCTGAAAGTCACCAATAAAACTAAAATGATAATAATTGTGTTACAGAGATTACACATTCCTTCTTTGTTGTTTCAGTCATCCTCCCCTTCAACACGGTTAGCCCAAGGATAAGACCGGTCAAGCTCTTGTTTTAGGTCTCCAAAAAATGTATAAAATATTAAATAATACAAAATTATTATTCTTTTTAAGAAAATATTTCTTTCTCCTAAATAAAATGCATATGGTATTTATTTAATAATGTTAATAATTTTAAAAAATATTTATTATTATTATTAATTTAAAAAAATCCATTATAATAATTCGCTTTAGGCCTCAAAATTGATTGAACCGACCCTACCCTTCAAATATCCAAAGCTAGGTTGGGAAATTAGAGTTCAGATTTAGATTGCAACAGAAGTTCAAGCAAGAAGGACAAACAAACCCAAACTATTCAAACTGACCTTTTGGATTTGTTTTGCTTTTCTATTTTCGGTTTCTGTTTCTTGTTTTTTGAATTTTGTAAAGGAAAATGCTGGGAAAAAAACTGTTTCTAATTATTTTCAATTTTTCCTATACAAATTTTAAAAAATGAGAAACAAAATAAAAATAGAAACAAAACAGGTGCTATGCTGTTAGGTGGAAGCAGACAAGCAGTAGATGTTAGCCATTTAGACCATCCTCTTACACATGTTTTAATCCTTTGGGCCTAAAGCATGAAGAATGCGCAAGCCTGGTTTGCATTAAAAATTTGTGATAGAATTATATTTTATCCACGTTATTAAACTTTTATAGAACTTAATTGTTCTAATTGTTTTTGATACTAATTCTTACTACCTTCAATTAAATATATTTTCATGAAGTGAATTTAATTGAGTTTTTATACTTATTTGGATTTAATTTGAATATTATAGGTAATAATTGGCATTGAGAGCATTTACAATTAGAGCTAGTTTGGGCTTGAAGCAAAAAATTAGAACAATTAGGTTTTCTAAATAGGGCCGCCCAAATAAGCCCAAAAAAAAATTTGGCTCGTGCCTTTAAAAATTGTAAAAAACTGAAATCCGGGCTTTTTGGCCCGGCCAATAAAAGCTTATAAAAGAAATGGGCTAGTCCGGCCCGGTTAAAAACAGATTTATAAATGTATAATTTTACATACTATATTCAAAAAAGAATTTTTAATAGGTTCTTTTAAAAAATATATAATTATAGTCGATTTTTTACTAAATGCACTACTTGCCTTGTCTTACAAGAAAACAATAACACAATTTAGTAAAAAAAAACCCAATAAAACACATAAATATTTTTTTATTAAAAAACTGTTTTTCTTTTTTCAAAAAAATGTATAACCGGCCGACCTGATAAAGCCCGGAGCCCGCATAAAACCGGGCTCGAGCTTGCTAATTTTCACAAAAAAAAATATAATCGGGTTTTTGAGTCCAGCCCGAGCCCGGCCGAGTAACCTTTATTACCAGCTAGAATCAAACCATACAATTTTTCAATACTTTTTTCTATTTTTTTAAGAATATTTTATTAAAAATATTTTCATTTAATTGTTTTTTCTATTAAAATTATAAAAAAGTGTATTTTTAAATTTAATTCATTTTTATTTTTTAGTGTTTATATTTTAATTTTTAACAAAAAAATTATATTAAAAAATGAAAAAAGTAAAAACAAACTCAATTCAGGCATCCAACTCAATCCAACTTCACTTTATTTGGATTGGATTTGATTTGATAATATTTGACAATAAAAATTATACTCAAACCCGATTTAGTACAACCTAAATTTAATAATTAAATCTCTCGGTGTGATGTAATGGTAGTTCATGTCGTTTTTTAATTACAAATGTGAAGTGTTCGATTATCTAATGATGAGAACTGAATGATATTTTATGACCTTTCAATAATCATTTTATGCCAACTCAATTTTAAAAAACTGTTAATTATATACTCTAAAAAGAGAAGAAAAAAAAAACACTACATGCCTCACACTAATCTGCTCTCTACCGATAATCTTGAATCCAAATAGAACCAATTTAATTATTGGGTGTTCTTTTGTGGGGAAATGACAAACTCTATATAGGAGTATGTTACTATGATATGGACTAAATGGCTTAATAATAAAAGTATGTGGATCTTACTGAAAAAATATTTGTAACATTAATCTAATGTTATATTATCTTAAAAATTATTTTTTAATAATATATTCTAACAAAAATTAATTATATTATAATTAATTATATTATAATAATAATTAATTATACTTATAATTAATTGTCAAAATAATCTAGTTTTCATGGGTTAGCGGCTTAGCCTCTTCTGAAAAGCCGCAGACAACAAAAACAATTTGAAGAGAAGACAAATGAGATCACAAAATTAAAGAAGAGAAGGAATCAATTTTTGGAATAGAAAGTTAAAGATATGATGCACATTGTTCCACTTCAAGAATCATCACTTTCGACACATACAATCTTTCCAATTACTAGTTATTCAAAATTTAAATAACCACAGGCAAAAAAAAAAAAAGAAAAAAAAAACCTTCTACATATCACAGAAAATCTCCAAGCAACACCTTCTTGAACATGGAAGAATAGCATCCACGTGACCTGCCATTGCCAAAGCACAAACTTGAACCACTCACATCATATAGATCTTCCTCTTCATCGCGCTTCCTCGAGTATATCATCGGAGACGACGGCACCGAATTCGACATCCGCCGTGGCGATGACACTGACAAAGACGACGATGAAGAAGAAGAAGAATTACATGACACAAAAATTTCATCAGGTTGAGGATCAACAACACAATTACCTTTTCTTGCACCGCGTTTGGCGAATATACCTTGCAAAAAACTAGATTTGGCAGAGTTCTTATTATTTTTGGCTTTGATTGAAGATTTTTTGGAAGCATTTTGGTATAAGTAAGATGGAGGTGGAGTTAGAGGAGGTAGAGAATTTTCTCTGAATCGAACCTTAGGAGTTCCTGGTTGAGATTCCCAAACAAACGGAACTGAAACAGATTCACATCCATGATATGCTTCGTTTGAGATATTTGATAATTCTCTTGTTAGCATCTCCTTCCTCTGTTTTTGTCTCTGTACCACGACATGAGAAGAAGGCTTTGACATTCTTAAGATTCAGCCTTTGTCACTTCGATTCGTATATGTGTATATTTGTAACAGACGAGGAAGCGTATAATGAGACATGTTCAAAGGGTTTTGGTGATATAGTGAAGAGTAGTTTAGGGCTTTTTTTTTTTAAGCTTAATTAAAAAATTAAGATGGGAATCTGTAACATGAGATTGGGAATTGGTAGTGGGTGCCTTGGGTTTATTTTAAGTGGTTTCCACATTCTCGTGGTGTTTGTGATCGTTGAATTAGAAAAATTGTAAGTCAACTATATAACACTTGTGGCTGATTATTTAATATAGTATTAAATGTTTATTAATTATTAATTCACATCAACAAAATGATGTAGTAAGTAGTTCCTATAACCCAGTCAAATCTTTTTGTTTATTGTTTAGAATAATAAAAAGTTAAGGAATGAGCAAAGGATGAAGTGAAATGCAAGATTCAAATCAAAAACAGTAGCATTAAGAAAATATACTATAATAAAATTAATAATCTCATTTACATTTACATACATACACTAAATTTATGCTACGGCCTCAACTTGGTTGATTACCATTCTCTTCCCGCTGTTAATGTCGTGTGAAAATTAACATATTATTGATTAAAATATTTTGCATCAATTTGCCTTTTTTTTCTCCTGAATTTATAGTTGATTGATAGTATATATAAATAAGGAATGTATTTGAGTTCTTCTAAACTCTTACAAGTATATAGAAACTATAGTCTATCTATTGACTGGTTAAAACATGGCTACATCAGCAGCAAACAGGGTATGTCATGAGCTTCAATCTACAATTTTAGGTGTATATATGTCTGTTTAAGATTTTTTACCCTTAAAATTAATTTTAGTTACAATAATTTTAAATTTTAATATAAATTTTTTGGTAACAAAATTTTAATACAGTGTAGTTCTCTTTTCTGGGATTAGGCCCCTTTCTAATACAAAAAAAAATTTTAATATAAATTTAATGGTAATTGAAAACTTTTGTTTCATCTAAAATCAATTCCACTTACAATAAAGGTTAAGACAAAGGAATCGTTAAGCAACAAAACCCAATATACTTGGTAAATAGTTGAGTTTTTTAAATGTGATGACCGGGGTTTGAACCCACTTCGATGATCTCTACCACTCATAAGTCAAACGTATGTTAGATTAAAAAAATCATTCTTCTCATTTTAATCATATATAAATCATTTTTTATTTTTATTATAATCAATTAAAAAATAATAAATTCTCTGCCCACCTTTAAAATCTATTATTTTAAGTAGAAAATTAGTGACAGTGAGTCACATATTTCGTTCCAGGACCAAATTGATATTTACTGTATATAAAAATTGTTTATATACCTGTTATTTATTGAAATACAAGTATCTTCTTTAATGATCCTTACATGTTAAGGGCATTGTCAATACAAGCAATGGAAAACATGGCCATATGGTGATACCAATCTGTAATTAATGAGTGAATGGAAAATGAAGATGGGCACGTGCTGCTCCCCTTGAAGCACGTGCCTTGTCAGGTCTTCTCTGTTTATTTTATTTTAATTTTTCTTGTCAACTTGGATCCATTCCAAAGGAATTTTTATATTATTTTGTTATATCACATTTTCTAATGACAAATTTAATAGTTTAGCACTAAGGGGGAATAATCAATTCATAATTAAAGACCAAAGAAAGTTCTCACTCTCTAAGAAAACAGAGTCAACAAAAAATGTTACCCACTCCCAAATGGCAGTTACCCCCAACAAACAGAGCATCTGTTAGGAAATCTCAATCACTATTAGTACCAATTTATGTATTTTAATGGAATAATAACAATTTTATGAGTTGAAAAAACCACAAGCATACAAAACAAAAAGACACAATTTGAAACATGAATAAGGACTTTCTAACTGCATTGTAATAACTTATATCAGACTCTGAAAATTGAGATCAAACCAAACAAAAAAAAAGATCCAGAAGCGATTATTTTAGTGAAACTTATGAATTGAAAGTCTCTTTCCCAAGGAAATCTGGCAACAGATTTTTCTTTTATTTTCTGATGTAACAAGAGATCCAATTGATTAAAGTGGACATGATTCTTTGTTCTTCTAGATTATCAGAAAAGTTTAACAAGCAAAGTGTTCTTAAATGTTGTATAAGTTATGGACTACTGACCAAGGAAAAATATTAGGATCAACATAAAATTTCCCAACGCTTTCCTCCTCTACAAACAATTCATTAGTCATTTCATGCCGATTAATTTAGATTTTAGTAGAATAAGATGTAAAAAACACATAAATTAAAGTAAATATTAATGGTTAAGATTATTAATGCATAAAAATCTGATCATTTAATATAAATAAATATTTTTAATTATGATCAAAAGTGATTTTAACGAAAACAAGATATTACAGATCAAACCACCATGTGTAAGTGTAACCATTAACTAATCAGAATCCCAAATTCACTTATGTGTCTGTCTTGCTAAGGTTTGAGAGTCAGTTTATGAAAAAAGTCCAAAAGAATCATCAAGCTTTGGATTGAAATTTGATTTGATTTGATTTAATCAAAACTCATTGAGCTCCCTGATAATTTCAAGTTGGTTCTGTTTTTTTTTTGGGGGTCATTAATTAAGTTATCTAATTGTTAATTGATTAATTAATTAATATTTGTTACAAGAAATTCATTTCATTAAAGAAAAGTAGATCTGAGAGATATATGAAAATGATAGTACAAGCTAACAACCTTAGATCTTATAGAATTTTGTGGCGGAAATGGGTTCACGGTAGCCTGAAGCTATGTATGCAATGACTCACTAAAGTAATTCTTTTTTAAAAATATATAATTACACAACTATTATTTATGTTTTACAACCTATAACTAATTATAAAAAAATTTTAAAAAAATTATGCAAATATCATTGCCCTTCTTCTTATTGGTAAAGACAACAACAGTAGTTCGTGGTGGTTTGTGGTCACATAGAAAACTTCCTTGGATCCTTATGAAGTTATGCAAGTTATGTTAGTATTTTATTTTATTTTTATCACGTGGCTATATACCTATCATCAGTAGTGTTTTTCTGTCTAGCTTTTTTAGTGTGTGTTTGGATTGGCGTCGGATCACGTCAAATCACGTTAAGATAGATCAGTGGTTGAGATAAATTTGGCACATAAGCCGAGACAGATTCAATGAACATAACAAAAAGTAGCGTTGAAGTGGATCCACGTTAACGTGAATCCACTTCTATCCAAATAGGCACTTAGCCTTATGTGATAAGTAATGTTTTCTCAATGTTTAGTTTGTTGGTGAGTTATAAGGTGGTCCCTTTGATTTAGGAATTATCGTGGTTTTCACTCTCATTTTAACATTAAATAATGTAAATTCCATCAATTTAACCGTTGGATTGACAGTTCATACAATATAGATTAACCATATAAAAATTTAGCTTATTAAAAACTGTTTGATATTTCATCGGACTGATTCTTTTTTGACTATATATACTTAAAATATTTGCGTTTAGATTACATACTTACAAATTTTTAAAAATTTTAAAATTTTACACAATTAATTTGTAATATTTAAACTTTCAACCCAATGGTTAAATTAATTAAAAAAATTCTTAAAATCAGAGAGGACCAAGGTGGTCTCTAAATCAAAGAGACCACCTTTTAACTCACATAATTTGTTTATCTGTAAGAATATTGATGCAGTGGTAGAAACACAATTTGTTCTAGCAAGAGGAAGTGAGTTTAAGTCCCAAAAAAATCACTAATTGATAGCACAAATTACTTTACACTTGAGAAATTAATCTTTTACATTGGTAATAGAATAGGAAAGACCTAAAAAAAGGGTGGATGAGATTAGCATCATCCTTATTGGGAGTCACACCATCTTTTTTAGTATATAAATTTATGATTCTTACATATAAAAAGGATTGTGTCATTCCCAATAAAGATAGTGCTTATCCCATCCTCCAAAACAAATATCAAATTGGGCGTTGAGGCCCAATGCACTCCAAAACACATCAGACTTTGCTAATGAACTGTACCATTGATTAGAAGAATGGGAGAATGGGAAAATAATGTAAATGTTAGTCAAAATGGTGCTTGATTCCCATTTGAAAAATATTTTCAGAGTCTTAGGTTACCACACAAAACAAATCTTCTCAATTACTACATGAAAATCACATTCGCGAATAAACTAGTCACCAGCACTCTAATCTCAATTATTATACACAAAAATCAAATCACTAACAGAAACATTTTGACTAGGTTCTACATTGGGCTCAACATAATTATAAGTGGCTGTCCAAAATGACACTTATTTTTTAAGTTTTTTTTTTAGATTGGGCCAGAAACTTGAATCTTGAAAAAAAATAAAAAAAGAGATTGAGACAAGGAATGAGTGTTAAAATTAACACTATTTTTACACATTTGTTTTCTCTAGTTCACCAATTTGGATCCGAAAATAATTTTTAAAATGGTGATCCGAAAATAGATATGGACATATGGTGCCCATTTTCTATTTACGTGATATGAATCCCAGCAAGAAATTAAAAAATATAGGATAAAAAAAAGTAAAAAATACATGATGATTTTATAATGAGGACCACAGGGAATAATTAATTACACGTCAATAATTTGTCTTTAATTTAGAATGGTCTTATTCTAATAGTCCGAGTGGTCCAAAATTAACACCACTTCCTGTTTTTGTGTTTAGTCACACATATTCTATAGTAGGCGATTCTTCCTGAACAACAACATTTATGTATAATACGTAGTTGAATATGTTTTTCTAGTGATGATTTTCTTTTCCAATTTACAAAATTCAAATCCAAAATCTTTTTCTGTATTAAAAAATTCCAAATATGTAAGGAAAATCAAGTGTATATATCAACCTTCTGGGATGGGCAACTATAAACTATAGTGCCTGTATAGGTAATAATATTGAATTGCGTTTATTCAACTTTTACTATTAGAAAAAGGAATATTTTGGAGAAATAAGAGTCATATTTACGTTGTATTCTAAAAGTACTTATTGGGGATTGAAATGTATGTTTCATAATTTTTTTAACCAAATTAATCAATTATGATTAATTTTTATTTATTTTTTAACTAAAAATAAATATTTATAAATTAACTTACAAGAATTTATATTGTTAAAATTCTGGAAAATATGTTACTTCTGTTTGACTACAAACAGATGGTCTAGATAACCCAAAACGACATTATTTATGGTGATCGGGTGCGACAATTTACCGTGATGAGAGGTCGCTAAAGAGAGGAAAATAAATAAACCACGTACATTCTCAAAAGCAATGACTTTTATTTGATATGATTGATATTTATTTGTCAATAGTTTAGAGAGCATTTAAAAAATTGATTTTAAGACAAATCTAGAATCTACAATTTTATAAAACTATCAATCTCTTTTATATACAACAATAACCAATCAGAGCCGGATCTAATACATTTTGGGGCCTTAGGCGAAATTCGCGACAAAAACCTATTTATATATCACTTTTTATTTTATGTCTTTAATATTTTTAAGATGCAAAATTATTTGCGAAGAATTTATAATCAATCAAATCTCAATAGATAATATGACTAATTCATTTATATACCTTGTAAAACATATAGTTAATCTCAAATATAATTTAATCAAATAAATGTTATTTTAGGGTTATCAATGTATTACTTTGTAAATTATGCATTTAGAAAAGAATCTAATATTTTTATATAATTCAATATTTAAATATAATATTAATTTTTCTTATTCAATACTTTTTTTAATGAAGTATTATTGTGTTGATAAAAATTATTTAAACATGTTATAATATATCATATTAATAAAATATTTTTCAATAATTAACACTTAATAATAATATCAAATAAAAATATTTTTAGGGCCTTATCAAATACGAGGCTCTAAACGATTGTTTTTCTTGCTTAAAACATGATCCAACTCTGTAACCAATTACAATTAAGCAGGCCTATTGACGAGTATGTGCAAGCTGTTCTTGCACACAGGATCTCCAATTAATAGGGGCCTAAAAAAACATTATATTACTTGATAAATTTAGTTTAGAATCACAAGAACAACTTTTAGATCTATGTATTAATAAATAGACAAATGATATTTAGTGCCCTAATGACACTATTTAACAACACAAATGTAGTAAAAAGATATTGGAATGTGTAGTTTTCTTGTATTCTCGAGAGACGGAACAATGTGCTCTTGTGATTATTTTTCTACTTCTAGTAGTCTTAACTAGTGCCTTTAGAGCACTAAATATTAAGACCCTATAAATATTAGTAGATTTATGATTCAAATGCAACTTTTTTTTTTTGTTGTATTTAATTTCGCTTTTATAATTATTTATAGAAGTAAAAAAAAATTATCTATCATATATCTAGAGGGCTTCTTTTTTATTATTGCACAATACTTTCAAAATTTATTCAAATTCATGTAACGGCATGCAATAAAGTCACATTTGTTACCCAGAATACAAGTAGTAGATACCACAAAAAAAACTTTACTTACAATTATCAATTTAACACATTCGTTTATGAATTATGATAGTAATAAGTGGTGAAGATCACAGCAGAGTGCGTGCGAGGGCAGCGAGGCAATGTGGCGGGGTCGATTTTTTTTTTTTTTTGAGTGGGACAACGTTTTTCGCACCACATGCTTAAAAAGAAATATCCTGCCACGTGGCAAGACGATAAACGCCATTCCCGATCATTAGCATGCGTTGGGACCTTCTCGATACTAGGCATTGGTGGGTTTACACGTGTGTGGCTATAATTCATTTATCTTTTTGGTGGCGATAGAAATAGCCTAACATACTCGTAAGTAACATCTCATCTTCGAATGATTAAAGCGATAAATAAATATTAATAAACTCTAAAAAAGAACCAGCAACGATTGATGGCCCTAATAAAGTAATATAAATTAATTAATTAATTAACTAACCAAATCATTTACTACATCTCACAACTCTCGCCTATTTCTCTGCCTTCTTGCGTCTCTGTCTACTTCGGTGTCTACTTGTGCTCTGTCTCAGTTCTGAAGGTATGATGTGGTCCATTATTCTACGTTTTGATGTTTTCATTCTGTATAAGTATCTGTTTATGTTTCTGGCTGTTTCATTCTCATTTTCTGATCATTTCTGCACATAAATTCGTCTACCTACTGAATAGTGACTAGTGAAATTCCTGCAGACAATTATGGAGTTTATGTGTACCGATTCTAAGATTTTTGAACCCTAGTATTGTCAATCTTCGCACGTGTCGGTGAGTTGAATTTCAAATCAAGTTGTATGTATCGTAAATTCAAAATATATCCGGAATTGCTGTTCATTTGTTATGCTGTCAATTTTCATTTAGAATTATCGATGATCATGTAGAATGATATTTTTAGGAGGAATGTGGTTACTTCTTCGAGTTCTAACATGATGTTTTTTAAAATTTTGTTATCTAGCTTCTTTACAACGATTATTTGTGATTTTAGCTGGTGATCCTGATATATAATCAAGTAAAAAGTAGTCTTTTGAATCAATTACTGAAATGAGTATGTTTCTTTGTTTTTCAGACAGTCTCTAGACCCTTGAGGAAAATCATCCTCCAAAAGTTCGTCATTTGTGCTTGACATAGACACCGAAGGGGATGCCGAAAGATGTGCGGTGTCTCAGAGATTCATAAGGTTATGTCCTTGCTATTATTGCCATGCTTAACGCTCGATAAGAGTGTAAAGCAAATCTCTAGGTCTCTCATTCACTACTCCTTGATGCTCAATTGGCACACAAGATTTTTTGATGTGCCTGTTTTGTTAGTACATGATCTCCTTGAAGACGGTTGAATCAGTCTTTCGCCATCTTATAATCTTTATAATTGTACATCATATAGAAATTATAACTGGTTGAGGAATTGGTGTTTTGTTGCATCCTACCTTAATGTCTCCTATGGATAAAACATCGAATGTTTTGGTGCAAAGATATGAATTAGGAAGATTACTAGGCCAAGGAACTTTTGGAAAGGTTTACTATGGACGGAGTACAGTAACCAACCAAAGTGTGGCTGTTAAAGTGATGGACAAGGATAAGGTTATGAAAACTGGACAAGCAGAACATATTAAAAGGGAAATATCTGTTATGAGATTAGCCAAACATCCAAACATTATACACCTTTTTGAAGTCATGGCCACCAAGAGTAAGATTTACTTTGTTATGGAATATGCAAAAGGGGGTGAGCTATTCAAGAAAGTGGCCAAAGGAAAGCTTAAGGAAGAACTTGCACACAAGTATTTCAAGCAGTTAATTAATGCAGTGGATTTTTGTCACAGTAGAGGAGTTTACCATAGAGATATAAAGCCTGAGAATATTCTGTTGGATGAAAATGAGAACCTTAAGGTCTCGGATTTCGGGTTAAGTGCCTTGGCTCATTCAAAACGGCAGGACGGTTTGCTTCATACAACTTGTGGAACACCTGCCTATGTTGCTCCTGAAGTCATCAAAAGGAAAGGATACGATGGCGCGAAAGCGGATATTTGGTCTTGTGGGGTGGTTCTGTTTGTCTTGCTGGCAGGTTATGTGCCTTTTCATGACTCAAATTTGATTGAGTTGTATAGGAAGATAAGCAAAGCAGAGTTCACATGTCCTAATTGGTTCTCGCGAAGAGTCCGGAGAATCTTGTGCAAGATGTTGGATCCAAATCCGGATACTAGGATTTCCATGGATAAGATTAAGCAATGTTCTTGGTATAGGAAGGGACCAAATGGTGCACACAGAAAACATGAAGGGGAAAACATATCTCACCCTCCCGCAGTTACGAATCATTCAGAACAAAATGATGAAAGTGATGGTGTAGCAGCAGAAGCAAGGCAAGAGTCAATTGTACCTATATGTATAAATGCCTTTGATATAATCTCCCTTTCCCCTGGTTTCAATCTATGTGGATTCTTTGAGGACAGTTTTCAAAAAAGGGAAGCAAGATTCACTTCAAGACAACCTGCATCGGTCATTATATCTAGACTGGAAGAAATCACGAAGCGTCTAAAGCTGAAAATAAAGAAAAAAGCTGCAGGTTTGTTGAAACTAGAGAGCTTTGATGAAGGTAAGAAGGGGATTTTATCCATTGATGCAGAGATCTTTGAGGTTACTCCAGTTCTCCACTTGGTGGAGGTGAAAAAGTCAAATGGAGATACATTGGAATATCAGAAAATATTGAAAGAGGACATAAGGCCTGCTCTTCAAGACATTGTTTGGGTTTGGCAAGGTGACCAGCAAGAGCAATCGCAACTGTCAGATCAAAAGTAGAGGATGCACCAGAAGCAGCAACAACAATCAGAGACGTGAGTTTAGCAGATTCTCGAATTTCGATATCTGGAGCTTAGTATTTGTTGGTGCATTTCATCTGATGCCCAATTTTGTTTTTTATGTGATGTTGCTTTTGCATATCTATGCCACCCATGGCCATATTATTGTAACTATTATTGTGTCTGATATACTTACTGTTTGCGGATGTTTAGTTCGAATACTTACGTATACTTTTATGATAATCAATCTAATATTCTCCATTATTGGACCTAAATCCCATTGCTATGCTGTCAAAATTTCATCCTGTCTGCTTTTTTTCCTATTGAATATAAATCTGACGGTTAGCAAGCTGAAATCATTTTTATTAAGTGTTCCACCTAGTTGATGAGAATATCACATTCCTCTTCTTGAGACCAATCCACCAGTAAAAACCTTTTTCCGCAAGAATTAATAAGAAACTAACCAGTCTCCTAGGGAGAAAAACTCATTGAATTTACAACTTCACAGAAAACAAGTAATAAGTAATCAAGAGCATAAATTTCTATACCACATTTTAAGAGAGTGAATAGTATTATGGCAGTTAAGATTTCCACCATTTAAACCAAACTACTTTCAAAATCACTAGCCAGCCTGCAACCCACCTATCCCGTCCGAAAAGGGGTAGGCTAGAGGTTTCAACCCACTTTCTCTTAGTAGGCTGCCTACTGCCAGGCCCGGCCCATCTGTTTGCGGGTCATAGACATGTCAGGCTGCGGCGTGGCAGGTCGGGTCTGCCCCCTTTGGCATCCCTGGTCACTGCCTAATCAGCCTTTGTTTGTGCAAGTGATGATCATGAAGCATAATGTGCAAATCAACATTGGAAGGAGTAGCCGAGTCTAAGGTTTTAGTGTATTTTTCCATTTTGGTTTGGTCAAACTCAGTTGGGTGAAGTTGAGATGTGAGGTTTCTGAGGAGGAAGAAGCCGGCAAGAGTGGCCGACAAGAATATGAGAATGAGCTTCAGAGGACACATCATCCTGTCCGATTCACAATGTCAGAGACTCAGAGGGATCAGGGTGTGAGTGTGACTCTGTAATGGTATGTAAAGTGTCGTTGTTATAGAGAAATTTAGAGATGCGATAAGCAATGTTGAGTTTAACAATTGATTCATTTCTTTTGAATGAGCTTCTGATACTTCTGTCACTAATCTAAAATTTACATAGTGAATGAGTGTGTGTTGTCAATGCTGCTATGCTGATGGAACATGAGAGAGTGTAGCCCTAATGTGCGGGTGGTGAGGTTGATGGGTTTTTGTAGTGTAATAAAATAGTTTTGGTGACTGGGTTTTGATGGTTTTAATGCTACTTCTATGTGTTTCTGTGGAACAGGGCATTGAGACTTGAGAGTGTATGGTTTTGGTGGTTGTTGACTTGTCGCTATTTATGAAAATAAGACCAAAGAAAAAGGCAAGAGAAAGATTGAATTCGTGAATAGTGCGAAACTGGAAGGAGAAAGGTGAGAGTGTATATGGGATAAGAAGAAAAATGCAACCTCCCTCAGTGTGCGTTAGAATCAGAATGTGCGTGTTTTCCGAGGATGATATACTGGTGTTAGGGAGAGAATAAAACTTGACAGTGAGGAATTGAGGGGTTGATTAGCAAATAACATAAAGTTATTATGTCATTAGCTTAATTTTATAAGTTTAAAAGGTTTGGAAGTTTTTAATAATATAACCAACATACCATTGAATTGCATTAAAAAATATCATTCTAAAACAGAGTGATTCAGGATCTGCAAACTAGGTAAACACACACAAACAGTATGGTTTTTTGGCTAACCAAACAGCAAAATAGGAATATTCAGAAAGAAACTGCCATAAGTTTTGCCTACTGTACAACCAAGCAAAGATACTACAGAATGCAGAAATGTAAAATAGGTTCAGCAAAATCCATCAATCAAATAGGCTTCGAGATTTCCACAGCTCAACATAGCAGTAGGAAAATCACCTAATTATGCCACAGTTGAAAATCCAAGTTCAACTTATCATCTTCATCATTCAAGTTCAACTTATCATCATCGTTCAAGTTCAACTTATCATCATCATTCTTTTCCCCTTCACCTTGCTCTGATTTTGACCTTGAATGCTGCATAGGAAAAAGTTCCATTGAGTTCTGCATTCTATTCTGAAGCCATTGTTGTCTCCACATTGAGTAAAGGTAACTGTGGTTCAACTTATCATCATCATTATTTTCCCCTTCACCTTGCTCTGATTTTGACCTTGAATGCTGCATAGGAAAAAGTTCCATTGAGTTCTGCATTCTATTCTGAAGCCATTGTTGTCTCCACATTGAGTAAAGGTAACTGTGGTTTAAGTGATTTATTGGATTCATGAAGCAATTGAAGTTCACACGCGGCACAGTATAGTGTTCATTACGCCACATAGGGAAGTTACCAAATTGCAATGAGGGGAGTTCTCCCAATCTGAACGTTGTTGCCTTTTGTGTTGCCTTTTTCTTAGACCCTGACCTTGCACGTGTCGGACGATCATTCTTTTTTTTCTTGCTAGAACTTGCAGCACTATTCTTAGAACTTGAAGCTCCATCTTTGCTCAGATTCAGAATATCATTATCTTGGTTGGAAATCAGAGAAGGTGCAAGTAGATTTTGTGAACTGGTGTTACAACTGTCAGCAATGGTGTGAACATTACTGTTATGTATGGCAGCAGCAGTTGAAGTGTTGAGTGGCTCACTGGTCTGCATTTCTTCATTCAGGTCTTGTTGCAATCGCAAAGGTCTCGATTCTCGTACTGGATATGTTTCAATTGGCGTCGAATCAAATTCGCCAGTAATTTGCAATCCTGATGCATTGCCAAGGATGTTTGAGGTTGTAGACTCATCACAAGGTGGTGGTTCGTTTATATCCACATTCAGTGCTTGTTTCTTTACTGCATCTGTTTGAGAATGGTGTCCTTTCTGAATGGACTTTAAATGGAATACAAAGTGAATCAGCAAATAAAATGCAGAGTGCCTAAGAAGGGTCAAATAACAGTAGCAATTTTTTTTTAGAGAAATCTCTAGCTTTCATCATGTCTGTTTCTTTGAAAACAAATGGAGTGAAAGAACACTTGATATGTTTGATGCAAGAGGAAGTAAACATGAAACCTGAAATAACAAAAACTCAAAAAGCTTTTTTATCTGTTTTTCAAAAAAGATTTGATGATGATGATAAAATAATGACAAGAACATGAAACCTGAGTTAATGAAATCAATGGCTGAGAATTAGAATCAGGAATGATGTAGCCATAGTCATTGCTTTTTCCTTTTGTTCTTTCTTCTTCCGATTCATAAATCACAATTGAGTTGCTCCTTTTTGATCCTATACAGTAACATTTATCAACACAAGCCTTAATTAACAGTCATGTAAACTTAATTACAGTAAAGTGGTTGGATGTTGAGTACACTTCATTTATCAATCTGTCAAAATTAGCTAAATCTTATTTTAAGATGTTCTTTTCAATTTTTTATTTAAAAAATAATTAACCTTGGTAATAAGTGAGTGGGTTCTCACTAATTTGAGTACATCACTCTTTTTTCAAAAATAAAACCATTACCTTTTTTTTTTAAAAAAAAAAGAGTCATGCAACATATAAAAAGAAAATTCAAGAAAAGCAGAGTAATGGTCAAGTGGCTAAAACAACGAAACTTTAAATAATATCTCTTGAGCACGAATTCATGTGTTTACGCTTTCGTTTATTAAAATAAATATTCAAAAAGAATTTTGATAAAAAATTATAAAATAAAAAAGATTTACAAATGATGTTGAATAAATTAAATTATTTTGACACTGGATCTAAAATTGTAAAATAGTCAGATCTTGGGGATAGCAATTAGCAAGGTTTTTTTTTCAAAAAAAAAAATTGAGAAATTTCAAGAAGGAAAACATTTGGGAAAAGGAATTTGGGAAAACAAAGTCGTAATATTTAACCAAATTGAACAACTAGGCAGATCTTTAGCAATGTTCATTTTCTCAATTTTTTTTTGAAAACCTTCTCATAATAATAAAAAAAATAGATATGAATCACCCATAAAAGAAACGCCGGCAAACAAATCAAAAGATATCGACAGACATACGTACCCATGACTAGTAGACAAGATCAACCGGCCTGAACAAACACGAAAACAAGAAATCGTTAATCGAAAGACATAGATATGACTTCGGATCTCAACCAAAGAAGAGTGAGAGTTCATCGGACTTACTAGTCAAAATACTTGAAGATGAGACCTTCTCTCCTGAATGCCTGAAAGTTCTCGAGACACACAAACTTGTCCGCCGCTCAATAAATCCAAAATCTACCGCATTTTAACCTAAAATCCATAGTGGTGGTATTTATAAGAGTGATTTCTAGATATTTATAATTATATAGTATGTTTATTTTTCATAAAATATCAATTTTCACAAATATTTAAAAACCCAAAAACAAAAAAAAACAAAATAGATGCAATGTAAAAGGGTATCAATATTTGGCTTAATTACATGAGTTTGTCAGTATCCGTAATGACAAAGCTCTAGGTAGCCTATGTAATGCATACTAAAATTTTTCTTAAAGAGTAATGGTTCTCATACAATTATCATTCACATATTCTTATGGACTGAAACTCAGTTTCCACAAAAGGTATCTCGGAAAGTGCAAGAAAGGTTTCTTCTGAGATATCTTATGAACTTATCTCCATTGATATCCAACTCTGTGAGATAACACTTCGACTGACTTGCCCATGATGACCCACCGACATGCACATGTAACTTTTCACTTCCCATATCACCCTTGTACTAAGGGCTATGTGAGACCTATCCTAGACTTATGAAAATTTGGGCCATTATCCAAAAATGATAAGGACAAAAATCCTAGGCCACCTATTCGCATTATATATGGAATAACCTGCTTAATCAAGGCGGTATATTTAATTTCATTCTCTTCTCATTATTGTGTCTGCATTTGATTAGACCGCTAGAGTCCTTACAGGTACGCCCCTATCATTGTTGCTATCTAAAAGCTGGAAGAACCACCTCTACTAGCCATACCTCCCTTGTGCTTAGGAGCTTGCATCAGGCAGTTAACAACACATATATAACCTATAGCCTCATTTAACTAAAAAATTTGTCAAAAAAAGTTGTAAGTTGTATGTGTGAATAATAATTATAAAAAAAAAACAATTTTAATATTTGTAAGAAAATATATAATTTTTGTTTCTTAAATATTTGTGTATCATGTTCAAAATACTTTTTTCGGTGAAAATGTTTGTGACTTTTTGCTCTTCTATGTTAGCGAGCGGATTTCTTACAAAGTGTGGAGCAAAAAATCCATGTAGCAAGTTATGAAAAGTTAAAACCTTGGTAACCTTAGTTAAATATTAATTTAATTAATGCATGTGCGTAAAGACTAAAATGTTTTTGTTCTATGTCAACAAGAAAAAAAAATGTTTTTGGTCTAACCTACCTTCTCCAATCTTTATATTTTTGTTATTAACAAATTCATTAATTTTCAAAATTAAAAAAATTATTTAAGACTGGCGTGGCATCGTCACATGGCATTCTAAATGATTAGGGACTAAATGCCAAACAGAAATATATAAGAACTGAATATAAAAATACCCTAATTTACATGTACCAAAAGCATATTTTACCGGCTATAATTTTATTTGGTATAAAGAAATAAAATGAATTAAATAATTAGAAAATATGAAAGCAATAAATTTATTGTGTACCTGACGATCAAGAGAGGCCTTGATAGTGGATCGCCTCTGTTAGCCCATTCCAGACCTAAATGCACACCAAAAATACCCCTGAAGTTTAAGGACTTTATATGAATGGAGCTTTTTGAACTGTTATGTTATCAGTCGTATTTTAATTTAGTTTCTTTTATTATTCTGAAGACTAAATTATGTATGTAGCTGACGACTTTTGCTTAAGAAATGAAATGTTATTAATTTTCTCACACTCCCTATCCCTAGCTATCCTTCTTCTTCAGTAGCCCTCAATGTTGTCACCATTAAGGTTAGGTTCCCAATTACTACTGTGGATGAGCTACTGGATGAACTTGGTTTAACTAGGGTTTTTTTTTAAAATTGATCTTAGATTAGACTATCACTAAATAAGGATGGCGCTTGAAGTCACACACAACAAAATTTAGAACTTTTGACGGCCATTATGAATTTTTAATTATGCCTTTTGGTTTAAATAATGCTCCATTTACATTTCAATCTGTCATGAATGATTTATTATAGCCCTATCTTAGACGATGTGTTTTTTTTACGACATTTTAATTTACAATCATTCTATGTCTGATCATTTAGTTCATTTACACTTGATTTCACATTTACTTGTTGCTAACCATTTTGTGGCTAAGTTATCCAAGTGCACTTTCGTTGTACCTACGGTAAACTATTTGGTTCATGTTATCTCTGCCCAAGGTGTTTCTCCCGAACTAGAAAAATATCAAGCTATCCAAGACTAGTTTGAGCCACAATCTCTCACGACACTCGGAGGATTTTTGGGCCTCACCAGTTTTTACAGCCGTTTTGATAGGCAGTACGCTACACTTGCCGCTCCTCTTACCAATCTACTTCATTCCACTATTTTTCATTGGAATGAAGAGGCTTCAACAGCTTTTACAATACTTAAAATTAAAATAACTTCAGCACCAGTGCTTGCCCTTCGAGATTTCTCTCAAACGTTTGCAGTAAAAATCGATGGCTCTTCGGTGGCAATGGGTGCGGTTTTGACTAAAACTCCCATTGCTTTCATTATTAAGAAGTTGTGTCCTAGAATGCCAGTTGTTTTCGTGTATGTTCTTGAGATTTTTGCTGTGACAGAATCAGTTAAGAAATGACATCAATATCTCATTGAGGGAAATTTTCACATAATCATTAATAAAAGAGTTTGAAGAACTTACTTTGTCAAATTATTTAGACTCCTCAGCAACAAAAGTGGGCAAGCAAACTTTAGGGATTCATCTTTGAGATCTTCTATATACAAGGCCCCTCTAATCAAGTGGCTGATGCTCTATCTTGCAAGCAAAATGATGCCTTAGTGCACTTCATGACAACTTCCTCTCTAGTTCCAGAACTCATTCATCAATTGCAAAAGTTTTACCATGAAGATGAGACAAGAAAACAATTAGTACAATAGTTGCCCACAAAATCCAATTCTCAAGGAAATTACTCTTTCTCAAATGGCTTACTTTATCATGGTACTCATCTGTATATCCTAAATGCGCAAAGGTTTCGTGGGACTCTTCTACAGGAACATCATTCTACCCCATCCGTCGGTCACTCTGGATTTTGTCCAACTCTTTCACGTATGGCTTCTTCCTTCTTTTGGCCTGCCATATACTGTGATACCAAGAAGTTTGTTCCTCACTGTGATGTGTGTCAACAAAACAAATACCTACCAACAAAAACGTATGGGTTATTACAATCTTTGGCTACACTGCAACAAGTCTAGCAAGAACTAACCATGGGCTTCATCACACATTTACCTTCATCCTTCGGCCACACGATTATATGGGTTATTTGCGATCGAATTTCCAACTTAATCCATTTTCTGGCCCTCCCCTCCCGGTTCACTGCTCAGGCTCTAGCTAATCATTTTTCGGTGGAGATCTGCCGCCTTCATCGAATACCAAAAAGTATTGTGTTAGACAAAGACCTGTTGTTTCTGAGTAATTTTTAGAAGTAACCTTTTAAGGTTCAGGGCACTACCTTATGCTTTAGTACAACTTACCACCCGGAGACTGATGGTCAAATGGAGGTCCTTTATGGTCATCCTCCCCCAACCCAGCCAGATTATGTTCCAAGCTCCACTTCTGTTTCGATGTTGGATGCTTCCCTATAAACAAGGCAACAGATTATTGGTTACTTAAAGGATAACCTTGCTAGATCTAGGCAATGCTTTTTAGACCAGGCAAAAACACATGTAGGTTCCTACCTTTCAATCAGGAGATTGGGTGTTGTTGAAGCTTCAACCTTATCGTCAACGATCTATCTTTGCTCGTGCCTCCCAGAAACTCTCCAAGTGCTTCGTTGGCCCTTTTTGAATCTCTTGCAGAATAGGCTCTGTTGCCTATGAACGTCAGCTTCCAACCACAGCGCCAATCCACCCGGTGGTCCATGTCTCTCTCTTGAGACCCTACTATTGTGATACTCCCCCCACTTACTACCATCCTCTCCCCGTCATTCACTCTAAAGAAGAGGTTTTAGATGACCCAAAAATTTAGAAAGAGAATATCTCACTTGCTTTAGATGTTGCTCACAAGGAAAGGGAAGAGTTAGCCATTGTTATGACCGAGAGAAATTTAAGGTTGAAGGATTCTCTTTTTACTGATATGTCTTCTGAAGTATATGAGGGTAACCAAGCCCCTCAAGTCCCATGTTCTTTGAATCCTAACTCACTAACTTTGGATTCTCTACTAAAGCCCCCGGAACCGTTGGATCAGGATTTATGTTTCTCTAATCCCACTAACGCGCTCTCTACCGTCGATGCTCTGTGTGATCCGTGGGATCTTGTCCCATTCACTTCCCAAGGCGTTCAGGTAGGTCAGCGTGATGAGCACGCCTGACACGTGCAATCGTTGGATTCCCAACATCATCCTGCCACGCAATCTCGACCCTTCGTTCAAATGGAGGGTCTGTCTCCATCAGATCATCACGCCTATGCCTTCCCAATGCATCAGCACGTGATATCTGTTCCAAGGACACCGCGCCTAATTTTCACTCTCCCTCCCCCCGCTCGCGTCTGAACCACGCGTCTCATGTTGTGCAAGAAATTGGGCTTGACCTTGAGGACAAGGTCCATTCTGAAGGTGTGGGTATTCACAGTGGACCGCCAATATTAGCTCATTCCAGACCCAAATGCACACCAAAAATACCCCTGAAGTTTAAAGACTTTATTTGATTTGGACGTTTTGATTTGTTATGTTATCAACCTTATTTTAATTTAATTTCTTTTATTATTCTGAAGACAATATTATGTACGCAACTGAAGACTTTTGGTTAACAAATGAAATGTCTTTTAATTTTCTCTCTCCCCCTAACCCTAGCTCTACTTTTTCAGTAGTTTATCCCTTAGAATTGGAAACCCTATCAGGCCTGAGCACCATTGACGGCAAGTTCTGGTTTCCAAGTTGGGTTGACCCACGATGGTGGGGAGTATACCTGCAAGGACTCTGATGATCAAGTTAGTTACATGCTAGGGTTTGTATATGAATAATAAGTAACATGTACCTTTGCATGATTAGGTAAGGTTGTATTTATAGTGTCGTTTCTAGGATTTCTTGTTTGTAACTGGGCCTCATAAACGTACTGGGCCCGATAAACAGCTCAGTAGACCTATGCCAGCTATGAGGTCCTCAAACCGGGATACACACAACGCCCCTAGTTCCAACATACCTGATGTTATCCGACATGGATGTGGAGACCGAAGTACTAGTCCAAAATAAAATTATTTTACAATTTTGAACAAATACCTTTATTATTATTTTGATACTTAAATAGATTTATTATTTTAAAAATGCATGTATTGAAAAATTATGAAATGGTTTATTCCTTCAATTCCATATTTGAAAAGTATTTTTATGCCTAACTACACATTTGATCCTTCTACAATAGTTAATGTGTAATTTTGACTCCTTTCTTATTTTTCAATTTCACATTTGTCAAGTATTTTATGCTTAATTACACGTTACACCTTTGATCTTTTTACAATTGTTAATGTATAATTTTTACCCCTTCTTATTTTTCACTCAGAACTGATCCCTAAACTTTTAAATTGTTGCAATTAAATCCCTCTCCACTTTTCACCCTTGTAAAACCATAAAATCTTTATATTTTGATCAAATGCTATAGGAAATTTTTAAAATAATATTATTATAATAAATTATTTTAAATGCTCCAAAGTAGGGTGGGAATATGACTCCTTATTTTAAATGGATTTCTATATTTAAATTATCTTCAATTATGTCCTAGTCAAAAAATCATTTTCACAGCTTTTTCCTTTACCGTTTGCTTAAGTTAAATTAATTTGATTTTTTAAAGACTCATTTGTCATTAATTTAGTTTCTAAAGAATTTTTGTCACTAAATTATTCCTTCTATTCTAAAATATTAGACACTTTTGTCAAATATATTTGTTCAAAAATATTTGTCATTTTATATTACCAAGATAACATTTATTGCTATTTTTCAAAATCCATCATTCTTTTATTTATTTGTAATCATTAATAAGGAGTAATATTATTGATAGTTTCAACTTTCAAGAGGAATAATATTGTCTTACTAAAATTAACTTTTCTAGATTTTAGAATAGTTAATATTCCCTCCCTTCCTTTTTAAGTGTCTTTTAAGGTTAATTCACACTTATTAAAAAACTTATTTAATGCTCTTTTAACTATCAAAATTATGAGATAATTCTCTATTGAGTATATCATTGTTAAAATTCTACAATTATTAATTATCTACTACTTAGTACTACCTTTGGACTCAAATATAAGCAAATTTTAACTACTTCTCTCATATTTAATGCTATGATTCCTAATCTATCCTTCATTTAATGCTATGATTCCTAATCTATCTTTTATATGAAATCGAGAAAATTAAATGCATCTAACTAATTTTCTTAATATGCGTAAGTTACTTAATTTTTGCTTATATATGAGTCCGAAGATAGTATATGTATAATGTAATACATGAGAAAGGGTATAATAGGAAAATAAGCTATAAATGCTTTCTTGAATTCCTAAAGAGACCAATAAAAATGAACATTATTTTCTCAAAACGGAGACAGATAAAAAGGAACAGAGAAAATATTTTTCTAAATACTTGTGCATTAGTCTAAGGTGAGTAATATTTTAGAATTGAGAGAATATTTCTTCAAAGAATTTTTAAGTATATTTTAATGTACTAATTTAATAGTATTTAAATCTTTAAAAGACTAATTTATGACACTTATTTTTAGATAATTTGATCTTTATACGTGATACTAATTTTCAATTTAATTGTCCTTATATATAACACTTATTTTCAGTTTAACCTGTATGACATAAGACACATTAACCATAGTTAGAACATTTTAACGATAGTAAACTATGGATCTAATTTAAATTTATTTTTTCATAAAGACATAATAATTAAGAAAATTATGTATAAAAACCAAATTAAAATGTGGGACACATACAAGGAGACACCAACAATTTATTTTTTAAAAAAAATGGTTGCATGCCTAAATTTTGGTATATTTTCTATGTATAGACCCTCTTAACCAATTTATAAAAATTAAGAAAGTTGGTTAATTTAGTTTTATATATTAAATTTTTCTATCAATTTTTAAATTAATCTTTCAAGTTGTTCGAAGCATTAATGTATGATAAATGATAGTAGAAACATGATTTCACATGTTGACCACTTATATTCGAGATACACTATAAGAATTTTGCATATTAGCAAGGCAAAAATTAGTAGCTAATTTGTAACAATACAATAGCAAAAATAGAATAGCTGCGGATTAGTTGCTCAAAATTTCGATAGCTAATTGGCAGAGCCGGAGAGAGTAGAGCCACAATATACCAAAGACACAAGTCAACAGAATCGAGTACAAGTGCGGGACACTATAATACAACTCAGTTCCTTTAGGCAATAGGTGCATGAGTCCATCCACTTGTAGATCTTCGAACTTGCTCCTAACTATCCAATGTGGGATTTTGATTCATCCTTGACTTCGTATCTAATTAATAGCTAATTTAGTATAGTTAACTAGTAGCTAAGAAAATTAGATAGAAAATTATTTTTGGTAGCGAATTACTAACTATTTAGATATAAATTAGCTATAAAAGAAATTTGGTAGCTATATTTCGTAGTTAATTTGGAATAAATTTAGTAGTTAATTAGTGACCATGAAAATTAGCTAGGAAAATTTTCTTAGTAACTAAACTATACCTGTTTAGATAAAGTTAGTTATGAATAAAAATCTGTAATTATAT
Source organism: Cyamopsis tetragonoloba (assembly GCA_037177725.1). Lineage (NCBI taxonomy): Eukaryota > Viridiplantae > Streptophyta > Magnoliopsida > Fabales > Fabaceae > Cyamopsis > Cyamopsis tetragonoloba. The sequence continues at coordinate 69,746,302 of CM074119.1, forward strand.
TTTGTTGTTAATATAGCAAGAGAAACATTTTATCATAAACTTCTTATATTTATTGTGTTTTTTTTTTGTTACAAGGGAGTGGGTAAATCCACTAGGATGGGGGAGCGGGAAATGGTGGGACTTGGTTTCAATCCCCGTACATCATGGCTAATGACTAACTTCACTATCAATTGGTCTAGTTCCCTTTGTCTTTTATTTACGGTGTTTTGAATTACTCAAAAATGGTTGAATAATAAAGATATATTGATAAAAAATACTAATTGTGCATACAAATTTATAAAATCACTTATAAAACAAACAAATTAAAAATATTTTAGAGAGCCTTACGAAGTATATATTCTTCCATAAAGTAACACGTCGAATGTATTTAATTAACAGAGTAAAAATTTCATGCTGCTGTTTACTGTATCCTGTATAGTTTATAACCTGTTTAACCATGCAACCTATGTGTCTGCAGAGCATTGGCCTCACAAGTAAAAATATTATAATGATATTTCACAATGTTATAAGTGTTTTTCCTCTATAGTTTATATATTTATATATATAAAAAAAAAGTTAAAAGTGTTACAAAATATATAAATAATGTCTAAAACATCGGTCTTCACCAAATTAACAACACCTACGAATAGTTGATTGTAATTTTGAAAGGATTTCACCAGGTTCAATATAATATACAAAGTGGCCCACTTATTTGAAGGACTGAAGCAAATTTTTTATATAAGATTTTTTTAAATTATTAATTATAATTAATTGGAATTATTTAATTTTATTTAAAGTTTATTTTAATATTTTTAAGATATAAAATTGCTCAATTATCTAACTATTAAGATTAGTTTAAAAAAAAATTATTTAATTTTTATTGAGACATTGTTGACGTTATATAGGATTTTATTGTGAAAAAAAATAGTTTTTGTAGAAATAATAGAATTGTTAACGTTATAAAGAGAACATTAGTCGAAAGAGTAAGTTTTTTTACCGTCAAATAATTTGTCTTTTATCACAATAACATAATAAGATATATTTAAGAAAAAAAAGTAATATATATGTTAAGAAAAGAAATATCAATTAGTATATCATTCTTTACTAGTGTAATTTTTTTTAAATGATATTTATTTATATTTAATTAACATATTATTAAAATTAAATACATTTTTTAATTTTTTATTTATAAAAAAATATTTGAGAGCTTTTTTTTTCTAAATATTTAGAGACTAAAAATTCTTACTTTAGTTATTTAGGCCTCAAGCTAGTCTATCAATATAACATAGTTGATTTGATCAACAAATTAAATTAAACCAATTTTTACGAGCCATAGACAAATTAATTAAACCAAAAAAAAATTAAACTAGCCAAAGCTGTTGAGCCTTTTTGTCATTAGGGGAATCTAATAAAGAGAAAAGCCCAGAATGATCAGTTGAACAAGTTATTAATCCTTTCAATATCATCCATGAAATTATGCCAACATGGTTTCCCCAATTTGGAAAAACAATTATTGATTCATATTGATTGCATCATCACACCATGACCACTATTATATTATTGAAAATTATTTAATTTTTGTTGCATGATTTCTCTCTGTCATGGGCCCTAGAGTATAGAGTGATGATTTCATTCATCATTATTGTTTTCATTAAACTAATTTGTCAGCAATTTCTCGTTTAATATTATTAGCATGATTGATGTACTTCTTCATAAATAATTAATTCCTGTGGTATGATCCTAGGGTAAGGAATCTAACTATAAGATACATATACATACGTATATTTAGAAAAGGATGTTACAGTACAGACACGCCATGTTAGGCATCATGCATTAGACAGAGTTTATTTTTTTAATTATTTATTATGAAGCAGAGACATAATATATATTTTATTATCATAAAAAGTAATAAGGAATTCAGTTTTGTTTTTAATTTTTTAAAGTTATATTATATAAAAAAATTGTTTAAAATAGATATAAAAAATTGTTGCAAATTAATTAGTATGCAAACTCAGAAAATTAAAACTTGATTCGAGTTTTAGATATTTTTGAATTTGAAAAACACATAAGGTTTTTAAAAACTAATTTGTAAAATAAATATAGATTTTATTAAAAAGAAAAAATGAAAAACTATTTTTAAAAATAAATATCAAACAAACTCTAAGTGTACATCTTAATTTTAGGGTGTAAGGTGATATATAGAAAGAGAGATATAAAAAAAAATCAAAAAGAAAACGAAAAAAGAATATTAGAGATGATGTATAGATAAAGAAAATAGTGACAAAATAGATAAAATTGAATAACAATAATACATGAATTATAACGTAACTCTTTTGTTATACGGATTTTAAAATTTAAAAAATATGAGATTCGTATACAAAGAGACTATATTTTAAGAGAAACAGCTCGGCATATATACCCACTACTATACTTGAATATTCTATGTCAACTTTCCAACTAATCCTACACAAACAAGAATATATATATATATATATATAGTATAACGTGTAATCCGGAGTTAAAGGTTGTGTTTGGAAAACAGACTGAAATCTCGAAGCTTTTGGTTTTTGGTTGTGAAGTTGGTTGAAGACTGTGAGAATATGGCTGAGGTTGATTTATTGGTCAGATTTGTTTGATAAAGTAGGCTGTGTAATAAGCTGAAATATGTTAAATGACCAAAAAGGATAAATAATATTATATTAATATTTAATATAATAGTAATATCAAATAATGGTAGGTATTTTGTGATTTTTAAAAATAAATAAGGGCAATTTTAGAAGTTAAATATTAAAAGTCCATCCTTGAAAGTCAAAAGCCACTTGAAAGAGCTTTGCAAAAGTTAATTACAAAAGCCATAATCTCGTAACTAAAAACCTTATTTTTGTAATTACCAAACGACTACAAAGCTTTTTGAAAGTTAAAAACCTCTAAAAATGTCTTTCCAAACAGAGCCAAAATCTCCGGCAAACTAATATCAACATATACATTATATTTTTAAAGAGTTATTACAAATAGGAGTATTTAACAATTTTTAGGTGAATCTCTTATTTATATATTATTTTTTAATTTTATTATATTCAAATTTTAAGAATCCGAACAAGAACTTGTGTATGGCTCTCAGATAGGCTCATTACCCAAAAAAATAATTTGTCTAATTAGCGACCACCAACAAAATTAGTTGTTGCTTATTCCATCCATCGTTAAAAATATTTCAATGACCGAATTAACTAGTGACAAAAATGATTAGTTACATCATGTATGTTATTAGCGACCAACAATTTTTTTTATTCAGTAGCTAATAAATCAATTTCTTTTTTGTAGTGACTTCTAAAAATATTAATTTTGATTTAGGATCTGGGTGCTTGTAAAAATAACAATGTTACTCTAATGGGATGTGGTGGATGCCTAACTAGGAAGAATCAGTTAAGCATCGTACATTTAATGGCGGAGCTTCTTGGTATTTGTGACAAAAGAATATCATATAATTTTTAATTACTTAATGGTCCGTAAAAAATATTAGGATAATAATTTCTAATGTTCAAGTAACTGAATCTATGCTATTTTTATTAATATTAATATCTCAAATATATTATTTCATTTAAACTTTGTTTCAACTTAAACCTTAACTTGACATGATTAATATTCAAAATGTTTTAGTTATCTTATAACTTGTTACTTAATTACTTTGATCTCTTGAAAAAACAAAAAATAACTTTGATCTCTTTAAAAAAAATTGTTAAGCTCCTACACTGCACATGATACCATTTGTAATTTAAAATCTTTATTTGGTTGAAACGGATACCATTAGAAAATGTGTTTTCAAAAGATTTTTTTTCAAGTTTGAAACACAAACCGCTACACGTACACGTAGAGGGTATTATGACCATCCGATTACGATTGAATGACTTATATCACGTGACTGAGTAAATGCAGGTTTTATGACTTTTAGAAATCCAAATCCCTAGTAAAAGGACAATAAGCTTGAATGCTTTATGTCATGCAATAGAGGAGTTCTCTCAAAAGGTAATTACTAGTAAAAAAAATAAAAAATCTGTTTAGTAAGTAATAAAATGAATTGTTAAAGTTAGTGATTTAGTTAGTTGTATGAAGCATATAAGCAAAGATCATGTGATACGTTATGCCACCTATATATAACTCACATGCTATGCTAAAAACTTGGACAGGTGCTATATGCCTATTCTTATTTTGGTGGATAAACACATGTGAATATATCGATCTTATCTTATAACCACGCTTTAAAGTTTAATTTTTTATTCTCGTGAAGGTTAATTTGCCAAATGGAGTGACATTCACGCACATATCATTAAAGAAGATGGTGTTTTGTTGAAAGTCCAATAATGTAACCCTCTCTGTTACTTGTACGAAAATGAATGAAATAATTAAAGATAAGACTTGTTAACTGTATTTTTGTATGCGTGTCCATTTTTTATACTAAACACAATCATACATCATCAACCGTTGAATAATATGATGAGTATATTCTGATTATGGACATGCATGTGCTAATTCATTCGTTCTCTTTTTGAATGAAATTCACAATTCGATTTCGACGTGTTGTATTTTCTGATGAGACATACATTATCAATCAAACTAATCCTTATATATAACATTTTATCAGGAATTGTAACATCTCAAAAAAATTAAAGGATTACAATTTAGTGGCTGGTTTTTAAGATCCAAGGGTGTCATGTCATCACTTTTCAACTTTTTGCTTACTCGTGCCTTCATTTCTTGTGGCCTATATGTTATACTAGTATTTAATTTACTTATAATTAGTTCATTATTGGTATTACATAAGAAACAAAGTTAATTATTCGTATTATTCAACTTATATACGAATTCAATAATCATGAACTAGAACAGAGGCTTTCCTTACCTAGAATTAAGGTACCATCTAATCAATACCCTATAATTTTATTTATCAGAAAAAAAAAATTACGAATTAGTATGTACAGTTTTTATTCTCCAAAATTTTATTTATTATGTGGGTTTAACAGCGAAAATTAATGCAGTCTAGTTAATGTATGTTTTTACCACTAGCTCAATCTAAGATATTTTTACGAAAAATAAAAAATTATTATTTTCATTAAACGTGATTAAAATTTATATTTGAGCGGACTTTATTATTTAAATATTATTAGTATTACAACACTAGTCACAATTTAAAAAGAAAGGTGCAGATGAACCTAAACACAGCCCATAAAGTGGAAGAAACTGTACATGCAATTTTGGGTATGTTTGAAAAATGCGCTGAAATCTCAAGGTTTTTAGCATTTAATTGTGAAGCTGTCTGAATGTTGTGAGATTGACGGTGAGATTATAGCTATGAGATTGGTTTAATAGTCAGAATTATTTGGTAAAATAGGCTGTGTAATAAGTTAAAATATGTTAAATGACCCAAATAGACAAATAATATTATACTAAAATATTAGTAGGTATTTTGTGATTTTTAAAAATAAATAAGGGTAATTTTGGAAGTGAAATATTGAAAACTCATTTTCTAAAGCCAAAAGCCTCTTGAAAAAGCTTTGCAAAAATTAGTTACAAAAGCCACAATCTCTTAGCCAAATGCCTTATTTTTGTAATTACTGAACGATAACATAAGCTTTTTGAAAACCAAAATTTCCTAAAAAAGCCCAAAGCCCCGTTCCCAAATATAACCTTTGTGTACTCCCTCTGATCTTATATACAAGACACTTTTAACTAAATTATCCGAAGTAAGGAATGGTAGTTAGCTCCTTAAATTTGTGTAAAAAATAAGTATTTTTTAATTATACTCATAATATAAATGTGTTAATAAATATTTAAGTCATTTAATACCTCGGTCTCTCTTATTTAACTCTCTTTATCACTTCATTATTACTCTCCATGTTCTTATTTATAAGTTATTTTTTAAAGTATGTGAAGCATTAAATAATTTTTTTCTCACATGCCATTGTTGTATTTAATAAGTTTACAATTTTCAACAATTGTGTTAACCAATAACAGCTCCATTTAAGGTAGATAGAGAATGTGAGAAGAGAGATTTATAAAACAAAAAAAAATTAAATAAGGGTAGTGTTGAAAAGTCAATATAAATTTAGTTAAATTCAATATCACTAACTAATTTTAACTACTTTTTTAAATACGTGCGAATTAGTCAAAAATTACTTATAAATAGGAACGGGGGAGTAATTGAATCTTTGAAAATTAGGGAAGAGATAAAAGGAGAAATAATTCATTAATGAGTTAGTTTATGATCTATAATAAGAACAAAAAAATTCTTCTATAATATGACCTATATATAGGACCGAAGGGAGTATATTTTAAGTATATTGTCTTTTTGTTCTATCTTATAGTAATTAAATGTGTTATTTTGTTTTTACATTTCGAACTTTAGACATCAAATCTCCTGAACATTAAGATTTAGTACATGATCAAGTCAGCTAAAGTTCACTATCTCTAGTCTTATTCATTAGGTGAAATGCTTTTTTGTTTTTGTAACTTAGGCCTACCCCGTTTAAGGTCAGAGCACACTACCAACTTCAACGACAATTTATAGTGAAATTTACAGATTATCTATCAATATAGACTAAATTTAACGAGATGGCACTCGAACTCATGATCGTGAGATCAACCTCTATTGGCATTCATTAGGTCAAGGTTTGTCTACCATTATCAATTTTGATCTCTTTTTTGGGTTTACACATCTTTTGAGTTGAAAGTATTGTCAACACATTTCAACTTAGGGATGTATATTAAATATATGCTATTAGTATACAATTGTTATTGGAGATAAAATGAAAAATTTCTTAAAAAAAAAAAAAAGAAAACAAAAGAGATAAAATAAGAAATAAATAGTATAAATTGAATATAAATAATAAACAAGAGCTCATTATAGAAAAGTTAAAATGAACAATTATATATTATATACTAATATATATTATATACTAATATAGCATATATCTAATAGAGTAGTCAAAAAAGAAAATAAATTAACTTTTTTGGTACATAAAAAAATTAACTTTAAAAGAACTCTTAACTATTAAGAAAAATTCTTTTCTATGAAAAAAAAAGGAAACAATAATACTTTACATAGAAACATGGATAACAATATGCACAATGGATCATTGATGGAATCACTAAACTTACAACCTTCGTCACACTTGAGTTCCGTATACATATGCCAAACTACACCCAGGCCCACCAAAATTACCTTTGGTCATCATCATCGCAATTGTTTTTCAAACTCAGCTAACCTTCCTTTTATAATTTATTTTATTTTATTTTATATTTTTTTCTAAACAAAAAAAAATTGCCGAAACTGAAACTTTATTCACCGGATACCGGCTGAGACTCCGTTTCATACCGGTGCGACGACGTGCTGCTACCGGCTTCACAGAGGTGAGGCCTGAGCTTGTTGTTCCATACATCTCTGAAAGCAACAGCATCCTCTCCTCTCCTATTAGCCTCCACCATCACCAGCTCCGCCGTTAACCGGTAAACCTCCACAACAATACTGAAATTACCATTATGTCCCTCCACCTCAATTCCCCAATCCTTCTTCCTCCTCACAGCAAGCCCCTCCTTCTTCGCCACCTTCTCTACCTTCGCCACAATCTCCTCCGGCGATTCCCTCAGCACAAACCTCTCGCCTTCCTCCGCCACCGCGCCGCCACACGACGCGGCAAACAAGCCAGAAAGGTTCAACCCGGAGGAAAGCGAAATAATATCAAACGCGTTCAAATCAGATACCTTATTTTCATCACCACCGCCAATCTTCGACGAGAAATCCTCTTCGTGAAATTTCACTTCTCTATAGCCTTTCCTGAACCACGGATCTCGAAGAATCTCATCGACGGTGATCCGCGTTTCGGGGTTAGTATCCATCAAGCGCGAAAGAAACCGACGCAGTTCCATCGACGTCCACCGTGGACACCGAAATTCCCCTTTGTAAATCTTCTTATACATCACCATGAGGTTCGGATCGTTAAACGGAAGATAACCAGAAACGAGAACGAACAGAATGACGCCGCATGACCACACATCCACCTTCGCACCATCGTATCCTTTCTTCGCGAGAATTTCGGGTGCCACGTAAGCAGGCGTGCCGCAAAGCGTGTGAAGCAATCCGTCCACTCGGATCTGATCCTTAACCGCACTGAGCCCAAAATCGGATACCTTTAGGTTTCCGTGCTCGTCGAGTAACAAATTCTCCGGCTTCAGGTCACGGTGGAAGACGCCGCGTGAGTGGCAGTAACCGACGGCGGAGATTAGCTGTTGGAAGTAGCGACGGGCGAGATCTTCAGAGAAACGACCCTTCGAGATTTTCGCGAAAAGCTCACCGCCTTTAGCGAACTCTAAAACGAAGTAGATTTTGGTTTTGGTGGCGAGAACCTCGTGAAGCCTCACGATATTTGGGTGGTGGAGGCGGCTCATGATGGAAATCTCGCGTTTCACGTTTCCAACGAGACCTGATCCCGCTATCTTCTTCTTGCTTATCACCTTCAACGCGACGCTTTGACCCGTTTCCGAGTTCCGCGCGTGGTACACCTTCGCGAACGCGCCGCATCCTAACAGCCTTCCGACCTCGTATTTCCCAAACAGGGCGGTGCTCTCCGCCGCCTGTTCGATCTCCGGCATCAGATTTCACCTTGCCGATCGAGCTCTCATAAAAGAGCGCGATCAAATTCAATTGCTGATAAGTGATAACTGAGCTACCTCTGGATTAAGTTGATTGCTTCGCTCGGTTTGGGAAACAAATTAATGAAATTGCGAACACAGAATCTGCAACGGAAATTTGTTTCCTTTTGTGTTACTGAAGGGTTGTTGCAAAATGGAATCGGAGGATTAGGTGAACGAGCTTTTGAGGAAACTGATTAAAGAAGTTTCAGGAAAAAACGGCGGTTCCGTGTTGGCGTTAAAGGTTTTGGTGCTGGACTGTTTGGGAATTGGGTTGGCTATTTATTCGTTAATTTTTTTAATGCAGACTTTGAAAAAAGGAAAAAAAATAAGGGAAAAGAGGAAGCACTTTTTTTCCTTAACGCGTGAGTGCTTGAAGAGTGTTTGGTGGATTGCTTGTTAAGACCGTGACTCTTTTTTCAGATATATCGATTTTTCGGAAAATTTGTGGCCATACACGTGGTGGCTGATTATTGGGAGGAGAAGTTGACTCGAGCAATAGGATATTGCCACGTCGGTGCCGACGATTTGTAGTTTGCACTCCTCGTTGAGATTGACCTTTTTTGTAAAAAAAAAAAACTGGTGAGAGTTAGCTGAGGTGCTCGCTTAATGAATGGAATTAATTTTGAAGAGAAAAATTATGTAATCTAATCTAATGATAATTATTTGGATTTCATATCATCTAATTGGTGGGTATCATCTTTGGCACCAAAAAATTCACACTTTTATTTTGTTTGATAACTGGTTATTGTTTTTTTTGGGTGAATTAAAGGTATTTGTCGATCGATAGCGAAAGACTAATCCCCTCAAGGTGTAGAGATCACGCATGGTCTCTCCTAACAAAGCTTCTCTATACGCACCGCCAGAATTCGAACCCCTGTTAGAATGCTTAAAGGACTAGTTATTGTTAGTAAATGGTAACTAATTTTGAAAAGTTTAAATTTTATCTAATAATTTGTAATTAGTTTTTTAAAGTTCAAATTTTAAATGATAATTAGTTACTGTTTCTCAAATGGAAATTAGTTACCAAACAAACTTTTTTTTGTGTGATGAAGCCAACCGAGCATGCGGTATCAATAGTTTTAAATCAGATGATTTTCTATTTATTAAATGGTTTTCTATTATTTTTTAATTTAAATCATATGGTTTTCTATTTATTAAATGGTTTTCTATTATTTTTTAATTTAAATCATATGGTTTTCTATTTATTAAATGGTTTTCTATTATTTTTTTAATTTAAATCATATGGTTTTAAATTTATCCAACTATGCTGGCATAATAAGGAGAATTAGAAGTTTAGGGTGTGTTTGGATTAGCTATAATTAATTATGAAAATAAGCTAATAAAAAGAAAAGATTGTTTGATAGATAATCGATTTTTGTTTGGATATATTTGTTGTTAAAATTGATTTTAAAGATAATTTTAAGCTGTGAAAAGCGATTTCGAAGCTTTTTGAAATAATATCCAATTTTTAGTTGAAGGACAAAAAGTTTTTAAAAGTTTTTTTCTATATTAAAAGAATAATCAAAAGTTTTTTTAAAAATACAATTATTAAACTAATGTTTAAAAAAAATCTAATTCAAACGTACTCTTAATATGTTGCTTAAATCATGACAATTTTCACTTAATTGACTATTCATTTGGGTTCAATTATCTTCATATGCTTAAATTTTAGTTATTAGTATTTTCATTGAGAGTTTGGTCACAAAAAAGGGAATTGATATTGCCACTCTCATTTAAAAATTTTCATTTAATCTTGCTTTACAAAAAAGACTACTTATAAGCTAATTAAAAATTAATACCTAATAATGATAGGTGAGTGAAACCACATAAAGAAAAATGACTATCAGTAAATCAGTGTTGATAAATTTGAAGGTGTAGTGGATTTCAGTGTTGATAAATTTGCGGGCTTCATATACTGATGGTTTGTTTGATTTCTCTCTTAGAAAACAATTTTCTTGTTTTAAAAATAGAAAACTAAAAAACTCTTTTGACGGTCGAATTTTTAAAAACAGTTTTTAGGAATAGTTTTTGTTTTTCAGTATTTAAAAACCAAAATATGAAAACATGTAAAACATGTTTTGGTTTTCAGTTTTTAGTTTTTTGAATTAACACACAAATTTGTATTGAAAACTCCTCTCACTTTTTTTAAAAAGTGTTTCTGAAAACTGTTTTATAATACAATTTTTAAAAATCAAAAATTAAAACTGTTTCAAACAAGCCCTAAGTGAGTCCCATAATTTTTTCTCTTTTTCTTTATCATATTGAAGAAATTCAGTCACTCAGTGAATGATGCTCTTAACATTGTTAGGAGACTTATATCACATTGAATAAAATTTAATGTGATATTTAATTAAGTCATAAGGCTAAGTCCTAACTATCGACCCTATTAAGATAGAAGGGTAGTATTTTTAACGTTGATAGACTTACCCTTCCACCGATGCTTCTCTCTAGTGCTCGAATATGAGTTCTCCTATTGAGACCATAGTGTGCTTCTACTGCTACGTTTATATCTTTTTCAATAATCAGATTCAATTTAATTAATGAATATTATGCCTTAGTTATCATAAATTACCAATTTGTTGGATATTTTTCTATTTTTTGAGGATATAATAAATAAATTTTAAAACAAACAAAAAATGTAATAAAAAAGTTACATGACGCTTTAAAAAACGTACATAACTTTTTAAAATTTTGTGTGTTTTAATTACACTCATTCTTATAAGATTCCATGATCGAGATTCACTCTTCTCACCTTGTTCACTCAAGCTCCCAGGCATCGACGGTGGTAGTATTTCGATGTCTGAATCCTAATAAGAGCAGTGGGTTTTATTGTGAGCATAGTTACAAATGAGGGTCTCCCAGATATTTATTCAAATAGGTTTCCTGAAACCCTAGCGTCTAAGTTCATTCTAACATAAGAAAATATCTAGCGTAAATGCTTATTGATATGCTTCTAGTTCTCTATTGTCATAAATGCTGGCTGATTATCGCGAATTCTTCGTCGTGATGTGGCCCCTTCCCGCTATGCTTAGTCACCTGAGGTGAGCGGAGTTGAGACCAGTTAATCTACCAGCCCCATAAATCTTAAGGCCTTGGCCAAGGCAGCTTGAGTCGCCTAAAGTGAGCCGAGTTGAGACCAGCTAGTTCACAACTCTTACAATAATAAGTGCTATCACTTGATTTTCCCGGGTATGTATATGCATATATAATTATATATAAATTTTTCAAAGCATAAATAATTTTCATTACCTATTTTTATAATCATTTCATTACCTTTATTCTAATGCACTTTATAATTTTATATATATTTATTTTTCAAAGTATAAATAATTTTCCTTACCTTTATTGTAATGTGCTTTATAATTTTACTAAATATATAATATTTTAGTTAACTCTTTTTGTTTATTTTTATTAAAAATTAATATAAAGCACTAAATTATATGATAAAAATAAGAGATGAAATTACATTTAAAATTATAATGAAAAAATTCCCAAAAGCATTTATAGGGAAAAATGGTATCAATATGGTATAAAAATATTATATATGGATCGAGTTTATTAAATAAATTATTATATACAAATATTTACATGTATAAATATAATTAGAATTTTATTTTTTAATAATATTATATATGTGCATATAAGTTTGATTTACATTTAATTCAAAAAACTATTCAATCCAATAAAAAATTCATTTTTTATTCTTTAGTTTCTTGGTCTTTGATTTATTCGGTTTTTTTTTTAATTTGTTTGCATTAGGTTGGTCGCATCTATTTGTTATCACAAAGATTAGTTAGATTGGTTGGATGTTGGCTTACATTTGATTGATGGTTTCATTTATGGTATACAAGTAAAAATTTGTATACTGGTGCACAATCTCTTTAATTATCATTGATTTTTTATTTAAAAATAAATGGTTAACATCACACTTTAAATCAATGATAAATTTGTGCCACATAAACTTATTCATTTTTAGTAATGAGGCCGTGCTTAGTAGTTACATGAGTTATTGTTCAGGGTTTTATTTTGAAGAGTGATTCTCATCATTTTAGTTTGGCTAGGTCAAGTGGGATCGAGGATAGGATGACACACGATATCCAAAATCATGAGACATTTGCGGGAGAGAAAACTTGAATTGCCAAGTTCATCTTGTGGATCCAAGCGAGGGTGAGTGGACAAATTAAAACACAACCCTCTTAATCTTGAAACATGCAGTTAAAGAAGACTTCAACTATCAAAGTGATGTTGATTTAAATCAAACTGAAGAGTCAAAGCAATTGTTGAAGTGCAAGTGCTTTTTCTTCTTCCGTATATTTTTTTCCAATGAAGATTGACACAAGTGACAATGAAAATAGATCATTTTGAATTAATCATAGATTTGAATCTTCCCGGAGTCACTAAATAAAGTCCCTCTTGGTGTACTTCCTCCACAGGGAGATCATTTGAGTCTATGAGCTAGTTAAGTAACTATATATGGAGGATTATCGTGTGTGGTTTATACATGTCTGGTAATCCTCTAGACTGAACCTTTACTCGCCGTTTCAGCATGTCATTGATGTTTTTTTGAATATCGAGTTTGAGGCGTAACTCTTTCCTACCTTTTTCAATCATAAAAAAAGAGCTTCTTTTTGGATTTGCTTATTATTTCAAAATGATAATAACTTATTTATATTAACTATTTTAAGAAGAAAAAAATGTTGTTTTCAAATATACTTATATATTTTGGATGGTATTATATATATATTCTGAAGTATAAGCAACATTACACTCTTTGAGAATATGCAAGAAAGGGGGGATATAGAGGAAAATATTAGGAGTTCAGAGAGGATGAGAGAAAATTCTACATTGAATTTTTTATTAATTAATTTAATTCAGACGTGCTCATTGAATGAGCATTTATAAAAGAACAAAAAATATAACTACCATAACTACCGAAAGGTAGTTATGAAACAAAAAATGTAACTACTCAATATAACTGACTAGTTATTATCTTTATCTCTAATATACCCCGCAAGCTGAAAGTGCGTTTTAGCACATCAGCTGGAAAGGACATATGAACAATATAGAAATCCTAATAGTAACTTTGGGTCTCGTCGATCTTGTTTCAGCATCTCCTCAAGTCTCTATAAAACTTCGACCTTCTCTTTGTCGATCTTCTTCAGCGTCTCCTCGATCTCGTTCCAAACCATAGATAAAAATCTCGGAAAATATGTGAAGTATTAAAGATGAATGAAAGTTGGATAAAGAGCTTTGAAGAAGCAATCAGCAAATTGGTTGTGAGAAGGTACAAAGAATAAATGAATCAGACCCTCTTGAATTTTGTGTCGGATGAAATGACAGTTGACTTCAATGTGTTTGGTTCGTTCATGGAATGAAGAGTGTTTTGCAATCGGAATAGTGGATTGGCTTTCTGAAAAAGTTGTGCAAAATGCAATGAGGAATGATTGCCAAGTTCCCTCTTTTATTGGAGAATGAGAGCAAATAACTTGGCAATCGAGATAAAAGGCACAAGCATCATAATCTGAGAACGTACTTGTGCAAAATGCGATGAGGAAGGATTGCTAAATTCCCTCTCTTGTTGGAGAATGAGAGCAAATGACTTGACAATCGAGGGAAGAGGCACAAGCATCATAATCCGAGAACGTACTTGTGCAAATTTCTCATTAAGGTCGTTAAGAAATTAATCACATAATCATCCTCGCGTTCTTTATGCAATTTGACTAAGACTCCACAAGAACACGTAGCAGAACAATTACATACTTGTTTAAGAAGTTGAACTTCTTCTTGTAAATTAGCGATATGAAAGGGATCAAAGAGAGAAAATTTTTGGCCGTGAGACACCATAGCGATATGAAGATTTTTGGCTCTGATACTATATTAGGAAGTTAAAGAGGATGAAGAAAAAGTCTATATTAAATTTTCCATTAATCAACTTAATTTAAAAGTGTTCATTGAATAAACATTTACAACTAACTACCAAAAAAAAAGTAGTTATAAAACAAAATATATAACTACTCAGTATAACTAAATAATTATTATCTTTATTTTTAATAAAAAAAGAACACCGATACTGACGTAAGTTATCATACAAGTTAAGAAATGAAAATATCTTGAGAAAGTAACATCATGACCTGAAAAATTATAAATGTGAGTAATAAGACGCAGAGAGATTTTATTAATATAATAAGGCCAACGCCAGCAAATTTTTTTCTTTTCTTTTTTATTTTTATTTTTATTTTTAAGCATAGCTCGCTGAGCCTGAGAATCTATTGCAAATAGCGTCAAAATGGCACAAATGTAATATTAAGAAAATGTGACACACTTATGACGTCATATTTAATGTTTTTATTGCTAAAGATTTTAGGAATTTTTTTTGTCAAGATTTTTAATTTGCACCTAGACGATCCCAAATCATGGTTTGGATATACTTAAAATTGATTCTGACTAAAAAAATAAATTTGATAACCTTAAACCATAATTGATTTTACATAAAAAATCATGGTTTGGTGAAAAATAACTATTTGTTATTTCTTATTTTGCTCAAAATCGATTATGCTACTAATCAATTAACAAAATCAATTATACTTAAAATTAATTTTAAGAATTTAATCCAGACTCAATAACAACAGTAACGAAATTAGTAACTGATTATCACAGTAGTAAAAGAGAAGAACCACGTTCTAACTAAAATGTATGACCACCTGAATAAAAATCTGAGTCTGAGGTAGGTGTTTCCAGTTTACATAAAAGGGCAAAAAAAATGCAACCTAATGATTGTCTGCTGATTATGTATCAATATCAATATTGTACTGTTATTATTACTTCCTTCCTTGAGAAGTAATAATCACTTAAAAAAAAAAAGTATTCTAAATTATTTTTTATTTTTTTATTATCAACAATGTATTTATTATCTTTTAGTAATATACATATTGCTAAATGAAAAACTAATTCAGAGATTTTATAATTATTTTTTTATTCTTAACAAATGTCTAGAACACAGTTTAGTATTTTTCACTAAAATATCTTGTAAGTATAAAATTAATATATTATTTTAATAAATTACTTTAATTTTAATAATAACTTACCAATTAGTAATTACTAACGTTTACAACTGTAAAGAAAGAAGGCTTTTCAAGGAACTGCGAAACAAATCAACAATGATACAAGCATGTGCAAAATGCAGTGCAGGATTTGGACGAGGTAAAAGAAAGCCAAGGGCGCGGTCTTTCACGCGTAATTAGTCTTTTTTTTTTTTTTGTAATATTATGTTTCATCTTATGATGTAATTCAATTTAATTATCAATTTAGTAAGATTTTTTTAACCGCTCTAAGTTAAAGTAGCATCACATTAAGCATGGTGATTATGATGTATGTACATAATATATTATGCAATTATATTTTCTCCTACAACTACAATATGTCTGTCTACCTGGAATATTCGAAGCGTTATTCCAAGATACTACTACTCCACTATTTGGCGTTAAAATTCCCAAAGGATCGATCTTCTTCCACATTTTCACCCGGTTACTCTCTCAAGCAGCAATCTGAACCGTTCATCACCCACTCGTCAATTAACAGACAGATTAAGATGAATCAACGGTGGAAATGAGAGACTATTGGAGGAAGAGAGAATCTAAAAACCTTCCCAAAATGTGTGAAGCGTGTGGTAGATGTAGCTAGTGGTCCAGTATATTATAATTATAATAAATAATAAATAATAAATAATAAATAATAAATAAAAATTAAGAATAGAAGAGAGGTATGTCCAATTCCAATCCAACATAAACTTAATATCAGGCCCACACACAATGCAAGGTCCGGCCGTCCGGGACTATAGTAGCCAGTTGTCAATTCTTGGCACTATATAATAATATTACATGGAATCACTCAAATCACAACCACTTCAATTCCACCCATCATATTTTAATTTTAATGTAACAAAAACCAACCAAAAAAGCGTCTGTAAATAACAATGTTTTTGTATAGTGCTATGCTGTACCATGTAATTTTACTCTGCAGGGAAGTCATATATTATTTCTAACCACAGCATGAGAATTTTAAAACATATTTATGTGAGAGTACCTCTTGAACCTTCGGTACTCATATATTATATAAATTAAAATTTTTGAAAAATACTAAATTTTCATACTAAATTATTTTATAAATTTTTATCCATATTTAATTTTAATAAGTATCTTCTATCTTTTAAAGAGCATTTACTTGTTAAAAGATAGATGATACTAATTAAAATTGAGTAAGTAAAAGATTTTGTACGAAGATTTAATAGAAAAATTTAGCATTACACAAAATTATATTTTTGAAATTAAATTATTCTTATAGTCCATATACTTGCACTTTATTTTTATTTTAGTCCTTATATATATATAAAAAAAATTATTTAGTACTTACACATATTCTTTATTTTGATTTTATTCACCATCATCATTTTTCGTTTGTCGCTGTCATTAAATTCCACAACTCCACCACTATAATCGCCATAACCACCGCAAATGCACAAAGTCAAGCAGGTGATAGCAAAACGAGA
Organism: Cyamopsis tetragonoloba; assembly: GCA_037177725.1. Taxonomy (NCBI): domain Eukaryota; kingdom Viridiplantae; phylum Streptophyta; class Magnoliopsida; order Fabales; family Fabaceae; genus Cyamopsis; species Cyamopsis tetragonoloba. Next base: position 69,763,511 of record CM074119.1, read on the forward strand.
GTGGCGACACCATGAGTTACCAGAGAATTACTATCACATGCTCATCTGCGTTAAAAGTGACACGAAGAAGAAGCAGTGCGTGCCCATGCATCTTTAGTTCAATAACCATCAAACTTTGGTGATAAATGCTAGTCTCGGTGAGATGCAATTAATACAAATGATGATAGTAAGAGAAACTACCATATAAGATAGCCGAAATACAAGATAGGCGTGCAGTGGTGGTGGAGTTTTAGTGGTCGTGACGATTGCGATTATAGTATTGCCAAATTTAATGGCAACTTGGCAAGGACCTATGGACAATAAAGACAATGACTAAAGCGAAAATAAATAGCTTGTGTAGAGACTAAAAGAAACATCTTTTTATAAGAACTAAAATAAAATAAAGTATAATTATAAGGACCAAAATGTTAATTTAATCTATTTTTTAATAACAAATGATATCTAGTACTCTAAGGATATTATTTAAGGAGCTAAATATAATAAAAAATGTGTTGAAAAATGTTGTTTTTATATTCTTAAAAGACGAAATAATGTACACTTAATTATAATTATAATTTTTTTTATAATTCTAATGACCTTAGTAAGTGTCTTAAGGACATTTTTTGATCGACAAATATACACACATACATCTGAAATTAAATCTCATATAAATCTACATTATTTTTCTTTGCCAAGATTAAAACCTTGAACTTTCACTCGTCTCAAACCCTAAAAGATTGATACGTGATCATTTAGGTTAATATCCTTGGTCTAGTGTCTTAAAGACATTGTTTATATAAAAAAAAATTAATTAGGAAATATAGAGCTGGAAGGAATTTTAAAGCAGACACATACGCTTGTAGACTTCAAACATTAAGCGTGGAGCCACACAATATAATTTGGTGGCAAACATAAAAGTTAGAATTAAAATAGTATATAAAATTTACTTAATTGCACTTTTGGTGTTCAGTTTTTTTAATTATGTGATTTTAGTTTATTAATTTGGTTAATTGTACAATTTTAATTTTTTAACTTTGAATTGTGCAATTTTGGTTTTGAAACTTTTTTAACTACGTGATTTTGATTTTTTTGACCATATTTCGTTAAGAAACTAACGGTCAATTAGGTCAAACTCATATAATGAATTTTCAACTATGCGATTTTGATTTAAAATTTTTTAATTGCATGATTTTTGTGATCTTAAACACTTTATTTTTCTAGTTTTGTTATGTTAACCGTTAGCTTCTTAACGAAAGAAAAATTAATTGAAAAAATCACACAATTTAAAAAACTTGAGGGGATCAAAATTGTAAAATAGACAAAGTTAGAAGACTAAAATCACACAATTAAAAGTTGGGAACTAAAATCGCACAATTAAAAAAATTAATTGACTAAAATCATCCCATTAAAAGTTGAGAGACAAAAATCGCACAATTAATAAAAAAAAAAAACTACAATTAAGCCTATAAAATTAGTACATTAAAAATTAATAAATAAAAAACTATTTTAGGATAGAACTCATAATTTTATTAAGTAAATGTCGAATAATATTAAACCTTTCCTTTTTTAAAAAGGTGGTGCTATTATCGCTAGTTTTTATTTATTGTCATTTTTTAAAAAAATTTAACTTATAATATTATTTTCAACCAACAAAATTAAAATATTAATATTTAAATATTATTAAATATTTAGATAAGAGTGAAAAAAAAAAAGAAGTAGCTCTTCAAAATAAATAAATAAATAAATATTTGGCAATAAAATTACCCTTAAAAAATTGTCAAACATCTTCATTTTATTTCATGCTTTTTTTTTCAGTATACCCCTATCCTATTAGCAGGTAAAAAACTAATATTTCAAGCGTAAACAAACTTATAGACTGTTAATGTTAATCTCTTCGGAGAGCTCAAACTTAAATTCTCCCACTAGAACATTAGTGTACCTCTAATATTAGAGGTGTTCACGGTCCAGTTTGATTCGGTTTTGGGGGGTCATCATCCGAACCGATCAATTTATTTTTGTTCGGTTTGGTTTGGTTCGGTTGGTTTCCATGAGACAATCCGAACCAAATCAATCCGATTAAATTCAGTTTGAATTGGTTCGGTTTTCGATTTTAATATTTTTTTACAAATTATAATTACAAGTAAATAAGTAATGTCATCACTAATAATTAACGTAGGCAAATAGCTAAATCATTCAAACAAAGCGTTGAAATTAAAATAGCAACATCTAATTGATTAATTCTTTGACAATCATTTCTCTAAATCCCAAACAAACAAAAAATTAGAGTTTTTTCACTTACGATTAAGATTATTAAGTAATTTCAATATTAATATTATATAAATATAATAATATATTTGGTTTGGTTCGGTTTTTTAGTAGAACCGAAAACCAAACAAAACTAATCAAAAAAATTGATTTTTTTTTATTTTTTCGGTTTTTTCAGTTTTCGATTATTTCGGTTATCGATTTTTCGGTCCGGTTTGATCAGTTTAGAATGGTTTGGTTCGGTTTTGAACACCCAATTCTAATACTATATTAACACTTTTGTTGGTCATTTTGTTAATATTGCAATTGTTTTCATATGAGATTATTCTTGTTCTTTATTATAATAATTCACTATAGTTTTTTTCAGCATAATATTGTTTCTTCAAAATTTTCATGAATAGTGAAGTTTCGTAAATTAAGTACTTGACAAATTTTATATAGATTGCTAATTGCTGCCATTTTTCATAATGAATAAACTAATTAAATAGCAAGTCTCTAATTAAAGGATTCTCATTAGAATATTTAACAATTATTGAAACGAGAACAATAATACAAAACACCAGGCCAAGGAAATGGCAAATTGATAAGTTACTTTTCCGATTAATTTGTAACACAAAATCTAAAATAAAACTAATGGAAATTTCTTTTTTTTTTAAAAAAAATTATATTTCAACATTTCAATGCTTTAAACAATACTAGCAAAAGTAACTTAAGCATAACTCATATTAGTGTCCAGACATTGATATATATCATCGTCTAACAACTTAAACATTTTATTTGTAAAAACGGGAAAGCAATTTAATTTCAATCAATTAAAGTACATCAACAATTAATGAAAAGATTAACTTTAATTTATCATAATGTAGAGTAAAGGAAATGAGAGAAAAATGAAGAAGGTTTCAATGACTCGGACTATCCCAAGGCTCAACAGCCACAAATTGAAGCTTGATATGGACATTGCAATTACTAATGTGCAATCTGTTAGTGGGACAGAGCTATTAAAGTTTTCCTTAATTGACCTTTTTTTTTCTCTTAACTTAGAAACCTTATTGATTATGTTAAGGCGTTGAAGAATGAAAATATATTTTTAATTATATAAAATAAAAATAAGCGCACATTACAATTTAAAAAATAAATAAAAAAGAAGCTCAGATGTGCCACTTATCGTCCGAAGGATCAGACGGTGGTGATAGACCCATCTATCACAGTTGACACAAGCTTCATCATAGCTTCGAACCCGCGTCAGTATCATGGCAGGGTATTATTCTACCACTAGACTACTGGTGAATTGTTAATTTCTTCGTCGGAAAAAATTTTACTAATTAAATAAAACTATGGGACTATTAAACCACTAGAGAATACTGGGAATCAAATTCAGCAAAGAGTGTCAGTTAATTAAAATTATACAGGTTTATAACCTTAACCCCAAAAAAATTAAGGTTTACCAAATTGAAATCATTTTGGCCTTTTTAATACGTTGAAAATTCAGATAATACTTTAATATTTATTATTATTTTTTAAAAAAACATTTATGTACGCTTTAGAGTCTCGATAAATAGCAAAAAATAAAATATTTGTGTAAAATTTTATTAATAAAATTTAATTATTTAATATATTCTAAAATAGCGTTTAGTTTTAATGAAACATTCAAATTTATATTTCAATTATGTAATTATACTATAAATGTTTTCTACACATATTACAACTTTTATTTTTTAAAAATTATCATATAACTTATAAAAATAAAATAAAAAAAAAGGAAAAATGCATAAACTTATAAAAATAAGCATTTCACTTTATGTTATCTAACGGATGTTAACAGAATTGGCATACTCCGTTAGAATATGCTTCTTCTTAACTGCAGATAGCGCTTTTCCGTCAACATTTCTTTTTTTCTCCTGTGAATGATTATTGGACTTGGGCCCCTGTATGACCATAAGCCCAAAATAAATACATATAACACCCCATAGGGGTCGAAGAACACAATGAAAATATTAGGACCGTTATTAATACTCAGTTCTAGGAAAAGATTTGACGGTAAGCATTGATTCACATTGAAGAACAATTACTTCTCTTCCCTTTTGAGTGTATGGCTATAAAATCACTAACAAGATCATAGATTTTGCACCAGAAACTTCACACAAACCGTATCTAAAACTGAAAGCACAAAATGTTGAAAACATACACTAGATGACGGTGATTGAATGACACCCTTATTCTTAAGGAATGTTTTTATATGATTAATCTTGTTCTTCTGACTGATAAGATCAGGATTACGTTTTTAAAATGATTTTAACTTCTTTTTACTCTTGATTTTTTATTTTTATTATTTCCTTTGTTAAAAAAAACAAGGTGTTTGAATTTATTTTATTAATCTTTTTTATCCAGATTTTTATTTTATTAATCACAAGTCCCAACAAACAAGGTAATTATAGTTAGTTTAGGCTTTTTATGAGTTTAGATTTGTTGGCAAAACGCCGTGGGGTGTTTATTTTAGTAAAGTTTTGATGTTTTGTGTACTTTTGTGAAATGGATTGTTTGTGCATTTTACTCTAAAAAAGGTTTAACATATCCATAAATATCATTAAATAGATATAAAAGCAAATTTAAGAATTAAAAATATTTTATAAACTAATAAATAGATAATACTAATCCTAATCATTGAATAGATAAAAAAAAAAACAAATTCAAAAATTTATTATAGAAATCAAATGACTAAACCATAAATCCTAAACTCAAAAAGCCTAAATCTTAAACCATACACTCTAAATCTAAAATCCCAAGTCCTAAACCATAATAATTGAATGGATAAAAAAATATTTAAGAATTTCTTGTTTATAATTGTGCGAAGATATATTATTAAGATTGATTGACTAATAAATTTCATTATATTCAATAGATAAAAAAAATAAATTAAAATATTAAAATATTCTTTATACTAATAGATACATAATAATAATCCTAATTAATAATAATTGATCCATAAATAAAAATTGAATTTAATAGATAAAAATCAAATTTAAAAATATATGTTTAAAACTAGTTGACTAAATCATAAACCCTAAAACTAAACCATAAAACTTAAATCCTACACCCCTCGACCCCAAACCCTAGTAATTGAATGGAAAAATAACAAATTTAAAAGTTCTTAGTATTTTTCTTCTTTATTGGGGTATCCACCACTAGATGCAATGATTAATTCATTCTTCGAAAGTGAGCTCCTACAAAACTCATTATTACTTTAACTTGGAAAAAATTATAGATAATGGAAACGTAAAAAAAAAGTTATATTTACATATTCATCATAGGCTTAATTGCACTTTGGTCCCCAACTTTTTTAATTGTGTAATTTTAGTCCTTCTATTTTCAATTATGCGATTTTAATTACATAACTTAGTTAATTGTGCAATTTTGGGCCTTAACTTTGAACTGCGTAGCTTTAGTTCTGAAACTTTTTTAATTGCATAATTTTGATTCTTTTGATTATCTCTCGTTAAGAAGCAAATAGTCAACACAATCAAACCCATATAATGAGTTTCATTTGCGCGATTTTAATTAGAAACTTTCTAGTTGCATGAGTTTGGTACTCTTACACAGTTTATTTTGTTGGTTTGATTGTGTTAACCGTTAACTTCTTAATAAAATAAATATTAATTGAGCAAAATCGTACAATTTAAAAAAATTAAGAGAACCAAAATTATACAACAAACAAAATTGATAAACTAAAAATTTAAAAATCAAAATCACATAATTAAAAGACCAAAACTACGATGATCAGGACATATTATTCTTGGTCAATAGATTAGAAAGATCAATAGTCTCCTACATGCTGTGAAGAATCCGTTAGTGTCCAGACATATAAGAGGAAGAGTCTATGTAGCGTCTATCCATGGCCATTGATATCATCCTCTAAATTAAACAATTTTTTTTCCAAAACCGGAAAGCAATTTAATTTCAAACAATTCGAGTTTATCAACACTTAATGAAATGGGTTAACTTTAATATCATCTAATGTACAGTAAAGGAAATGAAAGAAAAATGAAGAAGATTTCTTTTTTATTAAATGAAGAAGGTTTCAATGATTCGGACTATCCCAAGGCTCAACAGCCACAAATTCAAGTTTGATTTGGACATTGCAATTACTAATGATTTCGCGTATGCGTAATGTCTTTCCCTTACCACTACGCAAACTTTACTGACCTTTTTTTTTGAACTTAGAAAACTTTAAAAAAAAAAAAAAAAAAAAACTCAAAAAAATTCTTGAATTTTGCACCAGCCGGGAATCGAACCCGGGTCTGTACCGTGGCAGGGTACTATTCTACCACTAGACCACTGGTGCCTTGTTGTTCTTTCCACCGGTCTAAATTTACTAATTCAAACACAATAACTGTGAGACCAAAATCACACCTAAACCGCATGAGGATACTGGGAATCAAATTCAGTAAAGGGTCCTAGTTGCAATTAAACAAGTTTATAATCTTTGCCCCAAAAAAATAGGTTTACCAAACTGAAATTACTGGCCAATTTAATATGTTGAAAATTCAGATAATACTTTAAAAATTATTATTATTTTATTAAAAGACATTGGTGTAAAGTTTTACTAGCACAATTTAATGATTTAATATATTCTAAAATAGCGTTTAGTTTTAATGAAATATTCAAATTAATATTTCAATTTTGTAATTATGCTATAAATTTATTTTACACATATTATAAATTTTTATTTTAGAAATTATCATATCACTTATAAAAAGAGAATAAAAAAAACTTATTAAGAATATGTATCAGGTTACAATTACATTATTATATTATATACATTATCCAATGAGTTTATATTCCATCAAATTTACGAGTGATAATAACATTCAGATCAAGATAATTGAGGAATGTTAGGCCACAATATTATTCTTCGTATCTATATGTGCCTATACTTTTTTCACCACACACATTTCCCTCTTCACCACACATTCTAATTTTTTTTTTCAAAATTACCCATTGCTTGGATTTTGAAAATCCGCAGTACAAATTTATTGAAATAGTACTACGGATTTTAAAAATCCGTTGGCCACAGATTTTGAAAATCCATAGTGTAATTTTATTAAATACAAAGAAATTTTTTATGAACAGGGTTGCGGATTTTTAAAATCCGCAGCCTGCGAATTTTTAAAATCCATAGTTCAATTTCAAAAAAATAAATATGAATTTTTGATAGGGGTGACAAAATCCGTCGTACATTGCCACCCCTAATTTTTTATGGACAGTGCTGCGGATTTTTAAAATCCGTAGAGTAATTTTATAAAATAAAGTGTCGACTTTTTTATAAACAGTGTTGCGGATTTTCAAAATCCGAACGAAGGACAAATTAAAAAAATAGAAAAATATGTGTGATGCACATAGTATGGACCATCTATATGATATCCAGTGAGATTAATGCCTTCAGCATAAAACCCAATACTGATAATCACATTGTAGGTTCCTTCTATCATCAATAAAGTTTCGTGGTCAACTTTTGGCCAACTCTAATATTTTATTATTATTTGAAAATAATTGAAAAATGATTGAGAAAGGAAATAGAAGGGAAAAGAGGGTGTATAATAATAAAATATTAAGGTTGCCCAAAAGTTGGCCAACAAAAGTTGGCTGAAAATCGGAACTATTCTATCATACACCACGTCCCAAGTGATGTATGGTACACCACATAAAAAAAATATATACAAAACTCAATCGAAAATGTTTAATATAATAATAAATTGTGTATTTTATGTGTATGCACACCTCTTTAATTTTTTTCCTTTTAAACGAGCTATAATCAATTAAATATAATTTCATAACTTGTATATGATACACCACTTTAAAATTGGTAAATGTTAAAATCCATCTATAACAGGTTAAAAAAACTTAATAAATAACAAATATGAATAAATAAAAGATATACGAAATGATACATTTAATTTAAAATCACATATAATTCATATTTTTTATTAATGTATAATACACCACTTTAAAAATGATATATCTTAAAATCCACCCACATTGTATCATACATTTCACGTCAAATTTGGATATATAACTATATATTTAAGAAGGTTGGGCCACAATATTTTGATAATGTTAGGCCACAACAAATTATATGGTTTTCTGCGGATTTTTCTTTTTTTTTTTTTTTTAAGAGTATCCTCAGCAGCTGAAGTAAAAAATTAAAATTATCAAAGTACATACAGTCTCATTCAGTCAAAACTTTTCTATATATGATTAGAATTCAAACCTCCATAAGATATTGATGGCTTCATCCATCTTGATCATGGGAGAAAAATAAGATATTTATTAGGCACATTGGGCCTCTTACATTTAGGATATTGGGATTGACACCATTCAAGTAGGAATGAAACCACTATTTTTCCGAACATCAGTATACGAAATGGTGTTTTTGGACGGTGTCATCCGTAAAATAGTAAAAATATAAAAGAAATAACTCTTATTTTACGAACAACACCGTTCGAAAACATCTATTCAGACGCTGATGTACAAAAAATAAGTGATCTTGTTCTTAATCGTGATAGTGTCAATCTCAACGTCTCAATATTTATTAGGCATGTTGGGCCTCCTACATCCATATTTTTTAATTAGCTGTAATTACTAGTTAGTTAGATGTTCTTTCGGTCACAGAGCTGATGTATATGTATATAACCCTTCTATTCATTTTTGAGTTGAATGAATAACAAAATTCTTCACAATTTTTCCTCTTCCCTTCTCTAAGATTGAATCACTCTCAATATTTGCCTGATTGCATCCACAATGATGGGGAATGGAGTACATATCCATCATGGGACCAAAATGATTTTTCTTTTGGCATTCTAAACGTTGAGGTAAATAAAACTGGTGTAACCTCTTAATGAAATATTTTTATACGTATAGTCAGGATTTATTTGATATTTAGTCAGACATTTAAGAGATTTGATTATCTTCCAGTTATTTTTAGAAAAATCAGTTTTAAAGTTTATTTTTAATAAAAAAACTCGGATTGGTTTTCTGAAAAACAAATTTGTGTTCAAAATGATTATTATGAAAAAAGTGGGTGATGGAATTATCATAAACAAATGGTGTCAATATTAATTATCCTATGTTTGATAAGAAAAAGAATAATATTAAGCACCCTTTGTCAATGAGATAGTTTGTATCTCACAGAGAACAAACTTTCACACAAGATACGAGGATTCACATTATCTAAGTTGAAAATGAGATCATTTTTTTGGGATATGAGCATCCAAAATAGTGAAAATAAGGAAAAAAACACTTTTATTTTTCGGTTGAGACGGTTCGAAAATACCATTTCAAATGCTAACATCATAAAAAAGGTTATCCTCTTTTCAATTGGGGTGATGCTAATTTCACCGTCCTTTACATGATAGCATAGAACTTTGAGCTCAACCCATTAAGTGTGTGTTTGGATTGGCGTCGAATCACGTCAAATCACGTTAAGATAGATAAATCAATGGTTGAGATAAAGTTGGCACATAAACCAAGGCGGATCCAATGAACGCAACAAAAAGTAACGTTAAAGTAAATCCACGTTAACGTAAACCACTTCTATCCAAACATGCAATTAAGCGAGCTGCAAATCTATAAGTTCTAGAACGATTTAATAAGATTGACCCAAGGTTTACTTTGGCCTCAAGCAAGTTTCAAAATTAGACTTTTTTTTTTATTTGACAAAAAAAATGAGACTTTTTTTCCTAGACAAAAAGAAAGGATCCTTTCTTTTCCTTGACCCACAAAAGAGGTTTTTTTTTATAATTAAATTGTTGTAATTTTATTTGGATTTCATCTTTTAAGCTTTTTGATTTGTTATACAAAATTATTTATTAAAGTATCATAATTAGTTTCAACTAATTCCCGGGGCCAACGCTAGCCCACGCAAAGCGAACGAAATTAGTTACATCCTAAAGGTGGGATACCCGTGATTAAATGAAAAAATTAGTTTCAACTAAAATTTATTTTATGTACTAAAAAACCTGACATTTATTTTTTAACAGATAATAAATCCAATACATTAAATTTTTTTAGGCATTATTGATCTTAAATAAGACTTATTATTTTTAGTTTTAAAAAACATTTTTTTGGTCAAAATCTCTATTCAACTCCATTCCCTGATATAGAATGGCAATTGTGCACTCCATTCCCTCCTCCCCAAACAAAATCTCTATTAAACTTTTCAAGGTTTTCACATATACCCTTCGGAAGCAACATAGACAAGCATTCAGCTCTCCAAGAACTATGCTGCTGCTTTGTTTTTTCCCACCATATATGCAAAATTCTTTGGTTTAGAATTTCTTTATATTTGTTTAGTTACAAATTTTGAAACCAAAAAATAAAACAGTTACAAGAAGGGGCCAGACAGGCCTTTTTAATTTAATTTTAAAGGAAAAGTCTGGTTTTATAACAAAAAGTCAAAAATGACCCAGGAAGGATAAAACCCGGTACCAAAAGGGCGCAAAAAAAAAAAAACTGTAACCAGGTGAGTTATTTTTTATTTCTTTTTTTTTAAAAAAAAAACACATATTATTCTTTTTTTTTTTATTTAGAGGTTTGTTAATTAATGTATTCTCACTTCATATTACACTATTTGTATTTCTATTATTTGGTTAATCATAGTGTGTAAGTTAGTTACGAAGTTAGTTATTTAGTTCAGATGATTGTTATTTTTATTAGATTTATAAAATTATATTACGTTAATCTTTTATTATACTAATACTAAATAATTTTATATCAATGTAAAAATTTGTATACATGATATATATATATATAAGAATTTTTAATTTAATAATTGATTATATATAATAAAGAGAGAGAATAGATCAACTTACACCACTAATAACTTTTTAAAAAGAGTACGTTAATAAGTTATAGTTTGAATTTTTTAAAATACACGCACAAGGTATACTTTGCTTATTCCTATACAAAATAAGTGGTTGTATATTACCAACTTTATAAAGTTTGTTAACCTACTTTTACTTATTTTTTAGAATGAGTACTTTTAGAATGAGTACATTTGATTTTTCAAAACATAGAATAAGGTGTAAAATGTTAAAATATTCCTTTTAGATTACAATTTCGATTCTTTATGTTATAATGAAATTTAGTTTAGTCTCTTAAATGTATTTTGATTCACTTTAATTCCTAGACTATTTTGACTTTAACTTTGCTAACAAAACTTACAAAAATGTCAATATGACGTCTAGATTTCTATTTTTTTCTTCCCCAAATAGTTTAAAAAATACAACATGAAGAACTAAAGTAAAAAAAATAAATATAAAGGACTAAATTAAAATTTTACTATAACAAAGGAACCAAAAGTGTAATTTAGTATTTTTTTAATATATAAATCAAGTGCATTCACGTAAATCCAAATTAAAATTCATAAATCAAATACATTCACATAAATTTAAATCGAAAAATTGCTACTTAAAACCGTGCTCCTCTAGTCTCCCGACTAACATGCTATATGTTTGTGTTCATAATTACTCCCTCCATTCTGAAATATTAGTCACTTTAGACTAATGCACAAGAATTAAGAAAATTATTAACTATTCTAAAATCTAAAAAAGTTAGTGCTTGTAAGATAATATTACCCTTTTTTTAAAGTAAAAATTACCAATAATATTACTCTTTATTAATAACTACTAATGAGTAAATGAGGGATATATTTAAAAAAATAACAATAAATATTATCTTGATATTATAAAATGATAAATATTTTGAAACAAATATTTTTAATAAAAGTGGCAAATATTTCACAATAGAAAGAGTATATTTCGAGTATTATACATTAAACAGTGTCCTTTAATAACTTTAAGATGTAATAAAATGTATCATATTTATTGTTTTAAATTTCACTATAAAATGTCTTTTGACTTTGGAAACGGTTAATATTTCTAATTCCTAATAAAAAATTGAGAAACTGAAGTCACATAGAGGTCATAACTAAAGATTAAAATTATAGTTAAACTTTTTCAGAAAAATAATTTTACTGTGATTTTTTTCCTCTGTTTTTTCTTTCTTCTAACATCTTTACACTCATTCAAACACAAACTTAGCCTATGTTTGATAATTTGATTTTGGGGAAGTCGAGATAAAAGAAAAAATAAAAGAGGAAAGAAAATAGAAGGAAGAAAAAGTTTAAAGATTTGTTTTGTTTTAAAGTTTTAAAGTTACAAAATTTTAAAATCCGTGGAAGGCTAGATTTTAAAAACAATTTTTTATAATAGTTTGTGTTTTTTAATTTTTAAAAACTAAAAAGAGTAAAACATTAATTTGGTTATCTAAAGATTCATCTGTCACCAATTTTGTCTTTCAAAGATTTTTGTCATTAAATTAATTCCTCAAAGATTTAAAACTCTACCAAATTAGTCCCTCAAAATTAGGGGTGGAAAAAGGTCAGCCGGCCTAACATGGGCCTATGGCCTGACCTATTTAAAGCCTGACGCCGGTTTAATAAAAAGGTGAGCTTCAGGCTTTTTAAAAAGTCTATTTAAGTAAAAAGGCTAGATACATGTCTTTAAAAAAGTCTATTAAGCCCAATAGGCCGGCTTATTAAATTTTAATATATATTATAAATTTTATAAATATAAATAAAATATTATGTTTTTTCAAAAAATAAAATATATATATAATAAATTTTATAATATGTTTATAAATTAGACTTATTTAGAGGCTTGTGAAAAAGGTCTATTAACCTATTTAGTGTCTTGTTAGCATATTTAAGATAGAATTGTTGACCTTTTAGAGGCCTTGAGACAAAGTAGGCATATAAATAGGCTTTCAAGTTTTATACACTTTAAATTAGGCTAGGCTTAGCCTGAAATAGTAGGTCAATAGGCCAGACTTAACTCCATCAACTATAAAATAGACCTAACCTGTTTAGCCAAAGTCTGGTCCGACCTGTTTCCACCCCAATTCAAAATACACGTAAAAAATCTGAGGGACTAATTTGGTAACAAAAATCTTTTAGGAACTAATTTAGTAACAAAAATCTTTTAGGAACTAAATTGTTGACAAATAAATCTTTGGAGGATCGAATTGATAGTTTACTCAAACTAAAATTTAGAAAAATCTAATTATTTTTTCCAATTTTCTGTTTTCTAAATTTTCACATAAATTTAAGTTAATATTAAAGCTCATTTCTCTTTTTTTAAACTATTTTTAAAAATTGTTTTATAGTAGAGTCCTGAAAAAGTAAAGAAATAAAATTGAGTCAAATAAATCCTAAATACTTTGTCTTTATAAATAATTTTTCCTTCTATTTTTTTTATATTTTTCTTTAAATTAAACAAATAAAATTATTTTATTTTTTGAAAAAAAATTCCCTCTCATTTTCCTTAAACCCTTCCAAATTGCAAACAAAGGGTTAGAGATAAAACTAAAAAGAAGCTGCAAAGAGCCGGCAACACCTTCAGATTCAGACAATCACTTTCTGGCAACCAAAAACGAACTGACACTGCAAATGGGCCTCCTCACTGAATTTGCCTTTCCAGATTCCCTTTTTTCATCTCTTAAATAATTGATTTGAATTCAATAAAATATAGGAAAAGACAACCCATGGAAAATAAATCCAAGAACCATATAGCCAAATATAATAACATAATTTTTCTGCTACTAACATTAATCAGTGTCGTCATATTCATATATCATATAATTTTGATTCACATCAAATCAAGTTTCCATCTGTACTTTTTCTACATATCCAATATCCACCACAAGCTAACTAGGTAATTAAAGTACTTAATTTAAAAAAAAACTAATCAAAATAACTCATCAAAGAAGTTATTGGAGTCTTTAAATTTTAGTCACTAAAATGAAAATGAACTATATATACTAGACTTAACAAAAAATAAAAACCCAGCGCATATAGAGAAATCATATTCATGGCATGTACAACTTGTTGCCACACTTGCATCTCCATGCCTCCGGGTAGTACTCGGCTGTCACGGGTGTTCCCGGTGGCACCGGTACGTGGACCGGTTGACATGGTGTACATCTACCACACTTGGAGGTGCACCGCGGTGGCGATGAACCTGGCCCACCTAGTAACTTCCTAGCCCAATCCATTGAGACATGAGCTTTTCCTTTGGACATCATGTCTTGGACATTTTCTCTCTCATGCTTCTGCCCAAAATCAGTGCTTAGTTAAAATTACTTTCATTATCATTCTCTTTCATTTCATCCAACAAACAATCAATTTTAACATTAAAAAAATAAACCAAAAATTACTAATAATGCATATTCAAAAATAAGGTGATAGTAAGTTCCTCTAAATCAAATACTTTATGTTTTTCTTTTTCTTTTTTAATTTTTAATTTTTTGGTTTATTCTAACTAAAAAATAACACATTATTAAAATGTGATTTCTTTTTTTTGTTTCTACAGTTTTTTTGTTTTTGAGCGAAACAAGAAATGAGAGTGGGACACAGAACTTGATTCCTAATTTTCTATCCTATGTCATAATTAACAGGGTTAATTATATAAGTATTTTTTAAGAAATGTTCCCAAAATATAAAATATTTATGTGTGGGCATTATGACTAATTAATTTCTTTAACATGTTTTGGTTGTGATAATGTGGGGCTGAAGTCTAAACTGCTAAAAAGCCAAGTGAGAACAGCAATATATATACGTGTAGAGGGCGAGGCTAACGTGCACCCTAATGAACACGATGCACCCTATTATTACTATATAATAGAACTAACTACTGTGGCTGTGGCTAGGTTTGCGGGGAAAGCGCTGAGCATTGTACACTGCACGCGCACGTTACCGAGACTCGTGTGGCGGTGTGTAACACGACAGCGATTTCACCTTCCCAATTCTAACGTGCGCCTTTGGGGTGCATGATTAATTATTTCATAGTGGGTCAGTCAACAGCGGTGGAGCCAACGGTACCCACCACCCACGTGTGCTGCCTAATCACGGTGGACTCCACGCATCTGACGGCTCATGTTGCCCCGGGTCCCTTCACCTATTATATTTTGGCGCATTTTAGCCACTCTCACTTTCTTCTATCTTTTATCTCTATTTCTCTCTGTACCTATGGAGCTTTTGGGAGTCAGATTTTGGAGACACTACTGTCACCATCCAACCCTTGTTCCTCTAACTTTCGCATTTTTATTAGTGTGTGTTTGAATTTACGATAACTCACCTCACGTGCATTCAAACCATTAAATTACAATTGCGATTGCATTGCAATTGTGTTGCGGTCATAACTATGATGTGTTGAATGCGGCCAACATTTAATTATTGATAATAAATGAAGCAATTTTCGTAACAATCAAAACTATGATATTACAGTATGATTTTACATATGTCAAAGAGAACTAGAGATAAACACAGCTATTTTTTATTAAAATATTATAAAAGCAATATTGAAATATTCTACTTAAAATTTTAAACTTAAATCTTCACTGTACAATACTGTTCCAGTTAGACAATGGTCAGTTTAATAGTTAAAATTAAAAAAAAAAAAAAAGAACATTGATGCGGTGAAATGTAATTTGGAGTTACATGCAACAAATGAAGATAAGCCTAGGTCATATAACAATTGCAATTCAAAAATTTAATCATATGTACTAATAGAAGGACAAATAATAGGACCAGTCTATAAAACATACCTGAAAATCTGTATTAGCTTTGGCAAACATGGGACACCTAGCATCTACAATTCAGAAATTAAACAAGGACCACCACAGAGGTGAGTTATGAATTAATATTACAAATTTAATTTATCATTTAATAACAAGAATTGGAAAATGTGTGGAAGAAAAAAAGATATGAAGAATTGCATACCTAAACATGTAATGGCAGAGGCAGAGGAACTGGTGAAGATCATTGTGCAAATTGAGAGGAAAAAGAAGAAGGAGATTCTGAAACATAGCCTAGTGGTTTTTCTCTTCTTCTCCATGAACAATACGAAAGAGAAAAATCAAACCTTTACACAAAGAGAAGCACTAGTGAGAAAATGGTTGTAGATATTTAAATCTGACACACGCAAAAACTCTGACCCTATGTTTGAATCTATGAACTAATAATAGGGTTTACAACATTCAGAGAAATTGCACGTTCCATGCAAATATAGACCTAAACAAATACCTAACACTTAACTCATTTGTCTGAGATAGAATAGAAAATCAAACCCCTTTTTTCAAATCTCTTACTACTTTTCTTTTGTCTCAGTGTGCAATTAAAGATGCAGAAGCTATAGAAAGTAGAAAAAGGTGGAAATTTTGGATGGAAAATGGAATGGTACGGTTTAATAATCTGAAGAAGAAGAAGAATAAGGGTAGAGTGTTGTGGCAGAGGATTTCTCAAAGTACTTTAAGAGGTTAAAAAAAGAAAAAGAAAAATAAAATAAAAAGGTGAATCTATATGTATATCGTCACTTCCTAAGCTTTACCATGTTTAGAACTTGGATTTTCTTGCAGGCTTTCTTCTCTGCTTTTCAAATTCCCAAAGCCAGAAAAACTAGCTCTTCCCTCTAATGACTTGCTCTGTTTTTCCTCTGTTTTCTTTTTCTTTCTGTATATAGTTTTTGTCCTCACAGAGAAACTTGGGTAAGGTTTATAAATTTAACCACCTTCGATTTTTTACTGCATACTCAATATTCTTTTATACTGATATTTATAAATAATTCGGAAAAGTTTGCAATTTAGATACTAATTGGTTGGTAACCATTAATTGATTTAGTGTGCTTCTTTCTTATACTTAATTAAACGTGTTTTTCTTTTTTCCTTTTATTGACCAAGGATTTGCAATTGCATGGTTCATAAGCTTGGTGAATTAAAATAAGAGTGATGCTAATAATTGATAAGATACAGTAAATATATTGAGCTAGTTTGAATGAGGTAGTATACTTTGTTACATAAAAGATTGCAGTTATAAATTATTAATAAAAAAAATGGACTTATAAATTACACTAATTTTGAGTTTAGCGTTAACTATATTTAGACCATTTTATTTTAAAGTTTACATATAATTCTCTTGAATTTTCTTTTTTTTTGCCTTTTTATAGTATATAGATAGCAATGGTTGCTTCTACCATACACCACATCCCACCACATAAAAAAATGTACACATAATTTAACCGAAAACATTTAATATAATAATAAATTATGTGCTGATAAAAAAATAATAAATTATATATTTTGTGTGTATGCATACTTCTTTGATTTTTTTTTCTTTCAAACGGGCTATAATCAATTAAATATAATTCCATGTCTTATGTATGGTACACCACTTTAAAATTGGTAAATGTTAAAATTCACCTATAACGGGTTAAAAAACATTTAATAAATAACAAATATGAATAAACAAAAGGTGTACAGAATGATATATTTAATTTAAAACCACGTGTAGTTCATATTTTATTATTGGTGTATGGTACACCACTTTAAAAGTGATATATCATAAAATTCACCATATAGCAATATAGTATGTAGAGTCTCTACACTACACAAGAGATAAGTATAATGTTTGGGAAATGATATTGTCACTCCCAATTTTGATATTGTCACTCTCATGACCATACGTAGTTATAAAACTCAGCTCGATCATCGACTCGGTTGAGATACTGAGTTACTAGATTACTAGTTCAACTGGTGAGACTCTCACTGAACCGGACAATTTATATATATATATATATTTATATATATATTTATATATATAATTAACAAAAATAATAATAATAATTAAATCGGTAACTCTACTAATTATTAATTTATCTTAAATATTAACATGTTTATACATTTATAACTAGTATAAATATTAGAAGCATTAGTTAAAATTAATCAAAAGTGAAAATAAATTCATTTAGTGTAAAAATGCTTAATATATATATATATATATATATATATATATATATATATATAAATAAAAGAATATGCGCATATAATCACAAAGGGAGGCCTGGTCCGGGGGTTAAGGAATGTTGTATCTGTTTGAGGGTCGTGTCTTTGAATCTTGTGAGAAGTGCTTTGCATATTTTTTTTAAAATAAAGGCGCGGCTCAGGGAACTCGTCTGGGCCGGTTTCTATCGGTTCTTCCGCAGAAACGATCTAGTAGGGAGCTCGGATCGTCCACCAGACCGGTTCACGGTTCAAATGGGCGAACCGGCCGATCCAGTCCAGTTTTAATAACTATGCTCGTGACACTCATTCATAAACTCTTTTTTTATGATTTTGAAGTGACAAATTTAGGAGTTTCAATATCACTTCGCTAATGTTTTGAAAAAAATATGGATTCATATTTGAAAATAATACAAAAACTAGATAAATATGTGTACTCTTATTAATTAAGAAGATATTGGTGTATTTAATTAATACTAATATTCTAATACATTGACATAATTAATCCTTACATTAATGTTATAAATTATTTATATATAAACTTGGGAGATTAACTTTTCAAACCCTCTCATTTAACTGGATTTTATGTTCCTGATTCTAGCCACTATTCGGCTATTTTATAATGAATATTAAATTCTCTTTTAATAAAAATCCAAATAAATATTCATACTTAACCTTTTGAAAATATTATTTGAAAAGTAAACATTTCAAGTTATGTTATTTTTATTTTCAGAATCTTATTTAAAAAGTTAACCTTTAAAATAATTTATGATATTAGCATTTATATAATATATTCTATTACTTGTATTCAAAACTTTAGAAAAAGAATCTTAATAAAACAGATCAAACAATTTTTTTCAAAAGATTTTATATATAAAGACAGAGAAAATGCAATTTTGTTAAAAAACTACTAAAATCAGCTAAACTTAATATACTTTTATTAATATGTATATAATTTAGTTAAAAAGACAGAGCCACTTTTTATATCTACCCAGGAGTCTCACTTTCAACTCTCCATTCACAGATGGAATGACTTGGAATATTTTGGTACTTGCATTAAAGGTTCATTATTAATTATGCATGGTGTAGTTAATATATTTTTTTTATGGCAAAGTATTTCATATATATATATATATATATGTCTTAATGCGTTTACAAACTGAAGTTTATAACTGTAATTAATATTTAATAATTCATATAAATATAAATATAAATATATACAATATAGTAGTAGTACTATTTTGGTTCACCGTGTTAGCACTTGGACTTTTTGGGAATGAAAAAAAGTACAAGACGTTGAAATTGTACTGCACTTCTTGTGTTGTATTGAAGCTAGAAAGTGGGCCCGCCTTCACACGAATGAACCACTCACTATTTACAATAATACCCTTTGTTGTTGCACGTGTGAGGATGATGAGTAGTACCAGTTGTTACTTGTTAGCGACAGAGACCCAAGAAGCACTAAACCCCTTTTCGTTAGACTTTATTTTAAGACAAAAAAAAAAAATTTAAACATAAAAATTTATTTTACATCAAAATTAGTTTTGACTAAAATCAATTTTATTAAATCAAGTTAATCTAAACTCACTTTTATAAATTTTTACCCAAACACATAATTTTAAATAGTAACATCTCCATTCGAATTTATATATTTGACTTAGTCAAAGAGAAAGGGATATGTGGAGGGAGATGGTCAAAATTAACAAGTGTTGAAAAAGCTTATGAATTAGTAGTAGTTCAGATTCCAAAAGCAAGAAGGTATGAACAAATAGTATTATTGTGTAAGAAAAAATGTGGATTCCTGAACAGTTGATACTATATTATTCGTATCTATGTGCTCTATGCCTATATATATCTGTTCCCATTAATTAATGCAACATCAATTGCACACTTCAGAAACAGTATTATTGCCTTTGAATCTTCAAGTTCCACTCCAATAATTGGACATAAATTTCAAACTTTCCTTTTACAACGTTCTAAACGGATTCCGCGGGATACCAATTTTGGATGCTATTTCTTACTTTGGATTAAAGTTTATCATTCTTAATTTCTGCTGTGAACTTTTCAAGTGGGGATTGAGAACGATCACGACCAATTGTTCATCTGGAGAGTTGGATGACTCGAGTTCTGATGTCTTCGTTTTGACGGCGGTGTTAGTACATCTGCAAAGACTCTGATGCTTAAGTCAATAGTTGAATTAAGGTTTTTATGTGATGATAGTATGTTACATACCTTACATAGTGTAATAATGTTAATATTTATAGAGGGGACTTTAAGGTTGACTGCGGAGTTATTGAGCTTCAGACTCTGTGACGTGGACCTAATCCAACATTAAGATGTTCTTTATGGGTCAATAGATATCCCGGTGAACTTCCGAAATGTCCCGGAATACCTTGTGGTACGCCGGGTCCAACATATGCATGTATCGGGCAATATGCCCGAAATATCTGTGCACAACAATTTCGTGCTAGTATATTGTTTAATTTCATTGGTAATATTTTCATTTTATTATTATTCTATTCTAGAATTTTAATTAGATGCACAAAAAATAATGGATAATTTAATAAAAGTCAAAGAAAAAAAAACAGTAATAAATAACAATTTATTTACTATATTTCCGTAATTAATTGATTGTTCTAGTAGAGAGATAAGTCTAGAATTAGCAATATCAACTCTTGAGAGGAGTAAAATAGAGGCCAAATATAATATAATGCTGCCTCCTGAAAGATTAAATTACAAGAGCATAGCATGTGTAACGTAACTTTAATTTGTTATGAATGATGATAGAGATTATTTGGTCTTGACTTTGAGTCTTGACCAGGTTACGTTACAGCTTGCCAATATTATTATATTATTACTACAATTCAACACACAGCTATTCGTATGTGACATATAGCAAAATTCCATTCCCTTCATGATATATAATTGAATTTCAAAATATGAGGGCCCTAGGGCTACATATATAGGGATTTCATTTTTCATCAAATATATAGAACATGTTTGGATATTCGTTTATAAACGAAAAACAGGAAACACATTAAAATTAAAAACAACAAACACACTAAAATCTTATTTTTATATTTGGAACATTAAAATCTATAATTACAAATTTTCAAAGATCCCAACAGAATTATCCAAACATATTCATATATATATATATATATAACATATGTACCCCAAATTATATATATCTCTCATATCATAAGTTAAGACTAGCAAGTTCTACCAAATTAATTGACATTTGACAATAACACTCTCGATCGATCGATAGTTTTGATTGACCATATTTAAT
The DNA here is from genome assembly GCA_037177725.1 of Cyamopsis tetragonoloba. Classification (NCBI taxonomy): domain Eukaryota; kingdom Viridiplantae; phylum Streptophyta; class Magnoliopsida; order Fabales; family Fabaceae; genus Cyamopsis; species Cyamopsis tetragonoloba. The sequence goes on from CM074119.1 coordinate 69,784,932, forward strand.
TATTATTGATGACCACCCATGTAATATGTCTATGATCCAGCCAAACATATAAAATTTTTTTGAAGAGATTGAATGAGATATATGTCCAAACAAAACTTGCAAATACAAAATGGTTAAATATAATTGCGTCGTGCGTGTTTAATTTTTTTATGGACAAAAACAAATTGTAGATCTGAATAATCCTTTAAACTCCAAGTGGGTAGATTAAAAAATTAATTTTTTTTGTAATAACTATACGTTTGGTTACCAAAAAAAAAGTGTGATGGATGATTGAGATTACATTAAAAAGTGGACGAGAAAGAGGACGAAGATCCAAATTGATGAGGGAATCGTGGTCAAAGTTGTGAACTTTTCTTACCTCATTAAATTTAAATTTTCAAATTAAATAATTAACCCCAATATCAGAAATTATTATTTCCTCTCGATCGAATACATAATTTGTAATTTAATTAATCTCATAGAGATGTATATGTAGGTTCTTTCTGTCGTGAAAAATAAAATAAAAAAATCCAATGAATCGAATATAATAATAATGGATGGTTATGGTATCTTAGTTATAGATGGCTAGTTCCAATAATAACTAGCTAGATACACTCACATTCGTGCAATATGATAATGACAATTGCATAAACATGTATGCTATTATTAGAAACGACCATTGCATGTGGATCAAGATAAGGAGGATAATAAGTAGCTTTTCTAATGGATATGTTTATTTCAATTGCGACAAATTGTAGTTGCTTTGATTAGAAGCATACAAACACAAGAGAGGATATATAGAATTTAATTAATTTTAATTTGTGATCCCAAAAACTTTTGGTCCCATAAACCAAATTCATGCCCTAATAGAAACAAAGTAACACAAGTTTGAATTTCGCACATATTAAGAGGGAGAGTAACATAAAACTCCATTTCCTAGAATTACTAAAATAATAACTCTCACAATTTACGATTGTATTACTAATTACCTTATTACTAGTAATTTTAAATTAGTGAAACACATATAAATTTTACAGCTAAACACACATTAATTTTAGTAGTGTATGAAAATTGAAAGGTGACTTAAGTGATAAATATTGAATTTAAATTATATTTTATAATATAAATGATAAATGACCTGTTGATTCAAGTGATGTATACTTGATCGATTTTACTTTTTAAAACGTGTTAAGTTTTAGTCTTGAAAATATAGATAACTCTAGCTAGGAGACTTATCACAAATTTCGTATTTGCAATTAAAATTTTGTTGATGAGATTAAAAGTTTGAATAAAAAATTATAATAAAAGATTTATAAAGATGTTCTTAATTCTACCTCAAAAATTGAACTAGAATTCTATATTATTTCATGTTTTGAAAGAGACAGAGAGTAATGTAATTGTTAAAGTTAAAAAAAAAAATTAATTAACATCATTCTAGAAAAAAGAGGAAGTATAATTTTTTTTTTTTGCTTTTGTTTTTTGGTTTTGAACAGCTTCAGTTTATCTGAACTCTCACTATACTGACATGTCTGAGTTAATTTGTTAGAGTGGATGCAAAATACACATGTCTAAGTAAGATGTTGATCAAGCATACCGTACGTGTACGTCCATATATTTAAGTATAATAACTTTTAAAACGTGCTATTCGGTCTTATGTGGTCAATCCGTTATGGTACCGGGCTTTTTTTTTTTCTGGATTAAAATTATTTATATTTATTCGGATCTTTATTTTAGATACTCAATTCGGCTATATACGTGGGTAATGGAATTTTTTATCAGGTAAACCCCATATTTTTAAAATTTATCTAATATTTCATTAAAAAATTATTTTATTGTTATTATTTTTGTTTTTAAAAATATCTTTGTTTAAGTAAAAATAACATTATTTTTCTGTTATTAAACATAATCTGAATTTTTCTCTATTTTTTAACAAATTTTTTTATTTAATAAATTGTTTTAAATCTGCCTTAGTTTAACTCTCTCGGTTGATAAGTCAAAAAAAATTTCCTATTTAACTTCTGCATTTTATCAATTTTTAAATCTTTTTAACTTATGATTACTTGTTTTGTGTGGGTCGTGGATTAATAAATATTTTTTTTAAAATTAGTGTACACTTGATTAGTGATTATTTTTAAAAATAATTATTTCGGACAAATAGTCCGAATCCGTGGACTTTTTGAGCCAAGTCTTTTTTAGGCAAACTTTTACGTGGTGGGTTAAAAATGTCCGATTGTATTCACACTTAAATTTAAGTACCTAATTCTGTTTATTTTATCGATATGTTTGAGCTGACCTTAACAGACTGGCTCATTTTATCAGCTATAAAACAAGTTTAGTAGTAGCTTGAGAAATTCTTGGTTGGTAGATAGATAGATAGAGTATCCGGTGTGGGGAAAATGAAAAGGCTCACTTTCTTTGTAACTTAGTTGTTCCTTCTCATCCTCTTGTTCTCACTTTCTCTCTCTTTCTCTCACTTTCTCTCTCTTTCTCTGTGAGGCCCGACCCGGCCCGCTAGTGTTAAGAGCAAGATATCATTGTCCCCAACAGTTTCCCTTAAATTGTATATACTTTTCAAGCTCAAAATTGATCCATGTCCCACCACACCTAAGCTACACCTTTCATTGTGATATAAGAAATATGAGAGCTCGAATGTGTTCACCTCTCTCAATTATTCAACTTTCAATAAAGCTGACACTTTCTTAATTTCTTTTCTTTTTTTCTTTCTTTTTCCCTGATTTCCTTTGATTTTGACACTACCATCCCTTCTCTCATCTCTCTATCATATGCTATTAATTCAAAAGAAATTTTGTATATTTTTTTGGTCTTATATATAAAAGTTACTTCTAATTAAATTATTAAAATTAAAAAATAGTAGTTTATTATTTATTAAATTTGTCAAAAAAATTTAAATATTTTTTAATTATATCCTTATCATAAATGTGTTAATAAATATTTAAGTTATTTAATGGTTCTCTTTCTCTGTTATTTTACTCTCTTTCTTACTCCTTTATTAATAGAATTTTTGAAAATTAAGGAAGTGGTAAAAAGAGAAATCATTTATTAATGGGTTAGTTGGAAACCTATAATAAAAATAAAAAAATTCTTCTAAAATGTGACTTATATATAAGATCGGAGGAAGTATGAAATTTCTAAATGCATAATAAAAAAATATTGTATTCCAAGTATTTGTTTAATCAATAAAAAAATATAAAAAGATTTAATTGCTTTAACGGTTTATTTTTATGTTTCAAACAATTATCATTTTGATCCACTTAAATTAGTTGTGTGACTTGTGAGACATGAAAATTAGAACATAATGTCCGGATATGTTTACCATTTTGTCACCAACAAGCAATAAAATAACAAGTTTAATGGTAGTTTTTCTTGGTCACGAAACTGACCTGGTTTTTGAATTACAAAAATGTTATATATCTTATTTTTATATTTTAAAAGGTTTAATTTCTAGAAAAAATCAAAACGAAAAAGAAATTGTTTTGTATGGAATATTTATAATAAAATATTAAATTATATTTTCTCACATCAAACACTTTAATGATACACTTGTATCCTTGTAGAAAAAATTTGGTCACATTTTGTTGTTATGCAAAATTTTTGAAAAATATGAAAATAATATATGTATTTATTCTTTTGGTAAAAGAATGAAAAATCATTTACGATTGGGTAGGAAGGCCTTGCAAGGCCCTTCACTCTCCCATGTATGACACATGCCCATGTTCCATTGTTATTATTTTTCTCTCTTATGTTTTGGCTTTTGTCTGTTGGATTGATAACTGTCTACTTATCTATGTTTTAGAGAGTTGTTTTAATTTCTTTTCTTGTTATTTTAGTGTTTAGAAGCATGAAAATTAGGAAATTATTTCCTTTATTTGAATGTCTAAGTTTAGCTTAGAACTTTGTGTTTTGTTAGTGTTTCACTTGAATTTCATTATTTTTTACCATTGTTTTAGTTAGTGGTTGTTTTGTAGGAAAATGAGCCTTGGAAAAAGTTCAAAAGCATCAAGAGGAGGTGAGCACACTCAATTTGGAGGTGCTCATGCGCAACATCAAGTATTCCTCAACCCTGGACGCGTGAGAACCTATACCTGTGTGCGTGAGTACCTGCACCTGCGCATGTGAGCACTTGCTCTTGGCATGTGAGCACTTGCTCTTCTCTGTTTTGTGTACGTAGTTGCCATTCTTGCGTGAGCACGTGCCTAGGGGTCTATAAAAGGGGAAAAATCACGGATTTTTGGGAAGAATTAATTTCATTTCTTATTTTTAATGATTCTCACTTCTCCCAACCTCATTTTCTCTCTTCTTCTTAACCAAACTCTTGAGTATTCTTGAAGATTTGAGGACATGTAAGAGCAAGACTCAAAAAATTGTGGATTCCTCCTTGTGTTTGGCTCTTCTTCTCATGTGCAATTAGGTTTTTGGTTAGGGAAAGAAGAATCTCTTTCTAAACTCTATGTAAACCTTAATTTCTAATCTTTATTCAAGAATCTTATTGAAAATGTATGATTGCTTCTATGTTTAATGTTTTTATTGGTTTGATTTACTCAATTTGAGGAATTGCTTTTGTTGTTGAATGTTTCTCTTTGATTTGATCAAATAGGGATTGATTAAATTCAATTAGATATTGAAAAATAGATAGTTTGGAATTGAAGTAATTCACCATAACTATGTATGATTCTAGGAATAATCTATGGTAAAGATATTCGATGTGAATCTATTTGTGAAGTAGTGAAGTGAACTTGATAGTTATGAGATCTTTGTGAATTCTTGTGCTTAGTGCTTGTTCTTTCTAAATTCTCTTAAGGAATTAGGGCCTTAGGTTAGAATAAAGGGATTAATGATCAAGAAATTGACTTAATCTAATTGTGTCAGTTCGATTTACGATTTCAATGGATATGCTTGGATTAAGAATGCTTCCTATAGCATAGAGTGAGGATTGAGTGACTCTAATCCTAATTTCTTTGTTATTTGTTGGAAATATCTAAATAGTTTTTGTGCTTGTTAGATTTCTTCTTTTATTTTGTTAAATTTAGATATGAAATATACTCTTCCACCACTTTTGCATGTCCAAATAGTAGTTTTGCCTTGAAAATTTGGTAATTCAACTTGGTCTCCGTGGGAACAATCTCTATTCATTACTTTGCTACTTAAAACGATTTGTGCACTTGTCAATGGTAGCAAAAATCCTATCATGGGTCCCACCTCAAAATGAGCTCACAAAAAATTAGAGTGGAGAAAATAGGGTGGACTATTAGGGTCGACCCAAATATATCAAAAAAATAGAGGGGTTTAGCTATCGAAAATGCAAGCTCGAATAAAGCAGGACATTTTTAGCCAGGACTGCAAATCCTCACAAAAATGAACTCAGGCTCAAAAAACCTGTCGGATCCGAGCTACCCATCCATATTTTTTCTTTAAAACTAAATTATATCAAACCAATTTTTGCAGTCCATTGTGCCTTATCCAAGTTATTGGAGACTTGTTATATTTTTTTCTTGTCAAAGACTATATTGATTATTGATGAATATTGAATATATCATTTATTTGTCGTGGAAGTGTAACGAGTAGATTTTCTTTTAAGAAAAAAATGATTTTTAATAAGGAAAAAAAATAGTAACATTTTTTTAGTAGTGAGAGATAGTTTTTTTAATTATAAAAAAAAATAAGCTACCCGAAAAAAACTCGATGCCCGCATTGGGCTGAACGAGACTCTTATATTGAGAGCCCGAATAGAGCCAGGCTTTTTAGCCAGGATAGCTAAAGCCCACTACTTGAATGGGTTGGCCCGAATAGGGCTGGTTAGCCTGTTTTGACACCTCTACCAAAAATGTCACTTTTTCTTATTGACCTCGTTGGGTCCTCCTTCTCTTGTCGATCCACGCCATTTTTAATAAAATAAATGACAAAAACACACGAAGCTTCTCTAAGAAGCTTCCCTACCCCAATTTCATAATTCAATTTTACATCATCTTCTCCATTTTTCCCTCCAACCCTTTGCACATTTTCTTCCATCTTTTATCATCTTCTCCATTTTCCCCCTATTCTTCATGTATTATCTACTTTTCCTCTTTTTACTTTAACCTCATTTCACGGTGTCAGAACAAACGTGAGAGGCACCACTGTCGAACCCCTCTTTGTCGTCTTTGTCATTTGGTTGACGTTCCTTTTGTTTCCGAGCAACGATTTTTGTGAGAAGGTATAACAATTCAAAACCCCATATTTGTTTTGATTATTTATTACATGTTTTGTATGGTAAGATTAAATTATTAGAATGTTGTTAGTTATACTTTGATGGATTCTGAAGATATTTCTACCTTTTTTTGTTAGGCAGCTTCCAAAGATATAATAGTTCCTTTAATTTTTGTAGAAAAATAAATAAGAACTATATTAATAAAGAAAAAATATTGATACCCGTTTACTTCCTTTCGTTTTTCTTATATGATACCCATTTTCTTCCTTTTTCTTTGGGTTTTGTTTCATGCCTGTGAATGTCTATTTTGGGGACTTTTTAAAACTTCTTTCACTTGCTTCTTTCTTTTATTTTTTTAATTTTGGATTTTGGATGGCAATATTATTTTAAAACCTTTAATTTTTTCCCTTCACCCTTGTAAAATTTAAATTTAAATTTCACTCATTTGCCTGCTTTGGATCATAGATTTAACTTATGTGATGACTTATTATTGCCTATAATCATGAGTAGCACCTTTGCGGTAGCATGTATAACCTTATGCTTAAGAATGATGAGTACTAGGGTATGATTCAAGTTTATGCGTTGTTTATTTGTTTGTAGAGTTCACTTTTTCTTTGGTTTTATAATTCCACCGTTAAAAAGGTAAGGTCTCACCCAAGTCTATGTCTTTTTTTTTCATTTTAAGTTTACAAAGTCTTATTTCATTTGTTAATCATATTCTTTGGTGGTTCTTCTAATTGTTTTTGTTACTTTCAACCTATTTCACAAACTAATTTGACAATTTTAGCCAAAAAAATAAATTCGACGTAGTTTCACTTAGTCATGATATACTATCGAAGAATAGTCTTTATGTAAAGGGAAAAAATTAAGCGTGTTGTTAAAAATACATGTAAGATTGTTTGGCTAATTTCTTTCATTAGTTTATGCTTACTACTTTTTTGGTTCTTGATAGCCATGGCGTTGATACCATTTTCTAAGTGGACAATCTTGTGTTTTGAAGTACCACTGCTCATGAATGAGGTATATTTGAATTGTAAGTTTTCTTTGTTAACTAAGTTGACAAATAAGTATTCATTCCATTTGATAGAATGAGATCAAGATTTCCACACCATTTCATGAACAATGGGCGCACAAGTTGTACAAATATCCTCTAGCAGTTTTGTTTAAGGATAGTCATGACAACGAATTCACCATTCATATAAAAAAGATAGGGGATGAAGTTTTTCTCTCTCATGCTTTATAAATTTCGAAGGAAAAATACAACATTCAAAGAGATGAAAGATTGAAATTGTTGTGATGAGGAAGATGACTATTTTATTTCAAAATTCCAGGTTTACTCCCATGCATGCCACTCCAAACACGACTTGCGTGAGAAAAAGAATTATCTAAATCACAGGCAGATCCCACTCGGCCTTTGGTAATGTGCACCACCTATCTTATCATTCATTCACATTTATTTTTGTTTGAAATTAGTAGAACATCATATCTAACATAAGTTGTCTAATTTTTTAATGTCGATGCAGATTATACCGGTCTCTATCGTTGACAGGTACATCCGAACGAGAAGGAAAACACTAGGTCAAAGTCCCTGGAGGTGAAATTTAACAATGGTATCTAATATGACATCCTACACGATGCAAACACTTTATGGAAGACCTGTTTGAGGTTTATGCCCAGCACTACACAGCTGGAGCATGGACAAACACGGATGGACAAACAAACGGGTGGCCCAACAATACGGGACTAACAAACACCTAATAAAACACCCAACAACATGGGGGGCCCAACAAACGGATCTAGGATTAGCACTGATACCATCTTACAATTTGGGTTTGAGCCTAACTCAATCCCAAAAACTAGCTTGTAGGATGAGGTTTGCCACACCCTTATAAACTCAACAATGACCATATCACTAGCCGATGTGAGACTTCTAACAATGAGGCTTGACCTTCATGAAGTTTGCATAATAGGGAGAGTTGAATGTTTTTTGGATGGATAGTGTGACTTTGATGATTGTTCTTTTTTTTTTTTGTCGTCTTTTATATTATGTATTATTTATCAAAAGTGTTATGTTTCTATCCTATAAAGGCTTCTATATGACTTTTTTTAAAATATCCCTGATATTCTACAATCTACCTACAATGATATCAATATGCCTTTATCACCTCCCATTTAGTATGTTTATCACTATTAGTTCATATTAGTAGTAGAATTTGTTGCTAAATTTTGCACCAAAACTTATCAACTTTGGTTCCAGTTTATCGCTGCAAAAATTTACTCTTAGACCTTATGATTGCATATTCTTAAAAGACAATAATACAAACTTGCAAACATGTCATGGGAGACCTGTGCGTTCACATGGGTGATGTGCTAGTATGTTTTCAAACCAACCTACCTCCAATGGACACTTTCTTTCTTTCTTTTTTTTTTTTTTGAGAATTGGACACTTGTATACTTTATTTTGGATTTTTTTTGGTCCAACTGTAACTCATTCTTCGCTCATCAAACTTCCCAACTTGGATTTTACATTTGGAAACAAGATTCTTATTAACCCAAAAAAGAAGAAACAGGATTCTCAAGACCAAAAACAAAACCAAGATTCTAATTAGTTTGGGCTTAAGGAATCATGCCTGCTAGTCTGGTCTTTCAACTTGGCACAGCTCTTGATGATCTTAAGTTTCACCGTGAAAGCACTGTTGATATGAATTTGATTAAATTACGATATGTCCTTGTTTCATGTTGGATTCATTATTGATTTTAATTTACGGAGGATGGGATTAGCATAATCTCTATTGAGAGTGGCACCATCCTGTAAGAATCATAAATTTATATACTAAAAAGGATGATGTCACTCCCAATAGGGATGATGTCACTCCCAATAGGAATGATGTTAATCTCATCCACCTTAATTTACGGATTTTTTTTACCGTGACTCCATGGGCAAATGATAAAAAAATCCGTTTAATTGAATGCATTTCTTTTCTTGAATTGAAACCATGGATTATGGAAGGAAGCATTACGAAAATTGAAAATTGAAAATTGCTTGATCTAGATCGATCTTTCCCTGATATTAAAAATATTTAAAGATCTTTCCCTGTTAATAAATGATATATTCCGCTTGTGTCCTTTGTGTACCTCAAACATACTTGTTCAGAATGAGTTATTGCTCTCACTACCATATATATACCACGAGGACGTGTCATAATTAAATTTAGGTTTTTTTATAATTTTATTTGGTCTTTTTAACTTTTTTTTTTAATTGTGCGATTTTGGTATTCTAACTTTTAATTGGGTGATTTTAGTTCTTCAACTTTTTTAATTGTCCAATTTTGGTACCCAACTTTTAATTGTGTGATTTTAGTTCCTAATTTTGTCTGTTGTGAGATTTTGATCCCCTCGACTTTTTAAATTGTGTAATTTTACTCACTTAATCAATCTTTTGTTAGGAAGATAATGACTAACACAATTAAACCAATAAAGAAAAGTATGTAAGAACACAAAATTCACGCAATTAAAAAAGTTTTAAATCAAAATCGCACGAATAAAAAACTCATTATATCAGTTTAACAGCTGGTCATAACTTCTTAACGAGAGATGTACAAAAGAATTAAAATCACACAATTGAAAAAAGTTCGAAACTAAAATTACACAATTAACAAAATTAAAGGACTAAAATCGCATAATTGAAATTAAATAGACTAAAATTGTATAATTAAAAAAATTGAGGGAGAAAAAGTACAATTGAAAACATACATTTGAATTTGAGTCATGATTTTTGTATTCACAGTTCTCTGTATTCAACATACTCATTGGTTATGTACATTGAAAAAAGGTTATATTAATTATTTTTTGGTTACAGTGTTTTTTTGGATTTGGTGGTTACACGTGTAGAAATATATGGTTACAACGTAAAAATAAAAATTCAACAAAACTTCTACGTGAGTACAAAAATATTTTTTCTTTGAATTTAGTTCTTGTAGTTTTGAGTGCGCGAATTTCGTCCCTAAATCTAAAATCTAAACAAAATGTGAAAAATAAGTCCAACTGCCACTTTTTTTCAATTATTAGCGAAAATTAAGAAAATTATGAACATAATGAATACTAAAATAAATTATTATATATAAGAAAAGGGTGTATGTATATACAATATTTTAGAATGATATAGTAAACTAGTTTTTAGTTTTGTAGGCATAAATTATTTTAATTTTCAACTTCATCAAAATTAATTTAGATTTTGACTTTTTAAAACGTCATTCATTTTAGTTTAGTTATATTATGGATTGAAGTAGCCGAATTTTATATCAAGTTAAAGAATTGCAATGACAAATTTTTTATAAAGTCAAATACTATATATTGTACGTGATCGATTTTACAAAGTCAATGATTAAAAATTAATTTCAATTAAATCAAGAAAAAAAATACCAATCACTACACAACTAAAGACTATTTTAAGTATTAATTTCAATATATTATATTGTTAACAATCCGAAAATTCATCCTTTATTATTTAAATTTATTATCACCTAAAATAAAGTTGGTATTTATGCTAGGATCGAGTAAGAATTGTGTTAGTACTCAACAAGAATGCATTGGTATATTTTGTGCTCATTCCTAACTCATAAGTTCGGCCAATAAGCACTAACCCGATTTTGGTAACTCGGCTCGACCTTAATCATTTTAAGGTGTTTGTCTCAAAAAAACTGATCGATTTATGAAAAAATTGACCTATATCACAAAAAAACCAACCTATCCATAAAGAAACCGACTTATCTACGAAATAACCAAGAACATTCAAAAGCAAAATATAATCATTATAGACACAAAAAAAAGGAGGTTAAAGAGAAACCAAAGTTGAACAAAGAAAGCCAAATTAGAATACATAATCCTTTTTAAAATACAAAATTCTCTTATACACTATGATTTCCAAAAAATAATAATGTATTTTTTGTTACAAGTATTTTTCTTAATGCATGTAATTTTTGTTTTAGAATTGTTATGATTTTGTTATAATAATGTATTTGCACATGTTGTGAATAAAAACATAGCAACTTTTTATGAAGAAAGACGTTGAGGAGAGGATGATTAATTAATTATATGTAATTAAGTGTATGTATACAGAGAAACAAATACCTTGCACCGTGTTATAAAAAAAATGACTTAATTGTACTTTTCGCTCCTTATTTTAAAATATGTGTAATTTTAGTCCTTTTTAGTTTTAATTGTTCATATTTAGTCCCCCTATTTTAAAATTGTTCAAATTTGATCCCCAAACTTATTTTCCAACAAGTCCTTCCTAAAAACGTTGATGTGGTTATCGGAAAACATAAAATAATATTTTTAATTTTCAAAATATTATTAATATAATAAAATATTAAATTAAAAAAAAACCTCAAAAAATATTTTTCCCCCTCTTCCTTTTTTCACCGCCATCACCATGAACTCCCACCATTCTTCCATTTTGCTCCCACTACCGCCACCGTCACTTCTTCCACAACCTCCCCCATCTCCTCTTTCTTACCCGTTTCCTCACTCGCCACCACCACATGTTTATTCATCACTGTAGACCAATCCAACAATTTTCCAATAATCAAGATTTGTCTAAAAAAATTGAAAATCTAACAACAACAAAACAATCAAAAAATAAAATTAGAGATTTGAATCCAAACCCATTTTGTGTAGAAAGGGACCAATGCAACCCCTACTTACCCAACAACAACAAAGACAATAGCCCGACGATATTTGATGGTGGCTTGAAACTCGTGTGGTGACGTGGTGGTGGACAGTGTGCACGAGAGCGGTGATTTCTGAACGGTGGTGATGGAAGAGGTGATGAGAGAAAAACCATGGTAATGAAGGAGGAAAAGAGTAAGAGGAAAATGTTAGGGTTGGGGGTGGAGGAGAAGACAAAGAGGAAAGGAAGATGAGGTTCTGTGTGTGGCGTTAGAGCTGGCAAAACGGGTTGAGCCCGTCGGGTCGACCCATTTAACCCGCCAAAAAAGGTGGGTTGGGTTGAGGCTTTGAACCCACCAACCCGCATATCCCGCCTCGCATATCCCGCCAACAAAACGGGTCGGGTTGGTGGCGGTCCGGCCCGTCAGACTCGCTTTTTCCCTTTTTATTTTTTTTATCATAGTGAATATGTGAATTTTTTTTTTATGATTTTTCTTTGTTGGTTTTATATAATTTTGAAGGTAACTTGTATAATGAATAATTTAGTTAGTAATATATAAAATGGATTAAGAAAAAAATATATGGATTATCAATTTTTTTTATTCTTTTATGAATTTTTTTAATGTATAGGCAGGCTAACCCGTCAACCCACCTAAATATGGGTTGGGCTGAGATTTTCAGCCCATATAGCAAACGTGGGCTGGCCCATCCCGCCCCGTTTAAGATGGGCTAGAACGAACCGGACTGACCTATTTTGCCAGTTCTAAGTGACGTTAGTTGTAGGTTTGGGGTGGGTTTTGTTTTTTTATTTTTTTTAATTTAATATTTTATTATATTAATCATATTTTGGAAATAAAAAATATATTACTATATGTTTTTCGGTGGCCATATCAGCATTTTACAGAGGAACTTGTCGGAAAATAAGTTTGAGGATCAAATTTGAGTATTTTTGAAATTGGGGGACTAAATATGAGCAATTAAAATTAAGAGGACTAAAACTGCACATACCTTAAAGTAGAGAGACAAAAAATACAATTAAGCGGGAAGGTATATCTTACACTGCCGTAGCGTTGGTATGCACAAAGAGCCAAAGAGAAAATAATGTTTTTTTAAAGGAGAATATAAGTATATAATTACTATTTATTATTTATTATCTCCGGTCGTAAGCTCTTAAAAAACAAAAATATTTTAAAAAAATGTTCAAATAAGATAAAATATATTTTTAGTTTTTATATAACATATTATTTTTTAATTTAGTCCTTATAAAATTATTTTTCTTGTTTTAGTTTTTATCTTTCTAAAAATTTTGTTTTCTAGTCCATGCAGAGTTAATCTAATAGTTAAATTTTTAGATTATAAGAATTGCGATAGAAATTTAGAAGGAACTGAACTGTTAAATTCTTTTTAACTAATAATTTTATGACAAACCTATTATAGTTAAGTTAATAGTAAAACATGAAGTTGAGCATTATAGACTTAAAAATATAATTTCTAAAAATATAAACATTAAAATGTAAAAAATAATTCTATAAAAATTAAATTTAAAAAGTATATTTTATAAAGACGAAAATCATATTTTAACAAAAAAAAATATTAAAAAATCAAAGAGGTAAGTTGATAACCAAAGAGCTCGACCAAAAAAAAGAGAGTAGCTGAGAGGAGGGCACAGGAAGAAAAAATTGAACGGCTGAGATTGTGTGCAGTGAGTTTCGAGAGAGCGATGGAATCTGTTGCATTTGCATGGGGATCTATGATTTTGAAAGAAACCAAACAAGTAGAGTAGTAGTAGTAACATCCTCGCGTGCCAATATTATTTCTTTATCATTTCCATTGTTTTCTTCCCAAAAAAATAAAAAATTCAAACCCACCACACATTTTTGGTACTACTCGGCGCGTGTCTCTCTGTTCCTGCATGTACCTCCTTCTCTCTCTCTCAAACACAAAATCTTTCAGTTTTTTTGAAACTGTACAGTACAGATTGAGATTCCCGGATCAACCCTTTCCCAAACACCCAAAATAATATTAATTAATTAATAAATAAGTAGATAATAATTAATGGTTTTCTCGCGTTTACAGAAGCAAACACGCACGCATTCACTCAAAGTTTCAAACTTTCAAATGTCAGTGAGACAATAGATGGTGCCAACCAGCACTCTGCTCCTCTAACCAAGACACCTTCAAAACGCTGTCGTATTCTTCACTGCTTCTCCTTCAACTTCAACTTCACTTCCTGGTTAGATTTTCCCCACCCATTCTTCCGTTGCTCTGAAACTCACACACATAGGTTTAGCTCTTCTAATTTTTAGTGGGTATTTTCAGATTTTTGATATTGCTAACTCTGAAATAGTTTTCTCAGTAGTGAATGTAAGTGCCCTAAGACCAAAAATCTGAACTTCACTGTTTATTTTTTTAAAAAAATATAATTTTTTTAATCTGGGGTGATACTTGCTACCACTACCAGGTTTCTTTGCTGGAATCCCGGTTCTGGGTGAGTTATTTGGGGAGTTCAATGTGGTTGTTAAAACCCATTTGTATTCTAGTATTCTTGTTTTTTTTTTTCTTCAACTTTTTTCAAATTTCTCAAGGATCACTGTTAGATCGATCTGCATGAGTTAAAGTTTTGATCTTTAGTTCTTTACTGATGGAATGCCCAAGCTCAAAACCTGTGAGACCCAACTCAAACATATCAGAAATGGTATGCAAGTTTGCCAAAGTTTGTAAATTGAAGTCCATTGGGGTTTTCTCCTCTGAAATCCCCAATTTGCCTAACTTTCACAGACCCATTTGCAATGAAACTGAAACTCATCTGAGTGAAGAAGAGATCAGATTCTATGACCACAAAGTTCATCCCCAACCCATTGAAGTTTCATCCAAAGAGGGTCTTTGTGCTGGTTTTGAGATCATGAAGAAGATTTTCGAAACTGTTTCAGCTCTAAAATTGGCTTATCTTCAGCTTCAGCAAGCTCACATCCCTTATGACCCTCGCAAGATTGTTGCCGCCGATGATCAAGTTGTCGCTGAGCTCGAGAAGCTATGCAAGTTCAAGCGCGAATATAAGGAGAAACAATGCAAGAAAGCACGGTTCAATGCCGCGCGTTCTGATCTCGTGTTGGCAGAAATTGTGGCCAAAGAAGCACTCTTGGGGAAGCTGAAGTCTCAACATATTGCCAAAGATTCTGAGATTCTCCGGTTGCGGCGATTACTGCAGGAATTGGAGATAGGGAATAAAAAATTGAGTGAGAAGATCAAGCAAGCAAGTTTGAGGAGGAAGAAAGAAAATGTTTTGAGTGTTGCTAAGTTTCAGGAAGTTTACAAGGCTGCTTCTAAGTCCATCCATGATTTTGCAAAGCCGTTAATTAGCTTGATGAAAGCTTCAGGTTGGGATCTTGATAGGGCAGTAAACTCCATTGAGAATGCTGTTGTTTATTCCAAAAGGTGTGACAAGAAATATGCGTTCGAGGCCTACATTGCACGTAGAATGTTTCATGAAATCGTGCTAACTTCTTATGATGTGTGTGATGTTATGAAGTATGACGACCCGATCGATGCATTGATGGAGAATCCACATTCAGATTTTGCTAAATTCTGTCAAGCAAAGTACCTTCTTGTTGTTCATCCAAAGATGGAAGAGGCATTCTTCGGAAATTTGGATCAACGAACATTGGTAATGAGTGGCAAGCACCCAAGAACCGAGTTCTACCAATTATTTGCCAAAATGGCAAAATGGATTTGGGTTATGCGAGGATCTGCAGTCTCATTAGATCCAGATGCAACTTTGTTTTCTGTGAGCAGAGGAAGCATGTTCTCCAGCGAGTACATGGAACCTGTCGAGGAAGAAACAGAGAAAGCAATTCAATCAGATGAAGATCTTGCTGCCTACGAAGTTCAGTTTATTATCACGCCGGGGTTCAAAATCGGACAGACCGTGGTGAAGTCTCGAGTTTATGTCTCAAAACATTCTTCAACCTAAATGGTGGCCCTTTTAACTGGTAATTGAGCTAACAGAAGAACATAATTTTTGCACTAGAGTTACTTTTAATGGTACCTACCTAGTCAACATAACCATGACTACTAGGTGATGCTAATTGCTAAAACTTCAATCCACCATCTCTGTGTTTGTAATCTTTCTTATTGAATAGAGATATATCTATTACTTGCCCTGGTCTTTAGTTTCTTTACTGCAATGTACTTTATTTTCTTCCCTTTAAAATTTCTCTATGAAATGTAAATAGGTGTTTTAACTGAATCTGGTATTCATGAATGCACTTGAATTTATTCTGAAGTCATCACTCATCACTCATCACTCATCAATGATTAAACATATTAATTATATTAATTACTCCTGGCATTTTCAATCATCTTGTATTGCTATAATTTCTATTGTTATCTGTTCCTTCAAAGTAACATCGATCGCTGAATTGCATGATTAAGCTCTTGTTATCCCTTGGATGCTTATTTAACATGCTCCTATTTTTTAATGTAACAGTATGCAAGATCATGATTTCTTATTGTTAAAATGCTATCATTTTTTAGACATGAAATCTGAGTTCAATGTTTCAAACTAAATCAGGATTTGATCTAAAAGTGTTGAGACTTGAGGACAATCTGTTATTTCATCAGAACCGAAGATGAATGTTTTCATAAAATGTTTTATATAATCCACATTCACAAAAATGTTCCTCAAATCCGATTTTATGGGAATACTAAATATTGGAAAACTCTAAAAAATTCTCCTATGGCCTTCACTTGGGAGAGTCACCTTCGTCATAATCTGAAGAAAACAAGTCCTTGCAGAGCTCTCCATAGAATCTACAAACTAAATCAATGAAGACAGGGCACTTAAGGTTCTTCCAGCAATATAAAAGCTCTTCGACGTCCATCAAGTCCTTCGTCTTCCCTTCTTCCACAATCATCTCCGCCAAATAGTTCTCAAAACACCGACACGCGTCCTCCACTTCTTGCCTCGAAGCTTCCCTTTTCTCCGCCCTGCGATCCCTCACACGAGCTGGGGTCAGCGGCGAAGGAAAGATTGGAGTTTCGTGCACGATGGAGGGACTCATGAGGCCTTGTGACATCTCCGAGTGTTTTGATTTCTTCGGTGAGCGAAACACGGATAACAAAGAAGACATTACTGCTGGGAAGGCCTTTTGGAACTTGGACTTGTGAGTGCGGAATTTGAGAGGTCTTATAAGAACAGGTTTCTTGGGTTTGAGTCTTAGGAAAAATAGAAGCTTTTTGCATGGTTTGAAAAGCTTGGATTTGAAGACACCCAATGCTTTCTCTTTCATCTCTAATAAGTAAGAGAGGAGTGCTGTTGAAGAAATTAAAGTTAAGTACTTTAGTAGGATGGTGGATTTTGTTGTTTCTAGTTTTTGTTAGAGAAGTGGATATTTGTTGAAGCAAAGGTTGTTGAGACAGGGGAAGAGTATTGCTGAGTTTAGAGGATGTGAGGTCTTTAAAAAGTTGTGCTTCTTCTTACCCAAAAAAAATAAGGTTTTTTTTTTTCTCTTCCAGCAAACCCACTATCTGAAGCTATGACTAATTTTTAATTTAAAATTGAGTTTGCACGAAAGAATTGTTAAGTAGTAACAAAATGTTGCTCAATTTCTATCAACAAGGGATCAAATCTCTATATAGACGAAGTGAGTTATCATCACATCACACCTGTTATATAGGATTTAAGGTTGGTGGGTGTGGGTTTCACGTCTTTGAATAGAAATGGGATAGCAATATTAGCATATAATGAATATGTTAAAAACTATGCGCGTTAAGCAGGGTTGTCTTTAGCTGTACCAAATGACATTCTATTTTAAAAGGGATCTTTATTTTAATCACCATTCCCACTTTCTCTAACACAAATATCAACATTATTCTGCGACTTCTAGCCTTACAGGATAACTTATACATAATTATGGGAAATGATTGTGTAAATATAAAATAGTTTGCGTTTGGATATGCTTTTTGTAAAATTGATTTTATAAAATTGATTTCGAAGTATTGTAAATTAAAAAAAGTAATATTTTTTATATAATGCTGTTTGGATTTTTTTTATCAAAATTATTTTTTAAGTATATAATTATTAAAATATAAATTTTATGTATATTAGTGGGATTTTGATTCTCTCATGCTTTGGAGAAGTTCAGCATCTTTTTGACAACATTTAAACCGTTCATTTATTTGTGCATGCCAATCAAGTAAAAAAGAAAAAGTTATTAAACAACTCAGATTTATTGCGTAGCTGCTGACCATTCAGCAGCTGGAGAGGATCCAGGGGTACAAAGGTAAAATCAAAGAGGAAAGATACATTAATTGCACTATTTGATTTTATTTATATATTTATTATTTATTTTTTATCACCATTCCCTCTCTCACACACGGATGTCAACATTTTTTCTATGACTTCTAGCCTTATATAGGAGTATTTTATCAATTAGTTTCGGAAAAAATGTGAAAAATATCACATAATGCATTATATATTTTATTTTACTTTTGGATAAGTGTTTTTAAAACATACTATGACATACCTTTTGTTTATTTGAAATTTTAGAATAAGATATGAATTTAGTTTCTAAAATCTCAATCGTTAAGGAATTTAATTATCATCTCAAAATTTAAAACTATTAATCAATTTAATCAATCTATCATTAAAAAATAGGTTAATTTAATCCCTCATATATAGGGACTAAGTTGATTTTTTTAATAATTTATAGGATAAAATTGATTGTATGAAATAAATTTATTAACAATTATTAATAATTTAAAGGATTACGTTGATATTTTACTCAATTTTTCATAAGACATAAAAAATAACTTATATATAAAAAATTGTTCACTTATTTTCATTTATTATAATAATTTTAAATTTTTTCAATGGTTTTTTTTTTCCTTCCAAATCAAAGCGAGTTTGTAATCTTCATGAAACATGTTTAGCTTTTATTCCAAGGGTCTATTGTATTCATTAGGTGCAATATTATTAGAGTTAGTGGAGTTGGTGACAAAAAGGAATTTCGGCTTTGTTTTGAGTATTGTCTCTTCTATTATTTTGTTTTTCTTTTTTTCTTTTTATTGTTAATTGTCTCTCCTCTTATTTTATTTCCTTGGCATGTTGCTGATGAGCAGAAAAGGGAATATATGCAGATATGAGACAATTGAGCTTATTATATTTAAATACAAAGGTTACTTTTCAGCTGAATTGCAGAAAAAGAATAAATTGGAAAAGTCAGGTTAATTAAGATTGAAAATCTAATTATTGTAAATGAGCCAATTACTTAATGAAGCTATAAAATTGGAATTGAAAAAAAAAAAAAACATATTGGGCTTGAAGTAAATTGATAACTTTCGAAATTGCCTTGTTTGGTTTTCTCTTTTTTGGTCAACAATTACTTGCATTAGCATACAGATGGCTGCTTTTAGCACCTCCCTTTATTTTAAGTACACCATTCTCTCTTTTTTTTTTAAAAAAAAATAATTAAAAATAATTTTTTTCATTTTGGAAAATTAGATTCAACATAGCAAAAATACCCTATTTTTTTTAGAAAAATCTCATCTGGATTTATTTCATAATATGTTTTCCTAATTTTTCAAATTTTTATCTTCTTCCAATGAAAGGTAAATTTCTAGAAGCACTACAATTTGTAATCTACAAAGAAGATGACGATTTAAAAATCTAGAAAACGTGCTTCGAAAAGATTCAGATGAGATTTTCTAAAAAATAAGGGTATTTTTGTCATTTAAAAAATTTAGGAGTGGTGCTACTTGGTGCCACATCAAATTGATATGTCGCATTTAACAACATCTAGTATATACCCATAATCAATTATTGCTGGACATGCATTCAACAGGTTGATCGGATGGCTGATGAAACCTACTTTAAGTGGTAGGTCCTCGGTTCAAATCATGGCCAAAGTTCTTAAATGACACTGCGCATAACTTTTTATGAAATAATGTATTAGACATTCAAGCAAAACATTCCGATAACGTATCAAATACTTTTCAAATTGTATGAATTTTTGCATAGTTGATCTACATTATATAAATTTTCAATTGATTGGTTGGATCGGCAAAATTCGTTTTTTATAAAAAGTTATGCGCGGTATCATTTAAGAACTTTGATACCTTGGTGTCATTTGAACCCAACTCATATATATATATATATGGGTTTTTCTAACATGTTAAGAAACTAAAACTAGAAAGTTATTGTTGGAATGAACAAAATTTAATGAGATTAAATCTAACTTAGAATAAATGTTGTACTTTTTTTTTATCTATAGTTTTTAAACCTGTACAATATTGCACAGGTTATAAAACTCCTATATATATATATATATGTATATAAAAGCTATACATAGAGACAAAAATAAAAATGACATGAAAGCTATGAAAACGAGGTACTTGCCTTTATTTGGGCCAGCCCATTTGGGAGACGATCTTTTCCAGGCTGATCAAAAAGTATGCCTGGAGTTATTCATACCTTTAACTTAGAGCAAAATATTCTGTTTTTTTTTTTTAAAAAAAGAAAAATTAGAGCAAAATATGGCTGGAGTTATTCATGCCTTCAATTTAGAAGTTCAAATCTCCCCTAAGCAGCATGCTTTTTGTGACAGTCCATATTTTCGTCATTCCAAAAAAGTACTTATCATTCCTAAAAGAAAGTAAATTATATTATTGATTTTAATCATAAAAAAATCTTGTTACCAAAAAAAAAATCTACCTATGTTATAATGAGTTGACTGTAACCGTGTTGTTGGAAATTTGCATCATGTACTTGCCAAAGACCAAAGTGCCTATGTAGTATACTTGAGGCTTAAGCTTTGAAATCTTGCATCATGATGATTCTGATATAAAATTAGAATTAGATTTGATAGTGTTAGCGTTCTAAATTTATAGACATAATATATAAATATTTGGATAGGAGAGGATGTCCATGGAATTCATGGGAAGAAATTTGATCTTCGAGTATTTCGGCAGTGCTCTCGTGTTGGCGGGTGGGGATGACTCCAATATCCAAGTTATTGACTATTTTGAGTTAGAGTAATAAATTAGATTAATAGCCTATCTTGCATGATGTAATGTGTCCTATTTATAATAGGTTATATTTTAGGCCTTATGAACCTTGTTTTCGGGTCCAGCCCAATTCTAATAAAAACTGCAATGCAGTTATTCATCCTAGTGTTATACCAAGTTGATTCTAGGCTGTGTTCACCATTTTCTTTATGTTCGAGATATTACGAAAATATCAGTACACAGATAGTTATTGTTTTTGTTTGTTAAGTATGCCACTTAATTTTTTTTTCCGAACAAAGTAGCTATATTGGGCCTTGTCACATGGTTGGATCTGCATTATAATAGCCTGATTTGAAAAAAAATAAAAATTAAGCGGGCAACGCGAACCCTCCAGAGCCCCTTCTTTTCGGGCTTTGACAGCCCGAGTTTAAAATATCCGATTTTATTTGGATGTGAATTTTAAACGGTCAATCACATCCATTTAACCGGTATAGAATTGGTTCATTTTACTGACTCTAGATTTGGACTCAAAAAATTGAGATGACATGATACTCCTCATTTCATTAAAAAAAAAACCACAGAAAAAAGAAAAAGAAAAAAAGAATATAGAATCTAATAATAGTTGGAATTGGAGACAGGGCTACGGCATGTGGGGAAGGATTCTGGATAAAAAGGCAAAGAAAGCCATCATTCATAAAGCCAAGATTGGGGGAATAAAATGAATAAGCCACCTCACCTATAAATTGGGGTCTCATCACTCATCCCTGTTTTTTTAAAAAATGAAAATAAAAAAATGATTGCATGTTCAAAGGTCAAATATTATACAATACTACACCAGACAGAGCGTGGAGAATCAGATCATGAGTTTCAATTCTTCATCTGCCAGCAAAAATATTAGTACATAGCAGCAGTCCAGACAAAAACAAAGAAAAAAAATTCTTAATAACCAATAAATGAAAGGCAATCTTATTATCCATACATGTTTTTTTTAGCATGCAACTTTTTAACAGGATTATACTAACAAACATATATGTACTATGTATCTTTGATGATAAAATCTTTGATGGGACAATTTACCCAATAATGCAGCCATTAGGTGGCATTTTACAGTTGATTTTTTTCTTAGGGTAAGTGACTGAGTGTCAGTGAGAGTTGTTTCACAAATTTTTATGAGCATATTAAATTGTGATTACACGATTAAAATGAATGGTTAATTTTAAAAGTGACTAAATCAATCATGATTATCTGTGTTTTTTTTTCTATGATTATGATATACTACTGTTGTGATAAATTTTTGTGACAACTGTTTTTACTTGATATGATCGATTTTTTGCCAAATACAAATCTAATTGATCCAATTTTCCTCAGTTGGACATTTATAATGATATAACTAAATTTAGAATGTGTTTAAATTGGTAGAAATGAAAACAATTTAATCAAATAAAACGTAGTGAAAAACAGAATGGAATGAAATAAATATTTATTTAATTTCATTTATGAAATGAAGCAAAATTTCCATCTTATCATTTAAGAACCGGATAAAATGAAACGAATTATTATGATTCTTTTTTTGTTTCTATTTCATTTTTACTTTAAAGTTATTAGAATATAAATAGGACTGAGGAAAGGGTAAAAAAGTAATTTACAATAGTTGTAAAAGATCAACATTTTCCGCCTAACGATCAAACCTTAGAATTCTAATTTTCGAAGCTAAGACTTGATAATAGTAAATGACCAAATAGGTTAATACACACTGTTATTTTCCTCCTAAATTAAAAGGAAGAAAATTATACATTAGTAATAAAATAGAATTGAATATGTTCAATTTAGTTCCTAGCATTGTTCAGAGATTCTGAATTTCACACTCCATGATGTTGATTAATTGCAACTTGCAAGGATCATTTTTCTGTCCTGTTTTTCCGAATTCTTACTAAGATTTCAAAACCTTTTGCATAATGATAAATAGTGTGTTACTAAAGGTTTCTTACTTTCTACATACATTCAAACTTGTTATTATGGAATTAATGAGCGTGAATATAGAAAAAAACAATAATATATATATTCTTCACTTCATAAATAGTATTAGGCCAAATACACCTTTTGATGCTGTATTTTTTATGCTCATTTTATTTTTGTTCTATATCATTTTTAGGTTACATTTTGGTCATGTATCCGTTATAAATGTTTTATTTTGGTCCAGTATGTCAACCCTGTCACCCCGTTATAAGGTAATTTGACTCTGTTCTTATTAGGGTTTATGTGTATGTTAGGGTTTTTCTGAGTTTTAAGATAAATGACGTAATTTGACTCTATTCTTATTAGGTCAATTATGTTAACAAGGATGACGAGGTTGATGGATTGGACCAAAATTAACCGTTTATAAGAGATAGATGACCAAAATGTAACCTAGAAAAGATATATAACTAAAATGAAATGCACATGAAAGATACATGACCAAAAGGTACATTTGACCATAGTATTAATGATAGTGTAATTAAATGTCATTTTTCAATTAAAAGTTTAAAGATTATTTTAAAATTTATACTGCACATTAAAAATATATAATATAGATAAATTGAATATATAATCTTTAGTAAAATATATGAATTTATTTTTAAAAAAATTAAAATTTTAAAATTATACTCTCTCTTTATATGTGTATATATATTAAAACTTTTAATATAGTTTATTATATATTTTCTCTATCTATCTATATAAAGTAAAATTGACTTGATCTATATATTATGGAAGCTTTGTTTGCTTTCTCATATGACAGTAATCACTAATCACAGACATCAACACAATTGTAATTAACATAAGGAAACAACTTTGAAACATATTGTAAAACTTTATTTGAAGGATGTCCCAAATGCATATGCCATAGGTCTACATTATTCTTTCTAGGCTTATCATAACTGTTTTCATCATAAGTAACATCGCCTAAAACTATAGCCTTTTTTTTATTAGAATGTAAAGATTGTTGTCCACTTTAGCTTGACCAATCATCTTCAAAGAAGTTATATCCTGAATCAAACAACAACCCTTGTTAATAACAAGTTCGCAATTCAGAGTTTCACACATTCTTTTGATAGATATTAGATTAAAACCGAAATATGCTATGTATAGAACCTCAGTAATATACAACTCATCATTAAAAACAACAGTTCCGGAACATGTCACATAAGAAAAAGTTCCATTTGCATCTTGATTTTGATTGGTTTAAAAATGTAGTTTCATTCGTACCTTGTAGGGGATCAAACTCCACATACATAGTTAAAAGATTAGGTGAACTACCATAATGCCACACTTCTCGTGATTACCAATATCCAATAAACAAGGTTGATAGCACAACCACTCAGCCACAATGTACTTTTAGTCTAAGAGTGCAAAATTTAATATCTATTGGTTGTACAAAATATTGAAAAAAATAATTTTTTATTTATGTATTATTTATAATATTATATATTTATTATATATACAATTCATGTGGTTTAACCAATAATTCATTCGTTAAACTAATAACTCAAGTGTCTCGACCGAGTAAATGACCAAGCCAAATTTAATAACAGTCACATATAGCACAAAAAGTGCAAAAACCTTGTAAAGCAAAAGCTGTCAAGGCCGCTTTGAGTTTGCAGCTCAAATGGCATAAGACCTTTGTAGACATGTATGGTGCAAGATTCAACTCATAGTGATGCACCAATTCCTCTTTCCCAGTTGGACCCACTCCTTTGTAACCAAAAACAAGAAACTGTGAAAGCTACAACCCTACCATTACATATCAGACAGATAGTCCCACAAATATCAAAGCTACTACCCCACCAATGTTTAAAGCATTACAAATCAGAACATAATTGATTTCAAGTAACCAAACCCCACGGTTGCAGATTTGTTTCAAAAGGCGGAATAGAATGCAAAAAATCAGATAAAAGTAAATGAGGGTGAAACAATTATTACAAATAAAAATATAATAGATTTCAAGTAACCAGCCCCCACAATTGCGGAATTGTTTCAAAAGGTAGAATAAATTTATATAATGCAAAAAAAAAAAAAATTAAATGAGGGTAAAATAATTATCAAGAGTTATTCTTCACTGGGTCACATAACATTGGACAAATTATGTTTCTTTCAAATATCTCTCCACCAATTGAACTCAAACCTAAATTGTTGTAGTCATAAATAATGTGACTACAATTGACAAGCTACATATAAATGACATCAATTAAAATATAGCAACAATTAAAGGAATGTTGTAAGTTGGTTTTCACCTTAGGAATTGGGGAAGCGATTTTGTTACGAGTTCCAAAGCAGTATATCGAATGGTTATTTCACTTGCATGGAAACTGTCAAAAAATACATATTTTGAAGCGTCCTTACACACAGGTGAGAATGGGTTACAAAATGGAGTTACTTCAAATATGCCGAACCCGCAACATCCTACATTTGTTACCTCGATACCTATTCCATAAATTGCCCACAAACATGAAGAATTAGTATGAGAAAAAGTGTCACTAATATGCGATTTTATCCCCTAATTTTTTTAGCACGGTTAGTGCTTGCGTTTTTGTAATATTTAATTTTGCTAAAGCATAATGAATTTTGTGCATATTTTATGTGATTTCATTGAAAAATTTTGTACATTAGTTTAATCGGTTTGAATTAAGGAAAATTATTGTAGAAAGGACTGAAATTGAATGTTTCAAAAATGTAAACCTTAGAGATTGAAACGCCAGAAGAAAAAATAGCGAACTAAGCATGTTGATCATTAATAGAGGACAATTAAGACTTACACAATATCCAAAGATTTTTTATTCAAAAAAGGTTTTGTAAGTTTTTGAAGGAAGTGTTGTATAATTTTCTAAAATAAACTGCATACATTTTTCATAGATTTGGCTCTTCTAAAGTGAATTAATATACAAAGTGAGAAAGTAAGGGTGTATCTACCATTCACTTAACTGAGTCAAATATGTAATTTAAATTAATGATAGATGCACTCTTACCTTTTCACTTTACACATTCACATTTAAATAGAATTATGAAACGGTTGAAATGGTTAAAATAAAAGTAGTCTGAATTTTAGCAACACAGAGTGAATTTATTTACAAAACAAGCTTAAGATATATATAACTACATAAATCGTAAATATACTTACCATATTTTTGTGGTTTATTGATAAGTTTCATCACTGGGCCATACAAGTCTGCATAAACAACTCTGCTTCCTGGAAGCATAGCTTGTATTTGAGGTATTCGATCTTGCAATTTTTTGTTAAAAAGCTCAGTATCTAAATTCTGTTCTGCTACACATTTTCTATCCAATTTTAAATTCAATGTTATCTGAAATGGCAAGCAACCAAGGGGAGGAAGCCCAGAAACGCCAATGTTTCGGCATCCAAGGTCATATAGTTCCTACAATATAGTAATATAATAATTTGCTATCATATTATTGGTATTTAAAACATGCATATTTAACTAGAATAAATGATTTTGGTTTACCTTAACGATGTTTTGAAGCAAACCATGTAAAAAATCTTGATACTTATCCATGGTGAACATCATCCTCCTTGTGGGTATATCGTAAAAATTGAAAATTAAATCATTAGCTCCTGCACTAATAACAACAAGAGCATTTTCAAGTATTTGTTTAGCTTCACTTTCCCCTACAATACTCTGGAGCTTCGCTATGTAAATTTTGAAAAGTTCGATTTGTCCGATCATTGGTATGGCACCAGATATAGTTGTAGTTAGTAAATCAAAACCTGATCCTCCAGACGCGAAGCTAACGCCGGTTACAAGTTCTTCATTTGATAGCGCTGGATCCAAAAAAGGAGGAACGCTATCTTTAATTTTTAATACAGATGCAACGAAATCAGGAACCAATTTTCCATTAGAGAATCTGCCGGTGGGCACATGACCTGGGAAATCTTTACCATAAGGAAAATGATTTCCCTTAGCAACAGTCTGAGGTAAATAGTTGTTGTTTCCTGGATCCACGGTTGAATCTCCAAAGATGTATATAGATGTGAAATTTGGTAATATCAAAGTGTTGCTCTTAACAGCAACAACCATGGTGCAAACATGCATCAAGACGATGATAAAATGAGCTATGAGTGCCATTGCATAATTGTTTTTCAACTGGTACTAAATGAATAGTGCATATATATAGGATCCGTGGATACCAATTCGTTTTACATCCATTCTTACCTCAATTAAAAACGATATGTAGAAGTTTTTTTTTTCACGTACCGTTGGATTTAAAACACTTATCGATATGTGTGCAAAATTTCACATCAATCCGAGATCGTTTTGGTACTCCATCAAAAAACTTTATTTTCATTCTTTTAAAACTATATTTTACATTACTTTTTTATTATATTGATGTACTACTGAATGATCTCGGATTGATATGAAATTTTGTACACACGATCTATACGATAAGTAGTTTAAATTCAACGGTAGGTTTAGTGAAAAAAAACTTCGACATATCGTTTTTAATTGGTGTAAAAACAATTAGTGTCAACGGATCCTATCTCATATATATATATATATATATATATATATATATTATATGAGGAATGATCAAATGACACCGGCGTAATTTATACAAACTTTTACACTAGCTAATAACTATTTGTCAAATTATCAAAAAATAAATAAATAAATAACTATTTGTCGAATTTTTTTTTTCACGAAACCCACCATAGGATTGAAACTACAAAATTTCATATCATTTCAAAATCGTTTAGTACTTCATCACAATGCTGGTTGATTTCATATATTTGAAAACTATATTTTATGTTACTTTTATAGTACGTTATGGAGTACTAAACAATTTTGGAATGATATGAAAATTTGTATACATTGTATATATGATAAGTAGTTTCAATCTTACGGTGGGTTTCGTGAAAAATATCTTCGACAAACCGTTATTAACCGATGTAAGAGTTGGTGTAAGTTACACCGGTGTCGTTTGATCCCTCCCCATATTATATTGTTGTATATTCTTTGGGTAGTGCAATACTGGATAAGAAGAGAATTGCTAATTTAATTTAACCCGAGTAATTTTGTAAGAATCATTCAACACTAGACACTATTGGTAAAAATTAACATAGAAACAAAACATTATTCATTATTAATTTAATTTTAAAATTATTGTTAAAATTTTTGTACAAGAATTGAAAAAATATTTATAGAATTTTAATTTTAAGAAAATGCAAGTTAATTTCAATTTCTTACTCTCTTACTATATAAAAGTATAGGTTATGACCATTAGGTGAGAAAGTTATGAAAATTTAAAACAAAATTAATTAAAAAAGAAGAGACGAAAGAATTAAAGAGAATATAGAGATAAGAGAACTCTTTTATTGTTTACAACAATACAAACATTGTAATAGGATAAGAATCATAGACAATAGTTTTAGGGTAATTGAATGAATTACAATAGGATCTTAAGCTACGGATAAACGTAGACATCCATGAGTACTGACAATCACTTATTGGAGCAGGAGTTATAATGGAATGCATTGACAACTAATAGGATCCTAGGCTAGGAAAGTATATGGACATCCATACAATAAAATATTCATAACACTTTCCCTTAGATGTCTATGCTTTGATAATATGACTCGTTAAAATCTTACTGAGGAATACTCAATGGGACAAAACCTCAATGAAGGAAAAAGAATACACAATTCTTTCATACGCATGAGACGTTTCCTCATTAAACATCTTGACAGAAAAACCCAATGGGACAAAACAATGGCTAAGAGAAAAAGAGTACAACACGTATCAACTCCCCCTCAAAGTAGGAGACTCGAACATGTATTCATGTGCTTTGACAAATAGTAGGAGAGCCGAACATGGTGAAGTTGTTGTCTTCATACTAAGGAGAGATTTTACTATTACAATTTTTCTTGGGTTTTCTTTAAATTGTTAGTATTTTTACTATTATAACCATTTAAATCACTTTGATATTCTCATGTAACTTTATAAAAAATGTGCCAATAATTATTTAAATTTAAAATAAAGTATAAGGGTATCATAGTCAAAGAAATAATTAATATAACTTTAAAACTTGTCGAACATGGTGAAGTTGTTGTTTTCAACCCCTGAGTCTTTGAAGCTGGATAATTGCTAGTACAAACACGTCTACCGTTAACTCATAAAGACTATGCCAGGAAAAACCTAACAAACATAATCATTTATACTCCCCTGAATTTTACAAAATTTCATTTATACTCCCTGAATTTTAATTGTATAAGGAAATCTTTGGAATAAGATGAATATCTTCCCTTGAAATAAATATTGACGTGTACTTGATATTGCCCACATTTTCATTGAATTCCAAAAGACAATGATGGATGAGAAGTTATGTAACATCAATGTGCTAAACTTGTAGCAATAATAACAATCATCATAAAATGCATTGGATACCATTGTTATAATTTATTTTTATCTTGCTATAATTATTTTTCATCAAATAAATACAACTTTAAATACTACATAAATGGTTCATTTATATATAACTTTATTTTTTAGGTAATACATAATAGTAAGAGATTTATTAATTTATATCTTCACATAATTTTGTAAAAATATTTAGGACTGAAGCAATAAAAATTAATATAACAAAAAATCCATTGTTCATTTGATTTTTAAATAATTATCACTTAATTTTGTAAGAAATAAAAAAATTAATAAATATTATATAGTTTGTCTAAAACGCACTCCTCTTTATTTACTCCCCTAATTAATTATTTAACGGTTTTTCTAACCTGTGCAATATTGCACAAGAATCTCAACTTAGAAATTATTTTTTGAAAATTATAGAAGTTATATTTACACAGTCTTGCACAGGTTCAAAAAGTCCATTATTTAATTCACATAACACTATTAATGTTAACCATCATAGAGTATTGACAATGGTTTGTCTTAATTGTCCCACCCTCATCCTGTCTCCCCTTCATCTCATTATTGTTCTCTTGACACCTCATGCATGCATGCAAACAAAGAAAGGTCATAAATCCCTAAACAATTACAAGACATGTCATTTAATTTACCACCATATTTATCTCAAACTATTCCAAACATACCATGCTCCAAATCTTCATTTTCTCCAATTTCTAACACTTGGAATCACATAAGCATTCATAGATCTCTTCGCATCTATTTTTGTCTATATCAGCACATGCTTTACACAAACTTTAAAGGTTGTTTAGGTTATTATTCAATTTATTGTTTTCTTTGTTTCATATGTATTGAGTACCGTTTAAGGTTATTTCAAAATTACTCCCTCTATTCTTTTATAAGTGTTGGATTATTTTTTTATTTTACACATACTAAGGAGAGATTTTACTATTACAATTTTTCTTGGGTTTTCTTTAAATTGTTGGTATTTTTACTATTATAACTATTTAAATTACTTTGATGTTCTCATGTAACTTTATGAAAAATGTGCCAACAATTATTTAAATTTAAAATAAAGTCTAAGGGTATAATAGCCAAAGAAATAATTAATATAACTTTGAAACTTGTCGAACATGGTGAAGTTGTTGTCTTCATCCCTTGAGTCTTTGAAGCTGGATAGTTTCTAGTACAAACACTTCTACCCTTAAATCATAAAGACTATGCCAGGAAAAACCTAACAAACATAATCATTTATACTCCCCTGAATTTTACAAGATTTCATTTTTATCCTACATTTTGCAAGTGTCCTCATAGTTGTCTTGTTAAAAACCTTTCTAAGTGAAACCCTATGGGAGAAAAACCTAGATTAGGGAAAAAAGAGTGCATCGGCTACTTCAAAATCTTTGTTAGTAAAGCCTCTTGAAAAAACCTATATAAAGAAAAAGAAGCCACAATTATGATTCATCTTCGATGAATAAGAATTCGGGATAAATACGAATTATAGGCTCGTCGAATATAGATCTCTTCAGGAGGTAATTACTCAATTTCTTTTTAGAAAAATAGTTACATTATATGTAATTTGAACTAAAACCAATTAACTTGTATGTTAGTTGGTTGATTTGATTCAATTTTGGCACCAAAATTTACAAACTAGAGTCAATATAAAGTTATACTCTCTTTACCAATAAAGTTCGGCACAACTTGATAGCTGAATTTTTTAAGCATACTGACAAGAGTTTGAAGTTTAGCTATGCGTTTAGAAAAAATTTGTTGGAAGAAATTAGGCTATACCACATTTGATGATTTCTATATCTCGAAGGGATCGGTTTTTAGTTGTTAGCTTAAAAATACTTCAATGAAAGAAAAAAAATTACTTTCTTTGAGAATCACATAGAGGTCAAGGAATTCATAGCCAATTTTCCTTCCTTGAGTGAATTTTAATTGTAGAAGGAAATCTTTGGAATAAAATGAATATCTTCCCTTGGAATAAATATTGATGTGTACTTGTTATTACCCACATTTTCATTGAATTCCAAAAGACAAGGATGGATGAGAAGTTATGTAACATCAATATGCTATACTTGTAGCAACAATAACAATCATCATAAAATGCATTGGATACCATTGCTATAATTTATTTTTATCTTGCTATAATTGTTTTTCATCAAGTAAATACCACTTTAAATACTACATAAATGGTTCATTTATTTATAACTTTATTTTTTAGGTAATACATAATAGTAAGAGATTTGTTAATTTATATCTTCACATAATTTTGTAAAAATATTTAGGACTGAAACAATAAAAATTAATATAACAAAAAATCCATTGTTCATTTGATTTTTAAATAATTATCACTTAATTTTGTAAGAATTAAAAAAATTAATAAATATTATATAGTTTGTCAAAAATGCACTCCTCTTTATTTACTCCCCTAATCAATTATTTAACGGTTTTTTTAACCCGTGCAATATTGCACAAGAATCTCAACTTAAAAATTATTCTTTGAAAATAATAAAAGTTATATTTACACAGTCTTGCACAGGTTCAAAAAGTCCATTATTTAATTCACATAACACTATTAATGTTAACAAGCATAAAGTATTGACAATGGTTTGTCTTAATTGTCCCACCCTCATCTTGTCTCCCCTTCATCCCATTATTGTTCTCCTGACACCTCATGCATGCATGCAAACAAAGCAAAGTCATAAATCCCTAAACAATTACAAGACATGTCATTTAATTTACCACCATATTTATCTCAAACTATTCCAAACATACCATGCTCCAAATCTTCATTTTCTCCAATTTCTAACACTTGGAATCACATAAGCATCCATGGATCTCTTCGCATGTATTTTTGAATCTATATCAGCACATGCTTTACACAAACTTTAAAGGTTGTTTACGTTATTATTCAATTTATTGTTTTCTTTGTTTCATACGTATTGAGTACCGTTTAAGGTTATTTCAAAATTACTCCCTCTATTCTTTTATAAGTGTTGGATTATTTTTTTATTTTACACATACTAAGGAGAGATTTTACTATTACAATTTTTCTTGGGTTTTCTTTAAATCGTTGGTATTTTTACTATTATAATCATTTAAATCACTTTGATATTCT
The DNA here is from genome assembly GCA_037177725.1 of Cyamopsis tetragonoloba. Taxonomy (NCBI): domain Eukaryota; kingdom Viridiplantae; phylum Streptophyta; class Magnoliopsida; order Fabales; family Fabaceae; genus Cyamopsis; species Cyamopsis tetragonoloba. The sequence goes on from CM074119.1 coordinate 69,817,318, forward strand.
CATGTAACTTTATGAAAAGTGTGCCAACAATTAATTAAATTTAAAATAAAGTATAAAGGTATAATAGTCAAAGAAATAATTAATATAACTTTGAAACTTGTCGAACATGGTGAAGTTGTTGTCTTCATCTCTTGAGTCTTTGAAGCTGGATAGTTGCTAGTACAAACACTTCTACTGTTAACTCATAAAGACTATGCCAAGAAAAACCTAAAAATCATTATCATTTATACTCCCCTAAATTTTACAAGATTTCAATTTTATTCTAAATTCGCAAGTGTCCTCATAGTTGCCTAATTAAAAACCTTTCTAAGTAAAACCATATGGGAGAAAATCCTAGATTATGGAAAAAAGAGTGCATCGACTACTTCAAAATCTTTGTTAGTAAAACCTATATTTCATCTTCGATGAATCAGAATTCGGGATACATACGAGTTATAGGCTCATCGAATATAGACCTCTTCAGAGGTAATTACTCAATTTTTTTAAAAATAGTTACATTATATGTAATTTGAACTAAAACCAATTAAGTTGTGTTTTAATTGGTTGGTTTGATTAAATTTTGGCACCAAAATTTACAAACTAGAGTCAATAAAAAGCAATACTTTCTTTGCAAATAAAGTTCGGCACAACTTCATAGTTGAATCTTTTAAGCTTGCTGACAAGAGTTTGAAGTTTAGCTACGCGTATAGAAAAAAATTTGTTTGGAGAAATCAGGATCTCTCTACCTCGAAGGTATCAGATTTTAGTCATTAGCTTAAAAATACTTTAGTGAAAAAAAAAAAAACTTTCTTTGAGGTTAACATAGAGGTCAAGGGATTCATAGCCGATTTTCCCTACGTGAAGTTTATGTGTATAAGGAAATCCTTAGAATAAGGTATATCTTCCCTTGGAATAAATATTGATGTGTACTTGTTATTGCCCACATTTTCATTGAATTTCATAAGACAAGGATGGATGAGAAGTTATGTAACATCAAGGTGCTTTACTTGTAACAACAATAACAATCATCATAAAATGAATTGGATGTCATTGCTATAATTTATTTTCATCTTGCTATAATTGTTTTTCATCAAGTAGGTACGGTTTACATACTACATAAATGGTTCATTTATAACTTTATTTTTTAGGTAATGCATAATAGGAAGACATTTTTTAATTTATATCTTCACCTAATTTTGGACTAAAACAATAAAAATTAATATAACAAAAGAATTCATTGTTCATCTCATTTTTAAATAATTATCACTTAATTAAGAATTAAAAAAATTAATAAATATTAAATATTTTGTATAAAATGCACTCCTCTCTATTTACTCCACCCTAATTAATTATTTAATTCACATAACACTATTAATGTTGACAAGAATAGAGTACCAATGGTAATTGACCCACCCTCATCCTCTCTCCCCTTCATCCTCATTATTGTTCTATTGGCATCTCATGCATCTATGCAAATAAAGCAAGGTCATAAATACCTAAACAATTACAAGACATATCATTTAATTTATCATTATATTTATCTCAAACTATTCCAAACATACTATGTTCCAGTTCTTCACTTTCTCCAATTCTTACACTTGGAATCATATAAGTATCCATGGATCTCTTCACATCTATTTTTGAATCTATATCTGCACATGCTTTACACAAACTTTATTTAAAGGTTGTTTAAGTTATTATTCAATTTATTGTTTTTTTTTTGTTTTATACGTATTGAGTACTAGGTTATTTCACAATTACTCCCTCTATTCTTTTATAAGTGTTTGGTTTTTTTTTTATTTTGCACATACTAAGGAGATATTTTACTATTATAAATTTGCCTAGTTTTTCATTAAATTGTTGGTAATTTTACTATTATAACCATTATAAATCACTTTGATATTCTCATATAACTTTATGAAAAATGTGCCAACAATTAATTAAATTTAAGATAAAGTATAAGGATATAATAGTCAAAGAAATAATTAATATAATTTTGAAACTTGAAAATTAAAAATAAAAAAAAATAAAATTTCGTTTTAAACTCTACACTTAAAAAGAAATCGAAAAAGTATTACGGAAGCAATAAATAATTAGTATGGTGAGTGGAGCTAATTTTACTATATTATCCTTATTAATCTTCTATCATGAAATGTTTCACCATAAATATTAATTGTATATTAAAGGATAAATGAAAAAATAATAATTATACATTAAAAATCTAAAATGACACTCATGGTTAAAAAAAAAAATAGTAAAATGACACTCACGATGGAATAGAGTTAGTCATTTAGGAAATAACTTGTTTTATAGTACAAAATAAAAAATATATATATAAAAAATTCAGGATTTATTACCAAAAAAAATTTAAAATTTACTAACATTATCAGTGTTAAATTAACCCTGGGTGTTGTAGTAATATCTTTGTGCATGTTTGCTGTTAGCAATATAATGATGAGAGAAAGTAATTTGGAGGACAAACTTGGTCCCCTAATTGCTTTTCATGCTAGAACTTTTTTTATTGGACCGTCAACTTTTTTTTTTCAATTTTTCCTGTTATAAACCAATCTTTCTTGCTTTATACATCTTCCATTTCATTCACATTATATGAATTTGAACAACACATCTGAGGTATAAAAATAAAAGATCAAGTTTGTGTCTTTGTGTGTGTTAGAGTCATATCTGATATGGGTAACAAGTTCAAATTGTCTGATATGATACCAAATGCTTGGTTTTACAAGCTGAAAGATATGAGCAGATCAAGGAAGAGAAATTGTTCTTCTCATGTTATGAAGAGCAAAGCAACTTCACCTTCAACTTCTCAAAGATCGCTTCCAAGGTGTTCGAATTATTTCCCCAATGAACAAATCAGAAATGGTAAGTTATACAACACTCCTTTTCACAACAAAGACTTGGACTTCTCATTCATTGATTCACCCAGAAGGTCTTCCAAGAGAAGGGCTAGGAGAAAAACCATTTACAAGCCTTCTCCCTCGGTTGTTTCGTCCTCTTTCGTAGCGAATTCCACGAAAGAATATCCAATTCAATCACCAGAATATGATGTTTCTTCAGTTGAAAGTTCTTCTGAATCTGATTACCATGAATATGTTTACTCTGAGTCTGACTGTGATAGCTTTTCTGTTCCTGATTTACTCAATGGAAATGGAATAGCCTCTAACTGCAGCTGCCGAGTTAGCTCGTCGACGAATGATATCATCATTGACATGAACAATGAATCCTTCCTTGGAAATTCTGAAAAGCTAGATGGGTTTGATTCAGTATCTTCAATGTCACAGCTTGGTCTAGCTCCAATTTTGACAAAGCAAATGAAGTTTGATGAAAAGGAAATTGAAGTCACTGAGTTGAGGAGTTCAACTGATTTGGAAGAAGATCAGTCTTTCTCTATCAAAATTGAGAAAGAAGAAAGCATAAGAACTCAGAGAAGGAGAAAAAGCAGCCACATTGCGCGAAAGCCTTCGGCGAATTCTTCAGGCATAAGGCTTAGAGTGAATTCTCCAAAACTAGCAAGCAAGAAAATTCAAGCTTGTGCAAGAAGGAGTGTGTCAAGGAACACTGGTTTTCCAGATGGATTTGCTGTTGTTAAGTCCTCATTTGATCCACAGAGTGATTTCAAGGAATCAATGGTGGAGATGATTGTGGAGAACAATATAAGGGCATCAAAAGATTTGGAGGATTTACTTGCCTGCTATCTTTCCCTGAATTCAAGTGAATATCATGATCTCATTGTTAAAGCATTTGAGCAGATTTGGTTTGACATGGCTCAACTTAGAATGTAAAGATCTTAATATTATATTATTATATTTTATTATCATCCAATTCTTGTTTATAGTAGTGTAATTAGCACTCTCTGGATGGATCAAGTTCTGTTCTGAATTATCTGGATTCCAAAATTGGTATCCTTGTATCAAGAACTTTCTCAATTTTTGACAAAGTGAAATATGCTGAGCAGCATGGAATATAGTGTCAAGAATATATTGATTTTCTCATTTTGCTTTGAAATTTTACAGTGGTTTTGGATAAAAGTCTCCATTGCAAACTAATGATAAAAAAGCTGAATTCCATTGCCAATTCCTCATCATGGTTGTCACTCTTCCAGCTGTTTGGGTCCTTCTGTAGTGTCAAAAGTCAAATTAAATGTCCTTTGAATATTAAAGCATTAATTATGTCTTGATTGATTAGTAGAAAAACTGTCATGCAAAAACATCTGGTACAATTCTGCCCGAGGTCAGGTTTTTCTTTTCTTTTTTTTTTCGATTAACCAGAGAAGGTTTTTCTTAATTCTTTGTTGAAACTTGGTGTTCCAGGCAAAAGTCCTATTGTTCCTGTAACTGTTATCACAATTGCTTTGTGGGTGTAGACAAAGGCTAAATTTGGATCAACTTATATATAGTTTATGAAAATAATTTATATGTTATTATAAGTTGTTTTCAGCTTATTTTATAAGTTTTATTGAGTAGCTTATCAAAATAAGTTATTTTTAACTTATTCAAGTAAGTTTTACAATTTTATTTATAAATAAATTTTCATTTAAAAAACACTTATTGTATATATAAATGATTAATTAAGCTATGTATCCCAACTGGGCCAATATGTGATTCAATTGAATGGTGATAGCAAAAACCTTTATATGAATTGCAATTTAAAACCATGGTTGTGATGTTTGAAAAACTAGTCACTTGTAGCAAAACTAGTTCTGTGTTATGAGACGTTTAGGAAGTAAATGCGTATATGAAAGTTTGAACTAATAAATTATTACTTAAAGTTTTACTTCTCTTTGTCACTGGACTAACCTATAGAATGTTCATTTCCTAGTAAAAATGTGAGCTACATTGTGAATCAGAACGTTGGACACATGCACATCGAAGGAACTAGACAACGTTGCAATGATGTTGGCAACTTTGCATTTTAGGTCATATGAAAGCACATTGAATGAAATGTCCTCACAATGTAGCGAGTATATAACTTTCATAGTTCAAATTTTTACCATCTTTGCAAAATTGTATTTGTCTCCTATTCTTTTGCACTTCTTCTTTTCCTTTATATAATCTGTATTGTTTGGATTATATAAAGAAAATGCTTTACATGATAAATTATTAAAATGAGTATGAAATTATTTGTTTGAACTATCAAAAATTATAAATTTATTTTTACATGGTAAATTTTTGTGTTGAACTTAACTTGAAAAAGCTATTACTATCACTCGTCTTAAATATAAACAACTCTAACTCTTATTATCTTGATCTTAAATACAAGTAAAAATCAACAACTTTCCTAATGATAGTCTTTCATAAACAAACTAAGAAAAAGATAAACACATAATTTGCACATAAACTTAAACTATATCCATTTCCATAAATAATCACAAACTTGGTAGAAATAATCAAAGACCCTAACCTTTTTACTATAAGACGTGCTCATAATATAGCTTGCTCCAAATTGCAATAACATGCTATAAAGAATCATCATTCCCCTGGGACTTCCAACATTATTAAGCTTCAGGATTAAGGGATGTGCATCATAATTTTTATTGAAATCAATCTCCATATCTACAATTATAGCCAAAAATTTGACTCCATGCTGCATCTAACAAATAAGACAAGTGCTCCACAACTTTCATAATAAGGACTCATTAGTCATAAATGGGGTGGTTCATCATTATAAATCTCATTTTTACCAGAAGTAATAAATTCTTAGGATAGAACAAAAGGGTCAAACATAGGATGCCACTTTTGGATTCAAAATTCATGATTTGATGTTTCATTTGCTTTTCAGGAAACATGGGCAACATGTACATGTTGAGTTATTGTTTTGATGCTCAGCCAGATTTAGCAACTATCACATTCAATACAACAATAATTGATTTCTATGGAGAAATTTCATGTCACCATAGCACATAGAAATGAAAACTTACAAAAATTTTAGCCACATGACTCTTAACATCTTTATGACTGGTAATAAAAAGGTCCACACGCGCACGCGCACACACGTAATCATATTTAACAGCATGCAAATTGGTGCATGCATGTTCCAAAAATGAGAAAGCAACTAGTAAATCAAACCATCAACAGAATAGTAGTTAAGCATGTTGGTCCTGCAACATTCTTAAGAAGACTTACTTCATCGCCAAAAAAGCATTTATTTTTTGTTCAGCACACTTCATATACATCTATATACATAATCACATTCATTTGAACCAAACAGTGCAATATTATTTGGGTGTATTAGAGGCCAAAAAAAGGATCAACATTTCCTTCAAACCATTTGTTGGAAATCTGATAATCTCATAATAAATCAACCAGATCATTTTCTCAAGCCCAAAGCACACAAAAGGTTATGCATTTGATCCATTTAATTTTCATGTTCAAGAGACATTTCTAAATGCTTTTATCTCTTAATCTTTTCTCCCTTCCCACTCCTTGAAGAGTTGTCATTCAAAGCAACATATGCTGTTCCTGACTTTCTAGTGGAAACATCACAAGGTGCCTGAAATCCAATGTTTTCCACAGCACCAACCGTCTTGAATAACCGTCTCTTGTGTATCTCCTCCACGAGTGATCGGTGTAATAACTGGCTTCGAATGTCAATTAAGGATCTGTTCCTCGTCAGTCTACGATTGTTCATCATCATCTTGTTTTTACCAGAAGGAGTCTGTGATCCTACTAAAACTTTACAGTGGTTGCAACTGTTTGAGTCTTCGCCGGGGGAAAACCTTGTGCCTTTATGACTCTTTATGATGGGAAGTTTATCCTTTTTGATAGAAGGTACATTGTGCTCATGGTCATCCACAGAATAGTAATTCAAGTTGGAATATGTCCCTTGTGAGGAGCATCTTGAACTGGAATCATCATGAAAATCATCTACAACAATAATAAGTCATGTTAATATAGAGACTTAATATCTAAATGAACATTTACTCTCTCCTACAACATGATTATAGTAAATTGCATAAGATTTCATGAGGACTTGCTTACAAATTTATCACAAACATTAAACTGAAATGAGGGGGTAAGTGAGTGGGAAAGACATATATTATCATGGATTCTATCCCCTTTCTCCAATATATTTTTTCAAGATTTCATCAAGGATGTGTTTAGCAACACTAGCTTATAACTTATTTCTTAGCAGAGGTGTTTAGTAATTGCCAACTTATAGCTTTGGCAGCTTATCAAAAGCTATTTAAAGTAGCTTATAACGGGTAAAAAACTAGTTTTCAATAACTCTTTCATATTTTACCGTAAGTTATGTATTACAAGTTTACTTTATAAAAGCATTTATTATATGTAATTATAGTCATTTAACAAATATAAGCTAGTTCATCAGCTAATTTTACTAAACACCTCTATACAACTATAAGCTATAAGTTAGTGTAGCCTAAGTCATGCTCATATTGAATCTGTTTAGATGAGCTTCTCAGGAGGTGTATATAGAAGTAGAATTTGTTTCATAGACATTAATATGATAAGCTGTGTCTACCAATATTTCAAAGGTAAACTTATATGCAAGTTTCTCTGCGTCAACTTTTTCGGAAACTAATTGAGATAGCTTTTGGAAAAATTGAGATAGAGAAACTTATTAAAGAAGCTTATCTTTGGAATAACGTAGAAAACAATTATGACATTATTTGTTCATATAGAAAAATTCTACCCTTATAAAAACTTCTTAATATGATCATCTAAATTTGCACCTAGTCATGACATTTAATCCTTAACAAGAGCACATAATTCTATCTATGGAGCTACTACATAGGACATCCACAATATAACAAGCAGTAAAAGGGAAATGGACCAAGAAGACACACCATGAAGCCAATAATATCCACTTGATATTTCCTCAGGTTTACCGACTAAATCTGATATTGATTCTTGCAATGATGAAGACGAAGAGAAAGAGTGGAAACGATGATAAGGTCCGTCATCATCATCTTGATAACTGAATGTGTGGAAAGCATCTGAACAGTTACTTTGCCTCCAGTATGGTAGCAGAGCAGATATCTCTCTATCAATCATGTTTGCAATTTCATGAGGCTCCCAATCATCAATGTCCAATTCTTTCACCATCTCCGTTGCAACATCAAGGGGGGTGTCATTGAAAATGTCAAAGGGGAAAAATACATTCCTAACAGAACCTGCAGGAATAGGCAGCAGAAGAAATTATTGTTAGGGTGAAGTTTATTTACAAAACATAAGTAAATGTTTTATGGTCAAATTGCAAGAAGCATGCACTTAAAGAGTGCTATTTCTCAAAAGAAATTTTTATTTAAATTAAACTAACTGGATCGTGTGCACTAAGAAAAGATTACAAACCATCCTTATCAGAGATTTGCACTTTGAGAAAGATAGTATCATCTTCAGGATTCAGCTTCCCTATTACTTTCATTTCAGTCCTACACAAAGCATCACTCAATTGCAGTTTTTCCATCTCACTGTCATTCAAAAATGGCTTCTGAATTCTGAACTTCGTCGTTGGTGATGAATTATCTGATACAAGGAAAGGGTCAAGCAAGAGATCTTTGGCCGATGGTCTCTTTGCAGCCGGTAGTAGGCACTTCCTAATAAACTTCTGTGCTTCCATGTCTTCGATTCGGAAAAGCGCCATTGGTAGCTTTCCCTGAAATATGAAATTTTACTTTCAAATAAAATATTTAGATTTATTGATATCCTACCAGGCTACCACACACACAACAGAACCTGAATTTACCGATGTCACTTTCTTGTAGATCTGTGCTGGATTAGAACATTCACTATATGGATATTCAGATGTAAGCATTTCCAATACACACATTCCAAATGAGTACACATCAGCGAGTTCGTTGTATTCTTCCTCATATAATTCTGGTGCCATGAACTCAGGTGTGCCTAGCACAAAAGGAGACAAATTTAACTAACAATAAATAAATGACAAAGCCTATTAGTGCGTGTTTGGTTCATCAACTTATTTTAAAGAAACAATTGTATATGTTTTTGCCAATCTCTTAGACAGCTTTTAAAAATATATGATTATTTTCCTAAAAATAATCTTCCCCAAACAAACTTTGAACCTGCAAGTCTTTGGAAGCAAAGTACCTATAACACTGTGAGCTGGCTGCGAACCACGGAGTATTGCAGCCAGTCCCAAGTCTCCGATTTTCACTTGTCCAAGATGACCATTGACGAATATATTGTCACATTTCAGGTCCCTATGGATTACAGGTGGATCATGACAATGTAGATACACAAGACCCTGTAAGATTTGGCGAGCCCAACTCTTTATTGCTTGTATGCTCACTCGCTTATATTTATTCCGGTATCTGCACATGCCGGAAAATTTATCAATTATTTTATTAACCGTAAACAAACCAGGAAGTTGCAGTATACATTTTATGTTTAAGAAATGAGAACATAAACAACAGATTCTAAGAGCTCAGATCCTCGAAAGTTTCCATTAAATTTTCGAATTGTTAATCATGAACACTTCACATGGTTGAATTTTCAACTTGTATCACTAAAGTAATTATTGTTAATCATGAAAACATATCAACATAAAAATAAAAGAAATCAAGTAATTTTGGATTACCATAAACACATGCAACGAAATTCTAAATTCCTATGATGCAGAGTTTAATGTGTGTATTATTCCACATCCATTCATGCATTAATATCAGAATACTGAACTACTAAAATGTCAGGATCAAATAAAGTATAAGAAACAAAAATGCTTCATGTCCATTTTTCTAAGGAACTACACATTAAACTCTGCATCAATCATCAGATTAATTGAAAGTTATAGTTGGAAAGGAAGTTACTCTCTCAGTGATCCTGATGTGAACATTTCTGTGACAAAGTTGAAGGCCTTGTTCTCAACATCGATCCAAGAGGTGTAGAATCGTATGATGGATTGGTGCTTGAGGGTACTGAGGAGATGAACCTCGGAGTAAAGCCGCTGCAAATCGTCCGGGGTGCGAAGAGCATCGTTCAGTCTGACCTGGTTCCATGCAACCTCTATCCCAAGGATCTCATCAATTGCTTTGTACACTGTCTTCATTGCCCCTTTTCCAAGCACATCTCCAAACTAATCAATCACAAAGAACACAAACAATTTTCACATTAAAAATCAATTGTAAGAGAGAATAGATCTCAACTGTTTGCACTTGAAAACATATATAGTTTTAGAAACATGGTATTTTCTCACATATAACGAGAACTTTAGAAGATCACCCATGGTTCTAAATTATGGGCTTCATAACATGATGCAGCCGCACTTTCGCAGTTTTTGCTATCATTGCAACTGTAGTTGTTGTTTCAGTCCACAAGGCCGCATCAAACCGCATTTGACCACAATGCAACTGTGTCCACAACCGAATTTGGAATAGCATATGGCTTAAGCTAGTTTGCAAACTAACCAAGGTAACAAAAATGACAAAAGTATGTTCATTTCAAAACAACTTATCTATGATGCATTAAGTAGTCAACTATAAGAGATCAATATGTCTCTCTCAGTCATTTGCACTTGACAACACGTGTAATTTTAGAAACATGATGTTTTCTCACATGCACCAAGAACTATTAGAAGATCATCTATCTTACTAATTCTAATAATTCTAATAACAGAATAAGTGAATAAGCATGAAAAGAAAAAAAAATGATAAATTGCATGTTTATTCTAAAACAACATAGCTATGAATATGATGCACATAAATAAGAGGGAAAAAATAATGATCCAAACTCAAACAACATAAAAAATGCCACAAGAAGATTAAAGAAAAGAAAAGAAAAAACAGAGAGAAACAGGGGATTTCAGAACTTACTCTGCCATAGCGACCAGTTGGGTCAGTTTCCACATAACGATGCTCTGCTATGCCATCTTCCTTGTTCTCTCTCTTGGAAAACATGTCTGATTCTCAGCTATATGCACCAACTCAACAATCACCTTCCACTATACTTGTAGAAACACTATAATTTTCACTCTGCAACTTGATTGTGCGGCAAGAACAGAGACTAAAAAGGGAAATAAAAGCAGAAACAAATTTTATGGTGTTATCTAAGATGGTATACAACAATCCTAAATCCGAGGCTTTCCTTCATGGTTTACGTAAGAGAAAATCCCAAAAAATAGCCAGAAAAGCCTAGAATAGTCAATACTCTGCAATATTTTACCCATGTTCAGAACCGTACATGTCAAGTGGTTGTAGTCCCTAGCAACCATTTGATTTTTTCTAATTTCTTGTTCTATTTGAAAACGAAAGTTTCAGTGTAACAGGGTTTGAGTGGATTGGAGAATATGCGGATACTATTGAAGATGGAAAGTGACAGGTTCCTTCCTTTGAATACCCTTTTTGGCAGAGGAATTTTGCAGGGGATTTATGGCTGATAAGGCTTCAGGGTAGGGTCAATTTTGGGCATTCACAAAGCACAAAAGATTAGAAATTTTGAATTGTTGCTGTAGATAAGGGAAAGGAAAACAGTAAAGCACGGAACTTGAAGAATCTGTGGACCCGCTTTGTGGTAATCATTTGTGCGTAACAGGGGAAGCTCAAGAAACAAAAAATAGAACGTGAAAAACAGAGAGAGATTCTGCAGGAACAGAACAAAAAATCTCAGAAGCAGAGGCTCAAGATGAAACTTGGAAGATGAGAAGAAATGGATTTCTGGAGGGTGGTATTCTGGGTGTGTAAATATTTATAGTGAAATTAAAAAATTATGGTGAGAGAGTGAAATTGAGATGTATGATGTAAGGTTATGTGAGCAGTGGGGTTTGGTGGGACCCACTGTGAGTGACTTGGCAGCATTGCTGAGCTTCTGGTTGTGTCATGTATCTGAGAGTGGGGCCAATTAGTAGAGAAAGACAAATTGTACAGCTCACCTTAATCCATTATCATTAAATTTTATTGCCTTAATTTGACTTAATTTTATCTTATTTCAATATTAGAGTTAATTATACATACTTTATTTTTTATAAATGTTTAAATTATAGGTTGTATATAACCTTTATTTTGGAAATTAGTCATGTGGTATATTTTAATGCCTTTTAGGTGTTGTAATAATATTTCTTCAGCTCCATGAGAGTTAAATTTAAATTACTAAATGTTCTCAATAAAGTTTGGTATAATTGGTTGACAACTAGAAGTAGGTCCTTTAATTGGGTTTGACTTTTAAGCTTTGTTTAAAAGAGTGGGAGAAAATTGAGAGGGAAGAAAATTATTAAAAATAAAATAATTTTTTTTTTTTTGGTTGGAAGAAAAATTTGAATTGTAAATTCAAAAAATTCGAACCTCGTATCCACATATATATTGATACATCACACAAGCAAAAACTAATTTTTTGCAAGCATGTTATTTGATCGAAAAATAGTTTTAATTTTAGATGTGGACCACACGTATTTATACACCACACAAATGGAAACTATATTTTTTCAAACATAGTCTTCGCTTGGAAAATAATTTCTGTTTTTTTTGGGAATTAATTTTTGTTTAAAGCATATTTTTAAATCGTTCTCTCTCTTCCTCTCTCTATATGGGGGTGCCGACTATGTGATCACAACCGAGCGTTTTTTCCTTCATTGCTACCCTTCTTTCCCTTTTTTTGATTTGAATAATTATTTGTTAAAATTTAGACTATGTATATGTGATTTAAGGTTTATGGTTTGACTTTCTTGATTAGGATTGTGTGTGATTTTACATATATCCTGATTTTGCTTCTTTTTTTTTAGGCATGCATTCTTTGCAATTTTGCAAATTAGTTTTTGATTATTTTTTTTAGAAATTTGTTTTTATTTTGAATTTTACAGAACAAATATTAGTTTTTCATTCGAAAATTAGTTTTCGTTTTAGGTGTAATGTGGTGTTTGTCCCAAAATTTCATTTGGAAACTTATTTTTGAATGAGGTACATTTTTGGGGAAAAAATTATATAGTTTGGCAAATACTAAGTGTGGTGCGATTAGTGGTCACTCTTTTGTAATGGTAAAAACTCTTTCTAATTTAGACAAGATTTAGGCAAGAAATGAAGGATGTGGGGTATAATTACATAAGACCCCTTAAACAAACTGTGAATTGAAGCAATGATGTGTAGATGGATAACATGTTTTTGGTCCTTATAAAATATATTATTTTTTAATTTGTCTCTATTAAATTATTTTTGTGTTTTAATCTTTATTTTCTTAGAAATTGCATTTTTGAGTCAGTAATGCTTTTTTTCGTGCTTTAATGTGTTTAACTACGTTAAATTCATCATGAAATTGTTAGATAGCAAGAGCTCAATTTCTTGTAAATCTCTACAATTCATGCAATTTATACAAAAAAACGAAATTTCTAAAAAATTAGGAAATAAAATAAAATATATATATATATGAAAACTAAATTCAAGAATAATATATTTTTAAAAGACTAAAAACATGTTTTACTTTGTTTATTAGATTATATTTGTAGTCAGCAAATGGATTTACAATTAATTCATATCAATCTTAATTTTACAACATGCATTCATAGATTATATTTCATATTCCATTTCAGTATTTGAATATAAATAATATTAACTTCTATTTTTTTTCAACGGATTAATTCTCAGTTTATTCTTTTTATTTTAGAAAAGTATTGTCACTTAATTAAATTAATTTAAGTATCATTTGAATTTATTTTATAATTTTACATTATTTTACTGTTTTATTTTTCATATAATAGTAATATATATGTGTCATTTTAATGATTATCTATTCATGGATAATTTACTCATGGTATACTAAAGTTAAACTTCAATCTCTTTTCTTATTTTTACTCAAACAAATAAAAGAAGTGAAACGAACATTCCAATTTCTTTTTTTTTCAATTACTCTTCAACCAATCAAATATATATATTTCATCTTAAGTAGTAGTAGTATTAGTTACATTGATTGATTAAGCATATATATATAATGATTTTGTATTTGTTGAAAAAAGTTAAATACATGAACATGTACTCAAAAATGAAGAAGATTATCCCAATTTGTGGATGACAAGGTTGACTTTTAGTTAGTGGAATAAAATAACGCTGTCTTGTCCCACCACCCCACTATCCTCTGTGGACGACGGTTTCTTTTGGGTTTCTGTCACTGTTACTCATTTTGTCACTGTAAGACAACTACATCAAATTATATTTTTATATAAGAAATCTAAATTTTTATCTGATATATGTTTATCCAAATCTTAACTATCACATATCACCGTGTGTTCTTGGGTGAGTCATACTTAGTGCTGCTTCAATCTGAGTCCCTCTAATCTGTTCCTGTTATTCCTGTAGCATACAAATTAATATTTAAATTTAAATTTAGTGATCGACAAGTTGCTGTTCTCTCTAGTCACAAACAAATAGTATCTTAATTATTTATTCATCTTTACACGAGAATTGAGAAAGAGAGAATCTGATGTAAGCAAAATAAACAGTTTAGATTATGCAAGAGAAAGCAAAAGCTGGAGAAGATCAATTTCCTCAATAAAACTCCCAAATAGTAACTGTTCCACCACGCATTTGGCATGGCGGATTTGGCCTCCAATCTGGTCTCCGGTACGGCGGTTGGATATCTCCGGCCACTCACCTGATGGTGAGGGGTACCTGCAAACACTCCGACGATCAAGTCAGTTGTGTGTCTTAAGCAGGAATTCTCTGATTTAGAGTTATGAAAACGTACCGAATGAAGACTGGTCACATATATTTATAAGGTAAACAAAAGTCACCAAAGCCAAACCTGTCACCGTCTCAATTCCGTGAATTGCGGCGGTAGGTACGGATCTATAACAGTCCTCATATGGGGGTGAAGTCCCCTGTGCCTTATGTCGTGGATACACGACATGGGACCGATGGCTTGGGTTGTCCACGTGAGACCTGCACGTGCCCTTCCCGCAGGTTAGGTCCATAACAGTAACTAATTATATACACACATACATACTAAAAAAATATTTAATTTCATTTAATTCTATCTAAAAATTTCATTCAACATTTTCCATTTTTATTTTTCTAACAGAGCAGAGTTAAAGACTTAAATCCCTAGGGCCCCAACCCTTAAGTGTTTTGTTTTACATATTTTGTGTCAATTAATTCATACAATTTTTCTCCCCTAGTTAATACCCCACAATAATTCCTTTGTTTTTTCACAAGATTATTCAAAACAGATGATTTAGGAATTTTAAAGAAAGCTAGAAAAAAGAGCAATAGAAGATAATACTAATTTAAGAAAAACAATCCAACCTAAAAAAAAAGATTTTTTTTTCAAAATGATAACTTTCTAAAATATCTGTCAATGATAGAATTCTAAGTAAATTTCAATTTAAGATTTGTCCCAATAAAAATATCCAGATAGATAAAATGAAGTTTTTCAACAATAGTGTTTAGAAAGGAGGTCATTTGTTCAAGAATAACAAAATCAACATTTATCTCAATTATTCTAACATATTTCTACTATTCTTAATATGTGAGAGCTATGAATCACCGATTTTGACATAGACATCGTGACACGACAGAAACACCGCGACACGATAAATGTTCAAAATATAAAACACTGAAGCACCGGTTATATATATATATATATATATATATATATATATATATATATATATATATATATATATAATTATATATAATTGTACTATAATACAAAAGTTATAAGGAACGTGACAAAAATAAAGTAAAAAAAAACTATTCATCCTTTAATTTCAAAATAATTTATTAAATTTTACAATTTCATTTGATAAATGAGAAAAAAAATACTTAGAAGTATCATCATAATGTTAACACATTGTCATTTCTACCACTTAATCATAATATGCCTCGTAAAAAAATATATTAAAATACATAATTACAATGTAAGTCCTATCACGAAAAAACTTTGAAGAGAATTCCTAATTTAAGACATATCACCTTGATCTTTGTCATTGAAAAATATAGCCTCCAATTCTAGTTTATCAAAGGGACAAATGAGTTATCTCAAAAATTCTTGTATCGTCAAGTGATCCAAACTCATTTCGTTTCATATTTTTGTTTTCTTTTCAAGATACAGTGAACTATTTCTTAAAAGAAGACAGAGATTATTTTAAAAAAGTACGAGATCTTCTGTACTATAAGGTGTCATCTTATTCTTCTTTAAACATTTAATTTAATTTTTATTTTTGACATTTTATTTTAAATTATTAAATTTAATTAATTATATTTTTTATTTTATTTGACATATGATATTTTTAAGTAATTTTTTGACAAAAAAAATTAAGAAAAGAGTCTCGGAAGTATCTAGCTATATACACAGGTATATATTCAGAAGTGTCGAGCCAAATAGACGTATCGGCTCATAGTATCGATCCGATAAAAAATTATTTTTTATTAGATACCGCCAAAAAAGTATCGAAGACGTGTCGTACGAATGTTGGTGTCGAACTTTGTCAAACACACCAACAACAGTTAAAAGAAGTGCTGAATACTTTATAATGTGAGAGTATGTTAGCACCACAACCACATATGTAAAAAGAGTATTTTAGCAATGTGTACATGTTGAATGTACTTTAATTTTTTAAATTATGATGACTTAATTACTAACACACTTTTTCAAAAAAAAAATAATTGGGAGCATGTTAATAAAACTATTTAAAAGTATTCGTGAAGTCAATTAATGAAATACTTGTGAGTAACAGGTGGAAAAAATTACGAAGAAGATATTTATGTCATTAAAATTGAAATTTTGTTTTTCAAATATATAAATATAAATTAATTGTCAGTAATTTTTAAATATTATTGAAGAATATATAAATATTGAATATTCATAAAAATGAATCAAGAAAGGTCTGAAAAATTAGGAATAAATAAAATTTATTTAAAGTAATCAAAACTTGACACAACTGATAAATAATTAAGATTTAAGTTGATAGAAATTTGAAGGGGTTAATCTTTTGCTATGTTGGCCTACGATACCTTATTGTTAACCTAAAATAAAGAAGTTCATTTAAATTATACATCCTTTCTAATTTTCTGAAATTTGTTTAATCTCCATCATCCAAAAATACTACCATGTTTTATTATATTTGTGGATAATATAAACTTTTAACTGTCTAATACCAATAGCTCCAATTAGTGCGCTTTTTAGGATTTGAATTTGTGTTTTCATCCTTATGGAATATCAAGTTATTTATTATTTGTCTAACATTTTGTTCATTTTATCATAATTATTTATATTTGGTAAAATCTGATTATTTTATGTTTCTGATTATTTTAAAAAATAGAGACAAACATCTTAAAAAGTTTAAAAATTATTTTTTAATTTAAAAAAGTAATTATTTTACAAATAAACAATAATAAACAGACTCATATCCTAGGATAATTTAATAATGACAAGCTTGTATTATTTATGAGAAGTTACGTTGATTTCGGATTATTTGTCTCACCCATATGCAAATTATTAAATAAATTAAAAACTATCAGAAACAATACTATTTAAAATATTCAACCACAAGAAGGACAATAATGAAGTATACTTAATAATATCAACAAAAAAAAAAATGAAGTAGTACTTAATTAATTTGGACAACTTCAAAAAAGGGTTTTCAACCCTAATATTTTAATCTTTGAACGTGTACGTAACCTTAATTACTAGTACTAATTAGTCCATCTGCCTTGTTGCTTTCATATGCGATTAATTGTTATATTTATCGGTCAATTCAAAAACTTTCACAATTAATTAATGTTAATATAAAACGAAACGTTAGCACTAAGGGCACTCGCTTATACGTGTCTAAGTGAACTTAATGACTACTATAGGCTTAGATATATTTGTGTCTATAAAATTTATGTTTTTTTGTTTTAGTACATGTCAATTTTGTTTGATTTTTGTCCGTGGAAAATTAAAATGTTTGATTTTTGTCCTTATAAAAAAATTTCTTTACTTTTTCATTCTTAAGTTTCTTAATTAATTTCTTTTTATTTTAGTCTCTACTTTTTACGAAGAAAATTACTAAAACTAAACAAAACTCTTTCATAGGGACAAAAACCAATTAAAAGTTTTTATAAGGAGGATTTTACAAGGATTAATAATGTATTTAAGGCTAAAAATTAAAAGGGACCCATGATCTCTTATAAGTAATTTTTTTAGGATTACCAAAAAAAAACAATTGTTGAAAAACGCTTTCTACATTTTCCCTGTGTTCAAAGCTTAAGAGTGATCTATCATTTTTGTCCTTAACTTTGTGAAAATAAGTCATTTTAGTCCTTGACTTTGTGCGGATAAGTCACTTTAGTCTTTGACTTTGCATTTAGCAGGTCACTTTAGTTTCTAAATTATATGAATATTTATTTTAATCCCTAACTTTCATGGAGTAAAATAACTGATGATACTGAAAGTCAGGGACTAAAATGACTGATTCTGTGAGAGACTAAAATGACTTATAAAATACAAAATCAAGAATTATTTTAATATATAATTCTTTTCGTTTAAAGTATTTTAATGGATCTATGCAGTATGCACCAAGAAGAGTAACTTAGTCCAGTCGCACTATTTTCTGCAAAGCACTTAAACCATTCTAGAGACCTTTTTATCTCCACCACAGATTCTGCATCCGCTGACTCACCTCTAAATATTAAATTATTTCTTGTAAACCAGATTTGCCAAACTGTAGCTAACCAAATTATGCAGCCCTTGTTTGCTCTGTTTTTCTTTTTAGGTAGACAAAGCTTGAATGTCATCAAGTTCACATGATATAACTATGATAAAAACGGATTAAACTCGCACCCAAGACATTATTTTCATCCATATAAAATATGAAAACTTACAAGCAAAAATAGATGTTTTTCAGATTCTTCAACCTCATTACAAAGATCACATATACTCTCATTTTCATCATGAATAATGTTTCTTCCTATTAAATTTAGCTTTGTAGGCAATCTATTTTGCAAAAGTTGCCACATAAGGATTTGTAGACGAAATGGAGCTTTCAATTTCCACATCATCTTCAAAGATCTTACTGCTTCTTCGCCTATCATTTGCTCGCCCTCCCATCTCTTTGTAATTAAAAATTGATTTGCTGATTTAGCACTGTATCCCAGCAACGGGTCCATCTTCCAGTACCAATGATCTTCGCGGTCCTATAAACAAAGAACTGAAGTAATTGTATTTTTTAAGTTAGACAATTCACACTCCTCCCAGCTGTACAGTTCCCTCCTCCACTCAAATCTCCATACCCAAACAGAGTTTATATAAGAGACCAAGTCAGCAATTTTGGCAGTTTTAATCAGGACAACAAAGAATATAATTCTGTAAGAGTCCTTCAGCTTCAAACTCCCCAACTAGTTCTCATTCCAAAAAGAAATAGATCTCCCATTACCCACTTTATGAACTACTCCATTTTGAAATCAATTCCTCAAATTTTTACTTCTCTGATCTATAGAATGAATATATCTCCACCACAAAGATAGTTTCCCCCTTCTTCTTTCTTCTCCATCCTCTCCCTTGTTCTGATACACATTTTCATATCTAGACTTTACAATTCTTTACCAAAGTTGTGAGCATTCTCCCAATAAATTCCATCTCCACTTTCCTAATAAGCCAATATTAAACAATTCCAAATCTCTCAAACTCAGACCTCTCATATTTTTTGGTTACAAATACATACACTAAAATAATTGTTATTTACTAACTTTTTTTATTAGCTACCGTTAGTATAGAATATATCTAATAGCATTAATCTTATTAGTATAAACGTATAATATTTATACTAATAGATAAATATAAAATTACTTACAAATAAACATGTTATAGTATAAGTAATTTTTTTTTTTGATAGGCAAAACAAATGTATTAATGAGAGTACAAGGGGTACTCAAAACCCGTAAACAGAGAGAAAAGGGACAGAGATACAGACAGAGATTACACAAAAGCCATGCGAACAACACAAGCAAAAAGGAGAAAGAAAGACAACATTACAAACGGAGAAGGAGCAAGCAATATCTTAAATTACAAAGCCAATCATGAAAAGAAAAAGGGATACCCTTATGCACTCTTACCCATTTCCAGGATCTAAGAATAACGCTATCAAGGAGCTCTTTTTTATCCAATATAAGATTATTAAAAATAATCCCATTTCTATGTAACCAAATAGACCAAATAACGCACACCCAAATCTGCAAAAAGCATTTAGAGGAAGGCTTATTATGCGCAGCACCAATCCAAGCCAACAAATGCTCCTCCAAAGTAGTAGGCATAACCCAAACAAAACCCAACCAGCACGCTACAGAATACCATAGGTTCCGCGAGATGTTACATAGAAGGAAAAAATGAGAAGGGTCCTCCAAATGATGTAAACAAAAACAAGACACCGAATAATAGCAACACCTCGGAGAGATAAAAGAGACCTACAGGGGATAGCATTTAATAGCAACTGCCAAGAAAAAACAACACACTTTAGGGGAGCCTTACTTTTCCATAATTTAGAGAGAGCAGCAACAATGAAAGAGCTCAGACCATGATTTCCCAGGAACAGATTAGAAAGGCACAAATAGGCAGACTTTACAGAATAACAACCAAAAGAATCAGCTCGCCAAACCCAAGAGTCCTCACAGGTATTGGAGACAGGAATACCATCCAACAGATCCTTCATATTTCTCAGCGCCTGTTCTTCATAAAGAAAAAGTCTTCTTCGCCACAATAAGTCCCAATTCCAAGTTAAATCCTCCCAAACCCCGTTGTCGACAACGCGAGACTTATCAAAAACAGCTATAGAGAGAAGTCTTGGGAAGACATCACACAAGCGAAAACCACCCGCCCACTTGTCATACCAAAAGGAGGTACTAGCTCCATTACCTACACATCGGTCTAGCTTTTCGTCAAACCAGTTATTACCTTTTCTAATAACCGATAACAAGTCTCTCCACCATTGCGAAGAAAACCTTGCAACCGAGGAACCCAAGAGACAAGAAGATAAATTCCCATATCTTGCTTCAAGAACACGAACCCAAAGTAAACCAGCATTATTCAACCCTCTCCATAGCCATTTCCCCAACAAAGCCCAATTAAACCACATAACATTCTTCACTCCTAAACCACCATCTTTACGAGGTCGACATACCAATTCCCATTTGACCCAAGGAATTTTAGAACCATCTTTAACTCCCTTCCACAAAAAGCTTCTTTGAATAGATAATCTTCTTTAACACCTTTGAGGGAGTTTTAAAAAACGAGAAATAATAAAGAGGCAACGCATTCAGCACCGCATTTAAAAGAGTTACCCTCCCCCCTAAGGATAAATATCTATTTTTCCAAGAAGACAATTTCTTTTCCATAGACTCAATCAGCCCATTCCAAACCGAGCTATTTTTGGGACTGACACCAATTTGCAAGCCAAGATATTTAAAAGGAAGAGACCCGTTTTTACAGTGTAAAAAATCAGCGGCTAAATCATCAAAATCAGAACCTGAGTTAATGCCAAAAAAGCAGCTTTTATGAAAGTTAATTTTCATACCTGAAGCTAATTCAAAACTTCTCAAGATAGCTTTTAGTGCCAACAAATTGGAAGAAGTTGCCTCCCCAACAATTAAAGTATCGTCCGCAAATTGTAATAATGAAATCTCCGGACCCGATTGTCCAATATTAATACCTTTAAAGAGCCCGCACGAGACCGCATTACGCATAAGAACACCAAGACCCTCAGAAAGAGAAAAGGGGCAAGAGGATCCCCTTGTTTTAGACCTCTACCAATAACGACTTCTTTTGTGGGACAACCATTGAGAAGAGCAGATAAACGACCTCCACAAACACATGCCTCTATCCAACGAATCCACTTCTCAGAAAAACCAAAGGCACGAAGCATAAAAAGGAGATATTCCCATTCTACCGAATCAAACGCCTTCTCATAATCTAGCTTCAGAACAAAGACTTTCTTTCTGTATCTTTTCACATAATCAATCGTTTCATTAGCAATCAAAACACTATCCAGCATATTTCTGCCAGGGATGAAGGCAGACTGCTGTTCAGAGATAATAGAATCCAACACCAATTTGAGTCTATCCGCTAGAAGTTTGGCGACAATTTTATAAAGGCACCCAAGCAAGGAGATAGGTCGAAAATCAGAGACACGTTGAGGGCAAGAAACCTTTGGAATAAGCGCCACAAAATAAGATAGTAAGGATTTTGGTAAGGTTGAGTTCTGATGAAATTCATCTAACATCTGCAGAACCTCCTTCTTAATCAGAGCCCAAAAGGTTTTGAGAAAAACAAAATTGAACCCGTCAGGGCCTGGGCTTTTGTCCCCATCACATTCAGAGATCATCCTAGACACTTCCAAATCCAAGAAAGGACCAATAAGCATATTGTTTTTCTCCTCAGAAATCTGAGACAAATTACTATTATCAAGAATAGGATGAACCCAGCCTCTACTTTGAAAGTGATCTTGAAAATAATTGATCACACCCTGCTTCAATTCTTCAGGATCTTCAATTACTCGCTCTCCAAACTTGAGTGCATAAATGGAGTTTCTTCGCCTTCTTCCTTTAATACAAAAATGAAAGAATTTCGTGTTAAGATCTCCTTCTCTGCCCCACCTCAATCTAGCCTTTTGTGACAAGAGAGATTATTTATTACGCCGAGCACGCCAAATCTCCCCCACAAGCTCCTTCACTGTGACCTTCTTAACTGCAGAGATGCTAGCAGTGGAATTTTTATCCTCTAGGTTCCATTTTTTTAAGATCAACATTCCCAAAAACTTCCAGGTTCTATTTTTTTAAAACTCCCTTAAGATTTCTCAACTTTTGAATCAACCTTTGAGCAACCCACGGGAGATCCACAGACTTTTCCCACGAACCTTTAACAGTCTGATGGAAGTTATGATGCGAGAGCCAACAGTTATTAAAACGGAAGGGCTTTGGACCCGAATTCAAGACTTTGTGAATTAGAACAATAGGGCAATGATCAGAGGCATCCCTATCCAAAACTTGAACAAACCCATCACCCCAGAGCTCCAACCAAGAGTCAGAGACCAGCACTCTATCGAGTCTACTCATCGTCGAGGCGTCTCCTTTCATCCAAGTAAATTTCTTACCGAAGAGGGGAAGATCCACCAGCTCCATATGACGGATAAAATTGTTGAAACCAATCATTTCAGGTAAACCATAACCGCAAAGAGATCCCCTCCTTTCTCTAACCTTCCTAACAACATTAAAATCACCGACCACACACCACCGGATACAGCCAAAACCCCTTTTTGACATAATTAAGTTCTCCCACATAGTTCTTTTTTCTTCTATACAGCAAGAGGCATAAACATTCACCACGACACATATATGACCTCCAGAAAGCATTTCTAAGCAAACACCCAAAAAAGCAAAGCCAGAGAACTGAAATAAAACTTTACCTATTGAAGCATTCCAGATTGATAACAAGCCTCCACTTCTGCCTGCAGAATGAGAAGAAACCCAATCAAAATTATTAGATCCCCATAACCGTTCACAAAGGCGACAGTCACAACTTTCTAATTTAGTCTCCTGCACTGCTAAGAAATCAAATTTCTCAAATTTAACAAGTTCTTGTATCTTTCTCCTCTTCACCTCCCCCCCTAACCCTCTACAGTTAAAGGATCCAATTTTCATTTGTCACCCGAGTTAACCCCAAGACCACCTGCCGCAACCTCGCAATCCCTTGCCTCCATCTCCTTTAATTTTGAGATTATAGTCTCCTCATTCCCTTTAATCACCAGACCAATTTGACATCCAATTTTGAGAATTTGAGATGCCACTTCTCCATCGTCCCTACACCCAACATTGGGCGTCCCTGCCTCACTAATGCCCACGTGCACCGCTGCTACAGAAGAAGGGTCATGCGCATCCGAAACCTCATGCTGCACACGATCCATGGCCAGAAGATCTCTCTGAACTTTGTCTTGTTCACGCGATTCCATTGAAATCTCACGCAAAAAATCCCAAGCATTTTTAGCTGGAGGATCTTTTTTCTCAATTTTGCACCTCATAGCTCTCGCCTTTTTCAGGGAGTTACGAACATTCAATTTTCTTTGTAATTGATATTTACGATTTACAAATTGTTAGCAAAAGTTTTTAAGAACTATACTAATGAATAAATCTGTTAGACAACAAAAACTATACCAATGATACCTAATTTGACAAAAAAAAGTTAATAAATAACAATTTGTTTGTAGTGATATCGGCTTCACAAATTAATTAAGAGGACATTCTATTTCTACTTATTTCATGAAATAAATATTTGTTTTATTGAAAAAATATTTTTTCTACAAATTTTAAGATGCTTGCTTCTATTTTAAAAAAATAATTTAAAATAAAAAATAATTAATTTTTTTTAAAAAAAATATTTTAATCTGTTTCTCAAAATAATCAATAAAAGAGAGTATCTAAAATCAGTATTTATAACTATTATAACAAAATATAAATAGTTTCTAATTTTTGAAATAATCACTAAAAAAATTAATCGCCTTTTTTCTAAAAAAATATTTTAAATTATTTATTTTTAAGTTGAAAAAATACTACCCTAAATTTATGAATTCTTGATAAGAGGATATTAGTTACAGAACTTCAACGGCCTTTCATGAGTTATATATGACAATAACAATATATAAGGATATTTTGATGAAGCTTTATAGAATTAGTAACACTACAAAGAAACAGGGCCTGATACAGAGGTTCCGGGGCTTAGGGGAAAATTTGGAGCAAGGCTTATTTTAATATCACCTATATTTTTTTAATTTATTTTATTACTTGAGTTGTAAAATTATTTATAATTTTTTTTCAATCATGCAACTTTAATATTTCTTACTCAATAGCCAAACTTATTTTATTTATTCTTAAATATGGTTTAATTGATTCTAACTTTTAAAAGTTTCTTAACCTATTCATTTTAACATGTTTTTATATTGTAAAAATGATTTCAAATGACCCTCAATTTTGAAGAAATAAATTGATATGATTAATATAGAAAGAATCTTCAATTGAAAGAGTAATATTATCACTAAATTAATTTTAATTTTTTTATTATGATATAATATTATCAAATAAAAATGATTTTGGGCCCTCATAAAATGTAGAGCCTCAGGCAATTGCTTACTTTGTTTAAAAACACATAAATGATTTTTATATTCGAGTGGAATATGACCATTATAAGTAACAAAATTCTCCTTCAAAGTATTTATTATAACTATGTATCTAAAACTCAAACTAGACACCACCGATTAATTAAACTAAAACAACTCCATGCTATTTGATTTTGCAATTAATAATTTTTATGGACTTGATTGAGACTAATTATATAATAACTCAACAAGCCACCCCACCATTTTGGGTTGTTTGGATAAAGGTATTATTCGCTCAAAAATATTTTTATTTGCAATAATTTTAAATCGCAACACAAATATAAAGGAAATTTTTTTTTTTTAGTTTTTTAGGAGTATTTTTTCTCATAATTAAAGTATAAACAAATAAACCATTTGTTTTGTGCTATTCGTCTACCTACATAGAATCGCACTTCCAGAGGTTGGCATGGATAATTATCCAAAAAAAGTATAATCTTTTTTCGGATAAGAAAAAAAAATGAAAATAACAGAAGCACGTGAATAAAATTCAAAACTCAGTCATCACTTTACAATCTAGCTTATCTCATGTGCATTTAATGTTTAATTTTTTTTATTAATTAACACAATTAAATATTAATTTATAATTAAATGTAAATATTTAAAGGAAGTGAGATTAAAATTTCTTACATTAAATTAATATTTAATTATATTAACCAATCAAAATTAAACATTAAACATGACAAAAACACACCAAATTGATCACTTTGTCCTCTTCGTAGGTTACGCGCGCGATAGACAATCTAACTTCCCACGGAGGCTGCTGAACTATGTAAACTAAAAATAATATCGACAGAGAAAAGACTTGAAGCATGAGTTAATTGAATTTAGTCATTTTAGATCATTTTAAAAATAAATCCTCCTGAAATTTAGAAGATGTTGTCGGCACTCACAATTTAAGAACATGTTTGGAAGTACTTAAAAATAATTATTTATTTTTTAAAAACTCTCTCACACAATTTAAAAAATAAACTAATTTAAATACGCACTTAATTAAGTATAAAATATTTTTGAGACACTTTTAAAGATGGACTGCAACACTTTTCTCTTACCCTAAAATTTAATTTAAAAAAAAGGTTCAAAACTGATAAAGAAAAGAGAGATGATATGGTTATGGTTGGTAGCAAAGATTGGGGTAAAGGGAAGCAATAGCATGCACATGATTTAATTTGACTTGCTCATAAGGGCCACTACGAGAATGTTGGCTTAGTGGGGGACCCAACAATGGAAAATTTGTGGTGCTATTTCGAAGAATTACGTACCAACCACTCTTTAATTATTTCTGGATAAATTCATTAATAGGTGTTAGACTTTAATTAATTACTGTGTTTCCATCAATGATTGAGTCTATTATTGTATTTGCCAATGATGATGGTTAAGAATAAAAGAAAAAGAACGTGAAGTTGAGAGGAAAAAAAAAAGAAGCTCAGATGTGCCAATTTTCGTCCGAAGATCAGACGGTGGTGATAGACCCATCTATCACACTTAGCACAAGTTTCATCATAGCTTCAAATTTGCACCAGCCGGGAATCGAACCCGGGTCTGTACCGTGGCAGGGTACTATTCTACCACTAGACCACTGGTGCCTTGTTGCCTTTTACCTCATCTAAACGAATTTATTTAAACGCTTAAAAATATTATGATACCATACGTGCAAATCACATAATTAATCTTCATAACCGTTTATTTTTTTACGTTAATCTTTATGTGTATTTATTGACTGTTTGCATCCATGAAGGTGAGAATTTTAATTATAGTTCCTATTCAGCATCAACCTCATTGCAACAATCCTCATATATATTTACTAACAAATATTATTTTGATCTTTTATGTTGTCTATAATATAGTACTCATTTAGAAATGATTGAACTAAATGACTCGAAACGATTTTTTTAGGTGAAATTTATGAGTGCAGAACAGAGCTTAGATAATTTTTTAAAAATGAGTTAATATACAATAATCAAATATCAGTACATAATTAGACTTTTATTAAAATAACGTGACTGCAATAGTTAAATAGTTAGTCTACAGTGAAAAAAAGTGGACAAATCTCAATATAGAACGTTAATTTTTCTATTAATATTGTTGTTCTTTTGTATTGTTGTCTACTACACTACCATGATATAGCCAAACTAAACTGGCAAGGAAAAAAAAAAAAAACTAAAAACCGGAGGAAACCAACATATGAATATAAACACTGTGAACTACACATAATAAAAACTACCATACGTTCTTCTGAGGGGCATCATCAAGGCAATTTGAATGGCCATGGACTCCTCGAAAGATACTGCTATCATAAAGATCAATAGGCAAAATATCATAATCTGAACAAACTACTTTGTTGTATATAAATATAAATAAATAAATAAATAAAAAGAAAACTCGTTGCTTGCCAAAAGAACAGCTAAGCTAAGCATATAGGTCACTTATGTTTTTAGTTTTCACTTCACCCTTGAAAAACTAATATTTCTACAAATGAGAATTAGAAAAGTAGTATATTTCAACAAGTGAATTGACATGAGTTAAACAGAGTCATTGTAGTTGTCCACCAAAAAATCAGTCATTGTACCCGGACAGTCCCATTTATTTATATCTTTGAAAAAACATGAAAGATCTTTGATTTTTTTTTTTAAAAAAAAATTCTTTGATTATCTTCTATGTTGGATAGGTACACCTACAAACTGGATTTTGTTATATCCTCCTAATAATCCTCCTAATTATCTTCCTAATACCATATAAACTATGAAATTAAATGCACTTTCAACCTTGAAAATATAAAAAACATTAAAAACATTTTTTAATAAATAATTAGGAAGATTTTTAGGAACATGAATGAATGAAGAGGATTTAGAATTATTCATCAAATTAACATGACTATGTTGACCAGTCCAGAGTCATTAAATTCACAGACCAAAACTAAAACTTCGTACATAACAGAAATTATCATGTTTAATATGGTTCATACAAAACACGGCCAGCAATGCCATTGCGATTTGCGTGCACCACTGATGATATTTCTCCAATTCCGAGCACACCAAACAAGGCCATGCACATAAAATCATGGGGGAGGAAAACACCAAAATGTCTAGGAAAAACCCAAATTAAATATATATACTGCAACTGACATAAAATTCTGGGTATAAAGATATCAAAAGCTTTTAGTTTTACACTTGAAAACTACAAATAATAGAAGAAAACTATAAACTCAACTCCAGGAAATCACCTGATATATACATCCCTAAACAATGAAAATAAAAGCGGATGTAGGAGACCAAAAAAAAAGTAATCAGAATATACATGCAATTTATACAAAAAGACCAACGGGAGCAAAAGAGGGAATAAAGATAACAACACTGGATCTAATTTTGTCTAGTTTGTTAGTATCTATGGCTACTCCCAGCACTTCTCTACTTATTTGGTACTATCATTTCTATGCGCTCACCAAACTCCAAAATGAACCCAAAGTTGAGGACACTCTTCATTTTTGAGACGAATAATTCTTACAAAATCGCCATCCTTTGATTACACCTGCTGAAAGGTAGGGAAGTCATGATAGTTTCCATGTATTGACCATTACTGTTAGTGGGAAAGTGGAGGAAAGTCATCTTCATTCTTCAAACGAAAAGCTTGCACTTCATTCCTGAATCTCAAACCATAGACACCCCCTTAAAGGACAGGAAAACTAGTGGAGTACAAACTTATAATCATGCAGTGGTTTAAGCTCTAAAGAAAGTTGCTTGTGATTTAACAAAAGCGACCTCTGCAGCAATGAATAAGCTTCAACGTAAAAATTCTATTACCTTTTGGGATCAACTACAGATGACGAATTAGATTTCTCCTCTGCCACTACCCCAGTGTTGGGCACAGAGCCCCTAGAAGTAGAAATGCCTGAGTCTGAGTAATTGCTCACTTCAGTTCTTGGGGGTCCACAAAGCTGAGGGCTCACAGAGCCAGACTCGTGTTTCTCAGATGTATGAAGGAAACCATTAGCATATCGGGATCCCCATGTGGAAGGTTGAGAGAGACAGCTTTCTGATGATTTGGCTTTAGCACTACCAAGAGCAGTAAATCCTTCTTGTGCGTGTTCTGAATTTCCTTCTACAGACGAATTCAACTCTTGTGGAGAAGGGGCCAAGCCATTGATACGAGTGTGTCTCTGCAGATGGCCATGAGTAACCGATGCTTGACCCCTCCCTCTTCCAGTTGATGACCTATCCCTGTATTGACGAGGAGTCTGCAAAATTATTTGCGTAACAGTTAGATGATGACTGGATTACCAAAAACCTCGAACAGAGTTTAGAAGCATATATATGTAGGTTCAGTTTTAGTAATTATAAATACATACCATATTAGGGAAGTATGCGCCAGTTCCTCTAGGCTTTCTCTTTTCTTCTGAACCGAAAGTCATTGGTAGAGTAGGATGATTTATAAGGTAAACTGGTTGCCCAACAACACAATTTGAGTTTGCCTGAGAACGGAAGTTGTGATTAATCTGTAGACATTGTCGAACAGTTTCCCATGGATTCCTATTCTGAAACTTCGGAGACATGGGAGGACTAGGCACTGCAACTGGAGAGAAAGAATAACCATTGCACATCTGGCCATACTGTAGGTTCCCAATATGACTATCATAGTCCCCAGCAAGGTCCAACAGTGATTTTGAAGCTTCAGTGCCCCCAGTAACACTAGTGGCATATCTATCACCGTGAAAGAAATTACTTTCAATGACATCAACAGCATCTTTCAAAGCTGCCGAACCATGAGATGTCACATTCTTTTCATCAGTATTTGATCGGAGAAAAATGTTAACCATACCATGCTTGTCTTTCTCATCATCAATAGCAGAATTTACAGCTGGTTCGCTACAAGAAATCCTATTTTCAACTTCCCCATTTGAACAGTAAGACAAACCATTACCCAAGACTCCAGATGTGGCAACATTCTTAGAGTCTTCACCAAGTTTATGACTTCCAACTGCATTTCCATCCCTGGAGTCCAACGATAGCCCTGCCAAAGAGATGTCTTTTACTACATATCCTTCTCTTTCATTCCCCTGAGTGCTTCCATGCCTATCCAGAGTGTTTGCAAAGAATCGATTAAGCTCATCTGCTATTCTATATTCTGGTAACATAAGAATCCAGCCAAGTTTACGAGCACCATACTTAAAAGCACTGCGTATTCGATAGAAATTACCTGAAAGAAATAAATGAATGTCAACATTATAATGTGAAATCAGACAAAATGAATGGATCATTAAACAAAAGCAAGGCACCTATGACTAGTTTTAATGTCTCTCTCTATGTCCATGGATAGTATATAATACAAATATAAACCAAGAACAAAAAGCTACAGCAGTATTGTAGTTGTGATGATCGTAAAGTTAACAGAATACTGTTGATGATAGTGCAGTGGAAGAGAAGATACTGTTGTGTCCTTATTTAATGTTAGTACATTCTTGCAGAAGAGAAAGGGGAAGGTAACTGACCTGTTGCACTGCAATCTTACGGTGATCAAATATATCGCAGTTTAGTTATTATGCTCTCAATATATCATAACAAACCTAGCCTTACAACCT
This sequence comes from Cyamopsis tetragonoloba, assembly GCA_037177725.1. Lineage (NCBI taxonomy): Eukaryota > Viridiplantae > Streptophyta > Magnoliopsida > Fabales > Fabaceae > Cyamopsis > Cyamopsis tetragonoloba. The sequence continues at coordinate 69,847,958 of CM074119.1, forward strand.
ACTCCCCCCGTCCCTTAATATAAGACCCTCCAAAAAAATTTCGGCTATCCCTTTATAAGACCCTCTACAAAGTACAAGGAGTATTTATTATTTCTTTCCAAGCCTACCCTTCGCAATTAATATAGATTATTAAAGAGATAGTGAATACAATTAATGCATTACTTAAAAAGTTCCGCTTTAAATAAGGGTAAATTTGTAGATTATAATAATCTTTTAAAAACCAATACCTTAAATGAGTTATTTACATGTTTTCTTAATATACGTAATTTCCGTTGAAAGGATCTTATACATAGGGACGGAAGCAGTATTTCAAAAGCCATTAAGACTAAATGGAAAAGCACTTCATACCTCTATTGACACTACGGCCAAGGTTGTTGTTTTCCTTTAAAGGATCAACTATATTAAGATGTTTCTGGGGAAATGCACGCACATTTGAGTCAAACCCCCTTGACGGTACTGAGAATGATTCCACGCAGTTTCTAATGAATTCATCAGTTAGCAGAGTATTTCCCCCATTTTCTGGCACCTCAGCTTCACGAGATAACAAACAGAATTTAAAAAAATAATAACAATAAATAACTGGGAAAAATGCAATAAAACACAACCTGCATACCTACTATATCAGGCAGAGAAGATTTGCCAACAGGACCCTTCAAACTAACACAATAATTGTCCCAATCAAATTTGCTGAAGTAGTCCAAAAATCTGTAGAGAACCTGGAAAAGGGACAGAGTACAAAAATGCTTATTGAAAGGATGCGTCACCATAATCAAGTGAAGCAGAATTCTTTACTTTATTATCCAGAAAAATATGGCCCAAGTAGATTTGGTCAGGAACTTACTGCAAGAGGACCATCTAAGGATACGTGAAATTGATGAAAAATATACAGAACCAACGTTTCCAGTGCATATGTTGAAATCAGACCATGGTGAGCACCCAGAATACGACTCTCATAGTAGCACCATGCTTTTATCAGGATAATACTACGTTTGAAGAGATGATCCTTTGCAATGAGTCGATCAACCTACAAATAATAAAAGTTGAATTCACTAAACACCGCATACAATGAACACAATATAATACAAAGCAAAAGGAAGAGTCAGACTGTAAAAATGAACATTCATTCCAAACTGCCATGTCGAAAGCATATATAAGCAGAGAAAATAAAATAAATGATTGAAAAAGTGAATGATCATTCATGCTTTGTGAAATGTTACCTGAAAACAGAGAAAAGTAAATGTGGAACGTGTCACATTACATAAAATTGGCAGTCTAGGGAGGTCACTTTTAATAATACCTTCTCAAGAAAACATAATGTACTGAGTCCTCCTAACTGATTGAAAGATATGTCTACAACAATATTCTGTACAATGCATTTTACAAGCTTAACCTGCAGAACAAGAAACCCCATCAAATGAATTATGAAAACATAAAACTGGCAACACAGTCAAAAAATAAAAACAAAAAATTATACTTTGGAAATAATGCACCATACATTTAGCAAAATATACACAAATGCTAAAAAAAATTATTCCATGTGTGATAGGACAAAAATTAAAAATCAACAATAATTGCCAGGACCTGCTGCAGATTCTAGCTAAAGCTGCCAAAATAAAGTTCACCACCTTTAAATAGAATGAAGCAACAAAGTGGGGGCAGGAAAAAGAAATTTCCGTAGAACACTACCAGTTTTGAAAACGAGAACACAGAATATAGGACAAGAGAAGAAACAATCATCTGGAAGGATAAGGGAAGAAACAATTATCTAAAGGATCGGAAACACCTCAGTTTCAATAGCAAGGGAAAAAGTAGATTCTTGGACCCATTCCCATCCTCAAGAGTAAAATATATTCCTTTCAAAACAAAAAGTAAAAGAAAATGCAGATTCAACATTTTCACATTCACAATAACTTCTGATTTCTAATTTAATTTGCCATATAATGTTTTCAAACACTTCTTTATTTCTGATAAGGCACCATGTAAGAGGGTAGAAAGAACCTCAGCATCAATGAAACGAACATCCTTTACTTCAAACTCCGCAGCTTCATTGATTTCCTCTCCTTGAAGAACAGCATGAACATCAGATACCAAGCCATCCTCAATGTTCTGACAACTTAGTGCAGTCAAATCAATATCTCCATCTGGAAGGTATGTTTTCAATGGAACTGACCCATATGGAAAGACCTGTGACAAGGAAAATTTAATATCAGTGACAAGCTATATTACACCACATTAGAATGAACCCTATCATCACTATCTGTTAACAAAATTATTTATTCACCAAATCTGCACAACAATCAGCTTCACTGAATAGAATAAACACTTTCAAAGACATAATAACGGGATGAACCATCAGCCTCAATTTATATGTAAGAAATATACTCATTTCGTTCAAAAGGGCTAAAATAAAAATGACAAATCTTGGTGCACTCCTGCTAAAGCTAGTTCTCTCAGAGGTGCCACATGTGGCACTAAGATGACTGAGCACCTCTTGCTGACAGCTGACTAAGATGGTTCCATTTAGTGAGAAGACAATGGCACCTTAGGCATGCCTTTCTAGTTCAAGTGCAGCATGCCTTTCTAGTTCAAGTGCAGCATGCCTTTAGAACCTTATTGATAGCTATAAAATAACCCAAAAACCCTGGACATCTAACAAGCTTATTGTGATGTAAATGGGGTAGAAAAGACTGAATGTTTTGGGAATGGACTTTTAAATTGAATATTCTTTCCTTTCATTTTAATATGAAGATTAACCTTAGCTAGTTAAATATATAGAAGACAATGGAGACCATCCCCAAAATACTATGGCAGCACTGAAGAAAGAAAATCGGGCGCTACAGGAATTACAGAGAAAAAAACAAATCAAGATTTAACTAAATTATTAGAAGCATAGAAGTAAAACTAAAGGACACGTCTAAGGTTGAATTTGGAATTATTAAAAATTGAAATTAACTTTATATTATTTAGTAATAAATTCTTACATTTGGAACTCATTAAAATGGGATTTTGAATGATTTACAAATCAAATTCCATGTTTGGAACACATTAAAATGAAATCAATTAATCTGACATTTTTAATTTACTACTTGGAAAAGTTAAATGACCCAACTAATAAGGGCAAAAAAAAGTTCAATTGAAACACTCAAGTCAAACTAAATACACTCAAATCCATTCAATTTTACATATATATATATATATATATATATATATATATATATATATGTTTCCCAAATCATGTTTCTTAGTGGGATAAGGCTTGTTGTTGTTGTTCCCATATCAAAATCTGAATAGAAGTTATATACATAAATAACCCAGTGTCCTACAAACAAGAAAAGAGATAGAATAGGGAGGAAGACAGACATGTACACAAACAGCTGTATTGTGGCATGCTCTTTCAAAGTTATGATCACAACATTAGTTTGTGGACCTGAATGAACCCGAAAGTCCTGTTGTAGCTCAATATTACAGCATTTCATAACATAACATTGAAGCGCATGGCAAATGTTAAGGCAGCCATTGAGAACCTTTGTTAACTACTTAACTCATTGGGAAAATTACATTGATCAACCTATGATTAGCATTTATTACACAAACTCTCTTCTTGCAAGGAAAATTACGCTAACCTCCTTTCATTAGTAGTAACTTTTAAGGAGGCTTTCTATTAGGTCCATACATATAGTAATGGAGAGTTGGAGACATAAAATATCTTAAAGAAACGTATTGCAGTGTAATAAGTGTTACTTTGATTCCTATTTCAAAAATTCATGGCTTTTGTTCAATGAAGCATGTCCTTTTTGGCACCTATCACCTAAAGTCAATTATAAGATTACACGATGCAAATGACAATACATAAAAGGAAAGGTCAGAAAATTACAATCAGTCCAAGATACAAATACATTATACAAATATAGGGAAAATCCTAAAATAACACATATTGAAATGGAGTTAGTAACACTTGTATGTCAGCTTATTACAAATTCATTCATGAACAAGAGTTTCTTTGGTACCCTGAAGGATATGATACCAAAGTTTAAGTTGTCACTTGTCAAGCATTTATTAATTGTTGATTTCACAATAAATATTTAAAATTCAATTAAATATACGTAGCAGCCAATAAAATGCATGACAACTCACCTTGGATACAAATCCTGGAAAAAAAAAATATGGGTACTGGAGTATCATCCTTCGAGAGAACTGATCCCCTTATCAAATCCTTATTTGCTCATTTTCACCACATGTCCATGGTTCCACCTTGGGACAGTGGGGCACATAAATCTAGGACACAATCAACCACTATATATTTTTGGTTCACATTTAGATGGACTTAATTACCAGTACAGAGCTACAATAATAAGACAGTGAACTTAATGAATTTGTCAACTACTACATTTGTTTCTACCTCTTAAGCAAAGGTGATGAAGACTTCACTACATCCCTTATAAACGGGTACCCCTCACATCCCTAATGGCAAAGTTGATAACCAATGTCAAACGAAATTTCATGGCAAAGTTGATAACCAATGTCAAACGAAATTTAATGGCAAAATCATTCTACCAAGGCAAAACACTCACAAAAACACAATCAACTCCAAATCTGCTTCCAATATCTTCAGAATAATCAATATCATAATAACAACATAAAAACTGAAACAACAAATAAGCATGGCAAGATCGTCAAAGCAACACTGAAACTGAAAAACAAAACAGAAACTAAATGGCAGGGATAACACAAGAGAATCGAAGAAAGCAGCATCGCCTCGCAGCAAGCACACAATATATTTTTCTTTCATATTTAGCAGGACCTGATGACCAGTATAAAGCTATAACAATAAGACGGTGAACTTGATGAATTTGTCAACTATCACATGTGTTTCTACCTCTTAAGAAGAGGTGGAGGAGAAGACTTCACTCCATTATTACTTATAGACACGTACCCCTCACATCCCTAACAGCGAAGTTGATTACCAATGTCGAACGAAATTCAACTGCAAAATAATTCTATGAAGACAAAACTCTATCACAAAAACACAAGCAACTCTAAATCGGCTTCCAACATCTTCAGAATCATCAAAATAATAACAATAACAAAACAGAAAACAGAAAACTGAAAAGCCAAATAAGCATAGCAAGATCGTCAAAGCAACGTCGAAACTCAAACAAAAGAGAAACCAAACGACAGGCATAACGATGACCGAATTGACGAGAGAATCGAAGAAAGCAACATCACCTCGCAGCGAGCACCGTACCGAATCAGTCTCTGGACGTAATCAACGACCTCCCTCCGTCTCCGGTCGGCAGCGAGGGTTGGCTGTATGCGGCGGAGAATCTGGCGAGTGGTTTTCTCGGCGGCGGACCAAGCATCGGGCGCGACGGAGGAGGGATCGGGGTTGGAGATGGGAAGCGGCGGAGAGGAGGAGCAAGGGCGATCCTCCCCGAAAACGACGCCGTTGAGATGAAGATCGCCCATAACGAAACCCGGAAATGGGAAAACCCGAACGGGAAGACCCGAACACCCCGGAATCGAAGCCCGGGGCAGCGAGAAGAACGAGAAGGATGTGAATGTGAGAATCTATCAACAGTGGCGCGTGAAGGAGAATGCGAACAAGGGCATGCTTGGTTTTTGAAGACGGTGGTGCTGAAATGATAAAAAATTAAACTCAAGGGGTCAAAATGAAAAACCAGAGCGAAGAGCGAAAATGGAAGAAAAGAAGAGAATTGAAACTAGGGCTCTTCTTAATCCAGCACTCGGTGCTTGAAGAAACCGAACCGAGTCAAACAGTTCCTTTTGTTTCTGATTTTGATTTGATTTTCTTTAGTCGATAATTAAAAATTAATTTTTTTAAATAAAAAATTACTGTAACAGATTTAACTTCTTTTTTAAAAAGCTAAAATTTTATTCATAATAAAATATAAATATATTTAACGAGTGATGTAGTATTTCGATCCCTAATTTTGTGAGGATAAGTTACTTTACTCCCTGACTTTATACGGATAAGTCATTTTAGTCCCTGACTTTGTGCAGATAAGTCACTTTAGTCTCTGACTTTGCATTTTACAAGTCACTTTAGTCTCTGAATTATACGAACATTCATTTTAATCCCTAGTCAGAAACTAAAATGACCAATAATAATAAAAGTCATGTACTAAATTGATTGATGATAATGAAAGTCAGAGACTAAAATAACCGATTTATGAAGGACTAAAATAACTTATAAAATACAAAATCACGAACTATTTTGATATATAATTCTATATTTAACAGATTTAACTATTTATATTAGACTTTGTTGCATATGATTTTGATTTCGATGAGATAAAAAAATAGTGAGTTTTTGGGGCTAAATTGGGATGAACAACGTGCAGAATCTAATCAAAATAAAAAAATTAAAACAACTATTTTATTTTCATTGCCGATCCACGAGTCAAGTTTGTTTTTATAAACAATTGGACAATTGTGATTTATTTATTATGAATTTATGATTCATATGATGATGGCGTAGGTGGTTTCTTATGATTTTTAATTTTTTCTTGTTTTGGTTTGTAATTAACTTACACGTAATGTATGTTAGGGGAATGTGGAAATCGTTTATGTGTGTAGTAAGGTCTTAAGAATTATATTAAGAGCAATATTATTAATGATGATAGACTTTTGTACACACAGCCTTTGTAAGAAAATAGACTTTGTATAGCATCTAAGTTCGTCTAAATGCAAATAACCTTTAAATAACGTTCGAATAAAATCAATTGTAGTTCTCATAAAGTTGTGGGAGTAATTATTATTAACACTCACTAAATAAGTAAATGAATTTTTTTCTCTCACATTGAATAAATGATTTGTAGCTAAAAAACAAAAGACTGAAAAATATACGTACGTGAACATATTCAAGATATGTCAAAGAGAATGGAATCATGAATATTGATGCAAATAATTATATATGTAGTTGGTGTAATCTCATAAGAAAATTGACTTAAAAGTTACTATAAAACAAAATTGATGAAAGTGAAACTTGCTTAGGGGAAATCAAGCATAACCGTTCATTGATAGAAAGTCCAAACCTTTTTATTTTTTTTCTTTCTTTTTGTTATATTTAATTATTTATTGCTGGGTTGAAAGCCCAAATCTGTTGTTGTAGAATTATTTTGGGAGTTGGGCTGTGAACTTTGAATCTAATTTGTTTTCTTTGTCAAAAATCCACCTTGGGCCATACTTATAGACACACTTTATTTCTTTTAGGGCAACGAGAATTTCACTAATCAATAGCCAAATTTGTTTTCCAAAAAAGAAATAGTCAAATTTAGGTTGGTAAACATGTAAAAAATAATTATAATTAGTTAAGTTAAGGGGAGAAATCTTAACCCACGTATAATTTAGATTAAAATATTAAGTTCAAAGTAAACAGTTGAGTGAGGGAAAGAAATCTTAACCCACATATAATTTAGGTTTAAAGTAAACATTAAGTGAGGGAGAGAAATCTCAACCCACATATTCGATTTTTTTTCACTTCCATCTCCTTCTAGCCATCATCTAACAATATCTTAATTATTGATCTATAATACGCGATAAACAAGATAAAAACAAAATAAATAGACTAAATTATTTTGGATCCAATTAAAACTAGCGAGGATCTGATCACCATATTACAATCACCACAAATCAAAGTATACTTTTGCATTAGCACATGCTATTACTATTAGATCTCCTAACAAAAGAAATATTAAAATTTGAGAAATTAAAAGATTTGTTAATCTAATCAGAAACTATTTCATAAAAATAGGAATATCTTTTTTGAGTCTTTCTCCATGAATTTAGAACCAAAGGGCAATCCGTATGAATATAAGTATGGTCAATTTCCATCTCCAACATCTTATGTATCATCCATCGCATATAGTGCGTTTTAGATGTCTTTGCATCTAACATTTTCATGACACTTAAGTTTTAGAGAAAATAAAATTATTAAGATGGTGAATACCGAATATCATTCTTAGGGATTATGTTTCAAATACTACTTTTTAAGTTAGACAACTATCTAAACAAATAAAGATAATTTAAAAATATGAGATAAAATAAATAAAGCAAAGAAATCTTTTTTGTATTTTTCTTAAGTGGATTTAGTCAAATACTTATAAGAACAAAAATAAAGATAGACACACTAAGAGTTTGATTACATTTAATTATAAATCAGGTCACTTCATAAATAAAGCATTATTTGAATTACTCTTAACTTAATTATGTAAATCCTAATTTTTTTTTATGGTCAAATTCACAATACTAGTTAAAAATCTATTTATTCACTCATTAACCTCTTCTTTCCAAAAGTTTTGAGACTTATCTCAAAATGTTGCTTTTATACCCTACTTTGTATTTACAGTTAACAACATTCGTTTGGCCGAAATAAAAGGTTTCAATAAAAACAAATGTTAAAACTTTCAACTTGAAGTGTTACAACATTTACTCCAAGAAATAAATAAATATATAAATAACCGGATTGTTATTTGTGATGCTAGCTGCCTAGTCAAAAATGGTAATTATTGAGAAGTAAGAACACCTGTTAGGCTGTTAATCAATTTGTTTTGGCAGTTCTATAGTAGTCCAACATATACCTAACATATCCAAATTCACTAACTAGTCTCTAAATCAACATACGCAACTTCTACTTTGAAGTTTCAGGAGAGACACTACACTTGAATATTCTCACAAAAATATCATCATATGCAAACCAGAAAAATCAATGAATCCACATCAAATCATATTTTCAAGCAGCCCTTATCCTCCTTCAGTCACGCCCAAATTAATCTTCCAAGACCCAACTAACCAACTATCCGTTTCTTTAGCACTCGGGTTATCCTTCAGCCGACAGCAAAAAAGAAAAATCCATTCTAAACATAGAGATTATTAAAGTTGCTTACATTACACTTAATCCCTTTGAAACGAGGACTACTCTTAGAAGAGCTTACACGCAGTGCATGAAATAGTTTATAAATCTTTGTAAGTTGTTTTTAGCTTATATAATAAACTATAAAATTTATTCAAATAAGTTTTATAATTTTATCTATAAATAAATTCATTTTCAATAAAAGCTTATTGTATAATTGTTTAATTAAAATACAAAATCTATTTTTCCTAATAAATTTACTTATACACAAACACATAATTTAAACTTCAACAGACGTCTTAAAATATTTAATTATCTATTTAATTATCTATGAACTATGCTGAAGAGTCTGAACTTTATCGCTAGACCAAACTCCATGGTGCACCTTTATAAAATCCCCCCACCACCCACCCCACCATATCCACTTCACCGTACCATAGTCATACTGATTAGTGAAGCTAATTAATTAATTATTACTAGCTTGCTACTTAAAAACTTGACTTTATCATACAACAATAACAGAGCACTCTGTTTTACAAAAATGGCAGTGAATAAGGAAATTCCTTTGGTAGCTACCATTATGAGTTTAATGCTCATAGGAGGAATTCAAGCAGAAGCAACGCTGACATGTGATCAGGTTACAATATGGCTAACTCCATGCATAAGCTATGCTGTGATGGGAGGTACTGTTTCACCATTGTGCTGCCAAGGTGTTCATTCTCTTAATGCAGCGTACAAAACTGCAGAGGATAGAAGAAATGCATGTCAGTGTATTAAGGATAAAGCAGCTTTTATTCCTGGAATTGATTATCAGCGTGTTAACAAAATTGGTGGCTTATGTGGGACCACTTGTCCCTATAAAGTTTACCCTTCCACTGATTGCTCCAAGTAAGACTCACTTCCATTTTTCTCTTTTTTTAAAAAAAAGGGAAATATAGTAAATTAAATCTTCGTTATTTTTAACAATATGATTTTAGTAATTAAAGAGTTAGTGAATTTTGATTTCAGTCTATAATAAAATCCTTTGTTTTTTTAAAGAATCACGTGTTTTTAGTTTTCGGGAAGAGATCGATAAAATACACGAATTCGCTAAATTTTAAGACAGTTTTGTTAAGCAACAAAATCAAAATGTTCTAATTTTTGAAGGACTAATCGTATATTTAAGTCACATATGTTGGGTTAAATTCCTTTCAGCCTAAAGTTAGTGGAAAAAATTGACATGGATATTAATATATGGTATATTTGATGTGATTCCGCAGGGTAAATTAAGCAAATGGTTGCTGACTATTTGGTCATTAGCAAGTAGCAATGCTGGAAGTGACCTAGGAAGCTAGGAATATATTTATGTGTCCAATAAAAGTAATATTAGGAAATAAAAGTGTTTGGATTGAATCGTGAGTATCGATCCAACCCATCCCTGAAAACAATATTTCAGCAATAAAAATGTTCAATGTAATATGCATATCACACGTGCTGTCAATGATATCTACTATCTAGAGTGAGACATCTTACGTTACAGACTTCGAATATATATATATGATATATAAAAGAATTCAAGATCTCATAGATCATATTATAATTGATAAATACCATCAAAGATAAACAAAATTATGATTCTCAAATTTCGTAGCAACGAAATTTAGGACTTCATTTTTATCTTGCCAAATGGATCATGAGACAATAGATTACGACAACAATTTGGGGGGAGGGGTGGAAGGAAAAAGAACAACCTAAACCTCTGGTGTGATTAACGCAGCGTGTCTTCTTATGTCTGCTCGCTCTTACAGGTTATAATTGACATACAGACAATAATTTTTGACATTTGTAATGTAATTGTAATGAACAAAAAAGGTGACTTTATATCGTGACCGAATACGAGGGCACTTCAACTTTTTAATAGAACACTCCAACATATCCGTACTTCTCCATACTAAGTAAATTGCACCTTGGCTTGAGGAGCGTTACTTTAAGTAGCAGCTCCATGGCTCTACTCCACGTGAGTGCACTTTCACTTATAAAAAGAAATATAAGATCGAACAGCAACATAAAATGATACAACAGTTAAAAGATGGAGAGGCACAAAGATTAAATATAGGAAATTACCTCCAAAAACTACATGGAATGAAAAGCAAGAGCTTGCAGCAGTTGTAACAGCCCTAAGAAGCTAGGGGTATGGTGACTAATGCAACTCTTCAATTTATGGTGGCTAAACAAACTTTATACAATAAAATGTGCTCAATTACAAAGATGATAAACTTAGGTTAATTGATGCGTCTGCACTAAAGTTAACAAAATCAGGCAATTTAGAAATGCTAGCCACTCAAAAGATCAGATCTCAGAAAAAAGCTAAATACAATAGGTATCCAAAACTCTTGGATTGTACAGCAATAATAAATAACTAAAACTTCCAAATTAGTCATTATAGAAGAACCCAAGTCCATCTTACTTGGAGTATCGATGTAGTGAAACACAACAACAAATCACACAGTTTACATGCTATCACATAAATGATGATACAAATGACCAGGGGGATTCATACACATCTCTTAATACAAAGTTACAGTAAGAATGACCTATCATCCCCAACATTCCAGGTCCCAGAAACACCAAATGCCATGCTGAAACATGATTACATGAATTTTGCAATAAAAGTACCAGGTTGCTTCCCCCTTTTTGGTGAGCATCCCTAAGAATAAATAATTAAGAATTAATCCTCAATCTGAATGAAATATTTCATGAAATAGGGTACCTTGATTAGTTGGCTAAATGCCAACACCATCAACAATGAATGCCATGGATAAGTCAGCAGGTCAAATCTTTTGTGTCAATTTCAAAATGTAGTGCTACTCTCGCTTGCAGAAAGTGAGGGCCCTTCAGACTTCACAAGAGTTGGTCCTTTACTACTAATGTCAAGTCCCTGCAAACGACCAAGCTGGTCATTTTGCATCATTTCTGAAAATTGATGAGAATTTGATTGTTGAAGTTGATGAGTTGGCATGCTAGATGGGGATTGACCAAATGGTGACAACTGGATGTTCAGGTGACCAGAAGGACCTGATTGTGGTGGGATTGGAGCGAAATGCGATCCAGTAAATGGCATCTGATGCATTCCCAGGTTAAAAGATTCAGCAGGGCTCATCATCTCCCCAGTTGCAACCTTAAGCCTCTCAACTTCCTTCTTCAATGCTTCATTCAGAGCTACAACCAGAAAAGAAACAAAATTCAGTATAATTCATTAACCTTAATAGCATACTTTAAAAATGTTTCAATCCAAAGAAACATCCAAGCAGTTAAAAAACATTTTTAATGTACTGTAAGAAAGAAAGTCATAATGGTTACCATCGCGAAGCTGTGCTTGTTGTTCCATGGCTTGCAGACGGAGCTTAAGCTCTGTATTTTCAGTACTGAGACCCGTTGTGTCCCTCTATAAAGAATCAAGAAATGATGGAGTCATATTCATATTCCTATTCAATCACAACAATTTGTGTATAGGAAAACTGAAGACAACCATGATGTAGCCTCACAAACAAAGCATCATTATGTGGCATGAATCATCCATTGATTACATAAAATTTACAAATTTTAGATTTTTATATGAAACGGAGGAAAATCTGAAGAGAAACTCAATCCAATAACATTTTTGTAATTAAAAGTGATAGCAACAGAAGTATAACAAGAAAAGATAATAGATGTTAATAATAATTATCACAAGCAGCAAAGAAGAAGAAAACTTGAGTACCATATTAAAACATAGTTCAAGGGAATTCTACAAGACTTCCAATGTAAATGTAATGATGCAGTCGAATATATTGCCTCAAGCTACAAAAGCAAATCCAATAAGTGAAACAGGGGGCTACTCTGAGACATGGAACTTCTAAATGTGCTTTCGTTATTCATATAAGTCAACACAAACCTGGTATAATGTCAGTTGGGCAGAAAGAGTTGTCGCTTCAGTCTGAAGGGTCTGAACTTTGCGCTCTAGTTCTTGTATATAGCGGGCTTTTCTCTCTTTCGAACGAGCAGCAGATTGCCGATTTGCAAGTATTCTATTCATAACAACAAAGCTTTGAGAATAATATACAAATTAAATCCACAGCAATAACTAAAATAGAAAATTAAATGACCCCAGAGAGCAATATCTCTTGCATAGATAAACCCTCTATCTCACTTTCTCTTCTCAAGGTTCAATAATTTTTCACTCAAACAAGAATTTTGTTAATGGTCTCTATTCATAAACTAATTATCAATTGACAGTTTGACATGGAAATTATCAAACGTCACATAAAACAGAAGCAAATACAACAAGCCTCAGTTTTATTTATTAATTTATCTATTTATCTATTTTCATAAACTAAAAGAAAAATTAAACTTGGAACTCGAAAAGAATTTAATAAACTCAAACAGAGAAAATCCTATTGTTACACTTAATATCAAAACTTAATCAGTCTAAACCAAAATGGAAACATTGAAATTGAAACTTGAAAAGCAATTGAAACAATTCAAACGGAGAAAACCCTATCGTTACACGTAATATCAAAACTTAGTAAGTTTAAACCAGAACTAAAGTTGCTGCAAACTGAGATCAAAATTCAAAACCTCTTGGCACGCTTGGGATCAACTGTCCAAAGCTCAGCTAACTTATCAGGAGGCATGGCTTTCTTCGCTTCCATAATCTCCCCAAATGATGAAGAACCGTCCACTGAACTACTGTGTCTATGCCTCGGCCTCGCAGGGCTCTTCTCCCCTTCGCCGCTACCACCCGGATCCGCTCCGTTCCCGGCGCCACCGGACCCGTTTGCCCCTCCGAGCTTGTCCACGTCAATGTAAGTCGAGAACAGGTCGTCCTCCGATCCGATCTCATCCATGCTCGCCGTCGACGAGCCGCCGTTGAACGGATCGGACGGTGAAAGATCCATCATATCGTCCGGCAGCCGGAAACTAACCTCTGAGTGGGCCCTCCGATGGTGGGACCCGCCATGGCCACCGGAGCGCACGAACAACGAAGACGACGCCATGGAAACGCCGGCACCGGCGGTTGTCGCTGCCGTTGACGGCGGCGGTGGCGGTAATTGGGAAGCGGCATTGGCATTGTGAGGATTAGGATTGGGATTGGGATTGGAGTTAGGGTTTGAAGGTGGATCTTGCATCTGTTTCCAATTCCAGTTCGTTTTGTCAAACAATAACACAACACAAATGCATTCTCTTCCTTTCTCTACTTCTAAGTTCTAACAAGTAACCGATTCTACTAAAATAAAATATCACTAATATTTCAGTAATAAGAAATAACAAATATTATTATTATTGTTCTAATTTTGTTAAAAAATTATTACATTATGTATTTCCCAATTTCCTACGATCCTTGTGATCCCCGCCTTGTGGTAATGAAAGCAATGTGAATTAAAATATACTAGTATAATAGTATTATAGTATATCTTGTTGAGGACTCAAATGTTATTTAATTCTATGTAATTTTCCAACAAGTCGGACGGTTGGAGAGTAATCTTTTAAGTAGTATGTTTTTAATTCGAATTTTACACACATTAGTCTATTAAAAAAATAAAATTTAGTCTTGATATATATAGTGTTTTAAGGGTACTAATTAAGTTTATTAGAAGTAGAAAAATAATCACAAAAATACATTGTTCTATCTATCAAAAATACAAAAAAACTATACATTTCAATATTTTTTTACTATATTTAAGTTTTTAAATAGTACTTTTAAAAAACTAAAAATCATTTGCAAAAAAATTTAATTGGTATCAAAAAAATATTTCAAATATTTTTGTACATCATTTTCAAACACCATGTAGCACCACATGCACAATCATGTGACTCGGTTGAAAAGGTCCAGTGGCGTGTCACTATACACTGTACAAATTGACGTTTTGACCTAGAAAAGTGATTTTAATTTTGGGTCATATACAGTGTCTTTAACATATTAATTAAAATTATCAGAAGTAAACAAATAATTATAAATATATGTTATTATATTTTTAAAAATATAAAAAATTATATATTTTAATATTTTTTTATTTTTTTACTTCTTAAATAATATTCTTAAAATATTAAATATCATTTGCCTCTAATTTTATCTATATAGGCAATAATTTGTTTACAATTCCATTTATTAGAGGCGAGTGACCTTACAATACATCAGTATCAATAAAAAAAAACAACAATTGATCAGTTGGTATCAGTAATTCTTCTTAAGGTTTGAAAATGTCTATGATTATTGTTTTTTGTGTGACAATTATGGGTGTTACTATTACCACCTTTTTAATTTCTTAGAGCATTACACCATAATATTTTTTATTCTAAAATTAACCTTCGTCCGATTTTTAAAAATTGAACGCGCTCAGTTTTTAAAATTGAGCGAATCAATAAGATTTTCATAAAATTAACTAACGACTTTTAATTACTGACCGCGCCCAATAATTAAAAATTGTTCGCCAACAATTTTTAAAAATCATTAGTTACAATTGCATAGATTTATGCTTAATTCAACTACCAGTTTTCAAAATTTGTGGTCGAATAATTTTTAAAAATCGGATGTGCTCGGGTTTTAAAAATTGAGCGAATTAATAAGTTTTCAACAAAATTAACTAACGGTTTTTAATTATTTGGTGCACCCGGTAATTAAAAATTGTTCGCCCACGATTTTTAAAAACCGTTAGTTACAATTGTATAGATTTATGCTTAATTCCAGTTTTTAGAACGCGTGGGCGAACAGTTTTTAATTACTGACGCGCACAATTTTCAAAAATTGTTAAGGTATTTTGTGATCCACTTTTAAAAATTTGCCCAAATTTTAAAAACTAGACGCGTTCAGATTTTAAAAAATCGAGCGAAAGACAAATTTTTAAAAAAAAAGTGTGGTGTAGCTAAAAATTAAAGAGATGACCCACCCACCATTATTGTTGAAAGTAATTCATTCTAAAGTAAATTGTTATTGTTGTGGTATCATTAATTTTTTTTGTGCAATGTGTTTTAGGTCACGGTGCTAATAAGAACTATAATCGTCTCTTTTTAAAATGTGATTCTTTTAAAAATATTTGGTATGTTATATTTAATTAGTTGAGAATTTCTACAGCTATATCAAGCAATTTAGCTATTTTAGTTTTAATGGTACATGCGTGGTGTCGTAGGATCAGTGGCAAATACTTACTCTCTATTTGGATAGTTATTTTTTTATTTTTAATGCTTACATTAAAACTTAATTATTTTTAATGCAGAAAATTTTGATGTTATAGAACTAACTGATTCTATAAGTATAGATCTTGAAAATAGATGTAAGTGAGATGTAACGGTAGGTTGTTTTTGTTTTAAGATTAGATGGTAATTAATCTTGTCATGCGTATTAGACGTTTAAGTTAACTTATATGTTTGGTTTTTATTGTTTTATGAATTTGAAATACTTCTTGTATTTCTTTTAATAAAATTGTTTTGTTTATAAGAAAATAATTTGTTTGCAATTATTATTTACAAAATATAATTATAAAGATATTTAATTAAAAAAGGATTAATTGAACAAAATTATATATGTGCTTTATGAATAGTAATTGTATATGATAATTTTTATATCTATATTTAAGCATGTAAGGTTAGGAAGTTAAAGCAAGAACCGAATGATTAAGCAGGGTATTTATGTTAGGTGGATTTTACTATTTCATTTGATTTTATGTCTTTTATTAAAATGATCTTCACATATTGACATATTAAAGAGGTTACTTAGCAAATGCATAGAGCTAATTCGCACTTTTTTAAAAAAGATTACTTTTAAAATTATAAATTAATATTAAAATACACTTAAAAAATATAACATATTAATATACTATTACTCCGTTTAATATCTCTTCACCCACTTTAAATTTCACCAATCCAACCGTTGAATATAAAATTCTTAATAAATAGATCAATCATACAAAAATTTATAAATTTTTAAAACTTGTTGATATTTCATTAATCTACTTTTTTTTAATGAATAAAACACTTTTTAAAACGTAAGTAAATCTTGTATACAAGATGACATATTTAGAAATATTAAATTTTTCTAAAATTTGATATACATAATTATCATGATAGCATCATGTAATTCAACGGTTGAATTAGTGAAATTTAAAGTGTGTGAAGAGATATTAAGCGAAGTACGTGCCCAAAACTTACTATATATATATATATGATTTGCTAACGTACACCTACTTTTTTTTTTAAAAGGAGTGTGTTAGCAAGTTATAATTTGAAATTTTAAAATACACTCACACTCCTTTTATAAAACAAGTGGGTGTACGGGGTTTGCTATCGTACACTTACTTATTTTATAGAACGAGTACTATCGTACATCCGCTTGTTTTATAAAATGAGTGCATTAGCAAGTATTTCGACGAAGTATCAAACAATTTTTTATTTTTGAAATTCATTTTTTACAAAAAAAATTATAAGAGGTGTCATTTTACTAAGTTTGACACCAATTAGTTTTATATTAATTGTTACACCGATTAAAAATGATATGTCAAAGTTTTTTTCCATGAAACCTACCGTTGGATTTAAACTACTTATCGTATAGATCATGTATATAAAATTTACATCAATTCGAGATTATTCAATACCCCATCTGTAATCAATGTAATAAAAAGGGTAGTATAATAGTATAATTCATCAAAAAATTGAAATTAACGTTTCATTAAAAATCTAAGTTGATAGATAAATAAAAATAATTTCTTTTTCTCTAGGTGAACGGAAGAAACAAAACAAACTGTATAAATATTTTTTTTTTGTTATTTTAATAGTAGATATATATACTAATGAGTCAATAAAATCAAGATGCACTAGGGATTAAGTTGTAATTTTTTTATAACGTACCGTCTAACTACTTTAACTGTTATAAGTCTTTTAACTAAACTATTGGATAAATAATTACGTTGTTGACTTTGTTTACATAATTACATTAGCTTTTGAGATTTTTAATAGTGCAAATTAGACTATTAGATTTTAGGATAATTACAATAATTTTTTTAAAAATTTATATTTATTACACTTATTTTTGTGTAGTTTTTAAAATTATACTTACCTCCTTACATAAGGATGAGTATAATGAATTTCAATTTTTAAGAACTAAGTATAATATTTTAAGGAGTAAGTGTAATAAAATTTTAAACTTTAAAAGGATTTATGTAATTTCAAAAATTAGAAGGGATAAGTATAGTAAGACACTGTTTGACTTGGGTTATTTTGAGTTTATCTTTTACTTATAACTAAAAGCTGGACCAGACAGAAATATTAATAAGTTCTTAAAATTTCAAGTAGTTTTTTTTTAATGAATGAAAGAGAGAAAAAAAAAAGAGTTTTAAAATATGTCACACAAAGGAGCTTTTGCTTATTTTTTAACCTTTTATTTTCATTAAATATCCACCAACCACCATAACCAAGACCAAACTGCCACCCATCGCCACCCGCCATCGCCCGCGGTCACCCTCCGCCGCAGCCGGACCACCGCCGCCAGTCATTTTTTTTAAAAAAAATGAAATTACCAAACAGTTTATGACTTTTTTTAAGCCTCTTATTTGTTGCTTTAACTTAAAAGTGGCTTTTAAGAAAAAAATAAGCTGAATCAAACGGTATCTAAGAAGTTGGTGTAATTATTCCTAAATTTTAAAAATAATTTATTTTAGTCTTTATTACTAGTTTATAATTATAATCTCGATGATTTTATTTCACAATAGTCTCTAAATTTTTTAAAATAATTCAAATAAGTTTTTGTATATGTCAATCATTAAAAGTTTAGTTTAATTTCTAAGTTTTTAGGAAAATTTTAATTTAATTTAAAACTATAATATTTTTAATTATAAACTTAATTTTACCAAAAAAAATTATAAACTTAATTACATAAAAAACTAAACTATATCATAAAATATAATGTGAATAATTTATTTGCATCATAAAAAATCTTAGTAACTAAATGTTATTGACTAACGTGTAGGGATGGCAACTGGGCGTGTTAGGGGTGGATTTTGCCCTCCCCATCCTGCCTCTGTTAAGAGCGGGGCGGGGACGGGTTTGGGGAAAATAAGGTGGGGATTTAAAATTCAGACCTAAACCCACTTTCGTCGGAGATCGGGGGAACTCGCGGATAACCCACTGGGAATTTAGATTCACATTTTTTTAAAAAAATACAATTTCTTAAAAAATACAATTTCTTAGTATATTTTTACACAAATTAAATACTTGAAAATTTTTAAAAAATTAAATTAATTACTTTAATTCACATTATATGTAAAAGTTATTAGAAATATAATAAAATTTTAACTTTATTATATTGATATTGCTAATTATAATAACATTATATGTATATAAATATAAAAATAAGTATAAATATATAGAATTATAACGGTACGACGGGTTCGAAGGCAGGAGCGAGGCGAATAGTTAAAATCCTAAACCCAAACCCAACAAAAACCCAGTCAAAACAAAAATTTCCCATCAACATCGGGCAGAGTCTATTGGATATCTGCGGGTTCGATTTTTATTGCCATGCCTAATAACATCAAGGAGTAAACAAGTTTTGAAAAGTCAGTTCCTTCACTCTGTCTCATTTGTTTGTGGTTCTCAATATGTGTGTCGATCTTCTTGGGGTTTCCGTTATAGGTAAGATTAGAAATTTTTTATTTTAGGAGTAATGATAAATTCTTTTATTAATTTTTTTTATAAATTTTATTATATATTTAATTTTGACAAATGTTAATTATCTTCTAAATAGTAAATGTTTAGTAGAAGATAAAAGATATTTGTTAAAATTAAATGAATAAGAGAATTTATAAAAAAATTTAGTAGAATTGATCATGAATTTATCTTTTAGACTTTTTTATTAATTTTATATGTCTGGATAAGATACTGTACCCTTTTCAGTTTCTACTTTAAAACTGCGACAGATTCCTATTCATGCATATGTGATAGAGATATAGAGTCAGAGTTTGATTCGGTTAACATGCAAAAATATGTTTTTCTTGTCTTTTTTAATCTTTATCATACACAAGTGCACAATTCACTAAGTAAATGAAAGTATTTATGCTAGTAATTAAATAGTAACTAATTATTGTAGTGTTTGCTCAGCAATTTAGTTTCTTTCATGCAACTATTTATCTTCACGTACAATATTTTATTTTAAATTTGAGTCTAAAATACAATGATGTATATCAATTTGTAAAGTTTTTAAAAATCATCAAAATTGTATTTAACTATAATTGTAGTCTACAAAAATCCCGTTGGATCACATTTAAAATCACAATTTAAAACTTTGTTAGAAGGTGAGCCGTAATACTAGTGAGAGAAGGGACAAATTAAGATGACATAATGGGAGAAGGACAAATGAAGTGTTTTCATCATATCAATTAATTATAAAAGATTTGAATTAAATAACGTATAAAAGAATGAGTTGAAGAAAATACTAGTAATATTATTTTTAAGTAGATAAAGATTTATGAGTGTAATTGTTGTATTCTAATTAAAAAGGTAGGTTGCGAGAAGGGGAGAAAGCAGAGAAGGGGGAGGAAGTGACAAAGGAGTGTTCAATATTGCCATTAAAGATAGGATGATGAGTAGGGGAGACAGGAGTTGAAGTTGAGGACATTCTTGTAATTTCACTACTACGGCCACCGTAGTAGTACTTTCCGGTACCGGCGTTACTCTTTCTGGGTCCTTTCTCAGCACAAATGAGCTCAACTTGCTTCAATGTCCTTGGATACCTCCAACTGCACCCCCACACTTTCCCTGCTCTTTCTATGTACCTATACATACATACATACGTATACACAAAGTTACAACTTCATCAAATTAAACAAAAAAAACAAAAAAAATTCGTCCTTAGAAATATAAGGTCTTTTCATATTAATTCTTGAAATTATTTTTGTTATTGATTGTATCTAAAGTTCAAAAATTTTAATCTAAATTACTCTCATTAAGTTTCTCTATTAAGTTAGTAACGTGGTAGATTATAATAACACATTAACATATTTCATGTCAGTTAAAATTTACTGAATCGGATTAAAATATTAATATCAGTAATAATTATCTTTTCGAATATTTTTTTAAGTTTGAATTTGATTTTTTTCATAATTATTATTTACATGGATATTTTAATTTAATTCAGTAGTGACCAGTTGGCTTAACATATAATAATGTGTCATTCTGTATGTCACATCACCAGCTAATGAAAAATTCTTAAAAGGGAAGACTTAAATCAAATTTTTAAATTTTTAAGGAAGTAATCAATAACAAAAAATATTTAAGGATTAAAATCAAGAGACGTTATATTTTTAAAAATGAATAACATATATAAGTGAAAAAAAAAACAAAGACATTTCTTTAAAATTTGTTTCTTGAAAAAGTCCATTTGACGTTGTTAAATTTATTTATTTGATCGCTAAATAATTAATTACTAATTTAACAAACAAAATAATTAACAAGGTGATATTAATGAAATTAACCCTTTTTTATAATGGTGAATTATAAGATTAATTTGATGCAGACGTATGATTTCATTGTTGACTAGCTACTACTCAATATACATATTAATTGAACGATTGTTTTTTATTGAGTACTGTACAAATTAACCGGACGGCAAACAAAAGACAAATTAACTCGTCTTTAATCAGCCTATATTGCTAACCAAATGTTCGAGATTAAAATTAAAATATATTTATATATAAGAGATGTTTTGTTTGAATAAACATATTATTTGTTTAAAAATATTTTTATTTGTATTAATTTCAGATTATATAATACAGAAGTAATAAATTCTTACTTTTTGAAAATATATTTTAACCGTAAAAGTATAAACAAACACCTTGAGAGACTTTTAAAATAATTTAAAATGAAAATAAATTATAAAAGAGAGGATAAAAAATAAAATGTTTATTACATACATACATACATACCTTTGGCTGAATCTCAAACCAAGGCAGTCAATACACTTTCTTCCTTCAATCATCTCTCCCATCCCTAAATCCACACATCGCCTGCAATAAACCCTCCCGCATACCTAACATATAATATCATATTTGAATTTATATAAATGTATTTCACTTATTAAAAAAATATATTTTAATTTTCTCTTATGCCATAAAATAGTGAATACATTTTATTAATTAATAGAAATAGATGGACGTGAAACATATATAGTACCAGGCATCGTGTGCGGAACACAAAAACATAGGTACTACAAATGGCGCAAATCTTAGAGTGAGGAATTCCCGGCCGTCGCCGCCGACCACCACCAGCACCACCACTACTTTTTCCCAAAGCAGCCACCGTAGTACTCATCATCATCATCATATCATCACAACTCACACTATTCATCCCTAATAAATTACCATCACCGCCATCCTTCCGGGCCATGCATCGAGGACTTTGTAGTTCAACACTTGCATTTTTAAAATGACCCAACGGTGAATCACGGTCATCAAAATCACCATGTATTTGGTGGTGTACACTAGAAGCTTGCAACAAGCCTTTCGTGAAATCAAGACTAGGAATTTTGGCTAAAGAAGGCGAATTCGAAAAAGAAGTTGATGATATTGATGAGTTAACATGGGCTAGGTCTTGAAAAGTGAGGTTCACGGATTCGTCAGGGATTCCTTGGTACAATTTTTCAAGATCTAATAGCAACATTGGCTTTGCTTTCATTTGATCATCACCCATTATTAGAGAACTTTTAATTTCTCTAAGTTAATTTGCAATTAGGTTAATAAGGCTGGCTAGAGTTATGATGATGATGAGCCTATCACCTACGTATGTGGGTGGGGATATTTAAGGAAATTAAGGGTGAAACAAAGATACAAAAGGTTACAAATGTAATTAATTAATTATTTCGATTCCATTGGGGATTTGGGAACAAATAAAGACAATCATATGTATACGAGTATAGGTGTAAAATTATTAATAATTAAGGCCGGTCGAAAATATATCAATACTGTAAGATTAATAATATTATAGAAATGTTTAGCACTAGATTCAAAGTTAATTCCGCGTAATTGGTTGTGTATGTACTAGTCTGACTTTGTAAGGGAAGTACTCCTTACCTTGTATATCAGTCCTTTGAAACATTCAAACCTAGTACGTACCTGCAATAAAATATTGATCATTTAATTTGGGGGTTAAGTTCATACATATATACAGTAGGGTTTTTTTTTTCCACCCGTTACTTTTTTTAATTCACAGAAACAAAAGATTGGTAATTTGTATGTACAACAGTAAATTAAATTATTGATCAATTAATTCAAGATAAATAATGCTACTAATAGCTAATTCTTTACTTAATACTATTATAGATCAATTAGTCTCTTCTCTCTTTTTTTTTTCAGTATAGAAAACAAAGAATTAGTATATGTTCCGAATAAAAGGTAGTCTAACCATTTGCTCCAGTGTGGTTTGTTTCTGTTTGGTTTGATTAGTTTTGGAGTAAATTATGTTGGTTATGATATGTCTCAGTTCAGTTTAGTTCAATTCTGATTTTTGTACAATGATCGGAGTTGGATAATTTCCATAAATTCAAATTTTATTACCACCTTTTAATTTTTTTTAAAAAAAAAGTCTCATCTTTTTATTTAAAAATCTGGTAGAGAACAAGTAATAAATTATAATGAGTGCACAGCCTACCTTTTCTCCTTATAAACAAAGAATGAACACATTGTCAAACATTTCCATTCATATAAATTTGACTATAAGAAGAGAACTACTATCTTTTACCACCCCATGGAGAGAAAAACAACTAAGCATAAACAAAATCTAAAATCTAAAATTGTTAAAAGTATTGCTTTGACTATGATTGGGATGACAATATACCCCATCTCTTCTTTCCTGCTTCCAAACTGAAGATCAACTGATCAAGTAAAGATGAATGTTGTCTAAACTGCAGTTCAGAATTACTACTACAGGCCATTTTGATTCTTAAACTCAGGATAGTTTGTTGTTTCAACATGACTAGTGATGCTTGGTTCTGTTATATCCAGTTGCATGTCTTCATGATCAGGATGATAATTGAGATCTATATGTCTAGCACTAGACTCCCTCACCTCATGTCTTGTATCATCTCTTGATGCACCATTGGTATCTGGCTCATCCCTGTGATCAGCATGACCATTTTGAGTAGTAGCTTCTACTTCGCGTTCCGATTGGTGTTTCTTCTTACGCGACATTAAGGTATTGTACCGGCGCTTCACGGTCATGCAGGCAATGCAAGTGCATGTGGGTTTATGTCTCGCTTGTCCACTAGGAGGTTGAATGCACACGATGCAAGTGCATCCGGGACGGTGCCTTGGATGCTTGGTGGTGACTCCAGCTGAAGGGTCAACCAGATCTAAGGTAGAAGGCTCATGTTCTTGGATTGATTCACTGCTTTCTAGAATTCTTGACCTTTTAAAATCTGGGGAAGATCATGCACAGCAAGAAAATTCAAGAATTAATTGTGTACTAGAATATAAAAGTAGAGTTCAATCAACTAGACTAAGTAATGATACTAATGAAGTAACAATGAACAGCATTGAAAGATTCCTTTAGGAAGCGAATTTGCTTTCTGCCAAAGGGGACAAATTATTTTAATATCCTCAAAAATTGTAGAAGAAACAGCTTTGGAATCTGACTATAGACAGGAAGCATAAAATTAAACAAAGATTATATCAATGGTGACATCAATCCACACATTTAATATTGTAAGAACTTGAATAGATGAATTCTATGTTATGAGAATTCAATCAATTGTACAACAGCAGCATCCTCGAACTCTGTTCGATCGAACATGACATATGCAGAGCATATATATAAAAAATGGATAGTAGGATCGCACCTTTCGTATTTCCTTGAAGATTTTCTAATTCATTTGGATTAAGCTCCTCTGCTGCAGAGTAAAGAGACCTGATAAAACATTGTCGATAATAAGAATAGTAGATCAAATATTCACTATTTCATCAAAAGACCTGGTAAAACAAATATATGCCATAAATTTAATCTTACCCAGATTGACAGGCATTGAGTATGGTTCCCTTTCCAAAAACCGGGGGTTCCTAAATGAAATAAAGTCACAAAGATTAGCCATTTAACAGAAATTTCAACATAATGTGTCCCGCTATATCAGCCAGTATTTACCTTTTATAGCAAAGCCATAAAAATCAAAATAAGGACTGTCTAGGTGGTGGACGCACTTACTTGATATTCTTCAATTACTTGGTCCTCAATGGTTACAATTCTTGGCTCTACACTAGGTGGTGGACAGAGTAATTCCTGCGCTTCTTCCCATGTAAGTCGCAACTCCATGGCATCTTCACTAGGAATAAGCAACCTCTTCCTTTTAGTCCCAATATTTGGAGTCCTCTTCTTTTCTAAATCTGAAATTTGTTGCTGCGACGAATCATTGTTTATCATCTCATCGCAATTTTCAGTTTGAAATTGATCTCCATTTCCCGTACCCGAATGCAGACGTTCTGAATGTCCATGTCCATTGGATTCCCTTTTGCCTTTACTTGATGGTAGAAGAGCAGGAAAACTGTTTCCTGGGAGTAGATTCTCAGTTGAACCAGAAAAGGTGCTTTCCTTTTTTAAAATTCCATTAGCATTAGTAGATGTAGAGTAATCCTGTTTCACCAAAAGAAGATAATCATAAGAATGTAGATTTAATATCTAAATAAGAGGAAGCAGAATTCGATGTCACAACCTGTGTATCTGTAGAATTCGATGCCTTTCTGAAACCCATAACAAGTTTGCCTCCAGGATCTATCCGACCAAATATCACTGAAACAATTAACAAATAGAGCATATTCATAAATGGTAATTCCGCTACTTAAAATTTGCAAAATATATAGTAAACAACAAATGCTGTACGATGGATCATTTCTATAAGGGCATGGATTTTTTCCTGAAAACATTGGAATAATAATTATTACAACTCACAATCAGCCTACAAATATAGAAAGCATTAAAAAAATATATTCCATGAAAACAGATATAACATTTTGACAAAAATCAGAATACCAAATAAATTTCGGTAAAGCAAAAGCTGGTAATGAAACAGGTAGGTGCATCAATTGATTGCCTAGATTGAAGTATATACCAGTGTCACCAGCATTTAATTGCAGGGACTGTATGCAAGGGGTTACACCCTCCAATACATACATCCTACTACTGTTATTAGGCCAAAATCTGAACTGAAATGTCCACTCAATCCCCTTCACATCTTGGATCGTTAATGGAACACCTTCTGATTGAGAAATAGCAGGAAAGTAAGCCTGAAATTCAAGTGCCAGTTTGTTAATAAATTGAATTAAAAAAAAAAAAAGAAAAAAAAACTGCATAAGCATGAGTCCAATATCCACATACAGAGAGAGAAAAAAAAAAATGAAGTTCTAAGCATACCTCGGCACAGGGTTTAGGGAGAACAAGACGACCAATTCGACCTGTATCACTGGCACTCAACACCTTCTCAAACAATGGCACTATAGTAGACTTAAAACTGATAATAACATTAAGGAAAACTGGTGGTGATTCAACTTTATATAAGAATTTAACACAGATGAGTAATTGACCAAAAAAAAATAATTTCAAGGATACTCTCCAGACAATTGCTTTAGCTCTTGATCAGTAATTCTGGGCCAGTACCTAGGAAGTAACTGAATCTTGCCTCTAGCATCAGCAGGTGGCCGGGCAATGCGTGCCTCAGAAGTCACGCTTTTATTTCTTTCAAGAATCATGGGAAACACACTCTTCATTGGTTTAGACAACAAAGGGTGAGATATTTTCCTTTGATGAAAGGAAGAAGAAGATGCTTTACTCTCAAGTCTCCCTTTTACAATCTCAGAAGCAGAAGGCAGGACACAATTTCCTGATGAGGTTCCCAGAGAAAAATCCAGTGAAAGTGAACCATGCACATTTTTAGTCCCCCATGTTGGTCTATTATTTTCCAAGGTAGCAGAGGTTATTGAATGACTAGGAAGTTTCATGACATTTGAAAATCTTGTTCCCTCTTTCCTTAATGGATACTTAACTTCTTGGTTGTTTGGATTAATACATGAAACTATACCATCTCTCCGAGCATGAGGCCAATGGCTGGGATCACTAGCTTCAACAATTCTGCATAATTGATTTTGTCTTCCTTTGCCAGCATTATCCATCACTAGTCTAGCATCAATATGTTCAGTATGTCGATCACTTGCATTATTTTTGGTTGGTGTGACAGACGTAACAGGAGTTTCAGTATCCTGTATGTGCAGAAAAACATGTAAGTGATGTAACAATAGGAGTCACAATGAAATCGAATCAAATAACACATAATATGCGGTGGAGCCTCTTAAAAATTATTCAAAGTAAATGGTGAAATAATTGAAAAAACACAAAAACCATAGCAGAGAATCACCACAATAATCAACAAAAAAGCAGAAACAATTAGCAAAACATACTTATAAAAAGAACTCTATAGCAGAAGCAGAGACAGATGCAGACAATTAGCAACCAAATATCACAATTATTGTTGTTTTGGGATTGTTAATGGCTGGATTGGTACTAGTTGTACTACAATTGGCTTAACTGGCTGACCCAGAATATATATTAGTATAAATAGTAGTGTTAGTTTAATCTTTTATCACATCATAATTCTTCACAATCCTATTAGTTTCGTCTGACAGGTCAATTTTCCGGACACGAGTCCTTGTCATTTTCCTGCACCAAATACATCTCTGATTGATCATCAAATTGACTGTTTTCAAAAACATTGAGATTTTGAGGATCAGTGATCATCAAAAAAATAAATCATAATTTTAAGTCAATCCATATTGCAAGAACTTTGATAGTTTCTTTGTCAGAAAATTAAACAGAAATGAATATTTCAATTAACCTTACCAAATGAGGTTGCGAAGCCTTTACGCAAGTAATACATCCTATACCGCCAAATTCAAGGTACTCAAACACAGAACTTGATACTATGCACCCACAGTGGATAAGCTGCAAGTGAAAAATAGACTTGAAATGTTCCATGTTCAAGGAGAGAAACAAATTCATTAGCAATAAACAAAAACATAAACAATTCAATATAGTATCATTTTACCTTGTTACAATAGCTGCACTCCCTCCAACCAGTTTCATTTGGGTGGAATTTGTCACAGAAAACTGAATTGTCATAGGCAGATCTGAGGCACGTAGTAATACATTAGTATTTCCAAGTGGGAAATAGAATCCATAAATAAACTATCAAAAATGCATGGAAAGATTTGAAGGGTAGAGGAGGGAAGAGAAGAACCAAGAGGGTAGTGAAGAACAAGGTATATTAGTATTGCATATATTAGACAACCAAAAGAAAATCTAAGTTTCATATATTAGAGAGCAGCATTTATTTTTGAAATATGCAATTTACTTTTATGGCAAATGGCTAATGTTATCACGTGCCCGAGAGCTTTAGGACATTTTTTAAGGAGTCATATAGTAAAAAGTTGTTGAAAAATTTAATTCTTTATAATTTTGAAATATGGAATAATATGTACCTATGATGAATTGATAATTTTTTTAATTTTATGAATCTTAACAAGTGTCCTAACGGCATTATTTAATGAGACCTTAATTTTATTACAATAGTGACCATGCAATGAGTTTATTTTTTAATGAACCTTTCTCCGACGTAATAATCTCCGGAGTCCGGACACCACATTGAGTATCTAACTAATTCGATTTGAGCCGATAGAACTTCTATAAGCAACAAAGCTATTGGTAACGAATTTCAAGTTTCAAAGTAGCTGCAATCCCGAGAAATCACAAGAAGACTCAAGTCAAAATCCATAATTATCCATCAGAAACCATCCCCACGAGGGAGCAAAAAAAACAGAGTGAACTCAAAATACTCAAAATTGCGACATGCTGCTGAAATCACACCTAAAGAAACGGAATTGATGGAAACTGCAGAAGAAGGGAGAGAGGAAAAGGAACAAAATTTACCCGCACTTATTGCAGAGAATGGCGAATCCACCAGATGGAAGAGGCCACCCTTTCTTCCAGTCACGTGCAGAGCCATCCTTGCAAGAACGATTCATGCAAACTTCAAGCCTCATTGAAGCAGAGAAATTAAATCAATCCCTCTCTTACTCTGCAAAGTCAAAACCCTAAAAAAACACAAATTAGAATTAGATTATCACCGATTATCACGAAACAGATAAAACGAGAACAGAGCGTAGCAGAACAGAACAAAATCAACCTTGAAGAACAGAGCAGCTTAGTAGTTATGTGCTGCAACAACCATGCATAAAAACGGAGAAGGAAGGAGAGAAACAGGAAGAATTAACTGCAATTTTTGATGAGAGAGTGAGGAGAGTGTGCGTTATATATATATATATAGAGAGAGAGAGAGAGAGAGTGCATGCAAAGCACCATAATAGAGAGAGAAGTGGGAAAAATGCATGCACGACACTTAATAAGCTTCTCCCTTTTGTTACGTTCTGTTTTCTGCTTTCACGGTTTGCTTCACCACATGCATTTCTTTCATCTACACTCTCACTCTCATGCCATTTTACTTCAATAATATTTTTCGGTTACACTTTTACTTCAATAATTAATTAATTAATAATCAATAATACAATAATAATACTACTATAAAAATATACTAGCTCTGTTCTTTTTTATAAGAAAAGATAAGGATAACCTTATTAAGAGTAATAAATACATATAATGAAATTTTATTGTAATTATAATATGATAGAATAGAATTTTATTTTTGAAATGGACATATAATTAGAAATATATATGAGTGCTCACAATATATTTATGGCAAGAAAGAAAATTTACACTACTTTCAAATAATTAATACATCTAAAAATAATATTCTAATTGCCTCCAATAGTAGGGAATCGTTGTGTAATAAATAAAAAGTTTATTTGTATTTTTAGTTTCCTTGCTTTGTATTGTATTATGAATTTAATCTTTCGACTTTTAAATGAGTAGTTTTAGTTCTTTAAAATTTGTCAAATGAACAGTTTTAGTCTCTATATTGCTAATTTAGATGAAAATTATCGCTAATTTAAATAAGATTGTAGCTAATTTAAATAAAATCGTTGTTAATTTAAATAAAAATCATTGCTAATTTTAAAAAATGGTGGCTAGTTTAGATTAAAAAAACAATCACTAATTTTTAAAAAGTTGTTTATAATCAATTCTGATCCAAAATTGTCAATCATAATTTTTTGATAATGATAAAAGTCAATCCAAATATGACATTAATCACATGAGGATTGAATCTGAGTTTAAATTAAAAATGATTAAAAACATATAACTCACTTGAACTTTAGTGTATGTGTACTTAAATGTAATTATTTTCAAAATGAGCAAATAAGTACACTAATTTTGCGAAATATGCATTTGAGTACAAAACTCAAAATTAGTGATGGTTTTTATCCAAATTAGCTACGATTTTAATTGTCATTAAATGCAATTTTATACTTAAGTGCACACTTCAAAAATTACAGGGATCAAAACACATATTTTAAAAATTTTGATACTAAACTGCACATAAAGCAAAATTCATGAGACTAAAATATTTTTAACTCTAAAATAGAATAAGATATGTATAAAAAAAATAGGATAAGGTAGTAATTAAAAAGGAAAAACAAAAGATTATGACAGTTAGTTAGTTTTGTTAGTGCTTATTTTATAAAATAATCACCTTTTTAATAACAAAATTATTTCTAAAAGTTTTTAAGATGTTTGTATGTGTTTTTTAATTTAAAAAAATCAAAAGTAGAAAATAATCAATTGTAATAAAAGAGAAAAGATTAAAAAGGATATTCTTTATATTTTAACCAAATATAAATAACTTTTGATTTTTATTGTAATTAATTAAAAAATAATGAATTTTTTATTCATCTTCAAAATTAATTATTTTTAAGCAACAACAAAAATAGGTGCTTAGTTTGTCACGACTTCCCATAGACTTACTATCATATCAAATCTAATAGGTTTTAAGGGTAAATTGTCATGTATTTTCTTATGAGTCGAATGCACTTATACAAGTTCGAGTCGTAGAACTATTGTTTTAAATTACAACAATGTATTAATCTAATTGGTTCTCGATTTATTTGTTAGTAATTGAATTAAGTTAGACTCATAAAAAATTTATGATAATTATAAAAATCTCCAAGAAAATTAATAAAAAAAAAAAACACTTTCATGTTTTAACCTTCAAGTTTAATTTGGAAATTTTCAACGTCAAGATTCATCTTTATTTAACTATCCCTTGAGTCTATGATCTTGCAACAATTGAGATCTAAAGTAATAAGCATTAAGAACACCTAATATTAACTTAATAGGAAGAGTATGAAATACTAATAACAAGCTATCTAATCTTTAAATAAGGCATTTAAGTACTCTAACGTGTTATAGAAAAAAACCATAGATATAAAGATAATAGCAAAAAACATCGTAGAGGAATGAAAAATGCGAATAAAAAGAAATGAACTCTGATGGTTAGCCGCAAATCTCGTTCCACTCATAAAATTCTTGCGCTTTCTTTTTCTCTCTTTGACTTGATGGAAAAAAGTATCTCTTTTACCATTGATTCCCTCCTTATGTAGAGCCCCTTTCAAACTTTCTCTATATTTTAAATCTCCAAAAACATATTATTTGATTTTTGAACACCAAGCTCCTTTCCATGGCCACGTTACACTCCACAAGAAGGTAACAAAAACACTTCTATAAAATCTCCCATTCTTCTTCTACACCTTCACATTCATAAAGACATAAGAACTTGTAGACATCCAAAATAAGAGGCAATAATGCATGCCAATTACCAGTAAAATGAAATGCATGAATGTGATGAATTTATGAAAAAAAATTAAGTGAAAACGCTAATTAAACACACACACATCATACTCTTTCTGGTTTGTAATAAGTGTCATTTCAAAATTTGTCACACAGTTTAAGAAAGCAATAAATAACACGATAAACAAAATAATTTTATTAATTTATTCTTATTTATTCACTATTTAAAATGTTCTAAGTTAAATTAATAATTTGGTATACGGACATATCATACTCAATTTCACTTTGGTATCTGTACTAAAAAACACTTTATTTTTGTCCCATTATACATACCAATATTTACCTATTAATTAATCCATATCATTTGATTTTAGTTTATATATTTAACAATATTTTTGGTTTTGGTCTCTTGGTTTGACAATGTTTATCGTC
This sequence comes from Cyamopsis tetragonoloba, assembly GCA_037177725.1. NCBI lineage: Eukaryota > Viridiplantae > Streptophyta > Magnoliopsida > Fabales > Fabaceae > Cyamopsis > Cyamopsis tetragonoloba. Next base: position 69,880,035 of record CM074119.1, read on the forward strand.
TTACTCTCTAAATAATGTTAAGTATAAAAACACTTGACACTCTTACTTATTACTAATATCAATTTGATTAGATATGTTGAAAAAACATAAAAGGAGACGCCATATATGATCAAATAGGTTACTTCAATCGCTGAAGTTACCGTTGCATGTTGCAGGCTGCAAGTGATTTTCAGGATAATCGAGATGGACAAGGACAACTGTACTCCCAGTTATTAGTCCACCATTGAAATAAAAATGGGACCAGCAGTGAAGTTCAGAGGAAGAAGACAGTAACCATTCAAATTCAAATGAAGCTAGCTATGCCCTAGCTTGAGAATGGCCAAGCTAATTAATTATAGAAATAAGAATAAAAACAGTGATATTTTAATTTGTACGAATAGGCACGAAAAATTGGAGAAAATGTTGCTTGACCAATAAGATAAAAGCATGATCATACATGATACATGACGTAACAGTTAAATAAAAAGGAATATCTAATAAATCTAAATTAATGTGAAACCGCAAACATAGTTGTACAAAAAGGAGTTACGGCTTTTATCAAAAAAAAGGCGTTATGGTTTTTATCAAAGAAAAAAAAAACTCGTAGGCTTCAGTTTCCGTAAAAGAGAAGTGCTACATGTACAACTCTACTATACTTTATACATTTCATTATAATAAAAAATTATTTTTTTATATTTTAAAAAGTGTATAATAATTCATGAATAATAGTGGTACACTACTTTTTTCTCCTTTGAAAATCAATAAAATTTTTGGTCAATTTTTGTCGGCTAACTTTTGGCTCATTCTAATATTTTATTATTATTTAAAAATAATTGAAAAAAAATTGAGAAAGAAAATAGAAAGAAAAAGAGAATGTATAATAATAAAATATTAAAATTGACCAAAAGATGTTGGCTGAAAATTAAAACTATTTGAAAATTTATCGCATTTCTATCCAATAAAAAAAAATGTACATACACCAAGCTAAGAAACAGATCATAAAAAGGATATAATAATATAATAATTATTACAAAATCATCATTCCAGTTCATACATTTCCAATGGGAGACAGTCTATCACATAACAACATCACCCACGCATTAGCAGGACAATATGATCACATTCCAAGAACATCCCCATTTTTCAAGTAATATTGATACATAGAGTAAAAAAGAAAAAAAAAAAAAGAAGATATTAATTGATACATGTGAAATCTAATTAATTAAAACGACCTTGGCTTAGCAACAATGGTAGAATGCTTGAGAATATGCAAACTAAACTGTCCTCCTTTCTCACTAGTGTCAATCTTGTCCTGTCCCGGAGGAGGCAACAGCTCAAAATTCTGAACCAAACGCCCCAAAGTGATTCCCAGAATCGGAATCGCGAGGATGATTCCGGGGCAACTCCTTCTTCCAACACCAAAAGGAAGATATCTGAAGTCATTTCCATTCGCCTCGACGTGCTTTTCCTCTTCCAAGAACCTCTCGGGCCTGAACTCCTCTGGTTTCTTCCAGTGTGCAGGGTTGTTGGCTAGCCACCACGCGTTGACTAGTATTTTGCTCTCGGCCGGAATGTCATAGCCGGCGAGTTTCGCGTCGTGGAGGTTCATGTGAGGGACGAGGAGGGGAATCGCCATCCGGAGACGGAGAGTTTCCTTGATGACTGCTTGGAGGTATGGAAGCTTCTGTATGTCTGGTTCTGTTACTTGGTGTCCTGGTCCAAGGACCCTGTCTATTTCGTCACGCACTTTGTTTTGAATCTCTGGGTGGTTCACTAGCTCAGCAATTCCCCACTCGATTGACCAAAGAGTTGTCTCAATTGCTGTTGAAAAAAAAAACATTTATTTTTTCGTTGAGTAATTTGATACATAATTACACAACTTCACTGCAAAAATATAACTTTGCTGTCACCACCTAATGTATAAAAATATAACTTTGAGTAATTTTATTAATTTGGTTGCAATTCTATGTATTTGATCATAGTTTGAATTTCATCATTCTAGCCCCCTTAATTACCAACTTTTCTAGGTAGGCACCCAACCCTATCAGATACTAGTCATGCACGCAAGCCACCCTGCACCTCTAGCTAAGATGGGTTCACCTACCAAAAAGTTGGTCACCATCGTTACCCACTACCAGATTAATAAAGATCACCTAACTCTTATATTTTCCATCCCAATAAGAAAAGTCATCACTTTTTTTTATGAAACTTTTCTTTGACAAATTATGAAGATAAATATTTAAAAACATAAGAGTGGGTCTCCATATAAATCAAGCACAAGTAAAGGGTCAAATCAGAAGATACAAGTTGACAAATTAAAGAGATAAGAATAATAGAATAGTCGTGAACATGGAGTTGGATGAGTACCCAGCAATTCAAGCAACCACCAAACCGTTTATTCATTAAATGATCACATTATATATCTACGTGTCACATTCACCTCCTTTGAAATATTCAGATAATGACATTTTACACATATGCCCCTCTACCTTTTTTGAATTTTAATTTCAACCGTATTCCACATGTACAAGGTGCAACTTGCAAATATGACGAAACATAAACAGTACTCATAAAAAGAGACAAAATTAAACTTACCAGCGACATTGATGTTCTCAACAATGTAAAGGACGTTATCTTCGTTGATCTCGCCTTTTTTCTGGGCATCCAAAATGTGATCAATTGCACATTTAAGTCCTTCATTGTTTGTACTCTTTGTGCTTTCAAGTTTCCTGTTTTAATTCACATTTAATTTTATTAATTAGCTATAAATGTTTTTATAACGCTATCATCATTCAATGCAACATTTCATGTTACTACTACTATCTTTAACACCCCGTAATAACATAACAACAAATAAGTTACCGCTACTAATCCTAAAACCTACCCTCACACTTGTCACAAATTTACAAATACTATATTTATTATTAAATAATTATTTTTATTATCCTGTTGGTAAAAAATTAAATAATAACTCTTTCATTCAAATTCATATTTAGTATACCAAACGCGAAAAACTAGTCAGCGAATCACATCACATGTAGCGGACAGAAAAATGTCAGCAAAGCTGAGAAAATTGTGAAAAAAAAACTTATTAAACTAATTGAATGATATAATAAATAATAATAATTTTACTTTGTATATATTCCTATTAGTTAAATCTTAAGAATTTTGACTAAGAGTGTCGATAATGAAAAGAATTTTGACTAAGAATAATAAGAAGATACTAGGATTCTTTATGAAAATGAAAAGTCAAAACAAAAAGAAAGAGACAAAAGGAAAAACGAAGTACAGAAAACAGAGAAAAAGAAATCAGAACAGAGTAAAGAAAATTAAGAACGGCACTTACTTCCTCTCCTCAACGAAATAGTCTTTGAACAATTGCAATCTTCGATCCTTAACCTCTTTACAAATTCTCAAATATCCTTTCAAGAACGGTCTCAAAATCGGAATAAAATCTCCATAATTATACTCAAAGCTCTGTGCCAATCGACTCCTCTCACCGTTCAACGCCTTAAGCTTCTGAAACAGAGGATCATCCTCGCTATCAAATCTCCGATCGAACATAATCCTGTACATGTTGTTATACATCATAAGCTGCAACCGCCGTCGTAACACGATCCCGCCGGTGGAAGCCTCCGGATTCCGCTTCACATCCTCGACGACACTCGCCGCCTCCGCCTCCCACCCGAACCGGTACTGCTGAACAACTTTGTTCGTGAAAAACGGCACCGTCATGATCCTCCTCATTTTCCTCCAGTGCTCCCCGTACACCGTGAACACCATATCCTGCCCCTTCCCGGTAAAGATATCGAACACGACGTTGCGCGTTCGAGATCCGAATTCCACACCTTGCGTGTGGAGTACCTCTTTGGCTAATTCTGGCGACGAGACCACGACGAGGTTTCGTTGCCCCATACGGAGGAGGAAGATGTCACCGAATTTCTTCGCTAAGTCGGTGAGGTTGCGGTGGTTTAGGTCATCGCCGACTTGGAGCCAATTGCCGAAAATTGGGACTGGAATGGGGCCGGGCGGGAGCTTGAAGCGCTTGCCGCGGAGTTTGGAGACTCCGATGGCGACCACGGCGGCGATGAATAGGCCAAGTAGGGTCTTCTCTAAGAAAAGGAGGTCCATGGAGTGAAAATTAATGGTTAGAGGTGTTGTGGGGATAAGTTGAGAATTTTGGGGGTGAGGATGAGGTTTTTATAGAGAGGTTTGATGAAATAGTGAGGGATTGTGGTTAGGTGGAACATGTGGCTTTACATTTGTGATGTGTTACTTATTTTGATATGTGTACTATTTTAATTTATTTTTAATTCCTAGTTGATTTGGTCTTATTTTTTAAAAAATATATGTATGTACAAGAAAACGATACATTATATTTAGGTATTTTACTTCCTACTACTTGTTTTGGTCTTATTTTTTAAAAAACAACAATGTATGTACAAGAAAACAATACATTAGTTCTTTTTCAGTATAATTACGAATTTTTACACCTTTAAAATGAGACTACTTTCGTTGGCATTGCGTGACTGATACTAGCCTCCAAAAATGATACAGTAGTATTTATTTATTAGCTATAACTGTATTTTTTTGTCTTTAATGTTGTTAATTACGTGATTTTATTGTCATAATTTTTAAATGTGATTTCAATTTTTTAATTTGTTTGATTGCGCGATTTTGATCGATTAATTTATCTCTTGTTAAGAAATAAATAGTCAATGCGGTTAAACTCAAAATTATACAATTAAAAAAGTTACGAGATTAAAATTAGGTAATGAAATTATTAATTATATAAGTTTGATTGCGTTGACCATTAATTTTTTAAGTAAAAATTGATGAATGATCACCATTGCTCAATTAAAAATTTTAGAGACAAAAATGGTATAATTGATAAAATTGTGACAGAAATACAATTAAGAATAGTATTTATTCAACATTCGAAGGTTTTGATTTTTAGTAAAGAGCAATTTTTAAATGTTAGGATTATATATATATATATATATATATATATATGGAGTAATCTATACATTGAATAATTGCCCTGTATTATCTTTGATTTCATATATAAGACAATTTTAATTAATTACAGCCATTAAAAGTAATTGGTGGTAAGTGTTTTCAGAAAGTAATTGACCTTTGAAAGTTATCCTTATTAATGATAATATTTCTCTTTTTACTTTCATTTTTTTTAGTAAGTTGAAAAATATGTTGTTTTTATTTTGTAGGATAAAAAATTCTCTTCTCACAAAAATTGACATCGTTTATCACAGAAGAATAAATTCTAATTTTTAAAATTTAATAATGAAAAATATTTTTGAAGTGTATTACGAATTGAAAAACAATAATGTTTTGGATTATATGTCATCTCAACAATAAAAATAATGTTTTGACTGTCTTACGTGTCATTTAACATTTTACATTGGACTTTTATTTATGGTGTTAACACTCAACTAATATCATAGATTGTCCCAGTCATGTAGCTCAGTTGGTGAGCGCATGGGGACATGCGTGTGTGGGTACGAGTTCGAATCCCGATTGTACTACTTTCCTATGAACCAAAAAAAAAAAACTAACATCATAGACCAAAATAAATCTCAAATCAAAAAATCATAGACTAAAATGTAACCACTAAAAATATAAAAGATCAATGAAAACAAATCTCAAAAAGCCAATGACCAATATCACTCTCCTCTCAACTTATATATAAATAGTAAAGTAGTAGAAAAATAAAAGATTTAGATATTAGAGTTTTCATATAGACAATAATTAAATAAACTATGATCAATTATATGAAATTAGAACACTAATAAAACTAATAAAACTTATATGTTGAAGATATCGTTATTTGAAATTAGCCTGCTATACCTAGAGTTGAAGTGCAAAGTTTTTCTTTGCCTAATTACCCTCTTTCCTATATCTAGGTTCTCTTATATTCTTTTTTGTCATGTTCCTCATGTTATGAGAAAGATAGTCAAGATAAACATGTCTAATGAAGCCAATTGAGGGTTGGTCTAGATGGTGTGTGTTTAGGCTCATGACCGTGATGTCATGTGTTCGAATCTCATCTCGTTAAATTTAGTCCCTGTTGGTAGGTGATATGCAAATTTCACTATAAAACTAAACTTTTGTGTAATAAAATGTCTAATAAATTATGGTGTAATAATATATAATGGATTCTATTGTTATTTTGTTAGGTCTATCTCTTTTATAACATGATCCAGATATATGAGATGATCCAAATTCAAAAATAAATAGCAAAATTCAGTGTTAACCTAAACAAATACAGACCAATGAGTAATAGGTCATCAAACAAAAAATAAATATATTGGATTTCTGCCACTTTAAAATGGCTATTGTCACTCTCATTTAATTATTTTAATAATATTTATATGATTTGATTGGTTATGAAAAATTATTCAAAATTAAAAATATTTTTTTAAAAAAATGACAATAGTCATTTTAGAGTGGGAATAACCCTACCCAAAATACATTAACATGCAAAGTTCCAATTGTCTTTTACCCTTTGTTTGGTTTGAGGAGAGAAAATGTGAAGAAAGAAAGTAGAGAGAGGAGAAAAGTGAGAGAAAGATAAGAGAAAATGAGTGTGTTTGGTTTGAGAGAAAATTGAGAAAAAGATAAAAGAAAATAAGTGTGAGACTCGTGAATAGTAGACATTCACTCTCACAACATCAATTTTAAGTTTTCTGGTGAGACTCATGCTTAATTTGACATTTCTCCCCTATTTTCTCTCACAAACCAAATGAAAGAAAGTTGTATTTTCCACCCACTTTCTCTCCTCTTATTTTCTTTCATTCCATTTTCACCCCAAACAAACATAGGTTAGTAAACGGAATGTTGGAATTTAAAATCTCACCTATAGCTAAGATATTGGCACGTATAATCTGAATAAAATTATCCGTTAATAAAAGTGTATTTACTTTTTTGTTTTAAAAAATTATTCTTATAAAATATCTTTAAAAAGTACAAACTTTTTTTATAAAAATGCAAACAAATTTTAAAAATTTATTTAATGTATACTATTTTTTAATAAAATTTAAAATAACATTCATTGTAGTTTAAATCTTGAAATTTTTTAACAAGTGTTCCGATTGAGGACACTTTTTTTACGTAGTCAAATGTGATAAAATGTTATTAAAAATGTATTTTTTTGTATTTTTGATAGATAAAAAAATGTGTTTTATAATTAATTTTGTAATAGTTATAACCTTAACAAGAAGTTAGCAAGACCCTTAAATCTTTAATCAGTGTTCTAAACACACTACTCCCTTCGCTCCATAATACCTGTCATTTAAGATTTTGGCACAATAATTAAGAAAATCATTTAACACTCTTACTTTTTAAAAAATAAACTACTTGATTTCTTAATATATTGTTTTTCTTTTAGTGTCTTGCTAAATAATGCTCTTAGGGCACTTGTTAAGGTTATTAGAATTAGAAAAATAATCATAATTGTACATCATTCCGTCTCTCATGAATTTAAAAAACTACATTTTTCAACATGCTTTTTACTACATTTTCTTTTATAATTAAATTTCTCTCTCATTCTTAAATACTATCTCTATTTCAATTTATAAGCCGCTAAAACAAAAATCACCTATATTAAGAAAAATGTTGACATCATTAAAATGTATAGTAGTTTCTAGACAAATGATTATCACTTTACAATTTTACCCTTATGTCAATCAAACTCCACTATTTATATTATTTAAAACTAAATCAAACTATCTTCATTAATTAAGGGTAAAATTGATAAAAAAAACATAATAAATACTTATTATTTTTGTAATAGAATTTATAAAAGTGAACACTAATTTTTTTTTGTTTAGGTATTTATAATTAGGAATGGAGGGAGTATTTAGCAAAGATCCTTATACTAAATATTAACTCTCTCTCCTGAGGATATAATTGAAAAAACAATTAATATCATTGTTAGAATTGTAAAGTGACAAAAAAAGGATAAAATACATAAAGTATCCTGAGATTTTACAAAATAGCACCAATCACCAAACTTTAAAAAAATTAGCAGTTCACGTCATTGTATGTAACAAAGCTAACCCACCAAACCCCTAAATTAACTATGGTTAGTTGATGTTGCTAATTTATTTTTTTTATTGAAATCAATCAATTAATAAAATTGAAAAAAGAAAGTACTCTACAGCCCTAACCTTTGTTCCCTCGTTCTTGCGCAACCTGGGTCCCTCGACAACGTAACCATCTTCACTCACTCTATGGCAGGGTATGGTTATAGCTTTTCGTCGTTGTTGAATAAAACTGCAATCAACCATGAGATCAAGGCCGAATCTTGCTTTAGGCAATAAAGACAACCGCCTAAGACCCCCTATTTGATAAGGTCTCCCAAAATTTTTTATTTAATATTATTATTAGGTATTAATTTTGAAAAATAATTTATTAATGTAATGTGTTATAGTATTTTAAATAATTTGATCAACAAAAATAATATTCAATTGAAAGAAGTATTGAACAAGTAAAATTAATATTTTATTAAAATATTAAATTATGTAAAAATATTAGATTATTTTCTAAATGCGTAATTTGCATATTAAAACATTGTTAACCCGATCTATAACTGTCACTATGCTGAAAAAACATTTTTAGAATTTAAAATGAATAAATCATATTTGAGATCAATTACATATTTTATAAGGTATATAAATACGCTGGTCGTGTTATCTATTGAAATCAAAATATTATAGTTAATTGATTATAAAACCTTCGTATAGAAATTTGCAACTTAAAAAGATGAAAGAAATAAAATAAAAGTAATATGCTATGTATAAATACTTATTCCTTGTGAATTTTGCTTAAGGTCCCAAAATGTATATATTTGGCCCTGCACGAGACAAGTCTTATATGCAAAGGAGAGTCTAGATTACTGTTGTCTACCCCATCAAGCACCGTCATCGCTTTCAATAGAACAGAGCATTTCATTCACCGTCATCGTTTATCTTTGAGAGCAACAACTATAGTAACAGTGATTTAGTGTAAGTGAAATTATTTTAGTCTTGTGAAACTTTTTGCCTTTTCTACCTATAACAATGATTTGGTTATACTTTTGAGAGTTAAGGTAGTTATTCCCTATTTTTTGGTGTCAGTTTGGTGACATAAAGAGTTTATCTGGTGTTATAACAGTGGTTTGAACTAACACTAACACATATATTTTAGGCTATTTGAATTGAATTTTAGAAAATGCTCTATTTTGTATAAATCTCATCTATAGCAGTATCTTATCTTGCAAGCATTAATAGATCTTTACCTTGGTTTGTTTGGCTCATTTGTAAATTATTTATTTTTTAATTCACAACAAATTAATTATTTTATTCACAAAAAAATATTTTTTATTCATGAAATATAATTTTTTATTTTATAACAAATTTCTTTAATGAGCGTCATTGAGAAAATTCAGTAGCTGAATTTTGCAAAAAAAAAAAATCAAGAAAACTGGTATTTTTTAAAATTATCAAAAAAAATTAAAAGAAAGATTTAATTATTGTTAGTATAGCCAAGAGTTTATAGCTCAAATGACATAAGGAGAAGCTCTTGAAGCTTGAGGGGAGGGGTTCGATTCTCGGTAGGGTAGATTTAGGAGTAATGTATTGTGGGAGCATGTTTGTTTGGCCAATAAAAAAACTATGGTTAGTAATAAGAATGTTTTGATGAAATATTCTATTATTGTTAGTGCTATTTTAATGTAGATATAATGGCGTGGATTGTTAATTTTTTTAAGTTTGGTGGTTTGTGCTATTTTTTAAAACCTCAAAAATACTTTATGCATTTTATCCAAAAAAATAAAACAGCTAAAATAACAAATATTGTGAAACGAAAGGAAAATTTAGTAAAAATATTTATTTTTTTAAGAAGCTAAATACATTAAAAAATTATTAAAAGATTAACTATTTATATTTTCAAAAAAAAAAATAATACGGATTTATAATTATTTTTAAATTTTAATAATCTTAATAAGTGTCTTAAAAATATTGTTTAACAAAATTTTTATTTTAATAAGTGTGCATGAGAAATTGTGAATAATGCTTTTTTTACACCCTAAAATCTTACACTCTCTTATACTCATAATTTAATATTACTATTTGATTCAAATGAATTAAAAATTGAAAAAAATGGAGGGTAACATAAGGGTTAAGAAGTAATAAAATACTCCCTCAGCTTTTTTAGTAGTCCTTTAAGGTTATGAGCGGAAATTAAAAAAATGATTAAGTCTTTTAAATTTTATAAAAATATATTATCAGATTTCTTAATATACCCTCACATAAAATCTCTCCTTAATTAATATCTTAAGTCACAATTAAAAATGATGCAATGTGATTGAATCTAGTTGGGACAACAATTTTTAATAGGTGGATAATTAATCTACTATATAGGTGGAGTGAGAAGATTAGTAAATATGAGTAGTATTGAAAAAAATATTAACTTTATCTTAGTTTCTTAAAACGATTAGAAAAAATAAATATGATAAAAAAATTAAAATGACTTAAAAAAAAACAGAGAGAAATAAGAATGTAAAATTGATATATAATTTTTTGGTATAAAAATGTCAGCACTCAAAAATTGTGGACGGAAGGATGATGGCGTTAAGTGACGTTGACTTTGTGGAACGTTGAGTGATTTGTGAACGGAAGGAAGAGAGAGGTGTGAGTGTGACGGTGCGCGCGCCCATGATTTGCTTTTGCTCTTTTGCTGTAGTAGGTGAAGAGGGGTTGGTGTTTGCCCAACATTTTTTTTTTGGCTACTTTTTATTATTTTTATTTGGTCAACTTTTTTTTATGTAATTTAAGATTAGGATAAAATATGTTGTTGACTCTTTAAAGTATTATTAGTTTTTTATTCAAATCTTCATTTTTTAAAAGTTTTAATTTTTATCATCATGAAAACTTAAATATTTTTATTTATTCTCTTTGTTTATAGTATATATATATATAGTAGTATTTTTTTTACCGTGAAATGATAATATTAAAGATGGCATAATTATAATGTCATTTCATTTAATTTGATTTGTCATGATATCACTTAATTAATTAAAAATATTTATTAAATTCATAAAAATAAGCTAAATAAAAATATTAAAATATTTGTGAGATAAAATTTGAAACTTTAAAAATGAGACACCAAATTAAAAAGTAGTTATATTTATTTTTTTGAGCTAAAAAACATATACTTTAGCCTTTAGCCGTAATTAAGAATACATACGTGGAAATTGTTTTTAGGTTACGCAGTGATGTTGTCAGCATTAAAAAAGAAATATCATTAAGACAGACATATCCTGTCAGTAATCTATCTTTTGGCAAATCAACAATTAGCTCAATGAAGTGCTTTTGGTTGTAGTAGGTGAGGCAGGGGTTGGTGGATAGCGGTAATTCTTATGTAAATTAAGACTTTTTTTTTTTATTAGCTTAAGACTAAATATTTTGTTAGCACATATGTGATGATGATATGTGATGATGATGTTGTCAGCCAAATAAATAACATAGTTAATATTGTCACCTTCAACAATATATAGATGTTATTTGATTTTCGTTCACTTATCTTAATTTATTTTAATTAATTTTAAATTATCATTAGTTAAATGAATTATAAGAGTTTATTTTTTTCTTGTGTTAAAAGTACTTTTAACGTTTTTTTAATTTATAAAAATAATTTTATCTTTTTATTTAAATAGTATTCAGTAGTTTATTTCACTTATTTTTAGTTAAAATATTTAAACATAAATTTTGTTAAATCAAATAAACTTTCAACTCAATTTATTTTCACTAAATTTATTTTTAATCAAATTAAGTTTTTTTAACAAAAAACCAAACACAAACTAAAACATTTTGTTTTGCAATAGAAATTCTTTTTAGTCAAATAGAATACATATTCAAAATACATAATAATTAATATTTTGTTTATAATTTTAATTTTATACATACTTTTTTGCGTTTAGTTCATAGTGAGTAATGATATTTTAGTATGACACAGATGGTACGTAACAAGTGAGATAGAAAGAAAAAATAAAATAAATCACAAGACATGTGATCACTACTAGAAATTCACTTTGAGATTGTCTCTTCTAAACGCTAGCTACTTCATTCTCTACGAATTTTGATATTTGAAAAAATTAAATAATTTTCCAATCTTAATATTATAAAAGATTTTGTATCTGAATTTGTAAGAAATTAAAGAATTATTCAAACTGGCCAGATGTTGAACTCATATAAAATTGAATAGGTAAAGTTTCATAATAAGTTTTCATATTATAGACACCAATCACAGATTTCAAAATTTGAGATTTGGGGAAAATTAAAATTATAGGAGTAATTTAACTTACAATTATTTTTTTTATAAGCCAACAAATTTTATTACAAACTAGAGCATTAGGAGTACTCCAAACTTTACAAACATATCAAAATTTTGACATAGAAAAAAGAAAAATTACTATCAAAAATAGCTTTTAACCAACTATACATTCGATCTCAAAGGGACAAAACACCAATAAAAAAATAAAAAAAGAAGAGAGAAAAAAATTACTATCCAAAATAGCTTTTAACCAGCTCCAAGATAAGATTTTAATTAAATCTATCCAATATCAGATTAGATTTTTATTAAATCCAAGACCCCAAGCATATCAACAAGCCTTAAACATTAGCATTTTCACACCATCACATGCCAAATGATCATCCCTCTCATTTATAAACTTATGGTTGAAGTGCTATTTTAATTTTAAGCCAATCATTTTTTTTTCATCTTAAGCAAAGCATTAGTTTATGATTTTTTATTTTTTGGTGACCTATCTATAATTCGTGCATTCAGGGCGATTAATAAAGTATATATTTTGTCTTATAAGCCATATGGAGAATTATATAAGTCATCATTCAAACTATGATTTAATGGTTGAGATGGATGACACACTTATTATTAGGAGCATTTGGCTCAAATAGTGATGTATTATGGTTTGATTTTTGATTAATAAAATTTGATTAGTCTGAATTTAAAGTTTGGTGAAAATAAACTAAATTAAAAATTAGTTTATTTAATAAAATTAAATTTATATATTTTTAATTAAAATATATTTAATAAATTAAATTTTATTTAAATATATTAAATAAAAGTACTTTTTGTCACTAAAAAAATAAAAAAATGCTTTAAAACAAAATTTATTCAACTCAAAAGAGATTTCAAACTTTCTTTCACTAAATTAACTTTTAAACTCAGTTTAATTACAAAGTCAAATAAACTAACTTATATAAACTCAAAATCAAATAACTTAACACATAATTATTATTATTATATACACTAAAATGTACTTTTACGAAACCAAACAAATATGATGTACCCTCGTTCCAACGCTACAAAACTGAGTCACGTTCATTATCCCAAAGGAAAGGGAAAACAAATTATCAAAAAAAAGAAAAAAGAAAACAAAAGAGAAAACAAAATGAGCCATGATAACCCCAAGGGTTAACTTAGCGGTGTAAGACGCCGCTAAATTCATAGGAGGGACGATCCATAGCGGGAGGTCCCGTGTTCGAATCTCACATATGCCAAATTCCCAGGGGTCAGCGCCAGCCACGCTGCGCGAACGAAATTAGTCTCATCCTAAAAGTGAAAAAACCCGTGGTTATAAAAAAAAAAAACCTATTTGACTGTCTCGGTTTCCATTGCCAAAAAAATTTATTAACATATTTATATAATTTTTTATAATATAAATAAAAAATATTAACATTTTAAATAATTAACCTCTCTAAAATTTTAATTTATTTAATCTATTATATTTAACTCCTCAAAAATTTTGAATTAGATCTATCCTAATATACGTGATGGTAAGAAAGAGATAGAAGAAGCTAGAAAAGGTTGGAGTCATCAATCATGGATGGCATTGATATTAGTAGGGTGTGGGGGTTTTTTTATTTTTTATTTTTACAACGATAGGTGTGGTTGAGTGAGCATAAATGCACAATTTAAATGGAGTTGAATGATGGTTGTGCCACCACCCGTATGTATTTTTTCATACATCATAAACACAGAAACAATAACTACAATCTAAAAAGAAAAATACATACTATCAAACAAAAAATTAAAACTAATATTATTTGAATGTGTCTTTTAAACACGCAAAAATTGTCTTTCCTCACTATGTGTTTAAGTCTAATAACTCAATCTCTATTGGAAAGTCATTTAAAGAAACTTATGTTCTAATTCTTATGAATAGAGATCCATTGGATCAATGTCGTTACTGAGTAGATTTGAGAAAAATAAGTGGAAGCATACCTGAGTCCATATCGAAATAGAGACAACGAGATCGTCATCGCAGCGAGAAGTAGTTGATCACGATCTTTACGGAGTCAGAAATGAGATTTTTTGACGATAGACACAATTCTTGATTTTCACAAGAACGAGATACATTAAAGTTGCTCGAAATGACTTAATTTTCTATTTTTGGGAAATCTTAAAGAATTGCATTTAAAAATAGAGGTTAAAAATGTGTTCTGTCAACGTAAGAAAGTCGACACAAGTGTAGGTTGTAGGGCTTGTCAAACTTGTAGCAACGTTAGGAGGTTCCTCAACACAGTTGTGCCCCTTGTTGGTACAATTATGTGATGTTGTTTAAGGTTTTTAAGGTACATAGTTATATCTCTTGGGAATACTATCGCGTAACATTGTAGGATTGCGAAAGAATTATGACACGGTCAAGTGCCCATCAAGCATGATCATATTAACTGTCAGACCTGAGTACAATATGTAATAAAAGTTAAAACTACTTGAAAGACAATTATAAAGTCTAATAAAATTTATTAGAACATAAGTTCCTTCAATTCCTACATAAAGATAATCGATAATGCTCTAGGTGCTCTACAAGCAAATTAATGCACATCAGAGAGTCCAAGTGACCAATAATGTGTGTCTAACCACAATCCCAAGCCAATTTCAATCCATGAAAGATAACTAATAACTCTTAACTTCAAAATATCAACGTTACCAAGAAATCTAAAAAAACCTAAAACTCAAGTGCCTTCTGAATCTCAGAATTAACCCCATAACCAGCTCTAGGAGAAAAGCTATAAATTAAACACTACCATCTACATTCAATTTAATCCAACTATGGTGGTGGGAAAAAAAAAAAATACCGAATGACCAGAGTTTGTTTGCAGCTCATTCCCTAAAAATGGTTAATTTCATAAACCATGTCTACAACACGGTTAACCATCGAATAATCACACTAAGGCTCATTGAAAAAAAAACTGAATTTCTAGCTTTTTAAATATATCAAAGAGACGAATCAAACATCACATCAGCATCATATCAGTAAGGTGGAGCTAGCTGAAAAATTTTTTGAGAAAAATTAGGCAAGAAAAGAGGGCTCGTTATATTATCTGGTTTTATGTCATTTATCCAGTCTTTTTGATTAGGTAAGAATACAATTATTTTTAAGTTTGAATAATTGAATATTCTTCTTATTTTGGATTTGATTAAAACTCGTTCTTAGAGCTTTTTATATGCGAATAGGGAGATTTTTTGAATTTTTTTAATTGGTGTAATTATCTTTTAGATTGTATAAAACTGGTAATTATTTTGATTTAAATATATCTACTGTGTGTTTATAATTTGAGAACATGTTGTACTCAAATAAAGTTCAATAAAGTTTCTTGGCTTATAAAAAAAAAATTAAATATAAAAAACTATAAATTAAAATTTTAAAAAGAAAAAAAGACAACAATTTAAAATGTTAGGTTTTCATATTTTAAGAAATTATATATAGATAATAATACATTTTTTTTTTCAATGAAAACGAAACCCTGTCAAAACACGAGTAGCTCCGTCCCTAAATTTATATGCATGTATAATCACACACTTCATTTCTGAAAAAAGTAATTTGCATGTGTTAAATGCTCTCTTTAACTGTCCGACTAGACATTTCCTAAAGGTGTTTTTTCCTTTTAATCCTCTAATAATGATAAGGTGTGGGAATTTTTTTTTTTTCATCAAAATAAATTTCCTCGAAGAGGTTTTATGGACTTCTTGACCACAATAATGTAATTTTTTATTTTATTTACTAAAATAATGTAGAAAATAAACAATCTACTAATATGGATATTTTGATAAAAAAAAATAGTCAAACTTTGTCTTTTTGTCTTTTGTCCTTTTTTGTTTTTCGTCTTTTTGCTTTTCGTCTTTTTGCTTCTTGAATTCTGCAATTCTCTGTTTTGGGTCTTTCCACACTGCAATAACCATTTCCTGTGCAGGAATAACTTGATTTTTAGTCGCTGTGTCAATCTTTAGATTTTTTAGTTTAGCGTTTATCTCTTCAAACGCAACTGCAAGATCTGAAGACTGTTGCTTTGCAACTATTAAATTAAGTTTTTTATGCAACCCAATTAATAACTCAATAATAATGTTATTCTGTTTTGCTATAGAACTTATAGCAATATTTGTAGAACTTTTAATAAATCCTTCTGTTGGTGACAAAATCTAAGTGGTACTATCAAGTGCTCTTAGATAGTCTTGATTTTGTTCGGTCATGCCAAGAATGTAGATATTTTAATATCTACGCGCTGTATTAGAGATTCAAGAGTCTGCACTCTTTCTTCTAATTCTTTTGCTAGTTGAACAGTTTCTTGTTCAATCTTTCTGGGTTCTTGATCTATTCTTATTAATAGATCCTCTATATCTTTCTTTGTTGGCAACTTAGAAAGATATGACTTATCAGATTTAAATATTAAAGAATCAACTTTCTCGGTTAACTCTTTAATTGCTGTTTTACAAAAAGTGATTTTTCTGCTTAGAGGTTCTAAGCCTTGTAAAGATGATTCAATTAGAGAGATTTTCTCTTTCTGTTTTTGGTACAGGTTGAGCAAAGACTTAAAGACTGAAGAATTATTATCTTTTTCAGATTGCAGATTATATAAAATAGTGTATGAAATATCCGAAATACAATTAAGTTGAACAAATGACAGAGTTATGTTGATTTCCTGCAGTATGATACGTATGTTTGAAATCTTTTTTATTATCATGAAAACATACTAGATTAACATGATCAGTAGTTCCTCCTCTTATATTTCTTGGGAATTCTAAATCTAAATAATCAAGTCTACCTCTTTCAGTCATTATTTATCCTGTAGTTACCTATTCATCAGGTGCAAACATCGTTTCCAGCATGGTCTTACCTTCTTGCCATGGTACTAAGATTGTCTTCCCTAGCCTTCGGCTATACAGGACTCATAATGCTTGAAATTGGTTTTAATGATTCAAAAGAAATGAGTATGGAACCGCTTATCATATTAATAATATCATGATTTTATGATAACAAAAAATAAGATCAAATATAGCTTATACTAACAGTACTCTCAACATAATAAGTTTAGTTCGTCATACCAGGTTTGCTCTAATACCAAAAATAGGTAAGTGCAGAGGAAAATGAATTCATACCTTTCTCTTCTCTGAACTTCCTGTACTCAGAATAGCGCAAGATAAAGATAGTAGCGGAAGATAGAAGGCGCAAGGATCAAATAGAAAGGATTTATTTAGAGAAGTAAGTGGTTGTACTGAACAATGTGTGTTTTCAGACTAACCATTGCACTGCTTTTATAGGCAAACATAGACACACGGACTTGAAATCCGGATTTGAAACTAAAAATAAAAATACAATAATTGAAGTAAGTGGGGCACAGCTTTTCTGAACGTAGATGCTTTCAGTAGTGATTGAAGGCCACACTTGTACAAACTTTAAACAAAAACCATACACGTAGAAAGAAAACAGTAAAAAGATAAGGAGATGAGGATTCCTTCCTTATTTGAAAGCTTTGCTGTTTGTCGTCTTCTGCCGACAATGCTGTTTGACGTCATTGCTTATGTCATTGATGACTCAGCTTTCCATGAGGTCCTCCAGCTCAGCCATCAGGTCTTCTTCTTCATTCAGATTAGGTGCTTCAGATGTTGAAAGTAGATCCCAAACGCTGTTAAGATCTGGATGTGGTCGCTTGAGAGGTGCCCAAATCTTCATTGTTGATGTTTCTCGAAGTAGTTGGAATTTATTTCCGAGATCATGAGGAAAGTTGTTATAGACTCTTTCTTCTCGAACATCTTGATTATCTGGTTGATAATACAAAATTGAATCCGTAAAGAACATACTGGAGAATTCTGTGAAAAATCCAATAACCAAATGATGCTGTGCAGGAATAAATTTTCCTTGTATCATTTTTGGAGATGATGAGTAAACTCCAAGTCTATATGGGGGCCTTGGCCTTAGGTTTGTTTGATTACAATAGGAATTAATAATCTTCTGTGCCTTTGGACCAAGAAAATCTGGTGCTGAGCGAAATGTTAGATAATGAATAAAACCATAATGAAAGCATTCTGAAATTATGGCTTCATCAATTCTATCCGCACTGGTCACCCTGAGTAGCACTGGTGAGGGTTGTAGAGAGTATTCGTTATCGAAATATTCTGAGTATTGAAAAAAGGTAAAATGAGGATAGGGTAGACGAGCTTCTTTCCTACTTTGCTGCAGAAACATTTGCATCCCAATGAGGTCTGCATCTAAGCTAGATTCAGCCTTTTGAAGGATGTCCTGCTGGACTTCTAGAGGAAGATCTTGTAGAAAACTTCTTCTAAATCTTGAATCTAGGTTCATCATCCAACTCCACTTTTCAAAGGGAATGGTCTCAACTTCTTGCATGGCATCAATCATATATTCCGCTCTGTTAAGTTCTTCTTCCAATTCTCTAATTTTTTGTGAGAATTGTCTAACTTCTCTTTCTCTGCCTGCTCTCATTCTGGAACACATTCTCCTTTCATGGTCTAGATTCTTTCTCAAGACTAGATTTGAAATTTGTTCAAACTCTTGTTCTGGTCCTCGTTTCAATGAAAAAATCTGCTTCTTGTTTAGAAAGCGTTTTTGTTGAAGATTTTAGGAAATAATCTTCTGCTTCTTTAATGGCATCTTCTAAAGAAAAGAAACCTTTAAAGACTGGTTTTGGAGATTTTCCTATAGCCTTCATGAGAGAACCATAGCTTCTTAGAGTCTCGATTTTTCTCCTTGAAAAAGAACATAAGCCTTTTTCTGTGGTTTTTCCAAATCATTGGGGCTCATTTTTGAGAAATAATAATTAAGTGCATTCAGAGCATTTAATTTTGCTGTTGGTGTACTTGCTCGACGAAGAGCAGTTAACAACACCTGCTGTTGAGGATGATCCTCAGGTAAAACAGGGAGTTGCTGTGAACCAAACTGAAGAGTTGGATATCCTTCAGTTGCTGAGGCTGGTTTCTTGCCTTTGTCTTGTCCTGCCATCTTTAAAAAATAGGATTGATTAGGATTAATCTAGACAACAAATCTGCTGCATGATTATCTTTACCAGAAATATGTTCAATTTTCACATCAACACCTGTTCTGTAAACATTATCAATAGAATTTACCCATCTATTTTTAGAAAGTTTGTAGGTGTTCATGTTATGATAAAATTTTACTATGGCTTGACAATCAGTTCTTAATGTAAATTCTTTTTTATCTAAGAGAAAGATTCTGAATTTTTTGAAAGCAAATATACAGGCCATTATCTCGGCATCAATGGTGGATATATTGGTTTTATAAGTTCCTGATGCATACCTGGCTATCTTTTCTTCAGATATTCTTGAATCCTTATTAGGTTTCCATTTAAGGATGGCACCCCATCCTTGTAAGGATCCGTCTGTTTGGATAATAATGTAACTATCCTTAGGAGGGAAATCAAGAGGAGGAAGACTCTTAATAGAATCTTTCATTTTCCTGATGATTTTCCAATCCTGACTATTAAATCTTCTCTCACCATGTAGAGAACATTTATTGTACAAACTACCAGTGAGTTTGCTTAAGTTAGGGATATAATTTCTTGCATAATTTAAGATCCCTTAGAATATTTGTAAACCTTTTAGTGTTTCAAGGTTTTGTTCTTCAAACTCTAGGATTTTCTTGACAATATGGGGTTGAAGTTCAACCTTTCCATTTCTAATTTGTAGTCCTAAGAATTCAATTCTTGTAACACCGATTTTTAACTTATTTTTTGATAGAACAAGTCCTTCCTTTTCACATATTTCAAAAAATATTGAAAGGTGTTTAAGGTTTTGTGAGATGTCTTCAGAAAATACAAGGATATCATCCACGTATGCTATTATGAAATCATCATGTTTGTGAAAAATGTTGTCCATTTTTCTTTGAAATACTGTTGGTGCATTCTTTAAGCCAAATGGCATAACAAGCCATTCAAAGTGTCCTTCTGGGCAAAAGAATGCGGTCCAAGGAATGGACTCTTCTTCCATTGCTACTTGGTGAAATCCGGATTTTAAATCGAATTTGGAATATACCCTTTTATCGCGGATTTTTAATAGCAAGTAATCAATACCTGGAAGAGAATATTGATCCTTATGAGTGTTGTCATTGAGTCGCTTGTAATTATAAATCATTGTTGATTTACCCCTTCTTTCCTTTCCGTCAATGACTTCTGTCCCTGATAGAACAATAAAAGTTGTTGTTCGATGCCTATAATTTGATTTTCTAATAATACCTAGGTTAAGGAGGTTTTGGATGTGAGTCCTATACTCCTTTTGCTGTTCTGGTGATGGGATGATGGGCTTGTCTTGTATTATCAAGTCTGGGTTGATAATTTCTAACTTACAAAGGATCTTATTTTTCTGCCAGTGTTTTACTAGGTTTTCACCTATAGACTGTAATTGTTCTAACCTATTCAGTACCGGCATAATTTGTTGTTCAAAATGTGTCATTGATCCTAGGTCATACAAGCACAATTCTCTGTTTAGTACTTCAATTTCTTCACTTGTGGGTACTAGCTCTAATTCTTCTGCTTCTGAGACATTACAAGAAGCATAGGGGGATGCTTGGATTGCATCAGCCTTTTTGTAAAGCTTTACAATTCCTGCTTCTATCTGTATACCTCCTTTGAAGTTATAGATGAAAGACATTCCAATGATTAATTGGATTTTTCTTTCTGCAAATTCTCCTATCCTTAAGGGGATAATGTAAGTGTACGGCATGAGATATTCTTCTTTGTTGAAGATTATCTTAGCATTGCTTAATCTATGATTAGTTGTTTCTGATCCTCCTAGACCATTTACTATCATAGGTTTGTCTGTTTGTTTCCAACACTTTTTAGGAAACGCTTCAATGTCTATGAAACAATGGCTTGCTCCCGTGTCAATTATTGCTTGTAACACTCTCTTTTCTCCTTCTGTTGTTACTATAACACTGCAATTCAAGAGATTATTCTGTAGAGTTGCGTGTCTTTGTATTGAAGCACAAATTTCGTCATCACAATCTTCCAAAACGGGTTCTATGTTTTTGGGATACATCTTCTCCTTCCCAGGGTTTTTTGCGAAATTTGGGCTCTGCTGCTCTTGTAAGGCTGCTTCAAGGGCAAACACTCTATCTTGTAAAATCTGTATTTGTTGCTGTAAGTCAAGTATATACTTGGCTTGTTCCTGAACTAAAACAGAAAGGTTTGTTTTGTTCTTTGAAATTTCCATCTTAGATTTAATCGGGATGGATAAGTTTAGAATTCGCTGAGCGTCTGGGATACATACTGTTAGACTGCATGTATCACAATGCGCATTGTTACTGTCTGGAGTCAAGAGACGACAGATGTAGCATTTTCTATGCATTTCATCTAGTTTTAGATAAAATTGCCATTGATGTGAACAATCTTGTTGTTCTTTAGAGAGCACAGATGATGTTCTCT
Source organism: Cyamopsis tetragonoloba (assembly GCA_037177725.1). NCBI lineage: Eukaryota > Viridiplantae > Streptophyta > Magnoliopsida > Fabales > Fabaceae > Cyamopsis > Cyamopsis tetragonoloba. The sequence continues at coordinate 69,901,769 of CM074119.1, forward strand.
AGGCTGGCTGTGTTACCATCATCATAAAGGATGACTGGTCTTCGAAATTCGAGCTTGTTCTTCTTCAGGATATTCATATGAACAGATGTTTGAATCTGCTGGATCCTCATCTTCATCAACACTCACTATGTCCCAATCTTGAGGTAACTCAAGTTCTTGGTAAACCACAAAACGTTCTCTGTTGACTCTTCCTGATCTACATTGATTTGCAAAATGTCCTTCTTCTCCGCAAATGTAACACTTGCATTTAGTGTTTCCTGGCTTATTATTTTTGAATTTACGGACATTATTCTTGTGAGGAGTTCCTTTATAGTTAGTCGCTCTCCTAAGTGGTCTTTTGGGGCGATAATGACTTCTATAAACTCCTGGGACATCTATTTTTTACAAAATGAAAAATTCTTTGCTTGTCTATTGATTTCATTTTGTTGACAAAGCTGTTGAAGTATGTCAAATACGAACTTTTTTCTGGGTGCTATCCCAACTGTTTGGTTAGGATATGCTTGATTCCATAATTCTATCCTTTTGGAACCAAAAGGCGGGGGAAGTTTTCTAAAAAACTTCTCAGAAATCTCTGGTTGTAGGTATATCCTACCTGTCTTAGCTGTCAATTCCTCATACTGTGCTGCGTATTCAGCAAAATCCTTCATGTCATTAATCGTCAGTTGTTCCAGCTGTAGTAATGCTTGATCTTGCATTTGGGTGTGTCCTATGTATTCATCATATCCAAGGATCATTTGCCTTACTTGTGTAGTCAGGTTGACAGTATCATTGGCTAGATTTACTAACTGTTGATACTCATCAGGGTAAACAGCTCTCCATGATTGGAAAGTTAATTTTTCTGTTGGTCCTAAAAGGTTTTCAAAGTATAGAACCTTGTCAGAATTTTCTGCAAACTGTAGGGATGCTAAATGGGTTATAGTGGCAGATTCCCATGTCTTAATGGTGTCTTCCCATTTTGCAATGTTTACTGGTAAAACCAGTACAACTCCTTCTCTAGATTTTGCAGATGGTAATTCTATAGGATTAAGATCTAAGGGTCTTCCTATAGGTGTTGCTGTGTTAGTGGTCCACTGGTTTATTGGAGGGATTGCTATTGTTTTTCTTGCTCCTGGCCCAAAAGTGGGTTGTCCTGTGGTTCTTGTTTGGGGGACTGAGTTACTACTTTCTCCTTCCATAAACAAGTATTCATGCTTAGTAGGTTTCCTCTTGGGATATGGTAGATAATCATCCTCTACTTCTAAAATAATACCTACTTCTTGCTGTTCAGAGAATAGATTACAAAATTCATCCTCTTCATCAAATCTAGGGGGTTTACTATAGTCTACTGGCTCACTTATTGATTCGCATCTATATTCTTGGAAATACCATGGTTGAGTTTTTATAAACTCCTCATAGGATATTCCTTCATCCTGATTTGTAGTAATTACCAGTGCTGTCGAGATTCTTTCAATCTCTTCATCATCTTCATCTGATTCTATCTGAGGTCGAGACTCGTAGTCGCAGAATCGAATGCTGAAGCTATTTCGCCTCATACAAGATACTACCTCGGTTGGAGCCTTCACAATTTCCTTCTTTGGCATAGTTATTGTCCATTCCTCTTCATTAAGAAGATTTGGATCAAAATCCTTTCCTAGGATAGCTCTTATCCCTTTAGATTCTAGAAATTCAGCTATGTGGTCTGTTTGGACCTTGAAATTTGGGGCAGCATAATTGCTTAGTCCTGCCGTTACAGCTTTAATAAGAATTAAGTTTGCTTCTCCAGCTGTCATGCTTTCATAACCTTTGATTTTTACTATGATCCTTACATGATTACAAAAATCAGATAATGAAACCCTATAATTCTTAGGAATAATGTAAACTAATTCATGATTTTCATGCATGTCGACTTCCATTGTCCCTATGACTGCTTTTGTAAGATCGTCACCAAACCTTGTATCTGTTAGGGTGACTAAGACCTTAGCTCCTATATGTTCTCTGTGTAATCCGTAGATTCCTAAAAGAACGGCTCCTAGATGGATAGTTTTGTAACCTGTTGCCATCAGCTTTCTTTTTTATTCTAAGTTTATTAGACTTAGATTCTTCTGTTCATTACCAACACACAATATAGCTTCTTCACTATAATGTTGATAATATTCCTTTTTATTCTCAAAAAATTTGTGAGAATATAATACTTCAGCGGGAAGTATTTCAGCTTTTCCATGCCTTGCACGTTCTAGCTGTTGTTCCGGGTTAACAAGCTGTACTATTTCCATGGGTTTGCGTTTTCGAAATATATTTTCTACTTTCTTGTATACACTGTAAGGTCTGATAACATCTCTGTTATTCATAGTTGGGCTTCTGAGCGAACTACTCCTTCTTAGAGAACTAGAACTCATTTTGAACAAACTAAATAAAAAATTAATTTTATTTAGAAAAAGACAAATGAGAAAAGACAAAATTATAAAAATGCGTCAGAAATACTTAAAGTGAGTTTGAGGCTTTGAATAAAGGACAATGCATGCCTACTTTAGTAAATAGTTATTTTTCTATATTTTCTAAGTAAATAAAAATAAAACTTATATTATTATGGTCAAAGTCCCGATTTTACGTGGTAATATTTTTTTCTAGACATTTCCTCTAACAGGTTTTATGTGGTAATATTTTTTTTTCTATCAAACAGGTGGTACTTGTATTAAACTCATTGTCAAATGTTGAAAAAAAAAAAATCAATCTCAAATTTGAATCAAACTTGTTCTTTCCATTTGCTTAAACATGTTGTACAACCAAGTCATGTGTGGATTGTAATTCGATGATCGTTAAATTAAGTGGTAAAAATTTATTGTACATATTTAAGTTAGTTTTTTTAGAGGTTTTTTGGTTTGTATTTTTATTTTCTGTTTTTATTTTTTGTTTTTTATTTTTTAAAATTTTACAAAGAAAAAATTGAAAAGGCTGAAAGCAGAAATTTTAGAGTCTGTTTGGTTTATTTAATTTCTGTTTTCATTTTCTATAAAATTAAAAAATACAACTAAAAATCTGTATGGTTGAGTTTTTTAAACAGTTTCATTGAGAATATTTTCTAAAATAAACTGAAAATTGAAAACAAGAAAAAGTCGTTTTCTTTATTTTTTTTTATAGACAAATGATATTTAGTGCTTCTAAAGGCACTATTTAAATAGTCAAATGTAGTAAGAAAGTATTGGAATATGTAGTTTTTTATATTTTCGATAAAACAATGTGCACTTATGATTGTTTTTCTATTTTTAATATTAAGTGCCCTAAAGACACTATATATCCAGACCCTTTTTTATATACTTGCGAAAATGGAAACACAAAGAAGCGGTGGTATAATGATAAATACGTTGAAAATCCCTTGTGTCCCAGTTCACGCTAGCTTTTTTTTTTTTTTCAAATGATATTTAGTGTTTTAAAGGCACTATTTAAGAATTCAAATGTAATAAAAAGATATTGGAATATATAATTTTTTTGTATTCCCGAAAAACGGAACAATATACTCTTATAATTATTTTTCTATTTCTAATAATTTTAACTAGTGCCGTTAAAGCACCGGATATCAAAGACCCTTCTTTTTTTCCACCTAGTAGCGCACACACGATTTTCGTGCATAAGTCTGAGTGGTTTTGGTTTGTTTTTTTTTTTTTTTCTGAGAGTTATCAGCGGGACCTTATTAAAGAAAATCTCTATCATTATTCATTGGGATATTTGTATGTTTAAAGAAAAATAATGGCATGTCATATGGAAAAAATTGGATGAAATTAAAGTTGAAACAAGTGCTAAGCAACTTCAAAGCATTTAATTAAAAAAATAATAAAAAAGCAATTTTGAAAGTAGAAACGTGAAATTAGACATGAGATTTTTTATTTTTTTTTACAAAACTAGATATGAGATTGATTAAACACGATATATATTCTTCTATTTATTTACAATAATGAATATGAATAATTCAATAATATAGTTAAAATTTCATATATGGTGATTTTTCATACCTAAATTATTTGTAGCTAAACAATAAATTGTCACTACTTATTATATATAAATATGTGTTTTTATCTTTTTATAAAAAAAATATAATCTTATTAAAAATAAAAATTAAATTTGTAGAAAATGATAAATTCCTTTTTATTGAAATTAATTAACAAGCCAAACACATTTTAGTATTTTCATTTATGCAAACTGAAAACATTTCCATAAACCAAATTTCCTTTATGTTTTCAATATTTTCAGTTTTTTCTTTGTAAAATTTCAGAAAACAAGAAACAAACTAAAAACAGAAAATGAAAACTAAACAGCCCCTAATATATTCCCGCACAATATTACTGGTATTAAGCTATTGTTTGACCTGATTTATTTTTAAGCTAAAGCTACAAATAAGAAGTTTAAAAAAAAGTCATAAGTTCTTTGGTAATTTTATTCTTTTTAATTTAATATAAGCTATTTATTTTTTTAAAAAGACATTTAAAAAATTTGTTGACCGGTGGCGGTCAAGCCATAGCTTTGATGGTTGGTGAATGTTCAATAAAAATAATAAGTTGAAAAATAAACAAAAATTCCTTTTTATGACTTATTTTAAAGTTTCCTTTTTCTCTTTTTTTTCCATTAAAAAAAGTCACTCAAAATTTTAAGAGTTTATTAATATTTCTATTTAACCTAGCTTTTACTTATGAAAAATGTTTAATCCTCGTACTAAATTCTCCTATTAATCATCCTACCCACTTAATTTTGATAAGTATCATTTATCTTCCACTTAACATTTACTTTTTAAAAAATAAATAACACTTATCAAAATTAAGTGGGTAGAAAGATTAATAGGAAGATTTAGTAATAAGCATTATTCTTTACTTATAAATAGAAGATAAAATGGTAACTAACAATTTATAACATGTTTAGATTTGCGAGCTTCTAAACGCTGATTTATCTCAAAGCAATATTTTTTTCTTTTCCTTTTTGTGCTTTAGAATCTGAAATTTATTATTCCAATGTTTTCTAATTTTTATCCAAACACACACTTAGCACTTCACCATTAAACGGACCTAATTCATATACTTACCGCACCATACTACCGTTAAAAAATTGAATCATATAAATTGTGACGGCGCCAGTGTTTACAATGTCATTGTCAACCAAAGTTGACGGTAAAACACGGACGGTAAGTAACGGTAGGTTCGTTTTGATCGTTTCAATTCTAGTTCCCAATTGCCAGCACCTTTAATTAGTCAGAATATATATTCAACATTTTAAATTAGAAAAACAAAAATGGGATAAAATAAATATTGAAGGAGTGTGTGAGGCAGGCTCACCTACTGCCACAGAAAAAGACACAAGACATTTAAATAATGAAATAATGGTGGCACCTAACTCAAACAAAAAGCTATGGAGTACCTTTAATTTAATCTATTGATCAATTCAACGCCATATCAACTCCAATCTCCAATTCAGCCACTCACAAGTGCACCACAATCATTACTATTTATCTACCAAATTTTTTTTTAAAAAAAAAAACGAGTTTAAAATATAAAATCACATTCCCTACCTCCACGTCATTCTATATGTCAGTGGTACGGTGATGAATACTATTCTCCCACAAATACGTACACCACTTCATCATCACATGTTCTAAAATATAACCAAATGATAAAAGTTCTATAAAATTATGGATTTGGCTAGTTATTACCAATGGATAAAAAAATTTATAAATAATTTTTTTTATTAAAATCTATAGCATTCAATGTTGTAATTATATCTTCATTAATTATAATTTTTATTAAAAAAACTTATTTATGAATAATTTATCCATGACTCTATGTACAATAATTAACAAAACCCTACAATTATATATATATATATATATAGTTAATGTTATTCTTAGCCATTTCCATAGATTTTTTCTTTAAAAAAATATATAATTAACGTCTTAGTATATAAAAGAAGATCTAGTTCAAAGAGGAATTACTCTCTCAAAAAATATTAATTGTGTCATTTGTTAAGAGAGGTCGAAATTGTTATCACATTTTTTTTAATATACTACATCAAGTTTGGTTTAGTATTTGGTGTTATGTTGGTTCGGTTTTCAATCGGCATTGCATAATAACCGTAGAGTTTAATATGAACACTTTCTTGACTTGGGTAAAGATTCAAAGAAAAAACGGGCAGCGTAACATTTATTATAGTTCACTGTCATTTGAGAGATTTGAATAGTAAAGAACGACATTATTTTTAACGAAAAAATTTGGAATGTCAATCTCGTTATGGATAAAATACAAATTCAGACATGATTAGAGCTAAAAGTAATGAATTCAAAATATGTTTTTGTTTTAATTTTATTTGTTTATTAACACATACAAATTATTAGACAGACGTATGTTGTGGTGTTAGTATATTATTGTTTGAACTTGATTTTCCTGCATTTCCTTACTTCTCAAGATTTCACACTAAATTATATTATATTATTTATTTCCGTGCATAACGTGTTAGTATATATATATATACTAACACGTTTTATATATATATATATATATATATATATATATATATATATATAACCCTTAGGTTTTGCTTTCAAGTTTCAACCAAAACCATTACAATAACACCATGTCAAATATACTCTCAAAATCCCAAGTCATACATAACTTTAAATACACACAATTATATTGTTTCTAACAATCCAAATCCCTCGTACCATAGCAAATCTCTCCATTTATATATATTTAATATAGTATTAATTATATTTTTATCAATTTTACTCTCAATTAGACTATTTACTAATTAATATTAATAATATATGTATTATTATTGAGTTAATAAGACAATGAGAAATAAAAGATATTATAGAGAGTTCGATTTTTTTTTCAAAAATAAGAATCATAATTACATTCATTAATATACATGTTTAATTCTTAAGTGAACACATAAATAAAAATAATAAGAGAATATATATTAAAAAAATCAAATTTTTAAAATTTCTTATCTTGATATAGGGATTCAAATCATGTGTCCCCAAATCACATCCTCAATTATGTCGTACCAATAGAATATCGCCACATCATTGAAAATATTTCCTTTAATTATAATCTTTAATTTCCTAATAATTTTTTTAATGACGTGGTAATATTCTATTGGTGGGACATAATTGGGAATATGATTTGGGGGACACATGATTTGAATCCCTTGATATAGACTTCTCATAACAAAATTTCTCAATTCATGTATAAACATTTTTGACATTTTCTGATAGAATTATTTGTTACAATTATTTGTCTAAGTCATGTAGCTCAGTTAGTGAACACATATAAATATACATATGTGAATATGTGAATTTCTATAAAAAAAAATTATTTGTTGATAGAAATAATTAATGTATACTGACTGATAAAGAATTAGATGCATCCTATCGGGTATCGCATTGTTAATGTAGACACTCATTTAAGGTGTTTTTTTTTTTTGATAAGAAAAAATTATATTTCAAGGAGCACAAGGGGTGCTCAAAACTCATACCATATCAAATTACAACCATAAACAACAAAAAGAAAAGAGACCAGAACACAACAAAAGAAAACATCAGAATTAGAGCCAGACTAACAAAACCCAACATGTAAAATAGGAAGACTAGGATTAAGACACCACCCTGCAAAGAAAAGCTTCAGTAAACTTGAACCCGAAAGCCATTTCCATGCTCTCGGCCTAGCAACTTCAAATAACTCAAGCTCGTCAAGAACACCATTATTAAAGATGATATTATTACGATGTAACCACAATGTCCACACAACCGCCACCCAAATTGTTGATAGAATCTTACCACTATTAAGACCCGGGAAAAAACCATTCCATTCCAATAACAAACCTTCCAACGACATTGGAAGAGACGTCGAAAAACCCAGCCAGCTAGCCATAGAGTACCACAGTCCATATGCAATATTACAATGTAGAAACATATGGGGCACGTCTTCCTCTAACCCACCACACAGACCACATGCCAAATCTTGTAAATTTACACCTCTACGCCTCAAATTACAACGCACAGCCTTAAGGAAAATTTGCCAAGAAAAAATAATGCACTTATGCGGACTTTTACATTTCCATAAGATTTTTAGAGCAGAAACCACATTACAATCTACCGGCACACTCGACAAAACTCCTTTGGTCACCAAAGCATACGCATTCTTAACTGAAAAAATTCCAAATGGATCCCCAACCCAAACCCATCTATCTTTTTCAAAAACAGAACATTGAATAGCTGCCAGCAACTCATATAAATGATTCACCAATTCCACCTCCCACTCAAATAAACGCCGTCTCCAAATAATACTCCATACCCAATTTTCATTCTCCATATATCCATAATTCTGCACAACTGAATTGCAATCCAACACCAAGGAAAACAGACGAGGAAATTCATCTTTCAACCTTAAACCACCTAACCATTTATCAGTCCAAAACAGCGTAGAACTACCATCCCCAATTCTTCTCTCTAAATTCTTCTCAAACCAGTGAACTTGTTTATGTAGGATATCCACCAAATCTTTCCACCAAAGAGAAGATTTTTGATCAACTGATTCAGAATGAATAAAAGCTCTTAAATCACCATATTTAGCAGCAAGAATCTTAACCCAAGGCATATTTGGAGAATGTAAAGCCCTCCACATCCATTTTCCCATCAACGCCCAATTAAAGAATTTTACATGTCTAACACCAAGCCCACCTTCTTTTCTCGACTTGCAAACAATGTCCCATTTAACCCAAGCTACCTTACTCGAATCCTTAACCCCATTCCACAAAAAAGAGCGTTGAATTCCAATAATTTCATTGATCACCGAGCTTGGTGCTTTAAAGAAAGAGATAAGATGGATAGGAATTGAATTTAAGACAGAATTCAGTAAGGTTACTCTTCCTCCAATAGAAACATACATGTTCTTCCAAGATGACAGACGTTTTTTAAGACACTCCACCACCCCATTCCAAGATGACCGACGCCTCGGATTAGCACCAACCAAGATTCCTAGATACTTAAACGGTAACAACCCGATCTTACAATTCAGAAAATCAAATGCTGAAAATAGAAACTCCTCACTAACATTTACCCCAAACACACTACTCTTAAGAAAATTGACCTTCATACTTGAGACAAGCTCAAAACTCCGCAGTATACCTTTTACCGCCCACAGATTTTGTTGAGATGCTTCACCAATAATAACAGTATCATTTGCAAATTGGAGTAGCGAAACACAAACATCAGAGTCACCAATCTGAACCCCTGAAAACAGGCCCTGCCTTATAGCATTCTTCATCAACCATGCCAATCCTTCTGCCACTAGAAGAAAGAGAAAAGGGGCAAGAGGATCCCCCTATTTAAGCCCACGCCCAATTGGAGTTTCCTTAGTAGGACTTCCATTAACCAGAACAGACAATTGACCTCCACATATACAAGCTTTCACCCACTCAATCCACTTCTTACTAAAACCGAATTGATTCAACATAAACAACAAAAACTCCCAATCTACCGAATCATATGCTTTCTCGTAATCAACTTTTAAAATGAAACAACTTTTCCTCTTCCTTTTCACATAATCCACGGTTTCATTTGCAATTAACACACTATCATGCATATTTCTTCCTTTTAAAAAAGCAGACTGATTCTCTGAAATGATTTTACCTAAGACACCTTTAAGACGATCAGCCATCAACTTAGAAATAATCTTATACAAGCAGCCAAGAAGGGAAATAGGTCGAAATTCATTCAAAGATTGAGGACAAGATACCTTAGGAATTAACGCAACAAAGTAGGAGAGAAGCCCCTTTGCCAGCTTAGCATTATGATAGAACTCTCTCACCATAGCTAGGACATCTTCCTTAATGACATTCCAAGAGGATTTTAGAAATCCGAAGTTGAAACCGTCGGGTCCCGGGCTCTTATTACCATCACATGAGAAAATCCCGGAACGAATCTCTTCTTCCTCAAAGCCACTGGTTAAGAGCATATTATCTTCATTTGAAACACGTACAATCTCAGAACAATATAACCATGGCCTATTCCAGCCTCTGCTCGAGAAATGCTCATCAAAGAATCTTAAGACTTCAGTTTTAATGTCTCCCACTTCCTCAACCCACCTTCTATCAATTTGTAACAAATGTATATGATTCCGCTTCTGTCTTCCCTTAATACATGCATGAAAGTACTTGGAATTTAAATCGCCTTCCCTTCCCCAACGAACCCGAGACTTTTGAGCCAGCAATGATTTCTTATTTCTCTTGGCAACCCATAACTCCCCCATTAGTTCACGTAAGGTTCCTTTTTCAATATCAGATAGCCCCTCCTCTTCATTCTTCACATCTAGATAATGAATTTTTTCACATAATAGATTGATATTAGTATCCACATTTCCAAATACCTCCCTGTTCCACGTCCTAAGAGCACATTTAACATTAAACAACTTCGATTTTACTCACTGAGCTGCCCACCCTTCAGAGACAGGTTTATTCCAAGCCTCACGAACCACCTCTTTGAAACCAGAATGAGACATCCAACAATTATTGAACCGGAATGGCTTAGCCCCCCAATTTTGGGTTCTATGTATTAACACCAGAGGACAGTGATCCGACACATCTCTCGGCAGAACTTGGATAAAGCCATCTCCCCAATACTCAGACCATTCCTCAGACACCAAACATCGGTCTAACCTGCTCATAACAGAGGCATCGCCTTTAACCCATGTAAACTTTCTCCCCACAAGCGGTAAATCTACAACCTGCATATCTGAAATAAAAGAATTAAACTCAGATATGACAACTGAATCCTGACTCCAGACACCCCCCTTACGCTCCTCCAAACGCCTAATAGAGTTAAAACCTCCAACTACACACCAACCACAACCCCCAAAACCCATTTTCGACATAACTAGATCACCCCATAACTTTCGTTTATCTGTTAGACGACAAGAAGAATAAACATTCACAATAACCAATTTTTTTCCATTAGAACCCCATTCTAAACAAGTACCCAGGAAACCGTTACCAGAGAAATTAAAGAGCAGCTTCCCTTTTGAAGAATTCCAGATTGAAAGAATTCCCCCACTACGACCTTGTGCCGGAATAGCCAACCACTCACAATCAGAGTCACCCCATAGAGCCTGACACAACCGAGATTCATAAACTTCCACCTTAGTCTCTTGTAAGGCCAAGAAATCAATCTGTTGGGAGCAAACCAAATCCACAATTTTCCTTCTTTTCACTGCACCTCCCAAGCCTCTAATATTGAAAGAAGATACTCTCATTGGTAACCCAAACTCACCCCATTTTCCGATGCCACTCTGCGATCTCGATCCTCCATCTCAGTTAACTGTCTAACGACCTCCTCTTCATTATCCCGCACCACCACCCCAATCTGTTTCCCAATTGCTAATAGACGTCTAGCCATAGCCTCTGACGAAGATACAGGAGCGTTAGTAACAGAATTCCCACATCTACCTCTCGCTGAACCCCCACCTTGACCATTACCAGGGTTGGCAGAAGCACCAAGAAAAGAAGATCCGACACCGACGCGCTGCTTCGGAGAGAGAGAGCCTTCGCGCAAGAAATCCCAAGCATTCTTGACAATCCCCTTTCCTTTATCACGATTTTCATTTTTACTGTGATTTTGAAGAATGGAATTTGACGTCTCAGAAAGCAGTTTCCTCGCCCTAGCCTTCTGTAAATAAGTGCGTACATTAAGTCTTCCCACATCCAATTTAGCTTTAGATCTATAGGACTTAGACGGCCCAACAAAGTTAGACAAAACAGGAGCCTCCTTATCTTTATTAAAATTATTCTCCACACCACCCTTTTTATTCCCCACCGACCCACCACTTAGCAATTTTTGACTGGGTCCCACGTCTCCTATAGACTCCAAATTAACTCTCGCAATATTTTTGTCCAAACCACCCAAAAACTCCTTATCATTAACCTCCATATTATAATGAATAACTCCCTCAACACCTTCCTTAAAAATCGAGACATCTTTAATTCTTGTGTCTCCAAATTCAAACTCTACCATATGCATCTTTTCCACTTCCACCTCCAACCCACCTGCCTTTGCATTAACTTCACCTGACACGATAGCTTGCGTGACATCATTGCCTATCTCACGTAGCTCTTCCACCACCTGACTATCTAACTTCCCATCTCCACCTCCTTCAACTCCGGCAAAGTTATCGCCCATAAACTCCTGGCCACTTTTCGATCCCTCTTCGTCATCGTCCGAGGAAACGTCAATGTCTTCCAACTCAACAGAATTACAATCCGATACATTTTCCGACTTCTCCTCTGTTAATCTTTCCGGCTTAAAAATATCGACAAACTCACCACCATGCTCCTCCACCATCCGGATTGAGTACATATTATCGTCAATCTTTACTCGTAGATCTTGATTAATCAAGTCCCTTATTTGCGTTGCCAACTGCACCCTAGCCATATCCAAGCGGGCTTTATTTTTTGTATCACTATCAATACACAGATACTCACCCAAGGGAAAGATCAATTTTTAGAAAAAATTCCTCACACCATGCATGTAATGGAACTCCATAACAGCGTACCCATGTTGTTCTTTCCATCATAACATGTCTTGGATGCTATGGATGAAGATCATAGAACCACGAATCCCACCATTCCAGATTCATAGCAACCGCTTCTTCCAAACTTGCACCCGCGTCAGATTCCAAAAGCACCATGTTTCCTCCCATAGTTATAGCTTTGATATCTAGAAAACCTTCTTGAAGTAAAGCACTTCTAAGCAGGGAAAGATTATTCCGGTTATGTAGACGACCTACAAGATTCTGACAACATTCATCTATTGCACCCTCTGGCGACAAGTAATCCATATGGCATGGACCCTTCTTGGCCACCCATTTGTTCCTCTCTCTTGGTTTATTTTCATGATAACTTCCTCTTACATCTCCCTTCGTACCACCAACCCCTCGCACCTTATCCGCATAAGACGAAGCTCTATGGCTAGCATAATGAGGAACATGAGAATAAGGCTTCGTAGCCTCCATATTTCCTCTCTCATGCCTTGCTAAGTTAATATCAAGTTGTATATTCCCTATTTCTATTCCCCTCAATCTTCTCTCCAACGTCATAACATCCTCAACATCTGTAAACCTGACGAAACCGAATCTACGCCCAGCTCTATCCCTCTTATTAGGGAGGAACACGTCTACTACTTTTCCAAAACGTTGAAATATTTTCCACAGCCTTGCCACCCCAAGGTCCTCCGGGAAGCCAGAAACAAAGAAAGACTCTGACTTACCAAGCACATTCGCAAGATGACCCTTAAACTGCCACCTCCTTTCAACACCATTCCCCCTTAAACCTCCCCCTCCTCTCAGTCGTTCTCTCTCTAACATTCTCAGTCGTGGCTTCACTCATTTAAGGTGTTAGTATAAGACCAAAACATATATATATATTTATTTATTTTCTATACTTGATATTTATTTAAGTTTTAGTCTGTTGACTTTAAAAATTGTGGTAAAATTGTGGTTTTAGTCTCTGCACTTTCACGTCATTAAGATTTTAGTCCCTGACATTAGTTCTGTCACTAACACCGTTATAACTAGCATACGTGGCACACACTGTTAGTTTGTTACTCCACGATTTTGTATAATTTTTTAATACTTCTAAAATACTCTCTTTTAATATAATTTTTAGCTTATAAAAAAAAGGACAAATAAATTAACATGAGCAATTTTTTCACTTTACAAAAATAGATAAAAAAAAAATGTAAGGAGTATGAATTTCTTTTTCTCGTAGGATCATAAAATTTTCATGGAAAGATGACAATGTAGGACGTATATTATATCTAAAGTAAAGAGTGAAGTGTCACTAGCTATAAGATAATTAAATTTTACAACATTTAAAAAATAATATTAAATTATTAAAAGTAAATTTCTAAAAGTAAATTATATTGTAAGGTGTGTATATATAAGTGTCTATAATATTTACATGGAAATGGTGCAACCTTTTCATTCTCAGTATTAATCTCATGGATTAATTATGTCTTACATAATAAAAAAAATAAGTTAGATTTAGTATTATAGTATTTTTTTAAGAATAACTAATCTCAAATAATGAATAAGTCCGGTCATCTCAATTGATTAACGTACAAAGACATGCGTGAATGAGTACGGGGTTCGATCTCCGGTTATATTATTTTCCTACGAAAAATAAATAATGGATAAAATTTTGTGGAATGAGGCTTTTATACTACTTTCCTACGAAAAATAAATAATGGATAAAATCTTAATCACTAATTTGTTTTAAGGCGGCAACCATAAATTATTCCATTCATCTTCAACATGTAAGTTATGTTTGGGAACGAGGCTTTGAGTTTTTTTAAGGGATTTTGGTTTTAAAAATATTGTGTCATATTGTTTGGTAATTACAAAAATAAAATTTTTGACTATAGGATTATGATTTTTGTAATTAACGTTTGTAAAACTCTTTTAAGAAGCTTTTAACTTTAAAGGACGAGCTTTTAATATGTCACTTTCAAAATTGCTTTATTTATTTTTAAACTCATCACTATTTGATATTACTATTATATTAATATAATATTATTTATCTTTTTTTATCATTTAACATATTTCAGCTTATTACACAGCCTATTTTATCAAAAAATTCTAACCAATAAACTAACCTCATAGACATAATCTCACAGCTTACCGTCAGCTTCATAACCAGAAGCCAAAAATTGAGATTTCAACCCATTTTCCAAACATACCCGAATTATACTGAAAAAAATTAAAGGAATAATACTTGTTTGTTGTTATACAACTGATCTATTTTCAATTGCAACAGTAGGTAGCTTTCAAGTTTTCAAATCTTTTAGTAATTATTTATTTTGAAAAAAAAATAAATCTCTCTCTCTTTTTTTGTCAACCAAATCTCTTTAGATACGTATTGTTTTTTTTTGGTAAAGTAGATAGTACAGTTTGACATATCGCGTTTTGTACCATTTCCTACAACATTGCTATTTACTTTTTAGAGCGCCAGTTTGGCAGTTTCTTTTTGGTTTAATTCAGTTTTGGTTCTTTAATTTTTTTTTTCTGATTTGTCAATTTTAATTAGAGAATTTTAATCGCTTAATTTTTTAATTATGATTTTTTAGGCTTTTAATTTTTAATTGTGTGATATCATTCTCTCAACTTTATTTGTTGTGCAATTTTTATTCTCTTAATCTTTTTAAATTGTGTAATTTTGCTCAATTAATCCATAATTCGTTAAGGAGCCAACAGTTAACACAATCAAATCAATAAAATAATGTTTGTAAGAACACAAAACTCATACAATTAAAAAAGTTTGAAATCAAAACCACACGTACGAAAACTCATTATATAGGTTTGATTGCATTGACCATTAATGAGAGATGATCAAAAGAATTAAAATTATACAATTAAAAAAGTTTCATAACAAATGAAATTCAAATTTAGGGGACCAAAATTGTATAATTAAAAAAGTTAAAAGACTTAAATTTCACAATTAAGAATAAATGAACTGATATCACACAATTAAAAAAATTAAAAACTAAAATGCAATTAAGCCTTTTGTTTTGCCATATGCTCCCTCCAGAATGAAATAGATTGAAGTGTAAGAAAAAATAATAATTTATATATATTAAAAAATTTGTTAATCAAATTTATTTTTTTATCTCGTGTAAAAAGTTAATTTCTTTCATTAAACTAATTTTTATAATATTTATTATTCATTTAATTTAGAAATTCAATTATTAGTTAAATAATGAATAATTTATGAACAATAACATTAAATAAGGTAAAAATAATTAAAAATAACTTATATTTTAGTCTAACAATTTAATATTTTTATTAGAAATAATTTTGAATCTCAATATAAATTAATTAAAACAATAACTTTTAACGTAAAATAATAATAAATTCTTATTTTTTAAAAAATAATTTTACTTATAATAAAAGTATAATAAAATTACCGTCAATAGCTTCTACCAGTCAATTTTTTATTTTTATGTATAGCTCCTACCGTATGTCCCTACCCTTTAAATAGACAAAGGAAAAATAAGATGAGAGGAAATTAAACATAAGAAAAATCAAGTGAAGGTTTGTATGTTTTTTCCCTTTTTTATTTTTTTGGTTACATGTATGTTTTTCTGTTTATTAGAAGTTAATTACTATTTCTGATCCTTTTTATAAAAAACATTTGACATCTTTTATACATACTAATAAAACATAATAAATGATGTTTTTTTTAATGAATGACATAGGAAAATTACTAAAATATCCATGTAGTTAATGAACCCACTCGTATGGAAAATTATGAGCGCTCATAATAAATTGAGGATAACAAAGTATTTTTACTTCTTTTAGCAATTAATACGCCTAGAAAACTCACAAAGTCTCTTATAAAAAAGATAAAAAAAAAAATTCTCCTTTTCTTTCTTATAAAAAAGACCGAAGGAAAATCAAAAAAATTATATTGATATCTAATTTTTTAATTTTTTTTTCACCCAATCAATAAATATTTTGTCACGCTCCACTAGAACAACTATGCACCCGAAATAAGTTGTCCAATTGAATGACTTGGCATTAGAGCTGGGTATATGAGCCGCCCTGCCCCGCACACTCTACCACTAGGTCTGCAGGTAAATAGGCAAATGCGTCAAAGCCTGCGGTTTATATGGGCCTCTCACAATTGGGCCCTCCTTTGCGGACATCCGTTTAAGTATCTTTTCTTTTTTTTTTTCACTATTTTTTATTGGTTTTACATATAATCTTTTCCTTTAAAACAAAATATGATTTGAATTGAGTTTTGGATATTCAGGTCATTTGTTCTTGAGTCTTCCTTGATTTTTTTTTCAATTAAGTTTTGGACATTTGGGCTATTTTTACCAAAAAATATCATAAATGGGTATTTTAAATGGACTTTATTTTAAAAAGTCCAAGATTGCAAAGTTATGGGTTAAACGGGCCAATCCGTGGCCCAGTCTACATGCCATATATCAAAATTCACTACAAGAAAATTTATGATTAGCCATCAAATTTAGCTATAAATATTTTCAGTAATTAATTTACAGATAAATTGCTACTAAATAAAATTTCTTAGCTACCTTAGTAGTTACTGATTGGCTATTAAATTAGCTACGAAATATAACTACAAACTATTTTTATAGCTAATTTATATTTAAATAGTTACTGATTAGCTACTGAATATAATTTTGTAGTTAATTTTAATAGCTAATGATTTGCTATTAAATTAGTTAGAGTGTAGCTACAAATGTTTTCGGCAGCTAATTTGTATCTAAATAGCTACTGAATAGTTATGGAATGTAGCTACAAATTGTTCTTAGCTGATTTTTATTTAAATAGTTACTAATTAAGACACGTTTTTAAAATCAAGACACCAAAAAGATACTCTCATTAAATTTCAAAATTAAAAGCTTAACCAAAGAGCTCAAGTGGCATAAGGAGGAGTTCTTTGAGCTCAAAGAGAGGAGTTTGATTCCCGGTAAAATAGTTTTAGGAATAATATAGTGTGTGGGTATGTGTTTGGCTCATAAAAATTTTTTTTAATGTGAATAAGTTTTAATATATAAATTTTAGAAACACATTTTTTAATCCTTAAGTCTTTAATTCATTCCTACTCTCTAAATTATATATAAAGGATTCATTTATAGTATCTCAATTATGTTAAAGGTTAAGGGCTAAAAATATACTCTCCTTAAAGTTAAGGACTAAAAAAAGTAAGTTTTTAACGTTTAGAGAAAAAAATATATTTTCACTTAAAAAAGTTTAAGGACTACAAAAATATGTTTTTAAAGTTTAAAACTAAAACACCAAAAACTTCATTAACCCTAAATTCATATATATGTTATAATAATAATGACGGAAATTTCGTTCTTCCCTTTAATGCGGTTTCCATTAACGTTGTGAAGCACAACTGCGCAATTCTTCAAAAACTTTCCTTTTTGTTGCTGTGCATATTTGGGCCATGTCAAGAAATAATTTTCCAAAATCTAGAAAAAAAATAGAGGATGGTGGAAATCAATTGACGAGAAAATATACGATTTTAAAAATGAAATCCCAGGACATAAATTTGCAGGATTGACTACGTTTGAAACTCTATAATTTGAATTTATTTGAAAACTTCTGAAAGTATTATATAAGTAGCAAATGAACAACACACTAAAAATGCAAAAGTAAAACGAAATTCAGCTTATTATTATTATTATCAATCTTTTTTCCAAATGGCTAAACACTTCTCAAACTATTCCTTTCTCTTTGCCATCGCTGTTATTGTGTCAGGTAACTCTCTATGTCAGTTTGTAAGTTTCAGTTTTGGAGATAACCCTAGTTGAGAGAACTAGTGTATGTTATGCCCAAAAAATATTAGTGTGTGTTTCAATTATCTTGTTTTTAAAAAAAATTACTTGTTTCTATAAACTTTGTGAGATTTATAATTTTTTAAAATTAAATAATTATTTTCTGAGAAATATAATATTTTTCAAACATGCACTTATTAATCTCTTACGCTATAAATGTCCGAGAATCGCTAACGGTACACCAAAAATCAAATCCTAATTTGCGATGCTATTCAATCAAATTCAAAACTATGAATAATTCTAACTTGTTTTAAATTTTCTTTTTTTTGGAAATAGTGGTATTGAGAGTGGAAGGAGCAGGTCCATGCCAAGAAGCAATGGGAGGATGTGATCGAATGGGGGATTGTGACAGAAGATGCAAAGCCAAACATAGTGGTGGGTCTGGGTCATGTAACCTGGGCCTGTGCACCTGCATTTACGCTTGTCCATCTACCCCAAGCCCACCACCACCCAAGTACTGCTATCTCGGGCTTGGGCTTTGCGGTGCTAACTGCAACAATGATTGTTGCAATGCAAAATGTTCAAGCAGTTACAATCACAGTGTGGGCTTTTGTGACCACTCTGCTGGTATCAACATGTGTAGATGTCAATATATATGTTCTAGTAGATGAGACCCTAACTATTCAATTTAATTTTATAAAATAAAATAAGGGAAATAATATCTAAGGTTCTTAGGCCATATTTTAAGAGCTCAATATAATAAAAAGGTTGCTGAAAAATGCAAATTTTTTTAGATGTTCGAGAAACCAAATAATGTGTACTTATGATTATTTTTCTAATTCTAGTAAGTGTCATAAGAACACTGTTTATCAAAACTCATATGCATGTGTATTTAGGCTTGTCCATCTAACCCAAGCCCACCACCACCCAACGACTACTAATCCGTGCTTGGGCTTTGTGGTGCTAAGAGCTAACTGCCATAAGATGGAAGAGATTAGTATTATTCTTATTGGGACTGACATCATCCTTTTTAGTATATAAATTTATGATTCTTATATATAAAAAAATAGTGGGATTTCTAAAATTGGGTGGTATCAATCCCTCTCACCCTGTCACAATGATTGATTGTTGCAATGCAAAATGTGCCAACACTTACAATCACAGTGTGGGCTTTTGTGTCCCTAGTAGATGAGACCTTAACTATTCAATTTAATTTTATAAAATAAAATAAGACAAATGATATCTAATGTTATTTGGGCATTTTTTTTCAGTTGCTAATAATAATAGAGTGCTAATTCATCTATCATTACTATTGAATTTAATTAAGATTTTGTTTTTGCAATAATTCACAATTTTTCTACAATACCTTATTTTCATTGAAAATATTAGTTTTATTGTTTTACTTTTTCCAAAATTCTTATATGTCTAATTAAATTATTTTTTTCATATTAGCTTTTTAAAATTTCAATTTTTAAAAAATATTTACTTTTAAATTTTTTTTCACTTTGATTTTTTTTTTAAACTTCAATTTTACTTACTCATATTCTTTAGTTATGTTTTTATTTCAAAAAAAGATTTTTTATTTAAATTAGGCTTAATTGCACTTTTGGTCCTTCAACTTTCTTGATTGTGTAATTTTAATCTCTCTACTTTTAATTGTGCGATTTTAGTCTCCTAACTTTGTAAATCGTGCAATTTTGGTCCCCTAACTTGAATTGCGCAATTTTGGTTCTAAAACATTTCAATTGCATGATTTTGATTTTTTTACTATCTCTCGCTCGTCAAAAAGCTAATGGTCAACGGGGTTAAACCCATATAATAAGTTTTCATTTGTGCGATTTTGGTTTGAAATTTTTTAATTGCACGATTTTGGTACTCTTACACACTTTATTTATGGGTTTGATTGCGTTAATCGTTAGCTTTTTAACGAAATATAGGTTAATTGAGAAAAATCACACAATTTGATAAACTTGAGAGGACTAAAATCACACAATAGACAAAGTTGGAGGACTAAAGTTATACAATTAAAAGTTGGAGGACCAAAAGTTGAAAGACTAAAACGCCCAACTGAAAGTTAGAGGACCAATATGGCACAATTGATAAAATTAAAGGACCAAAATTGTAATTAAGCCTTTAAATTATTATGCATTTTATAATTCTAATTTTTAAAATATGTTTAACTTTTTAAAAAAATAATTTTTTCCCAAAAATAAGTAAAAACACCAACAAGGGTATTTTTGGTGGATACAGGATAGCTAGTAGTTTTGAATAAACAAAATATACAAAAAAAAAAAAGACCGGCCCATTGAATAAAACGTATACATGGTTAAAATAATCCGTGAATCAATATAAATTGCGTTTGAATTTGCTCTATTGTTGAGAACCAAAATAATTGTACAAAACAAACAGGAAGGAAATTTTCACATTCTCAATCATATTGTCCCCAATGAAAGGCCACGATCAAAACAACTTTATAAGTTAATTAAAATCGAACAAAATCCATATTTAACAAATTAAACACATTAGAATCAAACAGAATATCGTTAACAAAATAAGGAAACCGTAATTATTTTGTTTCATATATATTACCTCATAGTTTCTGTTTGTTAGAGAACACTATGGCTTTTGCAAAAATCATAGTTGTGGTGTTGCTAACCTTCTTCACCGTAACAACATTGACAAGTGCTAAGGTAAAGGCTCCAACATATCGTTAATAATGATTTTTTTTTTTTCATAGAAAAAATACAATAACCTAGAATTAAACCCCAAATACTCTAATTTTTTCTTTTAGTTATTTACGACCACCTCTAGGTTCACGTTGAATATATTCGAATCTGTATATACTTAGTGCAAACCTCAGTAAGGAAGGATGTTATAATTAACTTTATTTTTTTTTTATAAACGGAATAACAATTTTCTTTTTATAATAAGCAGAATGACAATGAATTTGATCGAAGAGAGCAAGAAAGTGCACGAACATTGGGCTTAGAGACCAGCCAAGCTAATAATTTTCCGGTGGTAGATGGGATTAGCACCATCCTTATTAGAAGTGGCACCACCCCTATTAGGAGTGGCACCATCCTTTTTATAGTAAGAATCATAAATTTATATACTAAAAATAGTAAGAATCATAAATTTATATACTAAAAAAGATGGTGTCACTCCGGATAAAGATGGTGCTAATCTCATCCTCCTTTTCCGGTGAAAGTATTGGTTTTGATATCCATCGCCTTGTTATTGATATTTTGTGGAATGTACGGTATTATTGTATTAATGATTTTAGGTTTATTATTTTTGGGTGTATCACGATGATGTTCACCCAAAAAAAATTATAGTCCGTCCCAATTTTTCAGATTTTTTTTCTTATTATCTTGTAATGATTTGTTCCTTTAGTTAATGGAAACCAAATATTTAGTCCAAATTTATTTGTTTTAATCCAATAATTAGTTCTCCCAAAATTTAATTAAGTCTCCCTTTCACCCTAAAAGAAATTTGCATTCACCAATAAGATTATACATTCATTGTAAAAGAAAACCAACTTGCAAGTTGCAATTACAACTCCACAAACATTTAAAAACGTTGCACAACCACTCATATCATACCAGACAGGTGGGTATACATATATCAGACCAACCTAAGCAAATTTTCAATCTCTTCTAAGAACCCTCAAGAAATGGTTCTCCTGCACACCTTCTTACTAGAATCGAGTGCCACTTAGCATCATGTCTGTTTTATAGCTAATGAACCATAGTGTAAATTAAACCGAGAAGCTATGGTGTTCTGTTCTGCTCACTTCTCAGTATTCATGATTTTTGAGTCATACATCATAATTAAAAGCATAAGAGACATCCCAGATACAGAGAAATGATGATGATGATAGCAAAATTATACAAAAGATCATGCAGGTTCAGATTATGTTACCTAGGAGGCTAGGAAGCCAAAACTGGAACCCTTTTGTGCCCTACAAAATGCTGTCGAAGCATGTTATAGCTATTTCTATAGTGCTCGAGCGAGAAGCATAGCTGCCGGATCGCCTCGCGTTTCTCTTCAGCTCCTTCTAAGATCTCTGTCTTTTGCCTCTCAACCTCTTCTTCAAGTTGCTTAGCTTTTGATTTTAGGTCTTCCACTTGTCTATTTGCCTCTTCCATTCCTGCAATCAATTTTACATGTTCCATGTGCAGCTGGTTCAAATGGATGTTCAGATGTTCAATCTTACCATCTCTGGATTTCACACCTTCGTTGAGTGAAGCAACTTCCAGATTGAGATTATCTCTCTCTAGTTTTAAAGTATCAACGCTAATATTAAGAACTTTTATATTGTTCTCTCTGACTTCAATGTCTGCCTTTAACAGCTCAATTTCACCCTTGAGTGCCTCTTCCGTCTCCATTTTTTCGGACAGTATGGTTCTGATCTCCTCTTCAAAAGCACGGCCGCGACATTCCCATTCTCTAATATGCTCTTCTAAATGAGTCCGCTCCTCTAACAACTTTGACATTTCAGACTTCAATTGAACTTTCTCTGGGAAGATTTTCTGCTCTGCATCAGATACAGCAGTTTTCAAATCCCTGATCTCTTGGTCACGGTCTGATAGACTAGTCTTTAATCTGGCAAGTCTTTCTTGGAGTTTTGTGCTCTCTCTTTTCTCACTGTTGAATTTGGTTTGCCAACCAGCAATTTCTTTCTGAGCCGAGTCAAGCTGATCCTGCAGCTGTTGAATTTTCTCAGAAGATTTATTGGCCTCATATTTCAGTGAAGCAATTTCTGACTCTGAAACCTTGAGATTTTCTTTGGTGATTCTTAGTTCCTTCTCAAGTGACTCAATCTCACCACTTCGGTCAAACAATTCTTTATCCACTCCGTCAATGCTTCCTAGAACCTCTACCGCCTTGTCTTCCAGAGCTTCCCCTCCTGTCTTGGTGTATTCTTTAGTTGATGACATTTCAAAACCAGGCTCCGAATTTTCTGCATCCAAGGATCTGTATTTATTAAGCTCAATCTTCAGTTTATTGATTTCTTCTTCTGAATGTCTTAATTTCTCATTCACAATCATCAGCTCTTGTTCATATATATTAATTTTGGTGTAAACATCTTCAGCATTCTCATTTCTTGCACCCCTAGATGAAACCTCCAAATGTTCTTCTTCCTGCATCCATAGCTTTTCTTTTACCTCACGGAGCTCAGTTTCCAACTCGATAATTCTTCTGTTCAATCCTGCATCGCCTAAGAAAGCTGAATAATTGTTAACCGATGAATTATCAGATTCATCGTCAGAATCTGTCAAAGTAGAAGAATCATCTCCATCTTTCTGGTGTACATCAGAACCATTTCCACCAGAACCAAGAAAGAAATCAAACCCGGCAGCTCGGTCTCGGTTTCCAGATTTACGGCGGCCACCCTTCACTGAAGATGGTTCAGAGCCAGCATCTGAAATACCTGAACCTTGGGAGTGGAGATCAGATTGTATATTCCTCCGCAACTCTCCTGTCACATTATCATAACGTTCAGCTAGAGCTCTGTAACGTCGGTAGAACTCTTCAACCAGAGCAACCAACTCTGGCCTCTTCTGATAATACATCTCAGCTTTTTTGGCAAATGATTCTGCATCCTCTTCTATCAGCTTCAACATCCGCTTTACATCCCGGTCCATTTCTGAGGATAAAAAACATTTTCTCATTTTCTTTTATGATCTTGTGATGAAAAATGATTAGGATGTATAATTACAGTGAGATTCAAACTTTTAAGGAGCAACAGCAGAGAAGGAAATTGTCATCCAGTATGCCATTGGAAAGGAGGAGAAAAATGCTAGTTTCACAAAGACAAATTAATTTTCTTTTTTGAACTTGCCCTAAAGAATAAAGACCATGCCCTTGAGGGTTTAAAATCACAACCTATAAAGGATGTTCAATTTTTGCAAGAATCATAGAAGATTTTATGTATGCTGATTTTAATGCATTTTGATTGTGTATGCTAAAAAGGAAGCCATTGCAGCAAAAACAAAGCTACCCTAATTTTCATTTATGGATTACAAGTATCAGAGTATATGATATTAAGGGGGTATTTATGTTAGTAATGTAAAATCTTGAACATTGTCTGGGAATGTGAAACATAGCCTCACCCGATAAATGGTTGAGATTTGACATAATTAAGAGACTCTCCTACTGTTTCATTAAGCATGACTAGGGCAGGAAGGCAAAATATTTGCTTTAATTTTCTACAATTTGATATTGAAGACGAATGAAGTAAAAATGACAAATGAAGTAATAAACATGCATAAGGTCATAAGATCACTGAATTGCAGTTGCCTACCTTCAAGATTTTCTGAAAGCCACTTAGAATTCTTGGGACTGATGTGACTATCCCACCACCAGGAATGTGACTTCCTCGATTCCAACCTCCTCATTTGTTTGCTAGAATTAACCTGAAATAAGAAATGAACCCAGGATTGTTATGTTTGAACTTTGAAGTGTGAACGAACTCAAGATTTTTCTGAATTATGCATATTCATTTATAGCCCATAAATCAAGCAATAAAGCTCCATTACACTTACCCCAGAAGCTGCCATTTGCCACAGAAAATGCTAGTAGCTAGCTGTTGAAACTCCGGTGCAATTAATAATAATTACCCCCACAAAAGGAAAGGGAAAATAGAAAATCTGCATTTAAGAGTTAAATAATTAGTAAGCGTGACGCATGAAGATGAAGACTTTAAAAGATGATTTTAAAAATAAATTAAGATGACAACGAAATGCTTATATCATGATGGTACAAGGATATGAATGCTACATTTTTCCCCGCATCATCACCGGTATGGGCCCTACCTACGTGGGCCTAGCCCGGCCCAAAGCGAAAAGACCGAGGCGAACAGTGAAATCTCACCGTCTAAGGAAGAAACCAGAAGCGCGCGCACGAATCTAAAAATTAAAATTAAAATAATTGAAGGAGTAAATAAATAGAGCCACGCCCACGTTGACCATTTTTATTTTAATACTCCTATTTATTTATATTTATCTCCGTTCCTAAATATCATGGACAACTGGCTGTGATCGGGTACAGCTATATCCACGCGTCGTGCTGTGCAGTCACCTCACGCAAACGTGGTGGTTGCACTGCTCCAGGCCTAAAAAATAAAAATATCTCTCTCTTTCTCTAAAATAATAATTAATTTAAAAAACAAAAAGTGTTGATGAAGAAAATAATTATTTATTTATAATTATGGTAGAATTAAGTAATTTGATTAATATGCCGAATAGAACAAAACTGGAATCCGATGAAACTGAGAGAGAGAGAGAGAAAAGATAACGAAGTTGTGGTTGCAGCGGAAGCAGACAAATATGAGAATCCTGTTTGCTGTTTGCACCTCTACTTTCGTAATACGAATTATCGCAAACGAATCCAAATGAATACAGACAAATTGAAAATTGCAGAAAATAATAATAATAATCATAATAAATGAATGAACGAACAGAAATTGAGAATAGAAATTAGAGGAAACGAAGAGGAGTGAAATGAAATTGAACGCAGAAGTGAGAAATGAGTGAATGGAGAAGATCAGAGAAGAACTTACTTGTGAAGTGTGGAAGGAGTAGAGAGGAAAAGCAATGGATCTGAGAAAAAGAGAGAGAAGAGAGAATCAAATGAGGTTTTTTGAGTGTGGAATTTCAACGAAGAGTTAATAATAAGAAAGGAAGGGTTGGTAGTGGGGACTGAAAGGGAAAAAAAGAAAAAAAAAAAAAAGAAGTGCCGGGAAACGAAAATGGTCTCCTATTTAATGTCCACTAAGCTTCCACTCTTCCCTCACATGTCCTCTTTCTTTCCAGAATTCCGGTTTCTTCCTTTTTTATTTATTTTTTAACGCGTATTTAGTTTTTTTTTGGTTACATAACGCATATTTAGTTTAAATTTTAGTAAAACAATAAATTAAAATAACATATAAATTAAAATTTAATGAATAGTTAAAAAATATTTAAATTATTTAATAAAAATAAATATTTTAACTTTAATTAAAATTATTTTTAACTAAATTAAAATAGGTCTTTACACATGATATTGTTTTTTATTACGCTTATTTCTCTTTTTGACCAAAATTATTTTTCACCATAAATAATTTTTGGGTCTTATTACTAAATAACATCCATAGAAATATTTGTTAAGATATAATAAATATATTATTTAATATTTTAATTATTATAAAAAATATAGTATATCTTAAATGATTTTTAACTTTTAAAATCATAAATATAAAATTAAATGTATATTTTGTTCTTATTTAGTCATTTTAAATATTCTTTTCATTTTAAAACTACAGTTTAAAATAAGGGTTATTTCATGTTGTTTCACAAAAATTAAGAAATGAAATTAATACTTATATATTCTTATTAATAATGAAAACATTAATTATCTCATGTTGTTTTTAGTTGAACATTAATTATATAAGAGTAAAATAGAGAAAAAATTTAATAATATATTTAAAATATAAAGCGACAATTATTTTTAAAAAAAATTATTTCTCTAAAACAACGTTCATATTATAAAACAGATTAAATAATTCACATTAAATTCCATAATAAAAATACAGGAGAATTATAAAAGTAATTGCACTACACATTGTCTATAAAACAGAGAATCCCTATTTAAGCTTGTTTAGTTTAGTCTCAAGGAACAATTCCCAATAATTTCTTCTTTTTTTTATTCTTAATAAGTGTTCTAAAAATAAATCTTTGCAATTTTCATAGTTTTATGGAAACCAAAAAAATCATCCCAAAATAAAGTTAAACTAATTTTTAGATTTTTCATACAAATATAAATTCAAAATTTCATTTAAAGAAATTCGATGTGTACTATTTTTTTTTTAATTCATTCATTTTAACATTCTAAATTTTAGCGTGATTTGTTATTAACTAAATTTTAAAGTATAATAATTTATTTACATGAAAACTTATGTTCTTGTTAACATTTTTGAAAAAAAAAACTCTTTTTACCAAAAAAAGAAAATTCTAAATTCAACGAAATTTATACTTATTAAATAATGTGTATTTAAATTGTTTCATTCATGTTAGTAAGTATTTATGTAGAAAAAAAAAATTGTTTCATTAGTTAGTGAATATATAAAAACATGTGTTTGTGGATATTTATTTAAACTATAGTTAATGTACTTTTTAAAAAAAAAAAATTGCAATTAAATTTT
This sequence comes from Cyamopsis tetragonoloba, assembly GCA_037177725.1. Lineage (NCBI taxonomy): Eukaryota > Viridiplantae > Streptophyta > Magnoliopsida > Fabales > Fabaceae > Cyamopsis > Cyamopsis tetragonoloba. The sequence goes on from CM074119.1 coordinate 69,929,266, forward strand.
ATTTAATAAATCTAACATAAATACTAAAACTCAAACAAACTATATCATAAGCGCGAAAGAATTTCTTAATTAAATATTAAATTTACTTAACCGTATGAATCCGGTATAGCACCCAGAAAAAAACGTATAAATCCCGTGTATTGACTGCTAACAATAAAGAAATAATAAATAAAAAAATCTATGACTTGAATATATATATATATATATATATATATATATATATATATATATATATATTATTCACTTTTCATGATTATACTTATATCCCAATCACTATTAGAGTATTAGTTATTAATTATTTTATTGTTGTTCACATCTAGCCGCGTTGAAGTTCAAAATAATTTAAGAAACGAGAATATTGGCAAATGTCATATTGCCGTCCATTTCGGTATTTTCGTTGCATTTTTTATTATTAATTAATTAATTAATGTTTGAGGGGCAAAATAGATATTTTAATCACTTATTTTTCCAACTACACATGCTATACGGTATTACGTCTTTTTCTTTCTTCTTGATCAAATAAAAACCGTATATGATTAAGATTTTCAAAATTATTGTTACGCTTAAGCTACATCAAAGTGTTGGATAAAATTATTATTTAGGAAAATGTTTTTTCTTACGACTATTTGCCTTACGCCCATATTAAAATAATAATATCTCTATTTTTATTCAAGAAAATATTTTTTATATCTATTTTTCTTACACATATCTTACCTCCTTATTAAAATAATAATATTTAAATTAAAATAAAATAAAAAAAGAAAATGAAATTAGGTAAGAAAGTCATATAATCATTAAAATATTAAGAATGTAAAAAAAATACAAGAAAAAAAGGGTGTCAGAAAAATTGAAATTCTTTTATTCAAAAAAAGAAAAATATAAATTCATGTAAATAATTAAAATATTAAAAGTATAATAAAGGTGTAAAAAAAAATTGTCAAAAAATCATTACTCTGTCATTTAACCCTCTCAAAAATCATCCTTCTAATAGAGAATCAATATAAATCATCATTTAAACCTTTGATCTTAGTTTTAGGAGTATATAAAATTAAAAGTAATTAAAATTCATGGTGTCATTGGATTGGATTGTATATTGTATATTGAGTCATCTAACTAGTTTAAAATATTAAAATTTGATAATTGAACTGACAGGCCTTAAACAATATGATATTTATAAAAAATATTATAAATACAATAAGATAATTTTTTTTAACTAAAATATTTTAACAATATAACATTTATACCATATTTATATAATTAACTATTTGATAATATTTTTTAACATTATTGAAGATCAATTACGTTGTAAAGAGATATTAAATTTAATTAATTTAGTTCGAGTTGTACCACATGAAAAAAACTTAAATCAAATTATACAAATTTAGTTGAATTGGTTTTATGGAATTGATCCAGTCAATGCACACCCTATTTAAGTATTTATCAAAAGGATGATTTTTTTAATTAAGAAGGATGAAGTTTCTTGCTGCCAGGCATATACTCCATTATAACAGGAGCTTGAATCATCTAAGATCTAGCTGTCTTCTAAACATTCATTTAAATTTGCAAACCTTGCCTTTCAAATAATATTACGCATTATTATTAAATTTTACATTAATTAATTTCAAAATCACATAAAAGTCATGATATACTCCTTAATTTGATTTTGACACTTAGCTGAAAAAATGGGAAGGTTAGATAAATAGGCCTGAATAGAACCATAGAAATTAAAGAGCACACGCGACTGTCACATTTTTAAATATTTAGGAATTTTACTAAAGTTTAATATATCTTTTATTTTTGTGTGTATATGTATATTTTAAGTTTTAGGTCAATATAGTTTTTTTTTTTGTAAACTAGGTCAATATAGTTTGAATATATCTACAATAATACCACTCACCCAACAGCTAGCACCAGACATTCAATTATGCACAAGTCCAACATTTCTTTTCTTTTGTTTTTTTGGTCAACACTCAAATTGGAGTGTGTGTCACTTGTACGTAATATTGGATCATCCATTGGCAAAAGAAAGGACATTTTTGCAATTTACTTTTATCCGTTTTTTGGGTTGAAGACATAAATAAAGAACAGAAAGTCAAAAAACACTTTCAAGGATTTTGGTGACAATGCATAGGCACAACAATTGCTTGGGGTGCATGGTTGTAATTCTTGGCAGCCTCCTACGAAGGGAAAATCAAGTGGAATATTGATGTTTGGTTCAACTCGGTTCAAAGCGTTGCTATAATAGGAGTGGTTGCAAGAGATTATTTAGGTAAGAGAGGTTATGGTCACTGTTTTTTATTTATATCTTGTTTGAATTGCTTAATAGAGTTGGATAACTTGAAATTGCTATTCGACAATAGAAATCTATATAACAAAGAAAAAATATTTTGGATGACATTTTAAATATTGTAGATAGTAATTATATGGTGTTGAGTCAGCGGATTGTTTTCATTGTTCTTATCTTGGTCTACAACATTACTGTGTGGGTTTTTTTTATTCTTCTAGGTTGGGTGGAAGCTTTGGAATATGGAAAATCATGTTAGTTGTATCTAGAGTATTATTAGTTTAATGAAAATGTTTAATTGTCCAAAAAAAATTTGATGAAGCGCAATGAGTTGTTAAATCAAAATTGTTAACAATATCTTAGTTGGGTCAAGTAATACATATTTATTTTACTTAATCAAGAGATCTTTGGTTTTAATGCTGTAAATTTAAAAAATTTTGATTGAGAAAACTGTAAGCATTAAATTAAATATGCCCATGATCATTATATGAAATTAGAATACTAAATAAAAAACTATATAAAAGATACTTACTCGTACACATCGTCATTCTAAAATTAGCCTACACATAGAGTCGAAGAGCAAAGTCTTCCTTTGCCTAATCACCCTCTCTCTGTATCTAGGTTCTCAAACCTAGAGAGTTTTCATCAGTCGTCGTGATTAGGTAATTATTAGAGATATGTTGGTTTAGAGAATCTATCTCCCCAAAGGAGATGGGTTTTTTCTAACACCAATAGTATACTCACCGAGTAACTTATCTTGAGGTTCTTGTTTCACACATACTACTTAAAGGGGAATGTATGATTGTATTGGCCTCATTATGATAGTTCTTACCTAATCACCTTTATCTGTATCCAGGTTCTCAATGAGGTAAACCTAAAGAGTTTTTCTTAGTCGTCATGACGTCAAATGAGACTTAGCTTCTCTATTTATAAAAACCTTTAGGCACTTCCTATCGCGGGCCTAGTGGCTTGGTCCACACTGTCTCTCACACAGATCAGATTAAGTATCCAAAGTCCAATATCAATTAATCACATAATTAGTGAATTTGAGTATCATTAAATGGATCACAATATTAACTCGTTTTTGCCTGAACAAAAACTACAATTAATGCTAGCTCCATCATGAAAAAAAAAACTGTTGACCGTTGTGATATCTGAAGTTCTAATGAATGGACAGAAACTTCTTAATGAACAGAAGCAACGGAGCATAGAAATGTCATTTCCTAGCCTAAAGCTTTAAGTCCAAACTTAAAATTATATGGTAGGGTTTCAAATGATACGCTACTAGTGGATAACAGTTAAATTAAAATAATATGATATGATGTAAAGTACAAACAAAATTAATCAATGACAAAATTTAAGGTATGAACAATATTGCCTTGTAAAATTGTAACCATCATTGCAATCATCGTATTCCGCCTCTTAAATTCCGACAGAAAGCTCCAAATTTTGTTTCATTTTGTCTTCATCCAAACCCTCCATTTTGCTATGTCTATAAATCAAGTTTTAAATATAGATCTAAAATACGACATTATTTTAAAATGTAAAATCTTTTAAGATTATTCAATTTATATTTGATTTTGATTGTGGTTTACAATAACTGCATTTAATATATTTAAATACATTATTTAATGCAAGTATACAGCAAGCTCCTAACTGCAACACAACCGTAATCGCAATTTTAAATTTTTTTTGAATGTTGAAATTTGCTCTTGTTTGTATCAAATGCTTATTCCATATTCTCAGCATATGCCGAAAGTAACATAATGTTTTCTTGTTCTAATCTCACCAAAATTACATTCCTCTAAAACATATAAATACAACCTTCCATGTGCACAACATAGCTCCTACAAAGCCATAATTTTCTCAAAATTAAAACAATAGTGAACAAAGGATCCCATTTTCAAATCATCATTAAGGAATGAAGAACAACTTCCTTATTTGCCTTTCTTTGGCCACATGTTTCCTCCTGTTACTCAACCAGGCCAATGCTGGAAGTTAGTTTATTCCTTTTTTTCTCATATATTTTTTTTGTCTCCCAATTCTCAAAATTTCTTTCATCCTTCATCATTTTTGTATTTATTTGTTTAGAAATTAAAATTTCTGCAAGAATACATCATGTGTAAGAAAGGTTAATTTTAGACAAATATTAATATTTTTTTTAAAAAAAAGATTCTCTTCGACAAAAAAGAAATTATCAACACATAAATGATCGATAAGGGGCGAGATTTTTCCAACCTCAAATTTAAGTTTAAAGTATGTAGTTATATATTCTAAATATTCAAAATGAGAACTATATATATTCGGATATAATTGTCTTATGTGACCAAACCCGTGATCTTATTCTAAAAAAAAGTAAAACTAAACATGTATTGAATAGTTGAATATTAATCTTAATTTAAAGTAAATACATGTCAAAAAATAAAGTGAGAGCTTATTTTAATTTCTGTGTATACGTCTCTCCTTACTTTCAGATAAAATTGAACCAAGGCAAAATCCAAATCTAAGCCCTTTCGACCGTTGGTGGAGCGCATACTATTGCATGCAGAATGTAAGCGCTTTCATATGTTTGCTTTTTAATTAATTTTTCTCTCTTTCTCTCAATCAATATCATTGCAATTATTCATCAGTAATTAACAAAAACAAAAATTTATGAACTTTATAACGACTAAAAACATATTTAAATTTTTATGCATGTGCAGGGTACAGAGGCAGGAAAATGTTCGAGCAAAGTGAATCACACATTGACAATGGATGGTTGGATAAAGGTGCTTGATAGTGACATAAATGAATACTGTAATGGTGGTTGTTATGAACACACATTATGGGTATTCCAATGCATTCAAGATGTTAAGAAAGATTTCAAATTTCAGAGCAATGCTCCCCTCGATTTTGTCAGGAATGCCACTGCCAAGGCCTGCATTAACCTTCAAGGTAACTCTATTTTACAGTTGTTCAAAAAAATCAAAAGAACTAAACAGAATTACTAACCGAAATAAACTTTATGGCAGTAACAAAATTAAATTTTGCCTTTTATGCAGGTTTTTCTACAAGTTATACGGAAAATAGCAGCGCCACAAATTAAATTGCCACCTTCACTGTGTGACACTTTCTCAGCTATATGTGATTGAATGAGATTCAGAACGCTTGAATGTTTTCACATGGAAATTGAATTGTCTTCATCATATCATTTTATATGTAACCGTACGAATAAATAATCAGATTAATTCAGATTATTCTCGGTAATATCTGAATAAGGGAGGAACAAACAGATTTTTGTAAAAAAAATTACTATGTAGTGTATAATTATATTTTAAATCATAATCAATACATGACAGAAGTTTATATCACATGAAGATAAAAGCCGTGGAAAAACACATTACCATGATTAGAACTGAAAAAGTACCCTGATCTGGATTCTTGCATACCAATGCTACAATCCGTGAAAAGAATGAAAAACATTGTTATACCTTTTACTTCTCTCTATCCCAGATTACTTTCATGTTTTAAAAAATAAAATTGTTACACTTTACTTGTAACTTTACTATTTTAGTGAAGCATTAATTACTTTTTTTTTACCAATTATACCTCTTAAATAATTTTTTTTTGGACAAGATATCCCTTGAATAGTTAAACTTTTAATAAATATTATTGAAAAAAAATAGTTATTTAACACTATGTTTTGGAACCCACAGCCCACTAGTCATGTACTCATGTAACATAAAACCTTCTAAAGACCACTTGGACTAATAGAACTGTTGATCAAGCATAATTTTCGGAATTAGTAGGCTTATCAAAATGCATGATGGATAGTTGACCAAAAAAAAATTGCATGATGTATGAATCCCCCAAAATTCCATTGAATAATGCATTATAAAATTCTAATGAAATTAAAATGAAAAATACAAATAGTAGAACCTATAAAGTTATATCCAACATCGTAACAGTGTTTTGAAAAATAATTCATTTTCATTTCAAAACAAATTTGGCAATGGAACATTTTAAATACATACTCTCTCTCTGGATTGATTTATAAATAAAAAAAAAATTTGTTAGCAAATTTTAACTAATTTTACCTAATTTAATGTATTTATTCCTTAAGTACCATTATTTAATTAGTTATTTGACTTTTTAAGTAGAGAGAGAATAAATATGATAAATTAATTTGTTAAATAGAGTTAAGCATTTGCTAAAAAACAAAAAATTAAATGTATTCAACTAATTTTCTTAATATGTGTAAATTAGTTTTTTTTTTTCTTATAAATCAGTCGAGAGGGAATATATAAGAATTATGACTTTATAGGGAAACTATACTTTTCAAAAGCTTATAGTTATTTAATAACTACGAGATTAAAGTTTTTGACGATAAAATTATAACTTTTACAACTTTTAAAAACTATTTAAAATATCCTTTAGCTTTCAAAAATTAAATTCTAATAATTTACTTTCAAAATTACCCTAATTTATTTTTATAAATAAAAAGCTAACCACTCTCGCTACTCTCATTTATTAATATAACATTATGTATCCTTTTTCAGTCAAACTAATTGAACAGATTGTCTTGTCAAACAGTTTTAGTTTATAAATTAACTACTCAACTATAATCTGAGAGCTTTAACCAATTTCATAATTAAAAGTTAAAATCTAAAAACTCTGAGCTTTTGTTTCCAACCATACACTACGTTTCTTTATTCAAATGACTTACCGAAACAAAAAGTTAAAGAACCATAGACCACAATGAAGTTCTCTAATTTCAAACGACAATCGTTTTAGGATAGGCCGTGTCATCAGTAAGTAGTAAATATCACTCTCAAATCTGTTGATTCATAAGTAGAGGAAAAATCCATTAACTTGTAACTAACAATGTGATATGGAATCCAAACATTCCCCCACAACAAATTTTACCAACGGAGACTAACAAATACAAACACGGGTAATTTTGCCTACTATGTGCCATTCATATAAAACAACTTTCAGAGAAATTGTAAGCTTACATGAATTGAAATTCGTGATTACTGAAATGGCCACCAAAAATACCTCACAAGTAGTGTGTACAATTATCATTTTCATCAAAAGAATACTTGCAACCAAAATCAAGAGATACCATTACTGCAACAAACTCAAAATTGGAGTGAAGGATACATCATACATGGGCAAAACTTTTTTTGAAGGTTCATTTTTCTCCAGCAAGTTTCAACGGTGACAAAAAGAAGGACCAAATCATGTCCCCGTGTTTCTTCGGCCAACACGAGCAACAAAACCAGCCTTGATTGGAGCAACTGATCTTCCTGATCCACACTGAAACAAATAAAGCAGTATTGTAGGATATTGAATGGAAAAATATTTCCAACTAACATTTTGTACCATAAATTCGCAATTTGCAGTACATTTATGATATCCAGGCATCAGCTATAAGATATCGATACTTGCGGACTTAAAGGGAGGGGGTGGTGTATAGAAGAAATTAAGAAGATAAACTAACAAATAATTGATGACAAATTGAACGAACTAATCGCCAAAATCCTTCTGCTGACAGTCGACAATAATGAAGTAACTAAAAAACCATGATCATCGGAAACACATTTGCTTTGAAAACTTAAAATAGAAAAAGGAAAAGCAGGCAAGGTGCATTGAAATTTACCTTTTCACACCGCAGAAAGAACAAACGATTCTCCTTTGAAAGTATAGTGTCTGGACTCTTGCATCCAAGGCAAATGACATATTCATCTAAGCAAAAGAATGTATATTAGTACACCAAAAAAAATGTATATTAGCCTCAAGCAATGACAGAAATATACAGCAACGAAACAACCATATGCTACTGTCCTAAAGCTTCTTGTTCTGCTTGGCTGAATGTATTAAAAAAATAATACTGGAAAACATAAAATGCAGCACAAACCATGACTAACACAACGCAGAACTTCGACACTTACCACTTACCATTTCTGAAGTGCAACTGATAATAGAATATTGAAAAGAAATACTTACTGACATATCGTCGCAGAATTCCTTCAAAGTTCTTTGGTGCAAATCTTCCCTTTACAACCAATCTCTGCTGTCCATCTAAGGAGCCACTTGTACCCAATTCAGCAAGCAAGAAAGCCATTACATGGTCAGGCTGCCGATGCATCCTAATTAACAGAAGGGAAGGATATTCGAGGGAAAAAATTAGTTTCTGATATGTTGAAAAAATATGCCATGGGGATTTCCCATAGTCATCAAGGGAACAAAAAATAACCAAAAAATGATAATCATTATTATCTGAAACTAATGTCTTGAACATATGTCTTGAATTTCATTGTGCAGACATATGAATAGGTCAGAACATATGTCTTGAATTTCATTGTGCAGGCATTCAAACATTGGGATAATCATTCCTAATGAAAAATAAATCTCAAAGAAATATTCAAAGTCCAGAAACAAAAATTGCAGACTAATGTAAAGTTCTAAAGATACACCTGTTCAAAACTTTTCATCGGAATTAAGAACTATACTTGAAATTCAAAGTATGTTGCACACGCATGCAGATACAAAGGATTCATGCATTGTGTATGCAGGAAAAACTACAGACAGATTAAAATACAGACATACGTTCTGCACAGATCCATGAAATTCACAAACACGGTTTTCTTTGTGCCCTCACGAAGAACTTGAGGAGGCCTCATAACTGTCCTTCGCCGATCTCCAGCAAGTTCTGGATTATTCTCACGCAGAATATTAAACACCCTGCCAAGAAGCTGCACATACAAACATCAAAATCCAGAAGAAGGCATGGAGAGGGGGAGTGAAAGCAAGCAGTCTTAAAGTAAAAGCAGAAGAGTGTAGACCAAAAATGTTTTAGGTAATATTTGATGGATTTCTAGTTGGAGACTGAGAGACACCATATCAGCCATTTAAATACAAAAATTCCTGATCCAACTAGGATAAAGCAGTTATAAATGCTAAATCCTACAAAATCAGATTTATCATCAAAGCACATGTGAAGATAACACGCTTTGATCAAAGTTTTCAAGTACATAAGAGAGTTTAATACAGCAGGCCCATTAGATTGCCCCAAACAAAGCCTCTTAAATTAACATGGAGACATGGAAGGGGAAAAATCCACAAGAACAACAAATTAGATAATCAGAGTCACCGATAAAAAGCAAAATCAGCTTGGAAACACTTTTGATATTAATTGATGAAGACATAGACATCGGCACAGAAAATACATTTGACATTAAAATTAGAGGAAGAGAATACTATAGCAATATAGCAGAAAATGCAAATAAAAAATATGATGTACCTCTTCATATTCATAATCACGATCACTGCCTTCCCAAGGATAGCGAGCCTGGAAAGCAATGGGTTCTCCTTCATCTTCTTCAGCATGATCTAACAGCCAATAAATTTTATCAATAGTTCAGCATTCAATTAATTTCTCTGAAGACATTACTTTGCTATCTGAAACAATACAAAGTCCACTATTCACAATCACACACAAATTTTATGCAATTATATGACTGCTCACCATCCAAATCCTCATTTGCATCTCCACTCTCATCATTCAAGTTACTGATTTCAACCTGAAATCAAACAACAAACAGGCATCAAATTGCTTCCCAAGCTATATAAAAAGTCAAACACTCAACAGAGAATGATTAGTTTATTAGAATGACCACGTGACCACATAAATAGTAAATATGACTTACATGCTTCTTCTTTTTCTTTTTCAAACCAGAAAATGCAGTCTCAACCCCATCAGAAACTGCAGGTGAAAAAAAATAATAAGAATCCAAAATGAATAAGTACAAATTCAGATACTCCCTCCGTTTCATAATATAAGCACCTTGCCGCTTTTCACACCGTTTAAGAAAGTTATTGCATTGATCTTAAAAAAGTTAATCACTCTATTCTAATTTTACCCCTAAATAAATGTAACACACTATCTTGGGAATTAACAATACTAGTAGTGCATTACTTTAATAAATAAGGGTAAAGTCAAAAAAACATAATACATACATTTGTGTTTTATGTAGGTGCTTATAGGTTATAATATGAAACATGAACATTTTACACTAGGTGCTTATATTATGAAACGGAAGGAGTAAAATTTTTGACAAAAAACCACAAGGAAATTCCATGTTTAATTTTACACACCTGACAGGTTTTCTGTCTTCTCAGCTAATTTGTCCACCGAGTCATCGGCAGGATCTACAATTGTAATTTTCTTCTTCTTCTTCTTCTTAGTAGGATCAAATGGCGCAATCTGAAATTTGAAAATTCAGCCATCAAAAGATGGTACCATTACAACAAACCAAAGTATCAACTAATCAGGGTGATCAATGATCACAATATCATGAATTATAATACCATCATGGCAAACTAGCAATATACAGAAATAAAACTTAAAAATCAGAGTTTACATAACTATATATGAGCACAAATAAAGGGAAAATAAACTTACTTCTGCAACCTCCTCCTTCATATCATTTTGTGTTTCATCTGCCATGATTACTGCAACAGTGCAACACAAGTGAACCTAAACCAAAATTACAGGATTATGGGATCAGGAAGATGATATAAAAATGAAAATATAAGTAGGGATAGATGAGGATAATGCAGAAGTCGGAAGACAAAGAAAAACATTACTAAATCAAATCATTTTCCAAAATTATGAAATTTCGGTGAAAGCATCCGTCACAGGGAAACCCATAACACAATTTGATCCTCCAGACTGATGTCACAACTCTCATCAATAATTCAAGAATGAATAACTTTAAAGAATGAGAAATGCTACAAGTTTTACAGCCTAAATAAACGCAATAACAAATTTATTAATGCCTTAAAATCACAAGCTACTTCCAAACAAGTACAACAACCTTACCAAATAAGCAAATCCTATACGAGTAACGTGTTAACACTCAACTCAACTACTCAAGAAATTACAAAAACCTTACTGAATCCAGCACAAGTAACACGATAACACTCAACTCAGCTAAGTATGTATTTGATTTAGCCTATTCTGTGTTCAAAACAGCTCATTATCGAAAGCTCTTAAAAAAAAAAGAAGGATTATTTTCCCCAAGATAATCAAAGCCACATATGCCTTAAAACTATACGAAACAGATTCCAGAAACACGCATCAACCGGATAACTTCAACAGGACAAAGGACCAAATTCCCAGCTTCGATTTTAGAATTCGAAAAGTGTAAATCGAAAAATCCGTGGAACATTGATTCAGTAAAAATTTAGACCGAAAAATCTAAAATTGAAAATATACTAATTGATAAACAAAAATGAAAGAAGAACCTGAGAAATCGCAGAGTCAGAGAAACGAGAAATGGAATCCCTTGAAACGAAGAAGGTGACCTCTGTGTCGCGGAATCAAAACCCTTTCTTACAAACTGTGCGTTTCATCTCTTTTTTATGTTCTATTTCTGTAATTTCTGTATTTCTTTTAGTGCTCCTGTATTTTTTTGTCATAGTTATTGGGCATGATTTTGGGCCTCTTTTTGGCGAGGGAGGTTGGTATTGGCACCACCTATATTGTGTTTGGCACCATCCTAGCTTAAGGGAAAAGACATCAAGGACCCATGAAATCCGGATGCAAGCGTCTGAAAAATATAAAAATCAAGTTTTTTTTATGGGACGTTGGGACTGGCGCCACCCTTATTGGGTTGGGCACCATTCCAGCCTAAATTTTTGGACGAAATTGCCCTTTTCGGACATTACTGTCCAAAAATAATCTAACATGATGCATGCACCACCCCTAGTAAGGTTATTTTGAAAATCAATCCCTTATATGCTGGATATCAATTTCTATAAATAAGGTATCCTTTTATTCGAAGAATGATATTTTTTTTCACATACTCAGCCTACGAATACTATTTTTTTTTCATATTTGTAGTCATAATTATATGTCTCATAAGGATATTTGTGATTTCGTGCTTATATGATTTTTTTAATATTTCTGTGTTGAGATTAGTTACTAGTGTGAATTTGATAGGAATTTATACATTGTCTTCAATTGGTTAGAATGTGTTCTTATCTATTAATAGTTTATATTTTTTGGGATTGGTTGGAACGTGTTTTTATGTATTAATAGATTGTATTTTGTGGAAATGGGTTAAAATGTGTTCTTATCAATTTAAATGTTTTATAATTTGCAAATTTAGATGAAATTTAGAAATATAAGCGTGTGTGAATTGAATTGAATGAGAAAATTAGTATATAGTTCCTTAAATATATATAAGATATTATTATTATTATTATTTAGATATTATATAATATCTTATTAACTTATATATCTTTTCATTGTTTAACTAGGTATTTCATATTGTTATATCTGAGGAAAAATCAGTTGAGATTTTTTTTATAGAGATGCGTAGGTGTCGGGAAAGCTATCGGATTTGTTGTTGTCATCTCAAGGTCCGATGTTGGTTGTGTGAGAAGGAAGCCACTCGTCACATTGAGTTGTGATAGTGGAAAGTATAATTTTCATCCCCACAACCGAATGTGACGAGTGGCTTCCTTCTGACACTACTATTATCTGACCTCGAGATGACAACAACAAATCTGATAGCTTTCTCGACACCTCGAGTCCAATCGATCAACGCATCTCTATTAGAAAAGATCTGCAAAAATAGAGTTGATTATGAATAAACAAGTAAACACGCTAACATTATAATGTTAGCAAAAAAAATAGTCACTCTAGTTGTGAACGCATCGGTATAGTCAACTAGTTTTTCTCCCGATATGACAATATGAAATATCTAATTAAATAACGAAAAGATATATAAGTTAATAAGATATTATATAAATTCAAGGAATTATATATTAATTTTCTCATTCAATTCAATCCACACACACGCTTATATTTTAAAATTTCATCTAAATTTAGAACAAAAAACACCATAAATAATTTTCAATTTTAAAATTACTTTATTGGTTCAAAAATCGGATGAATAATAATCTTACTTTTATTTCTCGAATATATACGTTATAGTTCGAAAAAGTAAAAGTATAAATAAATAAAACCCTCTAGAGGTAATAATTTAACTAATGTTCTCTATTGATAGAAAAGTGATCTAAAAATTTTCATTATATTTTTCTAATTGTGCAAACGTTTTGTTTTTTATAAATAAAACACGTAAGTGTAAATTATAAAACATTTAAATTGATGCGAACACATTTCAATTCATTCCCACAAAATATAAATTATTAATAGATAAGAACACATTCCAACCAATCCCAAAAAATACAAACTATTAATAGATAAGAACACATTCCAACCAATTGAAGACAATGTATAAATTCCTATCAAATTCACACTAGTAACTCGTCCTAACATAGAAATATTAAAAAAATTATATAAGCACAGAATGACAAATATCCTTGATCAAATACGTAAGTAGAACATGAAGAGACTAACTTGTGAAAAAAATAGTATTCGTAGGCTATGAGGTCGAAGAATGATGTTTCTTCAAAGGATCGCTTATTTATAGAAATTGATATCCAGCATATAAGAGATTGATTTTCAAAACAAATCTTTTTTAAATTCCTATTTTTTTAAAAAAGTATTCCTGATAAAAGATCCCTTATTTATAGAAACTGAAATCCAGCATATAAGGGATTGATTTTCAAAACAAATATTTTTTAAATTCGTATTTTTTAAAAAGTATTCCGGACGCATGCGTCTGTATTAGGGTGGTTCAATGTTTCTGGACATGTACGTCCGTAATTGGATTGGTGGGTGGTGCCTCGGTTTAGATCATTTCCGGACCTTTTCGTCTGTAATTTGTGACTGATTTGGTGGGTTTCCGGACATGGACGTCCGTAAAACTCCTTGGAGGGGTGGTGCATCATGTTAGATTATTTTCAGACAGTAACGTCCGAAAAGGGCTATTTTATCTAAAAATTTAGGCTGTGATGATGCCTACTCCATAAGGGTGACGCCAATCCCAACGTCCATTGGCGGGTTGCTTGATTATTGGGCTTTCTAATATTCTCGTGGGGAATATTTATATTGACATTACTATTTTTACTTTACATATCACTCTATTTTTAAAATATCCTTATTTAAATTCCGGAAGATAAGAATGAATTATTGGTAAAAAAAAATCGGAAAATAAGATGATATATTATACTTGAAATTCATTTCTTGAAGCAAACTCTTTTCAGTCTTCCAAATTTCAGTTTTTTAGTGTTATTATTAAAAACATAAAATAAAAACAGAAAACACATACAAAGTAAATCGTCTCTTAGTTTTTAATGACAGAAATGAAGATTAGCTAGTGTTGATAGAAATATCCTCGTATGAGATTATTTTTTAATTCATGGCCCAAGCAGAACTATGGGCCCTGCAATAAGGCCTTCAAGTTGCCAGGGACCTAAACTACCATATAATCAACATTAAGATGGATAATAATAATAATAATGGTTAATCACTGAGTAATCAAACATGTGTACTTATTTTAATTTTCTCATCTGTTAAGTTTGTATCTGTTTGAATTTAGAGAGCTCTATGTTCTCTAGACCTACCCCATTGCATTCTTCGAATTTCTCACCTTTTTTTTTTTTAAAAAAGTTTCTCGTATTTATTTTTATTTAGTTAGTAAAGAAACCCTATAATTTTTACCAAAATAAAGAGCTACATTGTTACCGGCAACAAAGCGATGCTACCCTGTAAGGCTAGTATAGTTGATAAGGATGTATGTGTGTGTGAGTGTGTGATCCAAAATTTGATTTCTAGTGTCATTAAATTTTCTTATAGAAAAAAACGATGTGACCCCATCAAAATAAAGAAATCCTACAATTTAGACTAAAAATAATGTACCCATTTTAATGGAAGACTCATGAGATCATTGTTGCTCGTTTCATTCTAAAAAACAAATATTTTATGTAAATTACTAGTATATGATTTATTTCACAAATTCTAATACATTATAACAACATTAATGTATAAATATATTAAATATATTCTATCTAAACACTAAATTTACAATTTCTTATACAAAAATAAAATGAAAAATACTATCAAGTTTAACTTTAAATTTTTAATTTAACATAAAATTTATGCGTCACTCAAATTATTTTCGATCAATTTTTTTTTAAAAAAAAATCAAAAATTAAATTAGAGAATTAGGCAAAAGTTATAATCCAGTGACCGACCAAAGGGAGGGAAGTGGTCAACGATAGAGGAATGAATTTCATAATCTAACATATAAATGTCTAGAGTGAATAGACCATAATAAAATATAAAATAAAATAATTGCAATTTAGGTATTTGGTATTTTAAAGTCAACATGGTCTGTGGAGTTGGTCCTGTCATTGACACTTTGACAGCAATATTGTGGAGGGGAAGTGTCTTCTTTAAATTAATTTTTAAAAACGATAAAAAAAAATCACTTTTAAAAATTATCTTTTATAATTTTCTAAAAATTGTGTGTGTATAAAAAAATCAAACTTTATTATTTTGGAATCCTATATAAATTTTTTTTTTGCCAACAAAAAATTACATTGAATTACCCCAAATTGAAGAAACTATATGGCCCATTTTCAGGTTCAGCTCCCCCTTCCTTGCCAAGTCCCATTCGAGACAAAATATGCCATAAGTCACATCTATTCTTCATTGATTGATTAATTAAAAAATGTGACATATTCAACAGGTTTATTTACTGAGTCAGTACTCTTTTATCTTTCTTCTTGAAATTTGATTGACTACTTGTGCCTAACAAAAACTGTGCATTTATATGTTCTTAACAAGAAACAATATCTGTAAAAAAAAAAACAATATATAATTCTTTTTTAATCAAGGATATTTTAAAGTTAATAGTAAAAGACTAATTCTTTTAGGCAAATGATATTTAGTGTCTTTAGGGCACTATTTAAGAGCCTAAATGTAGTAAAAAGGTATTGGAATGTGTAATTTTTTATATTTTTTAGAGACGGAATAACGTGTTCTTGTGATTGTTTTTCTACTTCTAATAACTTTAACTAGTGTCCTTAGGGCACTGTATATCAAACCCATTCTTTTAAGATAAAGATATTATTAAGGTAAGTATAAACTCTCCTAATAAATTTTTTTATATACATATAACTAAAATAAGATTTAATCTCTAATTAATATATTTTAAAAATTTAATTATCTACCAACTATATTAAACATACTTGATAAAACAATAGAAATTTGGTCTTACAGTAATGAGGACAAAAAAGCTAAGAGAGGTTTATTGGAGGCTGCAGTTAACAGGTTTTGATGTTATCAATCAAAAACTAGCTAAACATGATTTTGTTTGTTTTTATGTTCTTCAATTTATTGATTATTATTAATTGATCACATCTACCAATTTTTTCGTCTTATTAGGAACACGTGATGGCTTTATTATTCACCGCAATTGACTAATAAATTATTTAAGGCCACAAGTTTAGGTATATCTGAGAAGCTGAATGGTCTTTGAAACTTTTCTACCATATTGCACTTTTAAACATTTTGTCTTTGTTGCATGAATAGTACTACTATTTGATGCAATTGCGTAAAGCTAAAGCTACGGGATTAATTAGACTTCAGCAAGAAAATATTTTTGAAGATAGTATAAAAAATATTTAAAATATTATATATAAAAAAAATGTCCTAATGAGAAATACATTCTAAAAGAAAGACACTTGAGTCTTAAAATGTAAAATTATAGGATTCAAAATCAAAATAGATTTTTTATAAAATTCATAGTACGAATTTCATCCCACAATACCCCTCTAAAAATGACTTTATTACGAAAATGCCAAATTTATCATAAGTGGAAACTAAATAGAAGTAAACAAATTTATTTTGAAGTTAGATTTGACTAACTCCCTCAAAAACAATAGACGAGAAATAAGAGAATCCAATAATAGCAAGGAAAGATTCATCCAAGTAGTAATTACTGTTTAGATATCTTCTGCAAAGCAATATGAACTTAAAAGATTATCTCCATATTCTAGTATTCTACAACTGAAATACAAAGAGGAGAAAAGTCATTCTGCAATTGCAAAACACTCCTCCTTGCTGAGTTAAATTTTGTTGGAAGTCTATCACGGATATGAAGCCAAGCAAATGAAAAGCAGAATTTACGAGAAAAATGCCTAAAGACTCAACTAAACCAAGACCACCAATCACTGGTTAACAGATTCAATGAAACATCTCGAAGAAAAATCATTAAATGATCTAATAGAGCAAGTTCCGAGTCAACATGAGGTCTTAGCCATTTGAAAGACTAGCACCACACTCTATTGTCGACAAAATCAATTTGATTAATATAACACCTACCTTTCTTGTTCTCAAATCAAATAAAGTTGAGTCTTGACTGAATCACTTTTAATTTTCTCTCAAAAAAATATTATCATTTCCATTTTCAACTTGCTTGCTAACTTTTGACCGGAACCATTTACCATATTCCTCTCCACCATTGGGATGGCCTCAAGTGACGATTAGCAAGTCGATATAACCATAAAGTAGTATTACCATCACTTGAATCCATAACTCTTGTTTGCGTGCTTGTTTGTTTTTCTGTTCTAACAGTATAAAAGTACTTTTATTAATAGTAATTTCTGATTTTAATATAGATCTAATGAAAATAAAAAAAATCTTATTTATACTTTCAGTTGTAATAAAAATATAAAAAAATAAACCTTAATTAATTCCTTAATCATTTCAATTTGGTTAATTAATAGCTAGCCTAAAAATTTATTCTGTTTACTGTAATACTGCTTAATCTCTGTAGCTTTGAAAAGGTAAAGGTAAAGCCGAAGAGAATACAAAGCTTCTTCAAAAACGAGTATTGGAAAATTCATAGTCTCTTCTCATTATATATTAATTTAAATTTAAAATAAATGGTTTGATGAAGAAGGAAGAACACCGTGACAATTCATTTGTTACCTAACTTGAACTTTGAAAAGCTGTAGTAACAAGTGTACATATTAAATAAAGTTTCTCTTTTCTCACAAAATGCTTATTTGTTTTCACCTTTCATAGAACCTTCCCTCCATTATTACCCTGTTTCCCAATGGAATTTTCCCTTTTCTTGGAGGCAATATGTTCTAGAAATTCTAAAGATTATTGGGTTAAACGGCATATTATGTGTTTGACTAATCCAAATTAAGTATTTGCTGTCAATTTATAAATAGATGAAAATTTAAGGATCCATTGGGAATAAATGAAAGTTTGAGGTGTTAATTGCAAATAAGTAAAAATTTAAGAAAAAAAACAAATTTATAGTGTCAATTTGTAAATGTCCAAAAATTTAGGTTACTTCCATAGTTCCATATACTATTCTGAATAATAAAAACTAGAAGCTTAGAATAAACACTAACCAAGAAGTTTCCATTAGAATGATAAAGGACTAGTGAAGCATAGGAGTCACAAAAAGGAAATTATTTTGTGTCTATTAAAATGGGCATGGTTGAGATGTTATCATCAAAGGGATACTCATGATCATAAATATATTGTGAATTCAGGGGAAATTAATTTAGAAATGAAAATAGGGAAGTGGGGTTTGCTAGCTTGGCACCCATCAGCATCACACATAATCAAGTGAATGGTAATTATCACCATGTGATCAATGTAACTGAGACTGTGTATAGCCACATTATGGCTACTTCATCAATATGTTTCTCACTTTAATGTGTAAAAGATAACAATTTGTTCCTTCTTTTTAATTTGCGGCCCCTTCATGGCCTTAGCTTGTGTGATTTACCTATTCAACTTGCAATCCCATTTCTATGTGGGTGGGGATGGGTCAACTCGGATCCTCTTCCGTTACGTTATTGTACGGTTTAGCAACAATCTAATCTATTGATTGGTTGTTACACACCGACCGGGAGGAATGCAAATAAGCATGGTGAATGGTTATTGAAATTTTAACTGGATATGTTGTTTGGCTAGAGGGCAAGAGAGGATTGGATTCGGGGATGAAAATCCTAACCCTAGCAAGAGTGTGTTTTGATTTTCATAAAAAACAATCAAACAGACTTTAACGATAAGTTTTGATATTTAGATTTTCGAATAAAAGTTTTTTTTTGTTCTATCGAATAAAAGCTAATTAGCTTTAAATTGACATTGAACAAAAGTGAGCGTGTTTATTATTTAATTTAAAAGTTATAGCAAATAAACAAATTGGATTGACAAGCTCTCTTTCATGTTTGTCTCCGTTGAGAAATCATATTAAGCTTTGTAATGCATACCAATATACTTTGAGTTGAAAACCAAACGAGTTGGACATCACTTTCATTTCGTTGAACGAAATTCAATTTCTTACAAAGTTAATTTTGTCAACGGAAATTTACACATACAATAAGATGAACTCGGATTCTCTACTATCTCTCTAACAACAAAGTCTGTTCTGCCAAAATCCTAACTACACATCACACAGCTTGATCTTTTCTCCTTAATCCTTAATCATGTGTAAAGATTAATTAACTATCGAAATATTACTACAGGGTTAATACTCAAAGCAATTTTATTTTTTTTAAAAAAAAGAAGAAGTACTATTTACCTCCCTTAGCTGGATCTGCCCTTAATGAAAGTATGGGATAGCATAGGAACATATGACCTCCATAAGGGTAATTATGTAGAACACCCAAATATGATTTTGGGCCAAGCTGCTTCCCTCTAGAAAGTAATAATGAGCGAATCAGTAATAAGAATAACCAAGAAAAGTCTCTTTCCCCCCACACCCTCTCTTAATAAATTCATGAAGAAGAAAAAGAAGGAAAAAAGAACAGGAAATTATTATTGCATTAGTTGCAATGTTAAATGTGCTTGTTTTGGTACTTGACAGTAAAATTTGTATGAAGTAAGAATTGGAGATAAAAAATGTAGAAACAAAAATTAAAGTTACTATATGGTTGGTGAAAAGGTCTTGAAATTGATTGATTGGTAACAAATGCAGCCACTTGAACTGTTCATGCAGTTTAAAGTAAACTTTATTGTCTCTTTGTCTTGGAATATTAAATAGATATATAATCCAACTATTGAACCAATCATGAAACCAACAATAACAATTACCCCATATGAAGCAATTTTTACATGAGGAAAGCATTTATAAGCACATATTATTTTAATAATATTAAAATAAATTCAACACAATAAATTAAGCTTTATTATAATTTTGGTTTTTAATTAGTTGTGTTTATTACACGATGCATTTATGCTAGAAATTAGATTACTCTCCCATAAAAAGGTTCTTGGTGAGGCTCTACGAGATCAGCCTACAGTTTTATGACTTCATTTAACAATTTCCAAACAAAAATCCACTACAAAAAGGTCCATTTAGAGGCTAATGAAAATTAGTTTTTTAAATTTATTTATTTAATTGCTAAATATGTCCGTGATTAAATTATTATTGATCCAAATCACTAACGTCATATTTAACAATTAATGATGTTATTTATTGAATCGCTAAATCAATATTTATAGTGAATTATAAGTTTTTTTAAAATAAAATTTAGTTCGAATGGAGGAAATTTTTTTCCTCAACAAAATTGATATGCACAAAGGCAACGAACATGATAATTTAAGTTTATTGTTTAAGTTTAAGTTAGAGTAGACCTAATCAATTTTGAGGTCTGAAATGAAATTTTATAATAAGACCTTTTTAAAATTATGAAAAAATAAACATTTTAAAATTATTAATATTATCTTATAAAAATTTATACATTTTATTTAAGGAAAACAGATATTTCATAAAGAAAAAACAGTATTTTATATCTCAAAATATTTTAATATTTTTTAAAATAAAATATATAAAAATAGGACTTAAATATATATAAAAAGGGTTAATTACACTTACTTTTCCTGAATTTTTAGAGTATTACACTGTCCCCTTGCATGTTTCTAAACATAACACAGACCTCCCCTACATGTTTTCAAAACTACATAACTCTCCCTTATATGATAACGATGTTAATCTTTATAGGTCTTATTTATGAATTGACGATTTTATCTTTTATTAAAAAAGAGAACAACTCCCCACCTCATCTCAACCATTCTCAGCTTGGTGAAACCCTTGCAACCTTGCGTCCCTTCTTCAACCCGTGACCTCTTCAACTTTGTCTTTGTTCTTTAAGCCACGACCTCGCAACCGCTTTTGAAGCTCGCGACTTCGCGGTCTTTCTTCAACCCTACGACCTTCAAAACACTTCCTCAACTCTGGGACCTTCCCAAACCCTTCTTTGATTTTCTTCATCTTCACCACTTAAGATTTTTAATTTGGGACCACTTCATCTTCACCTTGTCCAAGAGACATTTTCTAAGAGATCTTTTGACATTTTAGGTATGCTTTACTAATTAAACATTTTTTTTATTTTTAAGCCTTAATCGCTTATTTTTTAAGTGAAATTCTGAATACTTGTTTGGTTCAGTGTAACTTTCCCAATTAAGGGTAAAATTGTCTTTTCATAACTATAAGGCATGTGCAAATCACATGTTTGTTAAAAATTTAACTGTCTGTTAATGTGAAGGGGTGTCAGTGCAACATAAACAAACTTCAGGGAAGGTCTGTGTTATGTTTGGAAATATATTAGGGGTCAGTGTAATACTCCAAAAGTTTAGGAGAGGTCAGTGTAATTTACCCATATAAAAATGATGGTTTGGTTTAGGTTTAGTTTTGATTTTATCACTTAATAATGATTAAACTAATATTTGGCTTATATATATATATATATATACAGTACGATTTAGATGAGAAATGTAATTTTATATGAGAGTGAGAAAGGCGAATTTCAAGCTTAAATTTTATCATAAATGACCATAATTAAAACATAAGGATTTTATGAAAGCTATGTGAGTTTTTTAAAAAGTCACATGACTTTTAAAAGATTATTGGGGTGGTTTGTAACTTCATTCTACTTGTCCTTTTTAAATAAGGTTTTGTAATTATTATTTTCTCTCGTGAATAGGAGTGGGAACATGCCAGACTACCTGTTGAGGTATGACCTAACCTGACTCAACTTGGCTCGTTTATTTAAAAAGCATATTTAAATAAAGAGGTCAAGCTAAAAATTTTAAAGAGCGTTTTATGTCTGTTGGACAAACCTAATTAAATATTTAAATTATCTTTTAATTTATATTTATTTATTTGTAACATTATAATATAAATATAATAGTTCAGAAAAATATAATGTATAATGTATATTATCTATTGGTCCATTAAATTTAAATTGTTATTATTGTTTAAAAGCCTTAATATTAAATGAGCTATTAAATAGGTTATTGGATCCGGCTTGACTTCTAAACAAGTCCGGTTAAACCTATAAAATTAACGTATATCTCGTCATAGACCTAAACTTAAATTTTAATTTTATAAAATAAGCCAAACCTATTTAACCTTTAACTTAACCTAACTCATTCCGTCCCTACTCGTGAACTTTCCATATTTTGAACTATAATAGCATTCCCCTCACTCTAAACTTCTGGTTAAAAAAAAAATGTGTGTTTTGAGCTATTTCTTCTGTTTATTTAGTTCCAAAGTTTTATCAATTTGCAATGAAGCACCTTAAATATTCATTTCTTCCTAGTTAGTAATATTAACAGTATTATGAGAATAGACACTTCCTACTTTAATATTATTATTATTTTCTTTTGCAATTAAATCCGAATTTATCAAATTTTGAAAGACACTATGAAATTTGACTAAGACGGAATTATGAGACCTAAATGTGTCACTATCCGTACTAGCCAATGAGAAAATTGAGACCCTTTAGAAGTATCTTCTTATCTGCATTCACAATCCTCAATAATTATGAATATTCTTAAGGACTTAAACACCGAGTCAGCATTATTATTTACTAATGCCAACACACTACTTGTAATCTAGTACTACTACTACTACGTTTAAGTCCACAGAATATAGTATTATTATTTATTTATTTATTTATTTATTTATTTTTAAGAATACAAATTAGTATGATTTAAAATTAAAAAGAAATGTCGAAATTGGAGAATGGAGATAGTGGAAGGCGGCTAGCTTTGGTGCTATTAGGGCGGTGGATCGTCACATTTTAGGGTTTTCTTTTTCTTTTTTTTTAGGACTTGGTATCTGTTTGGTCACCAACCGTGGGACACACCAAATCAAATCACACCCATTCCATGCCCTTTCAATTTTCAACATCTTTAACCCATTAATTTCGGGATATTTTTGTCCTACATTGGTTGATTATTGTACAAAATAACATCTTGAATAATCAGTGCCCTTCATCCATATTAAGAACTAGTACTTCTATTTCTTTCATCATATCGCTATGGGTGTACAAACTCATAATTCAACATTAAATTAAATTCCATGTAGAATAGAGTATCATAGAATTTCGTATTTGACAAGTCATGTATTCGAATTTTTAACTGTTATGTTAATATAAAATAAGTAAATAAATATATCTCTATAAATACTTTTTCATTTTAAAGGCTTTCTGATGTGAGTTGTCTTAAGATGGGCCAATTACTATAAAAAATAATATTATTTTACAAGTGGTAGGTAGATGAAAAGCTTCTAAGTAGGGTCTTCGGCCGCACTAGAGGAGATCGTAGTGATCTACTGGGATTCCAATTATGAAGTCCACGATTGTCTAAGTAGACGTGTGGCAGCCGAGAATATAGCAACTTGATTTGGAGGCAACCTTAGGGGCTGTTTGCTTTGCATTTCCATTTTTTATTTTTATTTCTTATTTTCAGTCTGTTTCCTGTTTTCTGAAATTTTACAAAGGAAAAACTAAAAATGCTGAAAACAGAAATTTTCAATTTTTCCTTTGTAAAATTTCAGAAATTAGAAAATAGGAAATGAAAATGCAAACCAAACAACCCCTTAAGTATTCATAGTGAAATCCTTAAGTTTATGGATATGTGTCCTAGTAGATTTCGACCTTGTGCCAAAATCCCTAGATGTTCTTTCCAGACAAGTGTGAGCCCCACTCTAACAAGTTATGTTGACTAGCTATCTTGAATACGATAGTCGAAATGACTCTTGTGGTGCTGACTAAAAAGACTGTGAGTACAAAAGACTGAGATAACAATTCATTATAAGATTTTCCTTGTTTTAAAATAGAATATCATCTTCTCACACTTAAATTTTATTTAATTTAATAAAAAAATAAGTTATTGCGTTGGAGTGAAGAAGTACTAGAATGAAAAGTCATAAGAGTTATAAGTATAAACAAAATAAGTTATATGTAGTTCTAAAATTTAAAGCTTTCTAAACTCATGATTCTTAGTACCATCAAAGTAGAAAATGGTTAACTTGGCAATAAGTTACGTCAATTAACAAGATTTTACCCATATCAGCTAAAAAATAAAAAAAATAATCATTGCATAAAAAAAAAAATATTATGCTTTTTGACCTAAATGAAAAATTCAACTAATGTTCATTAGTGGTAAAAATACTGGTCATTAAAATCTTCAATTTAATAATGTAAGAAGGAAGTAAATATTTTTTTATTGGTATAATTAACAATTAATAATAGTAAAGACACCTTATGATGATTTAAAGAAGTATGATTCAAGTTTTAGAGAGGAGATCTAGTTGGAGGAACAAATGTTTGAAAAATATAATTTTCTATTCCAAACATAAAGTGAGGGAACATTTGATGAAAAAAAAAATTAAATTGAGAAACACAGTAATTACTTATGTGATGCATTCATTTAAATATTTAAATTTTTTAGTAAAAGATAAGGTAGTAAAACCTAACTTTTGAAGGAACAAACAGAACACCACGCAATTGATTTGTTTCATACCTATGATGTTAACTTAGGATGATTGTCAACAGATTCATTAAGATACACACATTATAAATGCAACTAATGTGGTGCAAAATATTAACAAAAAAGAAAAAGAAAAGAAAATTGTTTCCAATTTTATGTGACCGAAAAGTCCAAGCTACTCGCACTTTGAATTTTTTAATAACTGTTGGGAGGCCTCAGCCGCCGGTAACCCCCTTTTTGGGTGGGCCCCCAAGCCCATTGGAGAGGGCATTATGTAGAAGTATGAAACAGCTTGGTGGGCCCAAGTGCTATTATTGTAATTACCCAAGTAGCCCCTCTATTTGTGGGCTCATGGGCCCACTGTGTCCATTGTCTTTAAGCTTTGGTCAATCAAGCTGAGATTTGTTCTCATCTTTACACATGTAAAACCTGAAAGGGGGGACAGGGGAGCCAAATATCTTTGCAAATTGCAGTTAAAAAATAAATATGTAACATAATCATGCTGAAGTGGCCCAATAAAATGTCAGGATTGGGATATCTTAGCAATGGGAAAAGTTGTTAAAAAAAAAAGGAAATGTTGAATGGTAATATAAATTAGTAATTGATTGGTTGCGCCATCACTTTAGGACGTTTTAGTTTTTGACTTTTAAGAATATTTGAATTAGTTTTTAATTTTGTATTTCTTAAGTTATTTTAGTCCTAGTGTTAAGCGACACTGACAAAAAGTCTACGTGAGACATTAAGTATTTGTATGCTATGTTAATTAACACTTAAGAATTCAAGCAAGCGACAAAATAACTTCATTTTTCTTAATTTCGAAATAAGAAACTCATTTATTAATCTCTCAAATTACTTGCAATATAATCAAAGTTTTGACCTCAAAATGCTACATAACTTTGGAGATTAAGTATTTATGTTAATTCACAAAATTTCAGCATCTAATAGACTCTTCAAAAAAAAATTTAAAAAATGATATTATGCAATTAAAAGAGTGAACTTATTATTGTAATAAACACTATATATACATTAATATATTCTTACAACAGATAAATATATTAGGATTATTATTGTTATTAAAATTGTTGAAGAGATATAGTTCATATTCTTATGACATTATTAAAACATTTTTTTAATACAAATAAATTTTTTTCACTTTATTTGTACATATAGTCTTAAAAAAAATTTATGCATATGTAATTTTGAGTAGAAATAAAATAAAAATAGTTGACAATTTTTTTTTTAAAAAAACTAATTGAGTTAGATGATTCGTCGATATTTACATAATTAAATGATAAGATTTTTTAGCAAGTCAACTAGTATTAATTTTGTGCATATGGTCTAACTTTTATTTTATTTTTATAGATGATATTTCAACAAAGGTTATTTCAAGTTGGTGTACTCTTAGTTCATTATTTTGTTGTTCTAGAACCTAGATTTTGATTATATACCCACTCTTAGTCTTAGGCAATTAACATGCTGTTGTAAGGTTGGGATGCACTCATATCAGCAAGTTTCAAAGCTTTTGTAATCTTTGTGATCAAATAAATTAAATGAAACGGAGGGAGTACTATTAGGTTAGTCAATTGGATAATAAATTGTGCCCATGGCATTATTTATTCACACTTCAACACCTATTTCTCATCCTATATATAATAAGGGTCTTATATATAATGTGATTAATATATTAGTTAGGATGATTAAAAGTAGAAAAAAAATTATAAATTTATATTATTTTGTCTTTTGAGAATATAAAAAATTACATATTTCAATACTTTTTTACTATCTTCACTCCAAAATATAATCACTTGGAGCCTTTTTGCTTTGGTCTATATTATAAGCACCTGCATAAAACAAAAATAAATTTGTTAATGTTTTTCAAATTTACCCCTATTACTAAATTATCCCACTAAAATTGGGAGATGGTAGGTTTACATTTATTCTAGGATAAAATTGGAATAGAGTAACTAATTTTTCTAAAATCTGTACAATAAATATTTTTCTTAAATTGTGTAAAAACACACTAAGTTCTTATACTTTGAACTGGAGGTAGTATTATATTTGACTTATTAAATAGTATCCTTAAAACTCTAAATATCATTTGTCATATATAAACATGAGACAAGATTCATACATACCAATAAAATATTAAATAATATTGTTTCAATTAATTAAGTGATTTCAAACAAAAAAATTAATTAAGTGATAAATTTAAATTTTATTTATATTATGCTCATATAATTAATAAATTCATTTGTATAAAAATTAATGAGCATGACACTCTCTCTCGTAATTAATTAATTAAGGGTACACCTATAAAATTAATTTTTATTAGCAATTAATACACTTGAAATAGGTATTGAAACGAGCTTAGTCGAGTATTTAAAATTTAGGTTTGGTTTGCCAAAAAAATAGAAGGCTTGAGCTCGACTTGTTTATTTAATTATTTTTTTATGAATAATTTTTGTTAATTCAACTTTATTAATTTATATTTAATAAATGATATAACTTTTAAATTTAATAAGCTAAATAATTATATATATATATATATATATATATATATATATGGCGTATCTAGTGAGAACATGAGAACTATGAATCTCGACCATACAACCATACATTAAAATCTTCTCGCTCATCATAAATGCATGGTTATATAGTCAAGATTCATGGTTATGATGTTCTCACATGTTTAGAGTTTTCACTAGATACGTTCCATATATATATATAAACGAGCTGTCCACAAGTCTTTAATGTTAAGCTTATAAAGTTTAGTCTTGGTTCATTAAAATATTCGAGCTTAACATAAAGTTTGAACTCGTTTGTTTAGTTAAATGAACGAACTTTAACGAGTTGAACCCAAGTATTTCATGAATAACTTGATTTATTTCTACCTTAACTTAAAAATGATATTATATTTCTTATATTTGGGGTGAAAAATTTTTCTTCTCTTTTTTCCTTGTATATAAGATCGGAGCTAGTAATGGTTATTTACTAATATATTTTTTTTCAAATTTCAATTGAATTAGATATATTTTGTATTTAATAGAATTGTTCGTCCGTTAATAAAAGTACTTACTAATAGTATGTAAATAACTATTATATATTAAATGTTTATATTGAATTTTTTAAGGCAAACCTGACACCAAAAATATTAATAAATACCAATATTTTGTTGTAATACTTACACCTAAAGTCAGTTCAAAAAAAAATTTATTAGAATAAATAAAACCTATTACTTTTGAGGTTTAATAATATTGCATAATACCATACTTTTTATATTAAAATAACAATCCTTCCATTTCAAGTTTATTTTGTTTGTATTAGTAATATAGTTCAATTAGTGAGTACAATGAATAAAATCTGCGTGTGAGTATGAGATCCTCAGTTGTAATATTGTTCGGTGAAAAAAAAAAGTTCATTTCGTTAGCTAAGATTCGTTCTTAAACATCGAAAGATTAGCATGTTTAAATGACATAATTATTTACTAGTTAAAATACTTATTATAACGGATTTTGTTGATTTATTTATTTATTTTTAACTCATTTGTTCAAGTATCAAATGCGAATAATATAAAAAAAAGTATCAAACGCGAATGGAGTATGTTACTCAATACGAGTATATGACGAGTTTATCACCCAATTGTCCCTTCAGAACATCCGATAAAAAAAGTTTAATACCCAATTTTCGATTAAAAAAAAAAGTAACAATTAAATTCAATATTCATATATGTTTTGTTATTTTTCATATATGACTTATTCCTTTTCTATTTTTATCCTTAATATTTTCTTTTATATTAAATATGTTTTTTCGGATATTTGCTGTTTGGCGAGATGAATCCAGATTGTATTCTCAACCTACCAATCGAATCCCACCAACAAGAATCTTTTTGCAAAATTATTATTATTATTTTTGCAGTCCCCAAATGGGTCATCGCCTAACAATTTCAATTACGCATGCAAATCAAGAATAAATAAATTATAAATTAATAATACATAAAGCAAGATATCAACTAAACAAAAAATAAACAATTGAAAGAAAAAACTAATAATGGAAATAGAATGATTCAAGCATGAATATAGAGACCGATTGTTGTGATTCAGCCTCCAACTTTACCATAACGTGTCCCCTCTATAATAACCCATCAATCTCTAGATAGCAAAAAAAAAAAACATAGCACAAAATTTCCTTAAATATTAAATATTTATAAAAATATACTATATACTAATATTAAATTACAATATACTCCTTTCTTGCTCTGACATCATCTCTCTACTCTCACTTCCTCACTCAAATTTTATCATACTTCATTTTTTTTTTTGTATTTTTCTTTTCCATAATAATTACAAATAATTTCTGACAAATAATCTCTTGCCACCAAAACAATAATCGCCGTTTGGGGTGATAAAATAGAACTCTACACTCTTCCAATTCCAACGAGCACCACAAAACTTCAAACTTGAACATTGAGAGGGTATTTTTGTAATTTTAATGTAACACAGGATAATTACTTAACTATCCCTTACTTTTCCAATAAAGACAATTTAATCCCCGAAATTTTTAGTAGGGCCACGTCATGAACTCGTCCAAATCAAACTCGTCGAACGTCTCTTCCTTCCCGTAGCGCTGGTGACACGTCAGCATAACGTTCACGTCCGGCAAACTTAACGGCGCGTCGATATTGAAACCGAACGCGTCCACGTCACCGTAACTGAAACCATCAAACAGCGTCGAGTCGCCGTCGAAGGCGAGGACGGACGTCGGCGATGCCACGACGTCGGAGTAAGTAGCACCACCACCGTCCGTACTCTGGCTGTCAACGGCAACGGTGGGCTCCGCCGCAGCGACTTCCGCCGGCGTCAAGGGGAAATTCGTGACGGCGTTGGGACCCTTCAGTTTCACTGCTGCCTTGTCGTACTCGGTGGCAGCTTCCTCCGCCGTGTCGAAGGTTCCGAGCCAGAGGCGTTTCCGGCGGTTCGGGTCACGGATCTCGGCGGCCCACCGGCCCCACGGCCTTTGCCGGACACCTCTGAACTTGTTGTGGTGGCGCGTGACGGAACTTGGTGGTTTCCTGGGTTTCTTCCTCTTGCTGGGTTCTTGCTCCGAGTAAGATGATGAAGAGCAGGTGGAAGTTGAAGCAGAAGAAGGAAAATCAGACAAGGAAGTTTGGAAATTGATGTGAGCAATTTCCTTCTTGACTCTCCGTATCCTTTTACAGTTACTTTCTCCGTCTTCGTCTTCGCTGGATGAATCAGTATCAGTAGCATCGAGGTCGGTGAGTATGATCCGAAGGAGTTTCCGTTGGGTTTGAGTATTCCCGTTGGTTTTGCATCGTGGGTCACCCTCAAAAAGAGAACTTTGGGTCGCGAGCTTCAGTGATGAGTGTACGGACATGGTTAAAGTAGACTCTGCAGAGGGGAAACAGAGGAAAGAAATGATTTTTACAAATTTTATAATTTGGGGTGTGTGGGGGTGATAGAGTGCATGAAGGAGAGGGAGAGGAAGAAGGTGAAAGAATTTTGTGGCTGTGTGGGGGAAGAAGGATATAAAAAAGTGGATGTAGTTGGAGAAGTAGATATCCTTCGGAATAGAGACGTTTGAGGATGATGATGCGGAAAGAAAGAAAGAAATTAAAGAGATGGGTGACTTTAGCTTTTGGTGTGTAGAAAAGAGATAGATATTATTCGAAAGAGAAAGAGAATATGGCCAAGGCAGGATGCGGGTAGAATCTCAGTCCACTTTTACTGGAAGATTACACACACAGACACACTCACGGGATGAGAGTGAGTGAGAGAAAGAGAGAGAGAAATTAAGGAGAGATGGTCAAGAAGAACAACAAGGTTGAAACTTGATTTCTCTGTGATTAGAGAGCAGAGAAAACAGGGAGGTTTTGGCGGGAAAACAGAGACAGAGAGAGAGAGAGCTGAGTTACTACTGAGTGGAGAGTGGAGGTGAAGAGAGGAAGAGAGGAATGGAAGGTTAGAGAGAAGAAAACGAGAAGAAAAAAGAAAGGGGAAAGGGTATATATAGTGCACGGGGTGTGTCTCCATTGGACGATTCAGAGTGAGTGAGTGAGTGTGTGTGGTGAGTAGAAATATTTTAGGTTGCAGGTTACAGCTGGCAATGTCGACGTGTCCCAAACACCAAAGCAATTTCCTTTCAGTTTCTCTCTCTCTCTCTCTCAACTATAATCCCACTCATATATGATATTCCTACTCCCACAATTTCATTTTACTCACCAAAATTCCTAAATTCTATTATCATTTCATTTGAAAATGCTTCTTTTAATTTAATTCAACACCCTAACACTCTATTCTCTAAGGCGTGCTTCTTATTGCGGCATCCATGATGTTTACATCTGCAGTATTAAACTTTATTCATTTTATTAAAGTAAACTCCGTGAAGAAATACTAGTATATTTATTTATAAACAAAAAAGAGGGAGCAGAGGAGGAAGAAAAGAAGCGCTCCAAAGGAAGATTACACGTTGGTCAAGGTGAGACCACGCAATAGACGACCTCAGCAGCAACTTTCATAAACCATTTTTGTTTTTCTTATTTGCTTCTTTGTCTCTCTCAGAAGAAGAAAAGGAATCAATTACGTTGAAAACGGGCAATTTGTGACTTTCTAGTTTTTACCAATGCCCTCCCAATACCCGAGAACCCTACTGAGATACAGATACAGATTCAAATATATACAAAAACAAAATGGGAAATTATTGAAATTGAAAAAAGGGGTGGTGCTCTGCTGTGAGTCACTATAATTAGCGACAGTTTTGGGTTTGTCCACCTGCTAAACTGCTCTTCTTCTTTTCAGTACATGTACATTTTTTCTGCACCCCAAAGGACACAGCTCCGCTGGATGGATATGCCTATCATGGTTTTTTTTTTTTTTTTCTAACTGAAAGCAATAAATGTCATGGTTGTAAATTGCGGTTCATAGTCACAATTATGGTCGCAATAGCACGGCAGCAATAATGCTATTGCGGCCATGTTTATAACAGTATCTCACCACAATTGTAGTGTACTTTCAAATCAACGGAAAAATTGCATTGAAATATGTTTTTATTGTAACGGGATTCAATTTTGACAACAATTAATATATTTGGTTTATCGTTGACAATAAACTTTTAAAATTTTAGAACGAAAAATCATGAATTTTCATAAAATAAATATAAAAATAAAAAAAACTTACTTTTACATTACACTAGACCCAAAAGCAAACATGCTCAACACGATTACAACAATTTCATCGTGTTTCATTAAACATTTTTTACTTGAAAATTAAAATCATTATTATAGCGTATTTTCCAAGAAACAATTGAAGTAAGTGAGAGAAGGAGTGAGTAAGAAAAAACAAGAGCAGAATTTTAATATTAAACTACTCCTTTTGTTTCTTACTATTATAAAACACTTTTTTAGATATTGTTATTGTTTTATAACATAAGACTTTTTATAAATTTTTTAGGAGTATTTAAAAATTCTTTTCATGTTAACCCCTTTAAAATTACTATGATAAACTTTTTAACGAGTGGATTTATTGCCACTCAAAAATACTCCCTCTATCTCAAATTGTTTGGCCTTTTAAAAAAAAAATTGTCTTAATTTGATTGTCCCTTTAAGATACTAATGCAGTATTAATTTTTTCTTTACAATTTTACCCTTAACTAATTAAACATATTCCTACTTTATCACCAACCACTAACCTTTAGACTTTATTCTCCTAAGTAAATTTTTTCATTTCCGATGCATTAATTATAATAGTTGACACTCAAGAGACTACTACTAGTATTAATTATTGGTTAAAAAAGTAGTACTCCAATAAAATTAGTTGATGGACAAAATAGAAAATTCAATCTAAAATTTACTAAAATTTAAATTAATGATTATATTTCTTAATCCATGTGCAAATACCTAAAAGGCCAAACAATTTGGGACGAAGGGAGTAACTATTTAAGAACTTGCATTAGAGTGTTCGAGTGCTTAAATTAATAAAATGGTGAGTACACGTGAAACCAGCAAAATGTAATAAATTAATTTATAATATGTAAAGGAAGGAGTAATTTAAATGTTTCATTTAACTTATTCAGAGTTTCAAACATAAATCAAAACAGATTATGTGCAAATATTAATAAAATTCACACAGCAATGGCTATGATATGCAACGGCTATAATATGCATCGCAATAATTACATTAACTGCAATAGTAATAACCGCAGCTATAATCATAATCATGATACAATCGCAATTTAAAATCTCGATAAATATGCACCCATTTTATTCCATTCCACCAATGAAAACCAAAATTAAATTATAAGTAAATGCATAGAGGCTTTTTTTGTTTTCTTTCTTTTTTTACCTCAAAAGGGTGATGCTACTAGATGGCGAAAATTGCCTCAATTGTGTTTGCAACTGAGATTAACAGAGAAAGTTGAAGCACTTGGATCACAAGAATACTAATTATGCTTATTGGTAATTTGTAAACACAAAATTAAATTCCCCGTTGTAATTTAAAATGAATCCAAAGGGCATTAATATTGAACCAGAATTGTTCTGTTTTAATAGAAAAAATGAAAAATATTGTGAGTCTTGAAACTAAAATTAAAGAGTAATAATTCATATACAACCATAGAATCTTCACTTGTAAAACCAATTTTTTATCACTGTTGTATTAATTTTTTGGTTATTGATTGTTGTTGTAAAGTTGTGCAAGTGCAACAACAATGATCCTAAACTAGATATAAGTTTGCGCATTACACGGATATTTAGTATATTGTATAAATTATTAAAGAGATATATATTTAAATAAATTAACCAAGTGAATATAATAAACTTTAAAAATTAATATGAAAATAATCTATGAAACTTGAGAATGATACGTACAAAAATAACTACAAAATTTCTATGAAAAATGTATGTATGAAAAAATAATTTATGACTAACTTACACAAATATATCTTGACAAGTGACATCTTATTAGATAGCTGTAAAAGCTCTATCTTTTCTTTTTTTGTGTATCTAAAGTAATAAACTTGCAAATGAAAGGAATAAAGTAAAATTATGTGTGAAAATTCATAAAATTAATTGTTATCAACTTTTCATAAAAAGAAATTATATATAAAAAATATTCATAAATTCTTTTTTTTTAAAAAGAATGAAACCCTATAGATGTAAAAAGCACTTATAAAATTGATTTTCATGAACTCTTTATAAAATGGAAAATTATATACAAATTTTACTTAAAAAATCCTAATTTTTCTTAAGATAAGTTGTTTTTTTTTAATAAAAATCAAATGTTAAAGACTAAAACGAATATATTGATATGTAAAAGCAGTAAAGCAAAGTGTTTTTAATTTTAGGGAGCAAATAAAAAATTAGTAACGGTATAGGAAATTGTTCTTTTTTTTTTGGCAAACAGGAAATTGTTCTTTTTAACCTTTTTTACCCTGTTTTCAGTTATTCTTACAGTAATTCGTGTAAAAATTTTCATTGAGTGAAATTCATGTGAAGATTTGATTTATTTTATAAATAAGATAAATTAAATATACTAAAAAAGTTACTAAGCGAGGATCATTGCATACTTATGTTTCTCTGCTCTGCTAAGGATGGATGTGTCTGGCATTGTGGCCGTTCTTTGATTTTCATTCATCTATTTTCTATCGTAACAATAAAAAAAGACAAAGACACTTCATTCAATGTAAACTGTAGTTTTTCAATAGTAATTTATTGAAAAAAGGAATTAAAAAATTTCATTTTTGTACAATCATACTGTAAATTATTCTGATAGGATTATTCATATCATAGACTAGGAGTAAAATCCTTCAAAGGTGGTTATTGTAATAAATAAGTTTAAATAAATTCGAAACAATCCATTTCAAAGTGAATATTGACTTAAGAATTTTTCATATTGGCTTATTACGTGGAAACTTAAATATTAAATTGTGGACACCAGAAGGAAGTTCTTTCTAACATGAATATTTTCAATGAATTTGTGAAGAAATTCCTAGGAAAGACCCGTTTATAGCTTTACGAAATAAATTTATTCCCACAATATAAAAGTACTACAATAGGATTATTATCAAGTTAAATTACACTTTTAATTTCTATAATTTATCAATTAAGTAATTTTAGTTCTCGTAATTTAAATAGAGAAATTTTAATCTTTATAAAATTTTAAATGTAAAAATAAGTCATGAGATCCATTTTTCATCCAAATTAAAGGATTTCGTTACTAATTATGGCAAGAACTTCAACCAATTTTTTACATTTTTTATTTGAGAACAATAATGTCACTAACAAACCGTAACAAATCGTTTAAATTAAACAAAAAATTAGATCTCAAGACCTAATTTTTACATTTAAAATTTTATAAGAATTAAAATCACTCAATTGAAACTACGAAAATTAAAAGATTTATTACTTACGTTACTAACATTATGGTAAGAACTGCAATCAATTTTTTATTTGAAAACAATAAAGTCACTAACAAACCGTAACAAATAGTTTAAATTAGATAAAAAATAGACATCAAGACTTATTTTTCACTTTTAGAATTTTATGAGAACCAAAATCACTCAATTGAAACTATAAAAACTAAAATTGTATAATTTACAAACTTCAAATACTAAAATTATAATCAAACCTTATTATTAATTTATTATACATGGAAAGAGTAATAAGTATATGATAGGGGAATTCGAAAAGAAGAAGAAATGTTAACATCGTAGGATGGGTCAAAATTAGAAGATATAGTTAGGTTGTGGCTTGAGGAAGAAGCAAAGGCAAAATAAACCTGGAAGATAGTCAAACACGTGTGGTGTCTATCCAAATCCAACGCTAAGGGAAGCAAACAAAAACGTTGGAAATGAGTGACCCTACTCTTCTCTTCTCTTATTTTGCTTGTGAACCAAGTGACCAGTCTTTTTATTAGTCTTTTTGCTAACTTTTCCTTCAAGTCTTTTGTTTTTGTATTAACCACACACTTCTTTTCTAGTTGTGACCTCATCACAAACGTGGCTCACTCCTGTAGAAACCACTTTCCAGTTTCCAGCATGCCTTTACATGCACATTCATATAGAATTCATCAAGTCAACACAACCTTTCGGCTGTGTTTAAATATCTTTCTAATTTATCGCATGATTCCAATAGAAAATATGCAAAATTTTGTTACTAAAAACTAGAAAAGAGGAACAAATAGGGTTTAAAAAGTAACATCAAAAGCTGGTGGAGATATTTGGTTATAGATCATCTAATAGAAGAGAAAAGGACACATGTATATTGTGAGATTCAAATATCCACTAGATCATCTTATAAATTCTAATGAATAGTCTAATAACTGGAAAGGAGTTAAAACTCATGAATGTTAATTTCTCTTCTGCATCATAATCATGCAAACATGATATCTGTTTGTCTAATTGAACAACTGAGACTTGAGTTTCTACAATTCATATTACCACCTTTCTCATTCCTGAAACAAAACATAAAACCTAAAATCTCTAACAATTTAAGGTTGATATGGATTATATCAATGAATGATGCAAATGAGGGACCGGCTTTATTTTCAAGTAAGCACACAAGAAGCATGCACAATGTTTCAGATAAGAAGCACACAGTGATTGATCTTCACCATAGACAACCTTTTATTTTCAAGAAAGATAAGAAGCATGCCTAGTGTTTCAGCTTTAGCCTTCTCAAAGGACAAATCTAGTTTTTCATTAGTTGGGATGTCCCCATCAAAATCTAGATAATGTTGTAAGGTAAACCATATTGACTACTGTCTATTGGATATCAATACCTCCACACGTGCAACATACAATTGAAGCATAACAGTAGTAACTACAATTTCAGATTTGATTAAAGTAAGAACTCATGCTACAAATACATAATAGAGATGAAGATAAATTACTATGAAATGCACCATAAATGCTTGTGATAACAAAATCCTTGCCTGACTCCAAAACCATGAATATTTGATTTCATAATGGGATGTCATAAGTAAAAGTTTATTCATGTTCAAATAAGTTCACATTTATCTCATCATAACGGGAATCCAAACACACCACTGAACCACATAATGAACTCTTAGTTTGGGCAGCCAGGAACGACAAAAACAGTAAAATGAATAACTGCATAACCTATATGCCTGATCTATTCTCAAAGATATTGGTTTTCCATTTTCCTAATAACAGAAGATTTTCTTTTCCTCTCTGCTTCTTTTGAAGAAATAGATTTACTTTTGGTCACTTGGAAGACTGGCATAAGAATCCCAGTTTTCCTTTTCCCAAAAAACAAAAATAAAATCCCAGTTTACATCAATGAGCAGCAACTGTCTAGTTATAACCATTATGTCTGTTGCAGTTTGCAATAGGATTCAAGCCGCAAGCAGAAAATGTGCATAACATTAACATTACAGGTTTTTCCGTCACCAGTACCTTACAAAGACATATTCACAAATTATAACTGGACCCCTTACCATTGTTTGAGCTCCACTAACAATAAATAAAAGCATTCAAATTCAATCAAAACATCTCGTTCTTTTACACAAATTAAGATTTCGCTGATTCCATTGAACAGCTAAGAAGACAGGCGTGGTCATCCCATGGCATACTTCTGTGTCCAGCTGCGGGCAGTAGTTTCATACTTGGCCCTGTCGGTCTTGTACATGTGCGCAATTTCAGGCACAAGTGGATCATCAGGGTTGGGATCCGTCAACAACGAACAGATTGACAAAAGGACCTAAAAACACTGAAATTAGTTCTCCAAGGGTCTAAATAAAAAGCAGCATACACAGAACAATTTAGGTTAATGCATATATTTCACAACAATCACATAACAACTGGAATGAAAAAAAAAACTAATAAATACACAGAATCCCAATCTCTTACTAGATTTTCGATTGAGTTCAGCTGATTAAGGAGACATGAAAACCATTGCTCAAGTCAACAGATCAGAAGTTAAAAATTTTGACAGACAAGTTTGAAGTTAAGAGAAGAAACAGCTCTGCATATCCACAGTATCAAATTCTGAACAACTTTTTGCACTACATAGATAACAAATACTTCAATCCTTCAAAATCCTAAGCAGTAAACAATAAACAAATCTTGAATTGTGTGCAAGGATCTCAAGACTACTACTAGCACAGAACAAAATCCCGCAGAAAATATAAGATTTTAAGATACACAAGATACAATATAAAGATTACAAGATACACAAGTAATACAATCTCAGAGAAGCTATAAGAAAATAAAAGAGAGAACTTCTAGCTGAATAGTGTTTATTATCAGATTATTGTTCTTTTTATGAATTAAGACTGCCAAAACTACTGGACCAAACTATGCTTAGAGTGTCCATTATTTTTTAAAAAAAAAGGTAGTTTTTTTTTTTTTCCCCAAATTCCAAAATTAAGAGCTCCCAAACATAAAGTCATGCACCAGCAATAATCTCCAATTTTCCATTACTGAGGAACCAATGGCACAACCGCCCATGAGCTTTCTTAATTTCAATTTTTTTAGCAGACACAAGCAATCGCCCAGCAGAACATAAACTATTCCAGCACTCCCAAACACAGTAATTTAGCTCAACACAGGATATCACATGGTAATTCAGAAATTACATGATTTAGCTATGATCAGCAAGTGCTATATAAACTCAAAACTCATGCAAAATTATTAAAAACACCAAGACAATAAAGCAAAGTAAAATCAAACCTTCGAAATGGTTAGTGCTGGGCTCCATTGTTCTTTAAGAATGTCGAGACATATGCTGCCATTACTGTTGATGTTTGGGTGGAATACCTTAGTCCTAAATGCAACCTGCAGTTTATAAGCATATTAATTTCATTACTTTCAAATTTTCAAAAGTTCAAGATAAAAACAGCACATATTGGAAAAAAATTATGCTAGAAAAATCTTACTGTAAAATAGATGTGGGGTATGTTTGTTTAAGATTGTAATTGTAGTGATTGACTATTTCCAAATTAAATTCATGGTTGAAATCAATTGGGCATATAATCCAAAGCAATATCAACGGAAGCTACAAATTTTAGCTTCCAATAGAATTGGTTGTAATTTTAGTAGAATCTTAAACAAACAAACCCATGAACTTTATCAAATTACAACTGGGAATCAGAATGAATTAGGAGAATAACAAACGGAGGCCTCGGAGCTTTGTCAGCATCATACCAGTATTCATGGAAACAGCACTAACAAGTAGTA
Source organism: Cyamopsis tetragonoloba (assembly GCA_037177725.1). Lineage (NCBI taxonomy): Eukaryota > Viridiplantae > Streptophyta > Magnoliopsida > Fabales > Fabaceae > Cyamopsis > Cyamopsis tetragonoloba. Next base: position 69,968,466 of record CM074119.1, read on the forward strand.
CTCTGAAGTATTAAGTACATACACTTCCTCTAAATATTAACTGCCTTTTTTCTAATTCCAACATATTCCATACAAAATAGAGGTAGTAGACTTAATCACTCTTGAACAGAGAAAAGTATCTTAAAAGTTAACATTTGAAATCAACAAGGAAAGGGGGTCTTCCGAGGAACATCTAAAATCAGTTGAGGGCACCCACAGTGAACTGTTTGTGTAAACCAGGTTGCGAACTAGTCAACCTGGCAACAGATTAGCAACAGCTGCAAAGTTGTCGAGAATCTAGCTCAACCAAATCTTCACTATCATTAAAGATTGAATGATGCTGAATACTAAATTTGTAGTCACATCTCTTGAAAAAAAAAAGCATTAAAAAGCAGTTTGAACTCCATAAATACAACTCCAAGAAGAAAATATTGAATGGAAGAGATTGTAACTTTTAAGCTCATTTCAAAGAATTGTGATTATGAATAAAATAATCATTAAAGAGACCTGAACATAAATGCCTAATCAGAAGACAAGATTACAAGCAACTAATGTACAGCAGTGGTCTAACAGAGTAGGATAGTGTACCTTTGGTGGCTTGAAGGGATAGTCAGGAGGAAAATGAATTGAAACTAGGAAAACACCGCCTGCATATGGGCTATCAGCAGGTCCCATGATTGTGGCTTGCCAGTGAAACATGTCCTCTGCCACAGGACCTGATGTAGACAACAATATCTTTCAAAGTTACTAAAATTTTTCTGATAAAAAGGACCCAAAATCTGATTCCGACAACCATCAAATGGAGTTAAAGCTTGCAACAGATTAAACAACTTAATTGACAGACAACAAGCTTACTGAAAACAACTGGAAGCAAAACAAATAAGATTTAGCACGTGCACTTTAAAGGAAAAAGTGTGGAGACAGGATTTATAAATTATAATGGTTGATAAGAATATCAACAGAGTAGATTTTAACAATTTCATAATTGTTTATACATATATTTTTATCGCAATCTCAGTCGTTGATCTGTATCACCACGCCATTCTATGTTTCACACCTTAGAGGAGCTGGATTCTAACAGATATATAAAACAACCAACCATCCCGCAAGCTCTTTCGACAACTGATTACAGACACGTCCAAAAGAGTCACTTGTAAGAGCGGCCTCACCCACACATTGTCATTGTCATGATAATAAAAATGCAGACACAGGAATGAAGCAGATACAAGTTATAGGATATTGGTTAAAAATCACCTATCCAACTTGAATCTACGGTTAAACGGGAACCTATATAGAGATGTCAAACAATAACATATAAATAATTTTCAAAAATCTTACACAGCAAACCACACATACAAAAGCACAGAATTATCCAAAAAGCAGAAAATTATGCATTCTTACTTTCAGTTTTAGAGAGTTGAGGTTCAATAATCCAGGTGTAGTTCTTATCCTAATTCTAATTTAATGAAAAAAGTTACTAATTTTTTTTTTAAAATTTTAGTCCCACAGACAGAGAAAAAGGAGAAAAAAAAAAGAGACAAGTGGATCAGGAAGCTCACCTGCACTGCACGATGTAGGAGGGTCCTTCTGCAAATCCTTGAGCTCCTTCAAGATGCGTTTCGACGCCATAGCTAAACTGTAGGGGGATAAAAGCCTGAGAAACGTAACGCAGAACCCAGAAAACCTAAACTGAATTGATATTGACAGATAAGGCACCGATCAGAAGAGGGATAGCGAGAGAAGGAGAAAACCGACCTGAGTCAGAACCGTAGAAGAAGAACAAAGCGATTCAGAGGCAATCAATCCGCAAACAAAAAAAAAGAGAGAAACAGAAATGGTTGCTGAAGGAGAATCAGAGAAAGAGAAAGCGAGATTCTAGAAATTTCAGAAACAATTGGATTGGATGATAGCGTGAGATGAACGCGTAACGTTTTTTATTACTATTATTTTTTATTTTTATTCTTATTTAATCACTTATTTAGTTATTTAATATCCATAGAATAATAATAAAAAAAGACATTAGTGTCAAATGGGATTTTGCTTATCCTTTTTTGTTTCATTTTTGCTTATCCTTTTAATAATACTAGTTGAGAAGAATCTGGAAAATAAAAAATAGGGCTTATGCTAATTATCAACTTAAGTAAAATGGTTAAACAACTAATGATAATTTTTTTTTTATTAAAAGTGTAATATTTTAATATTATAAATTATAAATATTTTAAATGTGAATTTTAATGCAATTTTTTATCTATAATTTATTTAAGTATTATTTTTTGCAAATATTCGGTATGAGAGCTAATTTTATCTATTTTATTAAAATTAAATTTAATCTTTTATTATAATTATGATTTTAAGTAATTTTTTTTAAAAAAAATATTTTCAATAACAAATAATAGACAATAGCTAGCAAAATATTATATAATAGGAAAATTGCTTGGGTACACCAACCACTTAATTATATATAATTTTATAGTTAAATGCAATAAATTAATATATGAATTGGTTAATTGTTACGTAATAATTTCACCATATTTTATATATAACTAAAAAAAAGTAAAGAAAGATATGATTAAATTATTGTGTAACAATTAACTAATTCATGAATAGTTATAAAACTCAGTTCGATCATTAACTCGGTTGAGGCACTACATCATTGGATCATTAATTCAACCGATGAGTCACTAACTCACTCGCTAAATCGGATAATTTATATATTTATATAATTATATATTTATGTTTATATATACCAAACAAATAAAAAATTAAAAATTAAGTTAATGACTCGCTAAATCGAACCATTGTGGAGCATTTCATTCTTGTTTTTTTTTTTGTGATTAAAGGTGATCTCCTCCTGGCTTTGCCAAGAACCAGCCCAGGCTGGTTTGCACCAGTTTCGTCCTATTATCACCGGTTTTGAATGGTTTTGACCGGTTTGATGGCACAAAAGATTTGGATAAGCACTCAGACTGGTCACCGAATCGGTTCCTTTAAACAGTTAAACTCTCCAGCACACTCCGATTTTAATAACTATGAATTCATTCATATGCTACAGTAATATATTTATATTGTGTGTCCATGAACAAATATAAAAAACTGTAAAATTTTTTAATAAAAAATAGCAAAATAAAAGATGAGATTTCAACAAAAAGAGGAATTAATAAATGATAATGAAAAGTAAAATCCAATTAATTGATTTCATTTACAAAAAAGAAAGTCAAAATCAGATCTTTGCAAATTAAGAAACACAAATATCTTAATAAGGAAGAAATTAACCAAAAAGTTCATAAAGAAAATAAAAACACTTAATTAGACATTAGGTATTCCTAATATGCTTCTATAGGCACTCAATAAGAAACTTAATAATTAATATTTATTTTTTATAATAATTTAAAATATTTATTAAAATATACTTAATATGTTTTTTATTCCTTTTATGATTTAAGTTTTTTTTGGTAAATCCTTTTATAGTTTCTTTATGCATGTCATTGGATACACATTGAAAAAACCGTGAAAATTTGTATCCCTCTTTTTTTATTAACGGGTGATTTTTATTTCTCTATTATTTTCCTCCAAAATCAATCATATAATTTTACATTATAACTAAGTCCTCCCTGGAATTTTTTACCAAATTCTTTTAAATTAACATCTTCTACTAAATTTTTTCACGAATTAAAATTAAACTACATTAAGTTCAATTTTTAGCTGTATAAATAAACAAAAAAAAAACCCTACTTTAAGTTCATCTAAAAGAAAAAAAATTAAGTTTACTTTTACTTAAAACCCATCATTTTATTCATTATTATTTTTACACAAAATTAATATAATTTCACTATTACTCATTTTGATACTCTTATTTTGGGTGATACTATTGTCAATTCTTTTTAAATATATTTTAATTTTAAAATATTTTTGTCAACCAATAAAATTAAAGTATTACTACATAAATATGACTTAAATAATCAAACAATAAGATAGACAATAAATAAAAAGGAGTGACAAAATGTCACCCTCATTTCACAACCTGCAAATTTCTTCAAATGTAATTATGTCAAAATTTAGGTTTATGATTGTGAGTAGTGTTTTGAAAACCGGTCCTACTGATTCAATCAGGAACTAGACCTCTGGCCGATTCGGCTAACCCTCCAAGCCGAGCAGTTACAGAACCGGATATAGAATTAGTAATCTGGTGACCGACCACGAATCATACTGCTACTATCTAACTGCTTTCCTTACAAATATCACAAATGTTAGAAAATTGATAAACATGGGGCTCAAACTTGTGTCATGCAGAAGAATGGAGTGTTGCTTACCACTAGACCCACCACCACTATAGTATTTTTTTCCCAAACTAGTATTTTGAAAATAATTCATTTATTCAGCCTAATCATGTGCGGTAGTTGCTTAAATTACTATCTACTATACAAAGTACTTGTTCATGACACTCGACAAGAATACCAGTTCGTTCAAAGTTATAAAAATAGTAAATATCGGATATTCTTCTCAGGACAATTTTTCAAGTATCAATTCACAAACTTATTATAAGTTGAATCAATGAATTGAATTGAAAAGAATTTTAATACTATAAAATAAATTAAACTAAATTTCTAAATCCTTAAAAGAACTAAATTAAGCAAGTTGTATTGAAAATGGGTTAAAATGTAATGGTTGAATACGTTAAGGTTTAGGTTTCTTTAAAGGATTTCCTTGGAGGAGCAATCACTTAAACGCTGATATAGTGACTAGATACTAGATGCACAAGGATATCATGAAAGGAGTCCTCCATGTTACTAGATTCACCCACATGAACGTTCTACACAAGCTCCTTAAGAGTCGCTAGTAGATTTGATTACTATTTACCATTGCTTAAACCGTCACAAACCTTCGAGCAAGTATCACTTATGTGCAAATATGAGATAAGGGTACAAAGCTTGCATAGCTCAAGCCACTCCTCATACCGAAGCAAAATATCCCCAACCAAGGACGGAGTGAAAGGGAGCAAGGTGGGGCCTGGCCCCTCCCCCTTCCATTTGAAATATTAAGAAACTATGGTAGCTATAATGTTACAAAAATGTTGTTGGTTCAAGTGGTAATGTCGATACTTAGAAGTTATTTTCTGCTTTTTTTTATTCTCTTCTATTATTTTCTTCTTCTTTTTTCTCTTCTGTTTTTTCTTCTTTTTTTTTTCTTATGTTATTTTATCCTTTTTTTGTATTTTTCTTTTCTCTAAATTTTTTAGCCCTCTTTTGCTCTATCAATTAATGATATTGCTCTCTTTTGATACATTTTAATTTTTATTATTTCATATGTGAGTAAATAATAATATTTATAAATTTTATTTTATAAAATTAATATTTAGTTTTCACATTAAGTATTGAGTTTTAATAATTTTTATATATAATTTATTTATTTTATTTTTCTGTTAAAAATTCACATACTCTTTCTTTTATTTATATATAATTTTTTTATACTTTATATTTCTAATTATTAATATTTAAGTTTTGGCCTCTCCCACAATTAATTTTTGGATCCGTCTTTGTCCCCAACTATCACTCTAACAACAAAATCTTCTCTAAAGAAATCTACAACTTTACATATAGATTTCAACCCCATGAGCTAGTGTTACTTGTCAAAGCATTTATAATGTTAGTCTCACCAAAGTATTTGTTAGATAATAACTATACTTATAACTTTTCGGAGTGGTTAACGAAATTGTTTTTTCAACCTCACATACCTTCCTATACATATACCAAGATATTTCAACCTCATTGCTCGCATTTTAGTTAAATAAAATGTATTTATTTTTATTTTTGTGTTTTTTTTTTCTTCTAGAAAACCAATACTAGAATGTTATTCTAACATTAAGATTAACTAAAAAGTATACCAAACAAAATAATCAAATATATTTTTGATATTTTAGATTTGTGTTCTTTTTTAATTTTAAATTGATCTTATAATTTTGAGAGATATTTATGACTACTCCCTTTTCAACAAATACCTTTTTGGGATTTAAACTTTGTGCTTTTATTCTTAAGAGAAATCAAATTACTTATCACGAATCCAATAATTTGTTTGTATTTTAAATTAGCTTAAACGTCAATAAATCTTTCTTTATCTAAATTTAAAGATCCGACCGTCCAACAATGCGGGAGAGAAAAACGGATAATTTTAATCATTAAATAATTGTTAAATACTGAGAAAGCACTCATATTAATACCATTGTCACTAAGGATTTTAGGTTTAAATGAAACAGATTTCCAATTCGTTTAGCGGCGAACAATCTGAGTCTTGAGATTTTTTGCACATTTGAAAGAGGATTCGTCTTCTACTATTCTAACCGGTAAGTCTAGCGAACTTATCATTCTGGTTTGTTTGAGACTTGAATCGATATTGTTTATATCTTTCTAGGTATTTTCTTGTTCTTTTGGTTATTCAGATTAGTGAATTTTTTATTCTGGTTTGTTTGAGATTTGAATCGATATTGTTTATACCTTTCTAGTTAATTGTTTTCTTGTTCTTTTGGTTATTCAGGTTGATCTTATCTACTTATGATGGGTACGTATCTTTATCAATTATGAAAATTTTGTGTTTTCTTTTTGTTTTTCATTTTTTTCCGTATTCATTTTTTCGGTTAGGTTTGCTTTGACTTTAAACATGTATATTGAGCCCGATGGAGCCATCAAAATGGGTTATGGCTCACAAGCCAACTCGACTTGACTCGGTTCGTAGGTGGGTTGAGCTAAAAAATGCTTGAAAAAATTTGATTCAAAATTAGTTCGACTCATTTAACTAGCAAAAATTACGAGTAAAGTCAGGTTGAGCTCGTTAAACCCACATTTGTAATTTTAATGATTTTTTCATGCACATTTTGAAATTTTAATGTTTTTTCATGTACTTTTTGGAATTTTAATTATTTTTTTAAATTTTTTATTTTTAAAATATTAATGCGAGTCAACTCACTTAACATGCTAGCTTGCATAAGTTGAATCAAGTTATATATTTAATTTCTTATTAAAAAAAAAATTGAGTCGAGTTACCTCGTTTTTGGTGACACGAGTTATATGTGATAAGCAGTTTAGTATTGAGACTTCAAATATGCAACATATTTTTGTTTGGTTTGTATGAGTCTGCTTGACCACTTCAAATATCTAAATCCCTTTGAAATTATTCAAATATCTTGCTTGATGGACATTCTTTCAAAGATATTTAGTTTATTAGTCGATTTAGTTGACATATATAAAATAATATACACTTATCATTGATGAAAAAGCCAAACATTTTGAGTAGTATAATATTCATGAATATGTGTTGCATGAATTTTTTATGAATAACCGAATAAGTAATCTGTAATATCTATGATTATGATACAAAATGTTGTTAAGGAATGTCATGATAAATAATGTTAAATATATATATACAGGGTCAAGAATGATCAATTTAGTTGTGATTCTTGATGAGAACGAGGAGAACGAGGAGAGGAGTAGTAGCAGAGTACCTACTCCGGAAAAAGAAGAAAGGGGAAAAGAGAAGGCAATTGAGGAATTGGAAGAAGGGGAAATAGGAGAAAGCAGCCATGGCAATCATCACATCATGTTTCATTCTGATTCTTCTGCTCATGAGCAATATACTCAAACTCAGGTATCATGTTTCTTATGGCTAGCTATCACTATTATTTTCATTCTGCTTGAGATGCTTAAGAGAGTTCTCATAAAAAAAAAAGAAGAAGAAATCTAACACTTAATCAAACCAGCCAATAATCATACTTGCTTCGTTTCTCTTTTTTCTTTCTTCACACATTGTCTCTTGGAATCAAACATAATCTAAATCTCAACCTATAGTTTTTTTCATTCTTGCCTTTCTATTAAAATAAATTTAGTTATTTGTTATGTATCTAGATAACTAAGTGTGACACCTGTGAGATCTTTTCCTGTGCAGCAACAGCAGCCAATGCCATTGCCTGAAATCGCGCATTCTAACAGCTCTGCTATGGAGGGGAGACGCTTGAATTTACCTGACCTAAACCTGCAAGCAGTGGACGATGATGGAGAATACGAAGATGAAGTGGAAGTGAAAGTGGAAGTGGATCTTAATGAGATTAATGAGGAAGAGGATGACAATAATGATGATGATGGAGATTTGAACTTGGCTCTTCAACTTTGAACTCAGTGATTTTCTTGATTTATGCGTTTTCTTGAACATATGTTGCATTTCTACATTCTTAATTATCTTTGCTTACTTGCTAGGTATGCAAGACTGATGGTTTTCATTTTGACATGCTTTCTTTTCACTGTTTGGTAGATAGCCAAAAACTATACAGTTTGTGGTTTATTCTTGCTTAATCATGGTTATATTGATTTTGAATGTTCAGTCATCAATATCACAGGCGAAATAGTTCCTTATTATTTTGTTGACAGATTTTAATTAATGGCTTCCTACTAGTATATACAAACCCAGATAGAATAACCTCTTGCATGACCTAAAATTATGCATTTAAGGCATGTGCGAATAAACAATAATTGATGAATATGATCTGTATGGTGTATGATGTGTGTGGTGCACATTTGTTTAGGAGGTTTATTAATTACTTATCGCGTGTATTGCAGATTATAAACCTTGTCTGAAATACATGGCTACATTATTATGAGTTGTCAGTCATGTGTCAAATGTAAAAACCCAAGTTATAGAAAGAGAATGAGAATACATACAGTAACAAGTCAAAGTTAGAAACGTTTTTTAAATGTTTGGTTTGCAAAATGATTATAGTTATTTTGATTATTTTTATTTTCAAAACATTACAAGTAAATTATAGTTATTTTGATTATTTTTAATGATTATTATATAAATCTTTAAACATGAAAAATAAAATAAAACTAGATGATGATTTTGTATTATAATTATAATTACTGATAAAATATTGTAAATTGCGATAAGTATTTTTGTAAAATTTTAATTTGATTTTTCATTGTAATATATGCTTAGCTAAGATTGTATTTTAATATTTATTTTATTTTATTTTTATTTTAATCTTATATCTTTCAAGGCCTTTATGAATCAATTATATATAATATAAAAAATCTTTTTAACCAAAAAAACCCACCAACTCACCTATGCAAAGTTAACCTAGGTAAACCCATTCCCGTTTCTTGTGTTGTTTGGAAACCACCTCCAACAAGGCCCGGTTAGATCAATCATGAACTATGATATAGTTTTGCGTGACCTTTGACATACGTATTCAAATAGAATAAAATAGGACGCTATTAATTATTTTATAATTGATATATCAGTCAAGAAAAATAGAATATGATATAAAACGAAAGATAACACAACAGATCACACAGAAAAATTATCATTATTTTCATTGAGTCTATTTTTAAATTCTTTAAACCTTATATTATTTTTTTCGACCAAAAATTATTTTTTAAAATATCTTAAAAAGTTTACATAATAAAAATATACTCAACATAATTTATAGTTAATAATTATATTTTTTAAGAGTTTGTATTTAATAATTTAATTTTTTTAATAAAATATTAATACAAAAATTAATAAATTTTAAAATTATTATTTAATTAAACTCATAGTTTTTTAAAATATATATATATAATTTTTTTTTAATTTTGTATTTTTTATTCAGTGATATAAAATTTTATATATATTACAAAAAAAAATTATTTCCTATATTTTAATCCGCAATAAGGCATGATCCTGTTTTGTTCAATTTCATTCTATTCCATTCTGTACAGCTATCAAACACTACCTTAATCTTAATGTGTCTGATTAATAGTTGAGCAAAAATAAAAGTAATTATTCCCTTTGCCAAATGTAGTTTAAATTTGTGTCTAAACAAATTAAAATCCTTTATACTTAAATAAAATAAAAGTACTTTCACTGTTTCACAACATGTGCGATAAGATCATGACTGCACATTACACTCTCTCGCTCCGTGTTGACTAAGATGCATGTATCAATCAATGAACGCTAAGATTGTGCGAGAGAAAGGCTGGACCAAAACTAAATTTACTAGAGATGATCCAGGCTCCAAAATCAAAAGGGATCCCCAATTGTTCTTGAATTAAGATATTCAATTGAATTGCGATTTCAAAACATAAAAAATCATCAAAATAACTCAACTAATTCCATGTGTAAGAAATGTTTCAAACACTCTCATATAACACAAGAAAAATGCCAGAGTTGAATTAATTAATTAATCATGGAGTATGAACATTTGAATCCTTGGATTTATTCTCATCAGAAGAATGGCGGTTCTCTGAGTCAGATTGCCGAATTTCCTCAATCATTCTCACTACTTCCTCCATGCTAGGCCTCATATCTGGAACCTTAGCCACACATGCCATTGCAATTTGCAACATTTGCACCATTTCTTCTTCAATGTTTTGGTATCTCATTAGCTCCACATCGAACACCTCCGCCGTCCACTCCTCCCTTACAACAGACTGGACCCATCTCGGGAGATCGACCATGTCGTCGCGTCCTGGGGACATCTGTGGCGCTTTTCCAGTGAGCATTTCCAGGAGGATGACGCCAAAACTGTACACGTCTGATTTGTGAGTGTGCTTCCGAGTTTCTATTACCTCGGGAGCACGGTATCCTGCAGCTCTGGAAGGGGTTGCAGGAACATTCATTAGTGGAGTCAGACCGAAATCAGAAACGCAGCCGTCGTTGTCTTGGTTGATTAGGACATTTGTGGATTTGATGTTGCCGTGAATGAATTTCGGACCACCAATGGAATGTAAGTGAGCGATTCCTTTGGCAGTTCCGAGAGAGATTTTAACTCGCGAGTTCCAATCCAATGGAGTTCTTCCACTTGCCCTGTTACCTGTCATCAACAATAAATATACTTCAAATTTAAATTTCATGCATAAAACATATAAGCTGAAACAGGTAACAAAAGAAAAAAGTAAAAGCCTCAAGTGAGTCCTTAGCCGAAACTAGAGAAACAAATGCATCATACCATGCAAGAGGGTGGATAGGTTGCCATTTGGAACATAGTCATAAACCAAAAGCTTCTCATCCTTTGAATAATAATAAGCGCGAAGCGGTAAAACATTCGGATGCTGTCCAACTCTTCCCACAATCTCCATCTGCTGTTCAAAGTCCCTCTTGCTTACCACAACTTCTTTCAACCTTTTAACTACAACCGTCGTTGATTCCTCCAATACAGCCTTATATGCAGTGCCATAACTACCCTTTCCGAGAACTTCAGCCGAAGCCCTCAGCAAATCCTCGAGATCAAAATTATAAGAACTTCCCTCAAAGAATACCAACTTGTTTTTCTCAGGCTCTTGCACCCCGCTTCCGAACTCTTCTTTCGGCTTCTCACTCCTCCCACCCAAAGGACCCTTCCCTTTATCTACTCTAGACCTCGACCTCGACTGTCCATTATCTTTTTTCTTCAAACAGCAAAGAATAATGACAAGAGCCACAAAAAACAACAGCACAGCTCCACCAACAGCAATTGCAATTATAGCTACCTTACTTAATTTCTTTTTGGAGCTTTGTCTTAAAGGAGATGATGACGGTGCAGGAGGCAGCGGAGGAGGAGGAGGGGGAACTACAGAGCATGGCTTTAGAGGTAATCCACATAATAGAGAGTTCCCTTCAAAGGAAGAATTTGGAAATTTTTGAAGAGCTGGAGGAATAGATCCATTCAAATGGTTGTAGCTTAAACTCAAGTGTCTGAGCTTAGTGACATTGAGATAAGGTATCTGTCCAGATAGGGAGTTGTTCTGGAGGTTCAGTTTAGTTAATTGTGTTAAATTTTGTAATGTCTTAGGAATGCCACCAGTGAAAGAATTGTATGACAAATCAAGTACAACGAGACGCGCTGACAATGAGGAAGGTATATCACCAGAAAGATTATTATGCTGAAGGTAGAGATATTGTAGAGAAGGAAGAGAAGCAATATCAAGAGGAAGACTTCCGCTGAGTAGGTTGGAACGGAGGCTGATATTTTTTAGTGAGTCAAGCTTGCCGAGTGTATTGGCCGGGATGGTTCCAACTAGGCCAATCCCAGGAAGCCTAAGAGAAACAACTCGAGTGCCATTTGGATTGCAAGTGACGCCTACCCAAGATGTACATATTGAGGTAGCCGGATCCCACTTGAGATTCCGACGATGGGGAATGGAAGCAGCAAAATCAAGAAGGGCTTGCTTATCAGAATTTAGGTCAGCAATAACCAGGGGAGAAATAATAACAATTATGAAAAGGAAAGGATGCACTTGTGAGGAGTAGAACTTCATGGATATTTTACTTGCTGTAAGGTATAAGATATTGACAATTGCATGTAATGTAATCTCTTCCATCCTTCATATTTTCCTGGTTTAGCACCATGACCTAAAAATCAAAGGATATGGAAGCATGAAGAAGTAAGCACTATATCACAAAGTTCGATTGTAGAATTATAATGACAACTCTTCACAAAATATTTGTAGAATAATTCATGTTAACTAAAGTAGCATCCAAATTAACCAAGAAAAATGCAGGCGCCCCTGCATAAACTTGTGCAATCTCGTTTTTGCTTACTTGTAAGATTTTTGTTATCATCAAAGAGATAATGGATTGGAGGAATAAATTAAAATTTAATGAACATAATCATGAACCAAGTATTCAAAAAGCTTAAGCTGCTAGATGAAAACACAAGCTCTCCTACCTTCTACTGAATATCATTATTTTATTAGAAGAATGAGGAATGCAAGGATCAAATTCTGGAATACTATGTCATAAAGGCTATGATACCATGTCGCAAACAAACTATCCTAAAATTACACGAATAGTTTTATACTTTTATATTACATTTTTAACATTTCACATTCTGAATCATAATATAGCTACAACATTGTAAAGCGACAACTGACAACAGAACAAGAGCAACCTAAGTTCAGGGCTGTGGAGCATGATATCTATATCAGTCACAATCCCTGATTAGAGTAACTAACAGGATAAGTTACAAAATAAAATTAAAAAAATGTAAAAGTAAGAAACCATGAATGCATGAAGTTGAATGAAATTGCATCATTTGGAAGTTTACATTTTCCAATAAGCAGAGATGGAAGGCTATCAAATAACAACTATACAAACAAAGAGATTACTCATGTTACAGTTGAAACAATGTATGTTAATACAATACCTAAATCATATCTACAATAAATACAAAGAGTAATACGCAGTACACAAGATAACTGTTCAAGAGAATATGTTGAGACAGCTTCGCGAGAAAGCGAAAGGAAAAGAAAGAAAAACGTTCTTGGTTCATTAAATGACCAATCCGCTCTAAAATGTGCAGATACAAGATACTAACCAACTGACCAAAACATTAACCATGTGTAAGAGAAAGAAGCTTTAAGCTTTTCTAAAAAAGAGAGAACATTTTGAGATTTTGGTTGAAGTGGAAACTAAGATAACTCAAGTATGATATTGTAGGAGTAGGTAATTTTAACTTTTTTCTTATCTTAGTAGTAAGTTATAACTATCTAAACTTTTGACAAGGGTTGATAACTTGAACTAACATTTTCCTGCAGTTAATTTTATTTCTCAAAAACAGATAGCTATCTAACCAACCATTGTCCAATTTAAGCTTTATGTCCCTTTTATTTCCAAGACTAAAGAAGAACTACCTGAATTTCTACATTGAATGAATGCAATAACTGAGAGAAAAACCCAATTTTTCAACAAGCGTGTTCCACATTTAATGGATTAGGAAGGAAATTAAAAGACCAATAACTGACAAAGTTGTTCAACAACTAGGTTTTCATTAAAACAACTATTAAAGACAACAATTTTCTTCACATTCAGATTCCCTCAAAAAAATGAAAAAAGGAAAAAAAAAATAAAAATAAAACAAGTGTTCAAACACTAAGAATTAGCACCTCACATCAAGAATAAAAACAATAAGAGAAATAATTTTATCACACATCCTTGGAAAATTGAACCAAACCCACAATGCAGAACCCAATTTGGAGCTTGAAACCCAGAACATAGCATTCATAAACATCACTGAGAAAACCCAGATCTACAAGCAAAATTACTAGCACCAGTTGGTAAGAAAGGGCAATAAAAGGCAAGATTTTTCAATGAGTAATAATCACCTGAAAAGAAGCAAAGAGGTAACACAAGGATTCATTTGAGAGCTAAGAAGCTGAAACCACATGTCAAGGTGCATTCACTGAAGAAGCTATGCAAGTTGCAACCTTGCTATTGTGCTTGAGATTCTGAATCTCAAGCATTCATCAGATCATGAAGAATCTGAATCTGGGTTGCTTTGAAAAGGAGCAAAGCTGCTCAAAAAGTAGAAGAACTTGCATGGAATTGAAGAGCATTTTAAGGTTGAGGTTCTGGTAATAGCTACAAGAACTGAAGAGTCATGGTTCATAAGGAGTTCAAAAATTGAAAATATAATAAAGCTCAAGATTCAGGAAAGTGAGCTCTTTTCTTTTCTTTCTTTTGTTTTTTTGTTTTTATCTTTGTCAAAGTTGCAGATAAAATAAAGAAATGAACAAAGGAAACAAAAAGGTAGAATTAAAGAATAGAGTGGACAGCAGAGCAATGCACAGCAACAGCAACCGCTTTGTTGACTGATTAAAGACCCAAAGAGAGAGACAGAAAATAGAAGTAAAAACTAAAAGTCAAGAAGACAATGAACACGTACTAGGATTTTGATTTTGTGATTCAAATTGTTCAAAATAATAAATAAATAAAAATGAATTAAGTCTCCTAAATTTTATTGTAGATATATTTAAGTGCAATTTTTTTTGAAATGTGCATTTTGATTCTTAGCATTTTTCAATGTGTGTATGTATAACGATTTTAACAGTTTCTAATTTTGATAAAACTGACACTAAATATGACTTATATAGTACTTAAGTAAAAAGTACATGAATTAAAATGTACACTTTAAAAATAGTTGCATTTAAATACACATATTGAGACTTATTTATTTTTAACTTAAAAAATTAATTAATGGTTTGTTTGGATTGAACAAAAGAAAATGGAAATAAAGAAAACTATGGATAATGAGATTTTTTTTCTTTGTTTAAGGAAAAATAAAAAAGAAAATGAAAGGAAAAGTTAATTTTAAGAGAATTTTTTCTTCATAGTTTTTTCATTATATATATATATATATATATTCAATTTTCTTTCATATCTATTTTTCTTAAATCAATCATAGGGTAAATATATGTTTGACTCACATTTCAGTAAAATAAATAGTGAAAAAATATATAAATTGAGGCTAAATGTTATTCGATTTATGATTGAGATATATTAATATATAAAATTAAAGTATTCATTAAAAATAAGTATATCTAACTTTGATTAAAATACTTAACTAGAACAAAATCTTATATAAACGAGTCGTAACTGTATGTTCAGTTAAAAAAATTTATCCTCAAAATTAAATTTACTCGAAATAAATTTAAAATCTAATATAGATATGATATAAATTTATAGTGATTAAATTATAGTACTTTTTAGTTGTCTCAAAAAATGGAAATTACACATGATGAAAAAAGAAAGTGGGTTTCTCCTTTCTCCTATTCTGTTGTTTAATTCACCCCTTTTTCTATTGTGAAAAGGTCCACATTGAATTAACCCTTTTGGATTTAAACACCAAAATTGTCAATTGTATAACAAATAAACTCTTTTGTGTGGGTTTAAAAAGAAAGCCAATTTTGGAATCAAGAAAAGTACTTTTATTTTCTTCTTCTTCTTCCTCTTCTTTTCTATATTCTTCACTCCCTAATCTTGGGATGGTAAAGGTGAGGCTGGCAGATTCCTTTATTAGTGTCTTAGAAATTATTGATATCATATCTAATCACATGCCAAATTGCCAATTGCGTATGGCCCCATCATATTTATGTGCATCTTGCCTTCACTCTGCATGAACATACTAAAATAACATTATTCTCATTTAATATCATTGGCATATAATATATCACTTTTTGATTTGTTTAATAAGTGTGCGCTTAAATTAGTTTATTTTTAATAAATAATCAGTTAATTTTATAATTTTTTGAAAAAATAAAATCAAAAAATAATTGATTATTTTTCAAGAATCAAATTTTCTTAAACATGTACCAAGATATTTTTACTTAATTTTTTTAATTAACTACCTTTAACCGGAGTTAATCCAGCTCATTAGGGTGTTAATGATCTGGCCTAATATGTGACCCAACCCGACTTGTAGTATGGGATATATGAACTACAATCTATGGATTGACCCCTTAATTACGAGGTTAATAGTTATATAATAAATATTAAAATATTTTAAATAATAGTTGGATAATGTATAAGTTTACATCGAGAAAAAATTAAAAATAAATAATACATAAGAGCCTTTGATAATAAGGTAATAGCATGGATTTGGCCACTTAAATATTTAAATTAAGGTATCAGTTGTTTTAGAAGTTGTTAAATAAAAATTATAAGGTATTCATTAGATATTAGAGTGATATGACACCTCTCGGCCACAAAAAAAAAACTTCACTACTTAGTAAAATTTAGGTCTAGTTAAATTGCAAGTCTCGTAAACCATAATCGTTTATTCATAGACAAATAAAAAAATATCATTGACCGAGTTATGTGATACCCTCTTAAATTAAAAGACAATATTTTTATTATTATAATTAAATTTAAACTTTAAATAAGTTTCAATTTCTATTAAAAAATCCTTATTTCCCAACCCCAAGCGAGCAGCCCACACATGTTTTAATATTAGGTTTTAATTTAAAATAATGTATTTTATACTTATTTTTACTATATTGGCCCAAAATCTTTTTATTATGTATGTCATTTTAATTATAACTTTTATTTGTACCTTAAAAATTAATAGATTTTGAATATTTTATTAATATAATTACTAATTATATAAATTACATTTTAAAAAGGAAAACTTCTTTTTTTAAAAAAAAAAATAGTAACAATAAAAAACTTCACATATGTTTATGGATTGCCTGCAGACTTGTGAGACAAATGCGAATCTATAATTTAGTAGCACATATAAATTGTGGGCTTTAGCAGACATGTTAATATATTTGCAGCTTATTTCACAGGACAATGTGAGCCGGTTCGAAGGAGGATGGGATTAGCATCATTTCTATTGGGAGTGACACCATCCTTTTTATATGTAAGAATCATAAATTTATATACTAAAAAAGATAGTGTCACTCCCAATAAAAATGGTGCTAATCTCATCCACCCGGTTCGAATACTTAACTCTATCCGTCAAAACCATTTATGATGAGCCAGATTTAATTTTAATTTCACTTGTTGACGGATCAAGTTCATGTTAACTTTTGGATTATCCTGCCAATGTCCCTATACTATTTTATAACATGCATATATTTCTTTTTTACTTTGAAATTTTTACTTTGAATTCTATTCATTTTCTACCATTAGGAATCTAAATCAATATACTATAAACCTCAAACATATTATTATCATTATTGTCTAATCTCTAGTATTAGTTTAAAATTGAAGAATTCATGATAACTATAATTGTAGTACTATACTTTCATATTTTAACAATGTAAGGTTGGCTAATAATAAGTTCAAGTTAACTTTGCCACGTGCATAAATTAACCTTGATATTATCAGGTTTATTTTTTTCTGGTAAATATTATATATATCAGGTTTATTTGAGTTAAGGTCAAGATTAATTCAAAATAATTGACACTACAGGTCATAAATATTTTTCTCTAAATATGTAATAGATCGAGTTATACATCAATAACTTAAACTAGAGACTATTGAATAAGTTATAATTAATTGTGATGGATGATATATTATTTTCAACATATTCCTAAATTACTGGTCAATTTTTTTTAATAGCAAATAGACACGCACATATATTTTAACTTAAATTTTAATAATTTACTCTAAATTTTTATTGTTAAAATTTGAATTTTAAACATTTTCAATTTCTCAAATTTTAAGACTTATTCATGATCAAGTAAGTTAATATTTATGGTTTACTGACCAAATTAATCCGTCATTGTGTGTGGGTTACTAACTTATATATACAGTGAAATTAATTAGCTGCTTTTTAATTTATAATGTAAATAAATATCTTTATATACTTTAATTCCAAGCATTGGATCCAAAGCTAGATAAATAACAATGTCAATCTAGTTTTTTTTTTAAAAAGATAATCAGTAAGCATCTCCAACCAAAACCATTTTAAAATTTGTTGTATAAGGTTTTTTCTTTTAATACAATTTGTCGCATAAGTTGTT
This sequence comes from Cyamopsis tetragonoloba, assembly GCA_037177725.1. Classification (NCBI taxonomy): domain Eukaryota; kingdom Viridiplantae; phylum Streptophyta; class Magnoliopsida; order Fabales; family Fabaceae; genus Cyamopsis; species Cyamopsis tetragonoloba. The sequence goes on from CM074119.1 coordinate 69,986,690, forward strand.
CATTTGCTAAAATGAAGACAGAACGAAGAAGAAAGTGACACACTGTCTCTGTTTAACAGTTTGCGAACCAAGCTTTGTGCAAACAAGATTCTTTTTTTTTTTCACTTTTACTCAAATCTAACATTATATAAAAAAGTAACTCAATTGTAATTTTTATCATATATATTATTTTATTTAAAATTAAGTTTATACACATTAAACTATGAATTAGACTATTACTCCCATGATATACATATTAATTAACAAGAGACAATAATGGCTAATTATTTATGTTTTTAATAATGGGAGTTGGTGGTGGTGCAGGGTAAGTTTAAGCACAAGCCTCATCATAGCGATGATGACCTACACAAAGAAACCTACATGACATCCAACCAACTAGTTTGGTTTGAATTTTTGGTTTTTATTTTTTAATTTTTTAAAAAGAAAAAAATTTAAATGCAGTTTTGATTTTCTAATTTTAGTAATTGTGTGATTTTAGTCTCCTAACTTTGTCTATTGTAATATTTTGATTCCTCGACTTTTTTAAATTGTGCAATTTTGTTCAATTAATTAGTCTTCCGTTAAGAATCTACCACAATCGTACAATTAAAAAAGATTCAAACAAAAATCGAACTAATGAAAACTCATTGTATGGATTTGACTGCGTTGACTATTAACTCCTTAAGGAGAGAAGGTCAAAAGAACCAAAATCACACAGTAAAAAAAATTTTGAAATAAAAATTGTGCAATTCAAAATTAGGGGATCAAAATTACACAATTGACAGAATCAAAGGACTAAAATTACATAATTAAAAATAAAAAGACTAAAATTGCACAATTAAAAAAATTTGGGGACAAAAAATATAATTAAACTAAAGAAAAATTGAACATTGTTAAAAACAGAAAAAAAAAGTGAAAATATAAATCAAAGATGCTCTTATTGTTCATTTTGCTCACCATTATAGTATATTCTACATATTTAAAAATTACCATCCAGTAATCACTAATCATACATATGATATACAATTTCATTCAATTAATCTTTTTTATTTATTTACAAATTGAATAGGATTAAAATTTATACGTGTGAATAATAGTTGTAATAAAATATATATAAAAAAATAGTTGTATAAAAATTGTTACTCTTACCTATTTGTGTATCTAGATCCCCATATTTATTGATGACCAAATAATAAACTAGAAAGTTCACAAATTAAGTAATATATGTGAGAATATTTTCGACTCAAATATCATTGTCTGCTCTTTAGGATAGAAATTAATTTCTATTATTTAAAGATTAAGACCTAATATTTAATTATTATTATTATTATTATTGTTTATCAAGGTTTACGTAAAAGATGATGTTGAATGATGCTGGGTGGATCTAGGATGTTTTAATACATTGATGTCATAGTAGTACCACGAAAGGTGAAAATTATAAAAGTTTATGTAGTTTGGATAACTTTAAATAAATGAAACGTTTAAAATATTTATTTAGAGAATGTTTTTAGATAGATAAGGAATATGTCTAGAGATGAATTTAAAAGGGAGCAATTAGGACTTTGGCTCCGTTTTCCAGTAACATTTATTTTCAATCTTGGAGAATCATGTATCCTTCTTGGACACATGTCACTTCCTGGTGCATCTATTTTTTCATCAAAAATTTAGTCAACATCATTTGCCTTAAAAAAATGTTTCTTTTCTTCTTTTTATTTTAAACTAGTATAATACCAGTGAGTTTGTCCAGGTTTTCAACGGTTTTTTTTTAATGTGACGTATAATTTTGTAAAAAAATTAAATACCATCAATTGATAAGATTAACAAAAAAAAATAAATGGAATTCAAAATATAAAAAATGAAATATATGATCCAATAATCAGTAACAATCATTTGTCAAAAAAATAGAAGAATGACAACTTTTGTTCCTTGAAAAATCCAAGAACTTCACATCACAATCTGAATAGAAAATTCTCATCGATAGAACAATTTATGAGGTGTAATCCCAAAATTATAGTGCTTGACTATATGTTCAATACTTGTTAAAACATAATCGCAATTAAGTACTTGCTCGCACATGTCTTCAGTGTTACGTTTGCAAGTTTATAGTAATGTCTTTTAATGAATAAATGAATAAACAATAACGCAATAAAAATTATTAAAATATTTAATAAGTTATTCTTCAAAACCATTACATTTAGAACCTTTTCAAATCTATAACTTTTGTATAGACACAATTTCTCCCGTGCCAAAATATAACACAAAAATACTAAATATGAAAAAAAAAAACTTCATAATAGTATATTATAAACATTTGTTTCTTTTGTGAAATTTGAGTTGAGATCCGAGATGGAACGGGCAATAAATTATTAAAACTTCAACTTGTGAATCATCGCAAACATTGAATTGATCATTTAATTTGGTTACATCAACTTGAGATGATTCAATCACCTTAACATTAGATCACATAAGTGAATTGATCATTTTCCTCCCCATCTCTCAAACTCATTCTGGAAACAATTTTGGAAGGTTTGACCACCTTTTGTATTCCATTTTAAGAATGTTTGTCCATCATGATATATTACACCTATCTACCTCATTACCTGCACCTATGCCAAGGGAAAGCAACAAAAACTGCACATGAGAAGCTTAATTATAAAAGCCAGCTATAACAAATTAAACAAAGCATTTGATTTGAAACCATGCAGCAATTGATTATAACTCTCAATTCTGCTAAACAAAATTGGAACTTTTTTAAAATTGTTAGTACCAAAGACCAATCAGAACATTTGAGAAACACAGTTGATTATGAATTAAACACTTATAGATCTAATAAACATGGCCAGGGAGAAAACCATGTAGCAGCGTAATCTATATAAAGATAAAATGGATAGACTAACTTCAAATCAAAGAAAAGCATTTTAAGAACTTCAAAATAAAGAAAAACATCAAGAAGATAACAATCACACTCCATCAATCTACAGATCTTATAATGTATAACAATTTGAAAATAAAATACAATTACAACCACACCATAAACATTTTCAACCAAACCATCCATGTTTAAAAATAAAAACAACTGCTAATGCAAAACTTTTGTACAGAGAAAAAAAAAATGTTATAAAATAAGCTAAGAGCAAGTTTTCATCCGGAGCTCATCGTTTAATTCTTCTATGACAATGTTGCCACAATTTAAGAGAGGTAAACTACTTGATTTAATACATGCATGGTCTAAGGGATGTAAAGCTTAATTACCAACTTAAATCTTATATTATGCAGTAGACAGAAACACTGAACCTTGTTACCTTCCATGGGATTGATACAAAGGAAAAAAATAACATAAAAATCTAATAAACCAATAGTCCCTTAAAAAAGTAGATTACGTATAAACTAAATACTAATATAGCTGTAATACATTAATTAATGTGTAAACTAAATACTAACAAAACTATAAGCTTTTCATGCCAAATGTTGTTGCCTAATAAGAATTAATTCAATGCTTCAGTTAAACTTTCATTTTTGTGGAAAAAACTTGAGCTTAAAAAGATTGCAGTAATTAACATTTTTCTTTAGTACAGTTCTTTACACTTTTCAAAATTGTGCAAGTATATTTAGACAACTAATTAAGTTGCTATGAAGAAATGAAACCTGTTTTACGTTGTCATAAACGGAGGAAGAGTCAGTAAAATCAACTGCAACTCCTTTTGCCTTGGACTGCAAATTGTTATTCAAAGCGTCATTCTAAGCTCAATAATTTCCTCAAATATTAATAAAGAACTAAAATATAGTAGATCATGATCAGATTCATATTACGTGTGAAAGTGAATGTGTTTTATGCAGAGAAATATCCGAGGGAATTGAAGATGGCCCTCAAGTTAAGGTAATTGAAAAACCACATATTAATAAAGTTGCTATCATGAACACACAATTCAATAAACAATCAGGGAGAAAAAACAAATTAAGGTTGCCCATAATTATAATCCTGTGTTGATCATTCGAATATACTCAGAAATCTAAAGCAAACCAATTTAATCTACAGTTGTGAGAATTAGATCAATCATAAGTGATCATTAGAATATACTCATAAATCATCACATCTATCAAGATACTTTCCACTTTGATATCTACAAATCTAAAAGTCTCTAGCTTACATATGTCTCAGATGCAGAACAGACATCAATTACAAAATTCAATGCTTACAGCAGCTACCATCAGTTGCTTACCTCACAATCAAGATACCCTTATCTAATTTTCTTGCCCTCTCCCGTAGGGGATGTTGGCCATGAAATTTGTTCAGCGAACCCTTAAAAAAAGGGTAAAAAGATGAGTTTCATGATGCTTAACAATTGTGAACTCATAACTTAATGCCTGTAATCACAACATATACCTGGCTTGGGTTAAATTCAGGGGTAGTAGAAGTTAATTGGTCTAGCAGCAGCAAGAAGACTGTAAAATATTAACAAAACCAAGCTCTTCATGTGTGGTGACAGCATTAATCTATCAATGGCCTCTTCCATGCCACACACCTATAGGAATTAAGATTTTTAAGAGAGAAAAAACACTTTTCTGACAGATTAAAAACAGAACAAAGAAGAAATTACTATTAATTAGGCTTTGATACAGAGCTAAAATGAAACAAAAAGCAAAGAATAACCTTTCCAATATCTCCCCCAACATGATAAGTATCAACTGCTCCAGCTACCTCCATTCCTCTGGCATTAGTCACAACTACTATTGCTGCCCTTCCTATTTCCTTCGCTGCTGCATTAATCACAACCTGTTCCAAAAAATCAATTAATTTTTGTTCACTAAAACAAAGGGGCAATGAGTTGAAATTTGAAAATAGATGCATTATTTCAAGTAGTAATAATTGGTACCTTTATGTTGCTTTGAGTAGGCTGAGCTGAGCAAGAAATGAAATGGTTGTTCCTGTTTTTGACATTCTGAGAATAAAAGTAAAAATTAGTGGAATGAAACTGGCAGCTTAAGGCTGCCATGGCTGCTCACAAACCCTAAACCTTACCAAACCAAACAAATCACAAATCCTAACCACACAAACCCTAAATAGAGAGAGGAAGAGGAAGACATAGTGAGCTAGAAGTAAATTGCCAAACGCAAGGAGATAAGAAGTAGATTGTAAAACGCAAGAAGATAAGAAGTGAAGGAGATGCAGAGCGGGATGGAGGATACACCATCGTCTTCCGCTGTCACCGAACGCCACTGCACCGCCGCGCCAGTCATCGCCACCAACCGCCGTCACGAAGCTGCTGCAGTGGCGCTGCTCCTTGCCTCTAATCTTGAAGGAGCTGGCAATAGGAAGAAGCGTAGAAGATGAGAGAGAAGTGAAGAAAGAGTGAAGAAGAGAAGGGGAGGCGATGGAAGAACGAAGAATGGAACAGATTATGGTTTATTTTTTCAAATTTCAATTTCAATTATTTTTCATGTTTTTAAAATTTAAAACAAAATTAAAATCAGTATAAAAAAGTGGAAAGAAACATGAACATTTGATCAAAACCAAATCAACGGTCAAGATCAATAGCAATTGGTGGAGAGGGAGCCAAAATTTTGGGGGAAATGGGACAAGGAAAAACAGACACGTGTCACACCAAGATTGGCTGAGTGTCTAATCCAGGGTTTGTTTTCATACCATAGATAATGAAGATGAAGATGATAGATGATGATGTTTTAATTTTTCTCTTATTATTTATTTTATTTTGATTTAAAAAAAGTGATAGTGTCTTTTTATCATCATTTTCAATTCAAAATTTAAATCATTTATCTCACTCTTTCTCTTTTTCTCTCTCCTCTCTTTCTCTAGATTCTTTTTTTCCCCTTCTTCTCATATTTCTCCTCCTTCTCTCTCAGCCACTTATATGTAACCCTTTCTCCCTCTTTAGATGAAATTGGAAAAAAAAAATTGTAAAGAAGAATGAATCCAGCTGTCTTTTCTTCTTCTTCTTTTTTTCATTACTTTTTCTCTTTGTTTTGGTTTTCTCTTCTTCCTTTTTTCATTACTTTTTCTCTTTGTTTTGGTTTTCTCTTCTTCCTTTCTCCATTCTCCATTCATATAGAGTATAACAACCTTTTGTTATCTTTCTGTTTTTTTAACTTGGTTCTATAGTTCAAAGCAAATTGGAATTTTATAGTGTCATTTGCATATAATTAGATAAGCTCTATAAAAAATTGTTGTTTTGGCTATATGCATTTGTGGGTAGTTGTTTGTTCAATGTCCTTTTTCGTTTTTGAGATAAAAATGTTAATTTACTTCATCTTGTTTTTTATTCTCATCATTATGTTGTTTCATATTTCTTTTTCATTTAGAAGAGAATATGATTTATTTCATATTATGATTTTATGAGTTGATTTGAATAAGTTGTTTTACATGAAAGAGTATCTTCTCTTTGATTATCAAACACTGTGATTGTTTCCTTAAAACATTCATAACTGTTTAGATTTCAGTAGCAAGTCTTTTAAATTATACTATGGTTCATGATGCAAATTTTTATTTGTTTGCAGAAAATCATGTTTGAGCAGGATTGAGAATTCAGAGAAAGCGAGTATATGAAGATTGTAATAAAATTTCATGTTATTTGAATTATATTTTTTAATTGTTATTTTTATTAATTTTTCATATAATATACTGTTAATCAAACTTTTGAATCATGTTTTAGTTTAAATCCTTTTTTTTTAATCCTAGAAGTTATGCATTTTGTGTTGAAATTGTTTATAAAAATTATTAATAATGTAAATATAAAGTTAGATGATCAATTTTGAAACGGAAGAAAATGTAATTATTTGGAGCAAAAAAAGCTTAATTTAATATTAATGTTAAAACCTGAAACAATTTGGATTTTCAATTTGAATTAAATTATGAATTTTGGATTGAAAATTTTGTTCTACCAAAGATTTTGAGTGGAATTTTGAGCGGGATCCACTTCTATTTTTTTGGATTACTTTTGTTTTTTATTTTAGTTTGAAATTTGAATTTGAATTGAATTTTGAATTTCATATAATAATTTAGATTGCAAAATTTTTCCACCATATTTTTGAGTGATACACACTCTTATTTTTGTCAAAATTTTCACTAACTTTTGTTTTATTTTAAAAGTTTGAAATTTGAATTGAATTTAGAATGTATAATTTATAATTGTTGTAAGTCTTCACAATTTTAAGAATATTTCGATTTTCTTAAAACAATATTTTGATAATAATTTTAGCTGAATAGATTGTTTTAATTAAGACTTAAATTTTACAAAAGTAAAAAAAAAACTTTTTATTAACTAATTCATTGTCAAAGTGCACATTTTATTTTGCTATTAAAGTACACATTTTTTATTTACAATCTAAATCTGCACATTTATTTATTAGTTTATAGAGTGAGTTAAATTAAAATATTTTACTAAAGTATATAGACCGATAATATGGAAATTCAAATCGGATAACCTTTTGCTTAAAAATAGTTCAATTAAGACTTAGATTTTCTATAAAGTAGAAAGAATCAATATGAATAAAATAAACTGACAATTATGCTATCGTGTTGCGAAAATATTGGTTTAGTGTTTAAAATTTATTGGGTTTTTGTCTAACCTCTTTCTTCTCTTTTATTTTTATTCTTCTACCTCGGATTTCATTGTTGTTTAACTCTCTACTCTAACTTTTCGTTAGAAAGATGTAGGAAAGAGCTACATAGTCTCTATATGCTACTCAAATGAATTTTGATGCACTTGCTTTATGTGTAATCATCATATTATTTGCCCATAAAAAAATTATTATATTATATTTTTTTATCAATTATTTATACATAGTGCAATACATGCATTATTATTCTAATATTTTTTTTGAGTTTTACAAAAATACAAATGTATATTATTATCACAATTAATTAATTTTGCATATATTTTGTGTAAGTAATTTTAGCTTAAAATTTTGTTCCATTAAACCAAGTCTTTTACGAGAGTATTCTATCATGTTACTAAAACAATTTTTTTTAAAAAATGTTCGTATGAATTTTTTATTGTCAATTTTAGACCAATATTTTTTTGAATATATTCTCATATCTTGGATGTTTAATGCATATGATCTCTAATATTGGTATTTCATAATTACTAACAAATTATTTCAATGTGTGATTATTTGCATACAAAATATGTTGCATAATAACATATAAATGATTAGGATAAGTAAATCACGTGCATCGCACGGGTTAGTTACTAGTTTTTTATAACATATACTCCTTCCGGTCCAAAGGTTACGTAGTTTTAGACACTTTATTTTTGTGTCAAAAGTTATGTTGTTTTGGCTTTTTAGGTTTTATTATTTTTTTTTCCAATTATACCCCCAACTAATGATTAAATGTGTATCCACCAAATGTTATATGTTTCTAAGGAATTGATGATGCATTTTTCTAAAGGAATAAAGACTACACAATATATGAAGTTTCCCAAAAAAATGAGAATATTATTGATATGGGTAAAGGAAACTCACATAATTAAGCACTTACGGATCATTATTATAGGTAAGTAATGGGATAACTAATAACTACAACAAATTAATTAATCAAAACATAAATAAGGACAATTTAGTCTATATGATAAAAAAGTATGATGCAATTATCATTTTCTTAATCTGTGTGCATAACTCTAAAAACTACATAACCTTTGGACCGGAGGGAATAGTACATATTGTATAATGTTGCTATGTTGATTGCATGGCACTATGAAAATCTCATCAACAATTTGTTTTTAAATTTTGTGTATTTCAAAAATTTAAGTGTATCATTAGTTTTTACGGCATTATATTTTACCTCCACTGTCCATGTCCACCGTCCATATTAATCTTCTGCACAAGTTGAAAACCAATTAGAGACTACTGTCCAGTAATTTACGTTTTACATAGAAATTAACAGGTGCATAGTCTATATAAGAGAAGCCTCACGTCACTTTTCAGATACACTAAAATCCTTCTTTTATTCTCTCTCTAATTTGAGCTTCTTTAATTTCTAAATATATTATAGGTTATATTGATATTATTTTTTTGCTAGTTTCTGCATCTCAATTTATATTGGAAGAACTTGTTATATCCTGAGGGGTTTGCGGTATTAACGCCAGATAAATCCTTTAGGACAGTGTTTATTAACACGTCTCAAAGTACAACATCATTGTTCTCCTCCATTTTTCCAACACAACTTACTTTCATTAGGTTACTTGTTCGCTGAGCAACCCCTTTTTACCGTGTAAAACTAGTAAGTGTCTGTTTGGATAGAAGTGGATCCACGTTAACATGAATCCACTTCAACGCTACTTTTTGTTGCGTTCATGAGATCCGCCTCGGCTTATGTGCCAAATTTATCTCAACCATTGATTTATCTATCTTAACGTGATTTGACGTGATCCGACGCCAATTCAAATACACGCTAACTTACTAGTTCGATGCACAGGTTCGATATCCACGTGTTTGTGTCATGATGTTAATAATACACGTTATGAACAAATTATATAACATTTATTTAAGAGTTGTGCATAGTTTGAATAATTACAAATGAAAAAAAAAACATGTATAAAAATTGGGAGACGTGACTCCCCCGTAGATTTAGCAAATATCGTTTATGATATTTGTGTTTATTTTAAATTATATGATTAAATAATTAAATGTTGAAATAATTAATGATTAATGATAAATGGTTAAATATCAACTGAATATCAATTTTATCAACTTAATGTACTTAATAATTGAGAAAAAATATATTTACTAAATTCTCAGCTCTCTATTTCTCCCCATCTCTTTGTGCTGGACTTTCATTTCTTGAAAATGTTGTATGGCAGAGAAATAATTGAGATTTTTTCAAGTGATTATTTATATGTACATGCCAATTCAATGAAATTATTATCTTTCCTTATGATTTATGAGCTGACAAACAGTTTTTACAAAATATTGAAATTGTAATATATATATGAATTTTTTTAACCTGTACAATATTGGACATGTTAAAAAACTAAAGATGAAAAAAAAGTACATTATTAATGGTATGTTAAATATAGTTTCATTGAATTTTTGTTTTCTTCAAAAAAAATATTCTACTTTAGTTTCTTAACTTGTGCAATGTCCTATATATTTTTCGTTTAGGTGTATTAAAAATATCACATCTTAGTTATTAACCCAAAACATGTCAAGGTATTACACTATTCAAGTCTCGAAGTATTACACTATTCAAGTCTTGAAGTAAGGATCTAAAAACATTGTAAAAATACATTATAAATGGTATAACAAAAAACATAAACTTTTGGTAATTGGTCCGCTTCATCCTCTTGCTCGTCACATTTGTTTGAGTTTTAGCAAGCATATAAATTGTTGATGTGCCATCATAATATCCTTTTAGTAAATGATTCATTTTAGATTCATAATTTATATTTGTTTTGTGGTATATGATAAAATTGTTGAATCAAAATTTACATAATATTGTTTTTAGGCCATATAAAGTGGGATAGTTTCCATTTTAAAAATTATTAGTAAAAAAAATAAGAAGATAAAAGTTTAAAAGTTCTAATTATTTGTATTAGATAATTAGATTTATATGACCAAAAATTGAAAATGAGTCACTTTATTCACTATTACGTTAGATAAATGAAATTTCCCTTCAAAAGATATGAGTTATGTGTGATAGAAAATAAAAAGACTATTTATATATGCGACAGGTTATCAATTAACACCGATCAAGAATCAGAGCACAACATAAAAAATAAAAACTCAATGTTTGATGAAGGGGTGGATTCCAATTCTCAGATTCAATAGGTAGCGGAGAAAAAAAACCAAAGGACTAATCCTTTACTCACTGTAAACTCAACCAGAAAAGAAAGAATGTAAAAAAATATAAGGGATGTGTCTTCAGATTTCAAATTTATCATGTATTATGTATATAGTATTTGTAGTAGTTAGTTTTCTTTCTATTTTGTATATTAAAAGAGCATTTGTACACATTTCTAATTCTATTAGTGAATTTTATTCATTCCTAATATGTTATCACTTATCAGAATCCAAAGAAATTTTTTCATGATAGCTTCTCCATAATTTTATCGTTGAATAATGTTTTGTTGACACCCAAAAAACTTATATCCTTCTCACACCAATAATATATTATTATTATTTAATTTAAATGAATTAAAAATTGAGAAAATGAAGAATACTAAAAGAGTCAAGAAATAATAAAATAGTGAAGGTGTAAGATTGGTGTATAATTTTTAGGTGTCAAAAAATCAACGCTCTTTATTATTTTCTATTTTTTTCTCTTTTGAGAAAGTTCCCTCTTCTCTCTCTTTTAACTTTTTCTTTTTCCTACAAAACCTTCTCTCTTCCACATTCATTTGTGTAGTATCATTCAAATAGTTTACTTGATTATAAATAAGTTTGTGTGTAAACTGTATATTCAACCCAAAACATTAATAAAAACGCATAAATAACGACCCGTGCAAATGTAGGGGCCACGTATTAGGAAATACTTTTAAAATTTAGAATGAAAATTCTTAACATTATTTTCTAAATTTAAAAATTGCAAAAAATAAAAAAAAATTAAAGTTATAGATCTATTTATACTTGTCAATCTTACTTTTGTGTGAGGGGTTGCATGACACTATTATAGCTATTTGAAGAAGCTACCGGTCAAGATGCGAGTGCTGTGAGGAGGACGGACATTTTGGGACAAGAACAAGAGAAGTTTTCATGGGACAAATTTTCCATAGTGTCCTATGTGAGTCAAACTTGCCAATTGATGTTTGCTAGCTTCTCATTTGTGATAACATTTCGGGAAATCTTAGCTATGCAACTATCAAACCATAACCCTGTCTCATATAATTGTTTGCAAAAAAGAGCCGCCTTCCTTATTAGAGTTTTGATATATAGGAACTCATAAAGTATTTATTTATTTATTTTTGTAATAAGCTCATAAAATATTTTGTGTTAGTATTGTTCAAGAATCAAAATGCATTTTCTCTTTTAATGTGACATTTGTTTCCATATATTTGTATTATGGTGTAAATTAAAATTTCTTTTCAATTGTATAAATTTAAATTTGAGATATTTAGAGGATATAGAGTTATATTATTTACGGCATCTAATTAAATAAAGTACGATACTATTATTTTTAAAACAATGGCTAATAAATAAATAATTAACTATTTGACCACGTGCAATGGCTAATTAAATGAATCATTCTTGTTAAGTAAATTTTGAATAAATTAAATTAATTTGATCATTTTATCAATTAAATCATAAAATAAGATGTTAACTACTATTGTCCTACTATAGTGATGATACAGAAATAAATTATTATGGCTCTATAGGCAATGATTAAAGAATCAATAAATGTATAATACTCGAGAAATATGTATAGGGGCAACGACTAAAAATTAACAAATCTAAACAAAAACTTTATTTCAAGCTTAACTATTCAAAACATTGTAAATCATTAAAAGCAATACATGTACCCACTTAATTTTATTTTGTCTAACCATTCAAAATATTATAAATCAATAATATTGAAATATTATCTCAATTACAAATATACGATAAACAAATCACAATTACGTAACGACGACACATAAGACAATCGCGATAACCTTGTTACAGCAGCTAGTTTTAATTGAATAAACAGACGTGAAAAAGGAATAGTTAATCTACAGCAGCTAGGCACACAGAAAATAACCTTGTCACAATTTTTTGGTCAACATTGTTATTTTTTTAGGAAATGGAGAATCTTCTCCTTCTGGGCTTGGTCAAGTCCACGGGCGCTTCCTCAATATTGGACGTGTCCTTAGACCCATGCTTGAACGGGTTCAGCTTGCCCAGTTTCTTTGACATGGACGAAAAGAACGTGGGCTTTTTAGCGGACACAGACGCTTCCCTCCCAGACGACGTCGTTCCAGGAACGTTCTTCTGCAAATCCGAAACGTACATTTTCATCCTCATCAGCTCCGTTCGTAACTCCTCATTCTCCCTCACCAACGACACGTCCGTCTGAAGCTGATTCCTCGCCGCCGTCACTTCCCGTTCCTCCACCGCGCCACTCCTTAGCTTTAGCTGATCGTAGTACAGCGCGTGAAGCATGATCTGCACCGGCAATCGCTTGTTCTGCGACGCGTGCACACGCGCCTCGTAAGACAGTTTCAGCGCGTCCATCACGCTGCACACCTTCTCCTTCTCTAGTTCATCCAGTTTAGGATGCGCCTGCGAAAACACGCACTCGCGCGTGACTTAAAGTTAGTTACTAATATTTTTTTACATACGGCGTAGTTTTGAGTGACTATACCTTGAGGTAGATATCAACAGCACGGTACAGATCGTCGTCGAGTTTTCGTGCGCCTTTGGGGATAAGGATAGCGATGCTGTTGAATTTGGAAATGGTGAGCTCGCCGTACGCGGCGATGTCGGCAAGGTACGCATCGACGGTTTTTGTCACGCGCTGCATCGCGGGGGAGCAGTCCTCCTTGAAGGTTCCACCGGCTTTGAACACCGACGTGCTTTTTTGCTTCTCCACGAAACTGGAGATGATTCTCCGCACGCTGTCTAGATCCAAGAGCCTCTCGCCGTCGTAGGTGAAAGACAGCACCAGGAGGTCATCTAGCGTCACGTGCTCCAGGATCTCCGTGATTCGCTTCTCGAGATCGCGTCTGCACGCGCTCGAGGCGTGGAGGTAGATTGCGCACCGGAGAGTGCAGCAGAGGAAGTTGATCGGAAAAGCTGCTTTCTCGGACGGGAAGAGAGCGACGATGGACTGCAGAAGCTCTCGCTGTTCTATTCTTGACTTCGAATCATGATCGACAGAATCCGGTGACCGGATTTCTCGGCGACCGCCGGTCTGATCCCGGACTAGCTCCCCTAACGCGCGTTCTGTGTACGTGATCAACGCTCCGGCTAGGCTGAGGTACTTGGAGCCTCGTTGTTTCATGGCGGCGATCACTTTTCCGAAGGCATCAACGTCGAGGACGGCGAGTTCCTCCGTCCACCAATTCGGCGGTGAACGGCTGGGGAAGTTGGCCTCGCTGCAAGCCTTGGAGCTGACGGCTTGGACGCTGCGTTCGACAATGTTGAAGTCGTCGGCTAAGGGGAGAAGCTGCTGGAAGGACTTGAGAATGACGACGGCACTGGGAAGGCTGGAGAGGGCAACCTGAGAGAGGAAGTCTTCTGTTCTTCCGGCGAGGTTACCGTCGCAATACTCGTCGGTCATCTGAAGGAACACGGCAGCACAGTGAAGCACGGCAACGTTGTGGACGGTGATCTCGAAATTGACACCGTAGCAGAACTTGGCTGCTTTCTCAAAAGCTTCTTGGCCTCCAGGTATGTCGGATAGGTCTATTCTGGTTAGCTCGCTATTTTCTGATTCCATTATCAGCTTTCTTATGTAGTTGCTCTTTGCTACCAGCATGAACTGTTAAGTATTAGCAATTTCAGTAATTAAAATTGAACACTTTTTGAATGCATAACAAAATCACAGAGATAATAATAATTTTCATGCAATGCATTTCTTGGTACCTTGTGGAGGGAATAATCGACTTTTCCAACGGTGACTATTACATCGCTTGGGACTTCTTGAGAGAAAACCCTGTAATAATGCAAGCATTCATAGATGATAAAATTGTACGTATATTTTGTTTGGAGAACAGTTAATTGAGCATGATTCATGAATGAAAATGGAGATGAGTGTATTTCTGATTACCATTGCCCGGTTCTCTCCATGGCAAGGGAGACTCTGGAGGGGTTGGGGGCCGCCATGAGCTGATGTAGTTGGTTTTAGTTTGGTCTCAAATGGTTTAGGGGTTTGAGAGAAACAAGGGATTACATGGTATGGTTATAAGGAGATTTTCATTGAGGCTGTAGATTCAATCAATTTAGTTCATTATTATGATTATGATTTTGATTTTATCTTCATGAGTTGTGAGTTTGTAGCTGTGGTCCAGGTCTGCCTTGTTTACTTTTTCATCATAGTTCTATATTCTACCTCATTAATTCCCCTTTTCTAATCTCCAGCTGCTTCCATACAAGTAAGAAGTCCAAATTTATCTGTGACTGTGACATTTATTACTGTTTACACCGTGCACAACCTCCAACTGCTAATTGTTCTCTTAGACTGGGATATGTTGCCAGTTTCCCCTTTCTTCAATCTTCATTTTCTACCAGCATTAACTTTACATAATTACATATAATTGATTTGAATTTTTTTTGTGAAGTAAGAAAAGTAGTAGTGGATAATTCAAGTAGCAACAGTTTTTGAAGTTAAGGGTTCTTTGGTTTATATTTTTATTTTCCGTTTTCATTTTGTTTTTTGAAATATTTTCTGTTTATAGCAATTTCAATTTTTTCTTTATAAAATTTTAAAAAACAGGAAATAACCTAAAAGCGTGAAATAAAAACAGAAAATAAAAATGCAAAAAGCCCCAAAGGAATTAATGTTTAGCTTTTCTTCACATAATTTGCAAATGGACGTTTGGAAATCATCGCGTTTGTTCAATACTACATGCCTAAACATGATTTGAAGCTGAGGTTATTGAAGGTTTAAATACAAGGTTGATCTTAACATTGGACTTTTACCAACTTTGTATGTGTTTAGTTTTTTTGTTTTTAAAATTAAATTTAAACAGAGTTGATTCTATGGATTGGTTTTGATTAAAATTTATTTTTATGGGAAGTGATTTATGTTTGAAAACATTTACTTCATGGAAGTGATTTTGATAAGTTACTCATGTAAGTATAATGTATAGTATACTATGTTCTTACTTACAAGTTGCAACTTTTAGTCTATTACTATTAACTTAAACTACAATTTTAGAATTAGGGGTTGTGAAGGTTTGACCGCGATAGTAGCCAGAGCAGTATTTTATTTTTTATTATAATTCATTAAAATAATATTTTGAGAAAATAATATTTTTTATTATAATAACAAGTCCAAACATTTTTTTTTTCCTTTCACTCCCCTACGCTGTTTTTGTCTATTATGAGACTCATGTTAACCCACCCCATTGCATCGTCTTTCACTTGCAAATTGCAATGGCAGATAAGGGAGAAGGGGGAAGGGAAATATCACCAGCCCCACCGAATAACCCTACAGCTTACCTCACTAGATTCGTCCTATTCCAATTCAGCATTTAAAAGATTAGTTGGAGTTGTGATTGACTAATTAATTGTTGAGCATTCGGTGGAAAATAGCAATAGCGATGAGATGTGAAGTGCATGGAACTCGGAATTGGAAACTGGGAAGGGAACATGAATAATGAATTGAGTCTCCGCCACTAGAAAGAAAAAAAAAAAACAATTTTAAAAAAGGGGGAAACAAGTAACGAGTGGCTGTGACAGTCCAACAGTGATAGAGGCTCATACTAGGACACAGGTCTACCACGTCAGCTTGCCGGATATAATTCCTTGCCAACACTCGCTGATAGTGACATGTCTTGCTGACTTTTTCCACTCTGTTATTTTGTCATCCATTATAATAAAATTACAAAATATTTTCTCAATTTTGAAATATTAGTCACCTTAAACTAAAGTACGAGTATTAAAAAAAAATTGATTATTCTAAAATCTAAAAAAGTTAATGTTAGTTAGATATTTTTATCCCTCTTGAAAATTGAAATTACTAATAATATTATTTTTTATTAATGACTACAAATGAGTTAAAGAAGGAAAAATTTGGAAAAATAACAATAAATGTTAGTATTTTGGTATTATAAAATGATAAATATTTTAAAATAAATATTTTTAGTTAAAGTGACTAATATTTCAAAATAGAGGGAGTATTAGTAACGTTAACACCTCAATTATGAAAAAAATTTGACATTGGATTATTTCGTGTGTGTTTGGTTTAGTGTTGGTAGAATTGATTTTGGATCAACATGATTTTATAGAATTGATTTCGTGTAAAATTGATTTTAAAGTAACGTGATTTATGTTTGGGAATTTTTTTCTCAAAATCAAGTTTAGAGTTAAAATACAGTGTAAATTTTTCAACCCAACGTGAAAGTAAGTCTAACGCCAAAATCAATTTTAGCAACTCAAAATCAATTTTAACTTTTTCTCAACGCAAAACAAACAGTTAATTTATCTATCAAGATCAATTTTGGCTCTTCAAAATCAAATTTGCTCCAACCCAACAGTTTTCCAAACATGCACTTTCTAATTACAAATATATTGTCTAATAATAATAGTATTATATTTCATTTTTATAATTTTTAATTAATTTTTTAAATAAAAATAAAAATTGTATTTTTTATATTTTATATTAAGAATATATATAAAATAATATGGTTTTAGAATATATAAAGAAGAGGGATTAAATGATATCGGTGTAAGTTATACCAATTCTTATACCGGTTAATAATTATTTGTCAAAGATTTTTAGTTAGATTGAATCTACTTATTATATAGATCAAGTTTATAAAATTTTATATCATTCTGAAACTATTTAATACTTTATCAATATACTAAAAAAGTAACGTAAAATATAGTTTTAAAATATATGAAAATAACTAAGGGTTTGATGGGTATTAAATAGTTTTGGAATGATGTGAAATTTTGTATACATAATTCAAATGATAAGTAGATTTAATCCAACGGTAAATTTCGTAAAAAAATCTTTGATAAATAGTTATTAGCAGGTGTTAGTGTTATTCGATGCTTCCCCATATATAATTGTAGTTTTGCTATCCCTCTCCAAAATTATTAAAGTTGTTTTCACTTGACTTTTGTGAGCTCACAATGCAAAAAAGATGGGAACAGAATGCCCAGTCTCCCGTAAATTACAAAGATAAAGTACCTTTCAACGTATTGGTGACTATGATTAATGAATAGTAATGTTAGTCTAAAACTTATCCTCCATAGGCTATTGCTTCGATTCGAAAGGAATGAAGTGGAATTGAAGAAAGTGATTTAAAATTTTTTCTTTATAAAATTAATTATTTTTATCTCATAATTTATATTTTTACTTTATTTTCATTTTACTTTTTTTCTGCCAAACAAAAGCAAAGAGTTGAAGTGGATTACCAATTATCACAAAAACGAGGCTTGAATAATGTGCAACTTTAATACTATAAATGATTCATAAAAAATAATACATAATAATGATATTAATCCATTTTAATAAATTTAATTCTTACGCTTCTAAATTTTAGAAAATATATTCTGATATATTTAAATTAATTATATAAACGTACACCAAAAATTTAGTTAAATCAATTAATCTATGCATTATTTTTTTTGTGATTTTATATTATTTCATTAATTAATTTATCATATAACATTAAAAAACATTTTTTCATATATTATCAAATTAAGGATAATTCAATCATTTTATACTATTTTCTTACTATTTTTCTCTTCTCATTTCCACTCAACCAAACAAATAAAATAAAATATTCTAACTTATTTCTTTTTATTTATGTTCAACTAAACATACTTAGTGCTTGTTTGAAACAGTTTTTAAAAAAAAGTTAAAGGAGTTTTTAATATAAATTTGCATATAAATTTAGAAAATTAAAAATAAAAACAAATTTTAGATGTTTTCAAATTTTAGTTTTTAAATACTGAAAAAATAAAAACGGTTCTCAAAAATTGTTTTTGAAAACTCATCTATTAAACGAGTTTTTTTGTTTTTAAAAATAGAAACAAATCAAACAAGCCCTAAAGATTACCCCTACTTCTATTCAATCTTTTTTCTTTTCATCTTTTTTCGCTTCAAACTCTTCTCTCTATCTCTACTCTATACTAAACAGAGTGTGGAAGTATATACCATAAAAGTTATGATAATCTGGACGGTGAAGATTTGTGTAGCTGATTTCCAGAGGATATATTTTTGTCCATCAACACTCTGTTGTTTTGTCAATACTCATTTTTTATTTTGTCAAGATAGTTTGCTTTAATTGTCGAAAGAAAGTTGTTTGTCATGACTTATTACATAGTTTATCTCAGCCTGGAAATTGGGCCCTTTTATTTCCTAGCCCAAGTTGGATTGATTATACTTTAACGATGGCCATTTATATTGGCAGTTTGTCACCAACAAAATTATGCCAGTCACCATCCCTTCCTCTTTTTTGGTCTTCAAGTTAAAATTACAAAAATATCTATAAGTAACACCACCCTAAAATTTGAATTTTTAAAAGGCAGTTTTTTCTTAAAATAATACTTATCTCTGATTTTTTAAAATTTTCGGAAGGCCATCTTCTAAGAAGGTCATTTTTGCTGTTATGAGTATAAAAAATGTGGAATGGTATAGCACACATAATTTGAAGTTGATGATACTATAAATGGCCTTCAACTATGAAGCTACTTTGCAAGGTAAGTCTGATTAGAGCTTTTTCTTACGCACCAAAAAAAACAAAACAAAAGAGACTTGTATAATTAATAAAATATATTATTATAAATATAAAATAAATATTATTATTAACTAATGGGTAGTATGCTGTCCAAAATAAAAATAAAATAAAATAAAACCTAATAGTATTGACTATTAAGAATTAAGATTGACTGCTTAGGGATGCATTCAAAACAACTTGACACTTTTGAGGAGCTAGAACTAATCCGTGCATCGTAATTACAAAAATCATGGGAAGGTACAGAAGAGTTGGTGTCACTAATGCTAAATTCTCTTACTAAATATTCTTATAAATTTTTCTACATATATAATTTTGATAAATGTCATTTATCTTCTAAAAAGTAAATGTCTAGTAGAAAATAAAAGACATATGTCAAAATTAAATGAGTAAGATGATTTGTAAAAAAGTTTAACATTTTTCAAAACAAAATACCTTAGCTTCTAACTTTAAATTCTACGTAATTATCGCAGTATAACTTGCCCCTCCATCTGCAACTGGATATAATTTTTTCCTGTCATGTCTTTTAACATATGTTAAATAATTATAAATGATGAAACTGAGATTTTACATAAACAAAAATGTTGAAATTAAGATTTTAAAGAAGCAAAAATAATAAAGGATTAACGGTCACATAATAATAGTAAGGGTTTTTCTAACCGGTGTAATATTGTACAGGTTAAGAAATTAAAGATGAAAATAAAACATATCATTAATTATATGTTAAACATAATCCCATTAAATTTTTCTTTTTTGTTTTAAGAAATATTTTCTATCTTTGGTTTCACAGGTTAAAAAAATTCTAATAGTAATAATAATAATAAATTACACGTCTCTCTTCTGAATTTTAATTAGATTACATCAATTATTGCATATTTTATAAATTATGCAAACTTCTTTTGAACTTTTTAACATCATTACACAGAATCTCCACTATGGTTTAAAGTTTGTAATGAGGTTATGGAAGATTAAGGATTGATGGCATTTTTGTTTTGGACATATGGAAACACTAGAAGGGAGGATGGGTAGAGAGGAAACAATAATTAAAGTTTGGCTTTAGGAAAGATTTGTGTGTTCAAGGAGAAACACAAGAGAGTAGCAGATAAATAAAAAGGGAGTTTTACTTTTTCTTTTGTTTACGTTGGTACATCGCAGGGAGAAAGAAATGTGTTGTTTTGAGGACTATTTTGAAATCTCACAAAGTCAAATATTAAGTTTGCACGTAAGTCACTTATTATTTTATAATTATATGAAATACCCCATATTTTCATTTTAGTACAATGACCATGTGATCACTAAATTCTTTTGACCAATCTTAAAATTACCCCATTGAAATTAGACTCTTAAAAAACTATTATTTTTGGTCTAAAATATAAGTCTTTAGCCATGTTTCACACATTTTAAGAAAAATAGTTAAATTATTAATTTTAGAAGCATTAATTATTTTTGTTTAATTTTAACCTTACAAATTTTAAATTCTACCATCTCTTATTGATAGTTTAATTTTAAAAAAATTAAATAGTTGAAAAAGCATAATAAATACTTCTAAATTTATGTGTAGGGACTTATAATATGGACCAAAGCAAAAAGGGCTAAGTGCTTATATTTTGGACTAAAGGTAGTATTTACTAAATTGGAACTAAACACGATCCATTCATTCTTTTTACTAAAAAATAGGATTATCAACGGTTTTTTCAGTTTAATCGGAATTCTGAAGTATTTAGTGGCGATTTTGTCAATCGCTGCTAAATTTAGTATAGTTACACACTTCGTTACGGTTATAATGATTTGCCACAGCTATTTTCTGGAATTTCCCAGCGGTTTTCTACGTAACCACGGTTAAAATGAAAAAATGTTAAATTTTTCCTCGGTTTTATCCTTGCCCGTGCCTTTTTTTTTTTTTTAAAAAAAAAAGAAGACAATAAACAGTGGTTAACCCAATTTGATAAATAATTTTTTTAAAGCCCAGATTCAATAAATAATTTTAAAATTAACATTATTTAGACAGTTTTGCGAAAGCACTATATAAATTATTCAAATTTGATAATTTTGATTTTAAACCCGTTTACAAGGATAGTTCTCCATTCAAATGCAATAGTTATTCAAATTTGGCAACTTAATTTAATGATAATCAACTCAAATCTCTTCCCTAATTTATCCCATAACAAATTCCCGTTCACTTTAAATAGGATTGTTTATAATTGCCTAATAGCTTTATTAGGATTCAGCCAAGCATGGCTCAGGTGCATTTGATACAAAGTCAAGCTTAATAATAAACATTATATTTGTTTTTGATATTTTAATAAACATTATAGTTGTATATTGTATATATCATCTAGAAAAATTGACCTTGTATTATTTTAGATATTAGATATATTCAATTCGATTCGGTCATTTTAACTGATTTATGAAAATACGGAAAAAAAAATAGAGTTTAGTGGTGTTACAATTTTACGTTTGTTTGTAAAATCTATAAAATATTTGATGTATAGAATGGCTAGTTTTACAAACAAATGTAAAACTACTACACCATTCACTAAAAAAGACAAACTTGATTCTTTTTCTTTGTTTTTATAAATGAGTTGAAACGACCAAATCAAATTAAATAATAAAAATGAGTAATTAACTCAGAAAAATGAAATTAAAATATAACCACGTAATTATTTCAAAAATAAATAAATGAAAAATAGGTAATTAACCAAGAAAAAAAGAAAAATCACGTAATTATCTCAAGAAATAAATAAATGAAAAAAATGATCATGTAAATTTTTAAAATGAATACTCAAATTTATCACAGATAAGAATGATGAGCCTATTAACGATAATGCCTACTGTGTTGTGGACCTCCGGTATAAACCTAAAATATACTTTCTATAATGATTCACCTATAATAATCACAATTGTTGAATATTAAATTATTATATCATAAGACTTACATTGACCGATGTACTGATAATGACGATTTTTTAGTCACACCGCAAACAGACCAAAAATGATAACAAATCATAGTCCTGGTGATTTTTGGTCTCCCACGCTAATATTTTAAATGGGCGAGAGAATTAGAAGTAAAATATAAGCATGTCAAATTCTAGCTATGGAAAAACCGATTTCACTATCTTCCCATTTTCCATCATTTATGAGTCATGACAAATCATCCAAAAGTTAAGATTTATTGCAACATATGAACGAAGAAAATTGAAAACCCTTCCTTACACTTCAACTTAGAATTTTTGAAAAAAAAAATTACGAATCCTCTCCATTAATAATTTTTGAACAGAAAAATTATTAATCATATAATGACACAGAACTAACTATCAAGTCTTCATTTCACCCAAGAAACTAATGAAGTTATGGTAAGAATACTCAAACTAACTCTCTATTTATATAAGTATTCTATCACACTCTACTTCAAATTAGATAAATTAAGACTTTTCTTACTTTCATTCTACTCATCACTTAATGTGAAACTTGACTTGGATGGATATACAAGTTGAATAGGCACTTTAATAATATTACTATATTAAAAATAATAGTCATTTTAATAATATTATTATATTAACATTTATGCCGGTTAATAATTATTTGTCATTTTTTTCACGAAACATACCGTTAAATTGAAACTACTTATCGTATAGATTATGTCTACAAAGTTTCACATCAATTTGAAATCATTTAATACTCCATTAATGTATCAAAAAATAACATAAAATATAGTTTTAAAATATATAAAAACAACAAGAATTTTGATGAAGTACTAAACAATTTCATAATGATGTGAAATTTTGTAGACAAGATCTATACGATAAGTAGTTTCAATCCAATTGTGGGTTTCATGAAAAAGATCTTCGTCAAATAGTTATTAACTGGTGTAAGAATTGGTGTAAGTTACACCGGTATCATTTAATCCCTCCCTATATATATATAATACGGTTGAGATTATTTATTTTTTATAAGCAAGACATGTTATTATTAGTAAATGTGAGTATGAGGGGTACTCAAACCTATTTGTAATTTAGGGCAAAACAGGCATTTTAACTAAAAAATTTTTTTTTAAAATTAATTACCAAAGTGAGTCTAAAAAATTATTTACTAAAATAGATCTTTTTACCATTTACACAACTATTTTTATATATAAAAAAAAATTGGGTGTCACGTGACAGCACCCATTAAGTGGTGTTGCTGGGAGGCGTCATCTAATAGGGTGTTGCCCCAGGTTTTTTTTAAAAAAAAAGCAAAAAAGGCCTTTAAAAAAACAATAAAACCCTAGGGCCAATGACGAAGCGCCAAGTGGCACGACGCTGGGGTGTTAAGGCTAGGTAGTTGCGCAATACTAAAAAAGAAAATAAAAAAATTAAAAAAACTTTTTTAATACATTAAAAAATAAAAAATACTTTCAAATTATAATCAAATAATAAAAAAAATTTGAAAATACTTTTAAATTATAAAAAATAATATTCAATATTTAAAAAATTATTTTAATTAGTAAACAATATTTTATAATATTCTAAGAAATATTCAATATTGTTAAAATAAAGAACAATACTTTTAAATTATTAAAAAAAACTAAAAAAAAACTACCAGTTTGTTTACAAGTTTTCATCAAATTCTTCCATCAAATGGAAACCTTTGAATCAACACCAAATAGTGGTTTTAAAATTGTAGAATTTTTTCTATACCAAGATTGCAAAAAGCATCCACAGTGAATTAGGACACTTTAAACCCTACTACACCCATTTTTCTATCAAGTTCATATTGAGCCATTCAATATTTTTAACACTCAAATCTCTTTTATTTTTTGGCCTACAAATTTGGTCCTATTTCACCCAACAAATCTTGAAATTATCTTTAACCCCACTTAATAAGAATCATCTGTGAACTTTCATCACCTCTTTAAGAACACTCGGAGGCATTTCCCAAAATAAAAGAAAATGTAGAGGCAAGCTATTCAATACCGCATTCAACAAAGTAACTCTTCCCCCTATGAAAACATACTTATGCTTTCATAAAACTAATTTTTGTACCTTCAATCAATAACACCGTGTCCTTTTACGCCCTGGATTATCGCCCACCATCAATCCCAGATATTTAAAAGGAAGCGAACCAACATTACAGTTCCAAAAAGACGAAGCCAAAGCAACAAAACTATCATCCACATTCAAGCCTATAAAATAACTCTTGTAAAAGTTTATCTTTAATCCGGCACAAAACCTTTAACAACCCATAAATTCTTCTATAAAGATTCCCCAAATATCAATGTGCAAATTATAGCATTGATATTGTAAGACTATCTTCAATCTTCACAATTGCAAACAAACCCTTTCTTAACCGCACTTCTTAATAAACCTCCTAACCCCTCATCTGCAATGAGTATAACAAGAAAGGGAATAATATATCTTCTTGTTTAAGACCCCTACCAATCTGCACTTTCGCAATAAGACTTCAATTCACAACAACAGATGACCTTCACATATGCAAGCTTTCATCCACTTAACCCACTTTTTTCCGAAACCAAACTTACGCAACATATAAATCAAGAACTTATAATCAATTGAATCAAAGGCCGTTTCATGATCAACTTTAAACACAAATGCAATCTTTTTTATTTTCTTTACAAAATCCAAGACTTCATTTGCAAGGGAGGCTCAAAGCCCAAGCAACAATGGCTCTAGGTCCCTAAATTTTTAAAATAAAAAGAAGACCCCTAAATATACTTTTATTATTAATATACATTAATAAAAAAAATTATTTAGTTTTAATAATGTAATAAATATAAATAAATATTACTTTAAAAAATTATACTATTAAAAAATAATACACCAACTTATATACTTTATAGCATAATTAGTCTTGATTCTATTGTGAACGTGTGTATTATTATTTTTGTATTTTAAGTATGCACTCTTGTTATGAGGATAAAAGAATAATTATTCTTAATGTGTAAATAATGTTTCTTTTTTCACTAGTGTTCTTTGTATAATATTAGCAATTTCATTGTTCCATAAAAATAATTTTCTCTCGACTAAAATTATTAAAATATTTTTACGTCAATAATATCTCAACAAATATTAAATAGATTAAATTTACTATCACTTAATTAATTGAATGAAATGTTACACAAAATTAATTATAATGTTTAATAATAATTTTACATGTTAAAAAATTAAAATAGACTTAAATAAAATTAGAATAAAATAATTTCAGTTAATTATTATTAATAATTTTAAAATGGCCTATATTAAGAATTTACTTTAGACCTCTAGATATGTTTGACAGCTCCTGAATTCAAAATATTCACAAAAAATCCAAAACAGCATCTGAATTGAACTCCAAAATTCCATTAAAAAGAATTAACCTTTTTTTGTTTGATTTCTTAAAGTCAAAATGACAAACTCCATGGGAATATTAAAAAAAAAAAAGATTTTTCCACGAGGTCAAAATGACCAACTCCATTACAGAAAAGCTCTGCCTTTTTTAATTTCTTATTACCGCATTCACCTTCTTCGTTAGGAGATAGCAACAGTGACGAAAGTGATGGCGTTCGTCATCAACTACACCTGCAATTCTCTGCTGCATTTTGGACCTGGTCTTAAATTTTACCTTTACCAGAAGTTTTCAATGCTCATCCTCATATTTTTTATTACTCTCCTTATTTACTTACTTATAACGCACGTTTCTTTACTTTGCTTGATCTCTTATAATTCATGATATTTCCTTCCAAGTTTGAATCTTTTTGCATTTTGGCTTCTGTTGTGTTCTTCCCAGCAACTGGAGTTATTTTCTCCCTTTCTAATTCTTGTGGTAAAAAAAAAAGGCGTTTTTATTTTTTGTTTTTTTTCATAGCCGCTGTGTTTTTTTTTTCCTCTACTTCTGTTTGATTATGCAGCTAGTTGAGCTTTTGGATTGTTTTTTAATGCATATTTATGATTTTTTTTCCCTTCTAATTAGCAGGGCAAGAAAAAGCACACTGCTCAGTTCAGGAGAGATATTTAAGAAGTTTGGTGATTTCTGTGTTCCTAGCATGTATCTTTCAAAGGGTTGTAGGTGTGAAGTTGTTCTCTGCTTGTGGTTCTGTTCCTATTTTCTTCTGGCTGTTGGTCAGACTGACCCCACTGAAGGTATATACTTTTTTTCTCCCTTTTCTTTTTATTGGTATTCCATGCTTTGCCATTCTTTCATGAATCATGATTCACAAGTGTTTCTAATAGGAATTATGAGAAACGAATTCCTTGAATTGAATTGAAAACGTGAAGTTTACAATTTAAATAGAAAATAAACTTCCTAAGTAAGGTAAACTAACCAAGCTATGTAACTAAGGGTCTATTAGTTTCTGAAAGTGGTAGCTGTTCCCCTTTGATATGAGAACCAAATGGTTTTTATTAATTAATTTATTTGCTTGTTTCTATGCATAGTCTGATTTCAAGTAGCAAAATCTGCAAATATGATATTCATGTCTCTTGTAATAATAATATTCAGATTCATTAAAACCCTTTATTTCTGCCAGAATGACATGCTTATAATGTGTCGTGTTGTTTCCCTCGGTTCGATGGATCATATGACGATTCCGTATTCTCATTTGCATTGACATGCAGTTGAGGCATTGAGAGCCATAAAGGACAGTTTGATTGATCCTAATGGAAATTTAAGCAGCTGGAGCAGCGGAGACCCGTGCGCATCTAAATGGACGGGAGTTATGTGCTCCAATACAACATTATCTGATGGCTATCTGCATGTTACACAATTGTATGACTTTAATCTTCCATTTAACATATCTTTTTCTGTATAAGCATCCATTCTTTTTTTTTGGGGATCAACATAATCCATTCCCTTGGTCCATGTTTTAATTATTTTTTTTCCTCTAGCCTGTTAAGTTTCAAAGAGATTCACAACTTTCATTGTGAGCATAAACATGCTTGTTTGTTTTATAAAAAAATGATTAGATTGGAGAAGTTTCAACTGATTACAATGAAGGCCGCAGACTAGAGCACAAACTTGTATGATATTTTCGTTGTATTTTGATGAATTCAGATACTTTGAAGCATATACTTTAATTATGAAATTTTCTATCTATCTTTCACTACATATAATGCATAGCATTAGAATCCAATGTCAAGTTGTCATGTAAAGTAAAGACAAGTAAGCTTTAGAGGTATCTTTCCGAAATTGCTTTTTGACACACTTGTTTGAGAACCTCTTATTTTTGTCTGCAGGCAACTTCTGAATTTGAACTTGTATGGAACGTTGGCACCAGAGATTGGCCGCTTATCTCATCTGGAAATATTGTAAGACTAGCTGCGTCAAACCGTGTTACATATGAAATTATGAATCACTATCAATTTTGCAATTGCTACATTCCACTTTGCTAAGAATATAGTATATTTGATTCATTTGAAAATTTCCTTCATGTAGCAGCTTGTGAATTGAAGTTACTTTCTTCCCCTGATATATGCTTTTATTTGTATTCTACTATTCTTCAAAGGGACTTTATGTGGAACAACATAACTGGGAGTATACCGAAGGAAATTGGCAACATCAAAACTTTGAAACTCTTGTAAGTTCAGCTTTCTCTCTTGGCCTGTATAATGGGCACCGTATGTTTTTTTTTCGATAAGCACATATGATTAATTTAGTTTTTTTATCACTTGGTAATTCTGATTCATTTTGCACATATTAGTACATGAACAAACATTTCATTGCATCAAATCACAAAAGTTTTCTAAAGAAATTGAAGTTAAATACAAGTTAGTATTTTCTATAAGATTAATGAATTCAAATGGTTGCATAACAAAATGGCCAGTACATTGAAGTTTGACACGAAGAACTGCATCGTTTCTTACCAAATTAAGTTTTTGCAGACTCTTGAATGGAAATCAATTAACAGGCGAGTTGCCGGAAGAGCTTGGCAATCTTCCAGTCCTGGACAGAATACAAATCGATCAGAACCATATTTCGGGGCCTATACCTTTATCATTTGCAAACCTGAACAGCACAAAGCACTTGTAAGGCTCTTTATGAAGATTACTTGCGTTTTAAGACATTACTAGTTTACTACACTTGGTAGTTGCTACTCTACTTGAATTCTTTTATTTCTCTACCTTTGTTATTCTTGTATAATGCTTCATATTGATATTTTCCCCTAATGGAGCAGTCACATGAACAACAATTCACTTAGTGGTCAAATCCCACCACAGCTTTCCCGCTTAGGAAGCCTTATTCACCTGTGAGTTAGTTATTCGATATTGGTAATTTTATTGCAGTAATTGATATATCTTCTTGACAATATGTACTTCTGGACCTGCAGGCTTCTTGACAACAACAACCTTACTGGATATCTTCCCTCCGAACTCTCTGAGATGCCAAGCTTAAAGATACTGTATGGTTTATTTTGCTTTGTGATTATATGTGTCTATATAGTTTCAATCTTGTTGGATGGTGTTAAAATACGTTTCAGTTATACTTATCATAATTAAGGCCTAAGAGCTTTGGAATAACTAGCATCAATAACAACAACAAAACCCTTCCCCTCTATGTGAAGTTATGTCATTTATTCTATTAATTCCAAATCAGTATTGCAAAAAGTGAAATTCTAGAGTTAAAAAATAAAGTACCAAGGACTAAGGAGTGGATGCTTTGACAGATGTTCCATATATCATAATTTGGGACACCTCAATGCTGGAACATTGCTATTTTGCCATTGTAGAGCTTTTGAATTCTGTTTTTCATTTATGTTGTTTTTACAATACTATCTAATATAATATATATTCCTTGCTTGATAATTTAATTGTGAAACATTTCTTGGATTGTCTTGTTCCTGCAGTCAACTGGATAACAATAACTTTGGTGGAAGCAGGATTCCAGATTCTTATGTCAACATGTCAAAACTGTTGAAATTGTAAGTTCATTTTGCGATCCCTAGTCTATAAGTATGTTACCGGTGCAAGGAATGAATGAAGCTGAGACACTAGAGCTTTTATTTTAATTTTTGGTGTGAAGTATCACTGTATCAGTTTGAGATACTAAAACGTTTGTGATTTCTGGTGTTTAGAAATTTCAATAGAGAAAAAATTTGTAGGGAGCTTAAAAATAATGGTAAAAGAACAGTAATAAGAATCGTTTCTGGAATTTCCTTATATTTCTTTTTCTTGACAAATTTTTTTGAAACAAACGAATTATTTAGTTGGCAGAGGAGAAATGTTTAAGAATATAAGGTTGACCATCTATATGTTGTTATTGGTTATTGCTTTTATCAGGAGCCTTAGAAACTGCAGCTTGCAAGGACCAATTCCTGATCTAAGCAGGATTCCACTCCTTGGTTATCTGTAAATTTAGTTATTTCATTCTCATTCAATTCAGTTACTTACTTAATTCATTGATTTGTAGGATTCTTTGCTAAGAGAAGGTGACGGAACTGTTTGTAACTATTTCTACTGATTTTTGTTTGTGTATATTACAGTGACCTCAGTTTCAATCAGTTGAATGAATCAATTCCTGCTAATAAGCTTTCAGAAAATATCACAACCATGTGAGAATCTCTTGCTCAAATAATTTGTGAATCTATTAGTCTTGCATTCAAATATTTGGATTCCCAGTGTGGATATTTTCCTCTTCTGTTAAGTGGTTGGGGAAAATCTTATGATACCATGGATTTCATATAACTTTATTGTTTAACCTACGGTGATATCTGCAGCGATTTATCAAACAACAAGCTTAATGGAACTATTCCATCCTACTTTTCTGATCTTCCACGTCTTCAGAAATTGTAAGTTATCATCTGTTTCACCCTTTCATCTTCTACATCAAGAAGAACTGTATACTAAGCCAAATAACATTACTGTCTATCTCCTTTTTCTTACTTACAAGTTACAAATAATTTTTTGTTATACTTCTTAGTCAATCAATATTTTTCTAATTTCTGATTTTATAAACCATGGCATCAAATCAATGACTTTTCAAGACATATCTTTCTCTATGACAGGTCAATTGCAAAAAATTCACTGAGTGGCAATGTTCCTTCTACTATTTGGCAGAACAGGACTTTGAATGCAACAGAAATACTTCGCTTGTAAGACCCGAAATCATTATTGCACAAATTTTCTCTCATAGATCTTATGGGTTGTTTTGTTATGCTTTTGTATTTTCTTGTGTTTAGATGCTACTGAATTTCATTGCTTTGGTTTTCTTAGCATTTGTTTGTGATCTTGCAGGGAGATGCAATACAATCAATTTACAACCATATCAGGCAACACCAGTCTTCCTCCCAATGTCACTATCTCGTACGCTTCTGAACTTATTTGGTATTTATACTGAAATCAGGGAAGTGGAGGAGATAGGATAGTTCCATCTTTCTTCTCCTAGTTAATCATGCTCAAAATAATATTATGAATAGAAACATGGAGGGTGAAAGAGAGGAAAAATTAAGAGAAGGTAATGGGAAGAAACTGGATCTGTTATTGTTTAACTGTTCAAAAAGAGTACATGATATATATAGATGAAAAACTAAACAGACTTCTGATAAGTTCCAAATGTGATAAGAAGAATCTGATCACAATAGATAACCACATCAACTCAAATCAATAACTGATTGATTATTACCGCCCCTGCAAGCTAGAAGTGCATCTCAGAACATCCAGCTTGGAATGAACAATCATAGCAACTTAGCCAATAACTGACTATTTTCTCTAATACTATTCTTATTGAACATTACATCTGAAGTGAATTCCATCTTTTTTGAATAACTTTAACTTGTCTCATTGTTAAAAAATGACTGCTTTTCAGGTTTGAGGGAAATCCTCTATGCTCAAATAATGACACCTTAGTCAATTTCTGTGGATCTGAAAGTGACAACGGCTTGAATCGCGACTCTAGTATTAGCTGCCCTGGTCAAGCATGTCCACCTCCTTATGAATACACCACAGAGTGTTTTTGTGCAGCCCCATTGGTTGTTCATTATCGGTTGAAAAGTCCAGGATTCTCAGATTTCCGTACATATGAGAAAGATTTTGAGAGCTTCTTGACAAGTGGTCTTAACATGGATACCAATCAGCTATACATTAAGAGTTTTGCATGGGAAGACGTGTCTCGGTTGAGAATGAACTTGAAGCTTTTTCCTGTTTATACTGATAATGGAAGCCTTATTCTTTTCAATAACAGTGAGGTTACTCGGGTCAGAGACTTGTTCAGGCAATGGAATATTCAAGACAGTGACTTGTTTGGGCCTTATGAACTTCTAGACTTCATTCTCCTGGATCCTTACAGGGATGGTAAGTCACATGAACTTCTTATGATCTGGATCTGCTAGAGGGTTTAGTGGAAATTAGATACTGAATAATAACGATTTTAGTATCCATTGCCCTCGGGGAATTATCAGAAAACAAAATATTTATTACGTTATAAATCCTCAACCTAAACTTTTTTTTAAAAAATTCCAATAAAAGCTTTTAAATTTTGCATCCTCAAGGCAATGGATACCAAAAACATAATAATAGAATTAGTGTTGAATCTTCTTCAAGTGGTTGAACAGTGCTACTTTGAATTTCAAGTCTTAGTCGTATTTATTAAATTATGTGTATAATGTTTTCTGCATACTGAACTAGTGGTTATCCAGTCCCTATACATCAAATATCTTTTTCTAGTATGATATTCTGGATGAGTTAATATTTGTTTGATTACTCCTCAGATTCAAAGCTATTGTTGATTTGCTCATTTTAGTTCTCTAGAGATGCAATGATGTGTTCAGGATTATGTTGTACATGTTGTTGCTTTCATCTCATGTTAAGAGAAACTTCAAACTAAGCATAAAAGTGGAAACTCAGTGTCACTTGAACTCATCAACTCTGCTGCATGATATGAGCCATAGTCATCTATACATGGAATATCACATTTGCAAACTCATTTCTATTTTTTTGTTCTCATACTGCTTATTATTGCCACAGTGATTGTCTCGGCTGCAAGTTCAGGGATAAGCAAAGGTGCACTGGCTGGAATAGTCTTAGGTGCAATTGCCTGTGCGGTTACATTATCTGCAATTGTTGCCATTCTCATATTGCGAATACGTTTAAAAGATTATAATAAACTTTCCAAACCTCGTAGTGGTGAGTACCTTAAAATGAACAAGCTTCCCTATTATTATTTTTCTCTTTGACTTGTCTTCAGTGCTTTGGCTCGCTCTCAATCATTTCTGATAAATACAGATCATA
Organism: Cyamopsis tetragonoloba; assembly: GCA_037177725.1. Lineage (NCBI taxonomy): Eukaryota > Viridiplantae > Streptophyta > Magnoliopsida > Fabales > Fabaceae > Cyamopsis > Cyamopsis tetragonoloba. Next base: position 70,019,205 of record CM074119.1, read on the forward strand.
ACAACAAACATCTTTGGCTTGTTATGAATTTACTGATACTAAGCACATTTGATTGGTTGTCAACTTGTCAAGAATGAGTTGATTATAATATATCTATAACTTATGCTTTTATTTTATTTTTTCAGCATCAAGGATATCAATGAAAATTGATGGTGTAAGATCATTTGATTATAAAGAAATGGCCTTGGCTACAGACAATTTTCGCAACTCGGCTCAAATTGGAGAAGGGGGGTATGGGAAGGTTTATAAAGGTCAGCTTGCTGATGGCACTGTTGTTGCCATAAAACGCGCACAGGAGGGTTCACTGCAAGGTCAGAGGGAATTCCTTACAGAAATACAATTGCTATCAAGGTTACATCATCGCAACCTTGTGTCTCTGGTTGGATACTGTGATGAAGAGGGTGAACAGGTAATTTTTGTTTTAAATTTCAAAATAGTAAACTTACTATAATTTGTTCGAGTAAAATTTCCAATTATCTTTGATTCATGATTTATTTTTGAAAGGTCCCATTACTAGCTGTCTCATGCTGATTCCATAAGGATATGATTTGTAGTCAAAATAGGATGTTGATTAGACTGATTTTGCAAACATTTCACTAAAAAAGGTATGGAAATGCATAAAACAGCTTGCCCTGAATAACTTTTATATAAAAATTAATAGAGAAACACAACCAGGTGTTATTGAGTTTCTGTTCTTTGAGTCATTCTTGAAACAACTGTTATCTTAATATTCAATCATCACTTTCATGTTCATGAGCTAGCACCTAGGTAAGTTAGATGATTCCGAATTCATATTATTTTTCCTACTATTCTTCCTTTCAAAAGATCTTGGTTCTAATTCTCCCTTGAAACTTCTTTCCTTTCATGACTGTTATGTTTTTTTCCATCTGATCTGTTGCTTTCTGCTTCTTGCAGATGCTGGTTTATGAATATATGCCAAATGGAACGTTAAGGGATCACCTTTCTGGTACATCTTGTGCCCTTATTATCTAATTTACTGTATTGTCTATTAACTTATTAGTTTTCATTGCATTTCACCTATTGAATTTTCCATGAATGATTCAACAGATGTTGTTTTACCTATAGATTTTTTCCTTGGTCTTTCTAGTTTCAATTTAAAGAGATATGAATATCACATTTCATAGAAAAATCATGCCTTTAGTTTGTATTGTGTCTCTCTTAATTGTATACTTAAATGTTTTGTGACAGCTCATTCAAAAGAACCTCTTAGTTTTTCCATGAGGATGAAGGTTGCTCTTGGGTCAGCTAAAGGTCTTCTGTATCTACACACAGAAGCTGATCCTCCAATATTCCACCGAGACGTCAAGGCCAGCAATATATTATTGGACTCTAGGTTCACTGCAAAAGTTGCTGATTTTGGACTTTCGCGACTTGCTCCGGTTCCAGATATTGAAGGAATTGTGCCTGCTCATGTTTCTACAGTAGTTAAGGGGACCCCGGTAATGCTTTCGTGACTGGATTTTACTTATGCTAAAATTGACACATCTGCATTAAGGTGTAGAGTAGAACAATGAATTAATTTAAGAAGGTTCTCTAACTATTCCAGTTTAGATATCACACACTGACGAATTCTGTTATATTCTTTTTGGAAATTTAACACACTGTTATGAACATGCAGGGTTACCTTGATCCAGAGTACTTCCTAACTCACAAATTGACTGACAAGAGTGATGTTTATAGCCTTGGTGTTGTACTTCTGGAACTTTTGACTGGGAGGCCGCCAATCTTCCATGGCGAAAATATTATTCGACAGGTATGGCTCGGTTTCTTTTCTTGAAAATATTCTCATCCATTTACATTCTGAATTTAATTGGAAACAGAGTTTGCAGACATGAAGTTCAACCATTATTTATAGCTTAATTACAATCAATGGATGTAGTAATCAGCACTAATTAGAAGTTACTTGGAAATTAAGTTACAACCTAATAATTTTCACCAACTGATCAACATAAGATATATTCTAAAATAAATGCTAATGTTAGATTTCTCAATCATTCCCTATCTCTAAGATGTCAAAGATAGAAGAATGCTTAACAGTTTTCTAAAATTTTCTCTTTTAGGTTAATTTGGCATACCGATCTGGTGGTATATCTTCTGTTATTGATAAGCGTATCGGGTCTTATCCTTCTGAGTCTGCAGAGAAATTTCTGACTTTGGCCCTAAAGTGTTGCAAAGATTTTCCCGATGATCGGCCTAAAATGGCCGAAGTGACTAGAGAGCTTGAAAACATCTGTTCTATGTTACCGGAGTCCGACGCCAAGGGATCGGAATATGTTACAAGTGATTCTGGATCAATATTCAGTTTATCAACACCTTCATCATCTACTATAAAGACTCCTTTCATTTCAGAAATCTCAGGTAGTAACCTTGTTAGTGGAGATATACCATCCATCAAGCCAAGATAGAAGATGAAAAGGATCAGCTCTAGCAAATATATGATTGATTGAATCTTAGAATGTGAATACCCTATGTATTGAACATTGAAAATCATATTCACTATTTTTAATTTATTCTTTTTGTCAATTATTTTCTTATGACCAAAATGACAAGGTCTATGAATATACAGTACTATAGTATTTTGAAACCTTGGAAATGTGACTTGAGGATTCTTGGGACTTAGAATTATTGAACTATTGAACCATTAATATGACCTATACAATTGACCATTCTATTTGAATGACCTTATAATCGAAGAGATCAAGAACTCAAGGATTTATGTGACATTTGCTTGATACATGGTGAAAATTGTAAGAGTAGCTATCTTTTCTATGGAACTCAAAAGCTTCTCTCTTTATGCCATCCATTGTCCAAAATCTTGAGCTGCTACGGGAATTGAGAATATATTTTCCTTTTGTCAGTAAAATTGAGCATATCTAAATGCACATTATTATTGATTTAAATATTATTATATATTAAAAAATGCGGTTAAATTTTTATATTTGATTTGTATTCAAATTGAGTAATTGGTAGTTAAAGAGCATTTTAATCTCTGACTTTTTAGAATGCTTGAATTAGTTTCTGACTTTTGAATTTCATAGATTACTTTAATCTTTAGTGTTAAATGACAGTGACAAATACTTATGTGACATGTTAAGTGTGTATAAGACACGTTATTTGACACATGAGTCAACATAAACGACCAAACAATATCGTTTTGCTTAATCTTCAAAGTTAAGCAGTGTTTTGAGACTTAAATTAGATTATGTCATAAGTGATTTGAAAGCCTAACTGAATTATTTGTTTTGAGATTAAATAAAACGAAATCAATTACTTTATTTAAATGCCAGTTACAGTTTGTTATTACTCCTATCAATTATTTTGGTTATTATTAGAGATAGTTATTAGGAGATATCTTACCCTTTTCCTTTATAAGGAAAATACTAAACAATGCCCTTAGGGTGCTTGTTAAGAATATAAAAGTAGAAATATTTTATTGGAATTGATAGTATTTATAGTTTCGAAAGTTGAAATCCCACTTAAATGTTACCAATACCAATAAAACATTTTTACTTTTGTATTCTTAACTAGTATCCTAAGGACACTGTTTAACAAAACCCTTTATATAAACACTAGTTATACTCTTTCCGTAATCACTTTACACATTACATTAATAATAAATTTTTCTTATTTTCTTCTTTAATCACTTTCTTCTACTTTTACATCGTAAAATTTGATAGTTATAATTAGAATTAAAATTGGTATATAAACACGCTATCGACTTGTTGAATGGGAGTATATATATAGCATACTAATAAGCTTGGATTTTTCGAAAAAGGAAATTGTTCTTTCTTATTAAAAAGTCCCACGTCAACTAAAGTTAAAGTTTAATAAAGGTTTATAAACACTAAATCTTGTTTGATGTTTGAGGCGCCTAAAAGGGCAAAAATACCTTTCAAAGGACAAAACCACTAAAGTGGACAATACCTCAAAAAGTGGTATATATTGGAGTCCCTTCCCTCCTTATCCATTGGACGCCTTTTGATAAATTATGAACTTGCACAAAAAATAAAGTAGCATTATTTAATTATTTTTTATGAAAGATTTTTCTTTAATTTAACTTTATTAATTTTATATTTAATAAATAATTTAATAATATAATTGAAAAAACTTAAAATATAACATTATTTTGGATCTGAAGTTTAAAACATCTAAATTATTATAATTTCATAACCCAGTACTCTAAAAGAAAATTTTAAAATAAATTTTAATCTTTACAATAAAGTAATTCATATTTCTTTGTAAATATATACTTAACAAAAAAAAATCTTTATCTCCTCGTCACTTTATTTGTAAGATAATATCTTTTAAAATATTGTTCACTTGACAATAAAATAAAATAAAAATTATTATTGATATTATAAACAAGCTACTTACACCCTGAATAACTAGCTGGTAAAGTTTGAGCTTGACTCGTTAAAATATTAAAGTCCAACTTAAAGCACAAGCTTATTTGTTTAATCAAATAAATTAGTACAAGTTGAGCCCCAATAGTTTGGCTCATTTTCACCCTTAATTATAATTTTACCCTTCAGTTTGTTCTTTATTTAATTTTAATCCCTCTAATTTCAATTCTCGATTTTAGTCTCTTTAGTTTTACAACGATTGATTTTCATCCCAATTTTTTTTTTGGGTAAGTCTCCACCGAAATGAAGACGTGGTAGCAAAAAAGATAAAATAATAATTTTTATACTTTCTAAAATAGTAATATAATTAAAAAAATATTTTTTCTAAAAATAATCATGTTCCTTTTTCTCCTTCCTATTTCATCATCTTTTTCTTCTCCATTCAGTATAAAATATCATAATATTTTGTATACTTTTTAAATTTTCAATCGCATGGTTCAGTATTGTCTATTTGAAGAAATTAAAGATAAATAAAAAAAATTAATTTTCTTATTATTTTAATCATATATTGATAAAAGTATATATTCTCAAAAGGGTAACTTTAATATATATATAAAAGGATTGGACAAATTGAATAATAAAATAAAAAGAATGTTTTTCATATTCTTTTTCGCTTTATCCTATTCCAAATGCCTCATCATTAATTATATCCAAACAAAGGCTATTGTGAAACTATTTTTATATAACCAAAGCTAAGGTTATTGTGGTTTGTCTGGATGATTATGGTGTGCATTGGTATGCAAAGGAGATGCAAGCTAATGATAACTCAATTGTAGGAGTTTTCAAAAACTTTTTTTAAAAAAATAATAATAATAAAGAAAGGAAACTGGCCCTAATTCTCCCATATTAGTTTCGATATCAAAGTAGTTTTGTGAAGATAATTCAAATCTGTTGCTTTCTGAATTTTTTGTTAGGATTCAGTCTTCACAAGTTTAATTATCCCAGATAAATGTGGCCACCGAGGTTAAGCATGAATTAAGAGCTACATTTTTGCAAGTCTTTCTGTAGGAGAAAATTCAGTAAAATCATAATGCAAATTCAATTAAAACCATGATGTAAATTCAATCAACTCACAGCATTTATACACAGCATGAACATTACACCTCAACAAGACACATTACTTCATTTATATTATAACTATAAATATAAATGACAAGTCTACTAATGAAGGTGCAGTAATATATAAATCCACAACAAGAGATATTGTCTACTTCAATCTTATATCATACATATCTTCAAGACTTCATAACTTTTTTACCAGTCATTAGCTCCAAGGCTAAGCTCTCTTTCTGAAAAGCTTTGGAGCTGGTTTTTTCCTAGGCCTTTGCGAAACACTTTTGCTTGCTTCTTTGATCGGTTCGACTTTCTTTAACTCATTGTCAGCATCTTCAACGGGTTCGTTCTTCACGTCTGAGTCAAGAGTTTCACATACAATACCTTCTTTGGATTTCCTTGTTTTGTTTGTCATCTTAGTAGCAGTCTTCTGTTTCACGGTTTCAATTTGTTCTTCCTCATTTAACTCAGAAGTAGCAGTAAGTTTAGACTTCTTTGGCGTCTTTTTCTCAGAAATTTTAGCTTTCCTTTTTGTGTTTACACCCTGTGGTTTGACTTTATGGTCAGTGCTAGTTTCTGGGAGCTGTTCTTGAGAGCTCTCTGATTCTTTAGTTTCATATACAATGGCGCGTTTTGCCTTTTTTGTCTTGTTTGATTCCGTTTCACCATTACTGTCAGCATTTGGTTCTTTTTTTACTTTGGCTGCGCGCTTGTTTCCTTCCTCCTCCAAAATATTCTCACCGTCTTCTTTGACTGATTCTGGAAATGCTCTGACAATATAAACCTGCAGTGGTACCATGATTATTAGGTTAACTATTGAGCTAATATATCATCTGCAAAAGCAAGTAGAGGAACTGCATCACATTAAAGTTCGCATCATATACTCAACATGTTTACCAAATAAAGACTGAAACCCGATTTGGCGATTTGAAATATCTTTATTTGAATGGGCGATTTGAGATATCTAATAACAGCTCAAAAAAGTGTCATTCATTAATTGATTAACAATATTTTTAGGCTGCCACAGCTTACAGGAAAGGAGTATAGAACTATGAGAAGAAACAATAAACATTTTCGACAAAGTTTAAGCTTATTTGTGTCATTGTCACTTAAATTTCAATTTGTTTTCCATTGTGGTATGTAGGTAACAAATATAAAAGAAGAACAAAACAAGTGTTATTTTTCAAATTTAAAGATCATTGAGCTTTCATTTGTTAGGATGCAATATTATGCATGAGTAAAGCTCGAGATAGGATGTTTGATATCTTGGAGCAAATTTTTAAAGCTAAGGAGTGACAAATAGTCATAACAATTTCTAAAATGATGAAAATAAGCTCATGGAATGTATGACTTGATACCAACATTGCTTTCTCACAATCATATTAGCATATTAAGTTTCATGGAGAAAATCATGTTGTCATGAACCACTTGGAAGTAATGGAATTCATGTTCTTCATGTTCAAGGCACCCACACAATGCATGGGTTTAAATCTAATGTTTCTTTAATTCTTTGGAGGTAGTTCATTACAAAGTATTTCTCTTCCTCTAACAATCCAAACTTAAATTATTTTTTTTCTAATTCACACCAAACTTAACCTTGATGATGCATTTCTCAATCACAATAATGACGATGCTATTAACCGCGGAACATTCATGATTTCATCATCAATTCTCATTTTCACAAGCCAGTTTACGTTATTTTTTTGGTTAATTGTGATAGGGCAAATTTAACAGTCTCAGAAGTTAAAACAGAGTTACAAGAGAACTAGTAACAAGGATTACCTTAAATCTCGCTGCTTCAACCAGTTCAAAAACAAGTGCATCACCATCATCCAACTTGTGATCCAACGCAAATGCTCTCCAGCCGCCACTAAGCCCAGTTTTTCTACCAATGTAAACAGACTCATATTTTGAGCCATTTTCATCCTCTAAAACCATGTTACACACAGTTTTTGGAAGATGCTCCTCACAAAATCTAGATGGAAGACCCTAGAAAAATAAAAAATATTATTCCAAGTTAGGAAATGCATGTTATATTTGTTATGATCTAATAAAAAAGAATAAGCAGAATGGTTAAGTATGCATAGTCTATAGAGAAAGATTTTTCTGACAACTTACCAACCAAAAGCAGCTATAAACATGAGACCGGAGCATTGACTTGATAAACATAGGATTGGAGGACTTCAAATTTGTTTGGAGTTCCTCTGCAGCCTCAAGAGCGCGAATTCTTTCATCGTCTGTAGCTTCTTTTATTTCATCTAATGGCCTCGCTACATAACTGAGTGTCCCACAGCCTTGTTATTAATATTTTATTAGAAATATAGAATAGTCATTAAATAAATAATAATTAATCACCTTCCCCATGATGAATTTGATCTTGACCTCTTCCTCAAAGGTCGAAGGTCCACGCCAAACTGTTATGGTAAGAAATACACATTTCACTTTAAACATTTCTGCTAGAATAAAACATTGGAAATCAACAATTAAAGATATATTACCTTCAAAGAAACGAATTAATGATTTGTTTTCAGAAAACACAACACTCCAAAGCCAAACTGAGGTGCTTCATTATCATACTTTATGTTTTATAAATAGAGGTGGCACATATTCCTGACAAATATTTTTCTGTTATATCCAATCATCCTAGCTTTAGTTATTCGATTGTCCAAACCAAGCTAGTTGATTCCTCTTTTTTGAGTCACATGCAAATTGTATGGTCTTTACTTTTTAGCAATATGGTGGTTTGAAAGACAATATTACTTACCTCTTCACTGTATGAAGGAACTGGGTTTCGCACACGAGAAGAGCGCCTTGGTTCCACTACCTCATTCGTCTTTGATCTCGGTTTAGGACTATAATGCTGCACAAGACAAGGGGTAGGAATGAGTCAAGTTGACCACTGATCCTTTGCACCAAATTAAGTACAGATGAGTTTACCTGTGTCTTCTTTGCAGGACTCGCGATCTCAGTCAGTTTTTTAGAAATTGCTGAAATTCCCAAATCCTTGAAAGCAAAAAGTTGAATTTAAGCAAGTTAAACAATCATCAAAACAGAACAGAACAGAACACCATCATATATAACAACATTTGTAAGGAAATTCATTACAGATGCATACATGCTACTCGCAAAGTTTAAGTTCTAATAAACAACAACAACAACAACAACAAAAAGGTGATTAATATTATCCGCAACAAAATGATAATTACCTCAAACCTCTTCTTGTTTTCTTCAAGCCTTTGTTTCCTAGCCTCTTCGTACTTGTTGTTGGAGCAACCCTTTGCCATCTGTTAATGCATAAAATGGAATCAAGTGTGTTCTAATCTTACATCAAATTTCTCCTATAAGCATGCTTGGAGAAACAAATAGCAAACCACAGCAAATACTTCACTAACTATATTCCAATATAAACGAAAAATGCAAAATGCCTTTTGAAAAGACGAAAGTTGAAAGCTTTTTAGTAAATAACACATAATGAAAAAGGGTTCGTTTAAAAAATTCTGTAGCAGTAGTATATCCAAAATGGCTGCAAACGGAATCTGCGTTGGACAAGATCTGTTTTTTATGCATTCGAAGGTTGTGAAACATCTGAAAGACTATAACTTAGGATAGAAATGAACACTAAGAGAAACAAAACGAAGAAAGTTGAAGAAATGCAGCAACGGAAATTAAGGGGAAGAAAAGAAGAAAAAAGGGGTGAAGGTTATTACCACCGATTTGTGATTGTGATGAAGGAGAAGACAAAGCGAGGGAGGTGGATGAAGAAGCTTTTTCGGACAGTGGTGTGTAGACTGAAGAAGTGAAGTGTGCCAAATTTGTTTTTCGAATGTACCTCGTTACCGTTGCCTGTTGAGTTTTACGCCAACCCTAACAAAATAAATTAAAAGAATGAAATAAATAAAAAAAAACCCTGAAGTTTGTCAATTTTTTACGGTCAATAATTATATAATTACATTAATAAAAATATAAAAGATTATATAAATTTAACTAAAAACTTAAAAGTGAATAAGACATTATTTTTCAAAAAACTTCAAATAATTTAGATAATTTATAAATCGTATTTTCATTTTTTATTTTGAAAAATACCATATTCTTAAAGTATATAGTATAAAATCTTTAGAAAATTTTTTGTAATTTAAAAAATATAAACAATTATGTAAATTGTACTAAAAACTTGAAAGTGAATAATACAATATTTTTCGATAGCTTTAAATACTTTTTGTAATTTAAAAATCACATTTTCATTTTTATTTTAAAAATCATTATATTTCAAGTGAATAGAGCACGATTTATAAAGAAACTATTGCAATTTAAAAAATATAAAAGAATATGTAAATTGAGTCAGAATATTCAAAGTGAATGAGACATTATTTTCAAAAAGTTTCAAATAATTTAAGTAATTTGAAAATCATGTTTTCATTTTTATTTCTAAAGACTTCATATTCTTCAATTGCATAATACACAATCTCTAGAAAAAAATTTATAATTTTAAAATTATAAAAAAATATATATATATTAAGCTAGAAACTTCAAATTAAACAATATATTATTTTCAAAAAACTTTAAATAATTTAAGTAATTTAAAAACATCATATTTATTTTTATTTTATTTTTTCCATAGGAAGTAGTACTACTAGGGATCGAACCCAGTACCCACTAGAGCTGGGTACATGGACTGATCCGCGGGTAAATGGGTTGGGCGGACTTGGGCCTAAAAAAATAGGACCATTTAGATTGCGGGCTTAAGTGGATCTGACCATTTACCTACGGGTTGAACGGATAGAATCCGCGGACTCATCCGCTTAAAATTTTTAATTTTTTTTGTGCTGAAATAAGTAAGTTGGGTCTAATATTTTTGAAAGTTTTCTAACCCTTTTATGCAATTTTTTTTTAAAAAAAGTATTATAAAGTAAAAAAAATTATTATGCACCTTTTTAAAAGTAAAGTTGTAGTGTAAAGAAAAAATGGTAAAAAAAAATTCTGCAAAAAAAGTGTTTTCTTGGTAAAAAAAAAATGCTTATGCGGATATCCGCGGACTTTGCGGGCGGTCTTGGTCCTAACAAAATTAAGTCTATTTATGATGCGGGCTTAAGTGGGTGGTCCGTTTAACCCGTGGACTTGTGCGGGGCGGTCCTGGCCCCACGGACCACCCGCATACCCAACTCTAGTACCCACACACGCATGTCCTTATGCGCTCACCATATTCATTTTTATTTCAAAAAACACTATATTCTACAAATGTATATATACATGATCTCTAAAAAATATGTTGCAATTTTAGAAATATATAAATTATATAAATTATGCTAGAAATTTTAAAATAAATAATACATTATTTTCAACAAGCTTCAAATAAATTAGGTAATCGCACTTTCATTTTCATTTTCATTTTTATTTTGAACAACATCCTATTATTTTGAACAACATGATTTCTAAAAAAATTATTCCAATTTTAAAAATATTAAAAAATATATACATTAAGTTAGAAATTTCAAAAAAAAACAATACATTGTCATCAGAAAGCTACCAAAAATTTAGGTAATTTTTAAAACATCATATTCATTTTATTTTGAAAAACATTGTATTCATTTTTATTTCGAAAAACACCATATATATGTATAGTACTCGATTTCTAAAAAAACTTGTTATAATTTTAAAAATATTAAAAATTTTGTAAAGTGATTTAGAAACTTCAAAGTGAATAATATATTATTTTCATAAAGCTTCAAATGATTTAGGAAATTTAAAAATCATGTTTTATTTTTATTTCGAAAAACATCTTATTTTTCATGTGTATAAAAGTATACGTTCTCTAAAATATATGTTGCAATTTTAGAAATATAAAATATTATGTAAATTGAGCTAAAAATTTTAATGTGAAAAAGACCTTATTTTCCAAAATCTTCAAGTAATTTTCGTAATTTAAAAATCACGATTTCATTTATATTTAAAAAAATTGTTACAATTTTAAAAATATAAAAAAGTACATACATTGACTTAGAAATTTAATAGTAAACAATACATTATTTTCAGAAAGCTTCAAATAATCTTGGTAATTTAAAAAGATCATATTAATTTTTATTTCGAAAAACATTGTATTCTTCAAGTGTATATAGTACATGATTTCTAAAAAAACTGTTGCGATTTTTAAAATATAAAAAATTATTAAATTTCCCTAGAAACTTTAAAGTGAATAATATATTATTTTCAAAAAGCTTCAAATAATTTATGTGATTTAAAAACACCGTATTCATCTTTTTTTTAAAAAAAAAAAAACATCTCATTCTTCAAGAGTATACTACATAATCCCTAAAAAACTGTTGCAAATTTAAAAATATAAAAAGTTATGTAAATTGAGTTGAAAATTTCAAAGTGAATAATACATTATTTTTCAAAATGCATCAAATAAGTTAGGAAATTTAAAATTATATTTTCATTTTCATATCGAAAAATATCATATTCTACAAGTGTAATGAAAATTTCGTTTTTTAATTTGGATGGTTGCCGTTTGGTCCATTTGGTTGCAACGTAATTAAAGAATTTCATCAGGAAAGTGTGTCATATTCAGAGGTGTTTGATCTATTGTAATTTAGATCTTGAAAATGGTTATCAACAAAGGGAGATTTCTATTTACCTATGTCTTCTAGGTGTATTGACCCGATATGTTTTTTAACGGGTTAAATTATTAAAAAAATTGTATATATGAGTACTTTTAGTACTCTTTATTATTAATAAAATTCATTTTGATTATAAAAAAATAGTGCACGATTTTTAAAATAACTTTTGTAATTTTAAAAATATAAAAAAAATTGTAAATTTTGCTTTAAAATTTAAAGTGAATGAGATATTATTTTAAAAAATCTTTAAATAATTTAGGTAATTTAAAAATCGTATTTTTATTTTTATTTGAAAAACATCCTATTCTTCAAGTGATAGTGTTGGATTTATAAAGAAATTGTTGCAATTTTAATTTATTTTTAAAAAAAATGAGCTAAAAACTTCAAAGTGAATAATATATTATTTTTAGAAAGCTTCAACTAATTTGAGAATCTTAAAAATCGTGTTTTCATATTTATTTCAAAAAACATCTTTTGTTCAAGTGTATAATACATTGTCTCTAAAAAATTTATTATAATTTTAAAAATATAAAATATTATATAAATTCAACAAGGAACATCAAAGTGAATAAGACATTATTTAAAAAAAAACTTTAAATAATTAAGGTAATTTTAAAATTGCATTTTCATTTTGAAAAACTTTATATTCTTCAATTGTATAATACACAATCTCTAAAGAAAAGTGTTACAATTTTAAAAATACAAAAGTTTATGTAAATTGAGTCATAACCTTCAAAGTAAATAATACATTATTTTCAGAAAACTAAAAAAAAAAAGGTAATTTACGCACACCCACGGTGAGTTAGGCATCTCTATGGCGAGGTAGACACCTCCATGGCGAGGCAGGCACCTCCGTGGCGATCTGCAAATAGTGTAAATTTATTTTTTTTAAAAATCGCGAATAGTGTAGGCACATCCATGGCGAGGTAGGCACCTCCATGACAAACGGTTAATAGTGTCACATTTTTTTTAAAAAAATCGCAAATAATGTAGGCTTGTACATGGCAAGATAGGCCGTCCATGACGAGGTAGACACCTCCATGGTGAACTGTGAATAGTGTTATGTTTTTTAAAAAAAAATTACAAATAATGTAGATACGTCCATAGCGAGATAAGCACGTCCATGACTCCATGACAAACTATGAATAGTATCATAATTTTTTTAAAAAAAAATAAAAAACCTATGAATCTAGCCTTTTTTAGGAAATTTTTTAAAACATAGCCCCAAAAAATGTGAATAATGAGTAAAATAACCCTAATAACATAAATTTGCCTAGTGGGGGTTGGTGGGAGGGGGAACGGGGTTCTCCTTGATAAAATTTCATCTTTAACCTTTCTGTACACTTTTTTTTGGGTTAAAAATAGGTTACTCTTTCAAGATTGGGACTATCAATGATCTATGAAATGCTAAATGTCTAATTTATCTCGATGAGGAATTTTATTAGAATAATTTGTAAGATAATTTAAAATGTCTAATTGTTTTTTCAAATTTCAATTTAAATTAAAAATTAATAATTCATAATTCAACCTAAATAAAAAAGTATCTTCAAAATTCTCTAAAATATTAATTTATTAGAATTCTTCAATTAGCTCCATCGATCGCACCATCGCAGGGTTATATGATTGAGAAAGAAAAGTAAAAGAAAGTATAAACATATTAAATAACTTTTATCTTCATTTTTAATTTAATACTTCAATAATTTAATAAAGAATGAACATAAATAAATTTTTCATTTCAATAAAGAAAAATCCCTTATTTTCTCTCCATGTACAAAGTGGGAATTTTTGTTTCACATCATTTTCATTTTCTCTCCCATTTTACTCCAAAATGAAATGTCGAAAAAAGTAGTTTTCATTCCCCCTCCCTTCTCCATCGACTTTTTTCGACTCTTCTTTCCATTAAAGAAAGATTAATATAGTTGTTTAAATTTTAAAAACTAAAGGAAATAACTCTTAATCCAAGAGCTTCACGTGCCCACTCATTTTAGTACTCATAATTATGAGAAACTAATTCTGGCATCATTGGCGAGACATCAATTGTCTTTTATAACAAGTAAATTGAAAATTACAATCGATAAGAACTTTAAGCTGAAAAGCTCATACTCGGACATCACAAAACCAAAGGGCACGAGCGAGTTTTAACAATGTCACATTATTGGCAGCTAAACGAGATTAAGGCAACAAACATGAAGAATATCCAATCAGCTCTCGCATGAGCTCAATACCTATGAGACAACTTCTCCTTTTCCTGGTAGTTCTGAACATACCTGCATCCATTAAGACATATTAGACATACAAGTTAACCATCCCAGAGGAGTCAAACCTACTTAGCTAATGGGTAGTTCTAAGGAGAGGTTAATCCCTCAAGAGGTTGACCTTTTCATGTACTTTGAGGTTCATGGTAGCGTATTGTTGTAAATTAACAGTTTATTTCCCCTTTTAAATCTAGAGAAGTACTAACAGCTAATCACAGTTCAGTTCTAACCACTTTGAACAAATAATTTCAAGGAAATAATCACCAAGTGAAATATCCGGTTAAATTTAAATTTTCATCTCTCTTTGATCTTTCAATAAATACAAGTTTCAATGACGGCTTTTGCAGCTACATATGGATTTGATGGAAGCAGAAATGTAAACAGTACATTCCCACCGAACACCTCAATTTTTCTTTTCCCTATTTGGGATATAAGATGGAACCAACTTATTGTCCATTTTAACCTCCTTACCACTCTATCCACTTTCCAAACAATAGAATAGTAATTTTACTCCATCCCACCCATCATCAGATATCCAAACATAACATAAAAGACAAAACACAGAGACCATAATGGCATTATGCATTGTTCATACTTGGAATAGTGGATGAGAACACGTACACACATAATCATAATCTGAAAATTAACAACCACAATAACAGAACTACAAAAAATGACGAGAGAGTGATAGCTAAACCACTGACATCAATTGCCAAAAAAGGGAAACCTACTGCAAGAGACTCCAACCTAACGGGTCTAGTAATGGATACACGTAGGCAGCCATACCCCTGCAAACAGAGATAGGGGTCTCAAGGTAGCAACATTACCGTAGCAGCAAGGCTTACCCTCACTGACTTTTCAATTGCAATTGCAAAGATGTGATCTTTACAGTGATGAACCACAGATGGTAAGATCAAGATTCTCCTCATAGAACAACAAAATCTTACGCTTTTGTGGGGGAAGTTCAATCCCAATTATAAACTCCAATTCAGTTATAATTGAGATTATTACAGGACCCTTAAAAGAACTCATGAAATCACTGAAATAGGACAACTCTCACAATCTGGACAAGCCACCATTTAAGTGGTGGAGTTAGCAACCCATTTTTTTCCAAAGGATAAAAAAGGACGACGTCAAAAAATTAAACAAGTGGTGCCACGAAAGAAATACAAACTTCAATCTGAGATTCCTAGTTGTTGTTCAACTGCATTGGCTGGGGTGTAACTGTGAGTTACACAACTGTGCTGGTCTTTAGTGTTCCCATTTACTCAAGCCTCAGTGATCTAACTTTGGGGATTTTTCAATGCAGTGGGGTTTTATTCTCATATTCTGTGTTTTGACTGTGTTGGAGCACCAACAAAGTTTTCTCTTAATATTACACACTATTTGCCATTGGTTGAAATTGTTGCATGATCCTCTAAATGACATGGGTCTCCACTCCTTTTACCGTAGGTTATTCTACCTATTTAGTGGATCACACTTCAATTTCAACCAATAACAAAGAGTGTTAGCTAATGTGTTAGAAGCATTTCTGTGAGTTTTTATATTCAGTAAGATCTTGTGATTTGTATGAGTTATATACTTGTATCTCCCGTTTGTGTGCTATACTGCAGCCATTTGAAGGCATCGTAGGGAAAAAGTCAAAACTGACATTGACTTCAACCATGGTTTCTGCAACTACCAAAGCCAGCAATCTTAGATAACACCAAAAACACGACAAAAATACAGAGAGAAATGAATTATTTGTAAATATGCTGATGCAGGTCCATTCAGCAAACCATTACATTGCTTATCAGACAGGCGCAAAATTAGAGACAAACAATTAACTCGAGTGATGCTGATGAAGCTTGCCAAGTCTATTGCCCATTTCATAACTTGAATAAGCAACAACGTTCAATCTAAGTATTTTGATGAGAAAGTTCATTTTGAGGAACAAAGCAAAGAAGGCAATTTCATCGTGAAAAGCACAAATCATAGTGAACCAAAAAAAAATGACGCTAACACCTAAAGGCTAAAGTGATCACCAATCAATTGAAAAATACATCAAACCGAATATAATCATAACAAGTACTTCACTATCGAGATTATCATATGCCATGAGCCACGTAAAATTGTTAATTTAGCCTCTATCGAAATTGGATTTGTGCCGTTTTTGCTTATGTTCTGATACAACCCGATCAAGTTATAGCCAAAATTGACGATATAAATATCATACTTAGCGAAACTGAATCAGATTTAGACTTTTCACCGATCGGTTAAAACTCAAAACCTTACGAGATCAAATCCAAATTCAATCACTTGCAAAAGTAAAAACAACCATATAAACAAATCCAGGTGGAAATCTCAAAAGAGAGACTTACGTGTAGACACCGACGAGGGGACTGAGCAAGAGGGTGGCGCTGATCCAATTCTCGGAGATCTTGTGGTGAATCTTAGTTGGCAAATCCTTCCAGAGACCGGTCATTATCTTCTGCTGGAAAGGAGAGAGGGCGTAGACAACCGATTTCACAGGCACAGTCTGTTTCCCCATCTTCTTCGATCGAACCCAACGCAAGCGAATTGCAATGCGAATGCGAAATCAAAACCAAAATCAGAATTCAGAAGTTTAGAACCCTAAGTTTTAGTTTGCCTCGATTGGGTTTGGATCTTCTATCTATCCTGAGTCCAGTCCAATACGGCAGCGTTCCAGAAGCTTCACCCTCCACTTCACAATTTATTTTTAAACTAAAAATAGTAAATAACATAAAAAATACCATCTTTTTTTAGGTGTATAACAATAACAATACCATAATTCAGAATTATGTTTTAGTTTGGTTGATTCATTGATCAGTAATCATATAAAAATATAAAAAATAATAATAGAAAAAATGCCTAAAAGACTCAAATTTAAACTTCATAAATATAAATAAAAAATAAAAGAAGTTTAATATCTGATAAATAAATTTGTTTCATTTGACTCAAATTAATTAAAATTTAAAATAATTTTCTCACAAAAAGGGTTTTAATTTGAGTAATTATTTTGTTTTAATTTTGATAAATTTTTAATTTTTGGTGAGTAATAATAACTTAATAAGTCGCTTTAATGTTATTTTTATTATTATTAGAGGTTAGAGATATTTTAAACACCCAAGTAGAAGAACAAAAAATTAAAAAAAAGCTAATACTTTTATTTTCAAATTTTATGTCACAAATTTATTAGAGAAATAACTCATTTGTTGATCGTCTCTCCTGGTCTCATGTTTTGAGTTACTACTCTTATTTTGGTTATTGAGCTTTTGAGTAAAAATTGTTCAATGGGTGAGTTTTTCAAAACAGATGTCACACTCACATCCTCCTATAACATATTTATTTTAATTAGTTTTTACTTGTAATATATAAGTTAATTAAAAAAAATTAAATTCTATTAAAATATTGGCTTAAATATATTTTTGGTTATAGTAAAATAGGGCGAATTTAGTTTTGGTCCCTGTAAATTATTATTTTTTTGTCGTTGGTCCTAACATTTGGAGAAATTAATTGGTTTTAGTCCCTAAACCCAATTAATGAACTTTAGTCTAAACATGCCTTATAAAACTATTGTTTTTAGTCTGACAAGTTATGCATTATAAATAGTTTTAATGTTAATAAAGAGTTTAGAACTTGTAAATATGACAGATTGACATGGTAAAAACGTTAATTGTACAGCAGTTAACCGACGTTTTTGTCCCGACAAATTGCTACATCAACATTAAAAATAATTTTTAAAGATAACGGAGTGACAAACTTGCAAATGCGACAGACTGACATTACTGAAATGTTAGTTACGTGAGTAGTTAATTGACTAAACTTATAGTAGAGACTAATTAAACTAAGATTTGTTTGGCTTAAAATTGGTCAACATGTTTCAAGGACTAAAACCAATTGTTTTCTACAAATGTTAGAATCAATAACAAAAAAAAGAAATTCAATGACTAAAATTAAATTAACTTTATTTTACGAGGACTAAAAATATATTTAAATCTAAAATATCTTTGTGATTTAAAAGTGTGGTGACTATTTGCACTATTTGCTAAAAGTAGAAATTTGATAAACCAAATAGACTATTAATTAGCCATGTAATTTGTGTGGTGGACATAATTTAATCCAAACATGGGCACTAAGGATTGGGTTTTTCATCAAAGCGAGACTGATTCGCTAGAATTTTGCTGTTCTATTTACTGGCTTTGATAAAAAAAAAGAAATCATCAAAAAAAGAAGAAGAAGAAGAAGAAAATCGTAAGTTAGCGCCACACAAATAAATACATGTGTATGT
The DNA here is from genome assembly GCA_037177725.1 of Cyamopsis tetragonoloba. Lineage (NCBI taxonomy): Eukaryota > Viridiplantae > Streptophyta > Magnoliopsida > Fabales > Fabaceae > Cyamopsis > Cyamopsis tetragonoloba. The sequence continues at coordinate 70,037,842 of CM074119.1, forward strand.
CTATTATGATTTGAACCACATGTATTTTTTACCTAAAATATTTCTGTTCAAACTGAAAATACCTATATATAATATGGTAAATTTTCCCAGCCAAAGAGAAACTTGAACTATTCACTTTTGTAAAGGTCAATATCTATAATTTTTCTGTTCAAACTTATAATAATATCAGATGTAATCTCATAATCATATCATAATCTTATAATATCTTTCTAGCTTCGCAATTAAAAACTAAAAATTAAGGCCCTGTTCAAAGGTTGTTTTTTATTTTTAGTTTTGAAATTTTTAAAAACTAAAATCAGTTTTTAGTTTTCAAATTTCGGTTTTTAGTTTTCATGATTTTCAATTTTAAAAATTTGTTGCAAATTCTGTAAACATAAATATAACCATTTGACACTTAATTAAACCATGATAATAACAAAAATAATTATAAAAATTTAAAATAATCACAACAAGAAGAGGTAGTAGTAATAATTAAAATATAATAAATAGGAGTAATAATAATTTATAGAAATAATAATATTGTTAAATAACAACGTATATATAATGTATAATAATATGTAAATGATAGATATATTGATACATGGTGGTGGCTGTGGTAGTGGTGACAACCGTAATGTTAATGGTGGTGTTAAGTGTAGCAGCAACATATTCTGAAAATTAAAAACTAAAAAAAAAAAAAAACCTCTTTTTGTTATTTTGAAAAATGAGTTAAATCAGTTTTAAAATTGAGATAAAAATCAATCCAACTCCATTTTAGTTAAACATGTTTTGTTTTTAAAATTGCATTTGAAAATAAAACACCAACAACTCATAATAACCTCAAACAAAGCCTAAAAACTTTCAGTTTATTTCATAAGTATATCCAATATCACCGTCACCTATCACTAAAAAGAATACTAATATAATAATGATTATACATTATTAACTCACTTTAATTATTGAGATTAACAATATTTATTTAGTTATAAAGCAGACTTTAAGCACATCTTTATGGTGTGAATGGGATTTGGAAGACGGTGGAGAAGCTAGTGGTGACTGGTGACATTATGGCCCCATGATTGACAAAATAAATCTATAATAGTCCCACTTTAATTTAATTACAAATACAAATCATTAATAAGTGAAGCCAAAAAAGAAGATTAGCATGGCTAAGTACAGTTATGGACAATAACATCCACATCTATCTATATTAGGCCCTACCATTAAACATTACCCTTAAGATATGGTCATCATGATAAAGCGCTGTGTAATTATTGTGTTACAGTACATGCTCTGTTATGAAACACTTCTTTTCATGTTATCATGAACCATCAATAAATAGTTTATAAATCCCAACAATGTTGTATTTATACACATTACAGAAATATATTGACCAATAACTGGGCAAAATATAATTATAATTAGGGTTTAAAATATATCACTTCCCTAAATTATATGCAATCCGATCTTATGCTAATACTTTAAAAATATACAAAAAGATATTGATACTCTTATGAGATAGAATTATATAGTTTAAGCTTTTACACGCTATTTTCTGTCAAAATATTAACAGTATAGTAACGTGCACTATAAGCTAAGCTAAGTATCATAATCTTTTTACACATTTTTAAAACACCAGCCTCAATCGGCATATAACGTATAGTCTGGACTAATTTATTTTTAACCCTAATATTAATAAAAATAATTCTCCTAATTTTGCAAGCCTACTAATGCAATTGCTATGACAACAAATATGTATCTACCCCTTTTCTCCCCCCCCCCCCCCCCAAATCATTTTTTATCTTTTGATTTCCAAATCTGCATCATATCATCGTTCATTAAGGTGTTCTGATTGCAGCTACACAGAATTTACATGCAGAGGATTGCAGCTACTCAGAATTTACATGCAGAGGATAACATGAAATTCAACAATTCTCAATTTTGGGTCTTTTTATTTCATTAGAGGTGAATGGAGAGAGACTACCGCTCAGTTGAGGGCTCTCTTCTCTAAAATTGGAATTTAGCATTGCAAGTTCTCTTAGTTGTTGTCTCTTGTAGAAATCTTGAGACTCATCCTGCACATGAAAATGAAAATGAAGGACAATCAATAACTAGATTTTATACTAAATCTCATTTTGCTAGGTAATTTGCAACTTGAAAGTACTCATGGAATATTTTACTCAACAAAAAACAACTTTCTACATGTTTCTCTTAAATACTCAAATTTATCCTTAAATGATACACAGGAGACACATTTACTTAATAACACAAAAGTTCTAAATTAATCCCTAAAAATTATATATGCCAATCATATTAATCCTAATTTATGAGACGCTTTAGTCTCTGGAAATGACTATAATGACTGACAAATGTAATTCTAATTAAGGGATTAAAGTGATATTTTATATTCTTAAGAATTATTGTGTCTTCAAGTGTTTTGCTCAGGACCATAATTATCTCTTAGCACTAAAAAAATCTCAGTAATGCCAGAATTCATAATACCAAACAGTAGTGGTTTTCAATTAACAAGCTACCATCTAACTTGGAAAGGATCATGTGTAATAGGGAAAAAGAATAAATAAAAAAATCTCAATACTAAGCAATATTTTGAGTTGGAAAGAGATTAATACCACCGGTTTAAGTAGCTCTTCTATGATTTCCTGTGCTTGCCTCAGCCTTATATCAACAATATTAACAGGAAGCTCAGCTTCAATCAAAACATGCAGTTGTTCATTCAGATGCTCATAGCCTGGCCTTCCCCTTAACAACTCTTCCTTTACGTTATACAACAAATAGTTAAATATATTTTACAAGTGGCATACAATATACATATATGTATGCATGCTGACTCAGATTCTCTAATGATTTGATTGTCTACCAATCAATTTTTGTTTTTAGGTCATTTATTGCATTTCAATCTTAGTCATTTGTCTCAAACTAGTTCATTCGTATCTCAGACAATTTCAACCGTTTATCCCTTATTCAGCATATGTGTAGCTGATGAAACTCAATAGAAAAGCCAAGTTAAAACTTTCGCGCGAGAGTTGTGACTTGCGAGACAATCCACTAAAGAAGAGATGTTACCTTATCTAGGTCTTTAATTGAACCTTTCCCTCTGATATATACACGGCAACCTGTGGTAGCTTCCACTCGCTTCAAGGAATTACCCCTTGGCCCAAGAAGTCTTCCAACAAAATTGAACTGAAATCTTAACTAAACAATTATTAGTACAGGATATGAATTTGTATGTAGTCACTGCAAAATGCTGTAAAATAATTTTATAGATCTTACATTTGGATAGCTATCACTAGGAATATCCAAGCGCAATATTCTCTTCACAATTTGAGAACTTGAGACAACTGGTGCTGTTTGCCAATCCACATTTTGTCCCTGAACTCCAGCTATCCTCTGATGTAAGTAAGATTGGACTTAACATTTTAGCAAATTTCACAAAAATACACACTAATTTTTCAACCTATACACTGGATAACTTACAATCCAAGCATCTGATAAGTATCTGAACTTGATGGACTAAGAATAAGGTTTTTTACAGCAATACATGAATGGTTTGCATGTTTGTTTTTCCGTTAGGCCAACGTGGCACACGATCTGATAATTGTAAACAGAAATCCTAACCACGTTTAAGGGAAGCAACATTTTTTTTTTTTTTGCTTCTAGTGAAAGTAATTTCACATTGAGCCACTCGTGAAACATGCCCACTATATGAAAACTAAAAATTAAAATACTTACTTCATGTGACATGTTGTTCCAGCCAGTGAAATTTGGTGTTATGTCTAAAGAAGGCGGAAGATTAGGCTTGGAACTTCCAAACTGTATTCTGTCATAGTCACTGAACCCTTGGTTCTGCAACAATCCATTCTTCCCAGAAACCCTTAAAATCTCTGATAATATAGTTATATGAAATATAAGAACTAGTATGATCTAGCAGACACATAAATTCAACCCATGATAATAAAAACAGAATGCTCTAGCAATCATTAATAATAGAGCTGATTAGTTAAAGTTTTCTTTACTAATTCAAATGAAAATGCCAATTATATTTCTTTTCCTAGAGTGCAGGATATATTCAATCAATGAAACCTTTTTTACATTGTGTGAAAAAGAATGCAGATATAGATAGATACATATTTCTTTAGTAGACATAGATACCTGGTTTGAAGAGTGAAGAGTATTGTTACTGTATTATATGATCCTTTAAGTATTTCTTTCTATACATCTTGTTCTTTTTTTTTTTCTTTTCTGAAATCCATAACTACCAACTTAAGTGTTTCCTTTTCATGAATCTATCAACAGATAAGAATTCCAGAGAATCATGAAGTTTGATTTTTCACATACATACTAGATGAATCAAGTTAGTTGTATTTTATTTAACAATATAGATATAGATTCTAATTACTTTAGCAATCCTTAATTATTAGTTATTAGTGATGACAGATTTATTCGTCAACCAATAAACCGAAATGAGAATTGAGTTCATTTTAAAGGAGAAAATAAATAATAATCCTCAAGACTAAAGAGAAATGAAAAAGTGAGATACTAGTCCAAGTAACCAGAAAACTGAATTTTTATGACTAGGCCCTATTAACATGAAATAAGAGGTTAGATCAGAAGAAAATAATAACAGAACATCAAAAGGAGGAAATTCTGAAAAACAGAAACCTTGAATATATAGATTTAAAAAATAACCAACCTTGATTCAAGAGCCTTGTACATAAGGGTAGGACTTGCATGAAAGGTCCAAGTTTCTGGTATTCTGCTAGCAGCTCCTTTAAGTACTGACTATAATAATAAAAAAAAACATAAATAAGAACATATTCGGATATTCCCTTATTGAAAAATTGAAACTTTCACAATAAATTGCAGAAGAAAAATCATCCTCCATATATGTACCTATCAACATCAAAATTGCTTCTCAAGTTTATATTTGGTGAATTGGCCCTTGCTGATGCAGGAGAGGAAATCTGATTGTAAAAACCAGACATCAATTCTACAAAGATTAAGGGTTGCTTGAAAAGACTAGAGAAAATTCCAAGGAAGATAGAGAGAATTAAGAAAAGGGTTGCTAGAGATGGTGTCTGGCCTCAAAGATGCTGTTAAAAAACACAGATTCACCAAAGTGTTTGTAAGAAATCAAAATAAAATAAAAGGGGAAAATGTTAGTGGAAAAAGGAAAGGTACAAAACTAGAAATATAGATGGAGGGCCACCTTATGTAGCTCAGTAATAAAAGAAAGCCTTAAAGGGTGTCTCTATCTATCTATCTCTTTCAAGGGCGTTTTAATTGTTGTTTTGTTGACTTTTGCTTCATGTGCTGTGTTGTTGTATCATTGTATATATGTATGTCTTCCTTATCAAACAGATAGATATTTTTCTTCTTTTTTTACAGTAAATAATTTTCCAATTATTATTTATACCATTTATTAGAGAGAGAGGGGACAAAGGGTAGTCAAAGAAAGATAAGAAACCACTTCAATTCAAGAGAAGAAGTTAAAGAGGCCATTCTTTCCCTCTCCTTGAATGATGTGACTATGAGACTTCTTAGCTAGAGAATGATAATTAAGCTGTTAAGATGGTTAGTGATAAGAGATATAGTCATAATAGAGTATATAATAATTAAACAGTTTTCCTCCTATAAAAAAACTTTTGAAATTGAGTTAAACGCACTAGGTTAAATTAAGAACAACAATCACAGCATGGAGATGAATTCACTTAAATCAGTTACAAATTAATTAAGAAGAAGCAATGTGGGTCACTGGAACCACATCATTATTAGGACATAGACTATTTGAAACCAACCACCCTCATGCTTCACGCTTATGTAAACATAATTGCATAGCACAAATGATAATGAATTTTGTAACAAAAAAAAGTGATGATAAATTGATTCATAATCATATTTTTGCTGTTCAATGTTCATATCTCTCTCTGAAGGTTTTACTCAATCATTTACATATCTACCAGCAAGCAAAAAAAATATATATCTCCCAAACAATATCCAAAACAAGCATCTCCAGCTTCATCCCCTTCTCTGTCCTTGGAAAATAAAAATAAAAATTAAGTAATTGTTACTTAGATCACTATCAATCTTGCCAGCTTCATGGCAGCAATTATTGAGTACTAAAATCAATTTTTGTTTGAAAGATAGTATTTAATGTATCATTACTATATTAATATAAAAGAAATATAAGGTATACCAATAAATAATATCAATGTTATATACTATTTGGATTTTAAACCACATGTTGCATTCTTGTCTTACTTGAACCAACCCTACTCACCTACCATAACAATTCTCCTTTTAATGAAACTTTATAGGCTTCATTACAAGGGAATCTGACTCAGATTATATATATACATGGATGAGTATTTAAGATTATTAGTGTTAATCAGTTTTAATATTGTCCATGAAAAAGGGATTATGTGGCAAATATTAATTATTGTGTGGTTAAGAACAATTCTCACCTATGTGTACATGCACCCACCCAACAAAACTTAGCTGTAATTGTGGATTGTTTTATAGGGGACATATCATATTTGAACGTTGGCTAAGTGTGTGCATTTTGATTTACATGGTTTGGTTCAATTTGACATTGTTTTGAATGGAAATGTTTGTTCAACTTTTCAACAAGGGCATTTTTCTATTGTTGTGGAATCAAATGGTTCATCACAGAAATCTAGTGGTGGGAGGAACAGGTCCTTGTGGAAAATTGTTGTGCCGTGTTTGGTTGGTGGGATTTAGCTGTTGGTTTTTTTGGGTGTATTGATTATTGGAGTGAGAAGAGCCAAACAATGGAGAAGGAGACAGCAATTGGAATGTGAAGGTGGTGATTGGAGTGAAATATTGCAAATGAAATATTTTGGTGATGCCAAAACACCATTTGCATTAGGGAATCGTACAAGACCCATGATAGAAAATAATTTTGTTCCTTAGATTTGAAGTCATTCTCGTGGTTAACATTTTTTTGTTCTACATATTAAAAATTTTGTATTCAAAATTAGTTCAAATGAAATGTACTGTGTTCAATTTACAGAAAAAAAAAAAAAAAGGGTACTGTGCTGAAATGTTGGGATGATGATTTCAATAATCTGGTTTATTGGCATGATGGCATCTCATTTGCTATACTAACATCAACTGATTGTAGTGTAATCCGAAGACGTGATTTATAGAAGATTTTTATGCATGTTCTATGTGTTGGTTCAAAATATGGTACTTCCTCTTGGGGCAGGACATATCACATAAGAACTTATGTTTATTACTAGAAATGAGAACATTAGTATAGCCTTTGGATTTAAATAACTGGCCAAGATTAAATTTAGAGTTAAACACACTCACGTGACTCACTCTCCTCTTTTCCATTTCTCTCATGTCACCTCTTCCTCCTCCGCAACTGTTCTTCTCTCTTCTATGAAGAGCCACAATATAATTACAAACAAAATCAGAATTGGTATCATCCTCCAACAAATCTATAATAGAGCCATTAATGAGAACACTCAACACCCTAAAATCCCTCTTTCCTAAATGCTAAGGTCATACAACCTTGTGAAGTAAATTGGAACACACAGTGGCATTTCTCGCAACGTACAAGGCGCTCTTCATGGCAGTGGGGTTCTAGAATAGCATTGGCAGAAGAAGAAAGGGGAGAGGAGAGCGGCGCAGTGGGAGGATGGCGTTTCTCTCGCTTTGTCTCTGTCACTCCCACTGCGTCGCTCTCCTCTCTCCCTTATTCTCCACTTTCTCTCTCGCCAATGTTGTTTAAGAATTCCACCGCCATTAAGAGCACCTCCTACGGTGTCAGAAACGCCATGAGCCCACCACAGCGCCTCCATGCCGCTGGGCAACAACGCTACAACGGTCCAGTTGTGAGGTTCAATTTACTCCACGAGGTTGTATGACCTTAGCATTTAGGGTTTGCAGAAAGAGAGATTGGATTTTAGGGAGTTCAGTGTTCTCATTAATGGCGCTATTATAACTTTGTTGGAGGATGATACCAATTCTGATTTTGTTTGCAATTATATTGTGACTCTTCATCATATAAGGGAGAAGAACAGTTGCAAAGAAGGAGGAGGTGACGTGAGAGAGATGGGAAAGAGGAGAGTGAGTCGTGTTTAACTGAAATTTAATTATAGTCACTCATTTAAATTTAAAGGCTATTAACTAATGTCCTCATTTCTCATAATAAACATAAGTTCTCATATGATATGGCCCCTAAAGGAGTACCATATTTTGAATCAACGCAATAAAACATGCATAAAAAAAATAGCCGAATTTCTATAAATCACATCTTCGAATTACACTACAATCAATTAGTTGATGTTAGTAAAGCAAATGAGATGTCATCATGCCCAATAAACCAGATTAATTGAGATCATCATCTCAACATTTTAGCATAGTACTTTTTTTGTGTGTAAATTGAACACAGTACATTTCATTTGAACTAATTTCGAGAGAGATGGGAAAGAGGAGAGTAAATCACGTGAGTGTGTTTAACTGACATTTAATCTTGGTTACTTATTTAAATTCAAAGAATATTAACTATTTTTTTATAGACTAAAGTGCATTCACATATGTTTGAACCGAAGATCTGCTACTCAAAAAAGTACTCCTTAACCATTAGACTAATGAGTTGGATGCAAAGACTATTAACTAATAAGAACATGCAAGAAAAAAAAAAAAAAGCCAAACTTCTATAATTCGTCTTCGAATTACACTGTAATTAGTTGATGTTAGTATAACAAATGAGATGCCATCATGCCAATAAACCAGATTAATTGAAATCACATCTCAACATTTCAGCACAATACTCTTTTTTCTTTAAATTGAACACAGTACATTTCATTTGAACTAATTTTGAATATCTAGAAAAAAACAATGTTAACCACAACAGTGACTTCAAATCTAAGGAACAAAATTATTTTCTATAATGGGTCTTGTACGATACCCTAATGCAAATGGTGTTTTGGCATCACCGAAATATTTCATTTGCAATATTTCACTCCAATCACCACCTTCACATTCCAATTGCTGTCTCCTTCTCCATTGTTTGGCTCTTCTCACTCCAACAACCAATACACCCAAAATAACCAACAACCAAATCCCCCCAACCAAACACGGCACAACAATTTTCCACAAGGACCTGTTCCTCCCACCACTAGATTTCTGTGATGGACCATTTGATTCCACAACAATAGAAAAATGCCCTTGTTGAAAAGTTGAACAAACATTTCCATTCAAAACAATGTCAAAGTGAACCAAACCATGTAAATCAAAATGCACACACTTGGCCAATGATCCTTTAGGTGCTGATTTCAAAGTAACAAACTTGATCAAAATTGGCTTGTTAGAAGCTCTTATATTCAATTCAGGTAACTCTGTAGCAGAAAGATTTGCAGCATTATAGGCTAAAAGGCCCAAAACAGGAGCTAAATAAGAATAACCTTTTAAAGGGTAGAATTTCTGAGACCAATTACCCAAATTGTGATAAACTAATACGATTCTTTTCGCATAAGGTTGTTCAAAAACCCCAATCGGAATCTCAAATTCCTTGAAGGTGTGAAATCCTCTGTTTCGCAAACTTCCACTTCTGAGCTTCAATGCTGAAACTTGAACGCCTGTTAGGTTTGTGGGCACTTCGCCATCGTAAGGGATTCCAGTTCTTGGCCTTGAAAATGCCTTAAAGGCGCAATCTTGAAGACGGGAATCAAGGGAGCGAGCAGAGAGAAAAGAATCAGGCGGAGACAGAGCACTTGAAAGAAGAAACAGAGGAAGAAGAAGAAGGTAGGGTAGTGAGAGAAGCACGCACAAATTGGTTCTGACCCTCATCGAGATTTTGCTTGAAGAATCAAAATCAAAGAAAAGTGAGTTAGAATATGGTCTTATTGTGGATAATAGAAAGACTTCAATAGCCAAAATGTGTGCCCATTAATTCAAATTCAGGGTTCTGTTTTGTATGAAAGATGCAAAATAATAATCATAAGAGTAAATTTGAAATATATATGGAGAGAGAAAACAGCACTAGTTACTTGTTGCGAAGGGTTCAAGAGCAAATCTTGGTGTTTGAACTTTGAAAGGATACAAGAAAAGGGTTCATCTTTGATGAGGAATCTAGTTGTTAGATGAACAGCATAAATATTTTTTCTTTTTTAAAAGAAAAAAAGAATAGAGGAAAAAGAGTGGAAAAAGGAAGATTAACAAATTCGATAAATATCAGCTGAGATTTAGGAGGAGATGGGGTGGCATTTGAGTTTTGATGTGTTAAATTATAGTATAATGAATTACTTAAAGTTCTTATGAAATGTGAGTTTATTTATATATAAAAGTATTAAATTTATTTAAATAAGTTAATTTATATTAATAAGATATATGAAAATAAATTAAAAATAATTTATACAATTTACTTTTTACTTTATAAATATTAGTATATGAAGCGTACGTAAATTCTCAACGATCTATCTTAAATCCTTGTAATTTTTCTTATAAGTGAAAGTGCATTCACAAAAGTTTTAATTATAAAGTTGTTACTTAAAATTTTATTCAGTAATCACGAGATTAATTTGTTGAGTTTCTTGTAATTTTTTTAGTAAATTAATTTCTCATAATTTTGAAGATACTGTATATTCAACTTTTAAAAATAATAATAATAATAATAAAGAGTGAATGTATGGAAGAATGAGGGAGAGACTGAAAAATAAATTAACTAGGAATAAAGAGTGATGGAACAAAATTTAAGAGAGAATATTAATTGTTTAATAAAAAAAGAAAAAGCTAGCATTTAAAAAACCTTGAATGAGAAGTGGGGAAAAAAGGAAAGAAGTAACACAAATTAAGGGGTCAAAATGCAAAGAAACATGCAGTGATTGAGCAATAATAATGTTAGTCAATGTTGCAACCACCTGCCTATGATGTTCAATTGACTATGAAAAGATAAAAATGGAATTGAATCTAATGGTATCAGGAAATGTCTATAGTGTTTTAGGCAAGTGTTTATAAATTTAATTTTATAAAATTAACTATGACTAAAATTATATTTAAAACAAGTGATTAATGTTTGAAATTTTCATTTAATAATTTCTATTTTTTCCAGCCAAAAAAGTAATTTTTTTTAATTATAAAATAAAATGTTTATTAATTAAACACACAAAAAATATTTAATGTTTTTAATTAAAAAAAAACTACTTTTTTATATTATTAAAATATACACCTAATCCAATAGAACATTTTTATTTAAAAAAAAAATCTACAATTATCCAATGGAAACAGAGTTTTTAGTAATTTTTGGTGAAAAAGTTTTTAAAGGTTAGTGCAAATAGGCAAAAGGCAGTGTAAATAGCAAAACATGGTGCAAATAGTAATCACCAATCTCTTCCACTGTTCCAAAAACTAGTACACTATAGTCGTTCTTTTATTCGCCTATCACAAAAAAATAGTCATTCTTTTTTTTTGGGTCTAATACACTCACTATTGACCAAAAATGACGACTACATTCACATTGACCAAAAACTCACTAGCCAAAGAATTTATTTAAATGTAATTTAGAAGGGAAAAAAAACACAATAACTACTATCTCACTCCAAATCATATCATATTATAACATATCAGGAGATAAGTAAAGAATGAGAAAATTTATTATTTATAAGATGAATTTATATGTTAACATCCTTACATTAAGTTAATTATCTCATTGTCACTAAGTCTCTATCTTTTCATGTTATCTAAATTTATTTTACATGGTCATACTTTTTCATCCATTATTTTTAATATCAACTTATTTTTGTAAGGTAAATATTCTTCACTATTTTTTAAATAAAAATTATGTATAATCAGCGGTTATAGTATTTTAAGGAAAATATTGTATTTTTCAATCTACAAGAAAAAATCATGTATTATACGTTTCAAGAATACAATATTTTAATTTAAAAATCAAAACATCTTTATCACTTAAATTATTTGAAGTTTGTTAAAAATAATGTACTATACACTTGAAGTTTATAGTTCAATTTACATAATTTTGTATATTTTAAAAATTGCAAAAAAATTAATATTTAATTTAAACAATGTATTCTTCAATCTATAAAAAAAAATCATTTACTATATATTTGAATAATACAATATTTTGATTTAAAAATCAAAGTGCCTTTTTTTAATTACTTAAATTATTTGAGTTTTTTTAAAACCGTGTGCTATAAGCTTGAACTTTCTAGGTCAATTTACATAATTTTCATATTTTTAAAATTGCAATAGCTTTTTTAGAACTTTTTTTTAAATAACATATTCTTCGATCAAAGAAAAAAATATGTACTAAACACTAAAAGAATATGATGTTTTCATTTAAAAATCAAAGCGTTTTTTTGAAATAACTTAAATTATTTGAATATTTTTTTAAAAACAAGGTTCTATACACTAGAAGTTTTGAGGTTAATATACATAATTTTTATATTTTTTTATTCATTGCCGAGAGTCATTTTGATTCAATAATTTTTATATTTTAAAATGCAGCAATTTTTTTAGAATATATTTTTAAATAACATATTCTTCAATCTAAAAGAAAAAAAATCATGTAATATACACTTAAAGAATATGATGTTTTGATTCAAAAATCAAAGTGTCTCTTTTAAATTATTTGAAATTTTTTGAAAACCAATGTAATATAAACTTAAAGTTTCTAGATCAATTTATATAAATTTTATTTATTTAAAATTGCAATAATTTTTAAGAATGGGTTTTTAATGACATATTCTTCAATCTACAAGAAATTTCATGTATTATACATATGAAGAATACGATGTTTTAAAAGAAGTGTCCTTTTAAATTACTTAAATTATTTTAAAAAATTTGAAAACAATGTACTATATATACATTTGAAGTTTCTAATTTAATTTACATACTTTTTTATCATTTTTAAATTGCAACAATTTTTTAAAAATATTTTTTCAAACAACACATTCTACGCTCTACAAGAAAGGAACAAAATTATGTACTATATATTTAAAAAATACGATGCTTTGATTCAAAAATCAATCCGTATTTTTTAAAGTACTTAAATTATTTAAAGTTTTTCAAAAATAATATATTATTCACTTTGAAGTTTCTAGTTCAATTTACATTATTTTTTATATTTTTAAAATTGCAATAAATTTTTAAGAGAACGTGTACTATATACTTGAAAAATAGGGTATTTTTTCAAATAAAAATAAAAATGTATACTTTAAAATTACTTAAATTATTTGAATTATTTTTAAAATAATGTATTACTCACGTTAAAGTTTATAGCTCAATTTACATAATTTTTTTTATGTTTTTAAAATTGTAACAACTTTTTAAGAAATCGTGTACTATACACTTGAAGAATAGGGTATTTTTTGAAGATAAAAAATGAAAACACGTTTTAAAAATTTCTTAAATTAATTGAAGTTATTTTATAAACAACATATTATTCATTTTGAAGCTTCTAGCTCAATTTATATTATTTTTATATATTTTTAAAATTGCAATAACTTTTTAAAATGTGTGTTTTTCGAGATAAAAATAAAAATGCATTTTTAAATTTCTTAAATAATTTAAACCTTGTTTTGAAAATAATGTATTATTTGCTTGAAAGTTTCTAGCTCAATTTGTATAATTTTTATATTTTTAAAATTACAACAACTTTTTAAGAATCGTATACTACAAACTTAAAGAATAGGTTGTTTTTCGAAATCAAAATAAAAACACGTTATTTATATTACTTAAATTATTTTAGTTTTTCTTTAAAACAATATATGATTTATTATGAAGTTTCTAACACAATTTACAAAAGATATTTTAAAAAACCAATAGTGTATTTTTAAATTACCTCAATTATTAGAAACTTTTTAAAAACAATATATTATTCACTTTGAAGTTTCTAGCTTGATTTATATAATTTTTTATATTTTAGAAACTGCAAACAATATTTTAGCATATCGTGTACTATACACTTGAAGAAATTGTTGTTTTTCGAAATAAAAATGAAAACATATTTTTTAAATTACATAAAATATTTGAAGTTTTTTTTAAAATAATGTATTATTCAATTAGAAGATCCTAGATCAATTTACATAGTTTTTTATATTTTAAAAATTCCAACAGATATTTTTACGGATTGCATACTATTTAGCTTAATTTACATAATTTATATATTTTTTAAATTGCAACAATTTTCTAGATATCGAGTACTATAAGCTTGAAGAATAGGGTGTTTATCAAAATAAATAGGATGTTTAAAATTACTTAAATCTATTGAATCTTTCTGAAAAATAATGTATTAATTACTCTAAAGTTTTCAACTCAATTTACATAATTTTTTATATTTTTATAATTGCAACAGTTTTTTAGAGATCTTGTACTATACACTTGAAGAATATAGTGTTTTTCCAAATAAAAGTTAAAATGCAGTATTCAAATTACATAAATTATTTCAAACTTTCTGAAAACAACGACTTATTCAATTGGAAGTTTCTAACTCAATTTTTATAATTTTAAATATTTTTAAAATTGTAATAGTTTTTTAAAGATCGTATACTATACATTTAAAGTATAGTGTGCTTTCTGAAATAAAAAATGAATAGGGTGTTTTTAAATTATCTTAATCAATTGAAGCTTTGTGAAAAATTATGAATTATTTATTTTAAAGTTTTTAACTCAATTTACATTATTATTATTTTTTAAATTGCAATAGTTTTTTTAGAAATCGTGTACTATATACTTCAATGTTATGGTATTTTTCGAAATAAAAATGAAAAGTGTGTTTTTTAATTACCAAAATTATTTGAAACTTTCTGAAAATAATATATTATTCACTTTGAAGATTCTAGCTTAATTTACATAATTTTAATTTTTTTAAAAATATAATTTTTTTAGAGATTGTGTACTATACATTTGAAGAATTATGTATTTTTTGAAATAAAAATAAATAGAGTGTTTTAAATTATTAAAATTATTTAAAGTTTTTTGAAAATAATGTGTTAATTACTTTGATGTCTGTAACTCAATTTACATAATTTTTTACATTTAAAAATTATGTGAAGTTTTTTGAAAATAATGTGTTATTTACTTTCAAGTTTCTAACTCAATTTACATAATTTTTTATATTTTTAAGATTGTAACCGAATTTTAGAATCATATACTATATAATTGAAGAACTAGGTGATTTTCCAAATATTATATAATTGAAGAACTAGGTGATTTTCCAAATAAAAAGAAATATGATGTTTTTAAATTACCTAAATTATTTGAAGTTTTATGAAAATAATGTATTATTCACTTTGAAGTTTATAACTCAATTTATTTTTAATATTTTTAAAATTGCAACATGTATTTTTTAAATCATGTACTATCACTTGAAGAATATGGTATTTAAAAAAAAATGAAAACGTGATTTTTAATATACCTAAATTATTAGAAGCTTTTTGAAAATAATGTCTTATTCACTTTGAAGTTTATTTATTAATTTACATAATTTTTTATATTTTTAAAACTGCAACAATTTTTTTATAGATGGTGTACTATACACTCGAAGAATACGATCTTTTTATAAATTAAAATAAAAACATAATTTTTAAATTGCGAACATTATTTGATGCTTTATGAAAACTATGTACTTTTCACTTTAAAATCTATAACTCAATTTATGTAAATTTTTATATTTTAAAAAATGCAACCGTTTTTTTACGGATCATATTCGATACTCTTGAAGAATATGGTGTTTTTCTAAATGCAAATGAATACTGTGTTTTTAAATTATCTAAATTATTTGAAGTTTTATGAAAACAATGTATTATTTACTTTGAAGTTTATAACTCAATTTACATTATTTTTAATATTTTTAAAATTGTAACATGTATTTTTGAAATCATGTACTATCACTTGAAGAATATGGTATTTAAAAAAAAATGAAAATGTTATTTTTAATATACTTAAATTATTAGAAGCTTTTTGAAAATAACGTCTTATTCACTTTGAAGTTTATTTCTTAATTTACATAATTTTTTATATTTTTAAAACTGCAACGATTTTTTTAGAGATGGTGTACTATCTACTATACACTCAAAGAATGCGATCTTTTTATAAATGAAAATAAAAACATAATTTTTAAATTGCGAACATTATTTGATGCTTTATGAAAACTATGTACTTTTCACTTTGAAATCTATAACTCAATTTACGTAAATTTTTATATTTTAAAAATTGCAACCGTTTTTTTACGGATTATATTCGATACTCTTGAAGAATAGGGTGTTTTTTCAAATGCAAATGAATATGGTGTTTTTAAATTATCTAAGCTATTTGGAGCTTTATGAAAATAATGGATTATTCACTTTGAAGTTTCTAACTCAATTTACATAACTTTTTATATTATTAAAATTACACAGTTTTTTTTAGAGATCTTGTATTATACACCAGAAGAATATGGTATTTTTCGAAATAAAATCTAAAACGCGATTTTTAAATTATTTAAATTATTTGAATTTTTTGAAAATAATGTCTTATTCAATTTGATTTTTCTAGTTTAATTTATATAATTTTTTATATTTTTAAAGCTGCAACAGTTTTTTTGAAATTGTGTACTATACTCTTGAAAAATTGTGTATTTATCGAAATAAAAATGAATAGTTTTTTATTAAAAAATACCTAAATTAATTGAAGCTTTCTAAAAAACAATATTTTGCTAATTTTTAATTTTTTAACTCAATTTACATAATTTTTTATATACAGTATACTTCAAGATTATGATGCTTTTCAATATTATGATAAAATTAAGGGACTAAAATAATAATTAAGCCAATAAATTAAAAATAACTTATTTTAAATTTTTAATAAACTTATCTAAAAAATTTATGAAAATAAGTCAATAATAATTTATAAAACCTATAAACTGTATTTAAAACTATATGTAAACTCTTTTAAACAGAGCTTATATATTTACTCATAACTCCTTAAGTTTTGAGTGTACTAAAAATCGAAATTTAAGTTTTGGATAATATAAATTGTACAGCTCAGCTTTGACAACCCTCATCAGCAAATCCTCAATTAAATTAAATTATGCCATTAATTAAATTATTGTCGAAGATAAAAACTATCATCAATTAACAACTTAATTAGTGATGCTATTTTTTTAAAAAGAAAAAAAAATTAGTGACGCTAATTTTTCAGAGATAAAGTTTGTCATAATACTTATAATAACGTTTTGTACTAGAGAAAAAATAGGTTTAATTGTAATTTTAGTCTTTTTTTTATTTTTATTTTGGATGATTTTGATTCCTCAAGTTTTAAATGAGCTATTTTGATCCCTTTTGTTTAAATGAGCAATTTTGATCTCTCTGTTAGTTTTTCTTTTAAATTTGCCATGATTTTTAGTCAATTTAGTATTTTGATAGACTAAAATCGTTTACTGGTCAAATATATTTCCAAAAACTATTAATTAACTATAATTTTTCTCCTAATTATTTTTAGTAAATATTTAAAACTTTTGCTAATTTGAAAGAAAGTTGTCACTAAATTAATATTTTTTAGAAAATATTATATTTGTAAATGATTTTAGTTTTTCCTTCATTAATTTGAAGGAAAGTTATCACTAAATTGATTAAAAATCACAGTTAATTTGAAAGAAAAACTAATAGAAAGATCAAAATCGCTTATTTTAGAAACAAGAGAGGCCAAAATCGTTTATTTGAAATTTAGGGGACCAAAATCGCTCAAAATACAAATAAGAGGGACCAAAACTACAATTAAGAAAAAAATAAAACGTTAAATTATTTAAAAAGTAAAATTCACCGAAAAATTATATTAAAAAATAAATGATTCTTGGTAAAGGGCTTCTTTATTTAATAAGTACTCATTTACAAAGGACCATCTAAAAAGTGCGTGTTCGAACTATCTCATTTTTTAGAAACAATTAATTATTTTGTTAGTTATTTGAATTTTTTTTTAAAAGTACTAATTATTATTCTTAAAATTAGGGGTTTTCAAACATGGTTTAAAGGCATCATATTTATCATGTGGTAAAATTTTACATGTTTAGTTCAACTTATTTTAAAAATATAATCACCACCGATAAAAAAATGATTTAATAATAATTAATAAGTAACATTGTTAGTAGTTAATCGTTAATTACGGAATAAATAAATTTTGCAAATCGCATTTATTCTTTTGAATTTTTTTAGAGATTCTTTACAAGAATAAGCTAATACTCCCAAATAATTATTATTTAGCATATAATTATCTCCTTTTTGTCACGCGCTTTACAAAAATTAATATGTATACATATCCCTTAAAAATGAGTTTTAACATAGAATAAACTTTATTATGAGAAATAAAATTTATTTTAATAATCTTTATATTTCAAAGGGATTAATTTCCAACTATTAATTATTAATTAAGATAAATTTTCAAAGCACACAAAAGAACCCCTCAAATAAGATGTGTGTGGATTCCAAAAACAAAATGTGTAATTTGAATAAAACATGAATTTGGGTCATTGGCGTGTGTAAACGTAGAAATTAAGACGGTGAAATACATGATGTATTAATATTCTATATTACTCCCTCCATTCCAAAATATTAGAATCTAGTTCTCTTTCACACAATTTAAGAAAAATAGTTATTTTATAGATTTTTAAAAAAATTGTTATTCTATTCCATGTTTATCTTCGAATAAATATAAATTCACTCTTTCTTAATTAAGGATATCATCTTGGAACATTAAACTGATTATTAATTACCTCATTATAGGAATTCAAGCTAAGAATAATTATTCAAACTCTCATTGGTTAGACTTGTTGGCAGAAATAAATTTCTGCTTTAATAATAAAATGTGAAAATCATAAATATTGTTAGTGGAAGGATGAGTAAATAGGAGTAAATTTGAAAAAATCTAATAAATTTGTGTTGTATTCTGTACAAATATTTATATTATGGAACATAAAAAAAAATTGCTAGATTTTTATATTTTGGAACGGTAATAAATATTGAAATAAAATGATATAGTTAATAGTAGTAGTAAGTAAGCAAGCAAGAAGGACATGAATGCATGTTATAGGTTATAGGATCACATGCATGAATAAGGAATCTAGGAGAAAGGTCTCCCAGCCAACCGTACACTTGAGTTTAATTAAATAAGTTAAGAGAAAAAGATATGACCAAATCATAAATAATATTTAATCAAATCAAAGTTGGAGTATATTACACTTTTAGGATTGGCAACGGGACGTGTCGGTCCGGAATAGGGATGGATTCGAGTTAGTATGGTTGAGTTTTAAAAAATTTTAAAATGTAAATTAATCAATTTTAATTGGTTTAAGTTAGTTCAGTTTTGTAAAATAAAATGTTTTTTTAACTTGAATCAAACCAACCTAATCAACTTTGGTTTAGGTTGGGTTGGGTCTCGGTTTGGTAATTAAGAAATTAAAATTCTAAAATTATTTTAAAAATCTTTAAAAAGTTATAATAAATTTTTTATAATGTATGTTATCACTCATCTATTTTTTTAAGTGATTTCATCTACACAAATATAACAATAAAAAAAAGAAAAATAACAAATCATACATAGAAATTGAATACATATTCATAATTTGTCATAAAAAATAGGTTTAGGTGTAAGCTCAGGTTGGATTGGGTTGGGTTAGGTTCAAAAATGGGTGATCTAATAACCGAACCAATGAGTTTGGGTTGGTTCGGTTTTTGTGGTGAATTGGGCCAGTTCCGTTTGGTTGGGTCAAAAACGAGTTTGGGTTGGTTTAGTTCGGTCGGTTTATCAGATTGACCCAACTCAAAACCTATCCTTAGTTGGAGGATGGGATTAGCATCATCTCTATTGGGAGTTGCACCATCATTTTTATATGTAAGAATCATAAATTTATATATTAAAAAGGATGGTGCCACTCCCAATAGAGATGGTGCTAATCCCATCCACCCCTTAGTTTGGGGTGAGTTTTGCTTTTTTCATCTCGGCCTCTATTAAGAGCGGGGTAGGGTCGAGCTCGGAAAAAATAAGATGAGGATGAAAAATTCGAATTCAACCTATTGTTGAAAATTGAGGAACCCGTAGAGAACTCATGGGAACTAATGGTCACATTTAAAAAAAAAAAGATAATTTATTAGTATATTCCAACTTTATCATATATCATTAATCTTGTTAATAATATTATGGGTATGCAAGTATGTAAATAGGTGTAAATATATAGAAGTATAGTGTCGAGGCAGATAGATAAAACCCCAAACTCACTCCCACCCCACAAAAAAAAGGGGCAAGAAAATTCGATCCGTCAAACACCCAATAAAGCGGAGATTTCCCGTCAACATTCGGGTACCCACGGGTGCAGTTTTATTGCCATGCCTAATTACTCTATTACATAATTGACTTTTAGCAACATTTAAAAAATGTTACTAAATTATTAAAAAGTGTTGCTAAATCGTTAAAAATGTTATGTTAACTTTGTGCATTTGCAATATTTTTAATAAATGTTTGTATAGAGACCATATTACTAAAAGTCAATTATGTTATAATGATGAAAAATTTTAGTTAATTGATGGATATAGTAGTATATATGTTTTACATATTTAAGTATATTGAGAAAAACTTAAAAGAATTAATTAAGTGAAGTAAGATAAGGTCTTGCATATGATAGATCGCACTTTTATAAGTATTGTTTGAGTCTAGAAGTTATTCTTGCTTCGACTAGCGCATCATTCTCTCACCATAAATTTTATGTAAAAAAAAATATATTGAGAAAAAAAATAACTATTAGCATATAGGAGTACATTATGTTTGGTTATGTTGAAAAGCAATTTTAAAAGAAAAAAATAAAGAGGAATAAAAAATTCGGGAAAAAATTACATTATTATGTATGTTTTTTCTTTCACTCCAATTAAATTCTTTTTATCCAACTAAGCAAATGGTTAGATTTTTTTTTCTGGTGAATTTTATGGTGGTATTGGAAAAAATTATAAGGACCACCTGGTCCAGAAAATTCTGTTGACAGTATTTTCAGATTTTTTTTATGTAAATTTTATAAAACAGATAATAAAAATAAGAAATAAAAACAAAAAATAAAAATACAAACTAAATAAATTTTAAATATTTCATTTTTCTTCTTCTCTTGTTTTTTCTCCTCTTATTTTTCTTTACCTACTTCCCTTTAAACAAACCATGTTTATTGTTATTGTTATATCTGTTATATTGTTATATGTATACTTTAATTTTAAATTTTAAATATAAACAAAAGTTCATTATTTTTATCACATTTAATCATAGAATATTTAAAATATCTCAATAATTAATTTATTTGTTATTTTTAATGACTATTCATCTCTCTACAATAAATATAATTAAGAGAAAACTTGAAAAATAATGTTAATAAAAATTATAAGTTTTTGTTTCCTAGAAAATTAAGAGGAAACTTGAACATCTGAACTCATAGTATATGTTCTATACAAAATTACTACTTGTTCATTTACCAACAAATAAAATAAAATTAAAAATTACTACTTGTTCAGCGCAATTTTTTACTTTCTCCGTCTAATATATATATATATATATATATATATATTAAAATATCTGTTTTATATTATAAACACACATAAATAATATAAGATGCATTTATTTTTTTTATTTTATCCTTATTTATTAAAGCAACGTTTTATTAGTATTATTAATTAAGATAATTGATTATATTTATTAAAGGTAAAATTGTAATAGAATGATTTTTTTAAAATTAATATAATAATTAATTTTTTTAATGTGTATTAAAAGAGATTAGGTGTACATGTTGTAAAATGGAGAGAGTATATAAATAAATTTTAAAATTAAAAGAAAATAAGAAAGGGTTACATATATAATTTTTATCATTAAAAAAAATCCAGTGTTTCATTTTCTAATTGAAATAATTTCAATCGTTTATATTTTATAAACCAATATCTTTTTACTTCTTAATAAAATACTACAAAATTAATTTTTTTAAATATAAAAATTAAAAAAATTAATGTATTCAAATACTGAAATTAACTCCGAGGGTTGGTTTAGCATTGTAAGATCCCGTTAAGTTCATAGGAGGGATGATCTACAGCAGGAGAACCCGTGTTCGAATTTCACTATGCCCAAATTCCTGGGGTCAACACCAACCACACAACGTGAATGAAATTGATTTCATTCTAAGGTAAGAAAACTTATAGTAATAAAAAAATATTGAAATTAAAATTCACACTATTTATATAGAAATGAAAAGATAGTTAACCCAATAAAATTATGTGTATTATGTATGCACTACTTAAATAATTAATTGCATTCTATTTTCATCAAATACTAATACTATGTTACAAGAATAACTTTTGGGTTAAATATCATTTTAGTACTTATAAAATACAATAATTTTTAAATTTAGTCGTTATAATTTTTTTTTAATTCTTATCTTTATAAAAATTTACTTTTTAGTTCATGTATAATTAAACTTATAGATAAATTTTTATATTATATAGATTGACGTAGAGATTTAAAAAGAATTAAACTATTGAATACTTACTCAGGGGTGACTTCTAATTAAGGAATGAGGGGGCCTCGGCCTCCTATTGTGAAATTTTTTTTACTAACATGCATATATAATTTATATATAATTTCTTAAGATGAAAAAAAATACTAAAATTCTTAGTAGTTGACACTCTCCAAAATTTTAGACTTTTTAATCTTTTATATTTGACCCCAAAAAATTTGGGGTAGCTCCGCCATTGCGCCTACTAATCAATAATTTCATGATAAACCTCTTGTAGTTAAACTCATAATAAATCATAAATTTGAGCATTAAAGATTTAAAAATATAGTTTTTTAAAAAACAAGGACTGAAATGTAAAATTTAGTTTTATAAGATAAAGGCTAAATGCACATTTTGGTCTTGTATATTTTATGTGTATTTCATTTTGATCCTTTATCTTTTTTTGATTACATTTTAGTCATGTATCTCTTATAAACGTTTCATTTTAGTCCAATCCGTTAATTTCATCGTTAACAGAATTGACCTAATAAGAACAAAGTCAAATTACGTCATTTATTTTTAAATCCAAAAAATCCATAACATATATATAAACCCTAATAAGAACAGAACCAAATTATCTTGTAACGGAGTGACGGATAAGACCAAAATAAAATCTTTATAAGAGATATATGACCAAAATATAACCCAAAAAAATATAAGACCAAAATAAAATGCGCATAAGAGATACAGAACCAAAAAATACATTTAACCTACGATAAACTTCAAAAGCAATGTATTTTGTAAGAAAAAAATCATATTTTATCGATAATTTTTTAATATAATTAAATAATTACTTAACATGATAAAAGTTTTTTTTATAAAAAAAAATAAAAACCCCTAGAGAGGGTGACTGAAGAGTCAAATGGAGAATAGTAGTGGAGTACAGTTGAGTGAAGCGACTGGTGGAAAAGATGAGAGAGAAAGACTTATAAAGAGGGGCAATAAGGGTCCCACCTTACCTTTCAATTTATTTTATTCATTAATTTTTTAAAAATATAAATTTCTCTTTTTTCTTTACAGTACATAAACAGTACAGATATGTGTGAGTGTGGTAATGGAAGAGTCTCTTTCAGTTTTTCATTTGAGGTGAAAAGAAAAAAGAAAGGAACACGTACAGTGCTTACCTTGTTCTGTTTCTCTCTGTTTCTTCTTATTATTATTACTTACTAGTTGCAAAAGAAAAACCTCTTCTTTTTCCTTTCTTTCCTTTTAATTATTTATTTTATTATTTTGGAAAACAGTGCTTAATTAATTTGCCAGATTTGTGTGGTTATGAGAGAACAGATCTTCCTTTCTTCTTCCATCCATCACTTTCCTTTTGTTTCTCTGACTCTAATGAAGACAGTGACACTACCTTCTTCATCTTCTCTTCAATTCCCTTTTTTTTTCCCTACCATTTCCATCATTTTTTTTGTTCTTTTCTTCCTTGATTCATCACATATATAACTCTTCTATTAATTTATTAATTCATGTTTTCTTTACACCTGTGGATTATTAATTTTTCTGATTTCTTTCAGAACTGCTTCTGCCAGGTATGTATATCATCCTTTAGTTCAAGTTTGGGACTTTATTATGAGTATGGTAAGTTTAAGAAAATCAATTGTTTATTTTTTTGCATCATGTTATTAATATAAGTTTATTTATCACCTAATTTTTCTGCTTATTGATATCAAATTGCACACGTGTACTTCAAATCAGTGAAGCCATCTCTGATTTTTGCTCACTCACGTTCATGATATATATATATGCAATTTATATATTCATAGATATATACATGTTTTTTTTTTATCATCAATTTTTGGTTTTTTTATTTTTTATTTTCAAACAAGGGTAAGTTAAAGTATTCCACTTTTGTAAAGGAAAATGTTCTGGAGAAAATCATGATACTTGTGTTATCTCAAACATTTGTTGTTTAATTTGGTATTAGCTCTGAGACTTTAGGGTTAGGGTTCTTAGTTAGAAATACTTTTCAATATTTTGAAAACCTAATACATTAAGACTTGTAAGTTTCTATTTTTTTCATTTCATACTTTGAAATAAACCGGAAGAATTTGAAGTAAATGTACTTCTTCTCAAGTTAATTAATTGTGTTTGTTCTTACCCTTGAGAATAATTTCCAGATATGCCAATTGTATTAAATCCATATTTGAAATAATATCTATCTGAATATTCCTAGTGTATTGTAGTACATGAGTTGGAGGCAATATGGAAGCATGAATTATGATGTTTCCGTTAAAGGTATCAAAAAGTTATTTCAAGATTAAGGCTACCTTTGGAAACACTACTAAAAAAGATTGATTTATCAATTGAATAATAATTATAATACTTCTAGTGGCCAATATCATGTGGCTTACCATTTTAGTTGTTAATTCGGTCGCTAGCTATTTAATGACCGAATAAGCAACTTTAATGACTAATTTTCTTGGTTGTTAGACAGATTTTTCCTAGCAGTGAAACGCTACTTAAGTAAGTAGTTATATAACTAGTTCTTATCAAATGAGTTTATTTATAGTTAGTTATGAAATTTGCTTGAATAAATTACAAATTATTTTGATAAGTTTATTTAACAAAATGCATATGAAAATAAGCTGAATATAACTTACAACTGATAGAAACTTTGAATTGTTTCAATCAGTCTTGCATAAACTCATTCAAATGCCGTTATACTTGTGGCAAATGTGAGCAATTTTGCTTATTGAATAAAGATTGGGAAACACTTGGGTGTTTTGAATTCTGAATATATTTTGCAATTATAATCTTTGAATGTTGTCTTAATCTGATTTTGCTTTGTTAGATCTTAATTTGCTCTATCAACTAAGACATTTTTTTCAATGCAATTAGTTAATGAATTTAGATCCGGATTAATATTAATTAAGATGGTAGTTAACTTAAGAGGGAGCTTCCTTCAGTCCACTCATGGATGGGAAAAAGGGTTAGAATTAGCTGCCGACTCATTCATTCAAACGCAATAGGTCATAAAGGAATCATGATAGATATGTGCTATTGTGAATGTGTGAATGATGCGGGAGGTAATGTTTCTTCCTTTTCTTTTCTTTGCTTGGACTGAAGGGAGCTCCCTCTCAATCTCCTAGTCTACATTATATTGCTAATTACCTAAGTCAAATGTATCTTCAATAGTTTGATTTGAGTAACTACTACTTAAAGTTTCACTCTTCTCATAAGTTATTAGACCAACCTGTAGTTGTGTTAAAGAAGTTTAGTTTTTGGTAATGGATATGCCACAATAATGATATATCTAATTGTCCGGAAAATTCTGTTGAGAGAGATTAGTCCTTAATTAGTTATGTTTTCTTCTTTTATGGTAGTTTCAGTTCATGCATATGAAGAATTATTCATTTATCGAATGTCATGAAGATTTTCTTTTGGTAATATTTTTCTTGTTAGGGTATATATGAGAGTTTACAAACCTTTAATAATTTTGGGTTCGTGTCGGGTATATCTCTGGCAGGTGTATCTCTTGGTGTGGATTTTTGTTGTGAAATTGTCTTCATTATTAATTATTAATTAGTTGTAATATATTTCTGTCAAAATTATTGCACAAGATTATGGAGTAGTATTATAAGTTACTAGAATTTTGCAATATAATTGTGTACACGTACACGTGAGAATCATGATCTCAATTATTGGTAAAGTAGACTACGTGCATTTTTTTTTTTTTTTTTAAGATTCTTCACTTCATAATCAATTTTTACTAGTTGTGTTTTTAAATCTTAAGGGAAGATCGATTTGAGAGAATTAAGGGCTTAATTGGTTTCTTTTTCAATTCTTGTTTTTAGTACCTTACCTGTTTTTTGAAATTTTATAAAAAGAAAAAAATAGAAATGTTGAAAGCAGAACTAACTTTCTTGTTTCTAGAATTTTCAAATTTTCTTTTATAAAATTTTAAAAAATGAAATAAAATGAAAATAGAAAATAAAAAATAAAAATAAAAATGCAAACTAATAGTCTTAAAAATTCTAATTTTTTCAAAATCAATACAAACTTTACGTGTATGGTGCGATCCATGCATGATCTGTTTGGAAAATTGATGTGTTTGTTAAGGTAGCACATAATATATTATATACATCCAAGTTGCATGGACATAATTGTACTATATATATGTGCTAATTTAATTGACCAATTTTAATTTGTTTGCATAATAATAATATTGCAGTCAAATTAATCGAACGAATTAAAACTACTTGCCTGTGTTGTAAGGATGTGACGGATGAGATGAAATAATTTAATTTAGCGTATATATTGAGAAATCTTGCAAGTATTTAATTTGCTTATTAACTAATTCTTATATTGCATGCTTAATTTGATGGTTAGAACTATTATAGGTGATAAAATCCTATTAAATTAAGTTTTATTAATGGAAGATTAAACACAAACTTAGTTTATTTATATATATATTGTTACGGTACTTACTAGGGTTTACTAATTTTAAAGGATTCACTTGGAATTGCAATAGCTGGTTGTGTTATTATTTCATATATATGATTATTATTATTATTATTATTTCTTTTTGGAGTAACGTTGTTGTTGTAATTATTATTGTATCACTGAGCAATCTCTGGAGTATCGTCTGAGTCTGACAAATTTTTGCAGTGCCTGTGGAATTTAAATATAAATAATAAATAAATAAATAAATATTGGGCGTGCAGTGCAGCATTTGGCACCCTTTTTGATTTGTGCATCACTATGCTGGTGGGCCTATTGGTTGGAACTTGGAGCTATAACGTTCTCTACTACTTCTAGTTTACTTTCTTAATTAATTCCACAATAACACTATTTTTTTCCCCAAATTTCTCTAGGAAATCTCGTGCAGTTCAATTCTTGCGTTTCTTTTGAGATTTTGAGTCTGTTTGGTAACACTAATTTATAATTTATTTAAGAGTTTATAATTATAGTTTGTAACTTATAGTATATAGGTAAGATAGCTTATAGTAATTTATACTTTGTAGTTTATAATTAGCTTTTAATAATTTCTTTCTATTCTGTTTTTAGGTAATTTATTACATTTTACTTTTTGAAATCATTTATTACCTGTAATTAAGGTATGTCTCTTTTTGTCATTTAATACACTTTTAACTTGTTATAAGTTAATTTTATCAAACGTCTCTACTTAATCATAAGCTATAAGCTATAAGTCACTAAGTGTGTGTATGGTAACACTTAGTTAGGAGCTTATAATTTATAGCTTGTAGCTTATTAAGTAGAGGTGTTTGGTAACAAGCTTATAGTTTATATAAGTTTATAGTTTATATAAGCTATAAGCTAGCTTATGAAAAACTACTTCAAGTAGTTTATAGCTTATGAAAAGTAGCTTTCAATAATTTTTTCCTATTTTACCCTATAGTCATTTATTATATGTTTACTATATCAAATAATTTATTATATGTAATTATTACTTGTTCTTTTAAGTCATTTAACAAATATAAGTTACCTAATAAGCTAATTTTACCAAATATCTCTACTCAATTATAAGTCACAAGCTATAAGTTATAAGCTACAAGCTATAAGCTATAAGTCATAAGCTATAAGCTAGTTTTACTAAACAGAGCCTAACTATAAGTTACAAGCCATAAGTTATAAGTTAATTTTACCAAACAGAGTTTTAACGCGATTTTAGTCTTAAAACGTGCTTAAGGTGATTTTAGTCTTAAAATCACATTTAAACAAAAAAAAATATGTTAAAATATTTTTTGTCTAGAAATTAAAATCATGTTTAAATAGGTTAAATATGAACACAATTTTTTTAGCTTATGGATCTAATAGATTCATGTTTACAGAATGCCAACCCAAATAGACACTATGATTAAAATATGTTTGATTTCATGTTAACTAACGTCGAATGGTAAGATCTTATATAAAGTGTTTATGAATAATTTGAAAACATTTTGGTGAATATTACTTGTTTTTTTTTAAAAAAATTTAAACCTATCTTATATTCTAATGTACTTCCTCTGTTCCTATTTAATTAATTAGAGGAGAAAATTATACATATTAAAGAGTGTAATAATTATTGTAGTTTTTCTTAAAATAAATTTTGAATTCACAATAATATTTTTTATCTCTCAGTTGGTTGGACAGTGAAACATTGATTAACATTCAATTAAACATAAGGTTACAGATAAAATGGACAAGAATTAATGTACATTGAAAATATAAATGAATAGATAAATATGAATAAGAATTTTTTCTTTCTTTAGACAGATAAAATGAAACAGAGAGAGTAAGTTCTCATGGGTATGTACCACACTAATTTAGTTTTTTGGCCTCATTCTTTTGCGAAGATTCAGTCAACAAGTTCTAATAGTAAGAACTCATTTAAGTGCTCTCATTCGTGATGGCTTTAGTATTGAGTTTTTTTCTTTTTTCTTTTTCTCTTTTTAGAGTATCATGGTAAGAGATCCTGATTAATCTCTCTTTAATGTTGAGTTCGTATGAAATAATTGTCGGATGATTACAAAATGTCGTTCTATTCTCACCCGTAAGGAAATTCCCTCTCCTGCACTTATAATTACAGGAGGAGGTAAACTATTTTTACACCATATCTTGTAATTAGTATTGAATAAATATATATAGATATTAATTTTATTAAAATTAAAAGTAATTTTACAATTTTTTCTATTCAAATATATGTAAAAATGCACAAGTAATCTAATAACGAGTTTAGGGTTTTCAAATGAATTTTGATTCCTACTAATTTTCTATGCCAAAAGGGTACTCTATATTTTAAATATATGCAAAAATAACTGAATCATACTTGTTAAGAAAAATAGTTAATATTATTTAATTTTTTTTATTAATTAGTTGACGGCCAATAACATTATCTTTTTTAACTATTAAAATTAATAGCATCATACATATTTAATTCTTTTTATTAATTAGTTGACGGCCAATAACATTATCTTTTATTGAACTTTGTTTGTATTTAAAACAAAAAAAAATGTGTTTATTTTTGAAATAATTATTAGTTTAGTTCTTGAGTTTACATAAGTCTTTGAGTTATACAAAGGTTCACAGGTTCACTTAGGTTTTCGAGTTTTTGCAAGAATAATTTACATAAGTCCTTAATTTGCACGGATGTTCATTTAGGTCTCTGAAATTGTCGAAAATTTATTCACTTAGGCCCATGAAGTTACATAATCCTAGAGATTTAAGTGAACTATTTTTTTTTTAAACTTAGGAACTTAAATGAATAACGTTTAGTAAACTTAGAAATCTTAGTGAACTACTCTTGCAAAATAAGAACCAAAGTAAATTTCTGCATAACTTAGAGACTTATGGAATTACTTTTATAAATTCAAAGACATACATGATCTTTATTTCCAAAGTAATGTTTTACTCATTAATTTTTATTTATATTTAAAACCGCAGAGAGTACGATCGTAGTATTAATTATATGGGATTTCATGTGTGTAAACTGAACTAAAAAGGTCACAAATTAGGGCAGTTACTTGAGGAGTTCGAGAAGCAAGTACAGTTGAACTGGATCTCTCACTTTTTACCAATTTATTTAATTACTAGATATTTTGATAAATGGGCATGTGATTGGGCCTAATTGTACGAATTTACTAATAATTAAAATCCTTAACTTTTTCTTAAATCTGAACTGGATTTTCCCCAATCCTCTTTTGCCTATTTGTAGAATCTGCAATTTTTTTTTGTTCAAAAGAATCTGCAATTTTTTAAATATGCTGTTCTTTTCTATTGCAGGACCACAAATTCCTCAGGTTTGCTTTGCTTTGCTAAGGATATGTAATTATGTAAATGTTTCATTTTTCAAATTTTATAATCCGTTGCATGGCACGTTTTGCAAAACCATTTGCAAAATCTTTTCCTCTGACAGACTACTTCAGTTTTTTTTTTGATGTTAATACAACAAAATAAAAATAAAAATTCGTACAACTCTTTTCAACCTCTATTTTTATGTGTATCACTATTCATATTTTTATTCAAATAATTGAATGTATGCTTTTACACTTTATATATATACTTAATTTTTTTCCTCTTCTCATAATATTTGCGGTTAGAAGAAGTAATTAATCTCTCGCTAAAGGGGTGCACATGCGAAACAGTTTTCAGGTAGTTAAAAAATATTATTTTATTCTCACCAGTAAAGAGTCAAACTTTTACACATGTGAATGTTAGACAATACTGTGAACTACCACTGTGTTACACTTCATGTTTACACATACTCACATTAGTGGAACTAAATGTGTGCAATGTGTATGCTTCATTATGTGTTTAGTTTCCCCTCAGAACAAAAAAGAATATTTATCATAACATGAGTACATGTCTAACAAAGCATTTGCAATCTCTAATCCTATGTTTTTTTTACAGGATATTCTTTCGCTGACGACTGAAGATTAATCCCTTCGAAGTATAGGATTTAAACTTTTGTCAGCATGTTTAAAAGACTTAATTATCTATTAACTGTGCCAGACTTTGTTGATCTCTAACCCTATGTTTGGTTTTAGGAAAATAAAGAGAAAAACATATATAAGAAGAAGAAAAAAAAACAACAGAAAAAAAAGTTGGAAGTTTTTATTTTTAGAGCTTAACTTTTTCTTTATTTTTTTCTTAAATCAAACAAAAAAAAAATCTAGTTCGCTTTGATTTTCTTTCCTTTAATCCAAATCCAAACATACTATAAGAAAGCTGAGTTTTAGGTCCAATCAATCAACAAGGATTGGTGGAGGGTCTTTCATTTTTATAAGGCAAACACCACAAAGGAACAAGGACAAAGAAAAGCAACAAACATAGAGTTAACAACATGGCAAAAAAGAAAGGAAAAAAAAACAGTTTGTCTATTATGAAGGACAGAGTATGTGCTTTGGACAGTAGTGATTTTTTTGTTGATTGAATTGAACCAATGGAGTGCTAGATAACAAGCTGTCTTAGTCAGATTCAGAATCATTTCAAAGTGATTATTATTATTGTTATTAATTATAATTATAATAATTATTTATTCTTATTATTCATGTGGTTGTTCTGTTTTTGTCCATTGACACCATTCTCTCATATCATAGATCATAACACCATTATTTCATTTTCCTGATCTTGGTGATACTAATAATAATCTTATTTTTATGATATGAATCAAATCTAACAAGGCAGGTCAGAATTCTCATTTTTCCATAAAGAAATTAATTACTTGGAGGATGGTGACAGCAGTGAGAGTGGAAGTGCAGTTCAATAATTACAAAAGTGTGGGGTTTAATTAATTTCCACCTGTTATGGTGTGGTGTGGTCCAGATCAAACTCATTGCATCAGAAAAAATCAGTAATTTGTATGCAAATTTGGTAAAAAGAAGGTTGAGTTGTTACTTACAACATCTCCAATGTGACTAGTTACAAATTCATGTGGCTTTTAAGTGTTTAGGGTTTGTTCAATTATATTTTTATTATTAAAAAAAATACTTTTGCACTATTTTAATTTATACATAAACATGTTCTTATATTTTAGAGCAATTATAAGATTAATAGCTAAGCAACACAAGTGTTTATTGAGTTCTTAGTATTATAGTATAAGAATTGTTTAAATTAAAGAACACAAGTTTAATAGCTATAGTTCATATTTGTTTACTTGTTAGTTAAACATGATATACACTCAAATTAATAAAATTGGTTGGCATGGGTTTAATTCTGTCTATATTATATTTTAGGGTTGAATTCAGGTTAACATTCGGGTTTCCAACCCTATATAATTTTTTTTTGCTTTGTACTTTGCTAATATTTGCTACCGTTAAGAATATAAGTTCAAATCTATTATCATTACTGCTTACATGTTGAGCTTAGATTCTTAGAATAAGTGAAATTCAAGATAATTGTTAAACTATATTTAAAATTTGAGTAGTATAATGTCATATTTTTTTTACCAAGAACTTTAACTATAGTCATATACCAAATCTTACTCTATATTTAGTTCGAGGTGAAATGAGAAGAAAGAAAAAGGGAGAAGATAAAAGTGGTAGAAAGGGAGATTTTTCCAAATTTGGTTAGGAAGAAAAAGGTTAGGAGAAAGAAAAAAAAGATGGTAGGGCCCACATAAAATTCTTTCTCTTAAATAAGAAAGAAAGTTGAGAGAAGAGTGCATCATTTTATATCTTGACCTTACTACTCTTCTTTTTACTCTCTCCTAAAAATCTTTACATAAATTATAATGGCAATATAGCCATTTCATTTTTTTATTTCTTTATTTTTTGTATCTTTCTATTTAATGAAATAATAAAAAATAGAAAACATCTTTTCTTTTTTCTTTCTTTCTTTTCTCTTTCTTTTAAACCAAACACTTATTTTCTTCTAACTTTCTCTCATCTTTCTCTTTTTCACACTTTTTTTCTTCACATTTTCTTTCTTTACACTTTCTCTCCTTTACCAAACAAAGGGTTAAGGCTTGGGAGCAGGAGGTCCAGGGTTCGAACCTTGGCAGAGGAAAATAGTTTAGTTTATGGTGTATAGTGGGTGTGTGAGTATTTACCTATAAAAATAAAAAATAAAAAATAATGTCATATTTTAATATAGGAAAGCAGAAAAAAAAGAGTGACTTGGATTAATCCGACCATATTCTTCTTTGATTTGGTCCTAACTTATTTAAATATAATTAAGTTTTTTTTTCGAGTTTATGATTGTCTTTAGACTTAAATAATCAATCTACTTTATATCTAGGGTTAGGTTAAAGATGTATAACTCTAACTCACTCTAACCTGAGTCATGAACACCCTTATAAAATTCTATCAAACTGTTAGTACTATCATTGGAGGGTATAGAATCTATGTTGGAGGGTGCAAAGACAACAAAAACAATGATGTTGATTAAGAAAAGGGACATAACTTGTGTTTTTATGTTGAGGGATGAGTTGGAAGTCACTAGGATCATACTTTGTGTCTGGTGTGCACCCTAAATTCTTAAGCACTGAGTCTTTTAATGGTGCATTCTTCCTAACATGTCACCGACTTTATTTATTGGAACTTGAATAATCATGCATGAGTCTGGATTTGTACTATATTTTAGTTCGGAGCAAATAAAATTTCTCCACAAAATGGGGAATTATTTTTTTCCTCTTGTTTTGACCATACCCATTTGTTTCCTATGATGTTTGAATCTATACTCCACCTTGATAATATTTTGATTTTTTTTATAATCATAATATTTTGATTTAATTGGAACATTCGATAAAATTGGAACGATACATAATATTTTGATTTAATTACAATTTTGGTCTTTTAACCTTGTTAATTGTGAGATTTTGATCCATTAATTTTAAATTGTGCTGTTTTGTCCTTTAATTTTTTTCAAATGTGTAAATTTAGTCATTTCATCCAGTTTTTTGTCAAGAAGTTAATTATTAACACAGTCAAACCAATATAATCATGTGTAAAGGTACCAAAATCACACAATCGAAAGAACTTGGGACCAAAATCAGGCAATTCAAAAAGTTGAGATCAAAATCATGCAAATAAAAATTAATTTTATAAGTTTGACCGGATTGACCATTAGTTTCTTAATGAAAGATTGTCAGAAGGGTCAAAATCATGCAATCAAGAAAGTCTAGTAACAAAAACTGCACAATTTATAGAAAATCAAAATCGCACGATTAGCTCAATTGAGAGACTAAAAGTACAGTTAAGCCATAACATTGTCATTTAATCTTATGTTATTATAAATGGTGCTAGTGTACAACCAACACACTGTTGGTTTGTCTAAGAAAAATTATTATTCTAAAAAGAGTAAATCAACATTAACCACCAACAAATCAACGGTTACATAGCAAGAAACAAAAACAGTATAGTTTTTGGCTAATTCAGCAATGAAACAGTAACATGCTGGAGTCTCAGCTTGTCGTTCTCTAACTAGGAATTTGTGTTCTTGAAGCATTTTCATATATGTTTAATTTATCCCATCAGGTTTGCAATTATAAATAGTAGGTGAAATATAATAATAGAAATGTCCAAATAAATACTATAAGGTTTATTAGAATCAAACAAAAATTGAAACAATACCGAAGAATTTTTAATTTTGTTTAAGTGTTCCTCTTAACTTAAACCTCTTGGTAACGCCACACTTAATTGGTATAATGCATTTATCAACTATCCCCCTTTGTTGAAACTCTAGTACTAAAATGGTACGAAAAATGGAGCTGTGCAATCGTAACGGACATGCTCAACCGGAATTCTGATGAAAAATAAGACAATAAAACAAAAAAAAGATGTGGGATGATATTGAATTAAATAAATCCTACAATCTATACAATCTTATTCCAATAATACAAACTCTCTTGCCTTTCATAGAATGCTCATCCAGTAGCCAGAGTCTCATTCATCTTAGACTGATGTGTAACAGTGTTTCCTCTAAACACCAAGAACAATATGATGTGTATGTGATGTGGGTATAAAGAATTTATCCAATTCACCGCCATTAAAGCAAAATTGACTCCCCTGTTGCATCACCCAACATTAGATCTTCTGCATTAATTGGGCAAGCTAACAATTTGAAGGGTTCTATTCGGAAAATAGCAAGTTCGAGAAATGACATCACCCTTTAAACATTGGATTAAAGGGGTGGTGTCAATCTAAAATGGAAGGATGACAATCCCAACACCCCAAAGTCATTGCTATTTGCACCCCGTTTTTTCTACATACACCACCCATTGGATTATGAAAAATATTTCCAGAAAGCAAATTTTCAGATCAATTCTAGAAACTAATTTCTCTTTTTTTTTTGAACTACTAGAAGCTAATTTCTGAAGATAAAAAAATGGGTGGTGTAAGGTAAAAAAACAGGTGCAAAAAGCAACCCCCAAAACATAGGACAAAGAAAGCTTAGTATAACATGCTATGTGTCACTAAACTTCAAAAACTACCATTGAATAGTACATGTGCTACTATGCATTTTTTACCACCTAACCTTGACAGGAAGGGAGAAGATTACTACTATTATTTCTATGCTCCCACTTTGATGGCAGTATCAATTGCGTCTACAGTGCTATTTTGCTGACCCCAAAGCTGTGCATATCTTCCTGCATTTGATAAGAGCACTTCATGGGGTCCTTGCTCAATCACCTTTCCATTTTCCAAAACAATAATCTGAAAATTGACCAAACAAAAAAATCTTTTAATGTAAGTAAAATTATTTATTGCCAAAAGAGAAATAAACATTGATTATGGCAAGGATGCATTTCCAGGTTCATCATAAATCTACTGCTATGAAATGTCAGCAAAGATGTGTCCAATTTAACTATGTTCTGAACCAATTTATGCAAACATCAAAAAATGTCTTTATTAAGGAATAAAGATCATAAATTTTGTAAATAACAGCTACATGCTCATACAAAATCTAGGAGCTCAGTACAGTTTAAGGTCAGAGAGGGGTTACCTCATCACACTGCATTGCAGTGGTAAGCCTGTGAGCAACGAATATGGAAGTTCGATTATATGCAAGCGACCTTAATGCACTTAAAATCTCTGCTTCTGTTGTGCTGTCAAGAGCGCTTGTAGCTTCATCACACAACCTAAGAGCAACACAGGACAAGGGCAAGGGAAAACAATTAAAAGTTTAAAACAATTTGGACTAACATTTATTTTACTTAATTTCATTTCATAATTTCTTTCCAGTGTTGGAACATGTATGTGTGTGTATGGGTATTGGGTTTAAAATAATGAATCATATGCCACAATGATTTTATGTATATATATAGCTTAAAGCTTAGGATGCTGCAATGGTGCCATAAATAAAATAAGAACATTTATACAAGTACAAAATTGACTGTAAATATCATAACTAATATTCAAAAACTACTTCACAATCAGCATCAGAACGGTAAATAAAACAGAGATGGCTGAAATTCTGTAACTAGTCAGTCTACAGATGCATGCATATATTTATCCTTGCAGAATATAATTTACAGTTAAAATCACATGAAAAACGAACTCCTGAATTAACCCCCTAATTAGAAATTTTTTTAACAGAGCATATACATATCGAACATAGTTTAGGTAACTTTATTTTCCCTAATTAAAGGTTATTCCATCACCATAATCAATAGAACAGTCCAATTCCATCTTTGAGAAAAAAAAAAGAAGACATATTCCTTTCATTTGTGATCAGTTCTAGAAGTTCCTCTACACTTGCCATCGTCCATCACTCCATCAGGTTCAAACATAACTTCGTAAATTTAAATATAAATACATACACACACAACAAAGAGTGTCTAGATAATGTGATTGGAATACTCACAGTATTGCAGGTGCTTTTAAGAATGCACGAGCAAGGGCAACACGCTGCTTCTCACCACCACTTAACTGTTTAAAAAAGACATCATCACTGAAAATTAAAGACTATTGAGAAAAGAAAAAAAAAATTTACAAGAGTACCCAAGATTGTACTCCCCAATCCCTAGGTAGAATTCAATCACCAAACGATCAAAGTATGCTACTGATGGGACAACAGAAACCAATCTAACGGCAACAAATATCACCCCCCACATATCTTTTCAAGTATCCATACTACTATGTAAGAGGATTCTCCCACTTGCCAAAACATCTTTATTTTACCTTAAGCCCTCGCTCTCCCACAACAGTTGAATATTTCTCAGGAAAATTCATGATAGTGTCATGAATTGCTGCTTGCCGAGCAGCTTCATAGACCTGTATGCATATAGAAATAAGTTGAGAACAACTTGGAACCTAACAATGTAAATTCGCAAAGTGGAAGCAAACGGAGGTATAATATTACAGAAGTTACCTCGTCTTCTGTTGCTGAAAGCCGACCATAGTGAATGTTATGGAATATCGTATCATTAAAAAGCACCTGCACATAATCACTCAGATTTTCACAACTTGCAAGATCTGGCACAGGCAAAATGCCAGAGATATTATAGAAGATAGAGTCTCTGTTCCACTTACAGTATCTTGTGGAACAACACCAATAGTCTTCCGTAAACTCTCAAGGGTTACCTCCCGAATATCTTGACCATCTATCTTTATCTGTAAAGTGCAGATTGCAAACGAAAATGTGAGAGAAAAACAAGAGCTATCTTGATGATAAAAAACAACCACCAAGATTTGTACTAGTCCCTTAGTGGGGTCAGTTACATGAATGATAGATCAAACAATACCATTGAGCTCTATTAAAAGCCTTAATGATAAACGGCAATTTGCTCACAGCCTTACAGGAAGTAACTGAAACAGTACCCACTATTAATGGGCTGTAGAAATTCATAAAAATTAATGTTCCACCAAAGCTAGAAATAAGTTTTACCCATACATAAACAATGGGATGAGTCTGATGAATTCATATTTCATGCATAAGTAAAGTACTATTTTAGGATCGAATTGCAAGGTTTGGGACTTGAGTCCACGGCGGAAGTAAGGGATTTTACTGTGGGGTCTATAAGGCCTTGGGTTCACCAATTACAACGGCTAGCTTTTACGGTGCAGTTCTCTCTAGGTTCTCATCATACTAGATAAATAGGTTCGATGTCTGGCATGCCAAGGATCATTGATTTGTATACTGTAACATGCTATTCCTGGATTATGCTGCAATAGTGTTCTTTATGCTATAAAGGAATATAAATCCATCAATCACATGGAATATTTAGTTTTGTTACTTGTTATGTACCCATACCAGCAAGAAACCAGAGTAGCTTCAATTTATGTAATAATTTAATAAAGTTTATAAACGCAACTTAAGAGCCATATATAGCACATGCATTAGAGAATCATGCATCTCTCAATCCAAATGAGGCAGGATACCATAAATGTTGTATATATCATGGCAAATTGGCAATATAGCTTGAAATCAAAACAGAGTAGATTCAATGGTTCATTTCTTACACTTCCAGAATTAGGATCGAAAAACCTGAATAGCAATCTAAGAATGGTTGATTTTCCTGTCAAGCATGTACAAACTTTAAATGTCAGAAGCGAACATGTATTACAGAGCACACAATGTTCACAAGCCAGCAAATACAGCAGAAAACCATATTTAAATTTGAATACCGAGGGATTTCATTATTAAGCAGTCAGTATACCTTACAAATCTAAACTATATTAAACTTCAATATCATAGATAAACCCTTAGAAAAAGAACTATTTTATTTAAATGAGATTAGCTATGCAGCAAATATGGAAACTTCTCCACCGATTAACCAGTAGCTATACTTGTGAATTGTGATTAAGTAACATTAACAGGTAAGACTTCAAAACGAAATGCAATTGGTTCTTAAAATATTAAACAAATTGAGATCATCACTAAAATAACTGATATTGTTGATTAGAATTAAGTTGTGTGTGTGAGGATTTGCCTATAAAAAAAAAAAAACTATTTGATAGCTTCCAAATGCAATAGTAGAGACAATTATTCAACAATATCACCAAAAAGTTGAATAATTGAATGGAAGAAGTCATGTGTTTTAGTTCTGAACAGGCACTATGGTTTTCGGAGTGAAGGCCGGTGATGGGATTGGAACTCCAGGATCTAACTCAATGAACAATTAGCTCCTCAACGGCTGATAAAACAAAATTAATTCCTCAATATCTACAGAGGCCAAAAGAATCACAGTGGCAGTGGGGTGGAGGACAGGCTCGGGCAAAAACAAATAGCAGTGGCTACTTGAGCAAAAACTGGGAGCTGCAGCGACACAGAACATTGCAATAGTGAAACACTTTGCCATGTGCACTTGGAAGTGGAGACGGCAGCATGATAATAGCTGCCACTACGCCACTGTTAATTACCAAGCATAGGCAGCAAGCATATCCTAGGAAATCTCATTATTCCTCTCCAAGCATAGGCAGCAAGAAAAATTGTCTTCGTCTCTATACAAGTGAAATAATTTTGGAAAATAAAGAATTTCATCATGCTGAGCCTTACCACTTCCACTAGTCCCAACAATTGCAACACTTTTACCAGCAGGCACAACAAGGGATACTCCATCTAGTATCTTTCTGTCTGTGAGGTAACTGAACATACAATCAAACAAATATTAGTCGAAATTCAAAACTTACATTTGATCAGCTTGTTAGCTTTCTAATAGAGCTGAAAATGTTATAGTATCAAATACGAATTTCCATACCACCCCCCTCTACTAATTAGCAAGCAACATTTAACTATAATTATTAACGATTAACAAAAAAACACTAGAAGCCACATGTTTATGTGTTTATCCATTTTTTTTATTTAAAAAAAATAAAATAAAGAATAGGTATTAATATGTTAGAACACAGAGATACCCTAAAGCACAAGATGGCTGCTGACCATCGGCATCATACATAAATTAGCCTCCTTAATTTTCTAACTGCAACAATATCTCTTTATTAAGATAACCATATATTCTAGTCAAAAGTCAATCTATAAGAATGGTAAAACACTTTGTAGTAAAAAGACAATCACACACCTAAAATGTACATTCTCAAATTGGATGCTTCCCCCATTAAATCTTAGAGTCTTTGCGGTGTCATTATCCTTAATGTCTGCTTTTTCCTGTAATAATAATTTTAGAAAAAGGAAACAAGCAGTATTATAGAATCAGGCAGGTAGAAAAAATTACCGGTAAACATTATGAAAGAAAATCAGAAAAAAATTTCATAAATCAACAAAATACATTAAGAATTTAACTGCAAGTTAACTTTTTGAAGTTCCAATACCTCAAGTAACTGAAACATGGACTTCATGTCAACTAGACTCTGTATAGTCTCACGATAAACACTACCAAGGAAATTGAGTGGAAGAGATAGTTGGAAGAGTAGCCCATTGACCATTACCTGCATAATGAATTTTGAATAATATTCCAGGTCATTATTAAATATCAATAGGATTTTTCATACCTTCTATCATTATCATTATTTTAATAAAAGAAGGAATTCATTCAAACAAAGAGAAAATAATTACAAAAAGGATGGGAGGATAATAGGTCTCCCTCAATATCAGAAGTGTCAAAACAAAACACAAACATTAAAAACAAATAAAAACTTCAACACAAACAAGCCCTCAAAATAGAATTTCATTCGATGAAGCTTTACCAAATCACCAACAGTCATTGTGCCATCCATGACCCCATGAGAACAGAGCACCATTGCTGTTGAAAGAGCAGTACTAAATATAACATTTTGACCGAAGTTCAACAAAGCAAGACTGCGTTGGGTTTTCAGAGCAGCATCCTCATACCCTGAACAGTGAGATTATAAACCACAGCAGCACAAGCAGCATCAATTATACAACAGAACTAATAGAAGAAGCACAAAGGAAATAAGAGAAGCTGCCAAAATTTCTATCTCGTTGACAAAAGAAGATAATAGAAGATTACAAGAAAGAACATAGCATACAATGGAACAGAATGAATAAAAGAAAATCTCATTAACTGAGGAGGAAAGTATTAGAGAGAAGCTTATGTAATTAAGACAAAAAATGGCTAACTTTGCACTATTAAAATTTTACTAGAGGGTGACTCGCGCAATGCAAGGATACAAGGAAAAGCTTATAATATGTAATGTTGTTTATAAATATAAATATAGATTTTTATTATAAAATATAATTTATAATATGAATAATTTACCTAAATAAACATGAATTCATATTAAATAGAATTGTTACATAAATATTTCAAACGAAATTGTAATGAAAACCTCGTGAGTGAAAAAAACACTTCATTTATTTTATGGAATAATTTTTTTAAAACAAAATTTATTATAATTAAATTTCATGAATTCGATTGAAGAAGAAAATAATTTTAGGTAAACATAAAAAATGTTCTGATTTTTAGACATTATTTAAACAATTATATAAAATATGTATTAAAAAAATTATATGAAATTAAAATTAGATAAATAAAGAAACATAAAAAACATATATGAATGAGTTGTTTATCTCAGTAAAAATTTTAAAAATAAAATTAACTTTGATATAATTATTTCTGAAAAAATAGGTTGTTGATTTTTTTGAATGAAGATTGTCTGGCCTAAAAGCTCAGACTTTCATGACTAATTATCTCATATTATGTATTGAGTTCTTGAATGTTATGCATTACACAAGAAAATAATTTTAGGTAAAAATCAAAAGTATTTTATTTTTAGATATTATTTTAAAAATTATATGACATTAAAATTAGATAAATGAAGAAACATAAAAAACATATATGAATGAGTAGTTTATCTATTAAAAATTTAAAAAATAAAGTTAACTTTGGTAAAAGTATTTCTAAAGAGATAGATTGATGATTAATTTTTGGAATGAAGATACAAACAGCCCAAAAACACAGACTTTTATGACTACATAATCTCATATTATGTTTAAATTGGTAATCAAATTTATTAAAAATATTAAATTTCAAGTGATTTAAAAATTAGCATATTAAGATATAAAATTTTTGAAGAGTAGTTATAGCAAGTTAAAGAGAGGATGCACTCCAAAAAAATTAAAGAGGGGATTGATGGTGGTAGGAGAAAAGAAGAGTTGGTTGGTATTGTAAGTAAGTTGTGCCATGTAGGTAAAAAAAGCTGACGTGGCAAAATAGTATGAAAGGTTTTAAGACCATGTACAATGCAGTTGCTTGTGCTAAGCAACTTCCCGTAGGAACTAAAGAATAAAAGAACTCAAACTCAGTTTGACCAGAATAATCAAATACTTACTCTTTAGGTACTTGTCATAATTATCAGCTTCGTAAACTTCATTGTTGAAATATTTGACAGTCTGTAAAACAAGAAAAAATAAAAAATCAACGACAGGGAGATGAAAAAAATGCCGAAACGAAGATAACACTAAACAGCATAAATAAATCAAAACAATGTCATTAGTGACAGAAGCACAGATGCTCACCTCATAATTAATAAGTGAATCAATAACCCTTGTACTGGCATCATTATCAGCCTTATTCATAGCTTTCCTGAACTTAGTTCTCCACTGTAAAATACAGGAAACTCAAGGTAAGTGAATGCTGTAAAGTGTAATCCAAACAACCCTATCTATCATAAGTTTTTTAACAAGTCAATCGTATCATACTAAAATCTATTTATCCTGCAAACTCATTTAGTTGGCCAGTAACAAAGACAATATTTGTAGGTCAGAACTGAAACTTTCTTTTATACAAAAAGAAACTGGAAAAGTTCCAATGTGTTTGGTTTATAGTAGGCAAACC
The DNA here is from genome assembly GCA_037177725.1 of Cyamopsis tetragonoloba. Lineage (NCBI taxonomy): Eukaryota > Viridiplantae > Streptophyta > Magnoliopsida > Fabales > Fabaceae > Cyamopsis > Cyamopsis tetragonoloba. The sequence goes on from CM074119.1 coordinate 70,080,516, forward strand.
ATGGTTTCATACAAATAAATTTATTTATGAGAAAACAACTTCTATAATTCTATCCACTTCTACTCAAACCAAGATTTGGGACCCAAAACTCATGTTGAAATATAACCAAGATTTTACTGCTAAACATTTATTTATGCATGAAACTCAGTTTCCACACACAATCATGGTTGGAACTTGGAAGAGTGCCACAGCCAACTACAATCCAAACATCTGTGGTTTATCAAGTCACTAAGTGATTGTAGACATAGTAAAGACGCTTTAATTTTTATCGCAATGTAAAATCCAGGATACTATTTGGTGCAACCAGTTGTAGCGTGAAGCTCATCATTTCAAGGAGGCTTCATTGGCTCAGTAGTTCATTTGGAATAAGATTCGGCAATAAGCTTCCATTTGGCGTATAATGATCCCTTTCTAAGGGCTTCCTATTTTTATAGAAACCAGTCTCACTCCTCCCCTCAAAAAACTAAGAAAAAAATTGTAAAAAAGATAGGTCCTTAAATAGGATCCTGACTCTTTTAACCTCCACAATTCAAATGGTTCAAAGTACAAGAGAAATAATGTATAAGGCTGCCACAATGCCAGTGACACATGAAAAAACCAACAATGAAATGAAGAGACCACAAGATATTCCAAAACTACATTATTAGGACATTTAAATGGCTCAGAGCATGATACCTGAGTAATAGTCAGTGTAAACATAACATAAGCAGCAACTGATAGGGAAGTAATCCACGCAAACGGAGCTCCAAATTTGTAGGCGAGTATACCTGATACCATAGATATCTGGATCGATACAGGTTAAATCTTCTGAAGTTGTTCAAGAAAGGGGAAAATAGTTGGGATGACAAAATAATTTTCAAGGCTATCAAAGAAAAATCAAATACACAAGGAAATCACATGTGAAATCACAGTTCTACTAAATATCTTCTATGTTTAATAGAAATAAACATTGGAAGAAATACATGAGTTTAGCAACAACAGAATGAATAAGTGACATACCTCTAATATAGTGGGCACTATATTGAACACCATAGAGGAGAGAATGAAATTAATTGCACGACTACCACGATCAATTATTCTACTTAATCCACCAGTCTCTCGGCTGGAAAAACAATTACCAGATTTTTAAATAATTACATTGATGAAATTTCTCCTTTTATAGGAGGGATGAGGGAGTTGGTGAACCTAAGATGAAACTAATATAACCAGAAACTACAACTACCGAAATAACTCAGATCTAGGTGAAAGGCTACTATGAAAACTGTTGTGATTAGCTCATAAAACACTACTATTAAAGCTACACACTGATTTGAAAAACATTCCAACATGCAGCCAAAGTTATCATTCATGGATAGCAGCACTGCCAGCATGGACTAGGCCTAGCCAACCATAATCTACTTATAGTGGGATAATGGATAGCAGGATGGCTAGTATTCTTAAGATTTTAAATGCAAGATAAATAATTTATACTACACATATATGAATGATAAAAATAAATTACCTAAAATTTAGACATGCATAATTAATAATCAAAAGTCAGTCTTAACTCTTCAACTAAACACAAAAGTGGACAACAAAAGTCAAGGAACATGTAGGGAAAAAAATCAGATTTAGAACAAAGATAACTTTGAAATTGTCAAAATAAATTGAAAAGTAGCGAACCGCATTGAGACTTGTCTAGAAATCTAGAATTGAAAAACTACAGTTGAGGATACCCAGCCTCTCTGAACGCAACAAAGATATACTGAACACAAAAACATCTCTAAATAGTTGAGGAATAGAACACACCCAATGATGGTTGTGCTGCTCGGTGACATGTGAAATCAAACTAGGCCAGAAACAATGCAGGAGTGCTGAGTTGGCCCAAACACTTCTTGAGAGCTGGGTCAGCCTTAGTCATGTTTTTTAGTCTCAACTCTTGAATATCACCATGAAAGAAAGCTATGTTTAGCCATGTGAAGACTTGCAGCAGCAAGGGTCACATTCATAATCACTGCCACAACTCCGTTACTTTAAAATACTCTACCATGCAGCCACGGTGGATGGATTGCGGCCTGAGGCCACTCGACAACACTTCACTGCCATAGCAGGTCAAGAGAAGGTTCTTAAAGGTTTTTTTCACTCTCTCTCTAGCATGTTCCCACGTATTCTATAAATATCTTCACCAACTCCAACTCAAACTCATTGTTTACTTATTTGCTTTTTCTACACTAAGTAGAGTATTCTGAAGAAACCTCTCATGTGCCTCCAGAGTCCAGCCAATGCTTAAATACAAAAATAATAGACACTTTGTGTGCTTCTCTATTTAGGTTTGAAAAAACATTAGTGCCAAATTCACATAAACATATTCATAGAAAAAAAAAATGTATGCATTAGCACTCTTAGCATGGAAGAAGCCACACCTTAGATGATAGCGAAGGTCAAGGTCATGCAAATGAGAGAAGACCTGTAAAAGTCAAATACTAGCATAAATTCAGTATCTTCATACAATCAAGGTATAAAAGGGGAAAAAGCACTAAAATCGTTCTAAAGAGGAATCTAATCTAAAATCTGTTTAACCTATTCCTTATCAGATATACTAAAATGCTTTTCCATATTAGGACTTCTCAGCAGGCACTTTGACTCAGAATCTGTTTGTCTTAACTTAAGAGGCTTTGGCCCCTAAATGTTATTAAAAAAAATGAGTATCCTTATCAGATTTACAGAAACCACAAAAGTAACATACCTTCCTTGAAACTAATCGAATTGTTCGCAGTGCTACCTTGGAAAATACAGCAGTCCGAAGTTCTGCCACAAATAGTTGCATTCAACAAAAAACAATTAACAAAATGATAAAAAACCACGTCTCTTCTCCATAGATTAATGTAATCACATCAAGAGTGTATGATGAAAGTGTCCTGATGGAATATTAGCTCCTAGTCTTAACCATCTATATAAGATTGATTATCAGGATTAGCTCCTCTCTTCTCTAGTTATGTCTGTAATTTTCAACAAATGACATAGTGCTACAGTTGGTAAATCAAACTTTGTTCGGAACCAATTAGCTGCTGATTTTTAAGATGAGTTAGTGTTAAATTGCAGCGTGTTGATACAAAATTCAATCTCGGTACGAAGTGCTTGAGCTGCTTGTGAGCTCATTGCTAGCTGAGCTCAATGCAACAAAATGAGATACTTTTTATTGAAATTGAGCAGAGCAAATAATAGCCACCTGAGCCTAGACAAGCTCAACTCATCTCAATGCCAACCCTAAATGCAGCAACATTTAACACTAAAAAGCATGCAAAAGCTAATTTCAACTCTAAAGTCTAAACAATTGGTTTTGACAAATGCCTAAAAATAAGTAATTTCTGTAGTATTTGTCTTTCAGGAAAATCAAGGGTTTTAAATTCAGTCTGACATTCAAGTAAATTTTAGTTAGTCCGAATTCTTATCAGATGAGAAGTTTATTGGTTGGGTTTGGGGCATCAGTCTAAGGAGGTACCTATAAACACCATTATAACAATTTATTTCAGATCAAATGTTTGGTTTTTGGAGAATTCAGCTTCTTCAAGGATGTCTCTTTGCCTTCAAATTTGCTTCACAATAGGGTTATGCACTCATCTTCTCTACTATTCTGCCCATAGCTGTTTCTTTCAAGGGTGCTGCCACGTCCAATATCCAGAAGGATTCGGCAGCCCTTACTCCTAATTTTTCCACTGTCTCTTTTCTTTTGTTTCTGTGTCGTAGATTAGTTCATTCAGCTTTAACAGTATACCTTAATATCCCTGCACCTAGTCTACATAGTTCTCTTTAATAATACTTCCTACTCTATTCTTAAAGAAATAAAGTAAAATAAAATAAAGAGTTGACATTAAATATTTTACATAAATATAGGTTCAACGACCATGTGCCTAACACATAATTTGAACAACCATTTTCATTGAGAAGCCTTGGCATAACAATTGAGAATTAAAATGCCTGGCAATTCCACAATAGGTAAAACTACTAGGTACTAGCTTCATCAGGTAGACAATAAAAGTATTATAGCAATCACTTCACTTATAGAATACCATTGAAAGCAGAAGCTCCAGAACGTGCAACCCCATATCCAATCAACACCGCTACGGGGGTTGCAAAAAGAGCCAGTGAAGTCGAATTTGAAGCAACAACACTGGCACTGCCAGTGGCAGTCGTCAACCAATCAACCGCGAGCTTGAACAAGAAAGGGACCTGAACATTCAGAACCTGAAAGATAACCACAACGCTCACTGATCAGCACCAGCGAATTAACCACAATTCGCAACACAATGAATAAGCAACCAGGTCACTGACCTTAGCCCCAACAAGTAAACCCAATGCAGCAATAACCCGAACCCGAAATTCGTGGTTATCTTTCATCCACAGGTAACTGGCAAGTGTGCGAAGGATCTTCATATCGGCAATTTGACCCCCTGTAGTTGGTTTAGCAATAGTGGAAGCAGACTTTTTGTTCTGGCTTCCATCATTAGTTTTACTTGAAGTTGAGAGCAATGCTCGTCCATCTAAACTCGAACTCTGTTCAACAAAATAATTTCCGAACCATGGTCAGCACCAAATCCATTGAGTTTGAACCAATCACAATCATTTGCTCAAAAACAAAAGAGAATACAGTTAGGCATTTGAACGAACAGGTTGTGGTAAGTACGGTCTGGTAACTCTGCCATGTAACGAAGAAGAAGAAGAAGAAGGAGACGAATCAGAGAGAAACCCCTTTATAGAAAAAAGTAAACTTGGGCATGATCTGGATTCACGGTTATTCAAACTGTAATGGTAACCTCTTCTACTGTGAATTGAGTAACTGGGGGTGATTCCAGAAGCACTTAAAAGCGATCGAACCCGATTGCCACTACCACCGCAACCACCAATGCTGGGTCCAGCATCGCGTTGAAGAAGCTGCCTAGAAGCAGAAGCAGCCGCAGCAAGCATCTTTCAGAAAGCCAAAGTTCCCAGCTTTTATTTAACCCTCTTCTGCAAATTGGAATAAAGCAGTGAAATTTCTCGTGTTTAATGAAACTGGGAGGTTCTCAAACAAACCCTAATTGAATTGTTGATTGATAAGCAAAGTCGTGTGAGTGTTGTCTGAATATAGTCAAAAGGAGAATTGGGATTGAAGAATCGAGACGAAGAAGAGGTTTGAGTTGCGGGTTAACATAAAAAAATCTTTCTGTGCTGAGAAAATTGAATGCTATGCCCCTTTTCCCCTTCTTCGAGCCAAGTTCATTCACTTTTATAAGTTTCTATTGATATTCACTTTGAAAAGTGCTTAATTTCGCAATCAACAAATGAATGCACACAATCGCCAACAAGACAGGATTAAAAAAACACAATTGGATTCGGATCACGTGGTTTTTTCACTCTGAAATTCTCAAGTGAAGTGGCACTTGGCAACAGAACACCTCCGAGGGAAAACAAGTTGAAGTCGGGAGTTGGAGGCGGCTAGTTATTCACATCTCTTCAATGTCATAATATTTTTTTCTAAAATTAACCCGGTTTTTAAAAATCGAGCGTGCTCGAATTTTAGAAATTGAACGATTTTTAATTGTCGAGCGCTCGATAATTAAAAACCATTCGCACCACAATTTTTAAAAACTGTTAGATACAATTGCATGAATTTATGTTTAGTTTAACTTTCAGTTTTTAAAATTTGTGAGAGAACAATTTTTAAAAACTGAATGCGTTCAAATTTTAGAAACTAAACGAATTAATAAGTTTACTGCAGAATTAACTAACGGTTTTTAATTACTGGCCGCATCCGGTAATTAAAAATTGTTCAGCCACGGTTTTTAAAAACCACTAATTACAATTGCATAGATTTATGCTTAGTTTAACTTTCGGTTTTTAAAACCTGTGGGAGAACAATTTTTAAAAACCAGATGCGCTCGGGTTTTAGAAACTGAGCGAATTAATAAGTTTTTTGCAAAATTAACTTAACGGTTTTTAATTATTGGCCGCGTCCGGTAATTAAAAATTTTTCGCCCACGATTTTTAAAAATCGTTAGTTACAATTACATAAATTTATGCTTAGTTCAACTTCCAGTTTTTAGAACCCATAGGCGAACAATTTTTAATTACCGGACGCGCACAGTTTTTAAAAACGGTTAAGGTGTTTTACGATTTACTTTCAAAAATTCGCTCAGACAAAGGGCAAATTTGAAAAAAATAAAATAAAAATAAAAATAAAATAAAAATATGTGGTGTAAACAGAAATTGAAGAGATGACAATGGTAGCCACCGGAGTTGGATTCGGGCATTTGTGGATTATTGGGTGGGTTTTTGAAAAGAAAAAATCATTTACTTTAATTTTTTTTCAAAATTTATTAAAATAAGTAATTATTTTTTATATAATTTAGGGTGTGTTTTGATTAGTTGTGATTATTTGTGAAAGTAAGTTGTGAAAAAAAATCGATTGTCTGAGACATAATTGATTTTTGTTTGAATATATTTGATGTCATAAATGATTTTTAAGATAATTTTAAGATATAAAAAATGACTTTGAAGGTTTTTGAAATAATATCCAAATTTTAACTGAAGGACAAAAAGTTTTTTCTTTGTTAAAAGATTAATCAAAAATTCTTTTCAATTTTTAAATACAAAATACAACTGTTCAACGTATATTTAAAAATAATAATATCCAAATATGCTCTTAATTGGAACACTAACACAAATAGTGCAATAACATAAGCTATTGCACAACTTTTTTGTGTTGTATGTTATTTAATGATTGACACACGAAATAACAAAAGAAACATTAACTTTACTATAATATCTTTTACGTGATATTATAATTATATTATATTATGATTAAAATATTACCAAATAATATTATGATATATTTTAAAATTAATTATTAATTAAATTATGTTTCCACGTTATAATAAATTATATTTTTATTTTGTAAAAAATTATATATATACATATATAGGACACATCTTATGAGAGATATTTTCTTGTAAGAGAGTTAAAAGAATAAATTTAAACTATACAGTCAGATATTGATAGTCAAGATTAAAAGTTTTCAAAAGTTTTGAATGAATAATGTGGCTTTTTAAAAAAATTGACATGACTTGCTTGATTTTGCCTCAATTTGAAAACTTTTCATCATGTGAATATTTTTTTAACTTATTAGTTTGGATTGTTAGTTCGGTTTGGGTTTAATACCCTAAACTCGAACACCATTAGTTTTGGTATCCGATCGAGTGGTTACAAATCTAAACAAACCCAATACAAACATTATGTATACTATATCTTTCTAACTTATTATTAGACATAACAAAGTGTTTGATATTGAGAATTTTTTTTTTTTTGAGAAAGTCATTTAAAATCATAACTTACGTATATTTAGTATGAGATAAACACCCTATTGAGTTTCTTGGAAATATTTTTTCATTCCTACACTAAGAGATGTGTATCACTTTCCCAAAAAATGCTTCCCCAAAAAAGTGGCTAAAATTAGCTCTACCAAATGACCCCTAATTGATATTCATTTAAAAAAAAAAAAAAACTTAAATAAATTTTTAATCCCTACAAAATTTACACATTTTTGTTTTAGTCCCTACAAAATATTTTTTTCTCATTTTGATCCAACTTAATTCAAAATGTTTCTTTTTTGTCTCTATAAAATTGAAAATTTTTGTTTTAGTCACTACAATTTTTTTTTTTTTTTGCATTTTGGTCCAACTTAATTTAAAGTTTTATTTTTAGTTCCTAGTTTCTAGTTTTGTTTTCACATTTTTTCAAAGTACCAAAATAAAAAATTAAAATTCCAAAGAACAAAATAAGAAAAAATTAAGTTAAAAGAAATAAATAAAATTTGGTAACTACCAGAACTAAAAACTTGTACTTATTGTGAAATAAAGTTGTTAGGACAAAAACGAAAAGTTTTGAATTAGGTTAAACCAAAATAAAAAATAATATTTTGTAGAGACTAACACAAAAAAGTTTCAATTACTAAAAACTTATTTAAACCTAAAATTTTTTTTGTCATTTAACAAACATTTCATCCAAACGTGGCGCTAAAAATTTTGGAATAGATTTTCCAGTATGACATCAATTCATATAACACCAAAATGACTTCAGTGAATCGTAAACCAATGCTATAAACAGCTGAATCAAACACAAGAAATCCCAACAGAACTGCCTTACAAAATCAAATATACTTGTTTTCTATTTTGATACCTAAAAAAAAATCCTAATGTTAACTGGTGAGAGGTGGTTTCTACCATCTAATTCTAATTATCATATCTATCATATAACTTACAAACAACATCCTAATTAACTGTACAGAATTTTGAAACAGTCATTCACATGATGGAAGCCCCATCTTCCAAACTCTGCAACTCTTTAGGCCTTGGAGCCAGTAATAAGCTTTCAAGAATGTACTGGGTTCATCTGTACGAGAAAAACTCTAAATTCTCCGCTTTCCGCGTCTTCTAGTGTTGTCTATATCAACTAGCCTTGATGATGAATGAGCAGGTAAGGGTGTTGACAGACCAATAGATTCTGGGATGTCAAGATTGACTCCCATAGTTGGGCCTGCCATTGCACGCTTAACGTCCAACTCATGTAATTGGTTAACTTCAAATCTTGCTCTCTCAATCTATTAATCAAAATGTTGAAACAAAAAATAATTATCAGGAAACACAAACAGATACAGCATGCTGTTTCTATGTCAAGATGGACCTTACTATTTCAATGTGATGAATGGATGCTTGTGCATCAGATAGTCTCTTCTGCAAATCTTCTAGTTTTTTGGTCTGATATTCAGCATTCTCCATTTCACTTCCTCTTTCCCCTAATTCTTTATATAAAGCTACATGAGCAAATAAGTATTTTAGTAGGTACAACTATCGATGATAAAAGTGTACAACTATCGATGATAAAAGTGAAGACGGAACATGTAAAAAGCAGTAGATACAAGAAGCAACATTGATACAGAAATAAACCAGACTAAACTCTACGGAAATTTTGAGGATTGCACTCCAATTAAAATACCAAATAGATGCAAAGAGCCAGAGACACCACAAGTTTTACTCTATCCCTATAATTCACTAAAAGAAAACAAGGCTTCCTGAGAATAATGCTGAAGTATATTATTATGGTCTTTTAACTGCAAAAAGGCTAACACTAATATCAGGAAATGATCCCCTACATGGTCAACAAACCCAGATCAGATTTTTAGAATTAATCCAATTAATACAAGGTCCAAACGAGAAAAAGCAAAGGAAGGAGCCTGGAAAAAAGTAATTTTCATAGGAATAGGTAAAATTTATCCAAGGTCCAGATCCCTTCAAACATATCCAAAGAAGGCTGAATAGGTATCCAAGGAAGTTTAGGTATACAAAATGAGAGATTTCTATAACTAGGGTTATTCTATAACAAAATGAGAAATATAATCATGGAGATACCTTTGGGGTTGGGTTAGGCCTAGCACAAAATCAAAGCTGGTATTAATCCAATTCTAATAAAAGTACCTGTCAAAACTGATAGCACCCAGATCTGAGAAGGAATATCATAAAGCTTCTTCGCCAAGGTCAAAGATGATCTCAGTATCTCCCTAGCTTGTACAGTGTCATGCAATGCAAGGGCCAAACTGCCAAGGATCGTCAAATATTGGGACACAAGTTGAAGGTTCCCCAAATAATTATGTGTCAGCTGCAATCCCCTTGCCAGGCGATTTCTGTAACAAATTTGCAACTTAGAAAGAGAAAGAAATAGAAATCATTATGCAAGAAGATGGAGGTACTTGTTCAGTTGCACCTAGCCGGTGAGATTCTATTCTTGAGATTAATAAACTGTGAGGTCCAAATAACAGTCAAATGAATTGAACTATATGACAATTATTTAAACAAGCATCCAACTAAGGCACAGCAACGGTTTTTTCATTAGAACAAAGGAAATCATCCCCAATTTATCTTTACATTTATGAGTATCACCAAATAAACTGTTCCAACTTTTGTATCCATGTTCGAAAAACTGAATCAATGAAATAAAGAGTCAAATTCAATGGTACAATAACAAAAGCATATTAATGAATAGCTATAGGTAAAGTATATTCTTTCATGTGCATGTGATGCTAAAATACAATTAATGTAATAAATATTAAATCGTTCAGTTATTCCATATTCATATTTTAAATGTTATGTGGAAGTAGATTTTACATTAACTAATAATTAACTTTCTAAATGCAATATAAGCAATAAATATATTTAATATAGCCATCCATTGCATAAAATATATAAATGATAAAAAAAAAAAATTATACAATATATGAAGCAAAGAAAAATATCAAATTAATCCTCAAAAAATTTCGCTTACCACCAATTTAGTCTATCAAAAATACCAATTTGATCCCTCAGATTTTTGCCACCAAATTAGTCCCTCAAAGATTCCCTTTGTGCATTTTGAGGGGCTAATTTGGTGACAAATCTTTGAGGGATCAAATTGGTGACAAATGAATATTTGGAGGACTAAATTGATGTTTTTCTATGTAAAGCATGTTTTGGATAAATCGAGACCATTCGTATCATCATGGATGAAATAGGATATTCTGAGTCCAATTGTCAGTTTTAAACAGCTTGAAAATTGTGTTCCAAGTACATTAAACAAGTGTTGATTGTTGAAAACTGAACTAGCAAAACATGAAAAGGCCCATGGTTTTTTTTTTCTTTTGGGGGGGGGGGGGGGGACGTAATGAAAATTGGTTTCTTGGTCATTTGAGGAAATGAAACTGGGATATCAACACAGCCCTGAAAACCACAAAATCTGCAGACAGTTCTGTTATGGAATTGAGCACTTTGATTTGACTGGTATTGAATGAACTGGATAGAATTCTTCTAAAAGTGTTCTGGTTGGATTGGTCAGTCAGGTCTGGTTTTGTATATGCTGGTTTGTATAGCCCTCTTCAAGCTCATGACTTTTGTACTCCCTATTTTTTCCACTCAGACATGTGCCAAAATGACAAAATCACAAGACACTCAAGAAGCAACTAATATTTTCTTAAAGAATATAGACAGTTGTTCGCAGATCTTTAACTGGATTCATAGATGTAAACTAGTTAGATGACTTCTTTAAAAAAGTCTTGCAAAAAGCTTTTGATGATAAGCTAACTTGAACTTTGAACACATCCAAACGCACACTAACTACCTCAACAAATCAAAGAGGAAAGTTAATGATGCAGACAGAGAGAACGTATATCACCATATTTTGTACTGAAGTATTTTATAAACCGAAGATGAACTCAATCAAATTATTGGGAAAATCTCTTACATTCATTTAAACCATATATCAAGTAAACAAATAACAATTCTGACGTACAAATAAAATTATAAATTCAACATTCAGACCAACACAAACAACCCTGACTGAAAGAAAAAAAAAAAAAACCTTCAAGCTTACCTTGCTTCTTGAAAATCATGTTGCTTCATCAATAAAAGACCATAAGCAAAAAGAACACCCGTCTTCTCTTTAACTCCTACAAAAGAATCCATTACTCCATGAACTGGACCAATCAAATCAAGTGCCTGCAGGAAAACCATCATTTGGTTAAAAATTATTGTCCATTAGATTAAATTACATTTGAAAAAAGTATGTAGGACCAATTTAAATTCTGATTAGAGTTACTGTTCCACCTGTGAAGAAGATTCAGCATCACCAATGCAGATGTAAGAGACAGCTGCATAAATTTGGCACATAGCTTGCATTGATTTGCTCTCTGTAAGCTACACACAGATACGTAGTTATTTCTGGATTATCATGAAGCTATCCCCGTCAACAAATTAGAACAATTACGAAACAGAAACAAACAAAATATAATCTCCAACATGCCAAATCAGCATATGAAAGTATCACAATAATCAAACTCCACAAACTACATCTTGATCACTACTAAAATATCACATCTCTGTTATAAACATATCAAATATATACCTTCACTGCTTCAATATAATGAAAAGCAGCTTCGTTATAACAGCCAACAGAATGAGCATATTGGCCTCTAAGCATCTCAATGATGCATTCACATGCCTGTAACATAGTTGGAAACCGCATAAACCAATTTTTCATCTGTACCAAAGCCTGAAAAATTACAGAAAACAACATTAATGATTTCAACTCTGGAACATAACAGAACACAAATTCACTGCCCATCTTTTTATTCCACAAGTACAACAAAAATATCAGCAAAAGCAAGACAACTAACAAGAAGGATTATTGAGATATGAAATGCCACGGAATTAAATGCAAACTATCATGACGTCTTATCCTTAAAGCCGACAACATATACAAAAGGAACATCACTACCTCTTGTGCTTCAACAAATTCTGCTCGTGTGAGATCTATGGCCACTTTGTTTTCAAGAAACTGAATTAGTAGCATCAAATACACACCAGCCATCCAGATAGAAGAGTGTTGCAAATCAACTTCTGCTAAAAAAGAAAGTTCAATGAGGTTACATAAGGAAGCCTCATTGTATTGCACCATAAGCATCCTGTTGGCATATAAGAATAATAAACCTCACCTCTGACACCATCCGTAATTCCAAGTTTCACCAACTCATCTGCGAGAAAGAACTAAAAATATGAAAAGCCAGAAATTATTGACTTGATTTTCTGTTCATAGACTTTTTCGTTGCATAGACTGAAATTCTTTAATACTTGCCCAGAGTACAACTACAATCTCCGATCTATGGTAGCTAACTTGAAAAATACAATTTTTACAATGTGAGACTATTATGACAGAAGAAATATTATTTTGATAAGGAAATTGTGCCCGAATTGGCTACGATATTCAGTCTTTAAAGCAATGCGCAGCAGCAATGACTATTGTGCAATAGAAAGACTCCACTCATTAATCATGCTTTCTGAAGAAATAATTCAAACGGAGCGATGCTTCTAATCAGTTAAAGATTCCCAAATACATTTGACATTAAAGACTAAAGACTAGAGACTAATAGAAAAAACATTTTATGGCTGCTATTGGGCATATAGAATATCTAGCAGCATTGGTGCAGGTAAAAGGTATAATTAAGACAACATAAAAAATTATCACCAGGACTATTTGTGTATCCCTATTCATACTCATCTGTTTCACATACCACAACATATTTTTGATTCAAAATTAACAGTAGTAACACTGATAGACAGTGGTAGTGCAGGTAAAATGGTATAATCCAGACAACATAAAAAATTATCACCGGGACTATTTGGGAGCCTATTCATACACATCTGTTTCGCATGCCAAACCAAGCAATCACTATTTTCAATTCAAAATTAGCCATAGTTTTACTTTTTGTTTAGTGATATTGACTTTATATGTCAAACGATAAACTGTGACCAAAGCGCAAAGAAGAAGAAATTCCACAAACAAAAAAAGTTGCTGGAAAACCTTGAATTATTTGCATCCCAGACTGTATGCGCTTTCCACACTCCTTAAAAAGTCCTTTCGGGCGTCCAAATATAACAACTATCAGATCAACTAATGCATAGACGGCACTTTTAGGAAGCCATTCACCATCAATAGGAGGAGGTGCTAACTGAAGCTTATCTCCTGGCGTTCTTCTAACATTCCCAAAATATACTGGTCCCAGAGATTCCTGCCCAATTGAACTCAATCCATTCATGTTTCTCAGCTGCTCTTGAATCATTGCTTGCTTATCAGATAATGCTACCCTATCCCTGTAGTGAAGGTCAGACCGGGAGAGACTTTGATCTAAAGCATTGAGCTCTTTCAATAGCTCTTGCATACGTTGTGTTTGCTGCATATCAGCCTTCATGGCAGCATCCAGATTGTCCACATGGGGTGCAGCATTCTTGTAATCACATAGCCGTAGTCGATAGAATATGTGCAGCAATTCATTATAAAAAAGTAAGCCAGGGCATTGTCGTCTCTGAGGAGTGTATGGAAGCAGGAGGGGAGAGGAAATTAGGTCAAAGGAAAAAGAGAATCATGGTGCAGTTCAGTTGAAAATATGTCATGTTTATGAGTGTACACTCTCTAAACAAAGAAAAGAAAGAAGCTAAATAACATTTTCACTCACTTTATCTGGCTCAATTGACTCCCAGATATCATTGCATTTATTAACAGCTTGCTCAACCAAATTGTTATCATCCCATTGCATGAGGTGCACATGCAGTATTGAAGTGGCGAAAAACATCTGCTCCATAAAACAAGAAATTACAGTCAGAATTGATGGCAATATCATGTTAAACTCAGCACAAATTGACTGCCCTTTATTTGAGCACACTAGAGAGTTGCAGTTGAGTAGTTGACACACGTGCAACAGGTGAAAAGAAGTAAATTGTGTGATAATGATGGCATTAGAGATGAAAATGAGGACCTAGGAATATGGGGTAAAAACAAAAGACAAATGAGGCTTTGTTCATTTAACTATTTTAATTTAGCTTTAATTGTTAATTATAAATTGCAACTTAATTTCCTTTGTCAATTTAATTAACAGAAGTTAGAAACAAAAAAGTGTTTTAGGATTTACACTATGGTACAAAACATGAAAGATAACAAGCTTCCAGAAGGTTCTACCTATTAGCAGTAGAAACTCACTAATTAGTCAATGGCAAAGTACAGAGAAGGAAGCATAAGCAATGTCTTTTCTTGTAACCTTTGAAAACATACCTGCAACTCCGGGTAGCGTACTTCAGTAGCACAGACAAATCCACACTCTAAGGCATATATTGAGCCCCGGTAGTCTCCTTCAATTGATAAAGCATTTGCAAGTTGTGAATTGAAGTTGCAAGACCACAACTTCATTGAAATCCTTCAACAAAATAAACTAGGAATTTTGAATATGTACGAGAAATACCATAAGTAAGTACAAGCAGAATGCCAGATAACCATATTGACAATTACGCCACAAACATGTAAGATGACTTATTTACTATGTCACTTACCCCGAATCTAGAAAGAAAACGGCTTACCAATGGTTCATGACTTCATCAATATCAAATGTTAACACCTTGGACATCTATCAGACAACTAACATAGAAAACTAAAAGGTAATTTTCAGGCAGAAAATGTACAGAATACATGCTACACACAAATACAGTAATTATTACTATTTATTGTCTGCCGGCTACAGTTACTATTGTTACACTTTCCCTCGCTCTAAAGCATATAAATTGATAATAAAAAAACATATGTATCAAATCAGTCTTTTTAAGATTTACAATGAAGCATATAGCTTCTATTTAGTATTTACTATCTACAGCTACCATGTTGGGCCGCCAATTAGAAAGAGGACCGACCAGTCTCAGTTAGTTAGCAGAAGAGGTTACAAGGTATGATAGGGAACAAAAGGGAAAGAAATGGCGTTCATCAGTTTTTCACTTTTTGTAGAGGGAGAGCCCAAGTATCTCAATTACATGAGTCGGATATTTTATATCCCTATAGTTCTATGCAATTCCACGATCACTGTCTCAGTATCATTCTGATACTGATCCAAACAATTGCTTTTTCCATCAATAAACACTACACTCTTCAGTCTTCACCTAGCACACTACTCCTAAACTTAGCATCTAAGATATATTTTATTGAACACGATAAACCCATACAACAAACACACAAATAAGGCTAAAGAACCATTTCTACACAACCTCTAAGGGGCCACTAATAACGGAAAAACATTCAAAAACAAGAACCCAGAAAAGACCAGGCTAAAACAGACATGAGCGGAAAAAGTACCTCCACGTTAGATTAGATTAGCGTAACAAAATCCAAAACCAAGATCTAATGATAAGCAAGATGCATCGTTAACCCAAAAAACCGTTCTAAGTTCAAACAAAAAAGTAGTAAAATGAGAAGCGAAACGAAGCTAGACATACTGGTGTCCAGCAGATACAGTAAGCTCAAGGCCCTTGTGCAAGACCTGTTTCTGCGGCGGAATTGCGCCAAGGAGGTGGTAGCACAGGCTGAGCAAGCTATACGCTCGGCACTTCAATTCGAAGCAAGACGGAATAGATTTCAAAAGCAATTGCTGAAAAAAAAAGCAAAATTGTTGAATTCTAATTTGAACGAAAGAAACGAAGTTTTTCGAAAGAGAAAGAGAAGGAGAAAACTAACAGAACGTTCGAGGTGAGACTTGGCGTGGTTGATGTTGTGAGAATGGTGAAGAAGGAGAGTGGCGATGCGAAGACGAGTTTTGACCTCGACAATTGGGAAGAAGGAGACTTCGCTTTGACAAATAGCTTCGAGGCATTTCACTGCCTTGCCGATTTCGCCTCTCTTCTCGAAGTGCTCGGCGAGTCCCCATAGCCCCTCCGTCACCGCCTCCATCGCCGCCGCAATTCTTCTCCGTGTGGCGGGTGGCTGGCCTTTACACAGCTCCCTCCGATTCAAACGCATCCATGTCAAAGTAACATTCAACTGCCGATTCTCGTTTCTCTTTTCCCTTTTTTTTTCTTTTGAATTATTTCTCTTTTCCTTTTTGCTTTGTTTTATGCTTAGTAAACGATAGAGTCAAAAGCCAAGCGCGGATAGAAAAGAAAAGAAATCGAGTTTACTATCCATGTGTTTATAAGAATTTTTTTTCTTAGTATCTTTTATTGGAGGTAATTCGCACAAGATTATTATTGATGGCAAAAATTTTCTTTCGATTATTTAACATGAATTGCTTATTAAGGATTTAAGGATTCAAATAAAAATTTGAGTAATGCTGAATCCTTCTATTAAATTTTTTTAAAAATCTTTTTATTCACTCAATTTTAATTAGTATTATATGTTTTTTAAAAAGTAAATACTTAGTAGAGTATAGAAAACAAATATCAAAATTAGTTTATGTGCTTAGTAATGTTGTAAGTATTGTTTAGTTTCGATTTTTACTTTTAGTTTCATATTTTTTTCTCAACACTTTTAAGTTTGGTTTTAATTGTTGATTTTCATCTCTCTTATTTAATTTGGTTTTTATGTTATAATGTTGTTGGTAAATCTTTTATGAATAAAGAATTTATTTGAATTATTTTTAAAAATATCAATAATTAAAATAAAAGTTATTAATGTTAATGATAAAAAGTAAATATTAGAGATTAAAATAAAGTTTTAGTAATCATTATCTTTAGAATAGTAGTTGAACAATTTATAAATAAAAAATCTATATTAAAAATACATTCATAATGTTAAATATTACATTAAAAATTACATTTTTTTAGAGCAACAGATAGAAAAATTCACTTAAATAAAGTTCTATAAAAGTCATGAACGAAATTGGAAATTCCTTAAAATATTAAGGATAATAGTAAACTCATGGTTGTGTTAGGCTTAAGAAAAAGGAAATATGAATAATATTCAAAGGTCACGTTGGTCTCACATCATGTTTACTTCAATAAAAAAAAATGCATGGTTGTTCGTATAAAATCTAATATTAAGGGGTCTAAAGAGCCAAAATAAAGAAAATTGCATTCCTATCATGCATATAAATGGAGAGAGCCAAGTCATGAGACAAAATAAAAAAAAGACAAAAATATTCTTTTGGTTCTTTATTTTAAGGGTCTGATTCAATTGGTCCTCCAACTTTTTTTTTATTCAATTTGGTCCTCTAACTCATTAATCTGACCCAAGTTTGCCCTTTCGTTATTTTTCCGTAAAAAATTACACAAACACCTTTAACACATGCCACATGTCACACTCTAATTGGTTCCTTGATAAATAATTATAATAATATATATTTATATATAATTAAAAATAAAAAATTATTTTTTTAAAAAAAAACCTTATCACCATTGTTCTTCTTTCTTTGTACGTTCTTCCTTTCTTCAAATTCTTCTTTCTTCTTCTAATTCTTCTTTCTTCTTCTTCTAATTCTCCTTTCTCTTGTTCTTTCTTCTTCTTCTTTCTCTTCCTTTCTTCTTTTTCTTCCTTTGTTTCAGACTCTCTCATTTCTGTAATTTGAAGGTTTTAAAATTGATTTGTGAATTTGAGTTTATTTATTTTAATTTTGATTATTCTTTATTTCGTTTTTGTTGGTTTGGGGTTTAGCTGGGTCGCGGTGGGTTTTTTGGCCGTGATTATGGCAATTTGGAGATTAAGACGGCGGTGACTTTGGACGGCAAAATGCTAACTTTGGGTACTGTGATAATGAGTTGGTGGTGCTAATAGATGATTTAATGGAGTTTTCTAGATTAGATTTTGAATGATATGGTGAGTGGAGGTGATGGTACGGTCGAGGTTGCCGGCGGTGGATGGGTGGTGGTCGCCGGCAACGGTGTTTGTTGATGTTGGGATGGAGGAGATGAGGAAGATGAAAGAATAAGGATTTTTTATTTTTTAAAATAAAACAGTTTTTTTATAAATAAATATACATATTATTATAATTATTTATCAATAAACCAATTCAAGTGTCACACGTGGCATGTGTTAATGGTGTTAGTGTAGTTTTTAACGAAAAATTAACGGAAGGGCAAACTTTGGTCAGATTAATGAGTTAGAGGACCAAATTGAATCAAAAAAAGTTGGAGGACCAAATTGAATCAGACTCTTAAGATAGAGGACCCAAAGAGTACTTTTGCCAAAAAAAAAAGAAAAGAAGCAAACAAAGGAACAAAATCATACAATTTGCAACCAAGATCTAGGTCATGCCCGGACTTAATTAAGCAATTCACGACGTTATTGACTTCTCGCAAGATATGCACCACTATATATTGGGATAATCATAAAAGCACACTATTCGGAATAGTCTATTTAACGATAAAAAAAACAATCTATTGACTTGTTCGTTTATCACTAAATATGTTAGCGATCTAATTAGAGACCAATTATAGCGATGTAATCGGCTAGTGAAGGCACATTTAACAACCAACAATCTTATTTATTCAGTTGCAAAATAATCATTTTTTAGTAGTGAAGCTTGTTGAATAGATTGAACCAAAGCAAGAGTTGGATGTAGAGGATTACAAGCTCCACCGGTTAATCTGATTGCACTAAGACAACTAGACTTAGCAACCACTCTCTCAAAGCCTCTAAACTTCGCCATTTAAAATATTTTTAGTGAAGTGCGTTTAAAAAAGAGTAACATGTCTATGAGTTTGATAAAAATTATCATATTTACGATGTTAAAGTACGATAAACCCAAACATCTAGTAATCAGGTTTTATCGAGTAAAACTTAATGATGAAAACTAAACCGAAACAAGCCAATTGAAATGGACTCGTTCATGAAGTTGACCAATTCATTGGACACTTTATATACAGTATGTTTGTATTTGAGTTGGTAAATTTATTCTTGGATCAACATAATTTTACAAACTTGACATAATTCTCAAAGACAAAAGGAAAAGCAATTTTAAACTTGTTTGTTTTGTACTTTTACTAAAAGAAAAAATATTTTTAAAGAAATAAGAATTTCTTACTTTTTTACGTCTGTGTTGTGATTTAAAATCACTATAAATAAAAGTAGAATGCTCATGGTTAATCAACGGTTGTAGAAAAAAAAAAATTAATCAATGGCTTTTTGCTAAAGCTATGATTCATTAAATTGGTATATAAGTTACGAATACAGTGAAAAATGTCGTGCGGGGATAGCTCAGTTGGGAGAGCGTCAGACTGAAGATCTGAAGGCCGGGTGTTCGATCCACCCTCACCGCATTTTTTGTGTTCGTATTTTACTCCTAAATCTTGAGGCTATAGCGCACATTGCCTCAAATAGCGGAAATATTCAGTTACAGTGTTTTTTATTCAATACGAAAAAATATACAAATTTTCCCTTGCTGATTTAATTGAATATTTTCATTCGTTAGTTATTTTGTTTATGCGTTACGATTGTTACATTTTAGCGAAATCTTTTATCAAATGATAATTAATGAATAGTATTATGGTAACAATCTCAATAATAATATTTTAATTTTATATATAAACAAGTTATATTGTACTATTAGTAATAAGTAAAACTTAAAAATATTTTTGAATTAATTGTTTAAAATATTTAATAAGTGATGATCCACTTTTACCAAAAAAAAATAAAAATAAGTGATGATCCACAAATGTAATAAGACGAGGAGTTCATTTATACAAGCATCAGTTTATGTCGTTTTTACGTTGGCATATTTTCAAATATGTTAGACTGCTATACTTTATCTCATGTGCTATTTAAAAACTTTAAAAATGTAAGATTTTTGGTAAATTAAAAATGTAAGATTTACTTTTTTGGATTTTTCTAATGTTTAAGTTATTGCAAAAAAAAATCATCGCTAATTTGATCATAACTATCTCTAATTTTGACAAAAACTATTGCTAATTTGATAAAATATAGTAAATTGCAAATTCAAATTAAAAAGTACTACTACATAAATAAAACTGTATAGAATAGAACGTGCTGTAAGTGGTTTAACGATTGAACAAAAAGTATATTCTAAGTTAATTATTCAAGCTAGATTTTATAAAAAGAAAAATAAAATTTATTATTTATAATTTTGTATATTTAAAATTATATCAATCACGGAGTACAATGTTAAGAACTTATTTGTATTATTGAAAATGTCGACGACAAATGTGAATAAACCTTACAAAGTAATGATATATATATATATATATATATATATATATATATATATATATATATATATTCCATTTTTAATATCTATAGTCATTATTCTAGCTCACTTAACTACCATTTATGTGATTTTTATTTCATATCTTTAAATATATTAATAAATTTTTTAAATTGATTTCAAACTTTTACAATGAAGTCTTGTGTTCAAATCTCGTCTACTTATATATGTCAAAAAAAAAATTTGAATTATATTGAATTTTTATTTGAAGATATTCAACATTAATCAATTCACTCATTCAATCGGTGTTTTTCATTTTTTAGTTATTCTATTGCTGAACCATATATTGTTGTAGTTAATAATTTAGGGATGTTTATTGATTCGAGTGACCTGATCAACATAATAAATTAACCCAATTTAATTTGTTTGATTTGATTTGAGTTATGTCATTGAATCCAACCTAAACCAACCCAATTAAACTCGCTTTTTATTTGTTTGAATATTGAATTTTGATATTTCAAACTGATGACTCAATACTCAGTTTGATGATTCATTGAGTTGTTAACTTTAATTTATATATTTATATTTATTTTTTTATGCCTAAAGCTAAATTCATATTAAAACTACACTATTTTAAATTTTATTATTTGTTATATTAAAACTTTATTTGACTTAAAATATGTATTTTATGAAGTATATTTCAAAAATTTTATTAGATAACATTTAATAAAAGTTTATTTTGATTCATGTCATCGAGTATTTTGATTAAAGAATATACAAATTATTCAAGTTTTATAAAGTTTTTATCAAATAACAAGCCTACAATCATGGTTTTTTATTAGACAGTTTTAACTAATTGAATATAAATGAATGTAAAGAAGCAGTCACCAATGCGGGGATAGCTCAGTTGGGAGAGCGTCAGACTGAAGATCTGAAGGTCACGTGTTCGATCCACGTTCACCGCACATCTTTTTCACATCATCACTTGCAATACTTATTTCCTTTTTATTTTGAGAGCATTTGAAATAATGAGATACACATACAACCATTTCTCACAAATTAGTGTGTAAAGGGAATATAAATAAATAAAAATGATTTGAAATTAACATTTAAACAATTTTACAGGGCTTGATTAACAAAGTATAATTATGTGCCACCAACAAATGTAATATGACAAGCAAGAACAAAAGTTAGAAAAACCTTCTCCCTACCAATGTGAAAAAAGAGGGGAACAAGGTTAAACTATAACAGTTTCTTCTTTCTGTAAATTGTAAAAATTATAAAACCAAATGAAAAATGTTAATTAATCCCTGTGCAAAGCATCTTCAAGATCTAGTTCCACCCCTATACGATTCTTCAAAATGGTTTTAGCATCCAAAGGAGTTTTGCACTTGCACTGAAGCTCCTTGAATCTATTAACATCAAAATCATATCTCTTATGAAGTTTCCTCTGCCTTGAGAGAAAAAGCCTCTTCATGAAATCTTGGTAAGTAGGGTCTCTTGAAGTGAACAAAAAGTATGCATATCCAATGACTAGGCCAGTGGTGGTGGTGAAAAATGCGATAGGTTCCATGACGTCCCAAGAGAATTCCCAGAAAGTTAGACGAAAGAAGAGACTAACAGTGACTATGCCAAAGCCGAGTCCTGACCAGAGGATTCGCCGAACTTGCCTGTGAGCTAAGACATCAATCTCTTCTTTCTTTTCTTGAAGCTTCTTTAACTCGTCCCGCACCGGATCGTTTTCGGCTGTTAGGGCTAGTGGAACTGCTTTTCTAACTAGATCCACCACCTAAACATATTGAGGATGCAACACAAAATGAATTATTGTATGAGTATAATACTTATGTGTACAATCAATAAAAAAAATAGAAAACAATGAAAAAAGGGCTAAGCTAGCCAAATTAGAAGGTTTTTCTTGTAAAAAAAAAGCATTGAATAGATTTTGAATAGTTTTCTAATAAAAACTCTCTAATTTTGTATTTGAAACCATTGCTCTTGGAGCAATAATAAATAACAACAATGTTGATGTAATAATGAATAGTGGACTTTAAAGTCTATGCTAAATCAGTTTATTGTTATCTTAAACTTTGATTAGTTATGTCAATGAATATTCTCTTTATGAGAGAATTGCTTCTCATTCAAATGTGTACTTTTCTTCATTTTCTTAAGGGGTTTCTATAAATGAAAAGGGAAAAAAAGAATGCTCAATTCAGTTTATTAGGAGGAATAGTAAATGAAACTTTCTACAATTTTTTAAGAAATTGAGAACTAATTCTTTATACATTCTGAATCGTTAATGAAACATAACATCTTGAGTCGATTTGTGATCAATAATAAATATATATGCTTCATTAACGGTTTTGAATAGATAGAAGATCGGTTAAAACTCAATAAGCCATCATAACAAATTGATGGTAGGCCGATATAGAACGCATCCTATAGAATTGAATATGTTTGGAAATTGAAGCAAAGCTGATTAATATTTCCTGCTGTTTCATACAATGTGGCCAGTTTAAATAAATATGAAGATAGGTAGTAAACATGAACTATAAATGCACAAGAATCACTCTCTCTTTTAATGCAAGGGCAAGTGGGCAACAACACTCATGACTCAACAACTATTAATCAAAAAGGGATGCGGCAACACAACAAAAATTCAACACCAACCAAACAAAGCCTAAATTCAACTATTAATAAGTCTCACTATTAATTAACAAACTTTTTACTACACTCTTTAAAAACTTCGTTAGAGTGTTTAACATTTGCCAACATTTAATAATGTTATCTTTCACAAAGTAAATAGACCACTACTAATACACCTTCTAATGGGAGCCACACAAAAGCAACTCATATTTCACCAAATATATTAGGTGCACTGGTCAGCATATGTTGTCGTAGTTGACTATTAAAAGAGAGTTTCAACTAAACTTATTTATATTTAAAATGTTTATTAAAAGACTATTGTGAGATCCAGTCATGTAGCTCAGTTGATGAGCACATACATAGTGTATGTGTGGATACGGGGTTTAATCCCCCGTTATACTACTTTCCTATAAAAAAAAAAGGCTATCGTGAAAATTAATATAAAATTTCAAATAAACAAAAAAAAACCACTGAGTAGTAGTGACATAGGAATGCTAAGGCAAGGAAAATCATAGTTAGAGCCTAAAAAGCATCAATTAAAAGGATAAGTCTGCCAAAATTAGTCTTCAAAACAAAACTTATTTCTTTAAACAATCAGTGTTTGGTTTCACTTCACCATAAGCCAAACAAGATCAAAATGTGAAAACTATTGACTGTGATGAAATCAATCTATGTTCTCATCATCCAAGTAACAGTGAAACCAAACACACAAAAACCTAATGAAAGAACCAAATATTACTAACTTGATATTTGCAAAATTGAGAGAATCAAATTTGAATATGCAGACACATTTCAAGTGATTCTAGTATCCTATTTCCACCTCAAATCCAAACAAGCATTAGAACACAGAAACACAGAAAAAACTCACCTTATCTGGATGCAGATAAACCTTATCCCGGAAGAGCAGAATAACCCCAGCCTCATCAAGAACTTTTATGAATGCAATAGCCTCTTCATGATTTCTAGCAACACCCATACTCTCACACGCTTCTAGAAGCTCACGGTAAGGAATAACCTCTTTTCCACCCATTCCAAGCTTCATCTTCAGAGATTCCACATTCACCAATCTCATCAGCTTCTTAGCTTCACAGAATGTTATAGATTCTTGTATCCCTTTATCATCATCATCATCACCGCCATTCCCAGATGAATTACTGGAGTTTCCACTAGCAGGCGAAGAAACAAAAGTTGAAGAAGAAACACCCCTTTTGAAATGATTCGAAACAAAAACTGATAAAGATGCTACCCCTCCTCTGCTTCCACCACATGCTGCTTCAAACTTTCTCAAACCCAACAAAAGAGGATCGAAAGGTTGAAACTTTCCACCATAACAATGGCTTCCATTGAAAATAAAAGATACCCTTTTGCTCAGTGAGCCAATATAACCCCATCTACTCCACATTTTGAAAACCCAGATAATAAAAATCGAGACTTTAATGTGCGAAAACAGAGAATCACCCAAAACAAACACTACCCAGTAATGCTATCTCTGTGAAAATGCAATTAAGCCAAACCCCATCTTTTTCTTTTTCTGAGTCATGGAGAGTGATGAAGAAAGGTAGGAAGTTCTGAAGGAGAAGGGAAACGTGTGCATTTATTGTAAGTGAAAAATGAAGAATGAAAATAAAAGAGGAAAGGAGGAAAGAGAGGCAAAGAGAACGGAGAAGTGGAAAAGAGAAAAGGATTAAGCAAGAACTAATTTGGGAAACCAAACGGTCCAAATGGAAATTGTGTGTAGTAGCAGAAACGGAAGGTTCACGTTGACGAAGCTACCAAGCTCACAGCCACAAGTGAATAGTGATGATGATCCATTCCATTATCGTTTCCGTGTGAATAGCGGGTACCATTGTCATTTTGGAAGTTAAACGGTTTCTAACGGAGATTTGTCCTAGGAAGTTGACACGATGTTTACTCGTTTTTTTCCTCTTTCATTCTTTCTTGTCCTTCAGATAGAATCAAAATGATACTCTTGCTTTTTAACTTTAAGTGTCCTTTTAAAGTTATATTAATTTTTTTTTTGTTAATTATAATTTTATAGTTTATTTTAAATTTAATTAATTATTGACACATTTTTTATAAAGGTGATGAGAATATTAAAGTGATTTAAAGGATATAATAGTTAAATCATCAAAAATTTAATAAAAAATAAGGTAAATTTAAATTTCTAACAATTTTTTACTACATTTAACTCCTGTAAAAAATGTCTTAAAAATACTATTTAAAGAGTTAAATATAATAAAAAAAAGTGTTAAAAAATTAATTTTTTTAATTATAGTGACTTTAACAAATGTCTTAAGGACATTGCTTAACAAGACTCTTAACAAAATTAGGTAATTTCAGTTAAATTTCTTAATCATATCAAAAGCAAAATTATTTTTGTTGAAATTATCCTTAAATGATATAATCTCTCTTAATTTTAAATGTGATAATTTCTTTACTTTAAATGAATTATTAAAAATAATAACTCAATTAAATTGAGAATATTTTAGGTATATCATCATATTTTTCTTATAAAAAATTACATGATACTATAAAAAATTTGGCTTATATTAAAAAACAGAGGGAGTACGATTATATGGTATATTTAAGCTAGAGAGCATTAGAAAAGTATTCATGCAATTTTATGCATTTTTTTCAGTAGAATAATGATTGGTATATTTTTTTTTGGTTTATAAGAAAGTAGTACAATCGGGATTCGAATTCTATACTCACACACGCTTGTCTCCATGCGCTCACCAACTAAGTTACATGACCGAGATCATATAACCTTCACTTAAAAGATATATTTTTTTTTAACAGCATTGGGCATTGTGTATTTAAAAAAATTGTTATTATCATTATTGTAAACAAAAATCAGTTGATAGATAATTAAATTTTTTTTTTACAAGATTTCAAATCATGGGTGTGTACGTAAAAATTTTTTTATTAAGAGAGACAATACTAGTTTGATAATTCCTTCACCTTAAAAGAATTAATCTATTCACCTAAACAACAATTATACAAAAACATTTAAAATAGTATAGGCAGGTTGACTAGCCCAAGAATTAACCTGAATCCAATATTATTAACTCCACACTAAATCAATAAATTAAACCGGAACAATAACTCATAATTTTTAGAATATCAAGATTACACTTTACCCAAATAATCCAGATAGCATTGTGTTTGAGGGAGAGCATTTTAGAGCATCATGTGCTTAACACTAGCTCCTACTTCTTTTTTTCCCTTTTGTTTAATCACATTCTTATCTTTAGACAGGGCACCTCCTAAGCAAAGTTGATGATGCTCATTGGTAATTGCTCAAGTTTCAAACTTTTCTGTATTTTTTTAATTTGTTGGCCCCAAAAAACGGTATATGCTCAAATTCCCGACAAATAATGCACCAAATCAAAAGTTTATTCTTTCGTCTTAATCATCTTAAATTTTTTTAAGACAAATGATATCTAGTGTTCTTCTAAGGAGTTAAATGTAATAAAATAGTATTGAAAAACGTAATATTTTTTTTGTTTTTTAAGCAACAGAATAATGTACACTTATAATTATTTTTCTATTTCTAATAATTTTAACTAGTAAGGCATCATATATCATATATCACGAACTTTTGTATAATCATCATCTATCCATGTGATGCTTCCTAAATACTACAATTTATTCCTCAAACAAACTCAAAGGTTGGTCCAATATGAAAGTTGGATTCCAAGCTGCAATGTTCATTCTTTATTTCATGTTCAAGATTATAATTTATTTATCACCACACGCGTAAATACAATTGAACCTCAAAGGTTTGTTCAAAAATATATATTCTGCAGATAGACAAACAGTCACATGGTTGCATATATCAATTAATTAATGCTAAAACAGATTTAACGCCTTTGCAAACTACAGAACTTTATACGTAATACTCTGTATAAAAACACTAGATCTTTCTAGTTAGTTATCAAACTGACTAGTAGATCGAAGAACCTAAATTTTCTTTCATTATCTTTCTTTCTTGCTTCTTCTTGTTTAAACAAGTGCTTGTTTGTTTCTAAGTTGAATAAATGTAACACCTTTTTGAATGTTTACTCAAACGGTTGTGTGTTTTTTGACAAATTCCAATTACTATGTTTTAAGGAAGTAACAATTTAGTGTTTGTTTGAATTTTTGTTGACTAATACGGAGAATAAATTTAAACATACTTTTGTTCAACCGAATGAAACTGATGCGTGTATTGATTACATGACTCAAATATTGAAACCCTTTTTCATTGAGTCCAAACACTTTCATCTTATTAGCCAAACACCAAAGCAAATTGTTATATGAAGATAAAGTGAGTTTATTTCAATGAAAATATAGACATCATCTTATTATTTCTATTGAAATTACTTTCAAGTTGAATCAACACAACATAAACACTAACTAATTAAATTGCTTATATATCCCTTAGACTAAAATGATTAACATTACATTTTGTCACTAAAGTATATACAATTGAGTAATAAAAATATCAAAATATACATCAGCAATGAAGCTTACAAGAGAAAAAAGAATGTCAATATGAACACAAATAAGAAAAGAAAAATAGAATGTCAATTGCAAATTGCAACTATGCTCTTAATGGCCATCTCATAGTAAAGATACTATGCATGTGTAAGAAGTACATATATATGTACAACACTTGAATCAATTGCTGTGCTTTGCTTTTGTAAGAGTTTTAACCATACCCTTGAAGATTTTCCAGAACCAAACTAAGTTCATTATTGCCAACACAGAAGGCACCACAAACAAACTGTAAAAACCAACAGTAAAGACCTCCTTCACCTGAAATTAACAAATTAGGGTTTTGATTCAGTGACTACATGACATGCAAATTCAATGTGAAGGCATATGTCAATGGGAATCATAAAGATTAATTCATGTGCTAACCTCATCAAAATGGGTCCACATGTGGAAGAAAAGGAACATGAACAAGAAAATCCTTGCAATCTGCGGCACGATAGTTAATATTTAAGTACGCGTTTAGTTTAGCTTATTTTCACCATTTATCTGAGCGTGCTTTAAAAAATAGTATCATTTCATTGAAAGAAAAAACTATCCCGCTGTATGATAAGTATAAAGTGATTAAATCACTCTGCACATATAGCATATTAAGTTTCATAACAAATGTAGTTTCATACTTAGTTCCATTCACAGCAAACTTTTTGACACTCTTTCTCATATTATATCTGAAGACTAATTGTATGTTTAATTAGCAATAGTACAAATGTGACAAGCGTTCTAATGAATTATGAATGCTTATGATTTGTTTGGACATGAATCTCAATCATGTCCAATAAACAGTAAAAGTTGACTCGAACAAATGCTTTCTTTAAGAGAAATAACCAAACATATATCATTTTAAATTAACTACTACTTGTTACGTTGAGTAATTTGTATGACTCACTTAAAACTAGACAGAAAATTATCAATAGAAGTACCAAAATAAAAATCACACATGATTGAAAGCAACTCCAATTCAAGTCATCACAGAATTTGAGTTTCAAAACAGAGTGATTAGAGATAAGATCAAGAGTACATATAAGACAGTACCAACCACCCGAAGAACAATGCAATGCCATTTCCAATGTAAAGTTTGGAGCTTTTAAGACCAGCAATATCCAAGTACCTACATCATAAGTAAATACAAATTAATGTAATAAGAAATGTTGACAAAAAGCACAAGAAGATAATTAAATGAATTTCTGAAAAACAGATTTACCATCTTAGATTTACAAAAGGAGTAGTGCTCTCGGAGAAAAGAACCATTAGTACGTAAATCTGAACTTGACCACTTAGTAGAGATAGTATAATAGAACCTATGGCTAGCCCGTGGTGCAGAACCTAAATAAAAATTAATGAAGTAGGTTTACAACACTTATAAATCATATAACTTGGATATTCAATGAGTTCAAAGTTGAAAGATATCATGAAAAGTAAAAATATATGTATAAAAATTAAAAGTATAAAGGTTAAATTAACAATTTAGTTCATATATATGTTTTTTATTTTCATTTTGGTCTCGACACTACAAAATATTCCGTTTTGGTTCTCACACGTGTCAACATACACGTTTTATCTCTAGGTTTGATTTTAGTCTCTATATTTAACAATAATTTTCATTTTGATCCTTAAACTTGACATTGTTATTCATTTTAAGTCTCCAAGTAATACCAATCATAAGAATATGCAGCTAAACATTTACTTTTGTTTAGGGATTAAAATTGAAAATATTGATAAGTATAAAGACCAAAATCAAATGATAGAAATTAAAATATAAATATTGGTAATTGTAGAAATTAAAAAGAAGTGTTTAGTGTAAGAACCAAAATAAAAATAAGTGACATATATAAGACTAAATTGCTAATTTAACCAAAAATAAATATAAGGCTTAATAAAGAATTTAATCCTTATATTTGAGGTCCTTTTTCGTGTTGGTCCATATATAAAATAACTCTACGTTTGGTCCCAATATGAAATAACATTTACAAATAAGTCCCTGTTTTAACAATGATGTTAGACTTTCCTGAAATGTCTGCTATATTTATTGAGGTGTTATGATGCTTTGTAGGACACACAGATTCATCCATAAATGTGTTTTCTTATACGAATCAAAGCTAGACTTTTCTCATATATGGACCAAATCGAAAATAGAACATGAGTATAGGGACTAAAATCCTACTTAAACCTAAAAACAAATATCTTGTAACATATTGATAATGCTGTAAAATGTTGAACAATAACAAGAAAGTTAAGTTTATATCTTTTCTACTTACATATTCCAGACCCCCTAAAGCTGGAAAATACCAAAGCATCATTGCCAGATCTAACAGAAAATAACCAACAGAAATCTGGGCAAAGAAACATAACGAAACGAAAAACAACAAGTAAGCCAACAGCCATAAATTATGAATGAATGTAACAAACAGAATCTTAAGGTTTAAATATAATTTCAGTCACAATAGATTTGGATTTTTGCTTTAAATATTCTGCTATCAGTCCCTATAAGTTCAAAGCATTAAGTGCCTGTTTGGATAGCCATTTTCTCACTTTGTACGCGCGCATCTGTGGCTATAAACGTGAGTTCAATTTTTTTTCTCCAATTTGATTATGCATTCACAGAGAAAAAACGCAAGTAAAATGAACGCTACTATTCTTAGCTTCTGCGTCCGACTTGATGCTTGTTTAACTTTGATGATGGCAGAACACTTCAATTTCATGATGAGATTTCCATTTTGCCCTCTTACCGGCTCATAATCAATTCTACAAAATCACGTTAACCCAAACTCAATTTTTCAAATACCCATTCAAACACACACTAAGAATAGGTCACTTAGAAAGACCAAAACCAAAATAATTTCATGATGATAGGGACCCATGTCTAATGTACTTCTTTCATTTGGTTTTGGTTAATTTCTAATGTCTTGAATCTATGGGACTTATAACAAAATTTATGAATTATAGGGATCAAAACCCAAATTAATGTATACCAACAACCAAATTTTGCTTATTATCTTCACCAACTTACCCCCAATGCAGTACTTGATAAAGGTGATGATCTATTTACAACTAGGTCCTCATGTGAATTCTCATTGAAGAGATCTGATATGATGAGGAGGTAGAAAGATGCAGATGATATAAAAAGAGCATGAAATGTAGAGATTCCCCTGCATTACAAAATGTATAAATACTTTACTTTCACAAGAAAAAATAATAATAATAATTGACTTGATCTAATCAATGTAAACAGGAATCATTATGCAAATTGCAGAGTCATTTCACCTGTTATTCCATTCAATTTTCTCTGCAGTGCTTAATTTTCCATATCCCTTGAACAACAGAGAACTCAAGATACCAGTTGACATATAAACCTTCAAGAAGGAACAAACAGGTCAAGCTTCAAGTTTGATAACAGAAGGAAGTTCTTAATTCTTAAATATGATACTACTAGTCTTTTGTTTTTCTTTTTTCAGAATTATCCACCTTTAGATAAATTGATCATATATTTGACAAAAAGAACAAATTGAAAAGGGAAAAAATCACAGAGTGCTCATCAATGTAAAGTGTAAACCTTCAAGTTAATCCAATCTTAAAGTATCCATTCAGACAACCAAACTAGAATCTGAATTTACAAAACAACAAACAGTTGGTGTGCATTTCCCCTAAACCATTACAAGATGATGAAAAATTAGTAAAGCACTAAATTTTCTCTAGATGTTAAATAAATGGTCAATAATTAAAGATAAGTTACTCCTCCAATAAGACTGAACCATATCAATTCAAACAGAAGAAGCCAATAAGCAATTAAAAAAAGTGTTCCTTCACAAACCACAGAAAGCACAATTGCACCAACAGAGTTTACTTACAAGAACACAAAGGATAATACCCAAGAAGACAGATTCTATCCGTAGAATTTCTTTGCTTGGAATAGCATAGTCATAAGAAAAGATTGAACCAAAAGAAAAACTGGTTCCCATGAAGTGATTTTTGCTATATGAACCCAAAATTGCATCAAAGACATGACATGATATCCACAAGTGCCTGAGCTCAAAGTCTATGAAAGCTTACAATAATTTTGGAAAACTCACCACTCATCAAGGAACAAAAGATAAATAAATAAATAAAACGTGTCCATATTAAAGAAGAAACAATTATTTATTTATTTTGTCATTTTTTGAAAGGCCACTTTGTAAACTTTTGCCACCACATCACATCATAGCCGTCCATTTAGCATACCCATACAGTTGACCGAATTTCTTGGACAATAAACAAATCCCACCAGAAGGAATATAGTTTGGGACAAAGGTTGAAGAGCATCTTCTTAACGTTTAAAAGCATATTGTTCTTTTTAAAGGAACATATTTGTAATTGAAAAAAAATAAAATTGCTTTAAAACATATCCAATTATAGCTTAACGATATACTAATGACCGTGTATCACAATCAATAATCAATAAGCATAGAAAGAACTTAGAAGTAAAGATGAGCACGAAACAGAGGATTCTTGACGCAGAATTTTCAACTCGTCTATTAGCCCATTCAACAAGCCATGCTATTTCTTTTTCTTTTTATTTTATTCATTGCTTTACAGTGTTTTTCTTTTGTCGAATTCACTACTTTTAACTTATTCAAACATATTTACTGTTTTATAGTTTACTAAGCGTGTGTATCACTTCAAATGATGTTTTTTTTTTGGCAGGTATCACTTCAAATGATGTGAATTCAATTTTTTGCACTACCCCTTTTACTAATCGCACCACCATCACTGAAGACGCTGCTACCCCAATTACATTTGGATAATTGGATTCTCTCTCACTTTTTTTTTTCTTCTCCGGCGATTATGCAAATGGAAACTCCCTTCAGAAAGCATATTCCCAAGTTTTTTTCTTATTTGGGAAATTCTTCAAGACATGTAATATTCTAAAAGGCCGCATGATTCCCTGATAACAACATGCAGCACAAAACCCACCATTTGCAAACAGTGAAGGTTAAAAGAAATAAGCTTCAGATCAGAACATAACAGAAATTCAATCTGTATCCAGTAGTTATTATTAACATGCTAATCCATGGGTTAATGTCCACTGAACTGAAATCCGAAATTATAGAAAAGCAAACCAGATGGCTCTCTGGCCAAAACATATGTACAAGCACTCAAGCTTATTACATGATCCAAGTCAGCTTGAGTGCCATTCGGGGATTTTCGTCATCATTTAACAGACTAATAACCGCCCTGTATAAAAGCATTCAAGCGGTCAAGCTCTTGTCGGTGCTCGCTCACAACGGCACGAACCACGTCTCCAATGGACACCATGCCGATCATCCCATTTCCATCAATGACAGGGATGTGTCTGATTCTGTTATCTGAAAAAGGGGTAGAAGAGAGACCAGAATCAGAGAACAACACGAGTTACAAGCAATGTGATCTCTTCAATTATTAGCCGGTTAGCCCTACAGGACCAGAAAGCGCATATACATACCAGTCATCAGTTGCATTGCCCGAAGAACTCTAGTATCAGGAGTGACTGTGATAAGTTTGTTCTGCAGCCACAACATCCGAATTTCAGATATCATGAAAGATGAAAGTGAAAATTTGCAAACGTGTACGAGATCTACTGCTATCCCCCTCAATTGGCAGATTAATCGGTGACTGCAGCTACGTCAAGCAAGAGATGTTTCCCCATACAATATGTAAAATAGTTCATAGTTCATACCTCTTCAGTCATAATATCTCCGACCTTTGTGGACTTGGATGATCTTCCCTGCACAATGATCTTCCTCAGGTAATCTGGATAGCATGATGAAAAAATTATGTGAATAAATAACCCAATGAAAATATAATTGGCATCAATAGACCATTTGATTGCATACAAGAATACATCGATAAAAACATGCACAACTTCCTCCACTGCATTAAATCATACTGTTCTTCACAGAGCGCATGCACATCATGAAATGCCAAAAGCACCATTGAGTGAATACCAATCCTTATGCTATCTTTCTTGTATTTGCAGGGTGCAAACTGCATCAACTCATTTTCTTCGTGATCAATTAAGCAGATGTTGCCAAATGGCTTAATGTGTAAAAAAAATAGTACAGTTCATCTTGTTCTTAATCTTAACACAAGTCTACCTCTAAGACTTCAAGGAGTTTTAGGACTTAGGCAAGGATAGGAGCAAGACATGAAATTGCATAAGAAAGTAAACTTTCCCCCCTCACTGTTTTCACAACATGGAAACGTTTGGTTCACAACTTTGCATTCCAACAATTTTTATCAAGACTTTATTAGCATAAAGATACTGCACATTTATGTTTTGATCCTCGAAGAAATTCATGTCATAAAATCTAGTGACTTGTAAGATGAAACATCTTTTGAATCTTCCTTGAGATTAAAGGATCAAAAAATTATTAGCATCATTGGCTAACAATTAAGTCATTCCTTTATCTCTAATGTTCCTGATCCAACTACACATCCAAAATCAATTCCAATATGATATAGTCAGAATCAGTACAGCTAAGTAGCTAACAGTGAAGCTAAAAAAATCTCTTCATTTTTCGAAAAGAAAATCCTGACATAATCCAATTTCTTGTAAATATAAGTATATAACAATATAAGTATATAACAAAATCATTAATTAGGTACCTCTTTCTGTTATAATTCCTGCAATTGACTTCTGCTCCCCAGGTTTCACGACCACCAATGCTCCAACATTGTTCTGGGTCATCTGCAATGGATATCAATTTAGTTAAACATCAGTCCTGTGCAGTAAATACCTGCAAATTTACTTTAAAAACAACAGCAACCAAATCAAATATGCCTTACTGATTTAACAGCGTCATAAACAGTATCATCCGTTGTGCACCAAAGCCAGGAGCCATCTGCACCTTTACCCTTTGCTTTCAATATGTCTGAAATTGTGGTGCTTTCAAAACCATGCTCCTCAATGCGAGCAGGCGTTACAGATTCAAACCGAGAAAAGGCAGCTGGCTGCAATAGGGGCACGCGGATTCGTTGCAAAACAGCACTCCTAATGACATTCGCTTGTGACAAAAACACTCGCAGTCCTCCTTGCATTTTAGCTGTCTAATAACAAAGCAGGACCTCTTAGAATCTGAACAATTTGTAGTTTAATTAGCTTAAGTCTAATAATTCACATATTCGTGCATTGGAGAAGTGATGAGCTTTGAGCTCAGAAAATAACTGCACAGAGTTCACAAGAACTAAGTGTATGCATGTCAAAATGAACTTAGAAGTGGTTTAGGGGTCACAGAATATATTTATTTAGACTCCGGTACCACAACTTACTAACTTCCAGGTGCAAAAGAAGATCAAAACAACTCTCTTGTCCAGTTAAGAAACACTTGGCTCAAATCTAAGAAATCATTTTATTTACTTATCTATTAACCAAAAAGGAAAAATGGATCTAGAAAAAGAGTGATGCAAGAGAAAACCAATTCCCAAGTCACAAACATCAGAAACTCAAAATATGTCAAAATAAATGAATAAAAAACAAAGAAACGGAATCAGAAGCAGAAGCTATGAAATCCAATCCCTAATCCCCAATTTAATACGAAGCTTTGAATCATACATCCACCTCTACTTTCTCGGATCACTAAAGCTTCATAAATATATGAAAGTGTAGCCTAACCGAACTGGACCCCAGAAAACAAAACAATCAGGATTCAAGACAGTTCATCACCACACATCAAAATTCAAAACCCCACAAACATCAGCATCAACAAACTAAAAAATAAATACTTGAAAGAAGCCCTCATTTCAATTCAAAACCCTGATCACATCTCTAGTAAACAAAAATGAAACTTATACCAGTAAGAGTGGACACCTAGACTTTACTTACGAAAACTGAAATTAAAAACATCAACCTGGTTCTGCAATCAAGAACTATTCAGATCTTTCATTAATCAAAAACAAAGAAGGGGATTAAGATCAGAG
Organism: Cyamopsis tetragonoloba; assembly: GCA_037177725.1. Taxonomy (NCBI): domain Eukaryota; kingdom Viridiplantae; phylum Streptophyta; class Magnoliopsida; order Fabales; family Fabaceae; genus Cyamopsis; species Cyamopsis tetragonoloba. The sequence continues at coordinate 70,116,127 of CM074119.1, forward strand.
AAAAAGAAAATGGAGGTGAGAGAGAGGTATACCAGAGAGTGAAGAGTAAGCGGCGTCCGGATAGAGTGGGGTGGTGAGTGTGAGGTGTGAGGTGTGAGCCCTAAGGACAATGACAAAACGAAAATAAAGACTTGTTCCAAAAAAATAAAATAATCTAACCAACGACAGTGACTGTGGGCCCCACTCTATACTTTCGGATCATGACATTATCCATCTTCTTATTGTAATTAATTTTCTTTATTTTATTATTATTACAATATTACAATTACAATTACAATAGCAATATTTTTAATACATACATGCAATTAGGTAAGTGGTTGATACCTGATTGATGGAGACAGCCTCATCTTATCTAGTACCTATACTTTTTTTTATATAAATTTATCTAGTTTCTTTCTTTTATTTTTCGTTCATTTTACCTATTATGTGTTGTTAGTTTAATAATTCTTGATAGCCCTCAATTTTTTTTTAAATTTAATAGTTGAATCATAAAATATTATCGTGATTATTATGTATATTAAATTTTAAAAAATTAAATATTTTTATATATATTTTTATAAATAATATTTACATACATTTAAAAAAATTATATAATTATTAAATTGGTAAATTTTGATATCAATATAAAATTATTAAATAAAATAAGACATCTAACATTTACTCTCAAAATAAATAAATCCTCACTTATTTGTTATATATCTATTGTCTATTCTAATAATATTAAAAAATTAGGTAAGAAAGTTGCAAGGAATCTTCGTGATATTTTAGCAAAAAGGAAAAGAGACTAGGGAGTAGGAATCTGGACAAGGAGAAAATCTTTATATTCTGTGTAATATAAAACGAACGTTCTAACAAATAAATAAAGGTTAAAAATATTTTTTTTCCTAAATTTTTTAACGAATTTGTTTTTGTCCTTAAACTCTAAAAATATGTTTTTAATTTCTAAAATTTTTTAAATGTCCGATTTTAGTCCTTTCGTTAAGTTTCGTCAAGTCTTATACTGGTATGGCAAACGGCGTCTATATGTCAAAATCTCATTAATCTATGCGTTAGATTGTTAAAATATTTTAATAAATTAAATAAATTACTAAATTTAAAAAAAAAATAAAAAACAAAATTGAAACCTTATATCCCTAAATTCCCCTTTCTATGTTTATTACCTTCCATCTTTTCTATGTCCAATTTCTTCTTCTAGTTGCTTTTTCTTCTAATTTCTTCTTCTTGTAATTTCTTCTCATAACTTCTTCTAATTTCTTCTTGCAACTTCTTCTTCTAATTTCTTCTTCTTCTTGTAATTTGTTCTTCTTCTTTTTCACAAGGGTTCGTTTAAACGGCAACTTCATGGTGGCAATCGATTTTGATGTTCTCTTTTACTTGTGTTGAATTTCTATGATTTGGGGTTTTGGGTTTTCAACTTAGGGGTTTAGATTTTTAATCTACATTTTGTGCTCGAGTTTTGGGATTAGGGTTTTCAATTAGGGAAAAGGGATAAGAAGAAGATGGAAGACGTTTGACCTGGGTTTATGGTTGTGTTTCTGGATTTGGGTTTTGGCCGTTCCGAAAAATTGGTTTTGCGTGGTGGTGAACACATTTTTGGAGTTTTGGATTCTGGATGGTGATAAAATTCATCGTGGGAGAAGAGATATTAAATGAAAGTAAGTGTTTTAAGACTTACTCTTTAAGTAAGTGAATCCCTACTCATATATATATATTTTTTTTTGTTCATAAGAAAGTACTACAACCAGGATTCGAACCCCATACCCACACACGCATGTCCCCACGTGCTCACCAACTGAGCTACATGACTGAAACATCCCCACTCATATATATAAAAGAAGTAATTGTTACTCTAAAAATTTATTATCACTCTTGTTTTAATATATTAGTAATACTTATACCGTAACACTTTAATATGATTAGTTAAAAAATTATATTCTGAACTAAAAATAATTTTAAATGAGTAGTAATAGATTTAGTGTAATGACAATATCCACTTTTATATATAAAGCATATTTTATATTTTCATTGTCCATTTTTATTAAATACCTTGGGTGGTATTTTTTTAGTTGTAATTGTAAAGTAAGTTATTTAAAAATAAAATAAAATTAATATACCACGTAATTTCTTAAATAAAACTAACAAAGGGGTAGATAAAACCATCTCCAATCCAAGTTTCTTAACAAGTTTTTTATAAATTATTTTGTAATGTTTTAGTTGATCCTATGTATACACGTTATTTTTTTAATTCCAGCAACTAATTCACGACTTCGCAAGTTTCTTAATAAGAAACTGTCACATAGGTCCCACATAAATTCCAAAAATCAACTACCACTTTATTTCATTTCAAAGTTTTTATTTTATTTTACTTGTAATACAATTTTAATTATAAAATTAAATTATAATAATAAATGTTTTTTTATTTTTTTAAAAAACATTATGGATCCCAATCTCTTATTGAGGGGTATTTTTGAATTGGGTAAATCTTATCCACACATTTTTTTTCTTAAAAATTTCTAGATCCTTAGATTCAATGTCGCAAATCTCAATCAGGAGATTGCTTTTTATTAGTTGCCCATGTCTCTCATCCACACACACATCCACTCTATTATCCTTAAACACACCTTTCTCTCCTTCTCCTCCTTCAAACACACGTCTAGTACTAGATATATGGCTCGGGGTTCACGGATCGACTCACGAACCCACAGACTATGCAGATTTAGATTAGAAAAATTGGAGTCCATATAATTTACAGGCTTTTGCGTACCCGCAGACATCCATTTAACTATGTAAATTAAAAAAATTATATAAATTATTATAATTATAATTAATTTTCAAATTCAAATGGGCCTATACCCACACAATCAAAACTCACACACAGAGTTAGAATCTTGGACAAAAAAAGTTTATGTTACAAAAGAAATATTTTTTCTCTTTTATTAATATAATTAAAAAAATTTGCAACTTTTTTTTTAAAAAATGAAATTTATTTTGAAAAAGGAGTTACGCGGGCCTTGCAGACTACCCGCGAACATGGACCTAAAAATTACTAGTCCATTTATAACGTAGGCTTTAGCGAACGGTCTGTTTAACTCGCGAATTTGTGCGGGGCGAGACGAACTGTTTGCATACTTAACTCTACACACATCCTTCAACCTTCCTCTTCTCCATCTCCCATTCACTCTCATCACACACCCCCTTATTTGCCTCCCTCCCATTCAGTCTCATCTCACACCCCCTTATTTGCCTCCTCACTCTGTCATATCCCTTCTTCGGATCAATCTTGGATCTTGAATTTTGCATGAATTACTACATGAGAAAGATTTGGTGTTGTTAGTTTTTATCAATTATTTTGTTTTTTATTTTTTTCCATTTTGTAAGGAATATATATTTGTTTTTTTTTTTAATTTATCATTGTTTTTATAATTATTGTGGAATTTTTCATTCTGATTTCTTGGTAAACCCCGGTAAACCCTTGGGTGAAATGTATTTTGATATGTTTTTTTTCCTGATTTTCTCTTCTTTTTCTCTTCATACCCACCCAAATCCGTTGTCAGCGTCCGTGTTGGCCCCACTTTGAGACTAAGAAATTAGTTGCTTATTTTAGCAAGTTTGCTAAGAATCCAAGTCCAAGTCAACAACTATCATTGGAGATGGTCTAAGCTATTTTAACAATTACAAGATACTACATCGGTTCTTATTTATCTGTCCACTTGAGAATAAACACACTTATTAAAGGACGTAATCATTACTCTTGTTTTTATCAAAATAATTTTAAAAGTATCTTTGTTACCCTTCATCTCTCATTATGTTATTGGTTCATTAATGGAGTATTAACTTGTAACCAATCAAACATTAGAAAATTTAGTTTTAAATTTGAATTTTATTAAGAATCCGGGTTGGATGTGATTTTTCGTGTTTTTTTTTTTGAAAAAAATATATATGACTTTTTATTCCATTTTTTTATAATTGGATCGGATTGAATTGGTCGGATTAGTTGAACTATCCAACCTATAATCACCCCTATTGTCATTATAATAAATTATTTCAATAAATAATTCTTACTAAAAGAAAAAATTTTATAAATATAACTTGTGTATGTTAATAATTTTCAATAAATATTTTAGAAAAATAATTTTATAAATAAAATTATAATTATAAATTAACTTATTCTGTACATTGCATGAGTATTATGCTAGTTCAAACTGAAAGAAACCATTAAAGACCAACATATTCCTTATTAATAAATCAGATTTTCTATTATATGCCTACGGGTACACGTTAATATTTAACTGAATCATGAGTTTTGTTACATCATCAACTCATTAGTTATGATTTAACACATTTGTAGTATGAAAGGATTGAATAATTAAAGGAGCATTAATTCTCTTGTCTATAATTCTAGTTTACCAATTCCACCTTAACACAACTATAATGTTAATGATACTCTTTTTTAATATCCTTTCTATACTGTTTTCTTCTAGCGATTGATTTAAATCAATTGGTGCTTTAAGGGACAGATTTAAATCAAAAGGCAAAATTATGTTTCTTTGGTTTAACTCAATAACTTCATCCATCTACATTCAAAATAAATAAATAGGAATGTAAAAATAAATAAATAAATAGGATAAATTTAAAAATATGATTATATATATATATTGTAGTGGAAATCAACTCCACATTTTTAGAATAAAAATTAGAAAGGATAAGTAACATGCATGAATAATAAAATTTAAATAATGAAAGGCTAAAAGGAAAAAAAAAATTTAATTATTTAATCCTCTCTTTGATACTCTATTTTAATTATTTTAATGTGTTAAAAATGTTATAAAAGATAAGATTGTACTATTAAATATTAACATGTGCCGATATGTTAATAAATACATTCACTTCATTCTTTTACCGATACGTTAATAAATACATCATCAACCACTTAACTCAATAATTAAAACTGAGAAAAAAAACTCAATAATTAAATTAGGTTAATTTAGTTCATCTATGTCAATTTTTTACTATACTCAATAATTTTTTAATATGTACAAAAAATTTAAAAAAAAAAAAGATAAAATTAAGAGAATAATATGTAGTAGTTATTAGTTTTTTAAGGACGTGTTAACAAAGATTTAAATGTTTGAGTGACAAATTCTTAAGTCTTGAAAAGGAAGTCATCATGTGTGTTTGGTTTAAATTTTAATGAAATAATAAGTGAAAAACAAACAAAATAAAATTTTAAATAAACAGACGCTTCATTCCTCCAGAGGATGTGTTGTGTTCGCACCAAAATATATCAAAAATTAAAAAAAAAAACAAATAAAGGTAGCGGAAAATTAATTGAAGGGTTGAATGCAGAGTCACGGTTTTTGGGTGCACTAGTACACTGTTGAATGATGAGAATTCAAATGTCGCTGAAAATATTGGCGGGAAATTTTGGTGCCATGAGAGCATTTGCTGTTTTCCCTCTATATAAACCTCACCTTCCCTTCTATTTTCCCTCCACACTCTCTTCCATTTCCACTTGTATTGCAATTACAACCACAATGGCGCAAATCGAAAACGGTTCTGAACCTTCGCCTAAAATCCCTAAGCTCCACCCAAACGACGACGTTTCTTCAAACCCTCCCTTTCTCCGAGTAAAGAAGCTCTCTGACAAGGCCGTTTTGCCCTCTAGGGCTTCCCCTCTCTCCGCCGGTTACGATCTCTCCAGCGCCGTCGCCATCACGGTGCCGGCGAGAGGGAAGGCTCTCGTCGCTACCGATATCAGCATTTCCATTCCACCAGGAACCTACGCTCGCGTCGGTAAGTATAATGGAATTCCTCTTTCGTTTTTGGTTGTTCCGTTGCGATTTCATTTTGGTGGTGTTGGTTTGCAGCGCCGCGATCGGGGCTGGCTTTGAAGCACGCGATCGACGTTGGTGCTGGGGTGATTGACGCTGATTATCGAGGTCCAGTTGGAGTGATACTGTTCAATCATTCGGATGTCGATTTTGAGGTGAAGGAAGGGGATAGGATTGCGCAGCTCATCATCCACGAGATTCTCACCCCTGATGTTGTTGAGGTTGAGGATCTGGATTCTACTGTAAGAGGTGAAGGTGGTTTTGGATCTACTGGTGTTTGATTTCGTAACTGATTGTATTCATAGGTTGCAGGATAATTTTGTCGAACAGTTGGTGCGCGTGTTTCTGGTATCTCTGTAGCAATCTACCAAGCAATTCGAATTTGGTTTTATGAATCAAAGTTCTGTTTTATATTTTATGAGTGCGCTTTTCTGTGCCTAGTGGTATTTCTTGATTGACAAGGTATTTACTAAGAAAAAAATGTTATAATAGGGGAAATGATATTGGTGGTTATGCATTATGGATAAAGAGTGTTTCAATCTCTTTTTTCCACTATGATCTAAATTTACACGTGTTGTAAAGGAGAAATGGATTTGGATTAGGGAAATGCGTGAAATGAGTGTTAAAAAAGCTATGCATTATAGACTGATTTTTCTAGCTGCTTCACCTTTGCAAGCTCAAGTTAAAACATGTTAAAATTGGAAATAGTGTCATGCTCAGCGTCTGGATTAAAAGACGAGTGTCTATATAATAGAAATTTTTGTCTTCGTTCATAAGTTCAATTTCAATGTAGAAATGAATATAAATATATAATATAAATCTTATCAATTATATTCGTAACAAATTTGCCTTTATTTGTACTGGATAATTAATGAAAGAGTAATTCTTAATTTTTTACTCTATGTTTCTATAATTTTTTTTACTTATTAATTAAAAAATATTTTAAATATTTTTTATACTTTTAAGATTAAAAGTATATTTAATTTTATATAATAATAAAAAGATAAGTAAAATAATTTTTAAGAGAATATAATATTATTTTTAATGAAAAATAGTTCATCTAACTGAACCTCGTGATTGCTAGAACATAAAGGAAACTTTTCGCGTGATACTTTTTTAATTTTCGGTGTTTCATATCTCAGTTGATACTTGATACTTTTGTTTTCAGTACAAGCATGATGCTCAATATACTCTTTCACTTTCAAATATAAAACTTTTAGTGTTATATACCAGTGTTGTATTTTTAAAGTATTATGTATTTATATATGTATTATTCTTATGTATTTATTAATTGAGTTATATGAATAGAACAAATTTAACTTATTTTTATTAAATTTATTATATTTAATAATTAATAATTTGATAGGATGTCTAAAATACTCTTTATAATAATTAACACAATGGTTATTTTTAATAAATATATTTTTCTTTCATAATAAATAAAATGGAGGATAATTTAGGAACATAAAATATGTCTCGGATGGGATTAGAAAAACTAAGGACTTGTTTACTAACAGAAAAAGAAGTAAAAAATACATAAATCAAGAAAAAAATTAATAGTTAAAATTATTTATTTATAAAAATTAAAGCAATTTAATAGAAGTAAATAATTTTAAAGTAAATTTGAGCAAGCATCAACCATCAACCATCCTTTGTTTCGTTCCCCTCAACCTAATTTGTAACTCTTAAATTGATATATTGAAGAAGTGGTTTTAAAGTAAATTATATTACGGTTCTCTTTCCCTTTCTGCATCTGCAATACTCAAGAAGAATTTGCTTAATTTGTCTGATCAAAATTTGAGTAGCTTCAACACCAAAAGTAAATAAATAAAATTGAGAACAGCTTAAAGTTGGTCTGTTTGCATTTGTTTTACTAATTTTTCTATGCTAAGTTTTAAAATTTGCCTTATCCTTATTTGATATTTTTTTTCCGTTCAACAAATCAGAGGATACAAACCTTCTTTTAGATGTGTGCTTAAAAAAATACTTTCCTTTAGATCCAAAACCCAACAGGCCTTTAGATCCAACAGTCCCTATGAACCAAAGCCCGTCACTCACCTTTTTTTTTCTCGACCAAAAAACACGTTTTTTTCTTTTTGGGAAACAAAACTCGGGTGAGAGAGATTAAGATCACCCAATTTTGGAAATCTCACCACTCCTTTATATATATAAGAATCATAAATTTATATATTAAAAAAGATGGTACCACTTCCAATAAGGGTGGTGCTAATCCCTTCCACCCAAAACTAGTCACTCACCTGAACTGAAATATACCTACCGGGTCATTAACAAAAAAAAAAAAACTGAAACATACCTACCAATAGAAATTGAATTAACATTGAATCTCTTAATTTACTTTATGATCTTATTAAAATTATTTTTTACTCTTTCAATTTTGTAAAGTCGGTCATAATAATTTTCATTTTATAAAAAATCAATTAAAAATAATTTATTTTATATAAAAAACAATCAATATAATCTTTGACTAAATTGAATATTCTCTCCATTTCATAATAAGTGTCATTTCAGAAAAATAATTGATTTTTCAAAATAATAGTAGCTATACATTTTTAATACAATATTAAATGTTATTTTCTTTATTTTACTTTTATAAAACAATTAATGCTTATCTAGTAACAATGTTAAATAATTAAAGTTAATCATTAATAGGGATATTTTAATAAAATTATTTTACTTATTATAACATTTTTTCATTTCTTAAACTTCGTAAAACAACCATAAACAACTATTATTTTAAAACATAAAGAATAATATTTTACAAAATTAAAGACTAAAAATTAATTAATTTAAATAAAGTCAAAGATGTAAAAATTATTTATTATATAAAATTAGAGACCATTTTAGTATTTTACTAGCTAGTACTTATGTCAATTATAATTAATACTCCATCCAGAATGATTTATAAGAAAAAAAATATTAAGTTTGTTGTCTTAAAATATAAGTAAATTTCAACTACTTTTTATCTTATTTAATTTCTTTATTTCTTAAGTATAAATATTTGATTGACTATTTAACTTTTTAAGTTAAGAGAAAATAAATATGATACGTTAGTTTGATAAATAAAGTTAAACATTTGCTTAAAACTAAGAAAATTGAATGTGTTTAACTAATTCTCTTGATATGTGTAAGTTAGTTTTTTTTTTTTTTTTTTTTTGCTTATAAATCATTCCAGAGGAAGTAATTAATTATGAGTGAAGTACTCTCTGGTCCTATATATTGGTCACCTTTTAGAAAGATTCTAAGACCATCTTCAATGGGAGTGCTTAAATGAGTTATTATCATTTAAGCACCCTAGTTAAGTACTTTATCTCCTTTGGATTATGCTGACGTGAAATGGGGTATTTAACAAAGTTACTTAAATGAGCACCTGGTTCTTATAGAAAGAGTGGACTTAATTTGTATTAAAAATAAAAAAATAAATATAAAATAGTTAATTTGTGGGTACATGTGAATCACATCCGTAGTCCTTATTTAAGAAGTTGCATTGGAGTGTTTGAGTGCTTAATTTGATAAAGTTGTGTGTACACGTGAGACCCAGCAAAATATAATAAATTAATTTATAAAAACTTAGTTAAGCTTCTATCCATGGGAGAGGGCTTAAGGACCTGAATTGCCAACTAACTCATTAATAAATAATTTCTCCCTTTACTCCTTTTTCAATTTTTAAAAATTCAATTAATAATAGAATGATAAAGAGAGTGAAATAAAAGACAAACAAGGAACAAAAATTAACTTATTAAATTTTTTAAAAAGAAAGATTTTTTCAACTATACCCTTAAATAAACATGTTAATAAATGTTTCAATTCAATTAATAATTCATTCTTTCTCTTATTTTACTATCTTTCTCTTTCCATTATTAAGGTGACTTATATTTTTAAAGACTAAAAATAAATTCTTACTAAAAAATTAATTGATCGAAAACTTATTTAACCCATAATACAATTAGCCACAAATATAACCAAGATAAGATATTTCACTAATTTGAGTTTTTCATCAATTAATTTGCACGCAATAAAATCCGATGATAAAATGGCTGTGTAAGCGTGAAATCTAACCCAAGTTACTGTCTCGTCCTGTTTGGCGCTGCTGCTCAATTGGCCGAGTACCAGTAGCCGTGTTGCTTCGGCTTCACCAGGTGATTGGATCGGAGCTCTCACTTCTTCTAATTTGATTATTTCTATTCCAATTCTTTCCTAGGTTAGGGTTTCTCATTGTGCTTTGTAATTTCATCATGAATCACCAATTCATTTCACTCAACCATTTCTATGTAATTGAGGACCTTGTAGGAAAGACAGTGTTTGAATTCCGTAATTGTTTCATTTTAATTCATAGAATTACTTGTATTCCTGGAATTCCATCATTTTGGTTTTGGTTGAAGTCATGTATAAAGCTCTGCTGTTTAAGCATATGTTGATGACATTCAGTTTTATGATTCTTTGCTGTGAGTAGGTTTTCGCAAATTGGGCAATGGAAGCAGAGTTGGATCCTGAGAACCAGCACATGATGGAGGGAAGTTTTTCCCATACTATGCAAATTGATCACAAAAGGGCTCGATTTCCGTGCTCCATTGTCTGGTCACCACTTCCTGTAATCTCATGGTTCATTCCTTTCATTGGTCACATTGGCATCTGCAGAGAGGATGGAGTCATATTGGATTTTGCAGGGCCTAATTTTGTGTGTGTGGACCATTTTGCATTTGGAGCTGCCACTCGCTATCTTCAAATACCCAGAGAAAAGGTATATTTGCTGTTATTTTTTCTATCTATATGGCAAGGGAACACAGAAAAGATTTGTTTCCATATTAGCTGAAAAGAATTGTCCTGAACTAGTAGAGATGGGCATTGTTGGTGCCGTTGGAATAAATCAAAAGCAAGGTTTTTCTTTTGTTTTTTTTTTTTTGGAATCATAAAAATGTCATACCATGAGATTTTTGCTACTTTATGAAACTACTTCAAGTCTGTGCTTTGCTTTTTGCATCAGGCTGATTTACAGTTTCACACTGTCTGGACCCCTGTTGTGGCTATGAAGACCAATATTTTTGGACCAACCTAGTCCCTGAAATTACAATTGACATTTAATTTAGTCTATAAATATAATTTAGTTAAATTCACTAGGATTGGTCTAGTGGTGAGGGGTTTGGTTATTTAGCATGAGGTCGTATGTTCAAACCTCAATGCCACCGATGTATCTAGAAAAATATATAGTTAATCTTTTCTTAAAAAAATCAGGAGACTGAATTGATCTGTTTTTGAATGATTTATGGACAAACTGATTGATGATTGTTAACGTTAGGAACTAAAATTTCTTTTCTATAATTTTTGAGACTACATTGTTTAGTGATTGTATATTTAGACATCAAGTAGACGATTCTACACTTTTACTCAATATTTTGTACGGAGTTCTTAATTTATCCAACTTGTTTATTGGTTTTATGCTCTTCAAGTGCTACTCTTATGTTGTTTATAATAACTACTGGCAGTGTAACATACCTTTGGGCGAGTCTGGATACAATAATGGTGAGGAACGCCACACACGGGATGAAAATGGAGGGGAGTTGAGGACTTGGGACGATGCGCTACGGAAGAGCACTCAAGAATTCCAACATCGATCATACAATCTTTTTACATGTAACTGTCACTCGTTCGTTGCTAACAATTTAAACAGGTTGGGCTTCCTCTCTGGTGGATGGAATGTGGTGAACCTTGCAATTTTCATTTTATTCAATGGACGTTGGGTTAGCAAAGCAACTATGCTGCGATCTGTCCTGCCATTTGTGGTTGTATTTTTTCTTGGAGTCACATTCTGGGGCTTCACCTTCCTAAAATGTTGGTCCTTGTTCACTTCCTTACTTATTGGTTGGTTCCTCATTGGTACTTATTGTTTCAAGAATCTTATTCAGTTGTAGATCTTTTTCTCTTGCTGATCCTCGTTCTACTCTGTAAAACCATATGACATTCCAAGTTTGTGAAACAATCATATACTACCTTATATTCATAAGGTTCTTATTTATCTTGTTGCCAAAGGTGCTTGCATTAACAGTCTTTTGTAAAAACATGAAAGTGTGTCATATGTATAACTTTTTGGGTGAATCAGCAGCCCCTCGCAAGCACTAGACTTTTAACTAATCTGTCAAAAGTTTTATATGATGGCTTGGAGAAGATTTGGTGCTTAATTGAAGAGTGACAAAATATAAAAATCTACCTATCCATTAAGCTACTTCATCTCATGCTTAACTTAAACATCAACTGTAAAATTTGCTTCCCTGAAGATGTGTGATCACTTGATATCACAATTCAGTTCAGGAAGTGCTTGTTTGGATTTTTGGCAAGGAAAAAGTACTTTTTGATACAAACATACCACTTATATTTTATGGGATTTAATATTGCCTCTCCCTAAATTCTATTCCCACTCTGATTTTAAATTTGTTGTCCTTTACTTTCTTTAATTACCTTTATTTTTACTTAATTATCATTTATCACTTCACTGAAATTCAAACAAAATTGTCAAAATGAGAGTGACAATATCATTCAAGTAGTGAAAATATCATTCAAGGAATGACAATACTCACTCCCATATTTTACACTAACAACTTTTTAGTTTTAATTAATTAAACAAAATTGTTTGCTATGTAAAGATTTGAATAAGTACTTTTTTTTTTGTGAAGATTATACTTAAAAATAGTTATAAGTAACTTTTTAAAAACTGCTTTTAAATTTTGCACCAAAAATAAACTGCTTTTAAATTCAAAATCAAAATTTGAAAAGTCAAAAATCTAAAATAAAAAGACATTCAATTGCGTGCAAACTCCATTGAAGCGCCGAAATTGCGATTCTGGTGGAATAAGAACAAGCACCCTCCATGGAAGTAAGTGCAAACATTCTGGGTGATGGCCAAATTCCATTGCAATTGCAATACAAACAAACAAAGTTCAACTTCAGATAGCCGTTGTTGATTTTTTACTTGAACAATATGTATTTAAAAGTTTCCATCCGAACGAAATTTTTGCCGTTATATAAGTTTGAATCCATACAGAATAACGAGGAGGACAACTAGAAAATGTTGCGTTGGAGATAACATACCCATCTGTAGGTCAAGATCCAACTAATTTTGTACCATACTAATTACTTATTTTATTCTAACATAGTTTATGTTATTGAAATTGAAGTTAGTGATCTACCAAAAAGAACAAAAAAATCGTAGTTACTTTAACCATTTGTGGGGTTTAGACCATGGTTCTCTGGGTCGTAACGTGCCTCTACTGTTATGCAAACACATTTCTTTGTACAAATTGTTTTATTTTAACCATTGGTGCCAGGTTGAAATCTTGAATATGCAACCGTCTTAAATATTAGAAGTATCCAACTCAAGTAGACTCCAATATACTCCCTCCGTCTCATAATATAAACCCTAACTATTAAAATATCTTATCTTATAATATAAGCACCTACACATAAGAAGTATTTATTGTGATTTTTTAACTTTCAAAGTCATTCAACCAATAGAAAATAATTGTATTTAAATTTAATTGGTGTAACATCTCAATAGTCTATTTAATACTTCTAATTCTAATAATTTAACCACTTTTCTTAACCTGTGTGAAATGTTAGTTGGGACTTATATTATGGGACGGAGGGAGTAAAAAATACATGTGCTGTAAATTGATAAAAAATGCTTTATTAAAAAAGATTATACCTAATTTAATTATCTCTTTATTTAAAAAATAATTAGTCTTCAACTGAACTGTAAATTGAGATAGTTTATGCCCAACAAAAATGGAAAAAAAAAAGTGCATGTGGTCTAAAAAGTTAGTGGGGTCAGAAAGCAACGTAACGTGATTCTTCAACGGATCTTATCTCATGTGTTATCAATTGCATTCCACCCGTTTGTAAAAATTTCAAATTTCTCCCTCTCTCCCTCTCTCTCTCTCTCTCTCTTAATTGAATGTTCCATTTTTTATAATGCTTCTTGGGCAACGTTCCCAATTGCTCATTCCTCCCATTCTTAATTAATTTCTTATCAAATCTAATTGAAATTCAAATCTCCTTAAACTCCTTTTCTCTCTTTCTGTCCTCACATTTCAAATTTTCTCACTGAAACCTTCTACAGCCATATCGCACTCAAGTTCTGTCATTTAGCCACACCACAAAGTCACAAACCTATGGGTACATGTTTCAGCAAGAAGAAAGAACCCTCTACCTCCTCCTCCATTAATGGAGTCAAATCACTTTCCACAATCCCTTCTCATCAAAACAAATCTGTGACTAGTGTCTCAATCGCACTCTCCAATCCAACTCAACCAGAAGAACTTCCCCTGAAGAAGAACAAGCCATTGCAAGAGAAACAACAAGACCCAGAATCAGCAAAATCAGAACAAGGGCAAGTAAAAAAAGAAATTTTTTTCATCAAACACAGGAAAAGCCATGATGAAAGGGACAGAAACTCCAAAATCCCACCTTTCACCTCTCAGCAGAATCTGGCAGCAGAAAAATCAGATGGGGTGTCTTCAAATGAATCAATGGAAAACAACAAAGTTTCACCTCTTGCACCATCTACACCAAATGTGGTGGGCGTGAGAACTTCAAGCTGCACAAAAGAAGAAGTGGATGCAATTCTCATTCAGTGTGGAAGATTGAGTAGAAGCTCTTCTGGAAGAGCAGCTTCTTCTTCTGGTGAATGCAGAAGAAAGTACTCAGGTTCAAAGAGAAGTTTTGATTTTGATCATTGTGACAATAACAATGAAAATGACACAACAACTTCTGGTGAATCAGACCAAAGGAGAGCAAATACTGAAATTAGGGAGGGACACCGGCCGAGGCACCGCCAATTGCCGCGGCGTTCTTCTCCAAACGGAAGGAGAAGAACACCAAGCAGAGAAAGGGATCAACAATCTAACAGCAGAGAAAGGAGAGTGAGTAAATCTCCTGGTAGAAGATCTCCTAGCAGAAGATCATCTGAGACATCAACAACATCCAATGCAAATGGAATCAACAAACCTAGTATTAGCAAAATGGTTTCTGTTCCTGCAACTGTTTCATCACTTGTTATGGATAAGAGTAACAATGGAGAATCCTCTGGCATAAAGAGGATTAGTGTTAAGAGAAATGTTGGTGCAGCTTCACCTCGTTCTCAATCCCCTGCAAGAGGAAATGGGAATCAGCAGAATCAAGCTTCTCTTAGCCGCAACAACTCTTTAAGGAGAACAGAACAATCTCCTTATAGGAGAAATCCACTGAGTGATATTGATCCTAACTCACTTGCTTATCCACAATCAAACAACAATAATGCATGCAATAAGATGCAGAATAAAGCTAAGATTGAAGTGGAAGCTACTAAGGTAATTACTTAAGCATATGTTTGGATTCGCATTTGATTGCTTTTCAATGAGTTTGAAATAGTGAAACACGATTTTGAGTATTCTTTTGTGCTGATTGGTTTTGCGGTTGATTTCACTTTGTGAGTATGTGTTTAGTTTTATGTTAAGATAAATCAAAAGTTACTATTAATCGTGTTTAAATGGATTAATGTTTTTTCACATCAACTTGAAACTAAACATATAATAGTAGATTTTTAGTTGTGAAAGTGTGTTTCTCACTTTGAGTATTTGTAGCTTTGGTCAAAAGTGATTTTGACTAAAGCAAAATCCTATACAAACCGGCTCAAATCAATTTTGGAAGAAGGTGGCTTTTGCAATGAGTTGAGATTTTTATACTGAATTTTGCTACAAATTTAAATGCTGATATGGAGAGAATCAATTTTAACCATTGTGGAATATGTAAATGTATCCAAACATAAAAATCACTTCACTTCAAATTCAATTGTAACCAAAACCAATTTTAGGATCTAGGGTCAATTTTAAGAAATCAAGGTAATTCAAAATCATGTTTACAAATGCTCATCCAAACACACACTTGGTCATGTGTTTCTCTCTCAAATGGACAGAACTGATTTTTCTGTTTTGTGATTTGATTGATCATTGGAATGATGAGACAATCTTTTGCCATATCCACATTGCAGAAACCAAATGTTGACATCAATGAAAGCAGAACAAACAGAACCAGCAGCAGAGTTGCATTGGAGAAAACTGTTATTAATGCAAATTGCAAGCCAAAGGAGCAACAAGAGGAAGAGACAAATGCACTTTCTTCACTTCCTGATAATACTATTATGAAGAATTTGATTTCATCAGGACTTGACAACAACCTCAAACCCCAAACATTAACAAGAACCAGATCTTCTAGAAGATCTAGAGACCTAGACATCAATCCTGAACATCAATCCTACACCTCGTTACTCCTAGAAGACATTCAAAACTTCCATCAAAAGAACACACAACAACAACAACAACCACCTTCTTCAATTTCTCTCCCAGCTTGTCTCAACAAAGCTTGTTCTATCCTTGAAGCTGTTGCTGATTTAAACTCCACTACCAGCTCAAATTTTCCTGGTGCTTTCTCTGATCATTATGGGAAGAAAAAGGATCCATTTATGGAATCTGAGGTAGCTGTGAGTAATGATTTGATGGAACCAAGTTTGCACAAGTATGTGACTGTGAAAAGGGGTGGTTCTGTTGGTAGGTTAGCAGACATGGAGGATCAAGAATCTTCTGGAAGCAATAGCTTCACAGTGAGTAGTGGTCAACAACAATGGGGCATTTCTAGTTCTTCATGGGAACCAAATTCTGCTGATTCTAGAGATTTTTGGAGTTCAAGAGAGGAATGTGGTTTTTCTTGTGAAGAAGAAAGGAAGAAGACATTGAGTTACAACAAAAGGAGAGAGTGTGATCATGAGCATAGCAGCGGTATAGGGCGCGGCAGGCTTGTTGTGCCTGCTGCAACGGCATAGTGCATGTTTGTTGATCTGTTGGACCAACAAGACTCGCGTTCTGATGACATGTAAATGTTCAACAGGAGCAACAGTTTCTTGCTTTCAGTGGAAGTACTTTCACGTTTAATCTGACGTGGTGATGATGATACATGGATTCGTTCAACTTTGTTAAATGAGTTTGATGTTCCTTCTGTTTGGAGTTGCATACTTGCAACTTTTTCTTTTTTCCTTGAGGCCAATGCAAGATGATCTCATCTTAGTCATTTTCATTATTCTGTTCTCCATGAACACTTCTTTGTCATTAATTTATTCCTTGGCATTATTATGTTATGTTATGCTATTCCATTCTTCAAATAAGAACTTGGTCAATCATTTTCAAGCTCCATTTGTGTTGAAACTTGGAACACACAAAAGGTTTCTTTAATTTTATCTGTTGTAGATTTTCAGTATATACTATCAATTGGGTTATATTTAATGAATGTGGCTTTGTTTATAGTTAAAAATAGCTAAGGAAGAAGTTAGCGACAAATAAGGTGAAGCATGATAAACACTTTTGTTTTGGTCAATAGGAGAAAGAAAAAGCACTTACATTTTTTGGTCAATGAAGAAAGAAAAAGCACTTTTTTTTTTTGTCTAATAGTAGAAAAAGCACTTATATTTTTTGGTCAACAGATAAAAAAAGCACTTGTAGGTAGGAAGAAATCGTTTTTGGTTCAACTTCTGGTTTATTCTAATAGAAAGCTTTTTGCTCAGTCAAGTTTTCTAATTACGCTACCCCACTTTCAAAGTTAATTTTTAGAAAGTAATCTTTTATCACTTAAATAAATCATTTTCAGAAATTAATTTTTAGAGGATATTATTCAGAATATAATTTAAAAATGATTAAAAAAAGTACTTTTAAAAATTGTTTTCTAAATATGAAATAAAATGAGGTGTATTTAAGAGAATGATAATGGAAATAGCAAATAGCCTATCAATTGTTTTCTAAATATGGAAATAAAATGATTATAGCAAGTTTTGAGCTAATAAAAAAAATTGGGTCCAAATTTCGGCCTTATCAATTGGAATTGGGCCTGGTTAACAGGGCTTTTTATCCTTTGGTAGTAATAATGTGACTGTTGATTTAAGTCCAAAAAAAAAGTGACTGTTGACAAAAAGAAAGTAAGAAATCTGATTAAAAAACAAAGTACTAGTAATAATATCCTTCAGTGTTTTTTTTACAATGAAAACAATGTGTTGACCAAAAAAAAAATGAAAACAATGAGAAATGGATTGAAAAGATGGAAATTAAGGATTTGTTTACTTTGTATTCTTATTTTTTATTTTCATTTGTTATTTTTACGAGTAATTATAATATAAGATTATTACACAGTTACCATTTTATTTTGTTTTTGGAGATTTGTTTAGAAAATTTTAAAAATAATAAAAACAAAAATATACTTTTAATGTTTTGTAAAACCTCTTCATCTTTTCTTGCAAATTAAATATAAATACATAACTGTTAAAAAAAAACCACAGATATATAACTTTTTAGTTCACCTCCTCCTATTATTTGAATTAAACACACCCATAGAATTTAAAATAAAAACACAAAATAAACCGACACTAAACTGAAGACTTTATGTAAAGTTGTAAGCTATCCAAATCCCTAGATCTCTGGGTCGACCCTAAGGAGTATAATTAAGTAAAGAGTAAGTTATTAAAATGGTCATCAACTTTGTAATTACATAGCGTTTTAGTTATTAACTTTGTAAAGTTTTTAAATTAATTCATGACTTTTTATTCTCCAAAATTTGATATATTGGACCCAAAATTCTTAAATTAGTTTATGATTTTGTAAAATGCCTATCAAAAAACTTTGTGACCCATGACATGTTATTTGATACATTAGAGTCCACATAAGCAGGCAAACGATCTCATTTCGCTTAATCTATAAAATACGTAACATTTTGGAGCCCAAAATTGAGTTTTAAGATTTGAGGGACTAATTAAGCGACTTGTTTTGAGATTAAACAAAACAACGTCATTTGGTCGCTGACTAGACTCCTATATGTTAATAATATGTTACATAGGCATTTAATGTATTACATAGACTTTCCATCAGTGTCACTTAATACGAAGAATTAAAGTGATTTATATAGTGAATATAATTTATATAAAATAGTATAAACAATAAGTATTTTACATTTTTTAGTCGAAGCTGCAAACTTTGATTGCTAAATAGATTAATAAATAATTGAAACTGCATGAGATTAAATCATTTTTCTGATATTAGCCTATTATGATCACTTTCAAAAGCATCCTCCCTCTAAAGTAAAAAAAGACAAAAACTACCAAGTGCATGATGGCACGCATGAGATCACAGACCCTATAGCTTCAGCTTAAGGATTTGGTAAGTCAAAAACGCTGTCAAATTGAAATTAAAAAAAAAAAAAAAGGTTAAGTGCATGCATTAATTAAATGCACGTGAATTTCATTAGTTGTAATAATAGTAATTAAAGAGAAGGCTATGACGACTTGGTCTTTAATCTTTATAGACGCGTATTTAAGGCGTAAAATAATTAATTAAATAGGCAACAAAACTTCTATAACCTGATTTCTCTGAACGGCAGCGTTTTAACTTGTAAGCTGATGGTATTGTATAGTCAAATCAATTTATTTGAGGGGAAGAGATTATTACATTGTGCATATTATCTCTCAACAAAACATATTTATGTACAAAATTATAATTCAATCTCTATTTAATTTGTTTAAAAAGACATAATTATTTAACAACTGTGCCGAATTGATTAGTTGTATACCATAGTTAAAATCTTGTAAATTTTTCATTATATTAACGAGAGTGTGTTTATTAATCGAGTTAAAAGATTTTCTAAGCTAAGAATTATCTTTGGATAATAAGTCTCTGTCTTTTTTCTTTTAAGTACTGAGAATATATTCTTTCAGAAAAAAATAAAGATTGGTTAATATCATTGAAGTATTGAGATGGTTGAAATGAATTTTATCTGTTTAAAAAACTAATTAAACTATCTACCAACTTAACTCGACTTTGTTGTATGGCTGCCTCATTTTTTAAGTGAAGGATTACGTAGGTTTTTTAGTTTGTAAAGATAATTTGAATAAGTCTATAAGTTTGTAAAAGTACTTTTTTATATAGGTTATTGAGTTTGTAAGAGTAATTTATTTAAGTTTTTCAGGTTATCAAACTTCAAAGACCTAAGTAAATGAATGTTTGACAATTTCAAAGACCTAAATGAATATCAGTGTAACTCAAACACTTACGTAAATCATTGTTAAAACTTAAAACTCGATAAATGAATAAATTGACAATTATTTCCTTTTTTTTGTTACTATTTGAAGTTTATTTTTAAAATTTTTTATAAGGAAAATGTATTCAAATGATTTTAAATTGAGGAATAACTACTCACAACATCACTTTCCAAACACCAAATCAAACTATTGAGTACTATTTGGAGTTTATTATTTCTTTTTCACTTGTTTTAAAATTTATGCAAAATACAATATCTATGTTTGTGTGGGTTTGCTAACCTACCCACCAAATTATCGGTGAGTTTTACACGATGATGATCGAAAGCTAAATTTTTAGCATTTTATAATTTATAGTATAATTTAATGGAAGGAGAATATATATAATGCAACTTTGCACCAGAAAATCAAAAGAAGAAAGCAAAACATTGGCGAATGGAATAAGGGATTAATTAATTAATTAATTAATTTAGCAAACATATTGTGATGTTCCGTTTCAAACTGTAGAACACTTGAGAGAATTTATAAACTAGGGAATTTATATTACATAACAACTGAATTTTCAAACGAGGTATTGACTATTATTGTCTTAAAATTTAACTCCTTCTTTTATATGAAAATAGAAAATAAAAATAATGCTAAATCCTATACTGAGCAATTGTTTTGATTTTTTAATTAGTAAATCAATTAAATATGTATTTTTGTTTATTTTATTTATATTTTCGAGTAATAAATATGATATTTTAAGAAGATGTAATTAACAAATCTCTAGAATAATATTATATTGCATCACTTGAAATATATAGACGCCATTACAATTAAAAAATACAAAAAAGAAAAGAACTATATATCGTGGAAAAAATAATAGAATAATAGAATAACTTCATAAACTGTTGATTCCTAAATAAATTAGTTATCTCACATTTTATTTGACAAATTTTTCTTTTTTAAATCTAGCTGAATTCAATTAAAATCGTTTTATATTTTATTTAAAACAATGTTATACATCGTACACACATTTATATTACTTTCTCACACCATTTTACAGTTAGAAAAAAAAATTCATAAGAACTATTTTCGTTATTTTAAATCTTCCATATATATTATACTCGTTTGATTAATTCTTCTCCTCAATTTTATTCAGAATTTCTCTGTCTCCTTGAGATACCCCCGATAGCATCTTAAGAGAAAACAATATTATCATCAATAATAGCAGAAAAATTCTTTATAATCCTATATTTTTTTTTCTTTTACATTGTTCTTTCATTTATTTTTTTTCTTTTCATGTTTCTCTTGATTTTGTGTTGCATCTCTTATTTCTTTTTTATTATTTTTTTCTTTTTAACAATAATTGATATACAATTATTAACATATAAAACTTATTTATAATTCACTTAACATCGGTTAAATTAAATTTTTCATTCACTTTTTAAATTTTCTACATTAAAAAAATAATTAAACATAAAATAAATAAATTATATAAAAATAATTAAACTTTTTTTTTGTCTTATTTACCTCTTCTTCTTACATCTCTAACAAAAAATAGAAATACCGCTATAAAAACAAAAGAAAAGGATCTAGATTCTAGAAACATAGATGATAAGACGTCATACTCGTAAAAACAGGACAAGATGAATGGAAAAGCAAGAAAAGAAAAGCAAAATGAAACTTCGGCGGCATTTTATTTTATTTAATTTATTTCAATAATAAAGACACAAACATTGAATATCTTTTCTTTTTCTTTGCATATGACATGTGACTGAGAAAAATAGTATTTACCTAAAGAATAAAGATAACTACACTTCTTCCCATTCAAGTCAACAAAATAAAAAGTCAACAATAGGAAGCTTCAACCCTTCAACATCTCTTATAAGCCACAATCACATTCTCAATTCAAATGTATGGATGATTGTGAATTTCATCAGTTTTAAGGGATAAAATTACACATTAAATAAAATATAAAATAAAAAACACAAAATAAATAAAATAAACTTTACCAAAAATATATATAAAATAAAAAGAAATTTAATTTAATTTTTAATTGATTGAAAAATAATAAAATTATAAAGATAAAGATATAATATTAAGTTCATGTTTCATGAAAAAATAAGTTATGATATTATAATTTATAAAGAAATGTATCATATACTATAAGAAAAGAAACTCCTTTCTTGATCCACACATAATCATTGTGACACATGTCATACTCACATGCTTCCACTTTCCCTCCATTATTTGGATGATATTTTTTTGTTTAGATGTGCATTACTCCTTTTTTTTTGTATTTCAAGTATTTGAAATATGTTTATTGTTCTTTTGTCTTTTACCCATTATTTATACTTAATTTTTTTTTTCATTTCTATTACTTCTTCTTTCCCTTTTCATTTCTATTCCTCTCTTCTATTTTTTTTTCATTTCTATTTGTCTTTAATTTTTTTTACTATTTTATGAAATAATTAATTAAATTTGTAATATCAACTATATTTTTTTCTTGAGATTTTTTATTTTATTTGTTAATGATAATATATTAAAACTTAAAATATATTGATGATAATAATCAACCCAAAAATTAAATCATTCTTACAAAATAAGTTACAAATAAATTAAATTATTTTATCATAAAAATAACTTAAATTATTTAATTTTTTTAATTAAATCATAATAAGGTTTTTATTATTTAGTGTATCTGTTTAACATTGCTATGAGGGTAACCATTAACCAAGTTTTTTTTTAACATCGAATATTAAAATTTAAACTATGATAATAAGTAATTCCTTTATTTTATGTTTAATTATATTTATGTATAATTATATTGTTTTAAATTTTATTTTTATTAAATGAGTTGGAACATAAATTATTTAATAAAATAAAATAACACATAGATCATTCTTTTTTCAGTTTAGTTTTTAATTAACAATTGATAATTAATTATAATTTATCGTGACTCTTTATAATTTTACAAACATTTATTATAAACACAATTATAAACGCGTAAACAGAGACCCGTGCGAACGCACGGGTCATGTGCTAGTATGTTTATAAAAGTTTGATTTTGACTGATTCGGTTTGGTTTGGTTGATTTACTAAGTGGATTTAAGATACAAATCAATTCAATTTACTAAGTGAATTTCTTTTTAGGATATCCACCGTTGAAAGAAGTGATTAATTTATTTCTCAAAATTGAGTTTACACAATACCGTTGTTGAGTGACCACAAAATATTAATTTGACATCTTAACATTAACCTAAGACTTTGTCTCATAAATGAAAAAAAAAATAATAAAAATAAAAAAATCAGAGAGGTAGCACTCTTATAAAAAAAATCAAAGGCTTGACCAAAATAATAAAACGTGTTCATGTCAACCTTCTATATATATACTAACACATCAAAGAAACCAAAAGGGGAAAAAAAGAATCAAACCCATATCTCACATTTTGATCATTCTCAAACCAAAAATGGCAGATAATCAGAAAATCCACCCAGTTCATCATGACATGGAAGAATCCCAAAACCAGCAACCTTCAGCTCCTTTGGTTCCAAGAAACACATCAAAATCAGAAGCAGGAGATCCAGAAGCACCTTTAGAACATCATGATCCTCAGCAGAGAACAACAACTTCACCTCTCAAACCACCAAAGAAAAGAAGAAGTTTTTGCTGCAAATTCACATGCTACACACTAAGCATATTACTAATCTTAATTATAGCCATAGGAATCACTGTTGGAATTCTGTTCTTAGTCTTCAGACCAAAACTCCCAAAATACTCAGTGGATGAACTGAGAGTAACCCAATTTGATCTCTCAGAAAACAACAGCCTCTCTGTAACTTTCAACCTCACAATCACTGCTAGAAACCCTAACAAGAAAATTGGGATTGATTACAGAGGTGGAAGCCACATAAGTGCTTGGTATTTGGACACAAAATTATGTGAAGGGGCATTGCCAAAATTCTACCAAGGTCACAGAAATGTCACAAGGCTTAGTTTGCCTTTAACAGGAAAAGCAGAAGATGCAACTGGGTTAAGGGATACCCTACAGAAACAATTGCAAGAAACTGGTAATGTTCCTCTTAATTTGAAGGTTAAGCAACCTGTGAGGATTAAGTTTGGGAAGTTGAAGCTGTTTAAGATTAAGTTCAGGGTAAGGTGTAGGCTTGTGGTGGATAACCTTAGTGCTAATAATTCTATTAGGATTAGGAGTAGTAGTTGTAAGTTTAGGTTTAGGCTGTGAGTTTTTATCATTATTATTATAGAATTTATTTATATTTATGTAGGCATGTCTTAGAATATGCCAATTTACTATTGCTCTGTGATTATTTGTTTCATTTCTTTTATTGGTTTTTTTTATTGAGATTTTTTCTTTGAGAGGGGTTGGGGAATGATTTTTCTTTCAATCAGGAGCTTGAGATGCAGTTCTTGTACTTGTATGGTTCTGTTTACTCCAGCCACTTCTCTTGCTTACATATTATATATAGAGCAAATATTGTTATTTACAAATAAACAATTGCTAACATATTTTTGGGCTATTCTTGTATGCTTATGTAAAGAGAAGATAAAATTTTGTAATGATGATTTGTTGGTCTAATAAACTTTAGGAAAAAATCTGAAACTAATGGTTGGTTAATCATGTTGATTTTAAAATGTAACTGGTTTTCTCATTCTTCTCCATTTTTCTACCTTTTCACACCTTGTGAAGGATGACCAAATTTGGTGAGGGATCTATGTGAACTTTTTCATTCATGTGTGTTTTCCATGATTATGCAGATAAGGGAACTTATTTGCCTTCTCAGTTTCATGTTTACAGAGCAGTTCTTTCCTCTACTCTTTATTAATTCTAATTGTTGTGCTAAAATATTATTTTTCAATAGATATAAATTGTTATAAATACCTTTATTCTTTCGAAATCAACTTTACCAAAACTTAATATAAACAAACCCTAATTTTTGTTTGAGAAGAGGATGAATTTTTTAACCAATTTGGAGAGGCAAAATGTCATTTTGACCTCTTTAATAACTCAATTAAACAAAACTAATAGAAATATCAAATTGACAAAAAAAAAAAAAGAACTAGAGACCAAAGTAAATTCAAATAAACATAAGGGTCCAACTAAAATTTTGTTTAAACGTAAGAAATTAAAAATGTAATTTAGTTTTTTTTTTTTTTTTAATGCAAATGAGGAACGAGAATTAAATAGTCTATTGTTATGTTGATTCCAATAGTGTTATTTTAAACGAAGGTTTGTCACATAACTACAATACATAACAGTAACACAGTTATGTATTATTCCAAAAATATTTAAAAGCATGCCAAAGAATTTCAGAGAACAAAAAAAAAAAAAGTTACAAAAACTAAGAACAAAATTCTAATAATTAAAACAAGATTGTGTAGCATAACCAAATTTCCCTGAGGGGTAAAATTGCAAAGCCACTAGCACTGCTACTTTTTTGATTAGGCACAAAAAGTCCCTTGACAACTTCTCTAGCATCAAGCTTTGCATATCCAAGCTCAGTCATATAATAAACAGTAATTGTAAATACCAGAATTGCAAGCAAGAATTCAAGTTTCCTAACCTCTTGATGTTGTGATGCTAAGTGAATCAATGTGCTGAGTCCTGTCAGTAGAATACCAGTCCAAACAGGTATGTTACAAAGCATAAAGAGGAGAAGAAACAATACTTTTATTCAAGACATATTCAGTATCAACTTTTGCTAAATTAGCATATTCTATGTTCTGAGGTATACATAGACTTGCAATTACAAAAAGTCCAGACCAGCAAAAACGCAAAACAGAACTGAAGAAAAAGGAAATAAGCACCAATCCAGAGCACAAACAGAAATAGCAGTAGAAGAGCAGTTAAACCATCTAATGCACTTCACTAAAATCTTTTATCTGTTGGTATTTTGTTGTTAAAAGTTGCAATCGTGAAAATTTGGAGTTATCTGTACAACAAGGGGTATGGGCAACACAAAGGAAATGAAGCATTTGACTCTGGAAAATGTGATATCGATTTTCTCAGTGAACCGTGCAAGACATTTCCAGGTATGTTTTGTATTCTACCTCCCACTTGACTAGGTGAAAGACTTCGGGGAGTAATGACATGACATGTTTTGGAGTGAAATTCAAGTACTGAAACAGAAGCCAATATCTCTGTACTTTCTATAAGATAAGATTGTCATTTTGTCACTATGAACATATTATTCTCTCCAACTACATACATGGAAAGAGCTATAAAGATGTTACTTTAGTTTAAGCTTTGTTTTCCAATTGACCTTGAAAGGATTGGCATAGCCAACCGCCAGCACCTGATACAATATGATATCATACCTACCATTTGCTATGATGCAATTATACAACAATTAGTTAATAACTATGCATAAAATCTTATCAGCATCATGTCAAACATCTGAGGATGCGAATAAAAACCAGCGGACAAAGCTTTGTTTCATAGGCCTTGAAATGTTCCTGTTTCTCATCGCCTTCGGAAAGCCAGTCAATGCACAGATATTTTGGCCAAAAATGCAATTAACCTTGTAGAAGATACCCTTATTCTTGAGGAATGTCCTTCTATGGTTACTCTGATAAGATCGGGACTACATTCCCAAGAAAACCTTAGTTTATTTTTTCTCTTTATTTTTTTTTTCTTTTTTACCAAAAAAAACTTAATTTTAAATTTTTGTTTTTAGTTCATGCAAAATTGGTAAAATTTTGTTTTAATTCCTACAATTTTTTTTTTCATTTTGATCCAACTTAATTTAAAATTTTTCTTTAATCCTTAATGTTAATTTTTTTATCACATTTTATCATGGGACCCAAATAAAATAAATGAAATTTCAGAGAAGAACAAAAAATAGTTACAAAAACGAAAAATAAAATTCTAATAACTAAAAACTTGTATTTATTGTAAAATAAAGTTGTAGTAACTAAAAACAAAAATTTTGAATTAAATTGAACCCAAATGAAAAAAAAAATTGTAAAGACTAAAACAAAAAATATCAATTTTATACTACCTCTGGACTTAAATATAAGCAAAAAAATTCACTTGTTTCTTGATCCAAAATATAAGCAAATTTTAACTACTCTCATTTAATGCTATTATTCCTAATCTATCCTTCATTTGATGTTATTATTCCTACCTTGCAATAAATATGATGGAAGTCATTTTAGTAATTGGAGTTTATTATTTACATGAAATCAAAAAAATTAATTGCAATTAACTAATTTTCTTAATATGCATAAGTTAGTTAATTTTTGCTTATATATGAATCTTGAGGTAGTACTGATTTAAGAAAAAAAATTACAAATTGCAAATTGCAAATGAGAAACTAAAATTAAATACTCTAGTGTTATGTTGATTCCAATAGTGTTATTTTAAACCAAGGTTTGTCGCATCACTTCAATACATAACTGTTATGTATTCTTCCAAAAATATTTAAAAGCATGCCGCCAATGAATTTTATTAACTCTCCTATCTCATTAATGTCAGAAGGTGTAGAGAGGTTGCTTTCTCGTTTTCATTCTCTGTTATTTTTTTTCCTACCAATCAAGCAAAGTCTAGGTTATAGCACATTCAGAATTGATTTCTCTAATAATCAACTATAACAACTGAACTTGATGCTAACAGCTTAAAGTATACAAGTCGATAAATCATATGTTTACAGCAAAATCACCCAGTTTCATGCATCCATTCAGACCAAACTTTATTCTGTCCAACAGCCTTGTAGCTACATGAACTCAGTATAATTATGAATGGCTTATTGCTACACTTAAAGGGCAAATGGATAAATGGCAAAAAATAAATGGACCACAGACACAGGTGTTGATGGTAAAAACAGAAATACAACAGTAAGGGCTGACTTTAAAGTCGAGCAAACAACTGATTTAGGTGAAAAGGCACCTTTGATATGTGTTTTAATAATTGCGCCAACACAGTTGAATTATTAGTCTCACCTTTTTATTTATATTAAGGAAAGATGCATTGACAGGTTCCATTGATATCTGAGGAGAATAAATATGATTTACTATAGAAAATTCATAGGTAGAAACGTAATTTACAACACTCTGCATTTAGTATCTAGTGTTCGAAGAAAGGAAATTAGAACAAAGATAAAAGGAAGAGTGTGGCCATATCAACCCTTCTCTCTATACACATATTAGGCATGCCTATACGTATTCACATTCTTTTTCTTGGATAAGGCATAAAAGCAACACTGAGTATGCTAAACCAAATAGAAAAATAGCCTAGTCTTCTTTTTGTTCTAACTCCGGAATTTTGTTCTAACTCCGGAATGTAAAGTCTCTCTCTTCCTTCCTCAGCATAATGATAATTGGTTATACATTCTGGCATTTCATCACGTCGCCCATTTGTCAAGTTACAGATTAAAACATTATTTTGGTAACTTGAAAGCACAAAAAGATTCGCACTAATTCAAACTTACATAAGAAACAAAAAATATTTTGAAAAATAGGTTTACCTTCATTTAATAAGAATGCCATGAAGAGAACCGGCCGTGCCTCGCTTTCTTGCCTGCAACTGGACATGTAGTACAAAGTTAACATAAATACCCAATAAGTCATGGTTAAATATGGAGTTGGTCTCTCTCTCTCTCTCAGAATCACACACACTCAGTGGCTGTAGGGAGGAAGTATTAGACTCACCTTCTCATTATTAAATAGGCCGTCTGCAACAGCTTCCATATTCTTGCGCTTTTTCTCCTTCTTCACCAACTCAGCCATCTCATCATTCCCATCGCCAGAATCCCTTGGATAGAAAACAAATGAAATATAAGTTAATCTATTAACATGAGGAAAGGAATGATGTAAACAAAGATACCCAGATTTTGCTTGAAATATGATACAGAAAGCAGATTTAATATTACTCTTACCTGTATGGATACTTTGCAAATGGAACAAGATTGTCAAAACTATTACCAGATTGCGTTTGTGCCTGCAATGCCATTTCAAAGGAAACTGGACTAGTTAGGCATGTTTCATGAACTGTGTTAGTCTTATGTTGAAATTTAATAATTGACTTTGCATGAAGCAACAAGGTTTGGTTTAATTCAGAAGTCAGCAAGCCTGGAAAAAATTCAACATAATCAAAATATGTTTTGTTTCAAGTTTCAACTACAACACATGGTAAGCTTAAAAGCAGATAATATGGTACAAAAACCACACCTTTCTAAAGCGTTTAAAATTTGGAACGTTGCTGTTTGGTGCAGAACTTGTGTTAGTAAGAATGTTGATATCTCGAACAATTAAATCTTGGCTGTATACAATATCTGAATTTCCACTTCCATAATCATCAACCTCGTCTTTCTTTACTTTGATACCACCACTACCACCTCGGACGATGGTCAGATGTGTATTTGATCTGGCCCCAGCATCATCCAAGGATGTTTCTGTTTTTCCACATTTTGTGTCATGCAATGTGATAGAAACATCATCTGAAGATGCCTCAATTTTCTCATGTTTTCTCTTATCCAAAGTGCCAGAATCATCATCTAATTCTTCTGTTTTTATATATTTTACATTATTGCCATTGCTCAGTGCCTCATTTGAGTGGGCTGATGTGGCTGTTTCAACTTCAGTATCTGAATCTGCCACAACTGTCTCGTCCGTGGAACATGATGACGAAATAAGTACTGCAACAGTGAGTACAGCTTGTTAGTGTAACTTCTTAAAACACTGATTTCATCTCTAAGCATGGAGTTCAAATTATTTCTTCAGGTGAAAAACATTGAGGAAATATTCTTGAAAATATTACATCTTGCCACCTTCAACGTTGGACTCATGATCAATTGTTTTTAGTGAAGCAATGTACCGCACATTGGGTACAATACAATACGTGAATAGGACTTTTTAAAAAATGAAAGCAGCGGTATTTTAAAGTATTAAAATCAGATATGGGTATAGCAATGGTACGCTGCCCAATATTGTACACACAAGAATAAAGGCCAAAGGTGGTTTCCTTACAATTTATAAAGCCATATTTTAAGCAATCAACCAGATAAAAAATTATAAAAAAAAATAAAATTAGGATTCAGACTCTTCCATTCTGGGGAGAAAAAACCAAGAAGGTTTGGACAGAGCAAATAAATTACTTAAGATAAAAGTATACATACCGCATGGAGATTTTAAAATTGAAAGATCCAGCTGTCCACTTAAAGCAGCAGATATTAAATCCATTTCATTCACTGTAAGCAAGTAACTTAATTTATTGAACTGATCAGACTTGCATTCGGGTCCTCCAGGGATGACAAATACCACACGATTATCATCACCATAATCTGAACCCTGCAAGAAATAAATGTGAATCAGCATACTGAAAGACATAACTTTCAAGATAATAATTGGGTTGTGAACATGTCTAATGTCTAAAGATGATAAGAAATAAGAATTTTCAATAAAAAACTTTTAGAAGTCTCTTGCTATTCAATGATGATTATATTTCTGACTTGGGTTAATGCCAAAAAGGGAGCACTGAAGAACAAAAGATGGTATTTGATCAGAAATCTCTAAAATTACTTAGGATGAGGAACACACTGTTGTCAAATATTTTATTTCATATGCATGCATAAAGGCGTATAGAATAGCAACATATAAACATTTAAGATGTTATAAGCAAATAAAATAGTTAAACAACATATGTCACTTTCTAAGTCCAGTATTTACTTCATAATGAACAGAATGCATAAATAAAAATCAAGTGACATACTAGGCTATTCATACGAAATTCTTCAAAAGAAGCAATTTTTGCACCAGCCACTTCCAATAAAGATTTAAGCTGATCCCCGAATTTATACTGTAAGAAGGGAAAAGAATAAGATAAATATGTAGCCTTGGTGAGCTATGCTCCAAAAGTATCAAGATGTTTTCATATCATATTTTCAGAAACCCCTGCATGCCTGTTCCTGTGTATACATGTGTACCTTAAACAAAATATCCGAGAATAAAGTAGGGAAAATTTACCAGCATAATCACTAAAATGGAAATTTGAATTTGAATAACACCAAAACCAGCTACTAAATATAATACTTAAATTCAATTTCAAAGTGAGTATAGAAGCCTTTGTAAAACAAATACCAAATGCACAGATTCCAACAAAAATGTGTATCCCTTCAAGCAGTTTTCACGAGTTTTCGGGTCAGCAACTTTGACAGATGCTCCTTCCAGTGATACTGTTGGAATATATCTGTTTGAGAAGGAAAAGGGGATAGAAAAGAAAAATAAGACAAGGAAAGCTTCTTTAGTTAGTCTAACTGCTGTCAGGGCCATGGAATATAAAGCTAGCTTAAACAAATACTTACGAATGACAGCTTGGAATTTCAGTGCTAATGTTCTTTTCTGCAAAATACTATACAGGAAATAAATAGTCAAAACTTAAACTTTCAACATGAATAGAATGTTCTCTTTATTTTCTAGACTGAATCCTACAATTAATCTCATACTTTTAGATATAGATTAGATAATATGTTTATGTTTGATGAGCTGTTATGATAACTGAAATTTCCCACATTTTGCTCAAAGCAAACCTTTGGTCTAAACTCAAAATACAAAAACTGGAATACAATTCAGGGTCTTTGCTGCTAGCAAACACAAAACAACAAGTGAATAAATAACATGGCCTAGACTCAAAATGCATGACTGGTCTTTACAATAGATGAGATCATATCTTATGCCAAGAAACAGTCCACAAGCTATATGAGTAATTATGATATGCTTGTAACTAAGAAATTCAGAATTGATGCTTAGCAAGTTTTTCCAACAAGAGGTAACAGATATCCATATATATAATTGCTGTGTATAAATTGTAAAGATGTTTTCAGCTGTATATCCATCAACTACCCTTTCACATAACCCAGACTATTGCTGAAAACGCCACATCAGTTTAGAAGTAAAAATATTTTATTTCAGAGGCATAAAACTTAAAACAGATACAAAATATGAATATGACAAACATGTAAGCAACGAGCTTTCATGACATTAGTTTGCTTATTAAAAAAACCCTTCATGACATTATACTACAAATACAAGAATAAATCATCACTTGATTGTACCAAATTAGTAGTAAGATGAAAACTTGAAAACCCAAAATAATCAAATATAGAACACTAAATACTTTTACGCTACAATACCTCAAGCCAAGTTTTGAGAACACAAGATTTTTTGGCCACGACGGCATCAACAAGAACCTTATTCAATGGCATGAGTTGATCGACCAGCACATGTGTGCACTCCTCACCAAAGGTACGAGTAATACTAGAACCTGTCTTAAAAGTATAAGTTGGTCACTGTTCACATAAACAAAAAGAGTCTAATGCATAAAGCAAAATCGTGTTTCCAGTTTAAAGAGAAAAGAACAACAAAGGTGTGCTGATAGATCACAACTTGAATAAGCTGGGATTTTTCTGAATAAATTGTAAATAATATAGTCCATATAGCAAGATATGCTGAATGGTCTAGGACATACACGCCTAGGACTTTTCTGAATACACCATAATTTCATTTCAATATACATAACAAAACAAATTACCCAGTCATAATCAAAGATATGTGAATTCTAATTCCTCACTAACATATTCATTAGTTTCTCACTATGATTATTAATATTTGTTGTAACTACCAATATTTTAAGCATTCAATAATACCAAAACCGCACAACTAGCAAGAGATAAATCAAGTTAGTAATGTCCTTTCAAAACCTATGACCCCTGATAATAGTGCAAATCCTGCTACTGGGACAAATTTCTACTACGTAAGTCTTTTTTTTCCACCCTTTTTATTGATTTTGAGGAAATGGAATATCATATGCAAGTAACTACATATGTTAGAGCTATTTGACAGCATGTACTCATGAATTTTAAGGATTTAAGAAACCTTAAAAAAAAATTCCCCACTGACCAATTGATGAAATTTTCTCTTTTAGAGATCGATCCACTTTATCTGAAGAGCAGATTAAAAAAATGAGAGGGACATGGCAAAACCTGTCAGATGAAATTGAAACATGTTCAAGAGTACATAAGTGAATGAAAGACAAATGTCATGAAAATGCATTTAACCATATAAACCTAGATCTGGAAAAGTACTTTAGGAACACTTCATAAAAATTAAAAGTGAATGCACAAAAATAAGGAACAGACAATTAACATACTTGTAGGCCGCACTACCAGTGCCAAAAGAAACAAGGTCACCGTCCTCTAATGATGTTTCTTTGTTTGGTAGCTCGTGAACTTTTTTCTTAGTGCCAACATTCTTGCTAATACATGTTCCATATTTGGAGCAATCTCTAATCTGTATACTGGTTGATGAATGAGAACATTCATTTGGCAGAGGATTTAATAGGTTCATAGTATTCACAACTATTTCTGCATGAACCCGAGAAACCCCTTTATCTTTAGTGATGATCACATCACAACCTGGAAGCAGACAGTACTAAGGTCTTAAAAATATCATGATATCAGAAAACTAATAATCAGTCATTATTGTAATACAACAACAAGTCTTATCCCAATAGGTGAGGTCGGCTACATGGATCATACGACGCCATTGTGCTCGATCAATCAGCCATTGTTGTTATACGAAAATAAATTAAAAAATTAATTTAAAAAAATCAAGCAATGTGAAGTAAAAGGAAGCAAACTGTCATAACCGTCCACTCTGAAAAGCCAACCAGCATTTGAGCATTTCATTTTTCTCTATAGGGACAAACCACATTCACATTTGCACATTTAGAAACTTGAATAAGGGGAAGATTAGATAGCAAGGCAACATTAGCAGTAAAAATAAATGCATCAGATAGCTAGGCCCATTAATGTCATCTAGAAGATTAGAACAAAACAGTTTCAGCTATACCCTAGCACAGACATCAGAATGGAACTTCTATTTCAGATTGTAGGTAACTGAATTCAGCTAAATCAATCATATGAATCACGACATTGACATTTGACAGGTCAGGTACAGCTATAATTTAAGTTACAAAGTGCTGGAGATGATTACGACTCCTAGGCCTCCACATAACATTTGAATCAAATGGTCAATGACCTGGCATAAGAGTCTCTTTGATCATGTCATGAGTTTAATTTTCAACACCCTCATTATTCTGAACAAATTGTAAATTCAGCACAAGTTCCTAGTTGAGCACATTATCTCCTCCACACATCAAGACCTAAAAGTTTTTGCATGAGGATGTATCTTAGAGATAAATCATCCACAAGCCTCAACTTAACATCTTAACCCCTTCTACTGAATCAATATTTGACCCAAAGCATTTGCAGCCAATTTCTACATTTTCACTCTATCAATTTTGGCAATTACAAAAAAAAAAAAAAAAAAAAAAAAAAAAAAAAAACACAGAGCAAATAGTGCTGTTTCATGGATAAAAGGTAACTAGAATGTACTGTTAGTAAACAAAATCAATCAAGCACTCTAGATAATTACTTATCGTGAAACAGCTTATACAAAATTAAGCATAACAAAAATTAGAAGGAACCATGAATTACAGTACCTTTTCGACCAACTTTGTAAGTTCCAGTTTTGAAAATGTAGTATTTATCTTCACCTGCCACACACACACACACACAAAAAAAAAAAAAAAAAAATTTCATACCACAAGAATAATATGTTAAGTACACAGTCACAGACCTAGAAATCCTACAAAAGAATTGAAAAGTAAAAACTAAAGACGGCTTCTGAAAGCCCTAATCGTTTATTGAACGTAGGAACCTGAAAGAGGATCGACGGGGAAGAGTCCCCACACCATGCTGAATCTTCTTCTTAGTGAAGTCTAAACCAGGGAGCACTTGCTGGCTTGCTGGTGGAACTGAGAAGCGGGGAAGAAGAACAAGTATTTAACGATACAACGCAGCGACGTGTCGTTTGTTTGCCATCAATTTAATTTCTAGGGGTAAACGACATACTCTCTCTGTACAAAAAAAAAAAAAACTATCTCACAACTCCTAATAAAATCAATTAGTCTCGTTTAATCTCTTTAAAATTATACAAAAAAAATATTTAATTCTTGTTAATTATCTTTAATTAAATTAATCTCTCTTCAGTCTCCACTTTAAAATCATGGTAATAATCTAGGGAATGAATTGAGTAGAGGATATTTAAAATAAATTTTCATTAAATGCAAATAGAGATAATTAAATTTGCTTATATTTAAAATCATAAAATTACTTAAAAATTTGTTTATATTTGATAACAGAGGAAATACTTTTGTTCCTAATGTTGATGTTTTTTGGTTCATAGAAAAGTAGTACAATCGAGATCGAATCCGGTACTCACACACGTATGTCCCATACGTTCACCAAGTAAGCTACATGATATAATAAGAATCCAATTTTTTACAGATCCTCAAGAATGTTTTTTTTTATGTTTTTAAGATATTAAATAAATTTAATTTTTTAATTATTAATTTTATTTTATAAGGTAAAAAGAGAATAAGTAAGAGAATTACTTGAAAGATATAACATAGCATTGCTCTTATAATAAATGTGTTTATTTGTTTTTATAAAAAAAGATTTAAAATTTTAATTTTATAAAAAAATATATAGAAGTAACTATATTAGCACAAAATGACCAATATAGTTCTTAAACTATATTTTTTAATCAAAATCTTTTATAATTTTCAAAATGTTGTCTTCACTTTTATACTACACGAAATTCTGTAATTCTAAGTTCTTTTTTCAATTTATGAATTTTATTTTAAAATTATTTAGTTTAAATGAGAGCAGAAAAGAATACTTTAACTTAAGGTTGAGAAACTTTTCTAACCTGAAAAATGGGGAGGAGGAGGGAAAATTACAAATTATTTATGTTTGATTCAAACTAAGGAGAGGGAAGGTAAATGGGGGAAATTAATCTTTTTGGTGTTTGATATGTGCATGGATGAGAGTGTATATTTTGAATATTTTTAACTTTTCTATCATTCGATGCAAGTCTACCTTTTTAGATATTTGAGAGTATGGGTATAATTGACACTACAAGAAAAATAGATTTTAGTGGGGGCCAAAGCCTTCGCTAACGAGGCAAAAGCCCTCGCTAATTAACAATTAGCGGCGGCCAGCAAGCCTTCGCTAATTAGCGGAGCTAAGCCTTCACTAAAACCGCAGCAAAATGGAACCAGAAACCTGATGGAACTGTCCCCGCTAATTTAGCGAGGGCCAAAGCCCCCGCAAACTGCTTCGCGCCAAAAAAAAACCTGCGTATATTAGCGAGGGCCGGAGCCCCCGCTCATTTTGCGAGGGCCGGAGCGCCCATTAATTTAGCGAGGGCCGGAGCCCCCGCAAAAGGCAGCACATATTAGCGAGGGCCATAGCCCCCGCAAATTTTACTAGATTTTTAAATTTTTTATTTTTAATATAATTTTCACAAAAAAAACCTGGATATTTAACAGATTAATAATAAAGCTATAAAAAATCCATAAAAAACAACAAAGATATATAAATTCATATTTAAACAAATCCAACAACAAATAAAATGTTTCAACAAAATAAAGTATTAATACATAACAACGTTAATAGCATGAAAGTAAATAAAATAAAAAACATACTGCAGAAGTGTAAAATAAAGTGTTCAGACATCGACAAGATAATAACATCGACGACGGCGGGAAGCCTGGACTGTAGGATGATCGATGACATCCTAGTCATCATTCTCGTCATCATAATCTGGATGAGGATGACGTGGTCTGGATGGTTCCTCGTTATGTAACACAGAACGAGACTCCATGGCTTGCATACGCATCATTCTCGTCATCAAATTACTATCTTCCTTGTAGAATAGCATGCAACCATCTGCACAACAATCGATCATCTCAACCTTCAATCCTAATTTACCAGCCAACCTTCTTACTTCATAACAATTCTTTGGTATATTATTTGTTGAAGGTGAAACGGCCATAAGTAATTGTGCAAAATAATCTACACACTTTTGAGGAATGTGCCAATTAGACCTAGCTGCCAATAGTTTGACTGAAACAGATAACATAGATTCAGAACACCCTTCGTATATTGGTTGGTTAGCTGCTATCAACATATCATAAAACCTTTGACATTCTGCATTCGGAAATTGTTCCTCATTTACTGTCTCATCTATAATATGTTCAGTATCGTAAACAATTGGCCTAAATAATGCATCAGTTACCATATGATCCATCATCTCAAATTGATTATCATCATCAGCCCAATCGTGATTGCTTGACTCACCAACACAATCCGGTTCTTCTGGCCTCTGTTTACCGTGTTCAGTCCAAATCCAATATCCCGCCTTAAAACCGTGTTTGTACAAGTGCAGTCTAACGTCAGCCTCTCCTAAAATTTTCATGTTCCTACACTTCACACATGGACATCTTATCCCCCCTTCAGATATATAGTAAGGAGATTTTTTAGCCTATTTTACAAACTCTTTTACACCATGAATAAATTCAGCTCTTAAATGTCAACCCTATCATACATCCAACTACGATCCATGTTCTGCATTAAGTATATGACAATGCACAATTTTAACTAAACTTACAAAAATTTGGGCAGCATAACATCTAATATTTGGATATTTTCCAATTTCAAAAACATAGAAAATTCAAAACAACATAGACCAGCACCCTGGTACTCCAGTATTTTTATCAGGGTCTCACCTATCCACTAACAAACAACAAACACATGCACCAACATTAAAAAAAAATTAAAACCAGCACCCTGGTACTCAGATTTTTCATCAGGGTCTCCCCTATCCACTAACAAACAACATACAATTCCTAACAACATGTGAACAAATATATTCTAGCTAGTTCATACATATAACCTACACTAAAATTACCTCACACTCCAAACCGTAAGCTCCTAGCTAGATCCAAGCTCCAAGGTCAACCCCGAAAATCAAAATCTGTAGTCAAACCAAATTTGTCTCAATTCAATTTCATCCGAATTCAAAGCAATAATAGCTTATGAAGTGATTAATTAAAACAACAATATGTTCTCAAGTAACTTAAACAACAATATCTTGTTCACGTACTAAACATATTTAACATACTCAATCTAAGTTAATTATCAACTAATTTAAAACAACAATATGTTCTCAAGCAACTAAAAAAACAATATTTTGTTCTCAAGTAATTTAAATTATGCCATAAACATTCAATCTAAGTTAATTATCATCGAAAAACTATAACATAGTCAATAATATTTCAATAACATTTTTTATCCATATTCACTTCAAAAATTATGCAATTCTAATTCAAACTTTTCTTGTTTAAATGCAAATTTTAAATTCTATTACATGTCTAATTCAAACATTTTAATTAGTTTGTAACACTTAATTAAATTTAATCCATAAGCATTCAAAATACTACAATATAAAATATCTTACGTATATAAGCCATAATGAATTCTATAAACTAAATATACATACCCTAATTACTCCTAAATATCTAACATAAGTCATAATTAATCCTAAATTTCATATATTATAATAAATTAATCCTAAATATTACAAAATACTACAATATAAAATATCTTACATAATCCATAATTAATCCAAATTTTCATATATTATCATTAATTAATCCAAAATACTACAATATCTAACATAAGTCATAATGATCCTAAACTCTAAACATACTATAATTATTCCTAAATATTAAAAAAAATCTAACAAAATATAAACTGAAAAAATAAAAAACTTATACAAATACGCAATTTCATCCTAAACATTTTAAAACTTAATTATAATTTTCAAATAGAAAAATGAGATAAAATAATTTAATTTTTTAAAAAAAAAATGTTTGAGCCACCATCAATGGTAGACCCACCATCAATGGTGGCCGTGGCACCACAACAGTGGCGGTGCCACCATGTGGGGGCGGCGAAATAACAAGGGAGACAAGAGAGGGAGAGAGTGCGCCACTTACCGGAGAGGAAAGAAGAGATTTTTGAGCTTCATTGAAAGGAGTAACTTGTGGAGGTCACCGGAGATGAGTGGTGGTTGCCGGAATATGGTGGTGGTGGCCGGAAATTTGGTCTCCAATATGGGGTGCGCGGCGAGTTGAGAGAAGAGGAGAGGATGAGATTTTTTTGTTTTGAAATGAAGGGATAAGTGAGAGAGAGAAAGTTATAGGCTGCCCATTTTAAAAAAATTAGCGGCGGCCAAACCCCCTCAAAAGGTCGCCGCAAATTATTAAAATTGTTTTTTTTTTTCAAATCCGACCGGTAGCAGCGGCTAGGCCGCCGCTAATTACCCGGGTTTTTCTTTTTTCTTTTTACCGGCGGCTCTACCGCCGCAAATTCTTTTTTTTTTAAAAAAAATTAAATTAAATTTTAGCAGCGGCTCTACCGCCGCAAATTCTTTTTTTTTCTTCCATCACGTTAGCGGCGGCTAGGCCGCCGCAAAATCTTACTATTGAATTAGCCTCCCTATTACGACGCTGTAGCGACGGTCTGGCTTTCGCAAATTGCGACGGAGTCGTGGCCCCCGCTAATTTTGCACAGCTATTTTGCAACTTTGTAGTAGTGTGAGTTGGGTTGAGTCTGGTTTTGTGAGAATAAGGGTGGCAAAGTAAGCTTGACCCTATAAGTCAGTCCGTTAGTTTACTTTAAATTAGAGAGTTGAACATATTAAAACTCGTCATTCAAACTAGCTAATAACATTGTTGTGATCCTGAACAGAGTGGTCTGACTTGTTTTTTCACACTTATATGAGAAATAAAACCCAATCCAAACAAATCTTGTTGTGTTTGATCAAGTTTTATTATTACCTTTTGTTAACCCAGATCGACTCAAACTAGAGTTTGGTCTCAAGTTTATCAAAGAAGACATAAAAAATAAGAAAGAAAAAATAAGTCATTTTTCAAATATTTATAAAAATTAAATAAATATTAAAGATTAAATTAGACATACAACATCAAATTCATAAAAGTGTTAGAGAAAATTAGTAAAGTAGGGTTTTTCTTTTAAAAAAAATAATAAGTTGTTTGGGTCAAGTCCATAATCTAATATCCAATCTAATATAAATCGGATTATGTAGTTTCTAACTCAAATCATTTTTTTTTGAAAAGTCAAACCAACTTAATTACTTAACAAACTCATATGTATATTGTCGAGTTAGGTAGAGTTAATTAGGTTTATAGGTTACATTATACTATCTCTAGTATTAAATATAAGTAAATTTAACTAATTTTTTTAATTTTAAATATAAACACAAACCAATTATTTTATCCTAATTAATGAAAATATTTCTAATATGTCTTAACTTAAACTATTTTCAATGAGTCATTGATTTGGGTGCATAGAAAATAGTCTCATTTTAAAATGACTATAAACTGTAATTTAGAAATTAAAGCTATTTTATGAATAAAAACAAGAAATTTAAATAGAGTTAATAATTTTTTTAATAAGCGTAATTTAGTTAACTTTTATTTATATTTGATACGAGAGATATTACTAGCTTACACCCTGAGGGAAAGGAGGAAAAAGCCACTTTCGTTACTCCCCTCCCTTTTTAAAGTCGGTTTACTTTGTATTTTTATTTTTTGTTTTTATTTTTTATTTTATGTGTGTGTTTAGTTCAAATAATGAGAATGGAGGAACTAAAAATAGATAGTGTATTTGTGTTTAGTTTGCAATGAGAGATGACAAATTTTTACAAAACTTTAAAAATATATTATATTTGTTTTGGTTATTTTCAAATATTTTTATACAAATCTCCAAAAATTAAAAATAAAATAAAAATAACGTGATAATTTTATATTACAATTATTCATAAAAATAATAAATAAAAACAAGCTAGAGCTATCTCTTCTTAAATCTATATCACTAGGGATCGAACCCTACACTTTGAGCTCCAAGAGCTCTCTACCTTATCCCACCTCCTAGTACCATTTGACTTACAAGTTCTTGGCATTAATTTGTGAATTTGAATTTAGATTTGGAAAATTAATACCTTATTAAGACTCTGTTTGGTAACATTAACTTATAGCTTATAACTTATGACTTATAGCTTGTAGCATATCGTTTATAGTTTGTAGCTTATGAGTGTGTTTAACACAACTAGCTTATAGCTTATTTAAGAGTTTATAGCTTGCAACTTATAGCATATGAGTAAGTGGAGGTGTTTGGTGACAACAAACTTATAGCTTTTATAAGCTATAAGCTAGCTTTCATAAGCTAACTTATGAAAAAATACTTCAAGTAGCTTATAACTTACGAAAAGTAGCCTTTAATAATTCTTTCCTATTTTACCTTCTAGTCATTTATTACATGTTTACTTTATCAAATAATTTATTACATATAACTATTAGTTGTCCTTTTAAGTCATTAAACAAATATAAGTTACCTAATAAGCTAATTTTACCAAACACCTCTACTCAATTATAAGTCACAAATCATAAAGTATAAGTTATCAGCTATAAGCTATAAACTACAAGCTATAAGCTAGTGTTACCAAACAGAGAGTAAAATAGGAAAGAATTATCGAAAGTTACTTTTCTAAGCTATAAGCTTGTTGTCATCAAACATCTCAACTTACCCATTAACTATAAGCTCGTAAATAAGTTATAAGCTAGTTGTGCCAAACACATAAGGGTCTGTTTGGGTATAACTTAGTTAAGTACTTATACAATAAGCTATTTTCAAATTATAATTTTTTCGTAGAAAAAATTGTAAAACTTATTTGAATAAGCTAAAAACAGCTTATTCTAATAAGTTAATGAAAATAAGCTGAAAACAGCTTATAGAAATCCATAAATTATTTTCATAAGCTACGCATAAGTCCTTCCAAACAGGGTCTAAATCACGTTCAAACATTAATTGTTTAAATTAATACCTTGCTCCACGTGGTATATCAATTTTTTTTTTGTTATGGCATTATATGGTATATCAATTTTGCACTCAAACTTCTTTTACATTTTTAATGCTTTACATAGGTGTTTTCTATTTAGATAAAATTACTTTCTATAACAAAATTTCCTTAGTCATTTTTATAATTATAGTTACAATTTTTTCGGCTAGCACAATTACTTTTAGTTTGAATGAGTACTTGTTTAAATAATATAAACTTTACGTTGTTTCATCGAAAATTTGTCAACTATGTAAAATATGGCAGTTTTAACATACACCACGTCTTAAATGATATACGCTTATATGGTATATTACATGAAAAAATATATATAAAACTCAACTGAAAAGGTTTAAAATAATAATAAATTATGTATTTAGTATGTATGTATATCTCTTTTATTTTTAATAAAATTATATATACATACAAAAGAAAATTTTCGCGACGTGGAAGTGGAGGCCCCCAAGGGACAACTACTCTCCTCCTAGTTGAATGAAATGATTTGCAGTGATAGTGTTGGTGGGTGGTGGTGGGAACGTGAAGGGAGAAGGGGAAATGATTTATTTTTTTATTTAATCAATTAATTTAATAGAAATGTGTTTGAGTGAAAACTCATTAGTTTGGTGCATGACTAAAAAGAATCATTTATAAAAATAAGGGACTAAAAGAAAAAGTGTCATATTTTTTAGGACTAAAAATATATTTAAATTATAAAAAATAAAAAAAGAAAAAGAAAAGTAATTCATAAAATAAGTGAAAATGAATAATAATAATACATGAATTATTATTTTGAAGTTTTGTAACATTCGAGTCAACCGAGTTCAATGAACCAACTATCCAATTCCCTTGATTTTTCCCTCTAAGACTATTATTCTCACTTCTTCCTTTTTCTCGATGCACTAGACATCTTCTTTCTCTTTTTTTTTTTTTCTAAAATTTCCCCCTAACCGGTAA
Organism: Cyamopsis tetragonoloba; assembly: GCA_037177725.1. Lineage (NCBI taxonomy): Eukaryota > Viridiplantae > Streptophyta > Magnoliopsida > Fabales > Fabaceae > Cyamopsis > Cyamopsis tetragonoloba. The sequence goes on from CM074119.1 coordinate 70,158,851, forward strand.
TTAAATACCTGACGCGCCCGGTATTTAAAAACTAACGAAAACAAATTAAACTTTCAGTTATTATTTTATGTGGTTGCTCGGTATTTAGAACTCATTTGTAACAAACGGTCTGTACCAAGACGTTTTGAGAGATTTGAACATTTTTATGGATTATTTTTCGTAACTGTCATGGTGGAGAAGGAAGAACTGATTTTATGTGTTTTTCAAAATTTCGGATGAGCTTCATCCAAAAATTGTTTAATATTTTTGGATAAGATTCATCCGAAATTTTTTTCGAATAAGCTTTATCCGTTATAAAGGTCCTATCTGCAAAAATATTATTTTTTTCAAATGACGTTCATCCGAAATATTTTTATATGAGGCTCATCCAAAGGATACTTTTGTCAAAAAGGGGGTTGAAAAAATCAGCACTAAGGTGTGAAAATTGGGAGCCATTAGGAATGTGTTTCTTTATTAGTCTAATAGATTGTTTACTTTTTATTTTCATTTCTTATTTTTCTGAGTAATAACAATATAATATTATTACCTTATTTTCATCCCTATTTCCTGTTTTTTTAGGTGAAAGAAATTACAAATTAAAAAAAAGTTGGAATAGTTTACCAAAATAAACGGTGGAGTAGAAAATATTATAGCTAAAATTTATTTGGTGGCTCTAAGTATTTTATTTTAGCTAAAATTTTAGGGTAAAATGTAATGAGACCCCTTAAAGTTTGCATAAATAGCATCTAATCCTAAAGTATATTAAAAATTGCACTCCGCTCATTTTGTGTAACGTGAGCTAACTCTGGTTAATCATGGTTGATATGGATAGGTTATCCATTTTCGTGCAACGCCATAATGACCACTTTGACTCAAACCAATTTCACTCCATTGAACCTTCAATTGAAGGTATTTGAGGAGTTGGGGTTGGATTGCAAAGTGACTCTGCACATGGAAGGCTAACTCTGAGGTTAAAAATGAATGTCGATTAGCGATGATGGTGCTCTGATTCATAGATTGAAACAGAGAGTAAAAGCAGGTAATGGTATTGACATATTTTATTTATATGTTGAGATAGTGAATCTTGCTCTGGCACAAGGTGAGAAACAAAGGCCTTTCGCTTATGACAGTTGGGAATTAAAGAACATAATTTATGTATTAAGGATAATGATGTTTGACAATCACTTGTTTATGTTACTGAAGCTATCATTTATGTTCTTTGAAAGGTGGAATATCACTTGTGTATTATGAACTAAGTGAAGAATCAGATTATGCTACCCAAAAAATGTCCATGTTCTGTTTTTTAAGTTTGCTCTGTTTTTTAAGATGTAGTATGTATACTCAATTATAAATAGGGAACAAGAATTAATAATTGCTACTATTGACAAAAAAAAATAAAAATGAAGAACTAATAATTGCTAGAGATATGATACCTCCAAACGAATAAAATTGAAAGTTGCTGGAGATATTCAGAAACCAGAACCAAAGGTACATAATTTCGCATAAAATGTGTGGCTTCTTACATGCAATTATTTTAATGTTGAATGTCTTTAGAGTACTGTCCCAATATGGGATTGGGAACACCCTACTATGAGTACTTTCCGATCCATTGCAAAAAAATGAATAAATATGGCACATGCATGGCCCAAGTGAGCAATAATGTCAACTACTTTGGGACCAATCCTCTTTTAAGTTATTCATTTATTTTGCATATGGGCATTTCTCAATAGATAGTGTGCCTGTTTTGGTATGGCTTCAAAAATTTCAAAAGTACTTTTATTGCTAGTGATTTTGTTATTTTGAATTCTAACATAAATACGACGAAAGTAAAAAAAAATTATTTTCTCTAAAAATACTTTTATTTATGGTAAACGTATGAACAATTGAGCCCGGTAAAAAAAGTACAAAGGAAAATCAATAGTCAAATACTAAGTGTGTGTAATTAATTTAGATTTTAGTAGAATAAATAGTGAAAAAACACATAAATGAAGATTTAATCAATGGTTGAAATTATACATATACAAAAATCGAGACAATCTTGTAAAAATAAATATTTTTAACTTTGATACCAAACCAAAAGTTAAAACAAACTGACCATAATTCTTTCGAAGTGATTCATTTCTCTATTGTATGCATAAATAGATGTTAGAGACAAAGTTTCAAAGTAATTAAAATTTAGGTTAAATTAGTAATTTCGTCTTTCTATTGATTTTTTCTTTTATTTTGATTCCGTTTTTTTAACTATTAAATGTTTCATTTTAGTCCTCTAACTATTTTCCTTCAAACAAATTAGTTCTTTTTGTTAGTTTAATCTTACACCACTAGTGAAGGTGTTAGACATCATTACGGTTCATTTTCTTCAAGCTCTATATGTGAACTTTTACTCATCTAAAAGAGCTATGAGAGGTATCGATAAAAAAATCTTTTTGTCTTCTGCACATCTATATTGTTATATTTTGAGACTTTGGGCATTGAAATTCCATTTTCCTTTAGGGGGTGTTTGGTAGTGGGAATGTTTTTTTCATTCCGGGAAACTCACTTAAAATCATAGCTTACCCATGTTTGATAGAAGGTTTAAGTGGCTTTCTCGGGAATGTTTTTTCATTCCCACCTGAGAAGGTGTGTATCACTTACCTAGGAAACACTTACCTGGGAAAGTAACTAAAACTCACTCTTATACCAAACACACCCTTAGAGGAGAAGATTTTGACGCTTAACCCAAATTGAGAAAAAATCTCTGCATCGTGAGAATAGAGAGAACAACATTTGTTTATCTAATGATTCGATTGTGTGATGGAGGGGTGATTCTAGTTCGGTTTACGACGACGCGGGTTTTACTATTGAAAGCGATAAAAGACGAATGGAGCTTGGCGCAATCTATGTTTTGGGTTAAAGCTCCTATGATAATGGCGGGTTTATTTACTTGTTTGGGAATTATGATTAGTTATATTTTATGAAGCTTAGATGTTAAAGTTGAAGTTCCAAACTATTTTCGTACAACTGAAAGATGGGGACAGTTGAAGATGAATTTGGGTAAAAGAAGAGTGACGAAAAAGATGAACAAAAATGGCGTAAAAAATAGACAAAGAAAATAGACAAAGAAGATAAGCAGTGCGTTAGGAAGAAGAAAATGAACAGTAACATTGTAAATGTTAGATAAAATTAACGAAAAGAACAAATTTAAAGGATATATAAAAAAGAGTTAGAAGACTAAAATAAAACATTTAATAATTAAAAGATGAAATTAAAATAAAAAATTAAATTAGAGAACAAAATTACTAATTTGTCTGAAATTTATATACCAAAAATTCTTTTGTTCTTATTATATACGTACATATCATTGCATAAATAATATAATTAAACTAGCTTGTGCATAAATTTCAAATATTGTAATATTTTAGCTAATATTTTAACATTTGTTATCCTGGAAGGTGAGTTTATAATTTGTCGGCCTTTTTTTTTTCAATTAGGTTACAAGAGGTGTGTAAGTGAATGTGTAAACATGTAGCGGTGCAAGACAAACATATATCTACTGATTAATTGTATTATTGCCTGCAAGTACCGGATTACCCTCCAAATCGAACCACTATAATGGAACTAAACTGAAAACGATTAATTAATTGATTAATTAATTAACTAATTGAGTCAAGAAACACAAGAACGCATGATGTTCTTCGAGTATTATACTATGTGTTAACTTGTTAACGTGTTTTGTACATATTTTTTTATTTTTTTTTATTATTGGTTAGTTACTTCATAAATCAATAGTAATTATGAGATGATTAGAGTTAGTTTTCAGTAGTTATATATGAGGCGGTTAGAGTTAGTTATTCAGTTTTTCCTTCTTGCCGATGTTATAAATACCTATTGTATATTCACACAGAAATTAATAAAATTAATATAGTACATTTGTTTTCTCTCGACATTGTTTTGTTTACATCTAAAGCTTTTCTTGATCAACAATAGAGATTTTAACTTTGTAAGATGGTATCAAAGCCAGCAATCTTGTGGACTTTGCATTGCTGCGTTTCTCCTCCTTATTTCTTCGTTGTTGCACCGATCTTTTGTGCTTCGGTATTTTATGATTTCATTCATTTCTTTGTTCTTGGATACTCTTTAAATCCTTATCACTGTTGCATATTTTCCTTGTTCTTTCCTTTTTGGCAAAATGACAATTTTGGTCCCTTAACTCTTTGAGCCAATTCGCTTTGGTCCCTTAACTTTTTTTTGATTCATTTTAGTCCCTTAACTTTTATTTTGGATTCAATTTGATCCCTACCGTTACTTCCGTCAAGTCATAATACAAGTGTCTAATTTGAACGGTAGGGACCAAATTGAATTCAAAATAAAAGTTAAGGGAGCAAAATGAATCAAAAAATAGTTAAGGGACTAAAGTGAATTGATGGAAAAAGTTAAGGAACCAAAAGTGTCATTTTGCCTTCTTTTTTTACGAGTTGCTATACCTACAATTCTTCAAATATCTTTTTTGCATCTTGCTGATATTCTTGATTTTCTTCTATCACTATGGCATTACCTGACTGCCTTTTCCTTGATTTCTAGTCATTTGAATGATTTGAACACTCACTCTCTCTTCTTCCTCTTCTTCTTTCTTCTTTTTCTCTTTCTTCTTTCTTCCTCTTCATAATTTTGATGTCTACATTTTTTTGTTTTGTATTCTATTTTTCTATTGTTAGGATTAGGTTTTGCACTTTCAAATACTACCTCTAATCTTTCTTATTCTTTCTTTTTCTACTTTTCTTTCTTTGAATCATGTTTTTCCTTTCTCCTCTGTTCATGGTTGGCTTGCTGTTGTTTTACCGTCGCTCCACCAAGGTTCCATTGTTGTTGTTTCTTGCGCCTATTACAAGTAGTTGATAGCTTACATGTTTTATAAATAACGTTTATACGTTTTTCACTTTCAATTTCTACAATTTTTTTGTAGAGATTTTTCTATTTTGATTATTTTTTTGTTTTTTTTTATTTACTAAGCCATCTATTGATATTTCTGGGCGTGGTTTCATTTTGCATATTTTCAGTCTCAAGCCCCAGCATTTTCATGATTTTGTGTCCAAGCTTGGAATGCATCAATCTCGCCTTCTAGCTTGAGGAGGGGTGTTAACTTGCTTTGTACATCATTCTTTTATTTCTTTATTATTCATAATTTTGGTTAGTTACCTTATAAGTCAATGGTAGTTATGAGGTGGTTAGAGTTAGTTTTCAGTAGTTATGAGACGATTAGAGTTAGTTATTCAGTTTTTTCTTCTTGCTGATGTTATAAATACCTATTGTATATTCACACAGAAATTAATGAAATTAATATAGTGCATTTGTTCTCTCTCAGCACTGTTTTGTTTACATCTGAAACTTTTCTTGATCAACAATGAAGATTTTCACTTTGTGACACTGAGAGTTTTATATATAGTGCATTGTAGTTTCGTTGGTTGATACATCCGGGGGCAGTTTTAAGCCTTCAAGGTGCCCGATTGTACCGGCCCTAAAAAATATTGTGCCTCAAATATTATATGATGCATCTTATATTTAGAATTATAAGGTAGAGTAGATAGTAATGTGTTTTGTTCTCTAGCATCACCACCGGAGTTTGAGTCATGAGATTGACATTTTGGAGTTTTATTTTTCTCTTTTTTTCTCCTTTCCCAGGCACATTAAAAGGCACACACCTCCCTTTTTTTCTCTCTTCTTTCACTCTAATAGAAACAAGAAGATGCTCTTAGAGTGCGACACATTTATAGTGGTGTATAAGACATTTTTTTTTAAAAGTTTCAAATAATTTAGGTAATTTAAAAGTCATATTTTCATTTTTAATTCAAAAAATATCATATTCATCAATTGTATAGTACATGATATCTAATAAACTGTTACAATTTAAAAAATACAAAAATTAATTAAATTGAGCTAGAAACTTTAAAGTGGATAATAAATTGTTAACAAAAAACTTAAATACTTTCGGTAATTTATATATGTATTTTCATTTTTTTTTCGAAAAGCACCGTATTTTTCAAGTGTATAATACACAATCTCTTAAAATATTGTTACAATTTTAAAAATATAAAAATTATTTAAATTAAGTTAGAAACTTCAAAGTGAAAAAATATCATATTCTTCAAGTGTATAGTACACGATCTCTAGAATTTTTTTTTTTGCAATTTTAAAAATATAAAATTGTGTAAATTAAGCTTGAAACTTTAAAGAGAATAAGACATTGTTTTCAAAATGATTCAAATAATTTATGTAATATAAAAATTGTGTTTTCATGTTTATTTCGAAAAACACCAAATTCATCAACACAATCTCTAAAAAACTTGTTTTAATTTTAAAAATATAAATAATAATTATGTAAATTAAGTTAGAAACTTCAAAATGAATAAGAAATTATTTTTAAAAACCATCAAATAATTTAGATAATTTAAAAATCACATTTTTATTTCTTTTTCAAAAAATACTGTATTCATCATGTTTGCATTTTTATTTAAAGATTTTTTTTGTCTTTAAATTGTGAATAAAAGGTCTCATTTTTTTTTAAAAAAACTAGAATAACAAACAAGACCCCAAAAACTTTGTTCCGCCCGGATACATCCTTATTTGTGCTAAAAAAATACTTCTATTTGATTAGAAAGGAAAAAATTATTTGATGAATTTTATATGTATTTGCATCAAAGAATTGATTTGCTTGAATATGCATCCTTATTTTTGCTAACATAAACAATAGAACCGTAGGAATCTGAAGCTGAAAATATACAAATTCATCGGACTTTTTTGTGCTGTCAGTTGTACCGCCAATTTTAGACATTTTTATTTACTGTTTCTCTTTAGAATTTTACTCGTCAAGTAATCAAGTAAAGCACTAAAAATAGAGAGAGTTTTTACTAAAAAAAATAAGACAGAGTGGGATAAAAAATAAAAGGAATTTTTTAACATGTATAATATTATACAGATTAAGTATTTTAAAAGAAATTTTTTTTATAAAAAAAAACAAAAATTAATTGACTTTTATTTTAACATGCATTTACTACTCATCATTCTTTTCATTCTAGAATTGTTATCTTGTGCACGTGTTAAAAAAATTCAAAATAAAAAATGATGGGATAAAAGGAAAATAGAGATTAAAAAATGATTTTATTGTTTAATACTGTAATTTAGTTCTTACAACCCAACGCACTTATTGTTTAATTTAATACTGTAATTTAATTTTATTCTTACAACCAAATTCACTCGAACGAATATAACCAGCAATTAGCGGGAAAAGCAATAACTGTCAATACGACGTCGTCCTTCTACAAGCGACTTGGTAGTACAGTGAAGGACCCCAAATTTTGAGCGTCCATTCTAAGCACGTGCTTCTGAACCTTCCCGGTGGAAGTTCTGGGCAGATCCTCCTTAAACACCACCGTTTTGGGCACCATGAAGTGCGGCATCCTTTCCCTACAAAATTCCACCACCTCCTTCTCCGACGGCTTCTTCTCCAACCCTTCCTTCAAGCTCACAAACGCACACGGCGTCTCCCCCCAGTAACTATCCGGCCTCGCCACCACCGCCACCTCCTTCACCGCCGGATGCCTATAAATCACGGACTCCACCTCCACGCTGCTCAGATTCTCTCCGCCACTAATAATCACGTCTTTCGACCTGTCCTTTATCTCCAAGTAACCGTCCTCGTGCATCACGCCTATGTCACCCGTGTAGAACCAACCGTTCTCCGTTATGCATTTCCACGTGGCATCTTTATCTTTCAGGTATCCCAACATCACGCACGCGCCGCTTACCACTATTTCCCCAACGGTTACCCCGTCGCGCTTCACGCTCACTCCGGTTTTTGCTTCCACCACGTCCACCTCCGTCATCCCCACCGTCCTCACTCCCTGCCTCGCCTTCAGCCTCGCCCTCTCCGTCGCCGGAAACCGGTTCCACTCCTTCTTCCACGCGCACGAAATTATAACCCCGCACGTTTCTGTTAACCCGTACCCGTGGCTCACCACGAAGCCTAACGACTCGGTTTTGAAAAGAACTGTCGCTGGAGGAGGCGAACCGCCGGTGAGGACGTGAACCGGGTTTTTAAGGGGTTCAGTTCTGTTGAAGCTCGAAAGAATGTTGAGCACCACCGGTGCGGCACACATGTGCGTGACCGCGTGGGATTCGATTAAACTGTAGATCGTAGGCGCGTCGATTCTACGCGTGCACACATTGGTCCCGCCGAGTGCAGCTATCCCCCACGGGAAGCTCCATCCGTTAGAGTGGAACATAGGTAGGGTCCACAGGTAAGTTGGTTGTTTTGGAACTGACCAATCAATGAGGGAATCAAGCGTCATGATGAAGGTGCCGCGGTGGCAGTGTACTACACCTTTAGGAGACGACGTCGTTCCGGAAGTGTAATTTAAAGTAATCGGATCCCACTCGGAATTGGGCCGGACCCACTTGAATTTCGGATCGCCGTTGCTAATAAGACCTTCGTAAGTGTCGAGGAAATTAAAATCCAAGGGTAGGATAGGCGCGACCGCATCATCGGCGATAAGGACGAGATACGGACAAGGGGTATTTGGCGGGAACAAAGACAGAGCGTTGAGGATAAGAGGGACAAAGAGAGAATCAACGAAGACTAGCTTTGATTCGCTGTGGCGAAGGAGGACGGAGAGAGTGTGTGGATTCAAACGGAGGTTGAGGTTGTTGAGGGTGGCGCCGGACATGGGAACGGCGAAGTGGAGTTCGTACATGGCGGGGGTGTTGGGGGAGAGAACGGAGATGACGTGGCCTCTTCCGAAGCCGAGGGAAGTAAGAGAAGAAGCGATTTGGAGGCATCTACGGTGAGTTTGAGACCAAGTGAAGGAAATGCGGTTGTAGATAATAGAATGGGAGTCACCGTAGACAATGGCAGCTCTATCTAAGAAAGTGAGAGGGGTGAGAGGTGCTGAGTTTGCAGAGTTTCGACCCAGGTAGTCCATGGAGATCGAGGGAAGTGTAGTTGTGTTAGCTGATTGTTCTTAAATATAGTGGTAGACCGAGGAGTAGTTGCATACGGTCGGACGTAGCGATATACTGTATATACAGCTTTTTTTTTTTTCCTGCGTGAGTAAATTTTTTTTTATATACTCTCTCCGACCCTATTTATAAGACGCTTTTAACCGAATTTACACAGACCAAAAAAAAGTAGTTGTGTTTAGTTAATTTTATTGATGTTCTCAAAAAGTGTATGAAATATCATTTTTATCTTTTATTGAATAATGTGTTAGTCAATTATAATTAAGAAGTTAAAATAGTCAATGTATTTAATAGAGGTAAAAAATAAAGAAGCAATAAATGCATCATAGAAACTATAAAATATCCTATAAAAAAAATCATAAAAATCTTCTAAATAGTATCTTATAAATAGAACCAGAGAGAATAATTATTAATTTTAATTTTAATTAAACATAAAATTAAAATAATTTTTAGTACATGTACCAATAATAGTCATGTGAAAATAATTTTTGTTCTAATAATAACATAATATTTATATATTAAGAATAGAATTAAAAAAAATTATTAAAAAATTAATTACTAAAATTGAAATAAATATTTTTAATTACATGATAATATTATATTTATAAAATGTGAATTGAGATATAATTTTGAGACAGTAAATTTAAATTTAGAAAGATTTGCATTTTAACTCAGAAATAAATTATTGTGTCAGATGCCACGTTGGAGTCTTCTTTTATTTTGACTATTAGGGAATAAACGTCAATGAGAAGGTCATGGTTTTTTTTCGGTGTTAATGAGAAGTTCACCGTTGAGAAAAAAAAAATGTTATTTAATGTTTTAAAGATATTTTAAAAAAGTTAAATATAATAAAAAAAATTTAAAAATATAATTTTTTTTATATTTTTAAGAGATAATAATGTGCATTATATTTATAATTAATTTTTCAATTTTAATAATTTTAATAAGTGTCTTAAAGATATTATTTAAAAATAAATAAATACAAAACAAAAAGATGCTAAGGATAGTGTAGTCCAATCCATAGTCATACTAATTTTTCTTTTTTAATAAACAGAAGAAAGAAAAAATAGATGAAAAAAAAATAAGAAAGATAAAAATAGGCCAGGGGAAAGAGAGAAATAAGAAGAAAAGAAAGAAAGTAGATAATTTTGTGTTTGTATAATGGACTTTAAGTTTAAGTAGAAAATGTAATCTTTATAAGTAGTTCAAATGTATTTGTATGTGCAGTATGCTTAACTTGTTTGGATAGATAAGTGAAGCAAGAACTTAAAAGGTTCTCAAGAATTTTAATTACGTAATTTTTCTTAATCAAAATAGATAATTTTATGAATAAAAGATAATAATTGAAGCAAATCTATTTGATAAATTTAAAATTGTCTTGAATTTTAAATTATTCCATCCGAACACTTTTTTCTTGAGTAAAAATGTGAGCAGAGAAAAAAATACTAGAAGATGTTACAAAACTCAAATAATGTCCAAGAGGTAATTCTTGTTTAAATTTATCTTTACAAATATGTTTTAATTTTTTATTTGTTGGGTTGTTGTAGTTCTTGTTTAATTTCTCTCACTACTGTCTCACAGCTAGGGTTTTAGAATTTATATCTCCACATGTACACGATGAGACTAGCTCTGATGTTAAATGTGGTAGTTAGATGAAGTACTAGTCCTCCCCACATACAGTGAGTCAGTGACAATTCTAAAAGATAAATTCTTGACTTTACAGGTAAAATTAGCTCTGGTCACAGTCCACTTTCACTGGGACCAACCACTGTTGGATAAAAGATAAAACTTGTAAATATAAAACAAATTCAATTTATCATTTTAAACAATTTCAGTAGTTTTAATGTAGCTAAAGAAAATAAATAAATTCTGTTTTAGTAATTCCTTTTATATAAATGTTTTACATTTTCTTTCGTCTTTTGTAATTCCTTTATTTCAACAAAAAAATATTTTATATTTTCTTATTAGTATTCCTAAAGACACTTACCTTGAATTTCCTTTTAAGTATAATATTACCTCAGCTCTAATCTTTTTATATGACTATCTCTTCAATGTTTGCATTATTAATAATTTTTTTATTAAAAATAATCTTATCCCACAGTTATTTCCTTTTAATCAAAAGAAAAAATAAATGAGGCGTTAAAAGAAAGTTAAGTGAAAAAATAGTTAATAAGATTGGTAGAAAAAATATGGTACTATATTAATGAGTAGAATAATTTAAAGGGTACGTAATTTGAAAAAACTAATATATTAATTTTAAATATATTTAATTACTTTAACAAAATTAACTATTTTGATTTTAAATTTATGTAAATTAGTTAGGGATCCAGTAAAAATGATCTGAGGTAGTAGATATTTTCTGTTTAGGATTTCAATTATTTCTTGTCCTTGAATTTCAATTTTAAAATTTAAGTTTTTTTCTTTTAATCAATGTTTTCCTTTGTCTAGGCACGTTGTTTAGTTAATGACTACATATATATATATATATGCGTATGTACGTGAGTACGAGATTCAATTCCTACTTGTAATGCCTTATGAAAAATAAAATAAAATTAAAGTTTTCCTTTACGTTTTATGTTCTCCCATACCTTGGGTAGGTATTGTATTTATGGGAAAGTATTAAATGCATAAACGAGTACGAAATATATGAACTATTGGCTCTTAATTAAGGTGTTGTGATGTCGGACACGTGTCTGCCCTTGTATTTTAGTCATTTTATATAAGGTTATGTATATTGATTAGAAAAAAAATTAGATGTTTAAATTTTTAAGATTGTTTATTATATAATTTTCTATGAAAAATGCAAATAAATGTGCTAAAGACACTTTTTAAAGATTATTGCAAAGTATAATTTTTTTAATATTTTTTAGAGATGAAAAATATATATTCCTTCCGTCCCAAAATGTAAAATCCTCCAGACCAATATTACGAGAATTAAGAAAAGTGGTTAACTTAGTTAAATGCATTAAATTTATCTAACAAAAAGCATTAGTTTCCAAATTTACCATTTCAATATCTTTTTATCATTTCACCCTCTCTTTTAATTAATGTTGTTTATTTACTTATTTTATTAATTTTTTATTTTTAAAAAGACTCTATTAATTACTCCATGTTTTGGAAATAGTACGTCACAATGAAAAGTCAAAATGATTAAATTTGGTGGCAATGAGGTCCACTTAATTATATGGGAGAGAAAAATAGATTTAGTTAATTCATGATTTTATTTATTGTGTTTTAATCTCATTAAAATTGGTTGAGTAGCAAGGGTATAATAATAAAAAAAAATTTAAATATGCACAAAAATTCTCAAAGGGTCCTATAAAATGGGACAAGCAAAAACTCTCTAGAGAGTCTTACATTTTGGGACGGAGGGAGTACTTATGATTAATTTTCTAATAGTAGTAACCTTAGCCAGTACTCTAAGAGGTAAGAGCATTGTTTAGCAAGACTCATTTTCTATTACTATTTTTATGTATATATAGTGGATAATAATGTTTAGTGAAAAAATAATTTTTGTATAAGAGTGTAAGGAAAAAAGTAGCATTAATTATTCATTAATATTCTAAAGTGACTATATTCAGATTGAACAATCAAAAAACACTAAAGAAACTAAAGGATTTTTTATATTCGTTAGACATGTCATCTGACACTCTTTTACCCGTGTCTAATAAAAAATATTTTTTATTGGCTGGACATTTAAAAAACACTTTTCATACTAGTATTTTTTTCAAAATAATAAAAAATTAGTATTTTAAAATGGCATGTTACATAAATTAATAAATTATAAATTCATCAAAGACATATGTGTATTCACTCATTTGTTCCTTGATGAACCATAATAAAAGACTATATTTTTCAATGACGGAGATCAAAATGGCTAGAGCTGAACATGAGTCGAAGTCAAACTCTTCAATTCAGTTTGACTCAATTAGAATCATATCATATGGTTTCGTATTATAACTAAAGGAGGTTGTGGAGAATGAGCAAATCTACTATTCATAAGGTAAATTTACATGATGACATCCTTTTACCAAGTTAATTACCTCATTACCATTACGTCTCTATCTTTTCATGTTATCTAAACTTCTTTTACATGATCATGCTTTTTGGTCTATTCTTTTTAATGTCAACTTGCTTTTGTAAGGTAACTATTTTTTCACTATTTTTAAAAATAAAAATTATGTATAGTAACAATACAGAAAACCTGCAAAATCATAAATTCATAAATAAAGAAAAAATCAATCAAATAATATCCTAATAGATTAAGTTATTTAATCTTTTCGTAATTGTGTATTTGTTAGTTTTTTTTTTTGTACAATTTAGTGAGTTAAAAATACTACTCCCTCTGTTCTTTATTATAAGATCCTAAACAAAAAAATCAATGTTCCTTTTTATAAGATCCTGACCAAAAAAATTAAAAGCATTTGTTATGTTTTCCCAATTTTGTCCTTATTTATTGGTATCAACTCATGTGAGTTCTCATAATTCATTTAATGTATGTAAGGGTAATACTGGAAAATTATTATAATATTTTAAAATTTTAATAGGATTTTTTGATGTGAGTGCTTTTCTTAATCTATGTGATGTCCTTTTCAGGATCTTATAATAAGGAACGGAGGGAGTATTTTAATAAAGTCACGTAGTTAGTGAGATATTTTCGCAATGTATCTCACAGTTATAATATTTTAAGACAAACAATATATTCTTCAATCTACAAGAAAACAACATATACTATACGCTTGAAGAATACGATGTTTTGATTTAAAAATCAAAACATCTTTTTCAAATTACTTAAATTATTTGAAGTTTATTTTTTAAATAGTGTACTATACACTTGAAGGTTTCTAGGTCAAAATTTATATAATTTTTATATTTTTAAAACTGCAACAATTTTTTTAGAACATTTTTTAAACAATGTATTCTTCAATCTAATAAAAAACATGTACTATACACTTGAAGAATATAATGTTTTCATTTAAAAATAAAAGCGTCTTTTTAAAATTACTTAAATTATTTACCGGTTTCACTACAAATAATTGCCATTTACTAACGTTGAATAGCTACCGCTGATATAGACTTTATCTAACAAAATTAACGTGTTAGTACATACTTATAATATTTATACTAACGGATAAATATATAATTACTGGTAGATAAATATGTTAATGTAAGTAATTGGTATATACTATCGATTTACAAACTGTTAGTAAAGTTGTTTAAGGGTTCTACTAACGAATTTATCCGTTAGACAAAGTCTATACTAACAATACCTAATACAAAGGAAACTAATATAAAAAGTGTTAGAAAATGACAATTTGTTTGTAGTGTTTTTTTGAAAACAATGTACTATACACTTAAATTTTATAGGTCAATTTACATTTTTTTATATTTTTTAAATTGCAGCAATTTTTTAAAACATTTTTTGAAGAACGTATTCTCTAATCTAAAAGAAAAAAATCATGTACTATATACACTCGAAGAATATGATGTTTTGTTTTAAAAATTAAAGCATCTTTTTTAAATTATTTGAATTATTTTGAAAAACAATGTAGTATAAATTTGAAGATTCTAGGTCAATTTACATATTCTTTTATATTTTTAAAATTGCAAAGATATTTTAGGAAGACCTTTTAAACAACGTATTTTTCAATCTACAAGAAAAATCTTGTATTATACACTTGAAAAATACGATGTTGTGATTTAAAAATGAAATTTTTTCTTTAAATTTCTTAAATTATTTAACATTTTTTTTGAAAATAATGTACTATATATACACTTGAAGTTTCTAGGTCAATTTACATAATTTTTATCATTATTAAATTGCAACAATTTTTTCATAACATTTTTTTAAACAACATATTCTTCAATCTACAAGAAAGAAAAAATCATGTACTATACACTTGAAGAATACGATGTTTTGATTTAAAAATCAATCTACATTTTTTTAATTACTTAAGTTATTTGAAGTTTTTTTCTTCAAAATAATGTATTATTCACATAATTTTTTCTAGCTCAATTTACATAAGTTTTTTATATTTTTAAAATTGTACCAATTTTTTAAGAAATCGTGTATTATACACTTGGAAAATAAGGTGTTTTCAGAAATAAAAATGAAAACGTATTTTTTAAATTACTTGAATTATTTGAAGATTTATTTTTGTAAACAGTGTATTATTCACTTTGAAGTTTCTAGCTTAATTTACATAAATTTTTTATATTTTTAAAATTACAATAATCTTTAAGAAAGTGCACAAAACCATAGTCCACCCTAAATCAAGAAAATAGAACAGTTTGATAGCAACCAATCTTCTAAATTATTTGAACAGACCATAGATAAACTCTTCCAAGACAAACACGCGTTCCAAAGCATAGAAGCAAAATCACAAGTGAAGAAAAGATGTGATAATAGCTCTGAAGCATTACAAAAAGTATATGTGGCTTGTGTAGTATAAGCATTGTTTAAAAATAAAGTATTATTTATTTTGAAGTTTTTAATATAATTTATATTATTTTTTTACTTTTAAAATTGTAACAATTTTTAAGAAATTGTGTGTTATACACTTGAAGAAAATGGTATTTTTTGAAAGAAAAATAAAAACACATTTTATAAATTAATTAAATTATTTGAAGTTTTTTTAAAACAATGTATTATTCATTTTGAAGTTTTTAGTTCAATTTATATTATTTTTATATTTTTAAAATTGCAACAACTTTTTAAGAGATTGTGTACTACACATTTGAAAAATACAGTGTTTTTTTATATGAAAGTGAAAACATATTTTTTAAATTAGTTAAATTACTTAATTTTTTTTCCTAAAACAATGTATTATTCACTTTGGAGTTTCTAGCTCGGTTTTTAATTATCTAAATTTGTTCCACCATGCTCTTGGCATGGCGGATCTGGCCTCCGGCGCAGTGGTTGGATATCTCCGACCACTCACCTGGCGGTGAAAACGTATCGAATGAAGACTAGTCACATGTATTTTTTTTATTTTTTTAGGTGAACCAAGGGTATCCTCCAGCCGGTAGCCGAAGACTAATCCCCTCGAGACGTAGAGATCACCGAAGTGGGCATTGCCTCTCCCAAGAAAGCCTTCTCTATACGCACCGCCAGGATTCGAACCCCTGTCAGTATGCTTAAAGGACCCAGCTATCTGCCAACTATGCCGGGCTTTGTTGGTAATAGTCACATGTATTTATAGGGTAAACAAAGTACCAAAGCCAAACCTATCACTGTCTCAGTTCCGTGAATTGCGGCGGTAGTTACGGATCTGCAACGGTCCTCACGTGGGGGTGATGTCCCCTGTGCCTTATGTCGGGTCCCTATGTCGTGGGTACACGACATGGGACCGACGACTTGAGCCGCCCACGTGAGACTTGCACGTGTTCTTCCCGCGGGTTAGGTCCATAACAAAATTATTAGAAGATTTCTGAAAATAATGTATTATTTACTTTGAAATTTTTAGCTTAATTTACATACTTTTTTATAATTTAAAAATTGCAATAGATTTTTAAAAGACGGTGTACTATATACTTGAAGAATATTGAAATTTTCGAAATAAAAATGAAAACGTGTTTTTTAATTTACCTACATTATTTGAAATTTTTCGGAAAACAATTTATTATTTATGTTGAAACTTCTAGCTCAATTTATATAATTTTTTATTTTCTTATATTTTTTTAAGTTGCAACAATTTTCTACATATCGTGTAGTATACACTTAAAGAATAGAGTGTTTTTTGAAATAAAAATGAAAATGTGTTAATTAAATTACCTAAATTATATAAAGTTTTTTAAAAATAATGTATTATTAACTTAGAATTTTCTTGCTCAATTTACATAGTTTTTATATTTTTAAAATTGAAACAAATTTTTAAGAGATCGTGTACTACACACTTAAAGAATATGGTGTTTTTAGAAATTAAAAAGAAAAAAGTTTTTTAAATTACCTAAATTATTTGAAGTTTTTTGAAAATAATGTATTCTTCACTTTGAAGTTTCTATCTTCATTTAAATAATTTTTATATTTTAAAAATTGGAATAATTTGTTAAGAGATCGTGTAATTACACTTGAACTATATGATGTTTTTCGAAATAAAAAAATGTGTGTTTTAAATTACCTAAATTATTTGAAGTTTTTTTAAAACAATGTATTATGTACTTTAAGTTTCTAACTCAATTTACATAATTCTTTATATTTTAAAATTGCAATAGTTTTTCTAGAGATAGTGTATTATACACTTGAAGATTAAGGTGTTTTTCAAAATAAAATAAAATAGCAAGTTTTTAAATTACCTAAATTATTTGCAGCTTTAAGAAAATAATGTTTTATTCACTTAAATGATTCTAGCTCAATTTACATAATTTTTATATTTTAAAATTGTAACTTTTTTTTTTATAGATTGTGTACTATACACTTGAAGAATACGGTATTTTTTGAATAAAAAAAAGCCGATTTTAAATATACCTAAATTATTTAAAACTTCCCGAAAATAATTTTTTATTCACTTTGAAGTTTCTGGCATAATTTACATAGTTTTTTTATATTTTTTAAATTGTGATAGTTTTTATAGAGATCATGTACGCACTTGAAGTATAGGGTAATTTTTTAAATAAAAATGAAAAAGCAATGCAATTTATAAATTACCTAAATTATTTGAAGTTTTTAAAAATAATATAGTATTCACTTTGAAGTTTCTAGCACAATTTACATAATCATTATATATTAAAATTGCAACAATTTTTTTAAAGATCATGTACTATACACTTGAATATATGGTATTGTTCGAAATTAGAATGAAAAAACTATTTTTAAATTACCTAAATTATCTGAAATTTTTGTAAAAGAAAGTATTTCTCACTTACAAGTTTGTAGCTCAGTTTACATGATTTTTTATATTTTTAAAAATGAAACACTTGAACAATAAATTATTTTTTGAAATAAAAATAAAAACAAAAATTTTAAATTTCATAATTTGTTTAAAGCTTTCTGAAAATGATTTATTTTTCACTTTGAAGTTTCTAACTCCATTTATATATTTTTTTATAAAAATTGTAACAGTTTTTTTAAGAGATGATGTACTATACACTTGATAAATAAGGTGTTTTTAAAATAAAAATGAATATGGTGTTTTTAAATTAACTAAATTATTTAAAACTTTATGAAAATATTGTATTATTCACTTTGATGATTCTAACTCAATTTACATAATGTTTGATATTTTTAAAATTGCAACATTATTTTTAGAGATTGTATATTCTACACTTGAAGAATATGGTGTTTCTCGAAATAAAAATAAAAACATGGTTTTTAAATTACATAAATTATTTGAAACTTTTTTGAAATAAATTCTTATTCACTTTGAATTTTTTAGCTCAATTTACATACTTTTTTTATATTTTTAACATTGCAAAAGGGTATTTTTCAAACTAAAAATGAAAATATGATTTTTAAATTTCATAAATTATATAATGATTTTTAAAAATAATATATTATTCACTTTAAAGTATATAGACCAATTCACATATTTTTTTTATGTTTTTAAAACTATAGCAATTTGTTTAGAGATCATGTATTTTACAATTGAAGAATATGGTGTTTTTCGAAATAAAAATGAAAACTTGGTTTTTAAATTACCTAAATTATTTGAAGCTTTTTGAAAATAATTTCTTATTCACTTCAAAGTTTCTTGCTCAATTTATATAATTTTTATATTTTTATAATTGCGACACTTGAAGAATAGGTAGTTTTTAGAAAAATAAATTTAAATACGTTTTTTAAGTGACCTAAACTATTTGAAGCTTTTTGAAAACAAAAATGTAATGTTAACTTTGAAGTTTTTAGCTAAATTTATATAATTTTTTATTTTTTAAAAATTGCAATAGTTCTTTTAGAGGTCGTGTATTATATACCGCTGAAAAATAGGGTGTTTCTCGAAATAAAACTAAATAGGGTTTTTTTAAATTAGATAAATTATTTGAAGCTTATTGAAAATAAGTTATGATTCACTTTGATGTTTCTACCTTAATTTACATAATTTTTATATTTTTAAAATTGCAACAGTTTTTTAGAGATCGTGTACTATACAGTTAAAGAATATGGTGTTTTTCGAAATAAAAATGAAAACACATTTTTTGAAATTTCCTAAATTATTCTACGCTTTCTGAAAATAATGTGTTATTCATTTTGAAGTTTCTAACTCAAATTACTTAATTTTTGGTGATCTTATATTGTACACTTGAAGTATATGATGTTTTTAGAAATAAAAATTATTAGCGTATTTTAAATTACGTAAAATTATTGGAAGCTTTTGAAAAAAAATATTTTATTCACTTTGAAGTTTCTATCCCAATTTACAAAAAAATTATATTTTTAAAATTGCAACAGTTTTTTAGAGATCCTATATACTATACACTAGAAGAATATGATATTTTTTTAAAGAGAAATTAATAAGGTGTTTTTAAATTTCCTAAATTATTTGAAACTTTCTGAAAATAATGTATGATTCACTTTGATGTTTCAAGTTCAATTTACATAATTTTTATATTTTTAAAATTATAACAGTTTATTTAGAGATCGTGTACTATACATATGAAGAATGTAGTGTTTTTCAAAATTAAAATGATAATGTGTATTTTAAAATATTTAAATTATTTGCAAGTTTTTGAAAAAAAAATGTATAATTTACTTTGAAGTTTCTAGTTCAATTTACATAATTTAATATATTTTTAAAATTACAACATTTTTTGTAGAGATCATGTGTTATACCGTTGAAGAATAGAGTGTTTTTCGAAACAAAATTGAATAGGGTGTTTTTAAATTACCTAAACTATTTGAATTTTTCTTAAAATAATGTATTTTTCTCTTTGAAATTTCTAGCTCAATTTACATAATTTTTTATATTTTTAAAATTAGAATGGTTTATTTAGAGATCGTGCAATATACCGTTGAAGATATTGATGTTTTTAGAAATAAAATTGAATAGAGAATTTTTAAATTACCTAAATTATTTAAAATTTACTTAATACAATATATTATTCACTTTGAAGTTTTGTAGCTCAATTTAAATAACTTTTTCTATTTTTAAAATTACAACAGTTTTTTTTGAGATCGTGTACTGTTGAATAATATGGTGTTTTTCGAAATAAAAAATGATTAGGGTATTTTTAAATTACATAAGTAATTTAATTTTTTTAAAAAAATATTTATTCTTCACTTTAAAGTTTCTATCCTAATTTATAAAATTTCTATATATTTAAAATTGTACATGTTTTTTTTTTACATCTTATATTATACACTTGAAGCTTTTTGAAAACGTGGCTTTTTAATAAAAATGAAAATGTGACTTTTAAGTTACCCAAATTATTTGATATTTTTTGAAAACAATGTATTGTTTATTTTAAAATTTCCAGCTTAATTAAATATTTTTTTAAATTGTAAAATATTTTTTAAGACACTATGTACTTTATATTTGAAGAATTGAGTGTTTTCCGAAATAAAAATGAATATGGTATTTTTAAATTACCTACATTATTTGATTCTTTTTGAAAATAATGTCTTATTCACTTTGAAGTTTCTAGCTCAATTCACATAATTTTGTATAATTTTAAAATTACAAACAGTTTTTTTAGAGATCGTGTACAATACACTTGAAGAATATGGTATTTTTCGATAAAAAAATGAATAGGGTATTTTTAAATTACATAAATCAGTTTAATATTTTTAAAAATATTTTTTTTTCAATTTCAAGTTTTAAACTCAATTTACATAAATTTTTATATTTTTAAAATTACAACAGATTATTTTTATATATATCGTGTATTATACATCTGAATAGTAGGGTGTTTTCGAAAATAAAAATAAAAATACTTATTTAAATTACCTAAATTATTTGAAATTATTTTAGAACAATGACCTATACACTTCGAATTGTCTACTTCAATTTATATAATTATTTATATTTTTAAAATTGCAACACTTAAAGAATATGGTGTTTTTCGAAATTAAAATAAATAGGATATTTTTAAATTACCTAAGTAATTGGAAGATTTTTTAGAACAATATATTGTTTACTTTGATGTAATGATATTTTTACCTCAATTTATATAATTTTTTATATTTTTAAAATTGCAATCGTATTTTAAACATCCTATACTATGTACTTTAAGAATAGGATTTTTTTTTTCTAAATAAAAATGAAGTTTTTTTTTTAAAATTATCTAAATCATTTGAAGATTTTTTCAAAAAAAAAATATTATTCAACTTGAAGTTTCTAGCTCAATTTAGTTAATTTTTTTTATATATTTTTAATATTGCAACAATTTTTTTAGAACGTGTAATATATACACTTGACAAATATGGTGTTGTAGGAAATAAAAGTGAAAATGTGACTTTTAAATAACCTAAATTATTTGAAGATTTTGGAAAATAATGTATTATTGACTTTGAAGTTTCTTGCTTAATTAACATGATTTTTTATATTTTTAAATTTACAACAGGTTTTTAAAAGATTGTGTACTATACATTTGAAGAATAAATTGTCTTTCAATATAAAAATGAAATTGCATATTTTAAATTATCCAAATTATTTGAAGCTTTTTTAAAAAATTGCATTATTTATTTTGAAGTTTCTTGCTCAATTTATATAATCTTTTATATTTTTAAAATTGCAACGATTTTTTTACACAAAGCGTATTATACAATTGATGAATATGGTAGTTTTGAAAATAAAAACTAAAAGGGTTTATTTCCATTACCTAAATTATTTGAAATATTTTGAAAACAATATATTATTCACTTTAAAGTTTCTAACTCAATCTACATAAATTTTTATGTTTTTAAAATTACACTAGTTTTATAGAGATCTTGTACTATACAGTATACATTTAAAGAGTATGATATTTTTTGAAATAAAAATGAAAACGTGATTTTCAAATCACCTAAACTATTTAAAGCTTTTATTTTTTGAAAACAATGTCTTATTCATTTTGAAGTTTCTAACTCAATTTACATAATTTCTTCTAGTTTGAAAATTGTAACTATTTTTATAGAGATTGTAAAAAATACATTTAAAGAATATGGTGTTTTTCAAAATAAAAATGAATAGGTTATTTTTAAGTTACCTAAGTTATTCGAAGCTTTCTGAAAATAATGTATTATTCACTTTAAACTTTCTAATTCAATTTACATAATTTTTTTTATATTTTTAAATTGCATCAATATTTTTAGAGATCGTGTACTAAGAATAAAGTGTTTTCGAAATGAAAATGAATAGGGTGTTTTCAAATTACCTAAATTATTTGAAGCTTCCTAAAAACAATGTATCATCTACTTTGAAGTTTCTAGCTCAATTGATAAATTTTTAAAAATTTTTAAAGGTGCAACTTATTTTTTAGAATTCGTGTATTATCACTTGAAGAATATGATATTTTTCAAATATAAATGAAGACACAATTTATAATATACATAAGTTATTACAAACTCTTTAAAAACAATTTATTTTTCACTTTAAAGTTTCTAGTTCAATTTATAAAATAATTATATTTTTAAAATTGAAACAATTTTTTAGAGATCTTGTACTATACACTTGAAGAATAACGTGTTTTTCGAAATAAAATTGAATAGGTTATTTTTAAATTACTAAAATTAGTTGAAGCTTTTTAAAAATAATGTGTTATATTATTCACTTTGAAGTTTCTAACTGTATTTACATAATTATTTTTCTTTAAAAAATTGAAACAATTGTTTTAGAGATCATGTGCTATACACTTGAAGAATATAGTGTATTTTGAAATAAAAAATAATGTGCTATTTTAAAATTTTCCTAAATTATTTGAAATTTTATGAGAATAATGTATTATTCACTTGAAGAATTGGGTATTTTTCAAATAAAAATGAAAATGTAAATGTAAATTTTAATATAACTAAATTATTTGAAGCTTTTTGAAAATAATGTGTTGTTCACTTTAAAGTTTTTAGCTAAATTTGTAAAACGTTTTATATTTTTTAAATTACAACATTTTTATAGAGATCGTGTATTATACACATGTAGAATATGATGCTTTTCGAAATAAAAATGAATAGGGTGTATTATTCACTTTGAAGTTTCTAACTCAATTTACATAACTTTTTATATTTTACATTTGAACAATACAATGTTTTTTAAAATAAAAATGAATATGTGATTTAAAAATAACCTAAATTATTTGAAGGTTTCTAAAAATAATATATTTTTTACTTTGAAATTTCTAGCTCAATTTACATAATTTTTTATATTTTTCAATTGCAATAGACCATTTAGAAATTGTGTGTTATCACTTGAAGAATATGGTGTTTTTCGAATAAAAATGAAAACACAATTTTTAATTTACCTAATTTATTAGAAGATTTGTGAAAATGTTGTCTTATTCACTTTGAAGTTTTTAGCTGAATTTTCAAAACAAAATATTATAATTTAAAATTGCAACAGTTTTTGTAGGGATCTTATAGTATATACACTTGAAATATATGGTGTTTTTTCGAAAAATAAATGAAAATGTGATTTTTAAAATACCTAAATTACTCGAAGCTTTCTGAAAACTATGTATTATTAATTTTGAAGTTTTTAATTCAAATTAAATAATTTTTATATTTTTAAAATTGTAACAATTTTTTAAAGATGGTGTATTACACTTGAAAAAAATATAGTATTTTTCGAAATAAAAATCAAAAGTGTGTTTTTAAATTACCTTAATTTTCTGAAGCTTTCTTAAAAATAATGTATTATTCACTTTCAAGTTTCTAACTGAATTTACATATTTTTTTATATTTTAAAAATTGTAACAATTTTTTTAGAAATCATGCACTATCGCTCGAAGAATATGGTGTTTTTCGAGTAAAAATGAAAACACAATTTTTAATAGACATAAACTATTAGAAGCTTTTTAAAATCATTGTCTTATTCACTTTGAAGTTTCTATTGGTGAAACGTTCAGAAATCACATTTGCCAGTTCAATGGACAAATATTGATGTCTTTAAAACATTCAGAAATGGAACAATATTGTATAAATATGCGACGAACTAGAATTGTTGGTGTAAGTATTTTTCTCCCAATTTTAATATTTTGTATCTATAAATATTTTGTATAAGTATGTGAGGATTAAATAATGCTTAAAGTGGCACTTTTTTATTTAATATTTATGTTTTGTGGAATTTTTATTATTTAAAAGTTCATTACTTTTATTAGCCAAAAGTTATAGTACAGAGGTAGATCATTATTATATGTTTTTTATAACTATATTAATTTTAAGCAAAATAATTAAGGACAATATTTCATGCGTGATAAATTATTCACTTAATTTAGAATAAAATTTTATTATTTATCGCACTCATTTGACATAATTGAAATGATAAGTCATTACCCACATATGGCTAATTTATTTTTAAAATTAAATGTTGAATTTTAACATTAATGATAAATTATTCTTTTATTAATATTTTACAATAACTATGTGAGGTGGTTATGATAAGGGAATGAGAATGAGTTGCTTTTAATAAATGATTATTATTTTTTGAACGATGAGATTTATGATATGGGATAAATTATTATTTTATTTTTTATAACTGTATCATTTTAAGAAAATTATGTAGACAATGTTTCAATTAGAGGTAAATCATTTACTAAATTTAAAAATGATTTTATATATCATCTACCACACTCATTTTACATTGTTATGAGTTATTTTGTCATATATAGCTAAACTACATTTTATACTGACAATTGCTAAATTATATATGTAGAATTTTAGGGACTAAATTTATTGTCAATTACTAATATTAAGGATTAAAATGTTTTTTTCATAATTTCTTGAATCAAATTGATCGACTATTGTTAATTTTGATTAAAATTTTAACTAAAAATAAATATCTATAACTTAACTTCTTCGAATCTTTATTATTAAAATTTTAGAAAATATGTTACTTTTGAGCAGACGGCCCACAACACTGTCTATGGTGACTGGTTGCGACAATCTGCCATGACGAGAGGTCGTTGAAGGGGACGAAAATAAGTGAACCCTACCTTCTCAGAAACAATGATTTTTATTTGTTATTATTGATATTTATTTCAAATTGTCAATAGTCTAGAGAGCATTTAATAAATTGACTTCCAGGCACATCTGGAATTCACAATTTTATAAAACTATCCATCTTTTTTATTCATAGCAATAATCAATCACAATAAGGTGACATTTGTTACGTCAAAACACAAGTGGCGGATGCTATAAGCAACCTTACTCATGTTTATTAATTCAATATATTAAAAAGACCTAGCATGGATGTGATGCACTGGCATCAAATCGAACTCGAGTCAAGTTTTTTATGAACAATTTTTTTAGCTCAAGTTTGGCTTATTTAAATATCATGAACTATTTGATTCGGCTACTAGCCCGCAAGTTAAAATTATCAACGTTCTAAAATTGTTGTTTACTTTCTTTTCTGTTTTAAAATAAAAGTCAAAACTAAAATAAAAATGATTAAAGGAATTATTTTTATAAATTGAGATTAAAGCATAATTTTTATAGAGTAAAGTTTAAAGTAATCAACATTTATGATCATCAAAATCAAAATAAAAGTTTATTTGTAATTATATATGTATTTATTTATCTATCTACTACTTATTAGGATAGTTCATGAATCAAATGAGTTGAACTGTGCTTGTCTCAAGTTCAGCTTATTTAATTCACAAATTTAATTGTTAGCTCAAGTTCAGCTTATTTGGTTCATGTATTAAACTCATTAAGTTAATTAACGAGTCAAATGTCGAATATAAATCGAGTTTGCTCGGTTTAGTTCCAACCCTAAAAAAAGGCGGTGAAATACCTTAAATTAGAACTTCTTTTCAAATTTTTTTTATGATAGATGCTTATATTGTAATTATGCTTCTTACTATATTTTCATAGATATATTGTTATCGAGGTTAGGAAAAATATGAAACTTAAGTGATAGGAAGTACAAAATGCTAACATTATTAATAATGTCTCTTGATATTTTTTATCAGATTTATTTATCAAATAAAATTATAAAATTTAACAAGTTATCTTAAGAAAAAGAATATAAAAAATTTATTGTTCAATTTTTTTGTCATATTACTTAGTTATTTATTTTTAATTATATATATATAAAAGGTATCACATTATCTTATAGTATTTTGGACATTAATTGTGTTGTTTATATCTATATCATGTTTGGTGTTTGTGCCAAAAGGGATGCTTCATAGGTTGTTGAAATGCACAAACTACTGCATATTGTTTAATGGTTAGTCACTATCATCTCATTGTGGAATGTGTTATGATAATTGATATTGTAATTAACATCTATGTTGTTTGGCTTTTTTTTTGTTAAACTAATTTTAAATCAGTGTAGTTTTATAGACTTGATTTTCAGTAAAATTAATTTGGCTTAAATGCACTTTGGCGTCCTAATTTTATTAATGGTACGATTTTTTTTTCTTAACTTTTAATTGGGTTATCTTAGTTTTTTTAACTTTTTTAATTGTGTAATTTTAGTCTTTAACTTTTGTCTATTATGCAATCTTGATCCCCTCAAATTTTTCAAATTGTACGATTTTGCTCAATTAGTCAATATTTCTTCAAGAAGTTAATGGTTAACACAATTAAACCAATAAAATAAAGTAGGCAAGAGCACCAAAATCGTGAAATTAGAAAAGTTTCGAACAAAAATTGCACAAATGAAAACTCAATATATGTGAAAACTCATTATATGAGTTTGACTGCGTTAACGTTTACCTTCTTAACAAGAGATGATTTAAAGAATCAAAATCACGCAATTGAAAAAAAAAATTGAACAAAAATTGCACAATTAAAAAAGTTAATGGACTAAAATCGCACAATTAAAAGTAAAATGACTATCGCACAATTAAAAGTAAAGTGATTAAAATCACACAGTTAAAAAATTGTGGATCAAAATTACAACTAAACCAAATAATTTTAAAACAACATATATGACTTTTGTTCAGATTTTTTTTATTAAAAAGGTAATTTTTTCTATTAATGTAACTAAACTTACCATAAAAGCAATATCATACATTTTTTAGCTAAAATCGATTGCGACTCCCCAAAATCCCACTGCAAAATCAATCCACGTTGCTATCTCTCACTGCTCAACCAAACTTATTACTGCTTATAGTTTACATTATTTTAACACGACTCGTTTGAAATTTATATAGAATAACATCATATAGTAGAAGTTATTTAGAAAAAAAAATATGAAATAAAGGCGAATGGGATAAGAGAATATGTGTTTGTATGCTGTATGTAATTGTTTTTAATTCTTAAAAAAAGTACAAAAATTACATATTTTGTATTTGGTGATTAAGGTTGGGGATGGGTTAATTAGACAATCCATTAAAACATTGAAGACAAATAGTGTAAATACAAATTTTTTATCCAAATTATATGTCCCTTTTTTCTGTCCTAATTTTTGTGCTCCAATAATAAGTTGACACGTTTTCAATTAAAAAAATACTGATAAGCACGTCAATAAACTTTTAATTGATGACGTGTCAACTTGTATAAAAACCAAAATCCTATCATCATATACGCTTTATGGTGTTGAGTTCCCTTGCTCTTGGGCCACTTGGTGGCTGATAAACACACTATACTAATTTACTGTGGTGCCATATTTTCTTTATAAGAAACTTTATTTGAAAATAAAAAATAATATATTCTTTTGAAAAAAAGGTGCCATCACATTAAATATAAGAGTTTTTTTAATTTGTTCTATATTGCATGAGATAAAAAATTAAAGATAAAAAGTTTTTATTGAGAAAATCAAAATTTTAATAATACTATAGATAGAGTGAGTCTATTATTGCTCTTTTTTTTCATTATCACTCCTGT
The DNA here is from genome assembly GCA_037177725.1 of Cyamopsis tetragonoloba. Classification (NCBI taxonomy): domain Eukaryota; kingdom Viridiplantae; phylum Streptophyta; class Magnoliopsida; order Fabales; family Fabaceae; genus Cyamopsis; species Cyamopsis tetragonoloba. Next base: position 70,186,719 of record CM074119.1, read on the forward strand.
TTTAATATTTTTAATTTAAAATATATTTTTATAATTAATAAAACTCAAGTATTAATATATATATTATTAAAAAATAAATTAAGAATGGCAATAAACTAAAAAATGACAATAGTCTCTCTTCTACGATAAATACTATATTTTATTTTATTTTTTATTTTCTTAATCTATACAACACTTCACAAATTAAAAAAACCTTAAACATAATTAGTATAGCGTGTTTATTAATGCCCGTCATCGTTATGCTTATGTAATTAACTGTTTTGGGTTCGGGAATGTTGCTTACAGAGTGAAATAAAACTATTTTTGGGTTCAATAAGTCTATTTTTTTGTCAATGGGTCAATAAGAAAAAACATACTTATTTTAGCCCATTCCTCCGCAATGTGAGTTTTATTGAAATTAAGAGATATCTCTATTATTAATATCATGTCGGACACGACATCAAAATTTTTATTGAAATTGGACGAGAGCCAAAGACAAAGACAAGGCCTACGAGGCCCAAAATATAACCTTTAAACCTTAATAACTCTTTATAAATATAACACATTATACTATACAAGGTATGCTATTAATCTAATATAATTACTTTGACCCATAATAGTCATTGATTTGAGCATCTGAGTCCTTGCAGGTCCTCCACCCGTCGTCGTGGAGCGTCGCCCGAACACCTAGAGACTAGACTTCTTTTCGTGGATCCCGTCAACATCACCTCCTAACTAGACACCTCTATTTTATGCCGTTCTTATAATTTTATAACGCAACAAATACTATTTAAAGTTCGCCATGAAGATGCCTACCTTGCCATGGAGGTGCCTACTATTTTCGTGTGTTTTTTTAATATGAACTATTTACAATTTGTCATGGAGGTGTCTACCTCGCCATGGAAGGGTAGGCACTTCCATGACAAAGTGAGAATCTCCATGATGAAGTAAGTACCTCCATGATGAACTATGAACAATATCATAGTAAAAAAATGAAGAAAAATAGAACTTATAAAACTAACTCATTTTTTTAAGAAAACTTTTTAAACTTAGCCCCAGTGACGGATCTAAGAATTTTACACCGTGGGAGCAATATACATATGTAAAGCAATAAAAAAATTGTCTTTTACTAAATCTTTAAGCATTGGATTAATCTCATTAGTATAGACTTTATTTAGTATAATTAATTTATTAATATGTACATATAATATTTTTATGCGGATAAATATATGTAATTCTAATAAATAAATCTATTAGTATTAATATTTAATATATTCTATCAATTTGCATATTGTTAGTAAATGTGTTAAATAGATCAAAGAATTGTCAAATTCATTATCCAAAGTTATATTAACAATGAGAATTTTTTAGTGAATTTATACCATGAAAAATATAATATATTATGTTAAAAGTATAAATAAATCCTTTTATATATATATATATATATATATATATATATATATATATTCGGTACAAGTATTCATATTTTAAAAATTATAAATAATTAAACAATCATTTAACTACTTATCTTTGATACGATTTAGATCAAAATCATCACATTTTTTGAAGCACCATCATGTGAAATCATTTTTTTTTAAGCATCAAATTCTCCTTTATCAAATTTTTTCCAACATATTCTCCTTTATATGACCTATTTAATAGACACTAAAATTAAATAATAAAAAAAGGATATTTTTAGTCATGTAGAAATATGTATGTATGAGTACATGATTCGATCTCTAGTTATATTATTTTTTTATAAAAATAAAAAATAAAAAATAAGATAAACATGACATGATGTGATGTGACCCATATAAACATAAGTTTTAGGGTGGGGGCAATCTTATATAAATACATCTTTTAATGGAGGCAATCGCCCACATAACCTTACCCTTGCATCCGTCCCTAGTTATCCCCATAAACATAAGTTTTCCTCCTTTATACACCTATAAAGTAACCCGGATTTAACAGAAGTGTAGTTGATATCACCCATTCTATAATCCCATGCCGTATTGTTGGATGACATTATTATTATCACATTAGTTTTAAAACGCACTATACGCATATATTTTTTTTTTTCAAATTTTTTCTCTAACTGAATTTCAATTTTTGGGTGAAGCTTGATTTGAATTTCTAATTAAAATTGCATTTGATTTTTCGATTAAAACTTAATTTGAATTTAATGTTTGAAACATAATTTAATAAAACTTATTGTTAGGTAAACATATTGTTGAAAGTCAAGTGTAAAGTGGGAAGTGAAGTCCCACATTGGATGATTAAGAGTTAAGTGAAAGGTTTATAAGTAGAAAGACCCTTGAACCTAATGCCTTAACTTTTGGGTTGCATTGTGGTGTCCTTCACTTATATCTCCCTCTCACGGTCAATTCGGTAGATTCACGTTAACGTAGATCTATTTTAACACTATTTTTTTTGTTGTGTTTATTGGAATCGTCTCGACTTATGTGCCAAATTTATCTCAATTATTGATTTATCTATCTTAACGTGATTTGACGTGATTCGACGCACATGCCTGAATGAGCGCAAGTTTTTATTTTAAAAATCTTAAAATGTCAAATTTTGCTATTATTCCACCTTTCAATACAATTTAACAAATATCACCAATTATCGAATTCAAAACTCAATATGTAAGCTTAGACAATAATAACATAATGAGATTGTCTATAAAAAATAAACAAGTTGAATAAATTAATTTTTTAGTTGGTATAAAAATAAATTAAAAAATATGATTAAAAAACATAAGGCGGCCAAGTTGAATAACATGAAAGTTACCATGAGATTGACTATAGCTAAGTGCCAAATCTTTCAAACATATCCCTAAAACTCAGAACAAAGTAAGACTCAACTGGATAACTCATATCGGGGTAAATCAACATAAATAAATTGAAATGAAGAAAAATGAGAGAAAACTTTTTGTTTCTAGAAAATATCTTTTTGATTTTTTTATTTTCTCTTTAAAAAAACACGTATCTTTCTCTATATTTTTTCTTTGTATTTTCTCTCTTATTTACAAAATAAAAACGAGAAAAAGATACTAAGGTTATATTTGATTCAGTTTTATTTTTTAGTTTTTTAGAAGTATTTTATAAAACAATTTTTGGGAACTAATTTTTTATTTTTTAAAAAAGAGTGAAGTGAGTTTTTAATACAAATTAGCATGTAAGTTCAAAAGGGATAAAATTAAAAACTGAAATAAGTTTTAATTATTTTTATATTTTAATTTTTAAAAATTAAAAAACACATGTTCCCAAAAATTATTTTAAAAGACTAGTTTATCAAATAATTTTTTTAAATTTCTATTTTTTAAAACAAAAAAGTATTTTATAAAACAGTTAGCACACAAGCCCTAATGAATCCATGTAGCAATTTATCCACCATAGTAGGGATAGAAATAGGTGGAAGGGATTACCACCATTCTTATTGGAAGTTACACTATCTTTTTCAATATATAGATTTATGATTATTATATATAAAGAGTGATAGGATTTTCAAAATTAGATGATCTCAATCCCTCCCACTTGGAAATAGCCCAGACTGCTCATCAGGGACCTAAGCCTAGTCTATATGGCTATATCAGGTTTGGGCCAAATTAAGATAATTTAATAAATAGATCAAGCCAATACTTTTTTAAAAACCTAATTAACTAATTAAGATAGGTTTCAAGATATTCAAAAAACTTTTTGGACCTAATAAACCTGTCTATATATATAAATAAAAATAGAAATAATAATAATAATAATAATATTGTTCACGCTATTATTATTTTTTTCTAAGAATTATGATATTATTGTTCACTACTTTATATATATGTTTATGCCAATTAAGATATTTCAGGAGTAGTTTATTGTTAATAATTTTTAGAAATTTATTTAAAATAAATTTTAAACAGGCTTTTGAGGTTATTAAACTTTTTAATAAGTAAAACTTAAGCTATAAAAAGTACTAATAAACTGGGCTTATTATTTTTCCAATTAAGTGAATTAACCAAGGATAAAATAAACATAAACATATAATTATAAAAATTAGGATTAAAAGTTAAAATAAATAATTGAATCCGGATGAGATTTTTATAGTAGTAACAGATGTATAGGAAATTGAATCCGGATGTACATTGTCTATTTGTCTTGTACATAAAATGACAAAATAAAAAAGGCACAGTCGTGAAAAACTTGACAATGTGTATTTCATTACATTATATTCGACTGTGAGTGTGAGTGAGGGGTCCCATCTCCTTCGCCATCTCTCTCAGCACAAACTTCTGAATCTTCCCCGTTGACGTCTTCGGCAGCTCCTCCTTGAACACCACCGTCTTCGGTACCATGTAATGCGGCATATTCTTCCTGCAATACTCTATTATCTCTTTCTCCGTCGGTTTCTCCTTCAACCCCTCCTTTAAGCTCACGAAAGCACACGGCGTCTCTCCCCAGTACTCGTCCGCTCTCGCCACCACCGCCGCCTCGTTCACCGCCGGGTGTCCGTATAAAACCGATTCCACCTCTACGCTGCTCAGATTCTCTCCCCCGCTAATAATCACGTCCTTAGATCTGTCCTTGATCTCCATATACCCGTCCTCGTGCATCACCGCTACATCTCCCGTGTAAAACCACCCGTTCTTGAACGAATTCGCGGTTCCTACGGGATCTTTTAAGTACCCTAGCATAACGCAGCCGCCTCTCATAACAACCTCGCCGAGCGTCACGCCGTCGCGCTTCACGCTCTTCCCGGACGAACCCACCACGTCAGCCTCCGCCATCGCCGCCGTTCTCACCCCCTGCCTCGCCTTCAGCCGTGCCCTCTCTGTCGCCGGGAATTTGTTCCACTTCTCCTTCCAGGCGCACGACACCACTAATCCGCCGGTCTCCGTCAAACCGTAACCATGGCTCACCACAAAGCCTAGAGACTCCGTCCGGAAGAGAACCGCCGATGGTGGCGGCGCTCCGGCGGTTAAGATCTGAACCGGTTTTTCGAGCGGTTTGTTAGAGTTAGTTAGCATGTTGAGAACGACGGGTGCGCCACACATGTGAGTCACGCCGTGGCGCGTTATGAGCGCGTACACGATTCCAGCGTCGAACTTGCGCACGCATATGTTAGTCCCACCTACGGCTGCAATCCCCCATGGGAAGCTCCACCCGTTAGCGTGGAACATAGGCAGTGTCCATAGATAAATCGGGTTCTTCGGAACCGCCCAATCTATTAGCGTATCAACGGTGATGATGAACGCTCCTCTGTGGCAGTGAACAACTCCTTTCGGAGACGACGTCGTTCCTGAGGTGTAGTTAAGTATCATGGGGTCCCATTCGTTGTTGGGCCGGATCCAATTAAAACCGAGATCGCCTTTGTTTATGAGTCCCTCGTACGTGTCTACGAAATCAACGGTGGATGTTGTTTGGGTCTCGACTGTATCATCCACGATGAGGACGAGGCGTGGGGGATTGGAACGGAGGAAGGATAAAGCTTCGAGAACGAGATCGCGTGAAGCGCAGTCCACGAAGACGAGCTTGGACTCGCTGTGACGGAGGATGACGGCGATGGTTCGGGCATCGAGGCGCGTGTTGATGCAGTTGAGGATGGCATCGGCGAAGGGGACGGCGAAGTGAAGCTCGTACATGGCGGGGATGTTAGGGGCAACGACGGAGACGACGTCGCCGCGGCGGATACCGAGGGAGGAGAGGGCGGAGGCTAGCTGGAGGCATCGGCGATAAGTTTGGGACCAGGTGAAGACGGTGTCGTTGTAAATAACAGAAGGGATGTCGCCGTAGACGGTGGCGGCTCTGTCCAAGAAGCCAAGTGGAGTAAGAGGGGAAGAATTAGCTGCGCTTGGCTTGAGATCTTCCATTGAATTGAAGAATTGAATAGAGTCTCTCGCAGGTCTTACTCTCTCTGCCTACACAGACAGGATGGTATTTATGGTGTAAAAAATGCGTATTTTGAACATGTAATATTTGAAGTACTACTAATATTTTTTATTTTAATATTACTAACTTATAAATTTATAAATAATTTTAACTTTTCTTATAAAATTTGTCTACAATTTTTCTTATTTACTGTTGTGTATGTGAAAAATATATTTAATGACTTTTATAAATTTAAAATATAAAGTATATTAATTTTTTAATTTAATACTTACTTAATAAAATAATAAAAAAATATTTAAAAAATAAGTAAAAAATATAACAACCTTATAAATTTATTTGTATACTGGTACTCAACTTTTTTTTACGTACCCACATATAAAGTGTAATGAATGAATCTAATGATAAAGAAAAATATTTTATGTATATTTATTTTTTTAGTTTATTAATTTTTTAATAATTTTTTTTAAAAAATTTAATTTAATTAATATTAACTAAATTATAAATAAATTATGTATTTTAACAAGTGCATATTAATCATTATTGAGTCATAAACATCTTGAAAATTTGAACAAAATGGTAGAATATTGGTTGTTGTTGATAAGAATATAAGAAAGACGCGTGTAAGTGATTTGACGTTTTTTTAAAAAAAAATTTTCTCTCCCTATCTTCGGGTCAGTGAAACTAAGATTATTTTTAGGGTTTTTTTTAACACAAATTAATAATAATTAATTTAAATTTTTTAATAATTAAATTTATTTTTTTATTATATTTTTTGTACATTCACTAAACTCTTGATCACTTATCATTTAGCAACTTTCTCTTATTTAAAATTTTATTAGTTGTTAACTTAAAGTAGAAGTTAAAAAAATCTTATTTTAAAATGAAGTTTAAAAAAGTAGACTACTTGTTAAGAATTTAAAAATATTTGAAACATATCGTGTCTTCGTTTTTTTTTTTTTTCTATTTAGTATCGTGTCTTTAATAAAATAGGATTTGCCTAATTCATGCGTAACATAGTTTTGGATAAGCTGTAATCTTATTATAACTTTTAGAAATGATACTAGTGGATACATTTGAATGGAACAGAAAAATATTATTGTATATTTGGCATATTTTTTAAAATGTATGATTTGATTAAAAGTGTTTTATATAAATGACTGGAAGTAGTATGATATTACTTCTTCCGTTTTTATTTATAAAACTCTTATAATGTTTCTTATAATTTTTATTATTTTTTTTTATGTTTATCCTTTATAAGTAATCAATTTTTTTTAAATGATATAAGAATATAATTAATACAATAATAAAAGAGAATAAAAATAATTTTAAAAAATTATATTTTTTTAAAAATAATATATTAATTATCTTTTTTATATATTTTTTAATAAACGTGATTTTTTACGTAAGACCTTATCATAAGGAACAAATGAGTAGTCTTTCTTTCATTTAAAAGTTAAATAACTCATTCAATGAAAGGTGTTTTTAGGAATAATATATGTAGCATTAATTGCGGTAGAAATAGTTAAAATTTGTTTATATATAATCCCCTTCCTTTGTTATAAGAAATTTTTAATTTAATTACATAGTATGCATGCATACTAATAAAAGTAATTAAACTTAATTATTTTTATTGATTTTTAAAAAGTTATATAATATATCAATTTTATTTTTCATTAAATCATGTGCGAGTCATTTACAGTTAAAAGGCAAAAAAAGTATATCATTAACGAGGGCAAAAAAGAAAATATGGTTTTCAAAAACTATAAAACGTCTTGTAAAAAAACATTAAAATCTTCTAAAAGACATTTTATAAAAAAATCAAAGCGAGTATTTCAGACCATTAAGTTTTGTTTATATTTGAGTTTGAAAATAGTACTTAAGAAGCATTCCATTGGTTTCATAATATAAGCATTTAAGCATATTTTACACCGTTTAAATAAAGTGTAGTAATTGCATTCTTCAAATTCTTTCCCTATTAATTTTAAACTTCATCATTATCTTTTTTTTTTTGGTGGTGTCACTTTGAAAACATTAAATAAATAGAGATGTAATTGGAAAAATATAAGAAATACTTATAATTTTATATGAAAATACTTATATTATATTTTCTCTGTATTTTTATGTTAGTCTCTGTAGTTTTTTTGAGTTGTTCACTTTTGATAGTCATTTTAAAATATCAAATAAGTAATTAATGTTATTTTTTCATTTTTACTCTTATAATAAATATATGTTTCTACTAAGTATTTATGATCCAATATCCATAAATGAGGGTATAATAAAAAATTATATAATAAATACACTTAAAAAATTTATTATAAGCACCTAGAGTAAAATATCAACATTTATATTACTATAAGCACCTGCGCAAAACACAAGGTGCATTTATTAATTTTTTCTATCTTTACCCTTACTCTCTCATGTCCTAAATGATAGTCACTTCTAACCGAATCACTGGAATCAAAGAATGAAAATTACTCCCTCAGTTTTCAAATATAAGTAAATTTTTTTACAATACTATGTTTTTAAATAGGCAAATGATATTTAGTGCCCTAAGGACACTATTTAAGAGCCTAAATGTAGTAAAAAAGTATTGGAATATGTAATTTTTTATATTTTCGAGAGACGGAACAATGTGCTCTTATGATTATTTTTCTACTTCTAGTAATCTTAACTAGTGCCCTTAGGACACTGTATATCAAGACCCTCTTAAATATAAGCAAAACTAACTATGTTCATTTGCATTTAATGAAAAATTTTCTATTATACCCTCCACTCAATTCACTCTTTCATTTATTATAGTGGTTTTGAAGAGAAGAGAGTGTAACTCATTAATTTTTCTAATTTTTTTTCCAACTATACCCCTAGAATAAATATGTTAACAAATGTTTCCATTCAATTAATACCTATTTTTCTCTCTTATTCCACTATTTTCTCACTCCATTATAATTTATTAATTATATTTAATATTTGAAAATTGTTGAAAGAATATAAGTAAAAATAGTGTCTAAATTATAAATAGAGTGCTGATTTTTTGACACCTAAGAATTATACACCAATCTTACACCCTTATTATTTTATTATTTTTTGATCCTTTTAGTACCCTTTATTTCTCCAATTTTTAATTCATTTAAATCAAATAATAATATTATATTATGAGTATAAGAAAAATGTAAGCTTTTTGGGTATAAAAAAATATTATTCTTATAAATATAACCCGTCAGTAACAACAACTCTCTTTCTCTTTTTCTAAAAATTTATTGGATATTCTTATATTTTTTTAGATCATGTTCCTTATATTAAATATAACAATTTTTTTATTAAATAATAATAAATCCTTACATCCTTCACATAATTTTGGTTCATTAAGGGACAAATGAGTTGCATCAAACTCATCTCATGTTATGTTTCACATTTTTATTTCTTCTTGAAGATATTGTGAACTATTTTTTAAAAGATGACAGAGATTACTATATATGAACAAATACTAAATCTTTGCCCTATCAGGTGTCATTTTATTCCTCTTTAAACGTTTTCATTTTATTTATAAATTTATAATTAATTATTTGTATTTTTTATTCTGTTTGACGTATGGTACTTTAAGTAATTTTGTAATAAAAAAATTAAATTACGAAAAATGTCTCAAGTTTTGAGCTACTCACAGGTATCGGCTCAAAAGTGACAAGTATTTATTAAAAATAGAAACTTTATATTAAAAATGTAAGTATTTATTATTTAAAAAATGAAAAATTATTTAATACAGCATATTTATTTGAGTACATATATTTTTTAAGATAATCTAAAATATTAAATAAAATATATTAATTATATCTTAATAAATACCCTTATTGCACTTTTTAGAACACTTTTTAGTAAAACTCAAATAATATTAATAATAAGAGTTTTGTTAATCATGACTAAGCAACTTATAAATAATAATTTTATTAAAAGTTAACTTATAACATTAAATACTACTACACGAATGTGTTGAAATAGCTTCGCAAATTTAGCGACGGTAATTTAATAGTTAGCGACGGAATAAATAGTTTTATTATTTTTTTAATGTTTTTATTAGTTTGCGACGGTCCTTGCCGTCGCTAATTTGCGACAGTCAAGGCCGTTGCTAATAGAAGCCCTTAATTAATTTTTTTTGTCAAAAAAATTATTTTAATTAAAAAAGTTGGTTTGCAACGGTCATTGCCGTCACTCTTTTGCGACGGTCAAGGCCGTCACTAAAGGAGCCATATTTTTTTTTTCTGAAAACTATTTTTTATTTAAAAAAGTTGGTCAAGGCCGTTACTAATGGCGTTCTACTTATTTAAATATAACAATTTTTTAATAAATAATAATAAATCCTATTTTTATTTAGTTATGTTTCTCTTACTATCATAAATATAACACAAAAACTCTAAGGGTTGGCTTAGCGGTGTAAGGTCCTGCTAAGTTCTTAAGAAAAATGATTTACAATGGGAGGTCCCGTGTTCGAATCCCGCCTATATCAAATTCTCGAGAGCTGGTATCAATCACGCAACGCAAATGAGATTAATCTCATCATATGAGTGAGAAAAATCATAATTATACCAAAAACATAACAGAAAAGGAAAACATATAAGCTATTCCTTTTTTTGGGAAAAGTTTAAGGAGGGCAAGTGTACACTTTCTGATGGTGGGAAAGTATGTTTTCATCCGTTAGATATGTAGTTACAACGTAAAAATAAAAATTTAATAAAACTTTGACATGTGTAATCAAATATTTTAATGTAGGTAACTATAAGTACAAATTGAATACGAAAAATATAAGTACGAAAATCTTTTTTCATAAAATAATTCAACGCTCTGGATTTTGACTGGTCACTTGAAATACACGAGTTTAGAAAAATTGCAAAAAAGATCGCAGGGCTACTGTCCCCTGAGTTTCTTTTATTGTGACATATACCCCATCAATTAAATATATTTTAAATCTAAAAGCTCTTATTATTTACATTTTTTTTCTATAACATATGTTGAACACTCCTTATCTTCAAAAAAAAAAATTCTAGAACCCTCACTCTTCCTACTCTTCTCATTGCAATTTCTTGTAACCATATCACACTGTTCCCTTTCTTCTTTTCTAGATTCTAGAAACGTTATCTCCTTCTCTTTCCAGATGATTTCCAAAAAAATACTCTTCCGAAACCAAACCCTCTTTCCTCTCCCTTTCCTCTCCCTTTCCTCTCTTCAAGCAGCCCAACTTAAAGAGTGGCGTTCTTCACATTCACAGTTGGAAGGCATTGTGGTTAAAGTTGAAGGTTCATTATTTATGAACCATTTGAATTCAACTTGGTAAAGGATATTTTCATCAAATAAATAATAATTATTTTTTGTAAATAAAAAATAATTAAGGAAAAATCATACTGATCTTCCATAAACTTTTGAGTTTAGTTCATTTTCGTCTTGCAATTCTTATCTTGGATTCACATTTGTCCTTTCCGTCAGTGGCCCATAAACAGTGTTAAAAAGAGATATGTGTCGTAATATGAGTGACCTTATTATTATTATTATTTTATTTATTGACCAACTATATTGGCTTTTTCCTAGTGGTTGAGTGGTAATGACTTTTTTTCTAAGTATTAGGTTGTTGATTCAAACCTTGGGTAAACACTTTATAACATTTTTGTTGAATTACTAAGGAACCGGTTCTATGTTTAAACGGCCGGTTCTGGCCGCTTTTTTGGTCCAATGTCCGGTTTCTTCTCAGAGCAGTTCTCCGCTGCAATGGGACCGTCATGCCACCGGTTTCCGGTCCAACCGGTTCACCCGGTCGATTCGGCATTTGAATAATATAGTGTTTTTCGAAATAAAAATTAATAGAGTGTTTTTATATTACCTAAATTATTTGACTCTTTTTGAAAATAACATATTATTCAATTTAAAGTTTTTAATTTAATTTACATAATTTTTAAAATTTTGGAAATTACAACACTTTTTTAGAGATTGTGTACTATACACTTGAAAAAAATGGTGTTTTTCGATATAAAAATGAAAACATGATGTTTAAATTTTCTAAACTATTTGAAGCTTTCTGAAAACAATGTATTATTCTATTGGAAGTTTCTAACTCACTTTATATAAAGTTTAATATTTTAAAAATTGCAACAGTTTTTTTTGAGATCGTGTACTATATATATACACTTGAAGAATATGATGTTTTTTAAAATAAAAATAAAAAGTTATTTTTAAATAACCTATTATTTTAAGCTTTCTGAAAATAATGTATTATTCACTTTCAAGTTTCTAGCACAATTTACATAATTTTTTAAATATTTAAAATTCCAACAGCTTCCTTAGAAATCATTTACCATCACTTGAAGAATTGAGTGTTTTTTAAATAAAAATAAAAACACAATTTTTAATATACCTAAATTATTAGAAACTTTTTGAAAATAATGTCTTTTTCACGTTGATATTTTTAGCTCAATTTACAAAATTTTATATTTTTAAAATCGAAACAATTTTTTAAGAGGTTGTGTACTATGCACTTGAATAATAGGTTGTTTTTTTTAAATAAAATTGAAAACGCGATTTTTAAATTACCTAAATTATTTGAAACCTTTTGAAAATAATTTTTTATATTTTTTAATATTGCATCAATTGTTTAGAGAGTGTGCACTTAAAGAATAAGATATTTTTAGAAATAAAAATGAAAGGGGTGTTTTTAAATTACGTAAATTATTTGAAGTTTTCTTAAAACAATGTATTATTTACTTTGAAGTTTCTAACTCAACTTTATATTTTTAAAATTGTGACAATTTTTTAGAGATTGTATACTGTACAATTGAAGAATATTAGAGATTTTTAAAATAAAAATAAAAATGCAATTTTTAAATTACCTAAATTGTTTGAATCTTTTTTAAAATAATGTTTTATTCACTTTGAAGTTTTGTAGCTCAATTTAAAAAATTTTAAAATTTTTAAAATTACAATAGTTTTTTTGAGAGATCGTGTAATATCACTTGAAGAAAAAAAGTGCTTTTAAAACTAAAAATCATAACACCATTTTTAAATTACCTACATTTTCTGTATCAAAAAACAAAAGTGACCTAAAATGTTTGAAGCTTTATAAAAATAATAATGCATTTTCATTTTGATGTTTCTAACTAAATTTACATAATTTTTTTATAGTTTAATAGTTTTTTTAAAGATCATGTATTACACACTTGAATGATATGATGTTTTTGGAAACAAAAATGAATAGTTTTTTTTTTAATTACCAAAATTATTGAAAGGTTTCTAAAAACAATGTATTGTTCATTTTGAAGTTTCTAACTCAATTTACATATTATTTAATATTTTTAAAATTGCAACAGTTTTTTAGAGATCATGTACAATACACTTGAAGAATATGTGTTTTTCGAAATAAAAATGAATATGGTTTTTTAAATTATCTAAATTATTTTAAGCTTTCTGAAAATATTATATTATTCACTTAGAAATTTCTAACTCAATTTACAAAACTTTTTGTATTTTTAAGTGCAACATTTTTTTAGAGATCGTGTATTATATATTTGAAGAATAAGATTTTTTTATATAAAATCTAATAGAGTGTTTTTAAATAACCTTAATTATTTAAAGCTTTCTGAAAATAATGTATCATTCATTTTGAAGTTTCTTTTCAATTTATATAATTTTTTATATTTTAAAATAGCAACAGTATGTTACAGGTCATGTACTATATACATGAAGAATATGTTAATTTTCAAAATAAAAATAAAAACATAATTTTTAAATTAAATAAATTATTTGAAGCTTTATTAAAACATTGTATTATATTATTCACTTTGAGGTTTCTAACTCAATCCACATAAGTTTTTATATTTTTAAAATTGAAACATATTTTTTAGAGATAATGTATTTTTACACTTGAATAATAGGGTGTTTCTAAAAATAAAAATTAAATGGGTGTTTTTAAAATTATAAATATTATTTAAAGCTTTCTTAAAATAATGTATTATTCAATTTGATGTTTGTAACTCAATTTACATAATTTATTATATTTTTAAAATTGAAATAAATTTTTTGAGAATCGTGCACTATACATTTGAAGAATGAGATGTTTTTCAAAATAAAAATAAATACTGTGTTTTTAACTTACCTAAATTATTTGTAGTTTTAAGATAAAAATGTATCAATCTCTTTGATGTTTTCAATTCAATTTACAAAACTTTTTATATTTATTATATCCTAACCATTTTTTTTAGAGATCGTATACATTACACTTGAGGTTTTAAACTATATTTAGATTTTTTTTTATATTTTTAAAATAGCAATAGTTTTTTTTAGAGATCCTACTATATACGAAGAATATAGTATTTTTCAAAATAAAAATAAAATTATTTTTAAAATTACCTAAATTATTTGAAGCTTACTGAAGATAACTTATAATTCATTTTCAAGTTTATAACACAATTTAAATAATTTTAAAATTTTTAAATTGCAATAATTTTTTATTTTCTTGTACTATACACTTGAAGAATATGATATTTTTTGAAATAAAAATAAAAACATGATTTTTAAATTAAGTAACTTATTTGAAGCTTTTTGAAAACCATGTCTTATTCACTTTAAAGTTTCTAACTCAATTTACACAATTTTTTATATTCTTAAAATTGCAACTTTTTTAGAGATTGTGTATTATACACTTCAAGAATATGGTGTTTTCGAAATAAAAATAAAAATGTGATTTTTAAATTACCTAAATTATTTGATACTTTAAGAAAATAATTTATTATTCACTTTGAAGTTTCTAACTAAATTTACATATTTTTTATTATTTTTAAAATCCCAACAATTTTTTAGAGATCGTGTACTATATACTTGAAGAATACTTTTTTGAAAAAAAATGAAGAAGATTTTTTTAAATTACCAAAATAATATCTTATTCACATTGAAGATCATGTAATAAATTATCAAAATTTTAATAAATTATTTAAAGATCGTGTACTATACACTTAAACAATAGAGTGGGTTTTGAAATAAAAATGAAAATGAAAGTTTTTAATTTTCCTAAATTATTTGAAACTTTAACAAAAGAATATATTATTCTCTTTGATTTTTGTAACAGAATATTCATAAATTTTTCTATTTCTAAATTTCAATAGTTTTTGTAGAGTTAGCATATTATACAATTGAGGATTAGGGAATTTTTTGAAATAAAAATTAATAGGCTGTTTTTAAATTACCTAAATTATTTGAAACTTTCTAAAAATAATTTATTATTCATTTTGAAGTTTCTAATAGGTTTTCTATAATTTTTTTAAAAAAAATTGCAACAATATTTTAGAAATCGTGTACTATAAACCTGAAGAATAAGGTATTTTTCTAAATAATAATTAATAGGGTGTTTTTAAATTAACTAAATTATTTGAATGTTTATGAAAACTTTATATTATACACTTGAATAATATGGTGTTTTTCGAAAATAAAAATTGAAAACACAATTTTTAAATTACATAAATTATTTAAAGCTTACTAAAAATAAAGTATTATTCACTTTGAACTTTCTAACTCAAATGTATTATTTACTTTGAAGTTTTAAGCTTAATTTACACAATTTTTATATTTTTAAAAGTACAACAATTTTTTTAGAGATTGGTAGTATACACTTGATGATTATATGGTATTTCTCGAAATAAAAATAAATAAGACATTTTTAAATTATCTAAATTATTGGATGATTTTTGAAAAAAGTGTATTATTTTTAAAAGTGTATTATTTTTAACATTTTAAAACTGCATTATTTTCTACCTCAATTTGAATAATTTTTAATATTTTTAAAATGCATTATTTTTTTAGAGATTGTGTATTATACACTCAAAGAATATGATGTTTTTCAAAATAAAAATGAATATGATGTTTTTAAAAAACCTAAATTATTTGAAGTTTCTAGCTCAATTTACATTATTTGTTTTTTAAAATTACAATAGTTATTTTAGAGAACGTGTATTATACACTTGAAGAATATGGCGTTCTTCGAAATAAAAATGAAAATACATTTTATAAATTACCTAAATTATTTGAAGCTTTCTGAAAATAATGTATTATCCACTTTTAAATTTCTTGTTTAATTTACATAATTTTTTTTTTTAAAAAAAATTACAACAATTTTTAGAGATTGAGTACTATTACTATCTATTATACACTTAAAGAATTGTATGTTTTTGGAAATAAAATTGAATAAGGTGTTTTTGAATTACTAACTTATTGGAAGCTTTTTCAAAATAATGTGTTATTCACTTTGAAGTTTTTAGTTCTATTTATATTAATTTTTTATATTTTTAAAAATTGCAACAATTGTTTTAGTGATTGTGGACGATACACTTGAAGAATATGATGTTTTTTGAAATAAAAATGAATAAGATATTTTTAAATTACCCAAATTATTTAAAACTTACTGAAAACAACATTTTTATTCACTTAGAAGTTTCTATTTCAATTTACATAATTTTTATATTTTTAAAATTACAACAATTTTTTAGAGATCATGTACTATACATCTGAATAATAGGTTGTTTTCCGAAATAAAAATAAATATGTATTTTTTAAAATTACTTAAATTATTTGAAGCTTTCTGAAAATAGTATATTGTTCACTTTGAAATTTGTAGCTCAATTTACATAATTTTTTATATTTTTAAAATTGTAATAGTTTACGGTTGAAGAATAAGATATTTTTCAAAATAAAAATAAGTAGAGTGTTTTTAAATTATCTAAATTATTACAAGCTTTTTCAAAATAAACAATATATGATTCACTTTGAAGTTTCTAGCTCAATTTACATAATTTTTTTTTAAAAAAATTTTAACAGTTAATTTAGATATCGTGTACTATACACTTGAAGAATATGATGTTTTTCAAAATAAAATAGAATAGAGTGTTTTAAAATTACCTAAATTATTTGAACCTTGATGAAAATAATATATTATTCACTTAGAAATTTCTATCTCAATTTACATAATTTTTATATTGTTAAAATTGCAACCATTTATTTAGAGATATTTAAATTACCTAAATAATTTGAAGCTTTCTGAAAATAATGTATTATTCACTTTGAAGTTTTTAACTCAATTTACATAATAGTTTATATTTTCAAAATTGTAACAAGTATTTTAGTGATCGTGTACTATACATTTGATGCTTTTTGAAATGAAAAGGAAAATGAGATTTTTAAATTACCAAAATTATTTTATGTTTTTTGAAAATATTGTCTCATTCACTCAGAAATTTTTAGCTTAATTTACATATTTTTTTATATTTTTTTAATTACAATAGCTTTTAAGAGATCCGGTACTATATATTGGTAGAATATGGTATTTTTAAATTATCTAAATTATTTGAAGCTTTATGTAAATAATGTGTTATTCACTATGAAGTTTTTAGCTCAATTTACATAATTTTTATATTTTAAAAATTATAACAATTTCTTAGAGATTGTATACTGTACACTTAAAAAATTGCGTATTTTTTAAAATAAAAATAAAAATATATTTTTTAAATTATTTAAATTATTTAAAATTTTTTAAAAATAATGTATTACTCACTTCACGATTAAACACAGGTTAGCTTCAAACCCAAGTTGGATCATCTATCTATCTATTTCTTGATTTTGAGATTTCACTCAATCTTATATATTGGGGTTTTGATAATTTATTGATGGGTTTTCATGCTTCTATTTCTGTTTGGTTTGTCGATGGAATCCTCATCTATAAAAGACATCATTGGTTGATTTGTGTGTTGCTTTGTCAAATAGGTGTTAGCTTGGTTTATTTCAGAATTCTTGGCTCCTTGGCATATGTGCACATACCAAATCAACATTCCAAGCTGTATAACCCAATGACAAAGAAGCTAATTATTAGCAGAGACGTGGTATTTAATGAGAATGACTTTTGGTCATGGTATTTGACAAAGGAGACCTCCGAAACAGAGATTATTTGTTTAGATCGGAATTAAGAGATATCTCGATCGTGAATATCATGTCGGGTTCAATATCTCAGCTATTATAATGATTAAGCCAGTCCTAAAGACAAAATCTTTAAGGTCCAAAATATAGCCTGCAAACGCTAAATACTTCTTTATAAATACAATACATTATAATTACTCAGTATGCTATCAATCTAATAATAATTACTCTGATCCATACAGTTACTGACTTGCGTCGGAGTCCCCCACTTGCCGTCGTGGAGCGCCGCCGAAATACCTAGAGACCGTAGTTCTTCCCGTAAATCCCGTTATCATCACCTCCAAGCTAAGTACCTCTATTTATGTTGTTCCTATATCTTTAGAACGCAACAACAGAGATTATTCTTCATGATGAAGTGGATGAACGAGTGGGAAAACCTGCTTCAACTCAACAGGAAGTGCAGCAAGAAACATTAGATTATTCAAGGCATCGACACACCAGGAAATTAAAACACTCGCTTATTTGTAAGATTTTGGTCATGGTATTTGGCAAAGGAAACCTCCAAAACAGAGATTATTCTTCATGTATTTGTTGGACAACCTCTTGGTTTTATTAAGTCCGAAGAACAACATAAGGTTTATAGACTTAAAAAGGCTCTTTTTGGACTTAAAACAAGTTTGGTATAGTCACATTGATTCATATCTCTTGAAGAAAGGTTTCTTAAAATGTCCATATGAACATACACTCTAATGACTCTATAGTCTATATGAAGCATGATGGTAATAGAATGATGATTGTATGTTTATATGTGGGTGATTTGATGTTTATTAGAAATTGTTTAGAAATGATTAACGGTCTTAAGCGGTCCATGAAGAAAGAATTTCACATGATAGATTTGGGATTATATTGTTACATCATTTTCTTCATTTCTTGGCTTAAAGATCACTCAATTGGATAACAACATATGTGTTTGCCAAAAGAAATATGTTAATGAGGTATTGAACAGATTTCAAATGGCTGAATGCAATGCTTGCTACAACACCGATGGAGTATAATTTGAAATTGGTCATGAATCCAACTGGAAAACTGGTAAACAATGCATTATTGAAGCAATTCAAAGGAATTTTGAGATATCTCAAAGGAACAACTGAATATGGTTTATTCTATATATAAAAAATGAGATCCAAGTGAATTAACTGGATTTGTAGACAGTAATTTTGTAGGAGACTTGGATGATAGATAAAGCACAACAGGTTATGTTTTTAAGTTGGGTTCTTGTGCAGTTGCTTGGAGTTGTTCCAAGAAGCTGTCGATAGTCACTCTCTCATCCACCGAAACAGAGTATGTAGTTGCAACCTCAGGTGCTTGTCAAGCTATTTGGATGCATAGAATATTAGCAGGCATGAAGATGGAGTTAAATGAAGCTACCAGAATCTACTATGACAACACCTCATCTATTAAACTCTCAAAAAATCTTGCGTTTCATTCCAGAATCAAGCATATTCATGTAAGGTTTCATTTTACAAGAGAGCTTGTCGAGGAAGGAGCTTTAGAGTTAAGTCATTGTAGAACAGAAAACTTAAAATCAGAACCAGAAAGAGGGTTGCACTTAAAATATACAACTAACAAGTTGTGTATGGATGAATAAGTGTGTTTTTGACCATTAATTTAATATTAAAATAAAATAAATGTCACTTTAAATGTCACATATTATTTATTGTAGATTATTGAATTTGCGTTTTAAAAATTTATTTTGTGCACCATTGCCATCCTGAAAAGAGATGAGAGAACTATAAAAAGACTATAGGTCTGAACTAATTGGAGTCGCGAAGACATAAAAACATATTTTATTGTCATGGCAGTATATAATTGGTGGAACAGAGGCATAGAAAGGGAACAGGTGATTTTAATCCATCTTTTGATTTAATAAAATATTTATTTATTGCCTTTTATTTTACAGTATAGCTATCCAAATCTTGATTAGTGATAATGTGTACTTCGTTACATTCGACTCACAGACACAGTGTGAGTGAGGGGACCCATCTCCTTCGCCATCTCTCTCAGCACAAACTTCTGAATCTTCCCGGTCGATGTCTTTGGCAGCTCCTCCTTGATCACCACCGTCTTCGGTACCATGTAATGTGGCATATTCTTCCTGCAATACTCTATTATTTCTTTCTCCGTTGGTTTCTCCATCAACCCCTCCTTCAAGCTCACGAATGCACACGGCGTCTCTCCCCAGTACTCGTCCGCTCTCGCAACCACCGCCGCCTCGTTGACCTCCGGGTGTCCGTACAACACCGATTCCACCTCCACGCTGCTCACATTCTCCCCACCGCTAATAATCACGTCCTTAGATCTGTCCTTTATCTCCATATACCCGTCCTCGTGCATCACAGCTACATCTCCGGTGTAAAACCATCCGTTCTTCAACGAATTCGCGGTTCCTTGGGGATCTTTTAAGTACCCTAGCATAACGCAGCCGCCTCTCATAACAACCTCGCCGAGCGTCACGCCGTCGCGCTTCACGCTCTTTCCAGACGAATCCACCACGTCAGCCTCCGCCATTGCTGCTGTTCTCACCCCCTGCCTCGCCTTCAGCCGAGCCCTCTCCGTCGCAGGAAACTTGTTCCACTTCTCCTTCCACGAGCACGACACCACTATTCCGCCGGTCTCCGTCAAACCGTAACCATGGCTCACCACAAAGCCTAGAGACTCCGTCCGGAAGAGAACCGCTGATGGAGGCGGAGCTCCGGCGGTTAGGATCTGAACCGGTTTTTCGAGCGGTTTGTTAGAGTTAGTTAGCATGTTGAGAACGATGGGTGCGCCACACATGTGAGTCACGCCGTGGCGCGTTATGAGCGCGTACACGATTCCCGCGTCGAACTTGCGGACGCATATGTTGGTCCCACCTTCGGCTGCAATCCCCCATGGGAAGCTCCACCCGTTACCGTGGAACATAGGCAGCGTCCATAGATAAATCGGGTGTTTCGGAACTGCCCAATCTATCAGCGTATCAACGGTGATGATGAACGCTCCTCTGTGACAGTGAACAACACCTTTCGGAGACGACGTCGTTCCTGAGGTGTAGTTAAGTACCATCGGGTCCCACTCGTTGTTGGGCCGGATCCAATTAAAACCGGGATCGCCTTTGCTAATGAGCCCCTCGTACGTGTCAATGAAATCAACGGTGGATGTAGTTTGGGTCTCGACTGTATCATCCGTGATGAGGACGAGGCGCGGGGGATTGGAATTACGGAGGAGAGATAAAGCTTCGGAGACGAGATCGCGTGAGGCGCAGTCCACGAAGACGAGCTTGGACTCACTGTGACGGAGGATGACGGCAATGGTGCGGGCGTCGAGGCGCGTATTGATGCAGTTTAGGATGGCGCCGGCGAAGGGGACGGCGAATTGAAGCTCGTACATGGCGGGGATATTAGGGGCGATGACGGAGACGACGTTGCCGCGGCGAATGCCAAGGGAGGAGAGAGCGGAGGCTAGCTGGAGGCATCGGCGGTGAGTTTGGGACCAGGTGAAGACGGTGTCGTTGTAAATAACAGAAGGGATGTCGCCGTAGACGGTGGCGGCTCTGTCCAAGAAGCCAAGTGGAGTAAGAGGGGAAGAGTTAGCTGCGCTTGGCTTGAGATCTTCCATTGAATTGAAGAATTGAATAGAGTCTCTCGCAGGTCTTACTCTCTCTACCAACACGAACAGACACACAATGTAATGAATGAAGGTGGCACTAAACAATACACAAGTGAGTTTTAACGCTTCATTTTATAGCCACCATAAATGACCCAAACATACTTGGAGATTGGAATAAAATAGTGGAATTATTATCTGGTTGTTGTCTATTTGTTTTTTTATCAGTATCTGGTTGTTGTCTATTAGAATAAGAAAGACGCGCGTATGTAATTTGACGTTTTAATGAAAATTCCTGGTCAATAAAACCATGACTATTTTTAAATGTTTTTTTTCCAAAGCAGTAGATCACATGTTTTTCTTAAAGCTAAGGAGTAGATCTCATGTGGTCGTTGGAAATTAGTAGAGTCGAGCATCTAAAATTTAGGCTTTAGAAACAAATAGAAGGTTCAAGACTTTAGGCTTTACTTATTTATTTAAATGAGTTATTCATGAGTCC
This sequence comes from Cyamopsis tetragonoloba, assembly GCA_037177725.1. NCBI lineage: Eukaryota > Viridiplantae > Streptophyta > Magnoliopsida > Fabales > Fabaceae > Cyamopsis > Cyamopsis tetragonoloba. Next base: position 70,208,643 of record CM074119.1, read on the forward strand.
TTAATGTTAAATTTATAAAGTTTAGACTTAGCTCATTAAAATATTTAAGTTCAACTTAAAGTTTGTGGTCGTTTGTTTAATTAAATGAACGAGCTTAAGCAAGTATTCAATGAATCGAGCCTGAGTATTTTACAAACAGCCCGGTTTATTTTGACCCCTAATTGCATGCTAAGAATTTGAAAATAAATTTAAAATATTTAAAAGTGTTTATTATATAAAAAAACAACATTTACAGATAGAGTAAACCTCCAAATTGGTCCCTGAGATTGTAGGGGTCATGTAGATTAGTCTTTGAGATTATGAAAATCTCAAATTAGTCCTTGACTTTGCAAAAAATAATTCATTTTAGTCTTTTTCTACTTAATTTTTTAAAGTCGTTTAATAGGTAAAAGGACTAAGATGCATGTCGTTTTGCAAAGTCAAGAACTAATTTGAGGTTTTCATAATCTCAGGGACTAATCTGTACGATGCCTACCATCTCAGTGACCAATTTAAGAGTTTACTCTAAAAAGATACTAGGGATTGACGTAGTAATGAAATAGGATTTGGCTAACTCATGCATAGCATGCCTAGATTTAAAATTTTAAAATTACAAATGTTTTAGTAGAAAAAATAAATATTTAATGGGTTATATGTATGTATACCTATACTCACTCGAGTACTATATATATATATAGAAACAAAATTATATTTTTTAATAATTTTTTTTACAATTTTTTACACATTTAATTTTAGCAATTGTCATTTGCTCTATTTTTTTCTTTTTCTTTTTTCTTTTTAAGTGTCTTTTAAAGTTAATTCACACTTATTAAAAAAGTTAATTAATGTTCTTATTTTTATAAAAAATAAAGAGTTAATTCTCGACTTTAATTTGTGAATGAATCAAGTAATAAATAAAAAACGTATAATAAAAAAATAAGCTATAAAATGTTTTTTAAAATTTTTAAAGAAAAAATAAAAAGAAATAATTTTTTTTGAAAACGAAGAGTTTTATTTTAAAAAGTAATAGTTATTTAATGCTTAGTGAAGGATATATGACAATTGTCAAAATTAAATTAATATAAAAATTTGCAGTGAGATATAACATTTTCATAGAAGAAATTTATATATGGTCTTTTTTATAAGTCATAAACTAACTTATTAATTGACTCTTTTCACTTCTATTCCTTTTAAAATTTTTAATAACTCAATTATTAAAGAAGAGAGTAGATTAGAGAGAGAGTGATGTTCTAACACCTTAAACATTTATTCTCTGAAAGAAAAATGTTATGTCTCTCTATTAATTCCTCCTACAAATTCTTATACATTTAATTTTGATAGTTATCATATGTCATCCACTAAGCATTAAATAACTATCATTTCAAAATTAAGTGTGTAGAACAATTTGCAGAAAAAATTAGTAGGGTGATATAACATTTCTTTAATTTAAAAAACTATTACTACTTACGGTCCTATATTCTCCCTTGGGGTCTTAAATGTAAATCACTTCTAATCGAATCACCGGAACTAAGCAATGGAAATTAACTTGTTAAATTTTTCTAAAAAAGTAAGATTTTTCCAACTATACCCCAAGAATAAAAATGTTAATAAATGTTTCAATTCAATTATATCTATTTCCCTCTTTTATTTCATTATCTTTTTCTTTCTATTATTAATTGAATCTTTGAAAATTATAGAAGGGTTAAAAGTGGAAATAGTGACCCACATTTAGGACCAAAGAATTTTTCTAAATAGTGACTTACAATTAGGACCAAAGAGAGTATAAGAAACATGAAACTAAATTCACACGGACCAATAAAACATATTAAATGATATTTTTTCAATTAATTAAGTGATGAATTTGAATTTTACTTATATTGTGCCCATATAATTAATGTATCCACTTGTATGGAAATGATGAGCGTCAAACTCTTTTATAATTAATTAAGGGTACATAAGAAAAATCAACTTTTGTTAGCAATAATATATTCTCTCCGTTTCAAAATGACAATCGTTTAAGGTTGTTTCACGGAGATTAAGAAATGCAATAAATATTATAATGAATAGAGTAACTTTACTAAGATAACCCTATTAACGATTAACACATTAATTATTTAACCATATTTCTAATTGACATTAATTGTTTTATAAGAGTAAAATAGAGAAAAGAACATTTAATAATGCATTGAAAATATAAAGTGACTATCATTTTAAAAAAAAAAAAATTTCTTTAAAAGGAAACTCATTATGAAATTGAAGGAGTGTTTAAAAATGATATTATATTTTTTATATATAGGATAAAAAAATTTCTTCTTTTTGTTGCTTTTAAAATTTTATTTATCTTAAGAAACTTTCTAAAATAAACCCAATATAGGATATAAAAGTTTCTTCTTTTGGACTTTAAACTGTTGGTAAAAAAAAGACTTCAATCTTTGATTTGATGAAGGACATGGTTTCATTTATAAGCTGGAGAAGAACACAGATAAAATAAAAAATAGAAGACAATGTGAAAGAAGAAGAAAAAAAGAAGTTGTGTCTTCTGATTTTAAGTTTTCAATGTTCATCAAAGTGAAAAAATTTGAAATGATCAAGAAAACACTCTCAGATGACATTTTAGCACGAGAAGAGCAGAGGACTCTTGAAAGTTCTCTGTTCAGATTATGACAAAAACTATAGTGAAGCACTATTTTGGGAAAAAAAAATATAAAGACCCCAGTAAAATACTGAGAAAGTAATATTTAAATTTCTTCTCTCCTGAAGTTTTTTTTTTTCCTTCCAATTTTCTTTAAAACAAACAAAAAAAAGTTGCATCAGTGTCTGTATTTTCATTTTGTTCCCATTTCTTTCTCTTTTTTTTTCTAATATTCATATTTTGTTCCTATTTCTTTTATTCCAACCAAACCTAATCTTTATGTGACTATAGCTTTGTTTGGTATAATTAACTTATGGCTTATATAACTTTAACTTATGAGTAAGTGGGTTGGTAAAACTAACTTTTATCAAGTTAAAATTTTGTTACATAATCTAAAAGGACATAGTTATAATATAATAATGAGAAGTCCAATTAGTTAGGAGTCATAGATGGCATTATTCAAAAAAGATAAGATAGAATTGAAAAAAATTATTGAAAGCTATAAACTATAAACTACTTCAAGTAACTTTTTATAAACTAGTTTTCATAAGCTAATCGTCACCAAATACGCTACAAAATTGCATAGAATAGAATACACATAAATAGATTTATCTCTTCTAAATAGATGTGAAAAATAAGAAACTAGGAATACTTCCTCCTGTTTCTCATAACTTTTCTCATAACTTAAATTCACTTTTAAGCCAAGGGTGAATGCTGAATACACTCTCATTAACTGATTTTATACACACTCTTTAGAAAGGCTGTATCCCACGTGAAGGCATCTTTGAACACACGATTTCAGACGTTCTGGATGTGTTCTATGTTCATATACAATTTAACAACCATACACACAAGGAGAAAAACAATGACTGGCTTGTTTAAAACAGTTTTTGTTTTTATTTTTTAAAATTGTATTATAAAACAATACAATTTTTAGAAATAGTTTTTAAAAAAAATTAGAAGAGTTTTTAATACAAATTTGTGTGTAAATTTAGAAAATTGAAAACTAAAAACCAAAACATGTTTTAGATGTTTTCATATTTATATTTTTAAGTACTGAAAAACAAAAACGGTTCTCAAAAATTACTTTTGAAAAGTGGACTGCCAAACGGATTTTTTAGTTTTCTGTTATGTTATAAAAAACAGAAAACTGTTTTTAGGTGTATGTAATATTTTAGAACTCTGTTCAATGGAGAATAGGGTGTTAGGGTTAAGGAAATGTAATTTGGACTCCAACCAGCTAATGGCCAATCCAACACTTTATATATTAAATAAATAAAATAGGTTGCATGATGAGAATTGTTAATAAGAATAGTTTGTTAACTTAAGGACATCTTACATTTACATAAAACAACACAAATAAAAACAGCAGATGCAGAAGGATCATGGGAGGAACTTCACCTGTAACGTTTAACAAAGAAGCAAACAATAATAATCAAGCTTAGCATTCTACTATATGACAGTTCGTCCAACCAACTTTAATCTTCCTTGGCCGCCTCGGCTGTCTTAACCGGTTCATCTAAGCAAGGTGAAGCAATAAGCTTTTCCACTGGAACTTTAGACACATCACGGCGTACTCCAATATCAGAAACCAATCTGCCAACACAGTATATGCCGAGACCAACCAATGCCAGACCACTAAAACTGGTGGTCATAAATCGAAGTGGTGTAGAAACCACAGTACTAGCGGCAGCCAAGCAAGATGCAGCTTGCCCACTGTTGCCTACGCTGAAGCTCGTGAACACGAGCAGACTTGTTTTGCAGTAGATTGCAAAGTCTTCACAGTTATTCTTGAAAACGTTGTAACCTAAGAATCCATTTTCAAGAAGAAACGTAGCGCGGTGAAGGACGTCTTCGGTTGGATCAGAAGGTGCAAGAGTGCAGGTACCTCCTCGAGCTTTGGCTAGAAAAAACGCAGGTGAGACACCATACTCAAAGATGTAAAGATTACCACCAGCGAGAAAACAATCCAAACAGGAAGAGATGACACCGTCAGTCCTAGTCTGGTTGCCACATTTCGGGCATGGATTGTCGGCATTGTGAGAGGGAGAGGAGCTCAAAAGGAGATTGTCCAACACAGTTCCTGTTCCAATTTCTTGGCCTGCTCCCCTGGTAAAGTGGATCACCATTTCATCACCAACATATATTCCTGGTATTTTGCACGAAAAAGTGTCGGCAAAATCAAGATGAAAATTTCAGTACCGTAAATAAAATACACCGAAACCATAAGTTATCAGTTCAATTCAAGTTGAATACTCAAAATTTCAAATATGGCTGAAGCATGCAACAAGACCTATGGCATCTACTATACATGAATCTGGCCAAAACTCTCATTAATTAATTAATCCTAGAAATCCTGTGAGTGGTATCCATTTTGTCCTTAAATTCTCTCCACACACAAAGTGCTCAAGTTCTGTTTTAATTCCACAGGGACCAAAACAGAGTCAGAATTTTCACAAAGCTTATGATTTCTCAACCCCGCCTATTGTTCCTTCGAGAATAAATTAACTGGCCTTGCAAATAACAGTGCTAGTTTTAAAATTGATCAAATATCAGATACAACATAGGCATGAATAAGTTTTAGCCTTTTGGGTGTTTAACTCAATATGATATGTCTGTCCATATGTGAAGGTCTTAGAAGTTATACTACCTAGTAGTTTCATACTTCAATCATATTAAACAAACAACAGCACAAAAAAACTACAAAGACTGAAACATTATCCTACCACTGATCATGCCAGATTGCCAGTGAATGATTCACTCATAGCTCACCTAAAAACATCCAGGAACTGTGACATTGATTACAAATAACTTCTAGTTCCGAATATTGAACATGCAATATAACCATGAAACTCATCATTTTAAGATTGCCCTCAAAATCCAATGTATATTTTATTATTTTTGTCCAAATACCAAGTTCAAAACCACATCCAAGAGGTCTCTAGAAAAAATTATCTATGAATTAACATTCAACAATTAATTTCATCAGAATTAGCTTTTCAAACATTGACATATAGCCATGAAAGGCTTTCTTTAAAGAAAAAGCCCCAATGTAAAGGGGGGAAAAGCAATAGGGCCTAGGCAAAATCAGAGTTACCAGGTTTTTGTATTAGCTTCTACTTATGGTTAAAGCAGAATCTTTCTACCAGCTTCATAGGTGCTCGCTGAATAATGATACTGACATCAATGACATGTCAATCCATGAAAACAAATTTACAAAACAACCCTTATTCTAAAGGAATATCAACTTCATTCATGAATTTTGTAAGTTGTATACTGTACTTGACCTTTGAAGCTGTGCACTGGAACACATGGCTCATAGGCTCTCAAATCCAACTCGTTACAAAATAAAAAAGATTATAAGTAATTTGAGCAGTTGGAAGTGAGTAAAGACCAAAACTACAAGATTTAAGGTTTCTACATAAGCCTATACTTATCATTTTTCTTTCTCTTTTATACTAGAAACCAGTCAAGAGTTACAGAACACCATCATGAGATCACGCAAACAACTACCAGAAAGTAAGAACCAACCCTTTCAGCCTCACTAAAATTTGGGGAAATTTAAAGATTTAAACACATAAGCATTAATGTCATCCCTTTATATACCTCGCGGTCAATCAATTTTGCTTGATATGAAACATGGTTTTGTGAATACTTAAGCAACTAAGATTGATCCAATAATTTAAAAATTATATTGCTAGGCCCTTCAGCTTCAGCATGCTGAATTTTAATTTCGCCGCAAAACACAGCATTTAGACTGCATTATATTGCCAGCAAACACATGACACTTGTGTATCTAGAATTGAATTGACTCTCTAAACTGAACAAATCTCAATACCACATCCATTAGAATTTTTCCAATACATAAGCAGAATGATTAAACAAAACGAAACATTTCCTACCACAAATAATAAACAAGAAAAAATGATCCAAGTCAAAACATGAATGATTTAAAACAGCAACAAGAAGCAAAGTGAACGAAAAAAAAAAGATCCCAAAATCTGTTGTGTTAAAGCAAATACAAGAGCAATCGATGAATACACAGAAAGTGAAATACAAAAAAGAGCATAAATTTAGAACGAAAAAAAAATGGGGAAGAAGAAGAGACCGTGATGGGCGTAGATGTAAGCTTGCCTCCAAGAGTAAATGTGATCACCGGGCTTCAGTTGTTCCCGATCGATCATGTTGGAAAGCACTCCCATTTCCTCTCTCTCTCTCTCTCCAAACGCTCGAAATGGAAATTGAAATGGAAAACGGATTCCTTTGAGATTAAGGCGAAGAACGAACAGAATCTGAGTATATCCCCAGTCGGTGATTTAAGCTATTGCGACGAAACGATTGCGTTTCTTTTAAGAATTGAAAACGTGGGGCTGCACCTGTTCACGGATTTTGTTATATCCGATTTCCAATAAGAAAGATGATTAATTAAACGTAAATGATATCTAGTGCTCTAAGGGCACTATTTAAGGAGTTAAATATAGTAAAAAAGTATTAAAAAATATAATTTTTTATATTTTTGAGAGACAAAACAATATGCACTTATTATTATTTTTTTACTTGTAGTAACCTTAATTAGTGCCCGTGCGCTCAGAGCATTGAATATCAATACCATTAATTAGATTCGATTTATAGTTTTTCACATGTAATTCGAACTACTTCAATTGCCAAAAAAGCAGATTGAATTGGATTAAACTTTGGATTATCCAATATTATAATAAAAATTATAAAAAATAATAATTAAATAAAAAATCTAATGAAATAATTTTAAATTTTTTATCATAATATATATTTTTTAAAAGTAAAATTATGTCAATTTAATTTCATGATAAATAAGTAAGTATTAAATTATTAAAAAAATTTAATTTTAACTTGTTTAAATATCAATAAAACCATCAAATTTCTAAAGGATAATTAATAAGTATTCACACATTGCATATATGCAATATCACATATAATAAAGATGACTATAACACAAGTAAAATAATGGGGAAGAATCAAATAACTCTTGGTATAATTTACACCAACCCTTACCTCGGTTAATAATTATTTGTCGAAGATGTTTTTCACGAAACTCATCATAGAATTGAAACTACTATATAGATCATGTCTACAAAATTTCACATCATTCAAAAATCGTTTAGTACTTCATTAACTTACTACAAAATTAACATAAAATATAATTTAAAAAATATATAAAATTAACGAACATTGCAATAGAGTACACACTAAAGTTACAATTGTATTCTATAATATTAATATATTATAGAATACAAGACTATATTCTATAATATTAATATATTATAAAAAAAATGAGTTCACCTACAAGAAAATTATCCATATCCAAATAAACATAACAAGGAATAAGGTAAGGAATAAGGTACACAATAAATGATCAAAAAATATCTGTTATTAATGATAATTTTATTAAATAATTTTATTGCATTATGCTTTTGAATAATTAAAAAAATTACAATTGTAAATTCGTACATGGCACATGTAATATTAACATATGACAACATATATTTTTTCTGTAAATAAAATTACATACAATATATTTTTAATTAATCAACCAAATCACATCTTTTATTAATCAATCAAATCATGCAATAAAAAAAATTAACATACCTTCAGTCATATATTTTTTTCTTTGATGTCAACCATCTTGTCATATTTATATCGAATTAACATTTAATGCTTGTATAATAAAAAAAATTAGAAATTAATCTTTGGGTTCATTTCACCGAGGGATGTTAATAAACCGAATCAACTAGTTTTAAACCACATAACAGAACAAAAAGAATCAAGAATTGGAAACTGCAGAAATTGAATGTTCTCTTGGAGTTTGGTTCGTATTTTGGTTTCAATATTTGAATTGAAACTAATCCGAACAAAACCGCACAACGATTATTATAATAAATTACATGTCTATTATATTGTTAATAATAAAAGCTTAATAAGTTGTCTCAGTGCTAAATGCGAGGTGTATTATCAATATGAAGATATGGTATATGTGCATATATATACAGTGGTGGTGAATCAAATTAGCTTAACCAAACCAAATAGTAAATCATCAGTTTGGTTTTGTTTGGTTTGATTTTTATTTTTTATTCAACCATACTAAATCAAACTACAATTTTTTTATGATTGGTTCACGTGATTTTTTACCATAATCACATCTGAACACCTCTAATTCCATAATTTTCCATCTTTTCATCTTTGAATTACATCCAATTAAATATTCTCTTTTCTCAATTTTTTCTTTTTTTTATAATATTTAACATTTTTAATCAACTCATAGACCTTATGCATATAATGATATGCATGATTTGAGATTTTTTTTAAAGTAAATATTCAATTGAGTCTTTAAAAAACATAAGTGTCACTAAATAGATTTTTAAAAGATCTCTTTTACTAAATAAGTCATTGAAATATTATAATTATACTAAATAAGTCCCTACAAAATCACTGTCGCCAAATAAGTCTTTTGTATCACACAAAAAATCACTAATTGTTTGTATAATAAAGAAATACTTTGTAGTTCCAAAATTCTTTTATAGGCAAAAAAGTCAATCTCTACAAAAGTAAAATATGTGGGGTTAAAGTCCGTTTGAATTCTTGAATCAAGTTTATGATTTTCTTTGATGTAAAACCGGAATCATTCCCTTCAAATTTTTGGGATACCAGTTGAAGCAATTATAGAGAAAATGGAAACTTGGCAGCCAATGCTTGATGCTTTAAAAGGGAGATTAAGAAGTTGGAAAAATAAATTCATCTCAGTTGGAGGAAGGGTGACTCTCCTAAACTCAATTCCTATTCACTTGATTTCTTTTAATAAATTGCCTAAAAGAGTGGTAAAAATTCAAAGAAAATTTTACTTAAGATTACATGGGAGTACTCTTAAAGAAAGAAACTCAAAAATAAGTTACTAATTCATCTCAACACGCTCAGTTAAGCATAAGACTGAAATAAGATGACAAAAACGAAATGAAAATGCAGTTGGAATTATGTCACCGAATGTGGCTTCGTTGGTTGCTACTTGCTAAATTGTTTACAATGGTGGGTTGGGTTTTGAATCAATATGGCTTGAAAATCTTCACTATGAATAGAACCTTGCACACTTTCAATTTCGGAGTCTTTCCTCTTGTTGGGGGAGCGGAAACAAAAAAAGATACAAAAAAAAAGAGATGAAGTGATTCTTAGAACAAACAAAAGCATTGTTTCCTTTTTCCAAAAATTCAAGTAACGGAAATAGTGAGCAAGTATTCCTTGAGAGTAATCAAAGTACGGAAGCCTAAAGTAGATAGTAAAGATCTTGAAAAAGCCTTGAGGAGGAAGATGTCGCTGATATTGAATTCCTTCCCCTAAGGCTGTCACTGAATGAATCTGGTAACTAATGCCGCCAAAGAGGCTGAGGCCGTTAAGGTCACATCGCCTCCGACAACTTCTTTTGCTTTGTTTGCTGAATCAGTATCTGAGACTACTTCTTCCCTTCAACGAAGGAGAGCCGGAAGCTCAACGATCTAGAAAGGTGCTGTCCCAGTCCCAGAGAAAGAGATAACAGTCGTGGTGCATTGCCTGAGGACGTGGAGGCACTACGAGCCTGGATTGGCTCCCGGTTTATATCGAGAATCTTAAAGAGAAAATACCGCAGCTGATTCTGTTCGGGTTGGAAAAGACTCAGTCCTCGAATCTAAGCACTTATTTATTATAATTTTATTTTATTGTGCTTATTCCATGAAGTCTTACGTCATCCAATACGTTTAGTTAGTCTTTTATAATGTGGTTTCCAAATTATTGCAGATAGAGAAATATAGAAAAAATTACACCTGGGTAGAAATCATTTATATGTGTAATATTCTTTAAAGGCATATGAATTAATAGGACTCCTAGTTCCTGGATTGATTGGAGCTTATCTCCTGCACGGAACGTAAATGCTTGAAAATTTCAAGATTTGGATGTAAGATGAATTCTTCAAAAAAAGATATTGAAACTCATTTGTAAAAAGATTTGTTGGAAATCACAATTTCTGGAGTGGCTAACTTAACTTTTAGCATATAGTTTGTCATTATTTGCAAGTGTGATTTCCTTATCAAAAATCGGGTCCTCTATTTCATTTTTAAGCTCTAAAATATCTTCTTAATCAATAAAATTTGTCCATCAAATACAGATGGATCATTAAACTCAATTTGTTTAAAATGTTCTTTTTAAACATAAAAAAATTGGAGGACGATCAAAATCAGAACAAATTCATGCTCATTAAAAATATATAAAGAAAAATCATTTTTATCAAAATTATTTTCAGAATTTTCCTCTCTTAACTTAGCCTCTCTAATCTCAATTATTTATTCAAGTATTTTTTTTTGGTTCTTACGGTCTAAATTTCTTTGAATAATTCTCTGTTTTTTCTTTCGTGATGGCATTTGAGAAATTTAGAAGGTTGGACGTAAAGGTATATTTTTTTTTATTAAAGAGCTAAGGGTGAAAGAGTAATTTTAGAAAAGTTAGGGGTAAAATAGAAAATTTAAGAGTAAAAATGGTAATTTTGAAAGGCTCTAGCATACAATAGCATGATTCACATACACCCATTAAACTGTACAACTAATTTACAACCGACTTAACATCCGTCAAATCAAGCTTTTCATTCTAGTTTTCAATTTTTTAATATTAAAAAATTAATAAACCAAGAAAGTAAAAGAGTTGTCCATCCTAATAGATGTACAGAACATTTTTCTTTCTCTGTTGTATAGTTCATGCAAGCAGCTAATCAACGCTACAACAACAACAGTAACATTATATTTCTAACTTTCAGTACATTAGTTACAAATTGGCACAAAAGTTTGTCCTAAGTTTCTCATCAATTTGTTTCATCCTGGTACAAATAATAAAGGTGAAAGTGCAACAGACAATACAGAATATATTCCGATATGCAAGGTCCATAGCGTGTTTCAAACAGAAGTAATAAACATCTAGTAATAGCAGTAGAAGTAGTAGTTTTTTTTTTTTTACCGTGGGACCTGAAGTAATAATAACACATTGTAAATTTATGTCTCAGTATTCAAGTGAGCCTATTGATGGAAGTCCAGAAACAATGTCATGAGATTCTGCACCACTCCTTTGTCCTGAACTTGGACCAAGGGATTCTACTGCTTCTTCTCCCATTTTCTGAATATCTTCAGGTGAAAGTATCTTGATATACCAAACATTATTCACAAATGATCTACAATTAAAAACAAAAAAAAAAACAAAAATTTAAACAGTTAAAACAAATAATTAATTATAGCATGTTTACTCATTAAAATTTTAAAGGATTCAGTAAACTTACTCCCACGGATCGTCTCCAAGGAGAAGAACATCGTTCTCCCTGTCGACGAATACAAGCTGCCAGCCTGATCTAAGAGGGTCTTCTAATTTCCCCTCTATTCCAAACATCTGACCCAACTCCTCTCGCAGCTCGTGATAGCTGCTGAACCGCGAGATGTTGAGTGAGCGCCCTACCGAACCTGATTTGTAAACCTATGAAAAAGACAACATTAAACCAACATACTGAATATAAAGAAGGGCTCAGAAAGGTGGAGAGTTGAGAGTAATATTTATGACTCAGACCTTGACAAATGTTCGCGTCTGGTTTTCTGGGTCAACCTGCCCTGCACTTTGCAACAACTCTGATGAATCTTGCATGCAAGGATATAGAGAAGCCTGGAATCCAGACTCCCCTAACGGCATTGTCGATGCATCGGTATCAGACGATGCAGTAGTATAACGAGGGACAGTGGTAGGGAGCAGAAGGCCAGATGAATCAATATTCACACCGAATAGAATAGGATTTTGAGTATCCTGGTTACAATGCGGTGGAACCACTGCAGTATCTTTTCCAGAATATTGCACGTGTGACATCGAATTGCCAAAGACATTGACCTGCAAAGGTGTATTATACTTTGGGGTCCATGATTGTTGGGGTAACTGTTCAGCCAGCACAGGCTGACCGCTTCTGGATAAATTCAAGAGATTGCCACCCCCTTCAGGACAAAGAGAACCTAGCAAGTTTTGTCCTGGCGAAACCAAAGCAGAGAACTTAATGCTTGAATCTAAGAAATCCGGCTTTGAATAAGATGGTGAAGGCAAACTAGAGTGTTGCCTCTGAGGAAGTTGATCACTTTGAATTAAAAGTGAATCATGATAAGTTGGTTGCTGCTGTTGTGTTTGGTCTTCTCGGCTGTTCTGTGATTTCTGAAGGACGTGCTGAGACAGGTTCTCCACCATCACTTGGGATTGAGGCTGCAGCATATTAGAAGACACGGATTGTGGCATCGCTTGCTGCTGCTGAAGCTGCAAAGTAGGGTTCACTGATTGTTGAAGATAATTGAAAGGCTGTTGAAAATTCAACATTTGTTGCCTCAACAGATCTCCACTCCCAAGGTTTTGCAAACCAGTTGCCAACATGGCTTGGTACTGCTGATTCTGCTCGTTTCCGAGCAAAGTTGGATCGAGTCTCTGCTGCATCCATGGCAACAAACCAGCACCTTGAAAATTCAAGGAACTGAGACCTTGGTCTCCAGGTCCACCTCTCAGCCACATTAGCCCATTAGTCACTTCATCTCTGCCATCTGTAACAAGATCCTTTGTAAAGAAAGGAGACAAAAGAAGTGTCCTCAAAACCACCACAGCCAGTTTACATAATGAGGGGGTAGGAGAAAACATTAGGACAATTAAATTTTGATGCACACAAGAAATCTGAACCCTTTGTGTTTTATTATTAAGAACGGATATTTGATTGTATGAAAGACAGGATATTTTTTTTTTTTTGGGGGGGGGGGGGAGGGATCAGACAAAAATCGTTTTCTAGTTTTCTAGAAAAAGGGAAAAGTAAAAGAGAAATGCAAATATGAACATTCAATAAGAAAATCTTCTCAAAAAAGAAAAATTCTTTAATCCAGCCATAGCACTAGCATCATCATGACAATGATTCTGCAATGTAAATCACAATTAGAAGGGAGATGCATACACAAATAAAAAATTGTACAGAGAAAAACTTGTACCAGGAAAAGAAGAAGTTCCAGGATGCCATGGACGTTTCAATCTGAGTGGAAATAGTGATGGGTACATTGGAAATGTTGTTAAGGGCTCAATTTCCCATAACGATACCCTTGGTTGCCTCTCTCCAGCTGTTGATTCATCCCAACCAACCTATTCACATTGGATGAAAATAATAATGTAAAGAAAAAATAAAGATGATTCATATGCCAAATTCTTTCAATGAAGTTTGCTACTACAATTTTTAGGCATGGAGACAGTGTGAAACCCTGAACCTGGTAAATCCCAATCACTATCTTTCTAGACAGTCTCATAGTGTATTACAAGTTTACAACCTACCATCTTTTGCTTACCTACAGGTGATTAATAATAATAACTGGCAGTAGAAACAAAAAGCTTCGGAATATGGATAGAGCTGTCAAATTTTAATGGTTGCAGGGGCATGAACATTTATTTTTTGGAGTGGGAACCAAACTGATATCATATTTGGATATGAAAGACTCTTCTGTATCACAAGTTATGTGAACAAAACTTAACTAGTTGATCAATAAGGCCAATTAAGACCACAGAAAATGCAAGTACAACTCCAGACAGACACATTGCAATTACCCTATAGCTTAATGTTAAAAAGATGTACAAAATAAATTATGAGACTAGAATTGGAGTAGTCCTGAAGATTTTATTTATCAAACATGGTTAAAACTCAGATGATCTTCTTCCTTATGCAGGGTCCACAGAACATAATAATTGCAAAGAAAAAAAAAGGCAGCCATGTACACAAGGATCCCACCATTGATCAAGGTTAACCCTCTTATAGTCTTGTTTATACTTGAGAATTCCATATTAACCGCTAGCCAACCTTATGTACTACAATGTTGTGGCCTACCTTAACAGACCGCCAATGAGAATTCGGCCAACGAACAGAATCCAGGTCACTTATTCCAGTTATTGTACCCATGTACCTGCAAAACAAAGGCAAATAGTGCATAAGTAAAAGCCAAACGTGTGATGCAACACTAAAAGAACAATATTTTCCCCTCAAATTTCACGGCCAGATTGAAACCCGACGGCTTTTTCCCCACCCAACTGAGAAGGGGTGATCCCTGAATCAAGACATGTAAGCATAGGCAAAAGTACAGTACCAGACCATCAAAGAATGGCCCTTAGCAGCTGGCTTCCACTGCCTTCAAGTTGCAGCCGCTAACTTTTTATTTCTCCCCAAAATTTAAAGCTGATTAAAAAAAACCAACTGACCAGTTTCCAATTATTCTGGAGCCTGATAGATCTATTTCATAACCATCATTCAAGTTATAAATAAACCTGTCTCCTTAGACAGTAAAGATGCAGATACCTCGTTATAGGTAAGCTATTTAGAAGGCACAGCTTCTATCCTGCAAAACTTATAACTACATGCACCCTTGCAAAATACAATTGACTGATCTCAGAGCTGCAGTAAATATGCATGCAAATGTTTTCTTTAAAATCTAACTGCTTACTACAAAATAATTGATGGATACAAGTACCTGCGGACACTTGATTCTTCAGTCTCAAAAAGCATCCTGAAACGCATACCAACAGAAACACGTGTATGGTACACAGCTTTGACATATTTTGAAAGTGGTATGACAAACTCAGATGGACTAGCCCTGCCCAAGAATTAAATGTTAAAAGAAGCATTATAATTTCTATTAAATAAGCAACAGAAGTGAAAATGTAAATAACAAACAGAACCTTGGATTATAGAACACAGTAAAACAACTATTAGTCGCAGCAGCATGTGCAGCAGCTGCGAGAAGCCCAATGTGCATACTATCACTGGATAGAACAGATGATGGCATGACAGTTTGCGGCCTATTGGCACGACGAATTCCCAAAAGAAGCTGATTCTTTTCGTTCCTAACAATGAAAGCACATGTAAAAACAATAAACAAGCAATTTGCAGCATCAAAGGGGAATAAAAGGTAGCTAGAAAAGGTGAAAGGAAATAAATACCATATGAAAAGAACAGAATCTCCAGCAACAAGTCTTTTGGCACTAACAAATACACTCCAGCCTGTTGTAAGAAGGTGTCGTTTTGGCTGTCCTGAAAAGATAAATGGGAAACAAAAACATCACATTGTGCAAAACATACTAGGCTAATAATCTGAACTCATATATAAGCGTTTTTGGAGGAGCTTATTTTGTATTCAAAACAGCTAATAATCAGAATCTTTCTTAGGGAGCTTTTGAAAAAAGAAGCATTTGCCTCATGACAATAATAAAAAACAAACATGTTGTGAACATATATTTTGCAAAGATTATTTCTTGGAAAATAGTTCTTATTTTTTCAATAGCTCTTTCGGGAAGATTGAAAACAAAAAAAATCTCCAACGTTGAACCAATGACACACTAAGTAGTATGATTGACAATGTCTCTGACATACCAGCCCTAACTTATAAAAGATGCCATAAGTATTAATGATTTAGTGAAAACACTGCCTTTGGACCCAGAAAAATTCACAATAGTAAATTAAAACAGATGTAGGAAACCAAGTCATTTGGAAGTATGTAGTTATTGCATAGATAAGCTCTCTCCTTTTCTTAAACATTACAAATCACACACAGCCAAATATTAACAGGATTTATGGAAAGTTCTCTTAACAAGGTACATGACGACACTGAAAAAAAGGAGAAGGAAGGAGGAGGGGGGGAGGGGGGGCAAAGTCCAAACTTTTGGAACTTCCTTTATAGAAGATGGTGCTCTTTTTGGAAAGGTAATTTAGCTTGCTGCCATGTTTGTGAAACTGTCTAATTTTAAAGATATAAATAGATAGATACAAGTAAATGTAATTGAACTTGTTTGAGATATACTCTAAAACTATTCATGAGCCTGCACCTAATAGCTTTAGGCCTTAAGCTTTTGGGATATAATTGGTTCATAACATGGCACTAGAGTCTATCAAGTGGTCTAGACTCTAGAGTTTGATTATTGCCCCCCCACCCCCTCTGCTAGTAAAGTTATATTTCAGCACAAGTGAGCTTGGGCACTATCCACAGTTCAAGGCCTTCATGAATCATGAGTATTCACCTAGCACTTTAAGTTTTGGGATAGCTGGTCCACGACAAAACTAATTACAGATTCACATTATATTTGGGTCAAAGACCAAAGGTTCCTTGCATAAACGAGCGCACTATAGACATAATATACAATCATTCACGAGTGTCCACCTAGCAGTTTGAGTTTTGGGATAATTTGCTGATAACAGAACTTATATACAGATTCACATGTATACTTGGTTATATGTCATGGCATACAGTTGGATCAGCAAAATTGTTCTGGGATTTCATGTAGACCTTGAAGCTTCCAGGAAATATACAATAGAAGAAACAGCCTTGATGGATGGAAATCAATACTTCTGATCCAACACTGAAAGTGTATTTGGCAATATATGGTTCGACAAGAGGCAAAGCCAAAATCTCAGTTACCTTGGTGTATGTGGCAGACTTTTTTACTCTTGTTATGGACCAACATCCCAGTCGAGGGCATAGTTGTCCATACACCGAGATACCACCCTAAATTTGGGTCATATACAACCCACATACAACATAAGGGGTAAACCAGCAGGGACAAGTGACGCTTCGGTATCCCGAACTAGTATGCATTCCGGATAAAGCTAGCAACATGGCCCTATCTATGGACAAAGGTCTTGGCCCTAGCACACGACAACATTAAACCCTAGAAGGCTAAATGTCATTATATAAGGTTAAAGGCAATCCTAATCCTACAGTCCTACACATGTAACACCCTCTACAACCTCCACTCTTAGGTCACACACTAACTGCATTGGTCCTTGCAGGCACCCCCCCCCCTCTCTCCTCGCATCAGGCAAGGAGATACTGGTGTCCACCTTGATTGTGAGCTGACTACATCAACTCTATAACGATCTAAACCAATCCCTTTACTTATCACTAGAGATGGATAGGCTTTTCTCAAGGAACCATTTCATTTCCCATTGGACAAAACGAGATTCAAATTATTCTAAAGTTCTGTAGACATTCAATAAAGTCGCGAAAGAAAATAGCCCCAGCAGGGATGGTAATTTATTATTCCTGACATTAAATTTTTGAAGTACAACTGTACAACTGTACAACTGCAAAAGCCTCCAATTAAACCTACCAATATGGTCATGATCCATGTTCACATAGTTTAGGTATTGTTCATGTTCCTCATGGATAACACTACAGAGATATGATTACCCCACCGCAACATTTGTTCATAATAGTTAAATTGAAATTCATGAAAAAGTACTGAAGAAAATTGTTAACAAGTAGTGAGCTATATAGATCTGATGCATGCACAAGGAGGTTTCCTAGATCACTAAGTCGTTTCCAATATGCCAGACATTGGTGAATACTAAGGTTCTCTAATTAGTAGCCTCAAGATTCTAGCAAAGGCCTGTGTGAATTTGTAGTCTTAATCTGTATGACATCGACTAAGGTAGTCAATTTTGAGATCATACCAAGGATCAGGAAAAGGGAGTTGACACATAAATGAAATAACCTCAAATTCACAACCAACAATTAATTAAACTTAACAGAAATGTGTAAGGAAGTTACAAGTTAAAACGTAAGCAATGTTACAGGTTCAAATCATAATAAAAAAACATGTTTTTGACAACAAAGCACAGCCCATCTGCTGAATCACAGCTACACTACACAGGCATAACATTAAGAAAAATAAATAAATAAACAAACATCAAACACCACCGCGAAAATCAACAGCAACCAAACCAGAAACACAGCCACCCCCTGGTATGCTCAAAACAAGGAAGCATTAGGATACCACAATCTGCACTGCTGCCAATCCAAAAGGCTGTCTTCATTTCCAGCAGATCAGGGGAGAAGCATCATCATTGGTCATCACCCTCGGCCAAGCCACAAGCCTCTCAACAGTAAGCCACAGATCTAACAGCAAGCCTCTCATCCGGAAGTACTCATGGATCAACTGAATCTTAACAGTCCATAATAAAAGTTCTATGCTTTAGGGAAGAGTTCGAATAAATGGGAAATACATTCTAGGGTTTGGCACTTAACATTTCGGGAGAGTTCTTGGTTTTATGATTCAGAAATGGGCAACTCATCTAGCACAATGGCAATGTTGGGTAACACTGATTTCACAATCCAGCCCAATGATTCTATGAAATCTCACAAAAATGAGTTCCAGAATCCAGAGCGAGAGCGAGACCAAGATCAGAGAAATGTGCAAAATTTGTAGAATGAAGTTCTACAATCCAGCAAGTAGTTTTGACTAAATTGAATTCATAGATATTATTGATCCAAATATCATAAGCTAGTGCTCCAAGGATTTCTTAGGTACCAAAGAAAACAAATGTTTCTACAGATATGCTGGATGAATGGTACATTTCCACAGGAACAAAGTTGATCATACAATTCTTGGAACTTACTGATCTTGTTACACCAAAGCAACCATTAGTTCTTTAGACATCAGTTGAGTCACACAGAAGACAAAATCTGATTTTTCAACAAAATCATCTAGTTGATTCCGGAGCATGTCTATCTTCCATAATTTTTTACAAAGTCATTAATATATATAGCCAGATATTTCTTAGATAGTAAATATTAGTGTTTCCATTAGGATGTATTAATTAATTAATTAATTAACTAATTAATTAATTAATAAGTTAACAAGTCAGTCAAAATCTGACCTAATTATCTGTCTTCTTCATGATTCCTGGAAGCATGTAAAATGCATAATTTAAATGAAGTTTAACATCATCAGAGGAAATGTTTAACTGCTAACCCTCTGGTATTTCCAGTAAAAACACTGGATCATAAACTCAGAAGTTGAATCAGATTTGTCAGAGGTTGTGAACTACCTTAAGTACATTTTCCTTTCTTAAATATTATCCACCTGGAAAATAACTTTTCAACCTATCACATCAAAGAACCTTTCAGTCCACTCTAAAACACACATATTGCTTCGGGGGTCAGGTTATAAAACAAAATATGTTTAGAAAATAGGAAGTTAGAAAAAGATGCAAAAAAACTAAACAAGATTGAGTTAATCTCTAATGCCATGAGCAACATAGGCTAAAAGAGGAGACATATGGAAACAGGGCAAAAACCATCTCACAAAAATATTTAGTTAATCTAATGCCACAAGCATGACACACCCCTGTTAACTACTAGTTTATCATACAGCAGAGAGTAGATACAAGGGAAAGTCCACACTCGGTGGAAGCATAAATAGCAGAACATTATGAAACTTTTCTTACAAAATAATAAGAATGGAGTCAAGAAAGAATTAGAATCCTACCCCGAAAAATATGACGAAACTTCCACTCAACATCATGGAGATCCCTAGCAATCAACTCTTGTGCAGGTGGTTGCTGTGAGAAATCCTATACAACCCAAATAGAAGAGAAATATATCTATTTCAAACCAAAAGCAAAAACAAAGGAAAAAATATAGACACTACCAGCGGAGGGAAAACTTTCTCAGCTGCACGGCGGGGAACAGAGAATCCTCCATGTGTGCTGGTGTCACTTGCAGTTAATGTCTTGCAAAAATAATTTGATGGCTGCTTACTCGGAATGCCCAATTCCATAGGTAGAAATGTATCCTTCTGCTCTTGCTACCCACACAAGTACAAACACAATTTTCAACACCAAAATAAACAAGAAATACACCCACCACAAACAAAACAAGCTGCCAAAGAATGGCGTCAATACCGGAGTCAACGGCTGTAGCGTCATTTGAGCATACACTTCATCTGTTTCAACATCTGCCTGAAAAGAAAGGCATGCTCTAGTAGACTGAGTTTACTCTAATGAGAGGTAAAAGAACTCAATTATGATAGCAACCTGATCGATATAATAATACCCACATGCATTGTAACATTGTGAAGTTGGCAAATCAACTGGGGTGGCAAGCTCGGGTAATTCGGTATGTGCCCATCAACTTCTCTGTTAGTTGTGGCAGCAACCTAAAGTCATTGTTCAGCACATATTCAGTTCAGCTTCAACTCAAAATCTATCAAGTAGATTGAGTTGCTTTCAATCCCAACTTTGAAAGAAATTTATATACCCTCAATAGCATGGAAAGTAGATATCATTGAAACAATAAAAAGTAGAGTAAGGGATAGAGTTGAAAATCACCTGCTCACTATGACCCTGAGGGAAGTAAACCACACGAGTTCCTGCAGTTGGTAGGGACACCAATGGACCCGCACAGGCATGCCATAGCTCAGAATTCAAACACTTTTTCTCTCCTCCTACCATCATTTCATCCCATACATCAAATTATCTCAGTAACAAAAAAAATCCATAGAGAACAAAGAACACTCACAAGGATGCTGAAGCAAATTCAAAAGGGGCTTTTGAAAAGGACACATACTATATACTTACATATTAGACTTGAAGCCCACCCTAACCAAGAGTTCAGAGTAGGGTGCTAACTACTAAGAGCTATTTTCTTTTTTGAAGGGAAAAAGAGAGGAAATAGAGTAGAGTGGGATACCTTCATGTCCCTGCTGACCCAACCCTGATGTTGAAAGCTTCATATCAAGCTTTACCTTTTTTCCTCCTTTAGAAGACAAAGTAATAAGCAATCACAGAAACACATGGAACCCTAGCTCAGAGCCACCATCCTCAATTACCTCAAAGCCATTATTATTACATTCCCCCATATCTCCCTCCCACTCGCCAATGCACTCCATGCCCACAAACCAAACACACCAACTTAAAAAATCAAACAAACGCAGAAGTGGATCCAGGAAGCAAAAACAACATGATGAGCTAGCTGAGAACCCCACCAAGCAGAAAGAAGAGAAAAGAAGAACCCCCAAAATAGAAAATACAACCCTGCCCTGCAAAAGGGGGTTGTTGTTATTGGTGGAGGAATGAGAAGAAGAAAAAGCAATAAGCAGGGCCCTTTTTGTGTCGTGTGCTAAATATCAAGCAAAGCCATGAGCTTGATGAGGTAGAAGTGGAACCCAAGTGAAGCCAAACTGGAAA
This sequence comes from Cyamopsis tetragonoloba, assembly GCA_037177725.1. NCBI lineage: Eukaryota > Viridiplantae > Streptophyta > Magnoliopsida > Fabales > Fabaceae > Cyamopsis > Cyamopsis tetragonoloba. The sequence goes on from CM074119.1 coordinate 70,230,299, forward strand.
AAGAAGAAGAAGAAGGGTGGCTCGTAGTTCGAGATCGCCATGAAAGGAACAGAAGAAGAAGAAAGCAAGAATAATATCAAATGAGAACGAAGCAGGCACAGGGTAGAGTGTTGAAGTAAAGGCCCTCTTTTGTGGCCTATCACTTTCGGATTGAGACCCAAGTGAGGGATTTTTGGGTTTGAAATTCACAGTGAAGAGAGAGAGAGAGAGTAAAAAAGAAGGGTCTTTTGCCATATATAAGGGGGTCCCGACCAAGCTGGACATGGAGTGCAGAGGAGAGAGAAAGTGAGAGGGGAGAGAGAAAGAGTGTTAGACCGAATGAATCTGAACCGTCGGATGATCCGTACATGTGAATCAGGAGCGTTGGTTGAGAGGTGATGTGACAGGAGGCATGTGCCACCATCCTTCAGTGGTCGTTGTCAGGGTACGGAGTATTTGAGAGAGGAAAAAAATATTGCCATAAATAATAATAAAGATAATAAAAAAATGTGAAGCTTTTTTTGGAAGAAAATTAAAAAAATATATATATGTGTTTGTATTAAGAGTGAGAAAATGAAAGCGTGGGACGAAAATGGATGGGCAGAGAAGAGAGTGAGAGTGTGAGGCGTAATAAGTAGCGAGAAAAAGTTAAAAGGCAAAGAGAAAGAGAGAGAAAGCCATTGATGAATGATGATGATTGTGTTGTGTTGTGTGTGCCTAAACCTCTTTTTCACACACAAACACTCTCTCTCTCTCCTTCAATTTGCATCCAAATCCTTCTCATAGTTCCACTCCATTCAGATAATCATGAATGATTCGATCAAGTAGTGTCATTTTCTTTTTTATTTTTTTTATAAAATTTAATTTAATTAAAAGTAAATTTAATAAAAATAAATTAAGTTAAAAATCAATTTACTACAATAGAATTTATATTTAAATATTTTTAACTGAAAATAAGTTTGACAAAAATATAATATTATTTTGATAATTTTAAAAAAAAAATTACTTAAGAATATGTAATTAGTAAAAAGTGCATGGTATGATCTTTTCTACTACTTGGAACTAAAATAATAATTCAATATCAATAATGTTTGTGGCTCTAAAAAATAAATGCAAGTTGAGTTTGTTAAACGGCCAAGAATCTCCGTAATTTTGTTGGTTTAAAGTGAGGTTAATTTATTTTTGTTGTCTAACTCAATTTTATTAATTAATAAGACACAATAGAAAAATAAATAAAATAACATATAATTTTTCATAGTTAAAAGTATTTTTTCTTAACCTAACTCAAATTTAAATACATTTTTTTTTATAGATCAAAGTGTATCTACATGAGTTAAATTTAAACATACACTTAACAATTAACAATAATTAAAACAAAATTTAGGAAAGCAATAAAAAATTTGCTATATAAGCGTAGTCTCTCGCTTTTAAAAATGATTGATTTGGTCCCTCATTTCGTATGCTATCAATCACTTAGTCCCTATAATTAAGTCACACTAACGACGCGACTTAAGTATCCACATAAAATCTAAAACAACATCGTTTTATAAGTGGGAAAAACAATTCACTTTAGTCCCTTAATTCAAACTTCAAAAATTCCTAATGAACTTTCAATTTTATTCAATCTAGTCCCTCAATAAAAAAAGAATTGTCAGAGTAAAAACCCTAATTACACCAACCCAATTACTATGTCTGAAGCAAACGACTCATTCACATTCATTCTTGGTCCCCACCTCGATCACCATCTCTTTCGTTCTCACGCCGCCACCATCGTTATCCCACCCTCTCCTTCTTTTTTTTCCTTCAATCTAACCTGGGCCGCAACCGTCTCCTTCATCTCCCTTCAAACTAACCAAAATCTTCGATGACTCGGAGAGAGAAGTTAACGGTGTGTCGTGCACCAGTAGGAGGTGGAGGTGGAATGAGAATCGGAGAGACATGGGAAGTCTATTAGAAAAAACAAGATATGGGAAAAATACAAAGTTTAAGAACCCAAATTAAACAAATTGAAGAAAAAGTTGGGTGATTTCACGTGCTTAATGTGTTGATGGGCGAACCAAGGAGAAGGATAATTACTTTGAACGTTAGGGTTTCAAGGTTGGGGATAAACAAAGTTAGTATTTTGATCAAGCGAGGGACTAAAATGAATGATTTGAGACTGAAATTGATGTTTGAATTGAGGGACTATAGTAAATTATTTTCCCCACTTATAAAATTGCATCGTTTTAGATTCTATGTGGATACTAAAGTGTAACTTTACATGTTACATAAACACATAATGTGCCACGCCATTACGCCGTTAGTATGACTTAACTTTAGAGACTAACATGATTGATAGCATATAAAGTAAGGAATCAAATTAGTTATTTTTTAAAATGAAAGACTAACTGTATAATAATTACAAAGTAAGAGATTAAAATGATAAATTAGTCTATACTTTATATAATTGATATATGAGTTTTGTTATCCATTGCCTTTAGGGCAATGATTAAGCAACTCATGAATGAAAATTGTGCATTTTAAATAAATTGAAAATAATTTCGTAATATTAAATATTTTACACTTTTCAATATTAAGTTTTTATTCGTGAGTTGCTTAATTATTGTCTTAAGAGGAATGTATACCAAAACGTTTGATATATAGTCAGTTTTTTGAAGTATGTTAATGAAATTTTAAATCTTAATAGTTTGTATAATAAAATTTTGTTAAGAAATGAAAAACACATTTTAATAATTTTTACACCTCCGAAAAAACTAATCTACCATTGTGGTGGTGGGTCTAGGGTGGGCTCACAATTATTGATATGGTGTGAGTCAGTCAAAATGAGAGTACGAAACTAACTAGGCAAGTATTCTTCAATTTTTTATAAGAAAAAGAATATTCTTGATGCATATAAAAGTAAAATAAAATTATGCAAGTGAATATACGATTGATTCAGTATATTTTTCGGTTGACTGAAAAAAATGTGTATTGTTTAAGTGGATGTGCATAATTAATTTTGAATTAATGGCCAAGCAACCCAAACATTTAGGTTTCTATTTTTATTACTTTTAAAAATATTTAAATAAAAAAATAACAAACATTTTTAAGTAGATTTTAAACTCTTTTGTTTATACTTATTTTATAAAATAAATTCTTCAACAAATTTTTAATATGTTTGTGTTTCTCAAACTTATTAAAAAAGGACTAATAATCTAATTAAGCTTCTCCCTCTCGAATTACATGAGATTTTAATTGTAATGTTTTTCTGCCCCTCTTATATTTAATTTCTTTATAAAGGCACACATTATTTATCTTTATCATTTACAATTAATATATTAACTTTAGTAAAAGTATTTGTAGGACACTACTGTATATTAATATATTAAAACCAATAAAAAAAGGGGAATGCATTACAAAAAAGATAAAAAGAGATACACATTAACGCCAATCAATTATTTAAAATATACATAAATTCATCAAAAAAAAAAAAACATAATGTCATGCTTAAAATTTACTAGTAAGTAGTATATATCTGATATATCGAAGTGAAAAATCAATTAAAAATTTTGGAAAGGAAATCTTAAGCAATGCAATTATTCTAAATAGCATCATTCAAATTTCAGTTGACTAATAGTGAATTGTTGTAAAAGGAGAAACAAACAAATCATTTTAACTAAAAGATTCTAAAATGATGAATAATAGTATGAGGGGGATAAAATATATTATATTTGTATCATATTTTTTTGTAACCTTAAATTGGGCATTTAGGTTTCTTTATGGCAAACTCAATGATCGTATAAGCAATTATAAAAGTATAACCATAATAATAAAAATAGTAAGTATAAGAATTATGTCTTATATAGAATAATAAACTCTATTGATTGCAAACCATGCATGAGCTCATATATGCGGGGAAAAAAAAGCACAAATGTACATTTGTTTCGTAGAATTTATTTTTTACCGTCTAAGTCACGTAACTTAGTTAATGAGCGCATAAAAACATGCGTATGTGGGTACGGGGTTCCATCCCCGGTTATACTACTTTCATACGATGAAAATAAAGTTTAATTATTATTAAATTGTTCTTCTTATTATTTATTGCAAATTTATGTTCTCTTTTTAATTTGAAAGTAAAGTAATTCATTAAATGAATGACACAATAAAATAATAACATTAAATAAAGAAAAAATTATTGAAATTTAACTTATACTTTTACCAAGAAACATGGAGTTTTTTTTTTTATATATATTTATATTAGAGTCCAAAGGGAGTTGTATGTTTTGGACGAATTATTTTGGAAAAAGAAACCAATCATTTATTTTTCAAAATCTTATTCATTGATAAAAATAAGCTTTTATTGTTTTTATTTGATTTTTAAAAAAAAATAAACCAAATAGACACTAACACACACTACTTATTACTTAAGTCTGTCAAACATAACAATAACATCAATTTGATTTATTCAATAATACACAAAAAAGAAATATTTTTCCGAAAAAAAATTGTAGCTCTGTTAGTGAGTATATAGGGACATTCGTGTGTAAGTATGAGGTTCAATCCCCGGTTGTACTATTTTCCTATGAAAAGAAAAATACTTATAGGTATATGTACCAAAAAGAAAATGTACGTACCAAAAAGAAAAAAATAGTTATAGGAATTATTGAGCCAAAGAATTTTCTATTCATCACCTTAAATAATTAAAACAAATCGAGTTACCTGATTAGATGGACCATTTTATGTGCTTATTTTAAAACAAACATATATAAAACGTTGCCTAATTTATCAGTTGCTCATAAAAGATTTTAAAAACTTACATTCATGTATAAATGTATATCATGAAAACAAGTTGTGTCATGTTTGTTTAATTGGTAAGTATGCATTAATTGCTGAATGGAGTGAGACCATAGAAAAAACATAAGCAAGTATTATTGCTTAAATTAGTTAGCATGTAAATTTTTTTTCAATTAGCCATTTAGCAGGTATAGTTTGAGTTACTAAGGATTTTTTTTTTTCATTCATTGTGTTGCGTAAGAAATTGAACTATGCCATAAACAAATTAGTCAATAACTATCTATTATCATCTATATATCTATTTTTATTCATGGTTAATAATCAATTTTAATAATCTGTCTCAGGACAATATTTAATTTTTGGAAAAACAAATATCTAATTTATAGTAATAAATATTAGTTTAAAGTCGTTTCAGTTCAAGTGATACATATTTAATTTTTTTTTAAATAAGAGAATTTTTAGCAATTCGAACCATAATAAATTAAAAAAAGTTCCCATAAAGAGATTAATTTCATAATGAAGTAAATATTATTGACTTAAATAAAATTACCTCATGTAAAAAATATACTTGCGGTTAAAAAAAAACAAATGAATAGGGTTAGGGCAGGCTACCCTTTATGTCTAAGTCAACCATGCACTAAAATTTATTCAAACTAGCATTATCTTTTTAGTCCTTGTTTTAATTTCTTACAACAAAACAAAACCAACCAAAGAAATTAAAAGAAGTGTAAAAAGTTGAAATATAGAGTGGGGCCTCACATGCATGCTTGTGGATCACTCCCTCTAAACGCTTTCAACTAAGTAATTTAAGCCAAGCAACATTAATGTTGTGAGCTGTTTGTTCTTGCTATTTTTGTTTTTTCATGTCATTTAAAATTATTTCACACAATTTTTTTTAAAAAAATAACTATTATTTGTTTTATAAAAATCATCATCCAATTTTTTTTATAACCTTAAGTTTAGTGAAATGAAATTTAGAAAGAGAAAGTGACGTTCCAATTTAAGACAAAATGAACTTTCCAGCTAAAAAAAACTTATAAAAATATTTATATTTAAAATAATGTCGAATTATAAAAATAACCAATAGGGTAGTAAATACAAACAAATAGTAGTAATTAATTTCAACACTCTTATTGGTGCTATTTCAGGGGGATAACATGTTCCTCAAAATGACGCGGTCAAATTAAATGTTAATGGAAGTTGGTCTTAGAACTCTAATTGTATGGGAGTTTGTGGTGTTAGCGGAGATAGTGCGAGAAAATGGCTCAAAAGTTTATTAGGATGCGTAAACTCAAGAAATGTTCTTCACTTGGAGCTCCTAGACGTGGATACAAGACTGTGTCTTTGTTAGATTTGGGATTCAGATACGTTGTTTGTGAGTCAAACCGCAAAAATATTGTCGATCTTGTTACGACAAATGTTGATGTTGAATGTCAATGGCTTTGAGAAATCATTCTAAAGATTAGGTACATGCTAGAATGATCTTGTATATATCCCTATCTCACATTCAAAGAAACATCAATGAAGTCATAATAAGTTAGTTCAACAAAGAGTTCGTGATGAGATCAAGGTCAGCCCAAGGGTAAGGTCGACCCAAGGGTAAGGTCGGCCAAGCTCTTGTTTTAGGCCCTAAAAAATATACAAAATTATTAATATATTTAGGTCGTATTTTAATATATTTTTATTTTAAAAATATTAAATACTTTATAGTATACAATGTTATCATTCTTTCTGATAAAATATTTCTTTCTCCTAAATAAAATGCATATAGTGTTTATCCAATAATGTTATTAATTTCAAAAAATATTTATTATTATTAATTTAAAAAAGACATATAATAATTCGTTTTAGGCCTCAAAATTAGATAGGCCAACCTCGAATGAGATACTTATGAGGGTTTGGAAATACTCTCTTCCAAGCTTATTCCACTGCTTCGTAATGACTTAGTTGCAGTCTTTAGGTTTTATTTTTGCTTTCTTCGTGTAAAAAAAAATAGATAAAATCTTGATGGTAATTTTCTCTCTATATACAAACTGTTAATGGTAATTTTGGTTATAAATTATCCGTAATTGTTAAACGGTGGAAATTACGAGACCAAGCATGGTAAAAATAAAAGTTGTCGTGCTTGTGTGAGACATGATTAATTAAGGAAATTTTGTTGGTCAACAAATTAGTGTGTTTCTTTTTACTGTAATTCACTATTATTTTGTTTTAACGGATTAACAAGACTAATTGAAGAAGCCTTGTACTTTATAATGTCTTATCGTTCACATTAAAGAAAGCGACAGAATAAAAGGAAAAAAAAAGAGAGGACAAGAAGAAACTAAATTCCTTTATTTAAGAGTTTAAAATGTCAAAAAAGACCCTATTGATGAAAGGAATAAATTTATTTATTTATTTTTTCTATAGAAGCTTTTAATCAATTTAATTTCGATTCAATGGAATGTTACTAATAAATAATAATAAATATTAATTAAGCCAGTCAGAGTATAAAATTTACTAATTGTTAAGTTCTTCCCCAACATGCAACATGCACCGAACAATCTGATGAGATTAAAGCCCCACTATCTATCTTCCCAAAATAAAAAAAACTGAGGTCAGAAATAACAGTAAAAGGCACTTCAATTCAATTAATTCACACACCCTGTAAATTTTCCTTTTTTTTTTTTACATTTAAACTTTAATAATAGGTTAGGTTACTCCATTATTTTTTTTGGTCAAGGTTAGGAACTCCATTCTAACATAGGAAATAGTACAAATAATGAGTTGTAGAAAGGCCTATGGAGTATGGTTAGTCCCCTATATGTTTATTATGCCATTCATTCATTTATTTATTTTGTCTATGAAGGGCATGATTAATAGTTAAAAATTAATTCAATCTCTACCGCAACAAAAAGTGTTTAGCCACCAATTTTTTTAATAAAATTGATAGTTAAACTTACTTATTCGATCACTAAATTAGCAGTTAAATTAGTGTCTGAAATGAATAACAAAATAATATTATTTATTCGGTTATTAAATCAATTTTTTTTAATAATTTCTTTTAAGACAAAAAAAAAAATACTAAGTTGGCCAGTATAATTTTTTCTAGCTACCAAAGTTTTTTTTGTACATACAGTTAGGAATAAAACTCTATCAGACATGGTGAAGTGACTTAACTATTTACTAATTATTTTAAATTTTATTAGTATTATTTTTTATAATATTAATATATTATTAATTTGATCAATTAAGCAAAATTATGAATAATTTTATATCCTCTTACTACTTTTTTAAAAAAATTTCCTGCATACTAACTGAAGAAAAAATTAATTGTTTCTTACATATTCAACCCACCCTACACTACTAGTCGAAAGTTTGTAGCTAAGAGGTATAAGGAAAGACACTTCGAGTTTAAGGAGCGGAGTTCGATCCCCAGCAAAATAGATTTAAGAATAATATAATGTATGGTGTATATGTTTGACAGATAAAAAAAATACCTACACCACCTTTTTTTATTTAATACATACATTCCTTGTTTAGTATTAAAAGGAATGGTAGGAAAAAATTGTAGAAAGATATAGCAATTTTTCACTTTTAATAAAATGATCACATGATCTTTAAATTTTTTTCTATCCCGCCTTAAAACCACTCATTAAAAATATACAGAGAATTTTAAAATACTTAATAAAAATTCTATATTAATAATATAACGCGGTTTCACAGCCACATGCACTGACCTACCAATGCAATGAAGAAATTTATTTAAGAATAGACAATTTTGTTAATGAATTAATTGGTTCATGCATGTTGTTTTACCATATTTCTTTAGGAATATGACAAGAACAAATTTAGTACGAGGAGAATAGTATCCGGTAAAGGCTTATCTTGAAACGTAGCTGTCAAATTGTGATACTAGATAATCAAATTAGATTTGCCAACTTTGCTTTAAATCTTTTATAGACAACTTTGCCATTATAAAATAATTTATCAGGAGACCCTTTTTGAATGCTTCTGGACCCTTCAAAACTCCCCTCTTTACTATTATGTGTTGCTTTTTACAGGCCCATCTTTTTTAGATTCATCATTTCACTCTCATCATAATGATATCATCCTTTAATTTATTTTTTTAAATAAAACTTCGAGAATTAAATCTTTTATATTATCTATATTCTATACACTAAATTTTGTGATTAAATATATACATAATAATTAAGTAAATCATATATTAATTTAATTATATATATATATTTATATTTAATTGGATGTAAAAAGTATATATTAATAGTACCTGATATGGACAAAATTTCGTCAAGAGTACACGTGATGTTAGAAGGAAAATTTAAGCTAATGATCCCGCGTAAAAGGAGCATCCTATTACAAGAGGTGACGTTTTAGTATCGTACGCAGTATACAACAAGGACAATCATGCCAGACGCAACTGTCTTCTCATTTTTCAACAATAATATACATGTCATTGTCTAAGGATTTGAGCTTAGACCCAAACCATCTCGTCAACTACCATATTCTAGAAACCTAGTATTATTATAAAAGACAAGTGAATAATTCCTTCAAGTAAATTCTCTAAACAACCCTACAACCTCCATTGATTTCTTCCAAGCTAACTTAAGCTTTAGCGTGTCTTTGTAGATATTCTTTCTTCTTTATTGTTGTTGCCAACGTCGGAGCTTAGAGTATCACTACCGTTTTAACATCACATTTATTTTTACTCTTAATTTAGGATCACACTAATGTCCAAAATTAAAGTAGAAAAAGTATTCAGATTTAAAAAAAACACTTATAGAAATACTTATATATTTTTCTTTTACCTCTCACTTGTATATATGTTTTTATTTATTTACTTTTTAATTTTTGAACTGTGTAAGTTGCAAATATGAAGCCAAATTCCAAGGTAATGAATTAATGTGCTGATGAGCATGTATGTTGTTCAATAATTATCTACTGAATGTTTGTTTTGTGAATTGTGATATGGATAGTATAAATTTTGGATTTATAGTTGTAGTCTTGACAGTTGTCCCTGTCAATTTTGGATGGAACTTAGTGGAATTGTAGCTGGTGGTGACCTTAGAAAACATTATGAAAAAAAAGTTGATTTCTAAACTTTAAGAAAGAATTGGAAGTTGAGTTGGAAAAAAGGAAGGATTGGAAAATGAAGAGAAAAAATCTCCAACTGGAAGTCAGATCAAAATATTTTTTACTTTCAAAATTATATATAATCATATTAAGAAGACCAAATTGTTAGGGAAGACAGATCAAATTGAGAATATGTATTTTAAAACTTGGTGGATTTTCATGTGTAAGGAAGAACGGATCATTGATCTTAAGTAACTACTATTGTTTTTAATTGATTTTTGTCTTTGAATTATTAAATTATTTAATAATAAATTTAAGGATTGAATAACACTTGTCTTTCACAAGTTCTTGTTCATGTTAGAGTTAACTTTAAAAAATGAATTATTTAACATATTTACCATAAAAACAAGATTAAAATACCTTTTTTTCCTCTTAATTCTTATATAAATTCATTTTAATCATTTAATTTTTTTTAGATTTATTTTAGTCTATTAACTCCTTATTTTGATCCAAATTAATTCTTATAGTGATTAAAATATGCTATTGAAATCTAATAACATCACACATAATAAAGATTAATTTAAACTAAAATTAAAAGTTAAAGAACTGAGAGACCAAAATAAACATACACAAAAATTAACGGATAAAAAAAATAGTAATCAGATAAGGTGGTTTTTTTTTATTTTCTTTTTTTTTAATTTTCTTTTTTTATTTTAATTTTCTTTTCTAAAAACCACGAAAGGTACTTTGTCAAGCTTGATTGAAGGCAATATCATACATCTATAAGTTTCAGGGTCCAAAATGAGTTTTCTTGGAATCCTTCTTTCCTTTCTTTTGGGGTACAGATTATTAGGATCCATTTGATTGAGATTCTTCTATAAGTAAAAATAATTTTATTAAAATTAAAAAAATTATTTCAATAGCTGAATTTAATTACACACATTTTCCAAAGTAGAATAATAGAAGCTATAATTTTTTTTTCAATGAAATTAATTTTACTTGAGTATAATCTTAATTCTTAACCGAACACACATTCTTTAGATCACAACTTGGAATTTCTATTTTTTTTATAGGAAAGTACTATAACCGAAGATCGAACCTCGTACCCACACACATATATCCTTATGCGCTTACCAATTAAACTACAGGACTGAAACACCTGAAATTTCTATTTGAAAAGGCTACTAATTATACATGTTCATATCAACATATATTATATTACACTCGTGTATGCCTTGTTTCTAATAAGTTGTGACTTTGGTTTTGATTTGATAACTTTTCAAAAGTATTAATTAGGAGTAAATATTAATATTTCAATAATTATGTGAATATGTGATATTTAATTTAGTCTTAGTAATTTTTTTATTTCTGATTATACTTAAAGTAAGTGTAATTTAGTATTTAAATTTTTAAAATTTATTTATTTTTTCTTAATTATTTTAATTTTAATTTTTTCCTTATTTTTTAATGTGATGACAAAAACACTCTTTTTTTTTTCTAAAATAAATTAAACACAAAAACTAATATTTTTTTTATAAACACTATATATGTGACATTGAAACATTAATAAAAATATCGAAATCATAAGTTTATTTCATATTTTTGTCCATGTAGATGTCAAATTTGATTCTCTCTTATGTACTAAAAAAATATATAAAATTTGATGTTGTTAATTTACTTTCATATATAGAATTAAACTTTATATTTCCATTCAAAGTCCATATCTAAAGCTATGAACAAATTTTCAGTTCAAATGCCACAAAAATGGTCAAATTGTTATTAACACTTTGCACGTAGTAGGAGATATAGATAATCCTACAGAAATGTGCTTCAAAATATTAATCGTTTTTTCAGTAAATGATTTTAATATAGTCAACTTTTTGCAAAAGCTTACAACAAGGTGGACGTGCCGGAGTGGTTATCGGGCATGACTAGAAATCATGTGGGCTCTGCCCGCGCAGGTTCGAATCCTGCCGTTCACGGTTTTTACTTAAATTACTTTATATATATCATATTATATTATGTATATATGAATATGAATTTCGGTTTACTTTTTTTTTTATCAATTTTTCTAAATTACAATTTTTTTCACCTTTTCGACAAACATTTTCTGAGAACGTTTTTCATTTACTTTTATAAATAACACTGAAAAATCTCATTTAAAATTATTATTTTTAATCAGAAAGCATAAACAAATGGGCGTTACAGATATATTTACACGAAATATATTTGGGTCTTTCATATTGTGCAATTCTAGACATTCCGTCAGTTTTCTTTTTCTTATTTTTTTATTTTTTTTTTTATAAAGTGAAATGAATTTTATTAAGGAAGAACGTTTTATTTTTTAAAATTATTTCTCTGTAATATATTGTTGAGAAAGAGTAATGCGTCAGTATGATACAATGAAAATTAAAAACATACCGAAGGAAGAATGAAAATTAGGAAGCACGAAAGATAGGAGACTAAAATCGCTCAACAAAAGTCAGAAAAGTAAAATTACACATTAACCATAACCGGGTTTAATATTAAATTAAGTCTAACAGTTATTATGAAACAACAAACTTAAGAATTGCTTCTGCAGCCCATGATGCATCAATTCAAAATATAAGAAATTTCTTCACGATTACATGTCAAGTTGTCCATTGATTAGGCACATACACAACCTTGTGTGCTTCAATTCACCTTTCCTCTTCATTACCACCTTTGATTTCCATAGCTTGGCCCTGCACAAAAAAACCCTGCCATACAAATTATATGAATATCAGTTCCTCAGAATAGCAGTTACACCAATACATATAAACTATCCAATATGGCTAGTATTCTCTTTACTGCACAGTACATTTTGATTATATAAGCCATATTTAGAGCATAGTTGAAAAGAGTATTTTTTTAATAAGCAAAACAAATTAATTAGTTGAAATGCCTATGATTTCATTTTCATTTTCAATTGAACTATGTCTGCACTCACCTACTCGGAGAATCTCTGACAAGCTAGTTCCCTAAACTGAGTTTCATAAACGGCGACTCATATCCATCAAGTAATTCAAGCTTAAGCACAGCTTCGTCAATAGCGCCAGCTAGTTCCTCATCATCATCAGCATCATGGAAACATTCCCTTTCCATAGCATCAAGAACTACCTTCCTCCATACAGAACCACTATTGATCAAAGTTTCTGCATTTCCTAATATCCAAAGGCAATGTCTGCATAAAATAAATCCAGTGTTCAATCATTTGGTACAAAGTCATATATTACTTGGAAGTATCATGGCAGAATGAAAGTAACATGTAAACATACCTTGCCCTTGTGAGAGCCACATTTGTTCTTTGTCTATTAGAAAGAAAACCCACTTTTCCACTCCCATTAGATCTTACAGTTGAGACTATTATTATGTCTTCCTCACCACCTTGAAATCCATCAATAGAACGAACACTAACAGAGAAGCAAGGATCAGAACTCGACGTGTAGTGCTTAACTTCGTCCTGGATTTCTTGAACTTGAGCCTTATAAGGAGAAATGACCCCTATGCTCATTTTCATCCTTGTCCTCACATACTCTGGCATAAGATACCAAAAAAGGATCATTTAATGTATATGGCATATTAGATTCTGTAGTTGAAGATTTCTTTATTTGAGAACTGTGGATACAGCACTAATTAACAGACTCAATAGCATAAAAGGAGAAAGAGAAACTAACCTTTGTGAAGGCTTGCAATTATCTTGCAGACAGCAGAAGCCTCGATTATGTTCTTCAAACTATGATCATTATTAGACTGTTCTTTACCCTTAGATATGTTTATAAAAGAGTAGGAAGCATACATTTTCTCTTGGAGGAAACGTTTGTTGTGGTTTACTTGTGTGACAAGAGGGCCATCAAAAAGTTTCTGATCATAGAACTCTTTACTTGGGAACAAGCTAATGGATGGATGCATTCTGTATTGAACATTAAGCATGAGCCTCTCGTATCCCAACAAAACCAGCCTCTCAAACAAGCTTCTTCCAAATTCAGCCTCTTCAGCCATCTGAAATTTGATCATTTTAAATAACAATCTTTAATAGCCATAATCACAGTCACAATCACAATCACACCCACACACACATAAATTAGAAGTAAAATATATATTTGACACAAGTCTTTTTCAAATGATGCTATAAGTTATAACTCATGTGACAGTGTCAACGTTTTCTACAATAATGGTTAAATTAAGAGTTTGGAACTTATACTCAACATTAATTTTCATTTTGGTCCCTATAGTCTCTACCATTATAATGGTATTAGATTTTTTGAGTTGACTACAATTTGTCTTACATGATATTGTGTCACCTAAGCCAAGATGGTGGACAGCTCTGCAAAATCTAGCACTATAGTAATATTAGAGACTAATTCGTAAACGATTTTCTGTAGTGACTGAAAGGTAGAGTTTCTATGCATAGGAACCAAAATGAAAAGAGGTGCCACTGCCAACTATAGGTAGCAAATTCTTAAGTTAAACTAAAATCATGTTACATAGATCAATTTGAAAACTTTTTTATGTGTAAGGATTAAATTAAAAATCCAAGTTAAGAATTGAGGTATATAAATTCTCTTGAAGTACCTTGCTTCTGACCATTGCAGGAAGCTGCCTCTCATCACCTACGAGGATACCTCGGCGAAGGCCTGGTAGCTGTAATGGAATGGCTGATTCACATTCTTTAAGTTGGGCTGCTTCATCAATCACCAAAAATTGAATGTTGTTCATTTCTTCTGAGTACAATTTATAAGAGCTAGATGCTGTACAAAAAAGTAGGTGCGCATTCTCCAAGCAAAATTTTGATATTCCATATTTGGTTGTAAGGTTAGGAAGTGAAATAGAAATGGAAAGTGAAGTTAAGGTTCTTAGTAACTTCTCTCCCTCGTATCCTAACAATCCAAAGACCACGCTTTGTCCATCTTCACAATCATCTAAAACTCTTGTAGTCTTGGTTATACTCAAGAAAACTTCAATGGATTTCATCAAATCCAGAGCTTTAAACATTTTTTTAACCATCTTGAATGTAATCAAAGATGTTGGTAAGTGCGTACACAAGGTTCGCGTTAATGACTTGAGCTTCTCTCCGATGTAATCGAATCTCTGCTTTACATATTGCTCTATTGTCATGCCAGCTCTTAACTTTTTATCATCCATGTATATACCATATTGCTCTAAAACATAATCACATTTCTTCTTCACAAATTCCTCTAATGTCATAGGACAACTACCCTTGCAACGATGCATGTATGAACGGTATGCATTTTCTACATTACTACAATTCTTCTTAACAAAATCTTCTAAGGTCTCAAGATCCTCCACATTGTCACCCATATTACGCTTATATAAAGCATATTGCTCTTCAGGATCCTTTACCAACAAAATCATTAATTCCAAGTAATGTTTCCATCCGGTCAATGGCGAAAGGCAGCGCAAAAGATCATCCACTCTATTATCCAAAAATATTTCCTCAAGACCCTTATGACAATCTACTCTCATTCTAGTCCTATTTCCAATCAGCACTATGTCACCAAGCCCATATGTGTCATACTCAAGTGAATCCTTAACTACACTGTGAAGCCAAGAGGCTACTGTCAACACTGCAGTATTAGTTGGAGCACATGTTAATGTTTTGATCTTTAACTTGAGGAGGGAAAATAACAAGGAAGCAATTGTCTTTGTTTTTCCAGTTCCTGGTGGACCCCATATGAGTTTGATAGCGTCGTTGTAACGACAGTTACTCATAGTAACACAGCTTAAAATCGCATCCTTTTGAGATTCATTGAGATTCTGGGAGCTGATTAAGTGTTGCACCAGAGAATAGGTTCTACTGTGATCTTCAGACAGGCTAATGTCATAGTTTAGTTCACTCTGTACAATGTACATAAAACACAAAATGTTACTACCCTTTATAGATGGGGAAAAAACTCAGCACAAGAAGTAAGTAACTTGAAGCCCTGAAGGAAGTTCCTGCTAAGTATTGAAAATAGAGATAAATAGCATATGCCAATTGCAGAAGAGTTATCAGTACCTCAAGATAAAGTAAATACAATAATGTTTTGAAAATTAGGTGGAATCATCAACTGATCAAGTAAAATACATCTATATCTATGTATACAAGAAAGAGAGTAGTTCAGTGCGGTCATAAACAAGCAACTGGTTACTATTGCGCCAAGGCTCTCGATCATTTATATCTATTTAATTACAATTAAATATTTTATAAAATATTAAACAAATCATATCTAATGTGTGTTTGGTTTCATGTTAGGATATGTCGTACATAGATAACAAAACATGGGAGCCATGTGTAGAAAGTTTACCTCATGCCAACGTAATTTGTCGTGAAACCAAACATGCACACAAATAGAAATTTTCATAAAATATCAAATGAAATCTTAAACAAAGAGTTGCCATAAAATTGACTATTGACTATAAGATATGAAAAATATTACATAACTTTAACATCTGTAAGTTGTATTAAGGAATCAATTTGTTTGAGGTACTAGTATTGGATTCGTGTATGATATGAATGAATATGTTGCCAATTTCAAAGTGTCCATGAAGTAAATGTTTGTAAAATTTACAAGTAACATATATTATGGTCTTAAATATCATGAATAACTAGATGTCAGTATGGCATATTCATAATTGCTATCACAGACACAAGTTGATAGACATAAAGGAGATTAAAGTGGTGGCATGATCGAGAGTATGTAATTAGATAGGTGAATGGTGGAATTGATGCTAACCAAAAAATGGTCATGGAGAAGGTTGGAGGAGAAGAGGAAAATGAGTTTGTGAGTATAATGTTCATTTATTTTGTAACTAATGTATTATGAGAAAAAGAATGCATATCATATTAAACAGGAATTGATGAATAGTAAGTTAAGAGTAAGACAAAGGTGGTCATAATGGAGTCTTGTAGAAGTCAAGGGGGTCAAGCAAAACATGATGCTCGGGACAAAATGGCGACGTGCAGAAAATATATGCTATGAAGTTGCTGAAATGTTGATACCACGTGATTCGCTTCAATTTTTATGCATTATATAGATATATAGATATATAGATACAGATGATTTCATAATTCTTACCATTGAACGAGCTTGGAGCAAATTTTGAATTAGGTGCAAGTCAGCACCCTCCATCTGGGAGTTCAAGGCATTCCAAATACGAACATTTGTCCTCATGTTCACAAGATAGACTGCATAAAGGTTTCGTTCTTTGTTTCTCCTCAAGTTATATTCAATATCCTCCTCCATGCATTTTGATGAAAGTACAGAGATCTCATCAGTGAAAACATCTCTTGGCCCAACAACATAAGCAATATGATAGTATCTGTTTGGCTTGTACAAGTCATTTATGCTTCTAGGTCTAGAATTTGTGAAGACAATGATGTCTCCAACCTCAGGTTCATATTTTCCCATGCCTACTTCATCAACAGTAGTGCTTTTCAATGTAATCTGATAGAACAAATCCTTGGGAGGTTCAAAGTTCTTTGACCATTCAATTGTCATGACTTCACAGAAAGGAGCATGAGACACGCTTAACAAGCTTGAAGATAGATTACTATGTGTTTCCTCAATCAATGCAGGAATGAATGAATTCATGTATTCTTCTGTTGACAAGAATGTCTGAGGTATCTTCGAAACCTGCAAGAGAAAAAAAAAATGCCTCAAGCTATTGATCAAATTCATGCTACTATTATATTAACATTGAAACTTGTGATACATGATTTATTTTAGACTTTGTCTCAAATCAGAGCATTATTCACATAATTAGTGTTAAACTACTTTGAACCCCCAAAATATTAGGGGACTATCAAATCAACACAGTGTTTTGTATGTTCTACACTGAAGGATAATTAACTTAATAAGCTTGCAAGTAGCAACAGTGCTTTTGAATCGGTGATCGGTGATTAAAAAATGTACAAGCAGCTGCAATCTTCAATGTGCATTTCAAATTTCATATTATGAATTGAAGAGCGAAAAACAATAACCTGGTTTTTGAATAGATTTTTGTTGAGAACGTCATTGAGAGTCCATGAGAACACAATATCTAACAAGCTGTAATGCTGATGGTTTTTGCTCCCAGAAGCATCAGAAGGAGCGTTCTTCATCCTTATCACCATTTTCCTCCCCTTTTTTCAACTCTGAATCAAGCAGAAACAAAAGCAGAACACTTCAGAGATGATCTTTGTAGTAATTGTATAGGAAAACACAATGGCGGAAACAGAGAGGGTTCGCTTACCGGTTAAGAAATTAAAGAGATTGACTTTGATGCGTCCACCCAAAATCAATGCATGATTATGAAACCGTTAATGCATTTGTTGAGAATAAATGGTAAAATCGGTTCACTTCATGTGTAATGCAATGGAGACGCGATTATTTGCAAATCAAGCTGCAGAAATGGTTGGAATTGAGCAGTGATTAATCCGAACTATAAAAGGAAGAGAAATTCGAAGGAACGTGCATCCGAAGTAGACGCTAAAACAGTAAATACAGAGTTTTCTTATGAGTTAAGAGAGTGAAAACATGACACAGATACTGAGTAAAAAAACAAGTGAGTAAATTTTGCGAAGGTGGGAAAAAAATATAGTTGAATATTTTTTGTTTTTTTTGATAAAGTTGACTACTCTTCCGTTTCATAGTATAAAATTCTTATTTAAGTATTTTTTTAGATTTCCTATAAATTTTTAGAATCATTAATTATTATTTTTTATTTGTTCTTTGTCCAAACTTTTTTTATTTTCAAATTTTAAACAAATATAATAATTAAATGTTTTTACTTTAAATAAGGGCAAACATGAGAAATTATACCAATTTTTTAAAACTCAAGATATTAATTGGTGTTTTATTAAGAACCGCAATTGTTTAAATATGACCTTATAATATGAAACGGATGAAGTATTATTTTTAGGGTCTTGCTAAACAGTGTCCTAAGGACACTTATTAATAATATAAAAGTGAAAATATTTTATTGGATTAGTAACATTTAAATAGAATTTTAACTTTAAAAACAATAAATACTATTAATTTAGATGAATCATTTTTACTTTTATATTCTTAATAAATTATTTATATTTTTTTATTTTAATAAACCGAACTTTGAGGTTTGAACTTATAACATTAAGTTTATGATTAGATGTGTTCATGATGCACATTAATTCAATTTAAAAAAAAAATCATTTTTTGTTGTTTAAATTTCGAACCATTATCAATGTATTTAAAAGACTTAATTATCTATTAAATATGCTCTTTGTTGGTTTTCAATTTACATACATAGATATATTATATTTGGTTATATTTATTCAAAACATTAATTACTTTTTATATGTTTTTTATTCTAAATAGTACATAGATTTGAATAAATAACACTCAAGCTTAAAAGAAAATTTAAACTATCATAACAAAATTCACTAATATTAACCTAAGCTATTAAATTTTAAAAAATATATTTCAAAATAATATTAGTTTAGGTGAAAATTAAAGAATTAAATACAAATTTTGAAATAAATGGAGCTGTAGAATAGAAAAAATTAAAATGAACTTAAATAGTATTAAAATTTATAAATATTAAAACATATATTAGTATACATATTATGGTTTGGTTCGGATTCGATCGGTCCTTATGGAAGGGACCAAAAATTAAACTAATTAAGTTTTTTTTTTTGGTTTTCACCTTTTATTAATTTTTCTTGTTTTGAATTTTTAGAAAGATTTTTCTGATTTATACATTGTTGGATTGTTTATGAACACTATTTATCACCCAAATCCTTCACCCATCATCACTAATCTAGCTATAAAAATATTATATTATATTACAGTGTTTAAATAAAAAAAAAAAAGTTAATCAGTGTTCTAATGACATTGTTCAACAAAGTATTTATGTAAATATAAATTTTATTTTTTAAAAATTTATTTGTCACAAATTTGATCTTTCACATATTTTTGTCACTAAATTAGTGTTTAAAAAAAATTAAATATTAGTATTAGATTAATCTCTTAAAAATTAAATCACTACCAAATTAAACCCTTAAATTGCATATAAATAAATTTAATAACAAATATATTTTCAAGAGACTAAATTAATGACGAATGAATATTTAAAGACTTTTTTTTTTTATGAAACAAAGGGGCCAAAGCCCAAAAAGAAAACAAAACAACCTAACTAGGCTCCCTCAAAAAGATGGAGGAGGCACTATCGTACATGAAAAGAACAGCAGCAGGCGAAGGAGAAAACTTGTAGTCCAACTGGCAAAGAATGCCCCATTTTTGCCAGAGCATCTGCCGTAGCATTCCCCTCTCGATGAATGTGGGACCAAAACACATGCTCCAAAGACGATGCAAGATGAATGATATCAAAGACCAACGAGTCATAGGAGTGCAAAGAATGACACGTCCGATCAAGCAAAAGGATAGCAGACGATGAGTCGGTTTCCAAACCCTTTGGAAGCCCTTAGCTCTAGCAAGATGGATACCCTTGAAAATCCCCTACAGTTCCGCGAAGAAAATATTACAGCTACCCAGATTCGTCGTAAACGAGGCAATGTGAAAATATTTAAAGACTTATTGATGTTTCACTGCACTCAAATTATTTATAAATTTTTTTTATCGAAATTAAAATGCATTCATTACATCAGCTTTGTAATGACCATTTGATACACTATTTTAAGTACAAACAAAACATTTAACGTGGTATAATTAATGTTTCTTAATAAATGTCTTAAGGCAGTTGTTAGTATTATTTTTAGGCAAATGATATTTAGTGCCTTAAGGGCACTATTTAAGAACTCAAATTTAGTAGTAAAAAATATTGGAATATGTAGTCTTTTATATTTTTGAAAAACGGAACAACGTGTTATTGTGATTATTTTTCTACTTCTATTAACCTTAACTAATATCTTTAGGGTACTATATATCAAGACCCTTATCTTTAAAGAGTAATTCTTAATCTTCCTACTTTATATTCCTATAAATCCTCCTATATTTTTTCATTAAAAAGTATTTTTAATACTTTTTATAATTTCAAGATTGAAAGTGCATTTAATTTTATACTTTATATAATAATAATAGAAGAATAAGTAGGAAGATTTAGGGTTACTCAACTTTAAATAAAAGTGAGTCTCATTGAAAACATTATATATCTTATATTTTTAAAGAGTAGGAATTATATTATTAATCTGATATATAGTGTGTGAAGTATAGTTTTTTAATTCCTTTTAATAACGAGTGTCATACACACAATAAAAAATAATACTATTAAAAAACAAAAATAAAAAAGGTTTTTGTTAAAAGTAACATTAATAAATACTTTAATTTTAAATTATCATAAAAATCATACATTAAATGTTACTTTTTAATTTTAAAGTAATAAATAATATTATTTTTAATAAGTATTTTTTAACATGTGTTTATGGGCACATGATAAATAAAAATCCTAATTAATCCTATGTTTTTAATATCAATATTGGAGAGTTTTTTATCTTAAATATTGATGTTATTTTTCTTTTCAATCATACTTATATGTTGCGTTTAAAAGAGTTAATACACAATTTATAATAACATTTTATAGGTCTTTATTGTGGATACAAATGATTAAAAGAGTTTTGATGATTTCAAACAAGCAATTCAAAAGGAATGGTATGGTGTGTCAAATCCAAGACGGCTTCACCAGATTATAAATATAAAACTTACGCTAAACAAAGTGTAAAGTTAGTGAATTATCATTTGATTGAGCAATTTTTTGTTTTTTTTACACTAACATTTATAGGCAATAAATAAAAGGTCAAATTAATGATTTCATCTTTTCACTTATTTTTTTATTTCAATTTTATCCTCTAATTATTAAACATTTCAATTTGGTCCTCTAACTCTTCATCGTCCAACAAATCTGTCTTTTTCGTTAGTTATGTCTAATACCGTTAGAGACGGTGTTGGACGTTGTTACTATTCATTGTCATCTTCCTCATTGCACTATTCATCATCTTCTTCTTCTCCTTCCCTGCCACCGCGTCCTCTCCGGTGACAATCCAGCCAGCCTAATCAATAGCCATATAGGAATAAATATGAAAACAGAGGGAGAAAAAAAACAAGAACGCAGAGAATATTGTTGTTGACCCTTTTCTCTTTTTCATCCAACCTTCATTTGTGGTGGTGCTTTGGGGTGAGAAAGAAGATAAGAAGAAGACATGTTGGGTTCTATTTTATTCTCTCTCCCCTTCTTGGTTCAAATTTTGATTTGGGGATTTGAGTGGGTGGGTGGATGGATGTGTTCGCTAGAATGTTGTCGGAGAAGTGATTGAAGAGATCGAGGTGCCAGAAGGTGGGGATTTGGAGAGAGTGTCAAAGATGGGTCCGATGAAGCTGTTTTCAAAGAGGTTGAGGTAATGGAGGCAGAGCGACAGAGGGAGAAGAAGAAGATGACAGTGATTGTCAGAGGAATAAGATGAAAAGTAACAACCTCTAACACCGTCACTAACAATAGGTTGAGGTAATGGAGGCAGAGCGATAGAGGGAGAAGAAGAAGATGACAGTGATGGTCAGAGGAAGAAGATGAAAAGTAACAACCTCTAACACCGTCACTAACTGTATTAAGCGAAATTAACGGAAATGACTAACTTGTTAGACAGAGAATAGTTAGAGGACGAAAATAAAACTTTTATTATTAGTTAAAGGATGAAATTAAAACACAAAAATAAGTTAGAGGACAAAATTACTAATTTGGCGTAAATAAAACTATAGAATGTTTCATAAAATGTGAAAAACATATCTTCGTAATAAATGCTTAAACTTGGTTTCAATCTTTGTCTCTTAACCAAATTTTATTGTGCAAAAAAATGATTTGAAAGTAACCTCTTTTAAAAAGTGCTCACTAACTATTTTCTATAATTGAATAAGTTTTCAAAAAAAAAAACCTAAATAACTATATTTTCAAGCAATAGCTTTGGTAACGAGTGATGTACTGTTTCAATTCCTAACTTTGCGAGAATAATTCACTTTAGTCCCTGACTTTGTGCGGATAAGTCACTTTAGTCCCTGACTTTATATCTTACATGTCACTTTAGTTCCTAAAATTTTAGTCCTTGAAAGTCAGGGACTAAAATAAATGATGTAGTGAAAGTCGGGGACTAAAATGACCAATAATAGCGAAAGTCAGGGACTAAAATGACTAATTTCGCGAGGAACTAAACTAACTTATAAAATACAAGGACTATTTTAGTATATAATTCCTTTGATAATATATTAAAATTGTGAAAACGATCATTTTTATGTTTCAAAAAATGAATTATTTTTACTATTTTAATCATAACTTAAAACATACTTCGAGTTTTAATTTAAAACTTATTTTATATGAAAATAGGTTTAAAGATCTTTCTATTATTTACTTTTAACATATAAGAAATGAAAAAGTTATAATATTTTGAAGTCATCCATTATAAAATTAACGATTTCATATTTTAAAAAAGATCTTTATTCATTATTTTGATCATAAATTAAAAGCTATTTTGAGTTTGGAGATGAAATTTGTTTTATATAAAAATAGATCCAAAGAACTTTTCAACAACTAGTCATTCCCTTAAAACGGATCAAAAACAAAAAATTTACACCTATTTAAAATCGGTTAACAATATTTATCTGGCAGTTAAAAACGGTTAATAACAACCTGAAACATTACAAATAATCATGATCACACCTTTACACATTCCAATGGCTATAATTTCATAAAGACTATAAATATATGTGTCACACATTTCAAAGGCATTCAAGCTAGCCTCTCATGATGAGCAAGAATGATGTGCAAAAATAAACAAACAATGAGCACAATGCCTGATATATGCAGGTAGGGGTGGCAATGTGGGCCAGCATGCCCTGCAATGGCCTGCCCCGGTCTGACCCACAAAAAACAAGGCAGAACGGACCAACCCATTGAGAAAAACGAGTCTATTTCTTCAGCCTAACCCGCTTTATGAATGGTTATGCAGATTGGGGGCTAACCTGCATAGCCCGCCAATTAAATTAAAAAAATCTAAAAATTCATAAATCTCATTCACTCAATAAAAAAACATAAAATATTTTTTAAAAAAACTTCAAAAATTCATATTAATTTCAACACTATATAAAAAAGTAATATTAATTCATCAAAATATTAATTCTAGTTATGCTGCAGTTCTTCTATGTCTGCGAGGCTGTTCGCTGTTGCGTTTGTGACTTGCAAGGCTGCTGCATAGCGTGGCGTTGGAAACTTGGAGTTTTGGCTGCACACTCACACTGCACTTTCTAAAAAACCTAATGGAAATGTGGAATGAATTAATGAAGTTGTGGGTCTCTTTGTGTGCTTTATTCTTTTAACCGGCCTGTTTCAGATCTTTTTTTGTCGACAACAGATTTAGATCTTTGAACAAATAAATAATATATCAACACCATTTTTAGCCCGTTAGAGTTGAGGGTTATGCCAGCAGAGTTATGCGAGTTGGTAGGCTGCTTCTATATAGCTCGCTCCGCATATAAATGGTTGGTTATGTGGGTCAGCCTGCCGGGTCAAGCCTGTTTTGTCACTCCTATATGCGGGGACAAGAGCTAAGAACAGATGTAATAATAAATAAAAATTAATCATATTATTTTTTTAATATATAATAACTACATTAACCCTATTAATTTTATGTATATTTATTATATTAATTATATTAAATAAGAATGTTTATTTAATTTTATATATATACTTGGGGATGTGGGAACCCCGTGAGATGGGGAGCATGGTTCCGTCTCTGTCCTCAAATCTGTTGTGGGGAAATTTTGGTTCCCCTAAAAAAATTTCCCAACCATGGCCTTAGATTCGGATGGTGATTTTCACTCCTATTTATTTTGTTGCAACAGTGTGAACAAGGTCAAGGATAGTCGATTTCATATCATGAATATCGCAATTCATAATGCAATCAATTTAAGGTCACTTTAGGCCTTTAGGGTCATCGAATAATAAAAGCATCATTTTCGATTTCAGTATTTTTTATTGCAACAGTTTCAACAAGATCAAGTATACCTTATTTCGCATAATAAATAACACTTCTTAATGCAATCTAAATTAGGACCACAAAATCTATTTAGAGTCACTGAAAAATAAATGCACCATCTCTAATTTTGTTATTTTTATTGAACAATGTCAACAAAGTCAAGGATACCCAAATTCACAATATGAATAACAATTCATAATACAATCAAATTAAAGTATAGAGACTAAAATCTACATGAATATAAATTATAGGAACTAAAATCAAAATAAATGTAAAGTATTGGGATGAAAACCAAAATTTTAGCCTTTATCTTGGTTTTAAAAGTTAGTTTTAGAATCCAAATAGCAGTATGTCACCGAGCCTTAACTATGCAATGAAGTCTAGTTGCACATGTTAAAGTTGTGGCTTTTAGCTTAAGAAGTGAAAATAAAAACGAAGCAACTGTCTTTGAGCCGGTTTGTTTTAACTTATTTGGTAAAATAAATACTTATTTTAATAAAAAAAAGTAATTATAAAAATTTTTAGTCTGTTTATTTATGCTTCTCAAAATAATTAGAAAATAATTAGAAGCAGGTACTAAGTTGTTTCTCAAAATAAACAAAAAATCAGATTATTTATATTGTTGCCAAACATACATGACTTATATTTCTTATGATAATAACTTAAAAAAATAATCAATTCTTTGCTTATAAAAATAATCAATTATTTTTAAGTTTAAACAAACAGACTCTTTGTCTCTCTAGTTTTTGGTGGACCCCATATAAGTTTAATAGCATCAATGTGATGACATTTCTCATAGTAAAAAATCACATCCTTTTGAGATTCATTGAGATTCTGGGAGCTTATAAATTTTTGCACAAGAGAATAGGTTCGACTCAGATTTTTTCAGATAATCAAATGTCACAATTTTGTTGAATCGGTAAAATACGCTTAAAACATGAAATTAGTACAAGTTAGCAATATAATATGGTTTGAAATAACAGAGAAACTAAACCAAATACTATTTTATTACTTTTTATAAATTGACGATTTGCCGTCTTCAAGATAGATTAAGAATAGCAAAGCGATTGACAATGCAATCAAATTGAGGGCCACTAAGTCAATTTAGGGTCATCAAATAATAAATGTATTTCAATATTTTTTCATTGCGACATTTTAACAAGATCAAATCTATCTTATTTCACATCATGAATAACACTTCATAAATGCAAATCTAAACTAGGGTTACCAAATTTATTTAGGGTCCTCGAAAAATAAAGCACCATCTCTGACTTTGTTATTTTTTATTGCAACAATGTCAACAAGGTCAAATATACCCAAATTCAAATCATGAATAATGATCCATAACGAAATCTAATTTAGGGTCTTCAAATATATTTAGGGTCAACGAATAAAAAAAAACACAATATCTAATTTCAGTATTTTTATTGTAACATAGTTAACACAGTCAAACAAACTCGATTTCATATCATGACTATCCATTCATAATGCAGTCAAATTTAGGGCTACGAAATCCATTTAGGGTCATTGAATAATAAAAGTACCTTATTTGATTTTTAAGTAATTTATCGTGACAATATCAACACAATCAAGCATACTCAATTTCACATCACTAAGAACGATACATAAAGCAATCCGTCAAGAGTTTAGTTACATTTAGCCATTTAGGGTCATGTAAGACACATTCCACACCAACTTATTTTCACAATTCACATTATTATGAATTAATATTCCCATTGCAATTGCAGTAGGGCTAAACAAGGGTCAAACATATCATACCCATTTCATATCATAAATTGAGATTCAAAGTGCAATAAAATTTATGGCCCTTAAACCTCAAGCAAGCCGCCAATTTTACAATACTAAACAAGAATTCATATTAGAATTTGCATCGTGGGTCATAAGGCTCAAGATTTCATATTGCAAATGCATTTTGGGTTATTGATGATTAAAGCACTGTAAAATTTCAGTCGCTTATACTGCAGTAAAGGCAAGTGTAAGTATACCATCCTGATTTCATATTGTTATGGACCTAACCCGCAGGAAGGACACGTGTAGGCCCCACGTGGGCGGCCCAAGCCGTCGGTCCCATGTCGTGTATCTACGACATAGGGACACGACATAAGGCACAGGGGACATCACCTCCACGTGAGGACCGTTACAGATCCGTAACTACCGCCGCAATTCACGGAATTGAGACAGTGACAGGTTTGACTTTGGTGACTCTTATTTACCCTATAAATACATGTGACTAGTCTTCATTCGGTACATATATCATAACTCTAACTCGGAGAATTCCTGCTTAAGACACACGATTGACTTGATCGTCGGAGTGCTTGCAGGTACCCCCTCACCGCCAGGTGACCGCGCCGGAGACGTTCAACCATCGCGTCGGAGACTAGATTGGAGGCTAAATCCGCCATGCTAAGTACATGGTGGAACATTGGCGCCGTCTGTGGGGAATTGATTATCATTCTCCGATCGTAAATTGTCTCTTATTTCCTCCTTTATCTGGTTTTTCTGGTAATTTTGCAGGAAGAACATCACTGGAATCGAGAACTCAGCCTCTTCCTCCTAGCATATCTGTTTTTGCTGCTAGTTAAGGTGAATTCCGATCAATTAATCAGCGCAAAAAACCTTTTCTAACCGATTAATCGGTGGATTATGACTTTTTACCGATTAGTTGATCGGATAACTGCTTTATTTGATTTTTATCTAACAACTGTGAATACATTCCTCTATAAACATGCGATTTCTTCATCATCCTCCTAATGTTCCATTAACGATCCTGCACGAGTGTAGGGCAAGAAAATCTCTTGTGCTCACAGGCAAACAGGAACTAACTCATGTTGACCAAAAATGTGGTTGTAGCGACAGGGTGAACACCAGGAGAAAGAACCAAGCAGCCAGGGGAGCATCGGCCAATGCCGGAGGAGCCCCTGGAGAACAGCCCTCTGCTAACGGGCCTTCTCCACGACATCAACAAGAAGAGGCCAGGCCTGCTGGTCCTGCAATGTCTGAACAAAGGATGACAATGATCGAAGATGGCATGCTCGACCTAAAAGAAATGATTCGAAAGCAGGCCGAAGAAATTGAGAGGATGAACAGGGAACGAGAAGCATGGAAGAAGCAGCAAGAGAAATTTTAGGCAATTCTGGCCAACCTCGGGATGTGCCAGCAACTCCCTCAACGACATGAAAACCAGCAAGAGGGGCAAAATCCCTAAGTGGAGAGGCAGGTCTCCATGGTTGGTCCCCAGATCCCGCGTGTCAACCCCGTGAACGCCCAACCCCAGCTACCAGACTTGGATTAGGTGGCGGAAAACGACATCGGCATTGAAGGGTTTCATAACCCCTTCACCCCGACAATCATGAACTTTGATATGCTGGCCAACTTTAAGTTCGCCATCCAGATCGACCTGTACGATGGCACGACTGATCCTCAAGATCATGAGGAGATCTTCCAATAGACGATGATCTTCCAAGGGGCCAAGGAGCCCGTTATATGCCGAGCATTCCCTTTGACCTTGAAGGCCGCAGCTCGAAGATTGTTTTCATCATTACCGGCGGGATCCATCGCAGGATGGAAAGCACTGAAGGATAAATTCATCTCAAACTTTACAAGTAGCAAACAACAATTCAAAACCGAACATCATCTCGAGCGGATAAAGCAGAGATCTGATGAGCCATTGAGGGACTTCATCATCCGCTTTAACGCGGAATCCCTCGAGGTACGCGATGTCGCCCCAAATATGGTGTTGTATTTCCTCAGGCAGGGGTTTAAGCCAGGAGGCTTCGCCAAGGATTTAGTGGGAGAGAAGCCCAAAACAATGGAAGAACTGAAGAAGCGGGCTGAAAAGTGGATCCAGATAGAGGAATGGGTGCGAAATAATAAGGCGGATAATCAAGCCGCTAAGCAGGAAAGAGAAAAGAAAGACAAACAGAAAAATTCTTACGCGGGAAGACCCAAGGAGAATGAGAAAACGTATGATAAGAGCGGGAGACCGCCCAGAGGGGCTTACTCAACTTATGCCCCGTTAATCATGGCACCATCTCGTATCTA
This sequence comes from Cyamopsis tetragonoloba, assembly GCA_037177725.1. Lineage (NCBI taxonomy): Eukaryota > Viridiplantae > Streptophyta > Magnoliopsida > Fabales > Fabaceae > Cyamopsis > Cyamopsis tetragonoloba. The sequence goes on from CM074119.1 coordinate 70,259,199, forward strand.
TAAGGAGATCATGTATTCCGAGCTCAAAGATAGACCTCCTCCAATGAGGTCACAAGCAAAAAATAGAGACAAAATTTTGTCTGTATCATAAGGACCACGGACACCACACTATCGAATGCATTCACCTTAAAGATGCCATTGAGAAGTTGATACGACAGAGAAAGTTGAGACACTTCGTTCGGAAAAATGAAGAAAAAACATCCCGCGGGAGGAGCCCGTCACCACCTAGAAGACGTGAACCCGGTACAAGGAACCGGGACTCTGGGCGAGATGAACAACGAAGATCTCGGTCCAGGAGTCCACATCGACATGAAGAAGCAACTTCGAAAGGGGTCATCAACGTGATCGCAGGAGGTCTTGATCAGGGGGAACCGTCAGAACCGTCAAGAAAACGGTCCCGGGATATAGAAGATCACTGCATGGCTGTAAAGACTATGAGAAGAGTTACTTTGGCATTCACCGAAGACGACCTGCCTACTGATAAAGCCGGGTCCAATGCCCCCCTGGTTATTATGGCTAAGATGGCAGGGTATGAAGTAAAAAGGTTATTCGTTGATCAAGAGAGCTCAGCCGACATTATGTTCTGGGACCTATTTCAGAAATTGGGCTTAACGGATAAAGATCTAATCCCTCACAAGGGAAATTTGATAGGCTTCACAGGGGATACTATTTCCCCCAAGGGCTATGTAAAATTGAAGGTAAATTTTACAAGTCGTGACGGAAGCAGGTCAGTAGAGATGAAGTTCCTCGTCGTAGAATGTCCTTCAGCGTATAACGCCATTATAGGCAGACCAACTCTGAATGCTTTGGGAGCGGTTGTCTCAACTTTGCACATGGCGATGAAATTCCCGGGTGACAAAGGCGACATTGTCACTGTCCGAGGGAAAGGCCCTGAGGCACAACTTTACTATTTAGAAAGTCTTAAAATAACGAAAACTATGCCAGTGCAGGAACAGGAAAACATAAAGGAGACACAGAAGAAAGAAATTAAAGGAAAACAAAAGCTCATTAGGCGAAATGATGCCGTAATGCTGACGGACCTGGATCCAAGGGGGGAGTTACAACACGAACGGCCTGAACCTGAAGGTGATTCTGTGGAAATACAACTCTGGAGTCAACCGGATCAGGTAATCAAGGTCGGGAAAAACTTACCGGTTAATATGATGAAAAATATGATCAAAGTTTTGCAGGATAATAAGGATATTTTTGCATGGGTCGCCTCGGACATGCCGGGCGTAGATCCCGAGTTCTGCTGTCACCGACTCGTGATAAAGGAGGGAGCCAAACCAGTGGCCCAGAAAAAGAGGAGAATGGGCCAATAGCGGACGACAACTATTCAAAAACAGGTTGACGAGTTGTTAAATGCGGGATTCATCCGCGAGGTACAGTATTCCGATTGGCTCTCTAATGTCGTGATGGTGAAAAAGGCCAATGGAAAGTGGAGAATGTGTACAGATTACACAGATCTTAACAAAGCTTGCCCGAAGGACCCTTTTCCGCTGCCCTGCATCGATAAGTTGGTAGATAACTCAGCGAGATATAAATATCTTTCTTTTCTGGATGCTTATTCTGGCTATAATCAAATTCCCATGGCTCCCGAAGATCAGGATAAGACTGCCTTTATCACTGATCTCGGGGTATTTTGTTATAATGTGATGCCCTTTGGTTTGAAGAATGTAGGAGCGACATATCAAAGGATGATGGACAAAGTCTTTGCCGAGATGAGAGGCAAGGAATTCGAAGTCTACATCGACGATATGATCGTCAAAACAAAAGATGATCAAGATCCATCAAAAGACCTCGAATCCGTTTTTCAACGTCTGCGGCAATTCAATTTACGACTTAACCCTCTGAAATGTACATTCGGTGTTGAAGCTGGCAAGTTTCTGGGATTTATGCTCACAAACCACGGCATTGAAGCAAACCCAGATAAATGTCGAGCAATCCTCGACATGTCCAGCCCTAAGACGGTCAAGGACGTACAACAACTCACAGGGAGGGTCGCAGCCTTGTCTCGTTTCCTTCCAATCTCAACAAAGCGTTGCCTTCCCATGTTTAAGGCCTTGAAGAAACAAGACTCATTTGAATGGACGCAAGAATGTGAAGTCGCGTTCCAGGAACTCAAAACCTCCCTGGCATATCCCCCTATCTTAACAAAGCCGATGGCGGGGGACACCTTGATACTCTATCTCGCGGTGGCTGACGAGGCCGTGAGTGGCGTATTAATCAGAGAAGAGGGTAAAAATCAGTTCCCAATTAATTTGTTTCTAAAGTCTTGCAGGGAGCTGAGTTGAATTATCAGCGGCTTGAAAAAGTAGCTTTCGCATTACTAATGGCCTCGAGAAAGTTACGCTCGTATTTCCAATGCTACCCCATCATAGTCAGGACCAATCAACCGATACGACAAATTTTACACAAACCAGACTTGGCAGGAAGGATGATGTCTTGGGCGATTGAGTTAACTCAATATGATATATCGTATGAACCACAACTTGCAATTAAAGCACAGGTCCTCGCCGACTTCCTTGCCGAAATGACACATCTCGGAGACAACCATCCCGGGGAATGGACAATATATGTCGATGGTTCCTCGAACATCAAGGGATGTGGCGCCGGAGTGATACTGGAAAACTCGGAGGGATATATATCGTATTCATTAAGATTTGACTTCCCGACATCTAGCAATCAGGCAGAATATGAAGCCTGCCTCGCAGGAATACGGATGGCCAAGGAGTTAGGAGCAAATGCGATAACTATATGTTTAGATTCAAAGTTGGTGGTTTCCCAGATTAAGGGAGAATACCAAGCCAAAGAGCCCATCATGCAGAAATATCTCGCCAAAGTACGAGATGCTCTAGTAGGATTCTCTAAATTTGAAATCCGACATATACCTAGAGAAGAGAATGCAAGAGCTGATCTCCTATCGAAAGTCGCCAGCACGAAGAAGACTTCAAACTACCACTCCGTGGTAGAAGAGGTAATCCCCTATCCCAGCTTGACCTTGCAGGTGCAGGAAGCAGATTGGAGGACCCCCTTGATAGATTATATTGAGAGAGGGATCACTCCCGAGGACGATAAAGAGTCGCAGAAGGTTATTAAAAAGCAACGAGATTCACAGTGGTTAAAGGCCACCTGTTCAGGAAGGGAGTCTCGGTCCCACTTCTGAAATGCATTGGCCCAGAGGAGGTCGGATATGTGCTGGCCGAGATTCATGAAGGAAGTTGTGGGCATCATATCGGGGCCAAATCTTTAGCCAGGAAGGTGTTGAGAGCGGGTTACTTTTGGCCAACTATGCAAGAGGACGCTATCAATCACATCAAAAAATGTGAGCAATGCCAACAAGACCTTTTCACAAAGCCACGAGACAGCTGAAACACCTTTTAGTCGCAGTAGACTATTTTACGAAATGGATCAAAACTGAACCTCTCGCAACTATTACGTCTGCAAGAGTGGAGTCTTTCACCTTCAAAACAATTATATGTCGCTTTGGAATCCCGGCGGCAATCGTTACTGATAACGGGACTCAATTCACTGGAAGCCCATTCAAGGATCTCCTCCAAGGGTTGCAAATCCGACATCATTGTTCAAGTGTAGAGCATCCCCAAATAAATGGTCAGGCTGAAGCCGCAAATAAGGTGATTCTAAATGGCCTAAAGAAACGACTTAACAGTGCCAAAGGAGCCTGGGCAGATAACCTCTATCAGGTATTATGGAGTTACAGAACCACCCCGCAAACTACGACAGGAGAAACTCCTTTCCGGCTCGTATATGGAGCTGATGCAGTAATCCCTGTTGAAATCGGTGAACCATCTTGGAGAGTCATGTATACCCCGTTAAATAATGACGCACTCTTAAGGGAAGAACTTGACTTTGTAGACGAAGTCCGGGAGCTGGCTCGATTGACTGAGATGTCGAGGAAACAACCAGTTGCTCAACGATACAACGCTAAGGTCGTGAAACGCGAGTTCATAATAGGTGACCTTGTCCTTAGAAGGGCCAGTATAGGGCTGAAGAATGCAAAAGATGGAAAGCTCGCAGCAAATTGGAAAGGCCCATATCGGGTAATCAGAAGTACAAGAAAATGTGCATATGCCTTGGAGACTTTGCAAGGAAGAGAATTGCTTAGAACTTTCAATGCCGCGGATTTGAGAAGGTATTACAGCTAGAAAGTACCCGACTTGTTTACTCTTAAATTTGTTGCATTTTAGTCTTAATGTACAATTTTTGTAAGGGGTACTCTTTTTCCTTCTCGGGTTTTTTCCCTAAGGAGGGTTTTACCTTGAAGGTTTTAATGAGGCCCCAGGTTTTGTAACCCAACGACATTTGAAATAAAAACAAATATTTGTCAAAATTTAAGATTTCAGTCGCAGATATACAATTACCGCGACTCAACAGACGTATGAAAGGATAAAAATCCTAACAAGGCGACATGCACCAACAAAATAAGCCACTGACTTTGAAGTACTTCACCAGGATCTAAGATCCCACTAAGGCGACCCGCCCAAAATAGGCCATTGGCCTCGAAGTACTTCATCAAGATCAAGGATCCCAATAGGGCGACATGCACTAGATAGGCCCTTGGCCTTGAAATATTTTACCGATATCAAAGATCCTAGCAAAAGCGGCATACACCTATGATCTGGGTATGAAAACTAATTATGGTAAGAAGTTAAAGTTCATCAGGAGCATAAAGCTCAAGTTACGACTTCCAAAAGTCATGGTATGTGGAAACTTAATGTTGAAAACGTTAAGTTAAAAGTGGCAATATAAATTCGTTATGAATATAAACGAACAGAAAGATGTCATTATAAAGGTAAAATATTACAAAAGCAAGGCTGGATAACATGCCAGTAAATTGTCCATTAAAGCAAAAAGTAAATCTAATTATTACAAAGAAGAGCTTCAAGGCTGGGCAGGAGCGACGCTGCCATCTTCAGCAGTCGGGGGCGACATTGAATAATCAGCATAGGGGTCATAGGACTCCAGTTCTGGATCGTTCAAGTCGACCAGAGTGGGTGGATCATTGTTATAATCCACCAGCTGACCGCCTTCTACCCCGTGAAGTGGATGAACCCTTTTAAAAGAAAGTACCAATCCTGGATTAAGGAATTCCACTTGCTTGAGGCAGCTGGCGAAGGCCATGTACCCGCCGCTTGAGATCACGCGACCTTGCTCCTGGACCTCAGCCTTCAGTTTGTCGTTCGCGGCCTCCAAAGCCGCCTTATCAGTCTGCAGTTGATCCCGAACCCGGGATAGCAGCTTGGCTTCCTCCGACAAAGAAGCCACTTGTTCCAGAGCCTTAGCGAGAGAGACTTGTGCTTCATTCTTCTCATCAGAAAGTTTAACACTTTCTAGCTTTAGTTGGTCGAATTGGGAAGCAGCTGCGGCAATCTCGTTCTTCAGTTCGACTTGAGAAGCCTTCAATAAGTCCCGCTCTCTGGAAAGAGCCTGAATCTGCTTATCAGCAGCAGCCTTGGTAACCTGCAGCTTCTTTTCTAGGTCGGCCACGGGACTGGGCCTCTCCAACTCTTCGTGAAAATGTTTCAGAAGAGCGGATTGGCGAGACATCCACCTAAGTGCCTCCCCGACATTGGCCTGCGAGATAAAGAAACGACATCTATCATGTATACAAACACAAAAAGAGATAGAAAAGCAGATTATATGGCATAGGGGAATAGAAGATCACCTTCAGTGCAGAGCGAGGGAGCTCCTTGAAGAATTCCCCGTGATGAAATGAAACAATGGGGGCTTGGAAGCCTTCCCATTGGGAGGAAGAAGATGATCCCGTGACAGGGAGTGCAGGGACACCTCCTGTATGGAGTAAAAGAAAAAAATGATGACAACGTTAAAACCCAAAATAATTTTGAATAAATAGCTTTATACATAGATAGATGCTAAGCACTAACCTCTCTTTCGGTGGAAAGCTTCTCCAACCACTTCAGCTTCTTCGTCGTCCGAGACAGATATCTGTTGGGAGAAGCAGCTTGGATTGGTCCCAATTCTTGGGAAGCAGGGGCTGAGGACCTTTGGCAATCTCGGGGATGAGTTTCCTCTTCTTCGCGGCCTGAACGTTAGGCGAAGATGCCACAACGTCTTCAGCAGTCGCCGATGGACCCTGGCATGCTCCATGAGACTTAACCCCGTGATCGGTGGTTAGCTTACGCGCTAGGTTCTGGGCTGGGGACTCTTTCTTCCCCTTCTTAGTCATGCCGCCGGTTTTCTTCATTAACTAAGCGTATCCCGTCATGATAGCACCTGAAAACAAAGCCAACACAACGGTTAAAAAAAAATTATAACTCGTGAAGTAAGCAAATGACAAGGAGCATAATGGCGACTTTACTCAAGGTGTCGGCGCGACTAACACAACGTTTCCGGATGACATCTTTGCACTTTACAAGACCGTGTTGTTTGTTAAACTCACGAAAACCAACGATGATGGCTAATTCGGAGTCAAGCAATGAGGCCTGGTCAGTAACATAAGTCTCAGCCCCACGCAGATAGTGTTCGTAAGACCAATAGAGAGGAAATAGGGAAGACCTATCGGGACCCATCCAGAAGGGATACTCTTCCCCGACATACAACACTTTGAAATAAGCGTCCTTGAAGGGGGGGAAGGAGTCGTCGTAGAGCTTGAAGAAGGCATGGTCTTTCCTCTGACGGAACGATATGAAGCTGAAGTCGACGAGGTGGTAAGGCATGAAAAGATAGAGAAAAAGGTTGCTGGAGATCTCCCAGTTGTTAGCCCAACAGAATGTTTCGAATGCATTTATAAATCCCCAGGCGTTCGGGTGGAGTTGGGAAGGCGCCACCTCAAGTCGGTTGAGTATCTCGATTTGAAAGTCGGAGAAGGGGAAACGTAGACGAATGTCGTGGAAGAAACACTCGTACAACATCATGTAGTCGGCCCCTCCTCTTCGAGGCCGGGATCCAATACGCTCATTGGGATCCACACGCTCAACCTTATATAATGTAATGGGTCCAGAGGGTACCTCTTCTGCAGGCGTGGCTCCAGGGAAGTGCATGGCCTCCCTAAATTCGACTTCCGCGACATGGAATTTTAGGGTGGAGGAGAGCCCCGAAGAAACTTGGAGGATGTCGTGGTCAATCCAGAACATCCTCCTCACCTCCCGAATACCTTGCAGTCTTTTGGGGACTTCAATACTCGCAGCCTTCTTCGACGGGCCGTACCATTCATCGATTGTTTTACGACGGCGTTCTAAGGCTTTGCTCTTGGAAGGCTTTCGAAGGACTTGGACTGGACCGAAGTCGAGGGCGACTCTGAACCCGACATGGGAAACGAGGCCGACATTGTTTCTACAATAGAAACAGGAGGGACAAAAAGACGGTCAGAAGAATTTGAATCAGAAGATTTAGTTGAATTATTAGAAGAATAAAAACTAGAAATTTCAGACGAAGAACAAATTAACAAGGGGGCAAGAGGATGCAAGTTAGACGTTACAGTATCGTCACTATCCTCAGATAACTCATCGTAATCATATTTATCAATTCCATACCTTAAGGGTACGGGGGCAATAGATTCAGAAAATGGAGCCCCTAAGAAGGGGATGAGTTGGGGATTTCCGGGGGTGATTTCCCCAAAGGCTTCAAACAAAGGTTCTTGGTCAGAATCAGAACCAAAAACTGAAGGGGGAGTGGGAATGTGATGATCACTGCCATCGCATGGTTCAGGCCCAGATGGGGAACCAATGAAGTAACTAACTTCCCCAGAAAGGCTTTCTTTTGGGGGAAAGTTAGTAGGCTTCTTGGGAGTAGACATTTCCTAGGAGGATCAAAAATAAATGGAAGGAAAATACACAGGAAAAGCGATTAGGGAATAAGGAAGATACCTGAAAATGGTGTAGCGAAAAGGACTAAGGAAAGCTAGGAGACAGCAAGATGGAGCTGATAGCGAGAAGAGTAAGAAGAAAGCTTTGATGCAGAGAGAAAACTCGAAGAGCAGGGAAGAGTTTTAGGATTAAGAAAAGGAGTATTTATAGAGAGAGAAAGGGGAGATGAAACGTGTAGAAGAAGTGACGGCGTGGGGTGCAATTAATGCGCAAAATGATGATGGGCGCGGCCCACGAAGAATCAGGACCAATACCACAGAGACACGTGTCAAGGCCTGAACTGACAAACAGAATTCGAAACAGCAATGACTTGGGAGGACTTTATGACACCGGGATAGGTCAAAGTCGTAAGTCAACGGCATGCTGAACGACATACCGAAGACTTGGGGGCAACTGTTATGGACCTAACCCGCAGGAAGGACACGTGTAGGCCCCACGTGGGCGGCCCAAGCCGTCGGTCCCATGTCGTGTATCCACGACATAAGGCACAGGGGACATCACCCCCACGTGAGGACCGTTACAGATCCGTAACTACCGCCGCAATTCACGGAACTGAGACAGTGTCAAGTTTGACTTTGGTGACTCTTGTTTACCCTGTAAATACATGTGACTAGTCTTCATTCGGTATATATATCATAACTCTTAACTCGGAGAATTCCTGCTTAAGACACACGATTGACTTGATCGTCGGAGTGCTTGCAGGTACCCCTTCACCGCCAGGTGAGTGGCCAGAGATGTTCAACCACCGCGCCGGAAACCAGATTGGAGGCTAAATCCGCCATGCTAAGTGCATGGTGGAACACATATCATGAAAAAAAAATCACTTACCAATCAAATTTTCCATTGCAATTGTACTAGGGTCAACAAAGGTTAAACATACCGTCTCACCTTCACATGAATAAAACTATTCATAATGTAATCAAATTTAGCGGCATTAACTCTCAAGAAAACCGTCAAATTTAAAAAATGAATGAAGATTGAAGAATTCACATTAAAAGTTGTATCGTGGGTCATCAAGGCTCAAAGAAGGTCAGCAAAATCAAACATACCTGATTTCACAACATAAATAACAATTCATAATGCAATAAAGTTTAGGACCATAAAATATATTTAGGTCATCAAATAGTGAAAGCACAATCTCTTCATTCAATATTTTCCATTGCAATAGTATCCATAAGGTCAAGCATACCCAATTTCACATCATGAATAACGTTTATTAATGCATCCAAATATAGGGCAACCAAATGTATTTATGATCATTGAATAATAAAAGTACCATCTCTAAATTATGTATTTATTTGATTACAACAGTGTCAACCAGGTCACGGATAGCTGATTTTACATCATGAATACCACATTTCACAATGCAATCAAATTAAGAGCCATTCGAATCTCTTTAAGCCTTTAGGGTCATTAAATAATAAAAGAATCATTCCTGATTCCAGTATTTTTCATTGCAATAGTTGCAACAAGATTAAGCATACCTTATTTCACATCATAAATAACACTTCATAATGCAATCTAAATTAGAACCATCAAATTTATCGAAAAAATAAAGCATCATCTTTGATTTTGTGATTTTTATTTTGGATGTTAACGATGTCAAGTATACCCAAATTTACATCAGGAATAACAATTCATAATGCAATTAAATTTAACGTCTCCAAATCTATTTAGGGCATCGAATAACAAAAGCACAATATCTAATTTCAGCATTTCTTGTTGTAATAGAGTCAACATGGTCAAACATACTCAGTTTCACGTCACGACTAACAATTCAATACAGTAAGCATACTCAATTTCACGTCGGAACTATCGATTCATAATGAAGTCAAATTTAGGGCCACCAAATCTATTGAATAATAAAAGAACCTTCTCTGATTTCAGTATTATTAATTGTGACAATGCCAACACGGACAAACATACCCAATTTCACATCACAAACAATGATTGATAAAGCAATCAAATTTGGGCCAAGCAGTCTGATACAGTTCCCTCGTAAACCGTACATAGCACAACGGTTTCAATTTCACATTCCAAATCAAACCTTAGAGGGCTTGAACAATCAATATTCACGCAAACAACCGTTCTCGATCATCAAGAATGAAATGTTAATGTAGCATAACCCGTCCCAAAACATTCGTGTCAAACACGGTTATGGAGCAGAAAGAATGATCTTACACCATTAAACTAACACATAAATTAAAAATGAGAAAATTGTTCATAATAAATTAAAGATAAGAAAAATATTTTAAATTTTTTTTAACAATTAATATGTTCAAAAGTCCCATAAAACTAGCACAGCTGACAATGACACGTGTGTATAATTGTTTAATACAAGGTTTAATTCCTGTTACTTTAATTTCTTTGTAAATAAAAAAAATATGTTCAAAAAGATACAAAGTATCTTATAATTAAATAAAAAATTATTGGCAAATAAAATTTAGTGTTCTAAGGGCACTATTTAAGAACCAAATGTAGTAAAAAGATATTGAAATGTATATTTTTTTATATTTTTGAAAGACAAAACAATGTGTTCTTATAATTATTTTTCTAATTCTAGTGACCTTAACTAGTGCCCTAGAGAAGCCAAAATTATTTTTATCTCTTATAAATAGCATCAGAATCAGAAGTTGTATTATTGATGTTATTAGTATTTCACCGTCTTTTGTTTCAATGTTTTTCTTTTCAAAGGTCTTTTTTTCGTTGAAAAGGCCTTTCAATTCCTTGTTAATTAATTAATTAATAATCGATAGTCATTAGTTTCCTATAATTTTTAATATTTATTAAAAGAAATATTTTGATAAAAACCAACGCATAAATATGTATTTTGTTTTTAAATCAACAATTAAGTAAAATAATAATAATAAGGATGAATTTTTTGAGGAATAACGATGAATTTCAAAGATAATCATTACGCCGAAAACTTGAGTTCAAGTGGCATAAGAAAGAGTTTTTTAAACTAAAATAAAGGGATTCAATTCCCAGTGAGGTAGAAGTAGAATTAGGAGTAAAGTAAATGGGTTCAATCTCCAGTTAGGTAGAAGTAAAATTAGGAGTAAATTTAGAAGTAACGTAGTGTTGAATATGTGTTTAGCCGATTAAAAAAATAATAATAATCATTACAATATTACTTATAAACCAAATGTATTTAGATGTTACCTAATCTAGAGACTAACATGGTAGATGTTAATCATACATCTTTAGGATAATAATATTACATATAATTTCGAAGGTTGATCACACATTTTTATCATCAATTCCAAATTTACTTACTTTTCATCATTTCCATAAAAATAATGTATTTCTGACCACATATTATACGTACCTATTTAAATAACACAAAACAAATAGCATTAAAAAACAAATATTTTTGCCAGTAGTTTTTCAGAAAGTAGATTATCAACAAATTAAAATTCTCGTGAAAGTCCCGCCATGCAAAAGTGAAGGGAACACTAGAGTTTAGCTTAACCATTCCAAAATAATTGCAGGGTAGCCATTGTAAAGAGGAAACAAGTTCATAATAGTAATTACAAACTTTTAAGAATTGCATCTTGCCCATAATGCATCATTTCAAAAAGAGGAAACAAGTCCCACCATGCTTCAATTCACCTTTCGTCTGCCATTACCAACATTGATTTCCCTAGTTTGGCCCTGCACAAAAAATCTCCACTAGTGAAACCAATATATAATTCAATTAGCTTTTGCTTGCTTGCGTAGATTTAAGTCATTTTAATTTATAGTAGTGTTACTAGTATTGTCTTTTTTGTTATTGTTATACATAAACACAAGTCATACAGCAACATTAAAATAGAAGAAATTTTAAAAAGAGTATGTGCTAAACATTTGCCTATGACATTAATTCTGATATCAGTTATGTCTGCACTTACATAGCTAGAAAATCTCTGGCTAGTTAATTCCCAAGAGTGAGTTTCATAAATGGTGACTCATTTTCATCAATGAGCTGAAGCTGAAGCAATGCATCGTTAATAGCCTGAACAAGTTCCTTATCATCATCAGCATCATGGAAACACTCCCTTTTCTTAGCATCAACAACTAACTTTTTCCACACAGATCCGCTATTCACTAAAGTTGTTGCATTTCCTAGTATCCAAAGGCAATACCTGCATAAAATTTAACACATTTTTCAATCATTTTGTGCATAGTCTTATCATTAAGAAGTAGCATGAAAGAAAGAACATATATATGTAAATACCTAACTCTTGTGAGAGCCACATTTGTTCTTTGTCTATTAGAAAGAAAACCCACTTTTCCACTTCCATTAGATCTCACAGTTGAGACTATTATTATGTCTTCTTCCCCCCCTTGAAATCCATCAACAGATCGAACGCTAACAGAGAAACGAGTGTCAGAAACTGATGTGTAGAGCTTAACTTTGTCCTGAATTTCATGAACTTGAGCCTTATAGGGAGATATGATCCCTATGCTCATTTTCTTCCTTGTCCTCATAAACTCTGCCAAAAGATACCAAAAAAGGATCATGTAATAAATGTGGCATGATATATTCTATAGCTGAAGGTTTCTTTGTTTGAGAACTGTGAATACAGAACATAATTAACACACTCGTCAGCAGCAAAAAAAAAAAAAAAGAGAAAGAGAAATTCACCTTTGTAAAGGCTTGAAATTATCTTGCAGATAGCAGAAGCCTCAATAATGTTCTTCAGACTTTGACCACGATTAGATTGTTCTTTACCCTTAGATATGTTTATAAAAGAGTAGGAAGAATATATTTTCCCTTGTAAGAAACGTTTATTGTAGCTTACTTCACTGACAATGGAGGCATCAGAAAGTTTTCCATCATAGAATTCATTACTTGGGAATAAGCTAATGGATGGATGCATTCTATATTGAACATTAAGCATGTGTCTCTTGTACCCCAACAATTCCAACCTCTCAAACAAACTTCTTCCAAATTCAGCCTTTTCAGCAATCTGATAAACATATTATCAGTCAACAATCTTAATATCCAAACCAAAATCACAATCACAGGTGCAAAATAAAATAAAAATAAAAAATCTAGACATATAAGCAAGTCATAAACTTCTAACACATAAAGCCGTTTTCAAATGGTGTTATAACTCCTAATGATAGTTAGGACAATTTGAAGAATAACGATTAAATTGAGAATTTGGTCCTTACATTTTTATTGGTAAATATTTGGTCCTTAAATTTGACTCAATTTTTCATTTTGATTTATATTTTAAAAAGATCTATATGTCTCAAAACCCATGCCAGACAAAGAAATTTATGAATTAGTCCCCACAATAGTGCCGTTATATTATAAAGCTAATAGCTTTTGCTGAGTAACAAACAACTTGTTCTTCATGGCATCACATCATCACATTAAAGATGGTTGGCACCTAAATAAAATATAATAGTGATTACAGTACGAAGGAACTAAATAGTAAATGATTTTACATATAGGGAATAAAAGACAAAGTTCCTTCGTATAAGTCAATAATATAAAGGGTGACTTAAAATAACCTAAAAAATATTTTACATACAAAGATCAAACTAAATGACTTTTACGTGTAGGGACTAATTGAAAAACCAAGTTAAGAATAGGAATCAAACGAACATATTATATACATAAAAACCCTTCAAGTACCTTGCTTATGACCATTGCAGGAAGCTGTCTCTCATCTCCTATGAGGATACCTCGGCAAAGACCTGGTAGCTGTAATGGAATGGCTGATTCACATTCCTTAAGTTGAGCTGCTTCATCAATAACCAAAAATTTCACATTGTTCATATCTTCAGTGTACAATTTAGAAGAAGTTGATGCTGTACAAAATAGTAAGCGTGCATTCATCAAGCAAAAGTTTGATATGGCATTTTTGCTTGCAAGCCCAGGAAGTGAAAGTGACTCAGAAAGTAAATTTAAGGTGTCAAGGCACATTTCACCCTTGGATCCAAATCCGATTGTCTTGGTTTTACTCAAGAAAATTTCAATAGAATTCATCAAATCCAGAGCATTAAACATGTTCTTCACCACCATCAGTGAAATCACAGATTTTGGTAAGTGCGTATACAAAGTTTTCATGAATAACTTGAGCTTCTCCCCTATGAAACTAAATCTATGCTTTACAAATTCCTCCAATGTCATGCCAGCACTTAACTCTTCACCATCTATAAACATATGATATTGCTCTAAAACATAATCAAAATTCTTCTCAACAAACTGCTCTAAAGTCACAGGAAGGTGTCCCTCACAATGACGCTTGGATGATTGATAAGCATTTTCTACATCACCACAATTTTTCTTAACAAAATCTTCTAATGACAGAAGATCCGCCGCATTGACATTCACATTAAGCTTATATAACGCATATTGATTTTCAGGATACTCTAGCAACTTGATCATTAATTCCAAGTAATGTTTCCATCCAGTCAATGGAGAAAAACAGTGCAAAAGATCACCCACTCTATCATCCAAAAAAATATCCTCTAGACCCTTATGAGAATCTATTTTCATTCTAGTCCTATTTCCAAATAGCACTATGTCACCAAGCCCATAAGTATCATGTACAAGTGAATCCTTAACTATGTAACGAAGTCTAGTTGCCACAGCCAAGACAGCAGTGTTCGTTGGAGCACATGTCAGAGTTCTGATTTTTAACTTAAGAAGTGAAAATAACAAGGAAGCAACTGTCTTTGTTTTTCCTGTTCCTGGTGGACCCCATATAAGTTTAATAGGGTCATTGTGATGACATTTTCTCATTGTAACACAGCTTAAAATCGCGTCCTCTTGAGATTCATTGAGATTTTGGGAGCTGATTAACTTTTGCACAAGAGAATAGATTCCACTTGGATTTTCTTTAGATAAGCAAGTGTCACAGTTTTGTTCAATTCGTAAAATATGCGTAAAACATGAAATGAGTACAAGGTAGCATTATAATATGATTTGAAATAACAGAATAAAGATTTGGTGATGATTACCTGCAAATGAGCTTGGATAACTTTTTGAATAAGGTTCATGTCAGCACCCTCCATGCACGAGTGCAAGGCATTCCATATACGAATATTTGTTGTCATGTTCACAAGATAAACACCATAAAGCTGCTGTTCTTTGTTACTCAATTCATATTCAAAATCCTCCTCCATGCACTTTGATGAGAGTATAGGTATCTCACCAGAAATAACATCTTTTGGCCTAAGAACATAAGCAATGTGATAAAATCTATTGGGCTTGTTCAAGTCTTCTATGGTTTTGGGCCTAGTATTTGTGAAGGCAAAAAGGTCTCCAGCCTCAGGTTCATATTTTTCTCTCCCTTTTACATCAACAGAAGTGCTTTTCAATGTAATCCCATAGAACAAATCCTTCGGAGGTTTGAAGTCTTTAGACCTTTTAAATTCCATGACTTCACAAAAAGGAGCTTGAGACACGTTAAACAAGCATGAAGACAGATCACTGTGTGTCTCCTCAATCAATGCAGGAATGAATGAATTCATATATTCTTTTGTTGACAAGAATGTTTCTGGTATCTTCCTCACCTGCAAGAAAAAAATTAAATGCCATGTTAACAAATTTAAGTACTAAAAACTTGTTTCACATCTTAGGCAGAAGAGAAGTAGTCAAAACATGTTAAGGTTATCACATAAACAAGTATTGAAAAGTAGAAAACAACCTTGTCTTTGTAAAGATTTTGGTTGAGAACATCCTTGAGAGTCCAAGAGAAAACAATATCTAACAAGCTGGAAAGCTGATGATTTTTGTCACCTGAAGAGTCGCAAGTGTTCTCCATCTTTGTTCCTTATCAATTTTTCTTTTTGTCTCAAACCTGAATCAATGAGTAGCATAAGCAGAAAGTATTGTTTCTCGCTTCATAGTGAGAGACATAGAGAGTCGCATACTGAACAGTTAGGCAACTGAACAGTTTATTTGTAATAACGTTTTTTGGTACTACTTCAGTCTACTAATGCAGTACGCGTGCGCCCCCCAGTATTGTACTATGAGCAATGAATTAATTTACATGTGTCAAATTATACTTTCACTTAATGAGCTATTGTATTTTTAAGGAATTACTAGATTTGTGTTCTATTTATGATATTTTTTATGAGATTTATTATAAATATTTTTTGGTTTTGTAATGAATAATAATGAATAAAATTTCGTAATATAAATTATGATTTAAAGATAAAAATATAATGATTATATCTATATGTAATAAACACCCGAAAGTAAATAGTGATATTGATAATAAAAAATGTAGAAGTAGTCAGATTTTGGTAATATTTTCAACTCCTCTAAATTAATGGTAGGGAACATGAAATTATGTTTAAAATGACTTTTGGAAAAACTTGGGCGACAACTTTGAACATTTTCAAAATTTCTATTTAAAATTGATTTAAGAAATTTTCCATCCTTCAAATATTTAAAAATCAACCAATCATCATAAGTTATATGATACCTTACACTAATGTCCAACCACCCATCACTAATTAGAATATAATTGGTTGAAAACATCACCTTAATAGTGTTAACTACACCTTTTGAATTTGTAAATGTGCATATAGTTGGCAACTCATGCTGGTACGCTTTTGAAAAAAATAAAGGAAATTTCCCAAACTCCTATTTACAAAGAATAATATACATGTCAATATACACTAAATTTAGCTCAATCATATACCCAAAATTTATAAAAGAAAATCATTATGTTCTATTTTTGAAAACAAATACCTGAGTGGGATCAAAGGGAATGATAATTGATCCTTCCGTTGGCCAAACCTTTGTACTCAAAACGACATCCATTTTAGAAAAAATTGAAACAATAATTTATAGATTTGAAGACGAACTTGAACAACTATTAGAGAAATTCTAATCTGTCAAATTTGAAAATGCATCACCCAGGTAATATATTTTGGAAGTGAGACTCAACTCTCTTATTTATAAATGAATTAAATGTATGAAAAGAACTTGAACAATTTTGGATAGGAGACTCACAATTGAGAAGGTTATTGGAAAAAGTTAAAGATAGAGTAGTGGCAAAAATAAAAACGTAAACTAAATAAAAAAAATCACAATTTCTTAAATGTTTTAAAGTTGTAATTTCTAAGTAATTATCTAAGTACATGTACAGATTCACATGATATTTTGAAATATACATTTCATACATCCAATATTGCCAAAAGTATATACGATTCTTTGAACTTGAGATAAAGAAAATTATTATCCTAATCATCCTAATGCTAGAATTCAAGTATAACAGCCTAATTAGAAAATACTTCAGGAAATTACACGTTTTACTAAAAAATTATAAAATTTATAAAAACTAATCAGTCAAATTTAAGATAATTAAGAATGATTTTTTTTTTCAAAAAAAAAAAAACACCAAAAGCATGAATTTCAAATCATTATATATTCACTCAAATATTCAATCAAGTATTGCTCACGCATTTTCAAGCGCACCATTTTTTAAAAGTAGGTATATTTTCTTTAAACTGAAGAATGGTATAATTAATTTTGAACAAAGTTTTAGATAATCTCCCTTATATAGCTCAATAATTATCAACAAAGTCTGACATCTTTGGTAGTTAGTTGAAAAAACTTTATTGAAAGAGGCAAAAATTTACTTTAGTGATCTCTACACTTCGAAAGAATTAATCTTCGTCTGTCAACAAAAGGTTACCCTTGGTACACAACAAAAATATAATTCAATAAATAGTTTTATTTTTTAATCTTTAATGTTCTCAATTATGTTAACAAAATCATTACTCTATTTTAAAACTAAAAAAATTTGATTAAATGCATTAGTAATTAGAATTACAAAATTATTGGGTATGCGATGCTCTAAATTTAAAATGAATAAAAATAATTTAAACATTATAGAATAAATGAAAAACACCTTCAAAATATTCCCTTTATATTTATACATATACTCCATTGTCCCTATATGCAAGAATTTCTACTAAAAATTTGTTTGTCCATTTTTATAAGACCCTATTCAAAATTTTGAGAAAATTTAATTACTTCTAATTAAATAACCCTTATTTACTTTACCACTTTTAAAATTTAATCTCAAGCAGAAAAAGTCCATCAAATTTCTTTGCGACAAACAATGGAATTTTTTGCAAATACTGCATAAAAAAATAAAATTTACAAAATAAATTATCTATATATTCCATATAGAGAAATTTTACAAAATGAAAAAAATTCTTGATACCTAAGAAGGATCATAAAGAAGAATAAAACTGCACGAAATATGAATGAAAAAATATTTAAAAGACTAAATGCAAAATCTAAATAAAATCTAAGTAATGTAAAATATCATAATCAAGTAAAAAAACAAATCTGATATCACCGTCCATTGAGTTTCAAACAATAAAATACAAAAAAAAAAAGAAAAATTTGAGGGATGAACGAACCAATAAAATGCAAATATAGAAAGATTATATAAAAATCCAAAAACAGGTACCATATATATATATATATATATATATATATGGGTAAAAAGAGGCACAACAAAGATTCATAGTCAAAATGCATGGTTTCAATTTAAGTTCTTCTCTTCACGTTGGCAATGCATATAGTCAAAATACATGGTTTCAATGAAATGAATTAAATGAAAGACATGTGAATAATATAACATGCATAGGGAATATACAAAAAGTCTTAAAATGTGCTGATATAATTTAAAACATATAGGAATTATGGAAAAAATTGTTTATTAAATATCAACAATTAAAAAAAAAATTATGCTAAAAGTTTTCCGTCAAAACGACCCCAAAACTATTTTTCTTTTATATTATATATAGATATATAGATAAGGGTATTTTAGTTTAAAAGATAAAAAAAAACATAACATAATTATTATTCTTTTAATCTGTGTGTAAAAACCTTAAACAACATAAGATATAGACAAGAGAATCTAAATTGGGGAATATATAAAAGGAACTAATTCAAAGTTACTAGTAACAATTAATCTAATTTACCTATCTAATTTACTAACTGATATTGGTCCTATTTATAAGACACATTTTATAGGGTTTTTGTAATCTTTTTTATAAAGTATTCACCACTTTCTATGAAGCATTTAAATCACTTTACCTACTTCTTTATCTTATAAACTTGAAATCATTAATGCACTTTTATATTTGAAGGATAAATTTGACATATCATATTATAAAAAATAATTACATTTAACTACTTTTATTGGTATTAATAATTCGGTTAAAAATGCCTTATAAATAGGACCAGAGGGAGTAATAATTATTTTAGGAGTATTTTTTTCATTATAACACTTGTTAAAAAATGTTCATATTTTATATTATAAGTACCTACACAAAATATAGGAGATATTTATTAATTTTTTTTTAATTTTATCCTTTTTTTTAAAGCAACTTATATTAGTATGGTTAATTTTCAACATCGTAGGTTATATTTATTTAAGAATAAAATTATAATGAATTAATTATTTTTTTAAAATATTGATGCAATAACTATTTTTTAAAGGATGTAAAAAATTGACTATGATTATATTTTCAACCGGAACAAGTATTTTTTTGGCTATGTTTACTAACACGAACTTATAGCTTTTTGAGGAGCTTATAGCTTATAGATTTTTGTTAATAAACTCAGTTTACTATGACAAGCTTATAGCTTATGAAAAGTTATAAGCTAGGAGCTTTTAAAAAGCTATTTCAAATAGCTTATAGCTTTCAATAATTTATTTCAATTTTGTCCTTGTCTTTTTTGGATAATTATATCTTTTGTCATCTCATTATATTAAATATTAATATATTATATGTCCCTTTAGGTCATTTCATATAATTTTAGTTTATCATAAGCTAGTTTTACTAAATACTACTTCTCAACAATAAACTATAAACTAAAAGTTATAAGTCATAAACTATAAGCTAATTTTGATAAACACATTCTTTATATACTTGTGATCATTTTTGTTGGAAAAAATGCCATTAGACCTAAACTGAGAGGGCAATATTATTCTCACAATCATTTTATTTTACACAATCCGTGTGTAATAAATGTATAGAATAATTCATGCATCAAGTAATATTAAAGTGTTTTTTTTTGTCCCAGTCATGTAACTCAGTTGATGAACACATGGGGACATGCGTGTATGAGTACGGGGTTCGAATCTCGGTTGTAGTACTTTCCTATGAATAAAAAAAAAAAGTGTTTTTGTTTTAGAGAAAGATGGGAAAGAAAGGGACACCTCAATAGAAAATCATCACACATATCTCTATAACTAGTTTTTAACATTGTGATTTCTAGAGCATGGGTCACCAAGATAATAATCATTATCATGAAATCACTCACATTAACGATATTCATACTACTAACTATATATACTTTTTTTTATATGAAAACTAAACAAAAAAAAAATGGATCGGAGGGAGTATGTTCATTAGTTCAAAAACAACTTCTCATGCTTAATAGTAAGTTAGTAACTACCGTTGGAGTTTCGGAAAGGCAAAATGAGGACAAACTAATACCATAGTCCATATCCTAAAGATTGATTTGAACAATAGATTCAAAGCATCAATTATAAAAGACAAAACTAGAATATGAAAATTCAAATACAAGAAGAAAAATTTACCCATCTCAACTTTTCTTGCACTGCATGACTTTGCTTTGACCGAGGTTTGAAATTAGGGCCCATACGACGACATCATGCTAACATCAAGGCTTTTGTCGCACCAAAACTGGATTGAACTGCAATTAATTGCATCCAACCACATTCGTCTCATTTGGTTCAACGCGATTATAGCCACAACGCAACTACAAAGGAGATTTGAAATTGCTACTATGACCACACCGCGACAGAAGCTGCAAACGACTCTCAAGAACATCACTCAGCACTACAATTGAATTTCCCAGTCAATGATGAACTTAAGTTGAAACATGTAGAATTCAATTGTGGCATGTTCGATTCAGTAGCGTTGATTTTCAATTTTTTTAGTTTTTTTATTCATTAGAAGATAAAATGAAACATGTACAGTTATACACAAAGACAATCAAGCACAGAAATTCCTTGCTCTAAAGAACAATTATCTGTAATTGAAGCTATCAAGGCCACTTTTCCTTTTTGGAAAGATTAATGCTACTTTCAAAAACTTTTTTCCACATAAACACTATTTTATTCTCCACGGAATTCTTCTCACTTTTGGTTACTTTAAACGACAATTAGAACTTATGCAATCCAAGCAACATAACACATCTCACAAGCAGTAACTACTAATCAGCATGAACAAAAGCATGAACGGCGAGAAAAAATGATGAACTCACTTCCAAAGGTAATTGAGTAAGTGAAAGATGTAGCGATCTTGAGAGAAGCAAATCCTGAAGTCGGATTCATCAGGAAGGTTTTCTAGGAAATCGGTGAGCACGACGGTGCCTGTGGCAACCAGAGCATAGACGAACTCCATCCGCGAAGAACATTTGAGAAGGTTAGGGAGAAAGTTCTGCATTATTGCTCCTCTGTTGTCCCTTTCGAGCTATATCTTTCGAATTGCCATGGAAACCGGAATGAGATTGCTATGAATAAAGGCTAGTTGCGGCGATTTAGGGAAGGCGAACAACATTTTTGAAGATTCAGAGATGAACGGTGGAAGGTCTCAGGAGAAGAACGAGATGGGTATTTTGCGGATTTGGGGCTCTAACAATGACTTTTTGGCGGGAGTGAAACAATTTTTTTTTTAATTTTTAAATTTACAAGATCTTTTGATTGCGGCTCAAAGATCCAACCGCTAAGAAAGACTTGTGATGATTTTTGTAAATGAATACCTACCAAAGAAAGAGTATTTCCTTTTCTCACCATTTAGAAAAATGAATAACTACCAAAGACTTGTTAAGAAAGCCTCTGGTACAAAAAAAATATTATTTGGGTCCTTTTAAATTATGGGTCTTGATATACCGTGCCCTAAGGGATAGGGCACTAGTTAAGGTTACTACAAGTAGAAAAATAATCATAAATGCACATTTTTTGTCTCTCGGAAATATAAAAAGTTACATTTTCCAACACCTTTTAACTATATTTGGCTCCTTAAATAGTGTCCTTAAGACACTAAATATCATTTGCCTTAAATTATTTTTGAATTTAAAATATAATTTAATAAGAGTTGTAATAGAAATAATTAATAGAGTGACAATAACTCTACTTTATGTATTTTGTGCACATTCTTTACTTAGCTATTTAAATAACAAATAAATAACATTAAAAGTCAAATGTTCAACCAGTAATAAAAAACAGATACATAGATAAATTAATTTGTATTGATACATTATATTTGTATCTTTAAATGGGAAACGACAATAAAATCAATGAATAAATTCAAATTCTCACAAAAATTCCACCAAGCAATGTGAATGGTGCACTAGCTAGTCACAGTTTTGCGTAATCATTCCAAAACAACTGTTGGATAGCCATTATAATTATAATTATAATAATAAAGAGAAAACAAGTTCATAATACTAGATAATTTCAAAATTACAAACTATAACTCATAATGCAATACAAAATATAACAAATCCCTTGACAATTACAAGTCCAATTGTCCATTGATATGACCTACACTACCATGCTCCAATTCACCATTTTCCTCATTCACTACCACCTTTGATTTCCATAGCTTGGCTCTGCACAAAAAAATCTCTGCAATACAATTCTATAAATATCAGTTCATCAAACAAGCAGTGACACCAATACATAACCTATTCAATATGCTTTTTAGCATGGAGAATTAATTGACAAGTGTGTACAACATATTTCCCAATAATGATTCCATTTTCATTCTCAGTTGAATTATGTTTGCAATTACATACCTGGAGAATCATCACTGACTAGTTTCCTAGACTGAGTTTCATAAAAGGTGATTCAATTTCGTCAAGCAAATCAAGCTTATAGTCTATAGCTCTAGCTAGTTCCTTATCATCAACAACATTATGAAAACAGTCTCTTCTCTCAGCATCAACAATAAGTTTTCCCCACACAGAGCCGCTACTGATTAAAGTTGATGCATTTCCTAATATCCAAAGGCAATATCTGCATGAAACAAAACCCAATTTCAACCAATTTGTAAATATTCTGTAACTTAGAAGTAGCATGATTCATGATTCATGAAAGAATGAGCATAATATGTAACGTACCTTGCCCTTGTGAGAGCCACATTTGCTCTTTGTCTATTAGAGAGAAAACCCACTTTACCACTCCCATTAGATCTCACAGTGGAGACTATAATTATATCTTCCTCACCACCTTGAAATCCATCGACAGAACGAACGCTAACAGAGAAGCAAGAATCAGAATCTAACGTGTAGTGCTTAATTTTGTCCTGGATTTCTTGAACTTGAGCCTTATATGGAGATATGATCCCTATGCTCACCTTCTTCCTTGTCCTCATAAATTCTGCCAAAACATACAGAAAATTGATTCTGTGATGTATATACATGGAATAATATACCCTATAACTGTGAATGTAAAACAAACTCATAGGGACAAAAGGCAGAATGGGAGAAAATAACCTTTGTGAAGGCTAGAAATAATCTTGCAGACAGCAGAAGCCTCAACTATGTTCTTCAGACTTTGTTCATCACCAGACTTCTCTTTTCCCTTGGATATGTTTATAAAAGAGTAGGAAGCAAACATTTTTCCATCAAGGAATCGTTTATTGTAGCTTACTTCACTGACAATGGAGGCATCAGAAAGTTTCCCATCATAGAATTCATTACTTGGGAATAAAGCTAATGGATGGATGCATTCTATATTGAACATTAAGCATGTGCCTCTTGTATCCCAACAATACCAACCTCTCAAACAAACTTCTTCCAAATTCAGCCTTTTCAGCAATCTGAAATTTCAATCATTTTAAAGATCTTAGATAACCATCTTTAATAGCCACAATCAAAACCACAATCACACAAAAAATTAATGGGGTCAACTAAAAGTACCAAATATTATTTTAATCTAAAACTAAATCTCTTGAAGTACCTTGCTTTTGACCAATGCAGGAAGCTGTCTTTCATCACCAATGAGGATACAACGGCGAAGGCCTGGTAGCTGTAATGGAATGGCTGATTCACATTCCTTTAGCTGGGCTGCTTCATCAATTACCAAAAATTGAATTTTTGTCATTCCTTTAGTGTAACATTTATAAGAACTTGATGCAGTACAAAAAACTAAGCAAACATTCATCAAGCAAAATTTGATGACACTATATCTGTCACCAAAATTGGGAAGTGAAATGCACTGAGAAAGTGAACTTAAGGTGCTAAGGAACTCTACTCTCTTGGGTCCAAACCATCCAAAGCTCATGATCTTGGATTCATCCAAGAAAATTTCAATAGATTTCATCAAATCCAGTGCTATAAAGATTTTCTTCACCACTTCTAATGGAATGAAAGCTGTTGGTAAGTGAGTATACAAGGTTTGCATAAACCCCTTGAGCTTCCCTCCAATGAAACAAAATCTCTGCTTTACAAATTCTTCCATTGTCATGACAGTACTTGGAGTTAGCTTTTCATCATTCTTGAACACATTGTATTGCTCTAAAATATGCACATGTTTCTTCTTCAGAAACTGCTCCAATGTTATAAGATAACGACGCTTGCAGCGTTGCATGCATGCACGATATGCATTTTCAACAGCAGAATAATTTGTCTTGACAAATTCATCTAGTGACATAACATCCTTGTCATTTTCATTGAAATTACGCTTATAAGAAGCGTATTCCTGTACAGGATCCTTCAGCAACGCGACCATTGATTCCATGTAAGATTTCCATCCATAAGAGCAGCGCAACAAATCATCCACTCTTTCATCCAAAAATATTTCAAGACCCTTATGAGAATCTATTTTCATTCTAGTCCTATTTCCAAATAGCACTATGTCACCAAGCCCATATGTCTCGTAATCAAGAGAATCCTTAACTATAGAGTGAAGCCGAGAAGCCACAGCCAAGACTGCAGTGTTAGTTGGAGCACATGTAACTATTCTGGTCTTTAACTTGAGCTGGGAAAATAACAAGGAAGCAACTGTCTTTGTTTTTCCAGTTCCTGGTGGACCCCATATGAGTTTAATAGCATCATTATGATGACATTTACTCATAGTAATACAGTTTACAACTGCATCCTCTTGAGATTCATTCAGATTCTGGGAACTGATTAACTTTTGCATAATAGAACTCGCTCTACTGTGATTTTCTTCAGATAAGCAAATGTCACAGTTTTGATCACCCTGTAACACATATACAAAACTTGAAATATTAGTATACTTTATAGAAGGTCTTGCTTCAAAATAAACATAGTTAGCACATGTAATTGTGAGGCTTTAAACAGTTGGCCAATTGCACAAACCAATACAGAAAATGTTTTCTATGATTATATTCATGTTAATGTTTGTGAATTGTACTAGTAGCATTTTACTAGTATTTAAGCAAAAATGCATTCACGTAGATTTGAACTGAAGAGTTGATCAGTATATTCTTAAATAACAAAGAAGCTTATCATAAATAACAATTTGTTGATTCTTACCTTTGAATCAGGTTGAAGCACTTCTTGAACAATGTTCATGTCTGCACCCTCCAAGTGTGAGTTCAAGGCACCCCAAATACGAATAACTGGTGTCATTGTCAAGAGACATACAGCATAAATCTTTTCATATTTGCTACTCAGTTTAAAGTGAATATCCTCCTCCAAGCACTTAGATGACAGTATAGAGATTTCTCCGTTGAATGAACTTTTTGACTTATAAACATAAGCAATGTGACAGTATCTCAAGTCATCTATGCCTCTCGGTTTAATATTTGTAAGAGCAATGAGATCTCCAGAGACTGGTTCATTTTAGGAGTGCCCTTCAATGTAACTTGATATAACAAGTTCTTGGGAAATTTGAAGTATCTGGACCTTTTAATTTTCGTTACTTCACAAATAGGAGCTTTTGACGCAGATATCAAGCTTGAAGACAAATCACAATGTACTTCTTCAATCAATGCAGGATTGAATGAATTCTTGTATTCTTTGGTTGACAAGAATGTCTCTGGTATCTTCTGCACCTGCGAGAGAAAGATATAATAAGGCAGCAACAAAAATAATTAATTAACTGAAAAGAAGGTGTGACAAAATGAGGCATAGGTAATTTGATTTAAAAAAGTCACAAGCAAATGTAATCTTGAAAGAGCTATAAGCGTGCTTGCTTCTTCATATATATTAGATTATTGAAAAGTAGAGAATTACTACCTGATCTTTGAAAAGATTTTGGTTGAGAACATCGTTGATAGTCCAAGAGAATACGATATTTAACAAGGTGGGAAACTGAAGAGTTTGGTTCTCTGTAGTGTCAAAAGTATTCTTCTTCATTGTTTCTCCTTATTGCTTATCACTTTTGTTTGTCTCAACTGTAAATCAATCAGCAGCTTAAGCTTTGTACTTAGTACTTGTAGTAGTAGTAGTACTAGTTAGGCAACTGAACAGTTTACTTATCATGCATGGTTACCGATTACTGGATCATTATTCATTGAGTATTTATGTTTATTAATACTGATAGATTATCATCCTTAAAATAGAGTCTAGACACAAAGTGTAGGAGTACTAATAACGTTTTTTGGTACTAGTTCAGTCTGCTAACGCAGTACATGAGCCTCCCAATAAAGCATGAGCAATAAATAGCAGTACTCCCTAGGTTCTTTATTAGGAGTACAAGGTTTTATCAAGAAAATAATTACGTTTATTAAAAAAACTATGTAAGAAGTGTAATTAACATATTTTTAAAGTTACTCTTATTATAACTTAAGGGTTGGTTTAGCGATGTAAGGTATCGCGAAGTTCATAGGAGAGACGATCCATAATGGGAGGACCCATGTTCGAATATCACCTCTGACAAATTCTTGGGGCCAGCGTCAGCTACGCAACACGAACGAGATTAGTCTTATCCTAATGATGGGAAACCCGTTGTTATAAAAAAAAATTACTCTTATTCTTTTTTATCATTACATATTTATATTAATTGTATTCTTACTACGTTACCTCAAGAAAATTTATTAAATATAAAGATTGGACATAAAAATAATAATAAATATTTATAAAAACTTGTAAATGGAGAATCTTACATTAAAAAGGATTTAACGGCGGTTATATTTGCAATTGGCGGCGGTTAAACCGCCGCTAAATGCCGCGATGGTTTCTTCCGTCGAGAGAGATGTTAGCGGCGGTTTAATGAACTGCCGGTATAACCGCCAGGAGATTTTTGGATTAGAATTTAACGGCGGTTTGTAGTGGTGCATATAATAATTTTTTTTCATTTGCAGGCGGTTTGGAACCGCCACAAATTACCAATTTATTTTTGTTTTTTTTTTGGGTTTAAAGCAGCTGAAAAAAACTGTCATTTTTGGGTACAAAAACTGCTACCAATATTTAATTGTTATTTAAGCATTCAACCTCACTATAAAAAACATTTGAACTATTTATTATATAGGGGTGTTGCGAGAATCGAACTCGCACCTCTACCACTAGAGCGAGAATCATTCCACTAGACCAAACACCCAAATATTTTAGACATTTAAATTAAAATGTTTCTATAATTCTATAAACATTTAGATTAAGGCATTACACCAAACAAAATTAAATTCCTTGTACGTGTAACAAAATTAAAATGATTCTGTAACTATGAATAGTTTTAGAATTTGTAACTGATAAAAAAAATTATCAACTAAAAGGCAATATTTACCTTGATTCTCCAAAGGAACGTTAGACATGATTGATTAGAAAGTGCTATGTATGTCACTAATTGTTATACGCATACCTTAGTCCTTCACACGTTGTTAGTTTCAACAAGCACTGTTTCCTGTATTGATGGGAGTTACTAATTAGGTAAGGAAGAAAAGAAAAAGACAGAGTGACATGCATACATACCCGATTGTGGAGATCAGTATATAGTGGTCAAGCATGAATTGAGTATGTGAAATAATACATATAAATGATGTTAAATCTATCCAAAACAAGTTAAATAAATAATTAATTAAGAGTAGATTGGGTTGTAACACTGCATACATCCTTATTATTTGTGTTTATGGTCTCTGACATTTCTACCTAATTGTCCCTTTCATCTGCCAAAGTTTCAGCAAAATTGATTAAAATCCACTAAATATGAAAAATCACAGCTATTTGTGAGAACAAAAGCATTAACAAGTGCTATATATTATGGACCTACTTGCCTCTTTTGGCCAAAACAAATGCCACTGCTCCAAATCAAAAGTCTAGAGAAACGTAGTAGTATTTAATCAACTAAGAAAGTACAAGGTAATTAATTAATTAATTTATTAATTTATAAAAAAAGAAAGTACAAATGATGAACTAAATGTTAATTAACGAATGTAGAATGTCATAATGCATAATGTAATGTCACTTCCACAACTGGCAATTTTGTTCTCTCGCTTCCAATCAATAATACAGATAGGAAGCTTGTTAATGTTCTTGCAACTCTTTGCTCTTGCCACTCTTCAGGTAAACACATTTTTTAAGTAAAACTAAACACACATTCCGTAAAACTACACTATGCTATCACCAAATCCAGAATGAGCTTTTAAGTAAAAATTACAGTATCATCCGTTTTTTAAGATATACGGAGCAAGGCACTTACACAAAGGAGTATCCAGACCTTCTATGCCTTTTCTTCCTTGTCATTTCTTTCCTTCTTGGGGGTTGGAGAACAACCTGAATTGCAGTGTCAAAAATAACTTTGACATTCTAAATCATGAACAACATATCATTATCAAATTGAGTCATAAATATTCTGCACAGATAAACCATCATATATATGTCATAATATACCTAACTTATGGATGTCAAATATTAAATTCAAACTCTCTAGTCTCTACCTGTTGAGTCTTAGAACAGCACTCAATATAAGCTGCATCACCTATAGTTGTTTCCTTAGTTCTTCACCTTGTAAAAAAAGTATCATGATTGATTAGCGAAAACTTTTCTATATTTAGATACATAACACATGACTTGCTTCGTTACTTATCCAAAAGAGAAGGCTAATATAAAGAATGTTAACCTCTGAAGATGTAATGACATTAGATCCTTGTGATCACATAACACATGTGATCAGCTGAATATCCACCAAGATGAAGAAGATCTAGAACTAGTAATTCAATATTGCAATAAAAATATCCTTTGGAAAATTGATAATAGTGTTTGCAGAACTTTACATATTAAGAGCACTCTCTTCATGAAAAAGAATGTGAATTCATGACAAAGTTTGTAAGGAGTTTTATAGAAGTGGAACTTTAAAAAGTACTAGTTGAAGAATTTATCCTTCTAAGGCAAAAGTTTAATCTAAAATATTAAAGATTAAGGTGTAACTAATCTTATGAAAAGGGTGGGAGTGGGAATCAAATCACCTAATGGAGAAGATCTCAACCCCTTCTTACCATATTAAAATTTCCAAAATCCCTATTCCACAATTATTACCTCTCTCTTGCTGATAATTTCTGCATAAATTCTCTTCAACACTTATTAATATTAGAACAGTTTGGATATTAAAAAACTGTGTGAAAAATCATTGGAGATACCAAAATCACACATTAAGCAATTGAGTCATTATTTGATCCCATCCTCTCTCTTTCAATTGTTAGCTTGCGTTGACTGAATTTTATTTTTATTTAATTCCTTATTAACCACACATACTACCAACACAATATTTGGAATTGAACTAAAAACATCTTATAACGTAAAAAAAACAGAACATATAAATTTGATTTTGATCAGATTATAAAGGATTAAGTTAAGTGATGAAAAGCACCTTCCAACAACCTTATTTTCTGTAACTCTGTCATATTATAACAAAAAAACAATAATCCAAGATAACAATTAGATTTGTTCACGGCTAGTCATCTAGCCAAATATTCATAATCAAATTCAACAATTTATTTGATTAGAAACCCATAACACATACATGTATAGATATGTACAAGAAATTCAAAAGGGCCTGAAGTAAAACTTAAGAAATTAAAGCCAACGACAAATGTGCTCAATAAATGATCATCCAGCTGACAGAATTTCTTGATCAATTCAGAGCACATAATGGAATTCATGACAGAAAAATGCACCAGAAAGCTATACTTGCATAGACAGATATGAAAAAAAAAAACAGAGGAATGGTAAGAGAGACCTTACATCAAGTTGTCCCAGAAGCTTCTGAACTGAAGAAATGCAGCTGAGAAGTCTATTTCCCAGATGTTTAAGCTTCTGAGAAGAACTCATTTTCTGCGCAGAAGAATAGAATTTGGTGACGGTGAACTCACACAGCAATTTATAGCCCTAACAACAGAATTCAAGGGTTTAAGGGGGAAAACGAACATAGTGACTCAACACTATAGCAGCAGGTAAAGCACTTCTTCCAATTTAGAGTTAGGGTTTTTAAAAGGGGGAAATGAAATTCATAATCATTTTTAGAACAGAGTAGTAATCCTTCCAAATTGAAGAATAAAGAACATACCTGAGTAACAAATAATAGGTGAACAGCGGCGCCGGTGAGTCCTCAACGGTAAACAGCAGCACCGGCGGCCTCAAGGGAGAGAGACGAAGAGAACGAGACTAAGAGAGCAAGACTAAGAGAGGGAGACGAAATGAGGAAAACAAAAAAGAGATACTGAAATCAAAATAGTGGAACTAAATTGAATGAGGAGAAGCAAGAAAAACGAAAACGAAAATTGTGTGGGGATATAGAGAGGGAAATCGTAAAGTGGAGATGGATTTCAGAGAGGGAAAACGAAAAATGACGAGGTACTGTGCGAGGGAAATGAAAAAATATTTTCAGAGTGAGAAACACTGCGCATCTGTAACGAATTAGGGTTTTCCAAAACGAAAAAACAAAGTGAAACCACCTCTAAACGATTTAAAACCGCCGTGAAATAAATATTTGTGTAGGCGGTTTCGGAAACCGCCGTGGAAACCGCCGAGGGACTGGAATGCGGCGGCGGTCTGTGTAAAACTGCCGGGATGTGTCCGCCATAGTTTTCTACTTTTGTTGCAGTGTATTAAGGGTTTAGGGATCTAAGATATCACTAAGTTCATAGGGGAGACGATCCATAATGGGAGAGCTCATGTTCGAATCTCACCTCTAAAAAATTCTTGGGGCCAGCGTCAGCTACGCAACACGAAATTAATTTTATCTTAATAATGAAAAACCCGATGTTATAAAAAAAATTACTCTTATTCCATTTTATCATTACATATTTATATTAATTGTATTCCTACTATGTTACCTCAAGAAAATTTATTAAATATAAAGATTGGACATAAAAGTAATAATAAATATTTATAAAAACTTGTAAATGAAAAATCTTACATTAAAAACGTTTTATTGTGTCAAAAGAACTCCTATAAATAAGAATGGAGGGATCAGTAACAATTACTATATATTTTCAATTAGTACTAGTACTATAATTTTTATTGGAATAATGATAATAGACCTAAATTGAGAGGGCAATATTATTCTCACACTCATTTATTTTACACAATCCGTGTGTAATAAATGTATAGCATTCATGCATGGAGTATAACAAAGGAATAGCGAGGGACGTAATCATTAGAATCGGACTAAATAATTAAGAATACACAGCATCAAGTAACACTGGAGGAGTTTTTAATTTTTTTTAAGAGAAAGAGGTACTACTAAAAATAAAGGCACCATAGGATTTTATTACAGTAATTTATTTTGGTAAAATAGGAAATAGGAAAATCAATGCAAGCCGCACTTGCATTAATTAATGTATTCTCTCCTTCATTGGAATTGAAATTGGAATTTATAAAGATATGGCAGGGGGAGGAAAAAATTCCTCTACATAATCCAACCCCATGCAACAATAGTTGCTTTTTCGATACTCCTCTAACCACTTAACCACTTTTTATACAATTAATACTACTATTTTATTTTAATTTTAGAAAAATGATAAATAGTACCTTTAGGGTACTAGTTAAAGAGCTTAATATAGTAAAAAATTATTAAAAAATGTAGTTTTTGATATTTTCTAAATATGAAAAAATGTGTATCTATGATTGTTTTTCCAATAATAGTAACCTTAACAAGTGCCTTAAGGGCACTTGTTAGCAAAACCCTTAATTTTATCTCTAAATCTCTAAATAAATTTAAACACATTATATTAAGAACTAATAATACTGTTAACAAAAAAAACTAATAATAATAGTATGAATTACTTTAATAAATGAAATTAAAATTAAAAAATTAATAAATTCATCTTTTGTTTTGTATAAATGCTTTTAATAAAAAAAGGTGATATTATTACATTATTGATATTTAATAACATTGACTTTATATAACATGTATAAAAAATATTACATATATTAAGAAATGACATTTTTTAATGATTAGGCAACATTTTTCAAATGTTACTGAAACTTTTTAACAACATGTAAACCTAATATTTGGTAAAAATGTTACAAATATACAAAGACATACTTTTTAGTAATTTTGCAATACTTTTTAGTAATTTTTTTCAAGTGTTGCTAATAGACAATTATAGTTTAGTGTGAATATTTTATAAGAGTAATATAATGCTTAATCTTCCTACTAATTCTTCTATCCATTTAATTTTGACAAGTGTTATCTATCTTCTAAAAAGTAAATACTAAGTGAGAGATAAATGACACTTGTCAAAATTAAGTGGGTACAAAGATTAGTAGGAGGATTAAGCATTTTTCCTTTTATAATAGATAGTTATGTTAAGGAAAAAGTAGCACATTTCGAACGTGTTTGGATAAGATTATTTTTCAATGTATGAACTATTATGTTATGTTCAAACACATCTTATCTTTCAAACGCTACCTTTGAGTATTAACTCAATAATCCAAAAGACCTTCAAATTTGATTGGGTAAATGAAGAACTAAATGATTATGACACAGATAATCATATTGATTTTATTGGTTACTTGAGGGGGGCAACAATGGAGTATTTAGATTGTGTCAGCTTGCACATAGTTAAAGATGATTGAATCCAAAACTCTGCACCACTATGTGGACTAATATTATGTTTATAGAACTAAAAAATGAAAATTCCTTTTAGATGTTTTGCTTTTGGAATTCTGTTTTTTCTTCCGAAAACTAAAAAAAACACGGAGGAGCTGGTTTTTATTAATGGCATTACTGTAATATTACGTAAAACTCTAAAATAAAAGGCCTAACATAAAATGCATAACACAGTTGTCTTAACTACACAGTGGCAATAGGAGGAAGGAAAGCATTTGTCTACAGATCTGATTGTGTTATCGTTTATGGTTGCACCCTATACATTCATAATTTGGATTTTGGCCATGCTCTTCCCAAGCCCCTTTCAATCTCTTTTCTTCTCGTCCTCTTTACTTTTTAAAATCTTTCAACTTCGTTCCATTTCTTTATTTTTTCGGGTGTTGTCATTGGTTTATATATGTAAACAATGCTTTTGTGTTTATTTTGATTTTTTATTCTTGTAAATTATAAATTTGCACAAAAACTACAATAATTTTGCTAAATAAAAAGCATTGGAAAAAATTAATTTTTTTAGTTTTTCATCCACCCTCTCATCTTATAGGAGGTAGAAGACTAATCTCTCGAGTATAAATAAAATAAATCTATCCTCCAAATTAGTGCTCTTTATGGAGTCCAAATCATAATTCTCTACTAGATAATAGTGTGTACTACATCAACACCCTTATTAATAAATATATATTTTATTTAAATCAATTTAAGAAATTCATTAAAAAGATTTCACAATCAAATAAGTTTTCTCTTTTTTAATTCTAAAAAATGTTTTAAAAACAAATTTATCAAACAAGTTTTTAAATTTTCTCATCTCTAAACCTATTTTCAAAATAGAACTATCAAACAGATTTTTTTTTCACCTTCTTCTCAAAAACAATTCTTAAAACTCTTTTTAAAAATGGTTTTCAAAAACTAAAAAACAAAAACACAATCAAACAAGCCTTTAGTTTCTTACATGGTAACCACATAATATTTTAGTCTTTGTGTTTTTAGAATGCTTAAATTAGTTTATGATTTTGTATTTTTTAGGTCATTTTAATCTATAGTGTTAAGTGTCACTCACGAAATATCCATTAGATGCCTATATAATACATTAATGGACAATTAGGATTCTACGTAAGAGATAAAATAACATCGTTTTGTTTAATCTTGAAATAGATAACTTAATTAGTCCCTCGAATCACTTATAACATAATCTAAACTCAAAAGCACAGCATAAATTTGGAGATTAAGCCGAACGACATCTTCGTTTGATCTTTTACGTAGATTCATATGTGACAAATAGCGTGTCATATAACCATTTAACATGTCACATTTTTATTTCGTCAATATTATTTAATGATAGAGACTAAAACAACCTACGAAATACAAAGTCCGAGACTAATTCTAACATTATAAAAAACAAGCTAAAACTAAAACATCTTATAATTATATAAAGTGAAAGACCAAAATAAATAATTTTTTTAAAAAAAAATTACAAAACCTTTCTTAGCGGCTCAAATACACAACCGATAATGGGGATTTTAAACGATTTTTCTTCGTTGTCTAAAGCTAAACCACAGATAGATTATGGAAATGAATCACTAAAAAATATTACTTACAGTATTTTTTATAAGAGATAGAAAAAGAAAATCTTTTTTTGTCCTTTTTATAAGAGATTTTGTGAGTTTTTAGGCGTATTAATTATTCAGAAAAGATAAAAATACTTTGTTACCCTTAATTTATTATGAGCATTCACAATTTTTCATATAAGTTGATGCATTAATTACATGAATATTTTAGTAATTTTCTCATATTATTAATTAAAAATAACATCACTTATTATATTTTATTGATGTGTGTAAAACATGTTTAATATTTCTTATAAAAAAAATTGGAGGTAATATTTGTTAAGAAAAGCTTAGTTGAGGCCATCTTCTCTTTACGTCATAAATACCTATATTATGGTGAGAACAATCCCTCTATTTTATTTTTTTATTCATAAGACTTGAATCAATGACTTATTTTTAATCTAAAGAAAATTAAATTATGACTATCATGCTCATGCTCGTATCTGAATTTCGTTTTCAGAGTTTTATTATTGGGATCTGTTATCTAAATTTTCGTTTTAGATTTTCAATGTTTAGATCTGATTTTTTTTACTAGTAGTTCTCGTTATTTTGTATAATCATTTAATGTGTTCTGGAGTTCCTTTTGTTTTTTTACATATATGAATATCAAATATTAATATATAAGTTTTAGGTAGTGTTTGACTTAATTTTTTTTTATTATTTTTTTTTTATTAGTAAAAGTTGGCCCAAATAAAATTTGTGATAAATCTCTTAAATTTAAGTTAGTTTTTTTTTTGTACAAAATTTAAAAAGCTGGCTTTTAAGCTAGAAGCTAGAAATATGAGCTTTTTAGAAAAAAAAAACTGGCTTATTTTGTGGGCCCATCGTAATTAATATTCAAATATTCTATTTAATACTTTAAATCTTGAATATTTTTTCCTTTTCTCTTTATAAAAATAGCAATTTGCTAAAACCTTTAAAAAAATCTTTTTCTCATTTATCAACTATTCAATTCACTTTAATATTTATGAATTTTATTGTTATTTAAATTTTTACATATTTAAAAAATTTTAATGTTGACACAAAACACTTTTATCAAACAAATAGTTTTTTCTCATAAGTAGCTTATAAAGTACAAAATAATGAAACTGTCAAACAACTTTAAGCTTTTTCTTAAATCTCTTATTTTTAGCTTTTACTTATAAGCCACTTTTTAAGTAAAAGCTGGAAATAAGAGCTTTAAATAAAAAGCTGAAAGCTATTTGACAATTTCATTATTTTGTACGTTATAAGCTACTTATGTGTAAAAAATGTTTGATTATTAAAAGTATTTTG
Organism: Cyamopsis tetragonoloba; assembly: GCA_037177725.1. Classification (NCBI taxonomy): domain Eukaryota; kingdom Viridiplantae; phylum Streptophyta; class Magnoliopsida; order Fabales; family Fabaceae; genus Cyamopsis; species Cyamopsis tetragonoloba. Next base: position 70,294,950 of record CM074119.1, read on the forward strand.
TGCCAACCTTTTTAAGTTACTTATCATTAATTATCACATTTCTTTATTTGTTAAAAATAAAGTTGCAATAAAAAAATTCTTTGATAAAACTCAATATTTTTTTAAAAAAAATAAATAAATGAAATATAAATTTATTAAAATAATAATATAACATTAAATATTTTTAATATGAAAAATTTTAAATAACAATAAAACTCATAAATATTAAAGTGAACAAATAATTTATAAACTAGAAGAAGACTTTTTGAAGGTTTTAGCAAATAGAGAAGGACAAGATATTCAAGATTTTATATGTTAATTAGAATATTCAGGTATTAATTACTCTAGGCCCACAAATAAGACAGTTTTTTTTTAAAAGCTCATATTTTTAGCTTCTAGCTTAAAAGCCAGCTTTTTAGTACATAAGAAAAAAGCCAGCTTAAATTTAAGAGCTTTATCATAAATACTGTTTGGCCTAGCTTTTACTTGAAGAGAAGCCAAAAAAAATTAGGCCAAACACTACCTTTAGCTTTTACTTAAAAACCACTTATAAGCCAAAAATAAGTCGGGCCAAACGAAGCTAAAAATAAGAGCTTTAAAAAAAATCCACCTTTTTAAGTAAAAGCCGCTTATAAAGTACTTTCATTTTAGTTTTTGCTTACTTGTGTTGACTTATTTTTAGCTTATAAGTAGCTTTTAAGTAAAAACTAAAAATAAGAGCTTTAAAAAAAATTGAAAGCTTTTTAAAAGTTTCATTATTTTGTATTTTATAAGCTACTTAGAAGTAATATTTGTTTGATAAAAATATTTTATGTCAACTTTTTAAAGTTACTTATCATTAATTGTCACATTTCTTTTACATAAAAAAATTAACAATATAAATTTTTTAAAATGAAAGTTGAAATAAAAAAATAATTTTTTTAATAAAAAAATATTTGTTAAAACTCAATATTTTTTTTTTTTAAAAATCTAAACACGTATAAATTTACCAAAATAATAATTTAACATTAAAAATTTCTTGAATATGTAAATTTTTAAATAACAATAAAACTCACAAATATTAGAGTGAAATGAATAATTCATAAGCGAGAAGAAGACTTTTTGAAGATTTTAACAAATTGTTATTTTCACAAAGAGAGAAGAAAAATATATTCAATATTTCATATATTAATTAGAATATTCAAGTGTTAATTACGATAGATCCACAAAATAAATGTTAATATAACACAGATAATCTCAATCGTTAATATTGTAGTTGTGTATTGGACGCACTATAATTATAATAAAATAAAATATTTTTAAAATAAAATTAAGAAAATTAATTAAAATTAATTACTTTCTTAATATATTACATGATTAATTATTTTATTTACCAAAAAAGTATAATTAATTATTTTTACTTATAATGAAAAATGAAGAGAGTATCTACAATTTCTGAAAAGCCTATAGCAAGAGCTTAACTAATGGTTAGGCCGGCCATGTTTCTGCATTGTTTTCGGCGGATGTTTTTATTTTGGTATTATCGATCGAATTGCAGTTGCAGACATCAAATTTTTATTTCTCAAGATTCTTTCATTTTATTTTTAGGAGTCACGTGAGAAGCAAAATGCAAGTGTACATGCTGTACATAAAAAAAATAAAAAAGCACACACATACAAATCAAACCATAATTGCGTGTTTGAATTGGCGTAGAATAACGTCAAATCATGTTAAGATAGATAAATCAATGGTTAACATAAATTTGACATATAAATCGAGGCGGATCCAATAAACGCAATAAAAATAACGTTGAAGTAGATCCACATTAATATGAATGCACTTTTATCCAAATAAGCACTAAAAAAAGTTGGAAAATGCGGTTTTCCCCCCACAATTGAGTACAGTATTGAGTATTGGAGAAGAAGCTGTCAGAAACCAGAACATGGTATTTCATTTACTAATTTCTATCATTAAAAAATATGCTTTGATTTTCTGGATTAATTATGTCAATAGGTCTAATTTCATCATTTATTTTATTTATGGGGTTATATTTTGAAAAAAATCTTTAAATGGGTTAGTTTTATAGGATTTCTTTTCTTTTTTTTTTTCTTACCACGATATTATTCACACTTTGTCATAAAGGTATTTACTTTGTCATGAGATTTTTATTTTGTCATGAAAATTTTTACTATTCTAACATTTTTTTTTATTTTTAACGAAATACTATATATTCACGGTTCGTGATGAAGATGTCTACTTTTCATAGAGATTCCTACCTCACCATAGCGAAATAGACACTTTCCTTTTAGAAAATAATTCTAAAGAGAGAAAAAGTAAAAGACATTAAAGGGAATGTAGAAAAAGAGACAAAAAGAAAAAAAAAAGTATGAAAATAACATAAGAGAAATGTTGATTGAGAGTGTTTATTTATGCTTTCGTTATAAAGCAAAAGTTAATAAGAACTTTTAGTGTTTTTTTATTATTATTAAATACAGTAGATATTAAGATTCACAATCACAATTACTAGAATTAATTCTAAAAATCTCCATATATGTTTTATTAAATTATTATAAAAATTCAATTCAGTAATAAAAAAGGAAAAAAATGTTAAGTTAAGATACCAAACTAATTTCTTTTATTGAAAATAATAATATTTATCATTTTAAAAGTTAAAAATCTTAGATTGGTTTTTACTTTTATCAAATATTAAAAACAATATTAAATATAATATAATTATTTTTTATAGATAAAAGTGCAATCACCAAAGTTTGATTGAAGGAATTACTTCTCAAAGCTTCGTTCTCCAACTACTACACTAATTATTGGATAAATATAATATAATTATTATTATTCCTTAATAAATATCTATAAACATTATTTAAGAACAGCATTAGTAAAAGGAAAACATTAGAGTCATGGGTTCGAGTTTATAGGTTCTAGTCTCATTTTATTGAATTTAACTTTCGTTGGTAAGCGGTTTGTAAATTTCACTATAAATTCTCGCTGAAGTTAGTGATATGCCCTGGCCTTAGATGGGGTAGGTCTACCCCTTAACTAAACTTTGTTATAACAAAAAAAAAAGGAAAACATTAAAGGATCACCAATAAAAATACACTGTCGACGATATAAAAATTTACTACTTTAAATGTATTAAAAATCTTAGATATTAGATATATATTTATTATCATTATCATAGGCCTTTAAAGAAATGATTTTTTATCCTTTGTTATATTATTGTACAAGTTAAAATGTAATAATAAAAATTTTTATTCAAATATAAAATATTTAATACATAATAAACATAAATCTTATTAATTATTTATTACTATACAAAATTTTTAATTCTCCCATTGTTAACACACTATAGAAATCCTAAAAAAAAAAAAAAAAAAAGACCTTCAAATACATCTTCCAAGAGATTACTCTAGATCCCATATTATCTCTCTGAAAAAGATGCACTAAAACCATTGCTGTGGTGCTTCTCTGATTCATTCAATTTCCAAAAATAATACAACCCCAACAGCCAAAAATGGCCGCACTGATGCAATTGCTGCCAAAAGAGTATGGCTATGTGGCCATCGTTCTCGTTTTCTACTGTTTCCTCAATTTCTACATGGGCGGTCAAGTGGGTAGAGCTCGCAAGAAGTAAACTTCTTTTCTCTTGGCTCCATTTTTTTTGTTCCCCTTTTGTCTGTACATATATGCATGTAAGTGGTAATTTTGCCTACAAGGTGTTTGTTGAAATTCCCCACAGGTACAAAGTGTTCTATCCGACCCTTTACGCTTCAGAATCCGAAAACAAAGATGCCAAGCACTTCAATTGCATTCAGGTCTCCCTCTATCTCTTTTTTCTAGCTCATTCCTCTAAGTTTTTTTTCGCTTTTTGCCTTCTGTTTTCCTGTTGTGTATTGGTTGATGAATGGAGTTTATTTGGTTGTTGCTTATTGATTGCTCTGTGTTTTGTGTGCGTGTGTGTATATTTTGGGGGAAAACAGAGAGGGCACCAAAACTCTCTGGAAACGATGCCAATCTTTTTTGTGCTGATGATTTTGGGAGGTTTGAAGCATCCCTCCATTTGTGCCGCTCTTGGAGTGCTTTACACTGTTGCTAGATATTTCTACTTTACAGGATATGCCACTGGTGAACCCCAAAACCGTCTCAAGATCGGGTTTGCTCTCTAACTCTCTCTGTTTTACTCTGCTCTCTCTTCCTGCCTCTCTTGTAAAGACTAATGGGAGTTAAAAAAATGTTTTTTTTTTTCACAAGAAGATTATGTGAATGATCGAGTGGTTAAGGACTTAAGGTATATTATTAAGTATGTGTTTGGTTTTGTGGTGATAAAATTGATTTCGGGTCCGATGTGATTTTGTGCATGTTTGGATTGGCGGTGGTAAATTGATTTTGAGGAGAATTGATTATGTTAATTAATTATGAGTAAAATTAATTCTGAGCACAATTGATTTATGTTTGGAAAACTAAGATTAAAAAACAAATTCTAAGAGAGAATGATGTTTGGATACTATTGTTAAAACCTAAGTTTTGTAATATAAATATGATGCATGATTGATTATGGAGGAGTAGAAGCAACAAAAAGTTTCTTATCACAAAATCTAGGTTTTGTATCTAGAACCAATTTTGCCCAAAGGTTGTCAAACATAGTTTTTTTATCAAAATCAATTATGCCCCTAGGGAAACCATGGTTTGGTAGTGGCAAAAGCCAATCCAAACAGAATTGATTATGAAGTCACATGATTTTTTTGTTTACATACTAGATATTAGAAAAGTGATTTTTGTTGATTGCTACATATATTCTACTTAGAAAAGTGAGCAAAATTTATTTTTGCTTGCAAAAGCTACTTGAATCTGCATGGTTTGAACATGATAATCAATTATTCTATGGATTGTCAAACATTTTAAAATTTGGTTGAAATACAATTTGACCAAATCGAAACCATGGTTTACATGTCATATAAGAGAATTGAATCCAAACACACACTAATCATGGTTGTTTGAATTTTTTTAAAATCAATAATGTATAAGTTATTCAATATGGTCACAGGAAATTCTTCTTTCTGGCGCTACTGGGTCTTATGCTGTGCACTCTTTCATTTGGATGGACTCTTCTGAATCAGCCTGCTGGCCCTTGATTTGGTTCTTAGTTTAACTTTTCTGTTGTCATACCCTTTTGATGATATGGGGTTTCTTGAATTATTAAATAAATCAAAGCACTAGAAATGAATGATATGTTTGTTTTCCCATTAGCGTTTGTATTATAATAAGGTCAAGTTTGAGCATGGATCACTGTTATTTGTGATCCTAGCTGTTCTTAGTTAAATAGTTAGATCTGTTATAGCTCTGTTTCTGGTTTTGTATATGTTTTTGTGTTAGATTCTCTTATTGGGTCTTGTTTCCCCAAGGGCTCATGAGATGAATGCTTCAATGTATTTTTCGATTTTTTTCTCCCGTTCAACAAAATATGCAAATGTAACAAATCAGTATTTTAAATTGTGGTTGTGATTGTTATTGCTTTTGTGTTGAGGTGGGATGCAATGTGATCTGATACAGGCATACAGCAGTTGCGCAAATTAGGACAACAGCAAACTGCTACCTTCATGGCCCATACTATAGACTTTGTTTTGTCTCAACTTATCAATGTCATCTTTCTTTGTAAATTCAGACATTGATTCCACCAAATTCTTATGGTTCTTGTTTCTTTTTCAAAGTAAATTTAATTCTTGAACAAAAAATTACTTAGTCATTTATTTCTAGTTTGGGCCTTGCATGATTCTGATTGTTTCATTAGTAGCTTTTTACTCCTGCAGATTTTTCTATCTCCTTGTTCTGGGATAGTTTTCTTCTTTCCTAATGGTAACTTTTCATGTTTCACATATATTTTACAGAGAGAACAAAACTGTGACAGTTGCTTATCTGAAGAAAATTAATCACTTTTGAGCCTATTCTTTTGTGTAAAACATAATCAGCTCCCAGAATCTCAATGAATCTCAAAAGCATGCGTTTTTAAGCCGTTACTTAGAAAAAAAATGTCTTCACAATGGCACAATTAATGAATTAAACTTATATGGGCCCCACCAAAGCCATCAAGAACAAAAAATACAAAGACAGTTTGCTTCCTTGTTAAATTCCTTTCTCAAGTTATAGCTTACATTGACATGTGCTCCAAGTCTCCAACTCAAAGTATAGTAAAGGATTCACTTGTTCATGACACAAATGGGCTTGGTGACATAGTGCTATTTGGCAACAGGAGAGTTCTTTTTAGAAATAAGACTCAGTCAATCTCAACTTGGGTTGATTGCAATATGTTCTAAAAGAAAACAGCAAAATGGTACTTTCGTCTGTCTCATAATATAAGTCTCAACTATCAAAATGTCTTGTCCCATAATATAAGCACCTACACATAAAATAAGAAACATTTATTGTGATTTTTTAACTTTCAAAGTCATTCAACCAATAGAAAAAAGTTGTGTTTAAATTTAATTGGTGTAACATCTCAATAGTCTATTTAATACTTCTAATTCCAATAATTTAACCACCTTTTTTAAACTGTGTGAAATGTTAGTTGAGACTTATATTATGGGACGGAAGTAGTATATCATTAACTTGGGATTCATAATGTTTGGTGCTGCTTGCATTTTCTTTCTGACAAGGGCTTTCGCATTTTCAATTGTGTTCTTTCTTCACCCAAAAAAAAAAGTAAGATTCAAAATTTTAAAAATTAAAAAAGTTTTACATTTCTTTCTTTTTTCTTTAAAAGCAAAATTAATTAAATCTTAGTTTCACACAAATATGATTTGCCATGTGTCATTTAACACGTCATATGGCAATTCAATGAATATGCAAAGGGACCGGACTTGACGGTAGAGGTCAACTTGACCGCTGTTTGGTAACTTTAGGGATTAGAGTGAGATTTTCAAGTTCAGGAACTAATATGACTGTCCTGTGATAGTTTAGGGACGAAAATAAGGGATTAATTTGGAAAAAATGTGGTTGGCTTTCCTGGAAGGAATATTAGTCCAAAATTATGCTACTGCGAAGGCCAGTGTTCTTTCCTGGCCCCTAGCTTAGTTCCTATTCGGGCAACAAGATCAAGCATCAAATCAAAGTAGAAACTCAAAAAAACAAAAAAAAGCAATTCCTGCATGCAGGTTGACTACTTTTTGTTCCCTCTTTTCCTATAAGTAGATAATAAGCACTGCAGATATTTTTTTTCAAGTACTAATAATAAGGAAATTAACACCAATAGGGATATAGAATAGAAGGGGACTCATCCATCTTTCTATATAATAATCTCTTTGAAAAAGATGAACTGAAGTGAAGAAGCCATTGTTCCATTGCTAGCTTAATCTGATATTCATTCCAAGAGAGAGAACAAAATGACAGCATTGATAGAATTGCTTCCAAAAGACTATGGCTTTGTTGTCATTGTTCTGCTTCTTTACTGCTGCATCACTTTCTACATGTCTCATCAAGTTGCTAGAGCTCGCAACAAGTAAATTCACGTGCTTTCATTTCTCTTCTTCTTCTTCCCCTTTTTTTCTGTGCATAGAAGAATGTAGTGATTTATTTGTTATGTTGAAAATTGAGATTATTCTCCACAGGTACAAAATGACTCTAATTCCGAGCGTTTGTGGCTGTGCTTCTGAATCTGCCAAGATCTTCAACGCTCTCTCTGTATCTATTTTTATTTATTTGTAGCTCATTATTATTAATGAATTGGTTAAGTTTTTTTTTTTGTGTGTTGATATATGAAGTATGTGTGATTGTGCAGAGAGGGCATATGAACAATTTGGTAGCGATGCCAATGTTCTTTATGGTGATGATGTTGGGAGGGATAAAGCACCCTTCACTTTGTGCTCAATTTGGATTACTTTACACTGTTGCTAGATATATTTACTTCACTGACTGTGTCGATGAACCCCACAACCGTCTCAGGATGGGGTACTCTGCCCTCTAACTCTCTCTGTTTTACTCTGTTATCAATAATTATAGGTTTTTTTTTTTATTATTTATTATTATTATTTGGCTAAAGCAATACTAATGTCTAAGTTGATGTATATGTTTACAGGAAATTTATCGCATTGGCGATAGTGGGTCTTATGCTGTGCACACTTTCATTTGCATGGACTCTTCTTGGTGACCCTTACTTTAACTTTTCTGCTGCCATATCCTTCTGGTGATAATATTTATATTAGAGTTTCCTAAATTCAACTATCATCTTAGTATTATCTCATATTTGTTCCATCTATTTTAATTTAACCTTTGAACGTGCGCAATCTCTAGTAATAGTAATCATTTACCATTTATGCCTTACATTCGATGTTGTTTTTTATGTGCTCCTGAGTAATTGATTTTTCAAAACTATGTAATATCGTAATTTTCAATTACATTTACATATACCGTGTTTATATTCTAACAATAAGATTTCGCCATGTCTTATAACTTAAATAAATGATCAAACATGATTGATAAAACATAAACATATAACTTATTTAGTTAAAAAGCACTTCGAGTTTGAGCTTGGCATAACAAGCCATAATGAGCAGAGTAAGGAGAGTGTCATCTTATTTTGGCGAATTAATTAATTAACAGAAGAAAGTTTTTTGCCAAGCATACAAATACAATTAAGTACTACAAATCACAAACATAGACACAAAGTTTAATTTGTATGAATTAACCATGGAAATTAATTAAGCACCAATGTGATCGTGAATGCCCTTAGTGTGATTGGGGTTGCTCTTGGGTGCATCATAGTTGCTGAATAGCTTGTAGGAGGAAATGAGAGAAAGAAGGACATAGCAAAAAAGTGCAATAAAAGTGATAGCTATTGAAGCTGTTATTTTGTGACAAAATGGACCAAAATACCCACAAGCCGAGCTCCAAGCTGTGGCGGCATTCCCCTTCTCCGCCAGGTACAGCACCTCCGTCGACGTTACTCCGGCAGCCAGAATTATGTATGTTAGTACCTACCATCACAAATCCAATTATATTATTGTAACATCTTACAGGTACTATATTTTAATTTCTTCATACAAATAGCTACGAAGTAGCGACAGAATCATTCTAGAGTTCATAACTAATTTTGAACGGAATTAGTTGCGATGGAATTAACGGCTAGAAATTTTTTAAAATTATCGACGGAATTATTTGCGCAACTAAATAGGTACCTGGTCAAGAAGAAAGAAAGTCCAAGCTCTAGACATGGTGGAAGGGCGAGGCAAAGCAAGAATCACTGCTGAAAGTAATGAATATCCTGCACATATGCCATTGGCATGCACAAAATACCTGCAACATAAAAAAAAGACCTATTTTGAGAGATAAAAAACATTTTATAATTCATTAGAAAAAGAGTATAAGTAAGTACATGGTTTCAGTTGATTACATACCTGAAAGCACCAAGGTCAGTGTAGGAAACAGAGCCATATTCATTTTCTTGAGAGTTCTTAAGCATGATGATAAGAGATGTTACACAAAGACCAATTGGAATCAAACGCAGGAAGGTCTCCACTGTTTTCAGGATTCTAGCGTTGTTTTCTAATTCTTCATCAGCTACTTCATTTCCTCCCTTCACCTGAATGGAAGAAGAAGAAGAAATAGTAGCTAATTCAACACCAATTCCCTTCTCCATATGTAACTCTTATGTTCTGATCTCTATAGTTATAACTTATAACAAAATAGGAGTACCAACTGAGATGAAATTGTAGTAGTAGTTGCCAATAGTTGGTCAATTACTCTTTATTTATATTATAAGATTTCTATTATTTTGTAATAGATTTAGAACACTGTATTCCTTCGTTCCCATTTATTTCTCCACGAGACAAAAATATGCATATTAAGAGATATATTCCGGTCTTTTTTATAAAAAACATAAGATAATTTCACACAGATCAATAAAATACATTTAATGATGTTTTCATCAATTAATAAAAGGTTTAAATATGTTTTCAGTCCCTGAAATATTGGATTTCATTGATTTAAGTCCCTAACATTAAGAATTTAGGACTTACGTCCCTATAAAATTTGAAATGGTGATTTAAGTCTCTTTAAAAAAAAAATTTGAGTGACTTAAGTCCCTAATCTAAGGACTTAAGTCAATTTTTTTCACATTTATCAAGGACTTATGTCACCTAAAAAGTTTATTAAAGGGACTTAAATCACCACTTCAAATTTTATAGGGACGTAAGTCCTAAATTCTTAATGTTAGGGACTTTAGTCAACAAAATTCAATATTTTAGAGACTAAAATCATATTTAAGCCTTAATAAAATGTTGAATTTAAACTTTATTTTTAAATTGTCCATATAATTAATGCATTCACTTACTCTCTCTACTCCTTTTTATAAGAAACATTTGACATGTTTTACACATACCAATAAAACATAATAAGTGATGTTCTTTTCAATTAATGATGTGAGAAAATATTCATATAGTTAATGCATCTACTTGTATGGAAAATTATGAATGCTCATAATAAATTGAGGATAATAAAGTATTTTTACCCTTTTCGAGCAATTAATACGTTTAAAAACTCACAAAGTCTCTTATAAAAAGGATTAAAGAAAATATTTTTTTCCTCTTGTAAAAAGGACTGGAGGTAGTATATAAAAAATGAGTAAGTTGCTCATAATAAATTGAAGGTAACAAAATATTTTTACTCTTTCTTAACAATTAATACACCTAGAAAATGTGTTAAGTTTTTTATAATTAGTACAAAAAAAATCACTTTTTGTTTCTTATAAAAAGAATTAGAGGGAGTATTATTTTTGTTTTCACTAAAATAATATTTTAAACTCTCTATAATACCCTTCATTTATTATATTTTATTTGTTAAAAGATAAAACATTAACTAGTACTTTAATTAAATAAAAGGTAAAATTGATAAATGTGTATTTATAAATGGATAGAAAAATGAGAATAATTTTTTTTCTTCTTTATGTAGATAAACAAAAAGAAACTAAAAGAGTATATATTTTTTACATTAATCAATATCATTACATATTTTTTAAATATGAATAATTGTGGTAAGAACACCTAACAATGTGAAGTTATGGGATTACGTTGCAATATGTATAGTTATGACTGATATGTGTAAAGAAAGGAATTGAATGTCCATCATGTCATTTAAGGGAAGCCACGCATTCCTAAGGCTATATTAATTAGAAAAGGGCCCTCCCTTTCTTCTAGCCTTTGCCTATACCATCATCAACAACAACATATATCACTTTCAATGCACCATTCTCAATTGTTCACTTCTGGTTTTTCCGCCTAGCTGTATGTGACTTGAAAGAGTTATTATGGTTGTGAGTAATTAATTTTAGAAAAGGATCTCACAATCACGTACAATTTATTCTACGTGTTTTATATTGATTGATCATTTAGACTTTTATACATGGATTAAGAAATCAAATAAGTGTTCTTGTAACTTACAAAATTAATATTCTTCTTATTCTAAAATTATAGTCATTTTAGGTTTTTTCACACATGTTAAGAAATCAGTAATATTAATAAGTTTTTAATATGAGTGGATTAAGATGTCCAATTAAAAGCTAAAGTAGTTGACAAAATAATTAAAAATAAAAATGATGATTGCTGAATAAAAGAAGTGATGAGAGAGAAATATTAAAATATGTAATTTATTACATCTTGAAATTTTAAAGTAACAATTGTTTTGAAACAAAATTTCAAGTCTAAAGTGACTATAATTTTGGAATGGAGGGAATACTAATTTTTCTATTTTACCCATCAAATATTTGAGCTATTTATTCTCTACCCAATCACCTAAATTAATTACTTGATAGAGTTGGTGAAAAAGTAATAATTACATAAAGATAAAATTGTAAAGACAATAATTATTGCATTGATATCATAAAAGGATAATGAAAATAAAAATTTTTTTTGCTAGAAGGCCAATCAATACGGGAAAGAGAGACTAATGACTCTTTGGCTATTTATAGTTTCTTTTTAAAAAATATGTATATTCAGTAATTTAAGATTTCAATGCAAATATAATGAAATAAGAAGTTTTACTTATTTAAAAGTAATTTTTCTATAGTAACAGTATACTAACAATCATGCCCATAATCTTTAGATTAGGTTTGTTTGGTAGAGTGGAAGAATTTGGTTTCATTTTCCATTAAGTTTTAAAAAAAAAACTAACAAATAAGGACTCTTTTTAAAAAGTCAAATATGATAAAAAATATTGTTGAAAAATATAATTTTTGTTAGTACTGAAAAATGAAAAAATATACACCTATAATTAATTAGTCAAGGAAATATGCACCTATGATTATTAGTCAAGGCACTTGTAATCAAAACCCTAAATTTCATAATCCATTGTTTACTTAGTTGCCTTTTTTTTTTTTTTATTACCCAGGATTAAATATAAATTCCTATGTTTAGTTGCATGACTATTTTTTTTATTCGTAAAAGTTTAATTAAGGAGTAGGTTAAAATTAGGAAAAACACCGACCTCGACAAGAATTTACAATGAAATTGACATGTTACCTACCAACAAAGGCTAAATTTAACGAGATAAGAGTCAAACCCCAAACTAGACCAGAATCTAAGCACACACCATCCTGTTACAATTGATTTTAGTTAGTGCAGGATTGGATTCTTCCATTTGGCAGGAGCATGAGTTAAAAAATAACTATCTTAAGTAATTTTGGCATAGTGCCCGTTAAACTTTGAATGGGAAATAATATGCTTGCTTACCATCTTCCACGGAGAACAAAATAAACCATACAAATTTTGCAGCATTTTGTTGCATACTATTAAATACGACAAAGAAAATGCCATGATAAGATTTAAAAGGCAGAGACAAACAAAATTCTTCAAAGAATAGTTACTGTGAGCAAAATACAACATTAACCTAGTTCACTGTTGGCCATGAAAAATATTCTAGAGCAAAAGATGTATTCAATTTCCTCTATATGAAATTCTAGTAGAGTCCTTTACACTGTCACAAACCGAAGTCAAGTTGAGCGCGTTTTAAGACAGCATTCACTCTATCGAAAAATTCTGGTTCCTTTTCCTTTATGTCGTCCAATGTCTGCGACTCGTGCTCATCCACCTGAGTAGACAAAGAGAAACATCATTATCTTGTAATGTAAAATTATGCATGATCTATAGCAAACGATAATCATTCAATGCACCATATCATAGTGAGATGTACATATAACACACCAAAAGCCATATCCCACTATATCAGGTCAGTTACATGAATCACAATACAATTGTGCCTGATCAAAGGCCATATAGGATTCAAGAGAATGATAAATCCCTCTGCCACTGTTTTCTTTTTGTATAAAAACCTTTGACAATTGATACCAATTGAAATTTTCTACAATTCACTGCCCTTCTCATATTTCATTATTGACCCTATTAAAAATGACATAGGCCTAACTCTCCTTAAAAGCTAGCTCACAAGGAGAGGGTTGCCTAGGGCCTTATAAAGACTATCATAGCTCTTATCCAAGGCAACGTGGGACTATTCCCCAACAGACCCAGTTCCGGCTTGCTTTGCATAGGCTACACAAGCTTGGTCTGGGTACCTCGCAATTCAAAAGTCTCTCTACAGCTGAAGAATGAGCGCGGTTGTTATTTTACCATGACAGGCTAGTTTTGTCTGAGGACAATCCAGGATCGTGTATTTGTATTTTGCCGCTGTGGTAATACCCTCTTCTTTTCTTTCAGTCTATGCCACATATTGCGGAATCTGTTCCTTTAGTAAAAGGCGTAAAGGCTAGGGTTGTGCTTACTAAAAGGAGAAACACTCAATCTTGTGAAATTGAAATAATTGGAAAACTTAGAATTGTAAAAGTGAACTGTATAATGAACATAATTCTGATGTGATGAAGTATTTGCTATGTTGGAGTTGCTATGGTGGAGTTAGAGGATTACCTCTTTGAATTTCAAAAGAATCAAATTCGAAACAGATGCCGGTTTTGTACGATCCCACCTAAACCAAATAATAAATATACAGAACAATTAAGTCAGAACAATCATAGTTGACATTTGCTAATATAGGTAATATCATTTGGGAAAACATAGCAGATGAAAATACAAGTAAAACTACATTACTCAAAAATGTGAATTCCAACTGCAACACAACTGTAGTTTCCAAAACTTTTGCTACTGATTATGAGAATGCCATAAAAAACAGTCTCAAATAATTTATATCATGAGAAAAGTAATATATTCAAATAAACAAATTTACCGATGAGAAAGAAATGGTAAGTGCAAGCTTTTAAGAATACTTTAATTCAAGAAGGAATATGAGAAAAATCATAAAGGGCGCAAGAAGGCATGCATATTTTAATTCGAAGTAACAGAAGAACAACATAGAGTCAAAAGCCAACCCATACCTTACAAGCATTAATTCATTTACAGATCGCCACATTCCTCGTCCAACATCTTTCGCAAGTTGCTCTCTTGCACTTCTTCCATGCCATAATTCTTTAACAATATACATCACTTCTTCAACATCAACCTATGAAACAGAAGCATAGATGATAGACAAAGAAAGTTCAATCTCTTTTCCAACTCATAATACACACACATGAAATTTCACATAAAATTTGAAGGAACATGCTTAATTTTGTAAAGCTCGGAGTGATGAGCAATTGGATAAAAAGATTAGGATGGCAAAATGCTACTGACCCAAATTCTTATAGAAGAATATGACCACATTTACCAAACAGGGAAGTTGTAACAAAATGATAAAAGTTAAGAGGTTAGACTTGATAATACCTGCACTTCAATGGATGTTCCGTACAATAATTCCTCATGCTCAATAAGGCGCTGATGAAGAGTATGGTAATGATCCATGTCGAAATTGACTATAGGTTCTGTCTGAACATGAAATCCTGCTAAGTTTGTCACAACATAGGAGGCCATGATTTGTCCAAATATTGCCGGGATAGTTCCAAGCACAGGTATGATGCGGACCCTAAAACCCGGTACTATCTGGCAAGACGACAAAGAAGTGAGAATGCATGGCCAGTTTCACTAAATATTAAGAGAAGATGTTTTATTATGTTAATGACAGTTAAACAGTTTTCTGTTTTATAGGTAGATGACAGTTTATTGCACGTCGAATCGAGAACGTCTTACTACAGGAACGTACAAAGTTAAACAAAAAATGGAAAACTAGCAAAATCGAGAAACTCACCTGGTAATCCGAAGGGTTTTCCTCTTCTCCACTTGGACCCTTAAAGGGAAGCAGCTTAACTTTGGGTTTTTCTAAAGAAAACACTACAGGAATTCCTCCTTCAATGCCATGATCTTTCCTCAAACGGTGTCTCACCTACATAGGTATGATTACAGTATGAGCTATATGCTTAATACTAGCAAAAAGAACTTGAGACCAAAGAAAATAATAGTTGAAAGATGAAATCGATCAGTTCTGAACTAAATGCCACTTAGCTGGAATTTGTAGAAACAAAACTTAAGTGAGTCCCTTTTCTTAAAGAGTATTAACAAGACATTTTAATGACTAAAATAGAAAAAATCATAACAATTTATTCCTTTCCTTCAGTTTTTCATACAAGTTACTGGTATAAAAAATGAGATGCCTCAAATGAAAGAAAGAAACCAAAAGAAAAACACCATCTGAAAAAGCTTTCCAGCACTATAAAATATCAACTATAGTTAACTACAGTTGTTTCTAAAATCACCAAAGAAAGACCAAGACACTACCATCATTTGAAAATTATCTATTTCAATTTTTCCAGATGCAAGTGTACCTTTCTCTAAGCATGCCACTTGCATATGTAAATTGTAATAAGCAGAATAGCAGATCATGCAGAAAGGCAATACAGTAGTGTACTTTTGGGTTAGTCGGGACTTAGGATGCAAATCTAAAGGAGTCAATGAGATGTAGTGTTAAATTGCCACAGCAATGAATACATATGGTTTAAGTTCTGAAAAAAAAAAAATACAATAAAAGGGCATATAAGGAAGCATTACAGCTCGAGATAGTGGATCATTAGTTGACTCTCTTAGATCAGCAACACGTATTCTCGTTGGATCAGCTCTGGCACCGGCACCAGTGGCGGACAAAACCTTCAAACCCCTACGTACACAGGCAGCAAGAAGTGCCACCTGTTACATATAACAAACCAAGCAGTGAAAGTTCACACTTATAACAACAGATATTTGAATACAAAATTAATATTAATGATAAGGAGCATGAATGTGTAACAATATAATCAAGTAGAACATAATCTTTAGAATTAGAGGATACCTTTGTGTCAATGTTGTCAATACAGTCCAAAACAAAATCAGGATGCCCTGAAAGAATTTCTTCTTCAGTTGATGAATCATATAACAGCACTTTCGCGTCTATTTGACATTCTGGAAAAATAGACAAGAAATGCTCCTTAAGGCACTGAGCTTTTGAGATGCCAACATCGGCTCTTGTCGCAACAGCATGTCGATTTAGTGATGACAGAGAAACCTTCTCATTTAATAAATAAATAAGTACAGATATTGTATGAAATACCTATGCAAATTCTTAAGCTAGGGAAATACGACACCAAAATCTATAACCATTTTTTATTCTTGATCCTCCGTTTTACCAAATCCTTCTTAAAAATATTGCTCGCAAGCTTGAGGTTCTCGGGTTTACAATGCCCGTCACACAGTAAATAACAACAAAAGCTTGTAAAGATTGACTTTCAACATGAATAGAATAATCATTAACTTCAAAAATAGTATTAACTTTCACCATAATTAAAAAAGCAAAGAACCAAGAAACAATTTTTTCCCAATCTAAACTCCAGTCCAGTTTCTTACTTTTTTAAACCAAGAAGTTGATAAATTTGCATCTTTGATATAGCACCATTTAATGCATATACATAAAGCATCTGAAGCCAAATGAAGAAAGGAAGCTCCAAAAAAACATTTAACAGACATATGTTTGCATTTCACAATGTGACAAAATTAGAATGAAAATGTAGGAGAGCCAAAACTTTATGAACAGGTTGAGATTCCAATCATAGCACATGTACCAACCAAACCAAGCTAGCAAGGACCACAAAGAAAACACATAAAAACGCCAGACAACAATAAAGGGAGAAAATCTGAACATCTTCAAGGGCAGAATCAGTCCGAGAAAAACCTGGTCAAAGTCCACTAGAAGAAGTTTGCCGATCCCTGACCTCAAGAGCATAGAAGCCGCATGACTGCCAACCCCTCCAAGACCAATGACCACAACGTATGATGCAGTCACTTTCTGCTGAGACTCAAAGCCAAAAAACTGGATGTTCCTAGTTACATATTACATAATTAACATTCAACCCAAAAACATTAATAAATATAAATATGATAGCAAGTGCTTGTGGCATGTTTTACCAATTATTCAACAATACTATTCACATTAACAATCAGAAACAATTTCTACAGAATGCAGAGAAATTGACAAATTAATTGGCTAAAACGTGAAATACCTAGTTAGCTGTTCTGAAACAATCTCATCTTTTAGAAGATCCCCATCAACCACCTTATCATTATTCTTTACCGCAATAGTGCATCTCTCAACACCTGTGTAAGATGCAAAGTTCAACACTTACAAGGATATACAAAACAGCAGTAGTATTAAATTTATGGTGTGAAAGTACAATTTAGGCAGCAGCATTAATTACTATCACAAGTTGTTTGTAACTGACAAAGCATTAACGTATGTGCATGATTCTGCAGTAAAAGGGCAGGATGCAATCTATAACATTAACATGTACTAAACACCCTGTGCCATCAATCTCTACTTACCTCACAAACAAAATATTAATATAAATAACTACTCTACAGTCTACAACCACAAAATTTAAGAAAATATCTCAAGCATGCTGACTTGTTCTCATAACTAATTATATCAGTGAGAGTACAAACATCACTTACACATAATACATGATGCAAGGGAACACATCAGAAGGGTTCACTATATCACATATCCAGATTCAGCTTGCAATTTAAAGTTGATGACTGATAAGCATGTGAAAGTACAATTTTCATAAAGATCGATCTTCATTTGAGGCAAAGATGAAGGGCATCATTCAAAAGCAGGAATACATAGAATCATAAGTTCACAACAAAAAAAGCAGAGACAAGTCAGTTAAATTCCAGGCCACTTACCATTTAGGTCAACTGTAGCACTCTTGCTGCATTGCCGTGCATCTCTTCTGCAAATATCACAACATACATTCAGTACCATCCAATCCAATGTACAATAAAAAATAAAACTTCAAAGGCCTAAATTAAAAAAGCATTGTTGAACAGTGCAGAGAACAGAATTAACACAACCACCCTTTGCTCTCAAAGACCCAAAAGTTGAAAAAATCAATCCAGCCAAACTTACGCCCGTTTACTTTGTATTTTCATTTTCTGTTTTCATTCTTTATTTTTACGGAGTAGTTGTATTATAAAACTATCACCTTTACTCCATTTTGTTTTCTGTTTTTAGAGATTTGTGTAGCAAATTTTGAAAACAACTAAAACAACTATAATTTATTTTCAATGTTTTCTAAAACCTCTCCATTTTCCCTTACAAACTAAACACAAACACACCACTATTTAATTCTTCCCCTCTAACTTTTTAAATTAAACACATAGAAAATGAAAACACAAAAGCGAAAACAAAGTAAAAGGCCTTTACCATTATGTTCAACGACGCTAAATTAATGAAAAGTTTCAATTTTCAAGTGATGCACATCGTTTTAACCAGCCCTTGAGAGGGTGAAAAAGAAGAAGAAGAAGTGACTTACTTTTGAGTTTGAAGAAGCCTAAGAAGAAAGAAGGTGGAGAGAGAGCCCAAAAGAGCACCGCCACCAACCAGTGCTAAATATTTGCCTCTCTCCATATTCTCTGTGTGTTGTTGACAAACGCAGTTTTTTAAGGTTTTTGTCTTCCACATAAGTTCGGTTCGGTTCGGTTTGCAGTTGCGCTTTAGCAGTTTCTACTTTGTTGGAGTGGCGATCAGGGCAGTAGTCCTCCGCGCAACTCGATTGTTGCTCCATTTTGGTTCGGCGCATATTTTTAGTTTCACCCTATTTCTATTTACCGTTTTTAAAAACTCTAGTATTATTTTAAGTATTTATCTATCCTGTTTGCAAAGATTAAATGTTTAATAACAATAATTTTTTTATTAAAAAAGATACATTTAATTGTATTTATACTCTATAATAATAAATATTTTATTATTTTATTACTTTAAATATCTTTAACTTGTGCAAAATTATCCAAAATAAAAAAACCCTTATTTTAAACTATCAAGTTCTAAAATATTACAAACAAAGTCTAATTATAAGATAAAATAAAATTAAAATATATGGTGAATCCAAAAAGCTAACATGATGTGAATAATAAAAATTTTGATTGAATCCCCAAAAGTTTTTTTATATATATAAATTAGCTATGTTTGAATAATTTTACAGATTATTTGGTTTGTATTTCTATTTTTATTTAGTAATTTTTAAAAATTTTATTGAGGAAAAACTATTCTATTTTTAATATTTTAGTTTTTTTTTAGTAAAATTTTAAATGAACCAAATAAAATGAAATAGAGTGGAGTGAAAAATTATTCACTTCGTTGTTTGTCAATTTATTTATTTATTGAGCTAGTTCAAAACAAAAATAATTCAAATTGTTTTTGGCTCAAGTTCAACTCATTTAATTAACAAACTTAATTTTTAACCTAAATTCAACTCATTCAATTCTTGAACCAAATTTTATTTGGCTTAAGTTCAACTCGTTTAATTAACAAACTTAATTTTTAGCTTAAGTTTAACTCATTTAACTCTTGAGCCAAACTTGTTGAACTAATTAATAAGTCTAATGTCGAATATTAATGGAATTAACTCCATTCAGTTTCAACCTTAAATATTACAAGTTTTGTGCATGCAAAAAGAATAATATTGCGAGAGGTAAAAATCGTTTTAACCATCTCTACATTTAAGAGAGATTTATCTTATACTCTATTAAAGTTTAATGTTGTCATAAAAATAAGGATAAATTATACTAACTACCTTTGAGTTCTAAAAAATGGCACCCCACCCCATTCTTAACCCAAAATTGCATTATTCTCCATTTGACTAACATAGTTAATCACTTAAGCAAATAATTTACTTACACTTCTCTTATATTTTTTATTTATCTTTCTCTTTTTAGTTTCATGTATAGTCCTTCTACTATCGCACAATCCTCCTCTTATTTATGATAATAGGGACTTGCTTCATTTCATGTATCGCCTTCATTTTATTTATACACTTGTTATTTCTTTCCTCTTCCGTGAATATCTATCTCACTTTTCAATGTTGATAATTCCAACGAAGGAAAGCAAATATTTAAATGTTGGAATACCCAAAATATTTTATCTCAAATTCTAAATTATTTAATTCATTCATATATTAATTTTTTTCTCAAATTCTCATATTACTTATAGATATTTAATATATATATATATGTGTGTGTATATATGTATGTATGTGTGTTTGTGTTTGTTTGTGTGTTAATTTTTAATAAAATATCAAAAAATAAAAAATTAACTATGTGTATTAATTTATTTATTTTGGTATCAACCTTATCTCACGAGTTAAATAAATGAAAGGAAAAAAGAGCAATTTTCACATAATTCGAAGAGAAATGTAAAATGATTTTTTTAACATAGTTATATGAAAAGTTTAGTAAATACATATACGTAATATTTGAATTAATAAGGTAAATTATGCAAATTTTATATAATTCGTTATAAATAATAAAGAAATATATTTTATAATTAAAAGAATTAAAAAATTTGAAGTTTGTAAAACATCTAACTCGTGTAAATTTTCTACCTCATTTTTTTAAAGAAATAAATAATTTTTTTAATTAAAGTTAATAAATGAAATATTTCATTCATTTTTAGAATTTTAGTTAACGGTGTTAGTTTAAAATACAAATGGATGCTATTTTAACTTAAGAATAAGGTTAAGTGTTTCAGGAGTAGTAATTGTTATTTACACAATAATAATAATAATAATAATAATAATAATAATAATAATAAATTCACCTATTTTTCAAGTCCAGATTTTTTTTTTTCGATGGGTTTGTCATGTCGAAGCTGTTAAGGCCTTAATTGGCCCAAGCCCAAAAGTTTCAATAAGCACACAAAAAATAAATAAATACACAGTTATAAAACAAAAGTAATAATCACATTTTTTTTAAAAAAAAAAAAAAAAACAGAAAGTTATAATATATACAGTAATGATCAAATCGGACACATTTTCGGAAGAGCAGTGAGCAGCGAAACAAAGGAAAAGAAAAAGAAGAAGCGATGAGGATATTTGGCAAACGCGTTTTTCCACGCCAAATTATACTTTTCGCTTCTGGGTAAGCTGAACTTCAATTCCAAAGGATTTTGATTCTGTTAATTAATTTGTGTTTGTGATTTAACGTTGAAAAACCAAACAGGGTTCTATTCTTGGCAGCAACAACCTACGATGTCCATAGATCTATCAAGAACAACCAAACACCTCCTTCCCAGGAGCAGATCCAAGCCCTCCAAGACTACATCAAATCCGCTCGTCGCTCCCCTTAAAATCCCACGGCCTATATTCTGCCACGTCACCTTATCTACAATGCTTTATATATCAGACCAATCACTATTATTTTTCTTTGATTAATTTAGAAGGTCTATTGGACTGTGTTATTATATTGTATTTATTTTTTTGGTGAATTCTCCTTTGTATTCTATATCTATATCTATATGTAATGTATAAATATAAACTAGTTATACTCAAATCAATCAATAAATTGTGATGGAAATTTCATGAATTACTTCTTTTTTATCTCATTTTTTGGCCAATAGAAACTTTAATTAGTGCATTGTTGTATGGCTGTATGTATAAAAAAGGGATATTTTTAAGAATAGACAAAATTCATTTCAGTAATAGTAATATGATATATCGGTGTCTTAACTATTACTCTCCGATGGTCAGCTGTCGTCAATTTCTAGTAAAAAAATGGTTAATAATATTTGAGAAAGAGGTAAGGAAATAAAATTTCTTTAAATTCTACGCTAACTACTTGCTGAATAAAAAATGCTTATTTTTCTTATTTAACTTGCAAATATATATTAATTCTTGCAGTTAATTTTAGTTCAGAAGATCCCAAGAGAACAAAATGTTGCAGCTGAGTCTTTATGTTATGTAGCAAATAATTTTGATTCATGTACCTGGTTGCTGGTTTGACCCTATTCCACAGTGAGTTTTGAACTCTATTTCTGTATGATGTTTTATTTTACCCTAAAAAAATATTATGGTCTCACCCTCATTATCAAACATGTGCTTATTTAATCTGTTCAAATTTCAAAAGCATAGAATATTATGAGCTTAATTACATATATCTAACATTAGTTTGCAAGCTGCAGTTTTTTCTTGGCCTGAGAGACTAAGAAACACCAAGTAGGTTTCCTCTCGGAATAAAACATCAAAATATAAAAATAAATAACAAAATGGCCCATGCAGGTCTCGAACCTGCGACCTTCGCGTTATTAGCACGACGCTCTAACCAACTGAGCTAATAGGCCAGTTCCACATACGTCTCTTACTTTTTATTATTGTTCAATGTTTATGATACAGGATCTTCGTCTTCCTGATTCAATTTGGAGCCTCCATGGTGTCTTTTTTGTCCCATTTCAATGAAAAATCGATATTCAAATTTCAAAATTAATACAGATCCAGAATAATTTCCGAAAACATTATAATATGTGATTTTGTTGGGTTTCAATTATCATGTGTTTGATTTCACATTAAATTAGGTAAAAGTGAGTCTAAAATATAAAAGCTACTATTAATGGAATGGAATATTATTAATCTATTGGCTGTAAAAACTAAAAACTATCTCTATTGGTAGTTTTATTCAAAATGAAGTTCAAACTATTTATTTACAAAAGCACATTTTCCATTAATATGTATTATCACATAACGATGTGAATCTTGAAGCAAAAGCTTTTTCCTCACAATATTTTTAAAACATAATTTTATTTCCAAAATTAAATAATTTAGTATTTTTTCTTTTCAATTTACACAATATTTTTTTTATTTATAGCAATACCAGTTAATTTAAGTCTTTAAATTTTGATAGAAATTCAAAAAAAGTTCTAATAAAAAAAAAAAAAAACATACAAATCAACTTGAGTAATTCATAACGCACATAAAATAAAACTAGATTAGACTAACAATTTTCTAAGCTCTATATTTTAGAGAGGAGAAAATGCAAACAGAGAAAACCAATATTGACTACTGTTACTCTGTTAGTTGATAATGAATACAATACAAGCCTTATTTTAACATATACAAATTGTGAGTTTCCTTTTTCTCCTATTTTTTCCATGCCCATTTTTTTTTTCTACAGAACTTTTGTGTGGTGTACAACCTATGCCTTCATTACAGGAGATAAGTTTCTAGATGGAGGAACCATAGATTTAGCATAAGCAATTGGAAGAGAAAGTAACTTCTTGGCTTTGCTCACATAAGCCCTCTTTGTGAAATTGTTGTAATCATT
Source organism: Cyamopsis tetragonoloba (assembly GCA_037177725.1). Taxonomy (NCBI): domain Eukaryota; kingdom Viridiplantae; phylum Streptophyta; class Magnoliopsida; order Fabales; family Fabaceae; genus Cyamopsis; species Cyamopsis tetragonoloba. The sequence goes on from CM074119.1 coordinate 70,318,460, forward strand.
AGCTTCTATCTCGTCTAATATCTGTCGATACAACAGCAACGACGCCCATACCTGCAACATCCGCAATACCCGTTTATATATTATTAGAACGCGTGTCACGTTTGTCTAACCAGTAAACAGTACTATCTCAAAATTTCTGCTTTAACATTCTCTGTAACATTGTCTTTAGAAAGGAAAGTCAAAAGGTAGTTATAGAAAAAGTGAAAAACTCAGTTGAATCCATTCAATGGATCTTTTTAAATTCCAAGCATCAAGTTAGAAGTAGACACATAAGAGCATTGGCACTAAATAACTTTTTCTTGATACTGACTGCAAAGCTTACCTAATTTTCTTATCTTTTGGATTTGAAATTCAGAATTCCAATGTGTGACTCAACCAGAAACAATGATTATGACCCGAAAAAGTGAATGATTATGACTCTGACATGTGTTCAGATTGAATTTTCTAGCAGAAAAAAGGTTTTGCAAATCTTACCGGCCATCTGCTAGCTTGATTAAGTTCCAAAACTCCCTTTTCTGCCTCATCGAAGAACATTCTTGCCCTTTTGATTTGGCTTTTCATGAAGCTCCTCCACTTGTCTGTCACCTTGCCGGCGAATATGTCCTCGTCTGAAAGCCCTGCCTGAGCCAACTCATCTTGTGGTAGATACACTCTTCCTCTGCTCGCGCTGTTGCAAAATTGACCATGTCATCAGTATCATAAAAAATCAAACAAGATGTTTCCAGTGCATTAGAATAACATATTAGAGCAAAATAAAACCCCGTACCTAACGACCATGAGTGTGTTTGGTTTGATGTTTAGAAGCCATGATATGGTTCAGAAATAGAAAGTAACTTTTTTTTTTCTCAATCCATGGTTTGGGATAAAAGATCATGTTAAAATATACTTCAAAGTAATTTTGTCACACATGTTGTTTGTAAACAAAACTCAATTTATACACTTCAAATCATGATTTGAAACATTCTAACTGCAACCTAAACATGCACTAATCAAATATACCCTTGAAGCATGTTCTAACATCAATTACACAGTCAGTTTTTATTTAAGCTTCCTGAGTTAATGTAAAACCAAAAAGATTCACTGAACTTGCACATTAACATAAAGTATTAAATTTTATGCACATCTTAAGTTTTTCTTTTTTGGTAAGATGATACAATCCAGCTATTCTGGCTCTGAATGAGTTGATATTTGACAATAACACAATGGCAATTATGGCAGAAATAAAGAAACATCAAGAATTATGGACTTACTCCTCTCCAACATCTCTGAGTATGTTGGTTAGTTGATTTGCAATTCCTAAAGCCAAGGCAGCATTGTATACACTCTCAGTTGTGGCTTGCGAATCCGGCGAAATGCCCATGATTGGAACGCTCATTAAACCGACAGTCCCAGCGACATAGTAACAGTAGAGATATAGTTCATCAAAGTCTTTGTATCTTGACTTCCTAAGATCCATTCTCATTCCTTCTATCATATCTTTAAATGGCTGCATAGACATACATAAGAGATTTTTAAAAAAAGACTCCTTCAACATTGAATGTGAAGGACTATAATATAAAGGAACAAAAGTGTATTATCATGAGATAATGAGATGACACAGAACACAAAGATCTTTAAGTTACAGATAATTCATATTTTATCAAAGAGCAAACACATAAAAAAAAATGATTTTTGGCCGTATCTTATTTGATTGATAAATTGATCCATACCTGGATATCAACAGGAAATTTGGAAACTGTGTCTGATAACGCAGCATCAAGCATATCAAATGGACGACCTTGGAAAAGTTCTTCCAGTCTTGATTCCCATCTATCCAAAGCAGTTGGAGTAATATGTGAAGCATTAGGGCCATCAACAAGTTCATCTGTTCTTCTACACCACACTGAAAAAGCAGGGAGAAAAGTTAGCAGTCAGATTAGGTAAGCTGGTCTTACTTGATAAAGAAGTCTAGCACAATCAGCAGACAAAAGCACAAAATGTTTATCAAAATACATGACAAGATTCTGAATTTAGAGTTAAACCACTTTGCTACAAATTCCTTTTGAAGTCTAGATGGAACAAGAACATGGATTTCTCGATTTCAGAGGACTCACTCAAACCATCATGTAGATTAAAACAGATTGAATGTAATCAAAAAGTAAGATTATCAAGACTGTATATTCCTATAGAAAAACTGGTCCACTAGTTGAATTTGTTTTGAACATAAACTGTCCCAAAAGTAGAAAATGATTTATGCAAATTTATAATCTGTTAATGTTCTTTTTGGAGAAGAAAACTTTGCTTCTTATGCATTCAACTAATCTGATTAGATATTACAATCAGATGTGGTATTAGTAGCCATAAACCATCACAGGGTAATGTAAAAACAAAAAAAAAGTTTTAGTTTTAAATAACTCCCAAGTGAAGGATAGTTCATGCAGTGTCTTCCTAATTTATTTTCTAACTGTAATTGCCACTACTGTAAAAACTGTACAGTGGACAGAAAATAAATTCTAATCCAAATGACCAAGATCACTCACCATATATTGCCCAGATAGCTCTTCGTCTTTCAGGAGTCATTAGCAAAGTTCCTGAAAGACAAAATCCCATGTAAATTGGATTCAAACAATGCCACAAAAACATATATGAAATCTAAAGTTAACATCCTCACTTGAAGGAAGGATAAGAGAAAGCTAACCCAGGTAAAATGTTTTAGCATATTCTGCGCAAACTTCTCCACAGCGGTCATACGCTTCGCTCAACAAGCTCAAGTTCCCAGGCAGAACAATATCCGGCTTCACGTCGACTTCAGCAGTAGAGCTCAGCTTCCTCTTAACCAAAGATGCCTGCTTCAACACTACATCATAGACCTTCTGCTCTGATGAAACGGCCACTTCTCCTGCCGCCGGGTTTGCCAGCACATTTGATATTAAAGGGAAGTTACTTGCACCATCTAAGCCAGACTGACCAACGCACGCATATCTCATGTCAGTACTCAAAGAGGCAAATCTCCACCTCTTTTTCTTATCCTTCTTTGCTCTGATTGATCCAAAATCTCGAGACATGAACTTGGAAGTATCCGAGAGCTTCACGTCTCGGATAGAATCAAGAAAACCAGTGGAATTGGAAACCTCTAAGCTGGGAGAGGAAGCAACCCATAATAATGTTACAGACATGACTAAACTCTTTGGTGCTAGAAAACTGCTTGTTGAGTTTACTCCAAAGTCCTTTCCTTCTTGATATCCTATTCTTCAGATATCAATCCTTCAAATAACCACAAACTCCCTTCAATAAAAAAACCAGTTGAAAACACAGACAAAGCTTGCAAACTTTGCAAAGCAACTGGTTTTTATCCACTGAAAGTCTTGGGAAGTGGGAACCACAGTTTCAGCAAGTATAGAAGTTAATCTACCAAAGCTATCTGTGGTTGAATCAGAACAAGCATCAAATTCAGTACTAGAGTAACACTAACCTAAAATGAAAAGCAAAACTCACACAATGAGATTCCAATTCCAAACAGACCAAAAGAAAAAAAGAGAAAAAAGAATTGTAGCAGGCACAGAGCAAGTTTTTGTTTATTTATTCAAATTCTGATTCATTCCAACACCCCTTTAACAAACACCATTAAAGTATGAAGTAGATTTACACGTATGTATGTATGTTGGCAAAGTTACACGAAAATCCAATTGGAACCACTAAGATGGATTCTAGAAATAGCATGGGAGAAAGAAAGAACAAGAGGCAAACCTGTTGGGTGTTGACCCACTTAGAAGAAGTTCTTCCCATTAATTGAACAGAGGTTTGTTGAAGGCATAAACATCAACATCATGGAGCAAAAACTAAAAACGGCCACTAAGAGCAATTCTCTTTCGTTCACTCACAAACTCACAGTGTGACCCACCAAAGTCTCCACTCTTCCAGACCTTAATTCTAATTTCTCTTATGCTTGTTTGTTTATTTTTGTTTTTAAAATGTTACTTTTGCATCAGGAAATGCCTCTCTATTGCTCTTTTTCAGAGGCCAACGTCTGGTTGTGGGTTGAACACGATTGTCCCAAAGTTTCGAACTTTGTCTCCGTTCATAGCTGCTCTTTTTCATTTTGTACACCGCGCCCATTCATAATGAGTCGGGTTTGCCCATATCCTTTTCTTCCTCATCCGAATACTTCCATTTGCTTCGTTTAATTTTTAGGAGAGGGTATCGATGACTAATTTTTTTTAAGACTGAATTTGCATAAAATAATTGTTTAATATTTATAAAATCTTGCTTAATTTTTACTGGTAAAAGATTGAACCACCAAATATATAATTAAGGGACGATGTGAGTTATTACTACGTCACTAGATCATGGTTATTCTCTTTGTTATTTAGGTATTCTTTTCTTATAACAATGTTTTTTTTATTGGTTACTAAAAAATATAAATTATTTTTTGAATTTAAATTGTTAATAATATTCAACAAAATATTATTGAAAGTATTTTTTTTAAAAAAATATTACAAAATAATCTTAAACAAATATAGTTCAAAAGATAAAATATCCTATTTCTATGTTAAATATATTTTGTCATAGAAATTTAACATTTAATTTAAAAGTTCTATTCCCTTAATTACTACTTCGGGTGATATACCTTAAAAAAAATACTTAAAAAAATTATATGCCCACATAAATTATTTTATGATATGAATTTAATTGATTAATTAATATAATCCATTTAGAACTTTAAAATACTATAACAATAAAATCTAAATCATGAATAAAGAAAAAAAATAGAGCGAAAATTAAATATAAAAAAAATCTGAATTGAACATTTTAAATTGGTTTAAAATAATCATAATTTTGTCCCCCAACTTTTAAATTAATAGTTTTGATTCCAAAAATAAAAAAAATAAATAAAAAAGACAAAATTAAATATAAAAAGTAATCTGAATTGAAAATTTCAATTTTTTGCTTTAATGCAGAAAAAAATGTCCAATTAATAATTATCAGTAAATTGGATAGCGGGTTCAAAAATTGAAAATATGGGATCCTGACCCGGACCTGGACCCGGAAAAGCTAATCGGACAAAGAATGACGGCAGGTGCGTAAAGTGCTCCAGAAAAAGCGAAATCCAAGTTGGACACCACGTGGACTCTCTCACCCAATCACCGGACGATAACCTTATCACATTCCGCAAAGCGGTGCCATATCCATGCCACGTGGCATCTTCTCATTCATTTCACCGGATCATGGGATTGGTCTTGCGTACGTATGGGACCCACCGGATTGCCAATTATGGGAGTTTTCTCCCTTTTAAAATTACTTAAATGGGCTTTATGGGGCCCAGTGGGCCTTTGTCGGTTTGTATTGTACCCTACATTGCACATTGTGGGAAAACCAAAATGTATGAATTCAGCACAATGCCCACACGTTCCTTCCATCCTTTTATTTGACACGTAGCCTTTTTGCACCTTCTGTGGAGTGGATCTCATCCTATTCCTATTTCATTTATTATTTCCATTCTTTTCATTTTTATTTTTATTTTTACTAAAAATAGCCACTTTTCACTTTTCTGGTCCAGGTTCAGCTCCCTACACCTGGTATTGTTGACTTGTTAACTGCCGCTAATAATAATAACTACTTATACCATTTTAAATATAAGTAAATTTAATTATTTTTATTAAAATTATATTTAAACTATTTTAATAATTAATGTAATTATCAGTTTTGATGAATTTTTTCGGTAATAGGGTATTTACAAAAAAAATTATTGTTTTTTACATAAAATTGAAAAAATAAATGAAATTAACTAATTTTTTTCAAAGAGTATTAGATAAGTACTTTTTGCCTATATGTGATGTAGTAGTACTTCCAAAATCCAAAATTATAATAAAATTCAGCACAATTATTAAATATAGTTAAGTACTTATAGTTTACTGGATTGAAATATTGGATAAAATATTAGTTAATAGAACAAATTTATTTCTGCTTAAACATTATTCTTTTATTCTAATAATATAAATATATAATTATAAAATATCTAAGAAATAAAAAATATTGATAATAATTTAAATTCTAATTATATATATAAAAAAATTGTTAAAAGAGTTTAGACTCACTCATGTAACTACTTCCCATCGAATAGATTGATTAATTAATCATCAAGTGTTAGGTTAGATTGGTGTTAAAAAAATGAAAATCCAAAAATTTCATTGGGATTGGGTAGAATAAAACTAATAGACTTTAAAGAATCCAGTAAGTTGAAGATTTTTTGTGATTAATAAAGTAAAGTAATAGGAGTGTTAGTGGGGAGTTTTTGACTCAGATCTCATTACAGATTTGTTTAATGGGAAAAAAGGTAGGTAAAAGCTTCGTGTGTTCAGAATGGAGATTGGACCTATGTTGGGTTTATATTATTAATCATCATTAATAATTAAATACTCAAAACTCAGCAATCTTTCTCGTATTGAGGTGAGAAAAAGATGATAAAAAAAACAGGTCTAAATCGTTAATAAAATTCGACACAATTGATCAATAGTTCAGTCTTTTAAATATGTTAACAATAGTTTAAATATTGAGGATATACATAAAAAATATATTGTTAAAAAAAGACTATATTCACTTTAATAATATTTCTATTTTAAAAAAATTAATTTTTGACTACAAACTGAAAGATACCCTTAAGAAAACATTCAAAGTCTGGTAAGATACCGCAATGATCTTTTCTCATTTCTTTACTTATTTCTTTTGAATTGGTTGGTTCTTTGTCACTGTTAAATACTGTTTGTTATGTTGATGAGATAATTGGAATCTCCATTCGTGGTATAAACAAAAAAAAAACATGTAACCACTTATTATTGTCTAGTTATGCTTATTTTAAAATATTTCTGAATTTCTCACCAATTGAATTGAGTAATCCAAACATAATATAATAATTATACTAGTCTTGTAGCTCAGTTGATAAATACATAAAGACATATATGTACGAGATTCGATTCTCAATTGTACAATATAATAATAAGATATTCAAATTCTGATCATAAGATTTAACAAGAAAAAATAAAATTCAATTTAATAGTTTTTACACTTCAGTGTAGATCACATGTATTCACAGGTACATACATATCTTTATAATTTATGAGTGTAGATCACATGTATAATGTATTATTTACAGGGAGTAATCGTATTTTAGTCATGTAGAATCATAATAAGCCATAAAACTTTTTTCGGAATATTTAACATAATTGGATACATAAGATTTATATTCGAGAATATTAATTAAATTAAAATAACCTTATGTCACGCGTTTGGTAGTCATGTATCTTTATAGTTAACTGTAACAATATTACTATTTTTCCTGATAAAAGCAGTAATTGAAAAGCACATCAGTCAATACCTACTATTAAATTTATATTTTTTTATGCATCATGTGTCTCCCAACATAACTAAGACGTAAATAATAGTATATAAAAAGCGATTTTTTTAATGTGGGCTCATGAGAACATAACAATAAATTATATAAAGAATATAAAACACATTAAATCAATAGATACTTTAAATTACTATTCAAGATAAATATTTATTTATTTTTTAATTTATAGAAACAAATAAAAATTTCTATTGTCACTTTTTTTTTATCTACTGTCACCTCTATTTAAATATTTTAATAATATATAAAATTTAATTCTTTAATTTAATTAATTAAAAAATATATTTTTAAATTAAAAATAAATAACAATAAATAAGAAGAAGTGACAATAACATCACCCTATTTTATCGTGTGTTTAGGATGCACATTAGAAAAATCATATGAAAAAATATGAAAACGTTATAAACACCCGTTGACCAGGTTCAATCAAATAATCAATTTATAATATTTTAATGACAAAAAGAAAGAATATATGGGTTGGCTTTGAATTTGGATGAAGTTAATCTAAATTGAGACGTATAACTTCTTATAATATTTTCATTTTTAAAAAAATAGCGTGCAAATATTTTTACAACATGTTATAAAGTTCTCCAGAAGAAAGAAGAGAAAGATAAGGAAGGAATATAATGGTCAATTATTGGTTATAGATAAAGGTCTTATCTTGGTCAATCTATCTAATCTATATTAAAAATTGGTTACAAGTTAATATATATTTTTTAACAAAATTCTAAAGATGAACACTGCTGACATGGAAGTGAAGAAGATTTAATTTGGGCACTAAAGGGATATATTCATGTTTTTCTTTTAATCACATGGATATATTTATGATTTTGACATGCCTGAAGATTATTTCCGGGTTTATTTCTCTTCTGAAAAGGAGATTATAGATACATCAATTTTTTTTTTATTATTGATTCATAGCATATAATACTATTTTCACCACATTTTATTACTTGACTCACCAAGTTTTGTTCGAATTTTAGAATATAATAGTTAAAAAAAATGTTTGTCTAAGACTTAGAATCAAATTTTAAACGGGTTATAGAACCTAAACGATTGATTTTATTTAAAATTAATTAGAAGATAGTGTAGTGTAAATAGCAACACTTATGATAACCCATCACTTTTTGATTTTACAAAGGGTGCTCTTCTTAACTTTTGTGGATATTTGATTTGAAGGTGGTATAATAGATTTTGAGTAAAATTGATTGGGTTAATTGATTCTAAGTAAAATTGATTTCAAATATAATTAATTTATGTTTAAAAAACTATGATCTAATTTTTTTTTTTTAACTATGATCTAAATATTGATTATAAGAGATAATTATATTTGTATATTCTTCCCACATAACCAGAGTTTTATATTCACAATTAATTATGATCTAAGGTAATCAACATAATTTTTTTGTCAAAATAACAATTCTAATTCAAAACAATCCATAATTTTGGTGGTGCATAAGCGGAACCAAACATACATATACACTTCATCATAGGGGTTGTGCGAAAAGCATTCCTCTTTAATTATTGTACCAAAAACTGATGCTGATTATAAATTGAGATCAAAGTTTCGAAAAAAAAAAATTGGGATCCAAAAAGAAAAACTTGGATCGCGATACCAAAAAAAAAACATTCTGGGATGGAAAAAAAAAAAGGCAGCAACTTTCATTCATCTTTGTGAATTGAGTTCTGAACGAACTAGGTTAGGGGTTTTGTTTGAAGAGAAGAAGATGGGTGAGGAAGAAGAAGATTGCCTTGAAGGATTCTTAACATGGGCAGCACAGCTTGGAATATCAGACTCAAATTTCACTGACCAATCTCAAAAACACTCTCTCTCCTCTTTGGGTTCTTCTCTCTCTGTCTCTCATTTTCCTCTCTCTGGCGGGTACCCTCTAATCTTTCCTCTATTTCCTTACCATCATCATTCATCAATAATCATCATAGCTAGCAAAAAAAGTATTCTTTGAATTCATTTTCCTTATTACATTGATGATGTAAACATTGATGCTTTGGAATCACTTATGTTAACAAAATTTAGCCTTTTTCATTTGTTATTTGGAGAATGATGCAGTAGAGGATTGGGTGCTGTGAGGGACCTTAAGAGGGGAGAAATTATTCTCAGAGTTCCAAAATCTGCTTTAATGACCTCAGAGAGTGTTATGGAAGATAAAAAGCTCCGTCTTGCTGTGAATAGGCACTCTTCCCTCTCTTCAGTTCAGGTTTCTTTCTTAAACAGTTTTGCTTAAGTGCGTGTGATGGTTCTATTTCTGATTTTGTTTACATTTTGCCAAGTTGAACTTCTGTTCCTGACATTGTATTTGTGAAAATGCACCTAAGGCATTAGTTTTTAGTTTTCTCTCATTGGTTAGTGAACAAAACCGATTAATTTCATTTTTGTTAAAATTGTTGTATGATGGGTGAACCAGACTCTGATCACGGGTTTTGTCATTGATGTTGTATTATTGTTATGTATTGTTGCTTATAATTGAGTCTTTTATACAATTGACCTCTTTATACTTACTTCTGAGTTTGTGGATAATGCAGATATTGATTGTTTGCTTGTTGTATGAAATGGGCAAAGGAAAGAATTCAAGGTGGCATCCTTACCTCGTGCATTTGCCACAGAGCTACGACATACTAGCCACATTTGGTGAATTTGAGAAAAATGCTCTGCAAGTTCAGTTTCTGTTTGAAATTTTAGTTTATCTCATTAGGTTAGATTTTAGCATTTTGATTCTTGGCTAATGATATTTATCAGCATTAAATTGTACTATGTAAAAAATTATCTTCATGTTTTGGTTATTAGGTGGATGAGGCTCTGTGGGTCACAGAAAAGGCTATACTAAAAGCCAGATCAGAATGGAAAGAAGCTCGTGCATTGATGGAAGATCTCATGTTTAAGCCCCAGCTTTTAACATTTAAGGCCTGGGTTTGGGCGGCTGCAACGGTAAATTTAGTTTATTAATAAATATTCGATTTGGTTTTCCTGCAGATATATACATGGACTGCAAACATTGATTTCTTCATTTTCTCGAGTTTCTTGTGTGGTTTATAATAGTAACTATTCCTGAAAACTTCTTACCTGTACCACTTACATTACATCGATGGAACCGTAAAACGTGTCTTGACTTCAGTTGTGTTACTTAAGTTAAATTATTCCAACAGTTAGAAAAATCAATCTGTTTATGGATTAATACTTCGACTTCTGCCTTCATACTTAAGTCTGTAGTGAATCACTACTTACACTGTTCTTCTCTATCATTTACTCACATTTAAACTTTTGAAAATATAGATTTCTTCTCGGACGTTGCATATACCATGGGATGAAGCTGGATGTTTATGCCCTGTGGGTGACTTGTTTAATTATGATGCACCTGGAGTGGAGCTGTCTGTTATTGAGGACCAAGAGCATTTTCCATCTGTCTTACCAAATGGAGACACTGATATAATTGTAGATGCAGAGCAGCTTGATTCTCATTCTCATAGATTAACAGACGGTGGCTTCGAGGAAGATGCTAATGCATACTGCTTTTATGCTCGGGCGCATTACAAGAAAGGAGATCAGGTAATACAATTCTCCGAAATTACTTATTTTATATAGTTAAAGTTTATCTTTCTTTCCCATTTTTTCATATTTTTAGCTTTTTTTTTTTTAGCCTAATTACTTAGTGAACTAAAAAAATTTAAGTGCTAGTTTGGTTTTCGGTTGGGTCAATGTGTCTCGCGTTCCAATGATATATAAACAGTTATCATTTATTTAGACACAAATTGCAACTAAGTTCCACGGATGCAACAATGTTTTGCTTATAGTAAAAGTACTTTTATGTTGAGCCAACTGTAAACCAAACATACTTATTTGACAGCCTATTGTATTTTACGGCTGAAAACAAAATGTAACAGATTGACAATTCTTTGTCGTGTTTGAATGCTGCTTTTTGACTTGAGTTTCTTCTGCAGAAGTAAAATGTTATCTTTGACTCTTTGTAGCTGCAGCTCAGCTAATCTAAATTTGCATTTATGTCAGCTTTTGAAACCTTTAGCTCAAAATCAAAATCATTATCAAAGTATCCATATTGCCGAAAGTTGATTTCTAGAAATTGTTATTGAGTATTGTCTCAATTTAATTACAAATTACCTTGTTTTACCAGGTTCTATTATGCTATGGAACTTACACAAATTTGGAACTTCTTGAACACTATGGATTTCTCTTGCAAGAAAATCCAAATGACAAAATCTTCATCCCTCTGGAACCTGCTATATATTCTTCCACTTCATGGTCTAAGGAATCACTCTACATCCATCATAATGGAAAACCTTCCTTTGCGCTACTTGCTGCATTGCGGTTGTGGGCAACCCCTCAAAACAAGAGAAGATCTGTCGGACATCTTGCGTATTCCGGTTGTCAACTTTCTGCAGAAAACGAAACCTTCATCATGAAATGGCTATCAAAAACCTGTGATGCTGTCTTGAAGAATCTGCCAACATCTATTGATGATGACACCATGCTCCTCAATGCAACGGATAACAGTCAAGATTTCTTCACTTTCATGGAGATCACAAAACTTGTGTCTTCCAGGGATGAGGTTTATAAATTCTTAGAAGCTCAAAATATGAAGAAAGTGCATAGTTTTACCGATGTTAATTTATCTAGAAAAGCAAGAAGGTCCATGGATAGGTGGAAATTAGCTGTCCAATGGAGACTCAGGTATAAGAAAGTCCTTTTGAATTGTATCTCTTATTCCAATCATGTACTGAATTCTTTGATGAAATAATTCTCTGATGAACTGGTTGTAGTGTATTAAGGTTTTATTTTATTTGAAGAGAGTGAAATAGAATGGCTAACTTTATGCAACAGTAATTTGAAGCTTTTGCTAGTGTCTGTTGGTTGTTTATTGATGATGTCAAAGATTTTCATAAATTATCATAAAGGTGTTCTTTATGGAACACAATGGTTCCATGTAATCTATGTAATTAGCTCATATAAATATTATTAGAGTGTGCAATATATATAGATATTATTTGCCACTATGATTCTTTGAAAAGCAGTTAATTTGCTGCTCTTGCTTGACTAGCGAATGATTATTAGAGCATAGTTTGCTCTTTTTTGGTTCCTTTCCGATCTACCAAAAAAACAAGAGTTATTTGGCATAAAGCAAAATTAACTGTTTACCAAATAAAAAAGACAAAAATAACCAAAAAGATTAAGAAACGGATATTTGAGTTTTAATGTGAGCAAACATATATTAGTTTCTCAAATAAACTACTTCAGGAGATGATGAAGCGAGAGGATAGCACGCTTAATAATTTCCTGAACAAGTTATAGGACAAGGCTGAAATATTACACAACATAGCAAAACCAGTATAACACCCCACAAGCATTGTATAAACAAAAAACATGAAATTATGAGAACAAACTAAAAATACACACCAAGCATTCTTAAAAAGTAATAATAAAAAGTTATAGAAACAATTAATTCTGGCTCAAAATAGCATCTAAATAGCGATATAATTCAGTTTTCACGTATAAAAACATTAAAATATATGTTGAAACTAATGTCAAATTGGTTCAAAGTTGTATCATCAATATAGTATTTAAAGTATATTTTTTTATTGATTTACATTTCAAAAATTAAAAATATCACTAAATTAATCTTTCATTTATAAGAGAAGATAAATTTGCTAACATTTCAATATATAGAAGACCAACCAATGAGGATTGACCTGGGTGATTGACGCCTTAAACCTCTTGTCAAGTTTGGAGTTTAGTTTCCCATTCCGTTAAGTAAATTTCATTGTAACCTCTCTCATAATTGTAGTATGTCCTAACCATAGATAAGATAGACCTATCCTTAACGAAACTTTCTATAACCAAATATATATATATATATATATATATATATATATATAGAAGACAACTTAATAACATTTCAAAATTTTAAATACTGAAATAGTGACAAAATTCATTTTGATCATTCAAAAATGCATGTTGTAATGTTTTATACACAATTAATTATATCGGAGATTGAACCCGAATACTTACACACGTATATCCTTATATACTCACAAACTGAGGTACAGAAACAATTATTTTTACCTTTACTATATAAAAGAATTTACAAGAGAGTTGTGAAAAAATTTAAGTCGATCTTGATTATAACCAAATTCTATAATTAGATAAAGATTCAACGTGTGAGAACTAAGTTCTTATATGCGGTTTTGTCCGGATTCAAGAATTTGGTGCAATGTTATTTTAAAAATGATGTATGTGTACCAAACAATTGAGAAAGACCGCTCAGTTAATAAGTGCATGTAAACATGTGTGTGTAAATACGGGGTTAGAACCCCGATTATACAATTTTTCTGTGAAAAGAAAAAATTGAGAAAGGCCAAAAATGTAGACAACTAGTTCCAAATTCCAATCTACAAGTTGGGTTGAACCATAGTGGTAAGATTATACATGTAAAGGCTCTCATCAAACTTATACTATTTATAGTGTGGCTTCTAAAATTTCGTGCATATAATTGAACCTAATAGTACGACTGCTCAATTAGTGGCCCAACTAACCTATGTTGGTTACGAGTACACTAGACCAAGATAATTGTGGTGCCATGGTTTTGACATACCCAATGCCCGGCATAGAAGTAAAATTGAGATACTGGTCCATTAAAAAAAACAATAGTCGTGTAATTCTCGTACGTATTTTATTAGGTCAATTTTATTTACAGAGTGGCAGAATTGATAGATTGAACAAAAATAAAATGTCCAAAATATAACTCAAAAAGATATAAGATTAACATGAAATGCACATAAAAGATACAAGAACAAAAAATACATTTAAAAAAAATCATAAAATAATTGTGTTTTGTAAGGATTCAAATTATGTTTTCCCAAAACATATCCTCAATCATATCCCACCAATAGAATGTCATCGTGTTATTAAAAATATTTTCTTTAATATTCTATTGGTGGGACATGATTGGAAACATAATTTAAAGACACCTGATTTAAATTCGTTTGGTAAATCCTATAAACTACTATTCACTTTTATAAATTGAATAATGTGATTTCAGGGTGATCCATTTTGAGCATCACTTCTTTTTTAAAAATAACTTATTGTTGCAGGTAATAAAATTACTCTTCTATTAAATGAAACTAGCAACACCCAATTATTATAATTGCTAAATAGTCCTTAAAGTATTTTATTTATATTAAATTTAATTGTATATTTAATTTAATATTTTATATAAACATATATCCTCTTTCCTCATAAAAGATTAAAAGGATTCCAAATCTGTTTTCCACTTTCCTTCAATTTTTAATCTGGTCATTAATTTATCAGTCTCGGTTGATTTTTGTTTTTCCCCCTAAAATGAGTATTTTCAGGATTTGTTCTAACTTGTTCATCTTCTTCAGCCGTTCAGCATACTATAGCCATACATTTCTTCGACCAGCACCAAATTGACATTGGCTTCATGCAAAAACTATATTTGTGTTAAAAAAACTAATAAAGAGAAACCCAAATCTGCAAAAATAAACAAAAATTCAGATCTGCGATAATAAATAGAAATTCAGATCTGCAAAAATAAACCAAAACTCATATCTACTAAAATTAACAGAAATAGATTCAAAAACACTTAGAAAATTAAAGAGTATATCCAAATAAAAAAATCATAGATCTGAAGATGATGGAGAAGTTGTAAGCAGAATGAGATTAATGTAAATAACCAGTTGCAGATCTCGCCTAAACAGCGATAATCACACCAATTCTCAGTCAAGTTTTGCACCCATAAAAATCCCAAAGGAAAAACAATAATTAAAAAGTTAAAAAAAAAGAAGGGCAAGGGCAAGTGGCTGTTTGGACGCCTGATAATTTAGAGAGTTTGAGGATGAAGGCGGAAATTAAGGAGATGATGTGGTGACGGGGGCGATTCAGGTACGCGAATCGCTTCCCCTTAGCTTCAATTTTTTGTTCAATTCATTAATCGATTAAGTTAAAATTCAAGTTAAAAGGCTCAATGTTATTAATAACATTGCAAAATTTAAAATTTCAATTAATAAACTAAAAGTATCATACCATTTAACTTTACCAACTTCTAGCAATTACCAGGTAAAAAATCCTTACCATTTAAATAATTTTATAATATATCAACGATTGGTTGCTCACTATTGCACCGGTACACAAAAGTTTAGTTGTGCACGTTAAGTGCAGCCTTAATAGATATTTTGTAACTGACTCTATTTTTATACCTTAACTTGTTATTCACATTATCTTCCCTTCTTGAAATTGATCCTTCTCTCACTTAACATCCAAATGCCATTTGAGATGACACAGCGGTTTGGTTAAATCTTTCTAGCTCCTTTAACATTCACATTTGATCCTTTGATCTAACAAAGAAATGAAAATACATCATCTGGGAAAAATTATTTGTTTGGGTTTTCTACTCCCATCCATAGATGAATTCAACAAATTGATGAACAACAGGTCAAAAAGCCAAATCCAAAATTTGTACAGATAAAGACCAAGCATTCAAAATATATAGAACCTTCATCTTCATTTGAATTCTGATAATTTACACATCTCCCTTTACCCCTGTTCTTCCATCATAGAAGGAAGAAGAAAACCAGAGATCAACTGTCAGTTGGAACCAACCAAATAAAAAGGTTTTAATCTATGAAACTAATGTTAAAATCAGCGAAAGGAAGCAAAATAGAAAGCCCACAAACACGAAATGCATAACCTTGTATGCTTGGCAACACTATCAATCTTCACCGAGACTCTCCTCTTGCTGATTATTCTCTCGATGAGACTTTGGTACTAAAGGCAAAAACAAAATGAAAGAATCGATGCTGATTCCAGCACTGAGAGGTCCAATTGCAAGATCTGTGACAACTCCTCAGAAACCTTAAGAACTGAGACACGAAAGTACTCTTCACATTTAAACACAGACAAGAAAATACCATTCATATCAAATGAGTCCTAATTTGCAAAATACAAATGTTTATATATCAAATCAGCCATTTATACTGTAATTGTATATCAAACGGACAACTAAACATAAACACTATACTCTATTAGATAGGATTTAAATTTTTTGGGTGGAATGCAGTAAATCACAGACAAAGTGAACCACCTTAAACATAGCCAATAAAAATGTCATAAAACTCACTCTCAACTAAGGGCATCAACAGAGCATTTTCCGAAAGATGGCAGGGCACGAAACAGCATGAGATGACTATCACCCTAGATGACGTTACAATCCCTCGATGATCCATATGAGGTGGCAATGACTCTCTTCTGTGACTCATCGATAATCACAAATAATATTCAACTATCAAATGAAATGTTAATACACTTAAAGATCCTCTCCCCTCCTTTTGGAAGGATGATACTTGTTACCGATGGTAACTTGCAAAACTCCCTATCAATCTTTATGAGAGTGAGCAACAACATCTAAAGTGATATCATCTCACCTGCCATTTCTTAGAAAATGTGCCAGTAATACCCTTAGCTATGAGTGACTTTTGTGGCATTCTAAGCCTACTAGGTGTGTGGTTCTTTAGTGCTAACCCAGGTACTTAAGAATCCAGAAAATATTCACGTATGGTGGTAAGGTTTCACATAAATTTAAGAAATTCCAATGAAAAAATGCATGCGTGGCACCAATTCAAACCTGTGCAGGGCAATTAGTACCCATTCACCAAGGGAGGATCAGCATCACCGGCATGCACCTCTTTAGGTGTAGCCTTGTTTTTTTCATTAGGAATATGAAATTCACATATCCATAATATGGAAATCAAACAAAACATGAAAACTTAAACTAATTAACAAAAAGCAATGAAAAAGAATTCCTTAAATTAAAAGTCGAATTAATATAGGGTGAGAATTGAAAACAACATAAGAAAAATTATATTGGAAAATTTTAGGAAAAACAACTGAGTGACATATGACCCAAAGAGTCAAACACATAACTTCACCATGCCATTTTTTTTCAACATATGTTTTATCATTGGGATGGATCAGATTTAATTGGCTTGGTTTCTCAAAAGAGAAAAATCGCACAGTATGTTCAGCGTCGATCATTTGGGGAAATAATCATCACTTCCATCTCTAACTTCATCTAATATCAGATCACAGATAAAAAAACTTCCAGATTAACAACTAGCTTAATCCAAATATTTCAAATGCAGATAAACACGCCCTAAATTCAATACTATTTCTCAATTAAAACAAACAAAATGTTCAAAACAAAAACGCTCAACAGACCAAGTAAACAGAGAAAACCAGTGTAAAAGACGAACTCAGTGGTTGAAGGAGAGAGAAAGACACATGCTTATAAACATAGGTCATTCTCTCTCCTACCGGAGAGTACAGTAACTGTAAAAGATCTGAAGGCGTAGCAAAAACCATAAAGGAATTGCTATAGCGTCGAGCGATATTATCTACAATGCCAGTAAGGAATTGGGCACTGGACACAGAAAGGAATAAGAGAAAGCTAGAATCCTAAAGGAACCTAATTTTGCGAGGAAAGACGATGATATAAGAGGAGAGTGGAATTGTTTATAAAGGGAATGAAACCCTAATTTGATGTTCGGAGGGAGAAGATTCTAGATATAAGCGGTTAACGAAAATTGATTATGGGCTTTTAGCTCAATGGGCTGAACTCGAATTGAGCTACAGTTGGGCTCACTGAACACATGGCCCAATTCTTCTTCGAATTCTACATTTCCACTTCTACATGGCCCAATTTTTTGAACATGAAAAAATTTATTCACACTAAACACTTAACACTCTTATTGTAAGAAATTCACGCGTGATCAACAAAGCTCGACACAGTTGAAACAAAGCTCGGCACAGTCGGTAGATAGTTGAGACCTTTAAACATACTGACAAGAATTCAAATCTACGCGTAAGAGATTAATTTCCGACTGTAGACAAAAATATATTCTTAGTACACACCAAAATTCACGCGTGACATTTACAACTGGTAGACCATGTCACTAAACAACCTTCCCCAAAAAAAACTACTCCAAATGCAGTAAAGAAGACATCTTTTACATTAATTTTCTCATAGTCATTCATTCCTTTTTCCTATATCAGCCTAACACTACCACAAGAAAAGAATAATGCTTATAATTCCGTGTTACAAATAATATTCCTTACATTTTAAGACACACTATTAATAAGTAACAAATAATTAATCATTCACTTCTCAAACATGTAAATCCTTTCCTTTTCTTACCTCACCAAATATTCGTTCTCCAACTAAAACAATTATCCGAGCCACAAAGTTACTTCTCATTAGGGTCACATCGTTATAGCTATGTATATAAATTGAGACACATGACATGATCTTATTTGACTAGCTATATACTTAAATTGAGTTTGGAAACATAAACTAATTAATTAATTAACATTTTTGTGTAAGTAAATTATGGCTTCTTCATCTGCAAGACCAGCCTTAAAGCGTACAGAATCTGTAGCGGATAATATGCCAGATGCATTGAGGCAGAGTAGGTATTATATGAAGAGGTGCTTTACTAAGTTCATTGAGAAGGGTAGAAGGATCATGAAGCTTCATCATTTGATGGATGAAATGGAACAAATTGTAGATGACAAGAGTGAAAGGGATCACCTTTTGGAGGGCATTCTTGGCTTCATTTTGAGCTCTACTCAGGTTCTTACTTAACTTTATCTCATTGTCAATTTTATTTTTATTTTTTTTTGTTAAACAAAAATTTAGATCGAGAGATAGTTTTTTGGTTCAGTCTCCAAACTACAAGAATAGGAACTTATATTTACCTAAAAGAATAAATAGGAATTCAAACATATGACTTGTCAAATACCAAACTCTGATACACTCTACAAGATTAGAGACTCTCAAATTTTTAGTTTTTGTTTATTTAAGAAAAATGATAAATAGTGCCCTAAGGGCACTAGTTAAGATTTAAAAAATAGTAATATTTTATTGAAAATAGTAGACTTTAATGTTTCGAAACTTGAAAACTACTTAATGAATGATGTTTATAGTAACTCCAATCATTTAAAAAAGGTGTATTTATTGCATCTTAACAAGTACTCTAAAGGCACTGTTTAGCCCTTTATTTAATGGCGGCCTCTCCAAACTTTTGAAAAAACATTATTTTTAGAAGATTCTTGTTTTATTATGTTAATCTTAAAAAACTGCATTAGTGAATTTTAATTTTTTTATATTGTTTTTTAAAAATCAATTATTTGAACTATCTAAAGATACCTGTGTTATAAAATATCAATACAGTACTCAAAAAATTGATAATTCACTAATTTGAGCTTTCTTCAATTTTTTCAAAAATTAAAATTATAACAAAAATATTTTAAAAACTAAGTTATGAAAGAAACCTTTTAAAAAAATCAAAATGTTTGATCCCAATAAAATTTTGGTTACTAAGCTCCTGATGCTTTACTTGATCAACGCATTTGAGATTTTGTGTTTGTTAACTTTATATATATAATAGTAATAATGTGATGCGAGATTTGGATGGTAAACATGAAAATGTGACATAATTGGCATTTAATTTGGATTTGAATGTTGTGAATTTGGGACTTGCAGGAAGCTGTTGCAGATCCACCATATGTTGCATTTGCAATAAGGCCAAATCCAGGAGTTTGGGAATTTGCAAGAGTCAACTCTGAGAACCTCTCTGTTGAGGCCATCACCTCCACTGACTACCTCAAATTCAAGGAAAGGGTATATGACCCAAAATGGTGTGTCATTTCTCTTCATTTTCCCTATATTGAAACTTACTTATATGTTTATATATATATGAGATATTAAATAAAAATCAATTAAACATTATTTACTCTTTTTTATTGACATAGCATTTCCTCATTCATGTTAATCCATTATGTGGATTGACACTCATTTAAACTCTTAAATCTTAATTAACACCAAATGCTACAAAGAGAAGTAATTGGCAGTAAAGAGCAAAGAAACAAATGAAACATGAACTGTCATGCCTTTTTTTTTTTTAAACTCATTGTTTGTAAGGATAATAATCTGAAATGAGGTGTTATTTTAGTTTAACTAGTAGTTTTGAGTTCAAGTTCTGAGTATGTAGTTGTTTTAAATATTCGGAAGAAGAGTTTTGTCATTTATAATGATTTTACTTGACTCGAACATGATTGTCTCTTACGGAGGATTTTGGTTTTTTTTCTTTTCAAAAATATATATTTATATATATATATATAAAAGAATGTATAATTTAAAATATTCAAACTTGGTAGTTTGTACCATACACATGAAGATATGTAGTGTATTCTATTCCCATCAACAAGAAATATTCATTTAAACTTTAGTTTTGATGCTTAACTTGGGGTCTATATTGCAGGGCAAGTGATGAAAATGCATTTGAAGCAGACTTTGGAGCATTTGATACCCAAATTCCTAAATTAACCCTCTCTTCTTCAATTGGAAATGGACTCCAATTTGTTTCAAAGTTCTTAACTTCAAGTTTATCTGGGAAATTGGCCGAAACACAGGCTATAGTGGACTATTTGTTAACACTTAATCTTCAGGGAGAAGTAAGTGGAAGTAAAATAAATTTTTAAATTCATAAACATTATACCAAAAACAGTAGTTACACTTTTCAATATACTCAAATTTGTCATTTCTACTAGCAGAAACTAATGATAAATGAAACTCTGAGCTCTGTTGAAAAGCTTCAAATGGCACTGTTAGTGGCTGATGTATTCCTCTCAACATTTCCCAAAGATACTGCATATCAGAATTTTGAGCAAAGGTGAAGAATATATTATTTTTCTAATAAAAGAGGCCAAGCATGTTTGTACTTTTAGCCAAATTTTTAAACTGTGGTCCAATTCACAACATTACAAGACAATATTTTGGTTTTAGCCATTACCAAAAATTCATTAGACTGGGATTGTAGTCCTGGGTGACCGTATTTTCCTGTATTTGGCCACATTTTACACAATATGATCGTATTTGCGTGCTTCGAATCCTTGGTTGTAGCCTAATACAAATTTCATTTTTAGGTTGAAGGATTGGGGATTTGAGAAAGGATGGGGAGACACTGCAGGAAGAGTGAGGGAAACAATGGGAACTTTATCAGAAGTACTCCAAGTACCAGATCCAGTGAACCTGGAGAAATTTTTCAGCAGGCTTCCCACAATTTTCAATGTAGTTATTTTCTCTGTTCATGGTTATTTTGGACAAGCAGATGTTCTTGGCTTGCCAGACACTGGTGGCCAGGTAAAATCCCCTATCCTTAGCAACATTTTATTTAATTATAAGAATGAGAGTTATAAAGATTATTCACCTTATTGCAACCAGTGTTATTAACATGTTTGGTTATTAGTTAGACAAACGTGACATACTTTCTACTAATACATAAATGGTTATGGTTTTTTTGATAAAAATCTTAATCACGTTCTATAGAAGTGAAAGTCTCTTGCTTCTAATAAAAGTATTTTCATGTTGAGCCGCCAATAACACAAACGCGCACTAAAAGATGGCTTAAAATGCTTTTAATTTCTGACACTTGTTCCCAAAACAATAGGTGGTTTACATATTGGACCAAGTCAAAGCTTTGGAAGAAGAGTTGCTTCTTAGAATCAAGCAACAAGGGCTAAATGTGAAACCTCAAATTCTTGTGGTGAGTTTCATGCAAAGGAACTAGGGAAGACACTCTTAATATCTACTTACAACTCACTAGAATATAAATTATTTGATAATATATTCTTGATCTTGGCAGGTAACAAGGCTCATACCTGATGCTAGATCAGGAACCAAATGCTACCAAGAATTGGAAAAAATCCATGATACCAAACACTCTCACATTCTACGTGTGCCTTTTAAGACAGAGAGAGGAATTCTGCCTCAATGGGTTTCTCGCTTTGATATTTATCCTTATCTTGAAAGGTTTACTCAGGTATTTTCACCTGCTTCAAGATTCTTCACCTTATATCTTTTTTTGTTCACTCTTATGAACTTTCCTTGAGTTTCTGAAACAATACTTTGGTCCATAATAACAGGATGCAACAGCTAAGATTTTGGAATTGATGGAAGGGAAACCAGATCTTGTTATTGGAAACTACACTGATGGAAATTTAGTAGCATCTCTAATGGCTAGAAAACTTGGGATAACTCAGGTCACTATGCCTACCCTTTTCTCAATTTAAGGGTTTGTTCGGTTTGTATTTTTGTTTTCTATTTATATAGATAGTTACGAAACTTTCACACAGTTTCATTTTACTTTCTATTTTCTGAAATTTGTATCCTGGAAACAAGACTTCCTCTTTTTCTACTCAGATTTCAGCAGATAAAAGAAAGAAACAAGATGAAAACAAGTAGCTAGTTTTGTAATTATTTATAGAAAGAAGAAATTAAAACACAAACCAAACATGCCCTAAGTTTGCCACATGTACTAATTCCATAGAGTGATTGATAACCAGGGAACTATAGCTCATGCTTTAGAGAAAACAAAGTATGAAGACTCAGATGTCAAGTGGAAAGAGTTGGATCCCAAGTACCACTTTTCATGTCAATTTATGGCTGATACAGTGGCAATGAATGCATCTGATTTCATCATAACCAGCACATATCAAGAAATTGCTGGCAGGTTTGCTCAGATATCCTTACACACATAAAATTAGAAGAAAACAATATCCAAAAATGAAAAATGAGTTTTTAATGTTAATTTTTTGCAGCAAAGATAGACCTGGTCAATATGAAAGCCATGCTGCATTTACACTCCCAGGACTTTGTAGGGTTGTTTCAGGAATAAATGTGTTTGATCCCAAGTTCAATATAGTTGCACCTGGAGCTGACCAATCTGTCTATTTCTCTTACACAGAGAAAGATAAAAGACTTTCTCAATTTCACCCTGCCATTGAAGAACTTCTCTTTAATAAAGTGGATAACAATGAGCACATGTAAGTGATTTAGTTGCCACTCTTGCATAGTTAACTTCATAATTCACTTCCTTTGTTTCAAAATGATTGTCGCTTTAGAAAAGTTTCTTTTTCGCAATATATGACGCGTTGGAATTTCAAGGCATAATTATATTTTTCCCATTCTGCCCTTAATGAAAAATCAATGAAATGGTCAAAACATTCTCATTATAATACATTTATGATTGAGCATTTTTCAATGAGACACTAGTAGGGATAATTTAGTAAAATTGTTTCATTAATGTGTTATTTGTTGCTTTATTTAATTCACATGAAAAATCTTAAGCAACAACCATATTGAAACGAAGGGAATACAGATTCAAACTTAAAATGGATTCACGGGTTACTCCATTCAAACTTAAAACCAAACACATAATTACTACATTATTTCAAATAACTGATTTTCATTTGTGAAACTGTAAACAGTGGATATCTAGCAGATAAGAGGAAACCAATCATTTTCTCAATGGCAAGGCTTGATGTAGTGAAGAACTTAACTGGTTTAGTTGAATGGTATGCCAAGAACAAGAGACTAAGAAGCTTGGTGAACCTTGTCATAGTTGGTGGTTTCTTTCACACTTCAAAATCAAAAGACAGAGAAGAAATAGCAGAAATTATGAAGATGCATGATCTGATTGAGAAGTACCAACTAAGGGGTCAATTCAGATGGATTGCTGCACAAACAAATCGATACAGAAACGGAGAGCTTTATCGCTGCATTGCTGACACAAGAGGAGCCTTTGTGCAACCAGCATTGTATGAAGCATTTGGATTAACTGTCATTGAAGCAATGAACTGTGGATTGCCCACTTTTGCTACCAACCAAGGTGGTCCAGCAGAAATTATTGTTGATGGTGTCTCTGGCTTCCATATTGACCCTTTAAATGGAGATGAATCAAGCAACAAAATTGCTGATTTCTTTGAAAAATGCAAAGTTGATCCTTCATGTTGGAATGTGATTTCTGTGGCCGGATTGCAACGCATATATGAATGGTAACTTTCTTACCTTTGAGCTAGTACGAATATGTTTGGATTTTCATTTGAACCAACCTAACTGATTTTCATATTGGAATTGAGTTTGCAGTTGAAGCTATTTAAAATAAAAATACATAGTTATATCATTATGAATCACTGAGAAGTTAAGTTGTTATATCTTGTAGCTATACATGGAAGATCTATGCAAATAAGTTGGTAAATATGGGAAACATGTATACCTTTTGGAGACAAGTGAATAAGGAGCAAAAAGAGGCAAAGCAAAGATACATCCAAATGTTCTATAATCTCATATTCAAGAATTTGGTGAGTCAACATTTAATTTTTCAGAAACATACAAGAATTATTGCATAATGAATTTCTGAAAAGGTTAACACTTTTGATGTCACAGGTGAAGACTATACCTTTTCCAAGTGAACCTCAGCAGCCAGTGAGCAACAAACCTAGTCTCCAGCAACAGGGCACCAAGTATGTCACATAACCAATAACCATTTTTTATCTTTGTGAAAAAATTAATGTTTAATTGCACTTTTTGATCCTTTTATTTTTTTATTTCTTCTGTGAATTTAGTCTCACGAGTTTTAAATGGGCGATTATGGTCCTTTAAGTTTGTAAACTAGACCGTTTTAATCCCTCAGTTAGTTTTTTTTTTCAAATTAACGATGGTTTTTATCAAAATTAGTGACAATTTTTTCAAATTAACAACTGTTTTTATCTATGTTAGTGGCGATTTTCATCCAAATTAGCGACAGAGGAACTAAAATCACCCTTTTTGAAAATTTGAGGGACTAAAATCACTCATTTGAAAGTCAGGGGACCAAATTCGTACAAAATATAAAGTAGAGAGAATAAAAATACATTTAAATCAAAAATTCTAATATATATATATCTGAAAATTAGTCTTTCCTCTTATAGGATTTGCCATTTGATTCAACCTGACATTATTTTTCTACTTTTCCTTTTTCTTGGTTTGCTGCACCAGACGTTCACAGTCCACATTGCAAAGGTAAAGTTAATTATATAGTTCAGGGTTGGTTCATGATTTTCAATTGTATATACTCAAAAGAATATTTGCTTATATTTCAGGTTATTAGGAGCTTAATGCTGATGGTCTCAACCACAAAGCTGAGCAATAACTTGGATGCGTCTCGTCACACTGAAATGTTGATCATTCAATTATGTATATAGTCTCTGATATATGTTTTTTTTGTTATTTGATTAAAAGAAGAAGCACTGCAATTGTTGCAAAATAACAACTGTTATATGTTCAGTTACAAAAGAAAAACAACTGTGTTATGTGATTAGTAAAGTGCTGTTGAGAGGAACTTCATGACAAAGATAGGGTAACATTTAATCTCACATCAACTCTACAGGAATATTTATGAACATGTGAGGTAGTAAGTGATGTCTGTTGACTACTCAATGGCTCAATGCTTTTGATGGAAAAATAAACAAGTAATCTATTAATTCTCCGGTACGTGCAATTTCTTAACCATTGATTAAAAATGGATAAAGAAAATTTATTAGATTTTGAGTAATTACTATGATCTCAAATCACTCAACGGGAATTTTTTAAATTTGTCACTAGGGCTTTCTTAGCGGAAGTTTTTAACGGCATGTTCTGAAAAGAATGTTAATAAAGACTTTTTAGCGATTAATGATATAGCACAATGAAAACTATGAATTTTTTGAAAATGGATTTGGTGTTGTAAAAGCTCTATACTGTAGTGATGTGTCTCAATTTTAGCCTTTTATTTTTTTTACTTTAAAAAAAAATAATAAAATAAAAGCATATTATTATTATTATAACCATTAGATCGGGATTAGCTATAATAGCAACAAATCCATATCCGAATCTTTTAGCAGTTAGACTCTTTTCTAAATTGAAATGAAATAATTAAAGTAATTCTTAGCGGTTCTGATAGGCAACCGATAAAAATGGTTGTAAATTTGGTTGGTCTTATTCACAACTTCAGAACCGCTCAGAAAACCCTCTTTAAACCCCTGGCAATTAGCATTTTCATTTCGTCATTACTCCGTTTGAAGCGCCACTGTTTTCAGCTCCGTTCGTTCGTGCCATCAATCTATATCTATATAACGAGTTTTAGTTAACAACCACCTTCTCACAACTTTTTCGTTTCCGTGGAGAGAAGAACCAAAGCATAACCAGAACAAAAACCTTTTCAGCTGTGTTTTCGTTCCAAACCCTAAAATGGCAGCGCGCCTCCATAGCCTCTCAATTAGAAGCTATCAGATCCGTTGCATCATAATCTCTGTCCACCTTACTCCAATCGTTGCATCATAATCTCTTCCGATGTGCTCTGGTGTTTCCGGTGTGCTTCTTTTTCTCTGTCTCTCGATGTATTTCTATCTCTGTCTGTTATTGTGTTTGCTTGCTAAAATAGATGCTCTATTGGCATGGAACAATTGAGTTTAATCAAGTATCTATTATAAAAATTGTGTCGTACCGATAATTTCGGTCATTGAGATGTAATCGGAAGATCGTAGAAATTTTAAATTAGAAAGTTAGGGTTCTTATTGAGTTACAAGTGTTACAAATTTTAGATAGTTAGTTAACAGATTGATCCAGCAAAAAACCTTCCGTTAGAGTGTGTCATAAGAAGAGCGTTCACAAGTGCATAAATCTGAATTTGGCGACCTTTGTTATAGTATTTCTTGACTCCGGAATATTTGCTGCAGGCTTGTCCGAGTTTTACTGAGCACAAGTGATGAATGGTCGGATGTAAGTTTCCATTTCACAATTTTAATCTCAATTTGTTTGTATATTCAATAGTGCTGCTACCTCTAATATTGATTTAGGAGTAAACTTTCTTGATCTATACAACAAAACTTTTGAAATACAATCCAACATGAAATTTGACAATTATATCGTATTGTGCTCTCATTTCATATTAGAAACTCACACTTGTTAAAGCCCTGAACTGATTTTAAAATTCAGAGTATCCATCAATTCATCATCACTGATAAAATTGGATTGCTTATAGTGGGGAAGAAACTATAAATGAGGGGGTTGTTAGGTGATTGAAGTCACTCATCTCCCCTATGCTGAGTAACTATTCTCCATGCTGTCTAACATCTTTTTGGGAATTCACACACACATACACACACTTGTGACGTCTATGTAACAAATCAATTTATTTTGCACAAAGTCTATATCTATATAGAAGCTAACATAACCAAAATGTGTTAGTACATAAGTTTTCTAGTATACACTTGTAAAACTTGAAGTTTCTTTTGTTCTCCACTATATTTTTCATGTTTGAATAATCTTCCAATCAAACAGAAAAAGAATGGTAAAAAAGAAGAAAGGAAATTAAAGATAAAGATTGTATTCATATTTAAGATAGCATACATTGAAGTCTTGGTCAAATACAAGTATTAAAAGTAAAATACAACAAGTAGTATATATATGGATACATCAGCCTCCTACTTAATTTGGAGAAGCATAATTTTTGAGCCTTCTCGAGCTAATTCCTTAAGTTAGAGACAAAAATAACTGGATTAGGAGAAATCAAGGGTTAACTATAATATTGTGGTTAGCCCACATGGTACAAAGTGCCAAAGATATTGTGAGGAAAATGCCGATTTTCTTCAACACCGCACTCAATCCTTTCTCAGTACTTTTGACACCAACAAACCAGACCTCATTAGACTCATTCCACTTCATTATATCAGATGATTTTCTAATTCTCTTCATGCTCATTTCTCTCGCTTTCTCTGTTTCTAGTTTCCAATTTTCTATTTCTTCCTTCAAGCAAAGACAATGCATCAACATAAGTGCAAAGACGAATACAATGGCACTTGCAATTGTCTTTGATGGCTTTAGTAGTAGCTTCCCCACCACATAGGCTTTAAATTTTCCTAAGAAAGATTCTTGATTCTCCACTATTATCACCAATGCCTCTGTTTTTTCTATAGAGTGATTTTTTGCTATAACTGGATTGAGGTGAACTTGGAGCGTTTGTGAAGGAACTATTTGGTGAAAGAATGTCTCGGCTACTTGACGAGTTGAAATGAACATTCCATGACTAACCTTTGTTTCCTCAACGACTTCGAAGCTTGGAGAACTTGAATAATATTCCATGTTATTACCATCTTCTATGAAGTTCTCGTTATGGTCATCATCATTGATGAAGTCCAATGAGAAATCGTTGATGTCATTCTGTTCCTTGTTGCTATGTTGCTCAGATCCTGATGCAAGTAAAAGCAATGGTTAGTTTATTTTTTGACTTGAAAAGAAAATTTTCTAGTGCCACATAGATTAGAATTGAACGTTCAATGTTGTACTCAAGTCGTAGAACTCTTCCACTTTTGATTTTGGTCACCAGATCTCTTCCACTTAAGAGGTTACTCTTTTGGTTTTGGACTATTTTCTTCCGGTGATGTTAGATGTACACCTCATGTTCATGTCTATGCCTTGGACCCTCTTTATGCCCAAAAAAATTTAATTTTTGTAACAATTAAGTGTAGGTGTATATATGAATAGTAGTGGTACATTAAACTTTATTCAAATTCTTCTAACAGCTTAGGTCATTATATTTTCTACATGCGATACTATTAAAGTACTGCCAAAAGTGACAAAAAAAGATAGGTGGTGTGATTAATAAAAATGGGTGGTGCCAATAACAACTACATACACTTGTTTGTTTATATATAAAAGTAAAAATAAAATAAAATAAAATCATGTATGGGATTTTTAGTACCTTGCACCTCATTTTCATCCCTGTTTGTTTGGAAGCATGAAATATCCTGGATTGGAACAATCTTTTGTTCTTCCATCTGTCCAATGGGGAGATATATATATCAAACATACTGATTCTTAATTTATTTACAAATATATGAAGGACATAAAATCCAATTTTGGGTCATGCATTAAGGTAACAAACATTAACCAAATAAAAAATCCTAAATGAGCTAATACAAATTTGTAAACTTCTAATGAAACATGAAAACAATAATATATTTTTTCGGTGTTTAATAAAATTTAGGCAAATGATATTTAGTGCCCTAAGGGCACTATATAAGAACCTAAATGTAGTAAAAAGATATTGGAATGTGTAATTTTTTTTATTCCCGAGAGACGGAACAATGTGCTTTTGTGATTATTTTTCCACTTCTAGTAACTTTAACTAATGCCTTTAGGGCACTGGATATCAAAACCCTAAAATTTATTTAGTACAATACCTTTTCTAAATCTTCTCTTGACATTCCAACCCATCTCAAATTCTCTACCATCCTCTCTGCCTTAAATTCATCATCCAAATCTCCAATCTCTATCGATCTTGTGTTTGAATCTTGAACATATCTCATGGAGTTCATATCGTTGAAATGATTGTAATTATTAGTGCCAACCATGAAAGTAAAATCATCATCACGAGGAGCATAATTATTATTGCCACCACCCCATTCTTGTGAGTAGCTGGGTTGATTTATCAATTCTTGAGCATGAGCAACTGAAAGAATTTCTTGCAAGATATCCGTTTCAGTTCTAGCTTGTGTCGTCTTCAGCTCAGAAATTCCAACTTGGGGAAAGTCCTGCACCTCCAATGGAGGCATGGCAAACCTATGTTGCATCCTTGCACACTCTAGTGCTATATCCACCTACAAATTAATTATTGTAAGAGGAAATTATATAACATTTAAATTATAATTCTGTTACATTCAAGAGAAATTCTGACATATATATAACAACATACTCTATAATACATTCTTTCCAACGCTCTCACCTGATTTTCAACTAATAACATAGATTGTATTAAAAGTACTGTTAGATTATTTGTGTATGTAGTTTAGATTGCTCTATCTTGTAAGATGTTATGTTTCACATTAGTCTGATATATGTTGAGTTAAGTTTCATATTGATTAAAATTTTGGTCATAGTAAAGTTTATAAAGGCATGCCTCTCTCCTTTGAGCCATTTATTTTTAGAGTTAAAAATAAACGCTTTAGTCCTTAAGTTTGTGAAGGTGTTCACATTAGTCTTTGAAATTTTTAATGGCGTACATTAGTCTTCAAGATTTTAAAAATGATTCATTTTGATCTCTTGGGTTAGTTTACCGTTAAAATCGTTAACTTTAATTTACATTGATTCCTAAAATTTTAAAAATAATTCAAATAAGTCGTTGTGTTTGACTATTAAAAATTCAATTTACTTTCGTCTTAGTTTTTCGAAAAAGTTCAATTTAGTTCAAAACTAGAAAAGTTTTAATTATAAATTAATAAATAGAGACTAAAGTGCATAATGAATCACAATCTTAAAGCCTATGTACACAACCAAAAATCTCATAAACCAATGTAAGCCTATGTACACATAGGGGTTATTGTTTTAATCCAAAATATGAAATGTATTGGAAAAGCATCTGGTTTGTAACAGTTCGGAACATTTGAAAATGGAGATATGATGCTGTCTTTAATGGAGATTTAAAAGAACTTGAAGAGGTGAGAGATCTCATTCAATTGAGAAGTTGGCAATGGATAAAAGCATATTGTGAAAAAGGCTCAATCTTCTATCTATGAGTGGATTAATAATCCAGGATATTGTTTATGCTCAATTACAAAGAAATGAAGTTTATAATGTAGATTACAATCTCTTAAGTTTTGAGCAATGTTTAGGTTATTTGTTAGGGATGAGTGTTTTTTATCTCTTCTATTTCTCTTTTTGTAAATGTTTAAATGTAGTTTAAATTATGTTTATGTGTAATTAGCACTTTTGGTGCTCATAAACATTTGGTTTTCAGTTTAATATATTCTGTTTGTTTTGCTGAGAAAAAAAAATGTGAGCACCATTTTAGGCTTGAGTTAGCGGGCTCAAGTCATTTCTAATAGACTAATACTCTAAAATATACATTTACATGGAATTTAATTTCTTTACCTTGGATGGAGGGTATGTTATGGCTCCATAATTAGGAAATGAAGAAGGTGGAAGAATGCATAATGGCTCTTCAGCTGAGAAGTTTGACCATGTCCCATGATCCCTTGATCCACCATTGATATTGAGTGAAGTCTCATTATTTCCCATATTGTGAGGTGAACAAGTATCTATGGGGATCAAATAATTAGAGCTATCAAAATCTTCTCCTCTTCCTTCAGAGTAGAGCTCAATGCTAGATGATTGATCGCTTGTAATCTGGTTGCCATGGCTGGTAATAGCATTTACATAGTGCCCCCCAGCTTTCGGAACAATCACTGCACTCTTCTTGAACACACGACAAAGAGCATATGCATCCTGAAAATATAGAATAACAATAAAATCTTTGGAAAATTTTGTATAATATATATAGGGTTAGGGTTTTAAATTGTTGCATCACAAGCAGTGCAATGGTCAAAGCTATAATATTATTGAAACATGTTAGATATATCGTGTCGTAGTATATCATAAACTAAAACCTTGGGAATTTTTAAGGCTGTGTCATAAATTTTGATTCAGTATGATATTATTAATAAAGGGGTTTTTCTCATATATGAAGGAAAAAAAAAAAAGAAGAAACATTAACTCAAGCTAAGCTATTATATATAAAGAAAAAGACATACATACATATTATGAAAAGGTGGAAAATAATGAAAAGAATTAATGAACAAGCTAGAGTGAGAAGAAAGAGAAGAAGAATATTGAACCTGCAAGCCAGAAGAGGTTTCACATTGAGACTCATCAAGACGATATTCATGCATAACCCAATTAGTGCGACAACCATGTGGTGCTCTTCCTCTATAATACACTAATGTTTTCTTCATCCCCACCGCCCGTGCCTGCGAGTTCACTTTCCGATCCTTCCCCGTCGCCTTCCAATATCCGGATTTCGTCGCCCGGTTCGTTCTTGATCCGTTGGGGTACTTCCTATCTCTCGGGCTAAAAAAATACCACTCCATATCTTTTCCCGGTAACAACGACTTCCCTGTAACAACAACCATTTTTTTTCAAAAAAAAAAAAAAAAACATTTGCGTCATACGTTCTCATGTAAAAAAAAGAAAAAAGTAAGGTGATGATAAAGCAAATGATAATGAGAGAATTATAAGAAATTAAAAGTATATAATTGCATGGGACTCATGGGAGTCGTGTATGAATGTAGGAGGATAATATATGTTGTAGTCAATTCAATTGTAATCCTTTTTCTTTAGTTTACGCTTTTTGACTACTTGGGGAATCTAGTGTTTGTCTCATTACTAATCTTGACCATCACAATAGGAACCCTAAAGGTGAAGGGACCATCTCTTTAGATATCTTAAGTACAATATTGGATCAGATATATAAAAATAAAGATTAACCTGAATCACATGAGATCTTTTATATGTTAAAGCAGAAAAAATATACTTGACCAAGAAAGCAAGTATGTGTTTCATCATTACTCAATAAAGATACTACAACCGAGTCGCCCACTCCACTTTTTCAAGATAAATTTTTTTGGGGTTCTATATTAAGTGTGTTTAGACGGAACGTGGATCTATTGAATCTATAAGTTAAAAAAAGTTGCGTTAATATTTAGCCGCGTTTCACTTAAAAAATTATCTTCAAACGTGATTTTGATTTATAACTAAACATGTTTCAACGTAATTTTTCATGTTTAAACATAATTTTTGGGCTGAAATCACGTTCGAAACACCAAAACAAACACAACCTAACTTTTACCAAACCATTAACGGTTAATGATTCACAAATAATATAAGTCTTTTAAAAGTCGACAGATTTTTTTGGGTGTCGTGGGATTAATTTCTCAACAACTCAAGTTTGTGATTAGCATCAGGTTTAATTTTGGTGTAATGAAATAATATCGATTTTTTTCCTTTTTAAAAACTACTATATATATAGATATAGTCAGGCAACCTTGCATAAATTTGCAATCCCTAATTCCTCCAAAAAAAAAAAAAGGTCTGATCAGAAAAGTAATAATAATAATAATAATACAACATATATCCATGCATGACATGCTGAAAAATTTGTTATACGATGAACGAAAAAAGAAATTAAATATGTATGAGGATGTAATAATATTTAATTTACCTGGCAAGTCCCAGGGTTCACATTTATATAGATCAACTTCGGGTATGATCTCCAACTCAATCTTATGACCGTTGATCTTCCTTTTGAGGTAATAAGCAACTAGTTCCTCGTCCGTTGGATGGAACCTGAAACCGGGAGGCAGTGAAACTGGCGCCATTTGATATGATATTAATTATATTTCTGAATCTCACTATAGCTATACTTTGGACCTCCTTCTTCCTCTTAAATATCTGCCATGAGTAAAATCATAAGAAAATTACAGAACCATATTATAGCAAATTAATTAAAAAAAAACACTTTTTTTTTTACATATATGATATGATATATGAAAATCTAGCAGCATGTACTATATAGGTAATTAGTAATAATAGCTAGAGAGAGGGAGAAAGAGAAAGATGATGACCTTAACTAAGGAAGAAGAAGATCCAAAATGGAGAAAGAAAGTGGGAGAGATGAGATGAGAGAGGCAAAGAGAAGGGGAGGGGTTGGAATGTGGGGCTTGCTTGGGGTTTTGATAAAGAGGACAAAAAGTGAAGAAGAGAGAGAAGATTGGGATGGAAAAAAGAAAAGTTAATTGGTGGGGCCTGGGAGCTGTGTCATCCCCTCTCTCTCTTTTTCTTTTTCACAACTACTTTTCATTTGTTTTTTTGATCATATTGATGGATTCCTGATATCTTTGACATCAAGCTTGAATATTAATGAATATTAATTCGTATTTATTAATATAATTTTATATTATTATTTTTTTGAATAAATGACATCCAGTGAATGTCTTAATAACATTATTTAAGAAACTTATTAATATAGCAAAAAGATGTTAAAAAATTTAATTTTTTAAAGACAAAATCATGTGTATTTATAATTTATTTTTTTAAGTTTATTAATCTTAACAAGTATCCTAAAAGTATTATTCGTATTTAACAAGATATTTTTTCTTTACTAGCTTCATTTGAAAATTTAAGATGGCCAACTACTTTCAAAATATGGATCAGATCACCTAAATAATTACAATTAAATATATATCTTAACAAAGTATTTTTTATACGTATAATTAAAATATGATCATTAATACCCAATTATCTATCTAATGTATTGAACTTTATTAATTAATATCAAAATACTGTTATATTGAACTAACAAAGTCTATATATATATATATATTGACTAGAGATCAAATTATTATGTGACTATAAAAAAGTTTTTATTGAAAGAATTTATATTTATTTAAATAATTTCTCCATCTAGAAGAGACTACTCATTATCTATTGTTTTATAAAAAAAATTAAGGGGTGGATGATATACCTCATTTCCATACAATAAAAGCCCAAGCTTAAAAGAATGGCTAGAGAAATATTTACATTTAAACAAATGAGATTTTAAATCTAATTTTTTTTAAATATGAAACCTTATCATACTCTATTGAACCAATTTCTTTAAGTTTAATAATCAACTATTTGCCAAGGGATAAGCTAGATTAAAAAGAAAAAAAAAAAAAACTACTACTTCCGTTTTAAAATATAATTAAGCATCTAAAGCAAAATATGCATGTTTCATATTATAAACACTTATATAAATTATAATTTATTAATCCTTTTTAACTTTATTCTTATTTTTCAAAGTAACACATACTAATACTATTAGTTCTTAAGATAATGAATTATACTTAATTAAGAATAAAATTGTAATAAAATGATTAATTTTTTTTAAGTTGATACAATAACTCATTTTTTGAAACTATGTGACAAATATCTAAATACTTATATTTTGAATTAGAGTAGTACTATTATATTATAGTACTCCCTCCATCCTATAAATATAAATTTCAAATAACATTTTATACCGATTAAAAAAAGTAATTAAATTATTAAAATTAAAAGTATTAATTAGACTATTTAGATGTTATACTAATTAAATTTAAATTTAATTATTTTTTATTGATGGAATGATTTTAAAAATTAAAAAATTATATTAAATACTTCTAATTTGTATGTAAAAATTTATATTATGAAATGAAATTTTTTTAGTAATTAGGGCGGGTTTATATTTTAAAACTGAGGTAGTATTATAATATTGTAATTCTGATATGTTGGGCAGCCATTGATCCAATGCTTGTGGTGTGTTGTTTTGTTGGATTCTGGGCTGATATCCACGTGGCAACACGAGTAGCTGCATCACCTCCTTAGCTTCCTATCATTATTCGTGTCTCATTGGATAGAAGTGGATTCACATTAACGTGAATTTACTTTAACATTATTTTTTGTTGCATTTATTGAATTCCTTTCAGCTTATGTGTCAAATTTATCTCAACCATTAATTTATCTATTTTGACGTGATTTGACGTCTATTCAAATACACGCTTCATTCCCAAACCAATTAAGGATCTTACGATAACGTCACCATACTGTAACAATACCTATGGCGGCGGCTGCATCCTCCTCATAACTGAATTCAACAAACGCTCCCCTTTCACATTACTAGTTACTAGTATTCTCGTTTATTGATTTCTTTAGTTTTACTTATTATTTTTTACATATCCTTCTATCTTATCTTATTATTAATAAAATAAAATATTAATCCCTCAGCATATTAGTTACTAATTTATTGTCTATCCCATATTTTTGCAAAGTTGTCACATCAATGGGGCCAAAACCATTTAGATCCAGATGATCATGAATTAAGGATTTTGATAAGCTAGTTGGTAATTATTATGAAATTAAGTTTGTTTTAATAAGCCAATATAAATTTAAATCGAAAAATTACTACATACATAAAATTTTACTTCTTAACCATCAAATAAAACTATTGGAGTTAAATATTACGAAAACTGCTGATGTACTTATTAATTCGGAATATTTGACCCTATTTAAACTTTTAAGTGAAAAAACGTGAACTCGATTTGATGTAGCTAATAACAAACTAGTATTATAAAGTATTTTAGACATCTCTTCAAAAAATGAAGATGACAATTTAGACATCCGTAAATAATAGGAGTAAAAACTAACAATTATTCAACAGGTTAGTAATTAATAGCAATTTAGTTATGAATTAGCTAGATATAAAACTTTTTATAGCTAATCAATAGCTATTGTGTAGTTATTTATATAATAAATGTAAAATTACCCTCAAATATTAGGTATGGATTTTTATTTAGTAATTAATTGATAATAATTTTTTTTGATAAATAATTAACAATAATTTAACTATCAGCTACATAGGGGGATTTACTACTACCGAAATTTTTTGTAACTATAACTTGCTAATTAATTCATGATTATTAATAATAAAAGACTTAGCTTAAGTATTCTAAAAAATAATGTTAAAAAGGTATTATATAACGATATTTCTGTAAATTCACCTTATATACCGTAAAATTAAGGACTTCATTATTATCTCTGAGTGCATATATCAGTTGACATAGAATTGTTTCAATTTAACTTGTGTTCTGAGTTTATGTAGTTCTGATGAATATTTATTTATAGAAAAAAGTTAGCTCTTATAATAATTTCATTAATTTCAAGCAAAATTACTCCCAATAATCCAAGAATAATAATAAAAGATTGGTGTGATATATATTTTGTAACAAAGGAACAATATTATATAAGGAAAATGTTAAATGGAGTTCTAAAGATACTTGTTAAGAATATAAAAGTGGAAATGTTTTATTAGAATTGATAGTATTTATTGTTTCGAAAGTTAAAATTCTACTTAAATACTATCAATTCCAATAAGATATTTTTACTTTTATATTTTTAACAAATAACCTTAGAACACTGTTTAACGAAGACACTTATACTCTCTTTGGTCCTTATTATAAGGCACATTTCGAAAGGATTTTGTGATCCTTTTTATAAGGCATTGCACAAATCCCATAAAGTATTTATGACTATTTTCCTTATTTGCCTATATTAAATTCTTTAACATTATTATACCAATCACTAAACACAATATTTAGGTATACGTAATTTATATGCGGTTGGCACATGGACACCTAAGAGCAAAGCGGGACCCATGTGGGGCCAGCTTTTGCCACGTGACATGATTAAGCGATCCACGTGGCATTGTGGGGATCACTTGTAACTTATCTCATGCTTTTCCTCTCTCTCTTTCTCTCTCTTTCCCTTTCGCGAATCCATCTTTTGGTTCTTTTCTCCTTTATGAGTTTATGCTTCTTTTGCTTTTTTTTATCCCTCATCCAATTATAATTAAACAACCTCCATTATTTGTTTATTTTTCCTTTCTTTGCTTTCATTAAAAATAAATCAGTATTAAATAATCACTAATAATTGTGGGCTTCGAACATTTAGTGATTATTAATGAATCTTTTAATTGTTTTTTATTTGTTAGTAATTTTTTATCTATCGTAATTTTAAAAATTAAATAATTATTATTTTTTATGTGTCACTCTATAAGTTCAAGAAATTATTTATTATTCTTTTTTACTTTCACTTACTTATTAAATTTATATATTTGTTATAAAAATATCACTAATTAAAGCAAATGTCTATAAAAGTATAATATAAAATTATATACTAGTGACAATTTTTATACAACCAACAAGATCTATTATTTTGCTAAATTATATTTCCTTTGTTATTTTTTATTTGTTTACTTAGAGAGAAAAAAAATTATTATTTAACTGTTCACTTAAAATTTTTGAGATAGTATTAAATGTACTTGTATCATTTTTATCTTTTGTTTACTTGGATCACTACTAATGAATGTTTTGCTTGTGAACTAATAAAATAATAAAAGATAAATAATATTCTACGGAGAGTATAAAATATTATTTTCATAAAAACAATAATAATAATTATATTTTTTAATATACAAATGTTAATTTTGTTTTAAATTGGAATGAAGTTAACCTTAAACTATACTTAATAAAAATATATATATAACATGATTCTTTTTATTTTTAGATCAACCATAATTTGTTGAGGTATAAGTGTAACTGTTAATGATTATTAGTGTTTAATTTTAAGCACTAAAAGTTAAGGAGTCAAAGCCATTCAAAACTACTAATAAAATATTCCTTTTTTAGTGGTTATGATTAAGAAACCTTACCAAAAGATCTACTTTTCCTAAATGAGAATTGGTCTTTTTTGGCATTAATTTTAATTTGGCTTGATTTAAATTTTGATCTATATAGTTTTTAATTGTGTAATTTTGTTTTTGTTAGTTTAAATTAAGTGATTTTAATTCCTATAAAATTTAAAGTGTGAAAATTAGATTGTAAGATCATATTTTGGTCTAATTTAAATGATCTTATATTGTCAATTATTAATCACAATAAACATTAGGTGAAGTGGAGTGTTAATTTTGGTAAAAATTTGATTGAGTGTAATTTCTCCAAATCTTAAGATTGTAATTTATTAAAAATATAATTTGCACATTCATAGATGAATGTTTAAATGATATTTTTGTGTTCAAGTACAGCTATGATTTATGAATCATTCAATTAGTACCTAGTAACCATGAAAAAAGCTAAGCTATAAGCACGCCTGAAATATATAATCTAAAATATATAACATTCTTATTTAAAAACTCAATCAAAAACTATACTATATTTGGCAAAAAAAAAAAAAAACTATACTATAGTTTACTTTTCATCTAACAACCCGTTTTGTGAGCTTAAATTTTTTTGTGGGAGATTAATCACCGTTTTTTGCTGTAGATATTCTAAAAAGAAAAAATTAATTTTTTTATTTTAAAATATTAGTCACTTTAGTAAAAAAAATTAGTTATTTAGTAAAAATAATTTAATTATAAATTATTAATTTGTCACTCTTATATTATTAATAGTGTATTTATTATCTTTTTTTCACTTTTGTTATTTTTCTATCTAATAAGTAATGGATAAATAATTATAGGGATAGAGCTAGCCCAAATTTTTTAGTGGGAAGAACCAATCTAAAAGACTAAATTATAAATCAAAATTTTAAGAGATCAATTACTTATAATGTTAGTAATTTTTACTTATATATACGTATTAGTAATTTTTTTGCAATGAGAAGTCTCAGACCCCACTGTATAACCTAGCTCTGCATCTGAACAATTGATAAATAATTTTTTTTCATAAAAATCATAATTATTAGAAATGCATTTATAGTATTAAATGCTAAATTATAAATTTTTATTTATAGGCAATAGGTTATTTATGCATTACTTTTAGTGCATGCAATGGTTAATAAAATCGATTTTTTAAAAACAACTTATGCATGCATGTAAAGTATATTGTTGCCGAAAGGCAACTAGAAAACATATCTTTTTCAGTTTGAAAATTAAATCTGAAATTCTGAATGCTCAAAAATATACATATACGTATCCTGATGGCCCTACATGGATTCAATCTCAAAAGGCTTCGACTGCAAAATAAAGCTAAAGTATTAATAATTGATAAATTAAATTTGTTGATTAAATTAAAGAAAAATTATATATGAAAGAGCATAGAAGCTCTATATAACCTAATTATAATTTGAGCTGCTGGGAAAGGGGTTCCATAATAACGAATTTTAGTTTCTTGTCTCCAAAACTTTGTAAGGAATAAGTATACTTCTATTTCAATTATTGATAAAAAAAAAAATTAATTAAAGATCATGTCTTTTAATTGATAATCAAAAGCTGATGATGATTTCTTTTGTGACAAATAAATTACTAAAATGACTATTATATTTCTTAAATAAAACGTTTTTCATTTACACGCACTTAATAAAATCGAATTTTAAACAGATATTTATAGAACTCAACTATTAGCCTTTATTCATCTTTTGCCGTAGTCGGAGATAAATAGTTATAATCTCTGTTTTATTATTTATTTTTGTTTATTTAACTTTATCGATTTTTTTAACCTGTGCAATAAAATCTCAATTTTAAAAAAATTTGTTGAGAATTACAAAAGTTATAATTAAACCATCTTTAATGTTTAATTTTTTTATATAAAATTTTTAATTTAAAATTCTTATCCTCATCAATATTGTCGATCATTTACCTTTGTTTTTAACTCCCTTGACGCTTCATTTTTATTCCTCTCTCATGGTGGGTTTCTTTAAGTATATTGTCCTAATTAAGGGACTAAGAATCTGAGTCAGATTCGATTATTTAGGACATAGACAAAAGTTATTTTTTGGAAATTAATTAGATATAGAGCGAGGAAACTTGGTTACAGTTTTTTATGTGATATTTGTAATATTTTCTAATTAAAATTGAAGTAAACATAGCATTGTAATCGAAAAGCAATAGAAATCCTTTTCCTTATTTCAATTAATCAATTTGAAGAGAACTCTTATGAGAGAGAAAACCAAAAAACCAAAACAGCAGATTTCAATACATACTGGAAAAGAAATTAAGCAAGAAACAAGGCAACAAGCAACATTAATTGCTAAGCTAGGAGACACATTATTAGTTTGGCACTGAAATCACCTATTTTACAATAGAAATATTTTCTGTGTATTTTTGGTTAAAAAATGACACCTAATTAAAAAGTAACTTGTCTCTCTTATTAATTCTTTTTTTTGATGACATATGATATCAACTTTTTATTCATGACATAAAATGAGACAACTCAAAAACATGTAATTCGACTGCGATTAATTCAACTAAAATTAATCAAGACCTTCCATCTTCCTGAAATGAAGGACAAACTGATAAACCTTTTCAGGGTCAGGGAGAACTTTGTCAACAGAAGTTCTTTGCAAACACCTCTTAATCCAAGCAGAGATTTTTGGGGTATGGTCTTCAATTTTGAAGGCACCAAGCCTCTCATATGCCAAAAACCAAGAAGAATGACCAATTGCTATTATGTCCAAAAACCCAAATGCATCACCACCAAAGTAGTCATTTTCCCCAATTGCTTCCTCCAAATGCTTTAACACTTCAATGAAGTCCCTTGTGCCCACTTCTCTCTCTTCTCCATTGCTTGCCCAAATACTCCTACCACTCTCAAATACCTTCCAACAATAAAAGAAACCATCCAAAACATATCATATCATATAAACATGCTAACATCTTCTAATCATTTTTGCCAATAACTACTAGAACCCTTTTGTGACATTTCAATCTATTGTAAACCAAAATATGTAATTAAGGGTGTCAATTTTATACTATATAACGTACTAATTACATGACTTAAAGTATGTTTGGAAATCAATTACTATATTTTTTATGTTAAAAGTTTCGAACGTGAGAAACGTGAAAAGAAGTAATCTGGTCCATTCAGTAAACCCATAAAAATTAATAAAAATAAGTAATTATTTTATAACCAAAAAACTATTATGTGAAAAAAATCCTTAAATTTACCTTTTTGTCAATGAAATCAGCCCAGAATCTGGCTTGGGCACGAGCATATGTATCATTTAGAATGAAAGAGTTAGAAGGCCAAACCTCATCAATGTAACTAACTATTATAGCAGACTCAAGAACAGGTTTGTCATTATGCAACAACACAGGAACTTTTTGATGAATAGGATTTGACTTGAGTAAAACCTCACTCTTTCCCCCAAACAAATCCTCTTCACTTGAATCATAGGGTATCCCTTTCTCTTCCAAAGCAATTTTCACTCTTGCACAAAATGGGCTAGCCCAAAAGTCCAAAACAGCAATTTTCTCTGCCTTTGACATGTTAACCAAAATTATTTGATGCTTTTTCTCTTCTTTTTTTTTTTGTTTGTTATGCTTTCTATGATGATGAGTAGAAATTGTGAGAGAAGTTGAAATTTATAGAGAAGTTGAGTTTAGATGAAATCTTTGAAATCTACGGTGCCTTGGTTGTTTCAATCCTTACAATGTTTACTACTACAATCTTGTAAGTGTCAATTTTTGTGTTTTGGTTTCAGAGCCTTATATGTGCTTCCTCTGATGTTGGCGTAGGTTCCAATGGGTTATCATTTTTTTTCTATTATTAATTGGCGATGAATTCAAGCTGTAATTTAGCCCCCACCACTTCAGTTCATTTCTGGAATTTTTAGGTGAAATAAAATTTGGATAAAATTTTGCACAAGTAGCATAGGGAACTGCCAAGGGAGTACCCACAACCACAATTCATACTATAAATGAATCACAAAGGCAAGCAAAAGAAAAAGTGAAAGAGAATGATATATCATCCTCTTACCTATTTTCTTATTATGATATAAAGTAAGGTGGCTATTATTTTTACCTCACAAGTCATTGGACACTCCACACTTCATTCAGATTTTAAAATTCGATAGTAAAAAAAAATGCTAACTTGAATTCTAGAATGTGATTGAAATGAGCTACCAAATTTTAAAACATGGCAAAGAATGACACACCAAAAAACATATGCTGTGCAGATAGTGGCCATAAAAAATAAGGGATTAAATAAAAATCAAAAGCATTTTGTATTTTGACAATGTTTAATACATTTTTTATCAAACAAATAAGAAGATATGTAAGAAATAAATTATAGCAGAATTTGAAATTATCTAAATAAAAACTCATCATTAAAGGGGAAAAGTACTCAATGGAGCATATTTAAGAATTATTTATTTTGCATTTTCATTTTTTATTTTTATTTTTTATTTTTATAAATAATTGTAATACAAAATTATATCACCATGTTCTCATTTTATTTTTAGTTTTTATAGATTTATATAGTAAATTTTTATAACAATCAAAACAACTTTAAATTATTTTTAATACCTCCTCGTCTCCCGTTGCAAACTAAACACAAAAATACTACTTTTTTAATCTCTTTCATTCTATTCTTTGAACTAAACACATGCATAAAATAAAAATGTAAAGTAAATATCCACTTAATCTTGCAAAATTTATTTTCAGAATTGCCTTCAATAATAATTTTGCCTATATCAAAATCATAGTTTTAAGAATCGAAACCATTTGACAAACGAAATTATGCTCTGTGCAATCGAAATTCCAGCAGCAACTTAACAGGCTACAACTCAAACGGAAAAGGGAAAATCAGAACTGAAAACTTGCCATTAGCCACCTTTCTCAGCGTGACAGTACCCTGGCTTGAATGTTTAAAAAATTACCTGTAACATATATATTACAATTTGCAGTGGAAAATAGCAATTGAATTATGAAATGAACACAATATGAAACCGTTCTGTACATGTATGTACAAAAGAATTGCATCTTGAGTTTCCTGGAAAATATATGTGGAACCTAACTGAATTTATCCCTATTGCACAGCATTGGCCTCTGAAACTTTCAAGCAAACACACATGTGAAGAAAATACTCGGGATTCATTAAATTATTAACCACCCAAGAAAATGGTATCTCTAAACTTGGTTCTATCCCTTGAATGCGAACAAATTTAATTTCAGCAATATCAGGTGGGTTGCAAGATGACCCAGGATCACATGATTTTTCTCCCTCTTCTGCACTCTGGCTGATGCTTGCATCACCTTCATTAACGAAGGTACTTCCCGGAAAAAACTCCGGAAGCAATCTTTTAACTGCATCATTTAAACTGAAGAATTTGTCTGCATGCAACAGATATGACAGACATATATCAGATAAATTGTAGGAAAGTGAAGATGATGCTAACAATAAAATAAGCACTTTCTTTAATTGCAAGCAATCTCAGCAGAAACCAGAGAGTAGCAATTCAACAGATGCAGCTTTAGACCGTGGGTTTTAGCTCACTTGGTCATG
The DNA here is from genome assembly GCA_037177725.1 of Cyamopsis tetragonoloba. Taxonomy (NCBI): domain Eukaryota; kingdom Viridiplantae; phylum Streptophyta; class Magnoliopsida; order Fabales; family Fabaceae; genus Cyamopsis; species Cyamopsis tetragonoloba. Next base: position 70,362,430 of record CM074119.1, read on the forward strand.
TATTGGAGTTTAGGATAGGATATGTGTGCGCGTGTATATTTGCAAATAAAAAACAATAATCATTTGTCAAAAATATATTAAGTCATGTAACAAAGATGTAAAAAATAACAATCACAACCGCGATATAATAAAACAAGAAATACATGTGTCTGTGAAGAAAGGAGTACAAGGACAATGCATCCTCCAAAACAAGAGAAAGAGAATAGAGAAAAAAAATACAGCAATAAATAAATAGTTTCACTGCATAAATCAGGTAAAGAAAACACCCAGGCAAGAAGCATTTGTCTTATACCACCTACTACTAACATAATCTTTTCTAAGTGAAGAATAGAACTGTCAAAGAGGTTATTAAACCAGATAAATTTGTTATAAATGTAGGCCACTCAACTGCACGGCAATATGGCATTACAGGTTTTGGACTACCACCATGAAAATATCCAGGTAAAGAGTTGTTTAATACTCCACATAACTATGGCTGATTTTTGGCCCAGTACCACTGGCCATCATACACTATTGACAACATGGATGAATATCGTCTTTACTTTGCACCACTTCCTATTAAAGAAAAAACCGAAGACAAACATGCAAGATAATCAATTTAAAGGTCCCAATTGAGGATTCTATGGGCATGACTTACCATCTTCCTTATGAATCTCAACAGGCCGGTTGATATATGAAACTTTGTCCCAATTATCAATTTGAGGAGCATCTTCAAAATCATCGAACTCCTCATTGACAGTCCAAAGATATAAACGAACGGGAACCCAACCTAACAAAAGATAGACATGAACGACAACATATAAGTTGCTTATGAATGGGAATAAGTGCCTAAATGGCACCTGTTCATGTCAACAAATGTCAACAGCACACCCAAAATGGAATTTTATGTAAGGAGGGGGAGAATCCTATATGATGAGCAATGCATTCGAAGCCACATTTGAACAATCTATAGATGATCATGTGTTGGCGGTGAGCACTGGGAATGAAAGGAAAAGGGGGAAAAAAAGACAATCCCCAGGCAAGCATTTACCCTTAATTTAAAGTGGGTCAAAGTTACAAGGTACTTTAATTCAAATTAGGAGTGGGTGCACCTTTACTTTCTCAATTTATCCACCTGTCCATATTAGAGGAGCTAAATCCAATTGTTTAGAAGAGAAAGATAAAAGAGGTCCTTGCCTATGCTAAGAATTGAGTTGAAATCTAGTAAGAATTTTTTTTATAGATAAAAGAAGAGCACGAGGATGACATGAAACTGGCCATAGAAAGAAAAAAAATGAATTTGCTCAAAAACTAGTTCATATTGCTCACCAGTCTTCACTTGTGTAGAAGCATCACTATCTCCAGCACTTGAGTGAGATTTGGTCAAGATTAGATTAATATTCTCCGTATATTCATCACCAATAGTTCCAAGCTTAAGCTTAGATGACACCCTACGATAAGATTCCAAATTACCTGCTATGACTGATTGTTAATACAAGTACAAGAGAGCAACAAACAAATTCTTCATAAATGACCGATGCTAGAACTATACCTTGTGTTTTCTTGATTTTTTTGTTGAATTATATTTTGATGACTTTATCTTCTATGAATCTTATGGTCAAGTAGTTTTCTTTAAAATTTGTGATTGGTTATATATTGGGCAACCTTGTGCTTGGAACTGTATGTTTGTCTATATGACTGTAAATAATGTTTGTTGCCCTGCCTAAATATAAACAGATAAAAAAAACTGGTGAAATCTATCCATACCTTATTTGGTCTCACAATTGTGGGGAAAGTCTTTGTATGTCTCTCCTCGAGTCCCATGAATAGAAAACTAAACATCTATATATTTAATATTTAAAATTACTTGTGTGTCCGTAAAGATGTAAATGTTTGAGATAAGGATCTTGAGCTTGGCCAGACGCAAATAAGGCCAAGCATGAAGAAAGTCACTGAACTTCATTCACCATTGCCTATCCCAACATAAACCAAGCTCAAGCTTGACAAGTGATAACTTTCTAACCAAACCCAGATTATAATTATATTCATCACCCTATCCTGATTTCTGAATGCTACAAAGCTTAAGTGCTCTGCCTCAGTTTCCATAAAATATGACGGACTAAGCAACATCCAGCCATCCAATGATAGGGTAAGGTTATAAACAACAATCATCGTAAGTTTGTAACTTTTTATAGATAAAACAGGAAGCTTTCTCTCATGAAACAAACTTCATAATAGAAACTTATCAAAACCCTTGCTAACATCATATTGAATCCCCCGCCACCTTTTGATTAGTAATACAGGAAGATTTACATGACTTCTTGTCTTCGACCGCTATCATAGGGTCAGAAACTCAACACAGTCACTCCATTTTAGATAAAAACTGCATTAGATTAATAATAGAAACTGAATTCAAAATGTGAAGAAACAAGTAAAGAATTGGAAGTTGTATAGATATTCTCTTATACAGGGTCTGATTCAGATAGACTGAAAATCCAAGAGATATGGATATTTTCTCTTAATTCTAGAAACTTTAAAATCCTGGCCCCACGCCGTACTCCTTATAACTTGTAGTACCCTGGAATTCCTTACCGGCTCTCCCTCAGCTTTTTATCCTGTTATTTCCCCTCCCTTCCATCTAACTGATCCCGTTAGAGTTCTCACCAATTAACACTCAGTAACAAAAACTGACTCAGGCCCAAACCCTCTATGTTGACCCTAATGCGCTCTAACATTCACCTTAGTAACTAAGATATGCTAACAGTCTACTTCATAGAAATCAAGATAAAATCCTATGTTACTCCTCCACCACCTAGATGGGGACAATTGATTTGTGGAATATGAAATCAATTAAGAGCATCTCAAAGAAGAACAAAATAAGAAAAATCTCAAAGTACCAGATTTTATATCAAGCAATTAGCAATCATACCATTTAAAACAGAGCCCCAGAGTTCCAACTGATCCGGTTGAGACATGTTCATGACATTCTTGCAATTCCCATTCATTACATATGAAGCCTGCAATAAAATCAAAATTAGGTAAGGACGATGAAAATAGGAGCATTTAACATATCCCGTGTATTGCCATCGGAATAACATCACGAGTTTTCACAAAAGTTAATTTTGAAATGGGGGGCATAAAGTTGAATGCAATAACCCATGTCCCTGCTTAAGTCTTGCCCAGATCACCTAATTTGGCCGGAATAATGACTGTTCTGCAATTTAGTTTACCAACTGCCACTTCTACTGTGGGTATTGGCTCAACTTACAAGCAAGGACTCAGTAGAAAAACATGGGCACCTAGTATCAACTATGAAGCCTGAGGCGTTGAAGCAAATTATATTAAGAGAGTCATATAAAAGTACATGAATGCTCGAGAGAAAGCATATGAAGGTAATTTATCAATAACCAAGTTACAAGCAAATTATTATTAAATTAATCATACATACGTGTCAAGTAGTAGTAAACAATAAAGAGGTTTCCAAGATAGGGGAGACATGAACACATCATAGACTCTGTTTAAGAACTCATTATTTCAAATTCAAAGCACAAATGAAATTAAATTTACAGCGGTCGAACATCCACTAACTAGGTCCATAAGCATCACTCCTTTCCACAGACCCAGAATAACCTCAATAAGCCTTCAACAAACCAAGCAATAAAAATGCAGTGCCTACCAGATGCTAAATTAATTTACAAAAAAATATTCAGAGAAATTTGATATAGGAAAAAATTATCAAGAAATAGATGAATTAAATGAGCCATGCCCAAGCTTATAGTTTTAAACAAGTCAAACTCAAGCTTTAATTTTTGCTTGTTGAAATAAATGAGCCAAACTTAAGCAACCTCATTTGACAATTGACATCCATGACCCTAGCCCTCAATATCATAACTTACACACTATCCTAAACCAATAAGCCATGTAAAGGACTTCAATGAGATCTGTTCAAAGATTGTATAGCAACAACCAATAAATGCATATGTTGTAGTGCATACGCATCTTCTTTTAACATTTGGTCAGGATTACAGGAACGAGGTATCATGTTATTAATCAAGCAAGTACCATCATGAACATGCAAACACACAAAGAAGGAATCACACAACTGACCTCTTTCAGTGAGTTAATGAAGCTCCACTTTACGCTGTCCTCACCTTCACAGGGAAGCAATAAATTACTTGGATATCCTCTAAAGTGTACCTACGTATCACAGGGTACAGAGACTGAATATGGAAGTACATTCGAATAGACAACTTTCTTAAGGGTCATTGAAATGTATGCAGTAGACCACGCTTATTCGTCGCATTAATGAGCTTTGGAATTTTGAAATAAAACTTTCAAGCATTCTTAATTTTTTAATTTTATAAGCTCACCACCCACTCCAAGAGGGAAGAAATTCAACATGTAGTCTCCATAAGGTATAGAGTATACTTATCAGATATTCACATTATGAAGCAAAATGTTGAACATGTAAAATCAGAGCTACTAATACCTGTTAAGGAGATTAATATCTAAATGAGCAAATTCTCATAACTCAATATGAATAAGAAACAGCATAAACAAGATAAAATTTTAATAGAAAAAATTATTTAGACCCAGATTTAATTGGAGACTTTACTTTAAAAATCAACAAGGTGCCAAACGAATCAAACTGCAGAGGAAATATCAAAATGAAATAAAAAATTCTCACCGTTAAATTCCATGGCCTTTCTGGCTCCACGCATAGAAGATCAAAAAGAACTCCAGTTGGAATATACCTGTATGAGCCATGAAAACCAAAAATAAATAGTGTATAATGTGGAATTGAAAAATCAAGGAGAAGATAGCCTCATAAATAGCTGAGAGTTTATTACTGGCATTGATGATTGATGAAATGTTACTATTCATTCTTATAAATATGAGCTTAGGACAATGCCCTGTATCTACAGCAATTAAACAGAAATACAAGAAAGCAAATAATAAAAAGTTAAGGGATACCACTTGAGAGGAAGTCCTTTGTACTCAAACCAAATGGTGTCAACTCCAGGGGGGAGTGTACTGCTGAAGTGAGGCTTCAAGAGAGAAATCAACAAAGGTAAGTACCCTATCCGAGGGGCCAAGACCTGAAAACACAAAGAAATTGCAAAAACTAACAATCAATTGCAGATAGAAAGAAAAAAAAACAGCTAAAGCAATACCTAATCAGCAAACAGATACCATAGTGTATGCATGGGGAATAATTGTAATTTAACAATGGTGTATACACAGTGAAAACCCTATTCTTAATGCATCGAAAAAATTGAAGTTGGAAGTCGTAGAGAAGAGTGCAGTATTGAGAATGGAGTTGAAAAACACACGAGAGCGGGTGGAGGAGGAGGGAGAGTGGTGACTTCAGATTCATGGAGATGAATTTGGAGAGGAATGGCCCCTTTCCAAGCGAACTTCTGCGCTTCACTCATCTCTTCCAAAATCCAGATCGTCGCTCTCTCGATGAACTTCAACACTTGTGCAACCCTTCACAAAATCGCTTACTTTGCTTGTTTCTTCTTCTCTTTCTCTCTATTTTCTTTTTCGTCTGTTGTTGCTATTATTATTATTATTATATTTGGAACTGAATTCACAATTAAGCTGTGTTTTACTAATGGGGTTTATTTATAGCTTATTATTTACTAGTAGAGGTATATATTTAGTAATAATTAGTTTATAGTTTTTATAAATTATAATTAGTGATTTATGAAAAAGTTATTTAAAAATATTTTATAGTTGTGAAAAATTGACTTTCGATAATTATTTTTTATTTTATTTTAAAATTATTTATTAAATTTATTGTGGATAATTATTACATATTTAAATAATAAATATAAGTTAGTTCATAAATTAATTTTATATAACTATTATTTATAAGTTATAAGTTAGTGTCCTTGAACATAACTTTAATTTACATTAATATAATTAGGTTTTTGACACAGTCTCTTATATTTTTTGTAGTGTAATTAGGTTTTTGATTTTCTTTTTTATAATACATTTTATTTTATATATTTTGGTTTCTAATTAACATTGTTAATTTTAATTCATATTAATCCTTAAAATTTGAAAGTGTTAACTTTAATTCATATTAATTCCTAAAATTTTAAAATGGCACATATTAATCATTGTATTTGTTATTTAAAGTTCAATTTAATCCTTTAAATGTTGTAAAAGTTCAACTTAAACCAACACTTTACTTCAAAATTTTATTTGTAAACTAATAACATGAACTAAATTGCATCTCAAAATATAATATGAGTAAAATAGTTACACGGTCAAAAATGTTAATAACTAATTTAAATAAACGATTACAAAGTCAATAATTAAATAATACTCTCATAATTTCTTATTATATATTCTTAACTAAGTTACACATTACAATTACATTGTACATGTTAATAAAAGTAATGTTAATTAAATTTATTAGTTTGTTAAAAAGTTATATAACATGTTAATTTTATCTTTGGTTAAATAATATATTAACCAATTACAATTAAAAAATTTATAGTCAATATTTTTAACGATGACAAATAAAAAATAAGAAATAAACATTCCATGAAAAATATAAAAATATTTTATAGTTCTACTATCAAATGTCGGAGAATTGGGCTTATAGTTCTACTTTCAAGTTTCTATTCGGAGAAAAAAACAAGTTCGATGTTGTAATTTGTAAATAATAATAATCTATGCTTTTATACTATATATATATATATATATATAGAAACAAAAAAGTAAAAGTAAATGGGATTTGTAGGTCGGCGACAATTCTTAACTTCACTATTTTTTTTATTCATTTGCATGTGACATTTTTTTACAACAATTAATATAGGAAAAAAGTACAACAACTAAAAATACCTCTATTTCCGTTAAAAAATACCTCTATTTTATAAGTAACTGTTTGTAATTCATTATTCATTATCAACATTTTCAGTCCAAGCATAAATAGTTGTTATAGAAAATGATGAGTTGATAACAATAATAATCAATTTGTCTTCAATTAATAATAATAACAATAATAATGATATTGATCCAAACACTTTTAGGGCCATGAATCTTAATTTACAACCTTTTTTTTCCCACACTCCACGTTTTTTATTTGATCTAAAAAAAAAAATTGAATGCTCATAATCCACGTTTCTATTGTAAATTTTATAGTTTATTAAATTAGAACATTAAATTATTTATTAAATATAGAATTAATAAATTTAAATAAAAAAAATTATTTATAAAAAAGAATTAAATAAATAAGTTTAATAAGTTAAGTTTATGTTTTTTTTATGAAGTTAAGTTTAAGTTTATAATTTAGCTCGTTTAAATAAATGAGTTAAACATTAATAAAAAAATAAATGAATTAAACTTAAATCTTTTATTTTTTTAAGTCAAATTTAAATTTTAAATATTCAACTCGGTTTGTGTTCAGCTCACCAAGAGAGTATTGTATACTATATATTTCAGAAAAAAAAAAAATTAATTCAACAAATGCCTTTCACTTGCATTAAAAAAATTGGAAATTTCTAAATACTTATGAATACTTTAATACTAGTTGCTTCTAGGATAGGCTATAGATCAAACGACAATAAAACTTATATGAAGCACAATCAATTCAACAAATGCCTTTCACTTGCATAAAAGAAATTGGAAAATTCTACATCACTCAACTTTTCCTTATGCGTGCGTGTGCTTAGTTTTCCACTGATTAATAATTAATCGCCAATTAAAATCTAAAATGCATGGAAAAATATGTTTGTTTGTACTGGCGGTGGCAACGTGCAAAGAACCTGCAAGATTCTGTAACACAAAACAAATCACAGCGCAACGCAGCCTGAGGTAGAAGGGGAAAAAAAATCCGAAAGTCAAGTTAGAACTCGAGACAAAAATCCAGATGCAAAATGACACACAACAGTGATAATCATTTGAATCTGATGTATTGTTGTAAGGAAGCGATTCCTGCATCGTTTCTCACATTTTCCTTTTTGAATTGAGTCTCGCATCTGTTGTTATCACGTTCCAATCACCACCAGCAGCAAAATAAAAAATAAAAAAATTTACCTTCATTCACAAGCCATTTGTAAATCTCCCCCACCAACTTTCACTCTGACCCCTTTTGAGAAAAGTTTCGTTCTTTATTCAGATCTCAGGTTTTTTGTTTGGTTTTGCATCACCCCAGAAAAAACCGCAATCCTGTAAGGCCTAACAGCAACATCCCTCTTTCAAAAATCCAATCTTTTTGGCGATTCAGATAGATGTGAGTTTCGAAGGGATCTAAGAACATCGAGGGTCAATGTTAGGGGCGGTTCAGTTGGGGTTGCTAGCGGCGTGTGTGGTTCTGTTTGTTCCGATGGGTATGGCGGGTTGGCACTTGAGCCGCAACAAAGTGCTTTTCTTCAGTGGAGCTCTCTTCATCACTCTCGCTGTTGGTGTTCATCTCACTCCTTATTTTCCTTCAGTTTCTGATTTCGTCACATCAGTTTCATCTTCATCTTCATCTTCTTCTTCTGATGTTGTTGTGGATGATCGCGATTCATGTGTTTCCTTGCTTCACGAAGTAGACTGGGAGGTGAAACCAAGCAAGGTATTTGACCCTTCTTCGATTAACAATTCTGTGAATTACGACAAGTCTTGGTCTTGGAGGAGATCGAGTTCTGTTGATTCCTGTGAGTTTCAGAGGCTAAAACGTAGTGACATTTCTGATTTGCTTAATGGGTCTTGGGTAATTGTAGCAGGGGATTCCCAAGCTCGAATGTTTGCACTTTCTTTGCTGACTTTGATTCTGGATTCTGAGCGTGTTGAATCAGTTAAAGGGTCTTTGTTCAAAAGACATAGCAATTATCACATTGTGGTTAATGAGATGGGTATGAAATTGGATTTCATATGGGCACCTTATACTACCAATTTGACCAATTTAGTAATGGAATTCAAGCAGAATCATGTTTTACCTGATGTTTTAGTGATGGGCTCTGGCTTGTGGCACATGTTACACTTCACAAATGCTTCAGAATATGGTTCTTCACTTGGATTATTAAGAAGTTCCGTGACATCCCTTTTGCCTATTTCTTCAGAATTTGGCAATGATGGGCCTGTGAGTGGTTCTGCATCTGTTAGATCTCCTCACTTGTTTTGGCTAGGCATGCCAACTTTGATAAACAGCATGTTGAATACTGAGGAAAAGAGGGAGAAAATGACTGATATAATTAGAGGTGAATATGAGAGAGAGGTGAAGAAGAACAACATTTTGAGACAATTTGGTGGTCCTTTGCAATTAGTAGATATAGGTTCATTGAGTTGGAATTGTGGGATTAGGTGTACAGATGATGGAATGCATTATGATGGAGTTGTTTATGAAGCTGGGGTTCAGATTATGTTAAATGCATTGCTTATTGAGTCTCATCAGAAGCTCTGAAGTTTGTAGCAGCATTGATTTCTTCTTAGAAGTGTTCAGTTCAGCTCCCATTTGGGATTATATACACGGTAGGATACTCCAACGATTTTGATTAATAGATCAGAAGTTGAGTTCTTCCATATTAGCTTTTGCAAATTCTTAACAGGCTTCTCCGGGGCCTTAGATTCAATTAGTTCTAGAGTGATTGTTATATAGATCACATTTGAAATTCATTTTTTGTTTCTTTTCTTTTTTTAATTTTAATTTGTTGTTCCATTGTATGCTAGCCTAACAGCTCATGTATTAGTCACAAGTTGGAAACTCAAATTTCTGTACAAACAGTTCACACATGCTTTAACCACAATTTAATTGGTATTCATTTCAGTTTTTTGGGTTATAAATATCCTTTAAGCTTACTAGAAAGTAGTTGGGTATAAATTTCATTTTGCCTCATGGTAGTATCTGTTTGATGCTTTCTTTTTCTGGCTCATTTTTGTGAGATTTGTTATTATGGAGCAGATTAATTAATTGTTGAGGTCAACCACGAAACCGTTGTAATCAATAGGAGGCTCTTTTTATGTTATTTCTTTTTGACAGTAAATTTTTGTTGACATGAGTCCAACACCTTAGGGCTTAACAGCTCCATGTTTCAGATAGTAGCTTGATAATCAAGCATCATTCTAATGACATCTCTAAGGGGTGTTTCTTAATGAGTTTCTTAAAAGTTAAGGAGAGTTGCTTAACCAGTTACACCATTAGTGAGTGCCTACACCATTAGAGAGTGCTGACATGGGTTGCTTACAACAATTGCTTATATTTTGTTAAATTAATACCATTTGAGAGTCAAGTTGCTCTTAAAGTAACATAAAGTTGATAGAATTGTACCATTTGAGTTACTATACGCCATAAGATCCCTCCGGCCCCTACTTAGTCCAGCACGATCTGAACCATTTATTTGGCTTCTATCGTACTCTTTATTTTGCTTACCTCATTAGGACGAATTAATAGATAGATAATGTTACATATGGGTTGGAGGGAGTTGGAATTTAGAGAGGATCCGAATCCTGAGTTGATCTCCTATCAATCAACTGCTGCATTTAATTTCATTTCAGTCTAATTCATATATTTTTTATTTAAATCATATAGGCCATCCTTTCTAAAATCAACCAGCAGAAATGTAAGACTCCAACTTTTGCCGGTATATGTTCATCCATTAGTAAGTTTATTTCTTTTGTTATTTGTTAAAACACTAAAAGGACTATCATTCATTTGTATATCGAAGTACAATGCAACAAATGTGGCTTTCCATTTTAAAGCCGGTCTGAACAAACCAAATTCAGTTGGATATGGGTCTAAACCCGTGAGTTCTTCGTGTGAAGTTAGTGTGTGTTTGTGTAGGCGTGAACAGAACACAACACAACGTAACTACAATAATTTCTTGCTTTCACCTTGAACACATTGGAACTTGTTATTGTAGTTTTCTATATGTTGGAAAGGGCATAGAACGCCAAAACAAACATAACGTTAATAGCTGACTAGCAGTTAAAATTAAAGAGTTGAGACATGAAAAATACTAAATTGCACTTACAGAGAATACCCAATATTTGGCCAAAAATTATGCATCAATATCTAGGTTTTGATCACTGTTTCAGAGAAAATCTGCCTAATGTACCATTGTGGTATAACATTTAGTATAATGTGATGGATTGTGTAATACTCGTTAATGGGAGTTGGGTAATGTAGTAATATTTAAGACAACTTGTGATTTATGAATGAAGTTAAGTAGGATGATACGTCCCAATATGAGCCTCACAGTATATACATGGCCAAATCTTCTTTGGTATTGACCATCAAGGTATATTTTCATACAATAACCGCCTGAATAATAAATGGAAAGGTTACACTGTCACATTACAATCTTACAAACCACCAAATCATTTGCTATCTACACAGTCTTCTACAGAACCAAAAGAATCAAAACTTAAAAAGAAAGCCACCGGTAAGTAGACCTACTATCACTATTTGGGTACAAAAATTTTGGAATAGGAAAGGGATGGAGATTGGCCCCTTGAAACAAGTTTTCTTTCTTCATTGTGCTTTTAAGTCTCAAATTGCTTTCCTTCAAAGGTTTGTCCAAAGCTCCAACCCTTTGGGGCAACATTGTAAGATGTTACTGTCTTCCCATCACTGCTAGTGACCTCGAATGAAAGCGGTTGATTTTGTAGTAATGCGTTTACATGCCAGTTTTGGCCCCAATTTCGACCCATTGGAAGCCAACCAGTTTTTGAGCCCTTGACCTTTACAGCTACTATGTCTCCGTGGCCAGCAACATTGCTGATTAGCACTGAAATGAAGATACCAGAACCAGTGACTGTAAATCGGATTCCCCCTTCCTTTCTGCACTTTATCCTGTTCCAAACAGAACATAACATTCAAAATAAATAGTATGAAGCAACAAAATTTTTGACTTCTATGTAACCTGTTTGATTTTACTTTCTGGAAGTAGATAATGTAGTTTAGTACTTCTGTAACTTGGACTAAAACCCATGTATCTTACTACTACTACATGCAGTTATTAACAAAATCATATCCTGTCCCTTATAATTATCTACAAGAATTCCCAAGAGATCTTTTAGCATTATCGTTGTATGTAGACATGTTAGTACTCATTGTACTCTATGAGTCAAAGACTCTTGGGAAAGAAGTAGCATGGACTCGTTGTACTCTATGAGCCAAAGACTGTTGGGAGAGAAGTAGCATGCCATTCTAATTGTTGCTAGCTTTCCAGATATTCATCACTGAGAAGAAAGATTTTGTTGTCAAACTCTTCTGACGTAAATAAGCTTACTATTCTCCTGATTTCCACTTTCTGAGTTTCTTTTGCTACTTCAATTTCATAAGAATTAGAAAAAAAAAAGTTTTTCAGAAAGCTTTTTCACATTTAAGTTCTAGAATCCTAAGAAAGAGCTTTGCACCAACTAAGAAGCCCATGACAAAAATAAAATCCATAAAACTTAGGAATTGGGAATGGGATTAGGTAATAGGTATCCAAAATTCTCATGGACCTTGCCAATAAGCTTAAATGCAACATGAAAACTCTTTCTGGCACTTCATGAACTCCACTTTACTGGAACCATAATTCAAGATTTCATATATATAGCATGATACTATGCTGTTGCCTAGTTGCAGATTACGGCCATCATCCCCCCCCCCCAAAAAAAAGTTTTCTATCTGTCTAAGTAAAACTAAACAACATGATTACCATGACTCATTCTAAACAGAGACATTCTTGTGTGCCTCTAAAAGTTACCAACATTCTGTTCAACCAAATAAGCATGTACTAGCCTGTACTAATGTATCCTTTGACGAATCTTGAAGGAGTGAATAAATTCATGGAAACATTTTTGTTTTCCAATTGAGGTTGTAGTCAATTTCAGACGATGGCATAAATGGTTGTTCTCTCTTTTTTGCTTTGTGTGTGTGCATTGAGTATTCTACCCGAATAGGATTTGAAATATCTAAATTTTAGATAGGCAAAGGGATATGAATAACAACCAATTATATACTACTAAGTAAATTGTAATTCTATCAAAGAGAATATTACTACCTAATGTCGATGTTCACATACTCTTTCATATTGAATTGGATTGGGATAAGCAGCTTAATTAAACACTTAAAGAAGAAGCCCTTATCAAATGAGTGCTAATTTATTTATAAGTAGAATTATGAAACTCGTTTGAATAAGCTAAAAAGAGCTCATTCTGATATGCTTCTCTATGAAGCCTATAAAAATAAGCTGAAAAGCAAAAACGACTTTATAGGAAGGTATAAGCGGTTTACATAAGCTCACATAAGTTCTTCCAAATGTCCCGATTTCTGTTCCTATTATACCGTATATTCTAGCATAAAAATGTCTAGTTGTCTAGTAAATCTTAGTTTAACAATCTAAAAATACTTCCAAGACTACGGGAAACAAAATAATCAACCAGCTAAACAAAGTGAGCTCAAACCTAATATCTTTAATCAAGCCATGTCGAAACTTGAGCTTCTAATTCAGATGCTTCTCTGCAAAATATTTTGTTCACAGTTCACTGACACTCAGATATTTTCAGCTCAATCAAATGCTTCTCACCAATTACTTAGTATTCAAAACAGTTATAGAGTTATATGAAAGCACAAAAAAGATCTACAAAACTTAAATCAAAAGCAAACATGCAACGATTCCAAGATGGAGCAATAGAGTACCTGCGATACTGAACAGGCATGTTTCCAGCTTTCCAAATAGCGATCTTCTCGAAGGCTTCGATGGGGAGAACGAAGTGCTTATTAGGAGGGTTACAGTGTCCCCCTCCTTCCGAAGTGAAACCATAGTTCGGCGCGCAGAAGTTCGTCGCCGTCACAATGATCGAAGTACCAGGAATGCACCACCGCATATCCTCCACACAGCGGAGCTCAAAGCACGCGCCGCAGATCTGGCCACGCTCGAACAGCGCCTCACTAAGGCCCACGGTGGCCATGCCGTAACCGCCCTTGACGAGGTCACCATAGCCGCACGCGCCGCCGACGGCGTCACGGGGATCGGCGGCGGCGTAGTAGGTGGCGTGAGCAGATCGCCATTCGGAGAAGGAAGGAGAAGAAGAAGAATCGAGAGAAGGAGATTGGGATTGGGAAGAGGAAGAGGAGTAGTGAGAGGTTACTGTTGAAGTTGAAGAGAGTGTGAAGAGAATGAAAATGGTGAGTGTGAACATTTCCTTCCTTCACAGTGAAAATGGAGAACCAATGCAAAGCAAGAGGAACAAGTTTTGGAATTTTGGGTTACTTTATTTGCTACCGACGAACATTACTCCACTCTGCTTTCCCTATCTCGTCTTTTTCTTTTCTTTACCGTTGATGTTCCTCACTCCACATCACTTTTCCTTATAGAGAGATCTTTCAGCGTATAGTCGAAGATAAATTTTTTTAAAACATATTGAAATAAATTTTGTATTTTCTAACAAAATTTTTTATACACACCGTTAGAATTCGAAAAATAATGCTTAAACTTAAAGGGATTTGAAATATAAAAAATAAGTTTTGCTGCTTGACATTACAGTACAGATTTGATTTTAATTAAAATTGAAAATGTTGTTTATGTTTAGGAAAATGCTAGATGGTGCAAAATCTCCTAACAAGAAAACGTATAATTGTCGGAAAATTTTTCTCTATTTTTAATTTTTATTTTATTGGCCATCCGATTCTATCATGCCATGTGACTTTCGTGGATTATTTGTGCATTAGGAATTCGTACTCAATAGTCAATAGTAGTATAGTACTGATATTATCTTTAAATTTTTTTAAAAGTAAAAGTGCAATATGAAACTAACACGAAAATTGCTTTAACTAAAATAACTCCTTTGAGAGTAGTTGAGTGTGATTGAGACCATCTAATTTTAAAAATCTTACAATCTCTTTATATATAAGAATCATAAATCTATATATAAAAAGGATGGTACTACTTTCAATAGAGATGATGTTAATCCCTTCCAACTTGAGAGCAAACCGACATAAATTAACCAACCTTTGATAGTGGGCTGCATCATCAGAGGCCCAAACATGCCAGAAAACCCATGTCAAGTTTGAGGAGGTGGATGGGATTAACATCATCTCTATTGAGAGTGACACCATCCTTTTTAGTATATAAATTTATGATTCTTACATATAAAAAGGATGGTGTCACTCCCAATAAAGATGGTGCTAATCTCATCCTCCGTTTAAGGATTATATTTAAGTTGGGCTTTTATTGTGACAGACCTTAGTTATCTTTATTTTAGATATCTTTTATTTCCAGACCAAAAAAAATTCTTTTATTTAATTTTTCCTAAGGATTATTTAATTTTTCCTAAGGATTAGTTCATTTATTGAACTATAAATTCTACTGTGAGAAGTCAGAATAATTCAAGATATGAAAAGAAATTTTGTTTTAATTTTACTCTCTTTTATGACCCTAGCTCTCTGTCTCTTCTTCTTCGGCAGCTTAACTCTAAAGCTTGAAAATTCTATCATTTGGTGTTTTAATTGAGAGTCAAAGCCGTCTAAGGAGAAACGACTATCACCATGTTAGTGTCGATAGAATAAAGTCATCGTAAACATCAATCCTTAAAGGTGTTAGGAGTTCCACATTGACTACAAATAAAAGCTCAATGTGGTATTTATGCCATGGAATTCTCCCACCTAATAAATTAGTCTTTTGAATTGAGTTTTTCTCGTGTACTTGAGTCATAACGATCTTTTTAACATGCTAAATCACCACTTTTTTAGTTAAGTAAGCAAAATCTCATTTGAAGTCTCAAACATTTGTTCACACGCTAAAGGTGACGACAATGTTAAGAGTTTCACGTCGACTACAAATAGAAGTTCAATGTGGTACTTAAGCCATCACATTCTCCGACCTAATGAACTAGTCTTTTGAGTTAGGTTTTCCTCATGTATTTAAGTCATAACGAAACCTTTTTAATATGCTAAATCACCACCTTTTTTAGTTAATTAAGCAAAATCTCATTTGAAGTCTCACGTTTGTTCACACTCTAAATGTGTTTACAAGAATCAGAATTTTTATTTTTATTTTTATTTTTTGTTAAAATATGCTTTTCATCCTTCAAAATATTATCTTTCTTTAGAGAATACTTTATACTCAAAAAATTTGAATATAATTTTCACAAAAGTTTTAACGTTATCATTTTGTTCCTCTGACTATATTTTCTTTATTTTTTATCTTAAGTGATGTCATATTATTATGACATACCACATTTACATAAGTGATAAAGTCAGTAAGAAAAACTAAATTCATTTGTTTTAATAAGAATATAGATTAAGCTACTTCTTATCTTTAAAAATCCTTTTTTAATAAGTATTTTTTAAAAAAAAAAAAACTTTTAGAACAAAGTTTTAGAATTTTTTTTCATAGCTCTTCTAAGAAACTGCTTTAGAAAAATTTATCGAAAAACATGAACTTTTTTGGGTGTGGAAAAAAAAAACATGCACTTAACTATTAGCTTTTCTTCTATTTTCAGCACTTTTGTCTTGGGCTTCCCACATATGGAATCACCTTGGTTCTCATGGAATCTTGGGATTGATATTATTTCAGTTAGAAATGAGATTATTCTTTTTTCGGACACTAGCGTTCGAAATGGTGTTTTTGGACGGCGTTGTCCATAAAATAGTGAAAATATAAAAGAAATAACTCTTATTTCATGGACAACATCATCCAAAAACACCATTTCAAATGCTGATATTAAAAAAAGTGGTCTCATTTCTTATTGAGATGATATATCCCTCCTCATGGGTTTTATTCCCTACCAAATGGCCTAATATGGCAAGCTCTCCCACATTTTATTTTCACCTAACCTATGTTGGGCTTCGTACAGAAAAACCTATGTTTGATTTTGAGCAAAAAAATTGTTGGGCGAATGGCTCTAACTTATGGAAAATATATGGATGTTTAGATTGACACAATCTCAATTAAGAACGAAATTATTCTATTATGGATATTAGCATTAGTAATGGTGTTTTCAGACAGTACTGTCTATGAAATAAAAGTAGTTTCTTTTCCATTTTCATTATTTTACGGACGATATTTTTTAAAAAATTATTCTAAATTCTGAACGCTGATACGCGGAATAGGATGGTGTCAATTCTTAATTGAGGTTGAGATTGTGCTAATAAGTTCAAAATATGAATGGTAGGTTAACTACAAAAATATAAATAGGATGTGATCTGTGATTAAGAAAAAAATGAAGAAGAAGAAAGAAATAGAAATTATCCCCATCGCGATATATATGTCTTATTATTAAATATGAGAACATATGAAGTTATGAACAAGCACAAGTACGTAACTTACATTTCTACAGCAATTGCATTAAGAAAAACTAGAAAAACAAAAAAGCACTGGATATATAATTCACAGTTGAAGTGGGAGAAAGAATTCAAAGAAATACAAAAGCCTACGATATATTTCTTCTCTAAAGTCTTGAAACTCATATATGCACAAGGCTTCTCTACTGAGCTGATCTTCTACTGCCATTTAATTCCACTTCAATCTCACCCATGTATTCTGTAATCAAACAATCTGAACCATCGATTCCAAACTCAGTAGCAAAAGCTCTGTAGAGAAACCAAACTTGAGAAAGATTCGCGATGCAGTAGAAAAGTCAAAATTTTCATCTCTCTTGTTCTTCCTTTTCATACCAGCTCATCCACCAACAGAAATAGCTATACATTATATCTGTGCAAAAGTGAAACTGCTCTGAAGAAAAAACTCACATGGACAAAACTATAAACAAAGCCGGATACGTTTCTCTTCCCTCTCTTGATCTGTTACTGTTAAGTCCTGCTTTTCTCTCTCTGCCATGCACCTTTTATATGGCACAAATCCTTTCCTACAGCTTTTAGGTCTTACTCTTATCTCAAACGTGTTAGATTTTTCACTTGGTGTAATGCAATGATGCATATAACTTTTGCCTTGTTCACTTGATTTTTCATTGTTCTCTGTGTCATTAACTGAACTAGTGTTTGAACCAGTCCAAGGAACAATTTTTGCTGCTACTGGTTTTCCATTGCATGGTTCTGTTGTTGCAGAAGGTTTATAGGTATCTGTTACTAGTAGAGTTGTCCCAAACAGCTTTAGAGTGCGACCAGATGATTCCTCTGCTGCATCTTCTTCACTTTCCTTGTGGAAAAGCTTGAGTTTCTAGACATTAAAATCAAACACATGTATATAAGACCATATGTCATATTCTTAATATCATTCTGAGCGTAAACAGTCACTTTAGTCATCGACTCTGCAAGATCATTTCACTTTAATCTCTATCTTTAAAAGGAGTTGCATTTTGGCTCCTGACTCTAGAAGATAATTTCACTTTAGTCCCTCACTTCCTTGTCAAACTAATATGAATGATTTTTGTACAAGTCAAGGACTAAAGTGAAAAAATTTTCTATGTAGTCAAGGACCAATATGAATCATCAAGGATTAAAAAACTAATTTTACAAAAGTCAAGGACTAAAGTGAAACACGTTGAAAGATAAGAAGAACTGAAGTAAAATTATCTCGAGGAACAAAGTGATGCTTTACCCCATTATTCTCATGATATTGTAGAAAATAAAATAGATTAGTATTTAAGAATTACCACAATAGGCTGCTCATCATGAGATGGTGATGGAGACCCTTTTTCCTCATATGATGTTTTAGGCTCAGCAAGTGAAAAGTTGTTGGTATGGACACCACTAATGGATGAAACTGGCGACAAACTTCCGGTCAGCGTATCTGAATCCGAGGAACCAAGAGTTTCTGAAACTAATGCAGATAACACTGACTTGGGAGATTTGTTTTCATGACCAAAATCTGATGACTTGAGAGAATTAGACCTCAGAGGCTGTTCAAAGTTGGGAATTTCACGGCTCCGAATCTCTACTAGTTTGCGTGGGTAAGGATGAACCGGCTTTCGTTTTGGTCGTGGAGGTGGAATTTCAATTGACTCCTCCAAGGTTGTATTATCCCCATTGGAGTCTCTAACAATCTGCCATGAAGTTAAAACAAAGGAGTTAGAGTGAATCTAAGATTTAATCTTTCAATCTCAAAGAATTTTGCTTTTTGCACTTTCAATCTCATAAAGGGTCATGGAAGTGTTAATATATGGCTTATGGTATATTGAAATTTGAAAATATGGTACATGATAGGCATTGAAATAAAGCAATAAACCTTAGAAAAAAACTTCTGAGCATGACTTCGAATCTGAACAGCAGTCTTTGTGCCAATATGTTCTGTGGTGAAAATAAAGGATCCAAAAAACTTAGACCATACTTCTTGACTAACTAATTTACATTCTTTTGCTACAATGTAACTAAAATCTTTATGGCATACTTAACTAACATGTGAAAAAATCAAATTAACTATACCTTCGATCCGTCGCCAGGCTCGGCCGTATAGCTTCAAAGCTTCAAGGAACTTCTTGTGTTCTTCATCAGTCCACCTCTCTCTTTGCTTGGTGATAGTATATGGTTTCCTAACCTATTGAAGTAGATAGAAAATTTGATTAAAACAGAGGTTACAATGTCAAAATTGGGAATAATTGAAAATCAAAGTTTAATAAATGCCAAAAACACAAAAGAATGCAGGGAGAACCTTCATGGCATAGTCATTTCCGCAAGAAAATTGATCATTTAGTTGAATGCGTGCAACATAATGCATTCCAGAATTCAATGATGCTCCATTCATATTTCCATTTCGAACAACACCTTGAGGTCTAATTGCATTTTGACCCTGCATCCAGACCAAATAGGAAATAAATATTAAATATAATGTAAGGAAAAAGAAGAAAATGAAGTTTCTTACAGACAAAAGGTCAAGTAGACATAGCACATGTTAGGGGAAAATCATTTTCTGATTTTTTTTTTCTAATAAAATCAATCAAAAAATTAACAAAAAAATTATTATTTCTTCATAATAAGCCTAAATCTTCCTGGGAAGAATTAACCATAACTAATCGTGTTCTTAACAAAATAGATCATTCAAAAGCTACTTTTTGTAGTGTGTAAATTTATAAAAATAAACGCAATTAACAAATCTATGCATAATTGCCATTTGAAAGAGGTAAACCAAATCATATAACTAATAGATTCACGGTTCTATCATTTTCTTTTCTTTTTTTCTGTTTTTTTGCTACAAACAAAACCAAACATATCTTCCCCAAATGGAAAATTTAGCTGAAAATCCAGAGCAAACCATAACACATACAAGTAAAAACAAAACCAAAAAGAATATCAGTTGCCTCTTAAAATTGCATATAACATCAAATAATCTACTACATCAGAGGAGAAACTCAAATTAACATACTTGAATCGCCATGGAAGCAGAACTCTGAAACAGAGCCAGACTTTCTTCAACTCTGCGGTTGGCCGTTACTGCTTTCTTCTTATCAACGGTCACAGAACGCCAAATAGTAAAACTTAAAAAGTAACAAAACACAAAAATCCAACCTTCCCCTTCTCCACTAGTACACTAAAATCAACAAATTCTGTTCAGAAACGAAATTGATCCACTGCAAGAGCCTGACCGTTCAAAAATCAAACTCAATCCTCTGAATCCCCTGCTTCAGTATTGCTACGATCACCCGAAAACCCAAATGAAATCTCCATCTCAAGTAAGAAAGAGGGTAGAAACAGTGACTCACGTACAATAATTAACAAGGAAACAGAGTACCAGGCAGAAAAAATCAACAAACCCCACCAAGGAAAAAGGATGAACAATAGATGTTTTATCAAATAAAGAAAAAATGTATGAGATATTGAAGAGTCACAAATACTTCACATAACAAAGGAACCCAACAAGACACCAGTTTTTCAACCATCTAAACTCTCAGCTCTGAGTTTTCATTGATCAAAGTTCAAGACTTTAACCCAATTGAGAAACGGAAAGTTTGTGGCAGAGAGAAACAGAGAGAGGAAAGTTGAAAGCTTGAAGTTTTGAGAAGTTGGAAGAAGAAGAAGAATGAGGCGGAGGAGAATAACAAAGAGGAAAGGGAAGATAGATAGATATAAAAGGCAAGTGGGAAAGAGACTATTTTGAAGGAGAAAAAATAAAACGAGCAACGAGAGAGTGCCACGTCAGATGTTGAATTTTTGTTTTGTCGTAGAAAAAGCAACTTTTTTTTATCTTTTACATTTTTTGGTCGAAATCTCGAGAAGTCGATGGGATCTTGTGGCTCATATCGAAAGAGGTACTTTACACGTGGCGTTCTGATGTCTCGTTTTGTTTCTCGCTTTTTCTGTGTTCTTTTTGTTTTTTTTTATTTATATTTCAATTTAAAATTAAAAAAAGTTTGGTTTTGGTTTTGTAATTGGGTGGGTGAAAACTAACACACAGCACATTGTGGATAATTTCGGACACACAGCATACTCGCGGCTCCCACTGCTACTGTTACTCGCGCTGTCACAACTGCCACGTATCTTATTTATTAAGGTTAGGATTACTTGTATTTTTTTATTAGAGGCAATTCTATTTTGTGAGTTATTGTCATTTTTTTATTTATTATTATTTTTATTTAATATTTTAATAATATTTAAATATTAATATTTTAATTTTTGTTGGAAGAAATTTTTAATTAAAAAAATTGTAATAAATATTTTAAAGTGATGACAGTCTTTGCTTTTATTTGAGCAAATAAAATTTATAATGATATATCTAAGACTTAAATTAAAAAAATATTATATTCTTCTATTAATTTTTTTTACAAATTCTCTTATCCTCTCAATTTTTTGCAATTGTCATCTACCTTTCATTAAACATTGAATAATTATTATTTTTTAAAATAATAAATAATAATTATCAAAATAAAATAAATAGAAATGTTTGCAAAAAAAATTAGTAAATGATATAGCATATCTCTCTAATTAAACATCTTACGATGATTTTAAAATAATATAATTTTTTCTAATAATGTTTTTTGAAATTTTTTTAAAAATTATTGTTTGTATTTATAACATATTTGCTGATATCGTATAAAGATAATATTGTTAGAAAATTTTAATAGTATTTAAAAAGTTTATAATACAACTTGGAAAAAATTGTTGAATATTTTAAAGTGTTTTTTTAGAAAAATGCATTAATTTAGAATTAAATTCGGATAACCTTACATATATATTTTAATGAATTCATCAACTGAATTATATGATTTTTTTTAAAAAAAGAAAAAAACTGAACTATATAACTGAATTAAATATTTACAAGTATTAATTTTATATTTATAATATTTTTTATAAATATAACAAAAAAATTATTTATTAAAGATGAATTATGTTATGTGTTGGTGTTGTTCATTAGATAGCAATCGCTTCTATTATTATCATGATTAATGCGTGGCCATTATTCGCAGCTCCAAAACAAGATAATGTGATTATTTATGATTTAGAATAAATATTCTATTAGGATTCTTTTTGGCATATACTGCGTATATATTTTATAGTTTTGAACTGGTCAATTTTTACAATGTTAGTGTGACTTTTTTTTCTTTATATATATATATATATATATATAGATTTTTTTTAATTTGTATAATATTGTACAAGTTAAAAGATTAATTAAAAAATAAAAATTTATTGTAATTATATTTCACATATAATTAATATTATATTTTTTTGTTTCTTTAATTTTTTAACCTGTATGACAAAAATTTTACATATACTATTTTATTTTGTCTTATGAGTATATTAAAGTCTCGGATAGTTTATGACAAGTAGGAGTTTACACTATCATTGCTTGGGAGGTAAAACATGGGAAGGAAAGAGAAATATTAAAAGTAATATAATTTTTTTTATTTGATTTAAGAGAAATTAAAAATTAATTAATTTTTAAAGTAAAAATTTAAACATTTTTATTTTGATTTTTTTTTCTCTCATAACTTTTTTTAATCTTTTTCTTCATCTTATTTTTATCTAACCAAACACAAGGATAAACTCGTAGTGTTGTCTAATTTTTCTCTTGGTTTACATACAAAAAAAAATAATTACGGGCTATATATTGTTTTTTGGTAAAAATTACGGGCTATATATTTAATAAAGAGTATACATTTTAAAACAATATTCTACGTTTTAGCTTCCACAAAATATCTACTTTTGAATAGGAAGAAAGAAAAAAAAGGAAGAAATCTATTCCGATCCCTTTCTGTTTCTGATTATGCAAAAGAAAAACGTTCGTGTTGTGTTTAAAATTTTTAATATGGCATGGAACTTACATATCTATACATTAAACAAATATTTCCATGTAAATTTAATGGCAAAGCCTTTGTAAAATTAAATTGACTAAATTCGTCTTGTACGTGTAAAATACATAAGAGTTATTATGTTAATTATGATACAGTAATATATACATCACAATTGTTATCTTTAATTTGATTTAAATAATTAAAATATAGCACTAGTTCTTTGAAAACATTCCTTCACTATCTTGTAAAAAAAATAAAAAAATTCCTTCACTCAAGTTGATCTAAAAATTTTCAACGGGAATAAGTAACAGGTGTCAGCGGCAAGAACAACTAGTGGAGCAATAGTCCAATAATATAAATCTATAATTGTATAATGATTAATATTTGGGTGTGGATGTTATTATTATTCTTATTTTGTTAGTATTATCCTTATGCATGGAGATTTTTATTATTTGTTATTTTCTGAAAGTGAAATGAGGATATTTTTGTGAGTAGGAGAAAAAGGGTTAAATATCTGAAGCCTCTTAAAAATTAACGAGTAAGAAGGAGAAAATAGGCCAAGAGTTGAGGATTGAAAAGGGCGCGTCGCTTTCTCCCTTGCGCTTTTCGCCACGTCATCGCCACTTGCCGCCCCATTATAAAAATACCGACGCCACGTGTACATCCATTAAATTAAGGGATAAAGAGCGTTAGAGATCATTCCACACCACTCCTTTTTTTTCTTCCATTAATTATTTTTCGTTTAGAACAAAATCTTCATAATTTTGTGGCCACAACATTTTCTCCGCCTTTTTTTATTCTTCAAATTTTTGTTAGCACAGATGACTCCACAGCAAGACAGACACAAGATATTACTCACTCTGTTTTTATTTTATAAGCATTTAAACACTAAATTTAGTGTTTATTTTTATAAATACTTATTATAAAAATAACAAATATTTATTGTATTCTTTGAATTAATAAAAATAATTACCTTTAGTTTAAATGATATTGATAATAGAATTTGATGATAAGGATAAAATTATAAAAAAAATTATTATTTGTTTGGAAATTAATATATTTTTAATTTAATTATTGTTTTGGTCCCTTTTGTTTTTAAAGCGGACGATTTTCATTTTTTTTGTTAGTTTTTGTTTTAAATTGGTCACAATTTTTAGTTAATTTAGTAGCTGTTTTCCTCCAAATTAATGACGGAGGGACCAAAATCATTTACAAATAAAAAATTTTCAAAAAATATGAATTTAGTGATAATTTTTCTTTAAATTAGTGACAAGTTTCAATTCGTCTACTAAAATTAATTAGGAGAAAAATTAGAACTAATTAATAGTTTTTTAGGATATATTCTATCAGTAAACTATTTTAGTTTATCCTGACATTAAATTGATTAAAATTCATGGCTAATTTAAAAGAAAAATTAACGAAGGAACTATAATTGCTCGTTTTTGAAACAAATTGATAAAAATTTGCCTATTTAAAATTCGGGTACAAAAGTCACCTAAAATAAAAATAAAAAGAATCAAAACTGTAATTAAGTCTGCATTTTATTTAAAGTTCACACTGTTTTTTTATTATGTGTGATTTTTATTTCAAATGCTTAAAAATAAGAACGCGATAGTAATATTAATTAATATTTATTTCATAAAAATTGGCAAAACTAATAATTTTCCAAAATATCAGGTTAATGTTTTTTGTTTATTAAATTTAAATTTTAAACATTAAAACTATCAAGTTTTTCACTACCTACATACAGTTTTTTTCTATAATTTTCTTAATATTTTATCTTCATGCTATGGTGATATATTTTTTGTATATAAATAAATAAAAATGTTGGTAAACTGTCACCCAAAGTATATGAAGGAAAAAGGACATTCGACGAAAACTTTAATGGAATATTGGAGGGAGGCAGGTGTAAAAGTGCAGGAGAACGTGGAAGGTTGCAGTCTACGTTGAAATTAAATGTGAGAGGGCCACTATGTCTTTGGCCAGATATTCAGTGTATGTGTTTGGTTTATATTTTAATAAAATAAAAAATATAAATATATAAATTAAGGTAAATTAAGATGTACTCCATCCGTCTAATATTAAGGTAATGTTGGATAGTGTTCAGACTAAAAAGGAATGGAACAAAATAAAAATAAAATAGAATGAAACAAAATCGTGTATATTATTTAATGACGATGGAATGAAAAGAGATTATGTCATATTTAGTGCGGACTAAAATATTAAAAGTATTTTTTATAAATATATAAAATTTTACTTTATTTGATAGAAAATATAAAATTAAATAAAAAATAAAATAATACTATATTTTTTAAAAAAATTAAAACTTATGAGTATAATTAAATATTAATTTTTGTATTAATGTTTTATGAAAACATTAAATTATTAAATGCAAATTTCTCACAATAAATATAACTATTAAATATAATTTTTTAAAAAAAATTTGGTCGAAAAAAATAATATAAAGTTTAAAGAATTTAAATACATATTATTTTGTTAATTAAAAATAACTCAATAAAAACAATGATAATTATTTTGTGTGTTATGTTCTATTATCTTTCATTTCATCCTTTTTAATGAAATCTTCCGTTCCTCTTGACTGATGTGTCAAACGTGAAACAATACATAGTATCATGCTATGTTAAAACATGTCTGTCAAATGCTACCTAAGTTTCTGTCTAAGGTTGTTACACAAAGTTTAAGAAATGTACTTAATTTTTTTTATATACAAAGAGTTGTCTACCATTTTTCACTCTTATTAATTAGTGGGTCACATATCTCAAAACATTTATTTAAATCTCAACTACTATAGGGTATATTTGATAAAAGATTAATTAATGTTTCATTAAAATTATAAAGTGACAAATAAAATAGGACGATTTTTTTTCACTAAAATGGCACTTAATATGGGACGTAAATAATAATTAATTCTTAAAATATATCAATGTTTAAAAATAGAAGTTATTCAATAAAAAATAATTGTTTTTAATTTTAGTTAAGATTAATTTCTATCAAAATATATAAAATTCTATACAAACTGACCACCAATTTATGGATCTAAGTAGTATAGGTTGTTACTTGTGTATAAGGTGAGGATTCGCTCCATTTTCTTTTTAAGAAACTGAAGATCTTAATTATTAAAATAGTTGTTATAAATTTTAATACAATAATAAAAAATTGTATTAATATTTTTTGAATTAGAGAAATGGAGATTAAATAAACAAAAAAATGAATAGAGGAAATCTTAACTTATGATTAGGCGTAGCAATTATCATTCGAATTTGGAGATCCGACGAGAAGTGCCCCATTTAAGGTTTTGTGGTACTTTTTTTGTGGTGACGAAAATGGGGATAAAAACTCTTTTGTAATAGATTCGAAGATGGGGACGATGATTATGTTCCCCGCATATATCAACTGTTGTACTCATTATTCATTCATTTATGCACATCATTTTTATTCGTCGTACTTATTCTTACTACTACATTATTTATGCTCTTTAGTTGTTTGTTTCTGCTCTTACATCAATTTCTTATTTTACTACTTGTGTGTCAGATTTTTATATTTTTTAAAAATATTTTATATTTTTTAATATTCGTGGGGATCTCACAATCCCCGTAGAGAGACCAGGAATAGAAATAAAGAGAAAAACATCCCGATTACGAAAAACAAAGATAAGGACATAGAAAAAACTGAGAAACAAGAGTGGAAAGTTCCCCGCCCTACTCCATTGCGATTCATACTTGTTATTGTCTACTACCGTTGACTCTCTAACTTAAAATTGTTTAAGAATATGGTCTTTGTTTCGGTGTTTCTTTGTGGGAAGGAACAAATTTGTTCCTCCACGTAGCTTCACTTAAGTAGCAACACTTGTTATAATTTATCTATGTCATCTAATTTAATATAATTTTATAATATTGCAAACGCATCCTCTCTTTTAATAACATTTACCCTTAGCTTAAGCACAATATTTCTTAAATTTTTTTTTATCTTTTTTCTTTTAACAAATTGAAATGCAACATTCACCACTAAATTAAAATTAAACGCAAATGATCATGAAAAAATAAATGAAGAATGGTGAAGAACAACTATTAAAACATAATAATATATGGGCAAAAATACTCTTTTGGTCCTCTATCTTAAGGGTCTGATTCAATTTGGTCCTCAACTTTATTTTTATTCAATTTGGTCCTCTAACTCATTAATCTGACCCAAGTTTGCCATTCTGTTATTTTTCCATCAAAAATTACACAAACACCTTTAACACATGCCACATGTCACACTCGAATTGATTCCTTAATAAATAATTATAATAATATATATTTATATATAATTAAAAATAAAAAATTATTTCTTTTAAAAAAACCTTATCACCATTATTCTTCTTCTTTCTCGGTATGTTATTCCTTTCTTGAATTCTTCTTTCCCTTCTTTCTTCTTTTAATTCTCCTTTCTCCTGTTCTTTCTTCTTTCTCTTGCTTTCTTCTTTTTCTTCCTCAGTCTCTGTCTCCTTCATTTCTGTAATTTAAAGCTTCTATTGGTTTGTGGATTTGAGTTTATTTATTTTGATTTTGATTCTTCTTTATTTCATTTTTGCTGGTTTGTGATTTACCTGGGTCGGTGGGTTTTTTGGCAGTGATTACGGCAATTTGGAGATTAAGACGGTGGTGACTTTGGACGGCAAAATACTGATTTTGGGTACTGTGATAGTAAGTTGGTGGTGCTAATAGATGTTTTAATGGAGTTTTCTAAGTTAGATTTTGAATGGTATGGTGAGTGGAGGTGATGGTATAGTCGGGGTTGCCGGTGGTGGATGGGTGGTGGTTGCGGTGTTTGTTGATGTTGGGATGGAGGAGATGAGGAAGATGAAGGAATAAGGATTTTTTATTTTTAAAAAATTATTTTTTAAAATAAAATAGTTTTTTGTAAATAAATATACATATTATTATAATTATTTATCAATAAACCAATCCAAGTGTAACACGTGGCATGCGTTAACGGTGTTAGTGTAGTTTTTAACAGAAAATTAACAGAAGGGCAAACTTAGGTCCAATTAATAAGTTAGAGGATCAAATTGAATCAAAAAAAGTTGGAGGACTAAATTGAATTGGACACTTAAGATAGAGGACCAAAAGAGTATTTTTTCCTAGTATATGACTACTTCTGATGTATTCATCCACAACACAATAATAATATCCATCATAAAAGACAAATATTCATTAGGAATACATTATATACAATTATAGCGCAAGTTTTGATAGGTTTTTGGGTTTAGTCCCTAAAGTGAAAAAACGAGTTTTGTGCCAAACACACCTTCGATTAATCAATTATTTAATTAATTTAATTTATTAAAATAAATGATAAAAATAGTAAAAAAGAAAAGAAAGAAAGAAAGAAATAATAAAAACTCAAGAAAAAAACATATTTATAGGGACTAAAACTCCTTTATTTTGTTTTTTATAATTTTTTTTATTTCTTTTCTTTTTTTTTACTATTTTTATAATTTAATTTATTTAAATAATTGATTAATCAAATGTGTGTTTGGCACAAAACTCGTTTTTTCACTTTATAGGGACCAAAACTGTTTTTTTGTTTTTCTAATTTTTTTCTTTTATTTTATTTGTACTATTTTTATCATTTAATTTATTAAATTAAATTAATTAAATAATTGATTAATCAAATGTGTGTTTGACACAAAACTCATTTTTACACTTTCGGAACTAAAACTAATAATTAAATTATTGATGATGGTTTAAGTAAAAAAAATATATTATAGGAATCAAAACCAAAAATACCATATTTTATAGGGACCAAAAAAATATTTAAGCCAATACAAAAAAACAAAAATTATTTTCAAAAGCTGTTCTTGAAAACAGTTCTAAAAAACTGTTCTCAAATTTTAGTCCTTACTCTTATATTTCTTTAAGAAAATGGTAATTAGTTTTAGTTCTTACAGTTTTATTCTTATACTAAGGAATTAATCCCTCGTATTATAGCAAGATAACAATAGTGATTATTTTCTAGACAAAATCAATGTGTTTGATTTTGTGATGGTAGAATTAATTTTGATTCAACATGGTTTTAGATAATTCATTTTGAGTAAAATTAATTTTGAGATAATAGGTTTTGTGTGTGTTTGGAAAAATGTTGAGTTGGATTAAAATGTTGAGTCAAAATCAATTTTGGTTGACAAACTAGTTGTTTGGTTATGAGTTAGGAAAAAATTAAAATTGATTTTGGGTTGACAAACTATGTTGACTTGCTTTCACATTGAGCTGAAAATTTTACACTGTACTTTTACTCTAAACTTGCTTTTGAGAAAAAAATCATCAAACATAAATCACGTTGATTTATAATCAATTTTACACAAAATTAATTTTATAAAATCACGTTCGTTCAATATCAATTCTATCACCGCTAAACCAAACACACACTTTGTGTCTCCATATTTTTCAATTTTACCTACTAATCAATTGTGAAAGCAACTCAACCTTAACTTTAAAATTCCATTGAAGAGGTAGCAAACGGGAGAACTAAACAACCTAAAAAAATATTACAAATCCCGTTCAGTTGAGTAAACATGCGTTTGATAAAAACCAACATATTTCCAAACATAAACTTAAAGTGAAAGGGTTAAAACTAAAAAATTTATAAGGACCAAAACTTAAATTAAGGTAAAATATAATGACTAAATTATATTTAAACAAAAATGAATGGTGATACAATCATCATAGTTAAAGAGCATGAAGATAAATTCATTGAAGGCATTGGAGGATGCTTAAGTTTAATATACTATATTACAATTAACAGAACTGTTAACTATTTTTTAAAATTATTTTAAAAAATAAAAAAATAAAAAATTAAAAAAGTTGTTTGACGGATTAATTTTGAAAAATAATTTTTGAGAATAGTACGTGTTTTTTAGTTTTTAAAAATTAAAATTTAAAAATATTTAGAACTTTTTTAGTTTTAAGTATTTTCTGAATTTGCATACTATTTTACATTAAAAACTAATTTCCTTCTTTTTATTTGTATATAGAAAAGTTGTACAATCAAGGGTCGTATCTCATACCCACACTCATTTCTTTCTTTTATAAAAATAATTTCTAACAACTATTTTAATAATGTAGCTTTCAAACACTAATTTACAAAATTGAATTGAACAAACCCTAAAAGTATTTATGCAGTTTTATGGACTTTTTTAGCCCATCGGACATTGTTCCAACTTATTTTTTAATTATTTAAACTAGAAAAATGAGTAGAGAGGATGAGTTGCATTGGGATTGGGCTAGAGTGAAGTTAACCATATGCTCTTGTACTTTAGAAACTCTCATTGCAAATAGTCTTGAGCTCATATGGCATAGTCTGTTGTTGGCACGTTGAAGGGTGCGAGATCAATTTTTAATTTGTGCGCAACACTCTTTTTTTTATCTTCTTTTTTATAGTAAACTATAATATGATTCGTGTGTTAGCACGGGATATTATTTATGTATTTGCAAGTTTGAATTATTGTTTTCTCAGTAACACAGTAATACACATATAAAAATTTCTCTCCCTTCACAACTTTGAGGTAGGACCCACCTAAGCAAAACAAAAAAATCATATAAAATATATAAATAAAATTTAAAATAAATTAGATAAATCATATAAATTATAAATTTTCAGTATCCACTAGTCATCAGTTGAAAACACAAAAAACAATTTTCTTAGAAAAAACAATAGGTACGAGAAGATTGATGTGCCAATTACTTCATATATATTTGGTCTATATCTTAGAATGACAAAATTTTCTATTGATTAGCATACTTTTAAATTCATTAAAGTTATATAAATTTAAATTTAATTAAATCATATAATCATATAAAACATATAAAATTTAAAATAAATAAGATAAATCATATAAATTATACAATTTTATTATTATCCATCAATCATCAATCTAAAACACAACAGACAATTTCTTTTTTTTAAAAAAAAAGATAGGTATGAGAAGACTTAACAAAAATCCATGGAAGAAAGCTAACTGATATTATCCAATAGATAATGTTATAGAGTTTTTAATGAAAAATGGAGGTAAACCAAATAAAAGTGATGCCACATGTCCACAAAATTTTCTTGAAGGCGAAGCAAGTCTTTCTTTTCATATTAAGTATGAAGTATGATATGATCATATAAAATATATAAATAAAAATTAAAATAAATCAAATTCATCATATAAATAATAAATTATACAATCTTATAAATCAAATAAATTTTTCATTGATTAGTGTACTTTTAAATTCATTTAAGTTATATAAATTTAAATTTAATTAAATCAAATAATCATATAAAACATATACAATTTAAAATAAACAAGATAAATCATATAAATTATAAATTATACAATCTTATTATTATCCATCAGTCATCAGTCTAAAACACAATAGACAATTTTAAAAAAAAAATAAAAAAAATAGGTATGAGAAGATTTAGCAAAAATCCATGGAAGAAAACTAACTGATATTATCCAATAGATAATGTTATAGAGTTTATAATAAAAAATGGGGAGAAACCAAATAAACCTAGTGATACCATATGTCTACAAAATTCTCTTGAAGGCCAAGCAAGACCTTATTTTCATATTAAGTATGATCATATAAAACATATAAATGAAATTTAAATTAAAATAAATAAATTACATAAATTATAAATTATACAATCTTATTACTATCTATTAGTTATTAGTTATCGGTTTAAAACACAAAACACAATTTTATTAGAAAAAACAATAGGTATGAGAAGATTGTTGTGCCAATTACTTCATATATATTTGGTCTATATCTCTGATTGACAAAACTTTTCATTGATTAGCGTACTTTTAAATTCATTTAAGTTATATAAATTTAAATTTAATTAAATCATATAATCATATAAAACATATAAAACTTAAAATAAATAAGATAAATTATATAAATAGTATTGATATATAGTATTTTTAGAGCACTAGTTAAGGTTACTAGAAGTAGAAAAACAATCATAAGTGCACATTGTTTCGTCTCTCGATAATACAAAAAAACTACATATTCCAATATCTTTTAATTATATTTGGCTACTTAAATAATGCCCTTAGGGCACTAAATATCATTTGCCTTATATAAATTATATTTAATAGGCAAATAGTCACGCACCCTAAACTAAACTATTCTCCTATTCTCCTTTAAATCTGCACGACCAAAGTTCGAACTTTGGACCTCCTGCTCGAAAGCCTTATGACTTGGTACATGACCATTTGAGCTAAAACTCTTTGTTACAATTTTATTATTATCCATCAATCATCCGTCTAAAACACAACAGACAATTTCTTTTTTTTTAAAAAAAAAAAAAGCTATGAGAAGATTTAGCAAAAATTCATGTAAGAAAGCTAACTTATATTATCAAATAGATAATGTTATAAAGATTTTAATGAAAAATGGGGAACCATAGTTTTTAAACTCGGATCAGACCGGCCGGTTCAACCAGGAATCGGGCCCATGACCAGTCTGGTCCTTGAATTAAGTCGGTCCCGCAAACGAACTGGTCAAACCCAGTCGAACCCGAACAACTTGTCGGAGCCAAGAGCGTTGAACCGGTTTGGTGCAGTAGGCGCTTTTAATGAAAAAAAAAAATCGTAGAAATCATCATGCAGCATTTGAACATGCACCCTCTAGGAAGCAGAAGAGCTACACAACCACCAAACTACATTATTTTTTTTCTGTCTGGTGCGATAGTTCATATATTTTACTTATATAAAATGCAATTTTAACATTAACCAATTTATTTTATAAAATGTTATAAAAGATACCATAAGTTCTAAAAATATAGTTAAATAAAATTATTTCACATAAAATAAATTTACAAATATATATATTTTAATTTAGCTTTAGTTTGATTTAAAAATTTATTGTATATATATGATGTAGTTTAGTTAATTTATAAATTTTATATTCTTTAGCAATTTCTTATATTTTTTATTTTATATATATATTATCCGGTTCTGCGTGTGATCCAGTGACTCATCGGTTAAATTAGTGATCCAATAACCCAGTGTTTCGACTGAGTCGATAGCTAGGCCGAATTTTATAACTATGGGAGAAACCAAATAAACCTAGTGATACCACGGAGGATGAAATTAGTACCATCTTTATTGGGAGTGGCACCATCCTTTTTATATATAAGAATCATAAATTTATATACTAAAAAAGATGGTGTCACTCCCAATAGAAATGGTGTTAATTCCATCCACCTGATATCACATGACCACAATTTTTTTTAAAGGCCAAGCAAAGCCTTCTTCTTTTCATATTAAGTATGAACTATATATATGAAGTATGATGAAGTATGAAGTATGATTTGGTAGGACTCACTTCTATGTAAAAAAAATAGGAACTCTCATTATTTTAAAAAATTAAAAATAGAATATAATTGAGGTTAGGCATGGCAATTACCATTCAAATTTGGGGATCTTCGCGGGGACTGTTATATTTGGGGCCTCGTGGTTGGGGAATTTTTTCCTGTGGGGACGGGGACAAAAATTTCTCCGCATCAGATTTGAGGATGGGCACAAGGACCATGCTCCCCGCTCCGTAGGGTCCTCGCATCCCCGAATATATATATAAAATTATATAAATACTCTCATTTAATATAATTAATATAATAAATATACATATAATTAAAAAGGTTAATGTAATCATTTACATGAAAAATAATACAATTAACTTTTATTTATTATTATCCTTTCTGTTCTTGTCCCTACTTACCTCAATTGTTGTGCTATTCATTCGTTCATTCCTGCATGTCATTCTTGCTCATTATTGTTATACAATCATTCATGCTCTTGTGTCAATTGTTATGACTCTTACATTGGTTCTTTCTTTTATTACTTATATTTCAGGTTTTCATATTTTTTAGATTTTTTTTTATTATCTGTGGGGATCCCTGCGGTCCCCGTGGGGAGGTGGGGAATGGGGATGAGAGAGAAAACATCCCCATCATGGGGAATGGAGATGGGGACAGGGAGGAAACTCAAGAGCCGGGATGGGGAGTGGGGGAGTACTCACCGCTCCTGCCCTGCCCCATTGTCATGCCTAATTAAAGTTTTTTCTTTTGCTCTTACTAAAGGACATTCTTAGGGTTTTTAAGTTAAATCACCAACTGATCATAAAAACCTTCTAGTTTGTGGCAATATCTCTGATTTATCAATTTAACTACTCTAGTTGAAATGTAATGTCTGCCCATAATTTATCAAGTCTTTTTTATTTTTTTGGTCGAGATAATTTATCAAGTCAACTTCGGTTGAATTGTAGGTCCAACCGTTTTTCATTGTTCATTCTTTTTAATTTCTTCTTCTTTGGTGTTGATTTTTTATGTTGTGATTTGTGCTTTTGGTGCCAGACAAGATCCATAATTCAAATTGCATTCCTCTTGAAATCATCGAGTGGTGATATTTTTAAATGCGATAGGAATAGGAAAGCAAGAAAAAAGAGTAAATAAAATAAAATAAGAGTATAAGAAATATAATAATTGATGTGATAAAAAAAAGAAATAAGAGATAAAAAAACTATAAGATCAAGAAACTGAATAATGAAGAATAAACATATTTTTTTTAATCTAATTAAATGAATAAACAATAATGTTTTATTTTGTATTCATCATTCTTTTTTGTTCAATATCGTTTTATTATCAAATTTATTATAAAAAGAAAAATATATTTATTACAAATAACAAGTAAATTAATTATTAAGATTATTTTAAATATTTTTTATTAAAATAATTAAATTTATTTATAATTAATAATATAAGATTCTTAAAAAAGTTGCTTATAATTAAAATTATAGGGAGTACTATTTGATATCCATTTACCAAAGATGTCTAGCTCACATGTTTTATGACCAATAACGATTTGCCAAACATTTGCATCCTTGATTAGAAATTAAAAAAAACACACAAGTTGCAAGCTTTCCACTCTCATTGGTGCCCTTTTTATGCGCTTTAGTGTGTTTGGTTTAGTGTTGGTAGAATTGATTTTGGATAACGTGATTTTATAGAATTGATTTCGTATAAAATTGATTTTAAAGTAACGTGATCCATATTTGGAGATTTTTTTCTCAAAATCAAGTTTAGAGTAAAAATACAGTGTAAATTTTTCAACCCAACGTGAAAGCAAGTCTAACCTTGCTTCAACCAAAATCAATTTTGACAACTCAAAATCAATTTTAACTTTTTCTCAACGCAAAAACAAACAGCTGATTTATCAATCAAAATCGATTTTGGTTCTGCAAAATCAATTCTACTCCAACCCAACAGTTTTCAAACATGCACTTAGTCTAATTCCATGAAAATGAAAATCCAGTTTTTGAATTATTCCAAACAGTGTATATGGAAAAAAAGAAGTGTTTTTAGCTTGTCAACAAATGAAAAAAGGTGTTAAAATAAAGATGAAATTGACATGACAATGGTGGAAATTCATGTTAGGTAATGCTATTTCTGAATCCATGAGCTAAAAGCCCATATGTTGATCTTCAGCTGAAGAAGATAAAATAAAACGGCTAATAGGTCTTTTAGGATTCATTTCCTTACTCTTTTACTATAAAAATCCACGTACATATGTATAGTAATTAAGTATTGTTGTTGGTGTATTTCAAAAGCATAAATAATTAATTATAAGCGGACTTAATTTTGTATAATTAATTTTGAGTAAAATTAATTATAAAATAAAATGATTTTTTATTTGTAAAACTATTAATATTAGAAAAGTAATTTTTTAGATTTAATGTTGTTTAAATATTCTTAATCAAAATAATTTTGTAGTGTAATTAATACATTATATACTATAATTTATATTTAATTTTGTTAGAAGTAGAAATAACAAAAAAGTTACTCCTTCTTTAATCATAATTTTGATATTATAATTGATTCTTCAAAATCTACTTAAATATCATAAATGAATTCAAAATGATCCATGATTTTATCAAAATAGTTTAAAATAATCACTAACTTATAAGAATAAGCAAAATGATTTTTAACTTTGTTTTTCGTCATTCAAAATATTCTCTGCCGTTAACACACAATAACAAAGTCATGATCATTAAGTGCCTCAGTGAAAGCCTAAAACGACATCGTATTAATAAGTGAATGAAAATCAAACATTTTAGTATTTTAGAAGTTAAAAAAATGCCATTTTCGTCATTGTTCTCTCCTCTTCATCCTTTTTTTCGTCAACCAATTCACTCTGAGTTAAGTATTTTTGGTCTCGTTTTAACCAATTGCACAAGAGAAACAAAAACCTTCAATCGATTTCACCAATAAATTTTAAAATTGTGAGAAATCTAGCGAATTTCTGAAATGTTATCCCATAAAAAATGAGTAACATACCAAGAAAAAATTCTCGTCGAATGCATCGTGTATCATCAGATCAAATGATAATAGAGAGTTATCGACCATGATTCAAAAGTTAACAAAAGCCTTAAACTAATTTCATCAATTAACCATAAACCTAGAGAAATATTAGAATTTCTTGTCGGTCTCGTGTGAGAAACAAATTGAGTTCAAAATCAAAATTATAATTGCATACAACATGGGTTTAAATTGTGATACATAGAAGAATGAAAGCCCTAATTCAATTTAGGACAAGAACCTTTTAATTGAGTTAATTTTTAAATTGATTAAAACTTTAATATCACTTGTACGAATGAAAAAACGAAATTAGAAAGAGAAAGAGGAGTGGGTTGGTTGCAAAAAACACATAGAGGAAGAGGAGTGACCAAGGATCAAAAAATGACTATTTTTTTTAACTTTTTATGGGTCAAAACACTTTCTTTTCATTCACTTATTGATACGACACCATTTTGAGCTTTCACCGTGTCACTTAACATGGCACACCATGACTCTATTAGTGTGTGTTAACAGAATGGACCATTTTGAACGACAAAGAGCAAAGTAAATGACTATTTTGTTTATTCTTATAAGTTAGAGACAATTTTGAACAATGTTGACAAAGTTAAGGACCATTTTGAAGTGTCACTATTGTCATCACACACGTTTCAAAACACATCAAATACCACTTTTTTTTTCCTTAAAATTAAACCATATTTTAAAACCCGATTAGCAACAAAATACCACTCAGATAACCTTCAACCAAATTATAAAATCTGGTTATAACTGAATTTGAAAATTCGATTAGTTGCTAAACAACGTAAAACCTTACATCAGTTGATATAATTTTATCCACGTTTATACAATATTAATCTCATTTTTAACCGTATTATATTGTGATCGTGGTTTAATACTTGATAAATTTTACATTTAATTTGCATATTATTTACACATTTGATATTTTTTGAATGGTTGGATGAATGTAGTGTTCAACGATGCCGACTCGGTGAAAACTTTTTTTTATCGGTCAAAAGCTTCTACATTTTGTTTTTGGACAACAAAGAAAAAAGCTTCTACATTCTAAAACCATGAATTCGGCATACAGAGAGAAAAAAGAAAGCCCACAGCAAATATTAGAGAGCCCAACCGAAATTCAAACTTGGGAAAAAAGAATGTAAAAAGTAAAAACCAATGGGCCTAGCCTTAGCGGCATGAACTTTGTTACTATCTTACAGCTAGCGTGAAAGACGCGCGATTGTTTTCCACGATTGGACAAGAGCACCAAAGCAGGGTGCAATTCGGAGCATATTCTGTCCCAAAATAAACACCATTGGCATTTTGTTTCGGTGTCAATTTCTGCAAGCACCACCACAACTTCTCTCTTCTCTTCTTCTTCTTCTTCTTCTTCTTCTTCTTCTATCACTACCATCACACACTCTCTCTTTCTCTCTATCCATCGTCATTCTCTTCTCTCCACAATTAGCCTCTCTTCCTTCATCTTCTCTCGAAAGCTTCCACGGCCATGGCTACCGCTACTACCGAGAAGCTCCCCGCTCTCAAATCCGCTGTTGCCGATTTGAATCAAATCAGGTCTCACATTTCCTTCAATTTCGGTTTTCATTCATTTTCTTCAATCTCATCGATCGCTTACGTTCTCGCTTGAATCTTTGAAACGCTTTTTGCGATCTTCGATCGGAATCTGATCTGTATTGTGTTCTTTGCAGTGAGAATGAGAAGAACGGATTCATCAACCTCGTCTCTCGCTATCTCAGGTGAATCACCGAGGCAACTCCGTATTTTCGTGATTTGTGATCTACAGCCTGCGAGAAGTTCCGGTGAATTGTTCCGTTCTGTTAGTGCTGATTAGCTTTATTCTTTTGAATGTATTGCAGTGGCGAAGCGCAGCATGTCGAGTGGAGTAAGATCCAGACGCCTACTGATGAAGTGGTTGTGCCTTACGACAGTTTGGCGCCAACTCCTGATGGTAATGAATCATTGTTTTCTTATTTGCTTTGGTCGATTTCGGGCTTTGATGGAGTTCAGTGTGTTTATGTTAAACAAAATCGATACAGGTGCGTCTGAAGTAAAGAATCTCTTGGACAAGCTTGTTGTGTTGAAGCTTAATGGAGGCTTGGGGACAACTATGGGTTGCACTGGTCCAAAGTATGCCTATGCCTAATCAGATATGTTATTGTTTGCTTTGGATCACGGAAAATTTCAATCAGGATTTAAGAATTAGATCATGTATCTAGTATTTGAATTTGTTTGGTTAGTTAATCTTCGCTTTTTCTAACTTGATGCTGTTCTGTAATGTATATAGGATGGATTTAGGTGTGTGCATGGCTTATTGTGTCGAAGCTTATCATTGTGCTTCCTTTTATTCAAAACAAAG
The DNA here is from genome assembly GCA_037177725.1 of Cyamopsis tetragonoloba. Taxonomy (NCBI): domain Eukaryota; kingdom Viridiplantae; phylum Streptophyta; class Magnoliopsida; order Fabales; family Fabaceae; genus Cyamopsis; species Cyamopsis tetragonoloba. Next base: position 70,401,302 of record CM074119.1, read on the forward strand.
TAAATAATGTGTAATATATTTTTCAACATGTTAAGCATTGAATCTGTGGAGAATATAAAATTATAAAATTAATCCAGGTCCTGTACTGCAATATAAATCACCTGAGGGATTATTGTCTTGAATCACCATTTTTGTTGACCCATATCTGTGATTAAGTCTTAATTTTTATGTGAATGAAATGCAGATCCGTCATTGAAGTTCGTGATGGGTTGACATTTCTAGATTTGATTGTCATCCAAATTGAGGTTATCCTTTGCTCCTTCTTATGGTTGATGTTTTTATTTTACCTCCCCCTCGAACCCCACATATGGACTTTCCACTGATAAATTTAGTTGATGTAGAATCTCAATTCCAAATATGGAAGCAATGTTCCTTTGCTTTTGATGAACTCATTCAACACTCATGATGACACCCAGAAGGTACTTTCTCTTTAATCTTTCTTCCCCTTTACTGAATAGAATTATTACCTGAACTCCGAATAAACTAATTCGCTCTTTGTAGATTATTGAAAAGTACCAGAACTCAAATATTGAGATTCATACTTTTAACCAGGTTTGTAACTCTGATTTCTTGTTCTACTTTCTGATAGATTTTCTGGACATTGAACTTTGATTTCATGTTTTGACTTTTGATCATTTGTTTCACTATTTGAATTTATGTAGAGCCAATACCCTCGATTGGTTGTTGATGACTTTTTGCCGTTGCCTTCCAAAGGGCGCACTGACAAGGATGGATGGTATGACTTCATTTACTCTATTGCATTAATTCCACAATTTTCACGCCCGACCCAAGTAAATCATATTATGGTTATCTTTGAAGTGGGACCTATGCTTTATGGTTGTTTTTAACCAGTAAATTAATTGACACTAACCTTGAGCTTTTCTGCTAATAGAGTTTCAAGTTTGGCTTACGAGTAATTCTTGTGCGTAGGTATCCTCCTGGCCATGGGGATGTCTTCCCATCATTGTCCAACAGTGGCAAATTGGATGCACTATTATCACAGGTTGACCCTCACGCCCAACTTGTTTCTAGTTGGACTGCCTTTTATTTATATATTTAATCATCATCAATTCATCACACTTTTTTTATTGTTACAGGGTAAAGAGTATGTTTTTGTTGCCAATTCGGATAACTTGGGAGCTATTGTTGACTTGAGTATCCTTAGTTAACTTTTCATTGGTTCTTTCCTATTTTAATTATTTTGGCTGTAGTCTTTGGTTGCTCATAGATGAAAAGTTTGTCTCTGGTGCCATCAGTGTACTTGACTCATTGATTTAGAAATCGTAAATCATTTGATCCAGAACCAGAATGAATATTGCATGGAGGTAAATAACAATAATTGTTATCAAGTTCCATTTATCTTTAGACTTCACATTATTTAAATGTTTCTTTTCCTGTTCTTATTGTGTAGGTGACTCCCAAAACTTTGGCTGATGTAAAGGGTGGCACTTTAATTTCTTATGAAGGAAGGGTTCAGGCATGTGATTTTGCTGATTTAAATTCTTCACAACCAAGATTTTATCTGATAATTCAATGCTCTAGTTTAGCAAAAATTTTCTAAATCTTTTATTTTTCGAACTTGCTTCTGTGTAATATATTTTTCCCACAATTTTTGAAGAACATTGGTATTGAGTGGTATTTGTCTTTGTTTCTTTAATGCAGCTCTTGGAAATTGCACAAGTCCCAGATGAACATGTAAGCAACTAAATCTTGTATTCTTCGATCATCCCCCTCCCCTGAGTTTAGGCAACTGTTTAGAATAAAGTATTTAGTTATTTTATGTGAAGATAATTGTATGAAGAATACAGATAATGATTATGCATGTATACATTGATTGAGAAGGGTTTACTCATTTGATTTAATTTTTGTTCCCTGTAATCAACGACCATTAAGTTGATCCAATGCTAATATTTCACTTGTCTGAGTAGAGAGGTCATGCCTATGACTACATTTTATTTGAAAAAAGGGTGGGAGGGGGAGGAGAGAAAAGGTATAAATCATGATTCTGTTTGTCACTTTCTTTGAAGTTGCACTGTATTTCCTCTCTGCATCTTTGAAGGCTGAAAATGATGCATTAAGTTGTCCGAGGTATTGATCATTTACTGCATGGAAATATACATTTTCATCTCTTTGGTAATTGTTGTTTTAAGAAACTCAAGTAAATTGAAAGATATAAGGAGTTCTTATCTCAATGCTTTTGGATGACATCTTTTGCATTACAAACAGTTGATAACTGCTGATGACATTTACCTTATAATATTTATATAATAGCTTTTAAAAAATATTGGGATCTTAATTTCAAATGCTTAAGTGATCAAATCCATGCTATTATCTTAATATTGAGATCTCTTATATATTATTTCTTTTCAATTTTGTCTGAATGCAAGTCCATACATTACATAAATATTGCTTAAAATAATTTGGTTATTTTGTCACTTGTCACTTAACTACTTTGACGCCTCAAAATATCACGTTGATGGTATAATGTATATAATGTTAAGTTGCAATAAATGCCTTTGCAATTCATTTGACACTATTTATGGTAGCTGGATCTTGTTTATAAATATTGTTGGTAAGACCTTAACTTTGGTGGAGACTGGAGAATATATTTGCCAATTATTCTATTCAAATATATGGTGTCTTCTATGCAGGTCAGTGAATTCAAGTCAATAGAGAAATTCAAAATCTTCAACACCAATAATTTGTAAGTTTTTCTGGTTAGTGCGTTGATTGTTGTATATTATATTCATATAAGTAGGTATTGACAATTATCTACAGGTGGGTGAACTTAAAAGCAATTAAAAGGCTTGTCGAAGCAGATGCTCTCAAGATGGAGATTATTCCTAATCCAAAGGTTCAACTTGGTTAATTTTTAAGTGACAGTCGATCTTTACTTCTTTTCTTTTATGGAGGGTGGGATGGTCTTTTGTAGGTTAGTTGTTTGACAATTGATATAAAATTGCTCAGTACATTTGTGAATTGGCAGGAAGTTGATGGAGTTAAAGTTCTTCAGCTGGAAACTGCAGCTGGTGCAGCAATAAGGGTACCCAATGCTTATACGAATATTAATAAAATGTTCTTTTTTCTTAAACTTTCTTCTATTGCTTTTAACTTCTCATTTTTTAAACAGTTCTTTGACAAGGCTATTGGGATTAATGTTCCTCGATCCCGGTTCCTTCCTGTGAAGGCAACTTCAGATTTGCTCCTTGTCCAGGTTTATTAGCTTTTCTGATGCAAAGCAATGTAATGTTGTTTGAAATTTGAGTCTTTTATTTGACTGTTTGTTATCTTGTTTTGCAGTCCGACCTCTACACTTTGGAAGATGGATTTGTCATCCGGAACAAAGCTAGAGCAAATCCAGAAAACCCTTCTATTGAACTGGGGCCGGAATTTAAGAAGGTTAAGATCAATATTACTATTACTTTGTGTTAGATGGTAACCATAATATTAATACTTTGTCTCTGTCACAGGTTAGTAACTTCTTGAGTCGCTTCAAGTCAATTCCTAGCATTGTTGAGCTTGACAGTCTAAAAGTGGCTGGGGATGTATGGTTTGGAGCTGGTGTTATCCTCAAGGTATTAGATTTTATCTTTAGTTATTCTGTTCATTGGCATTGTATATCATTTCAAGTGTGAAAGACCTGCTTTAATAATTAAGAAACTATTGGAGTTTTAGAACTAAATATTTCTCAGTATATCAGCCTTCAATATAATTAGGTTACTTTATGGATGAGAAAAATGCTTACGGATACCACTAAACCTATTTTGCCTTCATTTTTTAAAATCCAATGCACAATTGGGAGAATAAAAAAAAACATTATTTTGCTTACTGGTGTCTGCTGTTTTCTGGTGCTGTAACAGGGGAAGGTCAGTATTGTAGCAAAACCTGGTGTAAAGCTGGAAGTTCCTGACAGCGCTGTTATTGCAAACAAGGTATTTAACTGTATATCGATTTTACTTATCAGGCGTGAGGTGGTTTTCATTTTAATTATAGGCCTAAAGGTTAAATTCTCTCTCGCAGGAAATTAATGGCCCAGAGGATCTTTGAGGATGCTAATGAGTTTTTGATGTATGTGGCTGTATACGATCTTGACAGTCCTGTGTGTCAGTTTTTCATTCATGTATTACTCCCAAGTTTGATAGGAAAAGAAAATAAGGAGACACTTTTTGTTGAGAGGATGTCCTAGTATGTAGCTCTGCTGGGCTTTGTTGTGATTCTATTGAGAACAATATAACAAGTTTATGAGCTTTTTGCGTTTATATTAGTGTTCGTGCCATTTGTATAACAGTATAATAACGTTTTCCATCGGTTTCTGTTATCATGACCACGAGTATGTACTATGAGCTCTCAAACGAGTTTTACATTATAGTTTTTTATTTTTTATTTTTTATTATTATTTTTTTCATAGGAAAGTAGTACAACCGAAATTGAACCTCGTATCCAAACATGCATGTTTTTATGTACTCATCAATTGAGCTACATGACTGGACAATTTTACATTATAGTTTGATTAAACAGATAATTAATCACATCTAATAAGTATTTATGAAATGATAACTTATTTTCGAGGTAATGTTGAAACTTACTAGTACTAGTAGAAATCAAACATAATTTATTTGGATAAGATATATTTTTTTCCTACATAATTAAGTTATAAACAGTTCGCTCTTTTTGTTTAATTTTTACTCCCATAAGCGGGGCAAGGCAGGAGAAATAGCATTGATTGGTAAGAAGCAGATCTACCGGAGGAGTGATCACCATCTACCAAGCCTAAATACTTTGTAAAAAAAGCTAAAATGCTTCCAAATACTCTTAAGTAGCATTTGGTTTAGCTTTTTTGAAGCTATTCTCATTTAAATAAAAAGGCAAATAAAATTAATTTTTCATAAATTTCTTTACTTAGTAAAGAAAAACATAACATCCTTAACTTCTTTTGAATTTCTCTTGTTATCATTTAGTTATAAACGTTGATCTTTAATTTCAATCATTTTTACTAGCACACTTGAGAGTATCATTTACTTTTTTATAAAGAAAATTGAAGCCCAAAACATTCACTAACCAACACATAAAGATTAGTAACTAAGTGTCGTCCAACAAAAAAACAAAAAACATTAGTAACTAAGTTACACGTGACCCAAATTACACCCCCAAAAAAAAAAGTTACACATTACTCAATGTGGGGACTAAGCCTTTGTTTGGTTGAGACAAAAAAAAATTATAAATAACAATGTAACTTCTCTCATTTAATTTGAGAGAAATAAGAAGGAAAATGTTAACTTATAAAAATAAAAAATTCAAAAATTTCTTTTCTCTATTTTTTTCTCTTGTAATTTCTTTCCATGCTATTTCTTTCTATTTAACTAAACAAGTGTAAAGGTTCACATTTCTGGTAGCTTGCAGAATCGTTGTCTCCTCTCCCTTTGTCTTCTTGTATTTAATTTTAAAAATAATACATAGTTTAATGTTTTTTTGTCAACATATTAATTTTATTTTTTTTGGACAAAGCCAGAACCTCTAAAAAGGCTTTGTTAACATATTAATTTTTTTAGACCTGCCAGTATGGGTATAGGCCCATGGCTAGACCATTTGTCCCCCTAATGGCCCGTTATTTTTACCAGGACTCATACTTTAGGGGTTGGGTTTGACACCATTCAATTGGGTTTGGCGTCATCCAAACATCATTTTTTGATAAAATTATCTTTTTTGGACGTAAACGTTCACATTTTAACTTGATAGAAATATCATCCTCATCATCCCAATTCTAGATTTTTCTGTCTGAAATTTTTAAAATCTTGTATTTAAAAAACTGAACATCATACACCATCTAATTTTTAGATTTTAATATCCAGAAATTATTCGGATGCTACCATCCGAAATTTTTTCAAATGCTACTTCCTCTGTTTTCAATTATAAGAAAAAAAAAATCTACCTCAAACAATTTAAGAAAGTTAGTTAGTCTTATTTAATTTCCTTGGAACTATCTAAAAAGCAATGGATTTTCCTACAATGCCCTTTGTCATGTTATACTCTCTCTACTTTACAACAACTGCAATAAATGAGTAAGTGAATTGAGTGAAGGATAGTTTAAATAAATTTTCATTAAATGCAAGTGAAGATAGTTAAATTTGCTTATAAAAATTAACATAGGAGTTTCAAAAAAATTACAGATAACGGAGAGAGTATTATTTAGAATTAGAATTGAGAGGATAATATCGTCCTTTACATATCATCATTGTGGGAATTAAGAAAAGTGGTTAATTTAGTTAAATGCATTAAATTTGTTTAACAAAAAGTATTAGTTTCCAAATTTACCATTTCAACCTCTTTCTATCACTCATCTCTCTTAATTAATGTTCATCAAAATTAGTTGAGTAGCAAAGGTATAATGGTAAAAAAAAATTAAATGTGCACAAAAATTCTCAAAGAGTCTTATAAAATGGGACAAATAAAAACTCTATAAAAATCTTACATTTTGGGACGGAGAGAGTAACAATTTAAGTGGAATGGTACAAATCCCAATGTCTCACACTTTATACACATATTTTGTCCAATTTTTTTTTGAACTCTTTAAAGGACCTAGGAAAAAACCAAAAAAACAATTTTCCCGACAGCTTCATCTTCATCTTCACCTTGACGTTCGTCTTCTTTCTTCTATTTTCTCAGGATCAAGCAAAAGTTCTTTTGTTTTTCTTCTACTGACCAAATAAAAAAAAGCAGTAGTTTCTTCCACTTTCTCGTTCTTTTTCAGCAGCCAAACGTACGAACCCGCGATTCAGACTACGATTTGTAGGAGCCAAACGTCCAAAACCGCGATTCACTTTCACACCGCAACTCGCAGTTGATCATTTGATCTTGAGGTTCACATCGCGATTCAAAGGTGTGTTTGCAACGCCCAGCTCTGAATTTTCATGTCTAGTGATTCCCACCGCGATTTATATTTGTATGACTTCTGAACTAAATGGATGAAAATTCTCTCTCTCCGTCTTGCTACACATTACATTTTCTTCCTAGTGATTCACTCTCTCGTCAATCAAAGCTTTCTTTGTGTTTGTTCGTACATTCAACTTGGTTCATTGTTCTCAAGTTTGGTTTCGTTCATTGTCCTCCAACTGTTTGCTAAATTGCGTGAAAAACCTCAACATCCCCAGTCATATGTTCCTTAATTTCACCATTGTTTTTTCTCTCTCTGTTCAATGTTCTATATTCAACTACCATGCATTTTTTTTTTTACAAATTACAGTCATAAAATGCAGCTTAAACTAGAAGTAGAGAAATTATTGCTTTGCTTTTACTATGAACACAGCGGGTCCTTCTTGATGGAAAAATTGAACTTTAAGATTATTGCTTGGAACATCTTTGGCAGAGTCAATCAATTCACGGCATTTAAAATGTTGAGATTATAGTATCCTTTATACCAATTGAATTACTTTGAATGACTAATTGGCAAGAAGTCAAGAACCTTTACATTATCCGGGTAGTTTAACTTTATTTAGTTTAATTTTGAGCTTCTAGGGGTAAGTTTGGTTCAAAGGAGGGGAGAGGAGGGGAGGGAATTTAATGGAGGGAAGGGAAGGGGAGGGGAGAGGAGGCAAAATAAAAATTCTGGTGGTGTGTTTGGTTCAAATGGAGAGGATGGCAGGGGAAGGGCGGAAAGCAGTGTTTTTGTGTTTGGTTGGAGGGGAGGAGAGGGGTTTTAAGTGTTAATTTTCCCTCCCCTCTCCTCCAAATTCCCCAATTTTGGAGGGGAGCAAAAATGCCTCAATTCCTCTCCCCTCCCCTACCCTTCTGTTTTTGTTGAACCAAACATGCTCAAAACACCAAAATCCCTCCCCTCCCCTCCATTCCCCTCAAACCAAACAGACAATAGATGTATTAGTCTTTGCTCAAATGATATTAGAGGTCATTCTTTCAAAACCTTGACGGATTGGTTAGGTATGGTAGGTTATTATGCTGTTATGGATTTGTGTTTGCTGAAGCTGCATTTATACTATTCTTCTTGTTATACTTTCGCAGAGCTTTTATTCATTATAGGTAATGAATTTGAGGAGATAAGTTACAACTATACACTTTGAAGGATATATTTGTTTTTTTGCTAAGACCCTAGAAAATTTACATGATAAGTTAACTATTTATTATTGTCTGATTGCTTTGTTGTTTAACTTTCTTTTTGGTTTTATACTTTTGTTATACATTTTTTTAACTAATAACTATTATTCTATAAGCATTGTTCAATGTTCTATTTGTTTGAGAATAGACTTATATAATTGTCTTTTTCTAAATTTTCCAGATTTTTATGTTCCTTAAAAAATTAATAAAGCTGATCCAATCACCTTTGGGTTGTCCTGAGACGTTCACTAAAATCAAGCCAATCCAACCTGAAGAGTTTTCATTGGGTTTTGACACCTTTTTTCCCACAAACCCAATCCAACAATATCCTTGATCAGTGAAGCCTTAGTGTTCTCGTTTATTGACGGGACTAAAATAACAGCATACATGTTCACCAATGACCAGAGGCAACAAGTGCGAACAGGAAAATATGGAACTCCCAGATTGCAATACCTGCAGGTGCTTCTTCCTCTCTCTTTCATTTTCTAACTATAATATAATAATGAAAACAATTTATTTGTAATTCAAATAATATACCATTATATTATATGTGTTGCAATGATTTAATTTCATCTGAAAACCTAAGATGGATAATGTTGTTTCAGGAACTGGTGACTCAGTTTCAGAACACATCTGAGAATGGTATGCAGTTTCCCTAAATAATGTCTGAATGAAATATAGTTTTTCAAGCACCTTTTTGGTACAATTTTTCATTTTTTTTTCTAGGTTGAATGATGTTGCTTTTGTTTTGCAGAAACAAGAGAGAAGATTTTGGCAAATTTGGCCAACTTCGCCTATGATCCATACAACTATAGTTTCTTGCGTCAGGTATGATCCCGTCAATTTTCATTGCAGGAAACCTGCACAAGATTAACTAAAATACCCTTGCATAATAATGCAGCTTAATGTTTTGGAACTTTTCCTTGACTGCATCACGGAACCCAATGAAAAGCTTGTAGAATTCGGTGTTGGAGGGATCTGCAATTCTTGTGTTGGTAATTTTAGCTGTTTTACCTTTTACGATAATGCTTGATTAATTATCTATTTTTGTTGACAAAAGGGGATAGCTGCTTCTTTGTTTAGTTATTTATTTATTTATTTATTTTCAGATCCAGCCAATGCTGCAATTGTAGCTAAGAGTGGTGGTATACCTCTTATCATTCAATGTTTATCAAGCCCGGTTAGGAACACTGTAAGGATCAGAACTTGCTTGTACACATTGTTTCACTTTGAGGCTTGTGATTATGTTTTGATCTTAAGTTATATTGTAGGTAAAATGGACTTGAACTAGAACCAACAATGCCCATATTCACAAAATTGCTTTCTGACCCTATTTTTCCCCTTAGGTTATATAAACGCATGATTTTTGTTTGCTTGCAATTTCTTAACATTTACGTGTGAAAGATGTTTTTATGTTATTTTTCATATGAAATTCAATTATTTTGATCTTTTTTTGTACTTCTCATAACACACTGTTATTTTATACCCTTATAATTAGTAGTTACCAATTCACATTACTAATAACTTGCACCATGATTGCTTCTAGTAATTACAGAGTATGTTCCTTACATTATTAACCTTTGCAATCTAGAGGTTCTTATATAAGAGATCCAATCATCATTGGATAATAACCAATGCATTAACTTGATATTAGGTAAATTTTGCGCTCGGGGCACTTTATTACGTCTGCAATGAATCTAACAAGAAGGAGATTTTAAAGCCCGAAGTTGTTGATGTCATTAAGAGGTATGCAGCAGCTGAAGACGTTAGTGTGAGCTTTAGTAATCTGGCTAAAGCTTTTCTGGACAAGCATTTATCTGGGAACTAGCAAGAGTTGCAGTATACCTTCCTGTGTTCATTTACGAGACTATATAATTGTAGGCTACTTTTTTGCTTATAATTTAAATTTGAATTACTCTTTATAATCCAGTCTCAGTTATTTACTTGTTTATTCAAAAACTCTGTCCAAGATGAGAAATGATATCCCTACACCTCTCTTTTTGGTGTAGCAGAGGTGTAGAATGAGAGAGATATGATGAAAAATGTGAAGGAAGAGAGAAAATGAGAGTGTGATAAGTGATGTGATAGAAAATGAGGTGTTTGAATTTGCCTTGAAAAACTCTCTAATATTTGCACCCTTCAATGTGCTGAAGCTAATTCCATCAATATATGTACATTCATTATTGCATGTGATAGTGGATTTTACTGTCACGTTTTCAAATAAGTGTGGGATGACGATGAAATGCTTTTGAAGCATTTTCAAATAAATGCAAGCTGGAAAAACAAAGATTGAAGCATATTTCTTGTGTTTTGAGTATTAACAATAGCAAGTAATGCTTGAGTTTTGATATCTGGAAGCATATTACATGTTTCTGGCAGATGAACCTGACCTGGCTATCTTGATCATGTTTTACAAAAATGTTAGGAGAGGGATCCGAAATGCATAAATCAAATGAACTAAAAAATAATTCATTCTGAATATAAGTAGAGAGTAGTTATTTTTTTAATCGATTAACTTAAAAATAAGAAGTTATTAATTTAAAAATAAGAAGTTATTAATATTTGACTGAAATAAGAATAATTTTTATTTTTTTTTATTTTGAGAAGTAATTTAAAGTTGCTCATCAAATTAAGCAGAAATCTGATTATTTTGAGAAGTACAAACTATAAACAAACATACTAAAAACTTATAAAAGTACTTCTATTAAAATAAGTGCTTATTTTATGAAATAAGCACAAACAAATGGGCTCTAACTCATTGACGGATCTAAGAATTTTATCTAATGGGGGCAATATACATATATAAATTATAGCATGAAAGATAGTAGACTATATATTTTTATATATTATTATTATTATTATATAAAAGGTAGGTTAAATTAAGAATTTAGTCTTTATATATGTCATTTATTTTTATTTTCTTCTTTACATGTATCAACATATATGTTTAAGTCCTACAATTTAGTTTTGGTTATATACATTTAACCGTGTTTTTCGTTTTGGTCGTCACTAAACTTCAAATAATTTATTGTTTGTCTCTAAATAATATCACGTATAAAGACATATAGCCAAACATTCATCTTTATTTAAAGAGTAAAATTAAAATCTTTTTCGAGTAGAGTGTAGAGACCAAAATTAAATAAGAATGACTAAAACATAAATTTTAGTACTTGTAGAGACTAAAGTAAAGTGCTTTTTTTATATAGGGATTAAAAAAAACCATGAGTGATACTCCCTCTGTTTCAAAATATAAGCCTTTAACCACTTTTTATATATTTTTTTTATAGATCACATATTTTAAAAAAAGTGATTTATGTATTGATGTTTTTCTTAAAAAAATTATCCTTTTTACATTTCTATCCCTTATTAAATGTAAAACTCAGTATCTCTACTTGTAATAATTTAATCTAATAAATAAAGATAAAAGTAGGCTTATCCTTTAGTCCTTATTTTAAGACACCTTTTAGAAAAAAAATCATGGTTCTTTTTATAAAGTATTTATCAATTTTTATAAAGTATTATTTGAATATTTTGAATTTTGTTCTCTTTGATGACAATATTCAAACATGTTATTTGATAGAGGATAAAATTGAAATTTCACATTTTTTGGTACGTGTGATTTGACTAACTATACATTATAAATAAGATTGGAGGAAATAACATCAATTTTTAGTAATTGAGGCTTATATTTTAAAATGGAAAAAATATATAAGCATTGAATTCTTAATTTAACCTTGAAAGAAATAAATAAACATTACACAATGTGTTCTCAGGAGAAACTACTTTTTCTATTAGTATGTTATAATTGAATTAAAAATGTTTGGTTTGAGACTTGAGGCATGGGGCAACATGAAAATAATTGCGGGGTCAAGTTTGTTCTTATATATTCCTTTCGGTTCTATATATAGCTCACATTCTAAAAGAAATTTTTAATTCTTAATATAAGTCACTAACTAACTCATTAATACATGTTTTTTTCTTTTACCTTTTTATAATTTTTAATTTTATCTTAATTTAATAATAATTTAAATTTAACCATTTACAAAATATCATAACTAATCATTCAAGATTGACTTTATCATTGCTGATGTGTATTTGGTTTGGAAGGATGTCAAATGTGTTCAGGGTGATCATTGACATAATTTTATAATTCGATGAACTAATGTTCGGTATCCGTGCAACTCAGGTGCATCCTGTTAATTAATTTTGTTAGATAATTAACTTAAAATATTTGGGTGATTAAATATGTACGTGGTAATTTGGTTAATGTCATTTAGATTTAGTTAATATTAGAACTTGATAATAGATTAAAGATATATTTAGACGGTCTTTATCTTTTGTTATTTTGTATATTGTGTATTAATCTAATTGTTAGTCTCATAACTTGTGATATAATTTGAGTTTGAGTATGAAACTTATGTTATTTTTAATAAATCTCTCGCTATTGATAAAAAAAATTGTCCTTCCGTAAAATCGTAAAATAGTCTTCAGTGAGGTTAACATACGTAATTAGTAATAAAGTAATAAAATTTAATAGTAAATTCTAATATTATTTTCATAATATGTATTTCTATACTAAAATAATTTTTATGATGTTTTTTTTATTAATTAGTAGTCTTTAATCATTGTATTTTATAAAATGTCAATTAATAAAAATTCAATTTTAATTTACTAAAATTTTATATTTATATATATACAAATAAAAATTTAGTGAGAAATTAATTTAGTAACAAAAGTTATAGGATGAACTTAATATATTGCAAATGTTAAAAAAAATATGATTGAGTGGAAGAGAAACGAATAATTTAAAACATAAATAAAGTTGACTTGAATTAATCATATCATTTTTTCATAAAAAAATTCACATAATTTTTTTTTAATAAAATCAATCGTAACACTTTTTTTTTAAATAAAATCAATTCTACATAAATAATGACTAAAATGTCATAAGTAAAATTTAAGATCTTAATATTAAAAATATCATTTTTATAATTCAATTTGATAAATAGTAATTTTCGTCCCGGTGAATAATGTACGTATATAATTTTAGAAAGGTAATGTAATGTGATTGAGTAAAGAGAAACCTTAAATGAACATAAAAATAAAGTGTTTTTGGACTTGGGCTTTTTCAACTTGGAAACGAATCCTTCATCATCAGATTCATCATTATGATCACCCTTTTTACCACTTTTTTTTTTTTTTCTTCTCTGTTCCACAAACCACAATTTTGCTTTTATCCTTCTCCTCGAGAGGCTCCAATTTCTCTTTAGGCCTCCAAATGAACACAGAACTGAAATTTTATTCAAGGTAAGTCCAAGAACCAAATAACTATGAAAGCACGTTGAATCACCATATTTAAGTTAGAGAAATATTATTAGATTCAAATAGAAATTGAAAAGGACTTCACCATAGGAAAATCTAACCACCGATAACCTTATGTTTCTAATCTTGTCAAACATAAAATATTACCCTACCATCTAAATATAAATAAAAGGCTTTTTTGAAAAAAAAAATTAATTTGATGAATAATAACTTGTGTCTAGTTAAATTAATTTGATGAATAATAGTATTATTATATAGATTCGATCACATATTATGATACATCATACACGTGATTGTCCACCAACCATAGAATTGAAAGTTATTATTAGGACCAACCATAGAATTGAAAGTTATTATTAGGAAACATGGTAGAGTGTAAGGGAATAGAATAAATAGAAAAAATATTATTAATACTCCTTAAACTCACTCTTTAAATTAATGAATACATTTTTTATTTATAGAGAAACTAAATTACAAAGATAAGAATAATATAGCAACTAATTGATATACTTAGAATAATCTTATTACAAATATAACTGACTAGTTATTATATTTATTGTATCTTTAACAGTTATATTAATAATATATTCCGAAAAAGTTTATATATCAATAATAATTACTGCTTCCTTTTAAAATCAGTTTTTTTTATTCTTAATTGATATAAATTTTATGATAAGGCTATAACCAAATACTTTTTTTTGGTAAACATCTGATATTATTTCCTTTTTAACTCAGATATGTTAAAACAGTTTTTAAATTTTAATGATGGGACCTGTGACTACTGCCCACCAACCACACAATTAAGCGTAATATCAATCATAATTATTGTTTTCTTTTTAATGTAGATTACATTCCTGATTGGTGGATTGTTTCCTTTTTAATTTAGATATGTTAAATGGTTTTCTAATGTTAAAACACTGAAAATGGTTAAATGATTAATTTTAGCATTATTTTATAAATTATTATTTTTTACTTGTACTTTAAGGAAAATACTATTAAGTTCTAAGGGCATTTTGTTAAGGATACACAAATAAATTATTTTTTAAAAAAATATGAACATTTATTGTTTTGAGAATTAAAAAAAATCTTTTAATGCATACTTTTTTAAATATATTAAAGATGAGGAAAAAAACCCCAAGAAAATATGTTTATAAAATATTTCATGTAACATAATTGAAAAAAAACTTTCAAATTCAAAAAGCTAATTTCACTTTATTTATGTATAAAAGCATATCTTTTATTGCCACATACGTTAGAATAAAATAATGACAAAATAATAAACAATAATTAGAGAAATTAAATAGCGATGCTTGGCATATTCTCCATGAAATTGTGAATGCTCTTGGAGATGGGCATAAGGTTCGTAGGAAGTGATGTCTATAAATACCTTTTTGTGTTCTCTTTTAAGTTAACATCTCTAGTTGGCAAAAAAAAACATCTCTAGAGACTAGAGTGGCTAGGATTAGTGTTAGGAAATCAAGAATGATCCATTTTTTCACAAACATTTTCAAGGTCTTGGCTATAGTTGCCATGCTGTTAATATCGGAAAAGACAACTGCTCGTGTTCAAAATGATTTAGGTATCAGTAGTGTTGGAGTTGACGGTGGGTTTCCCGTGGATAAAACAACTGTCCGTGTCGAAAATGATTTAGGTCCCGGTGTTACTCTTTTACTCCATTGTCAATCAAAAGACAATGATCTTGGCACACAAGTTATACCCAATTTATCCTTTCAAGCATGGTCCTTCCGAGCTAGAGTTATTGGCAATACTCTCTTTTGGTGCAAGATGCAATGGAATGGTGTGATGCGAAGCATTGAAGTTTACAATGAGAGAATGGATGAAGGTTTGTGTGTAGCAAAATGTTGGCGAAGTATCAGACCAGATGGAGCCTACTTTTACAATGAGAACACTAACACTTGGGAAAAAAGATTTTCATGGTAAAAGCTTTAAGCCTTGATTTGATCCCTATGGGAAGAATAAAACAAATAGTTGTGTGATGCTTTAGTTATAATACATGTAATATTTTATCTATTTTACTCATAAATTAGATGAAATTTTTCTTTATTCGATCTAGTATTTTGTGTTCTCTCAACTTGTACTTCTTTCACTTTTATAAATCAGTTGAGCCATAATTCGTTTAATGGAGTAACCAACTCTGTTAAGATATCATGTTAATTGATCATTAATTCAATTAGTGAGTCAAAGATTTCATGTCAATCTCTCTATACTTTTAAATATTTATAATAAACTAGTAAGTAATTTTAGTATAAAGCAATTTAAGTATATTTTCATTAAACACAATAATGAAAGTTAAATATGCTTATAACAAAAAAAATAATAATGTGAAAAAATTTACTTATATATATAAAAACATGAGTATGTAGCAATAAGAGCTACAAAAACATAAATGGTGCGTTTGATTTGCTAATTTTCAAGGTACAGAAGCTGTCAAGTAACAGCGTAAAATTTGAGTCACAGGACAGTATGTACCTCACTAAACCAAGGGACAACTTTCTTGTTACATGCACAAGTTAAAAAAAGACATAATTAACCTTGTATTTTTATTCAGTACTGTAACTACCTTTCCCATTTTCTCCACTTACGAGGTAGTTTATGTTGTATTTTTTTTTAAATCAATGTTTACGTCATTTTTTTGTCATTTATATATATATATATAATTAAAATAACGTATTAATAAAAAATAAATTTTAACGGTAAATATAAATATTAAAAAATAAAGAGTTAAAAATATTTTTTAATAATAATTTTTTTATATATAATATAATTATTATATTACATAAAATATATTATATAGTAATTTATTAAATCATGAAATTTTAATTTTATAATAAATAATAAAATAATTATAAAATATCAAAATATTATTTTCTTAGAAAAATTTAAGAAAAATTAATAATATAACATGAAGGATATTATTGTAAAATTTATGTTGTGCTTTTTGTTATGTGCATTGAGTATCAAACGATACACAACATAAAAAGTTGTGTTGTGCCTCATAAAACTTGTACAGTGCTGTACTACTTATACTGTCTTGTTCATGCATCAAACACACCTAAAAGCTTTTGAGTACAATGGCACAAATGGAATGTGGTAGAGTGAAAAGTATGTAAACTTTTTATTTCAAGTTTTCAAAAGTTATACAGTCATGCCAAATCAAATATACCTAAAAAATTATTATATTTAAATAGGCACGACTATAGACACAACTATATGACGTCATTTGTTATAGCATCAAACGTGAAGTTTGACAAGGATGTCCAACAGTATAAGTGTTAGAGCACAATAATTATATTTTTGAGATTGGGTTTGAGAAAATTTCTTAAAAGTGGTGCTTGTTTTCTTTTTTCAGATGTTGTACAAGACTGATATCACCACACATGGAGAGGCATAGCGCTCCCTCTATATTATGACTACTCCATCCTTTTACTTATAATATATAAGGATAAAAAATAAATATTACATCATGCTAATGTCACCACACTATAGAGAGGTGTAGATCTCCCTTCATTTTCTAATTACTCCATCTATTTACATACATTATTCTAAATAATATAAGTAAATAGATGGAATAGTTAGAAAATAGAGGGAGAGCTACATCTCTCCATAACATGGTGACATCAACATTGTGTAATATTTATTTTTTACTTTTATATATTATAATTAAATAGATAGAGTAGTCAAAGGGAATTCTATGCCTCTCCATGACGTGATCACATCAACATAAGTGATTTGATTTTTTGTTTTTATCTTTTATAAAGATTAAAGAGAGAGAAAAGTATAATCCCTTATAAGAAATTTTTGAAATCTAAACCCATGTGTGGAATAACTTTTTAAATTAACCCCTTCGACATAATTAATCCAAGTTTGACGCAAACACGCCATCAAGGGAAATAGTTGTGTAATGTCCTATGGCTGGCTAGAAAAGGGCAAATAGGGACTAGAATATTCTTTGTTAGTTGTGAAATGTGTAGACACAAAATTTTATGCAAAACTTTCACTTACTTACTTGTGAACTAAAGCTCTAGCCATTTTTGCCCAATTACACAACTAATGTTCAATTTCAAAATAATGAGTTTTGATCATATTTAAGGACAATAATAGTCTAGAATGTTCTTTTGCTAGTGGCAAAATGTGTGCATGGACACAATTTCATGGAAAAGATCCACTTGTTTAAACGTAAACTAGAGTTCCAGTCGTTTTTGCCTAATTCTAGAACTAGAATTCCAAATTTCAATATAATGAATCATGATGTAAATTAAGTTTAATTAGGTCCTTGAATACTTTTTATTAGTTTCAAAATGTATAAACACAAAAATTCATGTGAAATTCTACCTATTTGTATGTGAACTAGAGTTTAGATGGTTTTTGGCTAATTTTAAAACTAAAATGCACAATTTCAATTTAATGCATTTTGCAGACATATAAGAGATATTAGGGCCTAGAATGGTCTTTGTTAGTTGCAAAATGTGTGACAAAAAATTTTATGCGAAAAGTCAACCTATTTATATGTGAATAGAAGTTCAAGTAGTTTTTTTTTTTTTTTCCATTTTTCTAACTAGAATTCTCAATTTAAATATAATGCAATTTGATGACATATCATGGCAATTAGAGCCTTGAATGGTCTTTGTTAATTGTTAATTTAAAATTATGAACATTTATATTTTTTGAGAATGCTATTAAGTTCTAGCGGCATTTTGTTAAAGATGCACAAATAGGTTATTTTTTTTATAAAATATGAACATTTATATTTTTTGAGAATTAAAACATCTTTTAATGAATACTTTTTTAAATAAATTAAAGATGAGGAAAAACACCCCAAGAAAATATTTTTTTAAAAATATTTCATGTAATATAATTGAAAAAAATCTTTCAAATTCAAAAAGCTTATTTCACTTTATGTATTTATAAAAGCATATATTTTATTGCCATATATGTTAGAATAAAATAAGGACAAAATAATAAACAATAAGTAAAGAAATTAAATGTTGATGCTTAGGAGCATATTCAATTCTCCATGAAATTGTGAAAGCTTGGAGATGGCATAAAGTTTTTAGGAAATGATGTCTATAAATACCTTTTGGTGTTCTCTTTTCAGTTAACATCTGTAGTTGAAAAAAATATATATTAGCATCTCTAAAGTGCCTTGGTGTGGTGTTAGGAGATCAAGGATGATTCATTTTCTCACAAACATGTTCAAGGTCTTGGCTATAGTTGCCATGCTGTTAATATCGAAAAAAGCAACTGCTCGTATCCAAAATGGTTTAGGTATCAATAGTGTTGGAGTTGACGGATTTTCCATGAATAAAACAACTGTACGTGTCGAAAATGATTTAGGTCCTGGTGTTACTCTCTTTCTCCATTGTCTATCAAAAGACAATAATCTTGGCACACAAGTTATACCCAATTTATCCTTTCAAGCATGGTCCTTCCGAGCTAGAGTTATTGGCAATACTCTCTTTTGGTGCAAGATGCAATGGAATAGTATGATGCGAAGTATTGAAGTTTATAATGAGAGAATGGATGGAGGTTTGTGTGTAGCAAAATGTTGGCGAAGTATCAGACCAGATGGAGCCTACTTTTACAATGAGAACACTAACACTTGGGAGAAAAGATTTTCATGGTAAAAGCTTTAAGCGTTGATTTGATCCCTATGGGAAGAATAAAATAAATAGTTGTGTGATGTCTTAGTTATAATACATGTAATATTTTATCTATTTTACTCATAAATTAGATGAAATTTTTCTTTATTTGATCTAGTATTTTGTGTTGTCTCAACTTTTACTTCTTTCACTTTTATAAATCAGTTGAGCCATAATTTGTTTAATGGAATAATCAACTCGGTTAAGATATCATGTTAATTGATCATTAATTCAATTAGTGAGTCAAAAAAATCGATTTTTGAATAAAATGCATATATGATTCACATTTTTTAAAAATTGTATAAATGCATGAACAAACAACATAAATATTCAATGTTTTAAAATCAGACAAATTATTAAATTGACAAAATAATATAAGTATATTATTACTAAATTTGTGTTAGCTAAATTAGTACATATTTTGAGTGCTTCCCTACACACATACAAACCAAACATTATTCTCAATGTAAAAACTGTAAGAGGAAAGTAGACAATGAAATACTTTATTCTAAATATTGCATATAGACCAATATTAATTTGTTGTCCTTTTGTAAATTCAATGAAAATGCAATACTCCTCATGTTTTTTAATGTAAGGAAAAAAATATTCGATTTACACTCTTTAAAAAAGTTAGTTAATCTCATTTAAATTTTATTTAGCCCATTAAAAACTTATTTTGTTATACTAAATTATCATTCATTAAATTAATCTCTCAATACTTTAAAATAAGGCAAATAATATTTAGTGTCCTAAGGGCACTATTTAAGAACCTAATTATAGTAAAAGGTATTGGAATGTGTAGTTTTTTATATTCCCGAGAGACGGGATAATGTGCTCCTATGATTGTTTTTCTATTTCTAGTAACTTTATCTAGTGCCCTTAAGGCACTAGATATCAAGATCCTTAAAATAATTATAATACAAGAGTGAGTGATTTGAGTAAAAAGTATTTTAAGTATATTTTTATTAAGTGCGATAATAAATATTAAATTTACTTATATTAAAAAACATAACAATTTGAAAAAATTTGCTTATATATAAAAATAGGAGGAGTATATAACAATAAGAGCTACAAAAACATAAAAGCTTTTTAGTGCAATAGCAGAAATAGAAAGTGGTAGATCGAAAAGTATGTAAACTTTTTATTTTATCTTTACAAAAGTGACACAGACATTGATACACCGGCTCATATGCTATTAAGAGCTCATTTGGTAGACATGATATGATAAGTACATATAGGATAAGAGAGTAGAGTAGAATAGAATAAGAGTTAGATAAACTCTTATCTTATCTAACGTTTGGTGTCTACCAGATAGCACACTTGATAGTATATGTTACCATATTTATATTCCAATTAAATTATTATATAATAAATATTATAATAATTATAAAAAGTTAATAAATATGTAATATCATATATAATTTTTTTAAATATATTTTAATTATAATAAAAATTAATAAAAAATTATTAAAGGGGTCAAAGATTAAAAAAGGTTTTGAAAGTGTTTTTCGAACTCAAATTCATTGATAATTGACTCTTGTAAAAAAAAAAAAATAATATTCAAAATCAAGTTATTTGTAAGAAATCTATATCATCTATTTTTCATGGAAATTTTTTCTTGACAATTTCTATTATTAAAAAAAGATTGATAATGTTTTAAAAAATTATGAATGATTTAGTAAAAAAGAAAAGTTGGGTGAGTAATACAAGTTGTTACACTCTAAAGTCTCAATTAGAAAGATGCTTGAACAACCGTGTCCTACTAATCTGAGGAAATCATTGATTACACATCAATATAGTTTCCTAGCATCTTCGATTCTCTAATGTAGTTCTATGCAAAGTACCTTACTCCAATCATAGATACCCCACCTAAATAAAGAATGTTATCTCCCTGTTTTGTCCATAAATTATTTAAGCATTCAAAAAGAGAAATAGGGTGTATAAAAAAAATGTTTAAGTATATGTTTAGTTTCTGAGCTTTAAAATATTAATTTTTAGTATTTGAATTTTGAAAAAATTCACTTTTAGTTCTTTTTTACATTTTTTGGGACTTGATAAACTGATCTGCTGACATATGAACCTGATAAATGACCTTCAATTTGCCACGTTACCAAAAAATGTATAGAGAGACTAAAAGTGAATTTTTAAAAGTATAGGGACTAAAAAGTCGATGTTTTAAAGTTTAGGGACTAAAAATATATTCTCACTAAAGCTTATAAACCAAAAACATATTTAACTCAAAAGAGAAATAGGATTGGATGATTAGTCTCTTTCCTCTATGGTTTATACATAGAGAAAAGTGATTCATGGTTGATGCATGGGAGAAGTGACGCATTCCTTTGCTAGCTCTTTTTCATAGGTCATCCCCAAAACGAGTCATTTTTTAAAAAAGCAAAATCAGGCTTCGATGGAAGAAAATAAAGTTGTCTCTTACGTTATTTTCAAAGAGAAGTTTTTTAATCTACACCTAATTATGTGACATGGGCATGCCTCTTTATCGATAAGTAAGGGAGGCATTCAAGCTAGACTAAAAAAAAGTGTGTTTGCAAAACTTCTATTTAAAAAAAAAAAAAGAAGTGTTGTCACTCCATTGCCTTAATTTAGGTTATTCCTCCACTTTCTCATTGAGATGACTATCGAATGAATTCTTATCTTTCTTCCACTAAGTAATAATGAAAGAGACATTTTGTCTATTTTTCATTAAAGCGAAGAAGTACACTTAAATACTAGTTCAACAAACAAAGCAAAATTAAAGAAGTTGTTCGAGACAATGCTACCTTAATGGTCTTAGCCTCTTTGGCGGCATTAGTTACCAGATTCATTCGATGCCAACCTTAGCCCTATTTATCCCGTGAGCCTAGCACAATTGGTGTGTATGGCAGGGATATAAATAAGCGGTCTGGGGTTCGAATTTCAGAATTCGCATTCCCCTTCCCCCGCAGTAATCCTGTTCATGTCGACCAAAAAAACCTTAGCCCTATTTTGGTTGGGGGTAAAGTTTGAAGAGAGAGAGGAAAGAGAAAAGAGGATAGAAAATGACTTTTCTCTCATTTGGTTGGGAGTAGAAAAGTGGAAAGAAGGAAAAAAAATTATAATAGGACCCACATGTTTCATTTTCTTCTCAAAAATGAGAAGAACACTTCTTGAGATTTGTAAAAGTAGTCACCATCTAGAAATACTCTCTTATACTTTTATTATTTACATAATTCACGAACAAATTGATATTTTATATTTTTTATCATTTTTGTCTTCAATCAAACACAAAGAGAGAATGTCAGTCATGTAACTCAATTGATAAGCATATGAAGACATGCGTGTGTGGATACGAGGTTTAATCCCCAGTTATATTACTTTGCTATAAAAAAAAAAACACAAGGAGAGAAAACTAGTAATTTCGACTTCTTTATTTTCTATCAATGCAAACTAAATAACACTTATAATCTTTACATTTTCTTTTTATTCTCTCTTCTCTCTATTTTTTTCTTCACATTTACTCCCATCATCCAAACAAAGGGTAAGCAAAGGAATTCAATATTGGCAACATTTTCCTCCTTAAGGTTTCTATTGTTTAAGATCCGAGACTCAAATTAGATCTTAAAAGTCTCTTAAATTAATATAAAGAAATGAGTATTGACTTACTTTTATATATCTAAAAAAGAATCCACACAAGACTCAATAAAAGATCTCAAAGTGAGTTGCTCGGTGAGGAATTTCTCTATGCCAACCAGGTGTAAGTAATAATGTAGCAAAACCAATAGCAAGATCAATGTTTGGATTCAAATAGACAACTATGATGAGACAACAGTAATGAGATGTAGAATTAATTCATAAAAGAAAAAGATGGCATATGAGTGCCAAGAAATGCATTCACTAGTCTCTTTTTTTCTTTTTTTTTTTTTGGTACAAGATTACAAGTAGACGAGTAGAAGGATACAACATTTTAATTTTATTTATTTATAAAACAAACATATATATATATATATATATAGGCTTCTTTTGACTCGATTTTTTTCTGGCTTAAAAGTTAAAAGTTGTAAAAAAAAGACCATTAAAAAAAGGGTGAGGCTATTGTCAATTTTCTTCGTCTATTGTAACTTATTTTTTAATATTTTTAATTTAAAATTTTTTATAATCAATAAAATTTAAGTGTTAGCATATAAATATTATTAAAATGATGAATTAGCAGTAACAATAAATTAAAAGGAGTCACAATCACCTCTCCCTATAAAAAAAAGTTAAACGTGATTTGATAGTTCTATTATTTTTTTAACTTATAAGTTGTTTATAAGGAAGGGAATACAAGAAAAAATGACTATTATGAAAGAAAAAAAAGAACTCATAATTTTAGCTTTTTATGAAAAGCTAGTTTTTTTCACATTTTACTCACTAAGGAAAAAATAACTTTTAAATTTAAGAACTTCTATTTTAATGTATTTAGCTTAGCTTTTGCTTATAAGAAAAAATAAGAAATTTTTTTTGGGCCAAAACACTACCATAGATCAATAAAATATATTTTATTTAATTGAGAGATAAAAATTTTGAATCCAGTTTTAGAAATATTTGTCTAATATAAATGTAGACATTAAAAAAACATAAAATCAGTCACATTTATTATGCCTGATAATACTATGGGAATTTTAGAAAAATGCTTAATTATGTTTTTTAGTTAATGTAAAATAGAGATCTTATGGTTTTGATCTCTTGAAAATTAATTTTTTGTCGTTAGTTTAGTATTTTTGTATAAATTGTTGGTTTTAGTTTCTAATCTCATTTAATCAAATGTAACTCAAACACGATCTTCATTAAGTAATCCTACGTGGTTTTATTCCGTATCAGATATTATTTATTTTTTTATTTTTAATATTAATAAATATTATATTATAACAATCCTTAGGATAAAAAAAATTTAAATTATTAGATTAAAATAACCATCTTTATCACTCAGGAACTCTAATCTATGTTTGGTTGAGAAAAAAGAAATTGAAAGGAAAGAAGAACACGGATAACGATGTTTGATTGGAGAGAAATAAGAAAGAGTTAGTTAACTTTAGAGAGAAAAAATTGAAAAACTTCCTTCTTCTCTATTTCTTTCTTCCTATAACTTCTTTCCACCTTATTTCTTTTCTCCCTATTTCTATCATACCAAACATAGTGTAAGAGCACTTCCTCCTTCTCCATAGTCACAGCAGAAGGTTTTTATCCTTGATTGGAACTTATGAATAGCAGTGTGAAGAAAAGAAATTCACCATGTGATGTTGAAGCTTTGAAGAAGTGCTTGAAAGAGAACAAGGGTGATTATGCGAAATGTCAATCACAGATTGATGCCTTTAAATCATCTTGCTCACTCAAAAAACCAAATCCATCTCTTGATTATGCATCATCGCTCGGGCGTTTGACATTCAATTAGATATTTAGATGTCTTTGATTTGGAAAAAAGAGAGATGATGACTGAGGTATCGTGGTTCTGCTACGGTTGTGAAAGAGGAAAGTGCTTTTAGGGTTCTTTAGCGATAAAGATGATTATTTTAATCCAACGGTATAATTTTTTTATCCTAATTTGATATTTATTTATATTAAAAATAAAAAAAATAATATCTAATATAGATTAATGAAGACATGTAAGATTACTCAAAGAAGGTTGCATCTTGTAACCAAAAAAAAGAAGGTTGTATCTGGGTTATATTTGGTTAACGGAAATTAGGGACTAAAATCAATAATTTATACAAAATAGTGAACTAATAGCAAAAAAAATTATTTTTCAGGATTAAAACTAAAATTTTTTTTATTTTATCGGGACTAAAAACATAATTAAGCCTTTAGAAAATATTGAAAGATTAATCATATAATAAAAAATACTCCCTCCAATTTTATAGATATTAAATCACTCTTAACCAAATCATCGGAATAAAGGAATGATAGTTAGTTCATTAAATTTATCTAAAAAATAAGTATTTTCTAATTATACCCATTACATAAAGGTCAGTTTGTTTAAATTTAAAAATAATTAATTTTAAAAACAAGTAGAGGTAATTTTCTAACTATATCCATAACATAAGGGTCACTTTGTCTAAAAAAATAAGTATTTTCTAATTAGAATTTGTTTATGTTTCGCAGAAACGAGAATAATCATTTTTTGAATCTTTACTCTTCTTTTACAGTTGATTATTTTGAGAATCAGCTCAAAGATGTTTATCAAAATAAGCATAAATTTAAGATCATGTTTATATTTGATTATTTCCAAACATATGTTGGATAGTTGTATTTTACACTTAACAAAGTTTAAAAAAGAAATTGATTATTTTTTTAACGAAGGAAAAAGTTTTTTTATCCTTCAGCTAAGGGCATGTTTGGAAAAAATTATTTTCCATCATACGTTGAATAGTTATATTTTGCACTTTAAAAAGCTTTTGATTATTCTTTTAAAAAGGAAAAAAACTTTTTGTTAGTCAGCTAAAAATTAGACATTATTTTAAAAAGTTTCAAAATCAACCTAATATTATCTTAAAAATTGCTTCTGACAGCAAATATATCCAAAAAAATTAATTATGTTTTAGACAATCATTTTTGCACAGCTTATTACATTTCACAATTAATTTCAGCTAATCCAAACACACTTTAAAAGTTGGAAATTATTTTAAAAAGCTTCAAAATCGCTTTTTACAGCTTAAAATTATCTTAAAAATTGCTTTTGACAGTAAATATATCCAAAAAAAAATTGTTTGTCTCATACAATCGATTTTTTTAAGGCTTATTTTCATAATTAATCACAGTTAATCCAAATACACCCTAATTTTTGTCTGCTTCTGGTTATTTTAAAAAACACAAACAAACATACTAAAAATTTATAGAAATATTTTTTTATTAAAATAATTGTTTATTTTATAAAATAAGCACAAATAAGCAGATTCTAAATGTGTTAATAAATGCTTAAATAATTTAATGTCTTATTCTCTCTTATTTCACTTTCTTTTTCATTCAATTATTAATTGAATATTTTAAAAATTCAAACAGAAATAAAAAGAAAGATAACTTATTAATAAATTAGTTAATAATCTATAATAAAATTAAAAAAGTTCTTTTAAAAAAGTGACTTATAATAAGTACATGAACGCTTTATAAATAGGAGTACTTGTAGGTTGAACAATTCTGATTTCTACAACAGCTGGTGTCCTTGACTTTCCTCTTCTTTCTTTTTTTTCGTAGTTTAACTTCTCTTCTAGAAAACCAGAAATACTTCTGTCGTTCTTATTACCCTTCATTTTCCTATTCACGTTCTTCAATTATTATTATGACTTTTTATACATTGTATATTTTTATTTTCAATCACCTTATCGGCATCTAGAAAGAGTAAGAACTAACATTTTGACATTTGAGTTGGAACGGGAATACGAGTGTAGGTTATGGGTCTTATAATTTTGACCACTAAAATTAATTTTCTATACTTATTTAGAGCAATTTGTACTTTTTTATAAATAAAAAATAGAAATATTTAACATAAATTTTTCATATTTTATGTTACAAATACTTATTCAAAATGAAAGGTGTATTTATCAATTTTTATTAACTTTAATTTTATTTATTAAAGTAGCTAATTATTAATATAGTTAGTTCTACTTTTAAGATTTAAGATAACGAGTTATATTTATTTAGTGTAATTAATTTTGTAAAAAAAATTCATACAATAATTACTTTTTTTAAGCTGCATGAAAATCAACTAAATACTTACATTTTAAAATAGAGTAGAATTTATGACCTTTTTAGCTTAATAGATTGGAGGTCTAATAATTTGGATTATCCAAAAAAAAAGATTGGAGGTCTAAACATTTTTTAGCTCTTATACTCATTTATATTTTAGATCTGATAGTTTAATTTTTTTTTATTTTAATCTATGTCATTTCATTTCATTAAAAAATTGGTGCTTATCGTTACTTTACTATAATGATAACAATAAAATTTTTAGCCAAATAAAAGTGTAATGACTAAAATCAAAAGAAAATTTTGATTTTACTTCTTACATTTTTATTTTGTTATGAAATCACAAATAAAAAATAATTGTTTTAAAAAATATTTAAACTAAAACCATGTAATTGTTTTAGTTTTATTCCTCGCACTTTTATTTCATTAAAAAATTAATCTCAATCATTATAGTAAGGTAGTGATATGAATCAATTCCTTAACAAAATAAAAATGTAGAGTAAAAATAAAATTTTTAAAATATAAACACTAAAACTTAACTGAGATAAAATATAAGAACAAAATTATATTTAATCTAGTTTAAATTAAAGTCAATGGCTAACTTCAAATTTTCAAAATAGCAACTTTGCTAGCATTTTAAATGATATCTTACATTTCTTTTTTGAGATATAGGGTTCGTTTGATTTGCTAAATTTTATAGTACAGCACAGTACAAATTTATTAGTTCAATGTTTGATTCAGAAAACGATGCAGAGACAGCACAAAAGTTGAGTTACTGGACAGCACAAAAAGCCGAAATTTTGTACCATACTAAACTATGGGACAACTTTTTGTTCCACAGCACATCTATCCAAAAGTAAAAAATCCATATTCTCTCCCACTATTGTGTAACCAGCTTACCCTATTTTTTCTCTCTCAACTTACCATATATATATATATATAATTTTTTAGTGAAAAATAATGATAATTTTTTTAAAAAATAATTAAGAAAATCAATTTTTTATGTAAAATAATAATAATAATATATATTATAAAAGGTATTATTGTAAAATTTGAATTGTATTTTTTATTCCATGTATTGGTTATCAAACACTAAACACTATAATAAATTGTACTGTGCTTTATTGAGTTGTACTGTGCTGTATCACTTATACTGTCTAGTCCTAATCATATAAATAAATCCAAATGAAATTGATGTGATAAAACTATAGAAAATATAAAATATACTAAAATACATTAAAATGCGCGAAAATATCAGGCAAAGAAGGCAAAAAAAGATAGTATTAATCCTAGTATCCAATTGGGATATTGATGAGGGTCAAAAGAACATTGATGGGTTTGTGTTCGGTGGCAGGTAAGGAGAGGCGTGGGACAACGGAAGAGAAGAGGCAGCCGAATGGTGGATGGACCTTGGTTACTGTTACCAACTGACTAACCAATGGGGTAACCAGACATCATGGTTGACCAGATTTTATGTGACATATTATTGGCTCCATTCTCCTTCTATTTGCCACCCCTTCACCATTTTATTTACACCTTTACCATCCACTTTCCTCACTCTTGAATCCCTGTTCATTTTCTTTTCCTCATCACCATGAGTTGGCGTTAATTTTTGGAACTTTGACTGTGACGTGGATATGGATCACATTGATTTGTTTTTCGATATTTTGTTTTTGATAATATCACAATGATCCATTGGTTGCTTATGCTAGTAATATCTTATATTTTACTATTCATTAATTTAAAGATAATAAATAAACAACTTATCAATAGAAATTTAATATTAAAAAGTATAGAATATTTAATATTATAAAATTATTTTCAATTTATTTTAAATACAAAATTTTTATTCATGAATTGTTTAATCATTGCCCTTAGGACAATGAATAACAAAACCCATATTATAAATAAGTCTCGTTAAATAGTAATGTCTTTAAACATTTATTAAAATTATTAAAATTTAAAAAAATTACAAATATATATTATTTTATCCTTTAAAAATATTAAAAAAAACATTTTTAATTTTTAATATTTTTTATTATTTTTGTCTCTTTAATATTATTTTTGTCTATCTAGAACATTACTACCGTTTTGTTTAAATAATATATGCTGCTCTTTGCGTTTTTGAATATAAGTAAGTTTTTTTGTGAATATTATATTTTTAAATATAAATTAATTTAATTATTTTCATTTATATTTTATGAAAAATTATCTGAAATGTTTTCTACTCAATTAATTAACTCATTTATTATAGTAGTTTTATACGGTAGAGAGCTTAAAATTATTAATTATATTAGAAGAAAATTAATTATCTTTTAAATAGTTTTAAAGAAATTAAATGAAATTAGCTAATTTTTTAAAGGTTGTGAAATAATTATTTTTTATTTATATTCATATAAATGGAGTATTAAAGGATCTCTTTGGCCAATAAGGTAGGAGTATTGAACAAATAGTAAACAGTTTCATTTTTTATAAGAACAATGTCATAAGTTCAAATATAGAGAAACATCCTTATTCTACCTACATTAAATTAAATGATGACATGGTTGAAAAAAAATTAAATGAGTCTTAGAAAATAAAAAACAACAATAAGAAGATTTATATGAGAACGAGGATGTGAATATAGCAATGCTAAATAAATGTTATATCCTCCTATTAATTTATTTTATAAATTCTTTTGACCACATAATTTTGATAATTATCATATATTCTCACTAAATATTAAATAACTATTACTTTTTAAAATCATAAATGACAATGGTTAAAATTAAATCGGGTAAAAGAATTTATATGATGAATTAGGTTGGGAATATATCATTTCTAAAAAAATAAAAGAAATGAAGGAAGTATAAAATATAATTTTTATCATGGTAAAGATATTTATTTATTTATTTTTATCTATTTTAGCAAAGTTGTTATTGTTATTTTTGAATTATATACTAAAATAGTCCATGACTTTGTATTTTATAAGTCAGTTTAGTCCCTCGCGAAATCAAGTCTTTGACTTTTATTATTATTGATCATTTTAGTCCATGACTTTTACTACATCAATTATTTTAGTCCATGAAAGTCAGAGACTAAAATGAATTTTCGTTTAATTCAGAGACTAAAATGACAAGTAAAATGTAAAGTAAAAAATTAAAGTGACTTATCCTCGTAAGAACTAAAATAAATTATTCCCACAAAATTAAATATCAAAATAGATACGTCACTCTATTTTATTTATTTTTTGTTGTAAAGATATGGTAAAGAAGTAATTGAGAGATATTTGAAGGGTAATGAAAAGGATATAATTGGAAAAATATCAGTAATAATAATAAAAACAAAAATATTAATAATTCACATGTAGGTAGGTGAACATTCTCAAAACTGAGACGTTACTTGAGCTGGTGATCCACGATAAATAAATGGAAGCGGCACACACAGCAACACTCACTCACTCCACCGTGCTCGCTTGACTCTATCTCTTCTCATTTCTTCTTTCGTTCTCACCTAACCTTCCCTTCCTCTTCAGATCACACTTTCCGCCATGGGATTCCAGAAGATCAAGGTCGCCAATCCCATCGTTGAGATGGACGGTGCGCTTATTCACTTCACGATCTGATCTCGGAACTTCTCATCGATCCTATTTTGTCATTTCATCGATTTCTCTGCTTTGTTATTTTATTTTATTTTAATTTTTTGTTTTTGATTCTTCGTGGTTGTGATTGTGTGCTGTCGCATTGATGTGCTTCCTCTGATTTGTTCCAATTAGATATTTTGTCTCAGAGATTTTTTGTGTGGACCATTCCCTGTTCGGCTGTTCCGTTGTTTCATTGATGGATACGTTGCGTAAAGTGAAAACCGAATAATAGATCTCTTTTTATTTTTCCCGTCTCATTTTCTCTTATTTTAGATATTTAATATTGCTATGCAGAACCATTTCATCGAATCATGTTGTTATGATTATACTGTTATTATTGTGTAGATTTGATCTGTTTTCTTCTCGTGGAAGTCGCGTTTCGTGGAGCTCTGTTCTGTCTTTGTTCAGTCAGAGACAAGATTTTTTTTCTCAGTAAAACTTTTGATAGAAAAGTAAAATGGAATTTTAGCAAAAGATATCTAAATGTTTGAGTTTTGTAACTGTGTCATTGTTCCAAGGAAACGCATTATCATTTGTGTTCACTGGATTACTAAATACTCGATTGAAATGTCTGGGTAAGAGATGGCTGTCTGACATTTGAAATTTATAGTGAAACCTCAGTTGTGTTTGCGTTAATTACAATTGTATCATTTTTGTTTAGGAAATTATGCTTTCTTCTTGCTTTGTTACTTTTAAGAGGGCTCCTACTTAAAATAAGGATGGCAGTCTATAGATTTAATTTTTCAAACAACAAAGGTGTTAGTATAATCAGGCAATCTGCACTAACCACATTGGATACCAGTGTAATTATGCCGCTATTTTGGAATACTAGGCTTTCATCGCCCAAACAAAACTTGAGTTTTCTGTTTCTGTTATATTCATTTCCTTGATTATTGTGTTTATTTGTTTGTACAATCATTGCCTTGCTTCTGACATTGTTTGTTTGTGGATACTGCATTGTAGGAGATGAAATGACTCGAGTTATCTGGAAGTCAATCAAGGATAAGGTGATTTATCATCATCTTGCTCTTATGGTGATCTTGACATTTTTTACCTCTTACGAGAAGTGATGATATCTATTTTTCTATTTTTCTTTTTTTAATTCTCTTATGGGATAGCTCATTTTACCCTTCTTGGAGTTGGACATCAAGTATTTTGACCTTGGTCTTCCTTACCGTGATGAGACTGATGATAAAGTTACAGTTGAAAGTGCAGAAGCAACTCTCAAGTATGTTTTTTGTATAATGTGCTGATTTGTAGAACTTACTCCCGGTTGCCCTCTTCTTTTTTATAATCTTCAAGGGAAATGATTTGAAGTTCTCATCTTTATTTCTGTTTTATGCTTATATTATTTTCTTTTGCAATCCTTTTTTGAACATCTAGGATACAGTTTATGTGATGCAGGCCAAAATTGTGTTTTGGATACCTAGCTAGCAGTATATAGTAAAATTATTTGTTTTTGACTCTAATATAAATTTTCATGTTATATATCGTTTATTTTCAGAGTGTTTTTAATTAAATGTGTTGTACATTTGCTTTTGTGTCGTTTTTGTCTATGTTTCTCTAAAGGTTTAACTGCTGTGTAGGTATAATGTGGCAATCAAATGTGCAACCATTACTCCAGGTATTCTAATTAGATCCTAACATATTATTTTAGTTTTTACTCATATGTGCTTATGTGCATACAGCATACATATATCCATTTGATTAATAAAAATATGGGAAATCCTATGCTTTGTTAGTTAAAGAATCATACTGATTGAATTGCTGCATGATGATATTCCACTTGGTACTAGTACTACATGTTGGCCCTTGGCAGAGCTTATACTAGTGTTAATAATTGACAGATGAAGCTCGTGTGAAGGAGTTTGGCTTGAAGCAAATGTGGAAGAGTCCAAATGGGACAATTAGGAACATTTTGAATGGTAATTCAAATTAGTTTTATTGATTATTTTTTGTTAATTTGTATATTATAGTTTGTCATTGTTGACTAATAAGTGGTAGATGAGTAACAATATATATTTGTCTCAAATTTTTCAGGCACTGTCTTCAGAGAACCAATTCTCTGCAAAAACATCCCTCGACTTGTTCCTGGTACTTATATTGATTTTTTTTTAGTTATTCCTGGATGAAACGGGGTGTGTAAACTGTAAATATCTCAATACTGCCAGGTTGGACAAAGGCCATATGTATTGGAAGACATGCTTTTGGCGATCAATATCGGGCCACTGATACAGTAATTAAAGGAGCTGGAAAGCTGAAGCTAGTTTTTGGTATGCCTCTTACTTGATTTCAGATGGTTTCTTGAAATTTTGTTATTATATAACTTGTACTCAACGATATTGTTCCTTATGGATTTAGTTTTTGATTATTGTATTTATTGGTTAATAAGGATTATTTTTATGAAATTTTCTATTTTGTAGTTCCAGAAGGCCAAGGTGAGCAGACTGAATTAGAGGTTTACAATTTTACTGGTCAAGGAGGTGTTTCATTGGCCATGTACAATACTGATGAGGTTGATTCTGCAGTCTCTTTTAGTAGTTTGGTTGGATATATATCAACTATTTGTGCTAGTTCCTGAACTTCAATCTAATATTTGGCATTTGATGCAGTCTATTCGTGCTTTTGCTGAGGCTTCAATGACAACTGCATTAGAGAAAAAATGGCCACTTTATCTTAGCACTAAAAATACAATCCTTAAGAAATATGATGGAAGGTATGCATTTTATTGTAAGCTTGTTATTTATTTGTTTCCATAAACCTCGATCCCCTGTTTAATTATGTTAATTTGCTGGTTGAAGATTCAAGGACATATTTCAAGAAGTTTATGAGGCCAGCTGGAAATCTAAGTTTGAGGCTGCTGGTATATGGTGAGGCAAATGATCAGTACCTCTGTTTTGAGAACAAGTGTTCACATTAGATTGTTGTTTACATTTATTTTATGGATTTGCAAGGTATGAGCATCGGCTCATTGATGATATGGTGGCGTATGCACTCAAGAGCGAAGGAGGTTATGTATGGGCATGCAAAAACTATGATGGAGATGTCCAGAGTGATTTCTTAGCTCAAGGTTGCCCGGCGTGCTTGTTTATTAATCACTTTCTGTTTGCTACTTCAGATGCAATATTTTTTTCCTCTTAAACTAATACCTGTTTTATTCATATTTCTTTAGGTTTTGGATCGTTGGGTTTGATGACATCTGTTTTGGTAAGTTCAATATCAAGTCGCACTCATACTTTATGTTGATCTTTTTCTTATCCACATTTATTGAAAATCATGCCCTTTCTCCATCTCAATGTGTGTTGCTATAGCGTTGCTTTAAGAATCAAATCAACCTATTTCTTGTGAATAATTAAGGAATGAAAGCGGACATTCTATTTATTCATCTAACTAATAGATCCCATTGCAAAATATATGAACTTATTTTTATTTGATTTATGCTTCATTGGCCTTGGGAATACTTTTAGTTGCTTTTTCGATGCTAATTGAATTATGTGATGCGTTCAGGTTTGCCCTGATGGGAAAACTATAGAAGCGGAGGCAGCCCATGGCACAGTCACCCGTCATTACAGGGTTCATCAGAAGGGAGGGGAAACCAGCACAAACAGCATAGCATCCATCTTTGCTTGGACAAGAGGGTTAGCCCACAGGTATATGCTTTGTAAAGCATAATATAGTCAATAGTACTAAGCTTTAAACAATATAGTAAGTACTTTTTGCATAAAATTTCTGTCATAATGGGTAATTAAAATGTTCCTATGTTGATAGGGCAAAACTGGATGACAATGCTAAACTCTTGGAATTCACGGAGAAGTTAGAGGCAGCTTGCATTGGAACAGTTGAGTCTGGGAAGATGACCAAGGATTTAGCGCTTATCATTCATGGGTCCAAGTACGTTACTTGACATTGTTGCATTGTTACTACGTTGATCAAAATGCATTTGCCTATATGGTTAATAAACTTCTCACTAATTCTTGCAAGTAGGCTTCCAAGGGAACACTATTTGAACACAGAGGAATTCATCGATGCTGTAGCAGCCGATCTTACAGCTAAGCTTAATGCATAGGCTTGATTTTAGGTAAACTGCTACTTGGTTTCTTACTTACCTTCATATCTGAGTTCAGTGTGACATGTATGTTCTTTTGTTTTGGGACAATATTACAGTAGAATGGAGTATGCGTGAAAATACTGTATCATATCTCCCTTTTTGTACCTAAAAAGGGTTTTTGTGTTCTTTTAGGGTGGAATTGTCAGAAAGGCCAGGGAAGACAGGACTGAAAAGGAGTCGTACGCTCTTTCAGAAGAAATAACAAAGGGAAAAGAATCTGTGATTGTGGCCCCTTTTCCTTCATTTGTGTGTTTAGTGGGAATGCAAGGGTTGGCTGCTTCCCCACATTGTTGAACTGATTTGTCTTTTTTAATTTTGAATATTGAACTAATCTCTTACAAGTTCGAATGCATTTAGCTACTTTTCCGGTCTTTTAGTATTTTGCATGTTTGGCTTATTTCTCTCATGCGTACATCTATGATGGTCGGTCTTTCTAGCTTTAGGACCATCAATGATTCTCTTAAATTTTAGCTGTTCGATCTTGTAAAAAATAATCCGATTTGTATGAGTCGGATTTATTTCTACACTCACTAAATTAATAACACAGAATATGAAACATACTTGTTTTTATCAAAATTACCCCATGATAAACAAAACTCATTTTCTCTCAAGCAACCAAATCAATCCGCACGAATCTTGCCATTTCTCAAAGTTAGCGTTAAAGACGATGGTATTAGAAGCAAAGGAATTAACGGCGGATTTGGACCTTCGATCAGTGAAGAGGATTTGATGTATAAGTTGCATTCTCCTCTTCAAATATTTGTACTTCTATCTCTCATTGTAGCTATAAACACGCACCTGGGTTACCACCGTGAAAATTAAGAATATTTTCAATTGCACACATTCATAGCCGTTAAGATGTTTTTTAAAAGAGAAAAACTCCTGCAACCAATATTCATCCCATACAACTTACATTTTCAAGTTTGAGTTACCCATTGCAATCAAAACTGGCAGTCGGGTAAAATATAGTACGTCTTGTAGAAGTAAATTAATGATTTTGATAATACTCTCGGAGGAAATTTGATTTGTTTTCGATTGCACACAATCATAGCATTAAAATAATCTTTTTTAAAAAGAGAAAGGCTCTTATGACTATTATTCATCTCATACAATTTATAATCGATTCAAAAATAAAAAATAAAAATCGTTGCAAATAAATGTTTATTGTTTAAATCGGTTGTGATTATGAGTTGCACATGAATCATCACATTTTTTAAAAATTATGTTTATGTATATAAAAGCGAAATAAAAGTTAGTACCGTGGGATCATAATATTTGGTTTGTTTTACTCATGTATTAATACGATCTGAAACTTATATCAGAGATTAATATGTTGATTTAGGATGTTTGATAAAACTAATTTTTACTAGCTGAACAGAATGTGATAAAATAGAGTATGATCATATATTTTATTTTATGATTAGTGTTGCTTAAAATATACACAATACTATGTAAAAAAGATATATAATTTTAGTTTATTTGATACAACATAAAAAATTAAATAAAAATGAAGTGGAACATTTTTTAATATATTTTTTAATTTTATGAGCATAATTATATAATAATTTTAAAACTTATTAATCTTTATATGAATATTTTATTTTATTTTATGAAAACATTTTAAATTATTAAACAAAAAGTTCTTACAAAAAATATAATTATTAAATATAATTTATAAAGAATATATTTTTATTATATAAATTTAAAAAAAAAGGTTTCAAAAATATAGTTTTGTCAAATAAAATATAATATAAAGTTTAAGAAATTTAAACATACATTATTTTATGAATAGACAATGACTCATTAAACTAATAATAATTCTGCTCTATATTAAAAACTTGTTGAGACTTTATTTAGCGTAAATACTAAAGTTATAACTCATTTTAATATAATGTAAAAGGTTTATCAATCCAAAAAGAGCATTTGTTTTCAGAAATTCCTATTAGTTAAATATTGAGTGTAAACAAAAAGGTTTGTTATTGGAAATATTTAAATTTCAAGAAAGTAGACAAATTAAACGAGTAAAACAAAAAGATTTGAATTCAATTGAGAAGGTCTGAGATTGAATTTTATCGATCGCCATCTTATATTCTCTTTTTCATTCAAGAATATATATTAGATCAACTCTATAACCA
Source organism: Cyamopsis tetragonoloba (assembly GCA_037177725.1). Lineage (NCBI taxonomy): Eukaryota > Viridiplantae > Streptophyta > Magnoliopsida > Fabales > Fabaceae > Cyamopsis > Cyamopsis tetragonoloba. Next base: position 70,437,950 of record CM074119.1, read on the forward strand.
ATACACAGATTTCACTCCTATTGATTCCTCGAATAAGATTCTAAGATAAACCCACTATATACTGATCCCTCAACTATACAACAACAGTTTCAGCATTATGATCAAGTATTAAAAAGCGATCAATGCGTTAATTGTTTCTTTTCGGTTCCACCATTTTCTGTTCAACCAAAGTGTTCCGTTTATTTGTTCTAGTGTCATGTTTCGTTCCTTTTGACTAATGTATCAAATGAAAAACCATACTCCAATAATGAAGTATTGTGGTACATCTACCAAATGCTACTTAAATTAAGAATAAAAAATACATAAGGTAAAAGGTAATCACTCTCCTGAGATATTCAAAAATAGCAATAGACCCCAAACTATATAAAAATTCCCATTCCATCCTTTTTTCTTAACTGAGACTAATTGTGTTGATATATTCTATTAGAATCTTTTTGAGTCAACCATGGTTAAGGGTTCTTTTTTTTTTTGGCTTAATTACCCAACACCATCATCATGTCCTCTGTCGCCACCAACTCTGTTGCCACTGCATCCGCGTCTCATCTACCATTGTCAGTGGCAAAAGAACTTGTCTACATCGAATACGCGATCTCAAGGTTCGAGACTTCGAGCCATCAAAATTTGGGATTAAGGGTTACGACGTTCAGTGAGTGAGTAATCTCTTTTCCTTTCACAAGCAAAAACATAGTCTAAGGAAGATTGCAGGCTCGTGCAGAACCTCTTATGCTTCTGGGGGAGGATGTTGCCGATCTACTTGTGGCAGTGCTGGAGAGGAGCAAGAACTGAGGAAAACCAAGCAAAACGCTCGTGTTCGTGCATGATTTCGAGAGAAAGGTTTAGAGAACTTTCCTTGTGCTTAGCAGTTAGGACCAACAGGCAAGTGATGACGAAAATTTGGACAAAATAAAGGTTGACTATAGTAGATTACTTGAATAATATCTTTGTGCTTAGATTTTCCTCCAATTGACGCTGTTTTCATGGTGAAGAAGGGCCTTTGTTTCTTGTTCCCAATATGGTGTCATGGAGACATGGACCTTTTTTTTGTAGGTAAATTACCTTAACCAAGATAAGCAAAAGGTATGATAGGATTAGTCACCATTAAAAAAAAGAGGTAAAATGCCATTTTAAAAATAGTTTAGGGTTTATTATAATTTTCAAATACTTCGAGAGGGTCATTGTATTTTACCCTAAATAATAATTATACATTGCAAATCATCAAAATCATATTAATAAAGTTTATAAATAGAAAGTAGAAAAATACAGAACACAATCATTTATTTGCAAATAAATAAATATGTTTTGTACTCTAAAAATATATTAGTTTTTAATTTAATCTTTAAAAAGTCATTGTCGTTAATTAAATCATTAAATAATTTAGAATATCTCATTAATTCTCCATCACATTTTTTTATACAAAAGTAAGCATATAATATTAGGAAAATTTTAAGAAGAAGGGAGATAAAAACTTTTAATAAATTAATGGCAAAGGACTTATTTGTGGGAATTTTAATTTTTTTGAGAGTTAAATTCATAACTAAAATCTTTTAAAGACAAAATTAGTAACACATAAATATTTAAAAGATCAGATTAGTAACACATAAGCGCTATCACAAACTTTTAAAATAATAATAAAATAATTAAGAAAAATTCATTTTACGTTTAGAATTTAATTTAGTTAATAAATATATCAAATAGTCAAATAGTAGTAAAGTAAAAATTATTAATGAATAATAATATTATACATAGATTGCTACTTTGTAAGTAGTACTTGCTCCGTTTTCGATTATGAGTAAAAATTACTTAACTTAAGTCTTTTAAAAAAAATTAGTTAACCTCATTTAATTTTTTTTGAATATATCAAAAAGTTAATTTGTTTTCCTAAATTACTCTCTATTAAATTACTCTCTCTCTTTTTCAAAATTACTATAATAAATGAAAGAATAAATTAAATAAAAAATATAATAAATAAATTTTTATTAAATACACGTAAAAATAGTTATATTTATTTATATTTAAAAAGAGAGTATTATAAAAAAAGTTTCTTATATTTGAAAAGGGAGGGAGTACGACAGTACGTTGCAACGCAACCGGGTCCGGGTAATGGAAGTAAGAAGATAGCTTGTCGAGTGTGGAAGTCATTTCTGTTCAGCGTTAGACCTTTGTCGCAAAAACCGCCAACGAAATGACGCCTAAACCTCTCTATTTTCCCGCCAAACGCAGAACCACTGTCTTTCTCCTAACTGCCTCCGCAACTGCCGCTGCAGCATACGGTGCCTTCTCAGCCGAGTCCCCTCCTCTCTTCGCCGAAAAAATTAGAGTCGAAATCCACGGCCTCGTCCGCATAGCTCGCGCTGTCACCACAGTATCCATCCTTTCCATTTTCTGCTTGCCTCTCTTAATTTTTCTTCTTCGATTCACTACTCTCTTCGTCTTACATCTTCAACCTAACTTCAGGTTGCTTCCACTGTTGTTGACTACGAATTCTCGTTGCGCGGCCTTCGTAAGGACTCTGATCAGTATCGTCAAGCGATTTCTCAGGTTTGTGACATTTCTACATTCATTCTCGCTGTTTCAATCGTTTCTGAGAACTGTGAACAAATTAACATCGCTGTTGGTCGAAGTAGCTTGGGTTTTATGGTTAGATGTTGATCGTTTTTGGTCATTAGGTTCATCAACGCTCTGCGAAGAGGTTTCTCAAGTTATGCGAAGCCAACAAAGGGTTTTATGTGAAGGCTGGTCAGTTCGTTGCTGCGCAGAAAGTGCTTCCGAGAGAGTATTCATCTACTTTGTCCGCGTTACAGGACCAGGTATAGCTCAATGTGCTATTTAAGTTCAACTTTACTTTGTTTTTAGTTACTTACTTGCTAATTGGTGTATCTCTTGATGACCTAGGTTGCTTCTCTGCCTTTCAGAGTTATTAAGGAGGTGTTAAAGGAAAACCTTGGACCTAATTTCTCTGAAGTGTAAGCTGCCATTACCAACTGAATTTTGATTTTACAAGCTGTGTATCGTTCAAAAACTAACTCTCCTAAAATATCTTAAGCTGGTCCATAGAGGAGCATAAATGGGTTCATGCTTCTAAAAAGAGCCCTCTCGGCTTACCGACTAAATCCGTGAGCAATTCATAAGGTGTAAAATTGAACCTGCCTCTGAGACTGCTGCTAGACCATGTTGGAATCCTGGTATTTTATTAGAAAGAATGGGGACCCCTTGAACAACAATTGCAGAAGTTTGAGGGTCTGCACCTCCCAGTGCCCAAAGGCCCCAACTCTCCAATTGACAAGATCCTCTTTCTCAACCCTTTTTCTTATTTATAGGCAACGTGCCTTGTTTCAGATTATCCTAGCCCCAATTAACTAACAGACACTTTAACTAACTAATTATTCCACTAACTGAGGTTTTTCCTATCAGACCACCAGCACCATTTAACACTGTCTTTACTTATTCTTGGTCAAGCTAAAAAAATTTTCCCTACACTTGACACCTCTTTTGTTTAAGTCCTTATATGAAAATTCTCTACATTTTGATCATACACGAAAAAAGCTTACGGATCAGCCCTTGCCATTTGTCAATGTTATGGTGTTGTTAAGACTTTGCTAGTTGTCCATCATCTATGCTGAGATGACATGATGCAATGTAGGAGTAAAATCTAACACTGTTATTACTTCAACAAACATGACGATTTTAGAATTTTTTTTTACATTAGGGACTAATGTAGAGCTTCTTGCTTTTTCCCCCCAAATAAGGACCAAAATGAAACGTAGTAATTAGTATGAAATATAGGGACCAACTTTGTAGTTAATCCTTATTCTTTTTCCTAAAGAGTTATAAACTTAAACTTCAGTGGTCTTCGTTTTCACGCTATTGTTTGTATTTATGTGAATTTCAGCTTTTTGTCAATTGATGAGCAACCTATAGCTGCTGCTTCTATTGCTCAAGTTCACCATGCAGTGTTGAAAAGTGGTCATGAAGTAGCAATCAAGGTTTGTTTTTGGGTGTTAGTTGTTTCCTGAATTCTCTGGCTGTTATTATGGACAATACTTCTCTGAAAATAACTTCCTAGTTGTCTATGCTGCTGAAGTTAAATTTTTAGTGCCTTGTCAATTAATGTGCACTTGATCCTTGGGTGTTTAGGCTATTACATCTCTGTAGGTTTACAAGCCTTTTTTTTAATGCTTTTCACAAACAAGACTTTTTAATTGTTTTATCTATATTTATAACTTGTTTGGCCTATTAGTTTTTGGGTTCAAATCAACTACTTGTGTTCTTGATTGTCATTGCCACTGGAAGGAAAGGCACATGAAAATGGTTTTGGATCACAATAAAACATAAATGTGCAGACAATAGGAATGGGCAGGATTTGATATTTTTAAATGATGATTTTTTGGGAGTTCAAGAGGATATAATATCTTTAATTCACAAAATAAAAGTAAAGAACATGTTGAGTTGCCTACAATACGTCTTCTGTAGGAAGTATCACTTTTGAACCGAGCGTCTAGTGTTTTTATTTATATAAAAATAATCGCTTTAGGTCGAAAATAACATTATCATTACAATAATTTCATGATCAGGTTTAATATGCTGATTTAGTTATATGGTTTATTGATTCTTCGTGTCTACTTAAATGACATGTTATGTTTAGGAAAGTATTAAATAAGATTTAGTTTTTTGAGTCCGTACCTTGCCTGTGAGGATAATTATAAATGATTTAAAGGCTGGAGCATCACAGGTACTGACTCTCCAATCCATTGATTGCTTCTGAATAACAATGAGGCTATATCCATTTTTTGGTAAATAGAATTAATTGTTTCTGATAATAATGCTGATTAGAAGATGTTATTTTGCTGTTCATATGTGGTAGCATAATGTTATATGGACAAGAAAATGCTTAATTATTATGTTTCTTTCATTATTAGGTAAGTAAACAAGTCTGTCATCTGATTCCATATATGCTGCTTGCTAATACTAAATGTGGAAGAAACAATTCTTGAATTGTAAACCCGTGTTTTTTTACTGGAAACTAGGTGCAATATCCTTGGATAGAGCAGCAGATGCATTTTGATATGAGAACAATGAATTTCCTATCAAAATCTATCGCATGGGTACGCTCTAACTTATGAAGTTCTTATTGATGAAAGATATTGAAGAACTGATGCTGTTATTAATTATTATACTTGGATATTTCTTAACATCTGGAATGATGCTAATAATATGATGTTGATTGTTGATAGCGAAAAACGATGAGAATAGAAGTATAGAACACACACATAACTTCTAACATTTATGAAATAATGGTTTCTAATGTTAATGCTGACATTCTTAGGAAAGGTTTCAACCGATACATAAGAATGATATGACAGTGGCACACATCATTTAATGATAAGTTTGTCACTTTAGAAATGGATTCAACGCCATTAAGTGAGCAATAGTAAAACAACACTAATGTTCAATCAGTTAGCATACGGAAACAAATGAAAAGACCTGTTTGAAAACGTTTATCGTGAAAATGATAAATTTTGACGCTAAAAATGAGTTAGATTTGTTTGTTTGATATCTTCGAACTACAAAATTTAAGTAAATAAGTGCTTTAAAACATTGTTTATACTGGTCACTGAATGTATTAAGCAACGATCCTTGTTTTTACTATTATATTTATTTAGTTTAATTTTTTTACAAGTTTTTCCTCAACAATCAACATTACCCCAGCTTAAAATTTACTTAAACACCAATAGTTACGTTTGATACCAAATAGTATGAATCAAATGCTCAATATTACAAGGCTACTACATTGAGGACTGTATTCTCAGTCTTAAAACTTTTCGTTTTATCAAAAATGGCCAAAGGTAGTACTAGAGTGTGGTATATTTGGCTGGAGCAAAATTCCGGAAAATTTATCCTTTGCAAAGGTACTGGATTGCTCTTTTGAGCTGATTTATTTTCTTATTTATTTCTTTCCTTGGTTGCAAAGATTTTAGGAAGATTCGTTCCTCCTGTTATATAACTTTTCCCTTAATGATTTCTTTCTTATAAAAAGGTAAAACAAAGAAAAGCATTAGGAGTCGTTTTAAATTTTCTTGAAATCAAAAGTTTTTGGTAAATGCAATGGCTAGTTGCTAGTTGAAGTTGGACTATGTGCTTTCTTTATCCTATTTTCTTGTGTTAGTTTTTTATGCAATTAGTATTATCAACTCTTAAGTTGCTGTTGAAGTGTTCCTTTAAGCTTGTTACCTTTGGTTGCAGTTATACCCTCAATACAGGCTTGAGTGGCTACCGTTAGCGTTTGCCAAGTCCATGTCTTCAGAACTTGGTCTGTTAAAATTCCTATTAAATATTGCTCACTGTTACTCTCTATCTGGAATGTATTCTATCATTTTTTTGTTACATTTTCCTTTATGTCTCTCATTAGTGCATATCAGCTTATTATCCCATATTTTATAGTATTAGATCCTTCATAAATTTGCACTATATTAATGTTCTAGCCATTGGTTATTATTTAGTATTTAAAGACATTCTGTTAAAAATTAATTTCAACTGAAGACAAGACATTCATTCTTCTTTTTTAATTTTAAGTTAATTCTAACGTTTATAAGTTAGACTTCTGAGTTATTTTTTGAGAAGACTAAGGAACGAGATAAAATCCCTGACTACTTCCCTGCAGATTTTGTTCAGGAGGCAAGGAACTCTGAGAGAGCTGCCAAAAATTTCAGAAACAACAAAGTAGTCAGGATTCCTCACGTATTCTGGGTACGACTACTAAGATAATTTATCTATATTACTATCAAGTATCTATTTACTCTTTATTTTACTATCTGCCAACTTACCATTATGTTAATGCATGCAGGAGTTGACTACCAAGCAAATCCTAACCATGCAGTTCTATGCGGGATGCAAGGTATGGTTAAATGATTATGTCAGGAAAAAAATTTCATTACGTTACTTCTAAGATAGTACTTCAATATCTGTAATACAAAGATTGGGAAATTAATGAAATCATACATAGGATATTAGCTGGGTGGTTCAAAATGGAAAAAAAGGATCGGAAGTTATTGGTAACCACAAAATACCCAATAAACTTGAGTAAGTTAGACCCAATACAATTGCAAATGTTGAGTCTTGCAAACTTTATGTTTAAGTATTTTTTTAAAAAGAGTTAGGTCCAATCCAATTTTAATATGGTATAAGAGTCTATCCAATCCTTATGTTATGCCATTTGAAAAAATCGAGTCTTGCAAACTTTAGTTCTAGATGTCCAATCCTAGGCCTTTGGGCGTGAGGGGCGTTTGTTGAGATCTCACATTAACTAGGGAAATAGCAAAAGTGTTCTTACCAAAGCTTAGGCAATCTTTCTCCTTGAGGTATCTTTTGGGGATGAATTAGCCTAATCCAATTCTAATTGTTACTCCTGATTGCAGTGGAGATTTGATAGTCTTTAACACCAGGCACAAAACTGTATCCTTTGAAGTTTCATGGTATTCTGCTAAGATAACATGAACTTGTGCATGTCTCTGTAACGGACCATTGCTTGACAAAGTCAATATTTTATGGTCAGTTTTTGCATTGTTACTCCAGTGTGCATGTAGTAAAGCTGCTATTCAAGCGGTGCTATACTTTTGATTTATGTACGTTACATTCTCTATTAATAGAAAGCTTACTAAATTTCAGATTGATGACTTGGACTTCCTGAATCAGATTGGGGTTGATCCAAAAAAGGTTGACTTGTCAGAGCTATGGTGAACAAATGTTCATTGTGTTTTTATGTTCTTTTTTGGGTAACTCATCTCTCTTATTGTGGTGGAACATAGGCAATTGCTCGATGGTTTATATACCCAATGAGATGAATATGTCTCTGAAAATCTCGTTCAGTTTGTCCTACTTTTTTCTGTGCTAACTGCTAATTTGCTTAACTGATACATTCTAAACTTGTCACCGAAGGTAGCAAAGTCACTGATTGAGCTGTTTGCTGAAATGATATTTGTGCACGGTTACATTCATGGGGATCCACACCCTGGTAATATATTAATTTCTCCTGAAGGTAGTAATGGTTTCTCTTTGGGTAAGTACTTGTGTGCTTGAGATCTTTTTTATCTAGTTGGATTCTAACTGAAGAAGTCTGGAAGAATTCAACTTTGACCTTTTCCCTCTGTTGGAATCATAGTGCAGTTCTTCTAGATCATGCAGTCTACAGAGAATTGGATGAAGAATTTAGGAAAGACTTTTGTCAATTATGGGAAGCATTGGTACTCAAGGACTCAAAGAAAACAACGTGGCTTGGTGAGCGATTTGGTGCTGGGAAGTATTCTAGATACTTACCCATCATTTTCACTGGAACAACTATTGAAAGGTGATTCTACATAAAGTCCTGCACTCCTGTTTAATAATGCATATAAAAGCTTTCGCTTGGCATTTTGAAGAAAGTTCATTTTGAATACTAGTTAATGGCTTACAGTTTTTGGGGGATTACAAATTACAAATGTAAAGTACAAATCACTGCAATTGATTAATCTGTCATTCCGTCTATTCATTGTGTGGATGCTATATTTTCGTTATTTTGTACACAATGATCAAGGACTACTATAATTATAAGTAATCAAGGAGTACTATTGTGTAGCTATTAAAAGACTACTATCATTGTGTACATCAAGGACTAGAATATTCTAAGAAACCATGTGATGGTTGTTTTTGGTGTAGAATATCAAGTAAATGAATCCTAAACCAGACGACTTTCAAATTAAGCTCCACATCTCAAATTAAGGTTTTCTAATTAAAGCTCCATACAGTTTCTATTCCTTTTAATTCTTCCCATTTAATATTATGAAAGAGGGGGAGCGGGGTAGTTTCCATCATTTGACTTTCTCTATTGTTAGGAGCCTCAATGTTGATTAGATTTCAAAGGATATCCGAGTTTCTTCGTTAATGTCCAAGGAACAAGGTTAGAAATATGATGTTCCTTGCAAGTTGAGAGGAAAGAAAGTATTTATGAACAAAAAGGTGGCAATTAGTTATCTGTGCTTTGGTGTTTTTTTGTTGCAGAAGAATGCTTGAATTTACTTAAGTAGGAAGCACGATTCACATATTTGTTGTGGTGCATGATCGTATATTTGGCCCTTCTTAGATTGTCGGCCTATGGTTTATTTCAGGGGACTACTTGACAGATATATTCAGAAAGATGAAAGAACTTTGCGTTAATGAGCTTGTTTCGTTTCTACTGTCTTTTGTTTTTATGCTGTTTTTCTTCAGAAGGGTGCCTAATTCTCTTCTCTTTTTGTATCTTTCTTACTAATATCTTTTCTTGCATAAACGATGCATTTTTCTTGTGAGTTGCAGCAAATATGCTTTTGGAATATCAACAGAGGAAAAAGAGGCTATGAAACGTGAATTGAAATCTCTTTCTTTTGAGGACTTATCTTCATTCATGGAGTCTATTCCCGAAGACTTTATTGCTATAATGCGTGTAGAGTAAGACACAGTCCATGCTTACTTCTCCGAGTGCTGTAAAATTTTAATACCGGATGTACTCAGGATATCTTCTTTGTCATTCTAGTGCACTGTTAAGGTCCATCATCAGGAAGATGGATGTCTCACGGATCATCAGGTTGCTAATATACACCAAATATGCGGTGTATGGTCGTCTCTATTCACAGTTGGATGATGAATCGTGTAATATGCCTGGAACAAACTTTGGTAAGTTCCCTTATCATTTCTTAAAGTCAACAATTGCTGTGAACTGTTGCAATAAAAAATGTTATTTCTGTACCAAAATCACCACACCTGACACCTCCCTCTTACACCTATTATTTTTTAAAAGGATTATTTTTTTATTGTTAGTAAGTACAGGGTCATGTTATGAGTGAAAAAGATCAAAAGACACACGTAAGTAAAATTAACGGGACCTACACAAATAATATTGAGTCCTAATAATTGTTTGCTCTTTCTCTCTCATAACAAAGTCATGTTACTCACTATCACAAACATTAACATGAGAGGATGCTTTTTTTTCCTTCGAAAACCCATCTCACTTGCCGAAAATGGTAGGTGTAAAGAGGAAAAAACTGGCATAAACCTAGTGCACCCAACTTGGATACACTAGTTGTGAGCATCAGGTTAAGCATTTCTCGTAATGAAGAGAGTAATATTTTAGGTACAGATGTCATACACCTACTCCCTCCATTAGTGAATATATGCAAAAGAAACCTATCTCATGGCTCTCGTCGCTTAAAAAAATTAGTTAGTCTCATTTAATCTCGTTAAAATTATACTAAAAATATTTAATTTTTCTTAAGTACCTTTAATTAAATTAATCTCTCTCCATTTTAAAACCATTGTAATAAGTGAGAGAATGAATTGAGTGGAGGATATTTTAAATAAATTTTCATAAGAAGTTAGTTAGATTTACTCTTACTTATATTTAAAAACATAATATTGTCCAAAAATTTGCTTATATTTGATAACGATAACGGAGGGTCGGAAGGAGTACCATGTAACATACAGAAAACAATTCTAGAGTCTTATTTTGCTTCTTATGCTTCTAGAATTTGCTGGGAGAGCTGCCTTTTTCAGTTTCATATCAACGTTAAAATATCTTCACATCATGACAAAGGTCTTTATAGGTGAGAATACTTTTTCACTAATGGTTTGTTTTTATAATAGTTACCTCTGGTTGGAATAAATATTATGTTCTCTTGTTTCTTTCAGGAGCCATCGATGATATCAGTTGGCAGCAGAAGCTGAATAATGTAGTGAATCACATGTATAACAAGATTAGTGGTGACTTTTGGCGCCTCCTGGTGCATCCCGTTTTGTTGCTTTTGTGGATCCGTCCGAATGCATTGTTTTAGACATTGAATTCTATGTAAGTGCCGTTGGACGAGGCTTTGAATGATGTCTACTTGGAAAAAGAAAATAAAATAAAGGGGCAAATGCACTTTTTGGTTTTAGGTGCATTTTATTTTCATTTCGGTCCTATATCTTTTTTGGGTTTCATTTTGGTCTGTATTTTTTATAAATGTTTCATTTTGAAATGCACATAATAGATATGGGACCAAAAGTTGCATTTGACCTAAAATCAAGACAATGAATTCTCTGCCTAACCTTTTTGTTTTCTATTTTTTATATTTTGTCAAAAATCCTGTCTTAGGTAAAGAGGCCTCGTGTTAACGGTATGCTTATCCTTAAACCAAGATCCAGCCCAAGACCAAAAACAACCAAGACCAACCAGTCTGCAAATTGTCAGTCACCAAAAAAATTAAAACTAAAAAGCCTCCTGCAAACGTTTTTTTTAGAATCATGCAAAAAATGTTCTCTCAAATTAGACATTACGTTGGATAAAAGGGATTAACACCATTTTTATTAGGAGTGACATCAATTTTAATATATAGATTTATGATTCTGATATATAAATGGGTGATGAAATTTCTAAAATTTGGTGATTTCAATCTTTCCCACCATTACGTTGAAGCGATTAAGACCACCTGATTTTGAGAGTTTCACCGTTCTTTCGTGTGTATATATATATATATATATATATACATATGGATCATGAATCCCAATAGGGGTAGTTCCAATCCTTTCTACCGATCTCAATCTTTCCCACCATTACGTTGAAGCGATTAAGACCACCTAATTTTGAGAGTTTCACCGTTCCTTCATATATATATATATATATATGGATCATGAATCCCAATAGGGGTAGTTCCAATCCTTTCTACCTTTGGTTGATATAATTTATTTCTCTTTTATCTATTTTGTTCGTTGAAATCCATAGTGCTTAATGATAGATCAGTGATAATAATCAACCATTTATTTTACGATGAATAATTTTTACTTGAATACAGTGTCTGGCTATCAAAAGTTTTAAGACAGTTTTGGTAAATGTTTATAATATAGGTAATATAATATAATTACTTTGTCTTATACACTATATGTATACAAAAATAATATTAATATTAATGTAAATAGTAAAATTCTTCGAAGCAAAAAATAATTATCAACATTGCTATATTTTTCTATAAATTTTTTCTAGTCGTTCTCTTAATACTACTTCATGAAGAATGTATTAAATAAAAAAGGAGTTGTAGATAATTTCTTAAAAACATAAGAATCAATTAATTTTTTGTTTATTTAATATGTAAGAATATTTGTAGGAAAAAAAATTGCAGGAGCATATATAAAAAAGTTTGAAGTGGGGCTAATGTCGTACAAAACTCGCGTTTGATTGGTTTGAATACAATTAACATGATATATTCATTCCCTCCTTGATCCTTACACGTGGCTTCATGTTAATTCATTTATTTATCACCAGTCACCACTCTATTTAAGGCCGTATAAATGTCCTTTAAATTCTCCTCACCCCAAAAGTGACAGACAGGAAGACAAGAAACACTGTGTCTCTTAATTTCTGTAATTATTTCTGTCTAAACATACATCTGAATCTGATTTATATATCTTTGCAGTAGCAGCGTCATGGTCCTTTCCGAAACCCGCACTCATACGGACATCTCTGTCCATTCTACCTTCGCTTCTCGTTATGTCCGCACCTCCCTCCCCAGGTTCGTTCCTATATATCTTTAATTATTTATCGTGGTTGCGATCTAGCTAGCAATGGTATAGCGCATCCAACTAATGCATGCAATCTGCAATAACACTATATTGTCACATACAATACCATGATGATCTTGACCATCCATCATATCACAAAATAAATCAGATTATGAATGATCCATATATGTATATTATAGGTTCAAGATGGCGGAACAGTCGATCCCGAAGGAAGCGGCGTACCAGATCATAAACGACGAGCTGATGCTGGACGGGAATCCGAGGCTGAACCTGGCTTCGTTTGTGACGACATGGATGGAACCTGAATGTGACAAACTCATCATGGCTGCCATTAACAAGAACTACGTCGACATGGACGAGTACCCTGTCACCACTGAACTCCAGGCAAGTCCATCGCATCATATCTTTTTATTTCATATTTCATAACTTTTGTCTACCTAATAATATATTCTCTAACACTATTTTTTTCGGGTAGGTAGAATCTAACACATTTTTAACGCACCCTTTATTATTATTAATTAAAGTTGTTTTGTTGTCTATAGAATTTGGGAATGGATTTGACTTTAATATAAAAGTCTCACTCATTCACTATAAATTTTGATATATATTTTTATTCAAAGAGTAAAGAGTAATATTTAAATTTTATTCATTGATAAATAACATGTGAAAAGTTAAAATATGTGAATGTATGTGTAAAAAATACGTGTCAGAAAATCTATTGATAGTATTTCTCTATGCAATTAGATCTATAATTTAGTGTTATACGTATTTTTTATTCATTGTATAAATTTTTGCATAGTTAATCTATCTCCTATAAACTCTTAATTAATCGGTTGAACTGGCAAAAATTTTTTTTTATAAAAAAATTATACGTAATGTCATTTATTAACTTTGACACCTTAATGTCATTTGAACTGAATGTATATAGATATTACTTTTTTTAGTTAAAAAAAGAAAGAAAATATATTTTATTTCTTTGGAAAACTAAGTCAAGAGATACTATTTTTGGTTAATTTCTGTACTGAACTTTCCAAAAAAAAAGTGACACACTTTTTAAAATGGGTGATGCCAATCTCAACCACCAATAGACACAAACTAAAAAAATTAAATTGAGAAGTTTCACAAAAAGAAAAGCAGTTATAAAAATAATTGATGGATGAATATGATATATATGATAAATATGTTATAAAAAAAAATCCTCGCTGTCTAAACATTTTTAGAACTTATTATTTAGCTCATGAAAAATGGAATGGGAGAAATTAAAGATAATCCTAGTGTGAAAAGGAAGAGTGTAGCGTAGGTATGAAATTTCAATGCGCAAGGGTCCAAAAGAGGCGACCACATGCAAGGATCAATGGAAGATATTGATCTATAAAATTATTGTAGCATTTTCATAAAAAATACAGTACAATTTGCTACTAAATAACAATGTGATTGAACATTATGAAAACTTTCTATGTAACTAAAGTTTGGATATGAGAAAGGTGACCACTCTAACTTTGTTACTAATATGGATGCAGAATCGATGTGTGAACATGATAGCTCATCTTTTCAATACACCACTTGAAGAATCAGAACCAGCAGTTGGTGTTGGCACTGTTGGCTCATCTGAGGCAATTATGTTAGCTGGATTGGCATTCAAAAGAAAGTGGCAAAACCGAAGGAAACAAGAAGGAAAACCCATTGACAATCCCAACATTGTCACTGGTGCCAATGTTCAGGTACCACTCATTACCATAAATCAATTATCTGTGAATATATAATCTGTTTTTTATGTGTATTCGCATAAGGAAATCAGCATAACTGTATAAAGTTTATGATAATGTTAAAATAGTTTTTGTACAAATTTTGATATAAGTAAAAAAATTGAGTATCTTATCTTAAACATAGTAATCGATTCGTGACTACATGTGTGAAAAAGTTTATGTCAAGAGAAGTTGTGCCAACTTTAGTAATCTTTTCGACTCAAAAAAGATTGTTCATCAAGTATTAGTCTGAAATACCCATAATGTGAAACAACAAAAAAAGTGAACTTCATTGATAATTAAATGTTTTCTAAGCTCTACCAAAATTAGCCACATGGGGATTTTTGTTCTGCCACTCTACATGACCATCACTGAAACTTTGGCATTATTGAAGATTGTTGATTATTTTGTTCATGTGTGAAGGTTTGCTGGGAGAAATTTGCAAGGTACTTTGAGGTGGAGTTGAAAGAGGTGAAGCTGCGTGATGGTTACTATGTGATGGACCCTGAAAAGGCTGCAGAAATGGTGGATGAGAACACCATTTGTGTTGCTGCTATACTTGGTTCCACACTCAACGGAGAATTTGAAGATGTCAAGCGCTTAAACGATCTCCTAATGGAAAAGAATAAGGAAACAGGGTACTCTGTTTGTGTTTGTGTTGCATAGATTAGTTAGTCTTTGAATTGGGTCAAACTAACTTTTGCTGAACAGAACCTGAGTGAATGAGTATTTGGTTTTTTGTTAGAAGGTTTCAAATTATGGTTGCGGTATTCATTAGATATTGCAATCACGGTTAGATGCGGTCTCAATGACTGTGAAAACCCTGATATTGTAATGTGATATCACGAAGCGGACCTTAGTTTAAAACCTCATGTTCAACATAAGCAATTCAATGAAAGTATTTTCACGTTGAGCCAACGATAAAACAAGTTGAAGCTATTTTTCTGAGTCAATTGACTTTCATACAATAATTCAAACGTTATGAATTATTGTTATGTATTGATGAAAGTCAGTTTAGTTATTTCAACGTAGTGGAATTGACATGTGAAATTGTTTGGTAGATGGGAGACACCAATTCATGTAGATGCAGCAAGTGGTGGATTCATAGCTCCATTTCTGTATCCAGAGCTTGAGTGGGACTTTAGGTTGCCACTAGTGAAGAGCATCAATGTTAGTGGACACAAATATGGTTTAGTGTATGCTGGGATTGGTTGGGTCATCTGGAGAAGCAAAGAAGACCTTCCTGATGAACTCATCTTCCACATTAACTATCTTGGTGCTGATCAACCCACCTTCACCCTCAACTTCTCCAAAGGTATAGTATATAACATTAACATGTAGTAATTTACACTTAACTACTTTCACTCTGATTTTACTGACTTATTTCTATATGCAATGCAGGTTCTTGCCAAATTATTGCTCAATACTACCAACTGATTCGATTGGGTTATGAGGTATGAAGACATCCATTCATACATCTTTCTTTTAGGAACTTAAAAATTTAGGATCAAATCAAATATACACTATAGTCTTTAAGATTGCATGTGTCTGCCATCATAATCTCTCATCTGATAAAACTTCCATTCTTGTCTCTGGTTTAAAAAAAATATATATATATATATATATATATATACACATATAAAAAAAGCATTGTTTTGAATATGTATTTATGGTATGGTAGAGAAAAAGAAAGTATAATTATTAAGTGACATTGTGAAATTAATTCGAGCAAAGAGTCAAATTCTGATATTGATCCCATTCCCATATGACTCCTCTTTATAATTGATTGGCCTTGCAGGGATACAGAAACGTGATGGAAAACTGCAAGGACAACATGATGGTCCTCAAAGAAGGACTCGAAAAAACGGGTCGTTTTGAAATCGTATCAAAAGACGAGGGAGTTCCATTAGTGGCCTTCACATTGAGAGACCATACTCACTTCGATGAATTCCAGGTCTCTGACATGTTAAGGCGCTTTGGTTGGATAGTGCCAGCGTACACCATGCCCCCTGACGCGGAGCACGTGACTGTCCTACGTGTCGTCATAAGAGAGGACTTTTCTCGTACCCTTTCGGAGCGTCTCGTGATTGATGTCACCAAGGTGTTGCACGAGCTTGATCTGCTCCCTGCTAGGGTCATCGCCACCAACAGTGTGAGGGTTAGTGGAGAAGCTGATGAAAATGGTGAAAACAAAGTGGTGATTGCTAAGAAAACTGATCTTGAGACTCAAAGGGAAGTTACCTCGGCTTGGAAGAAATTTGTCATGCAGAGGAAGAATAAGATGAATGGCGTTTGTTAGAAGAAGCTAAGCTTATTTTTGCATTATTTATTTTTTATAAGCTAAAATGTCTCCAAAGAAGTTCGATTCGAGGACTTAGTGCTCAAAGCAGGTCTCATCAACCTTATTTTTGCATTATTTAATTTGGAGCTTTATATTATGTAACCATGTTAAGGGTGAGTTTTTCATCGATGAGAGAACCTACAAATCTACAATGTGCCATTTTTTATTAGTGTAAACGCTAATAAAATTTTTAACTTTTGGTTTATTTGATTTTCAAAAATTAATGGTTTTTGATGGACTTGAAATAATTTACTATATTTTAGATCAAATTAATAGTTTGGTCTTGTAATTTATTTTTTTTTGTTTTAATTTGGTCTTGTAACTTATTTTTCTATTTTGATTTGGTCCTATAACTATTAAATGTTTCAACTTGGTCCTATAACAAAGTTTCTTGTTTGGATTTGATCCTGTAACTTATTTTTCATCCAACGAATTCGTCCTTACTATCGAGACCAAATTCAAACAAAAACAAAAAGTTACAGGACCAAATCGAAACAGAATATGAAAACGTTTAATAATTACAGGACCAAATTAAAATAGAAAAATAAGTTAAAGGATTAAGTTGGAACATTTAATAATTACAGGACCAAATCGAAATAGAAAAATAAGTTAAAAGACCAAATTATCAATTTGGCAACAAAAATACAATGAGTATCTCTTTGAAATTTTCTCTGTTTTTATCATGGGATCTAGAGCTTTGGTTCTTTGTTAGCTATAATTGCATTCCGGTTTTTTCTACTCAGTTTTTTTCTCTTGCGCGCCTCCTGAAGGTTGTGCACGTGTCATTCATGCGCTTGAGTGCTCGTTTCGCAATCCAATTGCCCAACCTGGTGGGATTTAAATTAATTGTCCTATCAAATCATGTCTCATCAATAGAATATCGCCACGTCATTAAAAATTTCTATTAAAAAATTAAAAATTAAAATTAAAAAAAATATTTTTAATCACGTGACGATATTTTATTGGTAGGACATAATTGAAGACATAATTTGGGACACCTAATTTAAATCCAACATAATGACCCACGTTTTGCATCCATTCCTGCCTCGTTGACTGTTGTGTTGACTCGCTGACTTTGGCTTTTGTGGCATTGACTAGGGCTAACTCATTCTTTGATGTGTCAGAAAGTTCATTTTTATTTTTATTATTATTATTATTTAATTAATAAAATTATTATGAATCTCAAATCTCTTCCCCAGTCAATTATTTCTAAATCTGCTAATGCTCCCACGCATTAGCGAGCTCCAGATTATATCCGTTGGTACTTTCATTTAGCATGTTATAATCACATGACATCTTCTTTCCCCACATTATTTTCTATCTCATCCAAAAATATTGTTTCTTTTATATATTATGTTAATGATTCTTTTATGAAAGTAAGTCACCACGGCTCCGTTTCCTTGCCCAATATTTGAACTTCAATCTTATTTCTGTGAGACAACTTTGTGATTTTTTATACACGATCACTTTTCCTTTCAGTGGATGTTCTGTACAAGACCCACGGACGGGACAGACTTTGAGACCGGTCGTAAAATCGACAGGCTTTTTGAGCTTATAAATCTTCACACGCCTTTGACTACCTCGTCAAACCTTAGTGTTGTCTCTACCCCTTCTCTTCATTTGTGGCATCAATGCTTTGGTCACAGCTCTCTCCGAAATTTATTACAATTCATATGTAGAGAGATGTTATGTTCGGTTAAAGAAGAATTCATTCATTGCATTTCTTGTCAAACTGCTAAACGACATGTTTTACTTTTTAATAAAGGTATTTCATTATCTACCTCACAAGACTATTGAAAACAACATTAAGAAGAGTCACTCAACCTCCAATTGACACATATTTGTTTTTATAAGATGTCAATTTACTTCGAAACACCTCTAATAGGCTTATTCAAGCCGTCCTATGCCTAGATTTATCACCAATATACAAACCCAAATAACAAAAAAGCATGAATTCTAATTTACATTTCAAGAAAGCGGTAGTCGTCATTAAAAAACCATCATCAATATTTACCCCATCAAACAACTCGAACAACTCTTGTGAAAAAAGAAAATAAGGTGCTCTAGTGCTATCATGTGGCAATAATTGATTTTTTTAAAAAAAATCATTAAAATATTTTTGAAAACTATTTAACAACAAAAAAAAGTTTAATTTATTGAAAAAATTTTATTATTAAAAATATAGCAAAATAAAAAAAATTTTATTAACTTTTATAAATGATAAAAATATACCAAAATAAATAAGGACAAATCTAAAAAAGCATATTAGATGATGATAAACCAATGAGATAAATACTTGATAAATCTTAAAATCATGGCATGCAACCATTTTATTAAAATCAAATATAAAAGCCTAACTATAAAAAGATGCAAAAATAAGTTTAAAATACTTATAATAAAAAATTCTTATAAAACGATTTTTTTTTTCTTTCTGTTTCATAATACCGGTTAGTTTAAGGTTTTTAGGACAATAACTAAAAAAACATTTAACACTTTTGATTTTATAAAATAAATTACTTAATTTTTTAATATACTATTTCTCTTTCCTAATTAAATTTTTCTCTCATTTTTAAATATTGACATTAACTTTTTTTTCCATACTCAATATTAACTCTCTCTCTTAAAGGTATAATTAAAAAAAAATAATTAATATCATCATTAAAATTGTAAAGTAATAAGTAATTGAAAAAAATTTAAAAAGCCTAAAATGAGTAGGTATTATGGAAACTGGAGGAGTAAATTCTAACAACCCCATTTCCTGTTCACAATTTTTTTTCTATTAAATGTTAACATTAAATAATAGTATTACTCCATCCGTTTTAAAATGATATTTATTTAAGATTATTATATTAAAAAATGAAATAAATGTCATAATGAGTAAAGTAATTTTAATAACATATTCCTATTAATAATTGAAACATTAAATATTTCACATCGTTTCTAGTGGAGTATTAATTGTTATATAGGATAAAATGGAAAAAATAACATTTAATAATACATTCAAAATATAAAATCACAATTATACTGAAAAAATTATTTCTCTAAAATTACATTCATTATGAAATGGAGGGAGTATTATGTTAATTATTTTATAATTTTTAGATTGCAGTTAAATTATTATTATTATTATTATTATTATTATTATTATTATTATTTCGAGGTATTTACACCAAATAATAAAATTCATAGGAATTGATTGGTCGGAGATGTTCTTACTGCCCCGTAAATGAAAAAAAAAAAAAGAGAAAAAGAAAAATGAAAATCGTGTGTTCAACGGAATACAATTCCTCAATCGGGAAGTTAGGTTGTTGAAACCAGTTGAACGAAATTTTGATTTCGAAGGTTATCGTTCCACATAGTGCAAATAGTGAAAATGGAGAAGGTGATGAATATTCTGAAGCCAAAGCCTAATCCACAGCAGCAGTTGAGAGATTGGCAGCGTAGGCTTCGCCAAGAGTGTCGCAACATTGAACGCCAAATCCGCGGTCGTTTTCTAACCCTAATTTCCTCAACTTTTAATTATGATTTTGGCTGATTTGTGCTCTTTTCGATTTCAGATATTCAGAGAGAAGAAAAGAATGTGCAGAAAACCATACGAGAAGCAGCCAAGAGGAATGACATGGGCTCCGCAAAGGTAAAACCTCTTTCTCTGCTGTGTTGGGAGCAGAACTGCATCTTTATGTGGCTAAAAGTTTCTATCAACTGTGGCGGACTTGTTTTAACTTGTAACAAAATTCAATAAACTAGTTGTGAACCTAATTTTTCGATATTGCTATATCACCTTCTAAGCATTCTCTATGTTTTCTCTCTTGAAACGCGGCTTGAGATTCAAAATCTAGTTGAAAAAATAACACCTGATTCTTGCCAAAACATACTGTTTACATAACTTAGTTTAGACACCTCAAACCATGGTTCTGACCATCCCAGTTGTAATCCAACCGTATGGTGTGCATTCTGTCTAGTTGAAGTTCTTATTTTTCGCCTTATTGGGATATTTGTGTGATTTGCAGGCACTGGCTGCGGAACTTGTGAGATCTAGGAAAACAGTGAACCGTCTTTATGAAAATAAGGCTCAATTGAATTCAATATCAATGCACCTTGGAGAGAGTGTTGGTAGGTTGCACTGTGTTTTGTTAGCCTTAACTTTGAGCTCTGACACAACATATCAAAACCTTTATCTAAGTTAGTTACTTGAGCTTGAATCTCGATACTAGTTGTGGAAAACTTTAGTTGTGTTAAATCCCTTTGGTTGGGAAAAATCTAGAGGCCTCCTATTCGATGAAGAACTTGGCACTACATTCATTTATCCCAATGGGTTTAGTACCTAGCGTAATAGTTTTTTGTGTGTGACGTTAATATGGTGTGGTGCATTGAGGTGAGCTTTTAATGAGGCGCCGCCTGGTTATAAGCAGCATTTAATTTTACAAGTAGGTGGCTGTTGTATAGGTACAACAGAACTTGACTGGCCTGTTCCTAATCCATTTAGGATCGTAATATTATTCAAACTATATCTAACGGGTTTGGTTGAATAATTAAGCATAATAATCAGATTAAGCATATCTTTGTTTTGTATGTGTTTTTTTCAAAGTTCGAATTATTGGATTTTTCCTTCAGAATGTCACTATTTCAGTTTCTTTTGCAGCAATTGCTCGTACTGTAGGACATTTATCCAAGAGTGCTGAGGTTATGAAGCTCGTCAATAATCTCATGAAGGCTCCTGAAATGGCAGTGACAATGCTAGAGTTCAGCAAAGAAATGACAAAGGTATGCTAATGAGTGAACATAGTCAAAGCATGAGGGCGTGATTTGTGTTTTGTGTATTGATTGTGCAATGAGTTTGTCAAATATGAAAAATGAGTGAACACAGTAAAAGTATGAGGTTTGATTTGTGTTTGTATTGGTTGTGCAATGAGTATGTTGGGTCCAGGAGGGTTTGATCTGTGTTGTGTTCCCACTTGTATATATTGATGGAAAAGCCAATAATAATTTTGTGCAATTCGAAGATTTGTTTTTAAACAAAGTTAGACTTTGTTGAATCGGATGCTCAGTAAGATTTTACAAGTTGACTCAAGTTTGACATGAAATAATTACTATAACCGTGTATTGTAATATTTGGACTTAGAGGATTTGTTTGTCTGATTTGTATTATTCATTTTTCTTTTTCAGGCAGGAGTGATTGAGGAAGTAGTAAATGAATCTATTGACACGGCACTAGATTCGGAGGACATAGAAGATGAGATAGAAGAAGAGGTTGACAAGGTCTTAACTGCAATAGCTGGCGAGACAGCCGCACAGCTTCCAGAAGCTGCCAGGAGAGAAGGGGTTAAGCAACCAGGACAAAGGGTCGGTTCCACAGAGGTATTTGCAATTCATTTTCCTTGTAGTATGGGCTGTATGGCTCTTTTTGTACCTTGAAGTTAAATTAAGCATGGATTATTTTATTATTCGTAGGATGAAGCTGTAGCAGAGGGGGTTGATGATGAAGAAATGGAAGAAATAAGGGCCCGACTTGCTAAAGTTAGGTCATGAAACAAGGTTTTAGACTTGAACTTGTGGTTGTGTTTGTGTTTCACGTTTAGATGAAATAAATGTGAATGCATTAACACAAGAAAGTGTAGCTTTTATATTTTAGATTCAAGTTTGTCCGGAATTGATGTGAGCTAAACACCTTTAACAGCCTTATCTTCCTTCTGTCCTGAGGGATGTATCGACAAGTTCCATTTGTCGATCGATTTAGATTTGCTGATGGCAACCAAAATTACTACCTGGAATGGCGAATGGACAGTATTATATGTAAATTACAGTAAAAATAAGTGTAACTTACTTTATCCATGGTTTGGAACTGTTCTTAGGTATTCCAAGATTGGATGAAGCAGAAATTAACTGAATGCTCTTTTTTTTTTTACCCCTGGCTTGTATAGGATATTCAATGCTGTAAAATAATCAGCAACAGCAACTTTATGCGCTGATAGAATTCTTGGAATTTCAAACAACCATAAATCTCCAAGTGATTGTAGCAAAATGAATAAAGCATTCTTTTTCAATAAATAAATATCAATTTTCTACTTTCATTATATTTTAAGTTTATGTAATATTTTTTTATGAAAAATTATACTGTTTAGTCGTTGACTTTTTAGTGAAAGTTTACCTACATTTATGATGGTGCATTTGGGTTTCTGACATTTTGATTCTTGATTCATTTTGGTCCTTGGGTTAATTAAATGTTGAGACCGTTAACAGAAGTCCAATGGCACATTAAATGTCACATTGGACAACCAAATTTTTTTAAAAATATCCATTATATGAGTTAAGACATTTCTTCAATCCATTACATGATTTGCTTCAAATAGTAGTACGTATCTTGCAATAAAGAAGGTCTATTTTTTTTTTATCGGTCAAACATACACTCTCACGTTTCACTATTTCTAAATTTATTCTACTGGGGATCGAACCTCTTTCCTTTAGTTCAAAGAGCTCCTCTTTATGCTACTTGAGCTACAAGCTCTCGGCGCAACAAGGAAGATCATACTGTTTTTTTTTTAAAAAGAAAGTAGTATAATTGGGGATCAAATTTCGTACCCACGTATATATGTTGCTATGTGCTCACCAATTAAGCTACATGACCGAGACAAATTATACTGTTTTTAAATTAATAAAAGTTTTTATTTTATTTTTGCAAGAAGTTCCTATGTTGATATATAATTCGATACAGTAGCTAGGGTGATTGATGAATTGGGGTAGTACATATTTTAATTCTAAATTTGTTGATTCGTCTTGTACGCTACTCATAATAACACCATGAACGAAAAATCATACAACCAATTAAAGAAAAATGATTTATTTATTAATTATTTTATGAAACAGTTGAGCACACTCTTGTGTTTTCCTATTTTGTTGAGATTATTCGCTAGTCAAAATAGCGTGTGTATATTTTCCTAGTCACTTACATATATGCTATGCCAAATGATTGGATTAACTTTTCGGAGTAAATATAAAAAGTGTGACAAATCTCTTCATGCGAATTAATTAGAAAAGTAAATTTGAAACTTGGATTTAATATAATATCAGAACATGATGAAAATAATAAATCTCTTCCAATAAACTAGATTTAAGTTTAAGTACAATACATCATGAAGAAGTAAGAACATAGGGGAGAAGACCACACTTGCAAGACATGCAAAGTGCTAGTAACCGTAAAACCTCCCATACTCAATTTTTTCAAGCACTATATATAAATTCAAATCCATTGCCATATTTTTTCAACAACAACATGGCATCATCATCATCCATATTCCTAAAAAAGTCTCTTGTATCTTTTGTGCTGCTCTTTCTCATTTCTTATATTTCACCTTCTTTCTCCTCTCCAATTACTAACCCCACTAATGATGATCTTCGCTTTTCATCAACTGCATCTTTGTCAAAAATAGTGGCAGAAAAACTCATAAGAGGACTTAACCTTTTCCCTAAGGATTCCATTAACACAGTTGAAAAAGAGAATGACCCTCAGTTTCTAGTCCAACAAGGAAACATTGTGGAAAAGAAGTTCAGTTTTCCTAGTCTTGCTGCTTCTGGACCTTCTGTTCAAGACCTTGGTCACCATGCCGGCTATTATCGCCTTCCTCGGTCCAAAGCTGCAAGGTAAAGTAGTAAACCTCAGCATGCTTTCTTTTTTTTTTTTTGGTATAAGACCACATATATTCTTTATGAGAGACAATTTTGTTTGATCTGTGTAGAAGCATTACATACTCAGGATTCAAACACGAGACCAATGCATTTTTATTTGTATAAATTTGGTTTTGTCAGTTTCTTCAATGGCTTAGTTTTAATCCCTTGTCCAGAATGATTGTCTTCCAAGGTTATAAGGGGTTATTTAGTACTTAATTTGCAAACTGCTCCATTCAGTTAGGTGGAAAAGGTAAAGTGCCAAGAGGAAGATTTTGGCTAAAACCATATCTAAATACTTTTAGCATAAGTAATAATTCTTGTTACCTGTAATTGAAGCCATTAGCCATCTAATATCTAATATTGAATTAAATAAATGTATGACAGAGAAAATTGATTAAGGTCAAATAATTGTTCCTCCATTTTATTCTGTTTTACAAAATGCTGTTATTTGGAATCTTGCTTTACTAAATTGAAATTTATGTAGTTTTTATTTTTAAGTGGCTGATGAGTAATCTTAATCTTAAGAACCATAAATTTGTCCTAAAAGTAATTTGTTGGTTTGCCTCAGCACATCTGCAAGCCATCATCACAGATAATATAATTTCACAAGGTTTTATCATTCTGCTTAAGTACTGGTTAAGATTGCTTATCAATATATTTGAACTTTATCTTTTATCAAATAATAAGGAAATAATAAGTGGTCCTGTTTTTTATTTAAACATCTCTTTTTTTCTCTATCATCTTTGCAGGATGTTCTACTTTTTCTTTGAATCAAGGAATAGTAAGAATGACCCTGTTGTCATATGGTTGACTGGAGGACCAGGATGCAGCAGTGAATTAGCTTTGTTTTATGAAAATGGTCCTTTTCAGTTTACCAAGAACTTGTCTCTTGTTTGGAATGATTATGGTTGGGACAAGGTAGCTACTTATTCTCCATTTCTTCAATTTTTTCTGTTTGATATGCTGATTCAATGCAGAGTGTCTCCTAGGAAGAAAGAAAAAGTTATGATATACTAGTATATAAACTGTGGCTAAGTGAAAGGATCAAGTTGTTATACTAAATTTTGTTTTCTTGTTGACAATGGCATTAATGTGGAGTTTTCTTGTTTTGTAGGCTTCAAATATTTTATTTGTAGAACAACCGATTGGCACAGGTTTCAGCTATACTTCTGATGACAGTGACATTCGCCATGACGAAGATGGTGTTAGCAATGATTTATACGACTTCTTGCAGGTAATTTGATTAGATAAGTGATTAAAAAAAATAATTTCATAATAAAATCAAACCCCATCGTATATTAGTTTAAATGACCATTCGTATTCGGTGGTTAAACATGATTCACTCATGCCTAGCTTTGCAAAATAAAAAAAGCAAGCAAGATGGTATCTTTACCATCTAGGTTGAGGTGAAAAACATTATTGAGATAAAACTTTAATTTTGATTGGAGAATAAGAGCAAAAAAAAACACAAGCAACAACATTCAAGTTTTGTCCAATTACAATTGCATGTTTAAATCTACTGTTATACATAATAATATCTACTAAATTTTACAATAATGACAGGCATTTTTCAAGAAGCATCCTCGGTTTGTTAAGAATGACTTTTATATTACTGGAGAGTCATACGCTGGACACTACATTCCAGCACTTGCATCCAGGGTTCACCAGGGAAACAAAGATAAAGAAGGAATTCATATAAATCTCAAGGTCTTACACCATCTCAATTTATGTTATTTAAGTTTATAACCAAGAAAGATTAATATTTGCTTTCCTTTTTATTGTATTGAATATGAATATTGATTCCTTTGATCCAATGTAATAAACAGGGTTTTGCTATTGGTAATGGGTTAACCAATCCTGAAATTCAGTACCCTGCTTATATAGACTTTGCATTGGACAGAAGACTAATCACAAAGGCTGATTATAACAGCATCAACAAGTTGGTTCCACCATGTCAACAGGCCGTAAAAACTTGCGGTATAACTTCTAGAGTTCTTTTCACTTTTCTCACAAGAATTTCTTAGTTCTATATAAGGTCACTTTTCTCACAAGAATTTCTTAGTTCTCTATAAGGTGATCCTTTTGAATCAGAGACCCCCAGTGGTTCATGCAATGTGAATCTTACCCGTGGCCTCAAAATGAAAGGGACCATTAGATAAGAAAAAGTCATGGAGTAATATTTTACCAATTTATTGTGCTAGTCACATTATTTTTGGCTTTTGACACACTTAATTGGTACTTGTGTTCAGGCACTGAAGGTGGAGATGCTTGTTTATCATCCTTATATATTTGCAATGACATATTCAATCAGATCATGGACACTGCAGGCAACATTAATGTAAGATATCGTAAAAGAAAATAACAGTACAAAGACAAATATGATACTAAAATAATGCAGATGAAACTACTAACACTTTCTGTTGTTCAAAGTGCAGTACTATGACATCAGAAAGGAATGCGAGGGAGATCTGTGCTATGACTTCTCCAGTGTGGAGACATTCCTAAACAAGAAGACAGTGAGGAGTGCTTTAGGTGTTGGGAACTTGGACTTCGTGTCGTGCAGTAGCACAGTATATGATGCTATGATGCAGGATTGGATGAGAAATCTTGAAGTTGGTATTCCTGCTCTTCTTGAGGATGGAATCAAGGTGCTTGTGTATGCTGGAGAAGAAGATCTCATATGCAATTGGCTCGGTAAGCCTAGAGCTACTTTTGATTGATTTGGAATTGGAACCAAAATTACTTTTGTCAGAAAAGAAAAGTTAAAAATAGTAAGGTAGCATTGTTAAATTGGTTGTCATTGTGCAGGGAATTCAAGATGGGTTCATGCCATGGAGTGGTCAGGTCAAAAAGAATTCGGGGCATCTCCCTCGGTCTCATTTTTGGTTGATGGGGAAGAAGCAGGAACCTTGAAAAGCCATGGACCTCTCGCTTTCCTCAAGGTTTGTGTTCAGGGAGGGTGTATTCTTGGGATTTGATTCCTCTAAAGTGAGAACGTAAAAGTGCATTCAACTTTGATTTGAATTAAAGTATCCCATAGCTTTAACCCACTTCTCAATTAAGGGTTTATGGACATTTACTTTCTCCCTTACACTTTCACTCACTTTAGATGAACTAGATCCGTATTCTTGAATTTTGACTGTGACACTGTTAATTCACTTTTAGTAACTTGAATTTTTTTTTTACTACACAGGTAAATGAGGCTGGTCACATGGTCCCAATGGATCAACCAAAAGCTGCACTTCAGATGCTAAGAAGCTGGATGCAAGGGAAACTGACAACCACAAGGGGTAGAGATAATGTCTCTCCTAAATGATGCACTCACAGCACAAAACAAAACCATCCTCCTTTTGCAAAGATAGTGATGAAATTTCCTTGTGTATATTGGGAGGGGTAGAATACAGTTTTATTTTTTCTGAAGCTATTCTCAAATTCTTGGCCTTAAACTTTCTACTATTCCTGAAAATATGCATGGAAGGATTTGGCACAGATCATCTATCTGTGTCACCAGATTACACACAAATTTGTACTTGATTATATTAAAGTAAAGTTCAATTGTTGAACAAATATATTCAGCATGAAGTCATAATCCTCTGTAAAATGCTAGGTTTCTTTATTTGTTAAGTTATATATTGGCGGGAAGATAAAAGTTCATTAAATAAAAAAATAAAATAAGTCTGTATAAAGACGAAATGAAATTTCAACATGGATACACTAAAAACAGAAATTTCAAGTGAAGTGCTGTACTATTAGAAAAATGGAGCCTATATTTGTTCTCATGAATCAAGGCTTAGAGTGAGAGTATGCTTGGATTATTGAAAATGATGGTACACACAATGAAAATAACCTACATTTATTTTCTGCTATATTATATTTTTGCAATATACTTATATCAGTTGAAAACTATTTCCATTCCAAAAATTTCACCTTCTCCACTTTCCACCATGCCTCTATCTAGCTTTTCACCAAACTATCCAAAGTCAAAACACAAACATCAAATAGCTAGTGATGAAGTATGGTGACTAAATTTAAAATTAAAATGACAGAAACAGAGACAAGACATGTGGTGACTATGAACCATGTGGTGAAGCGTAGCATTGTTTCAAAACCTCAATTACGGGCCGGAATCCAGAGCTCAAAGGAACAGCTGATGTAACTCTCATGTTCTGTGCATTGCCATTCGTTGGTTTGGACAAAGTCATGGCAAACATCTCTCCCTCCAGAATTTGATTTACAGTGACCCCTGCACCACAAAGCAACTGAATTTTAAAACTAAAAAAATTGTTTTTTCATTGAGTCAAGCCATAGTTTGCAAACTATTAAGGTATCAAATCATGATCCAATCTATGAAATCACGCCGCACTATCATGATTTTAGCCATCGCCGAAAGCACATCACATTGTGAGTGCAGTGTGGAATGGCAGCATCCAACACACATTTAGTCATATTTTTTCCTATTGGTGCTACATTTAGTTTCATCAAGCAAGGTGATTGCAGACACAATTTAAACCTTGCAAACTATAAACCAAAGGCACCCTTAATTGCTGCTTGTCCATATGTGGCACAAAACAAGGTGAATGCAGGACCAAAAAAAAAAGAATAATTCACACCATAACGTAGCTTTCTGTTGAGTTTAATCTATGATTGCCATGTCATTGACCATAATAAAGACAAATCGAAATGAGATTAAAGGAAATTATTACCAGAAAAAGGGTGAAGCTTGGCGAAGTCGAAGAATTGATCGGCAGAGCAACCAAAGAGAACCCTAGCAACCCTATCGAAGCAAATTACAGTGATTACCTGAGTATCTGTAGCAATTGACATCTGCAAAAGGAACAAGAGTTGCTAATTAACTGAGAAATGGAAGCAAAAGGGAAGAGAGAGAGAGAGAGAGGTGAAGAAAAAGGACCAGAATACGAAAGAAGCGTTTGGAAATGGAGGAGTGGCAGAATCGGCAGAGGAGAGTGGCAGAGGGAAGAGCCCGTTCACAAACAGCGCATGCTCTGTAAAACATGGTGGTATGATCTATGGCTAAAATCGTGCAAGGTTGTCGTACAGTGCCTCTGTTACTGTTTCCTTCTTCCATCGCTCATTGCTTTCTTCTTTCCCGCCTTCACTTCTCCTTTTTATTGTTTTTTTACGTGTTTGACTGTCTTTGATTTAGATTTCAGTGATATAAAAAATGAAAAATATACATACTGAAATAATGCATAACAATCAAAATTATCAAATAAAAATAAATATTTTTAACTTTAATTAAAAAATAATTTTTATCAAAAGATACATGCTCTTAATCTTTCTATAGTTTGCTGTTTGCTGATGGAGAACCTCTTTTTTGCTTTTTTATTACTATTTTATTTTCACATTTTTTAATTTTGGAAGTAATGTCTTATTTTTATTAACTTTCTGATTTTTCTAAATCGATTGTTTGAAAAAAAAAAAATCTAAAACATGCTCTCGTTGAAATCTCACCTCAGTAAACAATGCTTGTGTTAAAATTCTCAAGTTCAAAGATAATTTGTTTTTATTGTACGTAAAAAAAATAATACACCTTTTTTCAGTGAAATATCATAATATATTTTATATCATTAGGACATCTATTCTTCACTTATCATGGGAGATTATCCTCCTTGAACCCAGTAGAACTACACTAGGTAGAAAAGTTATATCTCAAAGTATTTGACATTGTGTAACTAAAACTAGAACCTAAAACCCTAATTAAGCTAGAACATTGTTCAGTCTTGAGAGAAAAAATTCAAATTTTATGAGAAAATTACCAAAATCATAGCCACCAAAGAGGCTCACTTTAAGGAGAAACATAACTATCCATACCACACTAGTTTTTTCGACACGCCACACTTTGATAAAGTTCTTATATCTAATAGCTTATTCTAAAATTCAAGAATATTTTTTCAACTTTCAAATTGTAGAATCCGAGCAAAGTGTGATGCACTCGTAAATGAGTTTTGTTCTTCCTATTGTTGGTAACTTTTTGGTTGGTTTCCTTGTGAACCATTTTCTCTTTTCTTAGTAGGTATTGTTTGTTTGTTTACTTCATTCACAGTGGCCTACTCGTCGTCATTTGAAGTCGTCTCTCTCGATTGGATTGTCGGATACAATTGACATTTTTCTTTTTTTGTGTACTAGATTTGGGGCTTCATACCTTTGGAAATGATAGAACTTTGAACAGAAAATAAGACACGAAGAAAAAAACCAATAAACTTCTAAACATTATGCAATTTTCCTCTTTGCTAAACTCTCAATATTAGATAAAAATGAGAAATCCCGATCATTTTTAGATAATTCTTTATTGCAAACGTTTTCATGCTTCTTTCATTCGAAGCAGAAGTTCCACATGGATAACTATACATCAATATGCAAGGTTACGAAGATGAAAGTAACTTCAATTGAATAACAACGCCAACAAAATTCGTTGTGTTTTGAATTAAGTAAATTTAAAGAATTAATCACTTATTTTTATAAATTTGGTGAGAGAACTTTTAAGAAGCAGCCAACTGAATTTTTATCAGATGTAGCCAATTTGGTAACATGGATCCATGTAGATTCCAAAATATTATACCAAAGGGTCTACTCTTGACTTGTCAATAGCTAGCTAGCTTCAATTTATGAGACTTTACTTGTGGAAAAATCAACAACCTCTGATATCCAATTGTGGTGCCAATGCCATTTATAACATTCTTAATTCCATTCATCAACTTCGCACAACACCTCAAGATTCCAAAACAAGTGCAGAATTATTTCTCAATTTTTATCAGCATGACTAGGAAAAGTAACCAATGACTCCATACCAAAGAGTTGATGTCTGAGATTATACAAGATGTGCTATCAAACAGTGGAATAAACATTGAAAAATTATTAACCATTCAGAATTCCAGTATACCACTAATAATAAAAAAGGACAACTACAAACACATCAACCCCACACTTTCCTTTACCTCTAAACCATATGCTAAATAATTACCCCAATAAAAACACAACAATGTAGTAATAAAAAGAAAATAAATACGTGTAGATTATCAAACATCAAGAAGATGCTGTGCTTAATCAGCAAAGAGGACAATTCTCACAGCATGTAAAAATATTACATTAAAGTTTTAACAACATCATAAAAAAAGTTGCATGTACAACCTTTGTGAGTTAAACTTCTATGACAGGCACCGATAGAAAGAGAAGCATATGGGATGATTCATTGCTGGCAGTTGTTTACTTGTTTTTGAAGAAGGAAATCTAAGCTTCAGAATTGAAAAAGGAATATATATACAAATATGAAAGATTTCATTCATTTAATTACTAAAGGAAAAAAAAAAAGAGAAATAATTTACTAGAGAAGCAGAAAGAAAAATAGGATGCATCAGTAAAACTATCCAGAAGTTCAAGTTCTCTATTTGAAAAATAGATGTGAGTCATGTGACATGATGATATTAATGAAGGATATCATATCACATAAGGATTCAAAGTGGTCCGTGCGTCACACGACACCAGACATTGCCAATCTTTAAGACAAATAGAATGATGCCTTTCAATACATACAATTTTGTTCCATAAAATTCTAAAACTGTCTTCTAGCAAATTGGAAAAGACTGTATTGCCACCACAGTAAGCTACAAACTAGCACAAATATGTATTTTACTATTTCACCAAAACAGGAAAAGATAAAAGTGTATATACATAAGTGGAAGAAGATATAGAACCTGAATGCCATGGAGAGGGGAAAGGAGAAGACTTGATAGATGAAATTTTTCCATCTTTATTATACCATTGTAACTTAATTCAAATTATCCAAAGGAAGCTTGTTTAGCTTCAATTACTTATAACTCAAACTTGCCCTGTACAATTGGGCATTAATTAGAACTTGAAAAATCATCTATCTAAGTTCCATAATCTTCCCTAGATTGCATCCAACATTCCACACCAACATCTTTGCATTGCTCTGCAGCATGAGATGAACCATTCAGGTTAATTTGTGCCAAAACGTGTTACACCAGCACTCTGCCATAAATTATGAGTAGCACTCGTGGCAGAATTGCATAAACCAAACCCCAAAATTTCTTAGCTGTGTGTTATTGCCATTTACATTTACATACATGAACAAATGAATACATATCTCTCTCTCTATTTACACTGAGTCAATAATTAAAGGTTCTCATCATACTATATCTCCACCATTGAAGCTGTTTTCTGATGTGGATGTAGATAAGGTGATTATACCATCACAGTCAGATACACTATCTTGCAAGCTTAGTAAGAGATGAGAATGTGAAGTACTAAAACCAGTGGATGGTTTGGTTCTTGGGACAATGGGCACTTCAGCCTCACCCACCAGCATTTGAACCACACCCCTCATAGTCGGTCTAGCCAATGGGTCTGGGTGGGAACAAGCTAACCCAACCAAGAGTATTCTCCTCATCTCATCCTCGTCAAACTCGCCCTCGAGCCTCGGATCAGCAGCCGCTAGCAACCTTCCTTCGCGGTGCAAACTCCAAACCCATTCTACCAAATTGCTGCTAATCCCAACTTTACCAGCCCCATTGGCATCTTTCTCTATAGGTCTTCTCCCACTAGCCACCTCTAGAACCACTGCGCCGTAGCTAAACACATCGGTTTTCTCTGTGGCTTTACCTGTTAGAAGATACTCAGGTGCGAGGTACCCCATTGTTCCTGCGGCTACCGTGGCATCCGGAGACTTATCATGCTCAGTTTGCCTTGCCAAACCAAAATCGCCCAACCGGGCATTGAACCCTTCATCTAACATTATGTTACTAGTCTTAATGTCCCTATGAATTACCTGGTTTTCACACTCTTGATGCAAGTAGGCCAGTGCAGACGCCACGCCTAACAAAATCTTGCGCCTGTGAGGCCACGGAAGAGGAGTCCTAGCCTCAAACAAAGCCTTATCCAAACTCCCATTTGGCATTAAGTCATAAACCAGCAAAATCTCACCTTTCTCGTGACACCACCCTTGGAGTCGAACAAGATTTCGATGCCTAAGCGTCCCAATTATCGATAACTCGGATAAAAACTCATTCTTCCCTTGACTACTATGGCTACACCTCTTCACAGCAACAATGTCCCCATTCTCAGGCAAAATCCCCTTATACACAGTCCCAAAAGCACCATGACCAATGATCCTATTCGCATTGAAACACTTAGTGGCAGACTTAAGCTCCTTGTAGCTAAACTGCTTAGGCATTTTGATGATTTCCGATCCAAGAGAATCAAATTTGTTCACACGCTTGAACTTCTTAGAGTAAACCCAAATCAAAGCACCAGCAAAAAGAGCTAAAACAAAAGCACTAGCAGTAACAACGCCAGCAACTGCTCCCATACCTTGCTTGCATAACCCATTGTGACAAGAAGATTTGCTCTCTTTTCCTTCTACATTAGATGAAGCAGAAGGAGCCAAAGAAGGAGGCGCTGACTTCACTGAATTCGCCGTCGAGTTCATCAAATTAACCGCCGGAGGAGGAGGAGGCGCCGCCGCCGCAGAACCAGTCTCAAAACTTGAACGAAAGCTCCACCACTCGATTTTGTGAATCTCAGTGCTACCCTGAGTAGAACCAGAGAACCCCACATACATGAAATCGTTCAAATACCGATCCGCATCGAGCGTCGTTGTCAGAATCGGGTCTTTTGGTTTCAGATTGGTGTACGAAACCCAAACGCTTAACCCATTGCTGGATCCATCGAACTGGATCCACGCGTTCACAAGGTCGCCGCTTTTGAGATCGATCCCGATGGAATCCAAGTCACTAACTTGACTCGAAACGACGCTGTTTAAGTCCACCCCAACATGGTTCCCGTTAATGTCCTTGAACTCCACGTCCATAAGGGTATCGAACTCCACCGCGATGAACCCGCCGGCGGTGGAACCTGATGAGAGACCCAAAAACCCGCCGGCGTCACCGAGAGTCTCGTCGTCAGGGGCAACGACGAAGGCGATGCCGCCGCCGATGGAGGATGGGTTGAGGTTGGAAACAGAGAAGGAGAAGAACGTGGAGAAGCTCGCCGGGAAATTGGTCCCGGGTTGCCGGAATCTAACAGGGCGGGAATAAAGAGCCCTGCCGGCGCCGGAGTTGGGGACGGGGAGGTCGCGCGTGAGGCTGACGGTGCCATTGTTCAAGTGGGCATCGCCGAGAAGCTTGAGACTTGTTAACGTTAAGGTGCCGAAGTCGAACTCGGTGACGGAGATTACGGCGTGGAAAAAACAGAGGAAGAAGAGGAGAAAGAGAAAGGAAAGAAGCGACATTGGCGTCGTAGTGAGAAAAAGGGTATTGGTGAATCCGCTTTTGTTATTGTTTTTGTTTTTTGTTTGTTCTCCGAAACAGCACGGAAAGTGAAAGAGAAAGAAAACGTGAAGGTTTCACAGTCACGGGTAGAGAGAGAGTGTGAGAAGAGAGAGAGTGTGAGTTGTTGAATTACTCACTCTACTTGTTTTTGCAGTGAAGAACGAAACGGAAACGAACAAAGACAACCAGCAATGGCACGAAGTGGAGGCAGAGAATCCGAAGGCAGGGTGAAGAAGACAGGTGCGTCGTCACGGTGACACGTGTCCCTCTCTCACAACGGTTATTTGCTCTTTTCTTCATTATTATTTTAATTCATTTTTATTTGTTATCAATATATATATTGATGTTTTTTAGAGTCATGTGCATTAAGCTTTTTTGTAGGTTTATATCGAATTCAGTGATCTTGCACATTTCTTTATCCCTCTCTTTTTGTATTGTTGTGTATGAAAACTATGGATTGCATTAAAAATAAATAAAACTTTTAATTCTCTTATGAGGTATTCACTCTTGAGATACAATGGTTAATTCCATTTTTATTAGCATGGTGTTATACAATATTTTTAGGGCGTTGGTTCAAATTATTAAAATAGAAAAATAATTATAAGTGTATATTGTTTCATTTTTTATAAATATAGAAAATTATATTTTTTAATATCATTTTATTACATTTAACTCCTTAAATAGTATTTTTAGGACACTAAATATTTTATCTTTCTCGTCGACAAGGAATCAAACTTTTTATTAGGTGAGCTATCACAACGTTACACATAAATTTTGCAATTCAACTTTTGTAAAATAATATTCAAGATATAAAATTAAGATTAATTATATTATTTGGCTTTAAGAATTAAGATTACCATATATTACAATCCTTCCTTCCTTTGGTATAAAACGGAGGTAATGTCTTTTTACTTTTTGTGGTTATCAGTTGATGAGTCTTTTAGAAAGATGTAATAAAGTAAAAAAGTGTAGGTATAAAATTTTAAATACTTTAAGTTTACATTTACAAGTAAGCATAAGTATGAACCTATCATTTTGTAATTGATAGATGTATTTACAAATTACTAACATCAATATTATAATTTATAAAGCTAGGAATCGAGAAGAGGACTGTTTAGTATTGTCGAGTTTTGATGAAATTGTTAAAGTGAGTTGTAGGTGAAATTAGTATAATTAGACAGATATGATTTATTATTAAATAAGATTAAGGTTATTTATATGTCAAATAATATTTAGTGCCTTAAGAGTATTATTTAAGAACTTAAATATAGTAAAAAGATATTAAAATATAAACTTTTTTATATTCTCAATTTACGAAACAATGTACTTTTATGATTATTTTTTACTTCTAATCACCTTAAAAGTGTTCTTAGAACACTGTATAACTCGATACTATTTATATATAAAGTGTGCCTTTGCGTAGGAATGCGTTAAACTGGAGACAAATTGTAGTCTCAAGTCAAGGGCTCTGGTGGTCACATTCACGGGCATGTGCACTCAGCCAAAGTATATACCCTACACAGTACACAACACACAATTTAGATTTATTATATTTATTTCTAAAATAAGGTAATGAAAATTAATATGAGTTGAATCATGATCAAATCGATTTTGTTTAAGTTCTTCAACAATCAGAATTTAAAATAGATATTATTATTATTTAGAGATGAATCATTTAATATTTTAAATTCATTTTTATCCAATATTTCTTTAAAATTATTTGGATAATTGTCCTAGGATCTTTAGGACTCCCCACCCACCTCCACACCACCCTTTCAACTCAGCTCCGTCGTTTGGCTCAGCACCCCAATCTCAACTCAAACACTTTGAATTTTAATTGATATATAATTCTTTTTATCAATCAAACACACGCACTTTTACACTATACTACTTATAAATCTATCTACCTTACCGAACTTCATTTTTTTCAATCTATTTATAACGTGAGCATAGACTGATTGGCCGTTAAATCCGCAGATCATAATGATGCGGGACGAGCCGTCCGTATACCCGTGCTAGTATCAATATAGCATGAAATAGTAAAATTATTTGAATCTTTTAATTTAGGCGGCAATTGAATTAAAAGGACTTCTTAGCATTTCCTCATTTTTTAACTTAGGGTGCTAAGGATGAATGTCTTCCTTCTTTTCTATACCCCCATTAATAGAACCATTATGGTCCTAAAGAAAATGACAACTTGGTATATATAATTATCTTTTTAAATTATTATTTTCTTTATGCAACTTCTTCTGATCTTCTTTTTTAAAAAATAATTCTAAATGTAGCTTTTACCTCACCTTTAGTAAGGTACCTTGCAATTGAATGTTACGCAGATTCTTGTTACGAAACACCATCGGATTAGAAAGGAATAAATAAAAAAGCTTCATCTTTTATGCCTTATCTTTTAATTTTACAACAACACGAAGTTGCATTCCTACTAGCTCTTTATTTTTTGTGACCCTTTTTCTTTCTTTACTTATTCCTTTCCGTTGGAAATCATGTCTTAATTTTCAGTTTGACAATGATATATATATACATCTTATTAATTTATTTATTTCATACACTATCAATCAAAAAGCTTGAAGAAAGCAACAACTCTAAAAATTGACAATAGGAACAAGTTTTGAACAAAACAACCAACCGAAAAAAGTTGCTAAAGAGACGCCGATTTGATGGTGATGAACAATATTAATATTGGAAATTAAATTAAACTTGCATATAATAATATAATATAAATGATGCGTTGAGAATTGATGTATACGCAACGTCGTAGTTTCAAACAATTTCATAATAACACAAGACAAATTAAATCAAAACCGTTAGAATTTAATAATGGGGTATTATTAGAAGAGTCCAGAGGGTATTTTTTTCAACATTGATATCATTTTTAATGTTTATTATTATAGATAGATTATAGATAAGATAGATGCTGTTTCCACCACAACAACTCATAATAAAAAGTATGCGTAATGGAACCAACCTTTTAGTTCTCAAACACTTACTTTACCAAGCTTCTACTCAAACTTTATGCCTTTGACAATTAGGTTACTTCTTCTCAAACCCCACATTGCCTATCCATAAATTAATAATACCAATCTCAAAAAGACTATCAAATTTTAAAAACAGAGCATTTTAATTTGCACACACCACTTTAAAAAAGAAAAAAGAAAAATTGCACCCACCATCGTGTGATTGCATCTTGCAAAAACTATCCACATGCATACAATCACTATTCAATGGCCATTTTACAAGTTTCTTTTTTTAAGACTACATGTATATTTTATAAGAGATAATTTTATTTAAGTTGAATACAACTATTGTAAGTGTTTTAAACTCTCTTTTTAAATATTTAATGCAGTTAAATCAAACTCAAAATAAGTTGATCCACACATGACACAGTCGGGTAATTCTCAAAATATCTTTGAGGCCACTTTAATTGCATACTTAACAAATTTATGACTATTTAGTATCATATTGGAGGTTGAATCGTGGTGTACAATTTTAAAAGTCATTAATATATATAGGTGGAAGGTGTTATGTAACTTGAGCATTGATGCTTAGTTCTAATGGGGTCGATCTCTCGGATATACCTATGTTTTTTATTTCCTCTGTTTCATATGTTTTGTTATTTTAAATGTTTTGTTAGAAAAATATTAAATTTTTCTATATATTAAATTTTCTTATAAATTTTTCTATCAATTTAATTTTGACAATTATCATTTATTTTCTATAAAATAATTTACTTTGTAGAAGATGGATGATAATTGTCAAAATTAAGTGGATAGGAACATTTGTAGAAAGATTAGTAGGAGGATTTAACACTACTCTTTATTTTTATTTGTTTCAAAAGTATTGTTATTTTACATTTTCAAGACATAATTAATTATTTTTTTAAGTCATATCCTCACTTAATAATTATAAAAACATGTATTGTATTCTCATTTATTGAGCTATTATATTTTCAATAAATTAATAAGGATATTTTAGTCTAAAATATAAAAAAATGGCATAATTATTATTTTCTTAATTTGTATATAAAATCCTTAAACAACATAAAATATGAAGCGAAAGAAAAAAAAAATGTTATGAAAGGACTGATAATCTACATTTACACAATATTCGAGATATGTTGATAATTAATACTCCTTATTTTCCTAAATATAAACCCATAAAAAAGTTTGTGTTCCTTTTTATAAGTCTCCAACATAAGAAATTTGGACATTTATTATAATTGTTGTTTTTTATCCCTAATTAATGAAGACAGAGTGAGCTGATTTTAAAATGAAAGTGAGATTTAAATAGGGATAGGTCAAATGTACCTTTTGGTCCTGTATCTCTTATGTGCATTTCATTTTGGTCCTATATCTTTTTTGAGTTACATTTTGGTCTTGTATCTCTTATAAACGTTTCATTTTAGTCCAATCAATCAACTTCGTCACCCCTGTTAACAAAATTGGCCTAATAAGAACAGAGTCAAATTATGTCATTTATCTTCAAACCCAGAAAAACCATAACATACACAAGAACCCTAATAAAAACATAGTCAAATTACCTTGTAACAGGGTGATGGAATTGACGGACTGGACCAAAATAAAACTTTATAAGAGATATAGGACAAAAATGTAATCCAAAAAAGATATAGAACCGAAATGAAATGTGCATATGAGATACAGGACCAAAAGGTACATTTAACCATGAAGATAAAATTAAAAATTTATAATAACTTTTTAAAATACCAATATATTTTATAGATGTCACTTTTATTAATATGGGTGATTTTTTTTAAGGACTTGTAATAATTAAGAATTGAAGGAATAATAAATATATGCTTCATTAACAACTTCAAATAAATTAACATATCAATCGTGTTAGCCTAACCGTTACCTAATCAGTCCCGCTTTTATACCCACATCTTATTAGTCAATCAAATTATTTCTAATCGTTCCAGTCATATAGTTCAATATGTGAGCATATGGGAACATGTATGTGTGCGTACGGAGTTCAAATTCGAGTTGTACTATTTTTTATGAAACAAAAAAAATCACTTCTAATCATTTTACAAAAATAAAAATAGTTATTGTGTATACCCCATTGTTTGGGCTCAGTACTAGGTACTAGGCACGTTCAGACTTTGTTATGCATAGGCTATATTTGATTTTCGGTCTATAAAATCAAAAGTGAGTTTAGTTGTAACTAATAATGTATATATTCTTTTCATTCTAAAATTATAGTCATTTTAAACATTAGTTTTTATTTTAAAATAATTATTATTTTAGAATTTTAAGATGCATTAAATTATATATTTTAATATTTCTCTCTCATCACTTCCTTTATTCACCAATCATTATCTCTTTTTAAATTATTTTGTCAATCACTCTAGTTATTAATTGAGCGCCTTAGTTCACTCATATTAAAACCTTGTCACAGTAACTAATTTCTTAATAGGTATGAAATTAATTAAAATGAAAATAATTTTAGAATAGAGAGAGTACATATTTGGTTTTGTTTAGTAGAGTTTGATTCTTGGAAATATCAACTCAAATTTTTAAATAGATGTATTGATTGGAGAAAAATGTATAGTTCATTGAATGAGTGGATTAATCAATTAGAAAACACATGGAGCTAATTCATGAACTTAGCAAAGTAATGAAATGCGACTTTTTTTTTTTTAAGGTTTTTAGAATTTTGAGAAGATATTAATTTTATTTATGGAGTAAGTCACTCATCACTACAATATAAAGAAGTTTTGTCAAGAGACAAAATCATTATTTCATGAGAAGGAGGGGATTAAGCATGGAAAAAAAAAAAAAAAGTTCTACACCTCTTCTATCTTGAGGAGGGGTTATATTAATGAGAGAATTATTATTTCTTATAATTTTTTAGTGTGCGATTTGAGTTTGTAGGGTAATATACATTTGAAAGGATATTATATATTAGTCCAAAAAAACCTTATAACTTATTTATAATTAAAAATATCCAAATATAAATAGATAAACACATAAACATATAATTTGTGAGAATAACCCTAAAATAGTCAACTAAATAGTTGGTAGTTAGTATTAAACCCTTCATAATTTCATTTTAACCTATTTCTTATTTCTTACTTGATTTTCACATACTTAATACAAGTAGGCCAGAGTAGAGGCCACACCTAATTAACTTTATTTTACGCCTGCAAAGACTAGCTAGGGCACAAATGTCCTGGCCAGAAAATATAATATAATATAATTAGATGGCAATTGAATCATAGACCAATACAATTTAATTTCTTCTCTTAACCACACTCACATATATAATGATCACAAACATCTATGTTTTCATGAAGTCCAATGAATGATTAGGGATAAAATGAAAAATGTCTGATAAAATTTTTTGGACTCTCTATAATATATGTATATATATATATATATATATATTGACATATTGTGCCTTCGTCTTTTCAAGGCAGCATGGATTTTTTAACGATCTTTGGTTAATTGTAGCTTCATATATAAATTATCTTAAAAGAATTAACATTTCATATATTTAACATTATAACTACTTTTAGATAATGATATATAGTTTAAAAAAACTTCTTATAGTAGTATTTGTGAATAATTGCTGTAAAGAAAAAGAGTGCGCTTAATTGAATTGTGGTGTAAAGAATTTAACACTCTAGAGTGAATTAAAATTTAAATCACTATTTTTTATATCTAATATATTTAATTAAAGTTCACACTAATTAAAAGTAACTCTACTTAATTAGTTTGAAGAATTGTTGTTTGTAAATTTATCCAGACCAGTATTATCTATGGCGTAAACTAGTTAATTGTAAGGATTAAATAAATTTTTAGTTTCTATCAAATTGATATATTTTTTTTAATCCCCGCAATTTTTTTTTATTTTGATTCAACTTATTAATTCAAAAAAAAAATTTAGTCCCTATAAAATTGAAATTTTTTTGTTTTAGTCTCTATAATTTTTTTTTTATTTTGGCTTAACTTATTTTAAATTTTTATTTTTAGTCCTTGTTAAATTTTTTATTTTATTTTTTATCATGTTTTTCAAGATACCAAAATAAAAAATTTAAACTTCAGAAAACAAAATAAGAAAAAAATAAGTTAAAGGAATTAAAAACAAAAGTTGGTAACTGAAAGAACTAAAAACTTATATTTATTATGAAATAAAGTTGTAAGGATTAAAACAAAAAGAAATTGAATTAAGTTGGACCAAAATAAAAAAAATAATATTTTGTGGACTAAAACAAAAAAAAAAAGAATTTTATAAAAACTAAAATCTTTTTTAAGTCTAATTGTAAATATACACCGGCATGGAAAAAAAAATCAGATAAACCATGAACGTTTTATTACAGATAATTGTAAATATACTGTTTATATATGTTATGGGTGTGTTTGATGCGTGAACAGGACACTACAAGTAGTATAGCACTGTACAAGTTTTACGAGGCACAACACAACTTTTTATGTTGTGTATCGTTTGATACTCAATGCACATAACAAAAAACACAACATAAATTTTACAATAATATCCTTCATGTTATATTATTAATTTTTCTTAAATTTTTCTAAGAAAGTAATATTTTGATATTTTATAATTATTTTATTATTTATTATAAAATTAAAATTTCATAATTTAAAAAATTACTACATAATATATTTTATGTAATATAATAATTCTATTATATATAAAAAAATTATTATTAAAAAATATTTTTAACTCTTTATTTTTTAATATTTATATTTACCGTCAAAATTTATTTTATTATTAATTCGTTATTTTAATTATATATATATATAAATGACAAAAAAATGACGTAAACATTGATTTAAAAAAAAATACAACATAAACTATCTCGTAAGTGGAGAAAATGGGAAAAGTAGTTACAATATTGAATAAAAATATAAGGTTAATTATGTCTTTTCTTAATTTGTGCATGGAACAAGAAAGTTGTCCCTTGGTTTAGGTACAAAAAATTGCTATTTTGTATGACTCAAATTTTGTGCTGTTATTTGACAGCTTTTTGAATCAAACACAGAACAAAAAATTTTGTCCTATACTGTACCTTAGAAATTAGCAAATTAAACGGACCTTATGGGTATATACATGCGTGGAACTCAGAAATGAAATCACAATGATGCTCCTGGTCCTGGATTATGATTTATACTTTTCACAATTAATTAATTAATTATGGAGTAATAGATTTAGCTGTCATATGTGTATAGGTAGTATTTCATTTAATTTGATAGAAGCACGTGATTCTGTTATAAAAACAAGAAGCATGTGAAAATTATCCTCGTTATTCGTTATTTATTTATTTGGTTTACATGTTAGTTTTGGAGGAATCACATATACATAGGAATATTCTGATGAAATGATGTGTGGTGTGGAAATAATGGTATGGGCAGCAATAGAGTGGATATTATTGGGAATGAATGAATTCTAATTTAATTTGATATGATTTCATTATTTATTTATTTATTTATTTATTTCAATGTCAATTGTGAATCCAAAACCATACATAGTTGAGTTGAGTTCATAAGGGTCCCACAATCGCTGGAACTAGGAACTAGCAAGTGTTAAATCATCCACACATGCTCTTTTGCAGCTTCACTAATCCTCTCCGATCCAACCTTTCTATCAAAATCTCAGCCGTTCATCAAGCTTACTTTCCACTTCAACCTCAATCAACGGACAAGATTGTTGCTAGTCTATTCGACCTAATTTCACTCACCTTATAAATATATGCTATTAATTATTATATTCTCCCGAATTTTCAGATGTTATTTTTTAGCAGCAAAAGTATGTTTGATAAAGTTGAATATGCTGTTTATTGTATAAAAGTAAAAGTAATTGAGGTGTCAAGGTAAT
This sequence comes from Cyamopsis tetragonoloba, assembly GCA_037177725.1. Taxonomy (NCBI): domain Eukaryota; kingdom Viridiplantae; phylum Streptophyta; class Magnoliopsida; order Fabales; family Fabaceae; genus Cyamopsis; species Cyamopsis tetragonoloba. Next base: position 70,481,431 of record CM074119.1, read on the forward strand.
TTTGGTTGTAAGTTTTCATAAATTTTTTATTTTTCATTTTTTTGAAAAAAATATAGAACTAATTAGCAACTACATAAAGTTGGCATTGAGCGTGATTGATAATCATTTGCGTGTGAAGAATACAAAAATACACAATTTGTATATCAAAAAATAATATCCATTTTTTAAAGGTATACTAGTACTACAATTTAGCTAGTAATAGTATTTTACTAAGAAAAGACAATTGCGTGTGTTCTGTTCATAAACAGAGTTTGGCACATAAGAGAGAGAGAGAGAGAGAGAGAGAGAGAGAGAGCCTCATGCCGCAGCCGCACTCAATTACTAATCATATCATATATTATAATGAAGAAATCGATCTACTTCTGAATTTAAATTTTGATATTTTTTCATTAAGTTAATTATTTTATTATTATTATTATGTCTTACTTTTTTTACTTATTTTTTATGTTATTTAAATTTCTTTTACATGATTATAACTATTTATTTTTTTTAATATTAATCTATTTTTGTAAGGTAAATATTTTATTATTATTTTAAATCAAAATTATGTAAGTAACACTACAAAAAAATTTGAAAAATCATACATGAAGAAAAAGTTAATCAAATAATATTCTGATAAATTAAGTTAATAAATCTTTTTGTGATTGTATATTTTTTTCATTGTTCTTTTTCCTGTTAATTAGTAAGTTGAAAATACTACTTTACTAAAATCACGTAGTTAATGGGATACATTCGTAGTAGATCTCACAGTTATAGTATTTTAAGGTAAACAATGTATTCTTCAATCTATAAGAAAAAATAATATACTATACATTTTGAGGAATACAAAATTTTGATTTAAAAAATAAAATATAATTTTTAATTACTTAAATTATTGAAGTTTGTTGAAATAATTTACTATATATTTGCCAAGAGCTTGTGGCTTAAGTGACATAAGGAGAAGTTCATTGAGCTGAAAGTGTGGGGTTCAATCCCCGGTGGGGTATAATTAAGAGTAAATTTAGGAGTAGTGTAGTGAGGGGTGTGTATTTGACCGATAAAAAAAATAAATCACTATTTATTTGAAGTTTCTACGTTTAAATTCCAACAATGTTTTAAGAAGATTTTCTACAAACAACGTATTCTTCAATCTACGAAAATAATCATGTATTATACACTTGAAAAATACAATGTTTTGATTTAACATTCAAAGCATCTTTTTCAAATTACTTAAATTATTTAACTTTTTTTAAAAATAATATACTATATATACACTTGAAGTTTTTAGGTCGATTTACATAATTTTGATAATTTTTTTTCTCTATTTTTATCATATTTAAATTGCAACGATTTCCTTAAAACATTTTTTTCAAAGAACGTATTCTTCAATCTACAAGAAAGAAAAAAATCATATATTATACACTTGAAGAATATGACGTTTTCATTTAAAAATCAATATGTATTTTTTTAATTGCATAAATCACTAAAGTTTTTTACAAAACAATGAATTATTCACTTTAAAGTTTATAGTTCAATTTACATATCTTTTTATAATTTTAAAATTGTAACAAATTTTTAAAAGGTCATGTACTATACACTTGAAGAATAAGGTATTTTTCGAAGGAAAAAAATGAAACATGTTTTTTAAATTACTTAATTTATTTGATTTTTTTTAAAACAATGTATTATTCAATTTGAAGTTACTAGCTAAATATACATTATTTTTTATATTTTTAAAATTGCAACAACTTTATAAGAGATCATATACTATACACTTGAAAAATATGATTTATTTTCGAAATAAAAATGTGCATGTGATTTATAAATTACCTAAATCATTTAAATTTTTTTAAAAATAATATATTAATCACTTTAAAACTTCTAGTTCAATTTACATAATTTTTTATATTTTTAAAATTGTAACAGTTTTTTCAAAGAACGTGTACTATATACACTTGAAAATTGGGTGTTTTTAAATAACCTAAATTATTTGAAGTTTTCAAAAAATAATATATTATTCACTTTAAAGTTTATGACTCAATTTACATCATTTTCTTTATTTTTAAAATTGTAATAGAATTTTAGAAATTATGTACTATCAGTTAAAGAATATGATTTTCTTTAATAAAGTATTTGAAGCTTTCAAAAAATAATGTATTGTTCACTTTGAAATTTTTAGCTTAATTTATATAATTTTTAATATTTTTAAATTTGCAATAGTTTTTCAGACCTTGTATGTTAATCACGTGAAGAATATAGTGATTTTTAAAATAAAAATGGAAATACATTTTTTAAATTTTCTAAATTATCTAAAGATTTTTTAGAACAGTTTCCTATTTAGTTTGATATTTCCAGCTCAATTTATATAATTTTTTATATTTTTAAAATTATAACAATTTTTTTTAGAGATTGTGTATTATACACTTAAAAAATAGAATGTTTTTCAAAAGAAAATGAATAAGGTGTTTTAAAATTACCTAAATTATTTGAAGCTTTATGAAAACATTGTATTATTCACTTTCAAGTTTTTAGCTTAATTTACATAATTTATTAAATTTTTTAAATTGTAAAAGTTTTTTTAGAAATCGTGTAATATGGTGTTATTCAAATAAAAATGAAAACATGATTTTTAATATACCTAAATTATAACAATATTTTTAAAACCAATATTTTATTTACTTGGAAATTTTTAGCTAAATTTAATAAATATTTAATATTTTTAAAATTGCAACATTTTTTTAGAGATTGAGTAGTATACACTTGAAGAATAGGATATTTTCGAAAAAAAAACGTGTTTTTAAGGTGACCTAAATTATTAAAAGTTTTTTTGAAAATAATTTCTTATTCACTTTTAATTTTCTAATTCAATTTAACATACTTTTAATTATTTTAAAATTACAGCTGTTTTTTTCAAATTGTATATTATACATCGGAATAATAGAGTGTTTTTCGAAATAAAAATGAATAGGCTTTTTTTCAATTACCTAAATTATTTAAAGCTTTTTTAAAATAATGTATTATTCACTTTGAAATATTTAGCTCAATTTATATATATTTTTTATATTTTTTAAAATATCAACAAATTTTTTAGAGATCGTGTACTATACCCATCAAGAATAAAGTATTTTTGAAATAAAAATATTAATGTGTTTTTTAAATTACATAACTACTTGAATCTTTTTGAAAATAATATCTCGTTTACTATAAGTTTCTAGCACAATTTATATTTTTTTCTATTTTTGAAATTGCAACATATGAAAAATATGATGTTTTTTAAAATTAAAAATGAATAGGGATTTTTTAAATTACATAAATTATTTGAAGCTTTCTAAAAATATTATATTATTCATGTTGGAGTTTCTCGCTTTAATTACATAATTTCTATATTTTTAAAATGAAAAAAGTTTGTCTTAAAATCGTGTACTATCAATTAAAGAATAGTGGGTCTTTTGAATAAATATAAAAGCACAATTTTTAATATACTTAAACTATTAGAAGCCTTTTAAATACATTTTATTATTCACCTTGAACTTTTCAGCTCAATTGACATAATTTTTTTTGAACAATTTTTTGGAGATCGTGTACTATACACTTAAAGGATATGGTGTTTCTCATTTACCCAAATTATTTGAAACTTTTTTAAAATAATATGTTGTTCACTTTAAATTTTCTACCTTAATTTACATAATTTTTATAAAGTAAATTGCATAAAGTACCATTGAGGTTTTAGAAAATAGCATACACCACCAAACTTTAAAAGAATGAGCAGTCCACACCATTTTCTCAAAGAGACACTAACTATAGTTAAAGCTCTCTTTATTTTTTTCTATAATAAAAAAATTAATTTTCTTGTTTGCTTTTTTTGTACAAAATTCATCTACTTAATTTTCTCAACAATTATTTTTTCATAAAATAAAAAATTTATTTTTTCATAAAGTAAAAAAATTATTTCTGAATAAAAAATTATTTTTTGTAAATTAAAAAATAAATAATTTAAAATAATGATACTATTTCTTAATTTATTTTTTAATTTACAAAAAAAATTATTCACAATTAATTATTTTATTTTATGAAAAAATATTTTTTGAGAAAATTCAGTAGATAAATTTTGTACAAAAAAATATACAGGAAAATTGATTTTTTTATTTATAGAAAAAATAGAGAGAGATTTAACTATGATTAGTGTCTATTTGAGAAAATGGTGTGGACTGCTAATTTTTTTTATAGTTTGATGGTTCGCGCTATTTTCTAAATCTAAAGGGTCCTTTGTGCAATTTACCCTTTTTTATATTTTAAAAATTGTAATAGTTTTTTTAAAAATCGTGTATTATACACTTGAAAAATACAGTAAATTCTGAAATAAAAATAAATTTAAAATTTTAAAATTACATAAACTATTTGAAGATTTTTTAAAACAATATCATATTCACTTTGAAGTTTCTAGCTCAATTTTCATAATTTTTTTTGATTTTAAAATAGCAATAATTTTTTGATGTTTTATGAAAATATTGTATTATTCACTAAGTTTCTAGCCCAATTTATATAATTTTTAAATTTTTTTAAATTGAAATAGGTTTTTTAGAAATCGTGTTTTCAAATAAAAATTAAAACACGATTTTTAAAATACCTAATTTGTTAGAAGCTTTTTAAAACAATATTTTAATCACTTGGAGATTTCTAGCTCAAATTACAAATTTTTTTAATATTTTTAAAATTACAAATAATTTTTTGAGATTGTGTAGTATAAACTTGAAAAATAGGCTGGGTGGTTTTCGAAACAAAAATTAAAATGTATTTTTTAAGTTGTGTGAATTATTTCAAGCATAATGAAAATAATGTCTTATTCACTTTAAACTTTTTAATTCAATTTAGCATATTTTTAAATATTTTAAAAGTTTTTTTTGAAATAAAATTGAATAGGCTACTTTTCAATTATCTAAATTATTTAAAGCTTTATGAAAATATGTGTTGTTCACTTTGAAGTTTTAAGCTTAATTTATATAACTTTTTATATTTTTTAAATAGCAATAATTGTTTTAGATATCATGTACTAAAGAAAATGTATTTCGAAATTAAAATGATAATACGTTTTTTAAAGTACCTAATCTACTTGAAACTTTTTGAAAACAATGTCTTATTTAGTTTGAAGTTTCTAACTCAATTTACATAATTTTTCATACTTTTAGAATTATAACAGTTTCTTCAGAAAACATGTACTATAAACATGAAAAATAGGTTTTTCAAAATAAAAATGAATATGGTATTTTTAAATTCCCTTAATTATTTGAAGTATTTTTAAAATAATGTATTATTTACTTTGGAGTTTCTATCTCAATTACATCATTTTTATATCTTTCAAATTACAACAGTTTTTTTTCAAAATCGTTTACTATCACTTGAAGAATAACAAGTCTTTCAAATAAAAATGAAAACACAATTTTTAATATACCTAAACTATTGGAAGTTTTATGTATACAATGTATTATTCACTTTGAAGTTTTTAACTCAATTGATATAATTTTTTATATTTTTTGAATTTGCAACTATTTTTTTAAAGATCGTGTACTATACACCTGAAGAATATGATGTCTTTCGAAATTAAAATTAAAATATAATTTTTAAATTACCTAAAATATTCTAAGTTTTTTGAAAACAAAGTAATTTTCACTTTTAAGTTTCTAACGATTTACATAATTTTTTAATTCTTAAAATTGCAACCATTTTTAGAGATCACATACTATACACTTGAAGAATTTAGTGTTATTCGAAATAAAGTGAAAATACAATTTTAAACTACCTAAATTTTTTGAAACTTTTTCAAAATAATGTCTTATTCACTTTGAAGTCTCTAGCTCAATTTATATTTTTTTTTATATTTCTAAAATTAAAATATTTTTTTAGAGATCATATATGTACAGTATATTTGTAGGATAGGGTGTTTTTAGAAAAAAAAAATGAGCATGTTGTTTTTAAATCATCTAAATTATTTGAAGCTTTATGAAAATAATATATTATTCACTTTGAAGCTTCTAACTCAATTTACATAAATTTTTTACATTTTTAAAATTTCAATTGTATTTTAAAGATTGTGTACTAGACATTAAAAGAATATGGTGTTTTTCGAAAAAAAAATAAATAGAGTGATTTTAAAGTACCTAAATTATTTGAAGCTTTCTGAAAACACTATATTATTCACTTGAAAGTTTCTAACGCAATTTACATAATTTTTTTATATTTTTAAAATTGAAACAGTTCTTTTAGAGATTATGTACTATATACTTCAAGAGTATGGTGTTTTTTAAAATAAAATTGAAAACACGTTTTTTAAATTACCTAAATTATTAGAACTTTTTTAAAAATAATTTATTTTTCACTTTGAAGTTTATTTCTAACTCAATTTACATATTTTTTTATATTTTTAAAATTGTAAAAGTTTTTTTTAGAGATCGTGTACTATAAATTTGAAGAATATGGTCTTTTTAAAAATATGGTTTTTTTATATTTTTCACTTGAAGAAGAATATGGTGTTTTTCGAAATAAAAATGAATAGGGTGTTTTTAATGTATTATTCAGTTTGAAGTTTGTAACTCAATTTATATAATTTAAAATATTTTTAAAACTCAACAGATTTTTTTTTTAAATTGTGTACTATAGGGTGTATATCGAATAAAAATGAAAATATGATTTTGATATACCTAAAATTTTGGAAGCTTTTTGAAAATAATGTTTTTTTTTTTTTTACTTTGAAGTTTCGAGCTCAATTTACATATTTGTTTATATATTTTTAAAATTGTCGAAGTTTTTTAAGAAATATTGTATACACTTGAAGAATATGGTCTTTTTCAAAATAAAAATGAAAACGTTATTAGTAAATTATCTAAATTATTTAAAGCTTTCTGCAAATAATGTATTATTCACTTTTATGATTCTAACTCAATTTACATAATTTTTAAATTGCAACCGTTATTTTTAAAGATTGTGTACTATACACTCGAAGAGTTAATATTTTTCAAAATTAAAATAAAGACGTGATTTTAAATTACTTAAATTATTTGAAAATTTCTAAAAATGATGTATTATTTACTATACTCATTTGATATGATTAAATTAGTAAGTCATTTCTCACGTATGGCTAAACTATATTCAAAATTAAATATTGAATTTTAACATTAATGATAAATAATCCTCTTCTCAAAATTCTACAATAATTATGTGACGTGGTTATAATGAGGACATGATAATGAGTTGCTTTTAACAAATGATTATTATTTTTTGAACGATGACTTTATGATATGCGATAAATTATTATATTATGTTTTATAACTGGATCACTTTAATAAAATTACTTAGACAATATTTTTTATAGAGAAATCATTTATTAAATTTTAAAATTATTTTGTTATTTTCCAAACTTATTTGACGTTATTATAGGGATAAATTATTCCGTCCCACATAGCTAAACTACGTTTTATATTGAATTTTGAATTTTACAATACAATAATAAATTATTTTTATATTTTTTTGTATATTTGTATTAGTTTAAAATTAAGTGTTGAATAGTAAGATACGAGGTTCCATTGTTGCTTTGTCACTTGCAACTAATACTTAAATATACTATATTAGTTTTTATCAGGATTGATGTAATAAATTGATACTCAAATTTAAGAAAAATGTTTTGTGGCCAACTTTTTTTGGCCAACTATTGGCCAACCAATTAAAATATTATTTTTTTTCATTTTACTTTTTTTTTTTGTAGTTTAAAAATCTAAAATATTATTATTTTACCCAAGTTGGCCAAAAATTGGCCAACTTGGGTTGGCCAAAAATCACTACCCCAAATTTAATGGATAAGTTGATGTATTTTTTATTGTTCAGTGGACTAAATTGATTAATGGCGGTTAAATTTGGATAGAAAATATTTTTTTTTAGAATTTTATGGACTAAATTTATTGTCAATTATTAATATTAGAGATTGAAATGTATTTTTCATAATTTCTTAAACCAAATTTATCAACTATTATTAATTTTAATTTAATTTCTAATTAAAAATAAATATTTATAAATTAACTTGTTCGAATGTTTATTCATAATTGAAAAACTTATTTTGTTTGTAAAAAAGAAAATTGCGTTATTGAGATTTCGTCCCCATCGTACATGGTTATAATTGACTTTAAAATAAGTAAGTTTACCATAAAAATTACTTTTTCGGTTATTAAATATTTTAGTGATTAAATTAGTGACAACAATTATTAGCGACCACCAACTTTGTGATTTAGCGACGCCACTAAATCAATAAACGTTTTTTGGTTAGTGATTCATATAATGGAGCCAAATGATGATGGATGCAATTTCACTTGTGATTACATGCTTGATGTTAAGTTACTTTTAAAAGACATAACAACAATAGGTGGCTTTAAAAGAATAACTTTAAGCACCATTCTTCATTCATTTTGGTCAACTCATTAGGAAGTTTCTTCAATTCAATAATAAAGGATCAACATGGACAACCAAATTATGGATTTTGTCTGATAAACATTATGGTCTTGTTAAGAGCATTAGTTAATGTACAATTAATACATATTTGAAATATTTTAAAAAATATTATTAGAAAATGTTTTAATTTTTAAAACGATAAATGCTCACATTTTTTATAAATAATTTCTATTTGTTGTTTATTCTTAAGAAGTATAGTAAGTTAACATTTTCAAAAACATTATTAATGAGAGTTTTCAGCAAACCATTAATAAATAGAGGCCTTTTTGGTCATTATATAATTTAAATAGGGCCCGGCCCAACTAGTTTTTGCATAGTCTGGGTTCACTTTACAATAGCATTAGGGAGGATGTGATTAGCACCATCTTTATTGGAAGTGACATCATCTTTTTTAGTATATAAATTTATAATTCTTACATATAAAAAGGATGATACCACTCTCAATAGAGATGATGTTAATCCTATCCTCCTAACATTAGCAAGTTCATATAGAGAGCATGAATGCTTGACAATGACAGAGCGGTTATAGATATTAAACAACGGCTGAATCGGCAACACTTCAGTTAAGAATAAAATAACTTTTTTTTAGACATTTGCGTTTAAAAAGGTGAAAATAAAAAATAAATCATTCTTATTTTTTGGATGACATTGTTCAATAACACAATTTCAAATGCTAACATATAATAAAAGCCAACTTGGTCTAAAATATAAAAGGGGCGTGCACTCTTGTTCAATTAACTTGCTACTAGTTAGTTTATTGAACCCTAAAAAGAAAAGCCTTGTTAGCTTTCACAAAAAAAAAACACTATTTCTGTAAATTTTGACTTTGTTTTCCTGTAGTTGCTTTGTGTATTCTTTAGGAAATTAATTTTCTTTTGAGGCATAACATTCGACAGCATTAAGTGGTAATTAAGATAATTGCCAGTGAAAAACCTAGAACCTCAACTCAGAGAGTACAACTTAATTAAATAAAATATAATAAATAGGTATTTTTTAGGAAAGTTTAGAATACATTTTTTATATATTTATTTTATTTAGTGATATAATAGACTAAAATGATAAAATTATGAAGTTAAATATAAAAATATAAATTTATAAGATTGAAAAATATTAGGGTGCGGAGTGCAAAATACAAATATTTTATTATATTACTCGTAATTTTTTTAAGTTTGATGATACAACTGTACTTTTGAATTACACGTAGGTTCACCTTTGATAATTCAGTTAATTTTTTACCGCGTGAGATTGAGAATAACCATAAATTAAAAATAAAAGTTCGAGAACAAAAGTGAATAACTAAAAAATATCATGATGAAGTTGAATCCAACCCCAATAATTTAAAGATGAAAAATATTATTTTTGTTATTTGTTATCTTGACCCAAGTCAATAGTGGTCACCACTAAATGTGATTAGCAACCTCACCTAGATATTCATAGAGTGTGTTGCAGATATTTGATTCAATCCGTTTCCAATCCAATCACACACTTTATTTAATAATTAATATATAGTAATATGATACACACCTAACAATCATTATCAAAGATATGTACTAATAATCAAAGAGACAAACTACTAATAATTAATTAAATACAAAATAACCCCAAACACAATTATTAAAGGCAAAGCATTTTTAAGAGGAAGAAACGAAAGCATCTTGGTTTCACGCCAGCTATATATATGTTGGTTATCATTTACGTACACGTGCACCTTTCAATAAAATTTCTAGATTATTTTCTTCATATCTATAGAGGCAAACTAATTAATAATAATTATTAACAATTATCCGATTATTATCAGTGGCTGGAATTGGAAGATTGCTTTCCCTTGACCACTGTAACAGGGCAAGAAGCATTTGTTACCACGTGCTGGCTCACACTGCCCAACAACACCCTGAAAGAATTAGAACAAAAAAGAGAGAGTTAATTTTCTAAATTAAATTATCTCCTTGAAATTGAAACACATTAATGAAACAGTTAATGGTACTCTAAGTTTGAATTAGAGCATGTAAGTATATAGTAGTACCTTTTAATGGGACCTAAACCCCTGCTTCCAACAACCAAAGAGTCAAGATGAAGATCTTCCACAGCATTGCATAACTTCTCCCTTGGATCTCCCCAATACACCTTTGCCACTGCCTTTGCCTGCTCCCAACAAAATTCAATTCAATTATTTACCAAAACAAAAATTCAATTATTAATAAATAATTAACCTGTTTAGCCCTGGAAGCAGTGTCAAGGATATCTATGACTTCAGGATCCCTAGCAATTCCATACTGCTTTGTAAAATTCAATTCCTTCAATTCCTCCAGAGGCACCAAAGCTGCATGTATGTATGCATCAAATTTAAGAGAACAAAAAATTAATTAAGGGAAAAGGAGAGAGGGGGACACACTAACGTGAACCAGTGTCTTCAAAGAGCTCTTTTCTGGTGTGATCAGCAGAAGGAGGTTGAACGTTGATCAACATGATTTGATCTCGTTCCTTGATCATCAGATTATCAACGGCCCATCGAAGCGCTAATTTGCTTGTTGGAGAGAAATCCATGGCTACTCCAATTATGCGTCCCTTTGCCATAATATTATTCAATTTAATTTCGCTGAAACCTTCAATTGAATTTGCTTTTTATAGTTGCTGCGTGCGCCTGTTTGGTTAATTTTAATATGAGGGAATAAGTTGTTTGGCGGCTACTGCGCTTAAGAATCTTCCTGAAACAACTAGAGAATAGAATCCGATGATGTGTATTTTGCTTTGTTCCTTCAAGATAAGTATCCTTTTTCAAATACAATAATAAAGGGAAGAAATTATTTAATTAATTACTTTCTGAATTCTGACAAAGGGTTGTGTACGTGTGTGTGGAAGAAGAATATGGCATAAATAAAGTTAGACATATAGATGCATGAACAGAGTGAGTGAATATATGTCTTCCTTCCTTTCTTTCTTTCTTTCTTTCGAAACAGAGTAAACCCACAGAAACTTAACAGGGTGTAGTGTGCTACTGCTACCTGTCCTATATTATCATGCCCAATTCAACTCTCTTTTGTTATTACCTTCTAATTCTAATTGCTTTCTTTAATTTATTATTATATATTATATATACTTGACAAAAACACAGTGCTAGAAAAGAACAACTACGATACAAGGACATGATAGTTCTTAAAATTAGTGTTTAAAAAAAATGAAAATTGAGAAATAGAAAAGGTAGAAAGAATAAATTAGGGTTGGGTTAATACTTTCATTTTCTAGTTTTTTCTTTATTTCAATTTGATCCTCTAATTAATAAATAAATTGTATATGCTCTTTAGTTTTTCTCAGTCAAAAACAATTACCCTCTTTTAAAAGAATGTCACTCACAATTTTTGAACCTAATGTGACAATAGCAATTAAAAAATGTATTAGGTGAAAACTTATAATCGAGCTAACATGAACACTTTTTAAAATAATACATATTAGAAATTAGGGTTTTTAAGTGAGAACTATTGTTTAGATTCGGTCCGTCTAATTTTGCCCTACCTAACCCGCCAACCCAACGGGTCAAGAGTAGGGTGAGACAGGTTGATCTGTTGAGCTAACTCAGCAAGTTGGTTCGTCTAACGCAACAAAAGTTTTTAAAAAAATGAGAAAAACATAAAATAATTCAATTAACTTTACTTTTAAAATATATCAGTTAGCCCTTTTTAAAAAATTAATTAAACAATAGAAAGTAAAGTAATTTTTAAAAATAATTTTTTATATTTTTGTTTGGCCAAACAGGTCAACCCTGCCAACTCACGGCCTGCCTAGCCTACCGAAAAAATGGTGGGTTGGAGAGTCCAACCCATGTTTTTTGGTGCCATCCCACTTTTACATCTCTACTCTTTACACCCTCTCTCTCTTTCTTTTTTTTGTGAATGCCCTCTTCTCTCTATGACCCAAAATAAAAGTTTGGATTTGCAGAATGGCCCATATTGTCCCATCCCTAGAATTAAGTAAACATTGAATCCTTGTTATGCTTCAAAAATCTACTTAGAATAAAGAAGCTACAAAGATCTCTTTGCAACTTGGCTTCCCATTTATACTCTTCAGTTAATTGTTCAAAATCTTTAGAAATTATCAAATCAACCAGCTTACATGGTTTTTTAAAACCAAAATAAATATACTGTAAACATTGGAAGGCACAGAGCAAAATTAATACCAATCCCAGCATAAAATAATAAAGGACCAAATAATTTTCAGAATTTCCTAAATCTGATACCAGTTCCAAATTAGACAGCTCCTTAAATTAACTTTGCAGCAAAAAAAATAACAAGATGTAGTAGTTGATTAAGATCCAGAGGTATCAAACAAACAGACCCACTTATCATCTATCTGACTGTAGAATATTCATAATTTCTTGATACTTTAATCATAATTTTTTCTTAAAATTCTAAATTTAAGAAAGATACTCCCTGGCATATATATATGAAAATGTTATTGCTGGCAAGTCTATTTGGTCTGAAAATCAAAAGGTTAAATTAATTCATGCTTTGATAGTAATTTTAAGGATTAATAATACCCTACAATCTTGATTCTGGATGACTGACTTGGGGTCATATTCGTAAATCTTGGTATTGGAATCTGGAATTATCATATCAAGTGATTGTAATTGAAACATATCTATCAATTTGTTTTCAGAGTAATGGTTCACTAACAAAGTCCATTTTTGTTTCTTTTTCTTATGACTAGATGAAGGTGATTGGAAGAAAATCATTTACCCATTTAAGTGGGAGGAATTGAAGGGAAAACAACTCTGAAAGATATAAATCACCAAATTCTAAAGATTTAATTTCTTCACAATCAAAGTCAATTCCACACTCTGTTGAACCCAGGGCAGAGGTTCCATCACCATTTTCAGGACCAACGATTGAATTTCCTTGAAGTGAACCCTCATTTTTGTGTGTACAAAATTTAGGTACACTTTCTTAGTTATTATTATATTATTTAGTATTATTTTTAAATTAAAATTGGAGTTTCAATTAACCAGGAATGACCTTTAATATTGATCTTTATTAAGCCAAATATATCTTTTGGTCCGGTGCCAAGAGCTTGTAGTTCAAATGGCATAAGGAGAAACTCTTGGAGTTTGAGGGGGAGGGGTTCAATTCCCAGTGGGGAGATTTATGACTAGTATAGTGTGGGGGTGTGTGTTTGGCTGATAAATGCGTATGTTATGATTTTTCTTAAAGATAAATGACTATTCTTGTTAAGTCAATTCTGTTAATGGGGTGACGGAATTGACCAAAATAAAATAGTTATAAGAGAACATAAGACTGAAATGAAATATACATAATAGATACGTTTGACCTCTTTATTACATAGGATATTAAGGTGACATTGCGTATTTTCTAAATTAAATTCTAATTCTGATTGAAAAATGACACTAAATCAACAACTCTAAGTTTTAACTCTGGTTTGTGTATGAAATAAAATCGGTTGTACATGTTAATATCCTAAAAGTGAAAATATTTTATAGGAAAAATTAAATATTTAATGAGTTTTAATTTTTTTCTATAATAAATATTGTGTTTTTTAATAAATTAATTTTATATTTAGTTTCTTAACATGTGTAATGTTATAATTGTTATAATCTTAAAAGTGAAAATATTTTAAAGAAAAGATTAAATATTTAATGAGTTTTGATTCTATGCTATTTAAGGAGGCAAATATAGTAAAAAGGTGTTGAAAAATGTAACTTTTTATATTTTTAAGAGACAAAACAATGTGCGCTTATGATTATTTTTCTACTAACATTAACTAGTGCCCTTAGGGCACGGTATATCAAGACCCTTTTTTAATAAGCTATTTTTGTATTTAATTTTTTAATATGTGCAATATCGCACTTATTAAAAAATCGAAATAAAATTCATAATCATAGTTATAGTAAATTTAAAGTTCATAACAGCGTGATAGTTCCTATTTAAAAACGATAATTTTGATAATTTTTTAGATTGACTTAGACTCTCAAATTTAGCAAACCAATGCAAACATATTTTTAGCTCGCATTCCCAATGTTAGCACTTACCGTACTACTTCTCATATCAAATACTTCATGAGCATTGAGCAAAAGTTAATTGTACTTACTAAAAGAAGTTGGATAACTTTATTGACTTTGTTTTTGGATCTCATATATAAATGATTTTATTTTTTAAAATGCTCTTTTAAACGGAAATATTTTCTCCTTTACCACCTATCAATAAAAATATATACTCTCTTTGATTCATATTAAAAGATTTTTTCACATAAAATTTGTGTTTCATAATATAAGACTTCATTCAATTTTCTAAAAGCATTGTTTACTTTTTCTTTATGTTATCTATTATAATTAATGAGATTTTATAAAGAGATAGCAATAAGTAATTAATGTAAAATGAAAGAGAAAATGATAAATTAGAGAGATTATATACATTTTTTAAAAATCAATAATTAACTAATTTTATTATATGTTTTCTTAATAAGCGTAATTGTACAAACATTGCTTTATAATATGAAACGGAAAAAGTATTAAATTAATAAAAAGGCAATTAAGGAATACTATCATTAATAAGAAAGAAAGTAATTGAGTTTTGTGTATATTTAATATAAAATTAGTTTAAATTTACTTATATTTTAAGTCAGAGATAATAACATTTTACAAACAACTTTCAAAGGAATATATGTGGAGGCTGTATCCTAGTACTCCATCCGTTCAAAAATAATAATCAGTTTAACTGTGAAAACCTGCTATTAAATTATAGGGCGCCGTATGGCAAGCGAAGTGGTTTGGTGTCTGCCACTAGGCACGACACATATATTTATATTTTAGGACCAAATTTTTTTTCCTAAAAAGTAACCTATATATAGAACCGAAAGGAGTATATTTTATAAAAAACTTAAAGTAAATGTGCTTCCAAGTAGCTGAAGTGATAGAGTGTATTTTGTCACACTTAAAGAACTTGAGTCCAAGTTCCAATAGGTGCATTTTATTTTATTTTATTTTTTCATTTTTTGTGTTTTATTTTTAAAACAGTTAATGAATTAAATATTTAGTATTGTTAAATTTATTTATATATTAAATTAAAATTTTATTCAATAAAATTTCTTCAATTTTTTGAAAAAATAACTTTTAAAAAATTTATATATTAAATTAAAATATTATTCCATTAATTTATAAAAATTAATAAGTAGATTTACAAAATTACAAATTTGTTAAAAGTGTATTTTTTTAAAATTTATTCCATTAATTTATTCAAGTTATTTGTTAAAAGTTCTGTCCTAGCTAGTTCTCTGTATGTTATTTTCCTTCTTACATGCTACTATTTCTTCTCTAAGTGTCAAACAATGCACTTAACTAAAATTGCTGGCTATCACTATCCATACTTGTTTGGGGGTACTTTTGTTCGTATCTAATCTAACTCTATACTCGAATTGTTAGTCAATTGAAAAGAACTCCAGCTAGCTAGTTTCTATACTTAAATCACTATGATTCACATTATAGTCTGTTTCATGGTCTACCGTCAATTTACTTAATAATTTTTTAAAAAATAAATTTAGTAAATAGACTCAATTTAGTAAATATTTTTTATGGAAACCCAATTTGTTAAATATTTTTTTAAAAAATATTTATTTAGTAAATTTGCCTCGACCTAATGGTAATTAAGGGTTTAAATAGCTTAACCGGGTCTTAAGTTTAAATTTTATTTGCTTTTACTATTAAAAAGAAAGAAAGAGAGGGGACTCATATTTTTTTATTTGTTGGTTGAAACTTCTCCTAATTGTGAAATATAAGATTTGTGAAACTTCTCCTAATTGAATGTTGAAGTGAATTCTTTGTGATCACTATGGTAATTAGGTCAAGTGCTTCTTACTTTGAAGAAAGAATTGAAAGTCAATATGTAATAAGATCTTAATTAGATGGGATTCCAATTATTACAATATTCGTATTGTCTTTATATACAAGTTATTAATTAAATATACGGACTTGCTATTGATTAGAATAGACAAATCTTCAAACGTTTATTATCAAAATAACAGAATTAATTATATTGCTAAATGTTTAGTAACTTTAGAAATAAGAAACCATTCAATATAATGAAAATAACTTGAGAAGAGGGGAAAATGATGGATATATAAATACATAACTATACTCTTTTCGGATCCGGATTATTGGCTGCAAATTTCATATCCAACCTTGTTCAGCAACATCTCTGTGATTCATTTTTATCACAGAACTAATTTTAAAATAAAGAAAAAGTAAATCAACGATCACGAAACTAATAATGCTATTGGACGGGAGATGATCCAAACTCATATTCTTTCACTATTATTCTCTTACCTCACTTTTACACTTTCAATTTTTCTTTCATTATTTCTAATCATATTTTTTTATCAACAAATACATATGTATACAACTGAAAGCAAATCTCTTATAATCTACACTATTTTCCTTTGCCAAAACTTAAACTTTAGACTTTCACCCCTCCCAAACCTTAAAGGCTTGGTACATCATGACCATTTGAGCTAATGACTTTGGTCATGATTTTTAATCATATTATTTATCGCATCTTTTGTTTAATTTATTTCTCTCTTTTCAAAAATCTCTCATATATTATGTAAAAATATCTGTACAATATTTTGATAGTTCCTGACTTTAGGTCATCTTCACATATCTAAATCTTAAAAACAATATTCATATTATTTGTCTTTAATAATAAGGGAAAAATTGATTTAATTGACATTTTTCAATTAAAACATGAATTATTTATGAAATAATTAATGATATAGTATAAGATATAAATGCATTCGAGATATATTTTTTATTGTCTACGTGGACCAACCACAAATGAAAGTTCGACTGAATTAATATATTCAAATCATTTAAACATATTAATCGGTATTTTATTAAAAGAGAGCAGAGTTAATTTATCAAAAGGTTACATTAGTGATGTTTATAAATCGAACTAACATATTTTAAACAGTAAAAACCAATTAAAAAATAGAAACCAAAAAATTAATCAAACCAAAAACCAAAAAATATATTTTTCAATTGATTTGGTTCGAATTTCAACTCCTATAAAAACTTATTCAATCCAGACAAATCATAAAATATATTAATGCATGTTTTAATATATATGAATTTCCTATACTATTTAAGTTCATTTTAATTTTCCCAATTCTTTCTTCACCGTTTTTAACTAATTTTTTAATTCTCACATAAATTACTATTTTAAAATTTAATTAATAAATCATATTAATATTAATAAACTTTGTTTTGATGATTCAAATTTTCTATCAAATTAAATTGTTGTTTTTTCATACCCAGATATACTATTTAGAATTAAAAAACTTATAAAAATAACTAATATTTTTTTTATAGAAAAGTAATACAATCGGCGATCGAATTCCGTAACCACATATATATTCCATTCACTAATTAAACTACGTGAGACAAAATAACTACTAATGTTTTAAATAAATGTAACTGATTATATTACATCTAAATATTAACATTAAAATATTAAATGACATCTAACATATTGGTGAAACAGTTGATGAGATTTGTTTTGAGTATTGACATATTACATTAATCTAATTATATGATTTTTTTTTTTCTCAAAAATCGAGTGAATCCGCATGCAAACGCCCGTAATATTTATGGTACAGAGAGGTGAGTTTAGGGAGAAAGCGCGTGACACAAATCTGACAGTGTATTTAAATTAAGATGATGACATTAAATTAATTAAATATCACTAGTTTTGAGTAGCTTTCTGTACAGTTGATTCCTGTTAAAGTGTCACATTGCCCGAAGGATAGATACCCTTAGTTACACTTCAAAATCTCTTCACCGACCAAAACCCCCGAAGCTACCAATTCTTTTTCTTTTTTTTTTTTTGGTATTACGTGAGCTAGCAATTTATGTATACTATGATCGATGTAAAGATATCAATTCATGGTAAAAAAAAAGAAAAAAGAGGACATTGTGTCAATTGGCCAAATGTTTGTGTTAGGCACGTAGCTACTTGTCAACATTCACGAATATGATGAGATTCATTTTCAACGCCTTAGAAAACAACCTTCTTCATTCATCATCATCATCATCATGTAAATACAAGTGAGTCCAAATTCAAATCATTCTTTCTCTTTTATTTTTATTTTCTTTTCTTTTTTTTCTAATTCGTTGAAGGAAGTAACACGGAAATTCCTTCCTTCTTCCTCTCCCTCACACTCCTCATTTGGCTTACAAGTGCAGGAAGAAGAAGCCATTGATTGCATTTTACAGAGTCTCTCTGTTTCTGTGTGTGTGAATGTGTTGATGGAAAAGTCAACGGCGTGTTTGGTTGGAGCCATTGTAATTCTGTGTTATTGTATAAGCCATGTGATATCAGATGCATCAGATCACCGTTACAAAGAAGGAGATTCCGTTCCCTTTTATGCCAACAAGGTGGGACCCTTTCACAATCCCAGGTCAGATTTCCATTCTCCATTTCATTCACTTTGCTTTTAAAACCATTTCAATCCCAGTGATCCTAAAAAGATATATATATATATATATATATATATATATGTATTTAAAAAAAAAATAGGACTTTTTTATTGTTTTGTCAAGATGGGGTTACCATTTTAAGAATGAGTGAATGAATAAATGAGATTTCCTCTGGAATTTGGGTGCCATGCCTCTTTCATCCCCTGCTTCTGTTCTGATTTATTTGTAATGAATATTCAATTACTTCTTTATCTTATGCTGTGGATATGGAACCTGGCAAAGAAATGGTTTAATTGTTTTTTCCTTTTCTTTTTTCTTTCGAAAGAAAAAAGAAAAAAGAAAAAAAATCAGTGAAAGCTTGTTGTTTGAGTGATGAACGGAATGAATTCTTCAAGGTGGATGAAGAGGAAATGAATGTGGCTCAGAAACAGAAACTCTGATGTTAGTTATGATTTATGAATACTTTCAATATCACTGTGAAAAATTTAATATTGGAGACTTTCACTGTGAAAAACTCAATATTGAAAATAGTGTTCAATGGAAATTTAGAAAGGATCCAAGTGATCAAGCTGGCAGAGTTCAACTTTAAATTGGTTCAATAAGACCTATCATTTATCTTGATGATCAAGTAATGTTCTAATGCATTTCATTTGGATTTTGATTCTACCATTGGATCAGATACCCTTTCACTTTATTCCTTGTATCAAATTTTGATTTCGTACGGCCAAGAAAGAAGTAAATTTTTTTGTTTCAGAAAGTCTATTAAATCTTCTCATGCATGTATTAATTTCCAAAGCATAATCATCATGAATTTCTGAAGGCTGATTTTGTTCATTCTTTGTGCTTTCCCCATTTTTTAAATGCTACAGTGAGACATACCGATATTTTGATCTTCCCTTCTGCTCTCCAGGTTAGATTTCTGGTAACATTCTTATTTTCTTTCATTTGTCATTGTTTTATCATTGACTTCTGTTCAACGTGAAAGTATTTTTACCAGAAGAAAGAAATTGTTACTTCTGTTTAACATGTTTAGGATTTGTGTTAAACAAATTATGACCATTTATATATTTATCAAAATGCGAGTCACGTTGCTCAAACAGATAAACAAACATGCACGGCCCATTATCATTAACTTCCCTTATAATTCCAAAATTTGTTGCATGCAGCTAATGTGGAAGAAAAGAAAGAAGATCTAGGTGAAGTTTTGAATGGGGACAGATTAGTAGTTGCACCTTACAAAATGGATTTCCAAATTGATAAAGAACCTGAGAGTTACTGCAGAAAGAGACTAACAAGAAAAGAAGTTGCACAATTCAGAAAAGCAGTTCTAAAAGACTATTTCTTCCAAATGTACTATGATGACTTGCCCATTTGGGGTTTCCTTGGAAGATTTGAGAGTGAAGACAAAGATGACCCTTCTTCTGGGGCCACAGTTTATCTTTTCAAACACATTCATTTTGAGATCCTTTACAATAAGGACAGAATCATTGATGTTTTCATTAGAAATGATCCTCATGAAGTTGTGGACTTGACAGAAGATAGAGAAGTTGATGTGGATTTTACATATTCTGTCAAATGGACTCCAACTGATATTACTTTTGACAAGAGATTGGAAAAGTATTCACTTACATCTTCTCTGTCACATCACTTGGAAATTCATTGGTTTTCTATTATCAACTCATGTGTCACTGTGCTTCTCTTGACTGGATTCCTTGCCATCATTCTCATGCGTGTGCTTAAGAATGATTTTGTTAAGTAAGGATCATTCTCATTTACCTTTTCAGCTGTGTCTTTTCTCAGGGATTTAGAGCTTGTTTGGATGAGTTTATCAATGATTGCAAGTAGGAGTAGATTTTGTCTTGTAAACATTAATGTCATAAACCATTTCTACATCAATTTCAGTGGTCCATAAACTTCCTTACCTCAACTTTTTTGAAGCTATAACAAGTAGTTTTTGGAAAAGTTGAAAAATGAAAACTTATTGGAGAAGTTGGCATTTGAAATTTATGTAAAAATAACTTACAGGATTAAAAAAAACAACAATTAGCCCTTTGAACTATATACGTGACGTGTAGTTTGATGTTGATATTTTAAAAACAGACAAGAAAGTTCTAATACTTTATGTGCTTTGCATTTTTTTTGATAGGCTGTGTGTTTTGTATGTTACTACAAATCATTAAAAATTTGACTGTAAATAGCGTGTAAAATGCATGGTTTCATTCAATTTTAATGATTTTGACGGAATTGTAGTAAAATGCACAACATATAAAATATCAGGACCACTTTCACATTTTCAAAGTATCAGCATCAAACTTCACAAAACATGTAGTTCAAAGAGGTAATACATTTTTAACCCCAAGTGTATACAAAATTAGTATTTATAGGACAAATTATACTCCTGTAATCATTTCCTGAGAAGCTCAGCTAGGCAGACTCTAAGACCTTTCTAAATTTTGGACTTATTGTATCCATCATTTTAAACATGAAAGGTTTACTCCTGATGAGGAAGCAGCTGATGAACAAGAAGAAAGTGGATGGAAGAATATCCATGGAGATGTGTTTAGGTATCCAAGATACAAGTCTTTATTTGCAGCAGCTCTTGGAACAGGCTCTCAGCTATTTACACTGTGAGTGAGTTTCCCTTTTTTCCCTTTCAAGTACTTTTCTATTGAAGTTGTTTTGTACTGTTCAGCTCTTTGTGACCATTTACCTTTTTGCTCCTGTTTTCAGTACAATCTCCATCTTTATGCTTGCTCTAGTTGGTGTGTTCTATCCATACAATAGAGGAGCTCTATTCACTGCTCTGTTTGTCATTTATGCATTAACATCTGGCATAGCTGGCTACTCTGCAGCTTCCTTCTATTACATGATTGAAGGGAAAGATTGGGTATATTTTTTATTACTTAGTTTAGTGTTTAATAAATTGTGCATTTCATTGTCTCTCTCTCATGAATTTGATTGGTTTGAGGTTCTTGCTGAAATTCCTTTCTTATGGTAGCGTGTTGTCTGGTGTACTGGCTTTGAAACTTCATAAGTCTCCACATGGATCAAACAGATTCTTCATTATAAACCAAAAGTATGTTGTTTATGTTTATTTGGAGAATAATCATCTTACACCTTAAAAAGGGGTGGAAGAGAAGTTAGAAATACAAGAAGAGAGATAGAAAAAAAGAGAGAGACCAAGAGAAAATGAGAGATGTAATAAATAACGCGACGAGAAAGAAAGATATTGAAACAAAATTGAGGTGTAAAAAGAGTTGAAAGAGAAAAAGGTGTAAGAGACCAATTGTTTTGCTCATTTACTAGTTGATATTCTGATTAGGTAGACTTTATTAAAAACCAATGAGTGGTTTGTCGAATGGTACATGCTCGGTTTTTCATAAACAAAGTCTTTTGTTTAAGTCTTGTGAATGGAGGAAAAATCACAGGAAGAGCTAGTCCCACTATAATATAGATATTAGCTCGAATGTAATTGCTTCTTATAAAAAATACCTATGGCTATAAAAAAAAATACTTTTACTTTATTTCGGTGGCATAGCCCCTACTTTCTTCTCCCAGTTTGCTTGGCCTTAAAACAATCTAAAGTATACCACACAAATCACAAACCTAAGACCCTTTGTTTGGATGAAGGAAAAATAGGTGGAGAGAAAATAAGAGGAGAGTAAAAGTGAGAGGAAGGAAAAGTTTGAATTTTTTTTGTTTCTATAAGTCAATCTTTCCTTTTATTTTCTCATCAACCAAATAAAAGAAATTGCATTGTTATCTGTATTTTTCTTCCCTCTCTTCCAAACAATAGCTAAATGAAGTGCACACTAATGAAGTTTTGATTTGTTACTTGGCAGGTGAAAATCATGGTGCTGACAGGAAGTCTATTCTCAGGACCATTATTATTAACATTCTGCTTTCTCAACACAGTAGCACTAGCCTACAACTCAACAGCAGCACTACCATTTGGAACAATTGTAGTTATTTTCCTGATATGGACACTTGTAACTTCACCTTTACTAGTAGTTGGTGGCATTGCTGGTAAGAATAGCAGATCAGAATTTCAGGCACCTTGTCGCACAAAAAAGTACCCTAGGGACATTCCTCAACTTCCTTGGTACAGAAGAACTCTTGCTCAAATGGCTATGGCAGGATTTTTACCCTTCAGTGCCATTTATATTGAGCTATATTATATATTTGCTAGTGTTTGGGGTCACCAGATTTATACTATTTATAGTATTCTGTTCATTGTGTTCATCATCCTCTTGATTGTCACTGCTTTTGTCACTATGGCTTTGACCTACTTTCAGCTTGCAACTGAGGACCATGAATGGTGGTGGAGGTATGTATACTTGTAACATTCAGTGCTCTCGCTCTTTTGGCTTAAATATGTTTTTGGTCCTTATAAAATACACAAAAATTGATTTTGATCCTTGTAAAATGTCACTGTTTTCAGTAGAAATCAAACAACAGAAATGAGAGTTTTGGCTATGTAAATGATGTTCCTCCAATCTCTAACTTGTTCATTTTTGACATAACATTAGGTCTTTCCTATGTGGTGGATCAACTGGGTTGTTTATATATGCGTACTGCATGTATTACTATCATGCAAGATCAGACATGTATGGATTCATGCAAACCTCGTTCTTTTTTGGGTACATGGCATGTATTTGCTATGGTTTCTTTCTCATGCTTGGAACTGTGGGTTTCCGAGCTTCTTTAATCTTTGTTCGTCACATATACCGTTCTATCAAGTGTGAATAGACCACAACACAAGCTACCAAACAGAAGCTTAGGGATACAGAGAAATTTCTCCTCTTGTGACATCATTCTTGTTGCAACCAGAAAATAGTAAGGGAAAATTGAAAGGGTCTCAAGTGCTTTTACAGAGTTCCTGAATCCTAGATTTCGATTATTGCTTTACAGATAGTATGACAGAAAATATATGACAATAGTGTAACTTAATCCTATTCTTTTTCCTCGGAAATATAGAAGAGAAGCTTTTTTGCATTGCATTCAATTTGAAGATAGCCTTTGTATTATTTGGGGATTAGTGATGTTAACCAGTGAGATCTGAGTAGAATACTCTCCATTTCTAAGTTCAGGAAAAAAAAACAAAAAACAAAAAAGGGTATATCTGAACGTATATGTCCAATACTTATAACTTGTGTAAGTAATTATCTGAATCCAAACTCACTCAATGAATAAGAACTTAATCGAGTTGTGAATTTTTTCATAGAAATCCATTAAACATAAATCCAGTTAAAATGCAGTTCGACGTTGAATATTAATGTTATCAATTTAAACACCACGATGCAATATGAGAATAAGGATAATACCCTTTTACCTCTGGACTCTGAGTGTGAAAACCCTTTTAATGATCTAATCGTTGTGTGCCGTTTCGTTTTTATTATAGGTAAGATAAATATCTGCGAAGGCGGGTAGAATGCAGCAGAGATTCGAAAATTTGAAAACTGGAATTCTTTGAAGTGGAGAATTGTTATGTTTGATAAAAAATAGAGAAGGTAAAATAGCCGGTGAGAAACTAACAAGCAATATCACTAAATCAAATGACGTTATTTGTTGTTTCACAGTAGTTAGTAAAGATATTGGTTGTTCAGTAGGTTCGGGCCAAAATAGCATCAAAACTTTCCATCAAATGGCATCTAGACAGTATCATAATGTCAACAGAATTTCGTAACAATCTTTACTTAACCTCCTAAAGGCATATTACAAAGTACACATCCTTAAATTGTCAAGCTGTGCGGAAACACAGTAAAATATTGTTTCAACTAATCAATGAAAGCATGGTAATTCAGAACCAGAGTGATCTCTAGTCTTAAACTTGAAATTACAAAGCATGAAATTAACTGCAACAAGAATAAATTGTAGTGTACATAATCTATATATGCTGATATAGATTAGATAGCATTCATCAATCCAGGACGTCTGTCTACCAAGAGACAAAGGCAACAGAAGGGCAAGATTCAACATGGTTTTCACCCTGGAAGTTAACCAACATCCGATACAAGCATTCCATAATAATTTATAATTTTCAATACTTCCAAGTAGAACCACCAAGTCTAATAACCTCTTCACCTCCACTATCCCTTCTAGGAATTCTTTCCATGTTGGCATCTCTTTTATTATCACTTAAATCACCATACATATCTTTCAGTTTAGCTAAATTACTGGATGCAGAAGTCTTCTTACTTCCATCTCTCTGCGGACTAGATCGTGATTCAAACCGTGCAGTGCTAGCTTGTTGGCTCCTACTACGACTCCTGCTTCTACTTCTACTCCGGCTTCTGCTCCTACTGCGATAGTGCCTGCTGCCATTATCATAATCCCGGCTGCTTTCTCTCTCAGTGTACTTAGACCTCCTATCATGATCATAACTCCTCTCTCGCTCTCTTTCCCTCTCCTTGTCCCTCCTAATTCTGTCCCTCTCCTGATCTCTATCTTGGTCCCGATCCCTATATCTTTCACGGTCTCGATCTCGTTCCCAGTCCCTGTTCCTATCTCGGTCACGATATCTCTCTCTTTCACGGTCCCGATCCCGGTCCCTTTCTCTGTCCCGATCCCGATCCCTGTCCCTGGACTGTGACCGGTCTCGGTCCCTATCCCTGTCAGAATATTCTCGGCTCTGACTGCGACGACTTCTTGTGTCGTCACTGCCATTTCTTTCATTAGGACCAGGTAAGGTACGGCGGATAGGTGAGGAGTCCCTTGTGGAAGCACGATGTGGAGCTCGCTGACCAAAAGAGACTGAAAGGGCAGCTTTCACAGAAGGTGGTCTGCGGGCAGTGTCATCAGAACCATGACGAGTGGATTCCCCTGTTGAACCAGAGTGTGTAGTGGGGAGTTTTAACTTTTCAAGATTAGACACAACCTGCCGCAGTACAGGCACAGGGATGCGAGGAAAGAGTGTGTCGAAGTAATACTGCAATAACAGAAAAGACTCATTAATGTGCTTCCTTAAACTTACAGGAAATCAAAGAGATCAAATAAAATTTGGAAATTGCAGCATCAAATCTGTCAATGAAGGCTAAGTTGTGTCCATGTACAAAGTACACCAAAATTATTATAAAATAATCAACAAATCGATCACAAAAATGACAATTACCACGAAGTAGTAACCTCTCATGTCTTAACCCATAGAAATAGTAAGAATTGATATAAATAATTAACTATTCATGAAAATAGAAAGAATATGAAAAACAGATTGTGAGCACGTGCCTCTATCCAGAATCAGATAGGTCAGTTCCTATTCCTCCTTGATCTGAAGAAAAATATGCATTAAGTTTGCATCACTCAATTTCCAATCCTTCAGATAAGGAGGCATCTAAAGCCTCCCCTTTCCAGCAGGAGAGGACCCAGAGATGCCCCCAACCAAAAACAGGTTTGCTCATTTTGGCTAAAAAAGGTATTGCTTTTACACACAAAGTACATTGGCCTTCAGAAAAATCATCATGCGGCTGTAAATGTATAAATTATAATAAATCCTTGATGCTATCAAGGTCCAAGGATTTATTACAATTTATACATTTACAGGTGCTCATGATGGTTTTTTTGGAGGTCGATGTACTTTGCGTGTTAAAGCACTAAACATTATAAAACAACCTTACAATCACGCAGTTGAAAATCGTTAAATTATGATAGTCAACAACAATCTAGCAGTGTAGCAAACTGGCATGAGTAGAAATCATCAAAGCCTTGAGGGCAATAATATTGATTCACGCACAAACTAGGTTCAAGCTCAGACAGCATAATATCCAAAATGCTAATGAACATACGAAATAAAACTAGCTCATAATCTAACAAGTCAGCCCTTACAGAAAAACTTGGACTAGCTGTCTAGCTTAGACACTACAAGAAACATATGCCAACCGATCACACAGTAAAAGAAAATGTAAAACTTCATTTGACAATGAACCCTCCAAGCTTCAGGATAGACAGCTGAGCATTACATAATAGTAATCACTACATGTCTGCCAATTAGGCAGCTACAATTAACTCAGTAATTTTTTAGGGTGCAATATTTGAAACACAAACTGCAAATTTGAAAGAAATTATTTACCACTTTCACCTAAATCTTCTCTACGACCTTGAAGCAATTAAGCTTCGTAAAGGAAAACCCTAAAAGACTTAAGGAAGAATAGAACAAAGTGAGACAGATAAATATAACTCCACAAGACTTGAAAACATGTGCAGCTCAAGAGCTGCAGGACACTTTCGCCTAGACTGTCAGGTGCATCACTACCAAGTATGTCATCATTGCAATCACTCAACTAGCATATAAATTTACAGGTGAAATAACAATGCAAATTAATTATATGCAGGAAGAAAACAAGTAAAGAAGAAATGACACACAAGATTGGAAAAATCTCATTCCAGTCCCTCGTGGACAATCCATTAAATTCTCCTTTATAGACTAGCTATATCAATTTGATCCCCATCAGTTCAGAATCCCAATGTCCATTCGAAATAATGAAAGTAAACAATGTGCAAATCAGACTTGATGGGGAAATTAAAAATTGGGATTAGAATTTTTGAGGGATCAAAAATTGGTTCTATCTAAAGCAACCATGTGGGGGAAAAAATGTTCATTTTCTCACTCAAAGCCACGGACTTCAGAAATAAGAAGACAGCCTTCAGGAGCATGCAATCAGAAAAATATGTGAAAGAAAAAGTTAAGGGCCTGTTTACTTTGTTTTCAGTTTTGTGTTTTCATTTTCTATTTTTATGAGTAATTGTAATGCAAAACTATCACCTTAGCCTCATTTTATTTTCTATTTTTAAAATTCTGTATAAAAAGTTTTGAAAACAACCAAAACAACTGTAATTTGTGTTCAATGTTTTGTAAAGTCCTTCCACCTCCCCTTACAAACTAAACACAAATGCACTACTTTTTGATTCCTTCCCCCCTACTCTTTGACGTAAATGCATAAAAAATGAAAATACAAAAGTAAAAACCAAGTAAACAGGCCCTAAGATTCTTCTGAGCTAGTTCTTATCAGAAATTACTGGTAGGTATAGAAGTTTTATCTCCAAAGATACTGAAAGCACCTCATACTGTGTTACTCCAAATTATGGGATGATGAGGAACATTCGGCATTTGCAATCTTGTGATGCATCTGGATTCTGGTAGGAGAGCTCTGAAGAGAGAATTCTCAGTTTAACTAGTCAATACTTGAGTCAAAATGTTCCCCCTTGACATTGTATGCATTACATTAATAAATCTAGTCACAGGGGTCAATGTATAATTTGCCGATAATCATGTAAAACATTTCAATGTCTACAAACAAAATGAAAGCATGAGTTCAAAAGGGTTAAACAAGGAAGCATGTCTTCTTGTAAAATATAGCCAGACAGATTTATTGATAACTAACCTGTCCAAGGAGCAAATCACGGACATATACACCCATTGTCGTCATTCGACCATTAGATCCAGGAGAAAATTCCTGAATGAAATAATTTAATATAAAAAATAAGTTGCGTATTATTTAAGGCAGAACTCATAAATGGCATCACAGGAAAAGGAGAAAATTCAAGAAAACTGAGGCCCAAACAAGTAATCATCTCCCATAGATGAGAATAAATGAGCACAAAATCTACAATAATACCAATTACCAAATACAGATTTATTTAAAAGCAGATCAAAAGAGAAAACTTGGTGCACAAAACAACTTGACAAGACATGCTATATCCTTAGCTCCATATCTAGCGGTGATATAATCAATGGATAGACAACTAGAAAGTAGAATATTACACAAAAGCTATAACAAGATAGACTTCCCGAGCTTTAGAGATCATAACTGTGTCCTTATACCTCATCATCTTTTACATATGGCTCAAACCAGTTCCACAGAGTCTTTGAATCAGCAACATATCTCAGATAGAGAAATCCAACCTATAAACATATAAGGAATCAATACAGAGGATAATCTTCCCAAAAAAAAAAAAGAGGATAAAAAACACCAATAAGAACGCTGCCGCACACTTGGAAAAAATAAATAGAAAATAAAAAGTGGATCATATTCAAGCAGCAGAACACAGTCTCTATTTCGATGCTAAGCAGAATATAATCAAACGATCCTCCATGTTGTTAAACAAAACCCGTCATCAAGTGAAAGGAATACAAGACGCCAGTTAGTACAGTACTAACATCCTGCAGTAGAGGCCTAAGGGTATCATATAATCAGACACAAACCAATTTATTTCCCATATCATCCAGCTTATAGTCAATTTACATGAGATGCAACCCAGTCCAGCATATAGTCTATTTAATCAAGACACATGCTCTTCCATTCCATTTCACCATCTGCTTGGCCCAAAGTTTTAACACCTTGCCTGGTTATATTAGCATAAACGGGTTCTATATGAGCATTGACTACACATTCTAAATCCTAAGTGATACTAACAAGTCCAACATGTGATTCTGATTACCTTGCATTAGACAATTCAACAAAAATCACCAGCACACTCCGTTCAGACTTAGTCATGAGAATTCAAGATAGATTAAACTACAGACAGTTGCTTCCTATATTATCAAATTGGTTCATTTGTATGCAAAATCCCTTGATGTACAAATGTCTAATTGTGCGGGTAAGTAAATTTACCTGTTCCTAAACTTAAAACAAAATGGTTAAAACTTATGCGTACACAAACCAACAAAAATTACAAGCACAAACAAAAACAAATGCACAATGCTTTCACCACTCTCACATTACACAAATAAGAAAAGTCCCATATGTATTATCAGGCACCTCTACATACCGCTCTTATGTAAGGAGAATCCGGGTGTTTTAACAGCCCATGCATCTGTTTGACGGTGAGCTTCATAGTAAAAAACTTGTAAAGAAGACAGAAAGCAGTTGAAGGACCACGGCAATTTCCCGTCATCCATGGTTCCACATGATCAACTTGATTGTAGATCTCATCAATAACTTCATGATATGTTTTCAATCGATAGAGCTCCTTGAAGTAATCAGAGGACAGAATATTCATGCAAAGGACTTTCTCTAGCAAGGAGTCAATTGGCTTGCCACAAGTCTGTATCTCCATGATGGGTCACAAAATACAAAATTGCTCACACGGTGACAACTTCAAAATCTCAACTCCCAACACGGATATAAAGTCACAATCTCATTTCTGTAGCAAAGGAGAAAACAAAAGTGTGAAAATCCAAAATAACGGTGCTTGGAAAGAACCAAAAAATAAAATAGCTAACAGGTTTTAAAACGAGAAAAAAAAAAACTGCAAGGTCTTAAACTTCAATGGAGGAAGCTCATTTGTCACAAAAATCTTCATACGAGTAAGGATAATTGCAAAAACGTTTGAAATAGATCAAAAGACAATAAAAGAATCCTTTTCTATGCTAGAATTTCACAGATTACGAAAAGAAGAAAAGCATATGGGCGGAGAGGTATTAAGAAAACCCTAAAACGCAAAATTGAGATTTGGGAATTGAACAGAAATCGGTTGATGAAGAGGGGAAGGTAAAGAAACGAATGAAGGCGATAAAACGAGTTACTACACACCAACTGGAAGAGAGAAAGAGGTTGGAGCGCGGTGATGAACCCTAGCTTAGCTTGTGAGAGAGGCTCAATACTTTTGGCAATCGTAGAACGCAGCCGGTGACAGAGAGAAAGAAACGAATGTGTCTTTGCCCCTTTTATGTTTAGAATCCGATTCGGTCACATTCGGACCGGACCGGATCGGTTAGAAAACCCCAAAAAAATTTGTAATATCCTTTTTCTGAAAAACGAAGAGTAAAAAAAATGCCAAAATGTTATTTTTGGCCCCTTAACTCTTTGCGCCAATTCGCTTTGGTCCCTTAACTTTTTTTTATTCATTTTAGTCCCTTAACTTTTATTTTGAATTCAATTTGGTCCCTACTGTTCAATTTGGACACTTGTATTATGAATTGACGGAAGTAACTGTAGGGACCAAATTGAATCTAAAATAAAAGTTAAGAGACCAAAATGAATAAAAAAAAGGTTAAGGAATCAAAGTAAATTGGCGCAAAGAATTAAGGGACAAACAATGCTATTTTGCCAAAAAAATCAACAATATTTATATTAACTCATTTTGATAGATTTTGCAAACCATTACTCGAATGAGTTTTATAATAAAAAAAAACAATAATAATTTGACCAATCAAATATTTGTTTGTTCAATTGATTTATATAAGATTTTTATTACCAAATTAGTTCTTCAAAAATTTAATTTGTATATTTTAAAAGGTTGTTGAATAGTATTTTAGATTTTTAGAGACTAATTTAATAAGTTTTAATTTGATTGATTATTATCATATCTGCTTAGTTTATTACAAAATAGCTTGATGAATAATATTTGAAATTCTTATCTTTATCCTTTAGTTCATTACAGAGTAGCTAGATAAATAATATTTAATGATATTAAAAAAAATGATTAAAAAGATATTTAAAAGATTATATTTCAAATTTATATGATTGGATTATAACTGAATTGAAAATGTTGAACTTGATTTTTTTCTAATCAGAAATATATTTGAATAGAGATGGTGTCACTTCCAATAGAGACGGTGTCAATCCCATCCTCTAAAGTTAAATAGGTTTGACCCGATCTTTTTAGAAGCTTAGCTTGGCCTAATAGCCTATTTAGTAGCCTATTTAATATTAAAGCTTTCAAACAATACTAACAATTCATTTTAATGGGCCAATAGACAAATGAGCTAATAAAGAATGGACTAACGGGCCGAAAGGTCTACTATTAATAAAACAAAAAATATTATACTTTTTTAAGAAAAATTAAATTATTATACACATCATACAATATATTTTTTGGACTATTATATTTATATTATAATGTGACATATAAATAAATATATAAATTATAAAATAATTTAATTATTTAATTAGGTCACCCTGACGGGCTTAAAAATTTTTTTACAAGCTTTGGCCCGACTCTATTTAAATAGGTCTTTTAAAAAGCCTAAGCATAGCCTTTTTTAATAAATGAGCCAAGCCGAGCCAAGCTTTAAATAGACTAGGCCATAGGCTCCCGACGGACAACCTGACTCATTCTCACCCTTACTTCCAAGGATAACAACATATATTGAAAGGCTGAAAGTTAGAAGAAAATATCTCCCTTGTCTATCTTTCTAGCATTCTTAGATATCCCAAGTGCCATAGTTGTCTTTTCCACCTTAGGCATCCTCTAAGGAATTTGAAAGCGATTGACTTCTAAACGATAATTGAGGATTCAAAACCTGTTGTTCGTAAAGAAATTTGGTTTCTTCTTCTTCCTTGTCTTTCTCTTGTGGATTATGATTTGTTTTGTATTGCTTTGATGATTATGCATAGCTAAATGCCTAAATCCATAGTTAGGACTTTGGTTGATCTTGTTAGTTGATTTGATTCTTCCTATAGTTTGGTATAGTAGTTTTGTTTTTTTTTCTATTGGATTTACCTTACTGTTTATATTCATATTAGAACTTGATCAAAATTTAGTATGCATTAGTTAATTAGTCGATTGATGACCACTAACGATTAATAAATGGGTATACAAGGTAAAAACAATAAGTTTTGATTATTAAGAACCAATTTAAAATTCTCTTTCAATCGATTATTGTATTAATAACCCTTTGGTACTTTATATTAATTAGTGTATGACTATTGACTAATAATTAAATAAGAAGGGGCTATTGTGTGGGCTATGCATTGCTACAAAGAACTGGGAAGTTAACCAAATGAATACAAGTTAAACCTAAGCCCTATAGGTTTTCCTATAAGTGAATTTTTTTTCTTTCTATTTACTATTTAAATTGTGTTCCTAAATCCTAATTGCAATTTGATTGCCTAAATAGCATAAGAGTCTAATGAATTTAGTAATCATTATTGTTCTATGTGGGTGTAACAATTCCTTATTTTCATTATATTACTAGCATGATATGGTACACTTGCCATTTAGCATCTCACACATCTCAACCCCTAGTGTGTTTTAGCTCAAATATAAGGGCTAAAAAGAAAAATAATACTATTTTTATGTTTAGTTAAAGAAGAGGAAGCAGATTTTTAGTGAGTTACTTTATTATTTTTAAGCTATCCCTGCCTTTCCTTTCAACACCCACATATTTGGATGTGAGGTAAAATAGCTCATTTTTTCTTCCCTTCCTATTTGGAACCAAAATGTGATATGTTGCCAATAATCCCTCCCTTTCCCTCCTTTTCAAATCTCTCCAACCAAACACCATGCAGGCCTGACCCTTATGGGGGCAAGTAGGGCACAGGCCCAGAGAAATAGGGGCCCAACCTTCTCCCTCCTTGGCTCCATCACCGTCATTGCTTCAGCTTGGCGCTTGAGACCTTCACGCCAATGGCCCACCGCTTCACGCCGCTGCCTCATCATTACGCACGCTCCACGTCAATCGCAGCAGCAAGTGCCAACCCCCTTTGCCGAGCCGTGACGGTGACGCCCCTCGACGCCGTGTTTCTTCGAGTTCTCCGTCTCTCCGACCCGTGCATGCTCACTGCTCACGTTGTTTCTTATTTATTTCAGCATTAGGACTCGGACAAGTTGTGGAGGATAGTCTACTTCTAGGTACCCATTTTGTTATTTTGCTTATAAAGAGGGGATTCTTATTCTTATTTCGCCTAGGGCACTGGATATGCCAGGACCAGCCCTGACACCGTGAAGGAATGAACTCGGAGGAAAACGCCATATTAATCATAGATTACCAAAGTGAGAACCCACCATAATGAAAAATAATTACATGTTACATAATCGATTTTGTTAGAAGCAGAAGCAACTCAAAATGGCTTTTCCTTCCACCGTGATTTTAACACATTTCACTATACAAATTTTGCTTAAACATCATAAAATCAATTAATATCATCCTTTCAAAGCTAAGGTTCAGTCACCTAAAAATGGTTCCAGACATGCACACACTAAAGAATATAACTACGTATCAATTACCATGTTGGATATGGTTCATTCTTGCCACACTATTAACTGAACATGCCACACCTAACATAGATTCTAAAATCTGGGAGAGCATTTTTTTCTAATTACCTACTTTTGGATTCCGAACAAGTGTGTGGTGCGAAATGAAACGGGTGTGTCGTGAATCGCGGGGGCAGGAGTGTAATTAAGCCTAATAATTGGGAGCTACTTTGCGCACCACCAATGTTTTCTCGTTCGTCACACGTTTTTTTGTCACTCTTGTACCAAAACAACTTTGTAGCATATATGGAATAAAACGAAACATATCGTTTGCATGAACACTCGCTTAGAACATATGTTCCATTTTGAAACTTAAAAAAGAAAAGATAAAATTCATTTTGTTGTTTCACAAAGAATAAATTTTGTTTAGGAACTAAAAAGGATAAATTTTGTTTCGATACTAATCTCAACTGCCAGCACACAATTGATTACTAACATACGTAGCCAGTCAAGAGAGAAATGATTGAAGATATGAATGAAGCATGGTTCTCTTCTGTTTTGATGAGATAAGTATGAAAATTGAACTTATCTGTCGAGCGATACAAACAATATCTTATATTTTTAAGTTCCAAACTGAATATATGTTTCAACGAAGTATTCCATTTTTATTTCATATACATTACAAAATAGTTTTAATACAAAAACGAAAAAAATACGTGTGGTGAACCAAAATATATTTGTGGTTGGCAAAATAGGTCCCTTCTTTACAAAAAGGTGAAAAGACTTACATGTCCCCCATGTATATCTAGAATGTTCTAGACTTCTAGATTAGGTAGGATGCATCTTCCCCTCCGCAGTTGCAGAACACTTTAACATCTGCTAATTATCCAAATCACTCCCAGTCATAGTAAGCACAACGCAGACAACAGAAGACACAAGAACACAGAGAGAAATAGAAAGAAAGAAGGAGAAAGAGTGAAAAATGTTCGGAGTGGTTTTCCCCAACCGGAGTTTCCCAATCGACATCTCAACGTTCGCTCAAATCGACAACTTCCACTGGATCCTCGACATGAACACTTTCGTCGGTAACAATTTCAATTTAATTTCTTATTTAGTTATTTTTTCTACATTAGCACCCTCCGCTTTCAATTCCCCTTAACCTCCACGCTTTCTTCTAACATGCGCAGGTGAGGCCTACGACCAGGTTCGCGAGCTCTGCATCTTCCTCCTCAACAGCTTCACGCTCCCGCCGGAGAAGGCCCTCGCCGTCTACATCCAGTCGCCGGGATCGCCATTTGTCTACTGCGGCGCCGTCACGGTGGCGCGTCCCTCCGCCGTCCTCACCCTGGCGTGGCCTGAACCCGGCGGGTCTGGGCAGCTGCAGCTGACGGCGGACGCGCAGCCGTTGTCGGCGAAAATTGGCGTGTCTGTGGAGGACCGGGCGTCGCTGCCGTCGTTGGACGTGGTGGCGGAGCAGAGGATCGAACGGTTGGCGATGAAGGTGGGGGAGAATCTGTTCAATTTCATGCAATCCTTTTGCGGTGTTGATGGGTCCAAATTGGTTGTTCCGATGGATATTTTGGATCGGTGGTTCAAAAAGTTTCAAGAGAGGGCCAAGCGTGACCCAGAATACCTGAAGGGTTTCGCTTTGTAAGTTTATTTTTATAATTTAATTTTTATCAGTTTTGTTCTAATGGTGAAAAATGAAACGTAGTTGATAGAGAATAGAAATGGGGTCTTCCACTTGTGTTGTGATTTAGCTAATTTAGATGTGCCTTTCTGGAAAATCACGCTTCTGTTCATTATGCTGTGTTTTTCTTCTTTCTTTCTTTCTTTTTTTTTTTTGTCCAAAAAAAGCTAAGAATTTGAAGTATGTGTGACTGTGTGAGTGACCATAGTACTAAGGAAATTGCTGAAAGTTATTGGTTTAAGTTACCGACAGGGAAATGTGACACATATTTGAAGTTATTGGCTAATCATGGTCTTGCTTTTCTTAGGAAGAAAAGTGAAAAAGATTCGATTTTTATTGGTAGTTTTGTAACATAATTCTCACATTTTCACTTAAACTGCAAGGTATACAAATTGATTTAGATCTTCTTTTGGCTATCTTTCAATTCCTCATGAAGGTTGCTGGTTTCTATCTAGTATATTTCTTTTTCTGATATGATTAGTGAAAGTAAAAATGCGAGTATTGGCTGAATCAAGAGGCAAATGTTGGGGTAATTATTCTGACTTGTGAGGCTGTTGCTGCATTGGTTTGATTCTGCTGTATGTTCATATGTTGTATGGTTAAAGACTTAGGAGGCATATGGGAGCACCCTAGTTGTGAAAGAGGTTTAGGATAAACATGCAGGACTGGTATTTGGGGAGGATTTGTTAGAAATAAAGTAACGAACCTGTCAAAAGCATCCACACACTTATATTCATTCTGTATTATTTTTGGTTTATGGATTAGGTCAAGTTGAATTCAAGTTTTGGGAAGTAGTTTTCAAAGGGTTGACTCGTCTCTAGTTGACGATGCCTTCTTTTGGTGTCTCATTTAGAAATGAAATCCTAATATGAAAACTTAAGAAGGTCTCAGACTCTCAGTTAATGGGCATCTTGTCAATACGCCAGTGAAACATGAATTTGATCATACTAACAAAATAAGAATAAGAAAAAAACACAACACTAGGCTTCAAATAAAGAGGTGATGCTTCAAAAGGTTTTGTGACTAGTTCTCATTGTGATTTCTCTGCTGATAGTTCTAGATGATAATGTTATTGCTGGAAAAGGTTTGATAATTTTTACCTACAAGTAATTACTAGTTACCAAATTGAAATGTTGAGTGGGTTCTTCTGTAAAAAAAAAAAAAAAACTATTGCAGTTCTAATATCATATTACACCTTCTCGAACCATTTGCCTACTTGATCATTTCAGCTTCATTATAAGGAGCATAATCCTTCCTCATATGTATCATTATGCAAGCTTGACAGTGGTTATGGGAATTATTAAAGGCTCTTGTTGACTCTTTGATTGGTGATGATTTCATGTGTCGCTCTAAAATTTCTAAATCTTTCTAAATCTCATCATAAAAAACAAGTACTAGAGTAAACAAACATATATTTATGTACTGGATTAAAATAATCTCCTGGTTGATGGAGAAAGGTTGCTGGTACTTGTGAACTACGAATCACATTCTCTTACTACTTATGTAACGAGTGATTCATGAAGTTTGTGATTTGTGTGTATGTAGTGAATTGATCACCGTCCTTCTACCTCATGTTTGTGTAAATCAGTTAGTAGTTCCATGATTAATCACTCGTATGGGACTGCATTTTTTTTCTTTTTATGAGTAAAAGAATAAAATTTGTAGAATGATAGCACCAAAGGCGCTAATGAATACAAGAGAGTGAAAAAATCATATTGTAAAGACAGTCCCAAAACCAGGCAAGAGGCCAAAAATAAAATAAAATTAGAGAAGAGTAATAAAATAAAAGCCACCTTTACACATGAGCCTAATGTATCATTCAGCACACAACAGTAATAGAGCAAAGGCTTCATGCATCTGCGAAGAGTTCAAGCTGCAGCCAGGCCTTAGTATTTACAACACTTTTTTAGACATTGACATTTGTCGTATATTCTAGAATCTTCCATGTAATTTCATCAATCATTATGTATTGCGGGTCCGTCACTAATTACGTACAAAGAAGAGGGATATGCATCACTGTAGTACTGACAATTTGCTCATGCAGCTAGGTTGTGTTTACAGTTATGTTTGAGCAAATATGCTAAGTATATATGTATGGTTTACTTGACGAAGTATTGCAGTAATGCCCTCTGAGTTATTTAATTTAACCCTTTTGTAAGTGTTATTGAGCTTTCCTTTTGGGCTTTGATGATATACCAAAATCAAGGTGCACAGCATGTTTTGTGGGCTGATTCTATTTTGTGTCCAATTGAGCATGTCAATGTGGATCCATAACTCAAAGTTACAGTGCTGATGGTGATTGTTTTTGCACCACCCATTTTTTTCTGCACACATTGCATAAAAATTGAATTTTGTAATTGATTTGAAAAATCACTTTTGAAAGTGATGAATAAATATTTTAAAAATTAGTTTCCAAAAAAGTGAAATAAAAAAGGTTGTATAATTAAAACATGGGTGGTGCAAATAGCAAATAAATGAGCATACTTTTGTAGTAGGTCCATTTGGGATTTTCCACTAGGTGTTTGACATCCATTTCTCACAGTAGGTATTGGTTTCGCAGAGGCCAAAATAAGTAGGCAGGAAATGAATTTATGTTTTTCTCGTTCAAACGTCAATGCAAACAAACATGAGATTATCTTGAAAACTAATTTTTGCAAAGAGGACTGACTACAATATTAAAATACAGATTTAGGATTATCTTTTGTTCTTGAATCATAAGATATGGTAAAGTTAGGGACAAAAACACTACTGATTTTAATCATTTCATAACAATCATAGGATATCATGGTAGGTCCTTGTGATGTCCTTAAGAATATTTAATCAAGAACTAAAATCTTGAGTTAACTATAGTAACTCAAATAATCCTTGGAAAAGAAAGCAGGAAAGTTTCAATTATGAAATGTACGTGCTAATCTTAAAAGAAAATAAAAGTAATGAGAAGGACTGAACAAGACAAGTGGAGTGAGATTTGTCTTGATATATTGTAAGCCAAAGTCTTCCTTAGTTATAGGCTTCCAGTGAAGACCATTTCTTTTGACGAGAAATGCTATATTTTCATAAAAATTCTTTTACTTAACTTTTACTATTTTATAAAGTAAGTAATAAATAAAAAAATTAAATATATTTTATGTCTTGAAATTTTTTTAATACATTCTTTAATTAATAAGAGAATTTGTAGGAATATTTGTTAGGAGTACGAATTTACAATAATTATTCTTGTGACACAACATAGGCCACAAAGTCTATATTAAAACAATACTTTTGAGACAGGGTCAATTGCATAATTCCTTATCCCATTCTCTTTTGTTCAATGGTATGTACCTTCCTTTAACCTTACATGTATAGGGGTTGGTCATTATTGACATTTAATTTTCCAACAACCTGAGGGTGAAAACAATATATCAAGACAAATCTCACTCCACTTTTTTTTGGGTCCAACATCTCACTCCATTATAAGACCACTTTGCAATATAGAAAGTTATAGGGACTGACAAGAGTAAACTGTAATCTTTTTTGGGGGTCAAAAACTGTAAACATGTTTGGCTGAAGTGCTTCTAATAGGTGTATTCTAAGTTCAGTTATTTTTGTTGGGTCAAGGTCCAGTTACAAATTGGACCACCCCATTTGTTCTCTTCTTTAATTTCTTGGTCCTCATTATTTATTATGTTTAAAAAAATTTCTATAATATTATTGTTTGAACTTATGAGAATTTGCTATATTCTTAATTTGTTGGCTTGGAGAAATAATATTGTTTTTCTTGAATAATGAATTTTTGGTGGGTTATTAATTTGAGTTCCCTGACCTTCAATAATCATTATTGAGCTAAGTGAGTAAATTACTTTAGTTTATTGTATTTAAATTTAGTTCAACATCAAGGAGACAAGTTAAATTACTTTTCTAAGTTGATAGTGAAAGACCCTAGCAGTATGAAATATTAGGGCACTAGACTAGGTGTTATATATAATTTAGTCATGTCCTGCTTTTAATTTGTATCCATGTCACAATGTCTATTATTTGATTTAATATTTGAACAATGCAGGTTAATTATTACTGTTATAACCTAATTAATGACAGCATATGACATGTTTAAATTTAATACAAAATATTTTAAGTATTTTAATAATATGTAAAATTTGATTATTTGATTTTATTAGTTAAAAAATATATATTTTAAAATAAACAAAATTAAAATGAGTACGTGGTAATAGATAAAAAGGAGTGACAATAAACCAAAAAATATTCTTCAATCTATCTAGAGTTTTCCATACAATTTTTTTAAATATACTATTTTGATTATTAATTTAGTCGCTAACTATTCAACAAGAGAATAAGTGAATTTAGTGACCAATTTTTTTTTTGGGTATGCAAAAGTTTAGTTAAAGGGTAGGCGTACCTCGTCTAAGATCAGAGCATACCACCACAACCGTCAGAGGGGAGTTATAGCGGAGTTTACCTATCATCCACCAATGAGAGGTAAATTCAACGGAATGACTTGTTGAATCCCAAATCTGACAAGCAAGGGTCCAATGCACCAACCACTCGGATCAAACTTGACAAACAAGGAAAAACCATCTTTGCATAAGATTATTTTACTTTACGATAAAATTGTATAAGATATTATTCTTATAATTTTAGGGGATGAATAGTCATTCTCCCTCCTAATAAGTATACTTCCAATAATTCAAATCTGTGTCCTTATTTTTACATAAAATCAAGTTACTTATTATTTGTCTAACTCATTATTATATTGATTGATTGTGACACACAGGTATACATATATTTGGATTAAAAAAGAAAAACATATACATAGAGTTATGATGTACAATAATTATAATTTGAAATTAAAATATGACATCTAAGTAACATGTTTATCTGAGGAGTACGGTACTGTGCAATGTAACGTTATATATATAGTTTGTGTAGGCGAAGGAAGTAGCCCCATAAATTAAGAAAGTGGAAAAGAAAGAGTATATAGAGATTAGAGAGAGCAACAAGAATGAATGAGTATTGTGTATATGTATATTGAGATAAATGAGTCTCAAATCACTGTATATTATTTTTTCCGGTCTTATTTATAAGATTTTTTTTAAATAATATTAGTGGTCCTTTTACATCTCTATATATATATTGAGAGTGAGAGAGAGAGTTTTGGAGGAAAAAAGAAGAGAGAGCGCGCTTTAAATGCGGAGGGAACAGAGGCAGACAATAGAGTCAGCGACTTTGGTGAAAGACATTGTCAGCACCTCATTCATGAATCATCACTAGGCCCCTTTTTATTTATTCATCTATTTTTCTATTCATATTCATGTGAAACAAAAGAGAAAAAAAATCTCAAATCAATTACTACTAATTAATTTCATTCTTAAGAGTATTTCGTACGTGTTAACAATGAATTGCTTAATTATCACTTTCACTTTCACAAATAATGTTTCTTTCAATTATATATACTACTTGTCAAAAGAAATATTATTGTACTACTACCTAGTTCCCCCTTGAAGACTACAAATTCAAAAACACAAAAACAAAAAAAAACAAGGCTAAAGTTTAATTTCTTACTTAATTCACCGGAAAAGGACAAATTGTACTTAAAGTAATCAAGGTAAGGAAGGAATTGAAGAAGGGTATATATTAGTATAAGCATACTCTGCAATGTTGATGATATGGTCATCATAACCTCATAATTAATACTACACCTTCTCTATTCTTTCATCATCACTTTTTCTTCACATGTCAGTTGAAAAAGTTAAAGTTGAAACAAATTAGTAATAATTAAAGAGCTTTTATTTATTTATTTTTTATAAAATAAGAAAAATGACTTTCTCTCTCTCTCTCTGTATGTCACCCGTCAAAAAAAGGAGTAGGAGTAACTTTTGAATGGTGATCAATGTAATGATAAAGCAATCGATTACAAAATGATTTCTTCACCTCTCACATCATGCTCATCAGGACCCTCTTTTCTTTCTTTTTCTGTTTCTGCCAAAGAACTGAACAAGTACTAGTACTAATATTACTGTTTCACTTCTCTCTTGCTCTCACCAATTTCCATTTATTATTCTCTTTTTTTTAGAACAACGCGCCATATAAGTGTATGTTTGGACTAAAATTGATTTTGATTGATAAATTAGCTGTTTGTTTTTGCATTGAGAAAAAAGTTAAAATTGATTTTAGATTGTCAAAATTGATTTTGGCTTAAGCAAGATAAGACTTGTTTTCATGTTGAGTTGAAAAATTTACACTGTATTTTTACTCTGCTTTTGAGAAAAAAATTCTCAAACATAAATTACGCAACTTTAAAATTAATACACGAAATAAATTCTATAAAATCACGTTGATCCAAAATCAATTCTACCAACGCTAAATCAAACATCACTAAATCATATCATTTGTTTCACAATACTTATAATTTTAGTTATTTTATTTTTTTAAAATTATTTATCACTCGTGAATTTTAACGATGATATTAATTATTTTATCAATTATACCCTCACAAAAGAGATAGTTACTTTAGTATTAAATATAGAGAGAAGTTAATAAATGAGAAAAAAATTAAGAAATTATTACTAGTTTAGTTCTTGAATTTACAATAATAGTTCATATAGGTTGTCTCTTTGAGTTATACGAATGTTCTCTTATATTCTAAAGTTTGTAATAATAGTTCATTTAGGTCCCTGAAATTTGAAAAATATTTGTTTATTACTTAGGTTTTTGAAGTTTAATAATTTCAATGACTTAAGTGAACTAGCCGAGAGCTTATAGCTCAAGTGGCATAAAGAGAAGTTCTTGGAGTTGAAAGAGATGAGTTTGATCCTTGGTGGAATAGATTTAGGAATAGTATAGTGCGGGTGTGTGTGTTTGATAGATAAAAAAAGGACCTAAGTGAACTATTTTTTTTAAAACTTCGGGACCTAAATGATTAACGTTTAGTAATCTCAGGGACACAAGTGAATTACTCTTACAAACAAAGGAACCTAAGTGAACTTCCGTATAACTCGCGGACTCATGTGAACTACTTTTGTAAACTTAAAAACCTATAAGAACTTCTTCTCTTGCAAAGTCAATGACCTATGTGGTGCTTCACTAAAAAAATTAAGGGTCTTGCTAAACAATGCTCTAAAGACACTTATTAAGGTTACTAAATTAAGAAAATTAATCATAAGTGCACAACATTTCATGTCTCTAAAATACAAAAAATTACAACCTACAACATTCTTTTATTATATTTAGTTTCCTAAAAAGTGTCTTAAAAATATTGTTTAGCATTTTCTAAAATTTAATTATGAAAAAAAGAATACATTAAAAAATTAAGTAATTTATTTTATAAAATTAAATAATAATATATAATAAGGTTGCATTGGATCATCACTCCCATACTCTTCAGCACCGCCATTACAACCTATCTACTCTGCCATGCTTCTTATTTCAATTCTCTCTCTCTCTCTCTCTCCTTCATACGTCAACTTCATAGCGTACAACTTTGTTCCACATTGTAGTTGTGATGTATCATACCTGTGATTTTCCTTTATTTTACCAATTTTCTATGGAATACTCCTACATTTTCTTATAATTAATTAATACTACTATTGTTTTAGTAATTTTACTTAACTAATTTAATTGGGTAGGGTTTTCTCACTTTTTTAAAAATAAAAACTAACTAAAAATATGTTTTTCAACCAATAAAATTAAAGTATCAATATTTAAATATTATTAAAACACTTAAATATAAATAATAATAAAAAAGAAAGTGATAAAATTATTAAAAATATAAATATTATTTTCACTCCTTTTAACTATCGTCTCACTTTTGATCTTCTTTTTTATTAGATTTTTTTTGTCCCCGACGAATCAAATAAGTTACTTAACCGAACAAATTAGAAGTGTCGAGTCGATAAAAGAATATTTTTTTATTGGACACCTATAAATAGGTGTTGAAAATGTGTCGTACAAGTGTCAATGTCGGGCAAGTGTCCGACATGCGACTCGTGTTGGTGGTGCTTCATAATTGATTGAAATAGAGTAATGATTGATATACAAATACTCCCTTTATTATATTTTATATTATAATACCATATTTAGACAATTATGATTATTAAAAAAAAAGAGTTTTTTAACCTGTGCAATATTGCACGCTTCTCAAATGAGAAGTTTTTTATGGGAAAACACAAAAATTAATTGAGATATGTTTGAACATGCATTTATTATTTATTATTATTTCCATTTTAGAATTCTTATCCTGTGCAATATTACACAGGTTAAATAAACCCTTAAAAAAATATCAATTAATATATTAAATTTTAAAATATTTTTACAATCTTTCATATTTACTCTTATTGTCTTTCTTTAATATATTAATTATATTCTACTATCATGCACCTTTAAAAGTTCGTTAATTCTAAAGGGGTAGACATGAAATGAAGTACTCTCCCATTTCTTTTTATCTATTTAGAGAGAGATTTATTTTTGTTTTTATTCATCGGTCCACTTATGTTCTCAAGGTAGAATTAATCGTATTTTTATCTATTTTACCCTTATGTTTGATTGGATACTAATTAATGCTCCACTAATGACCCAATAAAACAATAAGAGAAAAAGGGTAATATGAAAACTTTAAAAACTATTTTGATAAAAACAAGAATATTGATTGCATTCTTTAATAAGCGTGTTTTATCTTAAGTTGACAGATAAATAGGAACAAAGAGAGTATTAAATACTTCTATAAACTTGTTAGGGGCCTTATATTATGAAACGACAATAATGTCTGAAAAAATATTATAATATAAAATGGACAGAGTACTATTCATCATATAATCATACAATATTTCACTTTTTTTCCCTTTATGATTATATTAGTGTAATTGTAGAGTTATACAACTAAAATAGTTTCTCTTTCCATTCCCATTTATAAACTCTTAAAATAAAATCTACACATATTAAAAGAAAGTGATAACGTTAATAAAATATATTTTAGATAAATAATGATCACTTTACATTGTACCCTTATTTAAGTCAAATATAATTATTTAAAATTAAACTAAACTATAATTTTATAATTAAA
Source organism: Cyamopsis tetragonoloba (assembly GCA_037177725.1). Taxonomy (NCBI): domain Eukaryota; kingdom Viridiplantae; phylum Streptophyta; class Magnoliopsida; order Fabales; family Fabaceae; genus Cyamopsis; species Cyamopsis tetragonoloba. The sequence continues at coordinate 70,526,032 of CM074119.1, forward strand.
GGTAAAATTAAAAATATAATAAATACTCTTTTTCGAATTTATAATAATTACTCATAAAAAGGAACGGAAAAAAAGTATACGCCAATAACATTTTTCCATTGAAATAGTACTGGCATAAAAAAAAAACTTGGGAATGGGAAAGTATATGTTTAATTAGAAATGGGATTATGTACCAAAAAAAAAATTAGAAATGGGATTATAATTGTAAAGATAAAAAAGAATGGGGTTATAATTTTGACGCGTTTATATAACTGTTTGACTAGTAAAGAGGTAGTGGATGGAATTCTTTATGAAGGGAGAACCGCCAGCAAGGTAGTTCTACTTCTTTACTTTAATATATAATTTTTTTATATTTTTTAATTTAAAATATAAGTGATGTTTAATTACTTTTCTTTTATATAATGTTATATTTTTTATGGATCTTTTATTTTATCATATTATTTTGCAATTAATACCATGTATGTAGAACATTTTAGTAATTAAAGTTTATTTTATAGATAGATTCAAAAAAGAGCAAAATATTAATTTAGTCCTTTAAATATTCATTTGTGATGAATTTAGTCTCTCAAAGATTTTTATCATTAAAATTATGTCTCAATGATATATATTTTGAGTAGGTTGGAACTAAACCGAGCCGATTATTGTTACGTTTGATATTCAATTTGTTAATTAGCTCGATGAGCGTATTTTATGAATCAAATGAGCGAAACTTGAGTCAAAATTTCAGCTCGTTAAAGAAATGAGCTAAACTTGAATTTTGTATAATTCTATTAGTTTGATTTATGAACTAGTTCGATAAATAAATAAATAGATAAATATATATATAATTTATTTTGAAATATTTTTTTCTATTTTTAACATCATGAATGTCATATTATTCTAATTCTTAACTTTTAGAAAACAAAAACATTTTATCCTTAATTTATAATTAATTCATCTCCATCAAATTTAAATGTATTTTTTGCTTTTATTTAACAACATAAATAAAGTAAAAGTTAATTTTAAAACAACGAAATCTTTAGTCCATGAGCTTGTGAACTAAATCAAACAGTTCGTGAACTTTTAATGAGTCGAACTTGAACGAATTGAAAATATCGGTTCATAAAAAACTCGATTCAAGTTCGACTCGATGAAATTCTTATTGAGCCAAGTTGAGACAAGTTCGACTTGACTCGATGAAATTCTTATTTAGCCGAGTTGAGACAAGTTCGACTCGACTCGACTTATTTTCAGTCAGGATTAATTTGATAATATTCTAAATTTTTAAGAGACTAATTTGACACTGTTTTAAATCATCGAGTGACTAATTTGATATGATTTTAAATCTTTAAAAACTAATTTAATAATATTTTAGATTATTGAGAGTTTAATTTGATGACAAAAATATTTAAAAGACAAAATTAACAACGAGTGAACTTTAATTTTGAAGAAATAAATTAATGTTAATCTCAACTAACAAAATTATTAAATACAACTAACCAACAAAATTGGTAGGATGGACTCCTCATCTAGAATTTATATAGGTGCAATTTTACTTAGCTTAGAAACAGAAAGTACATTCTTTGGATGGTGGCATTTCATCTTCAATATATTCGCCTTCTCAATTGGCATCCATTCATAACATTTGGACCCCATTTCCTCACCTCTCACAACAAAGAGTAAACTTTCATGATCATGTCTCTTTAATTTAACATACATTTTTCTATTTTGTGTAACTTTAAAAATTTTATTAAAATAAAAAGTTTGTATTGAAAAAGATAAAATGTGATCTATATTAATCATATATTAAATAATTTTTAATTTAGATATTCTTAATTTTACACCGGATAAAAAACCCATTTAATTTAAAGCAAAAATATATTTACAAGATTATTCGAACTGAGTAACTATTATTTAAAATTTTATTCTTCAATCATTAGATTAACATGTTGAATGCTTTGAAAGTTGATATTCAACTATATCAAATTAAAAGAGAGCAGCTAGCTAGAACATAAGCTTTTATCTAGCTCAATATTCTTTAAAGACGAATATAATAATTAAAATCCAAAGATATGTATTGTCCTGCATGCGTTTTTAACTTTTGATTTTAATGCATGATGACAGTGAATTGTCCGAACTATATATCAAGGTACATTCTGAAAATGGTATCAAAGATTCACGAGAGCCTATATATATTTCTTAACGATTAGATCTTTTTCAAAAGTTAGTTTAATAATTCAAACACAAAATATATATCAAATTTAATTGTTATAAATTAAAGCTCCTACGCCATTAGGATGCCTTTACGCATTGTGAATAAGTCTATGACTTTCCTAATTTACAATTTGGCCCCATTCATCACTTACCAAGTTACCATAATTATATTAAGCCTAGTAGCCTTCAACAGCTAAATTACTTATTTAGTTGTTAGTTTAATTTGCGTCTGTACAAAAATTTTAACATAATTAATAGATAGTTGGATCATTTAAACATATTTTTTTGAAGGGATTAATTTTTAACTGTCAGTTAAAAGATATCCTTAATACAGAAAAAAGTAATTAATTTAGGCCAAAGAAATATTATTTTATGTGAGAGTAAGAATAATAAATTTAAGCTTATAAATTACATATATTTAAAATTTAAAGCCAGAGAAGGATCTAAACTCGGTAAGGGGGTTGGCCCCTTCTCCTTCCAAATTGGTATTATCAAGGGTTATAAAGTGGATATATATAGTAATTCCTAATTCTGTTATTCTATGTTCCTATAAATCTTTTTACTTACTCATTAAAAAATATTTTCGATGCTTTTTATGGTTTTAAGATTGAAAGTCCACTTAATTTCATACTATATATATATAATAATAAGAGGATAAATAAGATGATTTTTAGGAATATACAACATTACTCATATACCAACTCAACTTCAATTGATAGAACAAATTGCATAGTAAGAACTCCACCTTGCTTAGTCAGCCAACTCACGCATAGAGAAGATTGGCCCGTCACCCCATTTTCTTTTTTATTTTCTTATGAAATATATGTTTTTATTTATATCAAAGGGGGCTAAAAGTCCAAAATAAAACAAATACTATTTTAAAAATTAAAATATATTTTTTAATAAAAATACCTTTCTTATGAAAAAAATCTGTGTATAACGAGCTAAACAGACTAGTCCACAATCTGCTTGACTAACCAAAATGAGTCCATCTAGCCAAGCCAACCCGGCTCGTCCAGCCTTGTTTTTGGTTGGTCAATAGTGTGGGAGGCCTAAATGGACTAGAGTGGCCTTTTTACCATCCCGAAGATTTACAATGAATAAAAAATAACATATTATATATTGGTATTATTTTACATTTTAATTATATTTTTCTTTTTTTAAAGTATACTAATTAACTTTCACAATAGTATATACTATCTAATATATGATTGATAATTTTAGTAAGTGTTTACTCAACCATATATATATAGATCATGTATCCTAATTAAAGAGTATATACACTAATTAGCAAAAGAATAGAAATTCCCCCACACCCATGAAGCCATGACCAAGATAAGATCCACAACAGAAAGAATATCATTAGGTTCATCTTTGAATATTATTATTGCATAAATAGAAGGACCATATAGTTGCAACCACATTACCATATCCATCCTCTGTTTGCTGTTTTGCCTTTAAAGAAGCATCTATCTGAATTGAGCATACCATCCATGCCCATTTCTCTTATTAACATAAAGCAGGATGTTTCTTCCATCCAAGATATATATTATATTGTATGTCATGATCATCATATCTCATAAGCTTTTAAACAATATTTAAATAAATAAACACACACACACATATATATATATATATATATTGCGGTACCTGCTATATCATGTATTTTTACAACGTAATTGAGTCATTATGGGACAAAACGTTAAGGAAAAAGAAAATGTATGTATTTTTATAAAATTGAATAAATATACACTTGTAAAATTTGAATCTTAAACCTTCAATATTCAAACATTAAGACTTATACATGATTAAGCGAATTAAAGTTCAGAATTAATATGGATGTAACTTAAGGAACAGGGTAAGGAAGAAAGGGAATGAAGGGAGTTTATGGTGAAAAGGTGAGCATTTGTAACATGACACACACAAATTAAAAGCTAAGGACGACCTTCCCTTCCCATATTGCTCTCTTTAATATTATATAATATAAAACTTGTGTATGTAGAGATGTGAGTTGGGCCAATTTCGACCATAAACATGCATGTGCGTTTGGATCCGGCCACAAGATTTATCATAAAATTGACCTCTTTTAATTAATTATTTAATACTTAATATGAAGATTCAAGAATCATATTATCTATATGTAAAATGTAATAGTAGTATATCCAATAAGATTTTATATAATTAATAGATAGTTGAGTTCTTTAAGCATGTTAATATATAAGAATTTATATCTTGATCATATGTATAAAAAGACCTGTTATGATAGATTGTATTCATTTCGATTGTTAAAAATAAGTCTCATATTGTCTGCTTCATTTTTAAAATACAATTTAAATATTTATTAATTTTGTGATGAAATTGTAACATTAATGACTTCTTTACTTTAAAGGGATTAATCTTTAGTATCAGACTGAAAATATCTTAATGCACACAAAATAAATATGTAAAAATATATAATATAGTCGAGGTAGAATCATGGGAGACTTTCATTCCCCAATATATTCTTTCTCTTTTTCTAGCCCTCCCTACTACTCATACACACTTTCATTGATTAAGAATACATACACATCGCGGTATTCTAAGAGGTCTTATAATATAATAATACTCCTTCTGGTCCTTATTATAAGACATAAATACCTAAATTAAATATACTAATAAAGATAGTTGGTTGCATCAATTTTCTTAAAAAGTGGAATGATATATCAATTTTACCTTTCCTTAAATATTGTGTTTAATGGTTGGTATAATAAAGTTAAGTCATTTAATAGGGGCAAATAAGGAAAATAACCATAAATATTTTATGGGATTTGTGCAATGCCTTATAAAAAGGACCACAAAATTCTTCCAAAATGTACCTTATAATAAGGACTAGAGAAAGTACTATATATCTACTTATATAGGAGTAGACTTTTTCCTAAATTTTATGCAATAAATAAATTTAATGCAATAAAAAAATGAAAACGCATTTTGACGAAGAAAATTGACACATCGCAGTATTATGGTTTTAATTCTGTTAGGCGTAAAAAAAATGTATATTTTGCTGATGAAGAAAATTGTTTTACATAGTTCTTCGATCCACAGTTTTAGACTTTTTGGCCGGTGACTAGTGAATGTACTCTCTCCGGATTTAAATATAAGAAAACAAAATTTCATGCGTTTTAGTCTTAAATATAAATATAAACAAATTTTAATTAATTTAATATTATTATTCTTATTGTGTCATTCATTTAGTGAATTATTTTATTTTTAAAATGAGAGAGAATGTAACTTTGCAATAAATGATGTGAATGGTATTTTATTAATTAAACTTTTTTTGAATGAAAATAAAAAAATTAAATACAACTAAGTAGTAACTTTGTTAATATGAATAAATTATTATTTTTTTACTTTTTTTTCATATGAGTCCGGGAGGATTACAGTTTTATTTGGATCAATTACTCTCGCAAATTTGAGGATAAAATATTTATAATTACTGTTTTTCACTCCCAACAAACACGCTTTTTTAAATTTGAATGATAATCTTTATTTTTATGCTGAGCAATCTGAATATTACGTTCATAATTATTTAATATAATAACGACATCTTAATTTTATTTCTTCCTTGGCACACACGACCTACGGGAATCTAGCTTTACCATAATCAATTACAATTTTAAAAGGAAAATCTATATAACCCTTCTTCCTCCTCGATCTGATTCCTTGTTTAATTTTTTTAATAGATTACAATAATATTATACAACAAAAAAAGCATTAAGCTAAGAACATTGTCCTCTCAACTATCTTTATCTTAGTGCCACATAATTCCTATATCCTTCCGACAAATATCTTTAATTTATTCTTCCTCCATCTCTAGCCAAATCATATCACAAAACAATTCTGTTTTTTCATCTATCTTTTTTGACTTGTTATTATTTTTCCATCATCACTTCAATTATTGGATACATAATCCCTAGCATTCATGGTCCCTTTCTTCTTTACTTTTTACATAATTATTTTTTAGTACATACCCTTTATTTCCTTTTATATGATGTTTCCATTGACACTTTCTTGTGATAGTTATTTTTCATTTTTTTTGGTGTATAGTTTCAAACAATTAATGGAAAAAGAATTCCTCCTTTTCTTTAGTTTGGACAATTGTGTTTGTCATCACACATTACCATCGCATGAGGGGACCAATATTAATATTTAGTTATTTTTATTTCTATTTTGTTCATGTACATGTTCCTCATAACTCTGTTTTCTCTGTATGATTTATGTGGCAGAGAAAGTCAATCCCTTATATATAATCAACATGTATGGTTTCATTCTATCAATAGTTGCTTTCCATCTGTACTATCTTCATAAATAAGAAAGTATATTTATTTATATATATAGTCCCTAGCATTGAAAAATTGAGAAATATAAGTAAAATTATTTATCACATGATTTATAGTACTTGTGAAGTTTTTTTTTTTCGGCCAAATATACACCTCACACAACGCTACTCCTAGTTCTACCCCATCGGGATCGAACCCACTCTTTCAACTCAAAGAGCTCCTCTTTATGCCATTTGAGCTATAAGCTCTCGGCAATACTTATCAAGTTACTGCGAGTGATTTAGGTTCTATTTGTTTAAGTTTTGAATTTGATCAAAATCACTTTTAATCAAAGTTAAAATTATTTACTTTCACTAGATCGTCTCGGTTTTTTTGCATTAATAATCTCAACCATTAATTTTTGTCTTGGTTTAAGTGTTTTTTTTTACTTCTCATCAAATAAAATTTAAACCAAAAGAACCTTAATTGTTGAAGATGTGACCTGTTTAGGATATGATGCTCATTTATAGAGATGACAAGAGTAAATGGTACTCATAGGATGCTTTCTTACTACAAATCTAGGAATTAATTGTTGTCAATTTTTTGTTGTTGTTGTTGGATGAAACAACACCAAAGTAATTTTAATTTAAAGTAGGACATTTATAGAGATGACACGAGTAAATGGTACTCATAGGATGCTTTCTTACTACAAATCTAGGAATTAATTGTTGTCAATCAACACCAAAGTATTTTTAATTTAAAGTAGGAACTATTAGTTTAAACAACACTTGAGTCATGTTGGATTAATAAATGTTAATACGTGTATGAATTAAAATGAAATATTTTTTTATAATATAGGGATCAAAACAAAAAATTAATAACATGTATAAAGATTAAATTATTAATTTAAGAAACATATAATGTGAACTTCTCAGGAGTTTTGTTATGGCTATGTTAGTTTTAGAAAAAAATGACAAAAGGATTAAAATTTTTTTAGTTACTCATGTTCCGTTAAAGTTTACTTTGAGTGATTCATTTTTAAAACGCACGTGCATTTATTTATGTTTCGCTAGCTGGTGAACGTTGTTTGCTTAGAGCTTATCATCTTATCAATGACTCCGTGGGCCAAACCCGTTTTGACATCCCTAGCACGGGGTCATTAATAAGGTGATAGGCCCTAAGCAAACAACGTTCATCAGCGAGAGACAAATAATGGATGAAGTAATAGGTTCTGATGAGCGTATTGATGATGGGGTAGAAATGGTGCGTCATGTTTAAGGTTAATTTTAGAAAAGCATATGACTCCATTAATTAGGCTATTTGTTGGAAATGATGGAGCACATAGGTTTCTGATTGAAATGGCGTAAATGGGTCGAGGCGTGTCTTAAATTGGCATCGATTTTGGTGTTAGTCAATGGTAGCCCAACACAACAATTTGAGATGGAGAAAGGTATACGACAGGGGGATCTAATGTCTTCGTTTGTTCTTGATTGCAGCGAAAGGGTTGAATGACCTAATGGATATTGTTGTCTGGAAAGGTTCGTTTGAGGGATACTCAATGGGGGGTGGAAGTGTGCAGGTTCCTATGCTGCAATTTACAAATGATACAATATTTTTTTGCGAGAATTCAGGTAGAAATATCATTACACTTAACAATGAGGTTCCATGTTTTAACTGGTTTTTGGATTACAAATAAATTATGATAAAAGCCAGCTTATGGTGGTGAACATTTCTCAAGAGAGATTGGTGGAGAGAGCTGATAACCTTAATTGTAAAATTAGGACGGTCCCGTTTCGATATTCGGGTGTTCTGATGGGACTTGGGAGAACAAGTAAGGCAAATCTCAACATGACTGCCAATAATACAAGACATGTAGCGGAAATTAGGGAGATGGGAGCATCGTAGTCTATCATTTGGTAGTAGACTAGTGGTAATAAATTCTATTTTGGGGAATATTACGACTTATTTGATGTTGCTTATAAAGCTACGAAGAAGGTGTTACAACTGGTAGAAAATATGGTGTTATAAGGGTACGAAGAAGGTGTTACAACTAGGGGGCTAGCACGAATAATCACAAAATTGCTTGGGTGGCATAGAAGAAAGTGTGTCAAAATTAAATAAGGAGGTTGGTGGGCTTGGAGTGAAGGATCTTAGATTAATGAATTTGGCACTTCTTGTTGTAAAATATGTGTATTTCAAAAATTTAAGTGTATGATTGGTTTTTACGGTACCGTCCAAACTTAGATTTTATCCCCAACGTCCGTATTAGTGCACCGTCCACCGTCCATGTTAATCATTTGCACAAGTTAAAAACCAATCAGAGGCTACCGTCCAATCCTTGTAAATTATGTTTTACATAGGATTTAACAGGTGCCTAGCCTATATAAGAGAAGCCTCATCTCATTTCTCAGACACACCAAAATCATTCTTCTCTTCTCTCTCTAATTCAAGCTTCCCTCTCTAAACATATTCTGGGTTATATTGTTATTATTTCTCGCTAGTTTCTGCATCCCGATTAATATCGGAAGAGCTTGTTATATCCTGGGGGTTTGCGGTATTAACGCCGGATAAATCCTTTAGGACAATGTTTATCAACACGTCTCAAGCTACAACTTCGTTGATCTCCTGCATTATTTCCAACAATCTAAAGGATTTAATCCTTCACGTGGTGTTAGTGTACTAAGGTGATGAATGAGGGAGATCAATGTATTAGCTCTACTATAACAAGACCTCTAGGTAATCCCGTTGCTCATTTTTAGTTATTGTGTTTTTATGCATTATTACCTTTGGGTTACAATTCCTTACTGATATGTTAATTGTGGTGGTTGAGTGTGGAGATTGCAATTATGTGTTATTTAGTAGAAATTTATAATTCACAGAGCATAGTCATAATTATAATTTTTTTGTTTGATTTTCTGATTTTTAAAAGGAATGATCAATTAGAAAGAGTGATAATTGTAGTAGTCAGTGGCTATATTTTTTCAATATAGTCCCATGTATCAAATGATTCTTTAATAGGAAATTATAGTAGTAATTAATTTCGTATCAAGAATGTTATTACTTCTCCCAAACCACAGTTGTTTTATGTGCTATATGAATTGTTCTGCTAAAATTAATCATTTTATCTCAATTTACAACAGTGTGAGATTATTGAGTATGATACATGATTTTGTGAATCATAAATGATATTGTTATATTATTCCTTAAATAGTAAATCAATGAAGAATTACTGAGTAATTTATTGTTTACAACCATGAAGCCCAAGAATACCTTTATGTTTTTCCTTTTTTTTCTTTACAAAAAAAAAAGAAAAGAAAAGAAAAAAGGAATTGAATTCAAGAATGTGTGTCGTTTGGGTGTTGTGTATTTTAATATTTCTTGTGTCTTATTTTTCTATAACAGCTAAAGGTATTAACTATGAATGTTGGCAGTTGTATATAAGCTCCTTAAAAATTCTCAGATAGTAATTATGTGATTTTCTTATTAGTAATTGAATTTAAACGGTGTGATATATGATGTTATTTGAAATTTAGAATAATTTACCTTATGATTAAAATTACTATGAGAATTTTATTGAGATTGTGATCGGATTGATCTATAAGTTCACTCCTCCAAGATGCTATCTCCTTTTCTACTATGTGCTTAAGTTCATCATATTAATTTGACCCCACGTCTATATATATTATCTACATTATTTTTGAATGTTTGAACTTGTGGGAGAAATTCGAAATATTGATTTAAATGTTAAGAAAACTTAACCGCTAATCTTTATAGTATGCTTATCCATATAGTCTTATTATCATATTAAGAATTTTATAAATAAGTATAACATACGATTCTCATTTTTGACGGTTGAATAATGATAAGTTGAATAATGAGTATGATGTAATGTATTCATTAGTAATTGACTTACTCCTGTGAAATGGATGCATCATTAATCAAATTATTGAGGATCATGTTATGAAGAAATTAGTATCATTGCCTTGATATTATTTGTGAAATGATACAATAACTTGGATATATATGAAAAAGGCATGGATTTTTATAAATGTGAATTTGTTTTATAGAAGAGTTTTTATCTTACTACTGTGATGATTGATGAGCATGCTTGCATAATCATGATACTTATCAAGTTGAGTAAGTGTGCCTAAAATGATTAAAGTATAATTTTTATTTTAAAGGCATACTTTGACTTAGATAAAATATATAAGCAACACAAATAGTTTGTCCAATTTAAATTGTGATAATGTGCCACCGTATAAGAGCAAATTATGTATTGATTGGTATGTGTATTTGCACAGTTTTAGTGATATTAATTGTGAGTACGGGGTTGACTTGAGTACCACAATGCTTCTCATATCATGAATGGAGAGAGAGAGGCTTGATGTAAGCAGATTCATTCACTGACTTATGAGTAAATGGTGAAATAATTATTTTGGAAAATTCCATAATTAGAGAAGGAAGGTTTATTTTCATAAGTCTTACCCATTTTTGAGAGTAACGAGTTTAAGATAATAATATTTTCTTTTATGATACTCTAAGTTAGAGAACTTTGGTAATGTTATATTTAATTTTGAGGAGGATTCACTATATCATAGTGATGAATTGATTTGATTCATATGAGTATAAATTTTTAAGTGAGTTTATCAATTTCATGAAATTGTAGTCACTTGGAAGTCATCCAAGTAGACCTATATAACACGCTGAGATTGGTTGGTTAAGAATTTCTCTTAGCAAATAACCTATGGAAGAAAATTGAGTCTTCCTACTTTTATTTGTCATGGATGCCCTATGGCACTAATGAAGGAAGAAATTGAGTCTTCCATATTTATATGTCGGGGTTGTCAAATGACAACAGTTTAAGAAGAAAATTATGTCTTCTATGTAGTGATTGCCAAAAAGGCAAATGTGATGCAATTATTTGCAACATGTACATATACACTATCGCATTATAATTTTGTAAAAGTAGCTACTAAATTGTGTGAGGTCAAGTTAATTTGACTATCCTCACTTAACTATAAGCTAGTGAGAAGAACATTGAGGGGAATGTGACTTATATTAAGCCATTTGAAATTAACTATGATGGTAACCCAACCTTTGTGATTGGACATCCCATGAAAAATGTTCATATGGGTAAAAACAAGTCATTAGTTAATTCTGCTAGCACTGTTTATTTTGTCCATTCCTATGGTGTGTGAAGTGCTAGACTCCATCACTATGAGGATAAGCATAAATGCTTTTAATGATCTTCATAGCCCTTATGGATAGTGTATGAGTTGCAGCATACACTTGATGAAATCACCTATATGAGTGTCAAGTGGGGCCGCTTGGATGAGATCTTGGCAGGATCTCTAGAGCACTCATGAATATCGGGCGCGCGAATGGCCTATTTGCGCAAAATAGCGATAACAACGATAACAGCGAGAATTGTGGGGGTACAATATGATTGGTAGACCTTTATCACACACTAAAGTGTCTTGGTTCATAGAGCTTGCTCCACCAATTCACTTGTGTGTTACGTCTCATCAATCTAGGTCTGGTTCATAGTCTAAAAGACACCAGATTCGAAACTATTGTGCACATTGAGATAACCCAGAAAATACCTCATTCTAGCTTTTTGTTCAAACTTAAATTTTTGAAATATATGGGGGATTGTTGTAAAATATGTGTATTTCAAAAATTTAAGTGTATGATTGGTTTTTACGGTACCGTCCAAACTTAAATTTTATCCCCAACGTCCATATTAGTGCACCGTCCACCGTCCATGTTAATCATCTGCACAAGTTGAAAACCAATCAGAGGCTACCGTCCAATCCTTGTAAATTATGTTTTACATAGGATTTAACAGGTGCCTAGCCTATATAAGAGAAGTCTCACCTCACTTCTCAGACACACCAAAATCATTCTTCTCTTCTCTCTCTAATTCAAGCTTCCCTCTCTAAACATATTCTAGGTTATATTGTTATTATTTCTCGCTAGTTTCTGCATCCCGATTAATATCGGAAGAGCTTGTTATATCCTGGGGGGTTTGTGGTATTAACGCCGGATAAATCCTTTATGACAGTGTTTATCAACACGTCTCAAACTACAACTTCGTTGATCTCCTGCATTATTTCCAACACTTCTAGGCAAGTGGCGTTCGCGTTTATTGTGGGAAGAGGGGGAGCTATGGCATTCGATATTGTCTGCAAAATATATGGATAATTGCAATGGTTCCTTGAAAGCAGAAGAGAGTGGTGTATCGGAATGGTGGAAGACAATATGGAGGATTGATAATTTGGATCCCTTTGGACTTTGGTATGTGTTGGTTGGGGGACATATTCCGGATAGATGTAAAGAATGGTAGGAAGACGTGTTTTTGGTACGATGTATGAGTGGGGGACTAGCCTTTGAAACTATTATATATGTCTGTTATAAGTCTCACATTGGCTAGTGATATGACAACTGTTGAGTTTATAAGGGTCTGATAATCCTCATCCTACAAGCTAGCTTTTGAGAGTGAGTTAGGTTCAAACCGAAATTGTAAGATGATATGAGAGCCTATGCTAGATCTGTTTGTTGGGAGGCCGATCACGAACGCTACAGGTGTGGGAGCTATCCTGGTCAGGGAAGGCTAAGACGGCGCCTCGCATATGGGTAGCAAGAGGCGCTTATGCCCCGACGGTGGGGCCTTATGGGGAAGGGCCCAGCCCAATAGGGACAGCACACCCCCACTTCAAGCGCACCTCTATATAGACTGAATCACTCTAAGAGTCTAGTCGGTGGAACCGGTGAACCACGCGAGCTGGTTAGATGCGTGGGACAGAGGGCTCATAGTACCCATATGTTTGTTGTTTGGTGTGTTGTTAGGTGTTTGTTAGTCCCGTATTGTTGGACAACCCGTTTGTTTATGCACCCCTGTTTGTCCACGCTTCAGCTGGGTAGTTCTAGGTGTGAGGAGGTGTGTTAGAAGTCTCACATCGGCTAGTGATATGACCATTGTTGAGTTTATAAGGGTGTGGCAATCCTCATCCTACAAGCTAGCTTTTGAGAGTGAGTTAAGCCAAAATCCAAATTGTAAAAATATCCTCAGTTGTTTCGTTCGTCCAAGCAAAAATTTGATTTAAAAAGCATAGTATGGGGGATTGGGCGTGGAGAAGGGCATCGACCGAGAGGGAGGAACGCTAGCTGATGGAGATGGGGAAAGTTTTTGCTAACATTTCATTTTTGCATGTACTTGAGGATAATTGAAGACGGCTTGGCAATTTCGATGATGTTTACACTGTGAATAAGGGTTATTTACTGTTACACACTCAATCGGAACAACAAAAACGTCCTATTCTATCATCTATGCGAAGGTTACCTATTCCTAAGAAGGTGGCAGTTTTCTTGTGGTGTTGTATTTTGAATCGACTTCTAACTCGTGATAATCTCAGGCATCAAGGTGTTAACGTCAAAGGACCAAACACAGTGTGTATTTTGCAACAATATGGTGGAGGTACTGTCTTATATTTTCCTAACTTGTCTAGTTTCGTCTATGTTATGGAAAGAATGTCTATCCTGGTGGAATTTCATTTTGATGTCACCAAATAATCTAGAAACTTGATTGCTTATGAATGAGACAACTTTCTAAAATAAGGGGGTCTAGTTGGGTTGGTCAATTATTGTGTATTTGGATTTTGTGGAATGCAAGGAATGTACAAGTTTTCCAGAATAAAGCTGTTAATAATATTTAGGATTGATTTAATAACACTTTTGGTTCTCTAAGTTTACATTTTTCATAATTTTGATCCCTTAAGTTTCAATTTCACGATTTTAGTTTTTAAAGTTTTCAAAAGTTACAAATCTAGTCCTTCCGTCTATTTATGTTAATTTTTTAACAGTCAACCTGACATCAACGAGTGAGTTTTATAAAAAATTAATTAATTAGTCAACCAGACATCAAGGATGGTTTCAAACTTTCAATTTTGATTTTCTCTTCATTTTCAATTACAGGGTTTTATTTTTTTATTTTTTGAAAGAGGTTTTGAATTTCTTTTATCTTTTATGAGTAATTTTCATTAATTAACTAATTCATTAATTAAAGTAAAAATACTCATTAGTGCCATGTCTGTTTTGACTAAGGTTGACTGTTAGAAAATTAACTGAGATTGACTTAAGAACTAGATTTGCATCTTTTGAAAACTTTATGGATTAAAATCGTGAAATTAAAATTTACGGGACCAAAATCATGAAAAATACAAATTTAGGGAACCAAAATTACAATTAAACCTTTAGGATTTGTTCCATAAATTAAAATGACTGGTTTTGAATTGGATTTTCTCTTTAGGAGCATGTGTTAATCGCAGTTTTGAAGATTGGTGCGATGACCCTCAAAGTTGCTTACTGTAATGCTTTTCGGAGGCACTTTCCATCATTATCTAATTTTCCAATATTCTTATTTTCATGTTTTAGCTTTTGGAGACTCTTTTCAATTTCGGTGTGATCCATCCTCCCTTATTTCTATTTCCTCGTTATCATTAGCTGTTTGGTTTGGATGGCCACTATCTTTGTAATTTTCCAATACTTCTTATGTCTAGTAATCTAATATATATATATTATTGTTGCTGATAGAAAAAAAAAACATTATTATTGATGTAAGACCAATATCTCTCTTAACATGATGAAAAAGAAATAAAGAGGATCTAAATCCGGATTGGGTACGGATGATGGACACATATTTATTTTGTATTATTTATATGATCGGTTCCTATGCATTTTTCATTTTTAGAATTTGCAAATCGATCATCAACATACATATAGTTGGAAGTTGAGAGAACATATGGCATGGCCACTTGTCCCTTGAGATATATTATATTGTGGGTCTCATGACAGGTCCTCACTCCTCAAGAACAAACCAAATTTTAATTTGTAAATTGGAATTCCCTCATTATAATATATAGAGTATCTATCTCTCAATTATATATATGATCTAGCTTCATAGCCATATAACGCCTCATATATAAAATAATACAATTCGTTTCCAAAGTACTCCAAACCGTTCTTGTAATTTTTTTTATATAAGAATTTAAGAAAAAAATTTCATCAACAAACTATTTGAAGAAAGCTATATATACAACCGATCATTATTAAAAAGTAAATAAATAATTGGTTGAATAAGCTTAATCGAGATTTACACGCATGTTTTGAGGTGCTCATCAACTGAATTACATGATTAGAATAATAAAATTAAAATTTATTAACTAAGCATGCAACAAAAGAAATAAGATGGATTATAATTTATAATAAATACATGCTAACATATATAATAAGTGTATATATTTAGCATTATTATTATTATTAAGACGTGGGGTAGGTTTTGTATTTGATATGGACCCAGTTGGGGTGGTTAGTGATTGAAGACTGTGAGAGAAGAATGAAATGAGCATTATTTGCATGGTACAGACTACAGACGGGTCTGTACTAAATATTAAGTTTTATGATCATAAATTGATAATACAGTCTATTCCATATTCTCCACCATACATTCTCATCAATCTGACAACTAATAATAAATGCCATGCATGTGCAACAGAAAAACTTCTTATTAAATAATTTAAAAAATTAATAGTAAATACTAATTCAGTCTTTTTTAACATATTTATCAGCGATGGAATGCTGATTGCATACGCATAAAAAAAGTTATTGAAAGATTATAATCACTTTGTTAATCTTTATTTTTCTCAAAAGCAATTATTCTTCGAGTATGGTGATTATTCATATCGTACACTGAAAATGTAAAATTGCACAAATAAGGGGTAAATTATGGATTTATTATCCAGTCGATAGTAGAAAACTCATTTTTAAGGTAGAGAGATCATTGAATTAAATTGGGTACAGTTTTCCTAACAAAGTCTTTTTTTATACGTACGGTCTGGATCCGAACCCTTGTCAACATGCTTATAAAGCACTCAGCCTTTATTCCTAACAGAAACATTCTTGATGGTAATGTGATTATGAATGAAGTGGTTGATTGGGCTAAGCAGAGGAAGAGGAAAGGTTTGATTTTTAAGATTGACTTTGAAAAGCTATACGATTCAGTGAAATGGTCATTTCTTGGGTATATGTTGCACATGAGTTTTGGATTAAATGGGTTAAAACTTGTATTTTTGCTGGTAACTTATCGATTTTAGTGAATGGCTCACCTACGGAAGAAATTAATATAAGGAGAGGGTTAAAACAAGGTGACCCTTTGACACAGTTTCTCTTTAGTTTCGTTGCTGAGGGTCTTGGGGACTTATGAGATAAGCAGTGCCCAAGAATTTGTTTGTTGGCATTCCTATGGTGGATGGGGGAAGCAGGTCTCACATCTGCAATATGCAGATGATACTATTTGTTGGAAAAGCTTCATGGACAATGAAAGCGATGCTCAAAATGTTTGAACTAATTTCTGGTTCGAAGGTAAATTATTTCAAGAGTAATTTGATTGGTATCAATGTAGAAGAGAGTTTTTTACCAGAGGCAACCAGATTCTTAAAATGAAAAATGGATTCTTGCACGTTCAAATATTTGGCTTTGCCTCTTGAGGCAAATCCGAGGAGGGCAGTCACTTGGAAGCATGTTTTGGATGCACTATCAAGCAGATTACAGTCGTGGAAGTTCAAATTATTGTCAATTGGCGAGAGGGTGTCTCTCTTAAATTTTGCATTAATCTCTATCCCTGTATTTTCTGTCTATGTTTAAACTACCTCATATTGTGGGGCAGTCTATTATTGCTATACAAAAGAAATTTCTGTTGGGAGGTGCATTATTGACAACAACAAAAAATTCGTGGGTAAAATGGAGAGATATATGTGTTATGGACCTAACCCGCAAGAGAGGCACATGTTAGGCCCATGTGGGTGGCTTAAGCCATAGGTACCGTGTCGTGGCTAACCACGACATGGGCACCGGACTTAACGCCCAGGGAGCTCCACCCCCACGTGGGATTGGTTACAGATTCGTACTTAGCGCCACAATTCACGGGGACGTGACAATGACAGATTTGACTTTGGTAGCCTATAGAACTCTATAAATACTGGTAACATATCTTCATTTGGTACGTTTTCTAATCACTTGATCATCGGAGTGCTTGCAGGTACCCTTCACCGCCAGGTAAGTGGTTGGAGATATGAAACCACCGTACCGGAGGTCAGAACGGAGGTCATGACCGTCATGCTCAAAATTTGACGGATCAATATGTAAAGAGAAAGAGAGAGGGGATTAAGAGGTTAAAAATATTTTTTTTTGGTTTAATTCTTCACTGTTGGGAAAATGATGGTCAAGGATTTTGTTAGAACATAATTTCCTAGTAGCTCAATTGCTGAAAAAGAAGTATGATAATGCTATCCAGTTATGGATTACTAATTATAAGGAGGCCAGTCATAGGCAGAGATTTCCATCAATTCGGTGGAAAGATCTGATTGTAGTAGATCAAGGTAGAGGTGCTGTGCAAGTCAAAGGCAGAGAATTCCATCAATTCGGTGGAGAGATCTGATTGCAGTAGATCAAGGTAGAGGTGCTGTAAAGTGGGTAAAGGCAAGATTAGGAGACAATTCTTCACTACTCTTGCAATGATCATTTCCTCCAACATATGAGTCTTGTTGTCAATAGAAAACATGTACAAATTTGGGGTAATTTGTGGTTCACGGTTATTTAGAGTGTAAAGAAAGTGACGCAAGATATTTTTAATGGGAATTTAAAGGGTGTGAATGAGGTGAGGGATTCAGTCTAGTTAAGAAGTTGTCAATAAGCTAAGTGAAAGCAAAATATAAAAGGGGAAAAGAGTGGGAATGAAGTTCAAACACCGTACCTTATTATTAATAACTAGCTTCACCACCAACTATACTATTTCATTTTGGTCAAATACAAATTTTTGACAATGACATCTACTACTACATGCTATCTCCGATTTTTTTTATACAATCTTTTAGAGAAACTTTTTAGTTCTATATATAAGATTCTTTACAAAATTCAAGAGGTACTAATTATTAGTATTTTACTTGTCTATCTTTATAATAAATGAAAGAATAGTAGGTACAATTAATGCATTTGTTAAAAAGTTTGACTTTAAATAAGGGTAAACTTGGAAGATTGTACTATTTTTTTAAAAAAATAAGACATTAAATAAGGTTGTTAGTAATTTTCTTAATCTATGTGAATTAGTTAGGAGTCCTATAAAAAGTAGCACAGATAGTATTATTTAACTTTAAATTTCTGCTTGGATGTACATAGATTACAAGAGGGTAGATCGGGAAGAATTTTTTCCTCACACCTCTGCCTCCATTAAGAATGAGGCGAATTTGGAGATAAATAAGTATGGATGAAAACTCAAATCCCATATAGAACTCTAACCCGTACTAAATAAAAACTTGGTCAAACTCAAGATTTTTGGTCAAGTTGAGTTGGATTGGATCAACAATATTAATTTAATTAATTCGAATTTTATTGGCATGTATTAGGAAGGAAAGGTAATATATCCCATTCTTATAAAATTTCACCCGTCACTTCCACTCAGATTCACCTTTTAAGTTGAGACTTGAGAGTTTCAATTTTGGTTACTCGAGATAAGATTATACTAAATTTGTGAATCATGATTATGACATTATACTTGACGATAACAAAGATGATGATGATCACAACTCAAATATTCATTTCTTTACTGCAGTATTCATTAATCATTATTATTTTATTTATAGCTAATTTTTAAATTTTATATCTTATTAAATTTCTTTAGACAGATCAGATCAGAGTTACAACTGCTTTTTCCTATTATATTTTATCCCTTTTTTTAAAAAATAGAACAGTTTCCATCTATTTTTGTTTCATCTATTCTGTTAGAAGTCCCACATCGGCTAGAGATATGCCCATTGTTGAGTTTATAAGGGTGTGACAAACCTCATCCTACAAGCTATTTTTTAGGAATGAGTTAGGCCTAAACCCAAATTGTAAGATGGTATCAAAGTCTATCCTAGATCCGTGTTTGTCCACACTGTGATAAATTAGCTTTTGAAATTGAGTTAGCTAAGTAAAGCCTAATTTAAAGATCAGTAAGTGAAATGTCATGTGGATAATTTAGGAAATGACATTTTTAATTTTACCAACAAAATGGTCATGTGAGAAGCACGTACTTTTTATTGTTTTTTTTTTTTTTTAAACATAAAGATATAATTTTTAAATTTTGTTTTATTTTTACGAGTGAAACATAAATTTGTATTGAGAAATTGTTACTTTCATAACTATCGCACCAGCCCTTTTGGTGGTTAGCTTACAAATTTTAATATTGCCAAAGTCTATTCACATCTTTTTTAATATTAGTTTATTTATACTTATGATCTTATAATTTGCTAATTATGGAATTTTAATCCTCGATTTTTTTAGTGATTTTTATTCTTATATAAAATTAAAAATGTGAAAATTGGTCATGATGAACAAAGTCTAGTTTTCGTTCAATTTAAATAATCTGTTACTGTCAGCTAGTGACGTAACTAATCATCGATCAAGAATTGATAATAATTTTTAACATGAATTTTAGTAGCATTAGCAACGGATTGTTTAATTTAGATAAAAATTAATTAGATTTCAAAATCTAATTTTTCACCATTTAAATTTTATATGGATTAACATCGCTCATTTAAAATTACTAGAACTAAAATTACACAATTCACAAACTATAATGATTAATTAAACCTTTTATATTAATAACTAAATCACAATTGACTCAATAATTAAAGGTTGTAATATGCATTTTTCCCTTGAGATATTATGTCCCACCAAGTATAATTAGTTAGGCAAAATCTGGAAAATTGTGTAGTTTGGATGTGATGAACCGATATATCTAGTTAACTTGAGAAGGTTAGATCACGAACACAATAAAATTATATTTAAGATGAAGAAGCCTTCCTTGCGTTGTAGATCAAAGCTTCGAAATGGTGGGAGTTGTACTTGTAGTGACTCTCACGCCCAAGTCAATATTTCATTAGAGTTTATATATGTTAATATGGAAAGTTATGTAGTGTATATGATGTATATATCTGATTAGGGTTTAAAGGCTGTATCTTGGGCCTTGTTGACCTTGCTCGATCATCGATCTAGTCAAACTCCAAAGAATGCTGTGATGTCGTTGACCATCTCGATATATATTCAATTAAGAATATGGTCTCGAGATGTGATCCTCATGCCGTGACCGACATGATTTATATTACCAGAATATTTGGTTGATATAGGTTCACAACAGTAATATTACATAACATAATGTTTGGGGAAATTAATTAAATAGCTGGGGGCCGTGGGGGGAGGAAAAAATTAAATTATACGAAATGATGGTCTGTTAAACCGGTTTTGTAATTAATATATTTATATATATTTGCCAATTATACGATGAACAATATGAATGAAATACTCCATTTAACTACTAAGCTGTACATGTCGGGTAAAGACCAATTTCTCACCACAACAAGGCATCAAAATAATAATAATAATAATAAGATGGCAGAGATAAATGGCTGGAAGCGTTAGAAAGGGGGAAAAAGAGTTTTAAATTAAATTAATAAGAAGTAGTACTAGTAGCAAACAAAAAATGGCATTTGATGTATCACTGTATCCAATTTTGTGCATTTAATGAATCCCCCAAACAGTGCCTCTGAATTAGTGTTTTCCTTTGCTAACATTGGAGTTGGTGGGCACTGGGACACTAATTAATAATTCTTCATTAATTATAATAACTGCTTCATTAATTAATTAATTAATTAATTAAATTAAAAACTCGAGAAGAGCTAACACTACATACATTACTACTAGATCGAGCGAGAGAGCATTGTTTGTCATCTACGGTGTCAGCAATTAAAGATAGGGGTTACTTCCCGATATACTATTATGACTTAAATATCACATTTTGTTTTTAATAAAATTAATTAATAAATTACGATAGATTTTGCCTAGGGTTTTGGAAACCCTAACACACCTTCAACACTGGTCAATGCTACTAAAATATACTCTCAATATGTACAAAATCATCAGCTTCATTTAATTTTAATTGATGAAAAAAAAAAACTTTATCTTGATTTGTAAATAAACTAATGTGAACACATGCAAAGAATATAATCACAAAGGGAGAAGCAAACAAAAACCATTTCTGAGTGTCTTTCTCACAGTGTTAAGTCAATCACTTAATTTTGTGTGTTTTGTTGTTCTTTTTCTTTTTTCTTTTTTTTTTCTTTTTATTATTATTTTAATTAGTAGTACTATACACGGAACATTATAAAAGTCCAATACGTCCTGAGAATTTCAAACCGTAACCCAAAATAATAAAAGGCCTTGTCGTATAGCTTACCATTCCCATTTAAGCAAGAAATTATATTATTTAATTAAATACGGTATTAATTTTTAAGTGTACATCAGGTTAAATTTTTTTTACAGGCAAAGGCAAATACACATTCAGACTCGTATCCTAAATCTCCACTTCTAAAATTCGAATCTTAATCTCTAACTTTTCAAGCCTTAAAATGTAGTACATGATGAGCTAAAATTTACCATCTTGTTTTATTGGTTGGATAGTAGAGTATTGAACATCCAATTAAATATAAGATTAAAATTAATAAAAATATAATTAATATTACATTAAAAATATAAATGAACAGATAAGAATAAGATCGAATAAAAAGGAACCGAAATAGAAAGTATTTAATTAAATATATTTTATAGTGAAGAAAGAGAAAAGAGATGGTGGAAGCGAAGAGAGTGGGGGAAAAGGAATCATACATGAGAGTGTGTTTCTCTTTCTAAAGGGAAATCTTTTATTATTATTTTTTTGGGGTACAATATAGTAATAGGAGTAATAATTTAGTGGGTTTTGACTATTGATATTGAAATTGAAAGAGAAAGAGGAAAGAGGTTGTGTGTTGTAATATGGATCTTCTTCTTCTTCTAACTTCTATCTTCTTTCTTCTTTCTAGTGTCATTTTCCAAGATATACTCTCGAGGAAAACAAAACCCAAATCCACCTCTTTTCCTTTTCCTTCCCATACCCTCTCTCTCTCACAATTTCATCTTCTTTTTTTTTTTCTTTATTATTATTATTATTATTATGTATTATTTTCTTATTTTTTTTATAATTAATTTTGGAACTTAAAATTCCATTCCCTTCTACCTCACTGCTTAGCAACAGTCCCCCTATCTCTTCCTCTCTATCTGTCCCTCTCTCTCTCTCTTCCCTCTCACCACATTCATTCATTCATTCACAATCTCTTGAGCATGTTTGTTTTTTGTTTCTTTACTAACCATTTTTCTATCTAACACTTTGTGCAAATTCCTTTGCTTCTCAAACTCTCTTTCTCTTTCTTTCATCTCTCCACCTTCCTTCCCTTTCTAGATTCTTTTCCTCACAAACACTATAAAAAAAAAAAAAGAAGCAAAATCTTGAGAAGGAGCTCTCAACAAGACACAAGGTTTCAGTTCTTGAGCTTGTGAATATTGCACTTTAATTTCCTTTTTTTTTTGGAATAAAGCAAGAAGGAAGGTATATTATTGTTATTATTTTACTTTTTTTTTGTGAGCATCAAGCTAAATCCCAAAAAAAAGATGAGTTTGGAAGGGATTTTCATTGAGCCAATTACTTCAACTTCATCAAAAAAATCAAGTTCTCTTCCTGATCTTTCTCTTCACATAAGCCCTCCAATTAGCACCACAAATTATGAACCTAACAGAAGTTCATCATTACCAACTAATTTTCCTTCCTCTCAAGCCCAAATTGAACTCTCTTTAGGAAGGAATCATAATAATAATTTATTTAGAGAGGAAATTCCAATTTCATCAACACCACAACATGTACTACAAAACCACCATCAAGTTGCCCAAACCCATTTTCTCAACCATAGTAACAACAATAATCACATAAACTATGGAGCAGTTTCAATGCTTGATGTGTCGCCGTCGTCGTCATCATCAGACGGCGGCGGCTTGAGGGCTCCAATCAAAGGGATACCGGTGTATCACAACCGTCCATTCCCTTTGATGGACCCTAACAACAAAGATCATCACCATCATAAGGGTTGCACGTACTTATATCATCATCACATGCCTTCTTCTTCTTCTTCTAATTCTAATTCTTGTTCTTCAGTAGTACTACCTCCTTATAATTTTGGGGATCCTATGTCCTTGTGTAGGACAAGGTTCAATAATAATGGGTTTATTTCTTGTTCGGATAATAGCTTAAGCTTGAAATCTCAAAATCATAATCCATTGCACCAATATGGGGTTGGGCTTGGGCCTGGGCCTGGGATATCATCATGTTCAGATCCATGTTCATCTTCAATGATGAGATCTAGATTCATACCAAAGCTTCCAACAAAGAGAAGCATGAGAGCTCCAAGAATGCGATGGACTACCACTCTCCATGCCAGATTTGTTCACGCCGTTGAGCTTCTTGGCGGACATGAAAGTAATTTCCATTTTCTTTTCTTTTCTTTCTTTTTATATTATTATTATCCCTTAATTTTTCCATAATTTCTTTCATTTTTTTTTAAAAAAAAAACTATTTAAAGATGAATATTTTCATTGAGACTGAACCCGATGAATACCTAATTTTTTTTATCATAAAAAAATATTTTATTAACAAATCAAAATTATTATTATATAATTTTCTACCTCCTAATGACAAAAAAATAATTTTTAAAGTTGACTTTGTGTAATTTTTGCTATATGTCTTCTTTTTAGTGTGTGTTCTGTTTCAGGTTAAAAAATGATAAAGATAGATCTATTTGAAGATTAGTGAAGATAATTTTTATGTTTAAGATCTACATTTAGCTTATCTGTCTCAACTTAAATATGAAACACACACTTGAACTGAATAACAAGATTAGTTTTTATATGGATGATAATGTTATGATGGTGAAATATATATATATATATATAGGAGCAACTCCAAAGTCAGTACTGGAGCTGATGGATGTGAAGGATCTAACATTAGCTCATGTGAAAAGCCATTTGCAGGTATAATAATATTTGATTTTATATTTGCTGGTTGTGTGGTTTGTGTGATGTGAATGTATGGCACGGTAACCAATGAAGAAGAGAAAGAAAGCAGTGAATGAATGAATTTAAAGACACTCTTCTTCTCTCTGTAGTCAGCTAAGTAAGAAGTGATGAGAAGACCAGACAGAGAAGTGAGAGAGAAAGAGTGAAAATGAAAAGAGACAAAGATCATCATTTTCCAATAATTCACCTCTCATTACATTACAACCTCCTCATTACTCATCTCATCTCATAACAAAACCCCAGAAAGAGAGAGAGAGAGTCAAAAGGGATCTAAATTGGGATTTTGTTTTCTATTTTTTATTCGTTCGGCTCCTATTTATAAGTGATTCCTAACTAATTTATACATTTTAAAAAAAATAGTTAAAATTAGTAGGTGATATTAAATTTAACAAAATTTATGTTGACTTTCTAACACTATCCTTATTTAATTTTTTTGGTTTTACAAATCTCTCTTCTAACATTCTCTATCCACCTTAAATGGAGCTATGTTATTAGTTGACATTATTGTTAAAAATTATAAACTCATTAAATACAGCACGGGCATATGAAAAAAAAATATTTAATACTTCACATACTTTAAAAAGTAACTTATAAATAGGAATATCAATACTTCTAAAAAGTGACTTATAAATAAGAAACGAGGAAGTAATTTAGAGTTGTGTATGTGTTTTATTTTACGTTTAGATAGGTCAAATCTAAATTTAAAACACGAAATTATTTTTGGTTGCATTATATTAAAATAATGAACAAATACCATTAACTCTATCAAAACGAAATCAAACATATACATAGAGTATTGCTATTTAATTTTCACTTCTCCCTTCTTGCAATACATGTGTGAGAGAAGATAGTGATAAAAAAAATGAAAAAAAAGAGAGAAAATCCAAGAGATATGATAAGTGGTGTATACCTGTTCTTGACAAACAAGGGAAACAGAAAGGAAAGGGAGGTGTACAAGTGATGCATGTAGAGAAAAATCTGAGATAATTATTTATTTATTTTTAAAAAAAATGATTTTTGTTATTATATATTTGTGTAATTATATAATAAAATGTTGGGTTGCTTAATTTGTTTAATTTGTGACTTGTTTGCCAGATGTATCGAACAGTTAAGACCACTGACAAGCCTGCAGCTTCCTCAGGTAATTCATTCTTATTGCTTAATCTTCCTTTTTTAACTACTCATCTCTTTTTCTTCACCATTACTAATTCACTTTTTTTTTATGTCAATTAATCAATAGTTGGAAATTAAAAATGTCACTTACCAATGACCATATCCATCACTGTATAAAAAATAGTAGTATCTGTTTGGGGATCAAAAGGATCAATCGCTAATTATGTTAGCAACTAAAATAGCTAGCGACACTATATTTAATGACTAAGTGTCTTGTTTTTTCCATCCTTAAACCATTCTTTTCTTAGATATACATGAGAGATTATTTTCAGACCCAACATTTTTTATTATTGTTTTCAAATTTACAACAATTTCTTTCTCTCTTATTTCCTTTTCAAAGAGCTGTCATTTGATATCCAACAATACTCCATATATTGATATTGATATATGTATTCATATATAATTTTTTTATAAGTTAAACTGCACTCACATATATGATTACAGGCCATTCAGATGGGTCCGGAGAAGATGAGTTGTCGCCGATGGGCAGCAACACCGACCACGGCTGTCTCCGAAATTTGCCGGAGCAAAGAGGTCGACCGGATCGGCCAATGCAACAAGACATGGATTACTCTTCCACCACCACCACTCTATGGAGTAACTCTTCAAGGTACCCCTTGATTATATTATATATTCCTCTAATAATTAATTTTTACTTTTATATAATATAAATAAATTAAAATATTGATATGTTAATTTTATGTGTGTGCATCCTGAATAGACGTACATGTTTATGTTTGTGCTTTAATTTATTTGCTTTTGTCTTTGCATGGTATCTCTTTGATATCAATGCAATCCCATTCCCACGTCCACCCTATTCTTTTTTTCATGAAGAATCAAAAGGGTTCTTGTGTCAGCTTTTGCTTTCTTTGTGTTTTATTGTTTTCTTTATTTTATATTTTATATAATATCTTTTGTATCTTAGCGAATTTTTTCGCCCAATATAACATTTATTTATACTATACATGTAGCTTTGCCTGGGTATAAAATAAAGGAAAGATTCAAGACATGATATTGATTAGGATATAGGCAAAGCAAAGCACCCCAATTGCTTCTATTTTTTTTATTTTTTTCTAATAGAGTTTCACGTTGAGACAACATTTGGAAGAACTTATATATAACTTATGAAAATAATTTTTTATAAGTCTCAATAATGTATTTTTAGTTAATTTTTCACTAGCTTCATGTAATAACTTATTAGAATAAGTTGTTGTTAACTTATTTAAATAATTTTTATAATTTTATCAATAAATAAACTTTTTTTAATAAGTAGGTTTATTGTACACGTGTTTCATTAAAGTGTGTCACCAAAAATACCCACCAAAAATACCTTATTAGTCTTGAATTTGGGCTTGAGCTTGAACTGAACATTCCACGTTGAAATTGGTCATACTCTTACATCATCTTAAATTTAAACTGGAATTAATATACTCTATTGTTCATAGAAAATATAATACTAACTCATTAATATCTACACAATTAGAGATATGACTAATAAGATAATATTTACAAATTAAAGCCTTGAACATCTATTTTTTAGCTTGATTGTTTTGGATTAAGTTAGTTCTAATCTTCTCTTATATAGTATCAACCTATTCAATACTATCATGTCAAACGAAACTCAGATAATATAAATTCCTTCTATGGAATGCCATTCAATTCCTTCAAATTTTCTTATTGACAATGAATATTGAAAATACATATATAGTATTGGATGGTGGAAATGGAAATATATATATATATATATATATATATATATATATGTTTTTTTTTTGGCAACCTGTCCAACTGCTAGGCTATAGGCCTAGAGGTAAAAATGAATATTCTATGAGGAAGTGTTGACTGTTGAACACCATATATACTTAAAACTTTGAAAACTAATCATTTGATATATATATATATATATATATATATATATATATATATATATATATATATATATCCCTTAATATATGTGATGAAATACAGAAATAATATATGCATACTATTAAGGTTACATAACCAATTTACAACCATTTAATTACTGATATTGTTCACTTCAATCTACCTATTTAATAAGATGTAAATGAATAGTGGTGTACACAAATTTTTTTTCAATGAAATAATTCTGTGGATGCATGGTGTGAAATGACAAGAGGTAGAAAGAAGAAAACAAGTTGTTTTTATTCAAAGACTTAGTATACTACTACTATATATAAGTGTCTTAATCACGTGACATACACTTAACAAGACCCTATAATTTAATTTCTTCACTGTAAACGATGAAGTGAAACATTTCTCGTGGAACACGTTGCACTAATTATGATATGGATTTTGACTCTTGTAAGGAAATAAAGTTGGCTCTGAATGAAAGAAACATATATAAGATCCAAGATTATTGGTTAATTATGCGTAACATTATATACAAACTCTTTGGTTAATTATTATTTGACTTTGTAATTTGAAAGTACTACTATTTATTAGTATGAATATATAGCAAGTGAAACAAATCATGACATGTGCCTTTATGCTATATGTGCTTGTGATCTAACAGCTCAAAATGAATAATAAGTTCAAGAGCTACAAATTATTGATTATATCTCCAATTTTGTCTGAATTTTAGTCCTACTTACAAAAAAAAGTAGCATTATTTTATTAGGTGAGATAAGTTATATGAATTAGCATCCAGTAGGTTAGTCTTGAAGAGTATTATTTTGAATAAGTCTTCTGTTTGAATCTTTGTAGATACACTTTAGTCTATAAAAAAAATTGTTATATTGTTTTTTTTTTTTGGTAAGAGACCAAATTCTCAAAAATATTAATTATTAAGAGGTCTTGTTTAATAAATTTTTTTATGCTGACGTTCTATCTCTTTAATTTATACAGACTAAAAACATGCTACCAAGTCTCTTTACTGGTGTTCCAACTATCTTTTCTCTAAAATCTGTCATCTTTACTTCATTAAGTATCACACCAATAATAGATGTATATATATACTAATTCTTAATCTTATTTAACCTTGATACATAGATTTATACCATATCTGAGTCAACATAAAAGTCAAATTCATTTAAAGAAAATAAATTAGTATTCATCAAATGCCAAGCCCATACACAATATGACTAGTCCCAAGAAGAGGTTGTACTTTTTAAAAGCTGGAAAAACCAGGAAGCAGAGCCTCTTTTGTTCAAATAATGTGAAAGCTAGAGTCTGAGTAGTAAGTCATGTCAAGTCACGAAACAATTTAACAAAAAAAATTACAAAATAAGTTAAAAGAAAAATAATGATATGATATGACCCTCGGTTAATTTTCAAGGTTCAAACTTTGATATGCGAGTTAGTGTAAATGTTAGAGATTTAGTGTAAAATGTATTTATAAATATCTGCCTATAAAAGAACTGTAAGACTTCTAAGTAATCAGTGTTTATAAAACTTTCAAATCTATCTATATATTTTTGTAATGTTACGTTGAGTTGAGTATCATTTCTACTCCTCAACAATAACATTTTGTTTCACCTTTCAAAAATTTAATTGAATTAAACTAAATTTTGGTGTATGTTAATGAATTTTTTTTTTTTTGTGACCTTGTGAATTTATTTGGTGGATCAGTTGTGGAGAGCCATGGCTACAAACTAGTTGTAACGAAATAGAAGGTCTAAGATCACCTATTCTCCCCTCACAATCAATATCTGCACGAGGGCATCATCAAATTCACCATGTAAGTACTGTACTCTTCTTAATTAATTTCATAACATTATTCATTTGTCAAATTTTCTTTTTTTTTTTATAAGCAAAATTTTACCCATGTGAATATAAACGGTAGAGCTGTTACTTAAACCTTTATTCCCTTAGCCATAAGACGAGTTTGTTGAGTGCTATTTATTTCACACCTACAACAAATACAAGTGATTTGTTGTTCTCTCATATCATATCTTTGTGCGTGTACATGTGCGTGCGTGTTTGATGTCGAACAATAACTAATAATAAATTACAATATGTTATATAACCCTATGCAGGAGTTTGACTCAAGGCAGCAGATGAAGAACAATTTGGCAGGTTCAAATTCAGAGTGCAAAAACCCTAGCTTGGAGTTCACACTAGGCAGACCAGATTGGAACAATAATAATAATGGAAAAGAACTTGCTTAGCTAGCTAGTTTTGATAATTGGTTTATTTCCTTTATTTATTGTCTTTTTTTTTTTCTTTTTTCTTTTATATTTTATAGCTCATGCATGGTGACAACTTCATCATATATCTATCATGAAATGTAGAGGTAGGTCGATCGTATTTAGAAATTAATATACGAATTGGTACTTAAATTAGTTAGGAGAAGAAAGATATATAATAGTTAGTTCCATTTGGAAGTGTTCTGGGTTCATGATACTTGTCGTTCATATATTTTATTTATTATTTATTGGTAAGGATGATGAGACCAACAAGAAGAAAGTTTAGAAGCTGAAATGTATCTGCAAATACATAAGTTTTCGTTTTGTCGAACTAGTCCAGTTTTAGTAAAAAAGTTGTGACAAAAATGTTTATCGGTACAAACCACCATTGCACAAATTGTATATGCATTATATTGGTGCCAATTACTATTAGTCAATCAAGTCTGTTATCATGGAAAATGGGATTAGCACCATCTCTATTGGAAGTGGCACCATCATTTTTATATGTAAGAATCATAAATTTATATACTAAAAAGGATGGTGTCACTCCCAATAAGGATGGTGCCAATCCCATTCACCGTTATCATTTTTTCTTTTTGTTTACTGAAAAATATGATGTATTACTTGAAGGCATACTACCAATAATTGAATAACTTATTTGGACAAAACAGGTATTACTTCTGTGCAACAAATACTTATAATTATCATTCCAAACTTTGGATTTAATAATGATTAATGAATGGCCCCTTTATATCTAATTTTTTTCTATTGAACAAACTAATATTATATATAACAAGTATAATTTCCTACTTGTAAGATAATGACTTATTTCTTCATTTAGAATATGAGATTAAGCATAAATTGGTATTCGCTCACCACTTATATAAGGAATTGTCGAAGTTCTCTCTTTTTCGCTTCGGCCGCAGCCACACACGAAACCCGACTTTAATTAGCTCCAACATTTTTATTTTATTTTCATTTAGTGTATATTAAATTTGAAAGAATAAAATAAGTTTTGAACCAAACATTACATGCTTCTGCTAACGATGTTAAGTGTACATTTGTACACTTCCAATCATAATACAAAATGTCTTGTTTGGTACACTGATACAGTAGATGGACATATAAGGGACGCTAATAGGTGCACCATCCATTTTAGTAGACAAGCCACCCCTTTTCTGGAAAAGTTGGTCCTGGAAGCTTAAAAAATGTGATTCTGCAATACATTTTCTGGAAAAAAAATGTAACTCCAGATTAGGCTTTCTGGAAAGAAAAAAAAAAAGAAGAAAGTACTGTACATTTATTAAATTGGATGGTGCATTTATTAGCGACTTTATATAAGTACTAGAGAACCATAGCATGCATATCGCTGTGGACCTGAGCTAGGAAGCTGGCCTTTTGTTTTTATATATTTTGTGGCCTCCTGGGCTCTTCTGTATGATTGGGACCCAAAACAAAAAATAAAATAAAATAAAAAGAAAAAGAGAGACAGTGGGATTAACATCATCCCAATTGGGAATAAAACCACTATTTTTCCGCACATCAGCATCCGGAATGGTTTCCAGACGGTGCCATCCGTAAAATAGTGAAAATCTGAAAGAAATAACTCTTATTTTACGAACGATACCGTTCGAAAACACCATTCGGACACTGATGTCCGAAAAAATGGTAGTTTCGTTCCTAACTGAAATGGTGTCAATCCCAGCATCCGAAAAAGAGAACCAAATTCCTATACTTTTAGCCATTTGGGCTTTATCAATGAATCTTAACTTTCATTTTGGCAGGTTTAATGAACAATGATTTGACCCAAAAACCCAAAAAAAAATTAGTCAACAATGATCGGACCAAAAAAATAGTGAATAATGCACCAATTGAGATCAATTTCAAACATGCACACCCAAACTGGTATTTAGGTACCGATACGTTAATGTTTCACCACATTCTGTATAACAATAATAACAGTAATGTTAAATGTTCTAATCATATATGGTTACATATTTAATAGGACCCTGCAACCTGGATTCAACTAAATATACGATGTCGTCAATTATTAACTATACAAGATGCGTAGAAGCACTAATATCGCATATATATCCTTCTACAGAAATGCAGCAATTACAACTCATTCCAATATTGCATCATTCAGCACACGGACGCAATTTCATGTATGCTATAAGTTGTGCAATGCCAGCCAGCTAACAATGAAAAGCTATTTTTTTTCCCAACTAACAAAATCTGAAACACAATAGTACAAAACCAAACCGTCCCGTTTTTATCAACACAATACATCCATGCTACTAAGAGCCATCTAAACCAAACCATAAGCAAGATCAAGGAATAAGACACACTACCAGTAAATGGAAGAAGCTTGTGCCATTCCAATGCATTCACAAACTTGTTCTTGGATAAACTTCTACATGTGATGTGATCAGCCCCTAATCTGAATCTTTGTGTGCAAGGGTGCGGGTACCCCAGGCAGCAGCGTAAGTAGTAATTGCAGAGCCAGTCACACTCATCGAGTGTTTTGCAAATCCAAGGCTCTTACGAGTTACCAACCACATGGTATAAAAGAATTCAATCCATCCTAGCTCATTTTCATGTACAGGCAATATCACAGTGTAAGCCCACACAAAAATGGCAAAATGAAAATGCAATGCCATAAATAGAATAATTTACCCAGGAAAACAGAGCATAGTTTTGGATTTCAGTGCAGAAAGGGACAAAACTAATGCTGTCGTACAGTTAGAGAGATGCCACAGAAGCTCTGCAGTGGCTAGCATATGGACATAACTAGTCTTTTATTAGTTCGAATTGAGTTTGAAAGGAAGAAGTCTATCCGGACTTAGCAACTATTTTGACTGGCAAGTGCATCAAGCCGTCAACAATTAGATGATGGGCATATAACCCATTCAATGGCCCATGTCTTTTACAGAGTTCGTTAGGAAGTCTTTTTCTAGGATGTCTTTTATCAGTACAATGCATAAACGAAAACATTCAATATAGCATGTATAGGCATGCAGTGACGAGGAAAAAAATTACTGCTGTTTGATGCAAGCATATTTCCAGATGGTCGGACAACAAACTACCACAATCATTTATTTGAAATAACTTCAGTCTTCCTATTTCAACTTAAAGGACGCAGTCTGATTGAAATTCAGACTCTTAGCTTTATACGGAAATCTGATTTCGAGGTACATCTTGCTAAAAATATATATATGTCTATAGCTATGTTCAACTATTGGGCTTCACACAAACGGGTCAGCACCATCATAGCAATTGAATGGCAAACAAGATTAACCAGAGATATGATATCTGGGAAATGAAAATAAAATAATGAGGTGGCCAAACAGCTTGTTACCTGTAGTTATCACAATAACCACAATTGCCCAAAACGTAACTGTGGAGATAGCAAATATAGCTACTGCTAGTGCTCCAATATATATAGCTGTCACAAAGGCAAAGAATAGAGCCATGAAACCTCCAGCTAGTGCCACAGAAATGAGAAGGGAGACAATGATGGCATTTATAGTTGCAGCCAGAAAGAAAAGCATAAAGGCAATAAGTCCTGTCAAAGCAACAAGAGTAATTGTCCCAACCTGCAGCAATTTGAAGAAGAAATCAAAAGCATTCAAATAAAAAGATAAACTTAAGATACTCCATTTTCTTAACACAATGATTTAATTTTATACAAAAGATGGAAACCACCGCTGGCTAAAAAACTCCTTTGAGAGGTGGAAGATAAAATGAGGCATTTGTCCTTAGGAATTCGGATTCGGATGGGTATGGAAATAGAAGATAGTTCATGATAACTATTATTATGATTTCAAATTTGAATCTCAAGCTTCCCTATCTGAAATATGTGGCAATGAAAATGAAGCAAAGTTCCATGCTTTTAACGTTGACCAATCTTGCATATAGAATTTAATTTTTCATGAAAATTAATCTTAGACGCTGAACATGCCAAGTTGCCAACTGGACAGATTTGAGTAGTATGTGTATATTGATATAATATTTATGACAGCTATGGTATTTAATTCCTGCATTGTATTGGTATATCTGTTCATAGTTATTTGGATTAGAGCAAACTCCTTTTACTTTTTTGCAGAACACACTTTTTTATACTAGAAACTACTCCCTCCGTTCCTATTTAACTGTCCGGAGAGAAAAAAAAATCTTATTTCTATTTATTTGTTCACTCATATTTTCAATGTAACATTAATTTTATTTTTACCAATTCTAACCTTATGTTTAATTGGAGGCTAATCAATGCCCCACTATACAACCAATCAAACAATGAGAGATAAAGGGTATTATAGAAACAACGAGCTTTTATCCCACTATGTGGAGTCGGCTACATGGATCACACGACGCCATTGTGCTCTATCAAAAACCATATCTATTGGGATGTCATTAATCAGAATATCCTATTTAATAAGTTTACCTAGAGTCCTTTTAGGTCTACCTCGACCCTGTTTTATTGGACTAACTATCATGCTATCGACCCTATTTTCTGTTAGCTTTGCCTCAATAGGTGCCACGCCAACATCATTTAGTATATATTTATTCCTAATCTCATCTAACCTTGTGTGACCACACATCCACCTTAACATCCTCATCTCTGCAACTCCCACTCTTTTTTCTTGTTGTGCCTTTAACGCCCAACATTTACTACCATAGAACATTGTTGGACGTATAGCAGTGTGATAAAATTTTCCTTTAAGCTTTTTAGGTATTTTGAACGCAAATAACTCTTGATGCCTTTCTCCATTTTAACCACCTTGTTTGTATCCTATGCGTGACATCATCATCAATCTCCCCATCGTTTTGCACTATGGATCCTAAATACTTAAACTTAGACACTTGTGATATGACATCTTCTCCCACATTCACCTCCAAATTATCTTTCCTTTGCCTCTTGCTAAACTTGCAATGCATATACTCTGTCTTGCTTTTGCTCAAGTGAAAACCTTTAGATTCCAAAGCTCAAGTTTAGCATTAACATTTTCCTTCGATTCCTCAATCAATACTGTATCATCTGCAAAAACCCTGCACCTAGGGATCACCTTTTGTACATCCCTAGTAAGCATATCCAAGACTAGGCTGAACAGATAGAGACTTAAAGCTGAGCCCTGGTGTAGCCCTATTCTAATAGGGAAGTCTTCATATTATGTTATATGCCTAAATAAAATATAGTTTTCATTGCATATATAACTATTGATAACGTATGAAAAAAAAAAAAAAAAAATCAACTTTAGTAGCTCTGCCCCAAGAAATACTAGTTTTGTTTTTAGTTGATCTATATCCTTTGGTTTGGAATACGATCCTTCTGGGGTATTTGTTGCCCGAACCCAAATTAAATTAAGTATTTATGTCTTGTATCAAAATAATAATGATTTCATATATGTTCTTGCTGCTGTTTTTGCAGCTTGCTGACTGATGTTCTTTAAAAGAGGCAGGAAACCTTTCCAGTTCTGATTTCTTGTTTCAACATAGAAAAGCAAAACTTAAGAGTTAAGACTAATTTATGTGTAATGAGCTGAAGTTTTGTGTTATAAACCTTAGGTTTCAGGTCCTCATGAAATAAGCTATAACATCAGTTCTTGAATTATCTATAGTCAGCAGTAGCACAGAAGCAGTTCCGAGAACTGATTACAAGCAGAACAGGTTTTTGACCTGGTTTTCAGGATTAAAACCAAAACAATCACTTCGGTTCGATTTTCAACCGAACCGTGAACAAGCCTTTCCTAGATCAACTACATTGAGCATTAATTCGCATTGATCAGAAGAATCAGCCAAAAATAGCAAATGAAACGAACCCTAACTATATATATTTAAAAAAAAAAAAACTGAAGAACGAATCAGAGGCAATGTGTAAGGTGAGAAGCACAGTGAAGAGAGACTAACAGAGATAAGAAGGAGAGGTCGAAGGGAAGAGCCTTGGCGAGACCAGAGAAGAAGTTTGCGAGCGTAGTTTCTTGAAGCCTCGGGGATGAGAGAGATGAAGGAGGATTTGATCTGGTGCAGCAGAGGTACAGCTTTAGCGGGTTCGGTGATGAGACGGTGAAGAACAGCGTATAAGTCTTCCTTTGTCTTCTTCTTCTGGAAGCTTTCGTGTTTACCGTTCGCCGTCTCCGCCATCTTCAGTTTTTTTTTTGACGGAACTGAACCCAATTGGAGAACAGAGCAGCATAGACGGTGGCGTCAAGGGTAAGTGTTATTGTTTTGAGTCCTTATTTTTTACCACAGTTTTTTGTTATCAATATATTTAATGGTTACCTATATTGAAAAAAGTGGTTATATTAGTTATTTTTTGTTTACAGTGTTTTTTTAATTTGATGGTTAGACGTGTAGAAATACGTGGTTACAACGTAAAAATAAAAATTCAACAAAACTTCTACGTATATAAGCAAATATTTTAACGTATGTAACCATGAATATAAAGTAAGTACGAAAAATATGAGTACGAAAATCTTTTTTCTATTGTTTTTGTGAGACCGTGAAGGGGTCATGCTGTTGCGTGACGATTTCCTATTTACACACACTAGACTCATCATTATGTTAATCCACAATCCATTGTCCTAATAAAAAAAAAATTTTGCATTGAAAAATGTAGAATATTTAATTCATTGAAATTATTTTTAATTTATTTTAAATATAAAATTTTTATTCATAAGTTACTCCCTCCATTTTTAAACTATAGTCATTTTAAGTTTTTTCATACATATTAAGAAATCATTGATATTGATAAGTTTTTAATATAAGTGGACTAATATGTCTAATTAGAAACTAAAAGGGTAGACAAAAGAATTAAAAAGAGAGATGGTGATTGGTGAATAAATGAGATGATGAGAGAGAAATATTAAAATATATAATTTATTGCATCTTGAAACCCTAAAATGACAATTGTTTTGGAACAAGATTTTGAACCTGAAGTGACTATAGTTTTGGAATGGAGGTAGTACTTAAAAATTATTGTTATGGCAATAGATAGAAAAATCCCAATTTAATATTATAACATCAATATTTTAGTATGTTTTAGCATAATAAGTATTATTTTACGGTGTCGGTTTATTGTTATTGTTATGAATAAAGGGGATGATACAAAGTTATAGATTCCAAATGTGCCTATAAAATAATTTATTAAATACTCTTTAGACTATTAACAATTTAAAATAAATGTCAATCATAATAAATAAAAGTCAATATTTTTAAGGTTTGGTTCATTCAGCAATCTCTCGTCCAAAAAGTTAATTTATAAATATTTCTTTTTAATTAAAAATCAAATTAAAATTAACACTAATTTATCAATTTGATTCAAGAAATTATAAAAAATACATTTCAATCCTTAATATTATCAATTGATAATAAATTTAGTCCCTATATTTTACTATAAAGATTTAACTGTCATTAATCAATTTAGTCTACCAAAGTATAAAAAATATATCAACTTAGTCATTAAATTTGAGTATCAACTTAGTACATTAACACTAATAAAATCTAACATAATAATTTAAATATTGGTTAAGAGTGACAAGACCCTCATATTATACTATTCAACACTTAATTTCAAACTAGTAAAACAGACAAAAATAAAAGAATAATTACCTAGTGTAAAATTCAAAATTTAGTATAAAACATAGTTTAGTTAAATGTGACAAAATAACTTATTCTTATAACGTTAAATGAATGCGGTTGATAATAAAATAATTTAAAATTTTAGTAAAAGATTTACTTATAAATGAAACATTATCTAAGTAATTTTATTAAAGTGATTAAGCTATAAAAAAATAAAATACTAATTTATCCATATCATAAACCTTATCATTTAAAAAGTAATAGTCATTTGTTAAAAGCAATTTACTTTTATTCCCTCATCATAACCACATCACATAGTTATTTTAAAATATTAATAAAAAATATTTATCATTAATGTTAAAATTCAATATTTAATTTTAAAAATGGTTTAGCCATATGTGAGAAATGACTTACACTACTAGAAAATGTTGGATTAGCTATGAAATTGGTTGATGGAATTTGCGAGGGTCAAACTGCCAGAAAATGGACAAAAATAGTGTAGTCATGCTAAACGACAATTTTACGACGGTCTGGACGATAGTAAAATTTCCGTTGGCCAAGCTGCCGGTAACTAGGAAAATCTTTGGCGCTAAAAATACAAAAAGGAGGGAATTTCGTCTTGTGAGGACCTGGGCCGCCAGAAATTTCTTCCAATTTACGAGGGCCATGGCTGACATAAAATGTGAATGTTGTGTCACAAGGTTTGCGAGGGCCTGGACCACTAGAAATCTCATTCAATTTGCGAGGGTCACGGCTGATGGAAAAAATGAACGTTGTGTCCCATTGAACGCCACATGTCACATGGTTTGTGAAAGCTTGGGCCGCCAGAAATTTCGTCAAATTTGCGAGGCCATGTCCGACGGAAAATGTGAACGTTGTGTCCAATTGAGTGTCACATGTCGTATGGTTTGCAAGGGCTTTGGCCGCCAAAAATTCCCTCCAATTTGCGAGGGTCATAACCGACATAAATCGCGAAAATTGAATAATTAAAAAACTATTTAACTACACAACGCCTTATTTTCAAAGTTGTCAATAAGTTTTTGAAGGTTTGAGAATAAAATTGTATTATTATTTACTTAATACCATGAGACATTCATTTGATGAGTTGAAGAATTTAATAGTTTTTAACCGATTGTAATATTTAAGGTGTTGTAGCATTAAAGGTGTTCAAGTAAATTTTACATATAAAATATATACTGTGCATTGTATTATTTTTAAAATCTGTTTCACAAAATGTTTAATTACTCGAATTCTTAGAATATGAACGAATGTATGATAATCAAAGGATATTTATGTGGTGCCAAAAATATTGTTCCTTATGGAAATCCATAGATTTTCTAACAACACCCTACAACCAACTATAGTTAACCCAAAAACACCTATATCCCATTATATTTATTTATACCAGATAAAAAAAAAAAAAAGAGCTCAAAGAAGTAATTACTAACATGACCAAAAAAAAAAAGTACTTACTTTGAATAGTATATTCCTTTGGCACATGACGGTTTTTTGTTTCTTGGATGCATTAGTGTTTAATTCTGTAAGCAAATAAAATGTATTCTCTTGCTTTCAACCAAAAATATAATGTGTTCTCTGAAATGACAAAAAAAAAAGTTTTTTGAGGTCCTTTTTGAAATTCTACATAGGTTGACAAAAAGAAAAAAAGAACTACTATATAGATCAATGGTCCCTATCGATACCGTCAATGTACATTATTGAAAGAAGGTTGTTTTTTTTTCGAGTGACTTATTATCCATGAAATTAAAATGTTATTCTCATCTTGCTTTGGTGGATTTCTATGGAGAGATCTAACCACTACAACAACAATGAATAAATCTTATCTCATTATTCCCATTAGGTTGGTGGAGGAAAACATTAAACAATACTAATAGTAATAGTGATAACAAAAATCCAAGCCAACACATATAAATAATGTTTTGAATTTTAATCAACTCCTTCTACAAACATGTAAAATTATGTAATATTTGAATTATCAATTAAAAGTTGATCAAGTTTTTTTTGGATTCATTTGGCTGATACTGTTCAGATATGCAACCTAAAATGGACAAGCCTTTATGAATTAATTAATTAAGAATTGCATTGTCTCATCATGAAGCCAAACATCCTTTTTTTTTGTGAAAAGCCATAGATCATGAATCTTTGTAGGTAAACCATGCTCGTCAGAAATACTCATTTGAGGATAATAATGGAACAATTGTTCTTGAGATAAAATTATTTTTCAATCTACACTCTTACAAGAATAGTGGACTTTGATGATCACTAGAGTGTAAAATATATACCCTAATATTCAATAGTTAGTTATGTCAGCTATATTGTTAATTATAGTAGTTATTTATATGAGTTTGAGTCTACCCAGCCTAAAAACTAACTCGAGGGGAGGGATATGTCCAAAGTTTTATAAATGATATTTTGGCCATATCTCAAGCGACTCTAATACAATTTTCTTACATTCAAAGTTAAATATCTAAAGCATAAGTCTATGTGACCGTAACAATCGGTATAACTAACTCTAATAACTAAGATGAATTCAGTTATACTAATATAGTAATATGACATGGCATTATGATTGAAATTTGGCTCCATTCACTTCCCTTGCCTTAATTAATTGCCACAATTAGGTTCTCTTACATTGTTGTATTATAATGCTTGATGTACTATTAAGGTTTACATCACCTAACTCGGATGAGATGGTATGTGAAATAAGAACGAAATTGTGTAAAAATAAAGTGACATCAATTACAATTAAAATGTTTATGAATAGAACTGATTATGCTCCTCATTTGTGATAAATTTTCTATAATGGTGATTTTGTAATTGTCTTTGTTAACATGTTAGTGCCTTTTACGATGACTTTGTTGATGTAGAAATGATGTGATGCAAATATCATAAATTCATATCAGAAAAAGGTGGTGCATATCGTATGAATATGATTGAAATGCTTCACAACTTTAAAAGGAAAGTTATGAAGACATAATAACAATTAAAACTACTTAATTTGGGTTTAATTTTTTTAGATCTCTCAAATAAAAAGGAACATTGACATGTGCCACAAATGATGAAGGGTATTCATCCAAGTCCCATATTGTGTAGAGTGAAAGTGAGATAAGTGTATACTAATAAAAGTTTCACATCGTGTAATTTGAAAAAAGGTGGGGTGAAACACTGATATATATAGAGAGAGTTTGTCCAAGTATTATCACAATGATAACACTTGTCTCTCGGATGTAATGGAAACTTGGATAATTATGAGTTATGAAAGGATTTATAATTTTTTCTTGTAAAAATTGTCATTTGAGAGGGTTTGCAATTTTTTTTTTTTTTAAGTTGTTAGTCAAAATGTAAGAGAGAGTTTGTGATTTTTCCTGTTCAAAGCACTCAAGAAAATGGGACAGAAAATTCAAGTTACGGTGTTAGAGGCAAATGTACAAGTAAACCAAGAAGAATTTTGATTTTGTTCTTATATTTTAACTAATTAAATTTCAACTTTTCAATAAATCTCAATTGAACGGCTCAAATTGAATGAATGCAGTGACTGAAATTTTTTGAATGCAAGGAATCTAAATCCTACTTCATTTGGTAGTTTATGTTGAAACTCCAAAACTGTCCGAATAAGATTAAAAACATATGTGGTTCTTATGCATTCTAATTCCAATTTCTATCTGGTGTGTTTTCATCTTTCTTGGTTTGGCAATAAATTATGCTTAAGTGCTTAACCAAAGTCTTTGTTGGCCACATAGGAAACCATGTTGAAGAATGGATTTTCACTAGACAATACAAGTTGTCATGGCCAACTCCAAGATGTAACATCAAAATATCCTAAGTTACTAGA
Source organism: Cyamopsis tetragonoloba (assembly GCA_037177725.1). Lineage (NCBI taxonomy): Eukaryota > Viridiplantae > Streptophyta > Magnoliopsida > Fabales > Fabaceae > Cyamopsis > Cyamopsis tetragonoloba. The sequence goes on from CM074119.1 coordinate 70,567,293, forward strand.
CCACACATCAAATTTATACACAAATAAGGAAAAATTAGTAACATTCATCAATTTTTCTAATAGTCTAAAGAGCTGAAAGCAAAAGACACAAAACATACTAGAAGCTTAATAATTACACAGAAGAAAAAACATATATTTATATAACAAGCACAGAAGCTCCAAAATGGTCCTCCCAGAGCTCTTTTACAATTAGAAACATACACAACAAAATAGCAAAGCAAGAACTCCTAAAAGAAAAAGCTGAATACAAAAGCTAAAGGAAATCCAACAAGTATAGTAATTATCAATCAGCAATCATGGCCTCTAACAAGCATGTCTCACTGTACAAGAACATAACTATAAAAGCAGACACAACTCAAGGCCAGATCTATACCAAATATGTAACGCGTAATTACACTAACTATCCCTGAACTTATCTGATATTACACACAATACTCCTGTAGGGATAGTTAGTAATATGAACTTAACCTGCACTAACTAACCCAGCAAGGGTATCATGAGTAATTTTGAAAAAGTTCAAGGTAATTAATTAGTGTAATTAACCCAATAAGCAACCTCCTTCACAGTTTCAAAGTCAAATCTGGTGTTAAGTTCTTTATCTCTACTGGTGCTGGTGGTGGATTCACCTGAGCAGCAAAACTTAAACTTGAACTTCCAGACAGCATGAAATTATTCTGATGACTATCACTTGTTTCCGCGACCTGGCGAAAACTACCTGGCCACAACAGATCTGACTCATCATCCTCCAAGAATATTGGAGGGCCAAGGTACCCTTGATCAAATCTTGAATTGCTTTTTACCTCAGGAGGTCTCATTGTAGGTGAGAAATTATGAAGTGAAGAATGTGCTTTTATCCCTAAGGACCTGAAAGAACCATGCAAAGGGAGAGATGCTAGACTTGCATACCTTTCTGAGAAAAATCCCATCCTCATAGCCCTTTTTGCTAGTGTCCTTTCTCTCTTATGCGCATTCTGGTGGCCGCCTAGCGCCTGCGAGCTGAAGAACTTGCGCTGGCAGTAGTTGCAAGAGAAAACTCGTGGCACAGTCGCGGCCGTGGTTTGAGAGGCAGGCTCATTGCTGCTCTCACTAGTGCTTGAGAAGGAAATTCCTATTCCTGTTGAGTCTCTTGCTCCTAACTCATTATTGTTCTTGAAGTTGAGAGTTAAGTCAAGTGAAATTTCATCTGAGTGAAGATTAGTCCCTATTGGATTTGTGATGTTGGAAGTGTTAGTGAGGATTTCACTACAAGGACCTGCTGAGTTTTCTTGAATTAGCACATTATTGGAAGCAACCTGGCTGCTAGCTTCAGATTCATATTCTGCACAGGCCTCCACTTCAAGATCAAATTTTGGTTTCATGATTTATGCCATGATTGTGTTAGAAGATGACTTACAAAAAGGGGTGATGCAATCAACCATCAGAGTAATCAGAATAAGGTCTATTTCAGAGCTTTTAGTGAAAGATTTATTTTATCCTGCATTTTGATACAACATGGAAATCCATTAGCTCATATTTAATCATCATCAAAACAAGAAATTCTTAAGTTAATGAATTTATTGGCATTTCATTGATATCATGAAAGATTACTACACACAAGAAATTCTTAGAACTTGTTTGGGCAGCCAAATGTAAAAGAAACAAGCACTATGAATAGGTTGCATAGTAGTGATGATTACCAACAAAACCATAGTTTTTTCTTGTAACTTTTTGAATTTGTGAATATTTGACTCATGAATGATTCGACAACAAATTTTATTGGTCAAATATTATAATTATTTACAAAAGAAAATCCAACTATCCTAGGATTTGGATCCAGAGGGGGATTGTCTGTCCATCACAAATTTATTGCACACTTCATAAGCAAGATTTCTATCTCTGTCCTTTTCTCTGTTCCCTCTAATAAAAGTTATCATCTCATAAAAAATAAAAAATAAATTGATTTTTCAATAAGATGTCATCTTTTATCTATGAACATAGGAAATAGGAACAGGTGATTTGAATCCCACTACCACCATATTTAGACAGTCTAAGAAAAATTCAGGAGACAAGAGTGCTGGCTGATGAATATGAAACATCCAAAACCACCCAATTTACAAATGTATGATTAAATTTAAGATCTCAATAGATATGGATGCCTATTCAGATTAACCAATATAACTGTAACACCCTTTTTTAAGGAACTTATCCTGAATGAATCTTCACAAATGCTTTCTATCTTGCCTATGCTTTTGTAACTGAAAGAATGTAATACAGTAACAAGAACTCAATTAAGTATGCAATCAAGTTCATGAACCATTAATTAACCAACATCATCCATGATCCAAAAAATCAAATTCCTGTCATTGTGTACTCTAATTAATAACTTAAACAAAAATCTGATCTGAAAACTATATGACTTGGAAGATTGAACACCACAACTAAGTGCACCTCAGTTCCTTGATGTGTGAGAGAGAGATGACAAAGGAGTATCTAGGTTAGTTAAACTTGAACTTATCCAAAAGGGTAGAGTGAAACCACAACAAAAACATTCATAAGGAGAACTACCACATCAACTTGTCCAAAACTAAGATTTACATAAAGATACTTGTTTCATCTTTGTCCCTTCCAATTGTAGAACTAAATCTACACAAAATTTTACCACAAAAAGGGCTTACTTGGAATAGTTTAGAGATGCAAACTACTTTGGAGCCTTAGAGAGAGAGTAGTGGCAAAAAGGGGAAGTTTGAAGGTAAAAACCAAAAAACATATCCTTTATTCATTCATTCATTCATTTCAACTCATCCAAAAAACCAAGAAAGACTTGAGTTAAGAATAAAAAAAAGTGATGAATGAGATACTAAAATAACAAGAAAACAAGTAGTTAAGTGCACAGATGACAGTAAAAGAGTATTTGCATACCCTCTCTTCAAATTCCAAGATCAAGTGGAAGTAGCTTGCTTCTTCAATCACCTAAAAAACTGCTTTGGAATTGGAGACATCAGTTCCCAGTGTTGCTTTTTCCTTAGTGTGACTGAATATGAGAAGACAAAACTGGTCCTTTGGTTCTGTTTCTGAAACACTAAATAGAAGGTAAGGTGAGAACTTGAATTTTTTTATTTTAATAATTAATTAAGAAGTTTAACTGAAAAAAGAATAAAAAGTAAAGTAGGAGTGAATGGGTAGAGAGAGACAGAGAGATGATGGGTATTGATGTTTAATTATGGGAAAGAACAGGTAAGAAAAAGAAGAAGTGGAGGGCTTGAAAACAGAGAAGTCAGAGGAGGAAAATGAGGTTTTTTGATATATAAAGAGAGAGGATATGATCAAACATGTTACACTCTTTTGAGTGTCTGAGGTTAGTGTACCTCTCTTTTTCTTTTTGCAATTTTGTGCTTTTTCGAAATTTGAATTTTATCATGAGATAGTGCACAATTTTTTTGAATTCAATTTCTCTTAACGCGAGAGAATTCAAGTACGAGAGAGAAAGAGAATCGAATACATTTTTTTTCACTGAAACTCCGTAAAATTAGTAATTTTTTATTAGGCTAATATAATTCACATTTTAATAACATATCAACAATTATAATTTAATTAGACACCAACCTTAATTGTATCTAACGAAAATAAAAATTTCTTGGATTTGATAAAATCACTCTCACTTTAAACCAATTACAAGCCAAACATAGAGTTGCTTTATCTGATGCTATACTAAACCTTTTGGAGAAAGCTAAGGTAACAAGTGCTTTTTTCCATTTACAAAGTTGAAACTAAAACTGGTGATTTAACATAGTATTGTGAGAAAGAAGCTAAAATTAAACAAAGCTACTAAAAGAAACAGTGTAGTAATTATTCCAACCAAAGATTCTTTGTTTCTCTCTCTATTCCCCACTTCAAAAGTGTGTTCAGATAACTTCACAATGCATGGGGTCAGCTTTCAAAGTTTCATATTTGGTTCCATCTATCACGTCCACCATATAACTACTCTCTTCATCTTATTCAGACCATAGCATATATATGTGTATATATATATATATATATATATATATATATATATATATATATATATATTATTCATGGAAAGTACTATGATATAACATCATTTCAGTTTCTTAACAACTCCACTCACCATATAAATAAATAATTAATAATTAATTTATTTATATCTCTGCCTGTCCTTCCCTTCCCAACAACCCTTTTTATATTTATGATGCATGATTTATGAAATTAAATTTGTGACCCCCTCCCCCTTTTTTTCTTTCTTTTATCATCCTCCCATTCCTTGCTAATTTCCTCACTGGTCATAATTCCCCTTTTCTCTTTCAAGAAGCATGTAATGTGTGTTTATTAATTTATTCAAGCAATGAAGAGTTGAAAACTTTTACCCGGAATCAAATTATTCCCCCACAGAAATACAATAGAGAAAAGTCAATTATACTAGAATTAGGTTAAATACATTTATGCTTTTTTATTTTTAAAAATTATACACAAAAGTATGCGTAAATTTCAAAATAAAGTGAATCAAAGTACATCAAATACATTTCATGAGATTATTATAATTTTTTTCTTTCTCAAGCATTTTTTCACCATATTACTTAGATATAGTAAGAGACTAATTTCTCGTCAGGCGTATTTGAACTTATCCTCTTAATCTTGATATTACAATCACTTCGTAATATAACTTTACTATTATGTCTAACATTGTTGTAGTTGGGAAAAATAAAGGTCAAAACAGAATATGAACATGTATGATTCTTTGTTAGGGGAAAGGATAACAAAAATTGAGATTGAGGCACAACATAGGATATAGGAAGGGAAGTGGGCATGATGAACACGTCAAAGGAAATTAGGAAAGGGTATTGGAGGGTTTCTTCTTCCATTGTCTTCATATTAATTAGTCTCCATCATTAAGCTGACAATTTTAACAAGATAATATAATGGGTATGGTCCATTATTCCACGCACGAAATTATAGAACCATCATAGCCATACATAGATCTAATTTTTTGCTCTTTTCAACATGGATCGAAGCTCTCTTTTTTTATCTTTAATTTCAGCCACGCGAGTTGTCATCACATTGCTTATGAGCACGAGCATGAATATATGGGTCTCACAAATCCATCATGGTAAAATATCTAACAATATCATTGTTCATAATCTTATGTATTTTTCAGAAAAAGGGAAAAGCTCTTCTTTAATTATTTAGTTATTTAATATCAGTTCTGTCCTCAATATGATTGAAATAATTAACAGTTTTACTTACACATGCACTTGTCTCAGCATACCTTATGTACAATTATTACAAAGGATGCCCACAAGAGTGATTTCATTGGTAAAAACAAAAACAAAGTGTGATTTAATATAATTTGTACAGAGTCCTTACTAGATCAATAGTTTTTTTTTTTTTTTTTGAGAATTACTAGATCAATAATTTCAATTTACAAGAAAGCACATGTGAGAACTGAGAAGTGATGGCTTGTGTCTCATATAGTGGTGTCACATGAAGGGTATGAAACAAAAGTCTCAATATTGAGTAGTTTTAAGGTGGTGACTCTCACATTAAAGAGTGAAGAAGTGAGTATTTAAAGTTTTACATCATGTAGTTTGAAGATGGGTAAGGTAGAATACTCACGTTAATATGTAGAGTTGGTTTGAGTATTTTAACTACAACTACACTTGTTTTTTGGGTGCAATAGGGAATTGATTAGTTGTAAATTATGAGAGGGTTTATAATTTTGCTGTATAAAATTTGTTAATTGAGAGATTGTAAATTGAAATATAAGAGAAAATTTGTAATTTTCTCTGTTTAAAAATTATAAGTTGAGTAATAAAATTTTAATTTTATGTTTATAGACGTAAGTCTTGATATCCTAAACCACATTAAATATTGTGTGTGCATTATTTATGTGCTTCTTGTGGGTGTGTGCTTCTACTAGTAGAGTATGGGGAGAGAGAAGATCCTGATCACTCCCTTATAATATCTCAAACTTGAGTTCGAACTAAATTCAATGAAAATTAGTTCATAAAAAATATCAACAGAAAAAAAAATTATATTATTGTCCGATTATTATATACTATTATATAATTATATTTTTAACTAATGTGAAACTTAAATTAATAACTTAACATGTAATGTATGGTTAAGATTTTAACTAAAGAGAGTTTTAAGCTGAAAAAACCCACGAGGATAGAGTTCTTAAAAAGTATAGTGAAATATCTTTAGCACTACACACACCAAAAATAAATACAAAACTTGATCGCTAATGAGTATTATTAACGTTGGTTTGGTTTTTATTTTTATTTCCTCTTTTTATTCTATTTTTTATTTTATAATACTTTATAAATAAAAAATACTAAAAAAAATAAAATTAAAACATTAAATAAAAATAGAAATCAAATCCACCCGACTATTTTTTCCAATTGTGTACTAAAATATGGTTGGTGGTAACATCACTTATTATGCCAGAGCCAAAGTAGAATAATATACAAGTCTAATTTTTGTTAAATAAGTATAATAATATATAAATATACAATAATGCTAAATTATTATTTTTTATTTTGTGGGTAGGCACAGTAAACAACATAAGTCACTGCAATTGGAGCATCAAACAGATAATGGATCCAACAAAAACAAAGGATCTATTGTACGGGAACAATCACAACGGTACTCGTATGCAATTAAAAAGTAAATCTTGAAAAATATTTAATCTACAGAGAGTTTTAGAGGAATATGCCTCAACACATGGATATGGTTAGAGAAATAATGCAAGAGGATTTGTGTTCCAAATTTATTTCTTTTTTCTTTTTTCTAGCTTGGTAGAATACAACACTGTCTTCACACACTTCTATGTTTAGCAGATGTCAAGGAACCACTTCGATCTCTGTTTTAGTATTTTGAGATTAATTAAAAATTTGCTTATCCCTTACATTATGCTAAAATCGTACAAATTATGTTAATATCGATAAGCATTGCTTTTTCACATTATTAATATTAATTAATTAACTTTATACACATGTTGCTAGCTAGCAAACATGCATAAACTATATATGAAATTAGCTAGGTTGAATACTTGAATAAACACTACCTGTGAATTAATTAATTGGTTTATTGCTTATTAGTGATCAATTACTTAACCTTCAAAAAGAAATGGCAAAAATATATTTTTATTCTCTATGTTTGATGTTTGATTTATTTTGGTTTTTTATTTTTTCGATTTATTTTGGTCTTCTACCTATTGATTTTGATTCATTTTGGTCCTTTCGATCGTCATTCGATTGATATTTGGTCGCTATTTCAGTTGCTATTCGGTCACTATTTCGGTCTTGAGAACCAAAATAATGAATCAAAATCAATAGATAAAGGACCAAAATGAAAGAAAAAAAAGATAAAGGACTAAAATGAATCAAACATCAAAGATAGAGGACCAAAAATGTGTTTTTGCCTGAATTTCTTTATTAGTGACCGGAGTGCTTTATACTCTCACGGTTCCTTTTTATCTATTCACGTAGAGAAAAAATTTTATTGCTATTTATCTATTCACTTACATTTTTAATAAAACATTAATTACACTTTTATCAAATTTATCTCTATCTTTAATTGGATTAGTAATTAATATTTCATTATCTAACCAATATAATTAAGAGAGATAAAGAGTATTATCGGGAGTTCAAAAACTATTTTGGTAAAAATAAAAATAATTATTACATTTTTAATATGCCTAATATATCCGAAGGAGATAGATAAATAGGAACAGAGGGAATAGTTCTCACTATAAGGGTGTGTAAGTTGTGACAAAAAAATATCCATTATCTAAGACATAATTGATTTTTGTTTGGATATATTTGTGGTCAAAAATGATTTTTAAGATAATTTTAAACTGTGAAAAGCAATTTTTTAACCTTTTTAAAATAATGTCTAATTTTTAGCTGAAAGGACAAAAAGTTTTTTCCTTTGTTAAAACAATATTAAAAAACTTTTTAAATGCAAAATACAACTATTCAACGTATGTTAAGAAAAAATCTAATCCAAACATGCTCTAAGATTCCATTACTTGAATCTAAAAAAAGATCCAAAATGGTATTTTTACACCGGAAAAAGTTTGTGTAACCTACTATTCTCATATAACTCATTTACTCTCATGTTTAACTACTAGTATTTTTTAATGTTAAAAAATTGAAAAGTAAAATTGAAAGCTTGATTTAACTCATGTTAAGTTAAGTATCTAACAGGTTGGTCGGATGGTTGAAAAACATTGCTTTGAGTAATAGGTCCTCAATTCAAACCCCTATAGACCCACCCACTTTAGCCAATAAGAACTACTCTCTCTGTTTTAATTTTTGATTTTTATTTAAGTGGCACAGCTCCACGTTTGAATTTAAATCACTCATATCGTATCAATTTTATATCACTTTTCATGTATCTAATTATTACTAGTAATATGTTAAGTTAAATCTGATATCAATTAAAAATACAATTAAAATAGAGTATATTTAAAGACGTGACAATTGTCTTTCCAATAGTTTTTTATTTTAGTGAAATGGAAAACTGAAACACAAGATTTGAGTTGCCCTGCTTCCTATGTTGTAGTAAGTTATTCATGAAACCAAGAATATTTTAATAAAACCAAGTGTGTCATTCTCAAGATTAATTAAGATGGTTCATAGGATCCATCTGAAGTTCAAATATTTGGGAAACTTGGCAGAAAGCTATGGCATTTGCATCGCTCTAAGGTTTAAATTTTGATCTGAAACGCGATAATGTGTCCAAACATAAATATTTTAGAAGTGACTAAAACTATATTCGACCATGATTGTAATTTTTAATAACCGATTTAACAACATTTAATGCAATATGATCATAATTACAACGCGATTGCAACCGCAATTTAAAACCTTCCGGACTATATTTAATTTACTGTCAGGATTATGCTTCATGAATGTGAGCTACAAAACACTTAACCATGCATTGGCCAAAGAATAATAATACTTTAAATTAGATGGAAACTAAACTAATTGCAATTAATTAATATAATCAATGGAGAAGGAATATTAGAGAAGGCACTTGTCAAAAGGGGCTGACAAGGCAGGGTTCATAAAGAACTATATCTATCTTACAAAAAGTGCTTTATGAAGAATATATCTTGGCAAAATTGGATCCTGCATCATGCTAGCTTTTGGGTTAAACCAGCCAAAGTTAAAACACAATAAATATTTTATTAGTTGCATTAGAAGTTTTTTTAGTCTCCTTTTAAGGTATCTAGTATCGGAAGTTGTGATTAATCTCTTTTTTAAAGTTGAACTCATATAAAGTAACTGTCGAGTGACCATAAAATGTCGCTTCATTCTTACCAACAAAAATCAAGCTCCTGTTTTGAAAAATAAAAAAAACTATCACCACAAACATTAAAAACTTAAGCACATGTTCAAAGAGGATTAGTCTTTTAACACCCAAAAAAATAGAGAAAGTAGACAAGAAGGTAGTGGAGAAAGTAGAAATTAAAAGGGTGTATATTATGCTTCTCAAATCAAAGCAAATTTTCTATACACACTTTGGCACAAAAAATAAAAAATAAAAAAATCCTAGGCAACCTACTAATTAGGCCATTAAAGCCTAAGCACATGTCCAAAGCAAAATTAGTGACTTCCTCAAGTAGATCAGAGAGTGACAAATAAAAAATTAGAAAAAATACCACAGCCAATACAACCTAGCCACGTCTATTAGTCTTGGACCAATCAAATTCGTTCCAAGAAATTTATTTTTATAAAGTAAGAATGGAATAAAGAATACAATAGAACAGTACTTTTATTCTGATGAAAGTATGAGAAATAATAAGACAGTGGCAAAGACAACACAAATTAATGAATTATGTCTATGTGTACCCATTTAGTCTATCACATGATAAATGGCACGTGACCAAGTGACACTATATAACTTTTGGTCATGGCAGTTACAGACAAGTCGTTTTGTACACCTCCCAAGACGCCGCTCCTCACAATATTACCCTCCACACCTACCTCAATCTTGGTCCCCCCACTTTACATTAAACTTTTTTCTTGTTTTTTATAAGACGTTCTTAATTATATTATATATTATGCATAATAATAAAATTAATCTGTAAATTTATTAAATTTTTTAAGTATGTGTTAATTAGATATCAAATTTAATTTGTATTTATAAAAAAAAAATTATTGAGTGATGTGATATTCATTTTAACGGTCTCACATTATTATTGTTTATAGTTGACTGAAGATACTCTCGCTCAAAAAAAAAAAGTCTAACAGTGCATAGCTTAATCAGCAGTTATATATATGAGTATTATTCGTAGTGCAAAAAATATATATAGTATACAAAATAATTAACTCTATAGTGATAATTACACTCTCTACTTACATATTATAAAAGCAAATTCTTCCACTTGGACCTTGGTTGGTGACTTTTTTAATATATATTCTCATGCTTCCTTACTTTACAATTGTTTACTACAAACATGTTGTTAGTGCTTATGAGTTAGTGTCCACCAGAGACAAGGGATTAATTAGTAGCATATGCTCAATTTTGATTAGTATTCATAGCTAGCTAGTAGCAATGCCTTTTCATTCCTATATTCAAATTAATTACTGTTAAACACTAGTTCATGATTCCAATCAATTGGAAAGCTTGGTTAGTAAGCTTCTTAATCTTTAACTAATTTTGCTGTAATCAACCCATTTAACTATTGGATTCGAATTTTAGATACCAATTTAATATTGATTAGACACGTCTAAGTGAGTATTAATCCAAAGTCTCACATTAAAAATCATGAAAAAAAAGTGAATACTTATTAAAGTTTTACATTGAATAATTTTTAAAAAAAATAGAGTAAAAAATCACTATAAATAAAGTGACCTAGTTTGAATAGTATATTTACCACAAAAACATTAGTTTCTAAGTTGCAATAAGAACTTCGGTAATTATGTGTTAGAAAAGGTTTATACATTTTTTACTTGTATAGACAAGCGGTGAATGAGAAGAAAGAAACTTAAACTATTTATGAAAACATTAGTGATGGTTGATCGACTATTGACTATTCTATATTTGTGGTTGAAACAATGGCATAAAGCGTTAAAACTTAAAAAAATTAATCAATGTCTTTCATTTAAAAGGTTACATGTTCGAACCTCTAAGTTTATTTATTTATTTATTTATTTATTTGAAATGGGATATCATCTTGCATTCCCTTATTCTAAAATTTTCTCAAGAATGAAAAAAAAAATAAAAGTATTTATGGCAGAAATATAATCTTTATGATGAATCAAAAATGCATACTTGCACAAGTAATATGATAGCTCAATTGGCAAAGGACTTTTGTGACCCAAGGTCTTGGACTCAATTTTACGATGAACACTATTGACATTACACACATTATTAGGATACCACATGTTTATTTATTTATTTTTTATCAATTTTATCCCTCGGTCGAAACTAAAGTTCTAGTTGGGTATAGTACCCCAAAATTAAACTTTGGTTAAGTGTGGGGTGCTATAACCGAAGTTATAGATTCAATTGAATTCAAAATCCAAAATCATTTCGCATCCTTTCCCTTTCTCTTCCCATCACCAACCAAAGAGACCAAAGCTTCACACATGCGAGCTAAGCTCACTCCAAGCTAGCAATGATAATAATAATTTTAGTAGAAAAGTACACAATATTAATGGTGGCAAAATAGATTTGAACCGGCCTGCTAGCTCGTCTTAAATTGGCGGGTCAGGTCAAATATTAGAGTCTGTCACCCCGCTTAGCCCGTCAATCCGCATTGACCAACGATGAGTCGGGACGGGCAAGTCCGTTGACCCGTTTTCCTTACTTTTTCTTATTAAAATAATTATTTTTATTTATGTAAAGAGATGTTAATTTTTTTTTAAAAAAATACAATTAAAAATTATATTTTTTTATGAAAACACATATTTTAATGAAAAATATATACTTTTTTAAGGAAAACTCTTTTTTTAATATATAAAAGTTTTTTTTTTCATTTTGGCAGGCCAAGCAGACCAACTCGCAGCCAATAAAAACTGGTCGGACTAGAAAAAGTGAGGTCGTATAGTCATGTCGAGCCGGCCCACCACCCTATTTTTTAGTGAGCTAAATGGGCCGATCTATTCCATTTTGTCATCCCTACATAATATGATGGTTATGATAAAAGAGATATTAGAGGAGTATGATTAGCACAAATTATTAAAATGTAAATGATGGTGAGAGTTAGGGATTCAATTAAAGACGAGGTGTTTATAGTTTAACATTTTCCATCTATTCGCACAAACAAAAGTATACTTCTAGTTTAAAACGAAAGTTTAGAACCGGGCCCATACTTAAATTTGTCGGAAAGTTTTATGGTTCTGGACAAAATTTTGCTCGAAACTTCAGTCTTAGTTACGGGCCAAAATTTGTTCAGACTTTAGAAAGTTCTGGTTAGGCCAAAATTTTAAATCTTGTACGGTACGTGGATCAAAACTCACTCGAAAATTGTAATTGATAAAAACATAGAAATGTGGTGGCCCTAAAAATGTGTGTGATGTTAATAGTACCCACGCAATTTTAATTTGGTGCATTTTTTCTATTGGTGGGTTCGACTCCAACTTGGTGCATTTTTTTCTATTTGCACCATGCAAGTTGGACTTTAAGTAATAGCTTGTCATTTCATCAGTTCAAAGCCTTAAACTATGAAGGTACAGTTTCACTTATAAAAATTTGACAGATTTACAAATAAATTTATGGATGATACTAATGTTACTCTAAAATATTTATCGTCACTCTTCTTTAAATACTTTCTTAATTCAAAATATTTTTTAACCAATAAAATAAAAATATTAATATTTAAATATTATTAAAATAATTGATAATAAGTGACAATAGACATTTTGAAGTAGTAATAGCATCACGCTAGTGTTAAACATGTTTTTTTTTTTTGGTCTTGTGTTAAACATATTTTTAGTCCCTATAAAGTTTGTAAATTTGACTTTAGTGTTAAACATTTTTTTAATAACAAAAAAAATTATTCATTTTAGTGCCTACGTTTAATAATAAAAATATTCAATGTTGTCCTTTTCTAGTAAATATTACAATATATCATATTATAACTAAAGGAGGTGAATAGAAAATAAGAAAATCTACTATTCTTAAGGTAAATTTATATCTTAGCATTCCTCCATCAAGCTAGTTACCTATCTTTTTATGTTATCTAAACTTCTTTTACATGATTATGTTTTTTGATCCATTCTTTTTAATGTCAACTTGCTTTTGTAAGGTAATTTTTTCCTCTATTTTATAAATAAAAATTATGCACAATAACAATACAGAAACACCTGAAAAATCATAAATAAAAAAGAAGTCAATTAAATAATGTCCGGATAAATTAAGTTAATGAATCTTTTTGTGATTGTGTATTTATTCATTGTTTTTTTTCGTACAACTTAGCAAGTTGAAAATACTATTTTAGTAAAATCACTTTGTGATTGTGTATTATTCGCTTTGAAGTTTCTAGCTCAATTTGTAATAATTTTTTATATTTTTAAAAATCTACATTTTTTTAGACATCGTGAATTATACACTTGAATAATAGGGTGTTCTTCGAAATAAAGACGAATATGTTGTTTTTAAAATACCTAAATTATTTGATTCTTTGTGAAAACAATATATTTTTCACTTTTAAATTCATATATCATAAATTTTAAAAAAAAATTAAATTACATTTTTTTGAGATCATGTACAATACAATTGAAGAATAAGGTGTTTTTCGAAATATAAATGAATAGTATGTTTTTAAATTAACTAAACTATTGGAAACTTTTTAAAACAATGTATTATTCACTTTGAAGTTTCTACCTCAATTTACTTAATTTTTTTATATTTTAAAATCTGTAAAAACTTTTTTAGAGATTGTGTACTATACACTTGAAAAGTAGGGTATTTTTTGAAATAAAAATGCAAATGTGTTTTTAAAATTACCTAAATTATTTGAAGCTTTCTAAAAAATAATATATTATAGCTTTATTTATATAATTTTTTATTTTAAACAATGCAATAATTTTTTTAGAGGTCGTACTATAAACTTGGAGAATATGGTGTTTTTTGAAATTATAATAATATAATAGTTTTAAAATACATAAATTATTTGAAATTTTCTGAAAACAATGTATTATTCACTTTAAAGTTCAAGCTCAATTTGCATAATTTGTTGTATTTTTAAAATTACACCAGTTTTTTTAGAGATCATGTACTTTACACCGGTAGAATTAGGTGTTTTTTGAAATAAAAATAAAAACACTCTTTTGAATTACCTAAATTTTTTTAAACTTTTTCAAAATATTGTATTCTTCACTTTAAATTCTCTATTTTAATTTACATAATTTTTAATATTTTTAAAATTGCATCATTTCTTTTAGAGATAATGTACTATACAATTGAAGAATAGAGTGTTTTTCGATATAAAAATGAATAGAGTGTTTTTATCTTACTTAAATTTTTTGAAGCTTTTTCAAAATATTATATTATTCTCTTTGAAGTTTCTACCTCAATTTAAATAATTTTTTATATTTTTAAAACTTAACAATTTTTTTAGAGATCGTGTATTATACACTTGAAGAATAGGGTGTTTTTCGAAATAAGGACGAATATGAAGTTTTTAAAATACCTAAATTATTTGATGCTTTATGAAAATAATATATTTTTTACTTTTAAATTTTTAGCTCAATTTATATAATTTTTTATATTTTCATAATTTCAATAGTTTGTTGGATAACGTGTACTATATACACTTGAAGAATATGACTTTTTTCAAAATAAAAATGTGTTTTCTAAATTGTCTAAATTATTTCAAGCTTTATGAAAATAATTTATTATTCACTTTGAAGTTTCTAGTTTGATTTGCATAAAATTTTTATATTTTTAAAACTACAATAGTATTTTTAGAGATCATGTACTACATATAACCTTGAATAATAAGGTATTTTTTAAAATAAAAAAGAATGGGAAATTTTTAAATTACCTAACTTATTGAAATCTTTGTGAAAACAATTTATTATTCACTTTTATGTTTCTAGCTCAATTTACATAATTTTTTATATTTTTAAAATTGCAACAGTTTTTTTTTTTTGAGATCGTCTACTATATATACTCGAAGAATATGGTATTTTTCGAAATAATAAGGAATATTGTGTTTTTAAATTACCTAATTTTTTTTATTATTTATGAAAATAATTCATTATTTAATTTAAACTTTCTAGCTCAATTTACATAATTTTTATATTTTAAAAATTGTCACCTGAAGAATAGGGTGTTTTACAAAATAAAAATAAAAATACATTTTTAAATTAACTAAATTATCTGAAGCTTTCTAGAAACAATGTATTATTCACTTTGAAGTTTCTAGCTCAATTTACATAATTTTTTATATTTTAAAAATTGCAACAGTTTTAGATATCGTTTTCTATTCACTTGAAAAATATGATGTTTTTTTTATAAAAAAAATATGTAATATGTAGTTGAAGAATATGGTGTTTTTTGAAATAAAAACTAATTTGGTGTTTTGAATTACCTATATTATTGGAAGTTTTTTGGAAATAATGTATGATTCACTTTGATTTTTCTAGCTAAATTTACATATTTTTTTATATTTCTAAAATTGAAATAGTTAATTTAGATATCGTATACTATATATACTTGAAGAATATGGTGTTTTTCAAAATAAAAGTGAACAGACTGCTTTTAAATTACCTAAATTATTTTAAGTTTTATGAAAACAATGTATTATTTACTTAGAAGTTTCTATCTGAATTTTTTTTTTTTATATTTTTAAAATTGAAATAGTTTTATTAGCGATCATGTTATACACTTGAAGAATATGGTGTTTTTCGAAATAAAAGTGAAAATACTTTTTTTGAATTACCTAAATTATTTGAAGCTTTCTGAAAGTTCCTAACTCAATTTACATAATAGTTTTATTTTAAAATTGTAACAAGTTTTTTAGAGATTGTTTATTATATATATTTGAAGAATGTGATATTTTTCGAAATGAAAATGAAAATGCAATTTTAACTTACCTAAATTATTTGAAGTTTTTTTAAAACAATGTCTTATTCACTTTGAAATATCTATCTCAATTTACATAATTTTTATATTTTAAAAATTGGAATAGTTTTTAAGAGATCGAGTACTAAATACTTGAAGAATATGATGTTTTTTGAAATAAAAATGAATAATTGGTGTTTTTAAATTACCTAAATTATTTAAAACTTTCTGAAAATATCATATTATTCAATTTGAAGTTTCTAGTTTAATTTACTTAATTTTTTATATTTTAAAAATTACAACAATTTATTTAAAAACTCATATTACTTTTAGTCTAAATGCTTTATGCTCTACTTTATTCTAATATATTTAGAGTATGTTTGGATATGATTATTTCGAAACATACGTTGGACTGTTGTATTTTGTACTTAAAAAATCTTTTGAATATTATTTTATCAAAGGAAAAAACTTTTTTCTCGTTCAGCTAAATTTGAACATTATTTTAAAAACATTCAAAATCGTTTTTCACAGCTTAAAATTATCTTAAAAATCACTTATGATAGCAAATATATTCAAACAAAAATCAATTATGTCTCAGACAATCAATTATTTTTTACAGCTTATTTTCATAAATAATTACAGCTAATCCAAACACACCCTTAGAAGCTGTTGTTACTACTTTTAGTCTAAATCTAATAAATGTTTGAATTTTTTTTTTTTTGCATTATAGTTTTCTTCAATCTATGCCAAAAAAATTTTGTGATGGTATGTTGTGACATGCAAAAAGCAAAGAGAAAAATGTAATAAAAATGTAACTTTTATGCAAATAACCCAAAAAAAAGTATCTAAAAAGCAAGTAAAATATTAACATACATTAATGAGAGTTTACATCTATCTAAGCCAATAATTAAAAAAAAAAGTCAAGATCTAAAAAAAATCTCCTCCCTCAGCTAATACAATGCTAAAAAAGATAATTTAAATATTACTATATTTCTTTTATTTGTGATTTCTAATTCACCCAACTCTAAGTGTGTGTTTGGATTAGCGTCAAATCACGTTAAGATAGATAAATCAATGGTTGAGATAAATTTGGCACATAAGCTGAGGCGGATCCAATAAATGCAACAAAAAGTAACGTTGAAGTGAATCCACATTAACGTGAATCCACTTCTATCCAAACAGGCACTAGAATAAAAAAAAAAAGTTTATTTACCCACCAAAATGATTAATTCACCTACACATAAAGCCTCTAACGAGCTGTCTAACCAAAGTTGATTTGAATTTCGAAGCCCTCTTCAGTTAACAACTTAGTGCGTGTTTGGTTTAGCGGTGATAAAATTGATTTTAGATCAACATGATTTTAAAGAATTGATTTTGTGTAAAATTGATTTTAAGATAACGTGGTTTATGTTTGGGAAATTTTTAGTCAAAAACAAGTTTGGAGTAAGAATACAAGGTAAAATTTTTAACTCAACGTGAAAACAAGACTCAATTTGCTTTTACTAAAATCAATTTTGGCAACTCAAAATCAATTTTGGTTTTATCCAAACTCAAAATCAAACAACAAACTAACTATCTAAAATTAATTTTGATGCTTCAAAATCAATTCCCAACACCACCAATATTTTACCAAACATGCACTTAGTGTGTGTTTGGAAATGAGTTGGGTTGGAGTAGAATTGATTTTGAAGAGTCAAAATTGATTTTGGTTGACAAACTAGTTGTTTAGTTATGAGTTAGGAAAAAGTCAAAATTGATTTTGGGTTGCTAAAATTGATTTTGACTAAAACAAGCTGAGATTTGTTTTCACGTTGGGTTGAAAATTTCACATTGTATTTTTACTCTAAACTTGTTTTTAAGAAAAAAATCACCAAACATAAATCATATTACTATAAAATCAATTTTACACAAAATCAATTTTAGAGGAGTACACAATTCCTATTCATAATTCAATATTCTTTCCATCAGCAAACTCTCAATAATTGTTAATAGGTTTTATTAAAAAAAAAAAAGATTATACAAATTTTTCTTGACGTTTGCGCTTATTACTGTTACCTTATTTAATTTTTAAAATTACACTTACTCTCTAAAGTGTAATGAATTTCAATCTTCAAGAAGTTATGTATAATATCTCGAAAGATATAAATGTAATGAAATTTCAAACCTTACGAGAGTTTGTATAGTTTTAAAAACTAAAAGAGAATAATAATTGCAGACCTCAAAAAAAATTGATATAATTATTTCTTAAAAAATGATCTGCGAAGAATTATTATTTATTACATTCATATACAATTTATGTTTTTTTTATAAAAACAAGCAAATTTTAATAAAATTAGTATCAAAAGTACTCAAAATATTAGAACGGTAAACCGTCTAAAAATATCAACTAGCTAAAATACATCCCCATGGACATGCACATCAATCAGAAAAATTAGAAAGAGAAGGAATTTGTAATTATTTCAATGATGATCAAGTTCTAATTATGATTAAACGTAAAGTAATACATGGTAAATTTATTAAGTAATTTAGTTAATTTTAATGTTACTAGAATGAAAACATTTTTCGTATTAATAACAAAAAAAATAAAATAAAATTTGTCGTATTAATTTTTGTATTAAAAGTTGAGAAGTATGGAATTAAATTATTACATAATTTTTATTAATTTAAATGTCATTGTTATGTTTGACACATTTCTCATAAACTTTTTAGTTAAAAGTAATGAAATAATTAATTAGATTATGTAATAATTTAAATATATATATATATATATATATATATATATATATATATATTTTTGTGAGGTGTACGATGGACTCAATTTTGTCGGGTGCACCCAATAATCACCCATCTTCAAATTCGATTGATGGATTCCATGCAACAACTTGTTTTTTATCTTTCATCTTTTTCTCCTCATCCTAATCTTTATTGCAGCTCAAATAATAGTCCAAACTTATTTAAGTTTTTTTTTTAAAAAAAAAAATTAAACAAAGAGTGAATTTTTTTTTTTAATTTTTTTTTTAATAATCAGCAAAGAGTGAATTGACTAAGCAAATCAAGGTCAAGATTGTTGTCCTGTTAAACCATGGACTAGTTATGGCTTTGGCATAATAATCAATTCTCTAAAATTCATAGTTATAAAATTAATTTTGATTAATATTAATTCTCGATTTCAATCACCAGAAGTCTGGAGTTGACAACGTCTACAATGGGTCCAACTTATTTTCAGTGGAAAAATTAAACGTAGAGAGATTAATGTGTTTTTCCTTTTAAATAAAACATGGGTGTGTTGATCATATGTAATTATTTCACAAGATAATTCCTTACGAAGCCCATAAACGTGATTAATGGTCCATACTAGTCGTAAGTCCTTATTATATCTGGAAAAAGAAAAAAAGGGAAAGCAATGCAAATTAATGAATTATACATGATTTTTTTTTTGAAATTAATTTTTTTGGACTAATTGATTGATCAAATGCAGTACAGTTAGGTTGGGCTACAAAGAAAAAAAAAAGAATAAGTTATTTTCAATGAGATAAAGCAAAAATCACTGGTCCATTAGAATTGGGCTACTTTCTACGTTGTTATCAAAATTTAATATAGAGTTGCATAGTTGCATTGCAGACCCACCAGCTAAGATTCTCCGTTGGTGAATGGGATTAACACCATCTTTATTGGGAGTGGCACTATCCTTTTTAATATATAAATTTATGATTACTACATATAAAAAGGATGGTGTCACTTCCGATAAAGATGATGCTAATCCCATCCTTCTTCTCCGTTTCTCCATTGCAGATTCTTTTTTTTGTTTTTTGCCGTTAGGTTTTCTTTTTTTAGTGAGAGTTTGATTTTTGTTAGATGGTTTTTAGTTGATGTTGTTTATGTGAATGAACAGACGTGTATTCACATGGTGTTTATCTTTAATATTGTTGTACCACTAATGATATCTCTACGTTCTCATCACTAATATTTATTCCTTTTATATATTGAGAATTAGAGTCGTATGTACTAATATTTTCTTATGAAATTAAATGAACTACTCAATTGTAAAAAAATAAAAAATCATGTAGGATATATTCAATTTAATTAAATATGTGTTTAGAAGACATATTTCTGTATAGATAGTGAAATAAATTTCTTTATGTTAAAAACTTTTATAGATATACACCTAAAATCATTTTTTTTTTGTCAGCACCTAAAGTAAATTATACTCATTGGATTTTATTTTATTTTTTTTAAAAGAAGACATTTTCAAAATCAATTGTACTCACGATTAAATTAATTTTGAGGAACCAAAATTTTAACTAAACAAGTTAGTATTTTCTTTTTCTGGAAGACTTTATTTTCTTTTTAATTTTGTTTTTCTTAACAATTATATATAAATGTCATATTTTTATTTCTGATTTCTATGTAAACCTATACAAAATAAAAATAAGAAATGTTTTTATAAGAAATAAAACAATGAAATAAAAAAGAAGAAAGAATCGAATAAATATTTTCTTAACAAAACAATACTTGTGCAGCTTGGGAAGTTTAAAACAACTCATGAAGATCACTTAAAGATTTATAATGATGTTTCTTATGTGTTGTCTTGCTTTTTACTACTTGATTTAATAAATACCCTATATTATCCTAGACTTTAGTCTTTTTTTTTCATTTCAAGTACATTAAAAAATAGATTCTTAACAACCGAGCAAAGTGGTTTGACAGACTAAGCAACCGCTTTTTTAATCTGGAAAACAAACAAACGCTAATAACAACAAATTCCCACAAATGTCAACAAATAAAACTTTACACCCTTCTCTATTTTAGTTTATCTAATTTCCTATCCTGCAATAATGGCTAGAAAAAAACATATAGAAACAGAGTAATATTCTAAGCAATGTATAATATATGTTCCAATTAAGATTGTTTCTCCAGTTACAAGTTGAAATTCACCTTCAAATCCCTCTCTGAATAGCAAAATATATATTACATTCCAGCTAAGATACTGAGAGCTCAACGCAAGAGTGACCAAAAACTTTATGATAAAAGAAATAATAATTAAAAAAATAGCCTCACCACTCAAATAATTTAATTAATTTGTTCCTTCCCTAACATCTCATCTATTTATTTTTGGGGTTACCAACAGTCTATACCCTACCATTTCTTCTTTATTTGCTATCACTCCCTGGAACTAACTATGATAACAAGAACATTAAGCAAGTTGTCATGTTGTAAGTCATATACCTCTAAATATTTGATACAAAAACAAGAATATGCTTGCACTGACCATTTAGTGCATGTTACTCAACTTACAACCTTTAAACTTCCAAGAGTGGAAAAAGGAGGATGATAGTGAACAAATACAGCTCTCTTTGTTTTAAATTTAGTGCATGTTTGGATTCACGGTGATAGAATTGATTTTGTGTATAATTAATTCTGTTAATTGATTATAAGCAGAATTGATTTCGATCAGAATTGATTTACATTTAGAAAATTATGATTGAAAATTTGATTCTAAAAGATAATGATGTTTTGATACTCTTGTTAGAACTTAGGTTTTGTAATGTATATGATTCATAATTGATTATGGAGAAATCAAAATAACAAAAAAATTACTTTTCACGAAATTTAAATTTTGTAACTAGAATCAATTTTGACTCGTAATTGCCAAACATCAAATTTTGATCCAAATCAATTATGTCTGAAGAAAAATCATGGTTTGATAACGACAAAAGCCAATCCAAATATGTATACTTATAGTAAAGTCACTTTTTATTAAAGATGAATTTTTTATTAGATTCATCAATTTATGAACTATGAGATGAAAAAAAAAAAAAAACTATAATTTTACACTTAACCATGTTACGAGACCCTCATCACAGGTTCACTTCTTCAAAATTAATTTTGGTTGTTTTTTTGTTTGGTTGATTGGTTACATTCTGCGTTTTCACTTTTATCATTGGGATTTTAGAGACCCAAAATTAATTCTAGTTGAAGCTTGGAGTTGCTTTCACAGTTCAGTTCAGTGACCGTGACTTATATTTGTGGTGAAATTTACTTTTTAGATAAAAACATGTTTTAATAAAACCAATTTTGTAAATTCATATTATAACAAACTAGAGAGTGTCATCTAGTGTACATGCGGAGCAGCTATATAAGAATACACCATAATGAATATTAGCTATATACATTTCACACATGTTCATTCAAAATTAATTTTAACATCACAAAATTAAACACATTATATGTGTTTGGAAAAGCGCTAGAGCCCTCTAAACATGAGTTAAGAGTTGCAAAATTGTTTTTTAGCAGAATTATATTGTTTGGTGGTGGGTTTACTTGATTTTTAACTTAATTTAGTGCATGTTTGATAAAATATTCATGGTGTGGAGAATTGATTTTGAAGTATTAAGATTGATTTTGGTTAATTAATTAGTTGTTTGGTTATAAGTTATAAGAAAAACAAAATTGATATTGGATTGGCAAAATTAATTTTGACACAAACAAGGTGAGTCTTGCATTCACGTTAGGTTGAAAATTTTACACTTATTTTTATTTAAAAATTTTTTTAATTAAAAATTTTCTAAACATAAATTACCTTACTCTAAAATCAATTTTACACAAAAACGAATTCTTTAAAATTATGTTGATATAAAATCAATTCTACCACCGCTAAACTAAACACACCTTTAAAAAGCCAAAATAAATTTTGATAAAAGCAAGCTTAACCTTGCTTTTGGGTTTAATTTAAAATTGCATGCTAAATTTTTATTACAAAATATTTTAAATATAAATTACATTACTTTAAAATTACGTTAATTCAAAATTAATGTTACATTTGTTGGAAAAATGCAAGAGAACAATGGTGCTGTAACTTGAGATATGTTGATAAACATTGTCCTAAAAGGTTTATTGGGCGTAAATTCCGCAAATCTCCCAAGATATAAGACCATGCACAATGTAAGCATACTTTGAGTTGCTTAACCTATATTTTATTAATATTTTGGTAGGTACTACAGTACACATCACTCTATCAATTTAAGTAACTTTATACTACAATGTAAATTTCTTATTAAGCAACTCAAATGCGTCTCACACATACCACACAATGCAAGGTTCTTATACTAAAATTCTGTTTGTTTGGTCCCACTTCTCTTTCAAGCAACCTTTGGTATTGGTTGCTTATTTAAGCAACTCACATAAGCAACTCAAGTCACGTCAATAAGCTACAATGAGGAGTTTCTTGCTAAGTTGTGTTGCTTAGCACAAACAATGGCTCTAAACAACCCATTGGACATGGTCTAACAAGCTCTTCCAATATCAATATGGACGGTGCACAAGCTCAAGATTAAAAGGATCCATCCAATGCCCGTATTATTTGCACACAGGGGGATCAGAGATTTGCAACTGTTTTTGGCTAAAGGGCCCAATCTCATACGCGTGAAGCCAACTCATTTTCTATTCAATCTTACTATCATAAAACTCACTTTAGCTTATAAATTCTCTTACGAGATACAAATCAAGCAATGTGAGGCTTCTAACTTTTGAAATACTACATCAATATGCAACAACAACCACAAGACTACACACACTATACTTAGAACCAGAATCAATTTTTGAAAAATAATCACATCAGGTCATGACTAGTAGGTACAAAGAGTGTGTTTGGATTGTTGTTTTGTGATCGTAGATCTATTGGATCTATAAGCTAAAAATTGTTGCGTTAGCGTTTGACCTATTTCAACATGAAAAATTGATTTCAAATGTAATTTTGATTTCTAATCAAGCATATTTGAACATGATTTTGGGGTTGAAATAACGTTGAAAATGCCAAAAACAAATACACTCAGACTAGAAATTATGCTAACGAGGGTCGGTCCAAGTTGCATATGCTTTGTTCTTTGAGCGTGAGGTCAAATATTCGAATCTCACTTCATTAAATTTATCCCTCATTGATAAGTTAATTATATCTAAATTTCGTCATAAATCTCCACTGAGATTGAACTGAATAAATCTGCTTTCAACTGAAACTTTTTATAATAAAAAAGTAGAAACTATTGGTATTTTTATTTTTAACTTATTCAAAATTAAATACACATGATGTGTAACCAAAAAAAATTACACATGATCTACTACCATTAAATACATACATGATCTACCATTAAATACATACACCTAAATTATTACCTTAAAATCCATATGCCCCCTAACCACATGTATTCTTCAAGTAAAACATTTTTGTTGCAATAAAAAAATATTTACATCCAGATGAGACTGGTAATTAATTTGTAACTAATAACGTATTTGTTTCCTGTTTTTTAAAATAGTTTTTTAATAGAGAATAAAGAAAAAATTTGTTTATCATATAATTTTCAGAAGCAATTTTTTAAAACATTGTGTCGAAATATTTCAGCTATTTTTTAGGAAAACTTACATAAGTTTTTATTCTTCAATTTTTTTGAACATATAAAAAGTAAGTTTTGAGGAGATATTTTTCAGTTTGAATTTATGTGAGTACATTTCACTTGTTCAATAAAATTATATCTAAAATATTTTTTTCTTTTTTCTAAAATCAATAATTAAATTTTTTTGTATGTATCAATTTTAGAAAACTTAAAAAACAAAACAACAAACTTAGCCCTAACTCTCCCAACAAGTTTTCTTCAATCTCTTTTTTCTTTCATATAACGTATATATTAATTAAATTTCTTATTTTCTGCTCCATAATTAAGTAGAAAAAAGGAAAAAGAAAAGATGGCCCATATACTACCAGAATGAACATCCACTCATGAGAGTAAAGGGTCTCAAATCTCTCATCATCAGCAATGGTCATGACAGCCCGGTCTTTCAGATACGTGGGCCCCACCTCCATGTGCGCTACCTCTACTCCCTTCCCTTCTCCTCCTCTCCCAATGCTCTCTCTTCTATGCACTGCCATTTCCATTACCATTTCCATTTCCCTATCTTAGCATTCTTTCTCTTTTTTCTGTTACTCAGTAGAAAATGAATTTCAATACCCACTTCATAAAGTTTGAAACTTTCGCCATTTTTCTATCTGGGTTGTTGATTCTCTGTGTGAACTCTCAGGATGATTCTTCCGTAATGCAAGCTCTGAAGAAGAGCCTAAACCCGCCGGAATCCCTCGGCTGGTCCGACCCGAATCCCTGCAACTGGAACCACGTCGTTTGCTCCAACGACAAACGGGTTATCCGGATCCAAATCGGGCGCCAAAACCTCCAAGGCACGCTCCCAACCAGCCTCCAAAACCTCACGGAGTTGCAGCACTTGGAGCTCCAATTCAACAACATCTCGGGTCCAATTCCTAGCTTAAACGGGTTGAGTTCGCTCCAAGTCTTCATGGCCAGCAACAACCGCTTCTCCTCTATCCCCGCCGACTTCTTCGTCGGCATGTCTCAGCTTCAGTCCGTGGAAATCGACGACAACCCCTTTGAGCCTTGGGAGATTCCTCAGAGTCTTCAAAACGCTTCTGCGCTTCAGAACTTCTCTGCTAACTCTGCTAATATCAGAGGCAAGGTTCCTGATTTCTTTAGTTCTGAAGTTTTTCCTGGTTTGACCCTTTTGCATTTGGCCTTCAATAACCTTGAAGGAGACTTGCCCTCGAGCTTTTCTGGCTCACAGATTGAGTCTCTTTGGTTGAATGGCCAGAAGAGTGAAGAAAAGCTTGGTGGGGTTGTTGATGTTTTGCAGAACATGACTTCCTTGACTGAAGTTTGGTTGCATTCTAATGCATTTACTGGTCCTTTGCCTGATTTTTCTGGGTTGACAAATTTGCAAGTTTTGAACTTGAGGGATAATAAATTTACTGGACCTATTCCCAGTTCGCTAGTGAGCCTTAAATCGCTTAAAGTTGTCAACTTGACTAATAATCTCTTCCAAGGTCCAATGCCTGTGTTTGCTGATGGGGTTCAAGTTGATAATAGTAAAGATTCCAATGATTTTTGCTTGCCAACTCCTGGTGATTGTGATCCTAGGGTTCAGGTTCTTCTTGATGTTGTTAAGCTTATGGGCTATCCTAGGAAGTTTGCTGAGAATTGGAAGGGGAATGATCCTTGTGCTGATTGGATTGGTATTACTTGTAGTGATGGAAACATTACTGGTGTTAATTTTCAGAAGATGGGCCTTACTGGTATGATTTCACCGGAGTTTGCCAAGATCAAGTCCTTGCAAAGACTAGTGCTTAATGATAACAATCTCACTGGTTCAATTCCTGAGGAGCTTACTACTTTGCCCGCACTTACTATATTGAATGTTGCTAACAACAATCTTTATGGAAAGATACCTAGTTTTAGGAGCAATATAATGGTAAGCACAAGTGGTAATATTGATATAGGGAAAGATAAAAGTAGTCAGTCCCCTCAGAGTCCAACATCTGCAGCAGCTCCCAATGGAAAGGGGGAAAATGGTGGGGGTTCTCAAAACGGTGGCAAGAAGTCTTCATCCCATGTAGGAGTGATTGTGTTTGCTGTGGTTGGGGCTGTATTTGCGGTTTCGTTGATTGGTTTCTTAGTTTTCTGCTTGTTTAGGATGAAGCAAAAGCAATTAACCAGGGTTCAAAGCCCGAATGAACTAGTTATTCACCCTAGGCACTCAGGATCAGATAATGAAAGTGTGAAGATTACAGTTGCGGGTTCAAGTGTTACTGTTGGTGGTGTTAGTGAAACACACACTATACCTGGCAGTGAGGCGGGAGATATTCAAATGGTTGAAGCAGGAAACATGGTCATTTCTATACAAGTTTTGAAGAATGTCACTAACAATTTCAGTGAGAAAAATATATTGGGAAGTGGAGGTTTTGGAACAGTTTATAAAGGTGAGCTCCATGATGGTACAAGAATTGCAGTGAAAAGAATGGAGTCTGGCGCAATAACTGGGAAGGGTGCAACAGAATTTAAGTCTGAGATTGCTGTTTTGACAAAGGTTCGTCATCGGCATCTTGTGGCGCTTCTCGGTTATTGCTTGGATGGGAATGAGAAGCTTCTTGTGTACGAATACATGCCTCAGGGGACGCTAAGTAGGCATATCTTTAACTGGGCTGAGGAAGGACTTAAACCACTTGAGTGGAATAGAAGATTGACCATTGCCTTGGATGTGGCAAGGGGTGTTGAGTATCTCCATGGCTTGGCCCATCAAAGTTTCATACACAGGGACTTGAAACCTTCAAACATTCTCCTGGGAGATGATATGAGGGCAAAGGTTGCCGACTTTGGTTTGGTGCGTCTTGCTCCAGAAGGAAAAGCCTCTATAGAAACCAGAATTGCAGGAACTTTTGGATATTTGGCACCCGAGTATGCAGGTATCCTTCAGTTTTTTACTCCCTACACCTGTTTTTAAATTTGTAATAAAGTGAGACAATGATCGTGTTGATTGATTACACATTGCTAGTCACTTGCTTCTTTCTTTAGTATCCTAGGAACTAGTGTTACCATAAAATTATTAAAATCTAGTTTGATCATTGTATTTTTGGCTAGCTAGGATCAATCATGCTTTAGAAGAAACTTGAGACATTCTTTTTTTTTTTTTGGTAGAAATGCGATGAGTAAGTTTTTGTTTTTCTTGCATCAATTGTCTTACCAACTCTGTGTAGTATAAAGATACATAGTGTATTATGTATCCCTGATAGTAATATAATTGTGTATCAACTAAAAAAGTTGTGTATGCCTGATCAAAAACCATCTCAGAACAGAATCCTACCTGCATTTCATGCGTTTCATCCTACTGAGATGGTTAACTAACCAAATCATTGCTAGGAGTTCTTATAATGCTCACATTCCATCCTTCACATACCCAATGGACATCAGTAAACTTATCAGATTGTAAAAAGATGGAAACTTATCTCTTACATCCATATTTATTTTCTGATGTACTCAAACAGAGGTTTCAGAATTTTTCCAGAACTTTATCGGAGCCAAATGAGATTGCAATCAATTACTACGATTTCATTTGCAATGTTGTGGTGTTATAGCTCTTTTATGTTTATGTACATATTGGTGCTCTTTTTATTCCAGATTGCTAACTTTTTTGCTGTAGTTTGCGTAGTTATGTTGTTAATTTGTTTATGATTAATGATCTCTTGAAAGGTTGAATTTGTAATCAACTGCAGAAATCAAAGGTTCTTCTTTTTTTTTTTTCCTTCTTCTTTTAGAAAGAGAAACACTACTGAAATCTGAGTTGACAGGAGATGCAATTCACAGTTGGCTTTTTGTTTAGTTTTTTTTGGGACTTGCAGTGATAACCATCAGCCATAGAGCAAGATTTCAAAGTTATTTGAATTCATCATAATCAAGATCAGTTGAATGTTTAAGAAAGACCTCGGATTCTTAGTATGTGAGAATTATGAAAAATTAACCAAGATTGAAAAACATGCCATGG
Source organism: Cyamopsis tetragonoloba (assembly GCA_037177725.1). Taxonomy (NCBI): domain Eukaryota; kingdom Viridiplantae; phylum Streptophyta; class Magnoliopsida; order Fabales; family Fabaceae; genus Cyamopsis; species Cyamopsis tetragonoloba. The sequence goes on from CM074119.1 coordinate 70,595,685, forward strand.
TGTGATTAGTACAGAGAACCTTTCCACAGAATTTCGAGTTTTAGTACACATACTTAACAAACCATAGAACCTTCTAGATAGATACATCATACATGGTGACTTATGAACTCCTATCTAATCCCCATGCACATGCTATCGAGTTTGATGTGTACTATCTGATCTTTTTTGCTTCGTAGTATAAAAATTCTGAATGCATGCTTGTGCGCAATCTTTTGTGGATGTTAAATGATTTTCATTTTCGAGCACATGTCTCTAACACTACCATGAAAATGGCTATATGATTGCAGTTACTGGTCGTGTGACAACTAAAGTTGATGTATTCAGCTTTGGTGTAATATTGATGGAGCTGATGACGGGAAGAAAAGCACTTGATGAGACCCAACCTGAGGAGAGCATGCACCTTGTAACATGGTTCCGCAGAATGTCCATAAACAAAGACTCATTCCAAAAGGCTATTGACCCCACAATTGAGCTCAATGAGGAAACGCTCGCGAGTATTCACACTGTAGCAGAGTTAGCTGGCCACTGCTGTGCAAGGGAGCCATATCAAAGACCTGATATGGGTCATGTTGTTAATGTGCTTTCTTCCCTTGTAGAACTATGGAAACCATCTGATCCTAGTTCTGAAGATATATATGGAATTGATCTCGACATGTCCTTGCCACAGGCACTTAAGAAGTGGCAAGCTTATGAAGGTGAAAGTCATATGGAGTCGTCTGCTTCATTGTCTCCAAGTTTGGATAACACGCAGACGAGTATACCTACTCGTCCATATGGATTTGCGGATTCTTTCACATCAGCAGATGGTAGGTGATGATTATGCATGGTTGTAAATAATTTTAATGTGGTTCTTTAGTGTGTATGTTTATTCTCCTTGCTTTTTGCTTTTTGTTGCCTTTTTCTTTGTGAATTTGTTTATCATTTTTTATGGTGTATGTTTACTCTGTTTAGCTCTTGTTAAGTAGTTTTGCTGACAAACTGAGAAAGAGATCCTAAGCAGAGTATTGATTTTTCAACTCTGTTTCATGTCTTTGCACTTTCAGTTAATGTTGGGATGCCTAAATCAAACATGGTTATTGAACTTCCTCTCTGTAACTTTGCTTTTAGTTTGATTAGTTCATTTTAATTATATTACACTCTGGAACCAATTTTCTGCAAGTTGTGTATGTATTAGGTGCATGTTGATGACAAATAGACATGGATATTTTGACAATACTCAAAACACATAAAAATTTGGTCCATGCATATTGAAGTATTAGGGGTCCATACATATTGTCTTGTAGTCAATACTCAACACTTAAAAACCGGTAACGTTACCAACAGAGATATTGATGTAGTAGTTGTGACACACTACAATCCCATAAAAAAACTATTGTTCAAGTCCCAGAAGAATACCATTTATAAGTTCAAAAAATTTAATGCCTGAGTAATAAGGTGAGATACCTCTGAAAAAATGCATCATTGGAAATTATGAAACTTCAATTTGTTTCATTGTTTGGGAGGGAGAATTCAAAAATTGAGTGGAATTTTTTGCTACTACTAGATGCCACTGGGTAGCTATCAAATGGAAGTTGTAGGAATCTGCTGTTTTATGAAGCAGTTTTGGATGAGCATAAATTTGTGAAGTGGACAAAATAGACAGGTAAGGTGAGGAATAGTTGTTAAAGAAAAGAATCAAATATTATTTTCTGTTGTCTGCCTCCTTGTGAAAAGTTGACAGTATGGCTAAAGGCAAATATGCAAGTTCAGCCAAAAGATGTGTCACCCTTTCCAACTGGCTTCCACAACTCACTTTCCAATTTCTTATCTGTTAGGTTTTAACATTAAAATAAGGGAGAAAGCATCAACAGTTTCAAGATCAATTTTAACCTTTAAAGGTAGCTTAGAAGTTAACACCTGATTATTATTACTGTAATTAAAATTAAGATAAGATGGATTGATTTTTGAAGACTACAGGGGTTAATTGATGGGGGAGTATTTTAAGCTTCCAGACACGTAAGAAGTATGACTTTAATTTAGATGCACATGCACGTAAGCTAATCTGAATTAAATATTATCTGCATGTAAGCTAATTCTATTAAGTAATGTCTCTCTAAAAATTGCATACTTATTATTTGTTTTTATAAGACAAACGCACCTACATGAGTTATTACTTAAACTTGATTACACATTTTCTATTATGTTAAACAATAACCAATTCTATATGATATAAATTGTAAAAATCATACTGCAAAATAAAAAACTAAGTAGACCAAAAAATAAATAAACTGAAAATTAAAAACCTTTATTATGGGACAAGACTCGAGAGCTGGCATTGAACTGGCACTGAGTTCTTTTTAAGGTTTTGAATGATATTTTGGCCGAGGTATGAGGCAGCTCTCGTTTGTATCCTGAGCTTTTTCTTTAGTTAAGCTACCAAGCTCTAATCGGACATGACATTAATAATTGGCCTTGTTTTTTTGAGGTTAATGTGACCCTTGTCTAGTCTTTGGTTCTAATTAGAAATAATTATTTCTTAAAAATAATCAAATTATTATTTAAAAAAAAGCTTAAAAATTAACAAAAGTAAACAAATATTTTTCCAAAATAAGTGAAATTTTAGCCGCCTCATTACCATAGGATTTTAAATTTGTATGGCAAATAGATTCTTTATATCCTATTGGTCAGACTCTAGAATCTATGGGGCTTTTGTTTCAAAGTTTAGAAAAATATTTTTGGGAATATACTTGGAAATGTGAGATTCTCATATTTGTTTCGAGGTTTAAAAAAAAAATCTCGGGCATCATTTATTTCTAGGAATATTTTTCCTTTGTATTTTCTGTAATCTCTATTCCCATGGTGAAAGATGGGTAAGTTACTTTTCCATGAGAATATAGGTAGTTATTTTATATTTTACTTGTAACTACCACATTTTTATTTTTCTTTTTTGGATTTTTCATTTGAAATTCAAAAATTATTCCTAATGATGTTAATTTTATCAAGCACTCTTATAAAATGCTAAAAAATACACATTTTTAAAAATTTACAAATTATCAAAAATAAGATAGCTAAAAATATTTTTTATTCCTCGAAACTAACGCCCACTAATCAATATTATGTATCTAATTCATTGTATATTTTTTTTTCTTGACTATATAATTTCATTACATTGTTGTCTTTCTACTAGTTTACTATCTTTTACTTTTTTATTAATTAAATCATTAAAATAAATAAATAATATTATATGTAATAAAAATATTTTCATATTATTACATGTAACATTATTATAAATCAAATAGATTTTAAATTTTATTGAATTATTTTCAAAAGATTCTTAGGAACACAAACTAAAAACCAAACAACTTGTTTAAGATGCCTAAGAATAAGCATTACTGGGAATATATTCCTGATAATAAAATACCCATAAATGTATTTTCAAACCTTGAAATAAACGTTCCCTATGTAACTCAACAGGCAATCAAGTGTCTGTATTTTTCATGTTTTTTTGCGAGGGAAACTAGTGTATTATTGACATGAAATAGGGATGACAATTGATAAGGTAATAAAATTGACATATAAATAAGAATGATACCACTACAAGTTTGTTGATGACTAAAGTAGGGATGACAATTCTTGAACTCTTTATATTTTTTTTTTTTGTTTTATTGGATTTATAGTGGAAAATCAATTACTATTTCATTTAAATATAAGGATAGAATTGATAATAATACAACTAATGTTACCTTAAAAATATAAGTGAATATATAAATAAGAATAATTTTTTTTTAAGTGGATAAATAAAAAATAAACAAAGCGAATATTTAATGCTACTATGCTAGCTTTTTTTTTTTGTCCAAATAGTATTATTCTAGTTTATTTTTGGTAAGATTATGCTAGTTATTTTTTTTTTGTCAACGTATTATGCTAGCTGAAGTAATGGGTGTTACTACCCAACCCAAGGGATAATTCCTTTTAGTAATTTCTTTCCTGGGCTTAGGCCCATTTATTTAACAAAATAATTGTTAATTCCTTTCTCTGACCCACTTTCTAACTCTGTTCCCCTTAGAATTGAGATTCCCCTGCAATTTCCTCAATCAAAATGTCCAAATTTCCAAAATATTCTACTATTTTACTGCTTAATGTGCCTTTGATTTCAACATTTACAGTTTTTCTTTAAAACGAAAAGCACCCTGGCTAGGAATTCTTTGCTCTTTCCATTTAGACTTCACAAATGGAAACATCTCCTTTAAGAGCATGTGAATAAAAAAAAAATCAACAGAAAGATCATTTTTTGTTTTACTGATTGATTTGTATTATCATGTTTGTGAAGATGATCTCCTAATTCTCAGTCATAACTATAAATCTGTAAAGTGTACCAAGCTTAAGTTCAACAAACGCGTGTGTTGAATCATATAGATTCAATAATAAACAAAAATGGAGGTTACATAGACTTGGTGGATAAGAACAAATAATGGGTAGATACACAAGATATTAAAAATTAGAAATGAACTTGTTAGATGGTGACTTTTGTAGCTGTTCACAGTTCACCTAAGGTTCTAAATTAATTACGTAATGGGTCTGTTGTATTGCATGTGGTACAAGTCAAAATTCAACCCTATTATGTAGCAAGAGCAACAACTAAGCAAGAACTTAGATTAAAATATATGTTTAAATATATTTTTATTCTTTACATTAATTACGTAATGACATTAATTTTTATTTTAGTCCCTAGATAATAACAACGATGAATGTTTAATTGTGTGTCCTTATAATTGTTATGTACAGGGACCCAAATCAAATTATACAAACTAAAATGTAAATATTAATATATATAATATATATAAGAATTAAAATGAAGAATTTTTAGGAGTGATATAACAAAATTGCCCCTAGCTTACAACCTCCAGGTTCTTTTAATCCTTGACTTAAAAAAATGAGAAAATTTAATTCTTGACTTTGTCTTTTGTAAGACGTTTTAGTTCTCAGCACTATCTAAATGTTATAGATTGACATTGTATCACTTTAAATATCATGCCAAATCCCATTAATCAATTAATTATGACCAATTAATTAATTATTCTTTCAAATCCACAAATTTTAGCCTCAAAATAACAAAATCAATTAATGTTATTCAAGAGATAACATATGTATTATTTAATTAATTTAATTAATGTTATTATGAGGCTGAAATTTATGAATTCAAAAGCCTAAATCAATTAATCAGTTATTAATCGATTAAGGAGTCCCACGTGATACTTAACATACCATGATTAATGGTCAGATAACTATCGAGACTAAAATGTATTATATTGTTTAATCTCTTAAATCAGGAACAAAAAGATCCTATAGGTTATAAGTCAAAAACTATTTAGACTATTAACTACTAAATTTTTAGTATAAGGATAAAATAAAATGAGTGATATATGTAAGTACTAAATTGTTAATTTTTCTTCATAAAAAGTTGTTAATTTTACTTCATAAAAATCATTGTTAAATTTTTTTAAAAAAAACAATTACTTAGATAATAATGCTAAGTGAAAAAGAATCCTAATTAAAGATAAGACTGAATAATTAATGAGAGCAGTTACATCGTCATGTTTATATCTCTAATTAAACTTTCGGTTTTACGTCACAACTTATATTATAGATTGAGGATTTTTAATACTTATTAAAAATGCATATATGAATATAAAGAATAGGTCTATTGTCAGTCCTTTTTCATCAATTTCTTATACATAAATTTAATATTAGTCTATTGTCACTTCTTTTTTATACAATAATATTCTTCACCATTTTATGCAAACAGAAAGAGAAGAATTTATCAACCCAAAAAAACTAAGATCTCTCTATCAAAAAAAATTATCTAAGCTAAATATATCAATTAAAATATTAAAGTTCCCGTAAAAAAGTGAATCAATTGATAAAGAAAAAACTTTTTATATATATCATTATTAAATAGATTTATGGATCCCTAAAACAGCTACAATTCTATATGTAGTAAAATTGTGATAGATAACTCTTTCTAACAATTTAATAATACAATTAAGTAACAGTGCTGAGAAACATTGAATCATAAAAAGTATTTTAAAATTTATAATTTATTTTAAAAGTATTCAAAACTGAACCAAACCAACAATTAAATTGAATTGAAAAAACCAAATAAACCAAAAGCCGGAAAAACCGAAATTTTTTTATCGGATTGGTTCGGATTTTTTATCCTTTTAGTCAAACCGAACCAATCTAATCCAATCCAACCCAAACTTTTATGTTCATATAGAATTCTTTATAAAATTATCATGCTATTTGTATCCGTACTAATAAATATTTAATGAAACTATTATACAAAAATATTTAATGAAATTAATATTATAACGTTTTTTTATAGTTCTATAATATAAATATTATTTTAATATCATATCTTTATAATTTTATCATTCTTATATCAATTAAAAAAATAATCTCTTTTTATTTTCTATGTTTTTTTGGTAAAATTAATTTTATATATTTTATATTTTATTTAATGTCTAGTTTCATATTCAATTTTTGTGTATAATTGACATCAAATTAAAATCAAAAAACTGATTCAATTCAATCTAAAAAAAATTGGATTGAATCTTTTAAAAATTCAAACTATACTAATCCAAACCAGATGTATACAAATTGATCAAATTTGATGGTTTTACCCCTAAAAACGGATCAAAATCGCACCACAAACACCTCTAATTCATTTACTTATATTTATTTTTCTTTTTTTTTATCACATTATTTATCACATCTTTTATTTTTTTTTATCATCTCTTTCCTCTTACATTAAACGAAAGAGGATTATTATCTCAGTAATTTATGTCATACTAGTATTTATTCTCCCACTTCTTTATATAAAAAAAGTATTAAAAATTCAAAAAAAAACAAAACATTCAATTCAATTGGTATTAAAAAAGTTCCAATCATATAATTCAATCATATAATTCAGTTAATAAGCACATAAAAATATATATATATATATATGTAGATAGAAGATTTGATCCTCACTTATTCTAAAGGATTAAAAGTGGTAGAACAGAGTTTTATTACACCGACCCATGATCTATATACGCGGCTGGAACAAACACGCACGCACTAGTAGACCCAAACGCCCATGCATTTGGAATACTATTAATCTTAATTCTTATTCTTATGTTATGCACACCGACCAGCTGACTCAGTCAGTCCTAATCACCTCCTAACACCTCCACCCTCCAATAATTCTATTACTTTCAACTCCAAATTTCTACTACTATTACCACTTTCCTTAATTTAATTAATTACTACTAGTACTATTCAATCATACTCCTTCATTTCAGCTCAAAATCCTCGAGCCCCGAGTGAGTTTTCTTCTCTCCCTTTTCAAACTTTCAACGTTCAACGTTCAACCACTAGCTAGCTAATCCCTAACACAAAAAACACAACACACGCACTCCATTCCATTCCTCCCTCATTTTTTTTTGGTTTCTTTGAAACATTCTCTATAAACTATTCCACTCACCTTGCTAGCTTTGACCCTGTATCAGTCAAACCTCTCTCTATCTATTCTTTAATCCTTATATATATATATATATATACACACTCATCACCAACAAAACCACACAACCTCCTTCACTACTACACAAGACAAATTCATCTACTACCCAAATCAATCAGAGACCAACAAAAAAAATCAAATTTTTCGTTGGGTTGTAGCAAAAATAGCAAAATGGTTTTGTCATGGACAAGAGGGAGAGTATTCCGCCGTGCCCGGAAGGGGAAAGAGTTGAATTCCGGCGATGACTTGGTGGTGGAGATAGCGATCCCCACCCACTTCCGGTGCCCGGTAACTCTTGACTTGATGAAAGACCCTGTGACAGTATCCACGGGGATAACCTACGACAGAGAAAGCATCGAGAAATGGATAGAATCAGGGAACCACACTTGCCCTGTCACAAAAAGGGAACTTTCTACCTTCGACATGATCCCAAACCACGCCATCCGTAGGATGATTCAGGATTGGTGCGTCGAGCACCGTTCCTTCGGGATCGAGAGAATCCCCACTCCTCGGATCCCCGTCACTCCCTACGAGGTTTCTGACACGTGTACGAGGATCCTGTCAGCTGCTCAAAACAGAGATGAGAACAAGTGCATTGAGTTGGTTAGAAAGATCAGAGCTTGGGGGAAAGAGAGTGAGAGGAACAAGAGGTGCATAGTGTCCAACGCTGCTGCTATTGTGCTCGCAAATGCCTATGATTCTTTCTCACGTGCCTCCGTTGAGAAGCACGTGACTGTTTTGGATGAGATCTTGGGGGCGTTGACTTGGATGCGTCCTATAGCTGAAGAGGGTAGATCCATTTTGGGGTCAACAGCTTCAATGAATAGCTTGGTTTGTTTCCTGAATGGTAAACAACTATCAACGAGACAGAGTGCTGCTCTGTTGCTCAAGGAAATGCCAATAGAACAATTGGCAAAAACAGAAGGAATTGTTGAAGCTTTGGTTAATATGATTAAGGACCCTATTGGGGTTGCTTCCACCAAGGCTTGTTTGTCAATGATTTTCAACTTGGTTTCTTCTGCAGAGAAAAGGGGTGTGATTTCACAAAGATTTGTGGAATTGGGTTTGGTTTCATTCCTGCTAGAGATTCTTGTTGATGCAGAAAAAGCGGTGTGTGAGAAAGCTTTGGGGGTGTTGGATTGCATTTGTGACAACAAACAAGGGATGGAAATGGCAAAGAATAATGCTTTGACTTTGCCTCTTGTGATCAAGAAACTTTTGAGGGTATCTGAGTTGAGTTCTGGTTTTGCTGTCTCTATTCTTTGGAAGCTCTGTGATAAAACAGAGGAAGGGGTTTTGATTGAGGCACTTCAAGTTGGGGTGTTTCAGAAACTACTTGTTTTGTTGCAAGTGGGTTGTGCTGAGAGCACAAAGGAGAAGGCAACTGAGTTGTTGAGATTGTTGAATGGTTATAGGAGCAAAGCAGAGTGTGTTGATTCGTCTTTAGATTTCAAGCACTTGAAGAAGCCATTCTAATTTATCATCAGGATTAGATTTGAATTCCCATTTTTTGTATAGGTTATACAATAGAAAGTTAGAAACAGAATACATGCAATCTTGTACAAAACAAAGACACACAGTCACATATAAAAGATACACATTGTATCTCTAACATTCAATTGAAGTTTTGAAATTCATTTTCCGGAAATTTTGAATTTTGAGTCATTAAGAGATTCTAAAAGCTTGTCTTCTCATTTCCACGCTTATAATTCATAAATTCTGATTCACAATTGCATAACTACAGTAGAAGAATATTTTAGACAAGATGAAAATTAAGTTTTTAAGAATGTGATGATTTTTTTTTGTTTCGCTCTGGGAAACCATAAACCACCAAGGCAAGAGCCTGGAGACCAGTTACATAATCAGAAGAGCAATAATAATATTCAATTATTCAGATTGAACAAGAACAGAGTACAAACAAGCACAACAGGAAAAAAGACAACAACCCTGACTTAGTCCAAAAGTGCTAGTTGGGTTAGGGTTGGATTCTCAGTCCAATTTGGTTGCAGGATGCCAAAATAAATATTATTAAAAAAGTCCACCGTAGTTGGCATGCATTATGGTCAAAATAAGATTACGGTACAGCACAATTCACATGTGCTTATGGTTTTATTTTTGAAAAATGCTAAATAGTGCCTGTATGGAAATAAAAAATGTTTTATAAGAGTTGATAAAATTAGTGTTTTGAAAATTATAAACTAATTTAATGCATATTCTTTATAGGAAGTCATTAAATCATATGTATTACTGTTTAGCAAGACCCTTATTTTTTGGTCTAATGTGTGGACGTTGGACTAACACCACTCCAATTGGGAAGTAGATCACCCTTTTTCGGACGCCACCATCTGAAATAGTGTTTCCAGACGATATCATCCAGAAAATAAGAGTGGTTTCTTTCTCATTTTCACCATTCCGACTAAAAATGGAGTGATGTCAATGGCGTCAATTTCAGATGCTGATGTGTTTATGGTTTTGTTTTCTTTGCTTGACCTTTATTTTATTGGATCCCGGGCTTCAATTGATTTACAGGCTTAAAATAATGTCCCTGAGAGAGTTTAAGGCCTAGCCCATTAGTTTCCTTCAATGGTGTTTAGAATAACTAAAAGCATAACAGCCCGTTTACCAAAAACAAAAGTTTTCTTCTTTTTTTAAGAAATAAAAAAGATAGCATGTGCTTGACCAATAAGTTGGCAGGATGGATCCGTGACAAAACACTATGGTGCAGTGGAATGTCAACTAACACCAAAAATCACTAAACCGTTGTTTTTGTCCGGTTGCTGGACGGTCTATTGCTGAAGATGATCCAATGGACGGTCTAGCGCGAGAGAGGATCCGAGCTAAAGTTGGCATGGTTGGTAATGGTAGTGTTTACTGCTTCTTGATTTAATTCAAACTTCGCAAATACTGAGAGAATAAGGAGAAAATTATGGTCTCAACTCTTAAAATGATAAAGCCCACTACTAACTCATCTTTTAATTGACTCATCAGTGTTATCCTAAATTAGTATACAATTTCCCGCCATGAGCGTCCTGGAGGGAAAAATATTAATACAAACACTCATAAGTGAGAAGTTATGTGATAATGTTTTTTGCATTTGGGCGAAATACATACGATAAAAGTTGTAATTTTTTTTCTAAAATTTACCTATTGTAGAAATCAAATTCAAGAACTGTCCCCAAAAGCCATTGTTGATTGTTGACTTGATAAATGTCCCCCTTTTGACGTTCCAACGAAGAACATTTCCCCCCACCTAGTTGCTCCACACCATGTTTTAATTATTAAGAAAAAGACTAGTACTTTACGTCCAAAAAAAACACGTATTGTTCAGGTAAAGAAAGAACGTCAACTAATCATCTGATGATAAAAAAACATCAAAATTATAAATTTTACAGCATAAAAAAGTAGTAATCAGAATATCATATTAAAAAAATGAGAGACAATTTTGCGGTGGATGGCTAGTTTATACAAACAGGCTGTAGGTCCATTTTTCATGTATGAAAGACTTGTTAAACATACATACACAAGTAAAGAAAACACAGCATATATGGAATGCGGTTCTGAAAAAGAAAAAGAAAAAAAAAAGAAGCAAAATGAAGAAAGAGCATAAGAATGTAAAATACCACACAGTTTATTATATGATCATTATTATCGTAGAAATACTAGAGTTGAATAGAGAGATAGATTCTTGCACCTTGCTTGTAGAAGTCAATGATAAGCATCGTGCATGTGGGTTCTTCCCGGGTCTTAAGCGAGATTTTCTCCCCTTCCTTTATTTGAATATGAATATAGGAACCTGTCGTGCATGTCCTCTATGCAATTTGCAGTCCAACTCAATAAAATAAACCTCTATATCAAACTCCACATCTTGAGACTAATATTGTGGAACAAAGGGACAAAACTTGCAATGGTTAGTTAGGTGTGGTTGGTGCTATTGCTTCGGCAGAGTGAGTTTGATTTCGGTAACGTATGCTAACCTTTAACACTCATGTGTTTCTGAAATGTTAGCGCATACTATTACTACCAATTTGAAACTTTAACTCTTAATTGGTTAATAACACCAATTACACTTAAAGAAACTATCTAAGTTCTGTCCAAATATCCATGCTTAAGAAATCCAGTGAGTGCAAACCTTCCTAAGTCCAAAACACAGAACATGACAAAAAAGAAAATATTGCTCACCTCAGTGTTGACTTTCTACAAACCCCATGACACAAATCATCTTCAAAGTCAAAGCTCCCCGTGATTCTGCATCTAAAGGAATCGTTGACATGCTCGGTTAAAACTGCACATAAAAACAGATAGCTTCAAACCAAAGTGAAGAATAAACAACCAAATGTTCTCATTATCATAATGGATTCTTATAGTAACTCTAACACAAAGCCTTTCACTACCAATCTCTTCTTCATTTCCCTCCTTTTATTCACAAACCTTCTCACATTGTTCCTTTCCTCCACCTTCTATTCTTCAACCTGCACTCCCAATTTCACAACCACCGCCGCCACCGAAGAACAAACCCTACCACTGGAATTCCTTGCCGCCACGTCAGCACAGCGTCTCCCGCTAGGTTTCAACCGCAACTTCGACTCCGACACCATCCGCCCTCCCGCCGGAAGCGCCTGCACGCTCTTCCCAGCCGAACTCCGCCGCTTCATGTCCTACGACGTGAACGGATCCTGCCCCGACGACGAGGTCCTCTCGCAGAAGCTCCTCCTCAAAGGCTGCGAGCCGCTCCCTCGCAGACGTTGCCGTCCGGCGGCACCGCCGCAGTATCCGCCGCCGCTTTCCTTTCCTTCAAGCCTCTGGTCCGCTCCCTCCGACAACTCCGTCATGTGGACCGCGTACACGTGCAAATCGTACGCGTGCCTCATCGATCGCAAGAATGCGAAAGGCTTCGACGATTGCAAGGACTGCTTCGATCTCCGGGGCCGCGAGAAGAACCGTTGGACTCACCGGAAATCGAACGGACTCGATTTCAGCATCGACGACGTCCTCGAGACCCGAAAACCCGGTTCAATCCGAATCGGGTTGGATATTGGAGGCGGCGTAGCCACATTCGCGGTGAGAATGAGAGAAAGAAACATAACAATCGTAACGACGTCGTTGAACTTAAATGGGCCTTTTAACAGTTTCATAGCGTCCAGAGGTGTAGTGCCGTTGTACCTTAGCATATCTCAGAGGCTTCCGTTTTTTGATAACACGTTGGACATAGTGCATTCGATGCACGTTTTGAGTAACTGGATTCCAGAAACGTTGCTTCATTTTTTGTTGTTCGATGTGTATAGGGTTTTGAGGCCCGGTGGGCTTTTTTGGTTGGACCATTTTTTTTGCGTTGGGGATCAGTTGGAGAAGGTATATGGGCCCATGATTGAGAGTGTTGGGTTCAGAAAGTTGAAGTGGGTCACTGGGAAGAAGCTCGATAGGGGACCTGAACTTCAGGAAATGTACCTCTCTGCTTTGCTGGAGAAGCCCTTCAACCATTCTTGGTGATCTCATTTCATTTCACTTTTTTTACTCTTAAATTATTCTTGTTGAAGAAGTTATGGTAAACTTAATATCATGTTAAACTTAATGATTCATCAAACAATGGATACCTCACATCTCATTTACGGCAGAGAACGACGTGACCCTCATTGTTTTTGGAAGCGTTTTAACTTTGACTTTATAAGTTTCCATCATATCAAATGACTTAAATCCTTTGAATGAATTTATATCCTTCAGAATATTTAAGTGTAAAATAATTATTCTTCAGATTTTAAATCTCATGTTTTTGGCTTTTTCCAAACAGAATTTGGGTGCACTGATAGGGGAAGAAAGGAACCGGTAGCCTTTCTGAAAAAATATATATTTGAAACTGAGAAAAGAAGGACGAACTAAGCATATCAAGGTTGTGAGTTAAGCATCATCCACACACATTTAAAGCACTCTTTCTAACAATTTCCTCCAATCCTCCGTCAGACCTCTGAAATGTCCACGATTTATACCGAACAATTTGAGTTCTTTTTTTTTTTTTCTCTAATCGACCACACTGAGTTCTGAATACGAAATAAATCTTTTAATTTTTGCTGTCCCAAAAATACGATATATATATATATAAACAAAAATATCATAGTCCTGTATCCAAAAATTTTAAAAAAAAATCATAGTCCTTTACACAAAGGAAGGAAGAAGCTATTAGCTATATGCAGTGCTCCAATGTTGGCCTCGCATACCAATAATCTCTATTTTCTTTCGGTAATAATTATTAATTAATATTTAAGTTACTAATAATATTTATGTTAATCATTAAAAAAATGTTAAAATATTTTTATTTACATTGTATAATTTTAAAATACATGGACCAATATTAAAATAAATTTATTTAGTTGTAAAATAAATATAATATCAATTTTTGTTAGAATAGTAAAACACCTATCATGTATTATTACTAGTAACCAAACATGCAGTTGGTCGTTTTAAAAAAGCAAAGGAGAACTCAGGCCAATGGATCAAGGAAAAAGGATGCATCCCTTTTATTTACCAAAAAAGAACTCAGCTAATTACATCATTACATCATGATTAAAATGGCAAGCTAGTTTGCTAGTTACGGCGTTTATTAATTAAATTATTGAATGAAGTGCATCTGCTATTATTTATTTAGATTTCAATTGTCAAATGAGTTAAGCTAGGTCATGAACTACAAAGCTAGAAACAAACATGTGGATAAATAAGGTGAAGGACAGCAGTGTTATTCGTCAGCCCCTAAAAGAATATATGATCGTTCTAAGGAACACGAGAATTTGATTGTCACTAGTTTGTTCCTCTAAATCTAACAAATTGTTCTCTAAATTTAAATCTAAATCATATTCAGGTAATGCGATAAATGTGGTGGTCCATTTCTGCCATTCACAAACTTAAGCAGCGTTATCATTAGCAGCAATCTCATCATCCTTTCACCTTCCCTTGAGCCATGCAAGTTTAGGTTTGACTCTCAGTATCAGAGCAATTGCTAGACAGACCTTCACAAGTTATCAGGCCACCCCAAAGACCGTAAACTTGCGTCAATTCACCGTACAAGGTGCTATTATCAGTCAGAAATATCGCAAAGCATGATTTACATTAGCTGCATGCCATGGCAAGTAACAAAAAAACTGCACTTGAATGGAAATAACGGACTTAGGAACTGCCAGATTCGTTTCCTGAGTCAATATTCATGGGTTGTGGATTCTTGTACCCACTAATCTCATCCTTGTAACGTTTTTTATCTGCACGGGCTTTTGCTTCGTACGGTTCCTTCTCCTCCGCTGTGCATATTCGATGGGCAAAGAAATATAAACTTAGTCACAAAACACGTATTCTCTGATCATGAATGACACTCTGGAACTAGATCAAACGAAACGATAGTCAACCAGACATACCTGTCATCTTTTTCCATTTCTCTCCGAGCACTCTCCCCACATCCGTAAATGAAATTCCAGGATTACTTTTCTTTAGATTCTGGCATGTGAAAAAAAAGATAGTAGATCATGTAAATAGAACTCAATTCATACAAAGAAACCTGTAATCTGAGGCAGATTCTGTGATTTACTACAGCAAAAATAACAATAAACAATTTTGCTAAAGGTCATATTTAACTACACTGAGTTCATAGCAAGTTAGCAACTCATTGGAAGAGGATATTCTGAGGGTTGTATTGAGGGGTAATTACATTATCTAAAACCAGGTGTTCTAAAGTTTTATTTATGTTTACCATTATTGTTACAAATTCAACCTAAGAAACTCAGCCTAAAAGATCTGGTTGAGCAAAATCAGATCTACGGAATCAAAATCTACTTGAACTACTGATTGTAACCCCAAACTCAGAAACACTAAGTAGCCATGCGGAAGGGAAATGGACACTGCTATCACAATTAACACACCCGAATCAAAAAACACAAACCCTATGACATAGGACATACCTCTCTTTCCATTTGAGAAAAGAACATGAAACCAGACAATGCCCTCTTGGGTGCATTTGGGTCCTTTTTCTTCTTCGGTTTTTTCTTCTTTCCATCTACATCAGCATCTTTTGATTTCTTCTTAGAAGTAGATGCCTTAGAAGACATATCCTTCTTTGTTTCCTTTTTGGCAGGCTTCTGAAAATTGATCATCATTAAGGTGTCAGATACACCAAACTTTCAAAGAGTAGAGATGAGGTATCAGGAGAAAACAAACAAACAAAAATAAACTACATGCCTCTTTCTCATCACCACTTTTACTGGCGTCAGAATCTTCAGCCCCAGAATCATCTGTAGGAGACCCTTCATCGTCCTTGTCAGCGACAAAATCTTCATCCTGCAGAACATTTACCACAAATTAACATATTGAAGCAAACCAGGATTTGAAAAATCCAGCCATGGGAAGCTTCCAATAGGAAGAAAAGGTCAAAGTGGGCAACTTGCACACAGACTGAACAGACATATATAGCACTACAGAACAAATGCACACTTAACTCAAGTTACACAACAGCAGAAAAACCAGACAGCACACGAAACTAAAATAGGCAGATACTTAACAGGAGAAAGGTTGACTGCATAGTTACAGAAATACAGTTTATGAATGGCAAAAACTAAAACATATGCAGACTTCGAAGTTCACTTAGACTTTTTTTTTTGGGCCCAAATATTGTCAGATGCTGGTGGATATAAATGTCTCCTCAATTACTCAAATTAGAACACAAATTTGCCAAATGCTACTCATGAACAGCTATAAGGATAAGGGTTATACAGGAAACAGATATGGGTACCTCTTCGTCACTTTCATCTCCACCTGCTTCATTTTTAATGCGCTCAAGATGCGGATCAACAGCATCGTCATCATCACTCTCAAGAACCTTGGCCATACCACCAGCAGGTTGTGTATCTCCTAAGTTCATAATTTTCAAGCCCTTTGAACTGCACATGCAGGCCAACTATGAATAATTTCTATAACAACTAGTTGTACATAAAGTTTGGCAAAGTTACTCTTTACCTGATAAAACCATACAAATTGTGGTATTCATTTCTCTGAATATTACGGAAGAGATGCTCTTGCTCAGATTTTAGTCTGACAAGAAGATCAAAATAATGCATATTTGAACCACCAGCAGCATGCCTCTCAAATTCCACATAATCAATCTAGTTGAAAGGATGAAACAATCAAAACTTCCATGATGCAATATCATATGCATGTTATAAGTAATTGATATCGGATCATCTGTAAGCACAACTGGATTTTACCTCTTCATGAAGAATAAGAGTGGGAGGTTTAGGTAGAAAGAAAAAGCTCTTCTCAAGAGGATACAAAATTCCATCTTCAGCTTTCAAAGATGATTTCACAGCATAACCATCTTGACAACTCCTAAACTTTCCAGGCTTAGTAACTTTAGCACCAGATAAACCACGCAATATTGAGGTGAACACTTCATGGATGAGCCCCTGATTATTAATTGTAAGTAAAAAATATCAAGCATCACATATGATACGAATAACCAGAGTTAACAACTAAATTTGTGCAACATCCATTCAGTTGAAATGCAAAATGCCTTTTTTTTCATTTTCAAAAGCAGCCCTTGAGGAGCAGTATGTCGGGTAACACATCTATATCGGAAGTTTAGGAAGTACCTTATAAGACAGCTCCAACCTGTCCTTGTACTTATTGTAAATTTCTTCAGTCATTTCCAATTCACTTTCAACGACGTAATCAGTTTCAAACTATAAAAGGATTATCAAGAAGATGTTAGGTTTAAACGTGAACAAAATATGTTTTGTAAAACTTGGTAAATCATGAGCTAGTGAGAAATTACCTGCATCACAATATGAGGGTACAAAGTTTGTCCTTTCCGAATAGGGGGATCAAGACTAATAACGACAAAGGTATGTGGCTGATTAGACTACAGATAGGAAAAATCAGTTGACATGAGAGGTTGTCAGAATACTTAAACAAGTCCATGAAAAAAGCTTAATTTTAAGACATGATTGGCTGGTTGTGCTAAATCACTCATTTCACTCATATATTATTTAATATGAAAACAAATATTAGTGGAATGAAAGAAAATGCTCGAGGTAAAACACCTTGGGAAGTAAAAATAGGCGAACCACACTGCTATACTGGATTTTAAAATCATTAGCCTGTCCTTGAAGCCGCAAGAATGACAGGTGTAACTCAACACTGTATCGTCCCCTGCACAAAAGTACAAATATATATTAATAGAAAATATATTTCTTGAAAGAAGACAAATGCAAGCAGCAGCATAAAAAACAATGATATTAAGGCAAAAATACTTTAATGATACACGTCTATGCATTTAAAGGTGTTACCTTGGTGTAAGAATTGCAATGCCCTCAAATGTAACAACAGCATTTTCACCTCCAGCACCAACATCAGCCATAGACATTATTTTGTCACGGAAAACCTGATACGAGAAAGACCATGAAAATGTCAATTAACCTGGAAGTTACTATAACATGAGATTCCTTGAAGTCTGAGCAACTCACTTGAGCAGGAGGACAATTTTCATCACCGACAAACTGGGTATTGGAATTTGGTATGTGGAAACTTATCTCCATCAATGAATCTTTCTGAGATCATAAGATAAACAATATTAGATGGATCACAAAAAAGGCAAACCCAAACTGAACCTATTCATTGCAGTCTGCAATACTGTTTGATTTTGATCCAAAGCTTAGATGAGAAAGTGCAACTAGTTGCAACTTACTCTAAATTGTATGAATTTGTTAAAACTAAGACTATATGTGTATGTATATATGGATAAACCTCATTAGCTCCAGTTGTGTCATCCACATGAAACTCCAAGATGACGTCATTTTTCCCTTGAAGCTGTGTTTGTGAGACGTCTGCCAAAGACACCTCGAAAGCTTGCTTAGAACCAACCATGAAAGCCAGCATATTTCCTGAAATTGAAATATAAACATAAGAACATCCATCAGTCATATAACTGTAAAATCAATTAAAGTAATTAATTATATAAAACAAACGCCACTGTGAAGATAAAGACTACATTCAATAGCAAGTAAGAATGAGATAAGTTGCGCTTTGAGAAGCCAACTCACCTCCCTCCCCCAACAAAAACCACAACAATTAAAAACCACTTTCCTATCTTCGCTAATTTTTATTTAAAATAGCATATAATAGCATATAATACGGCAGAGAGAGATGTCTGAGATACATGTGATGCATCCGGCGAAAATAACAATTACAATGGATAAGTCAGTTGAACTGTAAAAGTAAATATCACCAACCATTTAGATCAACTTCTCCCCAATTGCGCCCACTAACAGAAAGCTGCTTCTCCTCTACCATTATTCCAAAGGAGTTTTGGAAAAAATTGGTCAAACTTGCAACATCCTGCAAAGTAAGTGTTGAAATTGTGGGGATTTAGCTATGGAGAAAGGAAAACAGATGAAAGAGAACAAACTAATATTAAGAAAGATACATTACAATGTGGTGTGTCCCAAACACTATCTCCTATATATAATAATAATTCTAAACTAAATAAAGCAACAAATCAAGTGGGATAAGGAAATCAAGTAAATAGGAAAATTGATCCTAAGAGATATTGATTTTTTTTTAAAAAAAAAAAAACTAATCTGAAAGGATTACCTCCAGAAAAAATAAATAAATAAGGATGTGTTTGGATTAGACTTTTTTCCAACATATAGTTGTATTTTGCACTTACAAAAGCTTTTGATTATTATTCTTTTAATCAAAGAAAAAACTTTTTGTCCTTCAGCTAAAATTGGACATTGTTTCAAAAAACTTCGAAATCGTTTTTCACAGCTTAAAATTATCTTAAACATCGCTTCTGACAGCAAATATATCCAAACAAAAATCGATTATGTCTCGAACAACCGATTTTATTCACAACTTATTTTTACAATTAATCACAGCTAATCCAAACACACTCTAACTAACGCATATTAAAAGAATTAATTAAGTGCAATATATTTTCTTGGTTTTGTGTAGAAAATATAAGTTTATTTACAAAAATACCTTTTAAGGTATTTATTGTAAACTGTAAAGTAGTATTCCCTCTGAACTACTACCTCCGGTCCAAAATATAAGCCCCTAGTCATGTTTCACATAGTTTAAGAAAAGTAGTTGAATCATTGATTTTAAAAGCATTAATTATTTTTGTCTAGTTTTAACCTTACAAGTTTCAAATTCTACCATCTCTTAGTGGTGGTGTAACTTTGGAAATATGATATTTTCATATATTCTAAAAGTATATAATAACAACATAATGAACAATTTGATAGCAATCCAATCATCATTATCTAGAACTGTAAAAGTGCTAATAAAGGAACAAAAATAAGAAAACAACCCAAACGTTAGTGTTAAGAAACATGGCAGGGAGTAAAAGGAAATAAAGAGAAACTTATGGGAAAGAATTGTATTATTGCTTACTTAATTCAATAGAACACCACATTTATAGATAAAAGACTATAAAGATAAGAATGATTTAATCAACCAACAAGCTAAATTCCTAACAAACTAATATATGATAAGAATAATCTTACTGCAAGAGATGAATAACAACTTTTGACTCTAACTAACTAACTAACTATCTATTATCTCTAATGGTTAGAATTCCATTTTCCACATCAAACATAAGTAAACTCAATTTGGGAGGGACAAAGAATAACCTGATCACGGAATCCAGTGAACTTGTAGTACAAACCATCTTTGATCTGAACACCAAGCTGATTAGTCCTTGGAACCTTCATCCATGTTACCCCCATTATGTCAGCTTTATCAACTTCAATCAATTTACCACCGCCCTGCCCCTGTCTCTTCCAAATAATTCCTCCTGAATATATTCTTATCTGCCCTGGATTCTGTAACCCAATTGCATGAAATTAAGTGCCATACATGAAAAATGCTAGTTTCAGTTTCCTATTCAAAAATTTACTAGAAAAATTCATTGTATCCTCTTAAGATTATAAATATAAAAATTTTTAAAAACTTGACATGGGATAAGTGATGTTAATCCTGATTAATGGCTGAGAATCTTTGGCCTTTTCCTGCAGATATTAAACAAATTGTACATGGCACCAAATGAAAATCACTTCATACGCGGTTGAGTAAGTACAAAAGCTGGAAGGCAGAAATTCTGATTTGAAAATCATTTTGCACTTGTTTGGTATGACTGACAGTATTAAAGATGAGCCAACGGGGAATATAAATCACCTTGTCTTTAGTTATGGTTGAAGATTATGTTTCATATTTTATATATATCTTCAAGCTTTTCAGCCATCGAACAAGACATTTCAGGAATTAAAGGAAAATAACACTAATGCCAAATTTTCCATATTAGTTTCACCATATTTACAAAATAAATAGACAATATCATGTTACAACAACACCATTTTCTAGGTCCCAAAGATTGATTTTTTAGAACAAAACAAACCCAAAATAGTTATAAGAAGAATCATCAATGTTGATGCAAACTCAATTGGAGTTTTTGTTTTTCTAGATCTCAGAGACATGAGGTGAAATCTAAAGCTCAGACAAATGCAAGGCAGGTTGGCGCAAAGTTAAAAATTACCAATTGAGTGAAGGACATGGAAAATGGAAAATTGGAGAGAGAGAGAGAGAGAGAGAACTGACAGTGCCTCCGCGGCCTCCTAGGGTGATATTGTTGAAGATATGACCGTCCGTCATAGCTCAAGAACAGTTGCTGGCTTGCTGCTGTGTTGGAAGATCATTATACTATTTTAACAATTCAAATGTATGCAAACTTTGCCAAACAAAAAAAATGAATGCAAACTAAAGAGGGTTCAAACTGTATCTAACCTAGGATTATCTCAATGAAAACATTTGTGTACCCTATGCATCTCAATCATAACATTTTCAAATGCGTAGAAAAACAATAAAAAAAATTGTTCATGTTCATGTCGATTTATTTTAAAGAAGCAATAATTATTTTCCCAAAAATAATCCACCCTAAACACACTCTTTAACAATTACACAATTCATCAAAATCATACAGAACGACCATGGCAACCTCTACAGACTTATGCACAAAGACTCAGAGAGCGAGGAAAACTTGTCAAATGAAAAATCATCAAAGAAAGGCAGCCTATGCCTTTTAAATTCAATGTCGGTTACTCACAACCGAGGCATGGTTCAACTAAACCCATATACAAGACTTTGATTATATGGGAACAGGGCAAAACCAACGGTTACGAATCCCAGATGCAGTGGCTCTAAAAAACACAATCTAACTCTCGGCAATGAAGTGGAAAAAAGGAAATTTCTCGACTCCTCGTTGGTTCTACACAGATGCCAAGTACCGCAATCGAAATACAAAAGAAGCAGCGAAGATTAACAAACCTGGAACAGAGAAGGAGCAACAGCAGAGCAGAAAAACAATGTGATTAAGTGATTTGGACTTGAGAGCAAAGAACGGGACGCCTTTAATAGGGTTTTGGAACGGAGGGAAGGAGAGGAATTTGGGGGGAAAAGGAGACTATTTCGTGTTGGTCGGTTTTCTTAGAACATCGAATTGTTTTTCAAGTGATTTTTTTTTTTTTCCGGAGCGTTCTCTCACTCTCATTCCCAATTTCTTATTCATATTGCATAAAATTAATACAATATTGTATAAAAATATTAAAAATATATTAAAGTAAAATTTTAAAAGTTGGAAAAGTAATATTATACATTTTTATAATTTAAAATTTTCTAAATTTTAATACTTTTCCATAATTTTTCTATTTTGTTAAGGTATTTTCTGGGGGAAAAAATTAGTTTAGGTCTTAGTTTGAACTAAAAATGACAATTTTTTACATAAGTTTAATAGTGAATATTTAATTTAATTTATGAAAAAAAAGATACAAAAATTTTAAATTACCTATGATAATTTTTTATTTGATTATCATTAATTACTTTTTGATTTAAATATATTTTTGTTCTCTAAATGTTATGTCAGATTAGGTTTTAGGTTTTATATTTTAGAAATCCATATTTTCATTCGTTAAAAATTTGGTACTACTACCACTACTTTGCAAATTGTATAGACAATTTATTGATTGATTATTTCATATGATGGACAAATGTGTTTAGACTGAAAAAAACTATTTTTTTTGGTGTGTTTGATACAATGAGATTATGATTTTCTTGAAAAATTATAACTTTTCAAAAGTTTGTAGAGTTATTTGGTTACTACAAAATTAAAGTTTTAAATTATGAGATTTTAGCTTTTATAACTAATTATTGCAAAACTATTTAAGATAGTGTTTGACTTTCAAAAATTGACCGCAAAAATTCACCTACAAAATTATCCTTGTTAGTTTTTGTAAATGATAAATTACTCATCACTAATTACTCCATTTGTGTTATGTTTCGGCTTTCAAGATTATTAAAACATGACAACATACTTGCAAAGAGCAAAATAAATACTACGGGTAAAATTTTTATATACTAACTTGCATATTAACTTTTCAAAAATTTACATAAGTTAACGTATAAGAAAAAAAATTGTGATATTAAATACATGGATTTAATTGAAGTTTGATTTTATATTTGTGAATCACATATAATATGCTATAAAAATTATAAAATAGACAAATGATAAGTTCATTTTTTAACAAAATTTGTTAATGTATTAAAACTTATATTACATCTTATTCATAAATAATTTAACAAATTAACCCAAATGGTTGACTTAGTGATGTAAGGTATTGTTAAGTTCATAGGAGGGACGATCCACAGCAAGAGGTTTCGTGTTTGAATCCCACCTATGCCAAATTCCGGGGGGGCCAACGCCAGTCACGCAGTGCAAACGGATTAGTCACATCCTAAGGATAGGGAAACCCGTGATTATACAAAAAAAAATATATAATTTAACAAATCACAAAAATCAAAGTAAAAATAAAAAAAAAGGAAAGATGCATAGTGAAAAGAGAGAAAGGAAAACAGAGAAAACAGAGAAAAATAAATAAAAAACGATAGTGAAAAAAGCAGGAAAGGAAGGGAGGTCGAGAGAGAAGAAAGAGAAAAAAAGAGGAAAAATAAAGAAGTTAGAAAAAAGAGTTTAATAATCAAATTTAATTTTATTACTGAAATTTAAAATTTTCTCATCTCAAAGCAAACAAAAATTAAGAGAAAAATTAAATCATTTTTATAATAACATGTGTCAAGTAAGATAACTTGGTGGTCACAGAAAAACCAAAAAACAACAATAAAATAATAATAAATAAAAAATTAAAAGAAAATTAGATAAACGTGATAATGACACAAATAAAAATATTGCTCGGGAGTAAAAAAAAAAAAAAAACGGTCTCTTTTCTTACCATAGATAGATAAATAGATTATAGATGATAAACACTCCCTAATAATAATAATAAAAAAAAATCTATTATTAGCAAAAAATAATAATAAACAAAAAAAAAAAAAAATTTGTGGAAAAAAACTTTGAACTCAATTTCTACGTGCTGCCTGAAATTGAACAAATCAACTTTGGACCGATCCCGGAAAACCCTTGTCCATTTTGTCTCATCTTCTTCGTTCAAAATTTTCTTTTTCCCTCCTTTTGTTCTTCCATTCAATGTCCAGTTTCACTGCATTTGCTCTGCATGAGATTGCCCCGCTACTGCTTCTGCTACATTATGCCGTTTGTCATCAGAATCCACTCTCTTTTTCTCTTGTGTGTGTGTTTGCAAGGTAAATCGCATTCATAAAGTTTGTATTTTTACTTCGTTTTGTGTTGGCAGAATGCATGTCATGCGTAATAGTGATAATTTGGGGTATGGGTGCTCATTTGTTAGGAGGAGATTGAGAAGAACAGCTAAAACATGAGTAGTGTTGTTGTGTGAAATAGTTTTAGGTGCAAAGTACAACTTTACAGGGAAGATAGGCATACAGAAGATTTCGTTGTTAGATTAGCTGATTAAATAATATACAATTGAAATTTTATTGGAAATTCAGGGTCTTCTGAAAAATGTGAAATTTGTATGTAAAGATTTGTGATTGTCTTGGTCAGACACAGAAATTTATGCCACTGATACTTTACTGGTAATGCAGAAGTTCAGGGTGTTTGTATATATGGTTTTAAATATAGAAGGCGGTTTTTCCGTTCGCCTTTCCTGAAATGGTTGAAGTTTGTTGAAAAACTCAGCTAAAGTCCCAAGGTGTTTTAGCCAGTTGTGAATTTTAGTGTTTACATTCAAATGTGTGGCCCTTTATCTTTTTATTCTCTATCTCAACTCAACAAATTTCTGCATCAGTGAAATGGCATTTTCTTGATATTATAATGTCTTTCTAAGGGCTGATAAAAAATAAAATAAAATAATGTCTTTCTAAGGAAGGTTAGTAATTGTGGTCATAAAGATGAAACAGAATTCTGCTAATGACAATTTTTGTTGAGTCATGAGGTTGACTAAAGCCACTGCCAAACAAACAACTGTCGCGTGAAATCCGCAAATAAGGATGTTGAGCGGAATGTTTCGGTTTCATCGGTCTAGTCGCCCATTGATTTATAAGTCTTTCTTCACACTGAACATGTGAACTCATTCTAGATCAGCGAGCTAGCATCACTTCGGAAGAGGTACGCCCTTCTTTCCTTTCCCTTTGCTTCTTTGCCGTTAGTCATATTCATCCTATTGAATTTGGAATTCCTCTTTAAGCGTCTTTTAATTGTGAGATACTAACCTAATTTTCCATTTCAATCTGCAAGGAGAAAAAGATGACTGCCTCTTCCTCAAGAAAAGTGAACAAGGTATGTGTCCAGAAACATTTTTTCCTGTACATTTCCGGCATGTTGAGTTGAGCTGCATTTAACAAATGCTTAATTATCTTCGATTTCTCGTTCCTTTTACCTTTCCCTTTTTACAAAAAAAATTCTGTAAATAACTTGCTAGTTTGACTTTGATAACGATAAGCTCTTTCACCCTCTAGGTGAATTCACTGTTCATGGTTTGTTCTTGTCATTAAGAATTCTGTATGTGTTTGGATTTTCGCTGACAAAATTGAAGCTTGTGTCAATCTGGCTTTTGTTCAAAGGTTGAAAGTGATGTCTTCGTTCAAGTTTCAATGCCAATTAGAACATTCTGTCTTTGGTGCCTGGCAAACATAAAGAACAGTGTCAACCCTGTCATAGTTTTTTCAAATACAGTTAAATTAAAATTTAATCAAAGAAACAACTTGAAATGACCAAAATACTGAACTTAGTTTTGTATGCTTCAAAATCAAGCTTGGACAGAGAGAAATTTTGCAATTACGTCCGTCTCTAATCATATGCAACTTTTCCATATAGAATATATCAAATCTGATATGTACTTTCTATGTTTTTTTGCACTCTTTTCACTCATTTTAATGTGTTTTTAAATGGAATATTTGTTCCACGGAATAAACTATTGTCTTCATGTCTTATTGTATCTTAGAAAATCTCAAAAGTTTTTCATCATGTAGGTTCTGCTTGCAGCAATATCTTCGTACAGCCAATTATGTTTTAAGTTAGTGAGCTAATCTGCAATTTTTTTCTTTTTCTTTTTTTCCAAACTCACCCTGTTTTTGCATACTCAGTTCTCTAGTTATGATTCCTGTCTTGTTCCGTAGTAAACACCAGGAGCTCTGGCATTTAATATCATTCAAGAATTAAGATCATATAGACATATATTAACTGAAGAAAAATGTAGCAATAGGAATTGCCAAGATCATTTTTGGCTGGCCTATAATATAAAAGTAATATATTGCTTTCATAAGCGATTGCCTCGTATGTTTTGCTGTTGCAATGGTGAAAAGAAACTCTGAAAAGTTACAAAGTGGGTCTGAACACATTGATGCGTCAAAATGTAATGACATCCTTTTTCGAAACTGCAATATCAAAACGTTAATGCTGCTGCCTTTTGGGAGAAAAGGAAAAGGAAAATAAATAAATACTAAAAATTAACTAGTTATAAGGCTAGACAATGATAAGATAAAGATTATTTTCTTTCTGTGATAACATGGTTTACCTTGTAGGATGAGCAAGTGGCTGAATGCAAAGTCCAGAAGCCAAGGTGGCTCGAGTCTTTTCTGGAAAAAACTTTCTTTGCCTCATGTGCAGCTCATCCAATGCAGAGGAATGAAATAAATAAATACTGCGTAAACTGCAATCTTTCAGCTTGCCAGCACTGTGTATCCATAGGCCCTCATTGCTATCACGGGATGCTTAAAATCTATAGACATGTTTATAAGGATGTTGTCTCCCTTGCTTCAGTGGAGAAGTATATTGACTGCTCGCAGATCCAGGTATGATATGATCATTTTTTTTCTTAAGAATTCTGACAAAGTATTTTATGTAGAACATTTGAAAGCTATATAATTTGGTGGGCCTTTGGTGATTTTGTTTGCTAATCTAGTATTAGTTGCTTAAGTTCATACTTCAGAGTAAGAAGTTGTAGGAACTAAGAAATCATTATCCCTTCTAAGCCTTGATTGTCTATCTTGTGAAATGCAACACGTAAAAGTTTTACAGGAACAGTGTAAATCGATTTGAATGCATTATTTTCCTTTTAATTATGTTATTTGACCTTAGAAAATAACTGAGATCAATGACTTAAACTACATGTATCAATATAGTGGTGGCAAGAAAAATTGTAACAGATATTATTGTTATAATTGTATGCTTTGACTCCTAGCTAGTATTCTCCTGTGACGATCGCTGCCAACCACAGTAACATTTTTTTTGTCATTGTCCTGTTTTATTCCACGACATATCACCTACCTAAACAAAACTGGACCAGTTAGTGACAATCGCAAAATGAGTGTTCAATCACATGTATAAATATTCTCGTCCAATATCTAGTACAACATCTTGCTTTTTTTTACTGTTTAAATTGGCTAGTATTAACTGAGAAAGAAAAGAGGCATATAGGTCTCCCATGTTCCTCAACAATCCTTACCTTATATGTTTGGATAAAGAAATTTAACAGGGGAATTCATTTTGAGAGGATTTAAAATTCTTGCTAGTGAATTGGATTGTTTAGATAGAAAACTGTATTCAGTTCTAATAGGGTAAGAATTCACAATTTTACCTAAATAGAAGGTATTCTCAAAATTCTTTAAAATTTAAAATCCTTTGGAATTTTGTAATTCCTCCATGAAAACATGGAATTAATGCAGTTTTGTAGGCCTTAAAAGATTTAAATAGTGAGTTTATGTAATTGAATCTTCTCAATGAAATCATTTACTATTTGTCTGGGTTTGATTCCTCTTTGGTTGCAGCGCTACAAATGCAACAGGCAACTGTTGATTCCTCTGAATCCTCTTCCGCACAGCGGTTCTGCATCGAATACTGATGGATTATGCAACACCTGCAGTAGAAAGCTGAATGAGCCTGAATCATATCTCTACTGCTCCATTTCGTGCAAGGTGATGACTAATTTGAAAATCAAAACCGTTTGCTGTCCTTCATTATCACACTCCCCAACTAATGGAAACTTTATAGTAGTAATTTCTGACTTTTTCTTTTCTATCTGAAGTTTCAGGTGAAGGTTGCTTCAGAGAAGCCTAATGATTCAGTTCCTCCTGCCATTCCCATGGAGAATCCACCTGCCATTTCCATGGAGAATCCTCCTCCCGTTCCCGTGGAGAATCCTCCTCGGGAAAAACAGGAGGAAAAAGAGGAGGAAACTTCTGGGCCCCCAGCCTCAAAGCGCGTAAGGAGAAGGAAGGGAACACCCCACAGAGCTCCCTTCTTCTAAGATAGTTTGAATATGCAGGTCTGAAAGACAATATTTGTTTGAGTTTATTTAATCAAGAGTTCAAGACAGTGAACCTATTAGTCATGCTGTAACAAAATTTCCGGATTTCTGAACTTGTGTTTTATGGTTCGTATTTCCTTATTATCGTGTGATGCTACATTGTGATGTTTGATATATCAAAATTGTTATTGTTGTGGAAATTGATAACAATATCACCACCTCTGTTTGTTAGTGATGCTTAAGGCTAGCGCTCTTGCATTTTAGAGAAACGTAATTGTGAATTGAACAAATGACTGAGTGGATCCCAAAGTCTTCAAATTTCACAATTAGTTCATGTGGAGAAGATAGAAAATACTAATTTCAGATAGTTCTTGGATGAGCTTCCTGTTTGGTTGAATTACAGTGAATTTATGATCAGTTTCCATTGGAGGGTGATCTTAGTACAAAGCATGCTTTCTGATACCATTTACTGATTTGGCAAGATGATTTGAAATCCCCCATGTAGGATCTAATGCAATCATATATAAGGAACATGTCAAAGGCACATTCATGTTAGTCTTTTTCTGTAGTTTAGAACCTATGCATTTTGTATGATTTCCTTCGAAAACTAAAAATTATTTGTCACATCTCATGACATTTGAGGCTTTGAGCATCATTTTTTTGTCTTTTCATAGGCACCCTTCATCCACTAAAGGTCAAAGAAATTAAGCTTCACAAGGTGGAAGCTCAAGGATTCTTGCTGTGTGCAAGTTTAGTACACTAGAAACTTGTAATAGCCACAGGGAGTACTAACGTGTGTGCTTCCCTTGTGTATACCATACTATAGATTCTAAGCTGAGTATCCTTCAATATGAGTCATTTTTTTTTACCTTACAAATAGGGGGCTATTAATAAATTTAGCGGTCACAATAAACCTATTTATGGTGGGTGAGTCACTTAAAGGGATTTCAGAGAGAGAAAGGAAATTATGATTTCATTATTGAAATCTGTACAGGAATAACAGATTAACTATCAAAGGAAACTAGGACTAATGAGCAAAGAGAGGGACTACTTAGCAAAGGCTACAAACGATCGAAAAATAGCAAACTAGGACCTCACACACATAACTCATAACTCTAATATCACTTGAGTTCTTATTCATGCTAGGCTAAACTGTACTGTACTTATTTCATCAGTTTTTTTCTGCTGTAAGCTGTTGATATTTTTCAATCATTGATTGGAGTGTTTGAGGAGAACATATTGAACATTATGAAAGATGATGCATTTCTTAAGTATGTTGGCTTTTAATTCCGAATCGCATGACAATAGAATTTTTTTTTATTAGTCTCGTTGTACAAGTTCATCAAAATAGATAATATCATGCTAGATTCTAAGTTTCTAACTATAGTTACGCTGTCACGGGTGATTGACGCGCAAATATTTAATGAATAGTATTAGTGTATCAAAGTTTTTTTAAAATACACGTTGATAATCAACTATTTAGTGCATGTTTGTTTCTCCATTTCAATTTTGTTGGGGTGCAATGAAAATAAATTTCTTTTGCTTTTTTGATAGGTGAAATTTTTAAACATGCTCTTACACATCAATCACCATTGTAAAAGTGATATGAAGCTTTGATTTCAAATATATGCTTTTGCAAAAAAAGAAATGCTTTTGACCTATGATGCTATAATTAATAACTTCCCTATCTTTAGAAGAAGGAATTTTAAAGGGATCCATTGGTCCATCACCAATCAGTCTGTCTTTATTTAAACACAATGTAATCTATCTAGTTGATTTAGTAAAAAATAATTAAGAGAACTAGATAGATTGATTAATACAAGCATTATTAAGATATCTATTAGACTTATCAACATCCACACACACACAAACATAACCATGTATCATGGATAGCAGAATCGATAGCTATTTAAAGGGCATATAAACACTAAAAAAATTATATAAATTTATGTTTCAACTGTCAATCCTAATTAATCAGGTAAGATTTAATAGTCTATATTTGTTCCCTTGTCTCTTATGATGAATCACTAATACTAGCATGGTACATCCTCTATACATATCTGTGTGTTATGATTTATCTTTAATATATGTATTTATATTCTATTATA
This sequence comes from Cyamopsis tetragonoloba, assembly GCA_037177725.1. Lineage (NCBI taxonomy): Eukaryota > Viridiplantae > Streptophyta > Magnoliopsida > Fabales > Fabaceae > Cyamopsis > Cyamopsis tetragonoloba. The sequence continues at coordinate 70,626,032 of CM074119.1, forward strand.
AAAATTCAATTGTCAATGAGTTATTTCTATACACAATATTCTTTCTTCATTATTTTTTTGAATAAAAAGAATAAAAATTAAAAGATATCAGGTAATTTCCTTATTCATTTTTTCAAAAAAAATAAGTTCAAAGGTTTAAAATTATCTAATTTTAAACTAAAAACATGAAAAAAGAAAAACTTTTTCGCTGCTACTATATCATTGATGAAGTTCTTTTTTTTTTTCCTCAAACAAAATGTTGTATATTAAAAAATCAATTGACAAACAACCGGGCAACTCATTGACGTACAATACAACTTTAGTAAAGAAAAATAATACTCTTCGTACAGTAGAGTAAGAGTTGTACAACAAGGGAAAAAGAACTGAAAGAGAAAGTGAGTCACACGATAAAATATTTTCAGAGATTTAAGAGAAAAAAAAATGATGGTATAGAAGTATTGTAAGATGAAGAGATTTGAGAATATAATGTTTGGTTGGTTAGGGGAAAAAACCAATGTTCACAAACATGTAATTAATAAGAATACCTTTACCTCTCATGGCCTTTCTCTCCCAAGGGAGGACACAAAGGGAGTGGTTAGTGAGGATCTAAGGGCCTAAAACAAAAGAACTGAATTTCTATTCCTTTCATTTCCTTATTCTTTTTACATCAAAGAATTGAACATTTGAAATAAGCAGAAAAAGAACAAAAGAATTGTTGTATAACATGTAAGCAATGAAGTATTGCCACAGTATTCTTCATGGAAAGCATGAATTGTTGTAACAAATGAAATGTTGTGTAAGCAATGAATTGTTGTAACTACTCTTCAGTAGCCATATCCATACTCAAGTGAGAGGGGAGTGTCATGTGAGATCAGAAGAGAATCAGCACAATCCAAAGCAAAGCTAGATTCACCTCTTGAGGAAGAAGGAACAAGAGAATCACAGCATCCAGAACACACAAACAATGGAGGAACAGACTCAGAATCTTCTATTCCACAGCATCTTGTATGCTGCCACACCTCACAAATGTCACAAGCCACCATTCTTTCACCATCATCATCTTGAGCTCCACACTCACACCTCACTTTCCAGTTATTATCATCTGACCCTCCTTGATGCTTCAATGGAGTGCACAAATCGAACGAAATTCCTCTCACACTAAGCTCCACACCTGATTCTATTAATCCAAAAATCACTTCCTCATCACTCACTCCCATCAATTCTGCTATATCTGTCACTACAAGTCTCTCTGCTATGCAATATGTGTCTCTCAAAGCAGCCTCAGCAGCTTGCTTCAATTCTCCAACAGTTGCATGAAGTGGAACCACCACAATCTCACCACAAGGTTGCCCTTTCAACTCAGATTTCATTTCAACAAAATTCGGTTTCAGGTGGCAAATGAATGTCAAAACTTGCTCCATTTCATCCCTTAAAGCCCACTCCTTCACAAAGTGTCTGCTATCAATGATTGTCTGAACTGCCAAGTCTATTGGTTCTGAATCTGGGTAACCCAAAATCACATTCTTGTACAGAAAAAGCACATCACTGTAAACATCGTTGCCCGGTGCCCAAGTTGACTCTACTGCATTCTCCACAAGAGACATTACTGCACTATCCACTTCAGGGGATTTTAACCCTTGTCCAAGCTCATGGAAGGTGTATTCTAGGATCCTAGTTGATGGATTCACCATCCGGCGAACGACAAAGTTTCCAACAATCACATTGTTGAGTGATTTCAGCACATAATCAAGTAAGCCTGTGTCACCAATGTGAAGTCTAGCAGCATCTCTAACATCTTGCCTTGTCATTCCTCCTGAACCATTTTCCATATCCTTGTTCTCTTTCAAAGCATCTACAATCACTTGAGCCGCAAACTCTAGTCTCCTTGTAGGCCACCTGCTATCCATGTTAGCCACTTGAGTGCTGAACTTCTTATACCTTGCAGATTTTTCTTTCAATCTGTTTGAAATGGCATGTCTGGTTGAATTTCTTGAGACGAATGCTGAAGAAGACGAAAAAGAGGAAGAAGATGCTGTTATCTTGGACTTAGGAGTACGAGACTTCACTGTAAGCATGAATCTAAGAAGATCCCTCATTGTTATGATCTGAGTTTCACTCATATCTCTGTACCAGCGAGTCATTTGTTTGATTTCCTTGTGGCACTTTGTATGTCTTAAGTCTTTTGCAATCTCATCAAGCTGCAATGAACCAAGTGTTTCAATTGCTTCATAGTAGTTTTGTTCTGTCACTCCAAAGCTTCCGCGGCAAAATCTATAGCCCCACCTGCCGAACCATGAGTGTCCATAAGAAACTCCGTGAAGTAAGCGAAGATCCATAGACCTCTTCTTCGAAGCATCTTCTACCACAACTTTCCTGCCAAAGAAACAAAATATCCCAATTAACACCGACTCTTGAGCAGTTGTGAAATGTAACTAGCACTAAATACATGTTTAGGATCAAAAACTCTCTCAAAATTAAGGGATTATTTATGCTAAATCAAACATGAACTAACTAGTATCAAAGTTTCAGCTAATGAAGGTTAGTTATTAACTGTTATTTTCATTACCTTGCTCGAAGATTGGTACAAATTCTGTCCCAGAGATCCATGATTTCTCTGCCACTGAGAACTTTGGAACCACCTTCAATGCCATTAATGCAGAGCAAATGGCCATACCCATTGCAATGAATCACCCCATGCAAGAGATGACTCTGATTATCAAAAGCACCTTCATCCAAGGGTTTATGCCACCCGTTGTCCATTGGGATTATGAAATGGTACCTTCTCTTTGATACAAAATGACCACTCCAACCTATCAATCACAATTCAAACAAAACCACATATCAAATATCAGTATCAACAACAAAAACAACCGATTTTCAATTTCTAAAACTGAGACCTAATTACAAAAAACAAAAAATAAACCATCAAACTTCCAACAAACCATTTTCAGAACAAATCAAGATTCTTGGAAAACTAAAGTGACCCCTTCAAAAATTCAAAATTAGCAAATAAGTGAAATAACCCACATCTGAGACCTGAATCACAATAGCAGAACCCACAAAAGAAGTGAAAAAGAAAGCACGGGACACACAGAGAAACCCTTTGCAAGCATGCCCATTTCAGAAACCTAACTAAAAGTATCAAAATCGAATCAAACAGAACCGACCCATTTGAAGAAACATGAATTGAAGAAACCCCACAAGGCAAAGGTTGAAAATTGAGAACGAACCTACACAGCGGCAATGATCGCAGAAGGGTTGAGAAGAGTTGTAAACATCTTCTTCGAGGGTATAGAGAGGAGCCATAAGGTTGGTCTTTTCATGATTGAGAAGGGTACACCAAATGGGATTTCCCAACACAGCGTAATCTTCTAGCTCCCCTGTTTTTTCAAGAAAGAAGCGAACGTTGTCTCGAAAAGGACCCGAAGGTGAAATGGGGCAACCAGGGTCGGCGAAAGAGTGAAACTTGAAAATCTTCTGCCATCGTTTTCGTTTCTTACAAGCTTCGATAAGGGAGAAAGACATGGTGGGGTTTCGTTGTTGTTGAAAAAGATTCCAGCTTCGGTGTTTGATCTTTGGCTTCGCTTTCACTCTCTCATCATCGTGTTTTCTTCCACATGCACAGAACAGAACAGAGCTCAATGCAGAGATAGATTACTGAGAAAGAGAAAGAGAGAAAAAGAGGTTTAACTGAAACTGAAACTGATTCTGTTAAAGGTGAGTTCGATTTGGTGTTTTGCGCGCTCGAAAAAGATGAATTGCCTTTGGGGGCATATTTGTCTTTCCGTGGCGGGAAATGTACATTGATTTGAATCATTGGGGAGCTGAAGTGGAACCAGTGAAGAACTTGAGAAATAAAGTCAATGGTCAAATTCTAATTTCCTCTTTAGCCATCACTAGTAACTTTAATTTGTCATAATATAACTCTGTCGCTGATAATCTAGTATCTGATGGTTTTTTTTTTTTTTTAAATTTTTATTTTATCTTAGCTAAGAGTAATTCCTAATCATTTTAGTTCATATTCTAACAAATTCTCCTATTTACTTATTAAAGAATATTTTTAATATTTTTTATGATTTTAAGATTATAAATTCACTTAATTTCATACTTTATATAGTAATAAGAGGATAAAAAAAATTTAAAAGAATATAACATTACTCAATTGATAAATAGATTTCACAATCTTTATGAAAAGAATTTTTCATCTATTTTAATTTATTACTATTACTGAACTTATCTTCATTTGTTAATTTTTTGGCATAATTTTTAATTTTAGATTTATTCATAAACCTAATATATTTTTTATGTACTTCATCTCATTAATTTCTTTGATGTAATTGTGAAATAAATATTACTCCTCTGTGTTTTTATAAGCAAATTTTTTTTAAGTAATAGATTTTTAATATAAGCAAAACTAACTACTTCTACTATTTTTTTCGTTCTGAAATATTATTCACTTTAAACAAAAAAATTGTTTCAAAATATTTATCACTTTTACATTACCAATGCTATATTTATTAACTATTTTAACTTTTATTATTTTTATAGTGAATAGCTATTGAGTAAACCTCAAAATCAATGATAAATTTAGTTTACTTGTATACTTTTTGTTAATTTCTATAAAAATTAATTGTTCTTCTTAATTCAAGTAAAATCTCCTTAGGTGACTAATATTCCAGAATGGATGGAGTAACATTTAATAAAAACTTATCTAAAATGTTCTCCACTCAATTTACATTTAATAAAAATTTATCTAAAATGTCTCCACTCAATTTACTCCCTCATTTATTATAATATTTATTATAATATGTGTAAAGTGAAAAAAAAAATAAGTTGACTAACGTAAGGCTAGCATAGCTAGCAAGAACATGTGTACGTGAGTATATAGTACATGACTTGATCTATGGTGTTGTTAAATTTTTTTATTAAATTTCTTTCTAATTTAATTTTAGTGCTTAAAAGGACCCAGCATGCTCAAATTTCTTTCTTTTTTTTTTTTTTTGGTAAAACTCAAATTTCTTTTCGTGCTGTTTGAGTAGACTCCTATTTTCTTAAGTTTAGTATATGAGAACCGAGTGATTAATTAGTATAATGAAACCCTAATCTTTGATTTATTCAAGCTGAGCTTCATTAACTTTAAAAACTGCCATTAAAGCAAATGCTTATCACATTATTTGATCTTAACTACCCGTCAGTATTTTGACACGATAAGACGCTTAGTCACTAACTGTAGGGCTAGTAAGACCAAATATTGCGCACATTTCTAGAAAATACAACACAATACAAAAGGGCACATTATTTATATGGAGGCCATAATATGAATTATGAAGGCCTAATGTGTTTGAGGGACTAAATACAGCTTCTGACCATCCTTAATCATATCGACATCAGTAATTTTACCAGCATCTTCGGTTAAAATACAAGAATCGATAGAAATTTCTAACTGTTCAGCTGCTGTTTTAATTAGCTCTTCAATGGTATGTGGAACCCATAATACAATTCCATGTCTTGTATGTTCTTTTGGATCCCACGGATGGAAAGGGAACACTGTGCACTTCTTTGGGTGCATTTTATCTGAAAAAGAAGTGAAAATGACTGTCAAATTTGAGTTGACATTTAAAGCAATACATGATATGAAGATATAGCGAAATGCATATCAAATTGGGAAAAAAATAATGTGTTTTAATCTCTTAGCACTTTATAAAACTGCTTAAACATTGGCATTAAAGAAACAATATCTCATTGATCTAAATCATAAGAGAACTATCATAAAGTTGAACAAAAAAAGAAATTTAACACGGCAACAAAGCAGAAAACTGCGAAAAGGAAAAGAAAAAAATAGCAATACAATTCCATTCTACTACAATTCCTACAACCTATTTGAAATAAAAAGTATAGCAGCAATAAGTCAATACCTGTAAATTCTTGGGAAGGATATGGGAATTCTGACAGTTGAGCAGATTTTGCATCTTCAAGTAACTTGATCAGATTCTTATTTCCACACATCCGTGCTTCATCAAGTGGGGTATTTCCCCATCTATTTTCAATCAAATGAAGATGAACAAAAAGTTAGGTTCTGCTTTAAGTGTAACAAAATGCAAAGAAAAAAAAAAAAAAACATAAATAATATTCTTCACAGTTCAGTAGACTTTTGAAATTTAAGGGATGTATGGAAAAGAAAAAGAAACATCATATTTTACTTGTAATAATAGATGTCTGTGGAATTTAGTCCATCTTATTCATACTTCTAATGGCAGGATAAGGAAAAGGAAAACTTAGTTCTTCTTATTCGTATTGGCCGTAATGAGTACAAAGCTAGGTTGAGTAAGGGCAGAGGATAACAGACTAATAAGAACTAAGAGAAAAAACATAAGAACTTCATGGGAACTAGGATAATGTAATCGAACATGAACTTCAGTTACAGTAGATAATACTGCTAACACCATGTCTGGATTCTGTTGTGGAATTACTTGCCCAGAATATGAAAGTAATGCAAACAAGAATCATGTAGTTTCTGGACATTGGACAAGAACTCAACAAGAATTTAGTTAGAAGAATTTAGCTCATTTTAACTAAGGGTGCAAGATGAGGAAGTAAACATGTTTAACTAAGCGAAATAAGTAGCGAATGGTACCTGTCTTTGGTAAACACACTTGCTCCGGCTTCTAATAGCAACTTTGCCATGAAGTATAAACCTTCCGCTGCAGCGACATGAAGAGGGCTTCGGTAATCATAATCTTTCAAGTTAGGATCCATCCCATTAGATAAAAGTCTTTTCAGATAATCTGAATCTCCCCTTGCGACTGCATTGCATAAAAAACTACCAGCATTTTCAATATTCATGGAAGCCCCTTTACTAACAAGTACAGAAGCAACCCGATCGTGTCCATTCTTTACTGCTTCAAGTAAGGGTGTGTTCCCAAAGTTATCTACAAATTACCAATTAATGATGTTTGTGTCAGCTAAATTTTAAGTATGTTACATAGCAATGAATATATAATATATAATTAATTAGACAAATACCTTTAATATTGATGTCTACACCTTCTTGGATAAGGAAAAGTGTGATATCTTCATATCCTCTTGAAGCAGCAAGATGCTATTGGAAAAACAAAAAAGGTTACGTTCTTATCAGGCAAGCCTTTTATTTTTTCAAAAAGAAAAACAGAATAATCCTCATGTTGCTTATTTGTTAATTATAGGAATCATCATAGATGAAGAGAAAGCTACTGAGTGATTGCAAGGTGTCATAAGAAGTTGCAAGCTCCTTACCAAAGGTGACCTTCCATCATAATCTGTTTTGTTAGGATCAGCTCCAGCTCGAATCAGACCTTTAAGCTGATACAGATCTCCATGAAAAGCAGCACTATTGACCTTCAATGCAAGTTCGGCTTCTTGCTTCCCAATGTGAAATGTTATGTCTGATGCCAATTGCTTACCTCGAAAAGACTCCTTTCCCTATAAAAATATGAAACATTTAGCTGTCTCATGATCGGAAATTAATAAATCATATGATCCTTAATTCTGTAACTTAGTACATCTTTGCCATGTTCAACTAGAGAGTAGCATGATGCATTTCAATCAATGTCAGATATTGTACAGAAGGGAAGAAGACGTGAGAAATAATATATATAAGATTATTACCTCCAGAAGGTTGTTTAATACTTTCCTTCCATCGTAAAAGTATATATCTAGAATATTTGTAAATGATTGTTTATCAAGTCGCAGGAGCCTACACAGCTCACAAACGCGGACAGTGTATGGCTGAGGAATGTTGCAGAGAATAGATATTTCTCCGAATGAACTGTTAGGCTCTAGAAGTGAAATGGTTTCTTCAGACCCATCTTCAGCTGTGCCTACTTCCTCCTGCATAGAGGAACAGCTTCTGTCATTTGATAAACAAAATGAAATGCATCTTCTGTGGAAAAATTTCTGAAAAGTAGCTCCAGAAAAGAAAAAAAAAATCATTCTTATTTGATAATCTACTGAAACTATGATGTAGCACATTAAAGGATGTGAGGAAAATTCAGCAACACCAAGGATGTCACAGGTATAAAAAGATATGCATACAAGCATGTCTATAGTTCAAATTACTAAGAGATTATGACTAAAAATATCAGAAACCTTGGAAGAAGAAAAATAAAAAGAAATTTAACAATTGTAGAAGTGGTTGTGGAAACATAAGTCATACCAGAACACCATGACAGACAAAATATAGTTGATCTACTACATTTCCTTGATCCATGACAACTTCCCCTGGAAGAAAGAATTCCTCATGGAGCCTAATAACCTGAAAGATCAAAGGGACCTAAATTATTATCATTTTCAAAGGTACCACTAGTCAAATTCATTCTACTGAAAAGGCCCACACTAGCAAAAATTTGTTTTCCCCACCAAGCTCAACCTTGAAAGTAAGAGTGGCAATTTCAGTAAATGGGTAGACATGTACAAAAGTATAGATCTTTTTCCGCTTGGAAATCTTCATCCCATCAACTCTTTCAAGGATGATTTTTTTTTTTTATCACATAAATTGCAAAGAAAACAATAAATGCAATGGACAAAAGAATTGTGAACATTGATAACCATTTTGGGTTTACCCGAAGGGAACGGCATAAAAATAAAGCTGCTCCCTTATTAAAGTCTATATAGCCAAAAACTATGCTTATCATATAATCATATAAGAGGTAGAAAGTGCCAATCCCCTCAGTTTCATTTGTAATTTATAGATTGTGGATCAAGTACAAAACGGAAAATAGAGCTATGTGGACCACAAATACAGATAATATTAATTTTATATCAAATTTACATGCTAGTTAATGGGAGAATGATTACTTACAATCTGATTGATGAATTCTGAAGAGCAGCCTTTAAAAAGAGAAACCTTTTCAATGTATGGCAAATACAATGATTGGGATATCTGTGAAAAGTGATTAGTTAGTGAAATCATTCAAGAATCAAGACCAAACTGATGGAAACAATAATATGCGCCAATAAAAGCTGGAAAAATGCAAACTATAGTCAACTGGAAAAAATAGAATTAGCTCCTCTCAACTGGGATAAACCTCAGGTTAACAAGAAAATAGCAACACACCAGCTCATCAATGTCCTCTAACTCTTAAGACATAAAAAAGTCTTCACTAACTGCTTTATTATAGTAAGTACTTTGTTATATAATCTAACTCAGAGGAGACTCTTTAGGTATAACCGTATAACCATCTAGCGCTCCCAAAAGAAGGCAGAATAGAATGAAAAGGGAATGTTCAAGCTCACACTCCTTAAAAAAACGACATGAATATCTTCGAAAGCAGAGAAGTTATAAACCGGATGTCAAGAGTCAACATGAAAAATGAGAACAGAAAGTAGCCTACAACTCCAACATAAAATTTGATGGGGCAGGGTGGAGACAAAGGAAATGAACAAAAACTATTTTGCGAAATAGAATCAGAGATGCAAATAGATTGAAACAGAGAGCAATCAGAAAAGTGAATCTGTCCAGCACAATAATATGATTGGGGTCCTTATCATTTTCATCAATTCACAAGAACTTTTTGAATGATCACACTTCAGTCTGTCATAATTCATAAGTGAATAACAAGCAAAACACACAATATAGCGTGCCAAACCCTTAGAGCCCAAAATTGTATCCTACTTATGCTGAGAAGTTGTACGGAAATTATGGAATAAGCATCACTACAAACTTAATGAAGAGATAGATAGTTTCAACACTATACTGACATTTCTTTTCATATATTGAGAATCCTTGACAAACTCTATAGACATCACAATTTACAAATATTATCATTCATTGCATATTTTTTGTAGTTTTAAGTTTATCACAAATTCGACAACATCAATATAAACAGACAAAAATACTAGGGAGCTTCAACATTAAAACCAATAAAACTGGTTCCAGAATCCAAATCACAAATAACTACTCAACAAATTGTGAAGAAATGTCAAACGCATTTAGAAGCATGTGGAAAACCATAACGTTGTTAAAATATGTAACAAAGTTCAAGATCGAAGCCTTCTTTGTTTTATCATATTACCTTCGATCGAATAGAAATGGGGATGTCCTGAATGACAGCAGCCTCAGTGTAGCTACTCTCGTACTGTAAGCGTACATGACCTTTTATTTGTTCACGGATATCCCTTCCAAGTCTATTTCTGTTCATATATTTCATAAGATCTGTCATCTTGTCTCTAAACTTTTCAGTCTTAGATCCCTTGACTATCAAAGCTGTCATGTTACCAATCAAATAAGCACCGAGAATCATGTCGAATGAAACATATATCATGATGAATATCATCTCCCTCAAATTCACAGCATGTATATCTCCATAGCCTGCAGAAGGAAAGAAAGTCACAAGCATGATTCATTAAAAATAACTTCCAACAAAGAAAATACAGTACACGATTTGGAAAACTGTCTAAAAATATAGAGATCTAAGCAATATATGAATCTGGAATGTCTAACCGTTCATAATATATAGCAACAAATATGATCAATGAATATCCATAAACACACAGAAGAGATTCTGATAACTGTCAGTTCATTCTTTCATTACTAAACTTGAAAATCTCAGCAGATACCATACAAGGAAACAACTATGACAGATATCAACTAAGGATCACAAAATACTCCTTTCACTTTGCGTATATATGCTCCCCAGATCAGTGACCTAAAGAACTGGTGCTTTTAAGGTAACAACTTCTGGTGGTGTTGACATTTGGTCTTTGAAAAAACAGTAGTTGTCTAGTTGAGGTTCTAGTTGCTTTATTTTTAAAAGCACCAAGTCTCAAGCATTAAGGACAAAATTATCAGTGTAGAATTCTACGATTACTGACTACCAAACTATCTTCTATTTTTGTCCGATTAAAAGGGGTAGAGAAAAATTCACTGATCCATTTCATGAAGATTTTTCGAAGTTTTCATTTGGGTACCAATTACTTAACGTAAACCTCTTCTTTTATCCAGGTTTAAGACTGGCTAGGTAAATATTGGAAACAAACCATGACATAGGCAGAGTTTTGTGAGCAACAAAATGAAAATCATCTTGGTTTATCATTAAAATAGAACAAAATAACCTACCAACAGTAGCCATTGTAACAATTGCAAAATACAAAGACGTTGTGTAGCGCTTCCAAAGATCAATTTCTCTAAAATGGGAATAACTAAAGTCACCAAGTTGTAAGCTTCCAATCCATGTGTACCCCTCTTGGGATTCAGGCAGTGTAGTAGCCAAATAGTAGAAAATGCAGGCTGCTGTGTGGGTGCAGTAGAGTTCAACTACTATAAGTTTCACAATTCGAGTAATGATGTAATTGATACGTATATCCTTTTCCAACTTCTGGAAAAAATCCGTGACTCTCCGCACCCGATATAATCTAATCCACAAAAGGTACCTCACTTCCTCTTTTCGCCCACAAGCCTGTTCATAAACGTGGGTTATCCTAGTGGTTAGAGTAAGAATGATGAACTGAAGTCTAAAAACCTTAAATAACAAAGAAATAGCCACAGAGCCAGACATCGTAACAAAAACTGTTAACATGAAAGTATAACATATGTGGTTCTTCATCTGCATAGCATATGTCTCAAAACAACATTAGTCTTAACTCTTAACTTGTGTCTAGATAAATGAGTTCCGCATTAAGTCACACAAGAACAAAACTGTGACATTAATAAACACTTTTCACTACTTTTGTGCAATAAAGTGCTAAACTGACTGGTTACACGCTTTAAGTCCCAAAACATGTGGACTAACGTGACATTCTAGTAATAAAATTTGTCTTGCATAATGGTTAGATACGAAATAGAAACACAACAAAAGAACAATGGTAAATGCACCATTGTTATGAAGGGATAAATTCCCTCTCAAGCCACAAAGGATGTAAATGAAATGCCCAATAAAATTCCATCACCACAACAAAATAATGATGTGACTAAAAAAGAAAAGACTTCTTTTTTTTTTTCAATTCCAAGTACTAAGAATGTCAATAAGCTAAGGAATTTACTTATTCTTTCGTTAATAGATGGCAATTTATGTCTTTTTCCTTGTATAGCCAAGTGTGCAAGTTTGAGTGGACATTTGACTTGCCTATGTTTATACAGAAATTAACATGATTTAATTAATCCCAAATCCTATGTACAGAAAACCTAGAGTGTAAAATAAAACTTCCACGGAAATTTTTGAACAGTTTTAAGCATTGTAAAGAGTGTGTTTCTACAGAAATGTTTACACTACTATAACACACTCTTTATTATTTGTTATAAGGAGTAGCATGTGAGCCAGAGTAAGACTCGCATCACTTAGTGAGTCCCACATGAATTTCACCCAATAATAAAGAGAGCAGAGTAAAAAGAAATCATAAAAACATCAACATGAGCAGTTTTGTAATCACAGAACTACTATCAAATATAAAAAAGGGATATAGAACATTAATTATATGCAATGTAATTATAGACTCTGTTCGGTAACAAATTTTAAACAACTTTTATAATCACGAGTGACGGTCAAAACAAATCTTCAAGGTAAGTAAAATAAGTAATTGAGAAATTTAATTTTATTCGAAAAAAGTAGAACCTTGAAGATGATGTCCCAGGGCATACATCCAAGAAGGTCAAAGATAAAGCTAGATTTCAGATACCTGCATAATTAGAAACAAGTAAGCGACAAATCAACTTTAAAAAATTACACCCAAAACAGGCCAATAGGCAATGCAATTTTAGCACAACTCATAATTGTAACCAAACACCAAAGCCATAGTTATACTATACAGGATAATCCTAAAAACATGTTTAGATTGTTATACATTAACAAACATTAGTACGTAATCATGGTCAAGAAGAGTAACATCATAAGGAAGATTAAGAAAGTTTTTTTTTTGTACTTATTATAAGACATAGTCAACTAAAATACACACACTAAATAAATAGTTTGTATCATTGATTTCATAAAGTTTTAGTGTGATATACTAACTTTATCTCTCTTTAAATAATGAGTTTAAAAGTTATAACCAATGAATATTAATATTCAAAAGACATACATGGAAAATAATATAGAATACTTCATAAAAATTACTGAATACTTTATAAAAAAAAGACCATTAACTTATTCTAAAGTACTTCTTATAATAATGAATAAAGGGAATAAAAATTTACCGTAGAGCAATAGAGGTTCGCTTGTAAACCATACGATAGGTTTGACTGTCTCTATAAGCAATAAAGAACTGCAAAACAATGTCAACAAGGAAAGCTATTTGTCCAATGATGTCAAGTATAAAGAGATTCTCAGGCAGGCCACGAAAGAATCCAAACTCCATTGGGGTGAAGAAGGATGAGTACACTGCCCATAACAATATGAATTTTGTCCATGCCCGATACCATCTGCAATGCCCATGAATGAATATAAAAATATTTAGTAAGCATTTAATTATCATTACTGCTCCTTGTCTTAAATGCGAACACTGAGAAAGTATCTGAATATACGACGCAGATTATTAGCGTCAGCTGAATCAGAGAGGAATAGTGAATAATTTATCAGGTATTGCGTGCTCTCTGCTTGTTGCGTATTCCATTCTGATCAAACCAATAAGTATTTCATGCATTTTATGTGTAACAATTTTATTTATTACATTCATGATTTGCTTTTATCCTAAAAAAACATTCATGATTTGCTTTTATCCTAAAAAAACATTCATGATTTGCTTAAATTTAAAATGCATAGCGAACAAAAGGGGTAAACGTAGTAACATCTTACGAATTGAATACCAATCGCGTTTAAGTGAGGTAGCCCCATGCCCCATGCCCCGTGATGAAAATTGATTCTACTTCTTTTCCTCACCGGTCGATTTTGTTTTGTTATTTTAGCTTCTAAAATTTGTCACAAAATTATTATTATTATTATTATTATTATTATTATTATTATATTTTCAAAATACTCAGTTTTTCATCTATACCTTTATTAAATATAAGTTAGTAGTGCAATGTTAGAGAATATTAATAATACATAATTACTTATCATATAAATAAATATAAATATATATATATGTATATGTGTTATACTTATAATATGGATATGGGGATATTAAATGTAAATTAGTCATGCTATCAATTCCCTCGATTTCTTATTAAAAAAGTTTTAATTAAATTACACACTAATAAAACTAGTTAACTTTAATTGACTTTCGTTAGTTTTTTAAAAAATTATATAATATACTAATTTTATCTTTCATTAAAATGTAAGTCAATAAAAATAATCAATATCTTCAATGAAAATAAATGAGAAAATAAAAAATAAATGCTTCATGAGAATTATAAAATCTCTTATAAAAAAAACACTTAAACCTTATAGTTTTTTTTATATATATATATACAAATGACAGCGTTAGAGTTTATACTGAAGACACTGTGGATGCTAATTTCTGATCACCATACCTTCCACCACTAGCCCAATGGGCAATGGCTTAAAATGAAGCTACCTCCGTAATATGTTTCTTTCAAATTCATTTACTTATATTATGGTCTCTTTTTCTTTTTTTTTGGAATATGATGGGTCTTGTGGTTTAAGTTTTGATAATTGATTTTCTTTCTCTAAAGGATGATAAAAGTTGTGATTTTAAATTTGTATTTAAAAATATTTCAAAAGTTAGTCGAAAAATTGATTATGTTTTTTTTTAAGGTGAATTTCGTTTAAATTGTGTCATCCGAAATAAGTTTTACATATGAAAATAATAAAAGTTTATTAAGGTTCGACAAGAGTTGATGCTAAAATTAAGTAAATTAAATCTCACATGTACGCAAAGAATTCTCCAACAAACGTAATTCTACTCAACGCACAGCTCAACAAACAAGCATCGTGTTTGACTTTGCGTTATTTTTTTTAAATTTTATTTTATCAAAACTTCTCTATGGAATGATTAATGAAGGAGTAGTGGGCCTTTTTCGCCACTGTCCAGGTTGAAACTTGACCATATATCAACAAGCATATATCAATAACAGACAAAAACTTGACCAAAACAACGAGACCGAAAAATAAGAATATCAATATTCATCATTGTCAATTTTGCAGGTTGAATACGAAAGTTTTTTTTTTGTTAGAAAATTGTATAGTCAAGATATCACTGAGACATCATCTTACTGCATAAAATAGATAATAAATAATTAAACTTGTAAAAGGATCATGTCAAGTGTGTAATAAACACGTCAAAACGGCAGGTGATCAGTATCGCCTTGTAGGACTAGGGTTAAAAAAATAGTGATGCTCTTTCTTTTTCGGTGCAATGATAATGAGTTTTTAAATAATCTTTCAGAAAAAGTCCCCGATTGATTGAATAAAAAATGGAACAAAAATTAAGAAAAGAATTATATACTAAAATAGTTCTTCAGTTTGTATTTTATAAATCAGTTTAATCTCTTGTGGAATCAGTCATTTTAGTTCCTAACTTTTATTATTATTGGTCATTTTAGCCCCTGACATTCACTAAATCAGTTATTTTAGTCCCGGTAAGTCCAGGGCTAAAATGAATGTTCGTATTATTCCGGAACTAAAGTGACCTGCAAAATACAAAGCTAGGGACTCAAGTGACTTATCCGCATAAAATCAGAGATTAAAGTGAATAATTCTCACAAAGTCAGAGACTGAAATGATACATCACTCTATTAACTATTGAAATTAAAATGACAATCTAGAAAAATCCGTGGTCTAGCCTTGATAATTTACTACGATATATAGTAACTATGATTGTTGTAATTTGCGATCCATCAATGTCTACTGACTACATTAGTAGTGTAATAGTACTGTGTGAGCGATCAACATTAGTCAATACGGCAACAAAATATAATCTTATGATCGGAAATATAGCTTAGAAACCGGTTTGTTTTATCTTATTTGGGTAAAATAAGTATTAATTTTATTAAAAAAAAGTAATTATAACAATTTTATCATGTTTATTTGTGTTTCTCAAAATAATTAAGATTAAAAAATAATCATATTTTCTCTGTTTATTTTGATAAACAGGTACCAAGTTGCTTCCTAGAATAAATAAAAAAATCTGATTATTCTTAACCTCTTATTAGAGTCAAACATACGTAGCTTTTAATTTTTATAATAATCACTTAAAAAAATAATCAATTATTTATTTATAAAAATAATCAATTATTTACCGTGTATGGGTTGCTTATGCTACACTCTTTTGGTAAGTTTTTATTTTCTTTCGAACCTTTTATATATTTTGAGTACTACATTACTCTTTGTTATTAAATTTTGCCTTTAAAAAAATTATAAAAATAATCAATTATTTTTAAATTTAAAATATAAACTCTAATATGTATTTATAATTATTTTTAATTGTAATAATCTTAACAAATGTTCAAAAGATATTGTTTAGGATGACCCAAAATAAAATACCGCAAATGTGGGAGGGTGATGCTATTATATTTTTCTTACTACTCATTTTGAGTTATTTTTTAATTTGAAATATTTTTTATTAATAAAATTAAAATATTAATTTATAATTATTATTAAAATAATGAAATAAACATAATAATACCTTTACATATGCGACAATATATATAATTATAGAGTTTTTTTATTTTGTATCTCATATATAGACACACATTAATAATAATTAATAATTAATTAAATTGTATAAAAGTTGAGTGTAAAAGAATGTAAAAATTATCGTTATTTAAATAATATTTAAATTATTTAAGATTTTATTATTATTAATATGTATCCATGTCACAAATTACAAATTTATAATTATATATACAAGTCATATATAACCATGAGTCATGACTTGAGGAGCCAGCCAGGAAAACAGCACATGCCACGTGTGCTAGAACTCACCAATCACCATTCATTTCATTTTAAACTTGCCGCCTTTTTTAATCATAAAAAAAACATAAACACAACTCACACCCCCTGTTATTTTAGAGTCATAATCTATTTTTAACCAGAGTTGTGATATATTTGTAGTTAATATAGAGAGTAGAAATGTAGGACGAGAAATAAAATAAAAAAGTAAGTAACTAAGTATGATAGTATCTACTATCTAGTAATGTATTTAAAAAAATAAATATTTAAAAAATGAGGTGTAAAAAATTAATATATTAGAGTACAGTTATTATTTTAATTAATTAATCTTATTAATCTTAATTATATAGCACTAATTAACTAACACTACTATTTTAATTACTTTTACTTTGGTGATTATTAAAATAGAGGAGAAAGAAAAAACGAGAGGTGATGAAGTTAAACCTGTTATTAGGATGAATAACGAAGTCATGGGAGAAGCCTCGAATTCCATCGAGAAGAGCTTGACGACTGAACTTCCTCCAAGCTGAGTTTAATCCCAACTCGTTCTCTATCAGATCGAACCGGCTTCCTCTCGACGATTTCAGCCGCTCCCGGAGGTCCTGCACCTCATACTCTCTCTCATCCGACGAAGACGACGACGAAGAAGAAGAAGACGCCGACGACGCCGTAGATCTCGAAGACGACGTCGTTTGCTTCTCCTCCTCTACCTCCTTCGTACTCTTATTCTTCCCAGTCATTTCCGATTCTTCGCCTCTGGATGATCAATTTCTGATGAAAATTCTAATTCGGAATCGGCGATGGATCTAAGACGACGTCGTGTGATAAATACGAACCATCAATTGAATGCGATACGAATTGAGGGATGATAAGAGCCACAAGAGTTGGAAACGGAAAGGGACGGAGGAAGAGGAAACATGGAAAGGGGAAAAGAAAGAGAGTCACGTGGATCACGGGGATAGGGTTTTGTGTTATGGTTTGCAGAAAGCAGAAACGACGGTTATGAAAAAGACGTGGGAGAAGAGCGATGCCGTTAAGAAAGACGGAGAGATGACGCCGTTCAATTCGTTACCGTCTGTGTCTTGTCTCGTCAATCGCCGTTGCGGACTCCCTTTTATACCTGCACAGCCGCACCCCCCTTGCCTAATTAAATAATCTTATCTGAGTTTTAATTTCTTTTAAAAAGAATTTTAAAGATGGCTATATACTATATAGTATAACTACCTTTTCTAAATATGTCATTCTGCATTAACAATGATACCAAAAAAAAGCAAATCGCATTAATACTTGTAAATTATTTATATATAAGTATAAACAACGGTGGTAAGAAGGAGGGTAATTCAAATTTTATTTTATGTGTGTTTTGTTTCGTAATGGTAGTAAAATTGGATTATGAAAAAAAAAAAAAACTGGGTTTGATATCATAATTATTTTATATATTTAGAAGGAGTATATATTTTTTTTTCTTATCAGCTTGATCGACTATATTTTAATTTTAAGGTAAGAATAAACACAAGTGTCACACAGACAGAACATGTATATGACACCAGTTATACCAATCTGGATCATTTAGTCAATGATTACATAATAAACTTAGCCTAAAATTGATCGATATATAATTAAAATGGTGTTTAAAAATTATTTGATGCATTTTATATTGTTATAGTTGATTTGGACTAATGGAGTAAATTGTGGCGACGAGCAATGGAAGATAGCTGCTGATAAACATACATGTGCGCGTATACGGTTGTCCATGATCCACGACTCTACTTAAGAGACAATAACTTGTTATTTAATTTAATTAATATAATGTCTTGGATTATTGACATTTTCAACCAAAATCAAGTGTATATATATATAGATAAATTATTATAATGTTTTTGCTAATATAATTACTCCATCACTTTTCATTATTTATAAACTTTCTGATTTTCATTAGTTTCTTCTAGGTTTCGAAGGACAACTAATCATCCGTGAGGTTAATTAAAAATGAAAATTCTTGTGATTAGATGCTTTTGCCTTTTTTTTCTTTTGTCTGATTTATTGTCAAAAACAGTGATTAATTTCTTTCTCAAAATTAACTAAGAGCTTTAACTTAAATGATCATGTACCAAATCATAAGACTTGAGAGTAGGAAGTTAACAAAATTTATGTGACTTTCATACTTTACACATCTAGTGACACCCTTTCGCAGTTAGAGTGTATATATAATTTAGAAGTGTCAAATTCCTAATTATTTTATTTGCTTATTAGTCACACTATAAATCGTGTCAGGAATCGAACACACGATCTTACTTAAGCGATGAAAATGACAAACCACTCACACCAACCACTTGTTTGTAAATGTGGTAGTTATTCAAAATAAAATATATGTTTAGTTTTACAGTGATAAGTTAAATTTATCAAATTAATAAGTGTGATCCAAATGGTTTTTTCTTTTAATATTTTAGTTAAGAGAAATTACATGTACTAGATCCAAGTTTAATTATACAAAAATATAAATGCTTTAATTTGGCCATAACCATGTTCATATCGAATCTCAAATTAATAAACATTAATATGAATTCTTAGCATTTTAAGCAATTGTGGCTATCGTTTATCCAAAAAAAAAAGGTTGTTACTCTGATCGTTCAATATAGACCATAGCTTCACCAAGCTAATCTTTTTCTTCTTTTTTTTTCTATTACTTCACCAAGCTAATCATAGAACCAACAAGACCCAACCAAATCATGTGTTTCCTTATAAGCACAACTGCTAAAAGATAAATACATATTTATGACATGACACCTCATCAAATACAAAATGGACAGATGATGTTTTTTTTTGTTCATAGGAAAGTAGTACAACTGGGATTCGAACCCCGTACTCACATACACATTTCCTCATGCGATCACCAACTGAGCTACATGACTGGGACGGACAGATGATGTTTAAATATAAGATTTCATATAACCTATCCAAAATCTTATTATTTGACCAACCTTAATAAGTGAAAATTAAGTGAAGTAATAAATTGTGTAAATACTTTTAGTGCTATTTTCTATATAATTAATTAAACTAAAGTTTTACTAAAAAACGATATTAAAGTATATAGAAAAAAAGAAATATTAAGGATTTATTATCTAAGTAAAATGTGTAACAATATATAACGGTTAAAATTTTGTTTCACGGAGCCACTAAAATTGGGTTAGTGGTTAAAAATTTGGTGAGTAGTAATTAAGTCAATCCCAATGTGAATATATTCTTCTTACCCTTAGATTTATACACTATAATATAATTAATTTTTAGTAATATTTTAAAAAATATTTTAAAAAAGTATTGTCAAATAATTAAAAATATTGTCTATGTATATTATTTGTAATATTTTTTACAAAAATTGTATGAAAACCATGTTGAAAAATTCTGGTAATATTCAAAAAATATTATCAAATTGTTAAAAAAAATATTATCTTTTATATTTATAATATTTTTTTGAAAATATAATATAAAGACTAAATTGCTAAAAATTAATTATATTATAATAGTAGTTCATAGCGTTGTTTTTCTTTTCCTGATGTATGAAAAAAAAAATAGTTAGGCGTTTCAAGTGAAAAATAAAGTAAGAACTGGTGGGAATGTAATCATTCTTTAATTTGAATTGAAATAATTATTAATTTTGACTCTCCTTTTAAATTAAACTAGTGAATACATTTTTACCTTTTGAATATTTCACATACTCGCGGACTTCTGACTTCATAAGAACTAATCAAGCTCTTCGACCCTACCATTATGACTCCCAAATTATCAATATTAAATATTATGTTCATGCTTATTTTTGTTATTTTATGATGAATTTTGCTATTCATTACTCTAAGAATAATAATTATGTAATTTATAAATAAAAATTATACATTTAAAATAAATTTAAAATAATTTTATATAATATTAAATATTTTATATTTTTTGACACAAAATTTATATTCATGAGTTTTTTAATTATTGTATTGTCTCTAAAAGCAGTGAATAATAAAACCCTTCCATTATTTACTTTTTTTTCTTAAGTAATATCATTAAACTTTAAAGAGCAAGTCAAAATTAAGTTTTGATGGTCACTTTCTCTTTATAATTTCCCTGCACTTTTGGTGTGGATTTGTCTTTTAATTAGTTTTTCACCTTATCTTTTCTCTTTTTTTTCCTTTCTTTTTTTAATTACAGATTTGGTCCTATTTTGGGTAATTTTGGTTTCTAGAGTTTTAAATGGGCGATTTTGACACCTTTTATTTTAAAAATGGCCATTTTTTTTTTCCTCCGTTAGTTTTTCTTTTAAATTAACCATGATTTTTAGTCAATTTAGTGTCAGGATAGACTCAAATCGTTTATTGATGGAATATATATTCCCAAAAGCTATTAATTAGCTACAATTTTTCTCTTAACTATTTTTAGTAAATGATTTAAAACTTTTTGCTAATTTAGCCTAAAATTGTTACTAAATTAATATTTTTTTAGAATAATTCTATCTGTAAATAATTTTGGTCCCTCCGTCATTAATTTGAAAGAAAACTATAACTAAATTAACTAAAAACTTAGACCAATTTAAAAGAAAAACTAACATATGAACCAAAATTGTCCATTTAAAAAAAAAAAAAACCAAAATCATCTATTTAAAAGTTAAAAAACCAAAATCACTTAAAATGCGAATAAAAAATCAAAATTACAATTAACCTTGTTTTTATATATATACCTCTGTTCACATCACTCTCAAGTCTCAACGTATGTTCCAATCACAATGACCATATATATATTCGTTACATAACTAACTACAAACACTTGAATCATATATATATATATATATATCACACTAAAATTCCAGTCAAGCCCCGGTCCATACATCCTGTGCAAACCATAAACATTATTTTTCTTGTTTATTTATACTTTTATTATAAATGAAAGTACTTTTAAAAGAATTAAAAAAAATTATTTTTGTTAAAAAATTGAAAATTACTATCAACAAAAATATTTTTTATTATTTATTTCAACCAAAAACAAGCAGATCCATAATAGAGAATATTTTTGATGTTTTAAGAAAAAGGTGTATGTATAATTTAATGTGACCTAATTTTTCACACAATTGATGCATAAAATACCTTATCGGAGTAAAAAATACGTGTACGGCACTAGATATATAGTGCATGTGACCATAAACAATTAACTCATGTGGATGCAGATTGCAGCAGTCAGTGGATAGTGGATATATAGCCCAATCCCACGGCTATTAACAATTTAATTTATAACTTTTTTTTTTGGATATTAATAAATAGTAATTTAACTGAATTGTGCCATTGTGGACGACATACCTAAATTTCCTTAAAAAAATAATTATAATTAAGAGTGTGTTGCTTTGTTGCATTGTGGAATTCGTGGTTCTAATTAAACCCTCCAGAAGGGTTAAACCATATATATGTTGGCCGTTAGCCCGTTACGTTGGCTTAAGCGAAAATGGATTAGTTCATCTCTCTTTTTTTTCTTTTACAAATGAGAGCACTAACATTTGAATTTAAAATTTTGTATATGATAATTTCTATAGACAAACCCCTCACTATTAATCCAATCCTAATAGCTTTTTAGTTCATGTCTGATCTCTTATGTAAGCTAGTTGTCTCTCCATTTGTTATTTTAAGTTAAAGGTCATACAAACTAATAAGCGCGGCAAAATACTAATGTTAATATTTATATTAAAATAATAATAAAAATTTAATCTATACAATATTGTGTACAGATTAAAAAATTAAAGTAGAAAAAAAAACAGTATTTATTATAAGATTTTTATTTTTCCAATAAAAATTTTTTACTTTTAGTTTTTTAACTTGTGCACTATTACACAAATTTAAAAAACCCAAATAATAATAACATAAATTTTTATATTGATGTTATTATTATTTTAATATCACGTTAATTTTTTATTGGTTGTGTTCATGGACACATGTATCGATACATGCCTATCTCACACGGCTAAATACTATTGGGTGTTTTTGGTATTTTAACTTTCAATATTTTACCTCTCATCTTTTTTATAAGAAAAAAAAACACTTTTTTTTTTTAATTATAAGAAATATAATACCTTTAATTTAGATTTATTTATTTTTAAGGAAAAGTAAAAGTTTTTTTTTCCTTTTAGAAACTTACTTATTTCTCATGTGAGTTGATGCAATTACATGATTATTTTACTATTTTAGAAATAAAATTCAAATTTATCTCTTTATTAATTAATAGATTATCATTGAATATGTTTTATTTTTGTTAGGGTAAATTACACTTTCCTCCCTAAACTTTTAGAATATTACACTGTCCCCCTACATGTATCTAAACATAACACAACATCCCCTACATGTTTCCAAAACTACGTAGCCCTCCCTTAAATGATAACGACATTAACCTTTATATGTTTTATTTATGAATTGACATTTTATTTTTTATTAATAAAGAGAACAACTCCCCACCTCATCTCAAACCTTCTCACCCTAGTGAAACCCTTGCAACCTTGCGCCACTTTTTCAACCCGAGACCTCTTCCACCTTGCCTCCATTCTTCAAGCCGTGACTTCACCACCATTTTTGAAGCTCACGACCTTGGAATCTTTTTTCAACCCTACGACATTCAAAATACTTCCTCAACCCCGCGACCTTCCCAAAAACTTATTCAACCTCGCGGCCTTCTCAAACTACAAATCATTCTTCTTCTTCCTGAACCCTTCGTTTGATTTTTTTCATTTTCACCACTTAGGATTTTTACTTTGGGACCACTTCATCTTCACCTTGTCAAAGAGGCAATTTCTAAGTGATCTTTCAATATTTTAAGTATGTTTTACTAATTAAATATTTTTATTTTAAAGCCTCAATCGCTTATTTTTTAAGTGAAAGTTTGAATACTTATTTAGTGTAACTTTCTCAATTAAGGGTAAAATTGTCTTTTCATAACTATGAGGCTATGTGCAAGTCTATGTCTATTAAAAATTTAACTGTTTGTTAACGTGAAGGGGTGTCAGTGTAACATAAATAAACTTTAGGAGAGGCTTGTGTTATGTTTAGAAATATACATAGAGATAGTGTAATGCTTCAAAAGTCCAGAAAAGATCAATATAATTTACTTTTTTTTACGTGTAAAATTAGTTATTTGTTTCTTATATATAAGATAGAGCTAGGATTGGACCATTGTCGAGCAGCCTTCACGTTAAGATCCTTAACAGACTTATTAGTTACTTATCAACTATATTATCATTAATGTAACTCTAATAACTTTTAAAAAAAAATAGACATAATTAATGATAATAATACAAATAAACGTTGGTCGTCATTCTAATTATATAATTCAGTTGGTAAGCACATGAGAACAAACATGTGTGGATATCCATATTTAATTCTCGATTATTGTAATTTCTTAAAAAGAATAAATGAATGTTGGTGGTGATTATGGATTTTAGTTTATAAATAGCTATCAAACAATATTAAGTGATGGGCCGGAAAAGGAAATAATTAAGCATAAAAAAGTTCTAAATATTATTACTGCATTTGTGATTTATATATATATATATATATTCCTTAATTTTAGAATTATAGAATCGGTAATCGTAGTAGTGCGTGGAGATCAGACGCCATTTCACCTTATTAATTATTTATTACATTATGTTAGTGCAAGCATTGATTAATTTGGTTTTAATTTCAGGCATGGACAATTGTTTTCTTTAATTTGAGATTTTGCTTACTGACATCAACATTAATCAGATTATAATATACTAACATGTTGTAGATCGCATCAAGCATAAATGATCTGCCAGAAAAAGGAAACTATTTTTTTTCTTAAAAAAGGAAATTAATTAATTAAGGAATGCTGTATTAGATTATTCATTAATGCAAATATGTATAATGTGAATCAATGAAGTTGGATGATAATCCACGGAAGAAATTAAACGAATCCAATTGATTGATGTTGGAAGAAGCTAATTATGTGCTCCTTAATTCATGGGTCATAAATCCTTATCCATTAATTATTTAATTGCATTCACTATAGGAAATTTATTTGGTCTAAACAGATCATGTAGCAACCCGTGTGATGCTGTGATATATGGATTTTTTTAAGAAGTACAATATTGGATGTTGGTGTTGGTATCGGAAAAAACAAAAATTAATGTAATTATGTTTGATATATAATTAATATTGTGTTTTATTTTTATGTTTAGTATTTTAATTTGTATAATATTGCACAAGATAAAAACTCCGTATTATAATTAGTTATAATTTTTTGATTGATAAAAAAATTTATTTATTTTTTGTGTGCGCACATAGTAAGTAATCTTAATAGACAACTGATAAGTAATTTCTTTACTTGCGAAAATATCACTAAAATGATTACTTTTTTTTTGTTTCTTTGGCTAATAAAAAATTAGTTTTTTTTTCTTTGGAGTTAAGGAATTTCCAATCACAATTGATAATTAATTCATCTTGAAACAAAAATATTACTGAATTAGCTACAATTTCTCTCAATCTTTTTAGCATTTTTTTATTAAGGGTATCTTTCAATTGATAGTCGAAGATTAATTTATTCAAAACATAGAGATTACTAAAGTAAGTTTTGCATTTATTTCAACACACTCTAAACTAAATCTTCGATATTCTATTCTAAATTTTCACTATCAAAATTTGAATCTTGATCTCAATTTATTAAGTCTTAAAATTTGGTATATGATCAGATAGAAACTCACGGTTTACCAACAAAACTTTTTTATATATACACAGTCAGGATTCAACTCCTGTCAACATGTTTAAATGAACCCAATTATTTATTAATTGTGTCTAATGTATTTTTAGCCTCTTTAAGTGTGAAGTGGTGTAATAATTATTTATTCTTTTTTTTCTTATTATTGTTATTATTATTATTCATGTAACATGTGCTGCTGTTTTTGTTTTCCGCTAATGGTATTTTTTTTTTTGTTGAATTTGTTTTTTCTTTTTTCGTTGATGCAAATGGCATTTACACATTTCCCAAAACAAATGGCATTTAGCCGTGGGTCCGATGGTATAGTATATATTCAGTATACGAGAAAAGATACAGTGACTGAGTGACAGACTGAAAAAAAAAAATTACAGTAAATTAATATTCCATCAAAACACTTATTATTTTTATTATTTTAAAATTATATTTTATGTTATTCTTTTATTATATTAATGGAGTATTAGACTATTTTGAATTGACATGAAATTTTAGATTATATGATAAGTAATTTAAATTTAGATTTCGTAAAAAAAAACTTCGACATATCATAATTAGTGTAAGAATTTATGTAAAATTAATTAGTGTCAACGGAACATATTTATATATATTAAGAAAATAAAAATATTAAAAATGGCAAATTTTTTTTACATTAGAATCATAAAACATTTATTATTTATATTTTTTAACAGAAACTTATTTGAATTATAAAAAAAATATCGTTTTTAAAATTTCTTAACATAGAAAATTAAAAATCATGAAATAATAAAAAAATCATTGGAATTAGGAAAATGAAAGAGAAATAGAGAGAATAATTATAAGATCTCCAGTTTTACCTGTGACTACTGTCTACTGAATTGTGAAGATGTGAATCAGAGGAATATTACCACGTACTTGATCAGCAGCTTTAAATTAAATTAAAATAATTAAATACGTGGAAAATAATTAATGGATGCTGTCTCACCAACCCACCCTCTCGTACTCTTCTAGTACACAAAATCAGAGGTCCATGCCATATATTATTTAGTATTTACTTAATTTTTGACTGCACCACGATCAGGATTTTATTTACTTTAATTGTTATTTAATAAAATAAAAAGACTACTACAAAGTTTTGAAATTATTGAACCCATGATTGCAAATTGCAATTGACAAGGGAGTAAACCATCAATTCATTTGTCCATGGTTTGGATAAAAGGAGAGGAAAAACAAAAAGAAATAAGACGAAAAAAAAAAGGAGAAGGGAAAAATGTCAAAAAATTAGGAAAAAGAGCAGTGGTTTGATATCAAATGAAAGATAAAATAATAAAATAAAATTATTGATCAAAAGGTGAAAATAGATAAAGTGTATGAGACTATCATCGTTTAAAATATTAGAAATAATAATTAGATTAACGTTTTATGGATAGTAGCGGTATATAATTATACATTTTTATATACTAGTATCTGCCTTGATTTAAAAATTACGGTAGATTCTCTTGTTTAATTAAGATATATGTATACTAGTTCACAAATACTTTATGCTATTAACAAACATATTCTAAATAGATGTATTTTTCATTTTTTAAAAGTAAATATATACATTTATCTGTTAAAATAATCATTAATTGTTTTATTAAAAGTATATAAATAGATTGTATATACTTACTCCGTTAACTATTCGGAGAGAAAAAAAAATTTTTGTTTTTATTTATCTGTCCACTCATAATTTTAATGTAATATTAATTATACTTTTACTAATTCTAACCTTATGTTTAATTGAAGGCTACCAATCAAACAATGAAAGATAAATGGTATTATAAAGAATTCAAAATTTATTTTAAAAAAAAACTATAATAATTATTACATTTTTTAATATGTGTGATTTTTTCTCTCCGAACAGTTAAATAGGAACGAAGGGAGTATCACATTTATACTCATAGATTTATTTGTTAGAAATTATATATCTATCCGTTATTATAAAGAGGTTAAATTAAGGGTTTGTTTGATTTCTCTTTTTGAAAATTGTTTTCTGTTTTTAAAAACAGAAAACTAAAAAACTCGTTTGGCAGTCGAGTTTTCAAAAATAATTTTCGGGAACAGTTTTTGTTTTTCAGTATTTAAAAACTAAAATATGAAAACATCTCAAACATGTTTTGGTTTTCAGTTTTCTGAATTTACACACAAACTTGTATTGAAAACTCCTCTCACTTTTTTAAAAAACTGTTTCTGAAAATTGTTTTATAATATAATTTTTAAAAATTAAAAATCAAAACTGTTTCAAACAAGCCCTAACTATTTGGTTTCGATATATGTTTATAATTTTTGCTTTGATTTCTATACTTAAAATACTTCCCTTTTAGACATATAATTTACGCTTTTTTAACCCTTTCAAATGATTAATTCGAATATGACAGTGTAAAATAAAAATATAATGATAGAAACTAAAACGTAAATGACGACCTGTATTGGGATTAAAAAGAACAAATTTTATGTATAAAGATTAAAACAAAATCGAGGAACAAATGTAGAGACCAAACAATTAATTTAATCATATAAATATTATATGTCTAACTAACACATTTGTATATATTCAATATTTAGGTATATGGTATAGATTCTTTTCACCGCTTTCATGTAAAGAATAACCTCTTTTGATATATATATTAAAAATATTAGTTATTCAAAAACACTTGTGGTAACATCATTTATCAATTAATGGTTATTGATTATTTGACTTTAGATAATTTATAAAATTATATAATCAAATATTATATTATTCATAAGTAAAGTTCAGTTGAACAATTCTAAATTTATATTGTTTTTATTTTATTTTTTCAAAAAATTTATATTATTATTATTTGAATAAATGGCATTTAAAAGTCTTTTGATTCTCACGATAAAAATATATTTTAAAACAAATCTTATAAATTTAATGTGAAAATTAACCCGTGTACAACGCACATATATGATAACTAGTGTTACAAGTATAATTGCAGCTGAATGAGGCATCTTAGGGTGCCAATAATTAATAGTATTTTAGTTAATAAAAATATAAATTTGTGTTATTCAAGTACAAACTTAAAATCCTTGTATTTGGCTAATTATTAACATTTTCGTTAACAAGAAGTATTTGCATGTTGTGTCTCAATTATATAAAGAAATTGGGGATGGAAACGTAATATCCGTTTGTGAAAAATTATAAAATAAATAAACAAGTTACAATTAAGGCTGTAAATTTCTGTAAGCTCACTGTTCATGAAGCAATTCCAAAAACAAACGAAATAGTAAAAAATAAAAAACACTATATTCCAATAACACAAAGAACCAAAAAGTCGCAGCAATTATTTATTTGATTTTAATTTTAAAGCAGGAAACCGCGCAGCTTTCGCACAGTTGCATAATTTAAATTTTTCGTAACACAAATTGATGATGGTGAGTACTGTTGGTATCCAAAAGAACACAGTACATTTTCTTAATTTGATATGAATATGCTTTAATTATATTTATTTATACTATATTTTATGATCAATTGCCACTTGAGAAATTAATTAAGACCAATTATAATATAGTAATCATCAAGAGGGTTATACCTGATTCTGGTCATAGCCAGCAGTATTTAGCCACTCAAGAAATATCAATTAATAAATTGCAACAAACCGTAGTGGGCATGGTTACTTGGCATTCACACATCACTGTACCAATATGATAAGATGTTATCATATAAAACCAATACAACACAAAAACTTTGCTATACATATAGAAAATTATTAATGGACATGGTTATAGCTCCTATGTTAAAATTCATTCCGAATAGGGTTTTTTTAATTAGCCGCAAAAATTAGATTATTTTAAAAATTGATTATACATATAATTAATTATAATATAATTAAATTTTGTTTGAGTATGTTGTTAAAAAGTGATTTCGAAGATAATCTTTTATGTTTATATAGTGTAAAAATTATTTTTTATAGTGAAAAAATTGAATGATAGAAAAAAAATAGATTAAAGCTAAAAATAAACTCCAAATTTTTACTTTTTTTTTTAAAAAAATGTTTATAATTATAATATAAAAATTTTAAAAAATTTAATTTTTTTTCAAACACTTTTTTAACATGTTTTTTTTAAAAAGCTATGGGAAAGAACCCAAACACACTTAAATTCACCTAACAATTATATATCTGCTCTTCTCCATTTTTTTTTCTTCCCTGCCGTTATTAATTTTATTTTTTAGCATTACATCCTAATCACTTGTATTAGGTTATGTTACTCAAATTGCTCTTTATTATTCAATGTTGGATTTCATCGCTCATAGTTGCTACTGCAATATAAAGTCCTGAAACACTAAGAAATGCCCCCTTACTTAATTCTTAACGGTCATTATGAAAAGAAAAAACACACTTAGACATGATTTTTAAGAAATTAAAATAAAAATAGGAATGGTTTTTCTTAACCATTATTTCAAATAACATAAAAAATAACAGATTTTCTGAATGGTTATCTTTACTAGTGCCAACATTTTAAAGACACGGGAGAATTCACCATTTTTCAAACTTGCTTGGTTAGTTGGATACTTATTGTGGTATTTGGATACCAAAATCTAAATACTGACCTATCAAAAATTTGATACACTTTCTCTCTTTTTTTTAACCTGTTTACCGAAACAAAAAGACACCACGTGCAAAAAAATAAAAATAAAAATAAAGAAGAAGACCAAAGCCATCTAAATAATGTTTAGATCATAATCCCAAAAACAAAAGGTGTCATCAGTTTGAAAAAATAATTTCTCAAATAAATTTTCTAACTGAAACAGGTTTAAACTCAATTATGTAAGTGTTGATTAGGACCACATCTACAGCTGAGCATATACGAAATCCGGTCTTGTATATCCAAAGCTCAATGCAAATTCAGAATAAGAAAAATGGCTCTGAACTTAGATAACCATAAGTGAATAAGTACATACAATGTGGTGCGAATGTACATATCATATTCCATGTTATAATTCAACAAACATCAAAACTTAGGAAGCATTCACAAGTGTTGTGCTCTCCAGTCTACGGCAAAATTCTCACCACTTTCGTCGTCGCTGGATGACTCTTCTTGTCTAGGCTTCTTGGATACAACCTCCGATGATCTACTACGCTTCGCAGACTTAGCAGCCTTTAGCTCCTGCCTCTTCTTCTTCAACATTTCCACTTTCTCCTTGAAGTTCCTGTACAGAGGAAAAAAGATATTGAAGTGAGAACTGTGAAGGTAAGTTTAATACAGAGCAGAACAAAATAAACGAAGAATTGTTGGAAGTAATATACAGCTAAACATACTTTTGCTCTACAGATTCAGCTTCTTCTATCATTTCAGCGGCATCAATCTGTTCATAATGGCAAACACGATCACATCTCACGTTTGTAGCGCATAAACGTCTTGAGGGTAAAAAAATAATGATAAAGTATATGGCAGAAAGAAAATAATGATCATTACCTCCTCTTCTTCCAACCGGTTGTCCACCTCTTTCAAGTCTTCTTGAATCAACTTCTCAAATTCCTTGTACTCATCTCTAAGAGAAAATTTAAAAGAAATCAGCATCCTTCTATGTTTCAATCTATTTATCTTACATAGAAAATCTTGCATAAAATAGAAAAAAAATAAAAATAAAAATAAAAAATAAAAAAATCACTGAGCTAATGATATGCAGGAGGGGGTACTCAATAGTCAATACTCAATACTGGCGAAACAATCTAAATACTATGCAATTACAGTTACAGGACTCACCCATTACGCATTTATTTATTCAGTTAAAAAAGACTAACAAGGAAACAGGGAAGGTCATCAACAGATGTTGTTATAATAACAGGATTAGATGTAACTGTGTGAAGAGCAATTCTTGTTTTCATTCTCTTTATCTTCAAAACTCAAACTCTAGTTGATATGCTAACAAAAGTTCACTGTTCTTCTCTGTATTTATTTATATATTTTTCCCCTTTATTAGCCACCGTTCTCTTCTAACTATATGCGAGCAATATTTTCTGCCTCAGGAATCTGTATATTTCAGGCTGTCTATACTTCCATGCAAATGATATTCAAGTTTGTTAGGTGTAGTAGTACTCATATGGCTTACTTGACATCTGGCTTAACAGGCTTTATGCCGCGTGCACGCAAATCAGCTTCCTTGTTATCAAAAAAGCCTTCAGGCAGAATCCCTGTTACTTGCTTGTTCTCTGTATCAGTACTCTTGACTGGTGTCTGCCGGATATCTGTTGTTGCTTGACTACCCGTTGACTGTGCAGCAATATTTCCTTGAAAATGATCTTCACCTTTTTCTAAGCTTTGAGCAGAGCCCCCAACTTTTCTGCCTAAATCAGAGTCCTTTCCTGGAAGCAAAAAAGTTAATGAAATGAAAGGCAAGTTACTATTAAGCTTTGCAAACACTGTCATAATTGCAACAAGAAGTCCCAAGGTGTGCTGAAGCACCAATGGGGTTATACTCCCTCTGGTTCAAAATATAACCAACAACTAGCAATGCTATATCCTCCTAATAATCCTCCTAATTATATTCCTAATACGGTATAAAGTATGGAATTAAATGCACTTTCAATCTTGAAAATATAAAAAGCATTGAAAACATTCTTTAATAGGTAAATTAGGAAGATTTTTAGGAACTTGAATTAGGAGGTTTTAGAATTATTCAACCAACAACTAATAAGTTTTTCTTCCCTCAAATATAAGCAAAAACTACCTACTTTTACTTGAATTAATGAACTTTTTTATAAATTACCCTTCATTTATTTCAATGTGTATTTCCAATGAGTCATTTATTGTAGCCGATAGAAAGAGACAATTCTCATAAACAAGTGGCGTGCAATTTTTTAAAAATAAACATCATAAAGGGTAATTTAGAAAAAGAACTTGAAATTAAGGCTCTGTTTGGTAAAACTAGCTTATAGCTTATAGCTTATAGCTTGTAGCTTATGGCTTATAGCTTGTAGCTTATAGCTTATGACTTGTGACTTATAATTGAGTAGAGGTGTTTGGTAAAATTAGCTTATTAAGTAGCTTATATTTGTTAAATGACTTAAAAGGACAAGTAATAATTACATGTATTAAATTGTTTGATAGAGTAAACATGTAATAATTGACTAGAGGGTAAAATAGGAAAGAATTATTGAAAGCTACTTTTCATAAGCTATAAGCTACTTGAAGTAGCTTGTCATAAGCTAGCTTATGAAAGCTAGCTTATAGGCTATAAGCTAGTTGTTACCAAACACCTCTACTTACTCATAAGCTATAAGCTACAAGCTATAAGCTCCTAAATAAGCTACAAGCTAGTTGTGCCAAACACACTATAAATGACTTTAACCAACTTTCTAAATAAGCGTAATTTGGGTAGTTGTTGCTTATATTTGAAGGATAGGATTCTATCATTTCTGTTTATTGTCATTTCATTACCCACAAAAGCATGCCCCCATCATTCCAGGTGAAAGCATCTGAGAAAGGAGGAGTTAATCTTCACCATTCAAGCTTACATGGATGGTAAATACTAGCTCATCTCACATTCTCACCTCAAACACTTCCAATATAAATAATATATTCATATTCATGAGATAACAATGTAGCCATTTCTTAGATCCAAATGAACTGAAAATTCCACGACTTTTCAAGATACAGATTTTGGCATAATACATGGAAAAGCACCCAAAGTTGTCGAGTTAATTTCCAAGCAGAATGCAGCCAACTGGACTGTATAATCATTTTGTTCAAAAGGACTATAAATACATCTACAATTTTCTCAAAGTCCAAGCATATGGATGTCTAACTCTCAAATTCATTTATTACTGAAAGAGTATATTACGATGAAAAGAAAATTACAAGGAATGTGAAGAAATCCTCCATAAACAAACAACGGAAAATAAAACAATGGATCCCACAATGAAGCAGAGGCAGAACAATGAGACAATGTAAAAGTTAGAGACAATGAGGGACCATTTTTGAACGAGCATCAGCCTTCAGTGGCCTATATGAGCCTATAACATGTCATTAATTTAGGTTCAATTACGATGCTCAGCCTAAATAAAAGTTTAGACCTTAGTCCTAGATAACAAATGAGTCAGAAATTGAAAAAATGATTTGCAAAAAACTACACCAAAAGGGTCAAGTGACCAAATCCTTTTTTCTGAACTCTGAATAAGACAAATGAACATTGTCAACGAGACCCAAAAATGAGAGACTAATTCAGAAAATTTCTTATCAAGTTAATAAGTTACAGAGTGAAAATGCAAGAAAAGAAAAAGGAATTTCACTCTTAAAATTATATGCTGTGAAATTTTGTAAATGAACAAGCTAGATAACAGAAAATATTTCACTATCAATGCCCGGGGCAAGCAAGTGCAAATTGGTATGTTTAAATGTACAAAGTATAAGCTAATACAGACCAATTTCTTACCAGATCTTGTTTTTCTTGCATCACTGTTATCAAAAAAATCTGGAGGAAGTACCGATGATGACTGAGTTTTAGGCGCTCCTTGTGAATATTCAGGCAGTTTAGATTGTGAGTTTGGAGGTTGTTTTGGTTTAGCCTTGGGAAGGTTGGCATCAGTAACAGGCTTTGCAATGTTATGCTGAGTTGATCCAGCAGCACTAGCTTTAAGATTGCTTATTGCCTGCCCAAAAAAACCATTTCATTTCGGTAAACTCATTTTGGGTTCAGACCTAGGGTTAGGGAGATTGTAGTTTGTAAAACAAATACAGAGGAAAACAAACCATCATAAGGCACCCCCTAAAAATTATAATAAGACCATCTCAACCTAAGCAAAGAGGATTTTGAAAACAGAGAGATGTTCAAGTATGTAAGCTATGCGCACAACATGAACAAGATTGTAAGGATCATCACCTCGCGATGCTTACGAGAAACTTGGTGAGCATCCCATAGAGACTCAGACTTCAGAACAACATCACAGACCCGGCAAACAGGCTGATCAAATTCATTATACCTGTATGCATAAGCATATACACAGAAAGACAGAAACAGTCAAAATAAAACTAGATCAAAATTTGTGACAAACAAATAACATGAAGCATAAAATACAAACAACTCATCATGCGAAAGTATAATTTATCCCAAGCCAATAAAAGGGGCATGTCTCACCAAGCACAAACAAGTATTTTAGTAGGCTATAATCAGATGCAAATCATAGCAGGGGTGAACCTATGTATTACTTCACATTTTCACAGACTCATACGGCTGGCAACATAAACATATACAGTAAAGAAAATTAACCAAAACAACAAAATGGGCATGACTGAAATCATTGGCAGAATGATTTAACGACTAAAGAGAATGCATAAAACCGTGAAGGGCAAATAAAAGAGTATAATCAACGTTACTGAAATGAAAAAACAAATGAAGTTTGAGAGTACCAACCTGACAAGGGGAGATTCTATGCGCTTTTCCTTCTTCTGGGCATTCAATTTAGCACGAAACAATGCCTTTTTCTTCGCTTGCGCGTCCATGTTCAAGTTCGTTGGAAGAGAAGAGTAGCGTAATTGAAAAAGGGGGGCAAATTTTATAGTGAAAAACCTGAATCGACACCCAAAAAAATTGTTCAATTGGTTCCGATTCCCCGCTCAAATATTTTCCAGTACCCTCCGACTCCGTTACCTCGAAATAAGAAGGGGTTCGAGAATTGGACCCGACCCGGTTACTGAGGACCGGCAACGTCGTCTCTCGCGCATCTATCTCCAAATTCCAGAGCATGAAATGAATAATTAGAGTCCGTTTGTGCACTTATTTTAATTAAAAAAACACTTGGTATTTTTTTTTTTTCTAAAATAATTGAAAGTAAAAATAAATAATTTTTTTTAATAAGCACAAATTTATTTAAATAGAGTACGAGTTGTACTCACACATTAATTATTAAAAAGTTCACAATACAGCATAAAAAGATGGTCACATAAATTTTTTTTTATGTTTATTTATTTTAATAAGTAATTTTAAATTATTTCTTAAAATAATTAATTATAATATAAGATAGAAGATTAAAAAAATTATTATTCTTATTTAAATTAAATATAAATAAATTTTAACTTTTATTATTCTTCAAATAATTAACTGTAATATAAGATAGAAGATTAAAAAAGTTATTATTCTTATTTAAATTAATTATAAACAATTTGTAATTTTTATTATAATCAATTAAAAGAAAAGTATGTTAAAAAAAACATTAAAATAATAGTCATTTCTTTATTTATCTTTGAAATTAATTGTTTTTTAAGTTTAATTAAATTGTTCTTTTTTTTCCGGTCAAACACACACCCCACACTACAATATTCTTAAATATACTATTAATATCTTTGAGCTCGAATAACTCTTTTTTGTGTCACTTTAGCTACAAATTTGCTAATCAAATTGTTCCTTAATCACGTAAATGTGATTTCTTCCTAAAGCTATTTTTTAGGTTTTTTTAAAAAGAAAGTGATTTTAGGCTTCTTTTCTCTTTTTTTTTTCGCTAATTTCATCGGTGCATGTACGAAGTGATTCCTGATGTGGTGGACGTATCTTCACTTGGGCCTGTTCTTTTTTTTTTATTATTGTTTTGATCTAAGGGCTGAACTTTTCAGCACAGACAATATTTCAGTAGCTACTATTCGCACCAGATTTTCTTTTTGGTATTTACACCAGTTTTGTTTTTTAAAAAAATACTACTTATATTACTCTTTGGAGTTTGGAAATGGAAACTGGAAAGTAGTGGGATTAGAATAAAAAAAGGATGGATGAGATTAGCAGAATCCCTATTGGGAGTGGCACCATCCTTTTTAGTATATAAATTATTATTCTTACATATAAAAATGATGGTGCCACTCCCAATAAAGATTGTGCTAATCCCATCCTCCAAAAAAAGAATGGCTTGTACCTATTTGGGCTTGGCCCTATTTCCTTAGTGAAATGAAGCAGTCTTCCAATAAAAATTTATTATTGTAGTGGGCCGGATTTGTGACTTTAATTTAACAACCCAGCCCATACATATCCTTAATAATGGCATCATCCTATTTAGTAATGTCACCAGAATTTTTTTAAAATAAAAAACCTTATTTTAAAGTATATTTTTTTAAAAAAAAATCCAAAATCCCTCTTTTGCAACTTAAAAAAACAATTCTAAAAAGGAAAATGATACCCCTGCTTTAAAAAAGGTGGTTCGGTTATCGGGCACCACTTAGTGCCTGTTTGAATAGAAGTGGATTTACGTTAACATGGATCCACTTCAATGCTACTTTTTGTTGTGTTCATTTGATCCGCCTCGGCTTATGTACCAAATTTATCTCAACCATTAATTTATCTATCTTAACGTGATTTGATGTGATCCGACGTCAATCCAAACACACACTCATACATTGCAATTTTCAAGTTTAGAATTCCAAAAAAATACATTGCAACTTTGCAAGTTTAAGAATTTAAGGTGCCCATGACCAAAAAAAACAAAAAAGAATTGAAGGTGCCCACTTATATATCAATTTAATTATTGAAAATAAAATTTTAAGGGTTTAGGTGCCCATCCATATATCAATTCAATTATTGAAAATAAAATTTAAAGATTTAGGCGCCCACTCATATATTAATTTAATTATTAAAAATAGAAAGAAATTACAGTTCATCACTTCAATTTTGAGGAATGCCTCATACATGATTCTAAACAAATTGACAACCATGAGGGCAGTGTGTGACAAACGTCAAAACCCATTGACAGAGGGAAAAGTTTTGGTATATAGCTACAATTTCCATCCAACTTATTTATAACCGAGTTATATTAATTTTTTAATTTTAAAAAATTGAAAAGTAGAATAAAAAATATGATGTAAAGAGTTTGTAGCACAAGTGGCATAAGGAGGAGTTCAAGGAAAGGAGTTCGATCCTGGTGGAGTAGATTTAGAAGTAGATTTATGAGTAGTGTTGTGTTGAGTGTGCGTGTTTAATCGATAAAAAAAATAAAAAATACTGTGATTTAAATGATATTAAATGAGTTATAAATGAGCTGTATATGATTAATGGTGTATGCGTGTCATTTCTGTTGACCGAGTGATTATGTATTTTTGGTTTATAGGAAAATACAGCAACCGGAAATCGAATCTCATACCCAACGCATGTCCTATACGCTCACCAGGGACACCAAGTAATCCTGGATAGATATACTTTTTTTTCTTGTCAATATATCAATATAATTATTATAGATATAAAGATATACTCAAATAGTCAAATGGAGGTTCCACTAGGGTTTTGAAATGCAAGATTTTTGTTGTTGCATTTTTTCCTAATTAATTAAATTTATTTTACGATTCATCAAATGAAATAATAAATAATGTATTAAAAAAAGCATATTTTAAACTGTGATGTAAAATTTGTTCTTTTTGTATATCTAATTAAGATGCTACGGTAACAATAAAGATACATTATAACTCTAATAAAAGAATAACAGATTAACTCTAAAAA
This sequence comes from Cyamopsis tetragonoloba, assembly GCA_037177725.1. Classification (NCBI taxonomy): domain Eukaryota; kingdom Viridiplantae; phylum Streptophyta; class Magnoliopsida; order Fabales; family Fabaceae; genus Cyamopsis; species Cyamopsis tetragonoloba. Next base: position 70,664,024 of record CM074119.1, read on the forward strand.
TAATTATTATTTATATTATATTATTATATTATATTTCTGTTGACATGATTGGTGACTTGTTACTTTCACTTGAAAATGAAACATATCTTTCCTTTCTTTGAATATTTTAGCATAAAAATATTAAGTTGGTATGTGCTGATGATGGATGGATAATAAAAAATATCCTAATTAAACTATATCAAGGCTAGCTAAAGACGTAGCAGAACTGGATAAGATGACAATTTTTATTTATTTTTATTTTTTAGACCCAAAAAAAACACTGTGCAGGAATCCCGGTGAGCCTGGTCCACAGTTCAATGATTGTATCAAATTTCATTTCCACTTACTAAATTAAAGATGCATTATGCTACTTACATAAACAAAGAGAATTATGGATTCCAAAAAACATACAAACTAAAATAAATATAAATTTTGAAAAAAAATAAAGATAAAGATAAATATGGATGAATGAGATTATTAACCCTTTAGATCCTTTTGTGGGCTCTATTTGTTTCTTTCGGTTTTTTCTAATTGTAATTAACACCTCTGATCTAGTGTTTATATAACTTTTCTAATCTTAATATATTCTTTTTTTTCTGATAAAAAAGATTATTTAAGTAATTAATCTTTAAGCTTTGAAATGATTTTTTTATCGGCATTGAAATGATTAGTTTTGACTATCCTTATAAAAAAAAAAGATAATTATAGACTTATATATTACCTCACACAACAACAAAAAAAAAGAAAAGAGAAGAATTATTCCACTTCTACTTTTTTTTATAGCAATCACATCACTAGATAAGTACTTTCTATAAGGGTTCTCATTTGGATAATTTCACTGTAAATTATAGTATGTATTTCTTAAACAAAAAGAGAAAGATATTAAACATGTGGGACTTGCATGCACAACTATTTATAGGACTTTTTTTTATATATATAAATATATAAATATATTCACTATTCACTATTTGTAGGACTTTATACATAAAAAAACAAATCGATTAGATGACTTTCATGGGACTTAATGAAACACATACATTTTTTTCTTCAATCATGGCTTACATGCCACATTAAATGCTTTGAGTATATTTCTTCTTCAATTATTATTGCCAGTGGCCATTATTTACTTGTTTAATTTACTATTTACTACTATTATTGATTCCAATGATGTTTCACACCATAGGTTTATAGGACATTGACTCAACATGACCACTCACAATGAAACTATAATCTTATGAAAAAAAAAATACTATTATTAATATTTATTTCATTAATTTTATTACTTTTTTTTCTTTTTTTACTTTTTTATTACATCATATTTATTTTTTGTTTTTTATTTTATTTTATTTTTATCTCTTTTTTCTTATACACTTTTACACTCAAAATACAAAAAATGTACACAAACCATTATATAGCCTTCAACCATCTATAGGCCATCTCAATTATCTCATTTTCTTTTGGCAAGATTCGAACCTTGACTTCCTACTCACAAGCCTTATGACTTGGTACATGACCATTTGAGTTAAAGCTCCTAGTCTTAATGCTAACTAAAGTTAATTTGACATGAAAAAGTGTTTACCTTTTTTATGTTTTAGTTTTTGAAAAATTGGAAACTGTTAACTTTGGGTTTGAGTAGTCTAATTAACTCTCAAAATCTAAATTATAAAAAAAGTATATCACATACATATCTTATATTCTCTATCTAGAGATATTCCTATTAATTATCATTTTAACACCGCCCACTAAGAGTGGCCCAAATCATAAAAATTGAATAATATTATTATTTAAAATCCGTATTTTGGGTCTACCTCACTGTTAAAAAAAAATTAGTTCGTAAGAGTTGAGACTTATATATCACACACTTCTTATATATATTTGCTATCATGGCTATATTAAAATCTGTTCCATCATGCTCTAGGCATGACGGATATGGCCTCCTATTTGGTCTCCTGTGCGGTGGTTGGATGCCTCCGGCCACTCACCTGATGGTGAGGGGTATCTGCAAGCACTCCGACGATCAAGTCAGTTAAGTGTCGCAAAGAAAGATTCTCAGATATTAAGTAATGAAAACGTACCAAATGAAGGTGAATCACAGGTATTTATAATGCTAATAAAGTCACTAAAGTCAAACCTGTTACTTTTACACTTTCGTGAATTGCGGCGGTAAGTACGGATCTATAACGGTCTTCACGTGGGGGTGATGTCCTTTAAGCTTTAAGTCGGGTGTCCATATTTTGAGAACATGACATGGCACCGACGACTTAGGTCCCCACGTGAGACCAGCATGTGTCCTCTCCGCAGGTTAAGTCCATAACAAAATCAATAATTGGAAGGAGGCTAATTAAATCATTTTCTTAGCTTATCTACAACCTATAGTTTTATTATTCCCTCTGACCCTTTTGTTTTGTTATTTTAGTTCTGAAAATTTATCACATAAATATTGTTATTATTTAACATTTTTCAGGATTTATTTAAGTGATTTTTCTATCCATACCTTCATTTAATAACACAAGAGAATACTACTTAATGAATATATTTTATAAAAAATCTTAAGGAAGAAAATAAATAGACCGAAAAAAATAATAAGCATATTGTTGGTGAATCGCTAGAATGATCCGAAGTACTAAAATATTCTGTAGTGGTGTGACGATTTGAGTGGAATATACGTACTAATATAGTCAGCTAGCTCATTTAATTTATTTACTACCGAGCAATAATATACTCCCTTCGGTTTATAAATAGACTATTTTCAGACAATGTTAATAGTTCTTTTTATAAGACTGTTCATCAAAATTTATAAATATTAATTATTTTATTTTATATTTGTCTTTTATAATGAGTCAACTTTTTTAATTACAATATTTGAATTACAATGAGAATTAATATCTTTTACTACTTCTCAATACATTAAATAGGGATAAACATAAAAGAATATAAAATTTCTTAAAATCTCAATACATTAACTAACTTAATTACATATTTTTTTAATAATCACAATTGTCATGTTGGTTGTATCCTTATACACAGGATTAGAAGGAGTAATATAAAAAAGTTCTTAAATTTATGTTCTTCACTTTTAATTTGTTTATACCAATTCGGGATGGAATGTTGTTAAATTTTCCGACACAATAATTTCCTCATACATAATCTAAATAATACTACTAGTAGTTATGTGTCACCCGTGCACCATTTATTTATGAATATATCCCTGAGTTTGTTACATGCACAAACAAAGAATAGTAATTATATTTACCGATCCAAAAACTAACTCGTATTTTTTATTTATAAAAAAAATATTAATTCGAGATTAAATTTAAATATTCACACATTTATATGTCCTCGTGTGCTCATCAATTAAACTACATGACTTGACAAAATGATGGTTAAATGTCCATATTGCCCTTGATCGGATTTCATCCATAACAAAATTAATTTTGTTAATATGAATTAGCAAACTTTTTTTGATATAAATATTAAATATCTATAAAAAATATAAAATAAATGTAACATATCTATAATATATTTCAAAACTCTATACTAATTATTTAATTTGAGTAATTATATATCTTTATTTTAATATAAACATCATGCATATATTATAGATTATAAGTTCCTTTAGATAAAATACCTATACATAGGACTAGTTTAATAATAAAGTGTTTTTCCTCGGTTTTCTTAAGTGCCATGTTTTAGCGAAAAACAGTTTTTATTTAAGTATCAATTTTAACTTTTAAAGTTATATTAATTATTTATGAAATGTTTTATCATGTGCATATGTTAAAAAATTAAAGATAAAAAGAAAATACAACATAAATTTATGTCAAACACAATCACGTTAAATTTTTATTTTTTCTAATAAAAACTTTCTACTTTTTGTTTCTTAACATATGCCATATTATAACATGTTAGAAAAATTTATTATTTATTTATCAATTATACACTTATACTTTACCTCAAGTTTAATTAATTTTTGACACATTTTCTATAAAGGTGGATGAAAAATATCAAAGTGATTTAAAGATTGTAATAGTAAAATTTAATGAAAAATAAGACAAATTTAAATCTCACATTATGTATAGAATAACAAAAAATGACACTTATAAAAGAACAAATAGAGTGTTTTTTAGAGATATTTATTTATGGAAATTCAATAAAAAAGAAGTAATTTACAAAGATTATGTTAGGTTATTAGATTTGTTAATTACTCTTCACTTAATTATCCCATATAAAAATATATGTCATATATTGTTAATTGAAAATGACAACATATATATGTTATTAGGTGTGATTGTATTCATTTTAATAATCTCTATTTTAAAAATTCATTTTTAATTGTCAACTAAATATTACTTTTAATACACACCAAAAAATGATAATATATAATTCCTCAAAAAACAAAAAAAGACTATATATTAAATATCCTTTAATAATCAAATAGTTGAACTTATATTTGTCTTTTAATTATTCATTTAATTTGTCTTGTAATTAGTTTTAAAATCCGTCCCCCCTATTAATCATGGGTTATGCTACTAGGTAACAACGATCTAATAACAAGGAATCTCCCATCAAAGTTGACAACATCACTCTCTAATTCACCATGCCAATCGTAAAAAAGTTTTTTCTTTTGATCAATAGTGAATCATATTAATTACTACTATTCTAATTAAACGTAAATGTAAAACTAATAAAAGTGTAACTAATATTTTATAAAAAATACTACGTGAACTCTTAAATAAAAATAAATTTGTACTGCACATTTAAAAAGAAACGTGTAATTTTAGTCTCTCTAATTTTAAAACACTTGATTTTAATCTCAAAACTATTCTTTTTCCGGTAAGTCTCTAAAAAAACCTGATGTCACAACTAGAAAATTTAAAATAATATATTTTTTTAAAATTTTTTAAGATATTACTAAATAATATATTAAAAATTTTTTAAAAATTGCTTAAATATGTTTTTGGTCCCTATAAAATAGGGTTCTTTTTGTTTGGGTCTTATAAAAAAAAGTTTGACTTAAATCCTCAATAATAATTTAATTATTAGTTTTGGTCCCTAAAATGAAAAAATGAGTTTTGTGTCAAACACACATTTGATTAATTAATTATTTAATTAATTTAATTTATTAAATTAAATGATAAAAATAGTAAAAAAAGAAAAGAAAGAAAAAATAATAAAAAAACAAAGAAAAAAAACATATTTATAACGATATATACAATACATGCTAGAAAGATGGTAATAGTAGCATTTGTCAGTGATTAACGTGAACGTAACCCGTGATTAATTAGTTTTTTCACTTTATATATATCGTTATCAAAATCCGTGAACTAACACAAACATTTCACCTTGTCACGTTCCATACCTTAATTTTGTCTACATTTTAATTTTAATTAATTTTCTCTACTATCATCAAGCTCCAGACGATTTTGCGAGTCTGTGTGCCTGCTACAGTCTTACATGAAGTTCTTTTTCCTTTTAGCAATCGTATTCTACACTAATTTTTTAGTGTAAAAATGTTTAGGAAGAGAGATATAAAGAAAAGAAACATGTTAATATGATAAAATGAAGTATATATAGATAGGAAAATAAGATATGTGATAGGAAAATTAAAGAAACAGAGAATAGAAAAAAAATGAAGTATAGATAAAACTGAAGAGAAATGTAGAGTGCAGAAGTATAATTATCATTATATTGTTATAGCTAGTTCATTTTATTTTAATAGAAATATTTCTACGACATCATGTTAATATGAGTTGGACTATTGTCATTACTTTTTTATTTTTAAATTAAAAATATATTTTTTAATCAACAAAATAAAATAATTAAATGTTACATATTATTAAAATACTTAAACAAGAATAACAATAGGTAAAAAGGAATAATTGAAAGTCCTAATATTGATTATTAAGTAGATTGAAGATAAGAAGGAGAAGTAAGTCCTACGTTGAAAAATGAAGAAGTGAGTAATCAAAGTCTCACATCATCTAGTTTAAAAAGAGATGAAGTAAAATACTTATATAAATATGTATAGTTAACTTAGGTATTCTTTTTACAATCTTTACCGGACATAATAAAAACTTTGATAAATGTGAGTCATAAATGAGTTTCTAATATTTTTGTAAAAATTGTCAATTTACTGATTCTGCAATTTTTCTGCTTAAAAATTGCAATTGAGTAATAAAATTTTGTTATATGTGTGATTATATAGAAGTAGGGTTCAAGGTGATGAACGATGTTAAATATTGTGTGATCATAAATTCTCTTTCGGGGTTGGTTGTTTCTTGAGGGTGACAATAGTCTCTCCGGTCAATATTAATTAATATATTTTACCTTCTTTCTTTTTTAATTTTAAGAAATTTTCTTCCTTCAGCCTTCAACTTTTCAGAAAATATAATTTAATCACTTATTATTCAAATTTTTTTCTCCTCTAATTAAAAGATGACGCGTAATAAAAAAAGTTTACCGGCAGAAAAAAGGGTAATTCACTAGCTTTGGTTACTTATGCATTCTCAGTGATCAAGTTAATTTATTTAATAAATATTAATTGTACATGATAATAAAAGACTAACCAAATACAAACACAATTCACAATGTGAGTAATATATTATCATTGGCTATATATATGTAGTATACAAGCAAAGTTTGTTAGATTTAGTTGAAGTGTCCAAAGAGTTTCCAATATTTAAAAAATATATGTGGGGTTCAGGCTTGTTTTTTATTCCATCTTTTTTATTAAAAAAATAATAATAAATAAATAAAAATGAATTTCGTCTTTGGTCGAAAGAAGCTATATATATATGGTAGGTAGATGGTGGTGTTGGCTGCTGCTTGGGAGCTAGACACCAGCTGGAGTCGACTACAATATTCTCACTCTCCACAATTCATGCCACTCCAACTTTCACCAAAATATCACTTACCTCATTGCTATTGCGTTTCAATATAAATTTAAATTCGAGTTAGTGAACAAAATAACTCGTGTATTCAAATAAGTTTTATAAGTATAATATAATTATTTCTTCAAGTGTTTATGTTTTTGAAAAATACTAAATGATCTTCTCATTAATAAAACTATAAAACAATTTTTATTATACATATAATCAAAAGTTCATTCAACGAATAAAGATGTTAGTGTGTGGTAGATGTACAGTCGATCAGAAGAAGGAGAAGGAGAATAATTGTTCGAACTCCGGAGAGAACACCAATTAAGAAGGCAACCACAATTGTAATTGCGAACCACAATTTGAAATACATGAAATTCACATCATAAGTCATAACAACGTTCTACTTGAATTATTCTGTTGAAGGATGGATTCGAATTTCAAAGGTGGTACACAACGCTTTTGAGCTCCTATTTTCTATGATATATAATATCACTCTTGTAACGTTACTTCTACTTGAACCTGAACCACATAAAAAGAAAAAGCCACCAAAATTATAGTATAAAGTTAGTCGGTTAAGTGCATTTTACAACTTTGGTTGTTCAATATGGGAGCTCGACGGAAAGAAGAATAAGCATGATGCTAAACTATTCTCTTCCCACAATTTCTTTTCACATATATTAATATTAATAACAAAGAAATATAAAACTACGAATGTCATAATTGTATAGCTACTTCCAGATAATATAATTCAAATAAAGCAGAGCACCTAATGTAGTAGTGTCACCTAAGTAATCTTATAGCGTTCTATAATCTCGCATAATTTTTGAATTTAAGTAGGAGTATTCAGTAAATCATCATTCAAAATCCTGGCTTACATGCATCCACATGTCAGTATTTCATTGACGAACGAGCATAATAAAACAACGATTGTAGAGACACAGAAACAGGACAAATACCCATCACATAAACAAATTAAAGTCCAATTTACATTTGTCAATTAATTAACTCAATCACACATTCCACATTCAAAAAGGGATGGCAAGAGAAAAACACAAGTGGAGTAGATTAGACAAAAATTACTAATTGGGTATATCATCATCATAATATATGTGAAGCAGGACTAAACCCCTGTTTTTCCAACCATAGAAAACGCGTTCCTCATTTTGTGTTTGCACTTTGATCCTTCCTTTTCAATCCACGCTTCTGATTTTGCTATATAAATACAACCCCTAACCTCACTCTCACTCTCCACCAAGTCACCCCAAAAAAAAAATCCAATCTTTTTTTTTTTCCCTCTGTTTTCCGATGGCTTCTTTCTCTTCCCCTGTTTCACTCTGTTTTCTTCTCTTTACCTTCTTTTTCTTCACTTGCCTCTCTGCCAAACTTACCCATAACAACGATTCTCTCTATTTTCCTCTCACATCGCTTCCACTTTCCTCAAACTTAAAGATTAATCCGAAATTCAGAACCCTGTATTCATCTTTCGACAACGTGAAATCGTCTTTCAAATACTCTATGGCTCTTGTTGTGACCCTTCCGATAGGAACCCCTCCGCAGCTTCAACAAATGGTTTTGGACACAGGAAGCCAACTTTCTTGGATTCAGTGTCACGATAAGGCACCCAAGAAAAGTCATCCTCCAACGGCGTCGTTTAACCCTTCTCTCTCTTCTTCCTTTCGCGTCCTCCCCTGCACCCACCCTCTCTGCAAACCCCGCGTTCCCGATTTTACCCTTACAACGAGATGCGACCAGAATCGCCTCTGCCACTATTCTTACTTCTATGCCGACGGTACCTACGCTGACGGCAATCTCGTCCGAGAAAAACTCGCTTTCTCATCTTCCCAAACTACCCCTCCTCTCATCCTCGGTTGCGCTACAGAATCCAGTGACAACAGGGGTATTTTGGGAATGAATCTCGGTCGCTTGTCCTTCCCTTCCCAAGCCAAAATCACTAAATTCTCGTATTGTGTCCCCACCCGAGAAACCCGACCCGGAACCGGATCGTTCTATCTTGGTAGCAACCCGGATTCGGCGCGGTTCCGTTATGTTAATATGTTGACTTTTACTCAAAGTCAACGCATGCCGAACTTGGACCCATTGGCTTATACCCTCCCAATGCAAGGGATAAGAATCGGAAGCAAAAGGCTAAACATACCACCCTCGATTTTCAGGCCCAACGCTGGAGGGTCCGGTCAAACCATGATTGACTCTGGATCCGAATTTACGTTTCTGGTGGACGAGGCTTACAATAAGGTACGGGAGGAAGTAGCGAGAGTCGTGGGGCCTAGGCTGAAGAAGGGGTACGTGTACGGTGGATTCGCTGATATGTGTTTTGATGGTGATGCGATGGAGATCGGACGGTTGTTAGGGGACATGGTGTTCGAGTTCGAGAAAGGCGTGGAGATAGTGATTCGGAAAGAGAAGACGCTTGCTGACGTTGGTGGTGGGGTCCATTGCGTGGGAATCGGGAGGTCAGAAAGATTGGGTGCGGCCAGTAACATCATTGGTAACTTCCACCAACAGAATCTATGGGTGGAGTTTGATCTCGGCAATCGTAGAATTGGCTTCGGTGAGGCTGATTGTAGCAAATCAGCTAAGTAAAGCGAAGGAGCTGATAGTATAGGTGCAGGTGCATTTGACTATCATGCGTAGGCAGAAGTGGATTTTCAGCTATCTTGTGTCTTGTGAAAAGGAACGGTCTTTGGATGACGAAGAAGAGAAAGAGGTGTACCGCGCGTTGGGAGTAAACGTCAATCGTTTTGGACCGATGCGAGATATGGGTCTTGCAAAACGACAATGCGTCAAAGCTCATAAGTCATAATAGACTGATGTATATATTAGGATTAATTAGAAGGTGTCGATCGAGCAATATTATTACGTGTATACTTTGTCTTTGTAATTAGGATAAGCTTGAAGTGAGATACTACAAAAATTAATAAGGTGAACAATGTAACCAAAAAAAAACAACAGTTGCCTCCACCTGAATGATAAATAAAATAAGTCCCAAGTATTATTATATATTTATCGTGTTGTAATTAAGAGGTGGTAGTAATTATTGGGGCAGGAAACAGTGCACAAAAATTGAAGTTTATGAATTATGAAGAAACATGGATCTTTATCAACACAGTTACAAGTTGTGGAGTATTATAGATGATGATTATTGAACAAGACTAAAGTGATTAACAAGTCCACTTAAGCTTTGACAGAATAGACATTTTAACAAAGCTTTACCACAACGCTCTCTCCTCATGAAAAAGACATAAAATTTGGAAAAAGAAAAAAAAAAACAATTTAATAAAGTGCCAAAATCTGAAAATGAAGGGAAGAAGAAAGTCAGCAGCAGCAATGCCTACGTGGCAATAGATTTTAGGAGAAAAATAAAAGTGGGGCCCACAGCTGTAGAAAGCAGAGGGACAGCTCAGCTACTAGAGAGACCGCCCAAGACACGAACTGCTTCCACATAATCCCCGGCAATCACATTGTTCACGATCAACTAAAACGTGTGTCGTTTTGTTAAGGATAAAATCTACTAGCTTTTTTTTTTTTTTTTTTTTCTTTTTTAATATCTCTCGAGTTAAATACAAGGTGTGGTTTGTATAATTTTATCTCTTAATTATATGTTAACATGTGTAGATATTTGATTTTTTATTATATTTCATAAACATTTAACAATCGTTTTATGTAAACTTAATTTTGAAAAAGTGAATAAATCACTTACTCAAGTAAATGATCTAGAAAGACAAAAAATAAAATCAAATAAAAAATCCTATGAGCTACGTGTCTTTTCTTCTCCTTTTATTTTCTGATTCCCGATTATTTTTTGGTATATAAATTACTTTCACTTCAATCAAAGTACTAAGAATTCTTGCCATCGAAGTATAAAGTTTCTCTTTTAGTTTAAATGTAAAGCAATATTACACAACTCAAAGCATCTGAATAAAGTATAATTATTTTAACAAGCATCATTGTAGAAATATTTATAGTTTTTTCTTGTTAATTAACTGTTAAGTTCTATTAATTATTAATTAAATATTTTTAAAAAATATAGAGACATTATTTATCAATATATTATTGACTATTATTGAATGTTCAAGAGTCGTGGTTCAGGTGCAAGTGCAACTAAATTTTTGGGAGAGAAAAAGATATATAGATGCATGCTTAGAGGTAATTCTCACAAATTTTTCACTAATTGATGTTTGGTTAAAAGAAAAAAAAAATGAAAAGGAAGAAAAAACACGAAAATAAAAAATTTTGTTGTTTGGTTTAAGAAAAAAAAGTTGACTATTCAAGTTTCTATTTTTTTTTTTTTTATCATTGGAACACCATAGGGCTTAAGCAAAAAAAAAAAAAGGAGTATGAGATAGATAGGAAATAATTATTCAGGTTTCTCTTTTCACAATAAAAACTCGAAGTATGCAGCACCTCTCATATTAGTCATATATCTTTGAAGAGAGTTTTGCTTTACTTTTAAGGATTAGATTTAGTTGTATTTTTTATTTTTATAATTTAATTTACTAATTATATAATTTTAATTTTTGTAGTTTCTATTAAGTAATTTTTATTCCCGTATAATTTAAAAAGTGAAATTTAGGTCTTCAACTCCAATTTTCAGCCAAATTAAATGACTCGTTATTAGTGTTACTATAAGTGGTGGAAAGAATTGTAATTTGTTCTTTATTTATTATCAACAATGTCACCTTTAATTGGATTTTAAAATTTAACTTTTACGTTTTAAATTTTAAAAAAATTAAAATTATTCAATTAAAACTATGAAGATAAAATTACACAATTAAAAAATTATATGATTCAAATTAAAAGTACGTGCAATTAAACCTAAAGATTATTCGTGCACATATAATTTCTTAATTGTTAATGATTATGTAAACCTGAAATTGATTTGATTCAATTTGCTCGTTCTACATATTAATTAATTGAAACATTTTTTAAGCATCTTAAAATCAATTATTATTTTAATAAAGTTTTGTTTAGCCTAACTTATTTTTAATTTATAAGTAACTTTTAAGTCAAAATTAAAAAAAAACTTTAAAAAAAAGTTAAAGATAATATTTGACCCAGTTTTTATTTTTTATTTTTTGCCTCTCTTCCTCTTGAAAGTAAAATATGGGTCAAACAAGATTTGTGGTAAACTTTTTAAATTTAAACTGACTTTTAACCTCTAAGCTAGAAATATGAAGTTTTTTTTTTTAAAAAAAAAAATTAGCTTATTTTATGGGCCCATCGTAATCAATACTCAAATATTCTAATTAACACTTGAAATCTTCAATATCTTTTCATTCTCTCTTTGTAAAAATAGTAATTTGCTAAAACCTTCAAAAAATTATCTTTTTATTTATCGATTATTCATTTTACTTTAATATTTATGAATTTTATTGTTATTTAAAAGTTTACATATTTAAAAATTTGAATGCTAAATTATTATTTTGATAAATTTATAGTGTTTAGTATTTTTTTAAAAATAAAATATTGAGTTTTATCCAATAATTATTTTCTTATTGTAACTTTTATTTTAAAAAATTTATATTGATAATTTATTTTCTTATATCAAAGAAATGTGAAAAAGTTAACACAAATATTTTATCAAACAAATAGATTTTTACTCATAAATAGCTTATAAAGTACAAGATAATGAATCTGTCAAACAACTTTTAGCTTTTTTTTAAAGCTTTTAGTTAAAAGCCGCTTATAAGCCAAAAATAAACCGGACCAAACGGAACTAAAAACTTGTTTGACAATTTCATGATTTTTTACTTTCTAAACTACTTATAAATAAAAAGTTATTTTTTTTTATATAAAAGTGTTGTGTCAATTTTTTAAAATTTTTTATTATTAATTGTTGCATTTCTTTGATATAAAAAATAATTTAACAATATATTTTTTTAAAAGAAAGTTGCAATAAAAAAAATCATTTGATAAAACTTAATTCTTTTTGTTTTTTTAAATAAAACCTAAATACAATATAAATTTATCAAAATAAAATTTAACATTGAAAATTCTTGAATATGTAAATTTTAAATAACTATAAAATTCATAAATATTAAAGTAAAATGAATAATTCATAAACTAGAATAAGAATTTGAATATTTTAGCTAATAACTATTTTTATAAAGAGAGAAAAAAATTCAAGATTTTAAATATTAATTAAAATATTTAAGTGTTAATTATGATTAATCCACAAAATAAGTCATTTTTTTTAAAAAAAACAAAATCTTATTTATAGCTTACAACTTAAAAATCAGCTTTTACATTTTCTACACAAGAAAAAGTCAGTTTATTATAATTCAAAAAATTTATCACAAATACTATTTACCTCAATTTTTAATTATAAGGAAAAAAAATTAAATTAAACACTACCTAAGAATCACTTAGTCTAGTATATAATACATTCATGATTAAACTAAAGAAGCAATAATATATGTAAATGTGTAATGAATAGTAATAGACATTAATGGAAGTTAATTGAAGAGATGAGTCCCCGTGAAGGTACTCCCTTTATCTAATTGTCTTGTTTAATGATATCATGCGTTAATAACTTTTTCTTCATGTCAGATAACAACATTAATTATGTTGTATAACTAAAAAACAGAAAATTTAATTCACTCAAAAAAAAAAAAATACTAAAACAAACAAAAAAGTGGAGCTTTTCGTGTCCCCTTCTATGTAAAGCGAGCTTTGATTTAAATCTGTGAATTTCAGTTCGTACATGAAATTTATGTGAATGATCGAAATTAAATTAAATAATTATCATAGAGTATATACATACCAGTAGAGTACTAGCTAGTGTCTGTCAGGTTGTGTATAATTTTCATTGAAAAAATGCTAAATTTCTGAATAAAATCTTTTTATAAATCATTTTATTCACTTAATTTTAACAATTATTATTTGTTTTTTATTAAATATTTACTTTTTAAAATAATAAATAATAATTATAAAAGTTAAGTGGATAAAAAAACTTATAGAAAGATTTATTAAAAAAATATAACATTTCTCTTTTCAAAGAAGTGGAGAACATATCAGCTCTAGAACAAATTAGTGTACATTAATGATAGCAGTTGTAAGAAAAGGAGAAATAATAATAATAATAATAATAATAATCAACAAAAAAGAAGATCGAGTTGTTGAGTAATATGAAAGAATTTTTTTTGTACTTGTGGCTGGGATGGGGCTTAATTTTACACACAACACACACAGAAATTTATACAAAAGTGCAAGTTATTTGAACAATTGAATTTCGTTTATAACTCAATATAATAAAATGTTTCCTAGGATGACAATATGACATCGGAACATAAACATAAGTTTTTTTTTTCAACAAACTTAGCTTTAGTGTTTGTTTGATAGTAATTTGTTTTAATGAAAAAATATTTTTATGTTTTAAAATAAGGTAATCTATTGTTTTAGATTCATTCTTTATTTTATTGATTGGAAGAGGGAGTTCTTTTTCAGGCAAAATGTTATTGATAGATAAGAGTAAAATATATTTTTTATTCTTATAAAATATATTATTTTTGAGTGTAGTCTTTAGAAAATTATTTTTTTATATTTTAGTTCATATTATTTTAGAAATTGTATTTTAAGTCTTTAATGCATAATTTCATATTTTACTATAAACTTAACTGCAACAAGTTCATCATGAAATTATTAATCAGCAAAAATTTAAGAGTTCAATTCTTTTTAAATCTCTACAACAATCATTATAATCTAGGAGTTTAACTTGGTAAAGATTAAAAAAACAAAATTTCTAAAAAAATAGGGATAAAAACAGAAAAAATATCACAATTGTAATCGAGGATCTAACCTCACCTCGTACCCCACGCATGTCTTTAGGCGCTCACCAACTTAACATCCATGTTATTACTTGAGTACTAACTAAAATACATTTTTACAGTGTGCTAAATAACGTTTTAATTTGCTGCTTTTCTCGAATTTCTCCATTTCACCAAAAAAATAAAGTATGTGAAACAAAGTTTTTTCGGTTAAATTTTTTTACCAAATGCTAATAAACTACTACTGCATAATTCTAAAATACTAAAAAGCTTTATTGATTAAAATAAAAAAACTTCAACCCGTGAAGACATGTGACACGACGATGCAAACAAAATAAGAAAAAGTTGCATCGTGTGGCCATAAAAACGTGGAACTGCAGATGTCATTTTCAGGTTGAAGCTTATTCTGGAGAAGGAGAGACAAATTCTCCCAACATTTAAAGATGTTGTCTTCATTAAAAAAAAAAAATCACCGGCGGGGTAGGGTTTGAGTTGGACTCATCCAAATTCTCGGTACACTTCAAATTTCATTGGGCCAACAATTGAATTTGAAAAAAAGCAAAAGAAGCCAATGTTTTTTGTTTAAAGTTTTTGTACAAGATAATAGCTAGCTGGGCTTGGGTCTTATAAGAATTATACAAATTGTCCCCCTAGAGTCTAGAGATCCAATGGCCATGGATTTTTGGCATCACACACAATTCTCATAACACCACATACTGCACTATCGGATTTGGTGGTTGGGATTAGCATCATCTCTATTGGGAGTGGCACCATCATTTTTAATATATGAATTTATGATTCTTACATATAAAAAGGATGATGCTACTCCCAATAAAAATAGTGCTAATCTCATTCTCCTCGGATTTTAAGAATTTGCTTCACAAAATGTTCGCTTAGATTCTAATAATCCGAGCCAATATGTAGTGCCCTGAGACATACATGAGGTGCTAAAAGTGCTGACGAGACCCCATTATCCCATCTACAGATTTATATCGCGATGAGGGAAAAAAAAATGGTCATGTGATCCAAATACCACGGGTGCAACAAAAGCTGTGATTTTCATGAAATTTCTTTGTGGGCGCTAGGATTGACAATTTGCACCACTCAATTCGAAAAGTGCAACATCCTTTTATTTTGGATCACTAACTTAAGAAGTTTAAAAAAACATAAATAAGTAGTCCGAAAAAAGAAATATGCACTTTTCAAATTGAGTCATATTAAATCATGTCAATCCTAATAACTTTTCTTTGGGTAAAAACAAAGCTATAGTTGTGATTTTCATGAAAACATCCCAATTCCCATTAGGACAGTTTTTTTTTTCTTTTCTTTTTTAGTTAAAAGGTACACCAAAGAAGAGTACAGGCATGTTTGGATTAAATTCTCAAAATTGATTCTGAGTAAAATTGATTCTGTTAATAGTTTCTTATCACAAAACTATGATTTTCTATCCAGAATAAATTTCGTCTAAGGTTGCCAAACATGAATTTTTTTGTCATAATCAATTCTGAGTGAAGTCAAACCATGGTTTGGTGTTGGCACAAGCCAATCCAAACATGCACTAACTGATATATGTGAAATAGTATTGAAAGATGTAAAAAGTATATACAATTCTTAGTCATTTTAGTGTCACAATTCAAAATCAGGAAAATAGCATCGTGAATCATTTCTCCCTTCAAATCCCCTCGCCCTTCCCATCCGAAATTCCCCAATGAATATTGATTCCTTTCTTGGCATGTGTATATTATTATTTGACCCTCACCACACCAACCCAGTAACACAAGGTCAAACCTTGTAAAAACTGCTGAATTAGTAGCATGATCAGGACCGAGTCTTCTGAGAAAATGTTGAAGTTTGGAAAATATCGCAAGAAGCATCCATATAGCGTAAACATTTTATTCACTTTTGCATATCCATAAACAAATTTGGCATTTGTCATCACAGCACTTTCTTTAAGAATCTACTTCTGCATCCATATATGGTAGTTAGGAAGTCATTTTAGCTGCAACTGAATCAATCATCTGGGATATTTCACCATTAGTTAGTTACCCTCGCTTTGGGTTCTGGAATTGTCAATAGTAGCTAAGTTTCTTCATAACCTGAAGGAGGAATTTAACTCTGTTGTTATTGCAATGGTAGAAGCCTTGTAACATTCCAGGGTAGCATTGGTTTGAACATCATAATAACTTTTCAAATGGAAGCTTCTCTTGCCTCATTGCATAATATTTTCACTAAATCACCAAAGCAAACATGGATTTCACAACAGCGAAATTTTTGTGTTTTATATCTTGCAGTCTCTGCAGAATACTGATGCAGTGAAAACAGTTAAGTTACTTTTGATTAGCTCTGAAGACTGACAATTATGGCAGATCAGTTAAAAAGACATCCGGCAGCAATCATCTCTTAAGGCGATCTTTTGAAGTTTTACTTGATTCATTAACAAGAGCTGTATATGAAGCATAATCTGAAACAAGTCCTTTCTCACCATTAAACATGTTAAAATCAACCGAGTTTCCATGCTTGCAATGGCCATCTAGTAAAATGTTAAATGTAATATCATTCGGAACCACTCCCACATTAAGCATTGCATCTAACAACATTTTAGCATTTTTCATCTGACCTTGTTTGCAAAGTCCATTCATCAGTGCATTATAAGTTACAACTCCCGGAACGTGTCCATCACTTTGCATCTCCTTGAGTAACTTGAATCCCATCTTAACATCACCCTTCTTACAAAAGCAATCAATAACCATGGTATATGTTGGATCATCAGGTTTGAAACCAGCACTCAACATATCTCTCAACATTCTTTCTGCATCATGAACTCTTCCATCTCTACAGAGGCCTGAGATAAGTGCGGTGAAAGCTACATCATCGAGTTCAATTCCCTCTTCAACCATTTTCTTCTTGATCTCCAATGCTGATTCCATATCTCCGTCTTTGCAACATCCATCTATCAGTGTAGTGAAAGTGATCTTGTCAGGCTTCAAACCACTCGCACTCATTTCATCCATAAGCTTCCTTGCCTCCTTCAAATCTCCAACCTTGCAAAGTCCATTGATCAGCGCATTGTACGTAACCAAGTCCGGTCTAATTCCCCGAGCCAGCATCATTTGAAAATTCTTCAAGGCCAAATCAACCTTCCCACCTTTGCACTGCCCATCAATCAAAGTGGTGAAAGTAACACCATTAGGAACCAAGCCTCTGCTGCACATTTCATCAAACAAAAGGTTTGCCTCATCTAACCTACTCTCTTTACACAACCCATTGATCAAAGCACTAAAAGTGAAAACATCAGGAAAAATCCTTTCACTCTCCATAACACCCTTCAACCTAAAACCCTCCTTCACATTCCCGGATTTACAGTACCCACTAATCAAAGTATTGAAACTAACAACCGTAGGACGCAAAGCCCTCTTGGGAATTTCATCGAACACCAACTGGGCATTCTTAATATCACCAACTTTACAAAACCCATGCATCAAAACATTAAAGTTATAAACTTTCGGGGGAAACCCGCAATCCAAAAGCTCCAAATGAAATCCCCATGAAGAATCAGGCGGTTCCAGCTTGATCACGTGACGAAGCAGATTCCCACAAGCAGAAATCGGGATGGGGAAATTGTTCTTCCTAACCAACCGGAAACAATGAAGAGCATCAGATAAAAACCCAGAATCAACGTAAGCGGAAATTAAAGCATCAAAGACGCCAACAGAGTTACGGGTAGGCATGGTTTGGAGAACGGAACTGAACAACGAAGAAGCAGAGTCGTGCCCTTTTCGGGAGACAACGAAAGAGAGGAGGGAGTGAGCTTCACGGAGCAATAGATGAGAACAGAGGAAATGCGCCATGGCGCAGTAAGAACGGAGAGAGTGACGGAAGGGAGGTTGAGAAGAGAGCCAGTGGAAGAAGGAGAGGAGAGAGGAAGGGGAGAGAGAGAGAGGGTTGAGGGTGATGAGGTTGGTGACGATGTGGGGTGTGAGGGAAGGAAGGAAGCGTCGCAGAGAAGGGTTGAGAGAGTAGTGGAGAGACTTGGTTTGGGAGTTTTTGATAGCTTCGGAGATTGCACAAAGAATGTGATGGTGTTGGAAGGGATGCGACGGTGATCGAGAGGAAAAGAGAAGTTTCCGGTGAAGGTGGTGGTGAGGGGAATTCGTTGTTGAGAGTGTCTGTCTCAGATTCTGTGTCATGGCCATCACTGCAGTGTGTTACATTCACCTTCTGCTTCGGAAGAGAAATGAGTAACGATTCCGCAACTCAAGTCCATGTTTGTGCTTATTTTTCACTTATTTAAATTTAAAAAAAAAAAACAATTTTCATAATTTTCAAAATGTTTATTTTTACTTCTATAAATAATTAAATTTAGAAAATAATCAAATTATAAATTATTTTGAGAAGTTATTATACTAAACTGTTTATCAAAATAATTAATTAAATAAACCAAAAATTAAATAATTAAGAAAATAATTATCTCTTTATTTATTTTTAGATTTAAATAAACTTATCATAAATCTCAAAGGGTGAAGGTGAATATAATATTGGGTAAAGTATTATATAAGTAAAATAAAAGTTTATTTGTTTTGAAAACTTTTATTTTGGTTCAGTAATTTTTTTTTTTTATTTTTGTCAATGTTATGTTTGTTGTTTATTTTATATCTTAATTTGGTCTTTTACCTTTTTAATAATCAATTTATTTTAATTTTTTTTATTTAGTTTTATTTTTTTATAGTAGTTTTTATAAAGTTATCGATGAATGATGAAATTAAGATTTTTGAGATGGTTGAAATTGAGAATATAAATAAACAAGATTGATGAAAATGACAAAAACAAAAAAAATAAAGGACAAAATTTAAATAATAAATAAACATCAAGAATAAAATTGATAGAAATAAAAGATAAAAGACCAAATTTAAAAAACATAAAACACCAATTATATATTTTAACCCAATAAATATTGGTATGAGTCTATTATGACTCCAATGTGATTATTATCACTTTTTTTTAAAAAATTTAATTAAAACATAATTTTTTTTCAAATAAAATATAATTTTTTAACAATAATACTAAAATATGAATATATAAATATCTTATAAATAACTAAATATAAGAGATAACAAATACATTTTAATGTAGAGAGTTTTGTCTTAAAATACACTTTTGGCGGAATCTATTGTCATTCTAATATGTTTTTTACTATTCTCATTTAATTTGTGCGACCCTTCATTCTCTTGGTATTAAATTATAGTTTTATATAATACTACATTTTTAATTGGGTAAAATAAATATTTGGTCCATATGCTATTTTAATTTTTCAATTTGATCCTTGATCTCTGGTTTTTTTTGTTTGTTTGGATGCAATAATAACATTTTTCCTTATGTCAATTGCGTTAACATACATACATAACGAAAATGCATTGTGGCACCAACATGCTATAAACACTCATTCTACATACACATGAGAAATCTCATCTCTAATAATTTCCTTCCTCTGTTCTTGGTATACTTGACAAACTCTTAATTATTTTTTGGAATTCCAAAAGAAAAAATTTCGCAACAGAGATAGTAGTATTTCATATCAAAAAGAAAATTTTTCATACACGATAAACAAAACCATAAAAAAAAAGAGCTCTTTTTTCAAATTAACTTGATGTTAATGTATACAGATTACATACCTGAACAGATATGATGCTTTATAGCTCAAATTTAAGTTACACGAAATTATAACAATTTTACAATTACAGTAAAATAACTAAACATTAATCAAAACAACACAAACCTAATCAAACCATGAATTTTAAGATCAAAAGGCAACACCATTGATTAAGTATCAACAAACACTTAACTATTCTAATAACGCTTTGCCAACCGTGGAATATAAGAAGGTATAGTTGATTCGAGTACTTTACTCGGATCAATTACATCTTTCTCTCTTCCACACACAGCTCCATGCCTTAGCCACATCCCTTTCGTAATTAACTTGTTCTTATTATTCTTCTTCTTCTCGTTCTTCCTTCTCCCACGAATTTCACTTGCATTGTCATTGTCGGTGGCGGCGTTACTCACAACTTTGTTTTTGTTTTTGTTAGACTCTAAAATAAGCCTATCCAATTGCCTTGAAATGCTTTGCACTTCATATGCATCAAGAAGAGATAATTCTCTCATACTATTTTCTTCTTCTTTGTCAAACTTGTAACGAGAAGGAAGCATGGTGTGGTCACGTGCACGGCGTGTTGTCGTGGCGTTGAACTCAGTACACGTGGCGGCTTTTGCTTCAGAGGAACCGTGTGGGTGCCATGCCCATGCGGCGTCGTTTTTAGGCTTCGAGTTGAGGAACGAGAGCTCGTTGAACGCCATGAGAAAAAATGGAATGAAATTATGAAAAGTGGGAAAATTAATTAAGAAATTAAAAACGCAATGCATATAATATAGTAGGGGAAAAATAATTTTTTTTTTTAAAAAAAGTCGCTAGCTCGGTTGGTCGGTTAATTCTGTCTGGGTTGTATGTCTTGTGGTTGAATTGAGGACTTCGTGTCATGAAAAAAAGCAATGACATAGATACGTGACTTAAATTAATTTGTAGGGATTGTCAGAATTTAATAGCATCATTTAATCTTCACATGTAGAGTACATATTAGGGACCTACGTCTGCACATTCTTGTTATCAAAATGAATTCGTACGACAACGAGTTCTACTAATAAAATGTTATTGGGCTGAGTCTGTTAAGCCCAATAAAATCCTTTGTGGTGTGACGAGTGTGTTCCACTTGGACCACAAGCATGGGTCCAACTTCTGACAAAAACTGTATTGGTCCAACTGGATTCCAAAAAAAACAAGGGTCCATCTCATCTTATTTTCATGCTTAATAAGCGTGTCATGTGTTGAAAAAAAAGAAAGAGCCCCTAGTGCCGCTTCTTTTAGTCTATTATCTCTCCTAATTATTATTTTAATAAAATTTATATATTAGCACTTAAGTTTTATTAATTATGAAAGTATATTTTAAATTAAAATATATAAAAAAGAGAGTGACAATAAACTAAGAGAAATAGCAATAATCTCTATAAAAAGCATATCACATATTTTAAAAGTGTGTAGCATATCTTAGTTGGGATGTTATATCCCTTTATTTCTTTAAAAAACTCATTTAGAAGTGGAAAAAAGATTAAAAAGTACTTTTAGATGGATCTGTAAAGTGAGAAAGTAAGAGTGTATCTACCTTTAATTTAAATTATAATATCTTATAATTTTTGACTTGCTTTATTTAAATGATTGATACACATTTACTTTCTCATTTTACACACTCATTTAATTTAGAGGAACTAAATCCATAATTTATAGCCCCTTTGGTAAGCCCTATTACTTTTTTTTGGAACATGGGATTAATAATTAAAGAGTAAAGGTTAAATTTTTTTTCCGAACTTTAGCGAGAATTCATTTTAAGTCCTTAAATTTTAAAATACATTTTTAGTTTCTAAGCTTTAACGAAAGTTTGTTATTTGTCCTTCTGTTAGCTTCCGTAATTGAATCTAGATCTCACTCTCCATGCTGGTTTGCGTGTCGTATCCGAATAATGTTAAATTGCAAATTCATCTTTCTCATGTGCCCTCCCTTCGCCTTGATTGACGGGAGGAGGTTGGTGGTGACTAGGGTTTTAGATTGGGGAAATTTTAGGGAAGGAGATGGGTCATGGAGGGGATGGGTTGTGGTCTAGATTAGTCATGTAGATCAATTAGTAAGCACATAAAGATATGTGTGTGTAAAAATATACTTTTCTATAAATAAAAAAAATATAAATATTTATTTAAGTTTTTTTTAGTTTAAAGATTTTTTCTACCTTATTTTGAGACATAACTTTTTCACAATTTGTTATTATGAAAAATAAAGAGGGTCCATATTTTAAATTTGTTACTACTTAATGTATATTTGTTGATGAATATTATGCTTTTATAAAGTTGCTAGAAATTATCATTGAAATATGTTAATGTTAATTTAAAAATCTCCAAAATATGTCAAAATAACATTTTCAAGGGACTATTTAACTGTACAGCCTGTTCACCCAGCTTTTTTTAGCAGTACAATCGATAATTAATTAAGAAATAATTGGAGTCACATAACACTATCCTTCTCATAATATAATGTTAAAACTTCAGGGCCCTTATTGCATTATTGTAACACTTTAAGAGGGTGAATTAAGGGAATTATGAAACAACAAACTTGACTTGGTAGTTAATTAGTACCACCAGTTAACAACACCTTAAGCTAAAACAAAGTGCAAAGAAACCTTTAAAGAAAGAAAAACAAATTACAATAATGTTAACTACAAAACACAAGTAGGTAGTAGAATAGTAAATATTATAAGGCATGTAATGTAATTGAGGTTGTTTATGGTTTCCATAGAATGGTTGTTTCAGCAATCATGGAAGTGACAACATAAGGATCCATGTTAGAAGCAGGTCTTCTGTCTTCAAAATATCCCTTTCCTTCTTTCTCTGTTTCTCTCCCTACTCTTATTGAAGCACCACGGTTTGCAACACCCTGCATCCATAAATCAAATTATACAAATTAAATTAAATTCATTTCTAATAATCATAACTAAGTATATATAAAAGAAAAGGTTTAATTGCATTTTGATCCATTAAGTTTATACTTTTTATTATTTTAGTTTCTTAAGTTTTAATTTTGTAATTTTAATCCTCCAAATTTTCAAAAAGTTGCAATGATATCTACTGTCCATATATTTATTTGGTGTATATACTAGCTTGAGAGACCAAAATTGAATCTTGAGGATCAAAATCATCAAAAAAAAATATAAATTTAAAAGACTAAAATTTTAATTAAATCTAAAAAAAGACAATGTTTTAGAGGTTGTAAATGTGCTTTCCACAAACTTACTTAAGTTTCCACCGTATGACAAAAATGAACTTAAGTTCCAAATGACACAATTTTTCGTGTTTGGATCTCTCAAACACTAATAGATAGATATCGACCTTCATTTTTTTTTCTCTTTTTTACTCCGTGTATGTATAAATAAATCAATGATTTTGCTGTTACTAAAGCTAGTTGTTAGACAGTCCGGTACTAAAGAACAAGGTGAGGCGCATAAAATAGCAGCGTGTTTTGGTGTTAATGGAATATTTTTGTTTTTTATTTATTTCTTTGCTTACCCATTTGAAAGTTTTCATATCAGCTGTTTCATGTCTTCCTGTTAAACGACGCTCGTTGCCTTCTCCATATGCAGCTATGTGCTCTATGTGCCTCTTCTCTAACTTTGCAATTGCTTTCTTTATCACTTCATACCCTCCATCGTTTCTCATTGACTTGGTACTGAAATATTAACAATTTAACATCAAACAAAATATTGGTGTGATTGTAATCCACAATCGTTTAATCTGATCACATTTGGCTATATTATTATAGTCGTGACTGTAATTATAATTTAAAATCTGAATTAATTGTTTATTTAATCTAAAAATAATCATGATGACCTGTAATTGGTGTGAGCACCGGCACCATTCCAATCACCCTAGAGACAAATTTGATTAAAAAAAATGTTATATTTATCATATGGCCACAAATTTAATAAGACAATGGAACAAAGAGTCAAGGAGGAAAAGAAAAATTGAAACTTGACAAGTATGGGATTATAAACCTGAATTGGTTTAGGGTCGAAGGAAACTACTACTCCAGCAATCTCAGTGATTCTCTGTTAGCACAAAAATAGATATATTAATTGCATTATTTACCAGAAAAAGAAAAAGTTGTAAACACAAATACACATTAATTATGTGATGGTTACCTCCAAAATGTAACGAGCAACCCATATCTCATCACCAGCAGAAATGCCAACAGATGGACCAACTTGGAATTCCCACTGTACACCATGAAAATGGATTGAATTAAAAGGAGATGGAATTGAAAATTAAAATTATGTTATATTATAAAAAATATCAAATGTAAGGGTAAAGGATGATGGCTAAAAAGAATTAGGGTTAAATATGTATGTTCAAGAACTAAAAATCTACATTTTAAAAACAGATGTCACTATAATTGAAGGAAAAAAACATGTATGTTTAACATGAATTATGGAATCATTTGAACTTACTTGGCCAGGCATAACTTCTGCATTAATTCCACTGATGTTAATTCCAGCATAAATACATGCTTTGTAATGTGAATCAACAATGTCACGCCCAAATGCTTTTTCAGCACCAGTACCACAATAATATGGTCCCTATTCATTAACAAAGGCAAAAATAGTGGCAACAATGAGAAATTAGTCACAAAAAGAATACAAGTTCAACTTAGATCAAAAAAGTTTTAATCACCAGTTAACTGAAAAAAAAGCAAGTTATTTATTAGAAATAGAATAATTTGTCACCTGAGGACCAGGAAATCCACCTAGAGGCCATCCAAGAGGCCACTTGATATCTTTCTGCAACAAAGTGTATTCTTGCTCAATACCAAACCTATTTGGAAATCATCCAGAAATTCTTTGTCAATGAAAAGATAATAATTATGAAGAAAAAAAATGATTAGAAACTGCAATTAAGCGACAAATGGTACCAGGGTTCTTCTGCAGCAACATCAGGGTGGCTGAAAATTTTTGCAGCATTATTTCTCTTGTTTGTGGGAATTGGTTCCCCAGCAGGAGTATAAGCATCACACATAACCTAAATTCAATTATAATTGTAACACATGGATTTGATTTACTTTAATTGAAAAAGATGTAATTAATTAACATAGATAATGTAGTAGACAGAAGAAACTCACTAGAATATTGTTACCCCTCCTAAATGGATCCTTGAAAATTGCTTGTGGACTGTTGCATTTTGGGATACACAACATTAATAATAAGAATATTTGGATAATTGAATAAATCCAGAATACTATATAATTGTAGAAATACACAATAAAATGAAATAAGAAAGAAAAAAAAGAAAAAGAAAAAGGGAGAGGCATACTATAAGATGACTTCACTATCTGCACCAAGTGCTTGACCAGTGCTAGAACCATCATAATTCCACTTAGGAAGCTTAGAAGGGTCATTAACAGGTCCTGACAGAGTCTATATATTCCAACATCATTATGTATTGGGATTATAAGTTACCAACCAAATAAATAATAGATAAACCCATACTAGGATTGGTAAATAGTTGCTTACAATTTAGAAAATATAAAAAACTCCTATATTGATTTTCTTTATATATATATATATATATATATATAAAAAGAATACTTAACTTTGTCAATTGTGCAATTTTAGTTTTCTAACCTTTAGTTAAAGAGTTTTAGTCTCCAAATTTTATCAATTGTGTGATTTTTGTTCTTCAACTTTTAATTGTGTAATTTTGGTTTCCCAACTTTTTTCAATTACACAATTTTAGTCATTTTGCCCATTTTAAGTTAAAATGGCACAATCCAAATAATTTGGAACCAAAATCATGTAATTGAAGAAGTTTTAGACAAAAATCGCTCGAATAAAAGTTGATTATATGAGTTTGACTGCGTTGACCGTCAGTTTCTTAACTGGAGATCGAAAAGCTAGTGAATCAAAATTAAGCAATTAAAAGTCAGGGACAAATTACACTATTGATAAAATTAATAAACTAAAATCATAAAATTAAAAATTAAAGGACCTAAATCGCACACTTAGATAAGTTGGGGGACCGAAATGCAATTAAAAAAAATCAGTTACATATTACAGTCACCAAATCTGTTACTTCAGATTATAAGATACTTCCTCCGTTTCTTTTTATTTGTCTTTATTCTGAAAAAAATTTGTTTCTTTTTATTCGTCTCTTTAGGAATTCAAGAAAATATTTATAACTTGTTTTCCTATTATACCTTTTCTCATTTATTACTTTATACATATATTAAGTAATAGATAATTAATAATTGTAGAGTTCCAACAAGGGTATAATAGAGAATAATCTCATAATTTTGATAGTTATAAGAGCATTAAATAAATTTCTTAATTTATGTGTTTTAATCTTAAAAGACAGAAAGAAAGAAACAGAGAGAATAGTAATGAAGAAAATTACCCTTGCTTTGCTCCTCATGTCCATACCAGATCCACCGACCCTGTCAAAGCGAAAATAAAAAGGGGGTAAATTTATACGGAAATAAAAATTGAAAACTATTTAAATGTTCTAAAAAATATACGTAGATGTTAAAATATTATATTTTAGTTCCTCAAATTTATTTTTTAGCAATTTTGATGCCAAAAGTTTTTAATTTCATAATTTTGGTTCATCAAAAATTTAAAAGTTACAAATATTATCTCTCTTGCTCATGTATTTTTTTAATATGTACGCTACCTCGAGAGATCAAAATCGTGGGACAAAAATTTGAATGACCAAAATTACAAGAAATCAAAACTTGATGAGTAAAAGTGTAATTAAAAAATAAATAAAAGAATGAAAAAAACATTGATTAATCCAATGCAATTACAGTGCAGCATAGTTTTTGTGCTCCATACAATTTAATCCAATAAAATACAGGTAGTTCATCATAAAAAATAAATAAAAATAAAAAACAGGTAGTTTGAGAAGCAGAGCAAGGGGTTAATGTCAGTATGGAGTCACTACTTGCCATAGGCGTTTGGTATGAGTTTGTCCTGAATCCCAAAAAAAAAAAAAATTAAAATAGTTTTGATCTTTTATATCATCAAAAATTTTCAGTTTAGTTTATTATGTTTTAGAAGTTTTATTTTAATTTTTTGTATTTTTTGAATCACTTTAGTACCCAAAGTGATAAATTAAAATTATTCAAAAATACTTTATGTCATAAGTGATCAAAATAACTAAAAAAATATAAAATAACAGTTCAAAGTAAAACTTTTAATACATAAGAACTAAATCGATATATTTTACAACACAAGGGAACAAAACAGTATTTTAGAAGAAAAAAATAAATAAATAAATTACAAGCAACAAATATACAAAGATCAAGAGAAAAGGTCTTATTTTCCCCAAGTTGTGCAATCCACAAACAATTGAAGGCAAGTGAAGAGCTACTAAAAGTTCAAAACCTAGCACAATCACCAGAGAACAGAGTAAAAGCAGAGGACACAGAGTAAAAACAGAACAAAACCAAGACAATAGTGTTAAAACCCATTCACCAGAAAACAAAAAAAACAATGAAGGATTCAAATTCAACCTATCTCAGCAAATACACCCACATTCACTTAAATACAAAGAACTGAAGAAAAAACAGGGGAATCAGAGCATCAACGAGACTTGTACAGGACACTGTGATCGATTAAGTTAAAGTTGAACTAAACTAAATCAAACCCATTAATAGAAACATTCTTCCACAGACAAATCCATGCACATGATTAAGATAGAAGAATTCGATATTCTAATGCTTGTTTCTACTGTCTGCATAGAAACAGAGGAAAACAGAAGAAGTGAATGCGAAGAGAGAAAAACAGAGACGAACCATATGTACTCGGCGATGATCTTGTCGGTGATGTCGGAGAGGTCAAGGTTGATTAGGTCTGAAAGTAGCGACGACATCTTCAGAATCAGAATCAAAATTTGAATTTGGAAGAAGAGAGTCTCTCTCTCTCTTTGTGAGAAACGAAACTTTCTCTTCTCTTATCTCTTTCTATGTTCGTTCTAGCACACAAGGTCTTTGCTTTATATAGTGCGATTTCTTCGAATTGCAAATTTAAATCTGAAATTCAAATAATTAAAAAAAATTACTATTCTGTTAACTAGAGAGAAACATCCTTACTTATCCTTACTTATTAGATTATATAGATAATAAAATGATTTTCAGATTCCTTTAATTTTGGTAGAATTGTTATGGCCTAATTGGCTAAAATTTAACGATGGCAATTAACTTCTTATATACAAATAAATGGGTTATGGTTTTGTTACCATTATTATAGCAAAATTAAACACACAACTAGTTCAAACAAAATAAAAAAAAAAAATTAAAAGTATTGATCGTAAATTTACAAAATAAATAATAATTGTTCTATCTATGTAGTTCATTTGGTGAACTTATAGGGACATGTGTGTGTGCCAATATCTATGTTCAATTCTCGGTTAATATACTTCCTTATGAACAACAAAAAATACTATAAGTTGCTTATTATGCCCGTGCATGGTATTTTAAGTGTGTTTGATTTTCGCTTAAGAGGGATAAAAGTACTTTTAAGTTGTTAAATTGAACCAACTTAGATCAACTAACTTTTGGCTCCAAAAGTACTTTCTCCCAACTTACCCTAATGCATTGTTTGGCCCGACTTATTTTGAGCTTATTTTCTACTTATAAATAAAAGCCAGATCAAACAGAAATATTAATAAGCTCTTAAAATTTTAAGTGACTTTTTTTAATGAAGAAAAAAGAGGAAAAAAAAGCTTTAAAATAAGCCACACAAAGGAAATTTTGCTTATTTTTCAATTTCTTATTTTCATTAAACATCCACTAACAACTATAACCAAGACCGGACCGCCACCTGACACCGCCCGCGGCCACCCTCCACCACCCTCCGCCACCGCCGAACCACTGCCGCCGGTCAAAAAATTTTTTTAAAAAAAAATGAAATTGCCAAACAGCTTATGACATTTTTTAAGTTTCTTATTTGTAACTTTAACTTAAAAGTGGTTTTTAAGAGGAAAATAAGCTGAGCCAAACAGTACCTAAGTCTCTTTTGGGTTGGGGAAACTTGAGTTTACAAAATATTAGTTATTGAAAGTACTTTCAACATCCTATTCAAACGATATTCAGTTGGTCAAACCTTATTTTAGCTATAAGTATCCGAACATAAACTCCATTATGAAAACTGACTTTTATCTCACTCAACTAACTTTTAACTCAATTTACTTTCACTTCATATAAATTCAAACACACACTAAACTTATTTCTCCAGATGTACTAAGAACAATCTTATGTTTGCCTTTAGCCCCTTATGTTAAAAGAAACAAAAAACTTATGATGATAATATAATTTAATCAAAAAAGGTTATACTTCAAAATGAAATTAAAATTGGTAAATAAAGTAAATAAAAAATTATAGCAAAAATAATGACAAATACATGGATAATTAATTCAAAAATTTGAAATAAAAAATCTCAAAAATAGATGTTGGATATATTTTTCAATATCTTTATTATCATTCAATTCATTTTTTTATAGATAAGTTGATAATACAATTCTAGTTAAAATATCTATATCATTTGAAAATTTAAATTTTGAGATTATGAAAAAATAAAGAAACAGTTTGAAAATGTATCTAAAAGGGATTATATTGCAAAAAAACAAATAAAGTCTTTATGTTTGAAATAAAATAAAAAAATAAATAAAAAACTAAAATAATCCCTGTCGTCTATAGTCTTGTCGTGTGAACTTTATTTTTGGTAGAGAAAGAGAGAATCTTAGGTGAAGATTTGCAGGAATTTTGGCTCCTAATGTGTTTTATTTTAAAAAACAAAAACAAAAATTTTGAAGAAGAAATTTCATATATAGAATATATTTGGTAACGTTAGTTTATAGTATACAAGTTTTTTTAAATATGCACAATGTTATCCTCTGACCTCACCTGATAGTCAAACACTAATTTCTTTGAAGCAGAAAGATCATCGAAGTAAACACAATCTCTCTCAATAAACTTGTTTTCATGCACATAGTCAAGATTCAAATAATATGTTTCTACATCAAACACCAAACAACACACAACATAAAAAAAAATAAAATTAAGAACAATTTATATTTTGTTGTTTGACTTGTGAAGTGGACTAACTTATAAGAAGGGTTTACCTTCATGAAAGAGGCGAAGATTCACCTTGTGAATGTGTGAATATGATGCTCGCGATGATGATGGCTATAGTGAGATTCCTCGTATGAGTGATGGTGGTAGGGTACTTGTAGCGACTTTAATGCTTAAGGTAGTAAATGTCATGGAAAATAAAGAGTAAATGAATGTATTATACTTACAAAAATAAGGTGAGTGAAGTCTTTTTTATAGTGTCATTGGCTTTCTAGGGTTTAGTGGTGTTTATCTTTCATTAACCAAGGCCAAAATATCAAAATAACAACACTTGTATAGAAGTGGGGACCTTAGTATGACGTGTAGACACACAAACAACTTTACTATATGTGATGTGATCCTTACCGCATGTCCTTTCGAAATACATTGACAAGCCTAATAATATCAATTTATTATCGATAGAATATGTCGTGAGGTCTCTTCTTGAATCTTAGGACAGGGGTCCCTTAATCTATGATGTCCGTTCACAACATCTTGTGTTGTGCTTCACACAGAATGCACCAGTTGCATTACCTATATATTTGGTAAAGACAAATATAACATATTTTTTTAGTAAAAAACTGATATATAAAATATTTTATAAAGGGATACTTTTATCAAAATAATGAATACCCAACTTATGATTAAAATAACAAAAAATGCCTTATGCCAATTATTAGACAAGATATATTTTTTTTAATTATTTCCTTAGCAAATGATTTCGGTATATAATCTGATTTTCTTAAACAAAAACTATTTTTTTAAAGCCAAAGATTAATTTATATTAAGAAAGAGTACTAGCAGTACTCAAACTATCACAGAAAATGTTTAATAAAAAAAACTATTTAGTTTACATTTAATTTAGTTCATGAAGTTTGCTAAAGTGTTATGCATATATACTTATACATTGGAAGTAGCTTTTAAGTCATGATAAAATAATGTCAAATTATATTTGAAAAAAAAATTATAAATAACATGTACCAATTAATTTAGATAGAATAAAACATGTAGCTTTAATTATAAAAAATAATAAATAATATAAGTATAACCAAAATAAAATAATAATATTATAATTAAAACACATGTAATGGTAAAAAAAATATTATTAATGAAATAAAAATTACATCAGGATCAAATTATTTAATATTTTATTATACCCCTCGTCACCCACTACTTAATAACTTCATTTTATATGAATTTATCATTGTTAACATGTATCCTATTGTTAACATGTATTCTATGCACAAATTAAAAAAAATCTTATTATAATACTAGCTCTTGAAAACATATAATTCCATTTGCTGATAATTATCACGTTATTTAATTTGAACCACATACAAAGGTAGTTTCAGAGAGAAAATCAATGAAAATTAATTTAGAGTGATATTAATATCAAATTTTTTATATATTTTTTAAACTTAAAATATTATTATTTTTAAACAATAAAATACTCATATTTAAATATTATTAATTATTAATATACATAATAACAGTGACAATATGTATAAAAAAAATTGATAATAACTTCACTCTAATTTATTTTAATGGCTCCATGATTTTGCCTTCTCGGCTTCATTAATTTTGAACTACTCTTCTTCGCAAATTTCGTATTATTTAATTCTTGTAGTCCCTCCAATAAATCTTTCTAATATTTAACCCGATTAAAGATTTAGATATTAGGTTTACCAATAAAAAAAGAGATTTAGATATTCTTAATAATGTTGAGGGATGCATATAACATTTTAAATTTATGAAAAGTATATAAAAACATTATCTACACATAAAAAACTATGGTGGACATATTTTTAATTAGCTGAGGATTGGACATTTACACCGATGTCGTCTTAAATTTTGAATTTGGATCTAATTTATTTCTAAAAGTTAATTCATAAAATGATAATTATCATACTACCTATTTATTGTATGATTGTCATATTTTTAATCAATATAAAACTTTTAATATCTTAATATTATTAATTTTTTTATAAGCAAAATTATGTCTATACAAGTGGAAACGGAAAAATTATATTTTTTGTAACCACCAAGCGATGCATATTTTAGAAAGAGGAAAAAAATCAACTTAATAAGTATTACTTTTTAGTTTATAGGAAAGTAAATCAATAGGAAATCGAATTCTATATACACATATATCCCTATCTGCTTACCTACTAAGCTACATGACTGAAACCTTACGAGTATTACTATTACCATTACAATTACCTACACACAGTATCCATTTATTATACCCAAAAACTATTCTCCAATTTAATACATTTATCATTCTCAAATTGTTGAGATCCCAAAGGCCATTTCAAAAGAATATTTGTGGAAAAAAAAATATATATATATATATGTGGCCACACGATTGCGCCTTCTCAAATTCAGATTATTTTGTTCCATCTTCATATTTTTTTAATCTATAGTGGTATAGAGTTATTTCAGCCAACAGTATTGGATTTGAGATTTAATTGTGTAGCTGAGTATATTATTTATTTAAAGAGAGATTTTTGATGTCTATAATTGTCCTATTTGACTTGGGTAGAATCTCTTTCTGTACAAAATGTGCTTATAGAAGCTAGCTAGGTGAGTCTCTTCCTAACATAATATTGTTTTAAAATTTAATCAGTTTAAAATTGATAATAATTAAATATGTATTTTAAATATAATTAATTAATATAAAATTTATTGTTTTAATTTTAACCATTTATGATAAAATTTGATTGTCGATGTTTACTCCTCTCACTCTTCTATAAAATTACATTTTTTGCACGGGTTGTCGCTTATATATCTTGCAAATCATGAAAATATCATCTAATGCTAATTATCTAAAGTCTCCCCTAATTGGATCAAATATATTTTTTTTTTTTGGTAATTTTCATGAATTCAATTTTATTGTCATATACTTGTACTTAGAACCGTCAAAATCGGCTAGCCGGTCCTATGTGGACCAGCCCATTCAAGTAGCGGATTTTTTTTCCATATTAAAAGCTCTCATTTAATTGGGTCTTTATTTTAGATATTTAACCCGATTTTACGTGGACAGTGGACTTTTTAGATAGCTCATTTTTTTAAAATTTCAAAAATTTGCATAATATTCTATTAAAAAAATTATTTGTTATTACTTTTATCTTTGAAAAGATGTCTCTGTCTAAGTAAAAAATAATATATTATTTTTGTATCATTAGACATATTATATAAATTAATCTCTATTTTTTGACAATAATTTTTTTAAAAAAAATTATTTTAAACCTGTCTCTGTTTAACTTTTTTTTATTAACAACACAAAAAAAAAACCTATTTAACTTCTGTTGTTTGTTAATTTCTAATTTTTTAACTTGTAATTATTAATCTTACGTGAGTTATAAACTAATAAGTATTTTTTTTTCAAATATAAACTTGATTAATGGCATTTTTCTTTATAAAAAAAGTTATTCGAACGGGTAACTTAATTCCATGCCTGAACCCCCTCTTTTTTGCAAGTTTTTGTAAGAGGGATTAACAAGACATAGTTCTATTTTGACTTAAATTTTAAGTATTCAAACCCATTTATTTTATCGATATATTTAGACTAACCTTAATAGGAGAATTCATTTTATCGGCTCTACTCATATCATTGTTGAATTATCATGACTCTAGTTTCATGCTGCTTATATATGTTATTGTCGTCAATACAAGGACGGATGGAATGAAAAAAACACATGAAATTTTGGACATTTACACAAAAAATTATTAATAAGAATCAGGCAAGTACCCCACAATAAATTGGCTGCAATTTCGTTTTCAAGAAAATAATGTGGGGAACTTTAGTACGAAAGGTCATTTTCAATTTCAATAAAAAGGTAAGAAGCCAAATATTAAGTATTTGGCGTACATGCCTTGGAAGTATTTCATAATATATACGAATGAGTTTGAATGTGTTAATTTCCAAAAGATTATCATTATCTAATAATAATCTTTTAAGTCATCGATTATAACAAAAAGCCAAATTAAACCCACCTCATTGATACGTAAAAGAAATGAAAACTTATTAGTTTCATTTTCTGATTGTGATATATATATAGTGCTTTGATGAATCGATTTGCAATTCGCATTGCAAACATATGTATAAGTTATCACTCTTTATTTGGTTGCTTATCTTTATGGATTTTTCTGAAGTTTTTTTTTTTTTTTTTTTTGTCAAATATGTTTTTGTCCCTTAATTTTTTTTTAAAAAATATTTTTAATTCTTAAACTTTAAAACGTCGTTTTTAGTTTCTAAACTTTGAAAAAATTCACTTTTAATCTGTCTGTATATTTTTGGGTGATGTGACAAACTGATCCACTAACACGTGAACCTGATAATGAATCCTCAGTTTGTCATGTCACCAAAAAATATATGGAGTTATTTGTTACTAAAAGTACCGATATTTTAAAGTTTAAAGACAAAAAACAAATTTTCGTTAAAGTTAAGGAACCAAAAACATATTTAACCATTTTTTTTCTTGGCCGTCAAAGGTTAGTCCTTTTAATGCATGTTTGGAAAAATATTGGGTTTGAGCATAATTGATTTTATAGAGCCAAAATTAATTTTGATTGATAAATTAGCTGTTTGTTTTTGCGTTGAGAAAAAGTTAAAATTGATTTTGGTTGCCAAAATTGATTTTGGCTGAAGCAAGATGAGACTTGCTTTCACATTGGGTTAAAAAATTTACACTGTATTTTTGCTCTAAACTAGCTTTTGAGAAAAAAGTCCCCAAACATAAATCACGTTACTTTAAAATCAATTTTACACGAAATCAATTCTATAAAATCACATTAATCCAAAATTAATTCTACCAACGCTAAATCAAACACACTTAAAACAGAACAATTACTGGAGTAAATATAATATTTTCAATAAAATCTTTTTCATAAATACAATTATGATTCGGTTTCTGATCAACAGCATGTTTAATTAAAAAAACTCAATTATATATCGATCAATTGTGTTGGATTTTTTATTTTTTTTATCTTTTTAGAATTTATTGAAATCCACAAATATCACTTTGTTCTTGACAGCAATGGAGATGCCAAAATTAGAGGCAATGGTGAGGAGGGAAAAATACTTGAACACCCTTTTTTTTGTTCTTTTATTTGGGTCAATAACTTTAAATTTATATAGATGGTAAATTTATTTCCCCAAGTAAAACAGCATCTCCCCTTTAAATGTGTGGCATATGTATCAGGTGCCAAATCGATGTAAGCAATATTGACAGGCTTTAGTTTTCAGTCTTTATCTTCAACTAAATGGACGATGTACCTTGATCGCTACCTATTCATGTTTGGTGTATTTGGATGCACAATTTATTTACTGTTTTAATTTATTAATTTATTATTACTTTCAGTCCTGATTATAAGAAAAAAAATACTCCTTTCGATCTTATTTATAAGACTATTTTCAGACAATGTTAGTGGTTTTTTTTATAAGACCCTCCATCAAAATTTACAAACATTAATTATCCTTTTCCATGTTTGTCCTTCATAATGAATCAACTTTTTTAATTCTAAAGTTTGATTACAAGAAGAATTAATATCTTTTGCTACTTCCCAATACATTAAATAGGGGTAAACATGGAAGAGTATATAATTTTCCAAAATCCCAAGACATTAATTAACTTAATTACATATTTTTTTAATAACCGCAATTGTCATGTTGGGTCCTTATAAAAAGGACCGGAGGGAGTATAATTTATACATATTAAGAAAGTTGGTTATATGTGTTTTTTGTGGTATATCAAAAAATAAATAAAAATAAAAACTGAAAAGAAAGAGATTCAGAGTGAACGACTCTTACTCTATCAGCTAACAACAAACTAAACAGAAGGTGGATCAATGTGAGAAGAAAAATACTCTCTCTCACTTGGATAATTTTTTTTTCTTATAACTAAAGTAACTTTTTAATATTAAAAAATAAAAAAATAAAATTAAAAACTTAATTTAATTTAAGTTATAAATAGGATATACACCGTAAGTCCCTAATAAATATACACGAATATTTATTGTTTTGATAATTCACGGAATCTTTATGTTTGAGCGGTTCACAAGCGCTTTCTGTTTTCCTCAAATTGTACTGTGATATAAGGAACATATTCTATCGAAATTCTCAAAATGTTCTCTAAGCTCTATCTCTTATCTTAATCATTTTCATTCTCAGCTCAATTCAAAATTGATTCATAAACGAATAAATTATCGAAAATTAATAAATAATTAGATCATTTAAGCATATTAAAAGTAGTTTAAATTATACTATATTTTTTTTATTTTTTTATCTAGAGAGAGAAATTTTCTTTATTCCTATTTATCTATTCATTTATATATATTTTCAATACAACATTAATTAATTATAATTTTACTAATTTTATTCTTATTTTTAATTGGATATTAATCAATACTCATTATCTTACCAATCAAACCATGAGAGATAAGGAACATTATAGAGAGTTTAAAATTTATTTTGATAGAAAATATAATAATTAATATATTTCTTAATATGTATAATTTTCTCTCTCTAAACAGTTAAATAAAAACAAAGAAATTAATTTTCATTTTTCTCTTGTTGGAAGACAATCTCAATGCACACTAAAAAGAAATTAATTCATTGGAAATATAAATTTTAAAACTTGAATTGCCGTCAACATGTTTAAATTAATGTTATATACTCTTTCCATTTCAAAATTTTTGGCTTTTTAACGTTTTTTCATACAAATTAAGAAATCATAAATTGAATTAAAATAATTATCTTAGATGAACTAAACTATCACTATTTAATATTATAAATTACTATTAATTGAGTGGTTGAGAGTTTCATGATAACATTAAGAGGAAAAAAATGCTATTAGTAAAAGAAAGAGTAATAAAAAATAAACAATAAAGTGTGTATTTATTAGTTGAAAATATAATTAAATAAATAGAATTAATTATTCCTTAAAATTGTAAAATGACAAATATTTTTTTAAAAAAAATAAGTGTAAAAAAAAAGCAAAAGTTGTAGAACATAAGGTATATACTACTTATTGGGTTAGACTTAGCCATCATCATGTTCTTAACTACTACTACATTTTATAAAAAAAAAGTTAAACACATGCACAACTATTATTTACTCCAGGTAATTTTGTTTTATTATTTAAGATTTTTTTATATATTAAAAATATTAATTATATTGTTTTTTTATGATGAATTTTACTATAATACCCTCATTTATTTTTTTAACCCTTATTTATTAGTAGTATTCTCCAATTCTCAAATATTCACAATTAACTTATGTTTAATAAGGATATAGATTAAATAAGCATTAAATAAACTTTGAAGATTAAAAGAACAATACATATAGAATACATTTTGAAAGCTAAAATAATAAATAAAAAAAGACCAAAAAGAGTTCGGGTCAAATAAAAGGTTTTGGGTGTCCCGTTTATTATTTCAATTTTTTCTTTTGAAAACGAGGTCTTCTATTCACAATTTAAGAGGTTTTTTGAAGGAAAAAATGAGTGAATGTAGAGAGGAAGAGAGAGAATAAATAGGGAAAGTTGAATAGTTGATGCATCTCTACATCTGGGAAAGAAGCACGATGGTATTGAGAAAGAGGAGAGAGAAAAAAGGGAGGTGTGTGCCTATTAATGCGCCTAAGAAATGAGAAAAAAGAGAAAAATAAGGACTTGTTTGATTTCTCTTTTTGAAAACAGTTTTCTATTTTTAAAAATAGAAAATTAAAAAACTTATTTGTCAGTGGAGTTTTCAAAAATAGTTTTCGGGAACAATTTTTGTTTTTTAGTATTTAAAAGCCAAAATATGAAAATATCTAAAACATGTTTTGGTTTTTAGTTTTCAGTTTTCTGAATTTACACACAAAAATTTGTATTGAAAACTCCTCTCACTTTTTTTTAAAACTGTTTTATAATATAATTTTTAAAAATCAAAACTCTATCAAACAACCCTTAAAACTCCAAAATATTAATCTCATGACTCAAACTCGGATGGTGATGCTAGAAGTCAAAACACCTTGTTATATACTCTATCTTATAATACTAAATATAAGGTACATTATATATTATTTGGGGTCCCATATTTTTAGAGATGTTGTGCAGTTAAACACCTTAAACTCCCTTAGAACCGCCTCTAAAAAGAGTACTTTTCAATACTCAACTCGTTTAACCTTAATTTGTGTGTGTATGTTAAGAGAAATGCCTTTTGGGGCACGCAATATCTTTTTAGATAATGGGGAATATATATATATATAATCCCTGGAAATTTAACATATCACTAATTCACTACTAAATATGCTAAGGCACTAATTAATGGTGTAAAAGAGAGTAGGATGCAGCTCTATGCTACCTATCTTGATATGATATGATTCAGGTAGCAAATATTTTTTTGGTTATAATTTTCTTAGAGCAACTTTAATGCTGATACTCAATTTAATTGCTTAATTTGGTTTCAAAAAAAATATTATTTTTATTACAATTTAAGCAACTTTTGTTTCTCTTATAATAACGTAACTCATAAAATTCATTAGATGAGTCTTATCAATTTTATAAATTATTAACGGATTATAATATGTTAGTTGTTTTTTAGTTTTCTGCTGAGCTAACAATAATATATAATTAAGTAGTTATAGTTTGCTTAAGCATAAATTCAAAGAAAACTCAACAGATATAACAATTTTTTCTTTCAATAGAAATATTTTTATCTCGAACTAACCGTAAACCAAATACATATACTTGATAGTGTGAGGTAAAGCAATTTTATGCACAATTTTAAATATTTGTACTTACGCGGTTAAGCCCTAAAATTCAAATATTCACAAGTCACTCCTTATATATATAGATAGTTATCTTAGAAATACATTATTAAAATTTAAAAGATTGAAAAAGAAAATTGCATGCAATCTTTATAAATGCTTTTCCATATGTTTCAATTTTTTATTATTAAATATTCTTTTTTGATTTTAAAAGAGTGGTACTTAACTGTTACTTTATGATGTAGCACGAGCTAGTTACCTTAGAAATTCATTAACAAAAAGATTGAAAGAGAAATTTACATGCAATCTTTATAAATGCTTTTTCCACATGGTTTGATTTGATACCATTAAATATAACTTTTCGGTTTTAAAAGCACAAGCTACCCTTCTTGAAATTAAGAACAAAATTCAAAACCAAAAAGATGAACAAAGAAGAAATAGAAAAAAATAACTGCCATATTATTTCTAAAAGAAATGATAAGATTACGAAGAATCATCACCATTATTGACTAAGTTTGTGGCCGATTTTGATGTTTTGGCAGAATCAAGAGACGTATCACCCCCCAAGAGGTAGTAGAGCGAATAAAGGCCAAAGAAGAATTGTGGTTGCATTGAAATTTTGGGATAGTTTGCTTAGGCAAAAAGCATGTAATAAATGGTTGAAGGAGGGCGACGAGAATTCATCTTTTTTTCACAATGCCATCAAAGCAAGAAGAGGGAGGACGACGTGTGGCATGAGGAACCAGAAACAATTAAGAATTAAAAGGGAACGTACATTTTCAATCACTCTTTTCGGTCACTTCCTGGCAGCGGCCAAAACTAGAGGGTGTGATGTTTCAGATGAAGAGGCGTGGTTGGCAATTAATAGGTGTGGGTAAAACAAAAGTTCAGGGCCCCGGATGGTCTTAATAATCTGAATTTCATCAAGAGATGCTGGGGAATTTTGAAATTGGATTTTATGGCAGCTTTATAAGAGTTTTGGGAGAAGGAGAAGGAGAAGGAGTTTCTAGTGATTGGTGCTAATGCTTCATTTCTGGTACTGATCAACAAGGTAATAATAAACCCTTCCAACTTGGGTGAATTTAGGCCAATCTCCTTGATTAGTTATTTCTATAAAATGTATGTCAAAGTGGGTTTCTACCTTCATCTTCACAAGATGCATGTATCTTTTTCTCACTTGTTCGTTTTCATCATTGCGTTGGAAACAAGTTTTATCTTGGTGGAGTTCACAATAATGTAGAGGGTAACGTGGAATCAACTTTTGATGCTATAAAAGTATGTCGAACTTTTGTATGGAAAGTTTATTTTTTATCTATCTACGATTAATTATCTGATAAGTAAAAAAACAAAATAAAAATTTGAATACGTTCTAACATTATATTATTAACAATTACTTGGCTTAGTTTAGTATACCCAATTTATTTTCTTTTTCAAAAATGATGAACGTATAATAAAAAAAAAATGATGAACGTATCATTACACTCTCATATACTTCCAATTATGCCAATATTTTCCGTAACAAAAGGGGTACAAGGTGGAACATTATGATTAGAGCAATGTTATATTCTCCTAATAATCTTTTTAATTATCTTTTTAATATTATATAAACTATGAAATTAAATGTACTTTCAATCTTGAAAATATAAAAAACATTAAAAATATTTTTTAATGAGTAATTAAGAAAATTTTTAGGAACTTGAATGAGAAGGATTTAAAATTATTCTTATGATTATCACTTTTGTTTTTTGGTCCAATACAATTTTTTTTTGGACAAGGGGTCCGATATAACTGTAGAAGTCTATAAAACTGGGCTCAGAGTCCACTGAATTAATTGATTTGTTCAACCCGATTAGACTTTGAAATAAATAAATAGAGTTCACTATCAATTTGGTCCTCCAAAGATTATCATGTCACCGATTTGATTCTCCAAAGAATTTTGCCACCAAATTAGTCCTCCAAAAGATTACCTTGTCACCAATTTGATCTCCCAAGAACTTTGTCACCAAATTAGTCCTCAAAAGATTTAAAAGTCTACCAAATTAGTCTTCCATCATGGACCAATTTGATATATTTAAATCTTTAAAGGACTAATTTGGTATACTTACACATCTTTGGAGCATTAATTTAGTGACAAAGTTCTTTGGTGGACCAAATTGGTAACAAAGATGATCTTTAGAGGATTAATTTGATGACAAAATTCTTTGAAAGACTAAATTGGTGACAAGATAATCTTTGGATGACCAAATTGATAGTTAATTCTAAATAAATAATCACAAATTTGAGACCCAGAATTGAGAACCAAGTTTGGATTGAATTTGGTTAAACCTAGTCAACTCACTGTTTTGGACAAAAAAAAAAAAAGTCAACTCACTGTTAATTGATAGACAATAACACCATTACTCCTACTCTTTGGGATTGACATAAATAATTTATGATCTTTTAAATAATCACTAAATAAATTTGTTTTTTTTTATACTTAAAAAGCACTTATTTTGATATTTTTTTGGAACAACACTTATTTTGATGTTTGAACAAATAGATCTTTTATTGAAGAAAATAGAATTTGTGTATGGGTTGGCCATATATTGAACCAAAAATATATTTGAGTGTGCACTAAAAAATATATTTTAATTGATAGTTTTAACGTGTATCAAGGGTATTCTTTCGTCGAAGTTGAACACTAATTTCTTTGAGGTGTAATGATCACTAAAGTGAGTTTTGTCTCTACCAACAAAGTATTTTATATACGCAAGGTCAAGATTCGAACCCCTATTAGTATGCTTAAAGGACCAAACTATCTACCAAAATCTTTTAAACTATTTAAGTTGAATTGGCTAGAGCCGTCAGAATGTGTTTGTGGCTCGCGAGCCACCCTAGCTCATAGTGGGCTTGGTTGAAAAATACAGACTTGAAAAAAAAATAATTCGAAAATAGCTTGATGTGTTTAACTAGTAAGAATTTGCGAGTCAAGTTAAATTGGGATGGGTTGACTCACAAGCCAAAATCCAATTTAAAATTCTGATTAATGTATGAATTTTGTGGATTTTTAGATATAGTCACATTAAATTATGATTATAATATGTAAATTTTGTGAATTTTTAAAATTTTAGATAATGAAATATGAAAACATGATTGAAATGTGTGGTGAATAATGTATTTCTTTTTTCTATAAAATATGATGTCTTTTTTTTATTTATGTATCATAGTTTTATAATAGTGATAATGTCATAATTTTTTTTCTCTCTAAATATTTATGTCATTCTAAAATTTTCAAGATTTTTTTATTTTTCAAATACTTAAGCAACCTAACCCGTTTAATTCGCTAACTAACGAGTTAAATTGAGTTAGCTTTTTTTTGTTTTTTTATTAACTCACAACAAACCAAGTCGTTCTAGTCGATAACAATTTTCACTGGTTATTATATCTTATGGGCCTTTCGGGAAATTGCCCAAACCCTATATAACAGCAGAACAGTCAACGTTGACCATAAAATAGGTACTATGATTTTTTCTTTTGTCAGCAAAAGGTACTAGACTCTGTTGATCCCAAATAAAACCCTGGAAAAAATATAAATTTGATCTTTTAAAATTTATTTATCATTAATTTAGTATATTAAATATTTTTGTTATCAAATTAATTTGTTAAATTTCACCCAAAAAAAAATATTATATATGTGTGTTTTCAAATACTAATTTAATAGTATTTTAAACTTTTTAAAATTTAATTTAAGAATATTTTAATCATCTGTAAAATGCATAATATCTGTAGCTAAATCTCCTAACATCATATATATATATATATATATATATATATATATATATATATATATATATATATATATATATATATATATATATTGGACTTCCCTAACATTATATTTATATCATTTTCGAATGCAGATACGAGAAAGTTTGATAAAATATATGTCACATTATATTGCAAAATTTTGGATATTATTATTATTATTATAATATTAATTAAAGATGACTTAGCGGATGCAACTTAAAGGTAATGATTGGGAGAAGCGTTGAAGCCCTTTTTACTTTATCTTTTATATATTTATATATGAACTTTACTTCGCAATTAATCCATATATATTTAGAGAGAGACATTAGTTTAATTTATTCAGAAAATTAATCGCTAGTTAGTACACATTACTTTTTCAGAGACATTCGTTGCGAATTTGCGACTTCTCTGCTGATGAACTTGCAATTAATTAATGATTCAGATTAGAGAATTATGTTCACAACAAATGTTATGGCTAAATTAAAAAAAAAAAAAAAAGAAATAGTTGAATTGGCCAACAAAAACTAATCAGCAAACAGTAGAGAATAATCCTGGTGGAAATCACGGACATTAAAAAATAAAATAAAATAAAAACAAAAACTAATTAAATTAATAAAAGATCTTGCTTTGTCATTTATTTTTCGAAGCCATGAAGAAATTAAAGGTTCAAGGCTCCAAGCCATTAAATTCAGACGCTGATAGGTTATAGCTCATCTTTACACGGAAATTCTCAATATTGAACATAGACTTCAATAATCAATGGCATAAATAATAATTTAAAAGCACTTCACTAACACCACATCATTCTTGAAAAAAATAAAAGAAGAAAAACAAGTTGTCTTAATCATTAAGAGAAAAGAACAGATACAAAAAATTAACTTAGCACCAGAAAATTTTCCAGTTTTATACTGTTAAGTGTATATATTGCTGACTTTTTAAAACTTCAAGTGTCACTTTCTCCCACTTTAATTATATTGTTTATGTTTGTGGGTATATGAGTAGTTGATTGTTTTGGGTTTTGTTTTATACTCCTTCCGTTCCTTTACCCAACCCAACATGACAACTGTAGTTATTAAGAAAATCTGTAATTAAGTTAGTTAATGTCTTGAGATTTTAGAAAATTATATACTCTTCCATGTTTACTCCTATTTAATATATTGGGAAGTA
The DNA here is from genome assembly GCA_037177725.1 of Cyamopsis tetragonoloba. NCBI lineage: Eukaryota > Viridiplantae > Streptophyta > Magnoliopsida > Fabales > Fabaceae > Cyamopsis > Cyamopsis tetragonoloba. The sequence continues at coordinate 70,708,124 of CM074119.1, forward strand.
GTAAAAGATATTAATTCTTCTTGTAATTAAATTTTGGAATCAAAAAAAGTTGACTTATTATGAAGGACAAACATGAAAAAGGATAATTAATATTTGTAAATTTTGATGGAGGGTCTTATAAAAAGGACCACCAACATTGTCTGAAAATAGTCTTATAAATAGGACCGGAGGGAGTAGTTACAAAGGTATTTTATTTTTTTTTACTTTTCTTTAATGTTTGAATTAAATTTTGGCTTTCTATGTTATTTTAGTATTTGGTGTTAACCTAGCCTTATGAAATGTCTATGACATGTTAAGTACTTATAAGGTATGTTAATTGACATTTAAGAGTCACGATAAAATAATTTTGTTTTGTTTAATCTTGAAATCGATAATTTAATTAATCTCTCAAACCACTTACAACATAATATAATATTATGTCCCAAAATGCTATGCGACTTTGAAGATTAAACGAAACAATTTTAAAATTTTACTAAAAAACACGTCATATAAACTCTTAACGTATCATATAAAAATTTTATCAATACTATTATTTAATATCATAAACTAAAATAATATATAAAATACAAAATAAAATTAATTCAAACATTCTAACAAGTCAATAAGTAAAATATCATGTAAAATCAAAATAAAGTACCAGAAAATTCATGACTCAACTATATCCTCAGTATCACAAAGAGTTGAAGCTTAACATATATATATATATATAGTATGTGTGAGAGAGAGAATCACTTTTAGTTTACTTTTTTAGATTAAAATATGCGGACCACTTTTAATAATACAATAAAAAATTGTTACAATTACAATTTTAAAATTTTAAAAATGAGAAAAAGAAATTAAAGTTGTTACTTTGTTTCAATTATGTCGACCAAGAAGAAAAGGAACGAGACAGGATAAATAGCAATAACTAATTATGCATTTAACAAAAAATAATTAAAGAATGAATCGCTGCATAAGTCTTTAAATTTATAAGAGTAGTTGACAAAAGTTTTGAATTTAAAAAAGTAATTCAGTGAGTCTTTTAGCTGTATGGAGGTTTTTTCATGTTGATAAGTTTATAAGAGTTATTCATATGTCTTTAAGATTATCAGACATTATTCGTTTGTAATAGGAGTTCACTTAGATCTCTCAGATTATCAAATTTCAATGACTTAATTGAATAAACATTTGACAATTTGACCTAAATGAACCATTGTGATACTCAATGATTTATGTGAACCACTTTTACAAATTCAAATACTTATGTGAACTACTTTTGCAAACGCAAAAATTTATGTAAACTTTCGTACGACTCAATGAATAAAGTTATAATTATTTCTTTAAAAAAAATCTTGATAATTAGTGTTCTTAAGACATCAACTAAAGTATAAAAATTACTCCCTCCGTTTCTTTTTATCTGTCTTCTAAGCAAAAAAACACAAATATTAAGAAACTCATTTAATATTCTTAGATCACAAAATTTTAACATCTATTTTCCTGTTTTACCCCTACACTTTTCAAATTATAAAATTTAATTTTATGAAGTTATAGTAATTCATTCACCACAAACCAATACAGAGTTATTAATATTGTTAACAGTAGGGCTAATAAATGCTTCGGAGGAATACTATTGGCTTCTTATTGATTGCTCTTCCTTCTCCTGTGACTTTAATGTTTGAAAGTTATAGTAATTACCTTTATCCATTTTATTACTATGGGTATAATAGGAAAAAGATAATAAATATATTTTTGGAAGTCTAAAAAGACAGATATTAAGAAATAAATTTTTTTTGGTAAAGAGACACATAAAAAGGAACGGAGGGAGTATATCTTATTAAAAGATTTGACTTACTTAAAAAAATATTTATTAAATAATTTTAACCTTTTAAAATTATAAATATTTTAATTTGTACAAACAAAAATTATTTTTAAATCCGTAATTCTTAAAAAAAAAAACAGTGCATAAAAAGTTGGTCACATAGTTTAAAAAGCTAAATCTAAAATAATAACTCCTCATTTTGAACTTACAAAATTATAATTTTTTAGTCTTTAAATTAGAGTAAAAAAAAAAAAAGAAAGTGATTTACTCGAATGGAAGGTCTGTATCTTTTTTGATGAAGATTATGGATGTGGTGGAATTTCTCTTAGGTTATATAAAGCAACTCCATGTCCATGCTCACTGGTCTCTTCTCCTTCCACAATTCAATCTTTTTTCAATTTCATTTGAAACACTTTAATTAACAACTTAGTAGTACGTCAACATTTCCATTCTCTAACTTATAGAGATAATGACCAAAATGTCCATACTCACATTCATTTTTATTTTTACCACTTATTTTCCTTCATTTTCAGAATCTTCCTCCACAAACCAATATCTCTACAGCGGGTGCACGCAGCAACGCTACACCCCTAACTCGCCCTACGACTCAAACCTCGACTCGGTCCGATCCTCCCTGGTCAACTCCGCCACCTACTCTTCCTACAGCAACTTCACCTTCCTCGGCTCCACCACGCAAGACACCGTCTACGGCCTCTACCAGTGCCGCGGCGACCTCGCCATGCCCGACTGCGCCTCCTGCGTCGCACGTGCCGTCACACGCGCCGGCGATATCTGCCGTCTTAACTGCGGCGCCGCCCTCCAGCTCGACGGATGCTTCGTCAAGTACGACAACGCCTCCTTCTTCGGCGTCGAGGACAAGACGGTGGTGCTCAAGAAGTGTGGGCCCTCCGTCGGGTATAACTCCGAGGCCATGGGGAGCAGGGACGCCGTGCTTGCTGGGCTCGTTGGCTCCGGCGGCCAGTTCAGGGAGGGAGGTGCCGGCGGAGTGCGCGGCATGGCTCAGTGCACCGGTGATCTCAGCTTCGGAGAGTGTCAGGATTGTGTGTCGGAGGCAATCTCGCGGCTGAAGGGCGATTGCGGTACGGCGGATTACGGTGACATGTTCTTGGGGAAGTGCTACGCGCGGTATTCCGTCGGTGGGGCCCACGATTCTTCCGAGGCCCATGGTAAGGCCCATCATCATTTGTTGTCATTGCCGCTTCTTATTCTACTTCTTCTCTACTTTTGAACTGATGAAGAAATTGCAAGAAGGCCCAAAAGCAAGAACTCAATTGTAAATGTGTGTTTACAAAATAAAAATAAAGTGTAAATGTGTAATGGTTAATGGATGATCTTTGAATGTTTGGTTAATTTAAAGTGTGTTGTGTTTTTCCTCTTAAAATTGTAAGGAGCAAAAATCAATAAGTGTCGCATTGCTTCAAAAAAAAAATCGCATCATTGAAAGGATTTTTTTTTTCTTACTCTTTACAATTTTGCACAAGCTAAGATTTAAAACAATAAACACTATTTAGAGAACTTTTATTAGAAAAATAGAACATTTTTATAATTTATAATGTAAACACAAAACTATTTTTTTTCCATCTTTTTCAATAGAAATACTTTATTCTAAAACTTTTAACATCGAAGAATCCTTTGTTTAAATCACGACCCTTTGATGCAAATTTTTGAGAGATTTCTTAAATTGGGGGATATCTCGTAAGTAAATGATCGCAAGGGTAAATAAATAAATGAAAGACTTTGTTTATTTAATTAAATCATTGTTAGTTGTTTTTGGTTTGAGTTTGGGTCAGTTGTTTTGTAGCCAAAACATATTTTTTGCCAGCAAGAAATTAACAATAGTTTGTTTTTCCTTATTATTATTTACCTAATCAACTTATTTTTGTTGTGTGAATTTCAGGCAAATCGCATATTGGAAGTGAAAAGACATTTGCTATAATTGTTGGATCATTAGCAGCAGTAGCAATACTTATAATTTTTCTAGCTTTCATGACTAAAATTTGTGGACGACATGGTAAATAATACACACTTCTTTTTCTCTTTGTTTTTGATCTTTGATTTCATTTGGGAATGGTGGAAATGAAGCCATGGATTGGGGCACAATATACGTGCAAGTTTAGTTTTTAGTTGGTTAAACTTAAAAGTGTTTTTACTAGGAGTAATTTATAACATTTTTTTTCCATGCAGGTAAATAAATTAAATTAAGTTTGTGACACTCACTCGGTGGCATTGGCAGTTCGGCACTGATTAATTTACAATTCTCACCTCTATAGCTTTATTGTTTTGCTTTTCGGTGCCTCTTTTGCTTTGCTTTACTTTTTTATTTCAAATTTAAAATTCAATCAAAAAGAGGATTTTGAATCTTGAAGAGGATGATACCATATGCGATAAAGAAATGTAACATGGAGCACTTATATTCTAATACAAAAATACAAAAGAATTAAAAGAGGGGGAGAGGGGTGAGCTTAGATTCTACCCAATTTTTCCTCCCACTTCACAAATTAAAGTTGTGTTGTCTAATGTCTCATGCTTGCAAAGAAAAGCAATTCCTTATAGTAATTCTTTTGTTTATGTAAAGCTGTATAAAACTTTTGCTTCATTTATTTATCGTCGGTATATGCACCCACGGAATTTTGGAATACTTGTTCGTATTTTAATGTCATTTAGAAATTTGTGATTTCTTTTTTTTTTTTCTTTTGGATAATGGAGGGAGGTTAAAACCCCAAAATACAAGAATGAACATCGGATCCTCCTAACAAAAGAAAAGATGCGCTAGGCATCTCAAAGAATGAAAAAAAAAAAAAAAACTAGTATGAGCCATATTAATATGGAGAGATATTGTCAAGAGGTGGTTGTAGTTCAAGTGGTTTAAGAAAGAGCTTTTGGAGCTTAAAAAGATGGGTTCAATCTCTGATAAAATAGATTTAAGAGTAGTATAATGTGGGGATGTGCGTGTGTATGGCCGATAAAAAATATGTAGAAATATTGTTTTGAAAGCATATTACCCTAAATAAAAATTATCTTTATATAATTAATGTTCACAAAATACAATTATAATCTCGAGTGATGTACCATTTCAGTCCTTAATTTTGCGAGAATAATTCACTTTAGTCCCTGACTTTGTGCCGATAAGTCACTTTAGTCCCTGACTTTGCATTTTGCATGTCATTTTAGTCCCTGAATTATATGAACATTCATTTTAGTCCCTGACTTTCAGGGACTAAAATGACTGATTTAGTGAAAGTCAGGGACTAAAATAATCAATAATAGTGAAAGTGAGGGACTAAAATGACTTATTTCGCGAGGGACTAAAATGAATTATAAAATACAAAGTCAGAGACTATTTTAGTATATAATTCATTTGTTATATGACCATTTAAACTAAAGCTCTTAGTGAGTCTATTTACATTTAAATAATGCCTAGATTAATTATTTTGAGTGACCAAAATAATTAAGTCACAAGTAAAAAAATAATTATAATATTTTCTTTAATTTTTATTGTTTTGTACTAGCATGACCCATCAGTCATCACCCATTCAAGTGAATAATGCGGTGAGAGAAGGGATCAATCAAATACATTTCAATATTTCAATATCATAGAATGGAACAGAGCTAAAATAGTTGTTCCTTTTTTTTAAAGTCAAGTGTCATTTCGACTAGCTCTTAATCTTAATATATACCATACCTAGAAGAAAAGAGCAAAAGACATTATCTAAAACTAATCATATTAAGATTAGGTCTTGTTGAATTTGTGTTTAAGGCCCAAACTTATTAAACATGTAACTTGTACGTTTATCATTACTACAATTTTAAAAATTTCACTATAAGTATTATTACAATCATATAGTAAACTCTAGGTCAACGACTCACATAATTGTGGCCATCTTTACAAGTACAATTCTCTCCCATTTTGATGTGTTGTCAAGTTTTACAGAATTGTTCAGGAGTTTTACATCCATACTTTCTTTTTAATAACTCTCATATTTTATAATCGTAATCATACGTTAAGATTGAAACACATCAACACTCTCTCCATCGTCCATCTCATTAGCCCTGTATGGATGCCACATGTCCAAAACTTAGAGATTAAGGAAAGGAAACAAGTACCTTAGCTTGTGCAAATACACACTGTATATGATACTACCATAAAGTAGCTTAAGCCTAAAAGATTACATATGTACCCCACAAATAAGTTACAAATTAAGAGGCAAACCAAAAAAAAAGCACTAATTTGAAAATTTGTCGTCAGCATGTGTGTTGTGCCTTTTCATCTAACTTTTGAATCACTAAGGATTGAATTTGAAGAACAAAATAATATAATTAGTAACATGCCATTTTTAGAACTTCTAATTCAACAGATTTGTTTTGAATGTATAAGTTGAAAATAAATAAATTATAAACTGGGGATAAATTAAAATTAGAAAAAAAAAGAAAATAATGAAAAATTTACTAATAAACAAAGATCAAAAAAAGGTAGAGGCTGTTGGCCTGTTGCACTTGAAAGTTGAAACCCTGTTTCTTGTCAAATTATCATTTACAAAACTGTTTCATTCTTGAAGGGCTTGCTGATGATTTTTAAGCCTCCCAAGCATAAACTTGTGATTTTCAGGGAAGATAGACTTGCTCTTCTCTCTCTCTTTAATTAGAACAAAGAGTACTAAAAACACTCAAAAAATAGATCAACTTTGATACTCGAGAGAGAATAGAATGAGATATTAATATCGGACTTTTTAAAGAAAAAAATATAAAAAAAGTATTTACTGATGATTAAATTTTTAAAAAAATACTACTACCATTTATCAATTTGGGCATTTTGACTGGTAAGCAAACAAAAATGCAAACCCATTTTATGTTTTGTTTTGGAATCCGATTTCTCCTTTGACGTGATTGGTGACACGGTGAACGCGGAAAAAGTTGATGCTAGAAACTTGCAAATTCAATTTGCAACTATTGGATAAAAAACAAAAGATAAAGGTTTAAATATATTTTTCGTCTGTAAAAAATAGGAAAATAAGAATTTAAATCTCTAAAAACCGTTTTTTAGAATTTAAATTCTTAAACGAATAATTTGAATCTCAGTGAAATAAGATGAGATGGGCCATTTTAAAAAAATGCAAACTAAAATTACAACTCTCTTTATACTGTTTAAATGCATTATTTTATTCTTTCATTACACTTCCATATATATATAAGTTTGTATTTGGTAGGACTACATTTGAGGACCACTCAGTGACTTGCACTTTTCATGGTTGCTAGCTCACCAATACTTGTTTTTATTTTTTTCATTACTAGTCCAGTTGCATTCTTCAGGACATTTTGGAGGTTTTTTTTTTTACTATACTATTAATTAGTTTTTCACTAATTCTTGACTCATTATTTGGATAATGTTTTTTAATGATTATCAGGATGAACTTATTATCACTTTGATATGTCTATAATAAGTTTTTTTTTAATATTTTAATAACATTTAAATGTTACTCTCTCTCTTTTTTAGTCGTTTAAAATTATACACAAGAATTACATAAATAATTGACTACACTAATTTCTTTAAAGTGATAAATATTTTAAGTTGTAGTAGTTTTATCCACCTTCATTATTTTTATTTAGATTAATATTTTAAGTTTTTAATATATTTTTAGTTCATAGATTTAAAAAAAAAATTATTTGTAGTCTCTGAAAAATTAAAAATTCAGAACTAGACTTATAAACGGTTCAAAATCAAAACCATTTGTTGGACGGGTTTACACTAAGTAATTGATTCGCTCAACTAAAAAATTAGTTTAGTTCTATTCATTAATCGGTATAATGGCTCTTTTTAAAACTGAATCATGACCACCCCTAAATTATTTGAGCTCTCCCATTTGGCTTTATGGTCATCTTATTAGATATAAATAAATTTTTATTACACTGCTTTCTCTTGTGTTGCCACTGGCCAGCAAGTTTAATAATAGTGTAATCTTTAAATTTTGAATTGAGCCTTTTACCTTAAACATGACCATGTCAAGCATACAAGTGGGTGGAGTGGCAAGTAAAATAAAATGAATGCTTCTGAATTCTAAGCTATTACTATGAAATGTTACTCTCTTCCTTTTTTTACTAGTTTAAGATTATAACAAAAATTAAAGAAATAATTAACTACGTTGATTTTTTAAAATATTTATTATATGATTTTTCCTTTTTCCCTCAGTTGAAGTTTTTTTATTTTTTATTTTATTTTTGAGAGACCACATACAATTAAGATGCACAATGATGAGTAATAGTTTTGACTAATAGCATAAATTCTCTACAGGTATGTGGAGAGTAAAACTGAAATGTTTAGTAAATAATTAATATAGGTAAGATTAAATAAAAAAAAAACTCTCTTGATATTATAAAACGACTATTTGTGAACATTTTGCAAAAGTTAAAACGTCTAACAAATAAGAATAGTGGGAGTAATATTTTAATTTTATTATTAAAAATTATTTTTAGAGTTGTAGTTGTTTTATTCACTTTCATTATTTTTATTTAGATTAATATTTTAAGTTTTTATATATTTTTAGTTCAAGGACTTTTAAAAAAATTATTTTTAGTCTCTTAAAAATTCAGGGACTAAAACCATAAATCAAGAAAATAATAACTTTTGATTTGTAAATTATGATTTACTACTGATAATATATTGCAATGACATCAAGCTCTTCTTTTCCACGAACTATTAATTCAGGGCCATTGGACGGAATGTTATTGTGTCTGCAAGAGTTTCACGTTTAGAGCATATATGGAAAGGAGAACTCGATAGAATATTGACGAGCTGGAAATCGTGTTCAACGTGAGAATGAGCTTCTAGAAGAAATTATCCCATATTTAAGACAAGTTGACTTTTATAGAGTTGCATTATTGGTTGATTTTTTTCAGCTTGATCAGTGTTTGATTAGTGCCTTAGTAGAGAGATATAGGCTAGAGACACACACATTCCATATGCCACCAGGGGAGTGCACGATTACACTCCAAGAAGACGCCTTTCAGTTAAGTCTTCTAATAGAAGGAATAGTTGTAACGGGGTCAACCCTAGTTGCGTGGAGTCCTCTTGTTCAAGATTGTTTGGGTATGGGCTAGTTAGATGAACATTTTGGAGATCCAGAACCTCACATGTACAATGAAATCCAACGACTGAGATTTACATGAGCGTTTATTTTACATTTGATGGGTTGATCATTGTTTGCCGATCACTCTTCTAGATTTGTACATCTCAGATTTCTCCTTCTTTTGGTTGATCTTAACATGGTTGTTACATACATTTGGGGATCAACAATTTTAAGTTTTCTATATCGGGAATTATGCAACGCCACAAACTACAAGCAAAAGGACATTGGTGAAGCATGTGGACATGGGAATGTTTCCCTGCATTGCACCAATAATACCACCTTTAACTAATGACGGGCCACTTGGAGCACGGTATGTAAATTACTAAAAAGTTATTCATGGATACCAAACTGATTTTCCTAATATTAAACTTTTACATATACATAGGTGGTGTGTAGGGAGAAATAGTCTCACATTGCTTAGGATAAGAGTTATGATAGCCTTTATAAGGCCCTAGGCAACTCTCCTATCTTGAGCTAGCTTTTGAGGAGAGTTAGACCTATGTCATTTTTTAAGATGGTATCAGAGCTTATCCAAAAAAAATAGGGCAAAATAAAAAAATTCAATAAAAAAAGAGCACAAAGTCCAGGCAAAAAAAAAAAAAGACTTGACAAATACCCATAACTTGAAAAACAAAAAAGCCCATTAAAAAAAAAAGACAAGTCACAACTAGGCTAAAAAAGGCCATTGAACTTGAGGGGGAGTGTTGGGAGAAATAGTCCCACATTGCTTAAGATAAGAGCTATGATAGCTTTTATAAGGCCTTAGACAACCTTCTCCTCTTGAGCTAGCTTTTAAAGAAAGTTAGGCCTATATGATTTTCTAAGATGGTGTGTAGAACAAGACAATGATAGTATGCTTTTAATTTTATCTTTTGTAACTTAACTAAACATTGCTTAAACATCCAAAAAAAGCCAGTGAAACTTCTGAAAATGATTGTCCACACAGTTCAACCCAATTATATGTATAGTGCATTAGTGTCAGAATTTTTGCATGAATTAGAGAGAAATAATTTATAATACTTCAAATAACTTCAAATGGAATGAAAAAAAAAAATAGATATGAACATTTTAAATTTGATATTGTCATTTCTATTAATAATTTTTCATTTTAAGAACTGTTTGTTTCAAATTATATAGAGTTTTCAGGATATGTAAAATTGAGAATGTCGTATACTCATTTTTTTTAAAAAAAAAAATTTAATGGATTCAAAATATAAATAAGTCTAATAACTATGACTAGTATCCATCTTTCTCAAGATTTCCTATTTTACATGTATGCTAAGTACGTCTATAAAAGCTATGCATATATGCCAGAGAAGGTCTCATGTTTGAAACTGCACGCTCCTGCTCTCTTCGTTTTATTTTATTTATTATGTTCGGAATATTTTGATATTTTAAATTACTTGTTACTTTAGTAAAGCAACGTAACATTAATTGCAATTCTTACAACTATACCTTTATTTATTATTTTTTCTCATTTAAATATTTCGTTAATGTATTAAACATTTTAATTTAACTGATGAGGATAATTTGGTAAAATTATACCTTTTTAGTGGTAATAATAATAATCTCTAATCATTTTCTTAAAAAGCACACATAACTTATAAAGACAAATAAGATAAAACAGAGAAAGTATTGTTAGAGAAAATCAGATATAAACCCTTCATTGATAATGATGTCTTATGTTCCTATTGCTAGAGAAGATCAAATATGAATTCAAAATTATGCATATGCTCTTACATTTTTATCCAATATATTTTAGTTTAAATTTAAATTTAACTTCACATATATTTTTATTTTCTGTACTTCACCTCAATTTAGATTTTAGTCCATACTCTATATTTTCATTCCTTAAAGAGTTGGTTTTTGTTGTTATCGCAAAATCATTTCCTTAACGAAATAAAAGCATTGGGACTAAAACAAAAATAATAATAGTAACCAATTCCATTGAATGAAAGTGTAGAGACCAATTTTTTTTTTTTTGTTCTCTACATTTTTATTCTGTTGAGAAATTAGTCATTATTGTTATGACGAAGCAACGATAGAAACCAATTTCTTAATAATACTATCCTTTTTTCGGTTTTTTTTTTATATATTATTCTTTTGTTGGTTTTAAGTTGTAACTCTCTCCTCTTGTTTGTTAACAGTGATCTGTGTTGCTTTCTCTCTGTTTTTTTTTTCTCAACATTAAAACTCAATTAGATAGACATAAAACCGGGCTAAGCCCACTAATACGTTATCCTATTTTCACAGTGAGCCCAAAAAAAATTGAAACGTTGATTACTAATTACCAGGCCCAAATGAATGGGCTCAAGTTACACAATCCAGTTGCAATTCCTCTCTTCCCATTCTGCAGTTCAGGAAAAAACGAGAAGGATGATGATTGAAGAAGATGAACCAACCAAGCCAAAATCAAAGAACATTCTGGAGTGTCTTCCACAATTCCCATCATCAACGCCAAAATTATATATAAACAATTTTATCGAAAAAACTGAAAGCACAACATTTTACAACTCTTATCTTTTTCTCTTACCAATTAGGAGGATCAAATCCAACCAAATCAATGGCTGATAGTATCTTTGGGTACCCTTTCAGACGCTTCATTTGGGGCCATCCTCCAATTTTCAGAGAATGGTCTGGTTCCACTGCCCTCTTGGATTGGCTTGAATCCCCCACTTCCCACATCCTTAAAATCAATGTTCCAGGTAATAATTTTATTTTTATTACCACCCTCACTTGTTTTTCAATTTCAGTGACCCATTAAAATCTAGAGCGGCGATTCTTCGTTTGGTGGTAAAAATTGAATCTTTTTGTTGGGTTGACTTGATTAATTGATTATGACTGAATTTGGGGTTATGGGTATGTATGTGATGGATATATAGGTTTCAGCAAAGATGATATAAAAGTGCAGATTGAGGATGGGAATGTTCTGCACATCAAAGGAGAAGGTGGGAAAGAGGAGCTTCAAGCAAAGGACACTGTTTGGCACATGGCTGAGAGAGGAACTGGGAAGGGTGAATTCTCTAGGGCTATTGAATTGCCAGAGAATGTGAAGCTTGATCAGATTAAGGCACATGTGGAAAATGGAGTTCTTACTATAGTTGTGCCTAAAGATTCTGCACCCAAATCATCTAAAGTTAGAAACATTAACATCACTAGCAAGCTTTAGGCTTTGGAAATCCAAAATATGATTTTCTGAATAAAAATTGAGTGAAAAGAATGGAAAAACTCATGTGTAGTTGCTTAATTGTGTTGTCTGTGCTACTGTTATCTAATTAGAGTTGAAGTTTTATTTCTGTGTATCACATAGAACTTGAGATGTTGGGGGTAATTGAGACTTTTTAACTCTAATTGGATAACAATGGCACACTCACCTAAATAATTGCATCTGAATCTGAACAATGTATCCTATGATTTAAACAAGTGGATGTTTGTAATGTAAGAACAAATGTGTGATTAAACAGTTAGAAGTTTGTGTTAGTATTTTATTATGTTGTTCCACCACTTTGATTGATATCAGATGAGCCTTGTTTAACTTCCATAGACTTGCTAACCAAGTTTAATTTCCCTCTCAAAAATCAGTTACAACGGCTAACTTTGGATACTGCTTATTATTTGTACAAGATTGCTATCGGGTCCTTCTATTATTCACTTATTTCAGACTATTGTATGTAATGTAAGTGTGGAAATTGGAGCCCATGCATGGTTTTCAATTATCTGAAATCAGAATAAACACGTCTACAAAATGCATGCTTCTTTTAAACATACCATGCACATTTTAAATTGAAGCAAGAAATTGTATACTGTATGCATGCTAGTATTTTGTTTTACCATTCTGACAATCAATCGAACTTTATATTTACATCAGTTGCTGTATGTTGTGTATGTATGAATGAAGGCATAAAACTTAAAAGTGAAAAGAAGCTGAAACGTTTTATGATTATTAACATAACTTCGGGTTAGTGATAGATAGGACTTTTAAATTATTCCACGTACTTTGGATGACTTTCCCATTCCCAATTCACGATGCTTTTGATAAAGATCACGTGCAGCAATTAGTTAGTTGAATTTATCAACAAGATTCATTCATTCAAAACAAACATCTTTAGGTATTGGCCCCGGGAGGAGCCAAGGACTATATTGAAGTGTTAGCAGATTTTCTAGGATGGAAGACAACCATCAATTCAATCCTACATTCAGAACAGAGCAAAGTATAATATTTTGTAAGGCATTTTATTATTGCCTTTTTTTTTGGGTACATATAACTTGTACTTAGCATATAGAAAAAAATTTGTTCATAGAAATAAAACTCACTTGAATGATTTCTACCCTTCAAAAGAATTATTAGTCTTCGCATCTTCGGCCAAATGTGTTTTTTATTTGGGCTTTTGAATTTGCCTCTTAGTTTAAAAAGAAATACTAAATACTAAATATAAATGAATAGGCCAAATGTGTGTTTTTTTTTTTTGTCAAAAGGTAAATTCTGATTCAAGGTTTAATTTGTTATCTAATTTCAGATATCGAATATAATCCTCGTGCCCCATAACCATTTGAACGCGTTTTTTGTTGGTACTACTTGGGAAGAGTATCTTTTGTCTTTGGTCTTGTTGAGGTCAGAGTGGAAATTTAGAGTAGTAAGGATAAGGATGATGATTCAAAAGGTAAAAAAGTAAGTATAGTACTAAATTGAAAAAATAAATTAATGTAAATAATTGTTTACTCCTTCCATTCCATATTAAGTATCGTTTTAAAGAAAAAAATTTGTCCCACTTTATTTGTCATTTTATAGTTTTAATAAAGCATTAATTATATTTTACTAAATATACCATTGAGTAGTTGAATCTTAAATAAATATTTTCAGAGATGTAATTCACTAAGAGTGATAAGGGATATAATAGAGAGTTGAACAATTATTTGTGTAAAAACAAAAAACTTAATGACATTTCTTAAACTGTATATAACAACTTTAAACGACACTTGAAATAAGACGGGGGAAGTACCAAATAAGGAAAATAACTTAAATGGTTATTTCAAGTTTTAAAAAAGTACAAATCTAATGACTTACCAATTGTTTATTACTCCTTTCATTCTTTTTTATAAGATGTCATTTAAAAGCTTTTTTTTTTCTCTATTTATAAGACGTTTTCTTATGTGTATAAAACAATTTTATGATTTCGACATTTTTACCCCTAAAAAAAGAATTAATAGTTATCATGAATTATGAAAGATAAATTATAATCGGTTAATTTGAATTGTGATGAGTGTTATTATATGTATTATTCTTAAAAAAATATGATTGGTGAATTTGAACTGTGGTCAGAGTTATCTTAACAAAATAAATTTATATTCAATTTAATTTAAATTATTAAATTATTATAGTGTGATTAGATTTAATATAATTAGATAAGGATAATATTGAAAAAAATTGGTATTTATTTTAAAAAATTAAAATTTTAAATACTTTTTTTAATTTACATAATTCGGTTCAAATGTCTTATAATTAAAAAGGTAGAATATTTGGTATAAAATATTTAGTATTTTGTACAGTTTCTATGCTAGTGATGTATTTACTATTTAATGTTTACCCGTATAGTATAATAATAGTTGATATACGTCATACAAATTTTTAATTGATTGATCGGTGAAATTCGTTTTTTATAAAAAGTTATGCGCAGTGTCATTTAAGAACTTTGACATCTTCGTGTCATTTGAAACCAGCTTTTATATATATATATATATATATATTGAAGTATCCTATAATAGTCAGTGTAAAGATCCTAAATTTTCATATTTTGCATCCATCTTGTTAAATTTCAATGGGAATTGATATTGCCACTCTTATATTGATATTGTCACTCTCATTTAAAATATTTTATTCAATCTTGCTTTCCTTTTTTACAAAGGAGAAGAGAAAAAAAGAGTAGTAATATCAATTATTGGAGTGGCAATATCACTTCCCATTTCAATTTATAGATTTCAAATCCATCTCCGCGTCAAGAATTTTTTTATCAGTTTAAATGATGGAGCTTAATAATGAAAAACGGGTTATTTAATGCAATATGTTTATATGGATTTAAAGATAAATAATATATTTTAATAAATATTAATTATTAATTATTTATTTGTTTTGTTTTCTTCTTTTAGATCAAATTAATGATAAAGCTTAATAAAGTAAGAAAAAACTAGTAATTTAATAAAATTAAGCATATATACAGTTTTTCTATTAAAAAAAGTATATATACAATTTTTAATTTATGAAAAGCATGAATCATTAATTCACCAAAAGGAAGTATTAATACTTTCCCGTATTAATAATTTCAGTTTTTGTAAAAAATCTAAAAGTGAAAGTCATTTATTCTTTTTTTTTTTTATATAGAAAAGTAGTATAATCGAAGATCAAATCAACGTATACTCACACATATATGTCCTGATGTACTCACCAACTAAATTGCACATCATTTGACAGTCATTTATTCCTTCAGATACACATTCCTTTGGATTTTTAAATTTTTATTTATTATGTATACTAAGAGATAAGGTTAAAATTAAAAGTCTTTCATTATAAAAGATTAAAAAATGAGTTCTCAATGTCCGATCAAGAATATCTATTAGTGTAGATAAGAATATTTATTATTGTTGACATATAATTAATGAGCATATATGTCTATGTGAGTATCCGAATTCAATTTTAATTAATATAATTCTTAATAAATCATAAACCGTTCTAATTAATAAATCAATCTTAGAATGTTTTCAAAATACCCAAAAAAATTCAAGGCTGTGATCAAATTTAAACAGTTAAGTGAAAATCATGGACAGACGAGTGAAATTTATTGGCAGTCAAGTACTGTTGTGCATTCAAATTCACCATTGATAAGGAAAAAAAAGGGGTTTACGATGTCGTTTAGGTATTTAGTTGAATATCGTGTGGCGTATTCTTTGGGTTCCCATTCCATTTGCAATTTTCTGCTGACTTCAAATCAATTTCGTCTAAAATCACACACTGCACTGACTTGACTACTTCTCGAAGAAGAAGAAGAAGCATCACAAAGTAGAAGACGAAGAACAAGAAATGATTGATTCGTGACAATTAAAAACTCCACAATTCCCAGGTCAACAAACAACAACTACGAATAAACATAGCAAAACCGTGTTTGCTTTCTCTTTTATTTTATTATTTTCAATTTCAATGCTTTATTATATTGATTACTTGATTAATCTACATTCACTACATGCTTGTTTAGTTGTTTCCTTCAATTCCATGTGCATCTTCCGGTTTTTCTCCACTATTTTCCGATTTTTTCCCTTGTAGTTGGAATTTCTCTCCTTTTTTATGTGAAATAGAAAAGAAAAAAATTTGTATTTTTTAGGAAAAAAAAGGAAAAGGGAAATCTGCAGAATATTCTTGGTCTTCCGCTCGTGTATCAAGCGGAACACAGAAGAAGCTTTGGGGGGTTTTGATATTTGAATTGTGAATTGTGCATCACCGTGTTTGTGAAATTTGACGCTGATCGGTATTTTGTGACTGGAAAAAAAGTTCAGTTTTCACGATCAACTGGTTGAATTAGAGAATTGGGTTTTCTTCTGCTGCCTAGATAAGCAAAAGGGTTTCTTATTGGTTTGGGGCACGATGATTCTATGTTGCTGAAGTGAATTGCGTGATTCTTCTGTTCTGAGTTTCTTTTGTGAGTGATTGTTGTTGTTTTGTTTTTTTTTTTTAAATTTCAGATTAGAAGAAAGGGTAAGGGTCTTCTGTGTTCGTTTGATGAATTATGTTCAAACAGATATTCAATAAACTTCCTAAAAAGTCATCTAAAGGTGGTTCCGAGCATCGCGAACATGGTGGAGGCGGCAGAACCCATGGCGTTACCGCCTCAAAAAGCAGCGATGTTGCTATGCCAGGGAGCAGCAAATCTGGAAATATATCTGCTTTGAGCACGGGACAGAATCATGGTAATAGAGCTCCATTACCATTGATTGTGAATGAGAATCCCAATGGGAATTTCAATTCTTACGAAGCATTGGCTTCGTTTAGGGATGTTCCGAATTCTGAGAAGCCTAGCTTGTTCATCAAGAAGCTCAGGATGTGCTGTGTGGTGTTTGACTTCACTGACCCCACGAAACATCTCAAGGAAAAGGAAATTAAGCGACAGGCTTTGGTGGAACTGGTGGATTATGTGACTTCTGTTAATGCTAAGTTCACAGAGAATGTAATACAAGAAGTTGTGAAGATGGTTTCTGCAAATATATTCAGAACCCTTAGCCCTCAACCGCGAGAGAACAAAATCATTGATGGCCTTGATGTGGAGGAGGAGGAGCCTTCAATGGATCCTGCTTGGCCTCATTTGCAAATCGTGTATGAGCTTTTTCTGAGATTTGTGGCATCACCTGAGCTGGATGCAAAGATGGCTAAGAGATTTTTTAATCAGTCCTTCATTTTGAGGCTGCTGGATTTGTTCGACTCTGAAGATCCTAGAGAAAGAGAATACTTGAAAATGACTCTGCACCGCATCTACGGAAAGTTCATGGCACACCGGCCTTTCATCAGGAAATCCATCAATAATATTTTTTTCAATTTTATTTTCGAGACTGAGAAGCATAATGGGATTGCCGAGTTCTTGGAAATTCTGGGGAGCATCATCAATGGTTTTGCGTTGCCATTAAAAGAAGAGCATAAACTGTTTCTTGTTCGTATACTAATTCCCTTGCACAAGCCAAAGTGCTTAGCAATGTATCATCAGCAATTATCTTATTGCATTACCCAATTTGTGGAGAAAGACTGCAAGCTTGCTGATACAATTATCAGGGGATTGTTGAAGTACTGGCCAATTACAAATAGTTCTAAGGAAGTTATGTTCCTAAGTGAGTTGGAAGAAGTCTTAGAAGCAACTCAACCTCCAGAATTCCAGCGTTGTATGGTGCCATTATTTCGCCGTCTTGCCCGGTGTTTGAATAGCCCCCATTTCCAGGTATGAGATTTTCAACGCTTCTCTAGTTTGTTTGTTTGTTTTGTTTTGTTTTTTTTTTTTTTTTCTGTTTCCACTCTTTTTTAATTAAATTTGGAAATCAAACTTGAGTACTTTTGAATCATTTCTCAGTAGCAACCTCCTTGATACTGAATTCTATATCTCTACAGTCTAAACCTTAATTTACTTCCCCTAGTTGAGAAGCCATTTTAGAAACTAGGAAAAGGAGAAACCCTTTTGCATCACTGTATTGCTTGGCACATAATTTTTTTTAATAGTTCAAAAGTTTAAACAAAACAATAATGATCAACTCAAAGAAACTTGAATGATTTTGTTCCCTTATGTCTTCTTAAGACACAAATCATTCAAATTGCTGCTTTGTAATGACTTGCGTATTAGAAGTATCTGGTTAGTAATCATAGCATCGGCAGAAAGGAGTTTTTATGTCAATTATCACTGCATTTTGGGATAGAGCACTTGAAGCTACCAAAAACCTTGTGGAGAAGTTTCAAGTGTATAATCATGTTCTACTCCTGAACCTGCCTACAAAGAGATTTTGATCTTATGGCAAGTTATAATATTTTTGTTGTGTCTCCCATCTTTCTATTCAGTCAGAGAATATCCTTTCTCTGTCTCTGTTAGGAGAAGGCCCAAGCATAGCTTACTAAAGTTCTTATGTGTCCTCTCACACGAAAGCTAAGCATGGAAAATGCATGAGACTGACCCAAAATTCTGTGATGAAATTAGTTTGAATTGAGTGGAATCAGTGGATGAGCTTTTGGCCACGTCGTTAATGAGATTCTGGTACATGCTGGATAGCTAAATATCCCAAAAGATTAAGCTATTTAGCGCAGGACCATGAATTTTTATTTTTGATTTTCCATATGTTGAACTGGCATAGTATAACCCCTACCAAGTCACTCACTGTTAAGTACATCCCTTAATAATTCTGGAGGGTTGATGCTGGTGTCGTAAAACGTAAGCCTGTGTCTAAAAAGTTAGTTGTTGTGTTAGTTCTTTATCCAATGAGTAAATGAAGACATGTGATGTGACTATCATTTTTCTTAGAGGAGATGGATTATAGTATTCATGTGATACAACAACCTCTTTGAGTTTACCTTTAATTCTAGCTGGCTTCCTGTTTATTATGGGCATGCCTACGATAATGGAATGAGAGTGACTATTTTTTATAATTTTCCCATGAAAAATCTATTTGTGAATATAGATAGTTGGACTGTGATTTACCTGCATATTATCTGCTACTTCTATGGCTGAATTTTGAATGTAGACGTTTTTATGTGATGAGGTGAAAGAGACTGTTGTCTTTGTCTAGTTACTTGCAAAAGTGCTGCTGCCTACAATTTGAAACACCATTTGATGTAAATCGATGCTATCAGTAACAGTACTGTCAGGCTCAACTGTGATTTTTATGATTAGAATTTGAGTTATAGATTATAATTGATTCCATGCGGTAGTCTTGTCTTAAAAGTTGAGTTGTAATCCTATAACTTTTGACATGTCCTATATCAAAATTGTAATCCTATAATTTTGTAGTTGCTATGCAAATTCAACACTAGATAAGTGCCCTGCATGAGGTTTCAATTGCTCATGTAATGCTTAGAAATGATTATTTGCATGCACTGAACATTGTAATGTTAATTAAAGGTGTCAAAGTTAGGCCAATATTTGTAGTGTTTTTCCATGACATGAAGTGTATCTGTGGTTGCAATGTTCAATATCATTGTGACAGTCTAAAGTCATAAATTGTGTCTCTCCTTGCCCAGGTGGCCGAAAGAGCTTTGTTCTTGTGGAACAATGACCACATTGTGAACTTAATCAAACAAAACCGCAAAGTGATATTGCCGATCATCTTCCCTGCATTGGAGAGAAATACTAGAAGTCATTGGAATCAAGCTGTCCATAGTTTGACTCTAAACGTTCGAAAGATTTTCCAAGATCTCGACCCTGATCTATCAAAAGAATGCTTACAGAAGTACGAGGAAGACGAATCCAAGGCAAGTGAAGTCGCAGCAGCACGTGAAGCCACTTGGAAACGTTTGGAGGAGGTTGCTGCAAAGAAAGCTGCAAGTGGTGAAGCAGTGCTTATTGGTAAAGCACCCGCTCGCAGTTCTGCAGCAGGTTAGACAGAACTTGAACATGATGTATTATGCTCTTATAAATTCATTTTTTCCCAAACAACAATGTTATAGTATTTTTTTTGCATGTGATGTGTTGTTCAGCTTCAGGGGCAATTTCTTGAATACTTTATTAATCAATTCCTGTAGGAATTGAAGGTTATATGAGTAGTAGTACATATCTCATATGCAATGCAAGGTAACATCCAAATCTGAACCAACATATATATATTTTATACATTTGTATGTAGAGTTGGCGTTCGGCACTGTCTTTTCAATGAATTTCCAATTTGCAATGAACTTTTCGTTTAAGATTAGAAATCTAATAGCAAAGGCCAAATGACCATTGTTTAAAGGATAAATATGAGAACACGTTATGCCAGTCTGAAGAGGCAACCAAGTAGCAAAACTGTGGGCTTGAATTTTCTGCTTTTCTTTTTAATATATAAATAAGAAAACAATGAGGTGCAAGAAAGAGACAAAGCTGAACTAACATCAACTTTAGTTGGTATTGACTTGTGAACAAAACTCAGTTTCATATTTCATGTTGATTTAACTCTAGCCTTCTAACTATGCTTGTTGGTATAATGGTAGAGGTAAGTTATGGTCTTTAGAGTGAAAATTATGGTTTGAGTTTGTTGGTTCAGGAAAGAGCATTAGTTTCCAGGATAAAGTCTATTTACACTTGAGAGATTAACTTTATACACGGTAATAGCGCGAGAAAACCTATGATTCTATACATATAAACCACTGTCCTTCTAGTAAATCAGTGTCTGGTTTCTTTTTTCTGTGTCAAGGGCAGTCAGTGACTGTTTTTTCTTTTCTTCTTTTTTTTTTTTTTTTTTTTTTGTTTTTAAATAGGGCAGTGACTAGTCCTAACTAAGTGGCTGTGTGCTATTCCTCTCCTGAATTGGGCTGAAAAATACCATATCTCATTGGACATTCACAGGGACTTGGTTTGTGTGGAAATAAATATTGAAGAGGTTCAATAATGTAAACAAGAGAAGTGATGAGATATTAGCCTATTAGGCGTGTATTTAGAATCATTTTTCTTAATTGCAAACTATAATTTTAGTTTAGCTAACTTATATTTTGACTCATTTTAATATGTTTGGCTGAATTGATTGCAAACTATATCAATCGCGCTTGTGCTACGTGACAAGCTAACTCATGGAGTTAACAGAAATAGTTTTTTTTCAGGTGTACTAACAGAAATAGGTTTTGACATAAGATGACACATGTTTTTTTTTTCTTAAATAAGGTTTTATAAGAAATAAATAACATAATTTACTAATATATTTCTTGTATAATCATATATATATGCTTCATTTCTTTGCGACGAGTTCACCTAGCAACTAGAGCATTCAGATTAATCTCTACTCTCTAGCTTCGAGGACTTGGTCCATTTTCTTGTTTCTGTGGGAAACCATTTTAAAACTAACAAATACAAGAAAAATATTTTTTCTGTGCTACACGTAAAAACCTAACCTCTTTAACTTAACTAATTGGTATATCAAACATATAATTGTTTATATTACAGACTATCTACTGGTATATTAATATAGTATAATATATGCATGAGCATGATAAATCGTAATTTTATAAAGGTTAATTACATTATACACTTACACCCTTTTTATTTTAAAAATTACATATTTCTTAATTTTGGCATCATTCTTACACGGTGAACCCTTATAATTTTAAAGCATTACGTCTACCCTTAAAAAAAATAAAACATAAACACGAGAAAATCTCATACTTAGTGCTCAAATTTCTCATTATTAGTACAATCCCAATGTCTTAAATTATAGAGTATTATTTAGACATATTAAAAAGACCACCTAATTTTTCACTCATTGTTCAATTGTCAAGCCTAATCTATTACTCAACAATAATGGTAAGAAACTTAAAATGAGAGAAAATGACAGTATCATTATGCATCTTCTATATATAATGCTATTAGCACCACATTAACATAGCAATTGTTGAACACACACTTAAATAAGAGAAAATTAACGATGAAATTAGAAATTGAGATAATCTCCAAAGAAATTATCAAACCTTCTTCTCCAACTCCTAATCATCTTCGCCATTATCAACTCTCTTTTCTTGATCAAATCGCTCCTATGGTG
This sequence comes from Cyamopsis tetragonoloba, assembly GCA_037177725.1. Taxonomy (NCBI): domain Eukaryota; kingdom Viridiplantae; phylum Streptophyta; class Magnoliopsida; order Fabales; family Fabaceae; genus Cyamopsis; species Cyamopsis tetragonoloba. The sequence continues at coordinate 70,730,297 of CM074119.1, forward strand.
TACAATCCTATAGTTCTCTTTTATGAATTACCTTCTTCCACTAATTACAACCAATTCAACGAAATTTCCAACCACCTCAAAAAATCACTCTCTGATGTGTTATCCCATTTTTACCCTCTCGCGGGACGAATAAACGACACGCGTTTCATTCACTGCAACGACCAAGGCGTTCCTTACTTAGAAGCTAAAGTTAACTGCAAACTAAACGACGTCGTTCGTAACCCAATCCCGTCAGATCTCAACCGTTTGGTCCCGTTTCAACTTGATAAAATCACCGATATCACGTTTGGCGTTCAGATTAACGTCTTCGATTGCGGGAGTATCGCGATTGGTGTGTGTCTGTCGCACCAGATCGCAGACGGTCTCTCGTTTTTCACTTTTCTTAACAGTTGGGCAAACGTTTCTAACGGAAAGTTACACGTGTCACCACTGAATCCACAATTCATTTCAGCTAATCTCTTCCCGCCAAAATCTGTTATTGGTTTTGACCCTCGAAGTGGCATCACGAAGGAAAATATAGTGTGCAAGATTTTCAAGTTTGATGCTTCCGTTATTGAGAATCTTCGAGCTAGGTATAAAGATGATCCTACCCCTACACGTGTCGAGGCTTTATCAGCTTTTATTTGGAGCCGTTACGTTGCTGCAACTAAAGGGCAAAACGGTCAACAAAAGAAATATATGGTGGTTCATGCCGTTAACTTGCGTCTAAAGATGGACCCGCCGTTACCTCCTGAATCTTTTGGAAACTATTATCGGTTTGCAATTACGATTCCGACATTGAATTATGGAGAAGAGTGTTTGGGGCTAGTGAAGCAAGTTAGAGATCAAATAAGAAAGATTGATATGGAATATGTGAATAAGATAAGAGATGGAAACCAACATTTGGAATTCATTAAGGATAAGTGTGAGAAAGTGCTAGTGAAGGGGGAGTTGGTGTCATTTAATTTTACAAGTTTGTGTAAATTTCCATTGTATGAAGCTGATTTTGGATGGGAAAAACCCACGTGGGTGGGTTCGCCCGCTTTAACATTTGAGAATTTGGTTGTGTTTATTGATGTCAAGAGCGGTGGAGGCATAGAGGCCTATGTTAGCTTGAAACAGGAGGACATGGCGAAGTTTGAAGTGGACCAGGAATTCTTAGCATGCTGCAACAAGGAATAGACTTTTTGATCCATGAATGTAAGTTGAGTTGCTAATGATGTTATATTTGCAAATTGTAATTTGAATTTGTAATAAAAGTTTTACTATATATTGTTTTAAGAGTAATGGTTAGACAACCAATTTATAAAATATTTGTATTAAAAATAATATTGAAATTGTATTCGGAATAGACATACTCCATTCAAGATAAAAGTATACCACCATTAACCTTAGCAAGGATTTTAAGTGTTATTTGCTGATCACCTATCAACGTGGATTATCAAAAAAATTTGTAACCAATGAGAATGATCCCATATGGTGTGTGTTTAGGCCCATCATCACAAGGTCATATGTTCAAGTTAAAAAAAAAAAAATTAAAGCGGGCGAACCCACTCACATGGGTTTTTCCATCCAAAATCAGCTTCATACAATAAAATTTACACAAACTTATAAAAATAAACAACACCAACTCTCCCTTCACTAGCACTTTCTCACACTTACCCTTAATGGATTCCAAATGTTGGTTTCCATCTCTTAACTTCTTCACATATTCCTTATCAATTTTTTTTATTTGATCTCCAACTTGCTTCACTAGCCCCAAACACTCTTCTCCATAATTCAATGTCGGAATCGTAATTGCAAACCGATAATAGTTTCCAAAAGATTCAGGAGGTAACGGCGGGTCCATCTTTAGACGCAAGTTAACGGCATGAACCACCATATATTTCTTTTGTTGACCGTTTTGCCCTTTAGTTGCAGCAACGTAACGGCTCCAAATAAAAGCTGATAAAGCCTCGACACGTGTAGGGGTAGGATCATCTTTATACCTAGCTCGAAGATTCTCAATAACGGAAGCATCAAACTTGAAAATCTTGCACACTATATTTTCCTTCGTGATGCCACTTCGAGGGTCAAAACCAATAACAAATTTTGGCGGGAAGAGATTAGCTGAAATGAATTGTGGATTCGGTGGTGACACGTGTAACTTTCCGTTAGAAACGTTTGCCCAACTGTTAAGAAAAGTGAAAAACGAGAGACCGTCTGCGATCTGGTGCGACAGACACACACCAATCGCGATACTCCCGATATCGAAGACGTTAATCTGAACGCCAAACGTGATATCAGTGATTTTATCAAGTTGAAACGGAACCAAACGATTGAGATCTGACGGGATTGGGTTATGGACGACGTTAACCAACGTGGTCATCAACTATGTACAATCCAAAAGAGGATGACTACCTACCTACATCAAAATAAAGCTTCTGCTATCGGTCTTCAGGTGCCCTGATCCTTGCTTTATTCGGTACCTGCAATGCTGATACTGTAAGTTATATGTAAAACATATAACCGAGTAACTCTCAGTCTCTAGAAAAGACACTTACCAATATTATGTCTCGCATAAATAAAAAATTTATTTTGCATTAGGTGATTGCTAGAGAACAACTTAAAGAGAGGTGGTAAAATTGCAATTCCAACTTTTACCATTGAAAAGGTTCCATTTGTACATTTTGTTCCACATCTTAAGTTTTCATTAAATTTTATAATATTGTGATCAAGTCCCTCCTCTTATACTTTTTAACTACACTTTACCCACACTCTAATTAAACATTATCTATTTCTAAAATAGTTTTTTATATTTCAAAAATTTAAAACAATTAAACCACATAGCAGAGTCAACACCAGTCTTCCATGGTCGACGTCGCTACATCCATTGTTAAGGAAATGATTATGTATAAAATCCCAATCATCCTCGAAAGTTCCTGACGATAGCTTCAGAGCATGAATGAAAAATCAAAGACAAACGAATCACACATGCAGTTACTGAGCTCAATGGTGATTCAACTCCTGAAGATTACCGTAACAGTAGAAAAATCCATGTCCTCTTTTCTTTTCCTCTTCTTCAAAGACGTTGCACAGAGCACATTGGTAACCAACACTATTTCCATTTCACCCGCCCGCATCCCAAATCTCGTTGGAGCTCCCTCCTTCTGTTTTCCCTAACGGAATTGACCTCGTCGACCTTCCCAAATCACCATCCACCTGAAGAACAAACCCCAACTCTATCATCGCTTCCTCCTATGGATAAAATCCAATTCCCAATGCAACCACACCCACTCCTCTGACTCCACCATCATCCATATCCTTGCATGTGCCCGCCTCACGTGTTTCTCCTACGACACCATCCGAATTGCCCTTTGCACTTCCGAACTCAACGACAACAATGAACATCGTCATTTCGACGGCCCACCTTTGAACCTCTACAAAATCTTAGTTAAGACCTATAGCAATTGTGGGTCGGCGTTGTTCGTGTTCGATTTTTTATTAGAGCGTGTTTACAGTCCAGCAAGGTTGATTGATCCCTCTATTGAGATTGCTAGAATGATGCTCTCTTGCGGGATTAGCCCTAAAGTTAGCACATTAAATTATGTAATTTCTTAAAACGGTGGTGTGGCGACGACATCGATGATTGAAGAAGGACAATTAAAGAAGAACGATCCTGGTGATTTAATTGTTTTAAATTTTTAAAATATAAAAATTATTTCATAATAGTTAATAATTAATGAAAGTGTGGTTAAAGTATAATTAAAAAAGTATTAGAAGAGGGACTTAATGATAATATTATAAAATTTAATGAAAATTTAAGATGTAAAACAAGATGTACATATGAAACTTTTTCAATAGTACAAGTTGGAGTTGTAACTATACCACCTCTCCTTAAGTTGTTCCCTAGCAATCACTTTTGCGTTAAGAACTAGTGTCTATATGGTAAGCCACCTATTAAAATCTATGTCTTGCATCTTATTAGGGATAATGGGAGAGTGTTACTTTGAATAGTAACTCTCAGATTTGAACTCCAGAAGACAAATTTTTGCCTATCAAAAAAAGAAATTGAAGAGTAGTGAAAGATGATATTAGCTACGGTATGATTTCTTTATCATAAATGAAAAATTTAAATTCCTATGCACTGAATATAAATAGGTGTTATTATATATGGGAAGGAATGCATTTTATAAAAGAGTTTTTTTAACCTGTGCAATATTGCACATGATAGTAAATCATAATTAAAAAGAAATCATTACATTAATTATATGTGAAACATGATCTAATTAAAGTTTTATATTTCCCAATAAAATGTTTCTATCTATAGTTTCTTAACCTGTGCAATATTGCACAGGTTAGAAAAGCCCTTTATAAAATAACTTTTAAATTATGACTATTTAATTTCCTTTTCTTTTTTGTTATAATGAATTCAAAATTCAAAATTCATTCGTGCCTAACGCGAGTCATCAAACACTAGTATCGTATAGTTTAAGATCATCCGTGAGTTGATATGTACTTGGAGGAGTACCCTAAAAAGTTTAAAGGCATTGACTCTGTTTGTTAGATGCCTTTGTATAAAAACACCTCGATCATAAAGCCTTCAAATAAAAGGCTATTAATGGGGAAATAACACATTTTTTAAAAAAATTTAACATAATATTTTTTTTTGAAAAAAAATAGACACGCTTTTAGGATTTTGTGATAATAATGGAGAGACTTTTAACCTTTAACATAACACCTTCTTTTATACATGAATAATTTCTTATTATTCTAAAAAATAATATAAATACCATAAGTTAAAAAAAAAACAATTCATGCTTTCAAAACTTTAAATCATACTAATTTATAACTTATTTTTATAAAAAAATTAATTTATATAATTGTCGATGGTTAATATATGATTTTCTACAAAAGATATACTCAACAACACTCATAAATAATACATCCTTTCGGGGTGAGAATACACATAAAAAGAAACGGGGTGAGAATTCATATTTCCGTAATTTTCTAACACATTTATAACTAATGACATTTTAGGATTTTAGAGTTATAGAAATCAAAATAGCTTTTTAATGTACTAATACATTAATAGTCACAATCAACCTAATTATTATTAATTATGATTTCAAACACAAGACAATTTAACACACATTGTCAATCAATTCAAACAAACAACTAACATCATCGTAAGTTGATCCAAACTATAAACTTATACAAAATGCTAGATTCTATTTCTATGATGATGCATGTTCTACAAATTTCATTTTATTGAACAAAAATCAGGGATGCACAAGCTCTATTGGTAACAGTCTGTCCTGGTCGGCTCAACATAAAACACAACTGTTCCTGGTGTATGGGACTTCACTCAAACTCTAACTGATGAATCCCTATACACTTCATCTCCTCAAATGAACATTTACTTGAATAATAACTTGTTTTCTCGTCATGTGTTAAGTCATATGCAACTAACACATCCTAGTCTTGGGGTTGGCACGGGCACATTTCGTTCCATTGGACATCCTATATTCTAGTCTCGTGGTATTTTCACCCCCAACATTTCTCAAATCATTGCAACTGAGTATTACGTATTTTCAAACAACTCTTCACTAGACCTAGTGATTTCAATACTTTTCAATTTAGATAACAAGTACTAATAAATTGTAACAACACAATGTAATATTGTAGAAATACTATATGAATAGTAAAATACGCGTATGAATAGTGCCAGTGAACTATAACTTTTATTCTTACACGAAATTTCACTAAGTTACTAATAATGAATATTTAAACAAGCTCAGAATTAATATAGAACAATTTTTTAAATTTTAATTTTAACTAGATAGTAAAAATCTGTACTACTTAACAAAATAAAAATTATTCATTTAACTTAAATAAATTATTAATAGAATTTGTTCATCTAGTAGGTTTTAAAAATATACATCTTATTTTTAAAATAGTAGAAAAAATACAGTAAAACTCATACCTCAGTCCAGAGCAAATATTAAAGTTGTCTATTTGAAAATATGAATCGGTAGAAATAAAGATCTCGACACATAGAATAATTCTCCTAACTACTCCGTCATGAACCGACCGCACTATTGGCCACCATAAATTATACTCTTTCTCCAATTTCTTCCTTTCTCGCTCTGAATGGAAATGGAAAAACTCAATAATGAGGCATAGTTGACTTAATTCCCTATTTAAATAGTATAATAATAGTATTATTTCTAATTTTTGTCACACAATAAATTTTTATTCACTACATATTACTATTTAAATCAGTCTAATTATAGTAATAAATTCTAAATATAATTCTTAGTTTATAGTATTTTTTTTTAGTATTTTTGAAAACGTATAACTATTTTTTCAAGGCATAAATATGCCTTTAAGAGTAATTATTAACTTACTTTAAGACTAAGCCTTAAAATTATTTTTAACTAATTAGGAATCTTCTAATAATAAAATGTGATTCTATAATTAGCTATAATTTATTCTAATGTCTTTAACATATTTTTTTCTAATTGTCTCTATAATAGTTTATTTTATTATAATTTATTTTCTAAGGCTTAGAAACTGAATTAAATTCAGTTTACATATCAAATAATTTCTGAAAATTCTACTATTTTGATCAAAGCTTAATTATAATATTCTGCCACCAAAAATTAAAATACTATAAATTTTACCTACATCCAATTATTTGAAATAATTATTAGCTAATTGTCACTATTTCTGATAAACAACTCTAAAATTAAATGCTATATATTTTCTAAAGTAAAATGCACTATAAAAGTTAGTAGAAAGAACGTTACATTTAACACATTAAGATTAGAATTACGAGAATAATTTCTTCTACAATTTATTCACCAAAAGACATATAGGGCATGTTTGGTTGAACCCTCCAAATTTCAAAGTTGAATTGTGCAAATCCTCACTCCTCCAATATTATTTTTTTATGTAAAAATATAGTATAAGTTTAAGTATTTAAATATTTTAATTACCTATATTGTTATATGTCATTTTATGTTTATCAGTAATTCAACAATCAGTTTACACAAAATAAATAAATAAGTTTTAGGGAAATGATATTTAGTGCCCTAAGGGCACTATTTAAGTAGCTAAATATAGTAAAAATATATTAGAATATGTAGCTTTTTATATTCCCGAGATAAAACAATATGCACTTATGATTATTTTTCTACTTATAATAATCTTAACTAGTGCCCTTAGGGTACTATATATCAAGACCCTAAATTTTATAAGACAGGGTATCGGCTTTCAACATAGTAACCTACTAATCCGTGTTTGATTTTGTAGTGATAAATTTTATTTTAAATTAACGTGATTTATATTTAAATTTTTTTTTATAAAAATAAATTTATTATAAAAATTCAATGTTAAATTTCTAACTCAAAACAAAAGTAGGGTTGAACTTGCTTTTAGCAACATCTAAGGAATTTTTATACCAAAAAAGAATTAGAGGGTTTCAATTCTCTTCATTTATTAAAAAAATGGTCTTGATATATAGTGTCATTAAGACACTAGTTAAGGTTACTAGAAGTAAAAAAAATAATCATAAGAGTATATTGTTCAGTCTCTCAGAAATATAAAAAACTATACATTTCAATATTTTTTTACAACATTTATATTTTTAAATAATTCCCTTAAAACACTAAATATTATTTGTCATTCAAAAGTTCTAATGTGAGAGAGAAAACAAAACACCCAAGTGAGTCGCATATTAGATGTGATCCACTTGTGTTATTTCTTTCTCTCTTTTAGTGCTAGAATTTTTTTAATAAATAAAGATGATTTTATCCTTTAATTTTGACTTTCCAATATAAATTTAAAATCAACTAAATACAAAGTTAAATAATTAAAATTTTATCAAAAATTAATTATACAACTCTCGACCTTCATTCATTGGGGAATGGAATACTTTTCCAAACACACTTAACTATCAGCAAATATTTTAGCTATCATTAGTTTTAATTTTTAACTTTAACTTGCTAGTTTATGGATTAATTAGTTTTATCAAACACACCCTTGGAATATGTAAAAAAAAAAATAGAGCCTTTAATAGATTGGTTGAAGTGTTTGATGAAATTATAGTTACAGTTCACTAAAAGGCCAAAGTCATGAAAATAGAGGGTAGCTTGTAATTTGTTTTGCTCTTTCGTCTCGTGATGCAGTAAAGAATAGTTTCAACTTTCAACTTCACCATCAATACTTGACTTTAATTTGTGTCTTTAATTTGTCCATTACAACAGACCAAAGGAAAGCTGTGGTTAGTGGTTACTGATCGCTAATTTATTACTACCTCCGGCTGAATAGTAGTATATAATTTTCTAGTATTATATACTAGAATTTATTTTTTTTTACAACACCCTTCGTGTTTTTTTTTCTAGTATTTAAATTTTTTTTTCAAATACTTGTAGTTTTAATTCTAAGAATTGGCTTAACTGTGTAAGATCTCACTAAGTTTATAGGAGGGACGATTCACAGCGGGAGAACCCGTGTTTGAATTCCACATGTGGCAAATTCCTAGAAGCCAGCGCCAGCCACGCAGCCCAAACGGAATTAGTCACATCATAAGGGTGAAAAACTTGTTGTTATATAAAAAAAAAGTAATTTTACAATTTTAAAATATTATTAATTTTATTTTTTTCAATTCTTAACTAATAAATGTATATTTTAATTATTTTTTCTTTCATCAACTCTTTATTCACCAGTCTAATTTTTTTATTTCTCTCTCTCTTTATTATATCATATAATTAAATAATAATAATTTGGTTTAATTATAAATTTTTTTCATAATTAATCATTTTTTAATATGTGTGCAACAACCTAAAAAAGCAAAAGAAAAAAAAAACAAGGAGTAGCAAGTTTTTTTTAAAAAAAAATAAGCTTCAAAATTTTTAAAGTGTATTATATAGTTTTTTTTTTATTTTATCTTTAGATAATTATTAAAGATATTTTTTTTCTTTTAAGGATGCAGATAGGAATTTAAATCTTGATTCTGCTCATAAAAAAGACTTTATTGGAAGAAATTATATCTAGTGATTTCTCCGCCTCAAAATGATTAGACTTTGATGGTCGATTAAAAGTATCATTGTACACATAAAAAATTAATATTTTTTATTATTTATTTATTATATTAATTGAAATAATATAATAAATAATTCAATAATACTTCTATAAAATTTAGGCTATTAAATACTCCCTCCGTCTCTATTTATAAGAGTCTTTACAAAAAAAAATTATTTATCCCTTTTTATAAAGATCTCTTTGAAACTTTGTTCACATTTTAAATATTTTTACTAAAGTGTCCCTATTTACTCAATCACTTGTGTGATTCAAAGACAATAAATATAATAAATTAAAGAGAGAGAAAAATTCTCTCTCTTATGATAATCAGAGAAAATTAGTTGAGTAAAAAGAAAGTAATAATATTGATTTTAATAATTGAAGGGTAAGTAGGAAAATGAAAATAAATGATAGATAAATTTAATGACATTTCCTAGTTATGTTAATTTTCTTAATTCTTTTGTTTTTTTGGAGATGGTCTTATATATAGGGACAGATGGAGTAATTTTTAAAGTTTTTTGTTGAAATTTTAAACAAAACTTGTCTTAATTGAGACATTTCGTGGTGACCCGACATTCGATTTGTGCGAGAACTTTAAGGAGAGGACTAGTCACCGGTTCTAATGATAGATACCTTAAGAGAGAGAGAAAAAAGGATCTTGATATTCAGTGCCCTAAGGGCACTAGTTAAGTTTACTAGAAGAGGAAAAATAATCACAAGAGCATATTGTTCCGTCTCTTGGGAATACAAAAAGCTACATATTCCAATATCTTTTTACTACATTTAAGTTCTTAAATAGTGTCCTTATGATACTAAATATCATTTGCCAAAAAAAAAAAAGACACTTGTTTTGAATTGAAAAGATAACAAGCATTTTAATTTGTCTCTTAAACACCACTTCTTTTAGTGTTTTGTTAAATAATGCAATTAGGCCACTTATTAAAGTTATTAAAATTAAAAAAATAATTATAAATGTACGTTATTTTGTCTCTCAAAAATATAAAAAATTATATTTTTAACAATTTTTACTATATTTAACTTAGTAAAAAGTGTTATAAGAACACTAGATAACATTTGTTTTTCTTTTGAATGTCTTGGTAGACAATGCACTTAGCATATTTATTAAAATTATTAAAATTAAAAAACAACCCTAAATACATATTATTTTTGTCTCTTTAAAATATAAAAAGAATTATACTTTTTAATTATTTTTTACTAATTTAACTTTTTAAAAAATACTCTTGAAACATTAAATTGTCTTTGTGTTCATCGCATCAAGTTAAATGGCCAAAGCAAGTATCGGTCATATAGTTCAATTGTGAACACATAAAGACATATCTGTGTGGGAATAATAGGTTCAATATTCAGTTATATTATTATTATTTTTTTTAAAAAAAAGCCAAAGCAATAGAATTTCTCAGTAGTATTATTATAGTCTTATGTTAATGGGTTTAAGTAAAGGTGGGAGCCACATTGATATAATACAAGTAAAGTTTGTTCTGCAGAGAGGATCCAGCTCGGAGGTCACGCTACCACCGAATCAGAGCCCTTATCACTGTATGTAGGGTCCACTAAGAACCTTCCCTTAATCTTTTACACTAATTATTTAATTACTTATTTAATTTATATATTAAATGAGTTAAGATCAAATGACATCAATTGGTTTGACACTAATTCTTACACCAATCAATAACGATAGATCGAATTATTTTTTCTCGAAACCTACCGTTAGATTGAAATTACTTATCGTATAGATCATTTGTACAAAATTTGATATCAATTCGAGATCGTTTAATACTCCATCAACACACTAAAAAATTAATGTAAAATATAGTTTTAAAAAGAGTGATGTACTGTTTCAGTCCCTAACTTTGCGAGAATAATTCATTTTAATCCCTGACTTTGTGCGGATAGGTCACTTTAGTCCTTGACTTTATATTTTACAGGTCACTTTAGTCCTTGACTTTATATTTTACAGGTCACTTTAGTCCCTGAATTATATGATCATTCATTTTAGTCCCTGATTTCAGGGACTAAAATGAATGATGTAGTGAAAGTGAGGGACTAAAATGACTAATAATAGTGAAAGTTAGAGACTAAAATGACTGATTTCGTGAGGGACTAAACTGAATGATAAAATACAAAGTCAGGACTATTTTAGTATATATTTCGTTTTAAAAATCGTGAAAAAAACAAGGGTGTTGATGGAGTATTAAATGATATTGGATATATGTGAATTTTTGTACACATGATCTATACAATAAATAGTTTCAATCTAACGTATGTTTCGGAAAATAAAAGCTTCGATCTATCGTTATTAATTAATGTAAGAATTGGTGTCAAACCAACTGGTGTTATTTGATCTAACCCATATTAAATAATGTAAATCACCAATTATCACTGGTCACCTGCGTCACACATGCACGTGAATGTACTCTAACAATTCCATACTGGCTAACGGAATACGCGAAATCGGAATATTGATTTCATGTTTCAATCATATACACTACTCCATACAATAATTCTAATTATTACTACGCTTTGCAAAATTTATTAACACTTTTTAAAATCTTTTTATATAGTTTTATTTAAGATATTAGGTTTTTTAGTTTTTTAATTACTATCGAAAAGCTCCTTTTTTAAATATAAGATACAATTGATATATCATGTAATGTTTGAAAAAATTAATAAAATTAAGTAAACTTAACTATTTTTTTTTTATTTGAAGTGTGTAATTTAATAGTTAAAAATATCTTATAAATAAAATTGAAGAGAGCAATGAATATGGATTTCTTTCAAGGGTTTGACTATCTAAGTTATGTCATACATAGGTGAAGAAAGTAGTAATAAAAACAGAAACTTTTATTAAAAATATAGTATGTAATAAATGAATTACATATTTCTAATAGCTTAAATGTTTACTACCTTTTTACTAAAAAAATTTAGTTCCTTGATGTATGCATTACATGCATATATAGAATAATTTTTTTGTTGTTTTAATTTGTTTGAGATTAATTTTTACTTTAACTTGATTTGTGTTTATAAAAATAATAAATTTTGTTTTGGAACTCAATTGTAATTTATCACACACATTAAGTTTCATTGAAATTTAAAATTACATGATGTAGGGATTACAATAGAACTCGTACCTATAGGTAATGTTCATCAGACCATCACGAATAAATTATATCCATATCTACTATTAAAATAAAAGAAAAAAATGTATTTGTATTATTGTAAATAAGCGCAAATTTTATGTGTTAATTAAATTATTTAGAATTTTAGATATTTTATTTCTATTTTAGTCTTATTTTAATAGCTAATATAATTTTTAACATATACTTTATTATAGAAATTTTATTTTTAATATTTTTAATGGTTTTTTAATTCATAAAAATAGCCACTAACACCCGCAAATTCGCGGAGAAACATAGCGAGGGACTAGTACCCGTCTTGCCTTGGTTAGTTACCATACATAATTTAGAGGTTAATATATCCAAAAAATTATATTCCCTCAAGTCTTAAATATAAGCAAAAATTTTATTTTTTTTTGTTTCAAATACTATAAGAAAAAGTCACCTACTTTTGCTCTATTTAATGTTAAAATTTTCTAATTACCTTTTAGCTTAATTGTTTTTGTTTTTTTTATATAATCACGGATTTCTCTACCGTTAGGATGAGACTGATTCCGTTTGTGTTGTGTGGCTGGCGCTGACCCCTGAAAATTTGGCATATGTGGGATTCGAACACGGGACCTCTCGCTAAGCATCATCCCTCCTATGAACTTAGCGAGACCTTACACGGCTAAGCCAACCCTTAGGGTTCCTTAATTGCTTATTTATTTCCCATAACTCATTTAACTTTAGTGGTTGGGAAAACAAAGGAACAATTTAGGAAAGATAATATTTTATTTTTGTGAAATCAAAGAAATTAAATGAGGTTAACTTCTTTTCTTAATATGTGTATTTTAGTTTGTTTATATTTAAAATGAATTTATCGTGCAATTTTGTATAGGTTAAGTGTTTAACAATAGTAACTTTTTATTCAAAAAGACAGATATTTAATTATATGGATTTTTTTATCATGTGTAATTTTGCGCAGGTTAAGGATACCTATAGTAATAAAATAGTGAAGTATTTATTGTAATGAAAAATGTAATTAAGTGGATCTGTCTTTCCCAACAAAAAGTTACTATTATTAAACACTTAGGTTCTGTTTGGTAAAACTAGCTTATAACTTATAGCTTGTAACTTATAATTGAGTAGAGGTGTTAGGTAAAATTAGCTTATTAGGTAGCTTATATTTATTAAATAACTTAAAAAGACATGTAATAAATTATTTGATAGAGTAAACATATAATAAATGACTAGAGGGTCAAATAGGAAAGAATTATTGAAAGCTACTTTTCATAAGCTATAAGCTACTTGAAGTAGCTTTTCATAAACTAGCTTATAACTTATAATATAAGCTAGTTGTTACTAAACACATCCACTTGACAATAAGCTATAAGCTCCTAAATAAGCTATAAGCTAGTGTTACCAAACACACACTTAATATGTGCAAAATTGCACATGATAGATAAATCATAGTAATTTTATTTATGCTCCAATACAATAAATACTTCATTATTTTATCATTTTAAATATCTTTAACCTGTAAAAAATTATACATAATAGAAAAAACCATTTAGGATCGGATGGAACAAGTTTCTATGCTGATACCTTAATTTTTTTTTATTTTAGTAATTTTAGATCTTTAATAAATATTCAATATGTTTTTGTTAACAAAAAAAATGTTTTACGTCAGCCATCAATATGAAAATAATGTATATAGTAAATGCCATATATTTATTGATACTATTGTTTAATTTTTTGATTTTACATATCAATATGAAAATAATGTATATAATAAATGCCAAATATTTATTGATACTTTTGTTTAACTTTTCCCCCATATTTATGCATTATTAATTCAATTACAAAAATAAAAGTATATTTTAAATTTGAAAATATTCAAACAAAAATAACAGAAAATAATTAAATAGGAATAGTATTATAGTGGGTAAATGCAACTTTTGGTCTGATATCTTTTATGTGCATTTCATTTGGGTTCTATATTTTTTTGGGTTACATTTTGTTGCTATATCTTTTATAAACGTTTTATTTTGATCAAATCCGACATTCCCGTTAATAAAATTGACCTAATAGGAACAGAGTTAAATTACGCCATTTATGTTCAAGCCAAAAACCATAACATACACATGAACCCTATTAAGAACAGAGTCAAATTACCTTGTAACAGGGTGACGAAGTTGATAGACTGGACCAACATGAAACTTTTATAAGAGATATAAGACTAAAATATAACCCAAAAAAATAAAAAACCAAAATAAAATACATATAAAAAATAGAAGTCGAAAAATACATTTGACCTATTATAGTAATAACTCATTAGAACCGATATGGTGAGAAAAAAAAGTTAAATGATTTATATAAAATCTTAAAGGCAAAAGTTATCTACTACTTTAAGCATATTTTTAAAGAAATTAAATATAATAAAATAATTATTAAAAAATATAATTTTTTTTGTATATATGATATATCAAATAACGTATATTTATAATTATTTTTCTAGTTCTAATAATCTTAATCAGTGTTTTAAAAGTTATTATTTAAAAAATTAATTTTAAATTCAAAACTAATTTATTTTTATTATAAGTATCATTTATCATGAACAATATAAATATAAATAAATTTATATAACACAAATTTATTTATTAATTTAAAGTGTAATGTTAACTTTTGATAATTTTTTAAATAATAAATAAGAGTAAATAATAATTAAAGAAATTATAAACTAATATACAAATCTTTATTGTGTGTGATAATTTACACCTCGGTTAGAGTAAAAAATTGGCATTGTGATATGAAGTGTACATGACTTTGAAGAGTAACTGATATTCAGTGTTTTGTTGCTGTAACCTCGCGAGGGGTTTTGATATAATACGTGACACCCACCATCCTCTTTCACGCCACCCATCACTTTTTCTCTCTTTGCCTTCGTGTATTTCTTCTTTCTTTTTTCTTTTTCTTTTTCTTTTTTCCCTCTGCAATTTTCTTGCATTTTCTCACCCTTTTCTCAGCAGCCAAACAACACCAGAATCTCACTGCCCTCGAGATTCGCCATGGCGCCGATTCCATAGCCTACCCATTTTCCTCAGAGCTAGGAATTCTCGGAAAAGCAACCACCTTGCCCGTCCAAACAACACAAACGAGAATGAACTCTCTGCTACTAACACTAGTGATTACTTTCACGGCGTGCTTTTTCGTCATTGCCGGCGCGGATCTAGCTTCAGATAGGGCGGGACTGATCGCGTTGCGCGCCGGGGTGGGTGGACGTACCATCTTGTGGAACGTAACGGAACAGAACCCGTGTAAATGGAACGGCGTTACGTGCAGCAACGGCAGAGTAACGGCGTTGCGTCTTCCGGCGATGGGTCTCTCGGGCAAGCTTCCCATGGGTTTGGGGAACCTGACCCAGCTGCAGACTCTTTCTCTCCGGTTTAACGCACTAACCGGACCCATTCCCTCCGATTTCGCCAACCTTATTTCCCTTCGAAACCTCTATCTTCAGGAGAATTTCTTCTCCGGTGAAGTTCCTGATTTGGTGTTCGGTTTGCAGAACTTGGTGAGGTTGAATTTAGGTGGAAACAATTTCAGCGGAGAGATCTCAACGAAATTCAACAGCCTCACTCGTTTAGCCACTCTCTATTTAGACCGTAACAACTTCACAGGTTCAATCCCTGACCTCAGTGTTCCCCCTCTTCAACAATTTAACGTTTCGCAGAATCACTTAACAGGGCCAATTCCAGAGAGATTCTCGCGTTTGGATGAAAGCTCGTTTTCTGGGAATACCCTTTGTGGGAAACCCCTCCAACTTTGTCCCGGAACCGAAAACAATGATAAAAATAGCAACTTGTCCGGTGGAGCCATTGCGGGTATTGTCATCGGTTCTGTTATTGGTCTGTTGTTGATTCTGCTTCTCTTGTTCTTCCTATGCAGAAAAAGGAGCAAGAAAAGTGATTCCACCGCGGATGTTGCACCTTCTAAGCGCGTTGGTGATGTTGAATTGCCTCGAGAGAGTGGTAGCGTGAGCAATTCAGCCGCGGTGGAAAAAAGTGACTCAAAGAGTGGTAATGGTGGGGATAAGAGTTTGGTGTTTTTTGGAAATGTGAGTAGACCCTTTAGTTTGGATGAATTGTTGAGAGCTTCAGCTGAAGTGCTTGGAAAAGGGACGTTTGGAACAACATACAAGGCAACAATGGACATGGGGACGAGTGTGGCGGTGAAGAGGTTGAAGGATGTTACAGCAACAGAAAAGGAATTCAGGGAGAAAATTGAGCAAGTGGGGAAGATGGTTCATGAGAATCTGGTCCCACTTCGGGGTTATTATTTTAGCAGAGATGAAAAGCTCATTGTCTATGATTACATGCCTATGGGAAGTTTATCTGCACTCTTGCATGGTATATTTTTTTTCTGCTTTGCTTGGTTGTCATTTTTGGACTATAGTGTCTCTCTCTTTTTCTTTTGTCATCATGCTAGCTCTCTTGTTTCTTTGAATGATTGTGTCTGTTCTTATGTTTACTCTCTGTTAGCTCTTATGGTAGGTACTTCTTGTTTTTGTGTCTCTTGATGCTTCCATTGTAGTTTCTTATTCAGCTTTTGTTTTTGTAATCTACTGTCATGGTGCATTTTTCTGCTGAATCAGCTCCACTAACTGTCTTGTCTGAAGTGTGGCTTCAATTTACTTTATTTTTCTCTGAATAAATGGGTTATATTTATCTAGTGACAAAATTAATATTTGATATTCTAGTTTGGAGGCCATTGCATATTTGAGGTAAATTGATGAGAAATCTGAAGTATTTGCCTCTAGTTTATCCTCAATGCTCTAAATTTTTATCTCAGTAAATATTTTCTTTTAGGATTATACCTGTTGCTCTAACATTCAAATTTCTTCTGAAGTATTGTAGAGCACAAGTGTCTAGGATTTAGTGATTGCATGTTGAGTGCATGTTTGTTTCGGCTGATTTTTGCTAGCTTTTTGAAAGGCTTTTGAAAATAAGCTATACTAAACATGTGCTTAATATTTAACTTATGGATATAGTATAAACCTCTAGATTTGATGAAATGCTGGCTGTAAAGATCTGTATTTCAGTGTTCATTTTGTTGTTTGTTTTTTGGATAATGAAACTGCATTTGATTTGGTATTTTGATGGTAGATGGTCAAAAACCTTATCTGACATAGATTGCTTATACATTTTTCTGCTTTCTTGTTATAGCAAATTGCGGTTGATTTATAATTTTGATGCTAGACAGTCAAGAACCTTATCTGACATAGATTGTTTATAAATTTTTCTACTTTCTTTTGTTATAGCAAATGGTGGAGTTGGCAGGACTCCACTGAACTGGGAAACAAGGTCTGCCATTGCCCTAGGCGCTGCCCGCGGGATTGCATACCTTCACTCCCAAGGCCCAACATCCTCTCACGGAAACATCAAGTCATCAAACATCCTTCTCACCAAGTCTTTCGAAGCTCGCGTCTCTGACTTCGGCCTTGCATATCTTGCTCTCCCGACCTCCACTCCCAACCGGGTATCCGGCTACCGTGCCCCGGAGGTCACTGACGCCCGCAAAGTATCCCAAAAGGCAGACGTCTATAGCTTCGGGATAATGCTCTTGGAGCTGCTAACAGGGAAGGCTCCAACTCATTCCTCACTGAATGAAGAAGGGGTGGACCTCCCAAGATGGGTCCAATCTGTGGTTCAAGATGAATGGAACACTGAAGTCTTTGACATGGAGCTTCTGAGGTACCAGAATGTTGAGGAAGAAATGGTGAAGCTCTTGCAGCTTGCTCTTGATTGCACCGCTCAGTACCCTGACAAGAGACCTTCCATGGATGTGGTGGCGAGCATGATTCAGGAAATTTGTCGTCCGAGTTTAGAGAAGGAGGAAGAGAAGATTCATGATTTTAGAGATGCAGCAGCAGATAATGGAGTTTCCCAACAGTACTACTCTGTTGATTCTGGTGCATCACATTCACATGCTTGAGTATAGAGTTCAAAAAGAGACCCCATTATTTCATCATTGGCCTGTTTTGGGTATGCATATTAATATTACAGTGTTGTTTTTTCATTCATGAGTGAATACTTAATCTAGTCTTTGAACTTGCACACTATCATCATATCATATTAATCCCTAAAGTAAAGAAATTACCATATTAGTCATCAAACTCACAGTTTTCCGGACATATTACCCAAACCGTGTTGGGCTGTCGGTAGGGACTAATTTGTCCGACAAATTGCATGTTTAACAACTAATTTGAGAATTTTGGGACTAATGTGAAAGTGGTGTGCAAGTTTGGGACTAAGTTGGCTAATGAATTGATTATTCATTGAGGGATTATAGTTCTTGGATGGGGGGTTTTCTATTCCCCGGTTAATTTTCTGCTACATTATTACTTACATTCATAAAAGACGTTTATTTCTTTTAATTTTTACAGGATTAAGTGTGAAATGTGAATAATTTGTTTGGATGTCTACATTGATGTTTCTCCCCACTTTTCAATTCTTGTAGAGTGAAACTAGGTGGTCTTGCAGTATAAACAAAGATAAGATAGAAAAATAATTTCAATACTTTTTTCATACGTTAATAGTAACTTGTGAAAAACAAGATATAAATAAATAAATAAAACTACTCCTATATGATATAAACATCCAACAGGTTGGTCGGATGACTGATGAGACCTACTTTAAGTAGCAGGTCCTCGGTTTAAACTCCTGTGAATGCATTTTAGCCTTCCAAGAAAAACTCCTATATGATATAAACGACTTTAAAAAAGTTTGCACGAACGCACTCAGTCAAATTGCAAGATAGATCTCGGGCTTAAGAAAAACATATCCGTTCTTTGAACCCTGGTTTCAGATCAAGGTAGATGTAGCAAAATTTCTTTTTAAACGTTTATTTATTATTTATTCTCGATCTTAGAAATTGACACATATTCCTTGTTGCACATCTTTTTGAGTGACGAGAAGAACATTCTTTCTGTTTCTTTTAAATAAATATATTTGTGGTTGCCTACAAAAGTACAAAAGATATATTATTGTATACATAAATATATAAATATAAATGTTTATGATGCTACTTTTGCGTTTTGATATAACTTCGGTTTGATGAAAACTTAGTTGTAAAGAATCATGCTTTTAATCTAATCTAACTTGTAATCTGTAAATATGGACACCCGAGAAAAAGGGGAAATAGACAGATAAAAGTGAAATCTGGATTGCTCTCACTTCTGACGCAATTTTTATTCGTTGAAACTGAGTTGTTTCGGTTAGTTTGGGAAGTGATATTATCCAAGTTAAGTGATATTAAAGGATTTTAATTCATGTTATAAGCGAGATAGATATAATAAAATTTTTAATAATAATAGTGGAATAATAAGGAGTCTTATTATTATTATTATTTTGTTGTATCTATCTGTTTTATCATATTTAAAAAAAAAAAACATAAAAAGATCAAAATCCGATATTAAATATTTCATCACATAAAGTTATGTCTACAAGAAAATGGAATATTTGCTAGATCAGCTTAAAAGTACTAGTTTACCTGTAAGCACTAAAACCAAACGGTTCACTCCAACAAGAGGCCAACATGTGGGCCCCTAATTAATAAATTTGATTTCTTGCTTGAATTATGATAAACTATATAATTGAAAATGAGCATGTGAAGTGTTTAATTGGTTAGTTAACCATGTCAGGAAAAATATATATCTCATTTTTCTGGAATCTTCAACTTGAGTTCATGAGCTTAAGCTCTCAGAAATGGATTCACAATTGAGCCATCTTTAGTGGGGGCAGAGCTAGCAAAAATTTTATGGGAGCAAAATATTTTAGTCTCTAAAATGTTTGTCACAACTTTGTTCTAAAAATGTTTGTCACAATTTTAATCTTTAAAAGATTAAAGAAAACTAAAATTGATGAATTTTCAATTTTGTGAATATTAAATAAGTGGCACAAGTATCTTTATATAACCAAAATAATAAATTTTTTGGTATGATTTTAGTCTTCAAAAAGATTAAAACTCACCAATTTTGTCTTTTAAGACTAATAAGTAACAAACATCTTTAGAGAATAAAACAATTATTTTCCCAAAAAATTAGGAGGAACCATTAGATAAATTACATAACTTTTTTTGGTTGACATAGATGAATTACATATAAGTAACAACAAAAAATAAAAAAAAATAAGGGAGCCGAGGCCCCCTCATTGCATGAAGAGGCGCCCCCTGTCTCAAGGATTAATATACTGCTGAGATTTATGTTAAACATATATAGGAGCCCAAACATTTATATATATATATATATTCTTGTTGCGGATGAAACAATGATTTTCTCTATGGTTTTATGATCCAAAATTAATAACTTAGACAACAGGCCCCACATAGTCCTTATAAGAATTTGATTGAATATATCAAGAACACATTTGGATACAAACTTTGATTAATTAAACACTTGCAGTAAGCATTATAACATGATAACTTACTGTATTTATAAATGACTGCAAAACTTAGAAGCAAAATGCATTCTACCAGGAACAAATTTAATTAACATCTTGTTTCTATGGCCAAAAATGAAATAACTGGTCAAACCAAGGATCATTTTGCAGTTCTTGAGTGTTTGATAAGCCAGTCAATGACAACATCTATGTTTACAGAATTCTTGCATGAAATCATATAGCAGCAGACCTCTCTGTCTTTAATTGACTCAAGTCCTCTGAAATCACACAAGGCAAAAAACCAAAGGTTTAGCAGTTAGTTACACAAGGCATCAAAACATTTCAGTGAAATTTGAAAACAATATGATAGAATTCATTTCTGGAACATATTCCAATGCACTTACAGCTGATCTACTAATGCTTGCTTGGAAAGTGCTTCTGACTTGTCAATTTTGTTTCCAAGAACAAGCAACGGAATCCCACTTAAAGAAGGTTTCGTCAAGAGCTCATGTAACTCGCTTCTAGATATTGGAACACTGTCTCTATCCGCAGCATCCACCACATACCTGTTGTCTTTACATCCATCAATGAAAGGAAATGAAAACTATAATAGCATGGAGAAACGCCACTCCCAATTACTTGAAAGGGCTATATTACACACCGGAAGGTGAAGCATGCATGACCATTCTTCTTTTTGGTCCTCAGAAACAATATACATCAATACAAATTTTCCGTTCTTCATGATTGAAACATAAACAGGAAAGAAGACAACAATATGCAAAATGCTCTGTGAGATACGGAACGCCGTATTATGGGTTATTAGAGATCTAAGCGATGCAAATGACAACCAACCAATCATCCATGTGCCTTTACTAATGGATATACTTAAAGAGTGACCGAAACATTGTATGGTATTGGAGTCTCTTCCACAAGGCGATCAAGAGTTCAGTTCTTACTGTCGCCATCTCATATCAGAATTAAGCTTCAGAAAACGTAGAGGTGAATCAACATATATACTGTCCACACGAAAAGTCCAAAGGCTATTTGCATGAGGGTGCATATTATTAGACATCTTAAATCAAAACCATTCCTAAGTATTCTCTCAAAAGCTTAAACTTTCAGGATAGTTAATCCTAGGATTTTTTTCTTTCTTTTCCAAACTTATACCAATCATGGCAAAATCATATTGCCAAGCTAAGTTCACTTTGCTATTAAAGTTATCAAGGAAAAAAAACCTTAACAATTCTCGACAAAATGCACCCTTGGGGAAGGGATTAAATCATCATACGCATTGTTGATTCGTTTTTCCAATGAACAAGAAAACAACAACACTAACATTGGTATTGGCAGTATCTCAACAAGAAAGGAATGAAATGGAACATAATATAGAAGCACATCCGAGAATAAAACTGTAAAATGCGGATAATTTCCTGTTTGAAGTCTAAATTATCGTATAAAATCAAGAGCTGTTATTGTTGTGTACCTAAAAACCATAAGTTAGTCTAACTACAGGCAACTTGTGATTCAAAAACAAAACGCAATAAAAGCTATTGAAGACGTGTGCATCAATATATGGCAGTTAGTAGAAACTGTGACAGTAAGAAAGAACAATAAGAGAGACATACACAATAGCAGAGACACCGCGACAATAACGCTCCCACATAGTTCGGAACCTCCTCTGTCCACCAAGGTCCCAAAGCTTGATTGTTACATTCCCCTTTGTCACTTTTCTCATGTTGAACCCAACCTGTGTTTAACAACAAGGTTTAGGTTTCAAAGAGATGCATGCTTAAATACAATCTTTAAATAAGCAACTCAATAATTAATCAAAGAAAAAGATACTCACAGTTGGAATCATATCCTCACTGTAGCCCCCAGTCTGATAAACAAAACCAAATATCAATGAAAAAACAAATGGCACGAGACAAAAAACGAGTAAACCCCTTGACATTTTAGTCCCTATGATTTCAAAAATCCCAAATTAGTCACTCACAAACTGACGGACATTTTAGTCCTTTTGGCTACTAAAATGCCCTTTTAAATTTTCAGTGACTAAAATGCTTAACCACTACAATCTCAGACTAATTTGGGAGTTTAATCGAGTAGAAACAGTATATTCAGAATTTCAGTGTTTGAAATGCAACAGTAACAACTCACAGCAATTGAATTGACAAGGGACGTTTTCCCAGCATTCTGAAGTCCTACTAAGGAAAGTTCCATCTCCTGTTTAAAAAACAAGCTAACAAAAAACACACAAAACCCAGAATCATTCAAGGGCTCAAACTTAACTTGAAAAACAAAATTAACCCCTATATCAGTTAACCTAGTCACAATAATCATATAATCATAATGAAATAGTAGTAACTTTTACAATCTCAATCAATAACACATAAAATCGCATGCATATCCTAGCAATTGACATGAAATTTCACCGGAAATAAATTAACAAAAAAAAAAAAAGTGATATAGTAGTAGAAAAGAGGGTTTTTTTTTTACCTGCGGAGCCAATTGAGAAAGGAATCCCAGAGACCCATGGTGAATCGCGGAAAAGCAGAAAGAGAAATTGAAAGGAGGAAGTAGGAGAAAACAAGAAACTTCGCGGCTTAACAGAACGATGGAATGTTACGGAAGAAAAGGATTGGAATCTGAATATCTAATCTAAATTCTAAATTAATTTATTTATACTAAAATAATGCGATTCGTGTCGCTTTTGTTCTAGAACCCTTTTTTTGCATTCACCGCTCTTTAAAATTTCAACTTTTGCTACTTCTCCTATCCAATTGTGTGTGAGATTATAGATAAGATAACTGCTCCTTAGTTACTAAATTTTAAACTCTCTTTCCTAGCACAATAATTCAAGGGTTATGCTAAACAGTGTCAAGGACACTTATTAAGATGTAATAAATACATCTTTGTAAATAATTAAAGTTACTATAAATAGCATTCATTAAGTAGTTTTCAAGTTTCGAAACATTAAAGTCTACTATTTTTAATAAAATATTACTATTTTTATAATCTTATCTAGTGCCCTTAGAACACTGTTTATTATTTTCCATAATTCAATTATGCCTTTTAATTTAATTTGTTCATAAAAAAATGATAGAATATCACGTGGTGATACTATTGTCACCACTCATTTCAAACTACATCACACATTCTCTTTTTTTTTTCTTTCTAAATTTGCTCTCGCTCTGGAAATTATTCCGGAGCGAAACCAAAAAATAATTTTCGGGCACAACCGCATAAAAATTTCCAGTTTCAACCAAAAAAATATTATTGGGTGATTCTAGATTTGATTATCCGTATGAGTGTTAAACTTTTAAAAAAAATGCTGATTATACTGATTTTGTTCTAATTGAATTTGAGAATCCAGTTGGAACTAAATTTTATAAAAAGGGCATGTGGTGAGTTGCAATAGTGCCACCCGAACTTATCACCGTGAGAACTCATGAGAGATAATCTTTTGATATTAGTCTTGTTTTTTTATTTTGATCGGTCAAATAGACACCTCACGCTACACTACTCCTAAATCTACTTCACCAGAAATTGAACCCCTCTCATTAAGTTATAAAGCTTCTTCTTATATCACTTGAACTACAAGCTCTCCACGATATTAGTCTATCCAATGTTAGTATCATTATCTCTTGTGATAAGATTTCTTCTCAATGTGTTTTGAGGTTTTTTTATAGGAACTTATTGAGTTAGGTTTAATTCCAATCTTCTTTCTTTCGATTACGGTTAATCTACGACTTTAATCTCTAATTTTTTTATTTTTTTTATATTTCTAGTTTTTTTTTTCTTTTTTTTCTTTAAACACTTTTCGTCTTAGTGCGTAGTTTTGGTCTTTTTTCTTAAAGAATTTTTTCTAAAATTTTATAGACTATATAAGGTCCAAAGATCTGTTTTTGTTTTTTGGCCCAAAGACTTTAATGGGCGTATTTTGAGGTCCATAGACAAATTAGTCAGATTGCAGAGGCTGGAGATGCGTAATGCCCATAAAGCATATGGATTTATTAAAAGGACCAAAAAATGGCCCATTTGATAGATTCCAAACTTATTTCTTAAAAAAACAGATTTTAAAATTTGTTGATTTTTCTAAAATATATTTATGAAAATAAATTTATTCAAACAATACGAGTTTACAAAAATTAAATACTAATTATTCAAACAATTCCTGTGCATTGTACGAAATATCTTAATAATTTCTTAAAAGGCCAAAAAGATGCCCACTATTTTACTAGACCAAAGAAAAAATGTCTACAATTTTGCAAGAACGCAAAATTTTCTTTATCTCCTGTTTTTTGAAAGAGAAGGGATTAATCTAGAAATAATGTTCATTGTTCATTATCGATAATATACTACTAGTTTAACTATTTTTTTAATTGAACTAGTTGTAAATTATAAATGATAAACAATGGTTGTAGTTCTAATTTTTCTCAACTTGAAAAAACATAGCTCTTTAGCATAATACCTAAAGAGCCGTTTGATTCTATAATTTCATCCTTGACTTAAAAAGTAAAAACAAAAATTATTGATTTGCTTCCATTGATATTTTTTTTTTTGTCCGTGGTGCTATACTTTGATAATTGTTAATTTGATTGTTTTTTTTCAAAAAAAAAAAATTGGTTGGCTTTGGCTATTGCAAAGCTATTTTTGTTTTTTTTTTTCCCGGATCACTACCTTTTTTTCAACGTATTTAAATAAACATGAAACCCATGGCTGAAATAGTAAAAATAAAAATAAAAATTGAAAGCAGTGGCTGAGGTTTTTTTGAAATCAACTATTTATTTATTTTACAAAAGCCCAAAATATCTCAGCTACTCCCTCCCTTACGCTCAGTAGACTTTTGTGAGAATCTTTGATCCATTATTATTTTCTTCCTTTTTTTTTTTTTTTTATACTAAGAGTATATTTAGATTAGATTTTTTTCAAATATATGTTGATAGTTGTATTTTACATTTAAAAAAGCTTTTGATTATTTTTTAAAAAAAGAAAAAAGTTTTTAGTCTTTTAGCTGAAAAATTGGACATTATTTCAAAAAATTTTAAAATCGTTTTTCACGGCTTAAAATTATCTTAAAAATCGCTTCTTACAAGAAAAATATCCGAACAAAAATCGATTAGGTCTCAGACAATCAATTCTTTTTCACAACTAATCAAAGCTAATCTAAACACACTGTAAAACTTTGTTGCACCAGTTTTTCAAATTAAAACTACCTATGTTTGTTAGGGCTAAATTATTGTACTTCTTCCTCAATGCTACTTTTTAATAGAACAATAACGTGTTTGATTAATATGATCTCGAATGCAACGTTTTTGACGCAATACAAGTCACACAAGATACAACAATAATTAGTAATAATAAGGATGTTCATGGTGTGAATTGATTTGATTTTAAAGAAAAAATATTGATTGATGTGGTTTTATAAATGTATCATTCAATTAATTTTATTTTCAAATAAAATTCGAATCAATCTTTTACAATTTGAATTAGATCGGTTATTCAATTTTTTCTTTATTATTTTAATACAAAACCTAGCTATTATAAAAATAAAAATCAAATTTTGTTTTCTTAAATTTCAATTTAAATACTTAGATATAATATATTTGGTTATATTATCCAAACTAAATCAATTAAAATAAGCAGTTTTTTTTTTTTTTGATTTTGTAGGTTTCTATTTTTTAAAAGGTTTTGCTAACCATTTCCACTATGGCAATGGATAAGCAAGCTATTAATAGAAATTTTGTACTAAAAAGTGTAACATTAAATGCTACAAGTACATCTTTATTAATTATAACTTTAATACAAAATTTTTATTAATGAGTTGTTTATCCATTGTCCTAAGAACAATAATTAGCAAAACTCTTTTTTAAAATTGATTAGTTCAATTATCAACAACAGGACGTTTTTATACATGCAGTGCATGACCAAAATCCCATGAAGTGTCAATAAAAAATGAATAGGAGAAAGAAAAAAAAAAACACCCATATACCTTTTTATTATTTGGATTTTTTTTTTTTTCTGGTAGGAAATTAGTGGAGTTAAGAGAAGCACCGGTTAACATTTCAGTTGACTATGAAGTCAGCCATGTCAAATTTAAAGATTCTTGAGGTAGAAATAATGATGTATGCATGAAGTGTCATGAAATACTAATTAAATCATTTTTAACCACCAACAAATTAAAGCCCATAAAATTAGGAAATAATTGAATCTTTTAATATGTTATCAGCAAAATCGAATTCTAACCATAAATATTAAAAGACAAATGATATTTAGTACTTTAAGGACATTATTTAAGAGCCTAAATATAGTAAAAATGTATTGAAATGTGTAATTTTTTATATTCTCGAGAGATAGAACAATGTGCTTTTATAATTATTTTTCTACTTCTAGTAATTTTACTAGTGCCCTTAAGACACTAGATATTAAGACCCATATTAAAAATACTTTGTTAGAAATTTGATATAGGTCTTATTTTATCGGCCGGATGATGTATTTAATTAAAAATCAAACTTAATATAAAAAGACATGCTATGGATTCTTTCTTTTTATTTTATTTTATTTTTTCTCTCCTCATATATATAGTAGTTTAATAATTTTCATTAAATGTTTCATCAGACATGATAAAAACTTGCAAAGAAAACTTATGACGAAACCTAGCTATTTTCATGACACTCAAAATTGTTACTCATTTAAATTATATTCAAAAATTGATTTATGTTGTTGGATGATTTTGAAAAACATTATCCATCCCCTAGGACTTTGCAACTCAATCTATCTTAATTCTTAGGATTTCAATAATTATTATTTTTAACGTAATAAAACAGGCATCATTACGCACTCAACTTGCATACACAATTCTTTAATAATCCTCTCACTGACAAGTGAAAAGGGGGAAATTTTGTTAGTGCTTGCATACACAAGCCAAACGTTAGAATGACCTCAAAATTTTCTATAATAAATAAATATAAATAAAATAATAAAAAGAAGAATGTCAATGTTCAAAATGGCCCCTTTATTCTACTTTATATATATATATATATATATATATATATATATATATATATATATATATATATATGAGTATAATTAGGTAATAGGTGGGTCTTATATTTGGTAATTTTGTTGGGTAGTAACCCTAAGAATGCAAGTCCAAAATTGGTAGTTGTACGTCAAAAATTTATATATACTTTATTATTATTTTATTAAAAAAGTAATACATCATTAAAAAATAACCAATAAAAAAGATAATGTCATTTTTTTGTTAAGTACCGTATTTTAGCATCTAACAAATTAATCTAGTGATTAAAGAGTACAACAAATATAAGACATGTTATTTTTTTGGTATATTATGACATGTTATTTAATCCGAAGAGAAAGTATATTGTAAATTACGAAATTGAGGAAACCATCAGTAGTTTTGTCAAGAAAGCAGGACACAGAAAGAAAGAGAGTGTAAATAAAAAAATCAAAGTTAATTAAATACATTATGTACGAAAAGACTGTGTTATATGCAAATAACAACTTTTCTACACAATCTTGCTGTGAATACTGAAGCTCGTTGAAGATTATTATAATTTAATTAATTTCAAATTGGGACCAAGTTGTTAGAAGTAGCAGGACCATATACTATAATTTTTATTTTTATTTTCTTAATAGATTCATTCAATTCAATTTGGATAGATACAACTTGACATTTGGGACATATAGTAAAGAGTTGAATCTCTAATGTTTTGTTTGGCTAAATAATAAATAAATAAATTATTAGTTGTATATCTAAATTAAAGATAATGTAATACCACAACCACTGGAAGAAAATTAAACTAATGAAATAACAAAAACAGAGTTGTTAATTAGTGGAGTTGAAATCGGCTAGAGAAAGTTAAATTTCAAAGATTAATTATTTAAGAATCATGTGTGTCTTAATGAACAGTTAAAAATGAATTAACACTATATTTAGATGGAAAAATTACAGAATTTTAAAAAAATTAAAATTTTAAAGAATTTTTAAAATGCCTTCTGATCAGGTAAAATTGTGAATGCTTATAATCTAATTGAAAATGCTCTCTATCTGGACGGTATATTTATTTACAAAATATTTAAAATATATTTATGAAATAAATTATTCTTTTAAATTCTTCACCCATATATAAGGTAAAAGGTTGAATATCCTGTGATTGATATCTAAATTAATTCTCGATTTTATTTTTTTTCACAGCATTAGAGTAATTCTTGATTGTTTTTGAATTTTGAGTAAAATAATACTCTGTTTTAGGGGGGAGGGGAGATAGCGTTTCACATATTGAATAAAAAAAAACACTGTTAAATATATAATATAGACCAAAATCAAGTGATAATGATTAAATTGTAAAATTTAATATGTATAAAGATCAAAGCGGAATTTTTTTTTTTTCATTTTTTTTTATAACCACGGTTTCTTCACCTTAGAATAACACTAATTCCGTTTGCGCTGCGTGATTAGTACTGGCCCCCGAAATTTGGCATAAGTGGATTTGAATATGAGATTTCCCGCTGTAGATTGCCCCTCTTATGAACTTAACGAAGCCTTACACTGCTAATTCAATCCTTAGGTTATTTTTTTCCCACTTTAACATATGAAGTCATGTTTTGTACAAAACAATATGTAAATTCTTTTATTTTTTTATCTACCAACTTACATTCAAGAAGAAAAGATTCCATTTTTGAATTAATTATAAATTGAAAAATGCAATTAAGAAGAGAAATTAAGCATGCATCATTTGGTGAGGGAAGTGACAGTTTTGCATAAAACAATCACAAAGCTGAGTTCACTAAATATATAGGACAATGGTTTTGTTGTTATAACAGAATAGTCAAATTAATTAATAACAAAAAAAAAAGCTAGTATGCAAATTAAACGTTAAATTCAAACAATATTTTTGCTACTATATACTGTCTAATAATATGGGTTGTTGCTATTTCATTTTCTCCACCTCCAAAGTAGTGGGCAGGATACACCTTTACAAGACATTTATCTAAATATTATTATTATTATAATAATAATAATAATAATAATAATAATAATAATAGTAATAATACATATTCACACGTACCTCATTATTGTAATGTAGCACATGCTGATTTAAATATATGACTTCTTTTTTACCACGGTTACAATAAAACAATTTAAATATATCTTTGTGTAAACTACTAGTCAAGTTCCTAACTATGTGAAGATGATTTTATTGAGTATCCGAATGAATATGAACATAATAACAGTCCTCACTTTTTAATCTTTTATGATAAGTTATTTTTTGGGAATGTGTTGTGAAACACAAAATTAAGAAAGTAATAGAGTTTATTTAGTTTTAATTATTTTAGACACTTGCAGATTTATTTTTCTGTAAACTTCACACATTATGTTCAATTTTGGATATTAAGAGAGTAAAAGAGTGTTACGATGTTCATTAAGTTTTGTATATAATGATTTCGAGTTAATTTTTAAGAGATTAAGATCAACGGAAATTTGATTTACCATTTATACTCAAATCTCTAATTCTTCTCTTCCTCTCAATTTTGCCATTTTCACTCACTCTCCCTAAATTTCAAAACTCTTTTCTTTCTCTCAATTTCGCAACACCATTCGCTCCCCCCTCTTCTCAATTTTGGTCGCACACACCAATCTCGCCATTGCTCACTGTTTTCTCCTTCCTCCTCCATTTATAGTTCTTTCTTTCACCTCTTTTCTTCTTCCTTCTTCAACTACCTCATATTCAACTCTTGTCTTTATCAATGGTAGAAGCGAGTTTAGTAGTACTGTTATTTCTGCCTTGACACTGGCCCCTTTCTTCCTTGTTTCTACCTTCCCCTATACGCTTAAGAATTTTCTGGAACAAAATAAAAATTGAATGTTTTTAATAGTTTAATAGTGAATAGAAAAAAAGTTAAGAGTAAAAAATAGTTAAATCATGTAAAAAATGTCAAGAGAATACTAATAATTTTTATTGGTTTGGAGCCGTAGAGAGTAGAGATTGGGTAAATTTATCAAATATTTATTTTAAAAATATTTATTAAATTTGATTGTTTTACAATTTAAATTCAGATTTTTTGATTTGGAGCTCCAATCTTTTGGTTATTGAGATTGAGTACTTGGATTGGAATTAGGTAATTGTAAAAATTAAAAAAATTAAAAAAATTTGCGAGGGGCGTGACCCACGCAAATATGTGTCCTATTTTGTTCTTCACTTTGCGAGGGTCGAAAGTCATCGCAAATTTGCGAGGCCAGAAACCCCCGCAAAGTTGGTCCTTTGGCGCGTAATTTTGGCGCCTGTACCGTCAGATTTTCGAGGGTTTACTTCGAGCATTTTTTTGACGGTCCTGAAGCCGACGGAAATTAGCGTTTTGCGAGATTTTTTTTTATTTTTTCGAGGGCTAAAAGTCCTTGCAAATTACCGTTTTTCTTGTAGTGAAAGTATTTATTTAAAAACTACATTCATGCATTAAAAACCCTAAACCATAAGTCCATCTTGGTGGACATCCCTCTCTAAGGAAATCTCCTGGTGCTTAGGAGCTAGTTGAGTAATTGTAACTGAGAAAGATTACCTGCAATACAAGCTTGACCAGTAATCCTCTGGGTTAAGCCTATGTTAAAAGTGGGATGCTAGTGGCGCCCTCTCTGGTAGTTTTGAGGTACCTCTCCTATTCCTATCATATAATTATGCACATAAAAAAACTTTGTTGAGAGAAATGTAATCTTTGTCTCAAAAGAATTTAGTCTTTGATTATACTCTAGATACACGCAAAAAATATTCACTTGATAATTACATTCATGCGTTGAAAACTCTAAGTCTCAATAACAAAGTAATGGTTTTGGGACAATTTATCCGATTAGATGAAGTATTGACCTCAACAACTATATTTAATAGTGTCAAGAATGTGTGGTTCTTACAAAATTTTTAATCAAAATGAGAAAAATAAAAGCCTAATTATTTCATCTGAAGTCTAGCTATTAACTAGGTCATGCACCAATTCTTCAATCCAAAAACATTTGTAAGTTTTATTATATTTTCATAAATAGATTTTCTCGACTATTATATTCAAGTTAATATAAAAAAAAAAAGATTTTATGTTAAAATGAATGCATTAAATTAGTTATCGTTGAAGTAAAAAATACATAGATATTGATTGATTGATGATTGATAATTGAAGCCCCAAAGAATAAAACGTCATTTCAGCTAACATAATCTTTGTCTGTTTATGTGTATAGCCAGCCCATTCACACAGAAGATGACATAAATATATATATTTAAAACAATATATAAATATTATAAATCAAAATAAAATTATACTAAAAACTAACGAAATAACGAAACTTGATTCTATTCTATTCTATTCAATGTAGGCTAAGGAATTAGGAATTCATCAATCATGAAATGACGGTGACTACAGAGGGAAGAAATTAATTAATTAATTAAGATACTAAAATTTTTTATTTTGTTCTTGCTGTAGGGATCAGATGATTATTGCATCTGAAGTAGTTTTCAGAAACTAAACTTGATCATATATATTATTATAAATTAATATTTTACTAATTAATTTGGTTGAATTTTTAAAAATTTATATGTAGTTTGGTTTGAGCACGTTATCAATTCCATATTAATTTATGTTGTTGCTATGTCCCCTTCATAGCAAGAAATTAAAGCAAATATCAAAATAATAGAAAATGGTATGTAATTTGACAAAATCACAAAAATGGACCCCAAACAAAAACAGAGAAGCCTGAATCAGGTGTTCTATATATATAATACTATTATTTTGTATCAAAAAAATTTCTCTCAAAGTGTTATAAATAATTTTTAATCAATCGGAAAGGGATATGTATATGAATGAATATAATTCGAAAGAAAAAAACATAGAAGTCTTTTTTTCGTAACTGATGATCCCGTGCGTTTCACTGAAATTGCTTCATATTTTTCAGTATTATTTATTTTTATTTATTTATTTATTATCTGTCTCACGTTGTTTTAAAATTAGATGTTCAAATAGAAAAAAATAGAATAAAATAAAATAAAATCCGATGTTCACACACTGAAATGCATTTGATTGATAAAAATCTCACAAACATAACACCCTAACTAATGGTGGATTTGATAAGCTGGGGTGTCATATGGAGATCATATATAATGTAATAAATTAACCATTTTGATCTCTAATCCTAATAATGATGAAGCCTTTTTTTAATTAATATTTTTTTCTAAGTCCGAAATTCACGGAAATAATTCTAGTTCATTTATATGAGGAAATATATTTTCTTTTTTTTTTCTCTTTAAATGATTTTTAAATACGAATTTGGATTTATTTCTCTTTATAAAGATAATTTCAATTATATACAAGTCTCCCGCAATAATAGCATATATATTATACAGTGATAGAACCAGAAATTTTATACCGTTGAAGTAATTTATATACCTGCACGCACGCGTACACACGCAGCACGTGTGAGCACATACATGTATATACAGATTTAAAATATAAATATATTATATCTCTCTCAATGCTTAATATGTCAAAAAGCAATGCTAATTTAATTTTTCTGTTGAATATAACTAGATAAAACTATAAAGCTACAAAAATTACCATATGAAAAAATCGACTCACATGTGAAAAATTGACACTTGTTTATTATTTTTTTTTCCAATCTACAGGCTCTCTATCTCTTTCCTACACACACATTTTCCTTCTTCTTTGCCCTTCCTCAAACCTCAAATACTTCAATGGTTTCCATGAGGCAAAATCAGCTACCTTCTCCTTCCTCTTCAAACATTTTCTTTAAAATTGAATCAAACATGTTTGTTTAGTGGTTAGGAAGTAAAGTTTTGAGTAGCAGTTTTCCAGTTACAAACTCAATAGAATAAATCTTATTATACAATCATAAGTTTGTACAACTTAAGAAGTTTGTACAACTTGTACAACTTAAGGTTGTTTGATTATTTGTGGACGCATTTTAACCTTTAAAAAAAAAGTTATTTAATTACTTTTTCTCCAATTTTTTTAGCAGAAATATTAAAAACAAAAGATTATACACGTTGTACAATGTTCGGGTTCTATCCTCAATATCCTTCTTTCTCTCTTTTTATATATGCATTATTGTCATTTTTAATTCTTAGCTTTATGTTAATTTTCTTTTATTGGCCAAACATACACATTTCCACGCTATATTACTCCTAAATATACCCCATCAGAGATTGAACTCCTTCTCAAACTCCAAGAACTTCTCCTTATGCCACTTGAGCTACAAACTCTTAGTCTTAGCCTTATGTTAATGTAAAACACTTGCTCCACTCTCTCAGGTGTTTTGCTAGTGAATGAGAATCATAATTATAAAACTTTAACAATGTTACAAAAATTAGCAAATATATCAAAAAGTAATGCTAATTTAAATTTTCACACAGTGTTATTTCTTTGATTGTAGTAAGAGCTTAGTAATGGGAGCAAAAATTTAATTTATGCAATAGGAGTGACATTATTGTCATCACATGCTTTTTAAATTATATCATACATCTCTTTTTTTTAAAAAAATTTCCCTTCGATCCAGAAAATAATTTTCGGGCGTAATCAAAAAATAATTTCTGGGTGCAACCGATAATAATGTTTAGTTCTAACCGGAAAATATTATTCGGGTGATTCCGAATTTGATTATCCGTAAAAGAGTTAAACTTTTGAAAAAACGCTGATTATACTGATTTTGTTCTAACCGGATTTGAGAATCTGGTTGAAATCAAATTTTATTATCCGGTTAAAACTAAATTTTATTATCCAGCTAAAACCAAATTTTATAATCTGGTTGAATACCAAATTCTGTGTATCCACATCAATCGAAAATTTTTATCCGGATTCGTCCAGATATTATTATCAGGTTACGCTCGAGAATTATTTTTCGGATCGAGAAAAAATTTTAAAAAAAAATCATGTATAGTATAGTTTAAAAAGAGTGTAATGACAATAATGACACTGAGAGTAACACACGCATGTATGCACACACATATCACATATACATTATACTTGTATATTTTTTTTGTACTGTTTTCATATTTAAATTTTTTTTATGATATTCTCATTATATTCTCATGATTTTTTGTAAAAAAAAAATCCTAAAACTTAAACAAAGCTCTGAAAATATTTTCAAAAATTAGCAAATACATTATAAAACAATGTAAATAGAATAAATATTAATAAAAAAATTAAATATTTGTTGAACCCATATAAAATCAAATAGATAAAATTAATTACATGTAATATGTTGCAGTACACATTAAAATATTGCTCCCACTCTCTGCTAAGTCGATCAATATTAAAAATTTTTGGTTTGGGCCTAATTCACTCCCAAAAGAAGGATTGTCACACCACTTATATATTTTATGGTGGCCCTTTTTCTAGTCGATGTGGGACTTATCTTAACAATCTATCCTTGCCTGTGCTATGGTGGGAGGGATTGAGACCACCCAATTTTGGAAATCTCACTATCCTTTTATATATAAGAATCATAAATCTATATATTAAAAAGAATGGTACTACTCCTAATAAGGATGGTGTTACGTCCACCCTATGTTATTGATGTACAAAACAAATCAAAGCAATCCTAATGATTAAAGGTTTTTTTTTTCTCAGATGTAAAAAGCGAATTGTATTTCACTGTGAATAAAAGTCGCGTAATTCTGCGATATCGAAAATTTCTAAGATAATTACCGAAAAAAAATAAAAAAAATAAAAATTCTAAGATGTGCGCCGGTGTCTATTCTAATTTTTATTTGTTTTTTCTATTCATCGGAGGTTTTAAAACCAAGAAAACTAATTAACAAGACGAAGAAAAACAATACTATAATACTTCTCTCTAAAAAAAAAGAACAAAATTATTAAGAGGGATACAATATGATAAAATTCTAAACTATAATTATGAGTAATATTAATAAGATGATCTATATTCTAATTTACTATATTCTAAAAGAATTTTTGGTTTTATTTATGCGAAAAAGATTTATCCACGTTGTTTTAATATATGAGGCCCTTTTCATAGTTTTATTAAAAAAAATAGTATTAGGCAAAGATTTTTATCAATAATATAAAACAAAAAAGCAACTAACCCACTTCCCATTTGTTTTCTTTTTGTTGGTTGTCCTGGCCATTTCTTTTATTATATATATACATGTGTTTAAAGTTGCAAAATGTCATTTAAAAATATTTTTGTTAACATTTGGTCGTCTAACCTTGTTAATTTCTAGCTAGCTATTACTAGTACAGCGAGGTACAGAGATTTAATTTGAAAAATTCAAACTTGTTTTAATATCTTATTTTTTTACCCAATAAATCAAAACATTATAATGAATGAAGTAACTTAATTTGTTGCTTAAACAAACAACTTGGATTTTTTTTTTTTAAATTTGTTTTGGCATTTCTTGGCAGCACGTTCACATTGCAAGTAGTATATTGATTGAAAAAAAATAATAATGAAAATGTCGAAGGAAGAAAGAAGAGAATAGACTTGTGATGTGTATATCTATATATCAGTTGTGGTATTGTCTTAATTATTTTTAGTTAATAAAAGACTGTTTACCATCCTCGGAGTTTTGATTTAAGTTTAGTGATGAATTCAATGCAATGGAGTGAAGTGGAGTATCTATTCTCACGCTTCTGTCTCAAGTAAAGTTGGTTGGTTGATGAGGTGGCGCTTTCTTATTGACATCTCGCACGTGTGCCTCCATCTCTTTTCCCTCACCAACACGTGTCCATGCTATACACTATCCAACTCAAGTGAAGCATCATACCCATTTTTTTTTAGCTTCAACGATTTTCTTGCTTTAAATTAATTAGAACATTATCTCTTCATTCTAAAATTTTAGTGTTAATTCTTTAGTACTTATTTATAAGTTATCTTTTAAAAATATTTAGTATTTTTATTTATAAGTTATTTTTTAAAGTATGTGAAGTATTAAATAGTTTATTTTTCATATGTCTTTACTGTAGTTGATGAGTTTACAATTTTCAATAATAGTGTCAACCAATAACATATTCTATTGAAGGTGGATAAAGAATGTGAAGAGAGTGATTTGTAAAACAAAAAAAATTAAATAAGGGTAGTGTTGAAAAATCAACATAAATTTTATTAAATTTAATACCAACAATTAATTTTAACTACTTTATTTAAGATGTGTTGAATGCTTTAAGCATGCTGACAGGGGTTCGAATCCTGGTCATGCATATAGAAAAATACTTTGTTGATATAAGCAAAACTCACTTCGATAATCTCTACAATTTGAAGGAATTAATCTTCGGCAAGTGGTGAAAGAATATCTTTAGTACATACTAAAAAAATATTTTAGTGTTCATTTAGCATATTTCATCTGACAGTTAAAAACTAATTTTTAAAATATTTCATCTGACAACAAGTTTAAGAGACTCGATTATTTAACAATTGATCGATCAATCTTTGTTGGTCCCCTCACCCTAAATTCAAACCAATAAAAAAAATAAAGGAAGAAATGGTATATTATTCAATAATAATATATGAACAGCTTTACTCATGAATCAATAATCAGTAAATAAAAAATAAAATAAGAGATAAAATGAGATAGTGGGTTTTTGGGGACTTTGGAATTTAGAGAGAGGGGTTTATTGAATTTCTATATATAAATAAGTAGGTGGTGGTGATGCTCTATCCTAGCTCCTTATGTGCATATTCTCAAATACTCTTTAACTCTCTATTTTTCCTCTCCTTTTCTATATCTTTCTCTCTCTTTCTCAATATCAACTTGAATTCCACCCTTTAGTGACATTAATTTGTGGTTTGGAAAAAAGTAAAAAAATGGGAAGGCAACCTTGCTGTGACAAAGTTGGGTTGAAGAAAGGGCCATGGACAGCAGAGGAAGATAAGAAGCTCATCAATTTCATCCTCACTAATGGTCAATGTTGTTGGAGAGCTGTCCCTAAACTTGCAGGTCTCATTTCATTTCTTAAACACATGATCGTAATACAGAAACAAAGTTTTAAATTGCAATTATATGTAATTATATGTTGTCATTACAAACTGCAGTCACAGTCTTGATGCAGTTTTATTGGTTGCTAAAATCACGATGATATTACACCGTATACACCATTGAAAGGGCCGCAATTTAAAACTTGTATAGGGATTATGATCAATGGGTTAATGCTATTGATCTTTTCTGTTAGTCTGTTCTGTTCATTGGTTTTTCCATTCTGTTCCCATTCATATTCAAACAAACCAAGCATAAAAAAAATTCTTGGTTTTTAATGTCACAACTCCTCAAAAACACCATTCAGCATTTTAATTACCAAGAAGAAACAAATGTTAGACATTGAATTATGCTGTAAATTTATGATCCTCTGGCTGTATAATTTAGTAGTGGAGTTCATCTTCATGTGTTAATTTCTTTTATTGAATTCAAAATGCTCAAGAAAATGAAGAATCACTTCACTAAATTAAAGTATAGAAATTTGGGGTGTGAATTCTTGCAGGATTATTAAGGTGTGGAAAGAGTTGCAGACTTAGGTGGACTAATTACCTAAGACCAGACTTAAAGAGAGGACTTTTATCAGAATATGAAGAGAAAATGGTGATTGATCTTCATGCTCAACTTGGAAACAGGTAATTAATTCTTTCTCACACCAACTATTTTCCCCTGTTCTGCATGTTTCTTTTTTCTTCCCTACATCAACCTAATTATTAAAAGTTAAATAGTAATAAAATAATTTTCCAACAGTGCCCTTTTGAAATATTAGACTAGGTTTATCTCAACAAATCATTTGAACCTAAACAAAAGATATCATAATGGCACCAACCTCTTTGAATTTATCATTATTTCTGTTTTTATATTACATCCCCTTCAAGTTGTTATTTATTTATACATTTATTTTTATCTGTGGGAGGTAGAAAGATGTGGTCCCTAGGCTTAAACCTTGCTAGGAGAAGGAGGCGTATGAAAATTGTGGACTAAGCTCATTATTTTCTTCTCTTTTTTCTGATTTTTTTTAGGAAAAAAGAAAAAAAGTGGAAAAGGGTCTGCCTATGATTGCAGTTTAAAATTGTCTGAAAATGGTGCCATAAATATAAATATAAATATAGAAAAGTAAATTGAGGCTAAATTTGTCTTAGGGGACAATTTTTTGTGATTTCTTAACTTGCATGAGTGGAAGATGGAGCTTTTTAGTGGCCACAAAGTCATTCTTCCTTTTAAGTGATTGTCCCAATACTCCGCGTGGACCTTATGTTATCATGGAATCTTTCTTCTTTTTCTTTGCTTTCTAAATATTATTATTTAAATTGCAGTTAAAGTCACAATGCTATTACACTAGAATATGACCCTTATAAATCGTAATTATTGTCCGAAGTGATTTTAATAATAGTCTAAATTATGATATTATCACGTGATATAGTAGGTTTGACAATTTTTTTTCTTATAAATTAACTTTTGAGATCGAATTAAACCTGACTCTAATTTTTTTTGTTATGCAGATGGTCTAAAATTGCTTCTCATCTCCCTGGAAGAACTGATAATGAGATAAAGAATCACTGGAATACCCACATTAAAAAAAAGCTCAAGAAAATGGGAATTGATCCAGTTACACACAAACCACTCTCTAATGAAAATGATCAAAATCAACCAAAACAACAACCAATTGAGGAACATGAAGAACAACCACAACCTTTGCAGGTTGACTTTGATCCAGAAATTGAAAAGAACAAGGAGACAGAGGAGAAGCCAGAGACATCATTTGATTCATCAACCATAACTAATGAAGAATTAGCCAAAGAAGAAGATCAATACAAAATTACCAATATGACACTCCAATTTGACAGTGACACAATGGAGATAATTAATAATGGATTCTGCACTGATGAGGTTCCAATCATAGAACCTAATGAGATTCTTGTTCCTTCTTCTTCATCAACCTCTTCATCATCATCATCCTCTTCTTCTTCTTCAAATAATTCAACCAATTACTTCCTTGAAGACCTTCTGATCCCAGAATTTGATTGGTCTAATTGTAATTACAATAATAATTCTGTTTCTAACAATAACAACAGTGATGAAGACAACAGCAATATGGCATTGTGGGATGATGATGACTTTATTAGCACTCTGAATTTGCTGATTAATGATGATGACAACTATTATTCAATATTAACTACAACAAATATGTGATGCTTCTTTCAGTGAGTACTCAAGAATGGTCATGGATTCAGAATGTGTTGAGCAGATGGGTTGTTTTGATTTGGATTTTTCTATGGCTTACTTGTAATTTGCTTCTAAGTTTTTACCAAGAATAAAATGTGAATCATTAACTATGATTTAGGAAAAACACAAAGTCTTGTTAATGTTTAGGATTATCAGTCCCCCCTCCCCCAAAAAAATTCACCTTATCATGTAAAAATTCATATATATGATAGTGGAAACATGTTTTAATTATGGTCAATTTTTAATTTAGAGTTCAATGATATTTTTCATATATTTTTTCTACCTTTCTTCACTTTTTTTAATCACATAACTCACTCTTCTTATTCTTTTTTTTTTTCAATCTAGTTTCTCTGTCAGTTTTTTTTTTCAGAGTTGGGTATACGAGTCAGTTCGGACCAGCTCGCACTAGCCTACGGATTAGCTCTTGAAGCCCGCTTTCTAAATGGTCTAATATTTTAACGGCCCATATAAACTCCAAGTCAAACGGATTAGCCAACGAGCCAATCTGCATAAAATATTTTATTAAATAAATATTCTTTGAAAATTAATAATTAATAATTTTAAAAAATTCTTAATTAAAATATACTTTTAATTAAAAAATATTAATTTAGTTTAAAATTAATAAAACTATTATTATAAAGTTAAAGTTACACACAAATTTTTATACTGAAATGTGCATATGCTGATCAAATTTTGATTGGGTCTTTATAATACTTAAATCTTAATCATTAACTCAGATGCATCCACTTCAAAATAAACTTATCCGAATCATTATTTAGCCTGAGATCAGTTGGGTTGTTGTTTTATTCCGTTGAAGTCAATTTTTTTGGTACAACTGTTGAGTTCCTGTTTATTATTGGGTTATACATATATAGAAATGATAAATAAATATAATTCAGATGAAAAAATATTTTCAAATGTTTATTAATTTCACATTTCAAAGGGTGATGCTTTTGTCACTAAAAAAAAAAAAGTCTATTGTCACTTATTTTTAATTTAAAATATATTTTTAATTAATTAAATTAAAATATTAATATATAAATATTATTAAATATATTTTAAAAAGAGTGACAATAATTTTTTTAGAGTGACAATAACAAATCCCTTAAATAAATAACAAAGAAATAATACTACAAATTAATATTTACATACCATTAATTACTTGAGCAATTTAAGTATGAATTTTTTAAACTATGTTGAGGGAGACATATTAACAATGATTAGATTTTAAATAATTTAAATATTTTAAATTTTATTATGGAAGAAAGAAGATATTATTTATTTTTTTAAAATACAGTCATGGTTTACATACATGTGCCATTAAACAAGTTAGAAAAAACCCTTTTAAGTATAGGCTATCAAAATTATAACACAAGACGATGCTCTTCAAATCAAATTTTTATTAGGTTATTTTATAAAAGAAATACTTATCAGTTTAATTAATTTTTGAGATTACAAGAGTAGTTCATGCATGTCTTTAAGTTGTAGGAAGGTTATTTAAATCATTGAGTTTGTAAGAGTAGTTCATATAAGTCTCTAAGGGTCATTGAAATTGCTAAATATTTGTTCACTTAGGTCCTTGAAGTTTGATAATTTTAATGACCTAAGTGAATTATTCCTGCAAACTTAAGGACCTAAATGAACTATTATTACAAATTCAGGATCATAAATGAATATTCATAAACTTAAAGACCTAAGTGAACAACGCATACAAATGTAAAGAATTATGTCAATTATGTGAAATATATTTATAAACTCAATGAGTTATAGGATGCATTATCTTAAAATTGAATAAAACTAGGCGAAAAGAATCCATGTAAAGAATCTAATACACACATGAAAGTAATGACAAGTTGACAACCGCTCAATAGCTAACGCTACCAAAACGTTTGGTAGT
The DNA here is from genome assembly GCA_037177725.1 of Cyamopsis tetragonoloba. NCBI lineage: Eukaryota > Viridiplantae > Streptophyta > Magnoliopsida > Fabales > Fabaceae > Cyamopsis > Cyamopsis tetragonoloba. The sequence continues at coordinate 70,772,019 of CM074119.1, forward strand.
TTTTATTAAACTATTATTTTAGGTTTGCATTTTTTTTTAAATATGATTTGTATTGGAGAAATTAAAAATTACTGGATACATTTTTTTTTTTAATTTTTCTTATATAAATTTAAAAAAATTGAAAGACAAACCAAATATATTGTCGCTTTCTATGATTTTCTCTCTTTATATATGTACATTTTACCCGAAAAAATAAAGGCACCATTATTATCTCACATTCTCACTATTATTGACTTTTGTTTGGGTAGTCATATTCATATCTAATTATCTTTTTTAATTTTAAGATGACTTACAAGTTACAAGTCGTTTTATAGATCTGACTATAAACATGAAATTTCACATTTGTGATAATCTTGCCATCAATGGCAAAACACCTATTGATCAAGATGCATGAACATTTCATTTCTTTCCCTTAGGGTTTCTTAAAGATGTTTATAAGGAAAATATTCCCTTTCACAGAGCCATCAATTTCCTTAAGCTAGGATCAAAATTTCCCTTTATACAGGATCTTCTACTTTGATAGGAGTCATGTAAAAAAATTGGTAGGTAAATAATAATAATAATAATAATTCTTGTTTCGTACTTAAGTTATGTAGGTAATAAAAAGTGGGTAAAACTCTTTATTGTTTTTTATATATATATAACTCTTGATTGAGAATACTTAGGGTGATACATAAATCTTTAGTTTTAATTTTGCTTGTTTGATATGGTGATATTTTGTTGAATTCAATTATGATGCTAAGCTCAGGGTGTATTTTTTTATAGTACTATATTTTACTAAAATTTAAGTGAATTTAATTACTTTCACTACATTTAATTTAAATGTTTTGAAGGTACATTCAATTCATTTCAACCAATCATATAGTTATTTTAAAGAAAAAAGAGATTAATATGGTAAGACTATTTTAGAAAAACAAATTACATTTTAGAGGAATAAGAAAATTGAATAAGGCCAATTAGTTTTGTTAGAGGACATAAAATAGGTTTTTTTCTTTCTTTCTTATATTCAAAAACAGAAGGAATAAAATGTATACATTATCTATAGAATAATATTTGCAATTTTATTTATAAAAAAAATTATAATATTTAAGTATCTTATGTTCATAATTTGAAAAGGCCCATCATAAAAATTCATTTTAAGCCTCAAAATTTATTAGTTCGGTACGAATATATTGATCCACGTAAATCTATTTACAAAAAGATATAATGTTGTACATAATTTTTCTATTATTCCTTCATTAGAGTGATTTGCTCTTGTTCCTATATGTCAACTATTCCATTTATTATTCCAAATATTCATTACGGGGTGTCATGATGTAGCTTAATTAAATATCTTTGTATTAAATTAAATAAATTATTTTTCAAAATTATTAACGCAACATTTTAGAGTTTAATTGTCTTTGTAACCAAGTCTTAAAAAGTCTACCTGCCGGTGAAAATTAAATTAAGCTCTGAAATGACCATTCAAATAAAAGTTTAAATTTCAGATAATATATTTTCTTATGAACCCAAAAAAATAAAGGTTTAAAACTACTTCTACAATATAAATAATTTTTGTTATACTTCTATAAATATTTAATTATGCACCTAACAAAGAATTTAAGTTATACTTGTACAAGATAAAAAATAATTAGTCCAGTTTATTTATTTTACTTTCAATTTTAGAAACTCTAATATAATTAAGGCAAATGATATTAATATTTTTTTATGAATTACTATCATTTTATAATAAATAAAATTTTCTAGCGCAATTATTGATATTTAAAAATATAGATTAATATCACCTTGTCAGGAGATATTAAGGAGAAATAAAACTTACTCAAATGATCTTTACCCCTTAAAAAAGTTAATCTTTGATTATCATTTTTTTTAATCGGCCAAGCACACACACTCCCACACTACACTACTCTTAAATTTAACTCCTAAATCTTCCAACTAAAAATTGAACCCCTCCCCTCAAGCTCCAAGAGCTTTGCCATTTGAGCTACAAGCTCTTAGCTAATCTTTGATTATCAATTAAAAAATACTCTTGTTGCTCACAGAAAAAATATCACACTATCGTTCCAATTAATTATATAGAGAAGGAATCATGAAAATCACACCGTAATTCCAAATTATGTGCATTAAATTTTATTAACACCTCCCACCAAAACTTCACAGCCCCAAAAACAGAGGATTTAAAAAAATAGTGATAATTCTAAACCTTTGCAAGGGTAACAACCAAGCCAACCTGACCACTGAGACCAGAGTGCTCAGTTCATTACATTAATGATCGAGTAAATATATTTTTACCGATAGGTATATTTATTTTTTTGTTGAAATAGTGCAAATTTTTTTTTTACCAGAGTAGCAAGTAGCATAAGAAGAAGTTATTGGAGCTTGAGGAGAAGGGTTCGATCTCCGATGGAGTATATTTAAGAGTAGATTTAGACTTAGTGTAACGTGGTGTGTGTGTTTGGCCAATAAAAAAATTCGAATTTTAACACGGAATTGGCAAATGGCCCAATATCATTTAGAGTAATTTTCTATAGTCAAGGAATATTTTTTTACCTTAATAATAAGGCAAAGATTAAAAAAAAAACACAAAAAAAAAATTGTACTAGTTATGTGAAGTGACTACTCATGAATAGGGGCATTTCTTCACAACTATCTGGAGTAGAAGGGTAAGCTCTTTAACTTCGATATCTTTCGGCCACCATAGGAGGGAGGGTACCAACAAAGTCACTTCAATACCAAAGTTAATCTTGAGGAAGGGCTGAGTATGCTAGAATGATTCTTACCTGGAATGGACTACCTCTTTGTTTTATATAATAGTACTAGATAGTTGAAGATTTGGGGGTTGGTCTACTTATTTGAGTTCAATAAAACAATTTATGTATTAGTATAGGAAAAGAGGAAGACCACTGTGTCAGATATTCTTTTTCTGTTGTATTGTTTGTCCAACCAACTCATGAACTGGTTAATATAGAGTCACGAGATGGTCATTTGTTAAGAGGGAAAGTGAGGGTTCGCAAAAGGATTTGCATGGTATTTTAATAAAATGAAGTATAATTATATTTTTTAATATATGTATTTTATATATACTTAAATAACAGTTAAAAAAGAATATAGTAAGAATATCAATATCTATGATGAAATGATGAGGTTTGCATGGTTTTTTGTCGGAGCAAGTCCATTGGTTGTTACCGTGTAAATTTCATCCTAGGAAACTTAATTTATAGTTTGTGATTGGTGTAATGTGAAGCATCCTAAGTTAATAAATTTAAAATTAAATTATCAAGCAATCGTTAAAAGGTCAATTCATAGATCACTATGGTAGCCATATTACTACTTTTATTCACAGATTTATTGCGATCATATATATGCATGATTACTGACTATGACCAATTCCCATCACATTATACTAGTATTATTATCTTATTTTAATAATGCAGTTGAATTAGTGAGTATATAAAAATATATATATAAATAATACTTTCTTATAAAAAAAATTTGGTTAAATATGTTTTTTTTATAAACTTTTGTGAGAATTTATTTTTAGTCTATAAACTTTAAAACGTCAGTTTGTAGTCCCAAAACTTTTAAAAATGTTACTTTTAGTCCCTTCTATATTTTTTTTTTAGGACGTGGTAAACTGATATGTTGACATGTGGATTTAATAAAGGACCTTCAGTTTGTCATGTCATACAAAAAAATGTATGGATGGACTAGAAGTGAAATTTTTGAAAGCTTAGAATTAAAAACCAACATTTTAAAATTCGAAAACTAAAAACAAATTCTCACTAAAGAAAAAAAAACATATTTAACCCAAAATACTAATATCACCTCCATTTTTTATTTGTTTATTATATACTTATGTATTTCCTCTGTCTCGTGATATAAATCACAACTATAAATAAACAAAAGAAAAGTCTCAATATCAAAAGGTTTATATTTTATATTATACGCTCTGTTAACTTAATAAAAAAATTACAAATATTTATTATTATTTTTAATTTTATCCTTTTTTTATTAGAATAATTTTCTACTAGTGAAAATAGCAAAATTTATACTTAATTAAGAATAAAATTGTAAAAGAGTTATATTTTTTTCTAAAATCAAAATATTAATTACTTTTTAAAAGAAGAGGATACTGAATATAAAAAAAGGGGAAAAAAATCATATAGCACTAATTTAAAAGATCAAAAGTGCAAATATGCCATAATAAAGTTAGGGTTTTTTAACTTGTGCCTATGGGACACAAGTTAACAATGATTAGTAGTCAATGAAATTTTAAGGATAAGGAAGTTACTAAGTAGTGGGTGATTAGTGGTTTAGTGGGTATACTCAGGGTATAATAAAAAATATAAATTCAACCATTAAAAAATTTAAATTAATTATTGTTAACTTGTACCCATGGACACAAGTTAAAAAAACCCTAAAAGTTATACCGATGAAATAGCATATGTAGTAACATTTTTTTCAAGTTAAATTTGTTTTTTATCGATCAAGCACACACCTCCACGTCATATAATTTCTAAATTTACTCCAGAATCCAACCCCTCATCTTGAGTTTCAAAAGCTCATTTCCATGTCATTTGAATTACAAGCTCTGGGCTTTTTTTAAGCTAAGTGATATATAATTATATATATATTCATGGAAAAAACAAAAGAAAGATAAAGGGGCAGAAGAAAACGTAGCAACAAATCCAGATACAGGTTGCAGCAAGTTATTATAACGTGCGTGGAAGGGCATAAAGTGTTGTATAAAATAATACACATGTGAGAAAGGGATAGTCCATGGGTTTCATTTAATTTCACCCACAGAAACATACAGTGGCAGATTTGGAAAATTAGAAAAGTAAAGAGGCATGGGATTTTAAAAAAAAAAAAAAACCTTTGTGATGGGATATGGTTTTTTAAGAAGAAAAGAGCAGAAGGTGTTTTGTGTTTGAGATGAGATGAAGGGTAGTGTGACACAAAAAGTGCAGAAAGGGAAAAGGAGATGGGGCGGTGCTGATTAATTGGTATCCCTAAATGAATAGGACGGTTGACCCAATTACGCGCATGAATTCCATTGGTCCTTTTTAGTGGAATTAATGGGGCCCACTTCTCCTGTGCCCTCTCCAGTCCTAATGCTTCCAAAATGTTTGATTAAAAGTCCCTTACAAATTCCACTCTTAACTGTAACATTACTGCTGCATGCTTTTCATCATTATTCACACCAATCAATGTTCCCATCAGTGCTTCTTCACACCTTACATTTCTTTCTTTAATTTAACCCTATCTTAACATACAATTCACTTCTTAATTCAGAATTTAAGACGATAACATTATGTCATCGATGGTTTATTGAATGATGTACTATTTCAGTACTTAATTTTGTGAGAATAATTCACTTTAGTTCTTGATTTTATGCGGATAAGTCACTTTAGTTTATGATTTTACATTTTGCAAGTCATTTTAATCCATGAATTATATGAACATTAGTTCTTGACTTTCAGGGACTACAATGACTGATGTAGTGAAAGTCAGGGACTAAAATGATCAATAATAGTGAAAGTTATGGACTAAAATGATCAATAATAGTAAAAGTTATGGACTAAAATGACCAATAATAGTGAAAGTTATGGACTAAAATAACTGATTTAGTAAGAGACTAAACTGACTTGTAAAATATAAAATCAGGGATTATTTTAGTATATAATTCATCGTTAATTTCATTTTTATAGAGTTTTTTTTTAAACCACAAGTATCTCTAATCTACAATAAACTAAAACAGTTCTCTTCATACCGAGTCAATCCACTAAATAATAAAGTGCTCCCACCAATCAGTTTTTACATTCATATGGATCGAATACACACCTTACTTAAGTGGTAAGAGTGCCTCACTATTCAAACCAACCACTTATTGGTTCCTTTTGTATAGAGTTTAAGACCATATATAACATTACCGCACTAGCTCTGCAAGTTACCATAAATCTCCTGAATTAATCGTATATTCTTTCTTTCTTTATTTTTTTAAAGGTTTATATACATTTTTTTCATTACCCTTTATGTTTATTTATATTTTAATTCTTATATTTTAAAAATTATGGTTTTATTTTATACATTTGCACATTTGTTAAGGTTTTATTTCTTAATGTTAATTTCGTCACTAATTCAATTAAAGCTAGTTTATGTAACACACATCTGAACATTAAGTTGACAAAGTGGAGCTCCATGTGCGTTCCTTATGTTGACATAAAGGCAGGGGTGAAGCTAACCCAAAATTTTTTGGGGGGAGGGGGGGAAGGGACAAATATAAATAACTAAATAGATTAAATTTTTAGGGGGATCAATTACTTAGAATGCTACTAATTTTACTTATATTTTAAGAAATTATATATACATGTTAGCAATTTTTTCTCGCAATCGACCCCCTCATTATACTAACATAGTGCCGCCCCTGTATAAAGGGGATGAAAGGGATGCTGGAAAAGAAATAGATTGCGTCCCTATACTAAACCTAACACTTTAGTTTTTGTCCTACATATTCAAACTAAATCAAAATAAGTCTCTTTATTGACTTATCTTCAACCTTCTGAAAGTTGACACATCCTTGTCCTCCAAGATATGGACAACAGAATCAACAAAACAAGAATAATAACCTAGGAGATAATTAACGTAATCTTGTTCAATCTCAATTGGATTTTATTCTTCTCAACAAAATTTTGTTGTCTTAGCAAAATTTGAATTGTACCTTTAAGTAAAGTGAATCAATCTATCTAAAATGTTTACAAGACCAAAACTCTTGGTAAACATCAATCACAACCATAGTTAGTTATACACAACTAAACAAATACACCATATTTTACGTAACTTATTCTTCAATTTGGGCATCAATGGCCAAAACCTTCTAACATTTTCCTTTCTGTTTGTAGTTGCAGTATAGCAACGCAATACTCCTCTACACTCATAGAATCTCTAGTTACTCTGGTTCAGTATACTTTCACTAGCATTAGAGCTCATTTGTGCCATAACAGACCTTCAAAAATAAAAAAAAAATTAGGATTTTTAATTTGGAGAAAAAATTAGGACATTAAATTTTTTATTAATAACATCATTGCACTTCCACATAAATAACGAACATAACATTCTACAGTGTCAACTTAATGTCCAGATATATTCCACGTAAACAAGAAATCAATGTTCCCATGAGTGCATCTTCACAGCTCACATTTGGATTTACTTATAATAATAATGTGTTTAAAATTAACAATAATATGAGCAAAAAGAAATAATGACTTCAGCAATCACACTACCTTGACGCAATAATACTTGTCCTTTGGATTTGAGTGACATTCTGGTAGATTCCTTTTCTGTCCAATGAATCTTAAAAAGAAATATTATTAGAACATTAATTATTTGGTGATGAGGTGGTTTTGCAAACAATCAGAAAATGTTGTAAATGATGTTTTCACAGAAGTCGGAATTTTAAGGATGTGATGTTCCTCCTCTGTCTCTATTTGCATACAATTGTCACACTACACTCAAACCTTGGTCCACACCCCATACTAAATTAAAATTCAATTTCATAATTTCTGCTTCAGTTTTTTGGAAGATGTAACAATTTAGAGGCCAATATTTTTTTGACACGCACCAGAAGAAATAAAATATATATATACTGATGAATGTATACCACTATCTTTCACCACCAAACTTTTTACCCGAATTTTTATTGTATTATGTTTACTATTTAGTTTTTTCTATCTGATCATATTGCACCATATACTGTATACACAAGTTAATTAACAATTCAATTGATTTATTTTTTAAAAAAGTTACTCTCATAAGTTGTAACATTTCTAAGTGATAGACATTTATTATTGCACTTTTTTTATGCATCTAAAAGGTTGGTCGGATGACTGATGAGACCTGTTTTGAGTAGCAGGTCCTCAGTTTAAACTCATGTAGACGCATTTTAGCCTATAAAAAAAATTACACTCCTTTTTAGAGTGTGTTTGAAAATCAGTTTTCTCAAACGAAACTGAGATGGAACTCAGTTCTCCTTCTACGTTATTTTTTTGGAACGTAAAAAACGAAGACGAAATAGAGTCCCAATGACAATACAAATACGCATTGAATAAGCACGTTTTCTAATATTTGAAAAATATATAACTTGCTGCCTTTCATGAATTTATCTAATGTTGATTATTTATAATAGTGATTACAATAATATATGACGGGTATTAAAAAGCATTTGTGGGTTTATCTTGTTGATAGAAATCTTATCTTGTGCCGCCACAGTACAGAGTACTGACTTTACAGATTTGCCATTGTGATTTGTGAGACATTTTGGGGCATATGGAAACTATATGTAAATGTGACCTGGCTAACATTATGTTTTGGAGGGTACCTATAATTCTTGACCCCAATTTTTATAAAAAAAATAATGAAAAAGGAAAATGAAAATAAAAAGAGAAGATCATGTGCAAAGTGCAATAGCATTAAGAAGAGTCACACAAACACTTAGCCCAGACATTTCTATTTGGCTCTGCATTTTAGTCTTTGATATGAATTATGATCAATTATTATACGTGCTATTTAATTAAGTTTGCTTTCAAAAAAATTTCAAACATATAATATTATTTTAATACTTATTTGAGTTGGCAAAGGCAGTGTCTTATCAGAAAGAGTATTTGTTGCCAACAAAATTATGAATAAAGATTTTGCTGAACAAATTAATTAAATTGATTTCACCATTTTATTTTGAATTAAGTTGTATAAAACGTAACCTATTTAATATCTTGTGAAAAGGAACAGGGGTGTTGCTGTTTGTTAGTTTTTGGAGGTTCAGGAATTTTCTTATCTCTGCGCTGGTTGGCTTAATTTAGTTTTCTTCTATTTAATATTAATATATATGTTCGAGATAATTTTATTTTTGAATACGTGTCTAATTTTATCTAACCGGAGTGGGATTTGCCCATTAAAATGGGTATTGGCCCAGGTAACTTAGGTAATTATCCGCAAATGCCAAATTTTGATAGGGATGTGTGTTGTACTAGGTGTATGGACTGTGGTATGTAGATTGACTTATGGATTCCCGGGTTATGTAAATATGGAACAACAAAATTAAAGTTCAAATAAATTGTGGGACTCGCAGATTATTTGAGTATTTTGCTTAAATTAAAAAAGTATATATATTTTTAATTATAATTAAATTTAAATTTCAAATAAGTTCCCATTTCTGTTCCAACAACAAATATATTACTCCCTCTGGTCCTTATTATAAAGCATAAATACTTAAATTACGCATACCAATAAAGATAGTTTGGTTGCATCATTTTTCTTAAAAAGTTGGATGAAATATTAATTTTACCATTTCTTAAATATTGTGTTTAGTGGTTGGTATAATAAAGTTAAGGGATTTAATAGGGACAAATAAGGAAAATAACCATAAATACTTTATGGGATTTATGTAATGCCTTATAAAAAGGACCACAAAATATTTCCAAAATGTGTCTTATAATAAGGACCGGAGGGAGTAGGTTTTAGATTAAAATAATGTCTTTTTGGTTATTTTTATTATATTGGAAAAAATGTTTTTTTATTATATAAATAATAATAATTATAGATTTTATTTGTATCTAAGAATTAGTATATTTTGAATGTTATATTGATAAAATTATTAATTATAAAAAATATTTTAAAAAAAGTTCTTTGGACGTGCGAGACGGACGTGGACGCATAATTGAGTAGCCCATATACTGGGCAAAAAATGTTAAATCTCTAGTTTACATATTCATACGTAAAATTTTCGCATAAAATTATTTGCGTACATTTTGCTAGTAAGAAAGAAGCTTCGAGGCCCTAATTTCCCTTAAATGGTATCATGATGCAATATATTAGAATTAGGCATTCAGGTTGTCTAATTGAGGAAAAAAATGCTAGAACTCTAGTTTGCATATAAATAATTAGAATTTTTGCATAAGATTTTGTGTCCATACATTTTGACACAAAAAAGAACATTTTAGGCCCTAATTTCTCATAAATGGCATCAAGATGTATTATATTCAAATTAGTCCTTCAAGTTGCCTAATTGGGCAAAATTGGTTAGAAGTCTATATCAAATATAAATAGGAGAAATTTTCACATGAAATTTTATGTCTACACATTTTACAATTAATAAAGAACATTTGATGTCCTAATTGTTCTTAAATGGTTTCAGGGTAAATTATATTGAAATTAGGTATTCTAGTTGTCTAATTGAGCAAAATCAGACCAAACTCTAGTTCACAAATAAACAGGGAAAACTTTTGCATGAATTTTGTGTCAACGTATTTTGTAACTAGCAAAGAACATTCAAAATCTTAATTGCCCTTAAAAGGCATAATGATGCATTGTTTTAAAATTGGGCATTCTACTAGTCTAATTGGACAAAAATTGGCTAGAACTCTAGTTCACATATCCATAGGTAGAATTTTAGCATGAGATTTTATGTCCACATATTTTGCAACTAATTTAATACATTTGAGGCCCTAATTACTCTTAAGTGGAATAAGGATGCATTATATAGAATTTAAGAATTCTAGTTGTAGAATTAGGCTAGTTGTAGAATTAGGCAACAAATGTCTAGAACTAGAGTTTACAAATAAATAAATGAAATTTTTGCATGAAACCTTATGTACGCGCATTTTGCAACTAACAAAGAATATTGGAGGCCGTAATTGCACTTAAAAGGCATCATGATGAATTATATTCAAAATGAACATTCTAGTTGTCTAATTTGACAAAAAATGAATAAAACTCTACTTCACATATCTATAGGAGGAATTTTCGTGGGAGATTTTGTCTCCACACATTTTGCAACTAATAAAGAAAATTCAAAGCCCTAATTGCCCATAAATGACATCAAGATGCATTATATTAAAATTGGACATTCAAGTTGTCTAATTGGACAAAAATGACCAGAATTTTATTTCACATAAATAGGAGGAATTTTCGCATGAAATTTTTTATCCACATATTTTAAAACTAATAAAGAACATTCAAGATCCTAATTGCTCTTAAAAAGACAATTGGATGCAATATAATAAAAGTGGGCATTCTAGTTATCCAATTGGGCAAAAACTACTAGAACTCTAGTTTATATATGCAAAGTTGGAGTTTTTCCATTAAATTTTGTGACCACACATTTTTCAACGAGTTTAGGACATTCGAGGCCTTAATTACTCTTAAATGGCATCATGATGCATTATATTGAAATTAAAAATTCTAGTGGTAGAATTAGACCAAAAAAAATGTCTAGAACTTTAGTTCACATATCCATAGGTGGAATTTTCGCATGAAATATTTGTGTGCATGCATTTTCCAACTTACAAAGAACATTTGATGCCCTAATTGCTCTTAAAAGGCACCACAGTGAATTGTATTAAAATTGGACATTCTAATTGTCTAAATAGGCAAAATATGAGTAGAATTCTAGTTCACATATCCAAAGGCGAAATTTTCGCATGAGATTTTGTCTCCATACATTTTGTAACTAATAAAGAAAATTCAAAGTTCTTGTTGTGCATAAATGTCATCAAGATGCATATATTGAAATTGGGCATTCATGTTGCCTAATTGGGAAAAATGGCAAGAACTCCATATCAAATATAAATTGGGGGAATTTTCGCATAAAATTGTGTAAACATATTTTGAAACTAATAAAGAACTTTCAAGATCCTACTTGATCTTAAAAGGTTTCAGGATAAGTTATATTAAAGTTGAGTATTCTGGTGTCTAATTGGACAAAAACGTGTAGAACTCTAGTTTACAAATAAATAGGAAAAATTTTTGCATAAAGTTTTATAACCACATACTTTGCAATTAGCAAAGAATATTCAAGGCCCTAATTTCCCTTAAAAGGCATAAGGAATGCAATATCTTAAAATTGGGCTTTCTATTTGTCTTATTGGGCAAAAAATGACTAGAACTCTACTTCACATATCAAAAGATGGAATTTTTACATGAAATTTTCTGTCCACACATTTTGCAACTAAAAAAAGAACATTTGAGGCATTGATGAAAAGGACTAACATGGTCCAAAAAATACAACTTAAGGGACTAAAGTGAACATAAATAAACTTAAGGGTCTAATTGCTCTTATGTCCACACATTATGCAACTACAAAGAATATTTCAAGCTCTAATTGCTCTCGAAAGACATCCGGGTGCATTATATTAAAATTGGGCATTCCAATTGTCTACTTGAAAAAAAAAAAAGACTAGAACTCTTATTCACATACCCATACATGAAATTTTCGCATAAAATTTTATGTGTACACATTTTTCAACTATGAAAGAACATTCAAGGCTCTAATTTTCCTTAAAAGAAGCCGGATACATTATATTAAAATTGGACATTCTTGTTGTCCAATTGGGCAAAAAATTGACTAAAGGAATAATAAAAAGTTATAAATAAATAAGTTTAGCTTGATTTTATTGCAACAAGATGTAAATTAATATACATTTTATTTTTTTTTAATTTTTTTATTTAATTGAGGTGAGCCAACTCATTTAACACACAGACCGTTGGCGGTTGGATAAATTAATTTTAATTTCTTTTCAAAATAACAAACAAAATAAACATTTTAATAATAATAAAACTATACATGTCTTAATAGAATAAGTACTAATTAACCAATGTTTAATAATAATAACCAACTTATTAGAATTTGCAATTTTTAATAATAATAACATTTTAATATACTAAAACTAAACATTAAACCTCATGTCTTAATAGAATAAGTACTAATTAACCAATGTTTATACATTAAAAAGTAGGTTATCTACGACAGAGACCAACCATAAATATTCCATCCATCGATATTATGAGAGCATTACCTTTCATAATCTTATTTAAAAAAAAATTAAAAAATCAAAAGCATAGCATTTGGAAGTTAGTTACCACGCCTGCCATTGAAAGTCAGCGGAATTAAAATTTTAAAAACCTATTTCGCTTCCCATTTTGCTAAACGAACTCTTAGAAAAATGGTTTCTACACTTCAAAGCAAAATTATCATAGAAAAAAAAAGAAGCAAATTTTATACAAGAACCAGAAATAAAATCTGCTGACCATGTTTCAACTAGATGCTTCCGCTTTAGCTCTAGACAATGTAAATACTATGAGTGATTAGTCTTTCACCCATTCAGCAAAGGGATATACAATGTTAAGATTCAATGGATATTAAGTAGGTAAATCCTCTTCAATATCACCAAACATTGTTGACATCTAATTTGGTTGAAGCTAAGAAAATTGGATCGACTAATTACACCAATTAAACTAATAACTAATCTATAACTAGTTCGATCCAACCTTTCCCAAATCAGCAATTTAAAGGTTCACAATCGAATTGCCTAAACGACATATACCACTGAAATTTTGATTTAATCAGTTTAATTAATCCAACTTCTTAAACGGGTATAATCTAGAAAAATGATCCTCAAATTGCGTGTAAACCACCAGAATTAGACGTTGTGATTCCTTATTATGAATGGACTAAACTACATTTTTAGTCCCTTACATTATTAAAAAGTTTCAATTTGGTCCTTTATATTTTAAAAGTTTTAATTTAGTCTTTTATGTTTAAAAAATTTCACTTTGATCCCTTATGTTGTATTTTTCAAATTGCTTTAGTTCTTTACATTGTATTTTTGAATCATTTTGATCCCTCATTTTGATTTTTGAGCTCTTACTTGGTAGAAAAAAATATAATATAAAGGACAAAAAGTAAATATAATATAAATGATGAAAGTAATTCATAAATACAACATAAGGGACCAAACTGAAATTTTTAAAACATAAGGAATCAAATTAAAACATTTAAAACACCTCTCAAAAAATGCAGTTCTCGTTCAATCAGTAATCACATAATTACAATTGAAATCAGTGAAAAATAAAAAATAATAATAATAATAATAATTTTTGAGAAAAATTGATATTGAAATATCAAGAAAAGTACAGGAACAATTAAAAAAGCAAATTGAATTTTGTTATACATTGTCAAATGGATGTCAAAGCTTGTGCTTCAATGACATGGTTTTGTAATCTACCCGATACGTGAAGGTATCAGATATGTGGTAAATGCTCAGTTGTTCGTAAATTTATGATCAACCTATCTAAAGCTTAATCATCTACGTTTAAATCAATATTCCTTTGATACTATTTGATCATCACCAGTAATGGATTAAATTTATTTTATTACATCTCATTTGATTTAACCAATTTTAAATATCCAACTAAAGTCTACTTGGCTATTCAATATACTCATGAGAGGACTGAAACCAATTACAGACCAATAAGCACAATAAAATGTTCAGTTTTTATGTTGAGCTGCTCCATCATTGCCAGGCCTCAGCCTGAAAGAGAGCTCTACAATACAAGTATAAATTACAATATGTACGGTATACATATAGAAACACTTTCTACACAAGCTAAACCCTAATCAGACATTGGATTACCAGAGCTCATGTCAGGATTTTGAGAACATCTGTAGTCTTCAACTTCTTTTGGTATGTTGGGTGTCACTATGGTTCCGCCGTTAAAACCATCCATCAGTAACTTCCCTATTTTGCATCGCCACTCAGAAACTTCCTTATCACTTTTCCTGTCATGAACAACTCTGTCACGGTAGTTAAGCATGGTTCCAAGGCCACTGTTTGGTGTCCAACCATATTCCATTAACACCTTCGCCTCACTTTCAGACAAATCTTCTCCAACCTATACCACAGACAGCATGAATTGAGCAGAGCAAATTTATGTTTGGGTGGGGGAGGAGGATGCAGTAACAAGAGCAACTTATGCCTTGTTTATAAAAACTCATAAAAGATCAAAAATTGTCGACGAGAAGGAACAAAAATTAGGCAATAACTAATAACCAAGAAAGTGCCAGTTTAAATGACTGCAAAACAGTAACGGTATATACTTAACTACGAGATTAAGCAAATACCAAAAAAAAAAAAGAGAGAAAGAGAGAAGAAATGGAAGTCCAAACCTAACAGACGTCTCATGGTTAGCAGTAAAACCATGAACAATATAACAAATGCCTGAGTCGGTTAACTCAGCAAAACAAAACCAAAATAAAAGGGGAAGCATTAAGAATGCAAAAAAGGCA
Source organism: Cyamopsis tetragonoloba (assembly GCA_037177725.1). NCBI lineage: Eukaryota > Viridiplantae > Streptophyta > Magnoliopsida > Fabales > Fabaceae > Cyamopsis > Cyamopsis tetragonoloba. The sequence continues at coordinate 70,787,137 of CM074119.1, forward strand.
TTAATTAAATAGATCAAAAAAAGAAGAAAAAAGCCATCCTGCCAAGAAAGATTCAACAACTAATGATTAAAAGACAAACATCGTTCATGATCTAAGAAATCGGAGTCACATCTCATATATCTAACATAATAACATGATTACACAGTCAATCAATTCATAGGAGGTTATTTACTTATTTAAGCATGCTTTGCTTAAATAACATTTGTGGAATGGTAGGTCAGCAGACATTTCTCTCAAGATGCAGATGTTACACATAAAAAATAGGTAATAACAATCTCTTCAACAACTATCACAACTTTTAAAACCAATCTCCACCCATCACCTCAAACACGCTCCAAAAATATAATGAATAGCAGAACCAAAACATACAGCCAATCAAGAGATGCAAAAAGAAGCATTAAATTAGCATAATATATATATATATCCAGTCACTCCAATGTTCCATGATTCTTTCCTCATGGTACTTGTGATGAAGATTAATACTCAGCGCCATATTCACAAGGCATTCAAGTTGCAGTAGTATAATTATTGAAAGGAAAATGTAACTTGGCATCACAGTAAAATCTTAGGAGTAGACGCCTAACAGACCGATTTACAAGTATGAAAAATACAGTTAGCAAGTCAAATGTCAATCAACAGCATCTCAAAGAAGCATGAAGTGATTACCAATAACTCTTTGTTCTCTATGAGGGAAATCCTGCTACAGGTAGTCAGTTTCATAGCAATCACCAACCGTTTGATCTGCCACTCAACAGGTAAGGATTTTACCAGCTCAAAGAAGTAGGTTGCGTAACCATATTCAGGGCGTTCTAGCACTATCCTGTATTGAAGTTCAACTCAATACCAACATATGAAATATACTGAGAAGAAAGTATGGAGTAAGGACTCCAAAAATGATCTGTAATGAAATCAAGCACCTATTATGTCTCTCAAAAACAAAAATAAATGATTGAAGGTCCCGGCACCAACCCCACTCAACAGGCCATTTCCGAAACTGCAAATAATGTGTCTGTAGCAAAAAAAAAAAATATGAACATAAATAAAACACTAATAGCTGCAGGATCAAATATAGCATTGGACACTGAATTTGAAGAAACCAATTACCTGATCCACAAGTGAGAATAGACAGGCTAAGCAATAACTTGTTCTCAAAACCTTTGTGCCACGAATAATAGGGAATCTTACAAATGACTGGCGTTCGGAGAAAATCTGACACGAAATAGGCGGAGTAATAAATAAATTTAACACAACAAAGCAAGAGAACCAAATAACTCATAAGTAAAATATTTCAATATAATATCACAATCACAAAAACTAAGGGTACTTTAGCCAATTTTTACCTGGGAATGTTTTTTTATTATTTGCAACCAAACATGGGAATGTTCATTCCAAACCCAACATTCCCGGGAATGTTGTTGTAATCCGTGAAACAAACGCCCCCCAACTGTCAATTATTATCCCTGGATAATATTATGTTTAGATAAACAATTTAGTGTGTTAAGGGGAGGTCACTGCCACTTGTTAGCACGGCAGTTTCTTATATTTGAACAGAATAACTCTAACTGCTATTTCTTAGGATAGACAGTTTTCTATAACTGCTATTCTTAGAAATGGGCAGTTTGGAGCAGTAATTTCAATAAACATATTCATAAGTTTGCAGTAAAAGAAAGGGGATTATGCAGAAATTTAAAAATGTTCTTGACTACTTTTTACTAGTTGAGATCAATGGCATCTCTCATACGAGCCCAACATTAATTTAAAAAATAGGGCATGAAGGAACCAGAAATCTGGTGCTTTAGAGCCTGACTTTATTATTAAGAATCTTACAACCAGGTCTAAGGGATTGGATCTTGCCAATTTAGTATCAAAGCCTGGTTATGGAATTCTGAACAATAAACTCAATTCATTTGGGATTATCTGAAAAACAAATTTACTTTCATTCACTTTCTTCCTGGGAGCACCAGAAAACAAAGGATGAAGCTATTTCCCTCACTTTCCTTAAAAAGTCAGCAGGACACAATTGCCATCTGTTATTCCTTTCTTTTTCTGCCAAACAAACCTACTTTTTCTTGCCTCAAACTTGCTAAAATATTATAAAAGTCAAGGTGATAAGTTCAACCAAGGGAAGCAAATAGTGAATAAGCTAATATTAAAAACAACAAGAGTAGTAAATCTTCACCATTCCATTTAAATTGAACAACCTATATTCACCTATTTCTCTCATGAGATTAGCTTTCTCACGAGATTCATCCCAAAAAGATTGTTCCACCATAGTTACTGATTAGTTGGAAAATAATTTTCATATATTCAGCTGTTTGATGCAGGCATGCAGCAATTACTGTGGGGAAAAATGAATCTAGAGAAGGAAAATGACTACCTTTTCTAGATATCCATTCCTTAGAGGATGGTTTTGATTAAAACTATCTTCTGCAACCATGTAAATTATTTTTAACTAGACTAGTTGTCATTTTCCATCCAATTGTGACAACTTAATCATACATCTCACTAAAGCAATCTATTAGTATGTAAATATGAAATGAAATGGGAAGGCAAAAAGTTAACACATTGTAACTAAACAATATCTTGATTTAGTTTGATCCAGAAATGAGAGCAAGACATTATAACGATGATGTTTCTTTACCTTTGTCATCACAGCCTCTAGGTCTGAAAAGCTATCTTCACAAACTGATTCATCTCGAGCTTCATCATTCTCCTCCCCATAAAGCTTAATTTCATCTACTAACACACCTTTGTCAAGCAATACCTGCCAAATGCCATTTCCACTAAGCTTGACAAAAATTCCAAGTCCACAGTGACTATACAAAACTAAAATATAGTACCTGCAGGAGCCCAGGAGCATCCTCTTCGAGTGCTGCTTGAACTGAATTGCTGCAAAATAATTTCACAATTAGGGAATCTATTATAATGAAATTATGGAAGTAAACACGAAATTATATAACAGATAACAGGATTAGATAGTACGTGGCTGTTTTTTTTCTTTTTCTTTTACACTTGATGCTTATAGATTCGTCAGATTCTGAAAAATTAGAGCTCGACATAAAGAAAGGCAGCTTAGTCTTCTTGAAAGATGAGTAGCTTGTAGAAATATTTGCGCTTGAATTCTCTCCAGCCATGAGGAAGTTCAACCGATCATTTAAGCTCATATGTTCTACTAGATCATCACGATATTCATCATGAGATTCCAACTCATTTTTTACAATCGAGAGTTTAATAGAGATGCTACCGATAGCATCCTCGTTAACATTGTGGTTTTCATGGCTATCCCAAGGTTCATCCTTGACTTTGACAGGGGTTGGACAAGTTGAAGTAAGTGGGATGTCATTATTTTTAGGCAGAAGATTTTGATCCACATGTGAATCAAATTGCATAATATTTGCTCTGGATTTTAATATGCAGTCATGGTCTTGAGGGCCAACTGGAATTACTAAATTTGTTGATTTTGGTGAGTAACAACCAGTTGACAAAGAGCATCCAGAAGCAACCCCCAGAGGTAACTCAAACATTGAAGTATTGCTTCCTTCTGCAGTGTCATAACAATTGTCTTCAGCCACTGTTGTTTTTCCATCAGCTGAATAAATCTCTTCATTTACTTCTTCAACAGTTTGTTCTGTTACATCTCCCAATAAGCCTCCACTGTTACACTGTAAGATTAACCACAATAAAGAGAACAAACCACAAAAAGATATAATGACTATATTTCTGAGTGATACATGAGAGACTAATCTATGAGTATATAAACAAAATAAAAATAACACCTTATTGGTTGTTACATGGAACAAAATGTGGAGGCATGTCAATGTAAATAAGAAAAGAAAATGACTTTATGAACACAAGGCACAAATGATATGAAAACTATCAGGATTTTAAAAGTTATGGACTAATTACAAACCTAAGCAAAAAGTCACCATTATATTTTGTTAGAAATATATTGATAAACAACTTGTGTTTAACCTATCAGGTTAAGTACTAGGATCAATATTGTCAAAAATCGACATCTTTCTAAGGAATGGGAGGGAGCTGAAAAGACGTAAATCGTGAGATTGTACCTAGGATCGTAAGATCATATCAAAATACAAAAAATACGTCAAAATATAAAATATGACGATATTATTAACTGATACACGTACAAATATTATTAGTATTGATGACTTTTTGGTCAATATTTAATAATAACTAACTGGGAAAAAAAGCAGAGAGGAAAAGAATAGAAGAAGTCCAGGCATGTTTTAAATGCCGGCCCAAAAGAAAAGCCCAATTTGTGAGCTTCGGGGAAAAAAGAAATTAGAAAAGGGGAAGCTTTGCGGCCAGCCCTAATTGCACTAGAAGAGAAAGAAGCCAACCCAATAATTCAAACAGGCACAGTGAGCAGAAGTCAAAAAGACGTAGTAGCAATGTGAAGCTTCGCAGAACGGAGAGTGAAGCAAGTTGATTCCGTGGAGAGCACCCAGAAGCGATAAAGTTGGCAAAGTCTAAGAGGAACAGCAGTGGCAAACGGAGAAAAACACAAAGAAAGGACCAAAATTAAGGTTTTTAACAGGGCCACGCAAACTGACCTAGAAGCCCCCATCCACTCAGGATTGGATTGGAACCGCTATCTCACAATCCCATACCAAAGATCAGCGATCTTGGTCTGATTCCGCAAAGAAACAATCTCGTACACAATTTTAATGTACATCAAAAGAAAAAAATTATAAACTTGATTTTATTTAATAAGTTTATTATTTATTATTTCATTAATGAAAAACAAAAGCTAACAAAGAATCAAGAATGAGTTATGATCAACTCTTTCAGCCTTTCAAATAAATATATCATTCAACTGAACAAAAATAATACTAAATTACCTCAAATGCTGGATTTGACAATCCTGGAAGCTTCCTGCAATAGCAAATATATTATTATTCAACCACACGTAAAGAAGCAAATTCCATCTAGCTTCCCTTGAACAAAAAAGTGTTTCACTTTGGTTCTTCACAGCGTTCAAAATATGGTATTCCATATTCATTTTGAATAAACTTGGTTGTTGTTATAAAACTTTTGAACCAAAGACACTAAGATAATGGATGAGAACATGGCCTTAAAGACTTTCTTAGCACGTCATAGAGAAATTAGAAAGTTTATGTGCAATGTTTTTTCAAAATTTCAATATTTACCTATTACCTATTCTTTTTTTTTTTCTTTTGCCTCTTCATTTGTTGTTTTAGACTTTTAGCAACTTGAAAAACAAAGTTAAGGAGAGTAAATAGACAAAACAAAAAAGGAATGTCTAATAGCCCCCGCACAAGAAAACAGTATCAAATTATCAACAGTTAGCGTAAAGTACCCTGCTAGAAGCATCCTTAGCCGTTCTTTCAGAACGATATGATCTAAATCATCAAAATTGTCTTCAGAAATCTCCTTTTTCACCTCTGGGATAGGAAAATCTAACTGAAGAGATGTTTTTTCATCCTTATCAACAGAACTGGGGAGAACCTCAGAATCTTTGACCTTTATAGTGGCAGGAACATCACAAAGTGTTGTGCATCGGGTTACAATGCTAACTTTAGCATTGGTTTTCTCCACTCCAGTAGCATTAGTTTGAATTGTCAGACATGTTACCTGTTGCAAACTAAGACATAATCATGCTTGAGTGCCTTCGAGATGCAACCAATGTAAATGACAGAACTGCTACTTTCTAAATATTGGACATCACTACATAACTTTTATCAGAAATAATTTTGATCGACCTAATCATCAATTATATAGCTAATAATTATGCAGATCTTGCATGCCAAGTTTCAGAAAAATTAAACAAGAACAAGCATATGATGTTGCGATCTGTCTTAGTCTAATTGAAAATGTATTTTACGTTACATTTAGGGCAATTTGATGGACTTGAAAAGGATGTTGGATTAAAATCATGGCTATCAAATATCAAACTCAGTTGTGGAGGGGAGCGGTCAACTCCGAAACCGCGTTATAGCGAATAGCTGGATGACCGCCATACTGAAATTTTGAGATGCATATTGAAAATTTATTTTATTTACGTAAGTTCTCAAAATGAAAAAAAAAAATAATAATAATAATAATAATACGTATATTCATGCTTAAGAATAGGAAGCAATTGTGAGTGAACATTTTTAAATTGCTTGAGCGAATAATACTCAGACGAAACAAAATTGTATATACATTATAATTACAAAAATAATTAATACCAAATGAAATTTACAAGATAAAACAATTAAATAAATAAACACAAACCCTATATAATGAATCAGAATGTATTCAGAGTCCAGAACAATGTTTTAAATTGGGACCAGTCATTAAACTATGAGCGTTACTTACTAGTTCATGGTTCAATGGTTCACCCGTGATCGAATCGTGGTTGAACAGGTATACATAGATATAGACAAAAAGATATTTTCATTATATATACATATATTGAATCCCGTCAGTCTTGATTTATTTGAAGATTGACTTGTTTTCCATGAGATGGGCAGGGGTTCAGATCCTATTTTTGACATCTTTCATCAATTTTGTAAATTTTGGGAATAATAAACACTTTATTTGCTATAAATCAATAGATTATGCATACATTAACAAGTTGAAACATGAGTGTAGCGGTAGGGAAGCTACTCGTCACTCACGTGGTGGTAGGATTGATTCCGGGGAGGGTAAATTTTGTACAATTTGTATCACTTACCAGCATAACTGTTCAGAAAAGACTGGTGTGATTTGTGGCCAGTTCAGCAGTTCCGAGCAGTTTTCCAGTTTTACAGGAGGCTGGTTATGTGTCATGACCAAACCGACCAGTGGACGTTTGCGGTTGAACTAGTCAGACCATCTTGTCCAGTCCAGTTTTCATAACAAAGATCTAAACTGAACGAAATTGGGTATCCTAAATCCATGTATCTATTATCCTGATCAGGGTCTTAATTTTATGTGAATATGAGACATGATGTTCTTAATTTCCTACAAGTAGAAGTTCAAAAATAATGCATCCCCATAAAATTTAGGCACCTTCGTTTGAATGACTCAGAGTGATCAACACAAATCACTTCAAAATTTCACTTCAAGTTTGTATAGACATGCTCAACCAAATGCACCGAATCGTTCTATACATATCACATTGCAAAAAAAAAAGGTAAATAAATAGCAAACAAAACTCGATCGTAGACCTTATAGAAAATTAATTGACCAGATCAAATTATTGAAATGATAGTAAAAGCAAAAAGAAGCACACCAGCATATCACTATAATAGAGTAATTGACCTGTGAATCGATATCCTCGTGCTCCTTTTTAACAACAGCATCCGTGGAGCTTCGCGTGGAAGGTGTGTGACCGTCGTTTTGGAGAGTTGGAGAGTGAGAATCGGAACCCAAGAATTCTCTGCGTTGTGAAAAGGGAATGTCTTCGAGTGAGGGCATGGAATAGTTGATTGGTTTTACATCTGGAACGTAAGAACAAGCCATTAACTTTCAATTTCGCCGGTGGAATTGGTGGAAGGTTTCAGAATTAGGTTCCTTTTTCAAATTCCATGTTCACCAGTGAGTAGCAACAGCTAAGAAAATGAGAACGGGTATATAGCATGTGCCTGCAGAAATGAGAGAAGACATATATATCTATTAAATTACATAATGCTAGAGAGTTCATGTTTGCAATTCTTAGTTATGCAACTACTGTTTAAAACGTGAATTTACTTATTTAACCTTATCAGTTTAATTTGTTACTCACATTTTGTGGCTTGGTGTTCACACGAAAATTTCATTTTCACCCTCACCAACTCACTCAATTACTTTCTTCAGTATCTTCTTTTTCTTCTCACCTCTCTGCTTAGGCTATTTTAATTTCTATTCATCAATTATCAAACTTCAATGTCACTCTGTCTTGTCCAAAGAGTCTAAGAGAAACTCAAGAAAATAAAAGAACCGAATTTGAGTGAGAATCAAGAGGGAAAGAAGAAGAGAAAGCAGTACCAAAAACAATATAATCTCGTTTGATGTCGACGATTCTGTGAGCGGCGGTGGGAGGAGCTTGCTTCGGGTGCGGGATCCGGTTAGAGGGATGAGAGTTGGCTCAAGACGGTGGCGCAAATCTGTAGCTTCGACGTCGTTTTGGTACGAGGGGCGAAGGAAAGAAGGAAAGAAGCATGAGGAGGGTTTGGGTTTGGGACAGAAAGTTTTTTTTTTGGACAACCGTTACAGAAAGTATAAGGTTTAAGCATTCTTCTTCCTTCTTAAAGAAAAAAAAATTAATGGTGAATTGGGCCTTTAGGCCATAATTTTTAAAACAGTAAAAAATCAAGGTTTATATTTTTTGTTTTTTTTATAATCAAAACAAAGGTTATATTTTTTGTTTTTTTGCATATTACATAAAAATTATTTTATGATCAAAATTATAATTTAAAAAAATGAAATTATAATTTTGAAAAAAAATTATAGTATTAATTTTAAAATTGTGATTGGAAATATAGCCCTTATTTATTAACTTTTTATTTTTAATTTTTAATTATTTTATAATTAAAACTATAATGTAAATATACAATTTAAACATAAAAAATGAGTTATTATGAAAGAAAACTGTGTGTAATAAGTTAACGCAAGTTCTTCGTCTAATGTTCGTAAATGATGCTTCATCAATAATTACAAATAATCATATTATAAAATAATTTTCAAAACTTATAAATTAGTGATCAAAAATAATTTTCAATTAATTAGATTAATCTCGAATAAAATTAAATTCATAATCCCAATTGTTACCAAAAAAATTCATAAACGTACTTCCGCCTATAAAAAAATTAAATTCAGCTATTTAATATTAAATTTTGATAAATTAAGAATTAAGAATATAAAAATAACAAATAATACTGCATAATTACATTTTATACTATTATAATAATATTTTTATCTTTTGTTTAGGAATAAATTTATAATTTAAAGACACCTATTTAATTGTTTAAGTAATAATTATATATTAATACTTTAATTCTATTGAAGAATATTGTAAATTTAAAAATAATTAAAAAAATAGTGAAAGTAGTTAAAAAGGAGTGATAGTAATATCTTCTTTTTTTTATCTAACCTAATTTTAAACAATGTTTCATCCAACTTAAATAAGTAGATTCTCAGTAGACTATTATAACAAATACTTTCGAACTCTTATAAATTGTGAGTCAGTCAACGAATTTTTTACTGTATCAAAACTTATCTATAATATTGCAATAAAATAAAAAAAATAATGTATTTACTTTACCATCAACCCATATTATTCTATATCAATACCCAAAATTGAGGCAATTGACAGGAGTTGTAGTAACCGCACCATATTTCGAAACAAAACTTCAAAACTTAGAAAGTCTGCCTCTACAAAAGCAGCTTAGAAATAAAGTGACCACTAACAAAAACGAAAATGCAAGAATATCATTTAAACTGGTTTAGCAAAATGTTATTACTCCCAAGTTTATTCACTTTTATTCAAGTGTAGAAAATCAAGAAACAAATAAAAAACACATGTTCACTATGTAACACATATTCACATCAATCTACAAAAATTGAAATTCATGTTGGGGCTTGGACTTGTTCATCGTGCTGGACTTGGATTCTTCGTCGTGCTGGGCTTTGGCTTGTTCATCACCAGAGTTTCACTACTGCTAACTACGAGTACCAGAACATACTCTTTGCATAGAGGCTGCAAAATAACTTCCAGCCTCTCGAAATACTACATTGCAACAGCATACGATCGATTGTTAGCGCCTTCAGATGTTGGGTAAAATGACTTCCTAAAGTTTTATTCACAATGATACCATCCAGTAGAGAAATCTTGCATCCAAAGATTGGTAGTTTTAGCAATTTTCATAAAAATACGAATTTTCATCTAGTAAGTGAGCCGAACATTTAGCAAGGCAATTAAAGCCATAACCTAGAACCCCCAATTCTACATGACCCCTAAGTTTTTTTTGATAGTAGTATTATTGATATTAATTATTTTTAAAAAAATTAATAATGTTGGAGATAGGCCCAATATTTTATAAGACCATGTCTTACTTTTTTTATAGTTATTTTTTTCTATTTTTTATACTACTTAAAAGTTTACTACCCATTTTTTAGTTTTAGCAAATAAAAAGTCACTCAATAGTGTAAGTTTCTTTGTTTTTGTTTTGTTGGGCCCATGATCTATTAAACTATATAAAAAGATTAGGTTATTTTTCAAATACATACATTCGTTATAGGATACTATTAATATTACTTGTAACTATTGCAACCGTTGAAAGAAACTTTTCAAAATTAAAATTAAAATTAATTCAATCATATTTAAGATCAACCGTAATAAATTGTATGGATTAGTTATATTATCTATTGAGAGTGATATGTTAGAATTATTTGATTATAAAACTCTAATAAATAATTTTGCCACTCAAAAAGCTAAAAAAATAACATAAAAATTATTAGTCTATATTAACATTGAGCTCTCTCTTAATTTTTGCATAAGGTCCCGAATTTGTGTTTAATTATATTACTAATGTTTCAATAAAATTATAGTTAAACAAACAAGTAATACGAAGCCATTTTGTTCATACCTGATTTTAGAAATAACTTTTTTGAAAACCAACAAAGCTTAACGAGGCTAGTAGATCTTGAGGGCTCGTTTGATGACCATGATAAGGAGCTCGGAATAAGATAAATTATCATATCATGTTACTATCTGTAGTTTGGTGAGCCAGCAAGATATGATAAGCTTATTTTGTTAGCTTATAATATCCTACTCTCTAGTAAAAAAAGTTATCCTAAATAAGGAGTTGGGTTAGAGGCCAGCACAATAGGATAAGAATTTTTATTTCTTATTTTACATTTGCTTATAATACATATTATTAAATTAATATTTATTTTGATAATAAAAAAATAAATGATAAAAATAAAAATTAATAATAATAATAGTAGTAATAAAAATAATAAGTAATAAAAAATAAATAGTAATAATAATTATAATAATAAATATAAATAACAAAAAAAAGTAATAAAAATAAATAATAATAATAATAGTATATTAAAAATAATAATACTAATAAAAATAATAAATAATAACAGTAATTATAATAAAAATAAATAATAATGAATAAAAATAAAAATAAAAATACAATTAAATAATAATAAGAAGAATAGTAATAAAATAAACAATAATAATAGTACTAAAATAAATAATAATAATAATAATAATCAAAATAATAATAATAAATAATAGTAATAAAAATAATTAATATCAATGGTATTAATATTAAAAACAAATAATAATAATAATAATAATAATAATAATAATAAAGGTAATAGTAATAATAATAATAATAATATCTATTCTGATATCACATATCTTGTTGGTTATCTAACTGTTTTATCTTATCATGTATTATCCTATTTTGTCCACCAAATGAGTTTGATAATGACAAAATCGACTTAAATACTCTATTTACGCTTCAAATGTATTAGTTTGATCAATCTATTATTTTAGATACTCTTATTGTATTGTATAACTAAAAAATATAACTCTTTAGTTTTAATTTTAATTTTTATATAAAAATGGCATGGATGAAAGGAAGTTACTAAAAAGTGAATAACACAGCAAATAGCAAGCAATAAAGGGAGTGGACCAAGTGGTAGGTGAGAAATCCAGTAAGGGCGGGTAGATTGGACCGTTGATGGATCTTCCTCCATCTATTGCTGCTACTAATGAGAGGCCTTTTCGGTGTCTTCAAAGATTGCATCATTTTGATTCCTTTGATTGTTTCGTTATTGCCAAAAATTTTAAAAACAAAAGATACAACAACACATAATTCCAGCCATATCTGACGCTGTGCTATTACTACTACACAACAAAAAATTCCAACAGATAAAAGAACTCCACCGTACTCTAACGGCTAGGATTACAGCTGCCTGTCTACCCTTCCACATGCACCTCCATCACAATATTCACATAAATAAAATATAAATTTTGCTAAATGATATATTTATGACACTTGTTAAAATTTTAAAATTAGAAAATATTATAAGATATATTGTTTCGTGTCCTGAGAATATAAAAAACAATATTATTTTTCAACCACATTTTACTATATTTAACTTCTTTAAATATGTCCTTAAAACACCATTTAGCATTTTTCATAAAATATAACCAACCGGTCACTTCTTCCCCTTAAATAATTAAATAATAGGTAAATAAAAGTTCTCAACTCCAACGTGATAATACTTGTGATTAAATTAAAAATAAAAAGATAAATAAAATAAAGTATTATTATTTCTGATCCTTTTTATAGATTCTCTAACCAATTCTCATGTATTAAGAAAATTACTAACAATCTTATTTAATGTTTGTTTTTTCAAAAAGTAATACAATTTACCAAATTTACCTTTATTTAAAGTCAAAATTTTCAACAAATACATTAATTATATCCATTATCCCTTCATTTATTACAAGGGTGAAAAAAATCAATAATTATTTTTTAAACTTTATAAAATATCTTATATATAGAACCAACAAATTTTCTGTAAAGTTTTTGTATCAACTTTGTAGTATTACTTATTATTATGATAAGAAGTATTAATATCAACTTCACACTCATTCTATTCTTTACTTGCTATAGTATCAACAATATTAAAGACGAGAGGCTTTTTGGATTAACTTGTTTTAAAAAATTAATTTTTTACTTTTTAAGATATGTGACAAAAATTTTGAAAAACAAAAAATTATTTATATAATTAAGCTTTCTCACACATAAGTTTAACTTCATATCTATTTAAGTTTTAATATTTGTTTGTTTTAATATTTGTTTTGATAAAAATTACTTTTGACTAAAGTTAAAAATACGAGTAATGTTAAATTCTTATTAAATTCTTTTACAAATCCTCATATCTATTTAAGTTTGATAAATGTCATTTATCTTTTAAAAAGTAAATGTTTAGTGAAAGATAAAAGATACATGTTAAAATTAAGTGGGTAGGAGGATTTAACATTTTTTTAAAAATATTTACTCCTATTGAGTTATTTCGATTTTTGTGAATCAATAATCTTAATCATTAATTTTTGTTTTGACGTGTATATTTTTAATTTCAAGAGAAAATTATGAAATTATGATATGAATTCTTAAAATTTCATAACAAATTTTGTGTAGAGTCTTACAATTTAGATTCAGGTCTAATTCATTCCTAAAAGTTAATTTGTAGGATGAGGCTTGTCATACCTATATAAAATTAATAATGATCATATCACTAGTCTTTTTGAGACTTCTAATCCAAAAGATAAATTTGCGTAAACTTAAAGTTAAATATCTAGGTAAAAGGGGATAATTTTTTGTAATTTTTTAGGCATGGTTGATACACTTTATTGATTAAAGTTAGAATTTTATGAAGTAACATACGCCAATATCTCATTAACCCACATAATAAACATAAATATTTATTCTAATTTAAGCCTATGCTTGGTTGGTTACTCATATTTAAATAAGGATTTTGTTGACTATAAACAATAGATAAGTCATTTATAAATAATTTTTTTAATAACAATTATAATTAATAAAAATATATTTATAACATTAAATATTATAATTTTTTAATAAAAATTTTTATTTATAAATTATTTATCTATTATCTTGAGAATAATGGTCAGCAAAACTTAATTCTTATTTATATTGATATTCATACTGTGAAATGAAAAGAAGAAGAATCATGGATAAATTAATCTAATTTAAATTTAATTAATTAATCCAATTAAAGAATAAAGGCTCTCGCTTAGATTTGTTTCTTGAGGCTTCAGCTACCTATTTAGGGGAATGCTTGGTTGGTTACTGTGAAGCTCCATACATTGATGATTTCTTAGCCGTTTGATTTATCTGACAACCTTTCCACGTGGGATTTCTGTCTTGATCTTCTAGCCACCTCTCAGTCATATATTCTTCCCTACAGCTTTACCCCACTATACTATTCCTCCTCTTTCTAATTTTCTCCCTAGTTAGTTTCTTTCTTCATTTCATTTCCTTCTACTACCATTTCACACTCCTTTCTCTTTCTCTCTCTCTCTTTCATTATTGGGTTTTCTCCAGATTCCTCAGATAGAGGTTGAATCTATGGCTGTACATCTTCTTCTTCTGCTGCTTTTTGCAGTGTCTCTTGTTGCAGCAGATGGTGAGTGAATGAATTGATTTCATCCCTTCCTTAAAAAAGCCTTCTTTGTTCTGTTAAGAGATCCCATGTGTTTTTTTCTTTTTCCTTTTTCCATTTATGAAGTTTTATACTTGCATTCCGAATCTTCTACTGCCCTGTACTTTTATTTTCTCAAATGGGTTTGTCATTGTTTAAAAATCACTGTGTAACCTCACATTTATTTGAACTGCATGTTGCTTCTCAAGCCATTACTTCCTGGTTCTGTTCTCACCCTTTACCAGAAGACTTTGGATGATTCCTTGCTGTTTCTGGAGGTTATTAGAGTTAAATTTAACCATGGTTAGCTGTATTTCATGGCTTCCATTTTCACACCTTAGCTAGAAGTAGCAATGTAGCTTACCCATGCTTTGGGTTAGAAATTAGAATGTTGTTTTATGATTTAACTAGTGTTAACTTTTAAGTGTTCTGAACCAAGGTTTGATGGACTTGTTATGGCTGATTAGTCTTTCAGTGTGTTTTCTTGTTTTATTACCAATTTTTTTGTTCTGTTACCTTAATGCATTTCTGAGAGCTTGCACATTTCTTAACATATTGTTGATTATGTGCATGTCTGGGATTAAACTTTTTGGGGATTTGGCCAAATAATTATTTGTAAAATAAATTAGAAAAACAGCTAGGCTTTACTGGTTTATCTTCTTGAATGTGGTCCCCCTGTAGGATTCATAGTTGGCCGGCTATTTTGTCCTTCTATTCAATCATATATTGTCATTTTCCCACATCATTTGGATGTGTGTCACTCTTTTATGGAGATTGGAGAAGTTATTTTTGGTAAAACATTTTTTTTTTGTTATAATCTGGGAACTATTTTTTCTATTAATTATAAGTTTTGTAGGTAATATTTGAAGAAAGTTGTTTGTTTTTTCTAACACTAATGTAAACAAGCATATTTCCAGGCAGTAAAGTCACAAAGTGCCCCTATTTTTAAGTTTCCATTCAAGAATTGAAATCAATGGTTGTGGTTTCTTTAGCTTGCATTTCAAAAGCATTTAATGGAAGCAGATTTTTGGCTTTTATTTTAAGTCCAATTGCGGTGATGAGAACTGAGAAGCTTAAATAAGTGAAGAGTAAATTATATTTTCCCCCAAAAATTTGGGTTGATATAAACTAACAAAATGATCATAAGAGTGTCTACATAATGCATATGCTACTGATCTTGTGTTGTTTTACTGGTTAATCATGTTGGGACTTGAATCTTATCTTCAATGGATCTTAATGTTTGTACTTTGCAGACGCATTTATAGGAGTGAATATTGGAACAGATCTCTCAGATATGCCACACCCTACACAAGTAGTAGCTCTACTTAAAGCGCAGCAAATTCGACATGTTCGACTGTATGATGCCGACCAAGCTATGCTTGTTGCACTTGCAAAGACCGGCATTCAAGTTGTTGTAACTGTCCCTAATGAAGAGCTCCTAGCAATTGGTCAATCAAATTCCACCGCTGCCAACTGGGTTTTCCGCAATGTGGTTGCACATTATCCAGCCACCAATATCACAGCCATTTGTGTTGGTTCCGAGGTTTTAACTACCCTCCCTAATGCAGCAAAAGTACTCGTCAATGCTATTAAGTACATTCATTCAGCGCTCATAGCATCCAATCTCGATCGCCAAGTTAAAGTTTCGACACCTCTTTCGTCTTCCATCATCCTTGATTCATTTCCACCTTCTCAGGCTTTCTTTAACCGCTCGCTGGATCCAGTTTTAGTTCCAATACTTGATTTCCTTCAATCAACCGGATCTTATCTCATGCTCAATATATACCCTTACTATGATTACATGCAATCAAATGGTATAATTCCATTAGATTATGCACTCTTCAAGCCTCTCCCTCCAAACAAAGAAGCAGTTGATTCTAATACCCTTCTCCACTACTCCAACGTCTTTGACGCCATGGTCGATGCAGCGTACTTCGCCATGGCTTTTCTGAATTACACTAACATTCCTGTAGTAGTAACAGAGTCTGGCTGGCCGTCAAAAGGCGACTCTAATGAGCCCGATGCAACGGTAGACAACGCCAATACTTACAACAGCAATCTGATCAAACATGTGCTGAACAAAACTGGAACTCCAAAACATCCTGGAATTGCTGTTAGTACTTACATCTACGAGCTCTACAATGAGGATACAAAGCCCGGGCCGTTGTCAGAGAAGAACTGGGGATTGTTTGATGCAAACGGGACACCTATTTACATTTTACACTTGACAGGAGCCGGAGCTGTCTTAGCAAATGATACCAGCAATCAAACTTTCTGCATTGCAAAGGAAGGTGCTGACCCGAAGATGCTGCAGGCTGCGTTAGATTGGGCATGTGGACCCGGCAAGGTCGAATGCTCTCCGTTGTTGCAAGGACAACCGTGCTATGAACCGGACAATGTGATTGCACATGCAAATTATGCTTTTGACAGTTACTATCATAAGATGGGAAAGACTCCTGATTCATGTGACTTCAATGGAGTGGCTACAATTTCAACCTCGGATCCGAGTAAGTTACTAGTCACTTCATAATCATAGGCTGGATTAGTTTTACCTTGTATTTGAACATTAAGGAGGGAATGTACATAATTTTTTCAAGGACTGAAATACATTAGTACATAATAACTTGTTTGGATAAGTGGAGCAAGAATCTAAAAAATTCCTAAGAATTTAAATCGAGTAATTTTGTGCATCCAACAGTTTGTTGGATGGTTGGGGAGTGCTAGTAGAAGCTCCTTAGTTTGAACCCTTGCAGACGCACTCTGGCTTATAAAAAAAATTGAGTAATTTTGTTTATCAGAATAGAGAATTTTACAAACAAAGGAAATTCAGTTGAAGCAATTTAGTTTCTTAAGACGTTATGTTCTCTAGAATTTTGAATTACACTATCCAAACACTCAGCATTTTTTCATTCTATTGATGAGTTCAATGATAGCTAACAAAATGCTGAATTGTTGCAGGTCATGGTTCTTGTCTATTTCCTGGAAGGTAAGACAAGATATTTGTTTCTATGATTCATTTTTCACTATCCTATTTTTGCTTGTGTGATTTTTTCTTACAAGTGGTATGTTTGTGAATATGTGCAGTCTTGGCAAAAATGGCACTTTGGGTAACTTCACAGCACCATCAATGAATTCTACCACAGATTCTTCAGCCTACGACCTTCGAAGCTGTGAATTCAGAATCAGAATCCTTCTAATGATGACAGGATTTTTACTATGGGCAGTGGTTTTGCTATAAAGTGGTAAATGTGAGAACATGTTTTACTCATTCAAAAGTTTTGTAGTAGATGGTAATGCTGCATATATATTCCACTTGGTAGCATTGCTGTTCATATTGGTCCATTCAATTTTGTAAAAAAACCAGCAGAGGGTTTTGTCTGAATGAGGCTGCAATTGATCATCATTGTTATTCATTCAACTAGAATTGATTCAATCTTTTTAGCTAAGGGTTTGGACTGAACGAGGGTGCAACTGAATCATCATTAATCCATTATATTATCATTCTTGTAAACTAGAATTGATTCAATCTACATCAATCTCGAGTATTCCATGAATTTGGGATATCTATAATCTTTTGTTATCTGTTGTGTTATTAACAAACTTTTCTATGATGTGAAACTTTGTTTGATTCAACTTTACATATCATGAAAAATGGATACAATTATTTTTAAGCTACTCACTATTTTTTTGAGACAAGGAGTTTTTTCTTCTTTTTGGACGTTAATTAAATAATTCTTAAAAATGTAAGTTTTTTCACTTTTAGGATGCAAGTGCTGTTGATACTAGAGTGCGCAGTAGAATGTATAAGTGATCTAAGAAATTGCCCTTGCTTGTGAGACCAGAGCAACAATGCCAATACCAATAATTACAGCAACGATTAGTAGAAAATTGGACCCATAATTTCTTAATGTAGAAAACTTTCATCATACCAAAACACCAAAAAGTAACATAATAAAACACAACAATGGCATGGTTGGCCACATAATAGGGAAGACAAAGTACTGAGCAAATATATCAGATGAGAAGGTATCAATAAGAGGATTAGAGGAGTAATGTACTAAAAAAAATAATTATTTATTTTTATTATTTTTATAAGTTTTGTATGAAAGCTTTTAAAAATAAACTATTAATATTCAAATTTAAGTTTTTCCAAACATATGGACATTTCGCATGTTTTGGAGTTAAACTTTTGCTAATATAATGCGTTCAAAATTTGAAAAGAAAATCCAATTCCACGGATTAAACTATCATGAAATTTTTTTATACATGTTTTATTTTTTAATTTCTATATATTTTTATATTGTCATAATTATCTTTACATACTTTGTTTATAATATTTCAATCCTTTGAATATAATTTTCAATTCATCCAAATTTTAAAATTATTACTATAATATACATAAAATTTGTGATGTATTCTTAGTATATTATTATTACCTCTAGTCCAATTATATAAGACCTTTTAAAAATTTCAAGAAGCAATTTTTTTTTTATCTATCTGGCAAGACATGAAAAGATAATAAAGACAATTAATGTATTTGTTAAAAGTTTTAATTTTGAATAAGAATAAACTTAATAAATTATATTATTTTGATAAAAATTAAGACATTAAATAAAATTATTAAATATTTAATTAAGACTCATGAATTAATTAGAGGGTTTATTTAACAAAAAAAATTAGTGGGTCTATATAAAACGGACCGTAGTTAACCTTTTTCTTAATTTCTGACCTAACATGGGTTACAAATTCAATACCCAAAAGCCCAAAACCGCTAGCTAGGTACTTTCCAAAAGCCCATTTTTGTTTCTTCCTATAACTGTATCGGCTCATCCTTCTCGAGATTCGCTGGTAAATTGGTAATTTTGGTGAAACACAAAACCCTAGCCCAATTTCCTGTATATAAACAAACCACGATCCCATTTCTTCTTTGCCAGTTTCTCTGTTTTCTCAGATCTCAGTAACCGCTCATCGTAGCCGACGATTTTCTTGTCACTATTTTTGTTACTTTTTCAATTTATCATTTTACCTTCGTGCATCCACTATGATTCTCTATTTCTCTTCCCATGGCATAGAGAATACGAAACGATGCAAAATCAACCGGTTCCTCTGGACTGGCATAGTCCCATTACCAATGGATTTTTGCTATTTCTCGTAGGGTCTACAGTTTTTTTTAACCTTCCTAGCGTTATTTGATTTTTTGTTTCGTGTGCTTCGATTATTAATTTTTTAGGATTATTATTCGTCTAAGATTTGGTAATTCGTTGCCATGTTTGGAGCTTTTTCTTTTGATTTGAACTGACTTGCAACTTCCAAACGATTTGTGTGGTATTGCTCGATGATGATTGATTTGCTTTAACCACACCGAAGAGATGCTGGGTTGGGTTGAGGTTCCTTTGATTTTGTCAAATGCTTTTTGTGCTTGGTTTTTCTGATGACATCTTTTCTAACTGAAGAGGTCTTTTTTTCCTCTCTTCCGTTAGGAATTGGTAGAGGAGTTTATCAAGCACTTGAATTTGTTTGGCTTTGAAGGGGCTTTACCCATCTCAAGTTTTCTCATGTGGAAAAAATTGGCCTTTCGACTGAGAGCAATTACATTACTGGACCACCATTTTTTTCGGTATCCCTAGTTTTAATTTGCATGTAATTTTTAATTGTATGATATTGAATTTTGACATTTGGTTTAAAGATAGATTGAATAATCGGGAGTAAATCATTTATTACACAGTCGCTGTGGCTTCTCTGATTACTTGGCACTTTCTGTTTGTCTGGCTTGATTATAACGTTTGTTGTAGTGTTGCTGAAATTAAATCATTATTATCGTTGTTTAAAGAGTTTAACAAATATACTAGTAGGAAGTTGTTGAACAAGTGTGATATGAGCCATTATAGAGGTGAAACAATATACTAATAATGTAGTAATGTTTTTTACAATCTCTTAAATCTAAAATATAGTGATAGGAAAAATTAAGTGCAAGTTGTTGTGGAAAAAATAAAGTGCATGACAGCATGAGTGTAGTTATTGTTTTGATTTACTCCATGGTTTACCATAGTGTAGTTTTTAACCTTTGAAGGTCTGTATTATCTAAAACATTTGTCTCTAAACTCGAAGGTTAACTCATTGATATTTTCAATATTGTGGACTAGGTAGAAGGTATCCCATTATCTCTGAAGAAACCTCATTGATTTTTGTTATACAGTGGAATACGTAGAAACAGTTTTAACACACAGGTATATATAATGAGGCAAAAAAATGGTACTACTAATTATATTTGAATTAGTATATGCCATTATCTTATTAATTAACACTGTTATTGTTACATTCAAGATTTAGCGGTATTAGTTCCAGTATACGAATTGAATTGGATTTTTGCTATTACTGTTATGTTATTGAAGACATTTTAGGGTGAAGGCTCTGGTGCTGCTGAAGGAGCAGATGCGAAAAGACTAGAGAAAAATTTATCTGCAAGAACAACATTTGCTGCATCTGAAGGATGAAAAGCATCCCAAAACACATACTCATGGCGATTGCTGCATACTTTCGAATTTGGCAAGCATAAACCCCCAATACTTGTATCAACATTGCAACAGGACGTATTTGATACCATAAACCCTGTGGAATCATTGATCAGAATGGTTAAACGTTACAACTTGCCTAAGTGGTGAGAAATCATTTAATTAATTTTCTAAATCTTTTTCGCCATTCAAACCATCTATCTTTGGATGACTAAGTGTGGTTGGTTTAAATTTTAATAGAATGAAAAGTAAAATACACACAAACGAGATAAATATCAATGGTTAAGATTATTAGTGCACATTTAATGAAATTAAATATGTTTAGGCAAAAATATAATTTTGGTTCTTTAACTTTTACTTAAGATTTATTTTAGTCTTTTAATTTTTATTTTTTTTTGTTCAAAATGGTTTTGTCGTTACTCCCATTAGCAATTTAATAGATTTTTTATCTCTCAAATTGTTTTAAATAAATGGTTAAAATTATTGTAAATCGATTGTTCAAAATAAATAGATATCAGAATGTAATAGCATTAGTTAAAAATTCGTTAAATTGGTAATGAAATTGATGATATAGACTGTTTTGTTCTAAAAATAGAAGTTGTTGGACCTAAATAAACTTTAAAAAAGTTATGGGATCAAATTGAGTAAAAGTTAAGAGAGCAAAATTATATTTTTGCCATATTTTTAACTTCAGTGAAAAAGTAATTTTGAAAAAAACAATATCTAAAACACAGGCCCTTACTTTTAGCAAAAAAATTTCAAGAATCAACTCAGTAGTGCCAGTTAGACCATTTATAAAGTATAGATGCTAATTACCATAAGCAGATGGATTGTTGATCAGGTCAAGAACCAAAGGATAGGTATCTGCAAATAGAAGTTTTGCATTTGGAAGTTTATGGTTTAGTGTGTTGATGAGCTTCTGTACATTGGAGTTGAATTGTAGAATCCATTCATTTACTCGCTTTAGACATTGGCCTCGTTTAGATTTAACCCTCTGTGATGGAATGCATCCAAGTGGTCCAAGTCCATGGAACACCATTTTTTGTGCTCCCAGCTCATAGAGACTCTGGTACAGTCAATTTTAATTTTTTTAGCAATTGATTGAGCTTAATATATAATTCTATTCTTTTCATGGAAGAGATTTTTATTTGAAGAAATGGTCTAACTAGAGAATACTAGTTTATTATGTTGCAATTTTTACCCTAAATTGTTGATCTAAGGTTGAGATTAACAGCTCTACAAACTCATCATGAGTGTATTGCTGTCCATCTGCCAAGAATGGTTGCAAGAAATTGTTTACATAGTCATTGCTGCCTGCAAAATTGCATTTGACATGTTAAGGTTATGGTGTATGGTGAAATGAAATTTTCTGACCTTAAAAGGAATAGAAAAAAAAGAGTGTAAAATGAAATGCTGTGAATGTAAAGTATTACCAATCCCAATGAAGAACATGGCTTCATTGAAATGCTTGTTGGCAGCTGCCTCACCTAATTTTGCCCTGATTGCTTCTTTGGTTTTCTTGAAATTGTAAATTTGATCATCAAAAGACAATCTCTGAATCTAAAATATTCAACAAAGAATGCAAGTTATAAAAGAGGGCAACTAAAGTTCTGTCATGTAAACAGAGTCCTAAGTGTTGAAGTTATTCTACTTACAAAGTAAAGTCCTGTATCATTGAGTATTCCTGCTCCACCGGATGCATAGTTAACCCCTTTAAGAAGTGCATCAACATTTTGAGACACTGACAGATAAGCTGGTGGTGATGGAATTCCAAGCTTTGCAGCTGCAAAAAAATGCCAAATTAATTGGATCTAATTCTCCTAACACACTCCTTCACACCAAGTGTCGGGACCCAGATTCTCTGAAGTAGAGAAATCTCAAAATCACTGAAATCAACCAATTTCAATTGTCCAATTGAGATCTTATTGACCGGTTAAACTTTAAAAATGATAAAAATTTATTTTTTGGACTCATCAAATCTATTTCACGTTTGCAAGAAATTCGAGTCTAAGTATAATACCATGTTACTCTTCTAGAAGCTAACTCAAAAGAGGAGGATCCAATATAAAACTTAATATTTCATCAAAAATGCCGAGAAAAAAACAGAGAAGGGTTAGAGATGCAGGGCATACATATAATATCACCAATGGTCCTGCCATTAGTGAATCTTCCAGTAGCCTGGCCACCACTATAGTCAATCCCATACCATGGATAGTTAGATTTTGCCAAAGAATATTGCAGAAAATTATTGTTCCCAACATCTGTCAATGAATCTCCAAAGATGTATGTCACTGGCTTATTAGCTGCTAAAACATTAGTTGCTACAAGTGACAACATACATGTAGCAATAGCATACACCAACATTTCCATTGACATATTCTTCTCTGTCTCTAGCTTCAATCTATATTATTACTCAAAATTAGGAACTTAATCATAGTTTTTATATCAAAATTCTGCACTATTGTCTCAATTCTCCAAGTATGCTTCTTGTTAGGTGGTTAATTTCAAAACCATATTTTTGGTACCTGAGGAGTGAAATCAACTAAATGGTTGATTTCACTAGTGGAATCATTAATCTTGGTAGTTATGAAGTTTCTGATTAGGAGTTGGCCAACTTAATTAGAACATTGAGTCAGCATTAATGTTTTCTTTTGCTAGTTACTTCACTTCAATGGCGCACATGCTCTTATTCTTGTTGGATTTTGCTGTTATATTATATATGTTCCTCTGAAAGTTAATTGCTGGAGAAGAAAACAGACTTGGTCCAAGTGAGAAAGCTACTATGAATTCATTCAATATATATTGTTCACCAACTAAATTGAGTATTCACAAAATACTATTAATAAAATTCTTATAATAAAAAGTTTATTTAATACTAATAATTGTTGCTACCTATAAAGGTAGCCATAATGGAGTTTTACAATACTATTGAAGAGGTGAGTTATTAAAAGTACAAGAAATATAAGGAGGGAGACAATGCCGCCCGATCTCACGAAGATAATAAACCACTTGCCCATTCGTTAGTTTTCTCAGAAAACAAACTAACTCTACATTAGCCCAGAACATTATGCGGAAAGATACTTGTAAAGTCCACGGTCGTAATAATGTTATTTGAAGGTACATAACCTGATTCAAAACTGATCAATTAGGGGAGTTGACTTGTAGCAAAAGAATTTGTACAATGAGAAGACAATAGATAAATAGAAAGTAAAAGAGAAATGCTATATTCTCATACTAAATTCTTTCTATTCTTATATTGGCAAGAAGTCAGTGCAAGTGACTGTTGTTGAGACAGTATCTATAGCGCTTGTTTTATCTTGTTTTTTTAGTTTTCTACATCCTTAAAATGAAGCAAAAAGGGTTAACCAGGACCCAGAGACCAGAAGCAGCTAGGGAAGGTCAGACAGTACCTAGTGAGGCAGGTGGCAGGAGATGTTGAAATGATTGAACAAGGAAGAAACATGGTAATTTCTCTACTAGTTCTGAAAAAATGCCACTAAATATTTTAGTGAAGAAAACAAATTGGGACACGGGAGTTTCGGAATAGCCTTAAACAATTTACAAATCAACTCTGGGTCATTTTGAGTTGGTTTTAGTTACTTTTGGTATTGAAGTTCAGTGTATTGATTAGATAAAATTTGATAGAACTACAATTTTAACAGGGGCAAGACTACAATTTTAAAAATCAAATTAAAATGCCTTCTCAAGACACTTCTAAGTACATATTCAATGAATCCAACCAAAACACTACTCCTCAAAGTGGGTACTTTCCTTTGTTATCGCAACAATAATCACAATACTAATAGTAATTGCATGTTTTACGCATATAAAACATGCAAAGGAAGGTGTGTGCCCATGCAACATGTGGAGTTTGAACTGACATAGTATGCTTTGTTGATTGCGTTGACATTAACAAGCAGCCTTCTTTTAAGCATCCATAACAAAAAATCACAAGTTACAAGTGCATACCAATAATAATAGCTTCTAATTAATATTACTAATTTTTAGGTTTAAATGTAATTTGACTCCTCTACTTTAGGATTAGTGTGACTCTGATCCTCATATTTCTAATTGAATGAATTTATTCTTCCCTTTTTACAGTGAGGACAACAAATTGGGACACGGGGTTTCGGAACAGCCTTAAGGCTTAAGGCTTAAGCAATATACAAATTTAATTTTTGGTCATCTTGAGTTGGTTTTACTTTTGGTAATGAAGATCATTGTATTGTTAGATAAAATTTAATAGAACTAGTCAAAATAATATTAAAAAATTAAAATAAATTTTAAAAATGAAAATTAATATATAAGGGACCAAAATATAAAAATGTTAAATTTTATAAGATTTTTTAAAAAAATAAAATTTAAACTTTATAGGGTTCTTTTTGCACGTGCAGGCACGCACACACACAAAGAAAACATGCTACTTAGTTTAAGGGGAAAAAATAATTAATTTGAGTATATATTCATCTAAGAGCTACAAAGCAAAAAGAAAAAAAAAGAAATTGAAAATTGTAACAAGTCTATGAATAATTATATCAAGTAATATGAATTATTTACATAAATATATACATAGTTATATAAAATTCTGAAAAAAATATTTAGAATTAAGGGCTTGTTTGAAACACTTTTGATTTTTAGTTTTTAAAAATTGTACTATAAAACAGTTTTTAGAAACAACTTTTAAAAAAAGTGAGAGGAGTTTTCAATAAAATATTTGTGTGTAAATTTAGAACTGAAAAATGAGAACCAAAACATGTTTTAGATGTTTTCATATTTTGGTTTTTAAATACTGAAAAACAAAAACGGTTCATGAACTGTTTTTGAAAACTCGACTGCCGAATGAGTTTTTTAGTTTTCTGTTTTTAAAAACAGAAAACTGTTTTCAAAAAGAGAAATTAAAGAAAAATTAAAAACAACGGAATGAAGAGAAGATGACGACGGCGGTAAGACGGAGGAACTACGACTAGGTTTGCGTAGGAAGAGAAGATGAAAATGAAACTAAGAAAATTAACTTAACTATAGTAAATTAAGTGGGTTAGAAGTGAGGTTAATGAGGGAGAAAAAATAAAAAATAAAAAATTGTATAAGGATTAAGCAGCAAAAATTAAAACATATCATATAAATATTATTTTACTACTTAAGTGACTGGAAACTTTTGATTAGAAGGGTAAACTTACCCTCTCCATGAAGAGGATTTCCTAGAATCTCCCTTTATTTTAACCACACTTGTTTATTTTTTTTAAAACTTCTTCACTTTTCTATGAACTAAAGTTTATTTTTATTTTGGCAGGTGCAATACAATTTTAAAAATCGAATTAAAATGTCTTTTCAAGACCGTTTTAAGAACATATTCAATGAATTAGAGCAAAACACTCCATCCCCAAAGTGGGTGCTTTCCTGTGTTATCGCAACAATGATCACAATAATAATAGCAATTGCATGTTTTTACACATACAATATATGCAAAGGAAGGCGAGTATCCATGCAATCGGTGGAGGTTAAACTGACATAGTGTGCTTTATATTTTTATTTTTTATTTGATGTATGAATCATGCAATAAACTCAACATATTTTAAAATATTCCTAACTCTTATTCAGCTAAAATTACATGTAATGATATATGAACACTCCTAGTTCAAAGGGTCTAGTTACACCTCATTAACTTAACAAATTTATGAGTAATGATATGTGAATATTTGTATCTTGCACTATATAACCTCATATCTTTTAATCCTCTAAACTTAAATATATATATATAGTTAGTACCTTAATTTTATAATTTTTAATCTATTATGTTATTAAATATAAATTAAAATTTATTTTAAATTCTTATTAATTTTTTTATATTTTATTTTCTTTTGTTTTTATTATATTTTTTTTTATGTTTTAACTTTAATAAGTTGTACCCCTAATTTTCAATGTTGAGAATTAATTTGTTGTTGTTTATTTTATAAAATAACTAGACGTGCATCCGTGCGATGTACGGAATGAATTATTAAAAAAAATATAAGAAGCTTATATAGTTTTTAATAAAGTATATTAAGATAAAATCATGTCCATTGATTCAATGATTGATTTGTCTTTGTACTCCGGAACGTATCACTTTCGTGCGATTCTGACTAAAACGCACCACTTCATCATATTAGTTCACTATTAGAACCACCACTGGGTTACGGTATTGGAAATTAAATAAGGATGTAATTGTTTTAGTTAGCCTTATCTTTGTGTTATTTAGTTCTGTTATGTTATTATGTTGCTTTCTTTTTTTATTTCATTTGGTTTCGTTTTTCGTAATTAGCCTTATCTTTGTGTTATTTAGTTCTTTTGGTGCTCTTTTAATATATTACATTTATATTTATTTGGCTGAAAATAGAAAACTCATATTTACTGAATAATTTTTTACGCGATTACTACAAATTTGGCTCTAAATTTCTTTCCATTTTTAGCCTCACTTATTTGCTTTTATATTATTAAGATTAAGATAAGATAAGATTAATTTTTAATTAAAAAA
Source organism: Cyamopsis tetragonoloba (assembly GCA_037177725.1). Classification (NCBI taxonomy): domain Eukaryota; kingdom Viridiplantae; phylum Streptophyta; class Magnoliopsida; order Fabales; family Fabaceae; genus Cyamopsis; species Cyamopsis tetragonoloba. The sequence goes on from CM074119.1 coordinate 70,814,341, forward strand.
AATTCTAAAGCTTTTAAATGTTTGTGGAATACTTTGAAAAAAAATCAAAATGCTAGTCTAGTGTTTATTCTCAGAAACATAAAGGAATAATTAGGGATGAGAATAGCTGGCCCAAATTAGACTTTGGGTGGCTAAGTCTGAGTCAACTTCTGAAATTAGAGGTTTGAGCCTGGTCCGTTACTTGTCATAGCTTTTTTTTAAGGCTTAAAAAGTCCGTTTAAAAGCCTAGTTTATAATAAAATCTCCTAAAATTATTTAAAAAATATACTTTTAAATCTTTTAAATAAGTTAATGGACCTAAAGACTTAAATAAGCTAGTAAAAAAAATCTTTTAAAACAATAAATATACGATAATAAAACATAACAATAAAATTTTTATTCGAGGGGAGGGGGGTGGCCACGATCCCCCTTCCCCGCTCTGGATCCGTTTCTGAGATTAGGGTTTCGTTTAGCCCGGCTTATTTTGAGATTAACTTCTACTTATAAGTAAAAGTCGAGTCAAACAAAAATATTAATAACCTCTTAAAATTTTAAGTGATTTTTTGAAACGAAGGAAAGAGAGGAAAAAAGAGTTTTAAAATAAGTCACACATAGGAACTTTTGTTTATTTTCTAACTTCTTATTTTCATTAAACATCTACCAACTACCAGAACTAAGGCTGGACCACCACCCACTGCCACCCGCCACCGCCCGCGGCCACCCTCTGCCTCCGCCGGTCAAATTTTTTTTAAAAATAAAATAAAATTGTCAAACAGCTTATAACTTTTTATAAGCCATTTATTTATAACTTTAGCTTAAAAATAACTTTTAAAAGTAAAATAAGTTGGGTCAAATGATACCTAAGCCTAAATAAGATCAGGCAAAGAAGAGGTCAATAATAGATGATTTCACTTTTAAAGAGAGTGATACTAAACCTGTTCTTTCTTTGCCTGGAACCGGACCAAGAAGACCTTGCACAAGGAGCTTAGAAAGTAATAAAAATAGGTTAACTTATCTATTTAGTCTATTTTGATTTTTGACCAATTATATTTATATTGCTTTTAAATACGTGGATATTTGGTACGTAATTATTTTACTGTTAAACATGCAAATTAATATATACCTTTAGTATTAAGTATCATCAAGACTTCTCACTCGTTAATGTTTCATGGTTCTTGGTTACACGAGAATGGTATTTGAAGAAATTGTATTTAGTTTATTTTAGTAATATCTTTAAAAAAAATATAAGTCTCATTCAATGTGTTTATTGAATGTGTTTATGTTATTTGAAAAATATAAGTCACTCTACAAAAGGATAATATTTTATAGTAAATAAAACTAAAATAAATATTTAGATATATAAAGAACTGGTATTATACTTAAAGTTCTTGCAATTTAAAGCTGGGTATGTTAATATGCCTATTTAGTTACCGTAGTACTATGTATGACGAATTCAACGTGTTTATGTTTTTTAAACAATTAAAGTCCCTAAATACAAAAGAATGACATACAACTAAAATAATTATTTGGATATATAAAGAATTGGTGTTATACTTAAAACTTTTGCAATTCAAAACTAGTTATGTGTGTATTCATATTTGGTGTTATAGTTAAAACTTGTTAGACAGAGAATGATAGAAAAATATTATTAATAATTTAGAATACTTTTATAATTAGAATTATTAGTATTATTAGTATAATTAGTATTTAGGATTTATATTTTATATTTTAGAATATTAACATTTATCATTAAGGTTTCACAGTTTCACTAAGTACTATATCCTCTCTATATATATTGTAAGCTCTATAATTTATCATTATTGTGAGAATGGAAGTAAGAAAAAAATGTCAATTTAATTTTATTTCTTTCCCTTTACTCTCTCCTTCTCCTAAGAAAAAAATGTCAAATTAAGTTTATCTCTTTCCCTTTACTCTCTCCTTCTCCTTTCTCTAAATTCTGATGCTAAACACTATTGTTGGGAAAACTTCCTAACAGAGAACAGATCTTGAACTCAGAACCAACAGTAAGTAATAATCTTCATTTCTCTCTTTGCATTTTGATATGTAATTAATTAATAGCGTTAGTTCTTCTCTGCTGCTTTTGTTTAATTAGTACAGCTTCATTTTCAAGCTGTTTAATTTGTGTCTGTATGTATTTCATTGATGCTATGAATAATGATATATGTCGAGAATGAAAGGCATTAGGCGTCTTTAGGAAAATGCTCCTTTTCTCTTTTTATTTTTTTTTTCTTGCAAAGATCGAGATCTTAATTCACAAATTAACTTTAATTTGAGTGGTTATTTTTTATTTGCTGAAAGAAAGGGACAATTTGAGTGGTTATTTGTTTCTTGTACTTAGTTGTTTGTTCATTTCACCATATTACAAGAATATGTCAATTTAGCGACAAATTATTTGTGACGGTCCAACACCGTTGCAAAATTGCGACGAAATATATAACTTTTGCGACGGAAATTTTCGTCGCTAAGTGGCGGCATTTGATTTTTTTTTTTAAAATACCAGGGGTAGTGACGGACCCAGCCGTTGCAAAAAAGGTCCGTTTTGATTTTTTTGAAACGAGGGGTAGTGACGGACCCAACCATCTCAAAAAAGGTCCGTTTTGATTTTTTTTTGAAACGAGGGGTAGCGATGGACCCAGCTGTCACAAAAAAACCTTTTTGAAAAAAAAAATTGGATTTGGGGGTAGCGACGGATTGGGCCGTTGCAAAAAAGGCATTTTTGAAAAAAAAAATTAATTTTTTTGACAGACCTAGTTGTCGCAAAAAATGTTTGTATTTCCAGCGAAGTTCAACTCTAATGACTTCCATCTCCGGCGAAACTCTAACACCACCCTTCATCTTCTTCTTCTCTTCTCTTCTTTCTTTCTTTCTTCCTTTTTTTTTTCTTCTTCTCAACCGCTCTTTCTTCCTCTCAACGTTCGGTTTGTATTTCCGACCGCGGAGCTCGTGCTCCGGCATATTTTTTTAAAAGAATAAAAAAACTTAGCCACGAAAATATCCGTGGCAAAGTTGCGATGGAAATATCCATGGCAAATTTGCGACGAAAATTTCCGTTGCAAACTTTAACTAGAGACGACTAAACTGGCGCGAAAAAAAATTATTCGCACCAGAAAACATTAGCCACGGAAATTTCCGTTGCAAACCTAAAATAGAGACGGATTATAAGTGGCGCCAAAAATAAATATTTGCACAAAAAAAAAAGTCACGGAAATAACCATGGCAAATTTGCGACGGAAATACTGTCGCAAATTAGCCACAGGAATAACCGTGGCAAATTTGCGACGGATATTTCCGTGACAAATTAGCCACGGATATTTCCGTCGCAAAAGTTAGCAACGCCACTTTTAGAGCCGTCACTAGTCCGTCGAAAAATCTATATTAGGGATGGAAATGGCTTTTTCGCGACGGATATTTTCGTGGCTAATGGAAAACATTCTTGTAGTGATATACTGCATTGCATTGTAATAGTATTACTTTTAAAGAAAATTTGTTTGATGCAACCTTGTTTTTAGTTTCTATTAACTGATAATCAAACCCACACTAAAATTAATGTATGTTACTAATTTTTGTATTATTGTCTTTATTGTGCTAGCCTTCATCATAAAAAACACCTTCTCATGACACTACTAGTATGGGCCTTTTTGATTCTTCGGATGGAAGTATTCCTCCAAAGTGGAGGTTTCCTATAGCGAGCACAATAATGGTGACAATCAGCATCCTCATAATAGCACTTGTTATTTTCTTTGTATACAAGGTTTGTAAAGGAAGACGAATATCCGTGCAACCAGTAGGGTTCGAACTCACATAGCAACTATGAAAATCAAGGATTAGCATCTTTATATTTTTATTTTTTATTTTTTATTTTATGTATGAATTTAGTTCAAAAAGAGGAGATAGAAAAAAAGATTATTGCATTTGGTTTGCTAGTAAAAAAAATTTACATTAAAATAAAAATAAACTTTGGTTATTTTAATTACTTTTAATATTTGTTATATAAGTATCAAAAGCAAAAAATAAAACAAAAATAATATGATAGTTTTGTATTATAATTATTCAAAAAAATAAAAACGATAATTTTAAGGTGGGACAAAAAAATTTAGTGACAAAAAAAAATGAAACTAATTAAAGGATGTTTTGGAAAAGGAAAAATGTATCTCAATCAATAATAGAGAAACAGATACAATATATGGTGGGGAAGGGAATTCGGCTTTGGCATTGACATAAAACAACAAAAAAGTTTTAGCATAGCAAAAGAAAAAAAAAGCTGGTGGTTTAGAAAGAAAAAACAATGGGTCTGCCAAAGAACAACAGACAAAACAAAAAATATAAAACTCAATAATGAAAAAAAGAGTGCAAGAAAATTGTATGAGCCCAAAGGACAAAAAAACATATTACAACTAACAAATAGCAAAAAAAATAAGGACATAGGCTAAAAAAACATCACTGCAGAAAAAATGTCATACCAATACCATAAAAACATTGCAGAAGAACATATCTGTAATTTGTTTTCCAAAATCAACATGATGTGTGAAGGAATGTAAGGTAGAGAGAGGTAGAAGTAGGACACAAATGGTATTTTTATTTTTGTTAGTGAACATAACACAAATTTTGTGATTGTTTAACAATGAATGTGGGCCGTAGGACGTAGGGGTCATGCAACTTCACTCTTTTTTTTTTTTTGTCTTTTTTAAATGTTAATTTGCATTATTTGCACGAACAAATAAAAAGGGATGAACAAATAAAATATTATACTAACATTTATAACATTTTCACGTTGACACGTTATTCCACTCCAAGTGCCCACTATAGAATTTTAGCAAACTTTGGGGGCAATGATAGCATTTCCAAATGTTTTGATTAATACAAAATATTACCCAAAAGATAAAACCCAGCATACAAAGATATGGACCAAAATTCAAATTTGATAACTCAACTCACAAAAGATAAACTTCCCAGATTTTTGGCAAAGAAGGAAAAAAATATAGTGTAACAAAAAATAGGACACGTGGCAGTCAAGAGAGAGTTTTAGCCAAAGTAACATGTTTTTATATAAATAGAAGTATAGAAGCATAAGAAGAAGAAGAAGATTGTTCTCTCCGATTGTAATGACCTTGATTCTTTAATCACTAAACAGAATATTAAGCATTTATTCTCAGCCTATCTTTCTCTCACCTTTGCTTTTTCTCTTGTTCTCAATTCACCCCTTTCAGAAGTTTCTCTTTACTGTTGATGCATTTCAAATAGGAGAAGTGAGTTATTTCTGCTATGTTCCTTTTTTGTTTTTGTTTTAACCAATATCATTGTTTCAATTCTTTTAGATTTAATCTGTGTAGTATTGGGCCTGAGGCCCGCTTTCTCTTTTGTCATCGTTTTGGTATCGTCAATCTGTGTAGCTCATGTCAATTTGTTTTTATGATTGGTTTTCTTTTGGGCTATGAACTCTGTGTCCACCCGGTAGCTTTTTCAGTTTTTGATTTGAGTTACTTAATTGGAGCTTAGTTAATTCGTTAAAAAGATTAAAAAAATTGAAAAATTAATTTATTTTTAAGTAATGAACCCATTCTTCGAATGTAATTAATATGGTTATATATAAAAATGGTTTTGCTTTTTATTTTAACCACACACTTGTTTATTTTTTAAAAAACTTCTTCACTTTTCTGTGTACTGAAGTTTATTTTTATTTTGGCAGGTGCAAGACTACAATTTTAAAAATCAAATTAAAATGTCTTCTCAAGACACTAAGTACATATTCAATGAATTCCGACCAAAACACTCCTCTCCAAAGTGGGTGTTTTCCTTTGTTATCACAACAATGATCACAATACTAATAGCAGTTGCATGTTTTAACGCATACAAAACATGTAAACGAAGGCGTGCACCTAGGTAATTGGTGAAGTTTGAACTGGCATAATGAACTTTGTATTTTTTATTCGATGTATTAATTGTGTAATAAGCTCAACATATTTTAAAATATTCTTAACTCTTATTCAGCTAAAATTACTTAAATTCTTCACTAAGGGATATGCTTCATAATTTTTAAAAATCACACAAACTATTGATAATTGAATCCAACCAAAATTAGTTACAATCTCCCTCGCAATATACTAAATTAGTTGTTAGTATATATAGATAATTTTCTAGTAATAAGGCATGGTTCCTTTTTACTCATTGAATTAAGTGAATAGCAGTCAAATTTTAGTTTCGCTTCTAATCCATGCATGCATGTTCAAGTAGATTGATTATCCTGTAAGTTTATTTTCTTGTTTAATTTTCTTAGTGTTGTTATTGAATGAGAACCATTTGCATTGAACTCAGGAAAAATGGATCAAGAAACAAAGTAGAGCCCGTTTTCTTAGTTTTAATATGAAATGCCTCTGTTTGGCATATGTCTTCATGTATGGTTTTTTCATTTAATTTAACTAAATATTTTTTTAATGGTTGTGCACAAGTTAATAATGATTGAGTTGGATATTTTAATTGTTGGACTTGATTTATTTTACTATACTCTATGTGCACTCACTATATCTCTCACCACCCATTATTTATTGCATGTGAGAAATTTCATGTCGCTAAAAACATTGTCACTGTTCTTGAACAACTAGTATTGCACCCATGAGATGCACGTGCGATATAGAATATAGAGGCGTCTAGAGTTTGGTTTAGATCAGAGGTGAGGGTAGACAGGCAAGGGAAAGATGACACATAGAGAATTGATAAAATTATTTTTGGGTTTTTCTTAATTTGTTTACTGTTTGATGTTTAATTTAATATTTAATACTAAAAATATATGTAGGATAAATTATAAATTTGTGTTTGCCAAAGAATCACTCAAACTTAAAAGTGAACATTACAAATAAATTGTTATTTTTTAACATTTTTTTTATTAATTTCTGTTAAAGTAATTAATTACCATTAGTATAGGTTTTGTTTAACGGGATAGTTTGTTAGTATAGCCTTTAAAGACATTTGCTAACTATTTGTAAAATGATAGTACATATTACTTACTTATACTAACATACTTATTTATTAGTAATTATATATTTATCTATTAGTATAAATATTATAAGTTTATACTAATAAATTAATTTTGTTAGATAAAGTCTATATCAACGGTAGCTATTCTAAAGGAAGCCAACAAAAAGGTGTTAATAAATGACAATCTTTTTACTTATAAAAAATGACATTTTTTAGTAAAAAAATATGTGATTAAATCACTATATAATAATTCACTAATTTATATTTTTTTTCTGTATTTAATTAGCGGTACACAAATAGATTGACGAATCAGCACTCAACTTTTTTTCTTTCTCTCTCCTGCTATTTTCATGTTCCCAACAGACTATCTATGACAGGTAAACTAGTAATAGTTATTTTGGTTTTTTGCTCATATACCCTTCAAATTTGTCTCTAGATACATTTCATGCAAATGGAGACTTTACTTAAATGGTTGACACTTGACATTAAACTATGCAATGGACAAAAATTTTAATTTCAAGTGAAAAAGCAATGATTATTCGGGCAGTTTCACGTCCATTATCATTTCTAATAATATAAAATGGAGACAATATTAATCAATGAATTTTAATAGTAAGAATAAGTTATAGTAAAAAAAATAATATAGAATTATCAAAAAGTATATATATAGAAAAAGATAAGTCAATGGATAATGAAATGGAAAAAATTAAATGAAGAAGAAAAGAGTTTTCTATTTATGAATATTGAACTTTTATGTATTGTATGCACGTTACTTGTTACTTGATGCAATGTTGCAATTTAAACAATTATATGTTGTTTATAAGTATTATGGGTGGTGCATGATATTTTATCACTTTTTAGTTGATGGAATATTTTAGGGAGTTTAGATGAAGATAACAATTTTAGGAAATTTTATGAAATCTGGTTGATTAATGACATTCTTATAAATAGAGAAAAGGGGAGAAAGAGAACGCGTTTTGCGAATTTTTTTGGGAAAATTTATTAGGGATTTTCTTGCGAAAATTTTCCAAGAATTTTATATAAATTTTTTTTTGGGAATTTCCTACGCTTTTTTCCTAGGGAACTTCTTGATGATTTTAATTTCTTTTTCTAGGAATTTTTCTGCAGATTTTATCTGGCGAATTTCTTATGGATTTTTTCTTTGCATTTTCTGTAAATATATTTTAGGGAATTTTTTGCGGGTTTTTTCTGAGGATTTTTCTGCAAATTTTTTCTACCGATTTTTTATGTGCACCCACTATACCTCTCACCACCCATTATTTATTGCATGTGAGAAACTTCATGTTGCTATAAACATTGTCACTGTTCTTGAACAACTAGTATTGCACCCGTGCGATGCATGTGCAATGCACAAAATAATTTATTAAATAAGAATTTTAAAAATTTGTTTATTCTTTTTTATAAACTGTGTTAAGATAAAACTTTAAATTATGATGAAAGTTAGAAAAATTTAATTAAAAAGATAAATATAATATCATTTAAAATACATTCAAATTATCCACCAAATAATTTAATAATTATCCATTATTATTTGTAGGCCTAGTTTCCAAACACAAGTTTCTTTTTGACACACACTTGAGTTTGAGGGGATGTTAAGATATATTGTAATCGATAAAATTTAATACGATGGTATTATGATTTGATATGATTTTTGTAGGATTTGTTGTATTTTTTTTATTATCAGATTGTATATCTCTTATTAGTATAGGTTAGTTTGCCTTTAAATACGTGGTTCAACTTCATTGTACAGTTTATTGACACTCAAAAAATACAACTATTTCTCATTTTCTCTTCTGTTCTTAAAAGCCAATGCAATTTGTCAAAAAATTGTTTGGGCCCGAATAAACTTGATAGCATAACAATAGAGATACACTATGACTCAACTTTGGAATTTGTGCAAATGACTATAGTTATTTTATTCTCATAGGATTTTCCTGTTTCACAAAATAATTAAACCTTTTTTTTTTCTCAAATAAATGTTAACAAAGCTTAGTACATAGATCTAATTCAGGCATTATGCATAAAATAACCATATAAGAGGTATAAATAAATGTATATTTGGAAAATAAATGAAAATGATGAGATCATATGTATACTTTATTTAAACTAGTAATTCGTGCACGTGCAACGCACATACTTAAGGTCCTAAAAATAAGTACCATTATAACTAAATTATTTATTATAAAAACAAAATTATAAATGTATTCTAATACTGCTTGTATATAATATATATTAATATAAATATATCAATATATAAGTTTTTAAACTTGTATTTATTAATAACAAAGGATTTATGGTTCATTTTTAACTTTCATGTTTTAAAATATTATTAACATAAATTTTATTTTCGCGATTTGATAGAAAACATTAAATAAGTTATTTGAAGGAATACAAAAAATGACTAACATGGTATTTTTTTAATTTTCTTAGTTTTCTATTTTCTTCCTTTAATATAAAATTTTACTATGTAAATGAAATATATAACTTATCTAAGCTTGAAGATAATGTACGGTCATAAAAGGCACTGGACAATGCGTTTTTTTTTTCTTTTTATCAATTTAGAAGAAGAAAAATTTTGAAAAAAGAAAGTACACATATGTTCAGATTGAAGATGAAACGGGGTGGCATTTGAAAATCTCTACTAATGTTATGTTTGATGATTCCACATTATTTATATTTCTTTGTTTTGTTTTGGACAGTGTCATTGCTTTGTGAGATTGGAAAGGGTTTATTTTTTTTTTTCAGAAAATATATTAAGATAGAAGCACCAATAGTGCACCAGATAAAGTACAAAATAAAGTAGAACACCATGGAAATTAAAAATACAAAAACTCAGAAACATAGCACCCCAGAAAATAACACATTAAACAGAAACCAGCAAATAAAATAGCCCCCAAAAGAACCAGCAGCAAAAGCAGCCCCCCCAAAGATCAAGCATTATGCAAGATAGCTGTTATTGGATTATTGAACCAGTCTGAGAACCCCACATGAGAATTCTTGGATTTAGAGAGAAATCATTTCCAGGAAGCCATCTGAATAGAGTAAAAAATCTCATCTGCACCTTTTTCTTCTTGCTTAAAAATAAAAGCATTGCGTACATTCCAAATTTTTCATAGGACACAGCACCAAATCATAGAAATTGCGCTAGTTTGTTTATTCCCCCTCACCAATAAGCACACAGAATTGAGAATGTGGGTGAACTCCCAAGGGGCTGACAAAGAAAATCCCAACCACCTGATAACTTTCAACAGTGGACTTACAAAAATAACACAAGTAATCGTCCTGTGATAAGAGAACACCCCGATGTCGCAAATTAGCTTTAGAAGGGAATTTGTCTAGAAGCACACTCCAGCAGAATATTTGACATTTAAGTGGCACCCAACATTTCCAAATTATGTTCAAGCAGTGAAGATTGGAGCGATTAACAGTAGGAACAGACCCCAGAGAATAGATACAATCATAAGCTCTTTTACAGGTATAAATGGAAGACTTATCAAATAAGCAACTCCAACCATCTTCTCTATTTTGAGAAATAGAGATGGGGTTCAAAAGATTTAGCAAATCAACAAGGATTGTTATCTCCTAAGCAAAAAGACGCCTTCTCCAATTTAACTCCCAAAACCATCCACCCTCGTTTGAGAACCCCATATCTGCAATGGACGCGAAAGGATTGAGAGAAACTTGAAAGAGCCTGGGGAATTGAAACTTCAAGGGAAGATCCCCAAGCCACAAATCATTCCAAAAGGATATCCCAACTCCAGAACCAACAACTCTGAACAAATTTTTAACTAACCAGCTTTCTTGGCCTCGAGAATCATATTTCAAAGAGCATAAGTCTTGCCACCATCTTGAAGTTTGCCTTAAGTTAAGTCTTGGTTCGACCCAATTAAATAACTAGTTATGCAAGGAAGGTCTATATTTGGCAGCAAGTAGATTATTGAGTAGAGAAGGGCGATTTTCTAAAATACGCCACCACCATTTGCTAAGGAGACTCTAATTTACCCAAAGAATATTACGCACTCCAAGTCCCCCCATTTCTTTCGACAAACAAACTTGGTCCCATCCTACCCAAGGAATTTTTTAATCCAAATTGGCTCCACCCCATAAGAAAGAACGTTGAATAGCAATCAAACGTTTCAAGACAAACTTTGGGATTTTATAGATGGAGAGGTAATAAATTGGGATTGAATTGAGCATAGAATTTAACAGAGTAATCCTTGCCCCAAGACTTAAATACCTGAATTTCCAGTTTTGAAGCTTGGAAAGCATTTTGTCCAAAATCGATTTCCATGTTGACAAGGCTTTGGTTCGAGCACCCACAGATGCGAAAAATTGCAATTCCTTTGAAGACTCCATTTTCCATAGCAGACTTCATTAGTCCCCACAACCCCTCAGCCACTATTAAAAAAAGAAAAGGAGCTAAAGGGTCACCTTGCTTTAAACCCCTCTTGATATTAATCTCTAATGTTGGGCTCCCATTAACAAGCACAGAGAGATTCCCAGCACAGATACAGGCTCGAATCCATTGACGCCAATTGTCACAGAATCCAAAGCGAAGCAACATATAGTCCAAGAAAGACCCGTTAACAGAATCAAAGGCTTTCTCAAAGTCAACCTGCAAAACAAAGCAACTTTTCTTTTTTTTTTGTTAATATAATCAAGAACTTCATTAATGACCACCACCCCATCTAGAATTTGGCGATGAGGAATAAAGGCATTCTAAGTAGTGGCAATTATATCGTCGAGTACAGGTTTAAGGCGCTTTGATAGTACTTTAGCCACCACCTTATACATACAACCCAATAAAGAGATAGGGCAAAAATCACCAAGCTGATGCGGACTAGCAACCTTTGGAATAAGAGTAATGAAGTAAGAAAATACAGACTTTAGAAGGGTTGCATTGAGGTAAAATTCAGAAAGCATTGCGAAGGAGCTTACTTGGAGAAGGAGCTTAATTGCATTATTTACATTTTTTTTTATGGTATCATTGTTACATTTGTATATGTTTTCTTTCACTTTGCCAAAGAAGACCTATATTCCTATAGATACTAGAAACCATCGATCTATTTATTTGTGAATAACTATAAATCCTGCACTCCATTAGTTTCATTTCTATTGGACACTGAAAATTTTTGTCTTGCCTTAAAATCACATTTTTTTATTTTGTTGAATAATTATAATACAAAACTAACATATTATTTTCATTTTATTTCTTTTCTTTGATATTTATATGTAAATTTTTTTTTATTTTAATGTAAATTTTTTTTTTACTAGCAAACCAAATACAATAATTTTTTTTTTATTTTCTCTTTTTCAACTAAATTCATACATAAAATAAAAAATAAAAATACAAAGCATGCATAGAGTCTTCTTTTGCAAACTTTGTATACAAAAAAAGTAACTAATACTATTATGAGGATGTCGAATGTCACCATCATTGTGATCACTATAAGAAGCTTCCACTTCGATGGAGGAAAACTTCCGTCCGATAATCAAAAAGGCCATTACTAGTAGTGTCTTGAGAAGGCATTTTTGATGATGAAGGTTAGCACAATAATGACAATAATAAAAAAAATTAGTAACATACATTAATTTTAGTTTGTATTTGGTTTTTCGTTAATAGAAACTAAAAATATTTTTAGTGAAAGTTAGCAATCACTATGCAGAAAAAGACTTTTTATTGCGGTTATTTTAGCCTTTTAATTGCGGTTATAACCGCAATCACGGGTGGCATCTTTCTTCGAATACAAGATTTGCAAAGGAAGGCAAGTACCTGTGCAACAGGTGGAGTTCGAACTGACAAAGTGACTATGAAAATCAAGGGCCAGTGTGCTTTGTTATTTTTATTTTTTATTTTAGGTATGAATTTTGTTCAAAAGAGAGGAAGAGATAGAAGAAAAATAATAATATTATTGTATTTCGTTTGCTAGTAAAAAAATTAAATTTTACATCGCACTAAAAATAAATTTTAGTTTTCTTTTTTATAAGTAATTTTTTTTTATAAATCTTCTTATGAGGGGGGAGTGAGTTTTTGCACCTAGTAGGATCTAAACCTTGCATTTTCACCTGATATCCTAATAGCACTCTGTTAGACTACTATCAAGGGGAAAAATAATAAATTTTAGTTATTTTGGTTACTTTGTTATATAAATATCAAAACCAAGAAATAAAATAAAAATAATATGATAGTTTTGTATTATAATTATTCAACAAAATAAATAAAAAACAAGGTAAAAATGTGTGAATAAATATTATTTAATTGATTATCTAAATAAGCTTAATAATTTAAAAAACATCAATTTAAAAAATAAAAAATATTAATAATTGCGTGAATCCAAAATTTGGGTTTAAAATATATTGATTTTAGTCTTCACACTTTAATAAAAAAACTCTTATTTGGTACACACGCACGCACTCATGAACGCAAGTACGTTATATGCACCCCGTCTTTTGGCTTTTTACATCTTACACGCATAAAATAAAGATAACAAAAATTATTAAAATTCAGAATTAAGCAGAATGAAAATTCAGTTCAGATGAGAAATATGGTGCTTCATTGGTGATCTTTTATAATATCCCTTTTGATGTTTTGGTAAGTTTAATTAGAATAATATTGTAACAATCAATAAGGACATTTAAGTCATTGTATTCAACTTTATCTACTCTAAAATGGAACTTTTTTATGTTGAACACACCACTGGTGGTGACCAATTCCCAATTTATGTAGGCATTACATGTGCAGTCATTAATAATACTGGTCGCCTTTCACAATTTAATTTCTTTGTTTATCCATTTCTTGTCGTTTACCACTAGTACTTGTGTCTATATTCAATTTAATTTAAACAACTAGTTATCATACACTAGCTAGCTATAAAATGGGATTATTAGACTTTCTTTAAATTGACAGAATTAATTTAATAAAAATAGATGAGATTTTAATTTAAAATTTGATATTAATTACATAAACTATCATTAAATTAGCTGGAGTGGATCGGTTATTTCTTGATAATGATGTATTATATCAAATATGAGTCGAAAATATTATTGTTTGGGTAGGTGTTGACAACAATATACTGAGATTTTTTATATTGCGTGCCTATATACTCTCACAAGTCTTTTTTATAACGACTCAACATGACAATTGCGGTTATTAAGAAAATATGTAATTAAGTTAGTTAATGTTTTAAAATTTTGAAAAATTATATATTCTTCCATGTTTACCCCTATTTAATGTATTGGCAAACATGGAAAAAGATAATTAATGTTTGTAAATTTTAATAGAAAGTCTTATAAAAAGGACCAGTAACATTTTCTAAAAATGATTTTATAAATAAGACCGGAGGGAGTATATAATACTATCAGTCAAAAAAAAGAGATGGATCTTTTTTTATCTATATTAGCATGTGACGCACGGGTCTTCGATAATGTGTTTGTGAGTGTGTTAATATCTTGTAAAGAATATAAAATGGGATATTTATAAATATTTAGTTATAAGATTGTATTATAAATGCTAAAATTATTTTAAGTTATTTGCAATGACGGTAATATAATCCGAATATGATTCCCTTTATTTTCCGTGACAATTATTTTTGTGTCAAAGGAAACAAAGAGGATAAGATGGTAATTTTAGTCCCTATGATAATTGAGTTTAAATTTAATTGGTGTAACATCTTAATAGTCTAATTAATATTTCTAATTCCAATAATTTAACTATTTTTCTTAAACTGTGTGAAATGTTAGTTAAAACTTATATTATGGGACGAAGGGAGTATTATTCTTATCATTTGAAAACTTTTGTCTTTATGCCTGCATAAATAAAATATAAGAATCATTGTGAACATAATATATTTTTTATCAAGAATCATTTTGGTTTTTAGACCTTTTCTTCGAATATAATTTATATTAGTTTTAAAAAAAATTACTTAATATTTTTTTATTTTGGAAAGTAAAAGAATATCATATACAATGATAAAATTTAGAATAAGAAGAAGAAAAAAAGAAGGATAAACAATCATTTGTATAAAGATAAGGGAGATAATACAAGAAAAAGTGAAAAGAGAGAAGATGTAAAAAGAATAAAAAGAATTAAACCTATAGTAAATAGATTGAATTGAAATTGAAATAAAAACTTTTTTAAAAAAAGTGAGAAGATAAAAGTTTAAATTAGGAGGAAAATGAAATATACAAGAGAGTGAAAAATATTCCACATGGTTTAACAAAATTTTGGAGAAAAATAAAATATATGAAAAAATAACACATGTCCTACGTAGTTTCTTCCTAACTAAGTAAAGACTTTCTTTTTTTTATTATAGATGAAGATGATAGAAGATATATGTTGAAGTACGTCTAGTGAGAGTGAGATTATTATAGTGTAGCTGTGTCCTGCGTCTGAACATGACAAGCTGTTATTAGTAAAAAAAAGGTGATACTTTGGTGATTCGTCCTTCCTTAGGTGTACGATACGTTTGGAGAAAAGCTCAGCTTCACCATCTTTTTCGAAAATGATACTCTCATATAAAAAACAAATAATAGGAACAATTATATTAATCTTCCATTTTGTATTTATTACATTTATATTTTTTTAGTTTTTGAAATTATACAAATTTTTATAAAAATTTAAAATTTAATTATATTTATTCTCTTTAGATATTATACTTAGTTTTTTTAAATTTAAAATTTATTACATTTATTCTCTCTAGAGAGGTAAGTATAATTTTAAAGATTATAAGAAAGTAAGTATAATAAGTGCAAATTTTAGGAGATATTAGTGTAATTATCTCAAAATAATATGATATACTACCTCTATCCCTATTTATAAAACACAATAAAAGAAATACACGAGAATTAAAAAATATGTAATTAACTTATTTAATGCATTGGTTTTTAAAAAATTAATATAATTTACCAAACTTACCCATATTAATTTAATGTATAACTTTCTAATTATAGCATCAATTACATCTCTATATCTTTTTTAAAATATAAAAGGTAGACATGAAAATAAATAATAAATGCTTTTTAAGTTTTGTAAAGAGTCTTATATTATTAGTGTTGATGGAACAAGGAAGCAATGCGAGAAGCAGAATGCATTTGAACTTTCATCAGATTATTGGAAGTGATCAACACACTGAATACAATGGTTCTAGCTACAATATATAGAAGAGTATCTACAGAACAAGGGAGAAAAGCTGTTGCAACAGCTAACAGAAATAACTGTTTGACAGGTAAGCATAACAGAAAATGAAAAATTAACTAATCAAAGGATTAATAAATAGCTGAAGTGTAGGGTATATCCTAATACCCCACTCAGGGTGGGTGGTGAATGTTGAGCAAACCCAACTTGAAAATTCTCTCTCTCAATGGAGTTGGATACAGCGAGATGGAACATGAAAAAGACGCAGAAGACCCTCTTGAATTTTGGTGCGAATAATGTGACAATCTATCTCCACATGTTTAATTCTCTCATGAAAGGATGGACTTTTGACAATAATTATTACTAATTGACTATCACAAAATGTAGAAAATGGTAAGAATATAGGAACTTAAATAAGAGTAGAAGAGTAAAGTTATACTCCCTACTTAATCACTACACAGAATACAGTCTTTATCAAGGATACTACCCAGCACCCTACCATGTATCATGAAAGGAAAAAAAATCACATTACCCCACCACACAGAATTATTGCCTCTAACATCATAAATATTGCCGAAAAAATCAAATTCTCTGCTCAAAGACTAAAGCTATACAGGACTATATAAGCTCCATCTTTAATGCATTTATAGAAAATTGGAGGTTAGTATTGAAAAATATAAACAGATATTTTCTTACTGTCCATAACGTAAAAAGATGAGTCGCATTATCACCACCATATACTTGTGGAGCTACCTAACATTCATGTGTGGAATAAATTAAATTAGGTAGTGTATTCTATATATGTACCATCAAATTGTGAAAAAGTAATAAACTAAATTCATACAAATGGAAATAAAATACTCCTTCCGTCCTAAAATGTAAAAACTCTTATACCAATATTGCAGGAATTAAGAAAAATGATTAATTTAGTTAAATGCATTAAATTTGTTTAACAAAAATTATTAGTTTTTAAATTTATCATTTCAATCTCTTTCTATCACCTCTCTTTTTTAATTAATGTTTATTAAAATTAGTTGAGTAGCAAAGGTATAGTAGTAAAAAAAAATTAAATGTGCACAAAAATTCTCAAAAAATCTTATAAAAATAAGACAAACAAAAATTCTTTAAAAGATCTTACAACAGAGAGTATATGATAATTGCATTGATTAAAAACTCACATGCCATCCAAGGTAGATGATAGTATTTAATAGAAGCCTCATACGGTCCACTCCGAATTAATAAATGAGAAGTAGTAAGAATTTGATTCTTTACAACTGTCGGATGATACTCCATTAAATGGACCCTCTGAATATTTAAGAGCCACTTCAGAAACCTATACAATTCAAAAAATTCACAAACTGAGATTACTCTAAATTTGAAACATTAAATGTATCAAAACTTTAAAGCTTCAAATATTGGAGATTAAGACTTTAATTTTTAGAAATAGGGATTTAGTTTAGAATTTATATGGATGTGTAATTGTGTATTACTGATAAAAAAAATATTTGAAAAAATTTAAAGGGTAAGAGAAAACCTATTACATGAATACCCGGGGCAGGTTTGTCTGCTGTTAGGATATGATCATTTAATAATGATTTGACTCCAATAAGATCATCTTTTGTTGCCCTTCTAATAGTTACTGTTCCAACTAGACACGTGCCCTTCTCAAGTCCAAATATTGGTTTTGTTGGTGAATTATCCACACTTCTTTTTTCGATTAATTTATGAAAGCTAGGTTTTCTCTACAATGTTCGAAAAAAAATTGTCATTAAATTTTTTATAGGAAAAAGTACATACGATCACAAAAATTAAATTAACATTAAAAATGATGTATAAATTAAACTTGTTTTTAATTCTAATATATGTTTACCTTGCAACTTATAATTTTTCAATAAAGAATGTTGGAACGCCGGTTGCTTGGTAATATCAATATTGTTGGTTTTAAGCTCTTGTTGGATTCAAGATCAGCTAACAAGAAAGATTGAAACACAAAAAACAGACAAACCAAGCGGAACAAATAACAACGAACTCTAGAAAATGAATTATGCAGCAGAAATGCAGAAGTTATGCAGAAGGGAATCAAAACCAGAGAAAAGGAGGAGAGGTAACCGAGAAAGGAAGGGAGAAAAAGAAGAACACAAGTTTAACGTGGTTCAGCATAAGCCTACATCCACGAAAGAACAACAACAAAAAATCACTATGATCAATCAACACCATTACTATTAGAAAATGACATAGGCCTAACTCAACTCTCCTCAAAAGCTAGCTCACAAGGAGAGGGTTGCCTAGGGACTTATAAAGGCTATCATAGCTCTTATCCTAGACAATGTGAGACTTTTTCCCTCAACACTCCCCCTCAAGTCCATCTGGTTTTTTTTTTTTAACCTAGTTGTGACTTTTTTTTTCAATGGGCCATTTTTTTTTCAAGTTATGGGCATTTGTCTCAGGTCTCTTTTTTTTTTCCTGGACTTTGTGCTCCTTTTTTTCTTGAATTTTTATCTTGCCCTATTTTTTTGGATAAGCTCTAATACCATATTAGAAATGGCAAAGGTCTAACTCTTCTCAAAAGCTAGCTCATAAGGAGAGGATTGTCTAGAGCCTTATAAAGGTTATCATAGCTGTTATCCTAGGCAATGTGGGACTTTATCTCCCAACACTCCCCCTCAAGTCCAACTGATTTTTTTTTAGCCTAGTTGTGACTTGCCTTTTTTTTAATGGACATTTTTGTTTTTCAAGTTATGGGCATCTGTCTCAGGTCTTTTCTTTTTTTTTTTTGCCTGGACTTTATGCTCTTTTTTTCTTGAATTTTTATCTTGCCCTATTTTTTTGGATAAGCTCTTATCCTAAGCAATGTGAGACTTTTTCCCAACAATTACAAGCTAAAGGTGCATCATGGTTTTCTTCTAGCTTCCATGACTTCACACCTTTAACTAAGATATTTTCATGATGATAAAACACTTAGCCTTCTCAAGCTTTTATACATAACTCAGAGGATTAGGATTTACAAGGAATTGGAACGAAGGAAAAAACTAGGAAACAGAAAAACAGATTTTCCCGCCCAAGCTAACTGTCAACAACAGAAAATAGAAAATTTGAAAAACGGTTTAAGAATTTTTCTGAGACAGATTCTACAAGTCTCCACCTTGGCTAAGAACAAATGAGATCCAGCTGCTGCTCTCCTTTTCAAACAACTATCAACAGGTGAAATTCACTAAGTCCAAGCAATGTTTGAACTTAGTTCTTGGAAGGGACTTTGTTAACATGTCTGCTGGATTTTCTTCAGAAGCAATCTTCACAAATTGAGCCTTCTTTGCCTCGATAACATCTCTGATGAAATGAAACCTGACATCAATGTGTTTAGTCCTTTCATGGTAAGAATGATGATTAGCCAAATGAATGGCACTTTGGCTATCACAATGAATTGTGACTCTAGATTGATGAACACCTAGATCACTTATCAAACCTCTTAGCCACGACCCTTCCTTAAACCCTTCAGTAAGAGCTATATACTCAGCTTCAGTGGTAGACAAAGACACTACTAATTGCAAGTTTGCTTTTCATGTAACTGTTGTCCCAAACAAAGTGAAAACATACCCTATCAATGATTTTCTAGTATCCATACAACCAGCAAAATCAGCATCCACATATCCAGATATGGCATCCTTCTCTGCTGAATATCTTCTGAACCTTAATCCATGTCCCAAATAGCCATTTAAGTACCTAAACAACCATTTGAGCGCATTCTAATGAGTCTGTCCTGGATCTGCCATGAATCTACTAACAAGGCTTATAACATAAGCAAGGTCAGGCCTGCTACAAATCATACCATACATGACACTTCCAACTCCACTAGCATAAGGTGCATAATTCATTTTAATCCTTTCTTCTTCTGTCTTAGGAGCCTGAGATGGAGATAGCTTGATGTGAGAGCCTAAGGGTGTCGAAAGAGGCTTAGATTGATGCATCCTAAACCTTTCAACAACCTTCTTCAAATAGTTTTCCTGAGACAAGAGAAGTTCTCCTTCTTTCCTGTTTCTGCTAATATCCATTCCTAGAATCCTCTTGGTTGGACCTAGATCCTTCATTTCAAAATCTAAGCTGAGTTTTCCCTTTAAGACTTCAATCTCCTCCTTGCTGGAGCTTGCCAGAAGAATATCAACAACATACAGCAGAAGGTATAAGATGATTCTCTTCTTCTTCTTGAGAACATAAACACATCTATCATACCTGCATCTATTAAAACCAAGTCTTAGAATAAAATCATCAAATCTTTTGTACCACATCCTAGGACTTTACTTTAGGCCATATAGGGACTTTTTCAGCAAGCACACCTTGTCCCTTTCCTCACAGAAACCTTCAGGTTGCTGCATGTAAATGGTTTCTTCCAAGTAAAAAGATGTAACATGACATAAGCAAAATAAATATCCTAAAAAGATGTAACATGACTCTGAGAATGTGAACTAGATATAAAAAGATGTAACATGACATAAGCAAAATAAATATCTTAAAATTATGTTATACGACCAAAAAAAAATCTAATTAAAATTCAAAACCTAAATATGTGAACTAGACATAAAAAGATGAAAAAAAAAAGCTTAAAAACATTATAAAAATAGAAAAGTTATAGAAAATGATCTTTTTTAAATTTTAAAGGGGATTTGAAGTGTATAGATGACATCGAGCTACTCAAATTGATATATAAAAAGTTTAAATCTAAAGAGTATAGCAAAAGTTACTACACTTCGAAGTTTTAAAACTCAACTAACACAAATTTCAAGTACAACTTTCATGTGATTAGGTCTGATTAGGATGTATCTATTTTTTTTTTTTTTGCTTTTTGATATATTTAATATTTTTCAATATTGAAAAATAATTTTTAAATATTGAAAAATAATTTTTAAATATTGAATATTAATTTTATATTATTTTCTAATATTATAATTTTTTTTAATCTCTTATATTATTTTTTATTATAAAAATTCAGGTCTCGCCACGAGGTGACACACAAATTTTTGTTTTTTTAAAATTTTAAAAACCAGGGATGAACAGTAAATAGACCTTATTTGGTATTATTTTTTTAAGACAAATTTTATAAATATTTTTCAAAAACATCAATGTTAAGCCACCCTTCACACGTAATCATCTAATTCCAAGGCTGTAACTGAAATTAAAAATTATATTTTTAATAAACGTCAAATGATAATATCCATTAAAAAGAATAAGGAAGTGGGAACATTAATTTATCATATTCATAAGAAATTTTGCCAACAATTTGTGTGAAGCAATTGCTATTTTTATTCAACTAACCACAAATGGCCAAAATATCAATTGTGTTTGAAGATTTGGGCAATAATGATGAAGTAAAAACAAAAATGAACCAAAAGTAGTTTTAGATCTGAAATTGAGGCGTGAACACATATCACATTACTAAAAATTTGTATTTGCTGAAAATTTTGTAATTCAAATCTGAATTTATAAATACCAACCTAAATTTTAGACAAACACTTCATTCGTGTGAAATAGTTGGAATAAATTAAAAGAAGATTGATCATGTTTGTGTTATTAAAAGATGTTTGTGTAATTAATTTAATCTTTAAAAAAATTATTCTAATCCTCAAAACATTTAAAATTTACCAATTTAGTTTTCAAAAGACTAATATCAAAATACTTAAACATTTAAAACTTATCAATTTATTTTTTCAAAAACTAATTTCATAACATTTTAAATGAGTATATATAATAATTTTTTTTTTTGTTAAAGTTCATACCAAAATTTAAATGATTATGAACAATTAAAATAAATGAAAACATTTGAAATAGTTTATATGGTGCATAGATGTGATGATGATATGAGTATAGGATACAATACATACTCGATATGATGATACATGCTCCCATAAATAGCATATGATATGATGTTTAATACTGATTTTTCAGTTGGTCAATATTATTAGTATCCAGGATTTGGTTTTAAATTTCAATACTTTGCACTAATTGCATTGCTGATATATATTGATCTGTAAATTGACAATTTCCTTAATCTGTTAGAATCTTTAAGGTTTTTTTTTATTGTACAAATTTTTTTATTTTTCAATCATAAGCAAACAATTTATAATAATAACATGTGATTCTTTTCTGATTCTCTGTCTGTTCTTTATAACTGTGGTTGATTTGTCGGTATTAGTTTTTTATTTGTGAATAACTATAAATTATGCACTCTTTTCATCATTCAATTCACAACTAGCTTTTTCGATTTTCAGAAATAAATTGCAAATAAATTGCAGCATGGGTACAGAAATAAAGCAAATTAACATTAAAACAAAAAAAGAGTGAAGCTGCATGACCCCTACATGCTACGGCCCACATTCATTGTTAAACAATCACAAAAATCTGTGTTATGTTCACTGACAAAAATAAAAGTGGATGAGATTAGCACCATTTTTATTGGGAGTGGTACCATCTATTTTAGTATATAAATTTATAATTCTTACATATAAAAAGATGGTGTCACTCCTAATAGAGATGGTGCTAATCCCATCCTCCAAAATAAATTATATTAAGTTTTTTTTTGTCTTTTTGGCTTCGTACAATTCTCTTGCACTCTATTTCTTTTCTTTATTGATCTTTATATTTTTTGTTTTGTCTGTTGTTCTTTGGCTGACCCATTGTTTTTGCTTTCTGAACCAGCAAGGGACCATTTAGTTTAGATTTAAGTAGAATGTAAAATAAAAAACATATAAATTGAGACACAAATAAATGGTTAAGATTATTGATGCACAAAAACGAAGATGATACAATGGAATTAAATAATTTTAACTTTGGTCAAAAGTGATTTTAACCAAAATGAAATTCAAAACAAACATCCCCAAGTATTTTTCTTTTGCTATGCTAAAACTTTTTATGTTTTTTTGTGCTTGCACTCTATTTCTTTTTTTTAATGCTTAAGCCGAATTTCCTTCCCCAACATATTTATCTTATCTGCAGGGGCGGATCCATAAATGTTGGGAGGGAGGGACGAAAGTTAAAATGACGATAAATGTAGAAAATTTATAAATAAAGAGAAGAAAAAACATAACATATTTTGAGAGAAAAATAACGCGAAACATTAAATCTAAAAAGAATATCTATCATCAAATGCATTAGATTTTTATTTTTCAAATTTATAAATCTTATAATAATATAAATAGCTTTTAACAACATTAAAATAATAATTAAAAATATTGCAAAAGTTACTAAAACACAACAATAATAGCATATTGTGAAAATTAAATACTAATTTTTTGAAATATATATAAAATAATATAAATTTATATTCTTGATGCATGAAAGAAGAAAGAAACAAGAAAAAGGGTACAGGAAAGAAGAGAAAAAGGAAAAAATAAAAATAGTGCGAAAGAAACCCTCTAGGATTCAAACCAAAATCTCGAAAATACAAGGTGATTGTCTCATTCGCTACGCTACAAAACATTTTTAACATTATTCTTGTGATGGTGTTGTATATAATCAATATTATTGGGGGGAGGGCAAGGTCCCTTGCCCCCTTTAAATCTGCTTATATGCCATATCTAGTGAGAGAGTGAGCTTTTTTAAATGAGTGTGTAAAAGTAATTAAAATAAATACATCCTCTTAAATAAATTGAAAAACTTTATTTTTAAAGACAGTATAATTTGACTTTATAGTCTATTTATTTATGTCCTCAAAATATCTGAGATGTACATCCGAATAATTTTGAAGATTTCAAAATATATATATTTTTTCTCTTATATTAAAATCAAAATCAAGATAATTTTGATTGTACAATTTGTTTATCATGACTCTCAAAATACCTAAGATTTACATCTTGGTAATTTCTTTTTTTTATTGACAGGCAACCGAAAAGATCAATTATGGGAGTACAAGGGTTACTCTAAACCCATTATACAAACAAAAAGTCATAAAAAACCTAAGGGAATTCTTAAAAGATATAAAGTCTAAGCAGCAAATTTAAAAATACACCTCCAAGGTTCATTCCACCATAAACTAAACGGCAATAAATGGTCACCTATCTGAATAACCAACCACTTCCAAGACCGAAAAGATATATTATTCAACAGCTCCTTCTGATCAAAAGATCCATTTTTAAAAATCATATTATTTTTCATCAACCGGACAGACCACAAAAAAGCTAATCAAACAATAGAAATCCACCTAATATATTTTTTCCCCCCAAAAACCCCACACCAGTCAACCAAAACAGCATCAAGGTTATTAGGCAGAACAAAAGAAAACTCCAGTCACACAACAACTTTATACCAAACAGAGTTTATCTTTGGACAGCGCAGGAATAAATGTTCACTGTCCTCCTCTTCTACATCTTGGTAATTTCACAAGCTTTACAAATTAAACTTTTCTATCAATTAAAATCAACCCAACACACACACACAATCATTTTCTATCTATATAGCCTTGATTTTTTTATTGTAACTGGAGATTAGTATAAGTATATTTTATCAGAAAGTTAATCTCTTTTCGATTTTCCCTTTCAGTAAATAACATTTTTTATCATTTATTTTCTTTATTTATTTTTTAGAGGTAAAATAAATATTTTCAAAGTTATTTATAATTTGCCCAATTAACATAAAGTAACCACATTGACTTTAGTTAAGGACAAATTGATTTTTTTAAAAAATAAAAACACAAGACTAAATTGAATTTTTTTATTCTAAATTCAAGGACATATTTGAACAATTCTTTAAAATTTAAAGGACCAATGCAAAATTGTAATATTGTTAAACTGATGCTAGGGACTTAAATGAATATACGTTAAAGTCAATGACTAAGTGTATATATGTGTGTATGCCTTCTCCCCAAACGCAATGCAAAAGCAAAAAAAAACAAAAAAAATTCACTCTCACACCGTCTCCATTTGAACCTGTATATCTTTTCTAATTCCAAGACACCGAACATGGATAGAAACGCATAAACAAACAAAGCTTAAAGTAAACAACCTTCACCATCTAAAAAATCAAGTGAAATATCACTCAAAAATTATTTTATTTAAACTCGATAATACTAAAAATAATTTTTTTTAATATATTTAATTTATAATAGTATTAAATGATATTTTTGGGCCTTCTAAGTTTGGGGGGCCATAGGCTATTGCCATATTGGCCTAAGGCAATGTACAGTGGTGTGCGTTGTTATTGTAAGACAGTTGGAATCATGTATGTATAAAAATAAAATATACTCTGAAGGATTAAAGTATAACATTTAAAATTTTAATTAACAATGAGTTGTGAAAATATAAATTAATCACAATTACCACCAGGTCCTCCAAATTGAAGAGAAGGACCATATTGAGTTCCTTTTGGATAGAATTTAACAGCATAACATGTAGGATTGTCGGTGAATGTTACTACTTGATCATTGTTAGGTTCAATATTTTGAAGAGAAACATTCTGGAATGCAATATTCTTAAAATAACATGAATGAGAGAAATTGTCATCAGGAAAATATCCAGAGCCCATCTGAGGACTAGGGCCATCCACAGAAGTGCTTACTCTTCCACCCCATACAGCTCGACGACTGGTTGTACTACTCAAGTCGGAGAATAAGGCTGCCGGAAAGTATCCAATTGGTTTGTTATCAATGAATAACCACCAATCCTTAGTCGTTGGGTTCTGCAGCATGCATCCATAAACTAATTAATTAAATTTCTCAGCACATATAGTTTTATAATATGTTATTGTTGAATCGTAATACTAGCATTATACCTGTGAAAGAGCTATTTCAATCTCAACAATGCTTTCACCATACACAGATGTATTCGTTAGACGTAAACCTGGGTAAATGTTGTCAGCAATTTGAACAAAACCTGGACATTGCATGTCGAAGCATCCTGTGCTTTTGAAACCATCTGACTGCCATTTTTACATATATATCACATTCATTTTTCAAGGGAAGATAAATTATTTTTCTATGCCTTGAATCAAAGATGAAATTCAAACATAAACCAATAACTTTAATTTATAAGAAAAATTATACTCCCTCTACTCCTTTTCCTATCTATATAAGACCCTTGTATTATTTCAGGAGCATTAATTATTATTATTATTTTCATGTTTATTCTTTATAGTTAATTCAAATTTTCAAACTGATATATACAATTAATACAATGATGAAATAAAATAAGAATATATATTTAAAAGATTGTACAAAATTTTTAAAAATCAATACAATAAAATAATTACTCTTACTACATGTTTTTTCAATATATAAGTAATTTGGTCAACAAAACATTATTATTATAAAAAAGGAACGGAGGAAGCTAAGTATGTAAATATTTGTCATCTCTACATGGCAAGTCCATATTAAAAAATATAAAAAAAAATAAAATGTTTTCTTACTGTCCATAGTGAGAAAAGATGAGTTGCATCATCACCACCGTATAATTGTGGATCCACCTAGCATTCATGTGTGAAATAAATTAGGTACTGTCAAAAAAGTATTAAACTAAACACGTACAATAAATAAAAATAATAAAAACTATGATAACTGCATAGATTAAAAACTCACTTGCCATCCAACAATGATCATATTAATGGAAGATATAGGCTGCTCATATGGTCCATTTCGAACAATTAAATGAGAAGTGGTAGATTGATTGTTTCCAGCTGTCGGATGATATATGCTGTTTTTTCCACTAACTCCATAAACCGGACCTTCTGAATATTTAAGAGCCACTTCTGCAACCTATACAATCCAAAAAAATAAAAAATAAAAAATTAGAACTGTTCCAACTAAATTCGAAAAATTAGATGCATTTTACAAAAACATGCAAGTTGAGAAAACCTACATGAGTACCAATAGGAGGATTATCATCATTTAATAATAATGATTTGGCTCGAATAAGGTCATCTTTTGTTGTTCTTCGAATAGGAACTGTTCCAACTGGACACGTGCCCTTCTCAAGTCCAATTATTGGTTTTGTTGATGAATTATCCACGCTTCTTTTTCCGGTTGATTTAATAAAGCTAGGCTTTCTCTATAATGTTTGAAAAAAGTTAACATACATTGAAAATTATGAGTAATTATATTAAATAAAGAAGATAAATTAAATTAATCGTGTTTAAAGTTGTTTCAATTATAGTATTTACCTGCAACTTATGATTTTTCAGTAAAGGATGCTCGAACGCGGGCTGCTCGGTAATATTAATGCAATCAACATTGTATCCGAACTTTGTCTATACAAACCAAAATCAAACATAAAGAAAATGTTTATTATTACTGAATCATGTAGTGAGATCAAATTCAACAAATTAAATTAAAATTACGATGATACATAAGAAAGGAATATATGAAATACATGAATACTCTTGATAGAAGGCTTAGTGATGAGCTTCAGTTGTGTCTCCAACTCCAAATCTTCTGTTGGTTTAGTTTGGATGTCATTGACTATATGAGTAGCATCACAAGTCACCAAAAACAGGATAAAGAACAATACATTGATCATTTTGACAATTCTCTTTGGCAAACATACAAAATGAATCGATATGTTCAATTTGGTTTGAGCACTACCAATTTTATACTGATATTACATGTAAAATGAATTAATACAGGAGGCAACAATGTAAATGTGAAAGGATATGTTGCCTATTTTGGGTCTATAAGCCATACTATTTAAAATAGTTTAATAGGATCTTTGAACCAGCTGTTTGTTAATCTCTATGGTGCATAGATATGATGATATGAGTATCGGATACAATACATATCCAATATCATGATAGTGCTTTCATAAATAGGATATGATACGATGTTTAAAACTGATTTTTCTGTTGGTCAATATTATTAGTATCCAGGATTTGGTTTTAAATTTCAATGCTTTGCACTAATTCCATTGCTGATATATATTTATATGTAAATCGAGAATTTCCTTAATTTGTTAGAATCTTTTAGTTTTTTTTATTGTACAAATATCTTTATTTGTCAACCATAAGAAAACAATTTATAATAATAACATGTGATTCTCTGTCTGTTCTTTATAACTATGTTTGATTTGTCGGTATTAGTTTTTTATTTGTGAACAACGTAACTATAAATCATGCACTCTTTACATTAATAATATGGAATCTTGTCATTTGAATTTACTCTTTTTCAATATATATAGGGTCTTGATATATAGTGTCCTAAGGACACTAGATAAAGTTACTAGAATTAGAAAAATAATCACAAGAACACATCGTTTTGTTTCTCGGGAATACAAAAAACTACATATTCCAATATTTTTTTACTACATTTGGGTTTTTAAATAGTGTCCTTAGGACACCAAATATCATTTGCCATATATATATCTAGAAATTTTAGTGCCTTAAGGCGAAATTAAGACTGTGGCCCAGGTAGATATAAAGTTTTGGTTTTTAATTAGTTTTTCTGACGTTTAATTTTGAGGTGCGAAATTTTCTATCAAAGCATTATAATGAAGCAACTAACATTTCACTCTCACTCTCAATAGGTACTTAATCCATCTGTCTTGTAGCATGGTGAATCGTAAGTATGATTTGATTAGTTTTAATTTTGAAAAGCTTCTTTATGTGGTTGCAACGGTTTCTCATAATGTTAATAATATTCTATAAGAAATGTATGCACTTAAAAAAAAAAATCAAATCCTTTTATATAATTTAATATTTTTAATGGTATATTAATTTCATTTGTTAATACTTCTTTCAATACTTTTAATCCTAAAAATTAAATCAAGATTATGAATGCTAGAATGCACATCAAAATTCAAAATCTTTTTAAGATTGATGCAACATATTTTCAATTAATCTTCGATTAATATTTTAAATTAATTCGAATCAAACAAAAAAAATAAACATTTTTACTTTAAAAAATTGTTTAAATTGACTTCAATAGAATATATAAAAAAAATAATTAACACGAAAATATTATTCAGTTGATTGAGTTATAAGAATGTGACGGCTCATTTATACAATTTGGAAAACGAGAGAGTTAAAAGACAGAAAAAAAGATATAAACATATTAAATTTGGCCTAATAAAATATTGGACCTTATAAAATACTGGGCCTTAGATTATATTAATATTTTTTATATTAATAGTATTATTAAAAAATTTGGGCCTTTCATAATTAGTAATTTTGTTATTGATATTATTATATATTAAAAAAAATTGGGGCCTTGCATTAAAAATTAGTATTTTTATATTAATGTTATTATTCAAAATTCTTTTTTGGGCCTTATAAATTTTGAGACCTTAGGCAATAACCACAATTGTTTAACCAAATGTATGACCCTATATACCTTTGAGCATATTAAAAAAAAGGCTTAATTGTAGTTTTGGTTCTTTTTTTTTTATTTTGGGTGATTTTGGTCCCCTGAATTTCAAATAGGAGATTTTGGTCCTATTTGTTTCAAAAATTAGTGATTTTGGTCCCTCCATTAATTTTTCTTTCTAATTAGCCATGATTTTTTGTAACACCCTAATAAAACAGAACTATACTATCACATGAGGCATACATGCCATTCTCATAATTAAGTGGCATTATCAACATATTCATGAAAACTATGTCGTTCTAATATATCATACGTAAGTAAAAAACTATATTAGTGAGAGTTATACATATTACTATAGGCTAATGTCCCATAATACAAGTCCAAATAAAAATTAAAAGGAAAGATCTTAGTCATAATGATTTAAGTACAATTTGAGCTTCACAACTAAGTGGACAAAAGATCTAAACATAATTCTTCAATCCTTTGCTCCATCATCATTTGCCTTGGGGCTGAATCACATATATCTGAGTAACCCCCAGTTTAAGAAAACATTTTCACAGTGTTGCAGACAATAAGTTGTAAAATCATCCCTCTTAAGGCTAACATAAACATAATCCATATACACATAAAATTCCATCGACAGTCAATCAATCACAATTTCAAAGCTTAATCAATGATATGCATTATCATGTTTCTTTTTATTCTTTTTGTGCTGGCAGCTCGCACCTTCTTTGGAGATCTTCAATGTCTAAGGAAGCGTCTCTCTTTGAACTTTCAATCTTCCTGGTCTTACATTATTATTGTGGTTACTTAAGAAGCAATTGTGCATAACGATTTGAAAGATCAAAGAATCTAAACTTTTGTTTATTCTATATATTGTCCATATTCATCCATGGATTCAAGTGGAACCTTTAGACGGATCGTGGCTGTAGATTCCGTGATAATGATTCATATGATAGTGCTTAGCTTGTAAGGAACCTTTGTTTATGGTGTTTAGTTGGCGATTTCAATGTTGTAAGGAATGTACAAGAGAGAAGGGGAGTACCTAGACCCTATAATAATAATGAATTGGATCTGTTTAATGATTTTATTGAGAAAAGGGAGTTGGTGGATATGCCACTGATGGGGAGACAACTTACCTGGTGGAAAGGAGATGGCCAAACAGCGAGTAGATTAGACAGAGTATTGGTCTCGGAGAAATGGTTATCCTTTTGGGGCAATGTTGTGGTTAAGGTTCTTCCTAGGGACCTTTCTGATCATTGCCCCCTTCTTATGTCGTATTCCAATAGTGATTGGGGTCCAAGACCATTTAGATTTAACAATTGTTGGATGGAACATGAAGGCTGTCAAAAGGTTGTGGAGGAGGCTTGGTGTGGGCAAGTGCAAGGGAATTGGAAAGCGGTGATACTAAAGAATAAACTAAGTCTGTAAAAGTGGCCTTAAAAAAGTGGAATGTTGAATGTTTTGGTTGGCTTGATTCAACAATTACTGATCTAACCAGTGAAGTGGCGAGGTTGGATGTTAAAATGGAGAATGGGGGTTTGTTGGAGGCGGAAATAAAAGTTCAGAGGTTGAAAATTGAGGAATTGTGGAAACATCGTAAATATAAAGAATCTCTTCTGAAACAGAAAGCTAGATTCCGGTGGAGTAAGGAGGGGGATCTAAACTCTAAATTTTTCCATGCTTGTGTGAAGAGTAGGTAAAGGCGTAATCTTATTTTTGCGTTATCCCATAACGGTAACATTATTGAAGAGAAATCGGAAATTAGAAGTGCGGTGCCAAGTTACTTCAAAAACCATTTTGCTTTTGATGAGTGGAATAGGCCGAGGCTTGATCTTGTTCCTTTTAAAGGTTTATTAGAAGACCAAGGTAAAGCCTTGGTGATGCATTTTGGGGAGGAAGAGGTGGAAGCAATCATAAGGAGTTGTGAAGGTGATAGGAGTCCAAGACCTTATGGTTTCAACTTTAACTTCGTTAAACAGTATTGGCATATAATTAAGGAGGATGTGATGGGCATGCTGCAGGAGTTTCATGCGAATGCTGTTCTTCCTCGTGCCTTCCTCTCGTATTTTGTGGCGCTGGTACCCAAAGTGTCCTGTCCTCAAGTAATCTCGGATTTCAGACCAATTTTCCTGATTGGTTCTTTATATAAAATTGTGGCTAAAACTCTAGCAGAGAGATGTAAAACGATGCTTCCTTTTCTTGTTGCTGAATCCCAATGTGCTTTTGTTCCAAATAGACAGTTGCTGGATGGAGTGGCGGTGGTTAATGAGGTCATAGACTATGCAAAAACAAGTAAAAGACCATGTCTTATGTTTAAGCTTGACTATGAGAAAGCTTACGACTCTGTTAGCTGGCAGTACTTATTGTATATGTTACGTTGTTTTGGCTTTGATGAAATATGGTGTCGTTGGATTCATTCCTGTATCTGTGGTGGCCAACTTTTGATTCTATTAAACGGTAGTCCTACGGAGGAGATTCCAATACACAAAAGATTAAAGCAAGGGGATCCACTGTCTCCATTTCTATTTGTGCTAGCTGCTGAGGGGTTAAATGACTTGTTGTCAAGAGCGGTTGAACTGAAGTTGTTTTCAGCTTTTTAAGGTGGGTAGTGGAGGGCTGGGTGTAACTCATCTTCAATTTGCTGATGATACTATCTTAATTGGTGAACCAACGGTCCAAAATCTGTGGGGTTTGAAGGAGGAGCTTTGAACTTGTGTCTGGGATGAAAATTAATTCTCATAAAAGTAAGCTTGTGAGAATTAATGTGGAGGATAATTTCATGAACATGGCTTCTTCCTTCTTGAACTGTAAGGTGGGAGATATTCCTTTTCGGTTTCTTGGTATTCCTGTGGGAATTAATCCGAGAAAAAAGGAGTATTGGTTACCGGTGATTGAAGCGCTGAATAATAGGCTTGAGACTTGGAAAAATAGATTTTTATCTATTGGGGGGGGCAAAGTTACTCTGTTAAATTCTGTACTAAATACCATCCCAATTCATTTCTTGTCTTTCTATAAAATGCCCAAAGCAGTTGTAAAGGAAATCATAAGAATTCAACGTAAGTTTTTGTGGGCTGGCCTTTCGGATAAAAACAAAATTCCATGGGTAAGGTGGAGTCAAGTCTGTAGAAGAAAGAACGGAGGTGGACTGGGAGTGAAGCATATTGAAGACTTTAATTGGAGTTTGCTATGTAAATAGTTGTGGAGAATGTTAGTGGAGGAGAAGAAACTCTGGAGTAAAATTCTAAGAGCTAGGTTGGGTGAGGGAGATGATGTTTTTAGATCTAGAAGGGGTAATATCAGAATTGCATTCACTTGGTGGGATGATATTTGTAAGGTTGGGAATGTTGATGGGGGTTGGTTTAAATCGGAGATTACTAAGAAATTGGGATTAGGGGAGAAAGTAAAATTTTGGAATGAGGTTTGGTTAGGTACTGACTCATTCGCGGCTCTATTCCCGCGATTGCATATGATTTCAGCGTTTGCTGATGGTACAGTGGCTCAGATGGGTAGCAGCATTTGGATCATGGGGGGTTAATTTCGAATCATATTGTTCTGTTATTAAAAAAGGTGTGGCGTTGCTGGGCACCTCTTAAAGTGCAGATTTTTCTTTGGCAGGTTTTTTTGGATTGCTTCCCTACTAAGATTAATTTGATTAAAAGGGGAATGGAAAACTTTATTAGTTTGGAGGCCTGTTGTTTCTGCAATTTTCACACAGAAAATTCTGAACACTTGCTTTTGAAATGTGAGTTTTCAATACAGGTATGGGAAGGTGTGTTGAGCTGGCTTGGTATGAGTTTTGTGTGGCCTGCGTCGTTGGTAGATGCGGCTAATTCCTTCAAAGCGCTGTTCAGAGGAAAGAATAGAAGGAGATATGATTTAGCTATTTGGGCAGGTACCATTTGGACTATATGAATGTCACGCAATGCTGCTATTTTTGTAAATGAATCCCAAGATGTCACTACGGTGTTGGAAATTATAAAATTTCGTATGTGGAAATGGTTTGCACCTAAATTCAATTCTGGAGGATTTTCCTTAGAAGTATGGAGCTCCTATCCCATGTCTTTTCTTAATTCCCTAGTGTAACGTTTTTATTGTAGTTTTTATGTTGGTAGGGGTGAAAGTGTAAGATGTTGATGGGATTATGTGTATTGTTTTATTAGCCACCTGTTTCTTTTCCTATGTACTTGCTGGCACTCCTGGTGCTTTATTTTTATACAGTTCTGTTTGTTTGCTATAAAAAAAAAAAGATAGTGCTTAGCTTGTGAACCAAAGACATTCTTGATCTGCTGCATTCTATTAATTTATGAGCACTAAAGATTCAAGTATTTAGTGTTATTCTTAACTTTATAATTTAGACATAATGATTTTTCTTATGATTATGGATATTTTCTATTTGGTCTAAAGAAATTAATCCATCAACAACATAAGCTAAAAAGTCGCATTTATATTTGACCCTATTTGAACGTAAAAAATTATCTTCAAAAATGATTTTGATTTCTAGTGAAACATATTTTAACGTAATTTTTCTCTTTTAAAAATGATTTTAAAATTAAAAATACGTTAAAAACGTAAAAACAAACACACCATAATTTAAGAACTAGCTTGACTACAATTAAACGGCATTGTATTCTAAATTCTACAGGCTTTTAGACATTTTCTAAGGGAGAATAGGATTAGCACCATCTCTATTGGGAGTGGCACCATCTTTTTTATATGTAAGAATCATAAATTTATATACTAAAAAGGATGGTGCCACTCCCAATAGAAATGATGTTAATCTCATCTACCTTTTCTAATGTAATGATCAATGTCCTCAAGATCCTGGGACCACACAGCCCCCAAAAAATTATATTTAAAATTATGGTTTGGTGTTGTTAATTTTCTTTTAACAATAATTAATCAATAAACAAGAATAGGGTGCTTTGGATAACAAAAAAAAAATACTATTATTGAGGGCTATTAGCTGGCTGGCCCTAATGAGGTAAATAATTTGAAAGAGCTCCAAACTTCCGTTGACCAAAAAAACAGCTCTTCCTATTAGCGCTCATTACTCGTGGTGGTGAGGAGCCCAATTTTCACACCCCCTTTCTGATCCATTCACCCTCTTCTTTTTTTTTTTTTAACGGTTATACCTTTTGGATGAGTCTTATCTGAAAATTTTCGGATGAAACTTATCCGAAAAAAATAAATAATTTATTGAAAGGCACAGTTTATAAGGATAAACATGATCTGAAATTAATTTCTGATGAAGCTCATTCGAAAATATGTGTTAATTTTCGGATCAGCTTCATCCGAAAATTAACACATATTTTCGGATGAGTTTCATCCGAAATTAATTTATTTTTTCGAATGACCTTCATCCGAAATATTTCGGATGAGCTTCATTAGAAATTTTCAGATGAGCTTCATCCAAAAATTGATGTATATTTTCAGATGAGCTTTATTAGAAATTTTTTGGATGAGCTTCATTAGAAATTTTCAGATGAGTTTCATTAGAAATTTTCGAATGAATTTCGTCCGAAGGGTATATTCGTTAAAAAAAAAAAAAAGAGGAGAATAAATGTATCAAGAATGGAGGTGTGAAAATTGGTGGCCTGCCCATGATTGTTATTCGTTTATGTTGCTGAATGATGCAACCGCAAGAATAAAAACTGGGCTAACATTTTGATTTTTTTTTAAAAAGTATTCGACAAACATTTAAAAGCTTTTCGAATTTTAATAATTATTTTATAAAATAAACCCTAACAAATTAATTCTCAAAATTGAAAATTAGGGGTACAACGTAATTAAAGATAAAAAAAAAACATAATAAAAACAAAAGAAAATAAAAATATAAAAAACTTTTTAAAAGAATTTAAAATAAATTTATATTTATATTTAATGACATAATAGATTAAAAATTATAAAATTAAAATACTAACTATATATATATATATTTAAGTTTAGAGGATTAAAAAATATGAGGTTATATAGTGCAAAATACAAAAATTCGTATATCAGTACTCATAAATTTTTTAAGTTAAAGAGATGTAACTAGACCCTTTGAACTAAGGGTGTTCATATATCATTACATGTAATTTTAGCTGAATAAGAATTAAGAATATTTTAAAATATGTTGAGATGATGGAGGCATAAAAGGTACACCACTTCATTATTAGCCACTAGATATAGATTGCATTTAATCTACGGTCCAGAACAAAGGACATTCACCGGTTCTTCTAGTTAACTTTATTGTTTTATAAAATTAGTACAAATTAACATCAAATTAGGCTATCAATTTGTTTGTAATTTTGACCTAGGCTAGTATTTTGCGTCTCTCTTGCTCAATTGAAACCAACATAGACCACCGTGGGTCCGAAACCGCAGCAAACACCGTTCATGTCGCTGCCAAAAAAACAACCACCCAGCCTCCGCACAGACCCGCCGTGCTTTGAAATGCAACCCCTTCCGTGTCTGAGACTAAGCCTACCAGAATCAGCAGACCTCCGCCGCCGTAGGTGTCTTAATCATCGTTTGTGCAAGAGCTAACCGCCGCGCTTCCCTCTCTTCCCGGTTCTCTCTCCCTCTGTCGGCTTCTTTCTCCCTCTTTGTGTGTGCTTTTCTCTCTCTTCGTTAGGCCTCTAGTTCCATTTTAATATAATGAAGATGGAGATGAAGATAATTTTATTTATTTGGTAACTGTGTGGCCTTTTTTTTATGGAGAAAAGCAAAAGTGATAAACTGTATTGTTTTAAAATAAATTTCTGCAATCAAATACTCCACAATTTGGCGACACAGTGCATAAGTGAAATGCGAATGAAAAATTGTTTTTTAATCAATAATTAAGAACAATTTTGCTTTTTAAAACAAGATAAAAATGAAAATAACTTTTATCACATCTGATTAAGTTGTGAATGTTTTTTTAGTCAATGGATCATATAGATTTACTGAAAATTAAGGTCTTATATGAACTTGAATTCAGTGTGCTTTCTTTTTTTAAGAAAATATAATTCTACCTTTTTGAATAATGTTAACGATTCATGTGTTAACTTGAATTCGCTTTAAAAAAATTGAATGTGTTTTTCTAAAATATAAATAAAGTGATTCATAATTATTTTTTAAGAATTATGTGACTTTGATTTTTTCATTATAGTTAGGGGTGAGAATAGATCAAACCACCAGATAGGACCTAAATATAAAGTTATTTAAAAAGTCCATTTAATTAAACAAATCAAGATTCACACTTTTTAAAAAGTCTTTTAAGTCTAATAAACTGGTCTATTTGAATAGTGATAATATGGTATTAGTAATAATAATAAATTATATTGTGATTTTTTTTGTTCAGGTAAGAAAGTAATACAACTGGGATCAAACCTCGTATTTACACACGCATGTCCCCATGTGCTCACCAGCTGAGTTACATGATTGGGACTAAAAGATTATTTATGCTTTTGTTATTGACGTAAGAGCATTTATCACCTTAAATCAAAAAAAATTATTTATCATTTATCATAAATTATATATGTTATTATCATTATTACTTAAAAATTTTAGTGTTACGTTTTATTATTCTATATTTGTTGTGTTAAAAGATTCTTTTTATTAGTTTATGTATTTTTTATGTCCATTAACTTACTCAGAAGTAACATTTTTAAATAATTTTAAAGACTTTATTATGAAATAAACTTTTGAATGGACTTTTCAAACCTTAAAAATTACCTATAATAAGTAACACGTTCTCTGACAACATAAGGCTATTTTGGCTCAGTTCATTTCTATTCTCGATTGCAATCGAAGATACTCAACGAAAATCAAACTTGTTAAGTAAAATAAAATAATAATAAATTATTTCCCTTTGTCAATAAATAAAAATTTAAAAAAGATTTTGATTGAAATAAATATTTTAAAAATTGAAATTGAAATAAATAATAACAATAGTTTTTAAATTATTAACTTTTTTAAATTACTAATTGCTACGTAGGGTGATTTGTTTAGGCTAATGAAAAAAAATAAAGATTGTTTATGCTTTTGTTATTGATGTAAGAGCATTTATCACTTTAAATAAAAAAATTATTTGTTATTAATATTTATTTTATCATTAATTATATTGTGTCGATCTTTCTTTTATTTATCACATTACATTAAATATTTTTATTTTTTTATTTTAATTTTATTTATTTTCTATCTCTTTCTTTCTATTTATCTTACACTTTAGTAGTAAAATAGAGTTTACACAGTAATTTTTCGTTGCTACTAATGACCTGTTGAGATGTGTTGGGTTGTGTGCTCATGGTAACAGAGGAAAAGGACAACATGGAGATGCCTGTATTATATTATTCTGTGTTGGGGGCTTTCTGTGAAACTACGTGGGTCTCAAAATAAAATAGCTAAAATAGACTAACTTGTTATTATAAGTCATTTTACTTCTGCACCTGTACACTATCTAACAAGATAGTGTACCCTAAAAGGAACTATAGCTAAAATAGGCTAACTTGTTATTATAAGTCATTTTACTTCTGCACTTATACACTACCTACAAGTAGTGTACCCTAAAAGGCACTTGAGATGATTACATAATTCATTTACATTAGGTCAGTTCAACCTCCACCGGTTGCACGGGTACCCGCCTTCCTTTGCATGCATTGTATACGAAGAAACATACAATTGCTATTATCGTTGTTATCATTGTTGCGATAACATAGGAAAGCACCCACTTTGGGAGAGGAGTGTTTTGCTTAGGTTCATTGAATATAAACTTCAAAGTCTCTTGAAAAGGCATTTTAATTTGATTTTTAAAAGTGTAGTCCTGCACCAGCCAAAATAAAAATAAACTTTAGTTCACAAAAAGTGAAGAAATTTTAAAAGTTATATAACTTAAAATTAGTAAAATGATAAAAATAAAAGTCATCTAAATAAAAATAAACTTTAAATTAATTTAGAACTAGTACTAAACTAATAATTAATTCTTTTTATTCATTTTTTTTTTTGGAAGTAAAGATAAATTATATTGACAGATAGATACCAAAGTTACATTTTCAACATAGTATCAATCTAAATCCCAGCAGACCCTCGTCTAATTCAGCATTTGCACAATATCTCATCCCTGTATTACAGCGTGCGACCTAATCAACCACACTAAGCCTCACCAGAATCAGTATAAGCAGAGACCATAGATTGCACTATCATATAAACCAGAGTAAAAAGCACTAACCCTCCCTGAAGTATATCAAAATAGCACTCAATTTCAAACTACAGCAAAAATTGCAATCCACCCTATTTAGGCTTATGGTAATTAACTAAGAAGGTATATTCTATCAGAATATGTCTAAGTTTAACCCATGGTTAATTTCTAATTTTTTTTTTTAGGGTAAAAGCAATAATATTTCTTGAGGTATTTAAATATTGCAGCAAACTCTAAACTATGAGAGAAATAACAATTCGCTCCATTTAAGGTGACGGTGACAAACAGAAGTTGCATATTCCGTTACATGACTTAACAAGAAAAATCACGGTTAGTGTTTTTTTTCAGTCAAAAAATCTTTTAGCTGCTGGGCAAACAATTTAGGGATTTAGATCTCAAATTATAGAGCACGATTTCTTCCATTTACTACAAAGGATACTTGAATCCTTCTCAATCTTCTACCTTTACACAATAAACACATTTTTCAAAATCGTGTTCTTCAACCACTTAGCAAAAGTAAAACTGTGTTCTTCTACCTCACTTCCTCACCATTAAAACCACTCAGAGGGAGCGTTTGAAGCTTCATACCTGATCCTATGTGAAAAACATAAATTGTTCATATGAAAATGCTAACCTGAATTAATCAAAGTGCAAAATTAAGCGGTGCAAAACAAGACATAATTTACACGGAATTAAGCAACTGCAGAATTCCATAGAGCAAATGCACCAAGTAAATACAACAACTGCAAAATTATGCAAGTGCAGAATAGGTCAAATGGGTAAATTGAGCAACTACAACAATTAAAGAATTGAGCAGATAACTCATAATTAAAGAAGATAATAATCCTAATAGCTTTGTTATCAACACTTTCCTCCAAATCTCCATCTCAATGAACTCGAACAGGGGCACCTATTTTTGTGTTTCATCATCCATGAGATTTTCTTTCGTTTCCCTTTTCACGTTTCACGGATATTGAAGCTGACCAGGGTTAATTTTTTGTTGCTTCTTCATTAACCAAACCAGTGTTAACTATGATTGGATAATGGGTGAATGAAATTTGACACCGTTACACTACATGGAGTGGGCTGCTATTTTTCTGATAGTTTTGGGTCTTCTACAATATTTAAAAACCTTACGTGTTGGGTCTTCTACAATATTTAAAAACCTTACGTGGTGTAAATACATTTTACCCTTTTTTTTATCTTCTGAACAAATTTTTATTAGGAATAAGCCAACCCTTTAACTCTAATCTATCAGAATTCAAAATCAAGCTATTCCCAAATAGAGAAATTATAAGATCTGTAGCTTCTTTAATCCTTAACGATTTGCCAAGGAGATCTTGGAAAAGTTGGAAAGCTTTAATTTGTAACAGAAGGCGGAGAATGATGGGGAGAATTTTTGAAATCATAAGAATTATATCAAATTAATATTATTAATTAAAAAGGGTAAAGCTACTTTAAATTGAGGGTAACCTTAGGGATGGTGAAGTGCAAGCGCGATGTACTACGAAACGGTTTGGTGGTCCCTTTGTGACGATGGCCGCGGCTAATAGAGGCGCTATGGTGACAGAACGATCCTCGACGTAGGTTGTTTCCCCTATTGAGGATGGTTGTACTAGCAATGGTGGTTGTTTGGGGGCCATGAGCAGCTTATAATGGTTGGGTCATTTTTAAATATGAAAAGGTGAAGAATGACAATGATAATGGAGAACCGTGATGACGTGGGTTATGAGACATTCTTACTTTATAGATTTCTATTAAGAAGGCTTTAAGTTAGTGATTTATAGAGGGTAGTTGTTTTGGTAGAGATTCTTGTGGAAGGAAGAAGTTAACCATGGATTTTTTTTCCTAGCTTTCTCTCTGCTGATTGCTGCCTCTAGTTTCAGCGCTGGTGTTAGCGTTTGTGTTTTTTTTTGCTGCTTCTCTTCACTTGTCCTGTTTGGCCTGTTCTGCTGTTTATGTTCCTTGTGTTTCTGTCCTGTTTTCTTTTTTCAAGTAGGAGCATTTTCCCACTTAAATAGCTGATGAGAGTTGGGTTGTAGGGAGCTAGTATCTGTTAGGCTGCAGCTGGTTTTTATTAGTGCTCGATGTGTCTTCTTTATGTAATTTTAAGGCACGTTTGTGCTTTTAATATAATAATTCTATTTTCTTGTTGATCAAAAAGAAAAACTTCCTCCTATTTGTTGACTTAGCCATACTTATATATGTACTACGTGATATTGATGGGGAAAAAATAAAATAGATTCCACGTAAACAGTCTTTTCATGAGAGCATTTAAGAAAAATTAACTACAAATAAAATTTAACAATTTAAGAATTATTTCCAGAATTAAATCATTATATTTGCGCATTCTTTTTTTTAGATGTACATTAATTTGTAGTATTCTTTTTTATTAATATGGCAAAAATACTCATTAATCGGAACCAAAATAATTATAAGAAAATCATGATAATTATTAAGATGATAGATAATTATTCAAAAATTCATGGCAACTAATTTTAAGTTCTTGCATTTTAATTTTATATTTTACGATGTTATAAAACAGAAAAGTAACAATAATCAAATTTAAAATTATTCAATATGAAAATATTATATTCAGTGTAAATCGAAAATTTACAAACTTAATTTTAAAGATGATAAATAGTTTGAAACAAATGAAAACTTTAAATTTAAAATATATAGCCATCATAATTTATTCAGCGTGGGTACAGAAATAATCCAAATTAACAATTTAGAACACTTTATATTTTTTTGTCTTTTCCGCTGTTTTATCTTTCAATTGCAGCATGGATAAAGAAAGGTGGATGTTACCATGGGGAAGGAACTTTGAGGACCATGATGGTCCTGGAGTCAAATTATAAATTTATTTTTTCAAAAATTATTTTTTAGTCCTCCTAATGTATTTTCATAGTTGAGTTACTATTCCTCTTTTGTCCAAATAGAGAGATTTTTCACGCAACCGGCACTGACAAAAATCTTGGATTTCTTTGGGCTCACACAATAAGATTGATAATTAACTCTTGAAAACCGGTGAATAAACTACATTATTAACTCTTGAGAACCACACACTGACTTCCTGCAATGGTACTGTAATGGAAGGAAGAGATCTTGAAAATCCTTTTAAGTAGAATCAGAATCATATCAAAGCAAGTCTAAATAATTACCCAAGCTATATATATTCATCTATGAATAAAATTGATGTAGTGAATGGAAAATTAATGACGGAATTAACTAAGGCTTGCTCATCCTCTTTTATGCAATGAAATGCCATTATATTGTTTTCTAGCAATGGTTATTAGAGTTTAAACTTTAAACTAAATAAAATATTAATATAATTAAGAAGACCATCATGGGAAACAATTTTTTGAGACCATCTTAACCAACACCGTAAAGAAATAATGCAAATTAACATTTTAAAAAAAAAAGAGTGAAGCTGCATGACCCCTACATGCTACGGCCCACATTCATTGTTAAACAATCACAAAAATCTGTGTTATGTTCACTGACAAAAATAAAATATTGTTTTTTTTGGTCCTTTAGGCTTCGTAAAATTCTCTTGCGGTGGAAGGGATTAGTATCATCCTTATTGAGAATGGAACCATCATTTTTAATATATAGATCTATGATTTTTATATATAAAGGGGTGGTGGGACTTCTAAAGTTAGGTGGTGTCAATCTCTCTCACCTTCTCTTGCACTCTATTTTTTTCTTTATTGATCTTTATATTTTTTTTGTTTTGTCTGTTGTTCTTTGGCTGACCCATTGTTTTTGCTTTCTGAACCACCAAGGGACCATTTAGTTTAGTTATAGAAAATGACATTTTTTTAAATTTTAAAGGGGATTTTAAATATATAGAATTAATTACAGAAAAATAGTTTTAATTACAAAAATATCTAAACAGCTCTAAAAAT
This sequence comes from Cyamopsis tetragonoloba, assembly GCA_037177725.1. NCBI lineage: Eukaryota > Viridiplantae > Streptophyta > Magnoliopsida > Fabales > Fabaceae > Cyamopsis > Cyamopsis tetragonoloba. The sequence continues at coordinate 70,856,811 of CM074119.1, forward strand.
CATAGTATTACTTTATATAACTAATTATATAAAGAATTTTATTAAATAATATTCTTATGAAAATTATTAAGAGTATTAAAATTTAAAAACTAATCTTAAATATATATTATTTCAATTTTTAGAAATATAAAAATTGTAACATTTATTTACTTTATATAAAACCAATTCTATTCTATTTCAAGCCGTATAGAATTAAAGAGATAATAAGTCAAACTGCTTTGATTATAGGAGTATAATGATAATGAGGACAATTGGTCATAAATATTAGTGATACTAAAATTACGAAATTGAAATGACAAGTGGGTCCCTCCACTCAGAATGTCTACAGCATCACGTCACTGCTTCAACTAACTTTGAAACTAGTACTACTATTTTGCGTTAATTGATCATAAACTGCATACTTAGTTTTCATTTCTCTCATGTGATTGTGACCTATAACCTCTTTGCCACATAAGAAAAGAAAAGATAAATAATGATTCTAGAGTGTTGACCGGGACGGATCCAGAAATACTTGATGAGGGAGCCGATTTATTTTTATTGGAAGACAAAATTTAAAATCATTATTAAGTATGTTGTAATTTATAAATAAAAAGAAAAAAATTTAAATTTTAAGAGAAAAACAACACGAATCGTCGAGTATAAAAATAATATCGATTTTCATTTGCAACAAGTTTTTTTTTTCAAATTTATAATTAAAAACATAATTTTTTTAAATATAATTAAATAAGAAGCTCTTAAAAACATTAAAATAATAATTATTATAAAAACTACTAAAACACAAAAATAAGAGTTTATTGTGTAAATTAAATATTAGTTCTTTAAAAAATATTTAAATATTTTTATTTACTTATATATAAAATAATATAATATTATTTATATGAGTATATAATTCTTTTAAATAGCAAAAAAAAAATGTAGTAAAACAAAAAAGAGAAACAATGCTAAAAGAATTTAAAAATGAGAATAAATAATCCATCAACAACCGCCGAGCTTCAAAGCATTTATGGGTTTTTTCTACGAACTATCTCCTATATATAAATATATTACATGGGGAGCGGGGCCAAACCCCCCTTGCCCCCTGGTCCGTCCTGAGTGTAGATTATGAATCATATACTCCCATCACTCTTAAACTATAATCATTTTAGGGTTTTCACACATATTAAAAAATCATTGATATTAATAAATAATGATATACAAATCATGATTAAAAGGAAATATTATTGTTGATTTGGTGTAAGAAACAAAAAATAGAAACAAATTTTTTTTCTTTAAGTAAACTGATAAAAAAGAACAAAGAAAGCTTTTAGTATAAAATTTAGAATAAGTGAGGGACGGACGGAAGGGGGCAAGGGGGAGCCTTATGCACGCACGCACGTTATATGCACCTTGCCTTTTGGCTTTTTACAACTTACACGCATAAAATAAAGATAACAAAAATGATTAAAAAAATAATTTAATATAAGAGTTTAATTTTATAAAACTAAACTAAAGACATTTTCAGAAAAATGCAATAATAACAAAAATATAACACAATATAAAATAAATAGGGTTTTGTTATCCATTGCTCTCTTTAAGGGCAATGGTTAGAGCAACTCATGAATGAAAACTTTGCATTTAAAATAAATTGAAAATAATTTCGTAACATTAAGTACTTTACACTTTCCAACACCAAGTGAGTATTTTGACATTATTATTATTATTTTATTATATGAAAGATAGTAATTTGATGTAGCAATGAATGAATTAATAATCATGGCAACTAATTTTAAGTTCTTGCATTTTAATTTTATATTTTACGATGTTATAAATTTAACAGAAAAGTAACAATAATCAAATTCAAAATTATTCAATATGAAAAAATTATATTCAGTGTAAATCGAAAATTTACAAACTTAATTTTAAAGATGATAAATAGTTTGAAACAAATGAAAACTGTAAATTTAAAATATATAGCCATCATAATTTATTCAGCATGGGTACAGAAATAATCCAAATTAACAATTTAGAACACTTTCAAACTTTTTGACTTTTTCCGCAGTATTATCTTTCAATTGGAGCATGGATAAAGAAATAAAGCAAATTAACATTAAAAAAAATATAGATGTGTTATTGGGCCGTAATATACCTCGCAAGTTGGTGAGTAGATATCTATAACTCCTAGCTTGGAAATGATGCTCTGAAATGGTGTAGGTTCCAGCAATTTGGTAATTTCTATATAGTAATTAATGTGTTAGGTAATTGTTCATCTAAGAATTTCTTCTTAGTAGCACTTCTGTTAGGCTATTATGAAAAGCAAGAAATAAAACAAAAATAATGTGATACTTTTGTATTATAATTATTCAACAAAATAAATAAAAAACAAGGTAAAAATGTGTGAATAAATATTATTTAATTGATTATCTAACTATGCTTAATAATTTGGAAAACATCAATTTAAAAAAAAAATATTAATAATTGCATGAATCCAAAATTTGGGTTTAAAATATATTGATTTTAGTCCTCACATTTTAATAAAAAACTCTTATTTGGTACACGCACGCACTCATCAAAACGCACGCACGTTATATGCACTCTGCTTTTTGGGTTTTTACAACTTACACGCATAAAATAAAGATAACAAAAATGATTAAAAAATAATTTAATATAAGAATTTAATTTATAAAACCAAACTAAAGACATTTTCAGAGAGACCTGGGTTCAATGTGTCCCTTCAGTGAAGGAAGATAGACCTGGGTTCACCCTCATCGAGGCCAATCCATCCTTACCAAAATCCAACACATCGGAGCAGGTTAGCAAACATAAAAACCACAACAATTCAATCATTCTTAAAGTAATAAACACACATCCAAGTTCCCGATAACAATCGAAACAAAACGTAATAAAATCACTATAAAAACAAGGGGAAATTTCAAAAAACACACAAGTTGCAACATATCGAACAAAAAATCACGAATTCAAACTCAGGTTTCACGGATACGGAAGTTAATCGTTGTTGGGCTGAATGAACTCTTATCTACAAGCCATAAATAGGAAAAGAAAATCAAAGAAAGGAAAAGAAAAATTTGAGAAAATGGGTTCATGCCACTATTGAAAACGATTGTCATCCCTATGGTATGGTATCTTGGAAGGGAAAAAATGGCAGAACTGCGGGAATTGGGAGAGGGAGGGAAAGATTACACAGAGAGACAAAAAGCTTTCTACTTTAAGAGATTAGGGTAAGAAGATGAAATCGGCATAGAAGAGAAGATGAGGGAGGTTCGAGAAACTTACAACCTTTCTGCAGGTGATGGCGGAGATGCAATGAATCGATGTGTGGGATGAATGATCTATGTTCTTCACGATGACTTCGAGGGTTTGGCAATGAGAAAGAAATTAGGTCGGGTTTTTGCAAAGGAGATGAAACCAATAATAAAACAGTGGAGAAAGGTTGTATATCAATGTTAATAACACATTATTTGAAAAATAAATCAGGATGTATTGTTGTTTCCAATATCCAAAGCATGGTTTGATACAAAATATTACCCAAAAGATAAAACCCAACATACAAAGACATGGACCAAAATTCAAATTTGATAACTCAACTCACAAAAGGCAAACTTCCCAGATTTTTGGCAAAGAAGGAAAAAAATATAGTACAACCAAAAACAGGACAAGTGGTAGTCAACAGAGAGTTTTAGCCAAAGTAACATGTTTTTATATAAATAGAAGTAAGTACAAGAAAAAGAAGAAGATTGTTCTCTCTGATTGTAATGACTTTGATTCTTTAATCACTAAATAGAATATTCAGCATTCCTATCTTTCTCTCACCTTTGTTCTTTCTCTTGTTCCCAATTCATCCCTTTCAGAAGTTTTTTTCACTGTTGATGCATTTCAAATAGGAGAAGTGAGTTATTTCTGCTCTGTTCCTTTTTGTTTTAACCAATATCACTGTTTCAATTCTTTTAGATTCAATCTGTGTAGTGTTGGGCCTCAGGCTTGCTTTCTCTTTTGTCATCTTTTTGGTATCGTCAATTTGTGTAGTCTATTTCAATTTGTTTTTCTGATTGGTTTTCTTTTGAGCTATGAACTCTGTCTCCACCTGGTAGCTTTTTCAGTTTTTGATTTGAGTTACTTAATTGGAGCTTAGTTAGTTCTTTAAAAAAATCGAAAAATAATTGAAAAATTAATTTATTTTCAAGTAATGAACCATTCTTCGAATGTAATTAATATGGTTATATATAAAAATAGTTTTGCTTTTTATTTTAACCACACTTGTTTATTTTTTTAAAAACTTCTTCACTTTTCTATGCACTGAAGTTTATCTGTAAATTGAGAATTTCCTTAATCTTTTAGTTTTTTTTTATTGTACAAATATTTTTATTTGTCAACCATAAGCCAACAATTTATAATAATAACATGTTATTCTTTTCTAATTCTCTATCTGTTTTTTATAACTGTGGATGATTTGTCGGTATTAGTTTTTTATTTGTGAATAACTATAAATTATGCACTCTTTTCATCATTCAATTCACAACTAGTTTTTTCGGTTTTCAGAAATAAATTGCAAATAAATTGCTGCATGGGTACAGAAAAAATGCAAATTAACATTAAAAAAAAAACAAAAAAAAAAGAATGAAGCTGCATGACCCCTACATGCTACGGTCCACATTCATTGTTAAACAATCACAAAAATATGTGTTATGGTCACTAACAAAAAAAAAAAAATACCATTTGTGTTCTACTCCTATCTCTCTCTAACTTACCTTCCTTCACAAATCATGCTGATTTTGGAAAACAAATTACATCTTTTTATGCATGTAAGATGTAAAAAGTCAAAAGGCAGGGTGCATATAGCGTGCCTTCATGAGTGCGTGCGTGCATGTGTACCAAATAAGAGTTTTTTCATTAAATAGTGAGGACTAAAATCAATATATTTTAAATCCAAATTTTAGATTTTTTCTGCAATGTTTTTATGGTATGACATATTTTTTCTGGAGTGATATTTTTATAGTTTATGTCTTTTTTTTTTTTTACTATTTTTAAGCTGTAATAAGATCTTTTTGGTCCTTTTGGCGGCTTTTTGACCACATCGGGTGAATTATTTAATTTATTTCCTCCAAGAATGTAAAAAAAACAATTTACCAAACTAGGCATTTTTTGACCAAAAATGGTGTCAAACCCGCAAACTCAATTGTAGTTTTTTTGTTGTTCCCTCTGTCCCAACAAGAATTGATTTGATTTGAGCATATGCCTCGGGAATGCGCAAAACTGAACACACCATGTCAGTTTGCGGGTTCAGCTTGCGTGTGACAGGGAGCATTGGTCTACGTGTTTGACTGAAAAGGCACTGGACTGCGCGTGACTGAAAAGACAACCCGCAGTGTCAGTTTGCGGGTTTGACTCCCCATTGCCCTGAAAAGCGAACCCTCAATGTCAGTTTGAGGGTTTGACTAGATTCCTTCCACCTAGTATAAATACAACTCCTACGTGTCAAAGAAGCCTCAATCCGTTTTTTCCATCCTCCATCTGTTTCATTATTTTATAGTAGCTCTCTCTGCATTTTCCCATCTACATTCTCAAAAATAGTTGTTGTTTCTCTTTAATTGCTGAGTTGTAGTTGTAGAAATTCTTGTATTTTAGATTGTAATTTATGAGCCTCATTTTACTTGCATTCTAAATTATAGGCTTTCATTCTCCCATTCTTCCTTTTTTTAGAAAAATGAGTCTCATACTAGTGTTTATTTACTGGAAAGGTAGAAAAGTTAACAGACCAGATGGAATTAGTTTTGAAGGAGATTTAAGATCTATTCAAATAAAACAGAACATTGGTTATGATTTTCTCAAGAGAAAGATTCATGCCAAATTAAAACTTATGTCCAACCAAATTATTTCGTCAATTACTTGTAGATATGTTTTATCTCAAAATCCAATCATGTATGCAGGTTTGAATGTAACTGATGATGAAGATGTCAAGTGCATGATCAACGCCTTTGAACAACAATCATCCATTAGAGCACTTGAATTATATGTTGACGTTGACACTGCTGGTAGCTCTTCCATGCCGACTCAACCATCACTTGGCTTAGAGGGAAATTCCACTAATGAACCAATAAAGGAAAGGTCTGTCATTAATCTAGACGAACCTGAGGCCTTTCTAGAAGAAGATGAAGATGTCAATGATGAAGATGAAGGTGAAATTCCATATGGTAGCTCATCTAATACCGATGTCGAAGCACCAGCTATGGTTTTTTCTCCGATATCATCATCAGTTCCAATCAACCAGTACCATCAATCTGTTAGTTAGTGCTCAAGTTATGTTAATTAAGTGATATTACTACTTTTATAATTTTACTTGCTAGTTACAATATATTATATATTCTTAGGTGAACAACAAATTGCATTCTGGACATCATCTCCACACTATACATATATTAACTGGGAGCATCCTGATCAAGAAATCGAATATGATGGGCTTGATACAGCTAGTCCATGGCGCATGGGAGATGAATTATATGTCGGATTAAAATTTGACAGTAAACATGATGTGCAAATGGCTGTGAAGCATTACTCTATGAAAACACACCATACCTTCTACGTGATTGAGTCTAAACCAACAATTTTGAGCTTAAGGTGTCCAAATGACGATGAAGATTGTCCATGGAGAATGAGAACACACTTACCGAAGAAATCAAACCAATGGGTTGTCACAAAGTGGGGAGGCCGACATACTTGCTTAAACCCAATGCTTTCCCAGGATCACATAAAGTTAGACTCAGATTTTATATGCTCGTGCATAGTTGGTATGTGTTATTACTTTATTAGATTTTGTAATTTATACTTTTCATTCGTATTATATGCAATGGTTGACTAGTGCAGTCATTTTTCTTGAACTAGGTATGGTAAATGAAGAGCCGTCAATTCTTATATCTCTGATACAAGAGAGAATTAGTGGACAATTTGGCTATAAAGTTTCATATAAAAAAGCTTGGAGAGCGAAACAAAAAGCAATAGCCCTGAACTTCGGTGATTGGGATCAATCGTACGAGTTATTGTCGAGATGGTTAGAGCACATGCAGTCGGTTAGTCCAGGTTCTGTGTACAAACTTGAGACCTCTGAATTTGTCTTTGAAAATTGTGTTGACAACCATTTTCAAAAGTTTTATTGACTTTTCTGGACATTTAAGCAATGTTGCGATGCCTTTAACTATCAGTTGATTCTTCTTGCCATGGAGGAAACCAATTAGGAGTTGGTGGAGTAGTCATGTGTGGGGCAAATGGAGATGGTGTGTTGAATGTGGGCATATTTGGTCTGTAACATTCCGCTACAAATGGACTAGGGTATGCAGGGGGAATGATATTGTTCAGGATTGACCAAGTGTACATCACACGACCCTTCTTGATGTGGAGGATACCAAAACATAGTCATTTGTGGAGAAGGGTTCACCGGAGGCACATAATATAACCCAGGTTGCGGTTCCGATGGAAGCGGAATTGTTAAGGTCTCGGGTTCCACTAGACGTCTCCTACGTTGAAGTCCACGACCCTCATGGTGATGTGGAGGCAACACGCTTTGTTGGCCGACATCAGGAATCTGTTGGGATGCCATAGGCGCAGGAGAATCAGGTTCAATAACCTTATCTATCTCATGGCCCAATTGTAAAATTAGCAAGCTTTCATCTCTTAAGTCATCAAAAGAAAATTCATCACGGCCATGTTGTGTAGAGTAATAATATAATCTTTGAGCACTCTCCACCTACATTATCATTATAAAAACTTTCCTTGGTTAGTAATTCGTCATTTATGAAGCAAAATAGGAGCTTTAAGTTAACTAAAATTTACCTAACTAGCCCTTTGCGCACCATCTCTAGATATCCACCGTCTGGTTATTAAATTATACCATCTCATGTACTATGAGTTTGAAGATAGCGAAACACGCTGCTCTTGGGTTGTTACCACATATATCTGTCTGTTGTTCCATAAAGCGATGTAAGGCGCATGAATTACTTGCCAATTTTCTGAGAACTTCCCACGAAGTGTAATGTCATGCAATTGCTGTGGTTGAGATGGATCCATTGGTACATGTTGTGTCATGCCAAATTATCGTATAACACGATCTGGTTGGTGCCACTCTACTAAATGAAAACAGATCAAAGAAACAACAGACCTCCAACTATCTTCTCCTTGTATAACATAATCGGGCAACAATCTTCTTACTTGAGAGGTATATGGTTCCCAAATAATCTGTACAAAAATAATTAACACTAATAAGATATTTATGTTGGTTGTTTTTATTAAAGATATGAAGAAAAAAAGCTTCACAATCTCACATCTCCTCGTTTCAGTTCATCAAATTGTCACCGATATATAATGTGTTCCTCTGCGTCACAAACGATTCGCCTCCGCACCACCTATATGTATATATATTCAAAATTTTAATGTAACCTAAAATAATTAAAATTGTTTCAATTTTCATGGATAAATATAAATTCAATTGATTTGCATACCGTGCTCCAAGTGGCCCATCTACATATGGAGGTAGTGTCTTTGGTGCAATACAAGGGAAACGGTCTCATGCTCAGAGTTGTATCAGATGACATGCTCCACCAATTTCCTTTGTCTTGTAGTTAGTGGCATTGCATAGCTCTCGATACAAAAACCTCAAAACAGCTGAACCCCAACTATATGTGTCAGCAAGTCAACCAATAAGGGAAGATATCTAAGATAGACATGCTTACCAGAGTGGTCAGTAAACAACGACCCGCCTATTAACCGCAAAATATATGATCTTGTATACCTTTGTCACTGGATTTCGTTGTGCATGTGATATTCTGGTTCTCCAAAATTTTCGTCTAACCAACCCATACGTAAACAACCACCCGTTATCTCAGCTTCCGGGGGAGATATCCCAAAACATTCTACAAATAAATGTCTCCAATTAACTACAGTTGTTCTAGTAACAACTTCTCCTTCGATAGGAAGACCAAGTTGAAATGCAACATCCTGGAGTGTAATGGTGCATTCTCCAACAGGCATGTGAAAAGTGTGTGTTTCGGGTCGCCACCTTTCAACTAATGCACTGATCAATGGCCGCTCAATCTGAAAGAAATCAATCAATGCAGCTTCGTAAAATCCAGTCTGTCTTAATAATGGAATGATCGGCCCTGGAATTAGAAATCCTCGCTTAGCTCGATTTGCTGCTCTCCTGCACTTCAAAACTCTATCTGGTTCACCATTCCATATATTTGTTGAGATGTGATATTTTTGAAGAGTCAACAAACTATCATCTATTGGTCCAGGATCGATAGTTCGTGGCCGAGAGGAAGAACTTGATGCCATTGTTATTTCTACAAAAGTTAAAAAAACAAATAATTATATAAATAACGATATTTAATACGTAAAAATATTGTAAAATTAATCATTTTAATGCAATGAAAAAAATTTAAAAACTAACAATTTCTTATGATATATATTAAGAACATAATAAATATTTAAAAAAAATAAAATTCAAAAATTAAAATCTTACCTCAAGTGCACTTTAGAAATGAAAATGAAAAATAAGTGAAGAAAAAGAAGAGAGAATTGAGAAGTTAAGAGAAATTTTTAAATGGATGGATGATAGTGAAAATGAACATTACGGGTTTGGTTTTTTTAGAGTTCAGAAGGAGAATGAGGTTTGATTTTTTTAAAAAGGTGAAAATGGATGGATGATGGGGAGAAGATGGCGGGTTTTGTAGGCCAATTAGTGCATCCAGTCAAACTCGCAAACTGACATTGCGGGTTGACTTTCCAGTCCCTATCACACGCGCAGTCCAATCCCTTTTCAGTCAAACACGCAGACCAATGCTCCCCGTCACACGCAAGCTGAACTCGCAAACTGACATGGTGGGTTCAGTTTTGTGCATTCCCTGCACAAATCAAATCAATTCATGTTGGGACAGAGAGAACAACAAAAAAACTACAACTGAATTTGCGGGTTTGACACCATTTTTGATCAAAAAATGCCTAGTTTGATAAAAAAAATTTTTTTTTACATTTTTAGAGGAAATAAATTAAATAATTCACCCAATGTGATCAAAAAGTCCCTGTTGACTTGGTACAATTCTCTTGCACTTTATTTGGGGAGAAGTTCAGAAGAAACTTGCAAACATACAAAACTGAACATACATTTGTTCATTGCTTCCCGAATCCTTTTTTTAAACTATTTATTTTTTTTCAAACAAATTGTTAATAATAGTACAGCAATATCTATATTAGTATATATAAGTATAACCACACGTATGGGGGCAATATCACATTGAAATGGTAAGATATATAGGACCATAAAGATTGGTACGAGGTTGACTAATATAATTCACAACCCTGTTCTTCACGCCAAAATATCACTTAATTTCATCGCTGAACATACATACGCTACAAGGCTACTAGCTACAATGATTTACCATAACAAATTAAAAGTAAGAGAGGTTATGGTAACAACGCTTGATATCATGGAACTCAACTAAGAAAAATTAAAATACATGGATCCCTTATTCGAGAGTCTCTCTAATCCAATGTAGAAAAAAAACCATCAACTTAGCATAAATATAGCAAAAAATAAAAGTATCAAATATAGATACAACGTAACCAAATTAAAGATTAATTAATCTATATATAGAATATAGAGGCGTCTAGAGTTTGCTTTAGATCAGAGGTGAGGGTAGACAAAAAAGGGAAAGAGGACACGTAGAGAATTGATAAAATTATTTTTGGGTTTTTCTTAATTTGTTTATTGTTTGATGTTTAATTTAATATTTAATATTAAAAATCTATATATGTAGGATAAATTATAAATTTGTGTTTGCCAAAGAATCACTCAACCTTATATGTGGTTAAAAGTGAAGATTACAAATAAATTGTTATTTATTAATTTTTTTTTATTAATTACTGTTTGGAGTAATTATTGTTAATATAGATTTTGCTTAATGGATAATTTGTTAGTATAGTCTTTAAAGATTTTTGCTAACTATTTGTAAAATGATAGTACATATTACTTACTTATACTAACATAATTATCTAGTAGTAATTATATATTTATCTGTTAGTATAAATATTATAAATTTATACTAATAGATTAATTTTGTTAGATAAAATTTATATCAACAGTAACTATTCTAGAAGAAGCCAACAAAAAGGTGTTAATAAATGACAATCTTTTTGCTTACAAAAAATGACATTTTTTAGCAAAAAAAAATATGTGATTAAATCACTATATAATAATTCACCAATTTATATTTTTTCGTATTTAATCAGCGGTAACACAAATAGGTTGACGAATCGGCACTCAACTTTTTTTCTTTCTCTCTCCTGTTATTTTCATGTTCTTAACTCGGGACGGTTTTGGACCTGTGCAAGGTGCCCAACTATCAATATTGCACTTTATTATCAATATTGTAGAATAGAGTAAATTGTAAGGTGTTTTTACTTTTAGCACCTGGGTTCAAGTCTTGGAATTAGCATTTTGAAGTTTTATTTTTCTCTTTTTTCTTTTTCTAGTAAAATTCGCACTCTCGTGCGTTAATATTTTTCTGGTTTTGATGACTTGATTTGATTTTGTTTTAACACTTCCTCATTTATTTGATTCCTCAATTCTCATGTGAATAGAGTCTGTGAACAGAGGACCCCATTTTTTTAAAAAAAAAATTATAATAATAAATAGGGCCCCCAAAATCTTTACTCCAGACTATCCATGACGGGTAAATTAGTAATAGTTATTTTGGTTTTTTGCTCATATACCCTTCAAATTTGTCTCTAGATACATTTCATGCAGAGACTTTACTTAAATGGTTGACACTTGACATTAAACTATGCAATCGACAAAAATTTTAATTTCAAGTGGAAAAGCAGTGATTATTCGGGCAGTTAGCAGTTTCATGTCCCTCTCCATTTCTAATAATATGAAATGGAGACAATCTTAATCAATGAATTTTAAAAGTAAGAATAAGTTATAGTAAAACAAATAATATAGAATTATCAAAATATATATATAGAAAAAGATAAGTCAATGGATAATGAAATGGAAAAAATTAAATGAAGAAGAAAAGAGTTTGCTATTTATGAATTGAATATTGAATTTTTATGTATTGTATGCACGTTACTTGTTACTTGATGCAATGTTGCAATTTAAACAATTATATGTTGTTTTTAAGTATTATGGGTGGTGCATGATATTTTATTACTTTTTAGTTGATGCAATATTTTATGGAGTTTCGATGAAGATAACAATTTTAGAAAATTTTATGAAATTTGGTTGATCAATGACATTCTTATAAATAGAGAAAAGGGAGAAAGAGAACGCGTTTTACGAATTTTTCTGGGAAAATTTATTAGGGATTTTCTTGCGAAATTTTTTGGAAGAATTTTATATAAATTTTTTTGGGGAATTTCCTACGCTTTTTTCCTAGGGAACTTCTTGCTGATTTTAATTTCTTTTTTTAGGAATTTTTCTGCAGATTTTTCTGGAGAATTTTCTGTGGATTTTTTCTTTGCATTTTTCTGTAAATATTTTTTAGGGAAATTCTTGCGAGTTTTTTCCGAGGATTTTTCTGCAAATTTTTTCTACTGATTTTCTTGTGGATTTTATTTCATGGGGTTTTTCTAGTGAATTTTATCTAGGAATTTTTTTGCGAAATTCAAATTTACAGGTATTTTTCCATAAAAATCCACAAGTAATTTGTTGTGGATTTTTTTTCCAAGAAATTATTATTCATAAAGGTTTTTATTGGGAATGGATTTTCGCAGAAAAATCTTCAAGAAACATGGTTTCTTGCAAATTTTCTAATAAAATTAGAAAGACAAATCTCAAAAAATAGTCAAATTTCTAGTAGTGGTTGATACTGAAAAGGATCATAATTATGAGATACTTGTATGATAGGTGCAAGTTACTTACATTAATAAATGAAAGATGCCAAATATCGATCACGTATATATGGAAAGGAAAAGAAAAGAATAATGCCACCTATACCCTTTCTATAAAAGAGAATTAAGCATTTCTTTTCCTTTTTCCTTTTTTTTTATGAAATTGTGAAGTAAGCATTTCTGTTCTATTGTTCACAGATGCAAAGCAAGGACCAGAAATATCATACAATTTTGGTCATAAAAAATTCATCTTAGAAAGTAGAAAGTATTAACTTTACTAAATTAAATTCTTAATCTAATTAAGGAGGGTACTAATTATTGACTAGAGGAGACTATTATGACATCTTAATATTGTGATTTCCTAAAATATTCTAAGTTACTGCCATAATTCTTTTTCTTTTTTTATGTCATTCTACTATATATAACTATACCTCGTGCAAAAGGCAAGAATATACTTACACGCCATTACAAGTGAAGTCCCAAATATTGGTACATGCTTGGGGGGAAAAAAAAATTGGTGTTGGCCAGGAGTTCAATTATAAAACTGAGTTTGCATTAAATTAACTTTTATTGACCTATTAAAAAAAATTTATTTAATTGAACGAGAGTGATGCTTTTATCTAAGGTCAATTTTAATTTTTTTTTCCTTAGAGCTAACACTTTTATTTAATTAGTAATCTAAGCAATAAACACACTATTATGTTCAGAAAAGATTGAGTTAGGCTGCTTCAAGAAAATATTTATTCGTTGTTAAATCAATATGTTATGTGTAAACTCTTTTAGTAGAAGTAAGAAAATTGTTTTTTGCGTGGACAAGTTGATAGGGATTCGAATCCTACTGCACGTATAGAAAAATAATCTTTGAATCTCGAAAGAATTAATTTTCTGCTTTAGTAAAAAAATGCTAGCCACATTCTCTATTTCAAAATCAATTATACACTTAACATTCTTTTAGAGTCTCAGCTTTCTCACTAATCACACCAGAAATTGATATAAGATTAACATTTTCATAGCTCATTAGTTTACAAATTACAAATTAAAAAGGTTCCTTACATTGACAACAACTACAAGAAAGTCACAATCAAAAGTATACCCATCATCCAAGTTCAATTCTCTCATGAATTTTTCAAAATGACCATAGTGTCCTTGTGAGCATCACCAAGTCCTACTTCACATACAAGCTCTTATTTCAAGGTATAGAATAGAAATAACAATTGTGTCCAAATTCCAAATCCACAATGGTGTCTCAAACAAACACTTGGACTCCTAAAAAAATAACATTAGTTCTTGTCATTTTCTTCATCACATGTTCTTCAAATTTTTCACAACCAATAGACACTGAAATAAAGTGTGGATCATGTCCTTGTGGAAACCCCTGCAGTGATGAGATACTAACTGCACCACCACCGCCTCCTCCTCCTCCACCGGCAACACCACCGCCACTACCACTTCCCGAGTATTCCTCTCCACTGGATTGTGATTTGTTGCCTCTGCCGCCACCTCCACCACCACCACCATCACGTCCGCCACCAACACCGCCGCCACCGAGGTTCGTATATGTAACAAGTGCGCCAGGGGAAGGATACTATAACTATTACTCTGCTTCTCAAAACAGAGTTGTGGGGCTATTGGTTTTGGTGGGATTTGGAGCACTTTCTGTCACTATGATAATATTTGGATGACATGATGAACAACAGTTTGATTTCTTCTCCTTCTTGTTTTTCAAACTTTGACTATTTATTCATCTTCATTTTATTTTAATTTTTTAGGAACATCATGTTCAATTCATTTTAATTCCCATTGCTTTCACTTTTCTCTTATTTCTTGGTATATATATAGTTATTGGATGCAGAACAATTCAAAATGAACATTTGATTATGCAAAATTCCTAGCTCTTCTTATGTAAGATTGTAAGGTCCATTGGTTTATACGAGTCTCTGATGCAAAACAATACCATTAAATGTAATTTTTAATTTTTGTGACATAACATTAAACAATTATTACTTTGAATCCATGGGAGAGAATAACCTTCAAATCAAACAATAGTAAACTACAGTTATCTATTTCAGGTTCAACAAATTCAAACCTCATTGTCAGTTGTCACCATTGCACTAAAAAAATCATCAAGGAGAGTTATAGACCAAGTTAATTATTTATGTTCAAACCTAAAAATGAAAAAATAATTAAACAAAAGAAGAAATGTTGCTCTATTCAATTCTACTGTTGGGTTGTGCTTTGGTTAATTCTCAAATTAATTCTGTGGTTTGGGTCTAAGAAAGTTATAAACAAAAGCTGCAGTTAGGGCTCCAATAATTGGGCCAACTACATATACCCATAACCCATCATATACATGCTTGATAATTGCAGGCCCAAGACTCCTTGCTGGGTTCATTGAAGCCCCTGATACAGGCCTGCAATCAAATCCAATTTCAAATTTAATCAGAGCCCATAATCAATGTTTACAATGAATCAACCAAGACTAATCCATTTGAATGAGAGATAACTAAAATTGATATACAAGTATGAAGCATACAATCGATCTCAACAAAGTCTTTTTATACATATGGTCAGCATTTTGATCTCGACTTAATATGAAATTGATGTGTTTTTTTCCGTTAATATTATAAACTAAGATGCTAAACTCATGTAAAGAAATTAAGTAAAAAATTGTTAAAAAATTAATTACCCAGCAACGAGGACATTCAACATTATAGTCATTCCAACTGCAACTCCTGTGAAGTCACCTAGCTGCCAATTTATGAAGCCAAGAAAATGCTTATTAGAATCTTGTATAGATTTGTAAAAATCAACAAAAAAACAATAAAAAGTGAAAGATAGAATTAGAATTTTACTTAATTACCGCTCTTTCATCTGTGCCAACGGCTGAGATTACAAACATCAAGAGGAAGGTGGTGATGATTTCGGCAACTAAAGATTGACCGTTAGATCCAACCGGAACCGTTCCAAAATAGGATTTAGGTGTGACCTCAAACATTAGGGCTAGTGTCCCACTCGCTAGTATTGATCCCAGCAACTGAGCACAAATGTATATTGGAACCTACATTCACAATTCTTCCAAAATTTGAATTACGTGTGGAAAATTAAAAATTATGGTTCACAAATTAGAGGAAAAAAAAAAAAAAAGAAGACCTCTTTAAAAGGGAAAAGGCGAAAGATAGCAAAAGTGATGGTGACCGCAGGATTGAAGTGGGCCCCAGAAATATGACGAAGAGAGTAAATCATGACCATTACAATGAGTCCCCATGTAACACAAATCCCTGGAAATGTCACTGATCCATAAATCTTATTCACTGCTACAGCACCACACCCAGCAAATATCACAAAATATGTCCCAATCAATTCTGCAATCACCTACCAAAATTTCAAATAAATTAGACACAAGCTATATAAATTGGGAGTTTTCAGAAGAAATTCAATTTACATTAGTACAAAAATGTCAATCCAAACATATATTAATTCTCTTGAACCAATTAATATAGTTTTGTTACCGTAACAACCACTGAAGTCGTTGTAATCGGCCAACCGACTACATTGACCTCAATGAGTGCGATTGACCGAAGCAAATCGGGATCCATTAGAGGAGACATGATGAATTAATGAGTGACCTTCTGTGCGAGGTTCGCAGCATAATTTGATGAACAACAACGCTGCAAATCACAGCTCTTGGAAGTGCTAGGGTTAACACCTTCTTCCATGCTTGCCATTTTTTCTTCTTCTTCTTGGATTACTTCACCATTAATGTTAGTTAATGAATTTTGGATAGATTCTGTTTTAATTTAATGGATTATGTTTTGGTTCAATCCGTTTTATCTCATACCTTATATTTACTTAATTAATTAACATAATTAATTTTAATTTAATATATTAAACATTAATCTTATTTAATTTTTTTTATATATTCACATTTAATTGTGAATAATTAAAAGTATGAGATAAGCTGGATTGGACGAAATTGGTATATAGCTAAACTAACAAAACCAAATATTAGAAGTTGAGATAAAATAGGCCTGGAAAGAGAACCAAGTGAATCGAACAAAAGCAAATTAATCGGATAAGCTTCTACAGTTAAAACTTCCAAATTTTTTTTATTTTGATAAAATAAAATAAAATAAAATATGAAATTTTGACTATTTAGATTATGTATATCAGTTACGATTAATTAAGTTAATGGTGTAATTTCTCTTTCATAATAATATATTTTAGTTTATTAAAAAAAGTTAATGGTGTAATTTAAAAAGTTATCTTTTACTAAATGTAAGTTAAAATTTTAAATTAGATGAAATAAATTTGCTTGTACAACGAAAAAAAAAAACTAAATTTGTTTGCTTTCATCCAGCATCCAGGTGTTACCTGTCGTCATCGAAGGATCATATCTTTCCCTTAAAACTCTGTTATCCAAAATGGTTCACTGACCAGTCAAACACCAGAACCCACCCTATCAACATCACCATAAAATTTGTCATCAAAAATTATGAATTCCATGTCAGCAAAATACAAATTTCTTGAACGTGAAGCAGCTTATTCAAACTTCAATCTTCATAACTTGCATCTGTAATCTGTGTTTGGGTTTTCCTGGAGTAAATTGGAGTTTGAACCATTCTGGTTAGAGTTAACTAACTTTGATCCGCCGGTAATACAAATTTCATTATACATTGTTACATGGGTAAAAAAAATGACATTTATGATACACAAACTTGAATTATTTTTAGAGAAATCTAAAGACTCACTATACATAATGTAACAATTTAAAATAATGTTTCTAATATTTTATATTAAAATTAATGACTTATAAGTTAGTGTATTTCTTTTACAAAGAAATTACAATGTAAAGAATTGAACTATATGTATCATACACTTACTTAAATATCTCTGAGTTGTGTCCACTTTAGAGTACATAAGTTAGTGTATCTGATATACAAGTTTTAAAAAGTTGAACAGAAATCCAAACATACTATTTGAGATTTGTCATTCTATACAATAATTTTTTTATCTTTATTATACATACAAACCAACTAGAAAAATCATCCTCTTATCCTATCCTCTCATAACTATTTTTTTTTTTTTGACAAGTACCAGTCACTTGATACCTCCTAGATGGCCTGGACAGGCATAGCTATGTCTTCTTTTTTTTTTTTTTAATTTCCCTTTCATTCTTATTCTCCTCCTTTTAATTAAAAGATGGAAAATTTACATTGCTATTTCTTACATCTTACAAGAAAGTTAAAAACAGGGGGAAATATATAAATTAGAAGAACCCCAGACCCCAAATGATCATTTCAAAAAAACTTCAGAAGCACAAGTACTAGTAACAGAAAGATCACTAGGGGTACAAACAAGAGCCCTTTGTTGCAAATGTCTCAAACTCTGTTCCATACTAACTTGAACCATCTCAGCCAACATTTTCTTAGCTTTTCCACATTCATCATTCCCATCAATCTGTGATATAATCCCACAAACAATATTCTCAATAGTGTCTGGTTCAATTTCTGACCTTCTATAAGGACTCTCCCTTAGCAATTCCAAAAGGGCTCGCGCTTTAGGCCGAGCCTTATTCGATCCCTGAACAGTAAGCTCAAGAAGTCCCGGGATGACCCCTTCTTTAAGTATCGGTTCTCTGTATTTACTCCTCTCACTCTCACACATTGTCAGAAGAGCTCCGACTGCGTGCTCTCGGCCTTGTGAGTTCCCATTTTCGAGAACTTCAACAATTGCAAGAATCCCTCCTTGTTCACGTAACAAGGAAGTTCTTCCATTTTCATAACCCATTAAGGATTCTATCAAAGCAGAGCATTTTTCGGCTATTTTCGAAGATTTTTTTGATCTTTTGAGGATTGAAAGTATGTGAGGGATTGGATTTGATTCTAGGATGGTGATGAGGTTGTCTTGGTTGGTTGATAAATTGGAAAGTGTTACTAGGGAATCAGATTTGGCTTGAGGGGTTCCATTTTTGAGAATGTTGATAAGAAGAGGAATTGTGCCACAAGAAATGATGATTGGTTTATTAGTGGAAGAAGCAGAGAGAGTGAGTAATGATGCAGTTGCATATTCTTGGAGATTTGGATTTTGGGAGTTGAGGAAATTAATTATTGGCTCTAATGCACCTGCTTCCACTATGTTAATCTTGTTCCTGCTTCACAACAGAAAGTCATGTAATTAACATCACTGAACAAAATAAGAGATTTAGAAAGTGTCTGTTTGCAAATGCCTAAAATTTTAAGGAGGTAATTAGCTCCCCTGATTTACTAATTTATATAAAGAAACTTGCTTTCATTATTTTCTTATAAAATCTTTTTAATAAAAAGAAACACTATACAAATAATATAAATTGTAATGAAAAAAAAATAGTTATGTAACACCAAATCATGTCTTATTTGTCTCTGTCATGTAGCTAAGTTGGTGAGCGCATGGGGACATGCTGGATACATGATTCAATCTCAGTTGTATTATTTTTCCATAAAAAAAAATCATGTTGAATTCTGGTTAGAATTTTCTGTTGACAGATTGCTACTGTTTTAACTTTTAAAGTAGCGCCAATTTTTAACAGTGTCCAGGTACTAGAATCTAAATAGTGTTTTGGTACTAAAGTAAAAGAAATACTTAATAGCTTAAGGACAATCAGGAATTAAAACAATATCATTTTCTTTCCAAACAAAATAATAAAAAACAATTTCATTTTGAATAATCAAGGTGTTATTACCACCAATAGATGATATGAAGATGACTTCATATAGAAAAAGAAAAGCGAAAAAGTTAGAATAGAAAGCGCACCAAAGAAAACCACCTTCATAATGGATAAGCTTCTATTGTTAAAGCATCGAATTATTTCTCGGTAAACGGTACAAGCATCCAATTCTTTCACAAACAATTAATGACAAATCCACATACTAGTAGTATATGTGGCATAATATTCACAAGAAAATAATTTAAAAACATAAAATATTTTAAAAAAATCAGCCAAATGACCATTAAGGAATGAAGCACTTATTCTAAACATGGACACCGATACACGACACAACAAATATTCAAAGGAAAATGCTAACTAGTGTTCTAATCTCTAGAGCACTGTTTAAGGATACAAAAATAATAGTGTTTTATCGAAATTGATAAAATTTATTGTCTCGAATATTAAAAATTATTCAATAAACATTTTTACAGTAAGTCAAAGCATTAAAAGAGATGTAGTTATTACACCTTAACAAGTGCCCTAAGGGCACCATTTAGCAAGACCCATATTCAAAATATAAGACATCTGGACAGTTTTAACATACACCACGTCCTAAGTGGTATACGGTATACCACATGTAAAATATATACAAAACTCAACCGAAAATATTTAAAATAACAATAAATTATATATTTAGTATGTATGTATATCTCTTTTGTTTTTTTTTTGCTATAATCAATTAAATAATATCATGACTTGTGTATGGTACACCACTTTAAAAGTGGTGAATGTTAAAATTCACCCCAATTTAAAAAGAAAAAATAAAAGAGATATACATACATACAAAATACATAATTTATTATTATTTTAAACATTTTCGGTTGAACTTTGTATATATTTTTTCATGTGATATACCGTATATTACTTAAAACGTGATGTATGTTAAAATACATCTGAACATCGTCTATATATATATATATATTAAAAGTTATAAAGAACATAAAAAAAAATATAAGTTAATAAATTATTCATCTTTTTAAAATATTTTGTCAAATTTTACAATGTCATTTATAAATGAGCCTCACAAAAAATATATAGAGGCATGAGGCATCATCATGTTTACACTTTATCTTTTCTATCACCTAATTAAGCTTCACATTTTTTTCTTAATCTCTATCATAATATTTCTCAAAAAAAAATACTAAAAAACATAATTATAATTTACGCACAATCACAAAAGACTTTAAAGAAAATCTCTCCTTTAATGCATGTCACATTAATCCTCATCATTAAAAAATATAGCATTTAATTCTAATTCATCTGGGATAAATGAGTTATCTCAATGATTTTACTATTATAAGTGGACAAATGGTATTTAGTGCCCTAAAGACACTATTTAAGAACTCAAATGTAGTAAAAAGATATTAGAATGTGCAATTTTTTTGTATTTTCGAAAGACTGAATAATGTACTCTTATGATTATTTTTCTACTTTAACAACTTTAACTAGTGCCCTTAGTATATCAAGACCCTTATAAGTGATTCAAACTCATCTTTGGTTATGTTCAACATTTTTGTTTCTTTTTAAAGCTATTGTAAACTATTTCTTAAAAGAAGGGAGAGATTATTATGAACAAATACTAGATCTTCTATTTTATGAGGTGTCATCTTATTCTTCTTTAAACGTTTTCATTTGATTTTTATTTTTGATATTTTATTTTAAATTATAAAACTGTAATTAATTATTTTTATTTTTTTTGACATGATACTTTTAAGTAATTTTTTAAGGAAAAAATTATAAAAAATGTCTCGAAAGTGTCGGACTAAATATTGGTGTTAACTCATAAGTATCAAACTAAATAGAAGTATGGGCGTAAAGTGTTGAAGCGAGAAAAAATATTTTTTTATTAGACATCGCTAAAAGATTGTTGAAAACGTACGGTACAAATATTATGAGTGTGAATATCAAAGGTATGTCAAACACATTAACACAGCAATTGAAACAAGTGTAGATACTTCGTAGCAATCCTTGAAAATTGGTTATCCCTATTTTTTATTTTTTGGTACATATTACTGTTCTTTACCGACAAAACACGGAATGTGCCTTCGTTCAAAATTTCTTATTTTCCCACCGTTCAATCGGTTACCAATAGAAAAATAAGAGAACCGAGGGGTTAAAATCAAAAAAAAAATATTGGTATTAGATTTGACTATTTTATAAAAAATAATATCCATTTACCCTTTATTTAAAAATTAGAATAGACTAAGATTCTGAAGTCCTTTAATTCAAATAAAAATAAAAAGTAAAACAACCTTTCTTTTCTACTCTCTTTATTATTCATTTCATAATATAAATTTCAACATTAAAAATTATTATTTTAATTAAAATTCTGTACATAAAATTATTTTTTAACAACATCTTTTTATTAGAATAAACTATTATTTAATAGAGATGATAAATTTTATACTGTATTTAATTAGAAATAAAATTATAAAAAGATAGTATTTTTTTAAATGAATACATTAACTATTTCTGAAAATTTTACATCGAAATCTTAATTTGGTGACTTTCATGCATTCCATATTCCCAAATGTTTCCAACATGCACGAACTTCTAAATCATAGAAGAAATCTCATTGAGAAACGAACAGAAAAAAAATACTCATATATACAAAAATTGCAATACTCCTGTATGTAAAAAAAATACTCATATATTCAAAAATTGCAATACTCCTGTATGTAAAAAAAATACTCATATATTCAAAAATTGCAATACTGTGAGTGTGTGAGTGAATGGTATAAGGTTTAATTCTTAGTGTCATTAAATTTTTTTATAAACTAAAAAAATTATATAAAAAAATTATATAATAAAAATACCTGTTAAATAATGGGCTTATTTTTTTTAACAGTTAAACATCATACTTTGGTTTATTAAAAAAAAAAAATACCTGTTAAATTTTTCAAACAAGTTTCAATATTTTGATAAATTTATCTGAATCCACTCAAAATATAGTTATGGTTATAAAGTAGCAAATTTCATAATACTAACACAAAAAAATGCATAATTTTTTATTTCAAAAACCCAATTGGAGAAATTAGGAGCGTACTTTTCGTCTTGGACGGCGAGGTTAAGCAAGGCGAGAAGGGCGGGTACATGGAACTCGGGCGAGTCGACTCGGAGCATGGAAACGAGTGGCGCAACAGCTTGACGGAGGTAACGGCGGCAACGCCGGGAAGTTTTTGTGAGGCGACGAATCTCCCAAGCAGCTTGGACCCTCAAATCGGGGTCATCCACCTCCAACAACTCCAACGCTCGCCGTACGGCCACCGGCACTGCCTCTTCATCACGGCGGTAAGCCTCCGACGGTGAAGGAGTAGTCTCCATGAGTGAGAGAAACAAAGAGAGAGAGAGGGGTTGGTTTGGGAGTGGCGTTAAGAAACAGTTACAACACAATATTCACAAAATTAAAAAAAGGATATATATAGAGCGAAAGGGAAAGTAGTTGGTTGAGACTAATTGACTGACACACATTCTTAACTCACTTTTCAATTCTAAAATTATAACATTGTTTGATTTCAAAACTCCCTGCTTATTCAGTCAAACTTTGATTTAACGTTCAAGTTAGAATAATTAGGAGAAGTAGTAGTTGTTTAATTTCCTACTACACTTCAATGTGAAAATAACTTATGCTATTACCAATAAACTACTGTTCAATTTATGCTACTGTAAGATCCATCTTCTTCTTTTAAGATTTTTTTTTTGTAAAAGATTCGCTAGAACAGTTTTTATACTTAAAAATAATTTACTGAGATTGCAATAATGTATTGTATTAAAAATATAAAATTTATTGAATATAACGTCCATCTCTGGGCCACCAAGTACATTGAAGTAACGTCCTAAGTAATGAGAAAAGCCTATGTGATGTTTACACATAATACAATATCAAAAGAGAATTAATTAAACCTTAATGGTTAGTTTAGCGGTATAAAACTCTGTTAAGTTTATACGAGATACAATTCACAGCGGAAAAATTCAGGTTTGTACTCACATTTTTTTTACTCACTTTGTACTCAGAGTTACATACATAGAAGTTTTGTTGAATTTTTATTTTTATGTTGTAACCACGTATTTCTACACGTGTAACCACCAAATCTAAAAAAACACTATAACAAAAAAAATAACTAATATAACCACTTTTTCAATGTACGTAACCAATTAAATACATTGAATACATTGTGAGTACAAAAATCAGGAATCCGGCGGGCTCAATTAATTTTGATGCTTAAAACAAATTTCATAATAGAGTTTTGTTTAATAGTAAATAATAGGTATTTCACTTAATTGTATTTTTGGTCTTTTGATTTTTTTTATTTGTGTAATTTTAGTTCATTTATTTTTAATTGTGTATTTTAATCTCCTAACTTTGTCAATTATGCAATTTTGATTCTCATTACTTTGAATTGCGCAATTTTGATTCTCAAACTTTTTTAATTGCGTGATTTTGATTCTTTTAACTGTATCTCGTTAAACCGCTAATGCTCAACGTGGTCAAACTAAATAAGTTTTCATACGTGCGATTTTTGTTTGAAACTTTTCTGATTGTACGATTTAGGTACTCTTATACATTTTATTATGTTAACCGTTAGTTTCTTAACAAAAATTTGATTAATTAAGCAAAGTTGCACAATTCGAAAAAGTAGAGGGTACTAAAATCACACAGTAGGCAAAGTTGGGGAACTAAAATCACATAATTAAAAGTTAAGAGACTAAAATCACACAATTGAAAAAAGTTGAGGGACTAAAATTACCTAATTAAAAATTGAGAGACTAAAATCGTACAATTGATAAAATTAGAGGACCAAAACTACAATTAAGTCTAGATATTTTAAAATTATTAACATTATTCTCTAGACAACATATACATTTTATTTAAAGAAAAACATATTTTATAAAAAAATAATTTTTATGCCAAAAAATGTTCTAATATATATCTTTTAGAATAAAATAAATAAAAAAGAGAATTAATATATTAGTAATATAAATATTTTTTAGGAGACATACAAGGGGCTTGGCCAATCCTGGACTTGATGGACCCAAAAAAAAGAGAGAAAATAAAAACGTGAATAATAATCCTTTTGTACGGTTTAAAAATAAATGAAATTATATACAGTAGAAGAAAAAATTGACTTCGAAAAAAAAAACTTGTTTTAACTCTTATTTTGATTCCTCTCAATTTTTCCTTTGTCGATTTTCTTTCCTTCCTACTTCATCCAAACAAAGCCTAAATGAAAATATCAATAGCATTGATCATTATTAGCAAATTATTTTATGTAATGTACAGATAGTTTAATTTACATATAAAATATATATTGAAATCTAATTAAAAATTATTTACAGATAATTTTTTGTAAAAACATAATTAAATTGATCAGTTTTTCTAACGTGTACCCATGAGAACACAATAAGAATAAAATATAAAGTTCTTTTTATTGAAAACTATATTAAAGTAAAAATTAATATTTCCTTTTCATGGTAATTCAAAATATTTATTAATTATTTCTAATAAAAATATTTTTATTTTTATTTTTAATTATGTGATCATGAATACACGATAAAAAAAATTGTACACCTTTTTTTCAGGTTGAAGTAATAATTATTTTTGGTCTAAAGTTTTATTTTAATTTTTGGTTAGGATGAAGTAGTGAATGAATCATGAAAGAGAGCTAGTAACTTCCTTTTTCAAATTTTTATTCACTTGTTAAAGAGAAAACGGAGCATGCTAGGTCAGTTATTGTATTAAGCTTTTTTAACTATTTTTTTATTGAATGTCTTACAATTTGAGTTTAGACTTAACTCACTTCCAAAAGTTAGGTTTACCACACCCTTATAAACTCAACAATGGCCATATCACTAGTAGATGTGAGACTTCTAACAGAATAAAAAGAAAACAAAAGAACTAAAATCCCTCGAAAAAACAGAAGTTAGAAGTTACAACTGCATATAGCTTAGAGACTTTTCGCTTTGTTAACTTAGGCACTAACAATAAGAGTGAAAAATAATAATTGATGTACGTGATATAATTTTAATTTGTGACGGTGATCATAAAAGATTAAATGTATCAGGAAGAATGAGTGACCGACAATCTTCATTTCTTGTGCTCTTGAGACCTTTGTGTTATATCCATAACAATGATCAAGGATTTATTTACAGTCACTGAAAATATTAGAATTTTAATTTGTGTTCTAGTAATTTTATGTACCTAAAACATTCTACATGAGGTATATTTATATATATTAAAATAATTAGGATTTTAGACATATGCCTATAAACTATGTGAAAGGAATTGAGATCATTCAATTTTAAAAATCTCATCATCTCTTTATGTATTAAAAATGATGGTATTATTCCCAATAAGAATGATGCTAATCCGTTTTACCTATAAACTATGTGTTTAAGAAACTTAGGCTCAAGCTAAAGCCCAAACATATGTGGCCCTAATTCAAGTATAAATCATGTCAAACTCGTCTCAGTCTGTTGTGGACCAAAATAATGGCATCCCGAATAGACGCTTACATGCCGGGTCAAGTAGCCACCAATTACCGCCAGCATCCCGGTAAGTTGGGCGCAGCCTATTATCAAGGCCCAGCTGATGAGGATTGGGCCTTGGCACAGGTCCTGGCCCAATACGGACCGCATTAGGTCATTTACCTCATTCTATAAATACTATCATAATGCACCATGCAAGGTACGTAAGATATATTATCATATACACAAACCCTAATTCACTCACTGACTTGAGCGTCAGAGTGCTTGCAGGTGCACACCACCGCCACCGGAGCTCAGAACCCTGAAGTAATCCTACTGCTCTTTGCTGATCAAGAAGACCATCTTGCTCGTCCTTCATCCCTATCAGGTTAGATCACAACATTGGCGCCGTCTGTGGGGACGCAACAAAAAGTTTCGCTTCCGTCCATCATCAACAATGGTTGGCTCAACCAGAAATAGGGATTATAACGATCCCAGCGTGCAAAACCAAGGAGCTGGACAGCAGGCTGGTGTGTCGAATCAAGAAAGGGCATCCCAACACTATGATATTGAAGCAGAATTCCGTAAACTGCAACAGTTGGTGCAGTCACAAGCTAAAGAGATCGCAGATCTCAAAGAACAACAGCGGAGGGGCAAGCATGTTGTTATCGAAGATGATTCAGAAGAGGAAAGAGCTGAGAGGCATACCCAGCCAAACCCTGAAAATCTGGAAAAAGATAATGACAACGCGGAAAAGCAGCAACGGAAATCCGCAATTGAAGGAGAAAAAGAAGGAAATCCGAAAACTCATGAAAGGCAACAGGAAGGACGGGTAAGTCGCCGACATGAAGGGGCCCCGCATCAATCTTGAGTTGAGGGGGCCAACCCCTCACCTGTCCCCCCTGGGGGCCAACAAGCCGGACAACCTGCCGGTAACCAGGAGCACATGGCTGAAAATGTCCCGGATTTCGGGTACATTGACAATCCCTTCACGCCTTGGATAATGTCCCATGCCCTTCCTCATGGATTCCAGTTTGCAAAGAAGTTAAAGGATAATGATGGAACCAAGGATCCCACTCTACATGTCAGCACTTTTGAAAGGGCTATGTACTTTCAAGGGGTGAATGAGGCCATAGTATGTCGTGCCTTCCCCCTCCTCACATTGTCAGAGGCTGCAAGTCGTTGGTTCTCAGACCTTCCACCACAATCCATCAGCAACTGTAAAACTCTTAAAGATAAGTTTATTCTTTATTTCACTAGCAGTAAAAGACAGTTCAAATCTGAATTCCACTTAGATACTGTTAAACAGGGAAAAGATGAATCTTTACGAGATTATATAACACGTTTTAACAACGAAGTATTAGAAGTTAGGAATGTTGAACCTAACTTGGTGTTATATTTCTTTGTAAGAGGATTGAAGCCAGGAGCCTTCGCCAAGAAACTGACTGGAGATAAGCCCACCTCCATGGATGACTTGAAGGTCAGGGCCGAAAAGTGGATCAGAATAGAAGAATGAGAGAAGGCCCAAGCCGCCAAGAAGGATGACAAAGCAAAAATTGTCCCTCCAAACCAATCCCGGGGCAAAGACGACAAATCCCGGGATAGGTCTCCCAAGAAGCGCAAGGGTCTTTTCAACAATTACACTTCGCTAATAGTCCCGCCAACTTCAGTGTTGAAAGAAGTAATGCACTCTGAACTAAGAGAGCGGCCACCACCTTTGAAAACAGTTGGAAAGCACAAAAATAAGTACTGTGAATACCATCGGCATCGTGGACATTCTACCAATGAATGCATCCAGCTCCGGGATGCAATTGAAAAGCTGATCCGACAAGGGAGGTTGAGAAATTATGCTCGGGCATCCCCAAAAAGGCGGGATCGTCACCGAAGTCCATCTCCTCAGACACAGACACTCAGATCCCCTCCTAGGAACCGAGATCAACGAGCTGAAATCCGTCAGAGATCCCGGAGCCCAAGACGAGCACAGGAATCCCCTCCTAGGGGAATAATTTAAGTCATAGCTGGAGGAGCCAGCTTAAAGGGTCTCGAAGACAAGAAGAGGACCCGAGATGTCAGGGATTCTTGTTCCCAGGTAACTGCTGTAGCTAACCCAGTGCTATCTTTCTCAGATGCAGATTTCTCGGAAGAACGGATCCGGGATAATGAGCCATTGGTCATAACAGCTAATCTGAACGGCTTCGAAGTCCATCAGATCTTCATTGATCAAGGAAGTTCAGCTGACATTATGTTCTGGAGCCTGTTCGATAAAATGGGATTAGGATCCAAGGATTTAATCCCCCATAAAGGTAGCCTAATTGGCTTCACTGGAGATACAATCATTCCCAAAGGATATGTTGACCTTAAGGTGAATTTTGGCAAAAAGCCAAATAACAAAACAATTCCCGCTAGGTTCATAGTGGTGGATTGCCCCTCAGCTTACAATGCAATCATTGGGCGACCAACCCTAAACAGCCTTGGCGCCATAGTCTCTACTATCCATTTAGCCATGAAGTTTCCAGGAGAAGATGGCTCAGTAGTAACTGTCTGTGGAAAGAGCAGTGATACGCGAAAATGTTATCAAGAAAGCCTTAAAATCACGAAATCACCATCCATTTTGCCAGTAACGGCAGAAGAGAAAGGGAAGCAAAAGATGGAGAGACGTGATTTGATGCGGGATGCAGGGGTCATGATGACTAACCTAGATCCCAGAGCAGACTTTGAATATCAACGACCTCAACTAGAAGGGGACCAGATCTTAGTCCAGATAGGACTTAAAGAAGATCAGACTGTCAAGATAGGGGCAAACTTACCCCCCGCAATCAAAGAGCGACTTATTGAGTTGTTAAAGACGAATAAGGACCTGTTTGCTTGGGTTTCTTCCGACATGCTCGGAGTTGACCCTGAATTTGTGTGTCATCGCCTGTCTTTGAAACCAAGATCTATCCCGGTGGCCCAAAAGAAGAGAAAAATGGGTCCAGAAAGACAAGCAGCTATAGAAAAACAGGTGAAGGAGTTGCTAGACGCAGGGTTCATCCGAGAAATACGATATGCAGATTGGCTCTCAAATGTAGTGATGGTAAAAAAGGCTAACGGGAAGTGGAGAATGTGCACAGATTACACAAATCTGAATAAAGCATGCCCCAAAGATCCATTCCCCTTGCCTTGTATCGATAAACTTGTGAATAACTCTGCAGGTTATAAATATCTATCTTTCATGGATGCTTACTCCGGCTATAACCAAATCCCAATATACCCTAAAGATCAAGAGAAGACGACTTTTATCACCAACATGGGTGTTCACTGCTACACCATGAGAGAGTGATCAAAACATCAATTTAAAAAATAAAATAATCTATAAATCGATGTATCGATCCACAACAATAATCATTTATTCATGTAATTAATCGAGACACATACATGTTAATATATGGTATGGTACTGCAAAAGAATTATTAACCCCATATCTCATATAAGTAAGAATATATAATGTGTAGTCGTTAGTTTTGGTAGTTTGGTAGAAACTTGATTTAAAAGGTTTTTATTTCTTTATTTATTATATTTTGTTCGTTGCGTGTTAGGCACTAATATGGTGTGGTCTATTCTATATAATCGGGTACTTAAGCTAATTTTTATAGACCATTTGGTTTGATTTTAAGTTTATGGAAATCTTTTATTTGACGAATATACCCTTCACTTGTACTATGTTTTGAGTAGCTAAAGGTCATAAAATATATATGGGTGCAATTAAGAAATGTTTCTATTGATGTGAGTGCTAGATTAGTGTAGCTAGGGAGACAATTTATTTGGCAGTTAGGCACCATTATATTGATTATAACTTTAGTTATAATTGCATTTAAGAAAAATGGTTGTAATATATTCTAAGAAAATGGTAGTACGTAATACATTAGTTTTTAATACAAACTTCTATTAATTAAAATTAGGATGTAACTTATAAATTAGGAGATATATTTTTAATAATTTAATGGAATTTATTATTTGATATTTAGAAAAGAATTCTTATTTTTATGTAATTATTATTCATCAATATAACTCACAATTTATTTAACTAACATATTTTAAAAAAATGTTGGATAAATTATGAATTATTTTATTGATGAATACAGTAGTTGCATAGGGAACATTTTCCTTTAGGAAATTATTACATTTTAACTTCAACCAATAATCAAAAGTGTGTTAAGATAAATGAAACAAAAAGAAAAGCGTGTTAAGAAAAAGCAAACATAGAGTTTGGGTTTTGGTTAAAAATTTTAATGTGTTTATTTGGTTAAGATTTTTCACTCCAAAATTAAATTTACTAATAATAATTTTAAATCTCAGTATAAATTTAAAGGAAATTTAAAATTGTCTCTTCCTCTAACTTTTTTTTTTCTGTTTCCTCTAAAATTAATTTTATTTACAATAAAAACTAAAACAAACCGGTTTTACGTCACAATGAAAAAGCTTGTCGAATATAAGCGAATATTCCGCTGGTAGGATTTATACAATATCCTTATCCACTTATAGGCTATAGCTTTTACACTTTATTCTCATCAAAAGTGAATAGTAATTAGTTTTTTTTTATATGCGTTTATAGTGATTTTTTTATATAAATGTAATATAATCGAAGATCGAACCTTGTAATCATATACATGTTTTTATACGCTCATTAACTAAGTTTTTTGACCCATTTGAAACAAGCTTTTAATACTTAAAATTTCACTCTCAACCATTAAATTAATCTGTTAAAAAAAAGTAAATAATAATAATAATTGTATTGTTAAACAAAATCTCAAAAAAAAAAAAAAAGAAGCGCCGATTTTCTAAAAAATTAGTAGTACCATGTAGCATCATAAATTCAAGTTGTTCACGTTCAAGGCCTTTTTCTGAAAAATAAAAAATCGCAATATTTATGGCTTTTTTAGTTAACTTCCGTAAGCCATGTGCGCAACCTCTTTTTTTTTTTTTTTTTTTGTTATTATGCGCAACCTCTTTATGTAAAGGAAAATTAAGGTGGCATTTATATTTAGAGATATAGTAAAATCAATTCAAAAACATTATCCCTATTAACATAATTGATTTTTAATAATATTTTAAAAAATATTATTAAATTATTGAAAATATTAGACAATCACCTGTACATCCGAACGAGTTTGTTACTAGTATTATATAAAAATTATGTTATTAATACTATGTTGCTAAAATATTTTAATAATATCTAAAAAATATTATCAAGTATTTAAAATATTATACAAATTTTTGTACATACAATATTTTTTATTAATGTTGTATAAAAATTATTTTAGTACAGATTAATTTTGTCAAATCTTTGTTAAATTCGAAATTACTACTAATAAAAATACTTTTATGTTTTCTCAACTGATTCGAAAGTAGTCTATAGTAGTAAAGTATTTTTGAAGGTGGTAGTTGCTATAATTAAGTTTGAAACTGTTAAAGACTCATAAGACCCACTGCTACCCTTCTTCTTAAATTATTTAACTAATAACTAACTTTTCTCAATTTTAAACTAAAGCATCTTTATATGAATTAATTTATTAATGTGATGACCATAGCCTTTTGTTTCATACAATTCATTAGGGATATCATCAATTATCAATTATAACCTTGAAAAAACATGTGCTTAAAAGGTACGAAAGAGCCACCTGTTCGAGGAGAACATATAAAAGGGAAATTGTTTGTAGGAATTTTATATTTTTTAACGTGGAACCGTTAGTCGGCACATTACTGTGCACTCTTGCCACATGCTATCTAGTAGTAGTATATAGTAATACTTCATAAAGTAAAAGTTTTTCTAAAATTCTTTTCATACACTATATAACAAGATAATTAATCTTGAATAAAATGACTTATATATAATATTTATAAAAAATGTGACAAATACAAAATACAATATTTTTTAAATATTTTTTAAATGTTTTTCAAATTTTTTAACAAAATAATTTTTATGCAACATTGACAAAAAAAAATGTTACAAATATAAAAGAACACAATTTTTTTAACAATATAATAAGATTTTTTTCAAAAT
This sequence comes from Cyamopsis tetragonoloba, assembly GCA_037177725.1. Lineage (NCBI taxonomy): Eukaryota > Viridiplantae > Streptophyta > Magnoliopsida > Fabales > Fabaceae > Cyamopsis > Cyamopsis tetragonoloba. The sequence goes on from CM074119.1 coordinate 70,888,934, forward strand.
ATTGCTAAAAATAGTGATAAAAGCTATCGTAGAGTACAAGTTTTGCACGCATGCATAATAACTAAACTAAATTTAGCATTGCAGTGTTAATGGTAGTAATTATTCGGAAGGGTTAAAAAACGCAAAAAGTAGTTTATAAAATTCACGTATAATCTAAATTCCTTCCTTCAACTTCAAGTGATTTCTCTACAAGATTCACTTACGCACCTTTTTCTTTCCAGCCGCATATTCTCTTTTCCTAATAGTAGTTTTTTTTTTTTTTTCTTATTTCTTTTTTCCAACCCTTAGCCTAATATTAGTGACACTAGCGCTATTCTTGCAACTCTACGGTCCGCTTCATTTGCTAATTTTTAAGGTATAGCATAGGACAAAATTTTTGTTTTGTGTTTGATTCAAAAAGCTGTCAAGTAACAGCACAAAATTTGAGTCATAGGACAGTACAAAATGACAATTTTTTGTACCTCACTAAATCAACGGACAACTTTCTTGTTCCATGCACGAAAAGACATAATTAACCTTGTATTTTTATTCAGTACTATAACTACCTTTCCCATTTTCTCCACTTACGAGGTAGTTTATGTTGTATTTTTTTTAAATCAATGTTTACGTCATTTTTTTGTCATTTATATATATATATATATATATATTAAAATAAGGTATTAATAATAAAATAAATTTTAACGGTAAATATAAATATTAAAAAATAAAGAGTTAAAAATATTTTTTAATAAAAATTTTTTTATATATAATATAATTATTATATTACATAAAATATATTATGTAGTAATTTATTAAATCATGAAATTTTAATTTTATAATAAATAATAAAATAATTATAAAATATCAAAATATTATTTTCTTAGAAAAATTTAAGAAAAATTAATAATATAACATGAAGGATATTATTGTAAAAGTTATGTTGTGCTTTTTGTTATGTACATTGAGTATCAAACGATACACAACATAAAAAGTTGTGCTATGCCTCATAAAACTTGTACTGTGTTGTATTACTTGTACTGTCCTGTTCACGCATCAAACGCACCCTACGTGTCCGTTTGATTTGTTAACTTTTACGGTATCACACATGACAATATGTTTTGTTGTGTTTAATTCAAAAAGCTATCAAGAAATAACACAATTTTTTAGTAATTAGATAGTACAAAAAGCCAATTTTTGTTGTCCCACTACACCTAGAGACAAAATTCTTGTTCCATATGCACAAGTTATGAAAAGATAAAATTAACCTTGTATTTTCACTCAACCGTGTAAGTGTAATTACCTAAAGTAATTTATGTTGCATTTTTAAAAAAAATCAATGTTTACATTACTTTTTTTTTTTTACTCCTGAATGTTTACATTACTTCTATCTTAACATTTAATGTGTCACATTATAATTACATTAATGTGTTAACTGTATGAATCATTTTAAATGACAGAAAATAAAATCAAATATCATTTTAAATGGTGAAAAAAAAAAAGTTTGAGACTATTTTAAATGGCTCACGTTAACTTCTCTAGTCGTGAAGCAGGAAGGCATTGATGAATGAATGTAAGAACTATAGTATTAGTTATATATTATTTGGTTAACACTCAACCATCAAGCTGGAATAGCTCAGTTGGTTAGAGCGTGTGGCTGTTAACCACAAGGTCGGAGGTTCAAGCCCTCCTTCTAGCGTTTATTCTTTAATAAGGTTTTAATTTCTCTATGATTTTAAAACAAAAATAATTGAAAAGCTCAATCACTGGTTTTTACAATCCAAATCCTTCTGTATAATACGTTGTCAAATTATCAATTTGTTTCTTCTTTTCACGTTTAATCTTGACTTTACCTATTATTTTGACAATACTCAACTTCTTTTTTACTTTCATTGTTGAAACCTAAAAAGGTAATGGGTTTGACAATCCTCATGATAATCCACCCATAATAGATGATCAACATATCACTAGGGGCTGGCCAAAAGGTAATTAAGGACCGTCAAGATATTTTTTTCGAAAGTATAGTTTTTTTATTTTTTTTAGAGAAAAAAAATGCGTACGTGTGATTGATTTTTTTAGTAGTAATAACCTTAACAAGTACTCTAAGGACACTTGTTAACAAGACTTTAGAAGAATTATATGAATAATTTAAAAGTATTATTACGTCGCTTCGAGTAAGCCTCAAAATTACATTTGACTCTTATAATTTGGGTTTAGGTCTAACTCACTCCCATAAGCTAGTTTGCAGGATGAGGATTGTCACACCCTTGTAAACTCAACAATAGTCATATCACTAGCCGACGTAGGTTCTAACTTGCCCCCTCACGCCCAGAACTACGCAGCTGGAGCGTGGACAAACACGGGTGGACAAACAAACAGGTTGTCCAACAATACGGGATTAACAAACACCCAACAATAAACATGAGGGCTCAACAAACGGATCTAGGATATAATCTGATGCTATCTTATAATTTTGGTTTGGGCCTAACTCACTCCCAAAAGTTAACTTGTAGGATGAAAATTGTCACACTCTTATATCGCTAGCCGACGTAAGACTTCTAATATTGAGGTTCATCTGGCAGTGCTCTTAGTTAAGTCCTTTCAACTATTTTTTGACAATATTATTACAAATTATTTTAATTTTAATATTAAATATCTATTTATAATAATATGTGAGGGACTTATTACGTTTCTATGTCGTGGAAACACATGGTCCGTTTGATTTAAATTTTAGTAGAATGAAAAATGAAAAACACATAAGTTAATGTAAAAATCAATAGTTGAGATTATCGGTGCATAAAACTCGAGACGATCCAATAAAATTAAATAATTTTAGCTTTAGTCAAAAGTGATTTTGACCAAATTAAAATCCTAAACAAAAGGACACATAGAGTAAAAACAATAATAAATCTGAGCGGAATAGATATGACTAAAACCTTTTTTATCCTAATCATTTATAATTAAGATATGCATTGCACACACTTGTTTAGCATTATAAAAACTTATACATGGTTGTGTTTGGATTAACGGTAAAAGTTATATTTTTTAAATAATTAATTGTATGTAAAATTGATTATTGTTATAATCGATTGTAACATAATTATAATTAATTTTTATTTGGGTATATATGTTGTTGAAAAGTGATTTTCAAATTAATCTTTTATATTTAGATGATATAAAAATTATTTTTTTATAGTATAAATTTGAATTGTAAAAAAAGTAGTAGATTAAAGCTAAAAACTTTTTTTCAATAAATTTTAAATTTTTACTTATTTTGAAAAAAAGTGTTTATAGTTGTAACAAAAGAATAAAAAAATTTAATCATTTTAATGAAAAATTCTCAAACGTACTTAACTTAAAAAAAAAGCTGTTGAGAAGATTTCCCGAACACCCTCATTGTCTATACATAGTTTAATGATGATTCGATTCACTAATTAATAAAACTTCATCATATTGATAATCATATATTAACTTTTTATATTAATTTTCCTTTAATTTCCGCCCTTTTTTCTTTTATTATTCATTGAAAAATATAATAACAGCATGTTAAATCTGAATACTAACTCACGTATATCTTCATGTGCTAATCAATTGAGCTACATAACTTGTATATCTATTTTCTTTTTGGTGTTGTATCACTTATCATACATTTTATTTTCTCTCTTTTTTTATCTCTATTTTTTTTATCACCATTACACTTTAAAATGTGGCATAAATATATCATTAGTGTGCTAAGAGCTTATAGCTCAAATGACATAAGGAGGAGTTCTTTGAGCTGAAAAAGAGGGGTTTGATCCCCGGTGGGGTAGAATTAGGATTAGATTTAGGAGTATTATAGTGTGTGGGTCTGTGTTTGGCCAATAAAAAAATATAGGCAAAATGATATTTTTGGTCCGTTAACTCTTAGCGCCAATTCAGTTTGGTTCCTTAACTTTTTTGTTACGTGTTTTAGTCCTTAACTTTTATTTTAGATTCAATTTGGTCCCTTAAATTTTATTTTGGATTCAATTTGGTTCCTACAGTAATGGTTTTTGATCCGTTAACGTCTTTAACTGATGTAACGGTAGGAACCAAATTGAATCCAAAATAAAAGTTAAGAGACTAAAACGGATAAAAAAAAAGTTAAGAGACCAAAATAAATTATTACAAAAAATTAAGGGACCAAATGTATCATTTTGTCAAAAATATATATCATTAGTGTTTAATATTACTCATAATAATGGCTTTAAATAGATTGATAAAAGCATAATCATGAGTGTAGAGATTAAAAAAATGATTTGTGTCAAAATCATTTATAATAAGAATTTTGCAAATAAGGGGGCTGAAGATAAATGGGCGGTCCATACTCCATAATCATGTCACCTTCAGATCCATGCATGTGTCATGCCACGTCTTCCTCATGGTTCAACTCCCCCTCAATTTTCTGGATGGATTTTCTTAAAAAATGAAAAATAGAAACCCTATATTATTATGACAAAACATAACACGTAATCACATAGATAATCAAATATATCATATAGGTGACCTATTATTTTTTGTGATTAAGCTGCATGGTCACCAAACTGCAAAGCCAAACGAACACTTGATTTTGATTTTTGCTGGATTTCAACCTATCATGACCTTTCTCTCTTATTTTTTCTTATTATGCCACTAGCTAGTGACTCTTATAAAAAAAAATTTAATATATTCTACACAAACTGAAACAATGAAGTAGTATATATATTCCAACTATAAACTGAAACAGTACAATAGGAGTATTTTGGAGCTTTTTATATGAGGAAACAAAGACTGAATTAAAGACAACAAAGATAGAAGAAATTTAGACACTGAACAATATCCACGAGCAGCAAGGAGATTCCACCTAAGACAAATGCAGTAAGGGAAATTTCAGAAAAGAGTGACAGAAGCAGAAAGAAAGGAATCAGAGAAAGGATAATCAGGAAGGAGAATTCATACCAACAACATGCCTTCCATCAATGCACGAAATTCCTTAAAAGCACGTTCTCTTTGCGAGGCCTAGTGCTTTTTCTCTCTCCCTTTATTTTTGGATCAGCCTCCACGTGTCCCCTGCCTTTAACAAACCTTCCCGCGTCAATGCTTCTTCCATTCTTACTTGTTACAATACCTTTCCCTTTCAAATCAACCTTGTCCTCAAGGTTGAACTCCGGATAATTCTTCTCCAGGAATTAGAGATCCTCCCATGTAGCTTCCTGCGGTCCTAACAAGTCCCATTGAATCAATAACTGCTGCACTTCAGCACCATTCCTCAGAATGATTCTTGCATTAAGAACCTGTTGAGGTTGAATGATGGGGCCAAATTCTGCTGTGGTTAATGGCAAGGGTAAGTACTGCTTCTCTTGAGTTCCCTGAAACTTCTTAAGCAAGGAAATGTGGAAAACCGGATGAATACGGGCAGATTCAGGCAGTTCCAACTTGTATGCTACCTGACCAATACGCTTCACAACTTTAAAAGGCCCGAAAAAACGCATCCCAAGCTTCTGATTCGTTCTAAGAGCCACTGAATGTTGCCTATACGATTGTAACTTTACTAATGCCAGATCACCCACCTCTAACTGAACTTCTCTTCTCTTTTTATCAGCTTGTAACTTCATATAATTCTGAGCTTTGAGCAAATTAGCCTTGAGCTGCTGCAGTAATCTATCTCTATTGGTCAAGGCCTCTTGCAAAGAAATAGGATCCTTAGGATGAACCTGGTAAGGAATAACCGAAGGAGGTTCTCTTCCAAACACAGCCTTGAAGGGACTCATAGCAATGCTATGATGAAAAGATGAATTATACCAGTATTGAGCCCATGCTAGCATTGGATACCACAACCTAGGAGTTTCAAAAACAAAACACCGTAGATACATCTCAAGAGTCTTGTTAAGGACCTCAGTTTGTCCATCACTTTGAGGGTAATAAGAAGAACTCATTGCCAAAATAGTTCCTTGAGCTTTGAATAGGTGTTGCCAAAAGGAACTAATGAACACCCTGTCTCGATTTGACACAATGGATTTAGGAAATCCATGTATCTTTGCCACATTATTAATGAATGCATCTGCTACTGTCCTACTATTAAAATTAGCTTTCAAAGCAATAAAATGGCCAAATTTGGAAAGTCTGTCTACCACCACCATAATTGTAGAGTAGCCATGAGAAGTAAGCAAATTAGTAATGAAGTCCATGGCAATATCTTCCCAGATTTGTTGAGGGATGGGCAATGGTTGCAATAAACCAGCAGGCAAAGCCTGATCAACCTTAGCTTGTTGACAAATGCTGCAATTCCTGATGTAATTCTTGATGTCTTCCTGCATTTTAGGCCAATAGAACTGACCGCATATTCTAGCAACAGTTTTAGTCCTTCCTGCATGTCCCCCTATCTTGGTATCATGTAATTCTTGAATAATCTGTTGTCTCAAAGATGAACCTTCTGGAATCATAAGCTTCCCTTTCCTGAAAACCAAGCCATCTTTAATAACATACTTCGGATCCATTTTGACTCCTTGAGCATGCTGATCAAGTAACTCAGCTAGAGTCACGTCCAGTTTAGTCTCAGCTGCTACTTTGATCAACCAATTGCTTGTAGGTTCTGTCCAAGCCATCAACAAGCTCCTAGGTAAAGCATCAGCAGGTACATTTTCCCTGCCGGGTTTATACTAAATTGTGAAGTCATACCCCAAGAATTTAGGCAACCATTGCTGCTACTCCAGAGTCTGTAATGTTTGTTCCAATAACTCCTTAAGGCTCTTTTGATCAGTCCTTATAATAAACTTGTGTCCCAGTAAATAATGTCAAAATTTAGCCAGTGCTTCAGTAATAGCATAGAATTCTCTTGTGTAAGTGGACTGTTTTTGCATTCTGGGAGATAGCTTCTTTGAAAAATAAGCTATAGGATGTTGAGACTGGCTCAAAACTGCCCCAATTCCTGAACCGGATGAATCTGTCTCAAGAATAAAGGTTTCTGTAAAGTTAGGGATAGCCAATACCGGTGCGGAAGTCATGGCGTGTTTGAGTTGTAGGAAAGCTTGAGAAGCAACATTCGACCATTTAAATGAATTTTTCTTCAACAAATCCGTAAGTGGACCAGCAATAGATGCATAGTTCTTTATAAATCTCCTATAGTAACCAGTGAGGCCTAGAAAGCCTCTGAGTTGTTTGATATTAATAGGTTGTGGCCAACTATTAATAGCTTCCAACTTGGAATTCTCCATAGCAACTCCTGCTCCAGATAACACATGGCCCAAATAATCAATTTGCTTAACTCCAAAGGAGCATTTAGATATCCTAGCATAAAGCTTTTGTTGTTGGAGAGTCTTCAACACAAACTCCAAATGATGTAAATGCTCCTGCCAAGTAGGACTATATATTAAGATGTCATCAAAAAACACCAAAACAAATTTCCTCAAAACCCCTTTAAAGATCTCATTCATAAGGCTTTGAAATGTTGTCGGGGCATTGGTAAGCCCAAATGGTATGACAAGCCATTCATAGTGCCCATGGTGTGTTCTGAATGTCGTTTTATACCTATCTTCAGGTTTCAACAAAATCTGGTGATAACCAGATCTTAAGTCCAATTTAGAAAAAAATTCAGCTCCAAATAATTCATCAATTAATTCATCAACTGTGGGTATTGGAAAGGTATCCTTCACTGTGACAGCATTTAGTGCTCTATAATCAGTGCAAACTCTCCATAACCCATCCTTTTTTTTGACCAAAATTATAGGTGAGGAGAAAGGGCTCTTACTAGGCTATATGATACCCTCTTCGAGCATGCCTTGCACTAATATTTCAATGTCATCCTTCTGACTGTGCAAATATTTGTATGGCTTAACCTTGACAGGTTTAGATCCTTCTATGAGTGGAATTGCATGATTATGGGATCTAGATGGTGGAAGGGAAGAAGGTGTCTCAAACACAGATTGGTAAGTATGTAAAAGAAGAGCTAGTTAAGGTTCTACATCAGCTGGTAACTCAGCTAAAGGAAACTGAAAACCGGAAGGTTGCATAAGTCGCATACTAAATACTTCAGCAATTGAATTAGTAGAGACCATTCTTTTGATGTGGTGCAAATGTGCCTGAGTAGGAGAACCATCACTCTCTCCTTGCAATGTTATAAACCTGCCATATGCAAAAATTTGAGCTGCAATGAGTCATAATCTGCAATGTGTGAGCCTAGTGTCTTCAGCCAATTAGCTCCCAATATCAAATCAGCACCGGATATAGGTAATAGAATGACAGGTAGTTGGAACTTGTTGCCCTGAACCTGAATACCAAGGTCTCTAATCATTCCCTCAGCAGTCAAATAATTCTCATTGCCAACCATAACCTTAAACAAAGGTGCTGGTTCAACAGGTAATTTCAAAAAGTTAGCGACCCTCGGTTGCAGAAAATTATCTGAACTACCACCATCGACGAGTACCTTTACTGGTAAGGTATTGATATGAGCCACAAATCGAATGGTTCCCACCCCTTGGCCACCTTTCAAAGCATTCAAAGATAAGTGAGGAGGACATTCCATGCCATTTTCAGTATTACTGCTCTTATCACCATTTTGAGGAGCAAAAATAATTTCAGACTCACTATCATCATCATCCAACTGCAACATAAGCATTTGTCTGTTGGGGCACCTATGGTTGAATGTAAACTTATCATCACAAAAATAACATAAGCCTTTTTCACGTCTCAACTGCATTTCAGCAGGAGAAATTCTCTTGATAGCAACATTTTTTAGAGGAGGTGTATTTGGAGTAGGTAATAAAGGGGGTAATGATGATTTAGTGTTTTGCTTAACATTGGTAGCAGATACAGTATGCGTATGGGTATTAGCAACAGGTAGTGGGGTATACTTAGGCACATAATTATTAGGACGAGGTGAAACCGTAGGAGCATATTTTTCTGCATATAACTTTGCCAAGGACACCGCTCTGATCAAGGTTGGAGGACTCTGAGCCACAACATCTCTACGAATGTCAGGATCTAACCCACTCACAAAACAATGTAAAATAGCTTCATGAGAAAGACCCTCTGATCTGTTAGCTAAACTCATGAATTTCAAACAATAATCAGAAATCGAATCAGTTTGCTGAAGTTTGAATAATTCCCCCATAGGACAATCAAAGGGAGAAGGACCGAACTGAGATTCTAAGGTACGAGTTAGCTCTGACCACGAGTTCACTGATTCCATGCGTTGAAGCATTTGAAACCAAGGAATGACGTCCTTCTCAAAATGAATTGCAGCGATCTCAACTCTATCCGCATCAGGTGTATGATGATAGTTAAAGAACTTCTCAGCTTTAAAGATCCATTCCAGCACCAGTGTTTGCCCATCAAAATGTGGAAATTCGAGAGAAATGTCTCGAGTAGACGAAGATACAGAGATAGGGGTAATCGGAATACCGTCTGGAGTACCACCATCCGAGTTCGAGCCACCAATGGCACGCGTCTGGTTCCGAAGTAACAATTCCAGAGTTTTGTTAAGTTTTTCAAACTACGTTTGGTTATCCTGTTGAGCCTTTTGTTGTTCTTCCATCCAAGACGTCAGAGAGTTAATCTGGGTCTGCATCGTCTGTAACCGTGTACAATCGTTGTTGTCCGCCATTGATGAGAATGAAAGCACCAATGAAACAATGAAGTAGTATATATATTCCAACTATAAACTGAAACAGTACAATAGGAGTATTTTGGAGCTTTTTGTATGAGGAAACAAAGACTGAATTAAAGACTGAATTAAAGACAACAGAGATAGAAGAAATTTAGACACTGAACAATATCCACGAGCAGCAAGGAGATTCCACCTGAGACAAATGCAGTAAGGGAAATTTCAGAAAAGAGTGACAGAAGCAGAAAGAAAGGAATCAGAGATAGGATAATCAGGAAGGAGAATTCATACCAACAACATGCCTTCCATCAATGCACGAAATTCCTTAAAAGCACGTTCTCTTTGCGAGGCCTAGTGCTTTTTCTCTCTCCCTTTATTTTTGGATCAGCCTCCACGTGTCTCCTGCCTTTAACAAACCTTCCCGCGTCAATGCTTCTTCCATTCTTACTTATTACACAAACACTGCCGTAATAATTTCTTTCCCATAAGATAACAGTAAAACATATATATAATAAGCAGATTCTTTTTTTATTAAATTCATGATTCTCTCACAATTACTATTCATACATACAATTTATAATCTTATTCAACAGAATTTTGGTTTTGGTTAAATAGGATAGTAATAAGTTATATGTACACATAATAGTAATTGTAACGGAATAATTTTTGTTTTATTTTTTATTTTAGTTGTAACTTCCTCTTCCTGAACTCATAATTTTTGTTCAAACATTACTTACATAAGCATTATTATATTGTATGTTTTATTACTCCAATTATTAGTACATTACAAACTTCTTTTGTTCTTGCATACAATTACTATTAACCAAACATAACTACAATTCCATTAAAAAAATTAGTTGAATACGTCAGGTAGTAGTTGTATTTTGTAAATGGAAATTATATAAGATAACTTTTGTTTATTTTTTAATTTTTTTAGCAAAATAGAATTAAATGGACATTATTAATATGCCTAATGTGCCACATCTTAATAGAAAGTGAATGCACTCCAAATTAGGAGTGCCAAGCGGGTTAATATGTCCCGCTTAATTCTTGAAAACAAGATGGGTTGGTTTAGTCCGCTCAGAAAAATTGGGTTATCCTATTTAGGCCGCCATTTTACAATAAGTTAGGTGGGATGCGAGTTAGCTCGTCTTGATCTATTATATTGATCCATTTAACCAGTTTAAATTATAAAAGAATATAAAAAAAATTTAAATAGCCATATTTAAAAAATATTATTTTACACTTTCAAAAAAATATTATTAAGAATGTACCATAAGAAATAATAATATTAAGAAATCAATTAATTAAATAATAAAAATTAAATATCCTAATTATATTTCATGCCAAATATAAATAGGTAATATAACAAATTGACTTATTAATTAATTAATCATAAATAAAACATAAATACGTGATTAAATTAGTTAATTTTTTAATTTATTTTTTGAGAGATAAATAATATTTTTAAAATAAAACTAATTAGTTAAGTATTATTTTAAATTTGTTATGAGACTTTTTTTTGGACAACAATTTGTTATGAAACTAAACACGTCAACCCACCCTTGCCCTGTCGGGTTGGTGAGCCTAGCAGGCCCAACCTAACTGACATCCCTACCCTGAATCCTAATCAGATAACACTAATACTAATAAGATAAATATTATCAAGTGTTTTAAGAAATTATTTTATCATGTGTTGTAAGGATATTCTTGAAGGATGTTTTTTTTAAAAAAAAAATTTAAGAAGTTAAATATAATAAAAAATTATTATAAATGTATTTTTTTAATATTTTTGATAGATGAAATAATGTAAATTATAATTAATTTTTAATTCTAATAATTTTAATAAATATATTCTAGAGTATTGTTTAACAAAATCAGTTAATTCCAAGGATTGACTTAGCGGTGTAAAACATTGCTAAGTTTATAGGAGAGACGATCCATGTCAAGAAAAGCCGTGTTTAAATCCCAATTATGTCAAATTCTCAGGAGCAGCGCCAACCACATATCGCAAAAGAATTAGTCTGGTGACGGAGAAGTCGTAGTTATAAAAAAAAAAAAAAACCTACTAGTAGTTATTACCTAATTAGTATTCCTCTTTATTTTTCTGAATTTGTTTTTTCGTTGTGTGCCCACCTAGCTAACAACTGAATTATGCTGAAAAATGTTTACTTTTTTGCGTTCTTCTTTCTGTCATCTTCACTCCTCAAAATTCAACATTCTCTTCTTCCTCATGTCTCAATTCTCACCATCATCTCATGCTCTTTCCTCCCTCTCTATTTAAAACTCTCATCCATAACTAAAAACATAAAAGCAGGATCATACTAAAAAAACTTCTTTGTTTCTTCACCTTCTCTCATTCTGATGCATCCTTACATTAATCAAATTTCAATTATTCAAAGGCAGTCACACCCACTTCTCATCTCTCCCTCTTCTTTTCTCTGGTGTTGAGAAAAATTTTCTCCAACCCAACAAGCATAATCTTTCTTTAGCCCTTTTTTCTTTGTTTCTCGCGATTCAGTGCTGTTTTTGGGATTCAATTCATGATGGGTTTCTCCCGAGGAACCTACACTGACACAAGGGATTCTTCTAATGCCTCAGATACCCATCAAGAAGTTTTCTCTGTAGTTGCAGATAACTTCTCTGGCCATAACAGGTTCAAATTGAGAACCTTTTTGAGAAAAATGATATGGGAATTTGCCTTAGCATGTATTTCTGTTCCTCGCGGTGGCGAAAAAGGACTCAGAAAAAGAACTTTAGAACAGAACAAGGTGTGGCTGCTGGCGGAGTCTGGGGGGTGTGAAGGAGAATTTCCAAGTGTTGACCCGCATTCGGTTCACTCTTCTTTCAGGTTCAGCTTCTGTTCTCAAGTTGAGGTTGAATCGTTAAACATGAGTTCTTCTGCTGCTAGAACCACTTTGATAGTGAATTTAGAATTTGAGTCTCGAACCAGGGAGGTGAAGTGGAGGAGAATGAATTCGTTGGAGAAAAGCATATCCCCTGTGGTCAACACTTTGATCAGGTTCAACTATGGTGAAATTCTATCTGCCACTAGTAATTTCTCCAAAGGTAACTTGTGTGAGTGTGTGAAGGTTTCAAATTGCAGTTATCATCGAGTTGGAACTCATCGTAGAACTGATTTAAATCCTCTTATGTTCGTTTTTTTTTTTGTCATATTACGAGAGAGAAAGATTGTTTAGGTGGAAGTTAGAACCCACGAGGTTATTGTGTTCTGTCAATCTCTCTCATATGACAACATTACCAAAAGGGAACCTGAAAGGATCCAAATCATGTGTGTAGTAAGTGTGAGAGAATTCTGTTGATGGGATCAAATTTGATTCTTTTGTATGAAATTGTGATTCATTGTTCTGTTATGTGTAGGGAGAGTACTTGGGAGAGGTGCCTTGAGCTGTGTGTTCAAGGGAAGAGTTGGATTTTTGAGGACTGCTGTTGCAATTAAACGTTTGGATAAGGAAGACAAGGAGTGTGCCAGAGCATTTTGTAGAGAATTGATGATTGCAAGTTCCCTCCATAATGAAAACATTGTTCCCCTTTTGGGTTTTTGTATTGACCCAGAGGAGGGTTTGTTTTTGGTGTACAAGTATGTGTCAGGAGGAAGCTTAGAGCATCACTTGCATGGTAATGGTTTTTTCTTATTTCCCTTGACTCATGATTTGTAGTTTTTACAATTGAATTTGACGAACTTCACTGATTATAGCTTGTCTATTTAATAGGGAAGAGGAAGAGTAGTTCACCACTTCCATGGTCTGTGAGGTATAAAGTTGCAATTGGGATTGCAGAAGCTGTGGCTTATCTGCATAATGGAACAGAAACATGTGTTGTTCATAGAGACATTAAGCCTTCAAACATTCTACTTTCCTCTAAGAACATTCCCAAGGTAACTTGCTCTCTTGCAAATTAGTTGTATCATTCACCCTCCAGATTCGAATAGAGGTAGATTGGCAAAATAAAAAAACAACTAATTCACGCTAGTTAAGAATATTAGTTAAATTCATTTAGTTTTTCTAATCACATATTCACATCTAAAAAATAAACTTCATTCCCTAGACTGTCTTTTATTGTATTTTTCTGCTAAGGAATAAAAGGGTCATTGGAAATAAAAATTGAACCCAATTTAGCATATTTAAAGGATGTTTTCCTTCAATGAGGTGAAATCAGTTAACAGTTGCTTATATTTTGAACTGCCGTACCTAAATTCAGATTTGCTTATATTCTTAAGGATTACTATTGAAGAAGTTGTATCACAACAAGCCCTTAACAAACATTCTGATTGTTTTTGTTAAATTCCAGTTATGTGATTTTGGATTAGCAACGTGGACTTCTGCACCTTCAGTTCCTCTCCTTTGCAAAGCTGTCAAAGGAACATTCGGGTACGAATTTCTCGGGTATCCCAAGCCCTCTTGCCAGAGTACAAGACTAATTTCTCGCACATTCCTCCATATTAATTCCACAAATTTCTTAATTTTTTGTCCTTTTTGAGTATTTGTTTACATGTTCTAATAACCTCTCTTTTGTCAACAGTTATTTGGCTCCTGAGTATTTCCAGCACGGAAAAGTATCAGATAAGACAGATGTTTATGCTTTGGGAGTAGTTTTACTGGAACTCTTAACTGGCAGGAAGCCAATTGAAGCAAAAAGGCCTCCAGGAGAGGAAAACTTGGTCTCATGGGTGAGTTAATGCTCAAATTTTATGGCTTGTGACTGAAAATAACCATAATGCTCCAAGCATCAACTACTCTTGTCATTCTAACGTTCATTTTCAGGCTAAACCATTGCTTAGAAAAGGGAAAGGAACCATTGAAGAGTTGCTTGATCCTCAACTAAAGAACAGTTTGAGATACTCAAATCAAATGGCTAGGATGGTTGAAGCAGCATCAGCCTGTGTTACAAGTGAAGAATCTAGAAGACCTGGCATACATGAGATTCTTGCAATTCTGAAAGGTGAAGTAGAACCTGTTTTCTCTAGAAGAAGGAAATCATCAGGTTATCTTGGGAATGGATATCTGTTACAAACAAATAGTGAGATCAAAAGTCACTTGGCTTTGGCAATGCTAGGAGTCTCTGAGTATGAGGATGATGATTATCTATATGCTCGTTAAACCGAAACAGGACCCTCTTCTGTGTCTCCAGCAGAGTGTCCTCTCAAGCCGAGATCAAGGCAGTTTACCATCCACTCTCTTTCTTGGTCATCGTGTATGGACTGATCAACGGTTGAGATGTTGCTGGATGGAGAACCCGCTGGATAAGATTCGAGTTCAGTTAAACAACTTTTTTTTAACATTATTCTGACCATATTGATAGGTATTAGATGTGAAACTTTTGAAGTTGTTAATAGGAATAGGAGCTCAGAGCCAGATTGCTTGTTTGTACATTTCTTCCCTTTACCTTCCTCTTTTCTCAGAGGGGAAAGTGTAATAGATTTTTATTCATTCTTTATGGTGTTGTTATCTCATATACACAAGCCAACAGAATGAATTAGATGTATATTTGGTGAAGATAGGTATTGTGTCTAGATGCATCTTAAGATGATGTACAAAACTAGATTGAAGAGTTAAATTATGTAAAGTAAAAATTAAAGAGATTATCATATCTACAAAACATAAATCTAAGCAACTTAACAGAGAAGCACACTTAGATATGCTTTATGATGAAAGGAATTGTTAAGAAAAAATTAGAGGTATCAAAACGATTCGAATATGAAAAATATCCAAAAGAGGCCAACATCATGAATTTAATGAACCCCACATTATCATCTATAGAAACCATGAACACACAACAACCATTTTCTCTTCCAACCATTGACAACATACATAGCACAAAGGAATTAGAATAAAATTAATTAACAAAAAGGGTGAGATTAACAATTAAAAAATCTTGGCAACATCCTTCACTAGACCACGGTTAGCTCTTGCGAATTCTGTGAACTCATCGTAAGAAATGAACCCATCCCCATCAGTATCAATTTCATCCATCATTCTTTGCACTTCTTCCGCCGTCACCGATCCAAGAGTCTTCAATGCTTCCCCAAGCTCCGCCGCAGATATTTGGCCGTCGCCATTGGCGTCAAAACGCTTGAAAATGCGCTCCCTGTCAGCTACATCTTGTGGATCATCAGCCATTTTAGAAGAATTTATTAAGTAATGTGTGTATGTATTACAATGAATTCTTTCTTCCTTCTGGTTTTGAAGTTGCACTGAAATAATTATTGGAGATTGGTCAAAAGATTAAGAGCTTGGATTTTAAAGAGTGGTAATTGAACATGATGTAAGGACATCCTTTAGAATCGGAGTGTGTCTTTTGTTTTTTGAAATGATCACAAGACTTGGTCATCAAATTAACATAGTTCATAATTGTGTTACTATAATTGTTTATGGTTGAAAATGTTGTACTATTTGTGTAGGAAATGGAATGGAGGTTCGTGATGTTTCTAGAGTTATTTGAAATTTGAGTGTTTTCATTTTAATCACCATTGGCTCAATTTGTGTCAAATGATCAACATGCATATTGATATAAATCCAAATTTTGCACACGTTGATCTATGTTCTAACTCATTTCTTCTTTTATATAATATAGTGTATCTGCTCATTGTCTTCTCATCTGGTTCAATAAATATTAATTTAATTTATTGTGCATTTTTTTAAAAAAAAAATGAATACTTATTGCCACAAAATTTTCCTTTTATTATTTGATAATTTTTTCTTTTAATTAAAAAAAAACCCACGTAAATCCTTAGTAGATGGACATGCCAAGTACTTCGTGACATAAATCAAGTTAACATAAATAAATAATAGAGCAATGATTTATGTAAGGGAAAATTATGTATACTCTACTTTCAGATGTAAGAGTGTATAAAAAGAGAAATAAAAAAATTTATTGAAGATGACATAATAATAATAATAAAAAATCTATCCACCTTATCATTTTCCTAAATACTACTAATATGATATGATGGGTGAGGAGTACGGATGTTGGACATTATTATCACTCCATAATAGATTAGTTGAAATAATTTTGCCCGGTAGGTCAACTTCAAAATGCAACCATATTCATTGATATTGATAGAACTAATAAAAGAGACACTTGTCAATTTATTATAGGAACAAATATAAACCAATGTTGAACCAAGAACAACTCTTGCTAGAACTGAGCATTTGCTAATTATTGAAACAATTATGTTCATATTTATTGCATTAGCTCATAAAGTTCCCTAGAACTTATCAAAAATGAATTTTTATTTTAAAAAAAGGAAGATCCTTACATAATTACATAGATTGGGCCGTTAAGTTAGGATACAGGCTTAAGCAAGGCATTGAGAACAGCTTCCTTTGTGGGCAAAGCTGGTATTGCACCTCTCTCCTTCACAGTCAATGCACCACATGTGTTGGCAAATTTAAGAGATTCTCTCAATTGTTCTTCTTTCTGCAAATTCAAACCACATACATAATCGTTTTACAAAACATTTACGAAGTGTTTGGTACAAATAGACAGAGGAGAAGAAAGAAAATAATGTTTTTATGTTTGGCTTAATGTGGATTTAGCTCCTCTAGAAGTGCATTAGTCTTAATTTTAATCCACTTTGAGTGAAGAGTGAATATACCCTTACTTTGTACATTCTCAATTTAGAGTCAATTCCATTCTCAATTTAAGTGAACAGCTTTGAATTTTTTTTTTTTAAGCTTTCCCTCCCTTCCAAATTCTCTACTTTTGGAGGAGAACGGAAACCCCCTCATTTAATGTTTCCTTATTTTAATTTTTTTTTACCACTTTTAGGGTTTTAACCATGCATATGATGGAAAATATGCTCACCTGAATTAATGAAAGATCCACAGCTAATTGTGACAATATTCCAGCCACAAAAGCATCACCAGCACCAGTGGTGTCAACAGCATCCACTTTCATTCCCTTCACTCTGCCACTGAATTCCTGCAAAGAAATAGATAGGGCAGGTTTCAAATCACAATTATCAATTACACCATAACTATCAACATAAATATTATAATTTGGAACTGATACTTTTTTTCAGCTCTCTATTAGTTAATCAATTTCTGAAAGATGTGGATGCCAAACAATGTGGATTGATTACAAATTTTCAACAATTTTAAGTTCCAATTTCGTTGTTAAATTTTTCTGCTATGCCTTTGAAGATACACAAGACAGTGACCATAAAACAAACAATAGTATGAGTTGAAACGAGTTTAAAAAAATAACATCTTTGGAAGGCTTACCTTGGTGTAATACCTGCAACCATCTGCACCTTCTGTAACAAGGAGTAGCTTGAGATTTTCATGGAATAGTTTACGAACAACGCCATCATCATACGGGTCTTCGCCCTTTGTGAGAAAAGAAATCTCTTCTTCACTTACCTGAAAATAATTATCAGATTGTTTCTGTTAGAGATGCTATTCTCACTCTACTCTACATTCTGGAAAAAAGAAAACAAAAGTCTATAAAGATTATATATTCTGCCTTATAGATAGGCGAGAGAAACCTTAATGATATCTGCCGTCTCCCATATACTCAGAATTCCTTCTCTAGCACAATCCACGGAAGGCCATAATGGAAGCCGGAGGTTAGGGTCATAAGACAGAACTACACCAGCATCTTTCGCAGCTTTTGCCGCTGCTATGTGTGCTGATTTGCATGGTTCTGTTATAAGACTTATAGAACCATAATGGAAAATCTTGGCCTGTCAAAAAGAAATATCAGAACATCAATATAAAAATTTATGAATTAAGACTCAAATGGAAAACATTAAAAGGAACATAAACTTGGCCCAGATAATAAGGAAACCTGAAAGAGAGTCACACACAGTAAGCAATTTAAACATGGTCTTGATCCTTATACAGTGAGTTGTAATGCTTAAACAATCCAGGATACTAGTTTAATAAAGTGATTTTGAGTAACCGAACAAAGTTATTATAATTGAGAAAAGTTCAATAAAAAAAATATTGAATAACCTGGTCAACAGTGGTTTGATTTTTCTTTGACTCAACTGATTATGGCATACATTTTACTTTCGTTTGACTACCATAAATGTAGCTTACATTTTACCTTTCTGATTAAGTTCAAATCGAGTTCATCTTCTCGGAGCAGCATATCAGCACTGGGATTGCGATAAAACATGAATTCTCGCTCTCCGTCACTCCTCAGTGTAACAAATGCTAAAGCAGTACGTGCACCAGGGTCAAAACGCATCCCTTCATTGTTTACATTATTTTCCTTGAGTATATCAGCAAGCATATATCCAAATTCATCCTCACCAACCTGTTCGTGTCACAAAGCATCAAACTGTTGTTGAACTTGAATTTATAAGAGAAAGTTTAATTTAACTGAGTCTATGACATGTAATCTTATTTATCTAATTTTCTAATTTACTAAAATTAAAATAATGTTTGAAATTCAAGTCAATTTATCGTGACATCAGAATCTCATTTGCTTTTCTTACCAATTCATGGAAAAAGGTATAAAGGGGCACTACTGAAATTTAGTCGTCAACATATAATTTACAATATATTTCTGGTCATATAACATTAATTATCAGGTAATATTTGTAATATGGAGCTACTCAACAGCAAACAAGGATATGTAAGTGTTTCCATAACCTAAGATTAAATTTCAGGGAGCTGTACACGAGCAAGAAGAAAGGGGATAATATGGTTGAGTAACATGCTGGGAAAAGGACTAATATGATGAAATGAAGAACAAATCTTTGAGGAACAAAAAAGGGATTAATTTGTGCTTTTATCTATATTCCAATATGGTTCAGTAATATCACGGTAGATACTAGATAGGATTACAAATTGTTTGCTTGCATAATTTTGTATGAGTAGGCCATTGGTTTTTGTCCATTACAAATCGACACAAGTCTCTGTGCAACACTATCACTAAAACAAGGTGAACCCGCTAGAATCACCAGCCAGAAAATAAAAAATGAATTCAACACACCCAAATTCCAACCACAAAACAAAAGCCATAAACTTTCAACACAAATCCTACTGCAAACAGAGAACGAATGACCGGAATAAGTCCCGAATTCTCAATAGCAAGAGACCTTACAAGTTTCAAGCAAAGAAAGAACATATCCAATTCAAAAATAAACTGGAATCTAGAAAAAAAAAAACCATGAAACCCATACCTCCTGCACATCATACAATAAAAAAGCCCAAACTACCCACCTAGAAATACGTTGCCCATGGCGACCTCTGAACAGAATCTACTCCCTAACCCAACCAAACTCACAAATAAAGAAATAAAAGCCAACATAAAACCACTTGCAGATGCCAATAACCACTTGCTTAGGCCACCATTCCCGTAACGTGATCCAACCATGAATAATTAAGCCTAGAAAGTAGAAACCACCTAAACCAAATCTATGACAGAGATCCAACCCCTTAAAGATAGAACCTGTGAGCCACCCATAGCAGCACCCAAAGACCAGAAATGCATAACCACTATGACCTGATATATTAGCATTGCCAGTAAAAAAAGTTAAGCCTTGTTTTGCTAGAATGAAATTAATTCTTTAAGATTCACATGTCATCAAATTAGTCATTTTGCTAGAATGTGCACTAACTGGGAAGGCTTAGGTAGTGTAGCCACATGGATGCTTGGATGGCACTCAACGGCTATATTAGCACTTAAAGGGTCACGTCAAAATCCATTAGTAGTGTTTCTAATGGAGGCAGCCAGAGTGACTAATAAGGTGACACATTTTGATAGGGCCCAAATGGAGAAAGGGCCACAGGTAGTGGGGGAAAGTTTATGCTGAGCTGGCAAGGGAGAAAGCTGAGAGTTAATTACAGGTAGTGGGGGAGTGCGTTTCTGTTTTATTGGAATTGCAGTAAGAGAATATTTTCATTCTTAGCTTTTGCCATGTTTATTTGAGGAGTCCATTTTGGTCTCTAAGGGGCATAGCCCTGGGCAGTAGGAGAATTCATCTTCTTCTGTAATTTGCATATTTTGGTCAATAATACTGATTCCTCAGTATTTTGCTTCATTTTACTGTCATTATTACTGTGTTTGTTGTGTGGGACGTATCTCATTTTATTATTGATGGACTGTACAATTGACAAAAATCTTCCAAAAACTAATGTAATGTCCAATAACTCTTTCAGGGATCAATATAGGGGTTATCTTTTGACCAATCTTCTTTTACTTAGAAAAAGTACATAAAGAACAATGAGAAGTATTTATATAATACCTTCCCAATAAAAGCTGATGAACCTCCTAATCGTGATATGCCTACTGCAACATTAGCAGGGGCACCTCCTGGAGCCTTTTTAAATGCAGGTGCATCAGCCAAAGAAAGGCCATTGATAGTTGGGACAAAATCAATGAGCATTTCCCCGAAACAAACCACAAGAGGTGATTCCTTTGCTTCAGGCGCCCCATCGCCAGAAAATGCCTTTCCTATAACAAAGAAGTCAAGAAGTGAAAACATGTTCATAACTTGATATCTTCTGAAGTGAAACTAAAGCAAATAAGCAAAGAAATCTCTTCCATCAAAATCTCATACACACAACTGAAATTGATAGCAATATGCAAACTAAAACACAAAGTGATTACTCATCTGTATATCACTAAAATCTTTCACACTTTAGATTGCTAGTTAAACTCACTTAATTGGGGAAACTTTTTTATATCTTCTATCCAACATAGGTAAGTTAGAGTGTTAAATGAGTTTTCCGGAAATGAAATAAACATCCCATGAACCGAACACTAGACATGCATAAGATTTGGATCTAAAATATTGAATGCCGATCACTCACTCAAAGGCTTAAAGTAATAACAAACAAGCACATTTCTTCAAATTTTAAGCTTCCAATTAAGATACATCCTTTACCTACCAAAGCAAAACAAAATGTTCCCATTCAAAAACAGAACAGTGCTATGTCTCTTCAATATCCACCTAGATCAAATTACAGATTCAAAAATAAAAAATTGGCGAAGACCCAAAATTGGACTACCTTTGACATTCAATCGAGCATGAGGTGGGGAAAGAGGGCAAGAAAAGGCTGAAGCTTTGACATTGGGCTGACTGAACTTGACTGAACCTTGAGGTTGAGAAGGCACGCTTCTGAGGCTCAAAGCACCACAGTGAAGAGCCATTAAACAATGAAAATCACCCAGAGACTCCGAACAAGTTGATTCCTGAAAATCTCTTTGCTTTATCTTCTTTTTTTCTCTGGAATTAACAGAAACTGAAGGTGAGAACACTTTATCACTAGTGAAATTGATGGGGTTAGAGTGGAAATTGTTGCTTTAGAAGAACCAAGTGTAGAAAGAGAATGGAAGATCGAGTGTATATGGGTAGCTGTTGCGGAGCAAGCAAAGAAACAAGAGTGTGTTGTCTAAACTCTAATGGCAGATTCTCTGGTGTTTTTTGTTTACACTATTTTTTTAGCCAACATTAGTAATTTGGATTTTGGACTGCTTATTGCTGACGCTGCTGGCCATTGGCCAACAAAAGAAGAAGATAAACAAGTCTTATGTTCTAGCCAACATTAGTCAATCAATGCCCTATACATTTGTAGTACATTTAAGCATGTCTTATTTTATATTTTATATAATAAAAAAAACATGTCTTATTTTAAAAATCGTACATATATTTTTTAATTTATATATATCTATATCTATATATATATATATATATATATATTTCTTACACACTTATTATATGTTATTAAAAGTAGCACAACTAGGGAATCGAATCATGTACTTACACACACATGTCCTTGTTAGCTATATGAATGGGACATTTGTTATTATCTTTACAAATATTTTCTTTATTTTATTATATAATATGGATGATTTTAAGGTGGGGCAAAAAAAAAAAAAAGATCATGTGGTTACTTTATAAAAAATAAAAAATATGAGTATTTTTAGAAAGTATAAAATATTTTAAAAAAATAATTTTTTTAAAAAATATCTCATATTTTTCATTTTTACTAAAGTGACCACATGATCTCAATTTTTTTTTTCATCTTAAAAACCACTCATATAATATATATATATATATATATATAAATTATATAATTTAGACTACACAAAATATTCTTAAAAAGAATTCCGATTTTTGTACACTCATTATTTTTCTAATTTCATTTCTTTTTTTTAAATTTTAATCAAGATATTATTATTCTATTCAGGGTATAAGGAGTATATATGAAAAGCGAATGTAAAAAAGACATTTTCCTTCTGAAAATTACAAAAAAAGAGAGACAAAAATGTGTTATTTTTAAATAAAAAGTGTAAGTATATTTAACGCTAATTTTAAAGATGATAATGTAATATAATTAACCCAGTGGAATAATAGTAAGTTTAGATCTCGTTCGGATAATGAATCATCTGAAATTTTTGTTTAGCTTCAATGATTTTCTTTTGTCTAAGATCATAGGTATGTTGTGAGAGAAAAAGAGAGAATCATTCTCGAATCATGTTTCAAACGAAAATTGTTTTGTGCATGTGGTGTATGTTGTGTGTGTAGTGTGCATTTAAAATGTAAACTACGCTATGTTTTTTTTTTTTTATCATAATAGTACTTTCATTAAAAAAATCAGGGCACAGTACAATTGATACAAGGGTCAGATCAGTCACATAACACCCAAAAAGTGATACAACAGTACACAACAAATAAAACATTAAAAATGCAAGTATACTCACTTAACTAATTTGCCCCCGCATCAACTTTTACAAACCTAAAAAAAACACATAACAATTTCTTCACACGCCACCACAAACGCAGTAGAACGCTTCTCCTCTTCTTATTCAGTAGCCACTAATAAACCACTACCAACAACTACTAAACCACCAACATCAACCTGTAGAAAAGGCCTTTAAAGTTAAAAAATATAAAAACTTTATTGCTTCATTATTCTTTCTTTTTCATCAATGTCACCGTCAATGGTTTTAGATCTTTAGATGATGAATCGAAAATCCAAAGCTTTGATATTAATCCACAAGAAACGCAAAATGCCAAATCTACCAGTTTTTACCATCCAATATCTTGATAGATTCAGAACTCACTGAGAAGAGAAGGGAAGATACAAAGCCACAACTACTACGGTCACCCAAATAAACACCAACAACCGAAAAATCATGACCATAACGGAAGGGACCAAAAAAGCACGAACCCTTACATATTTACATATACACATGGAGAGAGTGGAAACCATCTCTCCTCAAAAGAAACAGATCAAGATAGTAAACAACTAATAGATAAAAAATTATAAGAAAGAAACAGAATAAGGGACGAACGAAAAAAAGACTTCAAGAGAAAAGGAAAAAACAAAGAAGGAAGCAGCACTAACCCACCCGAAAGGAGAAATCGAAAACACCAAATCAAACAAGATGAAAAACGTAGATGAGAGAGCGATAGATCTAGTCAAAGAATAGAAGGACAAAGGTTGGAAGGAGCTAAGGAGACAATAAGCACCAATGCTTGAGGAAGAAGAAGCACAAAGGCTTCGGAAAGGGAAGCACAGAAGCTTTGAGAGAAAATTAACTTAATGCCCGGTTTAATATAAAAAAAATAAAAATATATTTAAGCCTATTATTTTAAAATAATTGGGCTTTCATAACAATATTTTGGCGGTTATTAATGAAAGACAGATCCACTTTACCTTTTAACGTCCATTTGAACTCTATTGTAAAACCCAAATCATAGATAGACCTACGTGAATAGAATGAACAACTACATTCTCTCAATTTTGAGAAATACACTAATAATACTCTGAGATTTTTATATTTTTTACTCTTTAACTTTATATTTTTGAACTCTTGTAGGTATAATTTTTTGTATTTAGCTTTTAATTTTATAATCTTAAGTTTAATATACCACTACTAAAACTCATCTCAAACACTTTTTCAAATATCTATTTTGATTTTTGTTATTTTAATTCTTTTATCTTTAATTAAGTTGCATTCTCTAACTTTACTTCTACGTTTGTCCACAAACTCGAGTGGTGAGTCGTGGGTCATGCGTGCATCGGGGTTAAGAGTGTCTTTGTTATTAATTTTCTACCAAATAATAACTTTTTTTTAGTAAAAATGTCACTTTTAAAAAGTTGGATGTTTGTTTGGCTTTTGAAAAAAAAAAAGACATAAGTATAAACTAATAAAATTTATACTTTTTTTAGAGAAGCAACTTTAAGTTGTTTGGTTTCTCTAGTTTAATTTTTTAAAAAAAAAAGTGTTACATTGGCTAGATCGATCTAAATGCTCATGTTAACCAATCAGTCAATGAGTAGTACAATGTGTTTATGGGTCTTTTCTCTAGTGAAAAGGCTAAAAGGCGTGAGATGTTGATTATCTTATTTATGACATTATAGTTTATATGACATGCCAAAATGCTATCAATTTTAAGGATGTGTCGATTGACTTACGAAGTGTTTTAGATGTGTTTAATTTTTGATCGTAGAGTTGATTTAAAACAAATTCAAATTGCAATTTCTATTTCTCTAAAGGGTGCTCAAATTCTCTGGGAGTATTCTTTCTTAATTCTTCTTCTTTTTAGTTCTCCTTTTAATGCTTGTAATATTTGTGCACTTTTAGTACTCTTAGTTTAATTGAAATTTGTTGGCCGACAAAAAAAACAACTATAGTAGTCTAGTAAAGAGAGAAAAAATTAAAAATATATTTATTTTTATTATAACTAAATATAGATAATTTTTAATTTTCATCGTAACCAATTTAAAATTAATTAATTCTCCATTCACTTTTAAATTAATTATTTTTAAGTAATAACAAAAAAGCTAATTACAAGAAAAAAAGACTTTCACCTTCTTGTAACCGTAGTAGGGATGGCACACACGAGAGGCAAGGACAGGGAGTACTCCCAGCTCCCCGTCCCTCCACCCCCATCTTTTCTTCATCCCCACTTCTCACTTGTGGGCTAGTTTTATCCATTATCTCCCCGATTCTCACTCTCATGCGGAAAATCCAAACTTATACACAAAAAAAATTAAAAAAATATAACTTCATTCTATTTTAAAATTCAAATCACGTAACACTAATAAAAATATACTAGCTAAAATTGAAGTTTACATTAGTAATTAAAATAAGCAAATTCAAGTAATAATATTAATTAAATAACACAATAACAATATCAATATATATTATTCCTTGCATTCCTTTTTATCTGTCCACTTAGAATTTGTTTGAATTATATGTGATTAACTGTGAAAATAAGCTATAAAAAAATCGATTATATGAGACATAATTGATTTTTGTTTGAATATATTTGCTATCAGAAGCGATTTTTAAGATAATTTTAAGCTGCGAGAAGCGATTTTGAAACTTTTTGAAACAATGTCCAATTTTTAGCTGAAGGACAAAGTTTTCTCCTTTATTAAAAGAATAATCAAAAGCTCTTGTTAGTGCAAAATATAATTATCAACATATGTTGGAAAAAAAAAATCTAATTCAAACACATCCTTAGAGAAAAAATTATATTATTATTTATCTTTTCACTTATATTTTTAATGAAGCACTAATTGCTCTTTTATCAACTTTGTTACTATAACTTTAATTGAAGAAGTAATCAATCTTTTACTATTCAACCAATAAAACAAAAAAATAAATAATATTATAGAGAGTTCAAAAAAATATTTGATGAAAAAGACTAATGATAACTATAATATATTCTAAGTAAAAATCCCTTAAATTTAAATATAGATTAATATATTTATTTAACTATAGTGTTGAAATAATTTTCAAGAATAGTGAGGATGAGGAAACGCTGGAAAAAACTTCCTCCAGAACGGGATCCTATTTGAGACGGTTCTAGATCGCAGGATCCTCTATCTGAAGAGAAATTAATGTCCCAAATTTGTACCCTCTTTCTTGAAAAAAAAAAAGTCCATTGGTAAATTAAAAAGGGGAAAAATTACTTAAACAATGATTTAAACATTTCTAGCGAGAGTCTCAGTCATGTAGTTTAGTTGATGAGCACATGAAAATATGTGTACGTAAATATCCAGATTCAATTTTCAGTTAGTTAATATACTCTATTATTGTTAAGATTTCATCACAAAACCAATTGACAATATAAGAAATAACCCAACAAATATTTAAACCTTATTTCAAAAATTGAGACAATTTGAAACTTATTTGTAACACCTAAGGAGAAAATCAAATACTGGCCTGGTTTCGTTTTGAACATTGCGCAATGCATGCTTAGCTAAACATGCACGCGAGGCAAGTTGTTTTAAACTTTTAGTTGTCGAAAATCATTTCGGATAGTTGCACGAACAAAAAATTGAATAATTGAATATGATAGCTAATCAAGCCGTCATTGTATCACAATCGAATATATATGAGACCCTTTTAAGAATCACTATGATATTGGCAGATGCTACGTTAATTAATAATTAATCCATTTGCACAACGGAAGCTAATCAATCATCATTCTAAAATGAAATTGCAACGTGCCTATGTTTTTCTAGCACCCGGCACGAACGAAGTCCACACGCTTTGTTTTTTAAAAACGTATTGACTAACATGAGTATAATGATTAATTATTCAACAAATTCTTTGTAGTACGATTCGATTCTTTTCGGGATGATCCTTTTAACTGAAACTTTTTATATTTGAGAATCGTACCTCCAATCACTCGTTTAAATGACAAAGATTTATATTAACTGTCTCAACCTCAATTGATACACTTTGCTTATGAAGCATTTCTAAATAAGAAAAAATAATAAAGACACGCTTGCTGTCATCATACAAAAATAATAAAAGATCTAAATATCAACGTCTGAGGAAAAAATAAAAAATAAAACTTGTCAAATGTACAGAAACGCGTGGAAGGTGGAACAGGTATGAATCTCAAATGGCGACCATAACTTCCTCGCCACTATCACTCAACCTCAACTACGTGCATTTCTTTTTTAAATTTCAATTTCTTATAATATTTAAATATAGACCAATATAATATTAGAAAGAAAAAAAACGGACCAATATTTATTTCATACCATTTCACGTAACTCTCACAACGACCGGATTTGGTTGAAATAGGGTTCTCGTCTAACCTAGTTTTCAGGAGTTAAAGAGTAAAGATATTCTTTAACTCAATCTTTTTGAGGGCTTTTGTAGACAGTTATCCTTGCAACTTCCTTAGCAATCATCTAGGAAGTTTGATACTTGACATTTGTTGGGCAAAGATTGGAATGTTTTATTAAACAAAACTTTAGGCAGGGCCAGCTTAAAAGATAAGGACGGTTTATAGGCCCTAAAAAATGTATATATTTAGACTTCATATATATATATATATATATATATATATATTTCTAAAAAAATATTAAAAATACAAAAGACTATTTTTTTTATGAAATATTTTTATTTTTTAAATAAAATGTATAGGTCATTTATAGAATTATGTTAATAATTTAAAAGTATTTATTATTTATTATTTTAAAAAGGGCCGATTATGAAAATTCATTTCAGGTGTTAAAATTGGTTGGCCGACCATGATATTAAGACGGGAGATGATACCTTAGTCAAGTGGATGTTCAAATCTATATCAAGTAGTACCTGATCAATCCCTTTTTTTGAGAATATTTGATGATCAAAACTGAACATAAAACATTTGTTGATCGTGCTTACTAATTAATGATAGATGAATTATATACTAAAATAGTTCCTGATTTTGTATTTTATTATTCAACTTAGTCCCTCGTGAAATCAGTCATTTTAGTCCTTGACTTTCACTATTATTGGTCATTTTAGTCCTTGACTTTCACTACATCATTCATTTTAGTCCCTGATTTTCAGGGACTAAAATGAATGATCATATAATTCATGGACTAAAATGACCTGTAAAATATAAAGTCAGGGACTAAAGTGACCTATCCGCACAAAGTCAGGGATTAAAGTAAATTATTCTAGTAAAATTAGGGACTGAAATGGTTCATCACTCAATTAATGATAGAGGATTTTTCCTTAATTGATTTTGATTGAGTTGTAATGAGATTAGGGAGCATATAAATAAATGCCAACAAAATAATGTGATCCAACTAATTAAGGAGTTGATCGAGTTAGGGTAAACCTATTGCCCAAGTCGAGGTGAGATCTAAGGGGCAATTTGTTTCACGCGTTGTAATAATATTTTCGGGAATCTTACTCTCGAGAATATATTTTTAAGAATATCATTATCAAGTATTTTGACATGACTTGTTTAGTTGATAATTATTAATCTTAAGAATATTTTATGAAATTCTTGAGAATATTTAAAATGTATGTTTGGTGCATAACACATATTATTGGGAATATAAGATGTAATTATCAAAATAATCTTGTTGCCTTATATCTTGTAAAAGTTATTTCTGATAATATAATTAATTTTTAAAAAATAAATAACATCAATTTATTATAAAGAATTTTGAAAAATTCTTGTAAATCTTAGTAGAAATATTTAAATGAAATATTATAAACCAATAATCTTAACAAACTCTATTGTTGCACCATAAAATATTATAAACTAATAATCGTAGATTGAATTGGAAGGAGCATTGAAATTTTAAGTGAGCAATTGTGAGGATAATTTTGAAACTTTATCAAAAAATGTTGTCATTCGGAATGTAGATATCCACCGAAATAATTTTAAAACTTTATCAAAAAAAT
Organism: Cyamopsis tetragonoloba; assembly: GCA_037177725.1. Taxonomy (NCBI): domain Eukaryota; kingdom Viridiplantae; phylum Streptophyta; class Magnoliopsida; order Fabales; family Fabaceae; genus Cyamopsis; species Cyamopsis tetragonoloba. The sequence goes on from CM074119.1 coordinate 70,918,149, forward strand.
GTTATCATTCAGAATGTAGATATCCACCTTTTTCGATGGAAATGAAAATCAATGAAAACATGAAAATGTAAATTCTTAAGAACAAAATCTACTCAAAAATGTCTTTTTTATTACTTGCAACTAAACGTAAAAATATATATTCCTAAACTAACACTATTGCAATCCGTAAAAGAAAGGATACCTAAAGCAAGGCCAATGCCAAAGTGACTTATGCGAGTTTAGAAACTTGAGTGCGAGAGCCAAGGTAGCATCGAGAGAACACAAATTTTAACCAATCACAATGATAGAGTTGGAAAGAAAGGAAAAAGTATTTTAGACAAATATTATTTATTTAAAGAAAAAATTTACTTTATTTCAACCTCATAATAAATGTATTTCATAGTCAAAACACTTAATTTTAAAATATAATAAAACTTTAGGAAATTATTTAAAATTTTAAAACCTTTTAATATTTAAAATAAAATTAGTCCTCTGATCCTCTCAATTATTTTAGTTTATTTCGATACATTTTTTCATATATTTTTTCTTAATTTTCATAACATAATCTAACAATAAGAAAAATATTTAAATAGTATAACTATAAATAGGTCAAATGGAGTATTTTGGTCCCTTGACCTTGATTTGCTTACGTATATAATATAAATATATAAATATAAAATATAAAAGATCTTAACATACTTTGTTTGTTGTTTTCATAATCATATCTAACTCTAACAAACTTGTCCACTCATAAAAAAAGAGTTGGTTTTAGAAAAATAAATTAATTAATTAATCAATAAATAATTTAAACGAGTTTAAATTTAAATTAAATATAGTTAAAATTAATTCCAACTTTTTAATAATTAAAAAAATGAAAGGAATTTTCAATAAAAATTTGTGTGTAAATTCAGAAAACTAAAAACTGAAAAGCAAAACATGATGTTTTCATATTTTGATTTTTAAATACTGAAAAACAAAAACGGTTTCCAAAAACTGTTCTTGAAAACTCAACTGTCAAACAGGTTTTTTAGTTTTTAGTTTTTAAATACAAAAAAATATTTTCAAAAAGAGAAATCAAACAAGTCATTTGTTTTTTGTTTTTTATAATCCTTTCTAACTTTAGTAAAATTATCCGATCCACTCATAAAAAATAAAATTAGGGTGTGTTTGGATTAGCGGTAGAAAATAATGAATTGTCTGAAATATAATTAGTTTTTATTTGGGTATATTTGTTATGAAAAATATTATTTTTGTTCAGAGGAAAGTAATAGAATCGGGGATCTAACCTCTATCCACACATGCATATTACTCCCTTCGTCCCAAAATATAAGACTCTTTAGAGAATTTTTGTTTGTTCCATTTTAGAGGACTATTTGAAAATTTTGGTGCACATTTAATTTTCTTTTTACCATTATATACTTGTTACTCAATCAATTTTGATGAATCCAAAACATTAAGTAAGAGAGAGTGAAGTGATAGAAAGAGATTGAAAGAGTAAATTTAGAAATTAATCATTTTTGTCAGACAAATTTAATATATTTAATTAAATTAACCTATTTTTTTTAATTTTCGCAATATTAGTCTGAGTCTTATATTTTAAAACGGAAGGAGTATAACTATTTAACCTACGTTGAAAAGGAATATCTTTCCAAACACGTCTTTAATTTTTTTTAAAAAAGGACTTAAATTTGAATAAAAAATTTAAAATATAGTTAAATTAATTCCTGCTTTTTAATAATTAACAAATTTTATGAGTTACTCTTATCTATATAAAAAAAGTTAGAAGTTGTCAAAAGAATATTTTAAATTTTTTTCACTCAAGTGTTCCCGATCATACCCACCTTGGCCCCACTCCATCTATTCCACTTTTCAATTGACGCGTTGCAGAAGAAACCGCGTGAAACGGCGCATTATAAATGAGCCGTTCTATTTCCTGTGACCAAAAATTAAATTTCAAAACCAAACCCTAACAGATTCAGAAAGAGTCGAGATTTCGTTTCTCACTCTCACCACTGAATACTGACGAGTAGAGAATACGCCATGGACGACGAGGTGCGTAAGATCTTCAATAAGTTCGACAAAAACGGCGACGGCAAGATCTCGTCCTCGGAGTTGAAGGACATGCTCGTTACGCTTGGATCGAAGACTACCTCCGATGAGGTCAAGCGCATGATGGAGGAAATTGATAAGAACGGGGACGGTTTCATCGATCTCAAGGAGTTCGCCGACTTTCATTGCACCGATGCCGGCAACGACGATTTGAAGGAGCTTCGCGACGCTTTCGACCTCTACGACGCTGATAAAAACGGTCTCATTTCGGCGAAAGAGTTACATGATGTGCTCAGGAAGCTCGGGGAGAAATGTTCCCTCAGCGATTGTCGGAGGATGATCAGTAATGTTGACATCGACGGCGACGGTCACGTCAACTTTGAGGAGTTCAAGAAGATGATGGCTCGCTCCTAGATTTTCATCAACGACTTCATTCTATACGGTACGTTTTCGTTTCCTCATGTGTTCGTGGTAGGGTTCGAGATGAAGGAGATAGCTAAGTACGAATTGCACATAAATTAGGTTACATCATCTGTAAATTCTCCGCTATTATGCGTGTGGTTTTAGCTGTTAGGTTAGAGACGGAAGGTGAAGAAGTAGTAGTAGAATTTGTAGGACTCAGTTTTCTGCTGCTAACCTGTTTGTTTCACGGAAAGCTTATGGTTAATTACTTTAGTTAAATTGGTTGTCACTGACCTCTAATTAATTCGCAGCTCATTCACAACAATATTTTATTTTATTTATTATTAGTACTACTTTCAACTGCAATATCTGCGCACTGTGTAACCAAAAATATTTAGGAAATAAGATGTTTTCGAGTGTCGATATATATCGGAAACAGAGTGAAAAACTCGTTGCATTATTAGCATACGAGTTTGAGTTTCTATCAAATAACCGAAAATTTGATGCGATTTGTATTTTTTTTGTTTTTGTTTTTGGGATAACTTTTGTATGATTGGTGACTTGACTTGGTGTGGTGGGTGACCGTGTTTACTGGTCACGTTATCTGCAATGAATATGGATGGTCAAAATTTTAAAAACTGACAGAGAAAAGGAAACGGAAAACGCGTGAGTTGGGTTGTTAGGTCAAATTCTGTAACGTCATCATGCTATGATGTGAAGGGACTAGGGAGGGTTGGTGCTGAGCTCAACGCGAAGTTTGAATTGAGCTGGTGGATTGGGGCCGTCAAAAGTAGTCAAATAATAATGCCTGACCAAAAACAATCACATTATATTTGGTTCCTATTCTTTTGAGGAATTTTATTTTTAGTTTTTTATTAAGTGACTAAAAGCAAATTTTAATTAAAAGACTATAAGCATAGTTTTTTGGTTTTTTGTACCGACTGCAAATACTAACAATAAAATATATTTTCTCATTTTCCGGCAATTGCGGGTGATAAGAATTAAGATGATCTTAAGTTATTTGTATTTATCTTTTTCGTTTTAAATATATTTTTGTTTTTATACTCTATCTTAATTCATGTTTTAATTTTTATATTTTAAAAATTTTAATTAAATAATAGTATAAGAACTAGAACCATAAAAATTATAAGGAGCAATTCCCTAATAATAAGCAAATTCAACTATTAAAATTATCTTTTAATTTAATTTTTATATTTTAATTCTATTAATGAATTAGTCTTGCAGTTATGACACGATAACAACAAAAATTAACTAACAAACAGGGTTTATGACTAAACTTTTTATAATATAAAGATCAAAACTTAAATTGAATTAAAATATACAAAAAAAGTAAAGAAGAGCTGAAGTACAGCTGCATAAAAGAAACTTGATTTTAATGCGGACGAAGGTCACGGCCTCATGGGTGATGATAGATGTTATAGAAAGTACAGACCGAGAAGTCCAAATTATTATTATTTTTATTTTTTTTTTGTCTCTTTCCTTTGTACAGTTTCTTTGTTTTTTTGTCTGGATATGTATTGCTATTGCCCCAGATGGTATAAAAATGGTGTTTTACAGGAGTATTTTGTCCATTTTTTTTATTCAGTATTTTATCCATTATTAATTGTTAAAAATAATCAATTTATGTTTGTTTTTTAAGATTATGTTGAAAATTATATTTTTCTAAAAATCTTTTGTATATTTAATTATTTGTGTACTATTAAAAATTTCAGAATGCGAACAACCAAAATTTAATTTTTTGAACATTGATAATTTTTTTTTAACAAAAAGCAATCCATTTCGACTATGATAAACATTAAAGATAATTTTTTAATTCAAGTAGTTTTCATATTTTAATTGAATACTACTACAAAATAGTCTTTAGTTTATTTGAAATTAAATAATTTTTATATAATCTTAAAATCAATTTCTTTTCCCAAAGATAGCGGGATATATTAATTTCCTGCAATTCGCCTAATGATGTTATTGAAGCTGAACGGATAATACTAAAGGCTAAAAAAACTTAAAAAACAATCAAATATCTTCTCTGTTAATTATTTCAAATTGCCGTGCTTTATTCGTATGATTACGTTATAATTATAGATTTGGCGCTAAAGTGTACGCTAATCTTTTGTTTAAATAAAACAATCAAATTTCTTCATTATTTGATTTGATTTATACGAATTTGTTATTTCCGGTGCCAAAATGTTTTGGATACATCTAATCTAATTGAAACCAAGGGTAAAAAAGATGAGATATCTAATTTAAATTGAAACTAACATAAAAGGTTAAGTCTATTGAAAAAGGTAAGATCAAATAACTGAGTTGACTTGTTAAAATTGATACAAAATATAAAATATGTAAGAGACAAAAGTATTTTTAAGATAGAAATAAACAAATTTTTATATTAAATTAAGGGTGGCAATCCTATTACTATATTATTACACTGATTTTGCAAGAATTTTTTGGTCGGCTTTGCTGGCCACTCTTTTAGATTTATTTGTACTCCTTTTTAATTACTTTTTAATTTATAATATATTTTTAACTAATAAAGTTAAAGTATTAATATCTAAATATTTTTAAAATAATTGAATAGAAATGATAATAATAGACATAAAGAAATGACAATAATATCACTATAATATCTTTTATTCCGTAAACTTGTAGAAGTTGTAAACCTAAATCTGGTGTCATGGTAGGTGGATAAGTGGATTCACCCAATTTCTGGTTCACACTTTATATGTATTCACTAATGGTTTTACAATTTGCATGGGACTTGGATTATCGTAGGCTTGAGCGCCACGTGGATTCATTTCCTTTATTGAGGCAAATATGTGCGCTTCTAAACCTTCAATGGGAAGTTTATACAGTGCATATCTATAGAATAGGCAATAATAGAAGTGCACATGTTGTAGTTTATATAAATTATAATGCTTTGGGTGTTTCTACCCCACGCAAATTTTGTTTGTAATTTCTCTTTAATTTAAAATTATGCATATCACTCACCCCTTCTGTGAAGAAAGTATAGTAGCTGATGATCGGCAAAATTTGGCACTACCAGGAGCTTGATTTTCACTTTCTTATAGATTATAGATCCTTCTACGGTTGTAAGAATTTACTTTGGTAAAATTTTGTTTGGTGTCTGGATCGTATGAATATTAAATTTTATTAGTATTAATACTTAATAATTTGTTACAACATATTTTAGTAATGTAACGTGGATTCCAATAGTACTAGTAATATTTTGAATATAATGATAAAAAGTATTATTTAAATTAACAATTAAAGTAATTGCTTAATATGGGTTAGGTTCAAATGACATAAGTGTGTAAATGATATCACGCATAATTTTTTTCTAAACAATAAATTTTACCGATCCAACAGTTGAATAGAAAGTTTATATGATGTTGATCTAACTATGTAAAAATTCATTCAATTTGAAAATTTATAGGTGCGTAGTTTAACAAAAGAAATTTACTTATATTTTAAACAATATGTTAGACATTCAATCAAAACACCCTAATAATATATCAAATAATTTTTAAATTTTATGAATTTTTACATGGTTGTTCTATATCATATAAACATTTTATTCAGCAGTTGGATAGATGAAATTTGTTTATAAAAAAATTATGCACGTGTTGTTTACTACTTTTAACACCTTTGATGTCATTTGAACACATCTCATATATATATAGAGGGATTAAATGACACCGGTATAACTTGCACTAACTCTTACACCTGTTAATAACTACTTATCGTATCTAACAAGTATTGTAGACATAATCTATATACATTAAGTAGTTTCAATCCTACGGTGTGTTTCGTGAAAAAATAGTTATTAATCGGTGTAAGAGTTGGTGTAAGTTACACTGGTGTTATTTGATTCATCCCATATATATATAATTAGTACTGAAAATAATATTTTTTAAAGAGGACCTTCTAAAAATATTTTAGGAAAAGCCTATCCCAGAAATATTAATATCCTAAAAACACAAGGTGTTTTGAAAATTTTTGGAAAGGTGCCTTCTGAAAAATTCCTAGAAGGGTGCCTTCCAGAAGAGGGTGGTGACAATTATGGGTAGTCTCATAATTTATTGTCTAAATAGGAAGGAGAGATGGTGGTTGAATAAATGTTGTTGGTAAATGAAGGTGTTTTTTTTTTTTTTACTATTTTACGGACGACAAAATTCTAAAAACATTATTTCGAATGCCAATATTCGGAATAGGATGGTCTTATTCCCAATTTGGATTTTCTGATAGCTCCCAATACACGTAGAATTTAATCAATCCAATAAAAGTCATTTATGTTTAGAAAATTTTATTTGAAAATTTTTCGAAAAATCTCATCCAGATTTTTTGAGGATTATGTTTTCCTAATTTTGAAATCAACATCTTTGTTTTATTTCCATAACAATATATTTTATTGAAAGAAGATAAAGATTTAAAAAATTCAGAAAATGTGATTCAAAAATAATCCGAATGAGATTTTCTGAAAAAAAAAATTCAGATGTTATTTTCTGGAAAAATCGGGATATTTTCATCATTTATTTTTAAAATAACAAAAAACTAAGAGGTGGTGTCACACTGAATTTGTGTGGCACATTTAGCAGCAACCAGATCTCATATATCATGCTAGCGTTTATGAGAAAAGAGAACACCAAGACTATCATTTTAGGACCATCTATTACCCTAAAAACAATTATTTCTCAAACGATGAAATGATAATTTTGTTATGTCACTATACCAAATACCAACAATAAAATGAACACTTTACCAGTAACAACATACGTAAATTTGTGCTGATGAAACTACTTGTTGAGTGTATAATAGGTCACGCTTATGCTCCAATTAGTTATTTAACAAAAAAAACTGTATAACTAGCTTAATTGTGCTAAACAACTAAAAAAGAGACAGTATTATATTAATATGAAATACGACTAATTTAACTTAATTGTCCATTTATCATTAATCAATTAGTAAATTGTTAGATGTTTATTCTATATTATCAAATCTAATTATCAATTAAATAATTATTGACACGGCAAAGAAAAAATTGATATTTGCTTTGTTCTTTATAGATGCTTTTAAATTATAGCTAGTTTTCCGATTCACATTGAGGGCCACAAGCAATCATCTCATTCAGCCAGGAGTTGAAAAATGGCGTATCGCGCCTAATATTGTTACTGACTACTATGTAAAAAGGGAAAAGGAAACAATGCTAGAAATATACGTGGTAGGTTATGTGGCTGTATAATGTGTGATATGTAAATATTAGTAATGAGTGAATCATTGATATTGATTATTGATAGGAAAATTTTAAAAGCTAAAAGCTACCTTAAGAAAAAACTGGCTTACAAGAGTTATAATGACAACAAAAGACAATCTAATAATCACTAGATAACTCTAGAAACTAATCTCCTATAAAAATTATATAATCTTGTGCTAAATACACTGTTGGTCTTTACTGAGGAAAGGATGATAAACATGGATCATCCCCACCCCCAAAGGCCCTTTTGTTTTTTGACAAAATATAATCTAAAAAATCAATCAGAGAACAAGCAAGACATTTTCAACGAAACACTAATCGCGTTCGCTCTATTTATGATATTCTCACGGAACTGTGTTTATGTTCTGACAGATTCAGTGGCAATCGCGTTGTTGTTATTAATCATTTCGGGGGTTTCTTCATATTTGAAAGTCCAACCAGCAAAATCAGTCTCCGAAAACAGTGAGGACGGAGTTGCTTTGTAGAATGCTAGGGGAACCTGCTTAACTCTCCTTGCTATCTGCAATGGAGCAAGTTGTCACAAATAGATACAACAAAATGAATATGCACACGTTTCTCTACTTCCTTATTATAAGGGGAAACAAACGCCAAAAACACACTCTTTTCAATACATTTTTTGTTGTTGGCTATAATTCACGTAGATCTCTATGTGATTTTTTTTATCGGCCAAACACACACACCCTCACACTACACTACTCCCAACTCTACCCCACCGGGGATCGAACCCCCTCCTCAAGCTCCAAGAGCTTCTCTTTATGTCACTTGATCTACAAGCTCTTGGCGTGAATTTAATTGAATAATGGTATGTTGAAAAAGATTGTAGTTTTACATTTCCCATGACAAAAAAATAAAATAAAATAAAATAAAATAAAATATATAAGCACATCTAGGATGAAAAGAAAAACAACTAATAATTATATTACCTCCGATCCAAGTATTGTTGCATATGAACCGGCACTAAAATCACCTATGTTAACTTCAGTTGTTTTGGCCCTCACTGTCAAATCATTCCCAAGAGACAATGCAAACCTAAAGGACAAGCAAAAGCATGTAATGTTTTTTTAGGTACATCAGAAAATAAAGAAAACTAAAATCTAGAAAAAGACGTTATACTATTTGTGAAGAAAATAGTATTCAAAGCCATGGGCATGTAATGTTTAAGGTAGTATTTCATGATCCCAAAATAAGAAAAAGGTAGAAATGAAAAAAGGCGAAAGAAAAAATGGGAAAATTAAGTTAAGCATCAAGATCAAAACACCTACCGAGAAACAGAAGGACAGTAGTGGTGAAGAATAGTATCAATTTCCCAGAGAGAACTTCCTGCTCCAAGCAATATTTATCAGCAAAACAAAAATAGAAGATCAAATGTAGAACAGCCTCGAGGCTAGTGCAATTTGTCCTACCCCAAGATTTGCAATCCTCCTTATATTATAAATTTATGTCATACAGCACAAAATATGGATATTGGACACACCACATGTACAACAGCATAAGTCTTATTCCACTAGGTGAGATCGACTACATGGAACACATGACATCATTGTGGTCGATCAAGACCAAATTTTCAGAAATATTATTTAATAACACAACATGCACACGAATAAAATAATTATAGAAGTTAGCAAGGATCATTTGAAGTGCCCAATATGGATGCAAGTCTGCCAGGGAAACGACTATTGTTTTGATGTGCCCGTGTTTCTTTGGTTCAAACCAGCCTACAGAGTTCTAAGACAACCAAGCAGCAAATCATGGTAATAAAGCATCGATAAGAAAAATATTACATAAGCAAATGTTGGCAATTCAAATTACAAACACAGAAGCACCTACTGGGATAAAGATAAAGCTCGTTGTAGTCATCTACATAACAAGCAAGCTAATAGGAACCAAGCAGAGGAAGGACGAGGGAAATTATTCTGAATATAGTTATATACCTAGCAGAAAATATAATTTGCCATGCTAAGTCTGTTTCCCTCACGTAGAGTGAGAGTATGAGAAAAGCTAATCTTGAGTCTTGACTACTATACATAAATGGTTAAGATTGCTTTTACTTACAGTTATTCAGTTAATCTTAACCATCCATGTAAAGTTAAATTGTCCAAACTAGTTTTTTCAAGCTCTCTCTTGATACATTTCCTATATACAAATAGAGTACTGCAAACTAGTTCTCTAAGATTACTCTTTAAATCAAGGATCTTAACAGTGTGCATGAAATTAATCTTGATCTTTCATTGAGTTATATGGTAAAATTAACTCCTGTCACCTCTCGTTTGATCGTGCCCTCTAAGTCTGTGTGTACAATGGTTTTCCAACTTCCACAAAGTTCTATTTAGGGAGGATAATAGATTTAAGTCAGATTGGACAATAGATAACTAAAGAAAAATGCTTACTCATAGCGCTTGACTTCTTGGGATTAGTTTCCTCGTTGTTAAAATGGTCAATGCCTGATTTCTGGCAAGGTGTCACACTAGTCTTGGCATTATCCGAGTCTGCAGCAGTGGCTTCATCTGTTTTATGGTCACCTTTTCCTTCATCAACACTATCTTCCTGCTTACACATTAGAAATTATCAGCCTATCATAACAAAAAGAAAGGAATTATAGGGTTTTACACTCTACCAGAAATATCCAAACATCTTTCCAAGAATTGAAGGATGAGGAGATGCCATCTAAATGGGTGTCAGCAATATATGAATTTGGATTTAAGGAGGCAAGGTTTGGCATTCACCAAAGAATTGAAGTTGAAAAAAGGAATGAAGGAAAAGTTGTGAATAATAAATAATACTCCCTCTGTTCCACTGTCTTGGGCATTTAAGGTTTTGGCACAGGTATTAAGAAATATCATTTATGTCCTGGATTAACCAAAAATTAAGAGTAAAATCTCTATTGTACCCTTTGATATTTGAACAATGCACCAAAAATGTAGGTAGAGATAATGATAGTTGAGACATTAATATTGAGGGTAAAATAGTAAAGATGAGATTAATTCTACATCAGTATTCTAAAAAGACAACAAAATTGGGACATTTTTTTTTTTTTTGCTATAAAGCTGATGAAAGTGGGATGGAGAGAGTAATGACTAAGGGCAGAAAAAAGAGAATGATGAATAGAAGTAATCTGGTGTAATAATGCTGCAATTGCAAGCACGAAGCAGAAAAAGAGAAACTTTTGATGCTTCAATCAAACCTTTGATACTAGCTACACAAGATTCCAAGAGGAAAAGTTAGAAAGATCAAAGGCAGAAAATGATATTCTAATTCAATCCTTGATCTTAATCAGTTTAGCAAGCTCATCTAGCATTTATTTCTAGCCTACTACCTTGTGCTGTGAAATAAGTCATTTGTCAAATTATTGATACAGAGATACAATAGGGGAACAGGGGATCTGAATGTAATGTTATCCAAGATAAACCCAAAATAATTTCAAACCATCTTGTGCTCTAGGGCATAGCTAATCAATTTTTACATAGCTTGGTTATTGCAAGGTTAAATAACAATCCTTTTCACGAGCACCACACCAATGAGGCTACAGTTAAAAATCTACAATCTAAACTGCAATAAAGACTAAGATTGATTGAAAAAATATGCCCTGAAAACATCACACATTGTCTTCTAAATGCAAAAGCATATAATAAGGCCCACAGGCTATGATTTCGGGGTCATTGCTTTCTTTCCTTTGCCCCTAGTATATCCATGTGATACCTTAAAAATTCTCCAATACTGAAGATGAAATCCAGAAATCAGAAGTGATCAATACAAATAGACAAAACAAAAGATAGATGAAAAGATATTGTATCTTTACCCGGTGCACTAAACAGTTGATTGAAGGATGTCTTCGCAGAAGATTGTGAATGAGAGCCGTAATAACCAATGCCCCTGAAGGGGGAGCTGAAAGCAACAACCTACTCAATTTCTTTGCAAAGGAAGCAGCAAGGTAAGCTGGAAGAAGTGGTGACTTGAGGCAAGAATCAAGAAGCTGCAAATATCAAATTGCATGTCAGAAAACAGCACACATTGGATTTACCCGCACCAAAATTTTTGTTGATGTCACTTCATTACTCTTTCAGTTATATATCTTCTCATTGCCACTCAATCATGTTCGATACCTTGGTTTTACCATACAAGGTATGTGGGGAGAATTTAGCTACCTCCTACCAGTCGAAAAAATATTTGATTTTAGCACACTTAAGATGCTAACCTAATGACTATTTTTGGAAGTTCCTCATCTTAATGTGCACAGAATGAGGTACGATATGTATGTAGTTCTAGGATTTTAATTTTGAAATTAGGGTTTTAAATTTGGAATTTTTTGTCATTTAGGGGTTATATCCTTTGTTGGATAATCTTATTCAAATATAGATGTTTGGTTATGTTGGGCCTACAAATAAAAAATTAGTGTACTGTAAACATTTGTCAGTTTCACATAAATATAAAATATTGAGAATTACTTATTCTTCAGAGAGAATCTGACCCTCGTCTGAGGAGCACTCTAGGTTTATTGTTATAAGCCAAAGAGATCAAATGGTGTATTGTTATTTCCTTTTAGTTTTAAACCACAATTATGCCTTTTCTATTCTGTATTGCTCAGGAGTATCCGTTAATCCAATGCCATTTACGTTGTTATTCTTTATTCCTAGTGGAACTTCTTTTCGTTTTCCCCAAAATCCAAAGAAACACATTCAAATAGAATAAAACATATATTATCCTGCCCCAAACAACAAATTTCTCTAGGATCAAACTCAGTCATTTCAAAGTACACATGAAAAACAAGCTGAGCAATTCAGAGAAAATTTATCCTCGATGGGCCCAATAGTTGGACAGGATATTCATTAAACTAGCAAGGAAGCCAGGCAAAGAAAGAAATGCAGTATGTTTTTTGTAGTTGCTTATATGTACAGAAGTTCATGGGAGATAATATATTATTTATTTAAGTCAATTCTATTAGCTCAACAAATTTACAATATCACCTTCAATTTAGGATTATTGTGGAGAGTTAAAGCAGGGCTGAAACCAGAAATTTTACTGTAGTCCTAATTTTATTTAAGGATAAAATCTCTACAAATTTAGCATGTCAACTTACATAAATCTCTGGTATCCATAATGAAAAACAGAGAAAATTTACTTTCAAGTTATATTAATACAATACATCACTGATATATCCTCATATAACTGAACTAAAAGCATTAGTTTTGCTTCCAAATTTCCTTGATATTTTCATTTTTTGTGGGTGACAAAAATAATTAACTAAGCTTCACCTGGAAAAACCGTGCTCGATGTTTTGCCATGAAGATAGATGGAACTAGAAGGACATATAGTTTGTCATAGAAATTGGGGTATTCCAATCCATACTGGGTCATTAAGACATAAAGGCTGCTGAGAGCCATCACACTAACTACACCACCAATGTCATATGATCTTGTTAAGAAATCACTGCACAGAATAGCGTAAGATGTCAGATTCAACTTTATTCAACATAATAAAAGGCCAATTTTGTGTAGCATCTACATTTACCTTAACATGATGGGATTAGATAGATGAGGAATAACTGTTTGATGAAGGTTAGCAAGAACCTGGTAATAATAAATCATGTAGCTCAGCAAAAGTGAAAAAATATAACAAATTGAGTCTCAATAAAACAAGGGCATAAAAACGAGAATGCATAGACATATCGTGCCTCCAATTTACGCAAATTCATACATGTGCACATAAAGATCCAATATTTAAACTTCAAAGGCTGGAGCAAACAAATATTCTCAAATCTCAAGATGTGGCATATATGGAAAAATTACCGCAACAACATATTTGCAAACACATAATCCTAAATAAAACATTCACATCATGTTTCAAAATATAATGATACAGCCATATTCAAATTCCAAAAGCATCAACTTGCAGATTACCTCCTTGTACACGTCAAGTGGAAGTGGCAATCTAAGATATGCAATCCAAGCTTTAGTAAATTTTAACTTCATCTTCTTGGCAATTTTGGCTGCAGACAATGCCTACATGCATAACAATGAAGATATAGCAAACAGGAAAAAAAGTGAAAAGGAGAGAATTGACTGAAACAGTTTTAAAATGAGGACAAAAAGGAATATATTGATAGAATGAAGAGGAGGAAATTTCAAGGGTATCGGGGGATAAAAAATCCTCAACAATGAAAAAAAGGAGTAACGCTAAACTTTGCAATGAGTATGGAACAATATATTTACATTATTTTTTTGCTTCTGGGGCTTGAGCTGAGTATCATCTGCATCCCCATCTCCAGAAAGTTGCTTGTGATCACTTTCTATGGACAGAACTCCAAATTACAAAGATGCAGTTGGATATCAATCTTTTCATAACTTAAAAAGGAACAGAGTTTTATAAAACCCACAAAAGAGATAAGGAGAAGAAAGCACTACATAGAAGATCAAATTATGTATAAAATAAAGGCCTCAAAAGGATAAAAACTAATATCTTCATTATGATTATGATAATAGAAAATACAAAGCCCAAAAAGTAAATGAGCCGAAAGTCACCTGGTTTGCTCCACATTTCAAAATCAGATGTATTATCCGAGCCTTCAATAGGTGGGACATGAGATATGGTGTAATACATATTGTGGATGACACATTCCATACTGCAACAGAGTACATTTTCAAGTTATCTAAAGAATCAACACAATATCTGGTTTTGACCAAAAAAATATATATATCCCAAAAAAAAAATTATCTGGTTATCCTAGGTAAATTTATACATCAACTAGTTTCATAACTTGGACTAGCTCTGTCAGGCAGAAAAGGTGGAACTTTTCATTTGCACTAGACAGCATGAAGCATTGAATCAGCAAAACTAAATCTATTGCCAGTAGAACAAATCATTAAAAAACAGATAACCAACATGAAAAGGTATGGTTCGTGACCAAAGACCTCAATCTAATACTAATGATAGAAAAACAGTTAACATGATCCAAATCTCTTGATAAATGAGAAAACAAAATAAAAAAAATCGAAGAAGCTTGAAGCAGTAGCTACAAGTCTTACTAACTTTGAGCTCAATTGATTTTCGTTGGAGCCATCCCCACTTGCAATTTTATCACCTGGTATGGATAAGCAGATGAGTAACCACAAATAGTTCAGAAATGAAAAATAACACATAAATCTACTGCTTAAAATTTTGCATGTTGAAAAATAGGAAGACTAAGAAAACAAACAAAAGAGTTCTAGCAATTTTGCAATTTTGCATGTTGAAAAATAGGAAGACTAAGAAACACACCTGAGACATCATTTTCCTCCAAAGTTCTAGAAAGCTTGTTTAGGCTTATGAATGTAAAATAACTGGCACCAAGTAACAAAGAATTTAGTAAATAGCCAAACCCCAGAATTGACATGAGTCAAGCATTCAACACACGCATGCAAAAGTAAAATAGGTAAATCATGTCGCTGAATCAATGCTGACAAATTCAACCTTATAACACTACATACAAAACAATGTATGCTATAATTGCCGCAACCATTTCCTCTTGTTAAAATATATGCGCTAATAATAGCAAAAGAACCATCCACATAAAATGAGCTAAATGAATGAATAGCTTGCATCAAGAAACAAAGGAAGCATAATAATCGTACCGGACATCAATATACTTGAAATACTTCGATGCTAGTAAATCAACCAAAAATGCAGCGGGACTAGGAGAGTAAACCTGATGGCATCAATCAAAAATGAAAGAAATTAGAGCGAGAGATTATTAAAATGAAACTAAAGTAACATTTATGAAGCTATGGCGTAAGCAAAGAATAGAAAGCTGGTATAACTTACAATACTGTGAAGAAGTTTGTGATATAAAGCAGAGTGGAAAGAGCCGCCATTGGCGACCTTGACAAACTCCAATAGCGTGTCCAATACAACTTCCTTGAGAGTTTCATCGGATTGGGGCGAGACGAGAACGTCGATGAGGGACTTGAGGAACTCGTCGAACTTGGAGCGGAGCCAGGTGAGGTAGATGAACTGGGATTGGTCAACGTCGGAGGAGGGGGCGGTGGCGGAGGAGGAAGGGAGCTGAGGGAGGAGAGGGAGGAAGAAGGAATGGAGGGAGAGAAGGGATTCGAGGACGTGGTGAGGAGGGGAAGATGGGGAAACGTGAGAGAGAAGGAGAGGGAGGTTATTGATATGCGATGCGGAGGATAGCAGCTGGTTCCCTAGGGTTTTAAGCTCTGCGACGCCGTATCGCCCCTTCTTCTTCTTCCTTGGAGGAGCTACCCCCGCCATGGTTTTTCTTCAGGTTCAGAGCACAAGGTTTATTGTTAAGGGTTTTGGTTTTAGACGAAAAGTGTTGGGTAACCGTTAGCACTCTTTATTGGGGGTGCGTGAAGAGTGGTACTTCTTTTTTGGCTAAACATGTGGAGTGGTACTTCGGGCCTAGACGATAGCCCAAAATTTATCTCTCGGGCCAGAACCAGGCCCGGTTTGATTTAGAGTCCAGAAATTGGGCGCCCAATTTTCAGACCTCCCCTCTTGATCTATTCAAACCCCCATTTTTCTTCTGATAGATATACCCTTCAGATGAGTTTATCTGAAAAAAAAAAAAAAAGTATCGAAAGGCCTAATTTATATGGATAAACCTGACCCGAAAGGTCTAATTTCGGATGAAATTCATCTGAAAATATATGTTAATTTTTGGATTAGCCTCATCCAAAAGTTGACACATATTTTCGGATGAACTTCATTCGAAAATTTTCGGATGAGACTCATCCAAAGGTTTAGCTAGGTGCACGAGCCGTACGCCCCGTCCATCCATATAAGCTCCCGTTATAAACGGACTGCAAAAATCGAAGTCCGTGTCTGCTCGCAAAATTCGCGGACACCCGCATAACTTTTTTTTTCCAGATTTTTTTGTTACTTTAGACTAAATTACTAAAACTTACATAAAATTTTTTAACATATTAGACATTTAAAATATAAATTTCAAAGTAATATAACACGAACATTCAAACTTCAAAATCTAAATTAAGTCACAATAATTAGTAGTACAAACCAAATATCCAAACATTCAAAATAAAAAAGTGTTAACATACCAAATAGAAATTAAAGTCTAAACATCCAAATTAAAGGCTAAACATCCAAATAAAAGTCTTAACATATCCAAATATTCAAAATAAGCAACACCGAGCAAATTCTAAACTAAGTTTAGAGTACTTTAGGGTTTTCTTTTTTACAAAAGGGAGGTTTGGGTTGGGCCTATAGGATTTTAGAAAAAAAATCAATAATAAATAAACAGATAGTCTATGGGGTCCGTGGATTTGTTCGTTTAACCTACGGATTAATGGACATGCCTATCTAAGCTTACAAATTATATGGTCTTCATTTTTAGTAGCCCAAATCTGCCCAACCCATTTACTTATAGATCGATCCGCGGGCCTTAGTCCGTCTACCCAACTCTATCCAAAGGGTATATCCTTTAGGAAAAAAAAGGAAGTTAATAGATCAAGATGCCAAGAGCTTGTAGCTCAAATGGCACAAAGAGAAGTTCTTGGAGCTTGAGAAGAGGGGTTTAATCCCCGATAGGGAGATTTAGGAGTTAAATTTAGGAGTAGTGTAGTGTGGGGTGTGTATGTCTGGCCGATAAAAAAAAAAAAAGATCAAAAGGAGGGTATGAAAACTAGTGGCTCAAAAATTGCCATTTTCCATAACATTTGGGTTGTTTTGTGGTGACGACGGATTTTTTTTTCATGGAAGGTAATTTTATTCAATTCAAAGAGAATATTCATGGTTGGTCACAAAAAAAAAAAAATATTCATGTTAAGGTGGAACTAGTTCTCCTTAAGGTATTTTTCAATCACTTGAAGCTGAAACCTTACTTCAAGATAATTAAGTGTATACAATTTACTAACCATTAATTGATGAAGCTTAGTTTCTTTCTAGCAATTGTGAAGTTGGTGAGATGTACACATTAAGTGAATTTTAGTGCCTGATTTATAAGGAAATTAAGGGAAACTTACGAGTTACAATCATCTACATCATTTTTCACATGTTAATTTCTTTTTTCATTAATTAAATTCGTCCATGCCGTTTAAAATTTTGAAATATAGTAATTTAAATAATATGTAAAAGGTAGAAACAGTACAATAGATTCCAATCCAAGTAGTAGTTGGTTGAAAAAGCCCTTTTACACTTCAAAGTGGGGCATTTGAATGGTTGGGGTGGGGGCCCCCTATGATTTTTTTACAAGAAAGTTTTTTATTTTTTTTAATCGGCTTTTCTGTTAATTTTTTGGTACTGCACAATTATTGTCCTATCATCCAACTATTAATTTTATAAATGAGTTTATTAATGAGTGGTGAGATTAAAATGTAATTGTGCAAATCAATTAAAAAGTTATTATTATAGGAGTTGCCCACAAAATCAAATTTGGTCCATTTCATGAGCACTTCAGCACTATAAAAGTAAAACTTGTGAATTTGCTGAGTGTGGGTTTTGATAAACTGAGGCTATGGTGGTGGTCAATTAATTAAGATCTAGAAATAGCATGAATTCGATTTGACAATGGAGATGCATTTAGAGGCAGTGGGTGCTTGTTACACTATACTATAATAGTAGCAGTTAGTTATCAATCATAATTCTTGGTGGCTTGGTGCTATGTTTGTCAAAACCATTGACTTGTTCTGTTCTATGCCTCCCCAAATAAGAGATGAAGTCATAGATATAGAAACTAGAACATTTAAATCTGATTAGCACAAACACAAGGGATTGTCTACATCTATATTATTCGATAATGGAAGAATGACATGCAAGTGAATTTATTTTTTAACAATTCCGTTAACAAGTGTCTTAAAGATATTTATTGAGGTTATTATTATTAGAAAATTAATTATATGTACATATTTTTTTATCTATCAAAATTATAAAATATTATATTTTTAAAAAATATTTTACCCCATTTAATTCCTTAAAAAATTATCCTTAAAACACTTATTAATTTCTTCATTTATTTAAATGAAGTGATATAGAGTAAAATGGATTTCTCATCTTGAATTTTTAATATTTATTAAAATAATTTGTATTTTTAGCTTTTGGGCTTTGACCCTTCTTTTTTTTACTTCTCGTTTTTCCGTGTTTGGGTTGTGTGTTGGGCCACTAATTTTTACAACCCATCTTGATTCATTCACTCTCCCTTTTTTCAGACAGATATACCATTCGAATGAACTAAAAAAATTTTAGACATCCGAAAAATATACTTTAATTTTGGATGAAATTCATAAAATAATTTGTGCTAATTTTTGGATTAGCTTGATCCAAAAATTAACACATATTTTCGAATGAGCTTCATCCGAAAATATTTTGGATGAAGGTTATTCGAAAAAACATAACTTAATTTCAGATGAGCTTCAACCGAAATTTATTTCAGATCAGGTTTATCCGTATAAATTGGGCTCTTCGATAAAATATTTTTTCGGATGATCCGTGAGAAAAAAATGGGGGGGGGGGGAGTGAATGGAAGTTGTACAAATGTTCACTTAAGTCACTGAGTTTGTAAGAATAGTTCACATAAGTCTGCGAATTGCACGAAAGTTCATTTAGGTCCTTAAGATTGCTAAACACTCATTCACTTATGTCCCTAAAGTTTGATAATCTCAAGGACCTAAGTAAACCATTTTTATAAACTCAATGACCTAAATGAATAATGTTTAGTAATCTTAGAGACATAATTGAACTACTTTTGCAAATTAAGGGACTTAAGTAAACATCCGTATAACTCAAGGATTCATGTGAATTACTTTTGCAAGGTTAGGGATCTATGTAAACTTCCCTTACAAAGTTAAGGACCTATGTGGTATTTCACTCGGACGATTGTAACGACGACAATAATGGTTGTAATTTGTAAGAGTTTGTTGGTTTTAAATTTAATTTTGGTCAAAATTAAAAATATTTGTCTCGTGTAATTTTTATTTTTTATTATTTATTTTACTGAAATTTAAATTAGATACACACTAAGATGGTTCTACAAGGGCAATGCCATCTTGCGGCTCACGAGTTCCTAAAGTATGTTTGTCGACACGAGATTATAGCTTTTTTTAGGAGATTATAGTATTTACAAAGTTTGTAGAGTTGTTTGATATAACAAAATTAAAACTTTTACTACGAGATTATTACTTTTATAACTAACTTTTAAAAAGTTATTTAAAATAATTTTTAACATTCAATAATTTGCTTCATAAATTATCTTCATTTATTTTTATAAATCACAAATTACCATTGGAATCGTTGACTAGCCCCCTGAAACTATTGTAAGATGGTCACGAAATATCTCTCTATTTCTATCCGTTGAAGATTGAACCCCACACATGATTAAAAAATAATGTGATTATTACCATGCTGCACCTTATAGTTTTAAGTTGTTGTTAATGAATTTGATGAAATGAATAGTATTTTTTTTATTAAAATATTTTCCAATTTTATCTTTTTATTATGTGTTCACTCACACACATTTCAAAATTCAATTAAATAAATCCTTAAAAATTTTAAATAGTCTCCAAATAAATCTTTTGGTTATCAAGACGTACAGTTAAAAATACCAAATATATAAATATAAATATATTTATTCTTAAAATCAAGTAAAAAAAAAAATCAATTAGCGAACTAACTTGATGATAGCTATCTTTTATTTGGTTAACGATTTATTAATTATTTTAAAGAATTAAATGGTCATCAAATATGTTAAAAAAATGGTCATCAAATAAATATTTTAATTATTAATTATTAACACGCTTAACAGCACTGAGATCTCGTTTAAATACATAGTTTAATTAAGTATTTATATAATAAAATTTTTAAATAAAAACTTATTTTTAGATAAAATTATAAAATTTATTTAAACAAACTGAATGTCCTTCTATCGTTACTTTTGTTATTAAACTAAAAATAACTTATTTTGATAAACTCATTTAAGAAACTTATGAAAATAACTTATAAAAACCTAAAAAAATATTTTTATAAATTACATATAAATTGTTCTAAACTTGGCCAAAATATGTTTCTTAAAGGGTAAATGTTATCAAGTAAAACATTCTCCATTTTCTTTTTAAATTGGTAGATATTGAAATCCCCACTTTTGTTACGTTGACCGACTTTAGTTTTTGTGTTTTTTTTTTTTTTTTTTTTTTTTGCATAATACTCCTTTTCATTCAGAAATAATCATCATTTTAGAAGAAAAAAATAATTTATTCTAAATTAGTATTTGTTACTTTTACATTATGTCATT
The DNA here is from genome assembly GCA_037177725.1 of Cyamopsis tetragonoloba. Taxonomy (NCBI): domain Eukaryota; kingdom Viridiplantae; phylum Streptophyta; class Magnoliopsida; order Fabales; family Fabaceae; genus Cyamopsis; species Cyamopsis tetragonoloba. Next base: position 70,939,103 of record CM074119.1, read on the forward strand.
ATTAACATGTATTTATTATCTTCTTTTAATTTTATCATTTTTAATTATTTTTGTAACAAATAGTTATTGAATAAACTTTAAAGTCAAAAATTGATTTAACTTATCAATACATTTTTTATTAAATTTTATAAAAGTTAATTATTTTTCTTAATTTATATGAAATCCTTTAAAGTTACTATTATTTCTAAACGAAATGAATATTATTTATGAAATTTAGATTACACAAAATAATTATTAGATGACTAGAAAATATTATTTTGTTTTCATTAATTGAGAATCGCCCTCTCAAATAAACTACTACCATATCACATATTATATTTCATTGGTCAACGCAGTAATAATAACACAAATCATACTTTCACGATATATTTTTTATTTTTTTTTTACTTTGACAATATTATTAACATCAAGATTAACACTTATATCAAAGAATCCTCCTATTATCATATAAGGTATGAAATTAAATGTACTTTCAATCTTGAAACTATAAAAGTATTGAAAACATTCTTTAACGAGTAAGTATGAGAATTTTTAGGAAGGGTTTTTCTAACCTGTGCAATATTGCACAGGTTATGAAATTAAAAATAAAATAAAACACATCATTAATAGTATGTTAAGTATAATCTCATTAAATTTTTGTTTTTGACAAGAAACACTTTCTATCTATAGTGCAATATTGCATAGAAAAATCCTTTTAGGAATATGGATTGGGATAATTAAGAATTAGTCCTTCTATGCAATTTTAAAAAATTCAATTAACAATGGAGAGAGAATGAGAGTTGAATACGAGAGAGAAAAAATTATTAAATAAATTGAAACATTTATTAACATATTTATTTAAGGGTATAGTTGAAAAAAATCTTATTTTTTTAAACAAATTTAATGAGTTAATTTTCATTCATTGGTTCTAGTGATTCGATTAAACATGACTTATATCTAAGATGGAAGGGAGTAAAAGTTTTAGGAGTATTTATTACATAATTTTCTTTTATATCCTTATTTATAAATAGTAAATCATAAGTGTGTTAATGAAAATATGCATTTATTATAAGATATAAATGAAAAAATAGCATCAATTGCTCATTAATATTCTACCGTAATTATAAAAAACAAACAAATAAAAAATACCAAAAAGATTAATATAAAAAAAACAGAAGGAGTACCAAATATACTTGTGAAGATTGAATTGTGAAGATTGAAATGTTACAAAGTTAGATAACTTATATTTAATGGACTCACTTGGTCTCAATAATTTTAAAAAATATCTGACTGGTGTGTATATTATATTTTCATAATATTTATAACAAAAAGTAAGATAATTTAATTGGTAATAAAATCATAAGAGTAATTTCTCTAGTATTTTTTATCGAGTATAACAAAAATCAAATATTTTTTTTTTAAGATTATGACTTCAAAAGATCGAATTTGGTTTAATCCTCAGTTGTACTACTTTTTTATATAAAAAAAAAATCAGATTTTTAATTTTAAAGATCAAACAATCACTTTTAGTTATTGCAATTTATATCCCTTAAATTTTCAAAATATTTATTTGATAATATCTTTATCATCACTTTCAAATTTTAATTTTTTATTTCAATGTTTTAATCTTTTATTTTACATTTATAGGATAAAAAAATAAATTAAAAAACGGATAATGACTTTAAGGTAATTGTTGATTGATATAAGTATAATTTTAATATTTTATTTCAAAATTTTATCTTCTATCTGATCGAATGTAGGATAAAAAAATAAATAAAAAGACGGATAATCACAATAAGGTAATTGTTGATTGATAAAAGTATAATTTTAATCTTTTTTGTTGATGAATAATATAATTTTAATCTTTTATCTTATCAATTGTAATTGTAGGATAAGAAAAAAAAAAGATAATGACATGAAGGTAATTGCTGATTGATAGTAGTAGTATAAATATGGAGTAATAGAGAGGATGTCAAACTCGGAAAGTAGAAGGAAACACCCACGTGTCCTTTTTACTCATAAGCTACTCTCTCTCTGTCTCTTGTGTTGCGTTTCTCTGTCATCATCTCCTCCTCCGTCATTATAATCCCCCCCTTCCCCTCTTTCTCTCTCTCTCTCTCAACGCTTTCGATCTCTTTCCGAAAGATCTTCTTCTGAATCGAGATTGAGAGTGTTGAACCATGGAAGAACACATAGACGAGCACATGGACGAGAATTCAATTCTCATCGCATCCATTCTCAGGGAAGAAGAAGAAGCTTACAGAAGATGGAACTTCACCAACTACACGCCGCCAAGAAACAACACTGAGAATGAATGGCAAACGGTGTCGTATAAGAAGCGAAACCGAAACAAATCCTCTTCCAAGCAGCCCCTCCCTGACGACAATTCCGCCGCCGGTTCCTCCTCCGACGTCTTCGGCGACGTCGAGCGCCATGCCGAGGAGCGCCACCGCCGCCTCCAGGAGGCTCAGATCGCCGCATCGGTGGATCCCGCTCCGAGCAGATCCAAGCGGCATTCTGACGACGAGAATGACAGTGATGCGGCGGAGCCGTCGGAAGCGAACAGCTCTTCCGAGGCAAAGAAGGTCAAGAAGAATAAGCCTAAGAAGCCGAAAGTGACGGTCGCTGAAGCCGCTTCCAGAATCAATGCCGATGATCTCGCCGCTTTTCTAGCTGAAATTACCGTGAGTCTCTGATACATGATTTCAATTTTGCGATTGATCTGCTGTAATTGCAATTCGCTTATTGTTGTTAATCGTGAATCTCGTGTGCGTAGGCTTCGTATGAATCGCAGGAAGATATTCAGCTGATGCGATTTGCTGATTACTTTGCTCGTGCGTTCTCGTCAGTGAGTGGAGCTCAATTCCCGTGGTTGAAGACGTTCAAAGAGTCCACCGTTGCAAAGATTGTTGATGTGAGTGTTTCTTCCTCCCTATGATTCAATCTTTTTTTTTAATTTTTTTTTTAAAAAAGCCTAATTCGGATTAAGATTTGGGGAAAAAAAGTTTTCCGCTTTTCTGGATTCGACTTTGTTCTCACTTATATTTGCAATCGTGGAGCGTCGTTATTCTTTTTTTTGAGAGGGGAAAAGTTGGACTTTTTTGTGATGCGCATGACATATGGTGTTATGTTATAGAATTTCGAAATGCGTGAGTGATTTCTGATCTGGTTTTAGAATTTTATATTATGCGTGAGAAATTGTTTCGACTCCTGTGTCTCACAAGATTTGTGCGATGATCTGTGGAATGCTCTATTTTTTTGTCATTGTTGTTTTTGATGGTTTAGATTCTAGTGATTCATGCTTGATAATATTAATTATTGTTAGGGTTTCTTATCATTTTGATTTTCCCAACAGATCCCTCTTTTGCATATATCTGAGGATATTTACAAATTATCAACTGATTGGATTGGTCATCGATCTCCTGAAGCAATTGGTTCTTTTGTGCTTTGGTCATTGGACAGCATCCTTGCAGACTTTGCCGGTCATCAGGGAGTTGCTAAGGGATCTAAGGTGGTACAACAATCAGCTCCAAAATCTCAGGTACCTCAGTCATACCATTCTGCCCAATTTGACATTGGAATGCCCTTTTAAATAAACTTCTTGGTATTCTGATATCAACTTGGTTCTTCCCTGACTTCTTTCAATGAAATTTGGATTTTGTACTGCTTATTGATGATTGCCATATTACATAATCCTTCAGTTTGTTTGACAATAAAATAACCTTAATGAAATATCAGTTAAAAACTTGTCATGTTAATTTAATGTTATCATGATATTCACTGAGAGCTATGACATACAATTCATTATCTGGTATAACAGTACATGTGCATCATTTGAACTGCAGGTTGCCATATTTGTGGTGTTAGCGATGGTGCTTCGACGGAAACCTGATGTTATGATTAGTTTATTGCCAATAATGAAGGAGAGCCAAAAATACCAAGGGCAGGATAAACTTCCTGTCACTGTATGGATGATTGCTCAGGTGACTATTTTCAATCTGTCTTAGTTCTTCCACCCCGAATACTTGGTATGAATTACTTATATTAATTTTTAATTGGATTTTGATTTATGCAGGCTTCTCAAGGTGATATAGTTATGGGGTTGTACTTGTGGGTATCTCTTCTTTTACCCATGCTGAGTGGGAAGTCTAGTTGCAATCCACAATCAAGAGACTTGATATTACAGTTGGTTGAGAGGTAAGGAATCTTTGTGATTTTACTAGTGAAGAATTACTTGCTGGTCCTTCATGTCTTTAATGAGTTATCTCCTACTTATTCATTCTTTATTGAAACAGGATTGTCACATTTCCTAAAGCTCGTCCTATCTTGCTAAATGGGGCCGTCAGAAAGGGAGAGCGTGTTGTGCCCCCATGGGCTCTTGACACTTCACTGAGAATAACTTTCCCTCTTCCTTCAGCCCGGGTCAAGGTAGATCTTTGGTAGAATCTTTTTAATTTTCTTTTGACATGCATTGCAGTCATAAGTTATTAGCAGAGTTACTCTTCTGATAATTGCACTCCTTTGTTTTGTAAAGGCCACCGAAAGATTTGAAGCTGTTTATCCAACATTAAAAGAGGTAGCCCTAGCTGGGTACCCCGGAAGTAAAGCAACTAAGCATCTTGCACAACAGATATCACACTTTGCGATTAAAGCTGCAGGAGAAGGTAAGTCAATATAGATTGTCACAACTTTTCCTTCTTTTGTTGCACGTGAGTTACTTATTTGCAGTGTGTGATTCCTCTCAAGTATTTATAATTGAGAGTTAGATAAGTTGGTGTTGTATTTTATTCTGAAAAATTAAATACTTGAATGTTTTACAGCCAACCCTGATCTATCAAAGGAGGCAAGTGGGATTTTTATTTGGTGTTTGACTCAGAACCCTGAATGTTACAAACAATGGGTGAGTACAAGAGAATCATAATATTGTGATTATTCGTTTTTCATTTGTTTCTTGCTTACTAACACAGATATCGACTGTTTGGAAACAGGATATGCTTTACTTGGATAACCTTGAAGCAAGTGTTGTTATATTGAGAAAGCTTTCTGATGAATGGAAAGAACACTTTGTCAAACATCCTACTCATGATCCTTTGAGGCAAACTCTTAAGAGCTTCAGTCAAAAGGTAACCTATTTTCTATTTTAGCTAATGCAATTACATGATGTTTTGAGGAACTGAACCTTACTGTTAAATATATTTCTGATTCTTCCCTGATTCTATCAGATTGTATATAATTATGTATTGATTCTTTCTTTATTTCTAGTAATTATTGTAATTATTAGGAATGATTATTTACCCTTTCTAGACTAGGTTTTCAAGTGTATAAATCTGGGAGCCTTGTACCTATTTTATTCATTCAATCAGAGGAAATATTCACTAACTGTATGCTGCATTTTGTGTTAACTTGAACAATATCAGTATGCCATTGAATAAATAGGATTGATTTAATCAGAAACAATCCAATCTGCTTAAGGTTGTTAATCTTGCAACATGTTCAAATAAGAGTTGAGTTTCTATTATTTATTTATCTAATATCTAATATCTAATCCCTATGCAAAGTAAGATATGAACACTGAAGTTCTTAGTCTTAGACTCTTTGGTGATATTTTATTTCTGCTATGTCATTTTAGAGGATGCCACTTATCTTTAACGTAAGTTTATTACTGAAAAGAAAAAATGATGTCCTATCTCACTTGCTCTGTTTTATTTTATAGAATGCGAACGCCTTGGCTAAGGTGGATGATGGTGCTCAACATGCATTGTTGAAGGATGCTGACAAGTATTGCAAAGCTATGTTGCGGCAATTGTCACGAGGGCAGGGATGCATGAAAAGCATGGCGTTTATTTCTGTTGTACTTGCTGTCGGTGCCGTTTTCGTGTCGCAGAACATGCATTTCTGGGATTACAGTAAACTATCAGAAATGTTGAACCTCTCCTAGGTTGACATAGTTATGCTTTGGCTTGCTCTCTTGGTGAATCTCTCCAGCCTACAGTGAAGTGTGATGAGGAATATTTAATATATTTTAGTCTTCTTTTTTAGTCTTCACATAGTAAAAAGTTAATCAAAAGTAGAAGGAACAAAGACGTGGAAGCTTGCCTGGCCTTTCGTAAGATGTTGATGTGCGTTCTCTTTAGGTTTAGGGCAATTTGAGAAATTACTTCAACATTTATAGAGGTTTGTTATATATTGATTTTCAGATAAATGCCAAATGGCTATAGAGAAATGCAAATCAAGGGGAATTTAGTTTGTGGTTGAAGCAAATTTTGAAGTATTCTAATTCCCAATTAGCGATTGGATTTCTTTTGAAAACAAAAAGTACTTTTTATATCTGGTTCCCCATTCCCCCTCTCTCTCCGTAATACTCCTTGTGACTTCTTTTTACTAAAGGAGTAATTAAATTTTGGATTAGTTTTTTTTTTTTTTCTCGAAAGACATAATACTAGTAATAGTGTAATACACTCCTCCCAAGATGCTGTAATTAAAACTTTTCTCCCCCTTATTTTTAAAACTACTGTTTCCTGATTTCCTCCCTTAACATATGAGAACGTGTTGATCTATTTTAACAATTCTTAAAGATGGTAAATAATTACTATAAATTACTTTCAAGGGTATTTTTCTACTGTTTCTAAAGTAACCCCACAATAAGAGTGAGTATAAAATAACCTTCAAGGGTATATTTTTTTAGCTATTTACAACTAAAGTAACCCACAGTAAGAGTATATTTGCTATTGCTTATTTTATGAAATAACCATTTTTAAAAAAATAAAATTAAAAAAGATATTTCAGAAAATTTTAAAATGTTTGTTTATGGCTTATATAAATAATTAAAATCCATTTATCATTGCTTAATTTATGAAATAAGCACTTATCAAAAAATAAGAGTAACATATATTACTTTGAGGTGTGGAAAATATGCTCCACTTTATTTTGAGGCAAAATTGTACTCTTATCTATTTTTTATATAAAATTACACTTTTTTTTTATTTTTTTTAATATCATTAGTAGATACTAATGAAATATTCTCCTCTCCCAAGTATGGTTAACCTTTAGACTTTCTAATGAAAATAAATAAATTCTAAATCATCTTCATTAGGACTAAATAATTTTTCAAATAAAAGTACAGTTGAGTTTTCTTTTTCATAAAAAAGTAGTACAATTAGGAAGGCTTGGGCCAAATACCCAATAGCTAATAGCTAACTTTTTATGAGTCAGGCCAAATACCCAATAGCTAACTTTTCATCCTATTAAATAGCCCAAGCCTGGCCCTATGTGGGCTTTGGGCTTTGAAGGGCCGGCACGATAAGCTTTTTATTTTAAAAAAATTGTTTTTAAGGAACCAAAGAAAATAACTGATTTTTTTTGCCAAGTTGTTTTATAAAACTTTTTTTTTGTTAGGTTCTGCATTTAGGAAGGCTTGGCCCTAAGTTTAGTGATTTTTTTTTTAAATAACTTATTTAAAAACTTTTTTTAATAGTATAATATAATGCTTATAAACTAATTTTTAACTGGACCAGAATAGTCCGACTTGAGCCCGGTTTTTAGAAAACCCGATCCAGCTGGGCCAAAAAGCCTAGATCATTTTTTTGTAATTTTTTCAAGCCCAAACTTTACAGTTTTTTGGGCTTTTTTGGGAGGTCCAGATAAGCCGGCCCATATTGCCGAGTCTCCCAGCGTCCTCATATATTTTGTTATTGACTTGAAAATAGGATTCATTTGACCAAAAACCAATTAAAACATGATTTATTTATCAATTCAATTCCTAAATTAAGGCATTCTATAGTTTAGTGCATGTTCACTCGCATACATATGTCCATATCCGTAATGGGAGTGGGAGGTATCGATTGTAGGGAGAGCGAGATTAGTGTCCCTCTATTTTTATCTATTATTTTTTTTAAAAAAAATTTAATTAAAAATATTCTTTTAATCAATAGAATCCAATAATAAATATTAAATACTATTAAAATAATTTATTCAGAGTGACAATGAACAAAAATAGTTGCAATAGACACTCTCTTAATTGTATTGGGTTCGTAGAACCAAAAAATCTATGTAGATCTCATCAAAGGCAATATAATATATTACTCCCTCCGAAATTAAATATAAAAAATAATTAACTTACGTGTATTAATTGATTAATCACATTTAGCTTTTTGAATTTCATTTAAAAGATGGTATTCATTGAATAACAAAAAAAAATTGTATTCATTTATGAAAATTATTATGTTAAGAATATATATAAAAAAAAAATACTCCATACAATATAAAATATGAGTATTTATTGCTTTAAAAATTAAAATTTCTTTCAATGAATTTTTTTAAAGTAAAACAATAATGTATTTATTACATCTTAATAAATATCTTAAAAAGTACTAGTTAACAAGAAACTTTATTAGTATTTTTTAAAATATACTTTTCCTCTTTAAGTGAAAAGTTAAGTTGCTCATTAAATGAAAGAGACTTTTAAAAAATAATATTAAATATGATAAAAAGTTGTTCAGTTTTTTCTTATATTTTAATGCATCAAACATAGTTTTTATTTTTTCTTTATTTTTCATTTTGGAGGGAGTACTACTATTTTATTTTAAGTTGTGTATGCTTGACTTTTAAGTAAGTAATTTTAGGTTTGAGTTTTTTGAGAAAAAAATTATGAAGAGGTAATCTTATTACTATGATATAGGTGTTATTAACTCAATCGAGATTGTTTTTTATAAAAAATACTTGTTAAAAAATAAATATTATATAATTATTGAAAAAATTTGTATGAATATGCTACTATATAGATAGACTCGTTTTTGAGATTTTTTGAGTAAAGTATTTGTTCTTTTTTAATAAAAATGAGAGTACTAACTAAAATTAAAACTTAAGACTTTGTACATGTTAATTATTATTCATAAAATCCTACACCATTAACCTAATCCTAGTGGTTAAGTGAAATACTTGTTATTGAGATGCAATCATATGATATTCATGCGTGTAAAAAAAAATAGTTTGATTTATTCTGTATTATATCAAAGCAATGGTGAAGGGAGGGAAAAAAAGGCAAAACAAAAAGTGATAATAAGAAAGTAAAGTGAAGTAGGAATTATGGACCTACCATGTTACCATCGGTTGACAAAATGGAATAAAAACAAAAGAAACAAAAAACACGCCGCTGTTAACGCTCATTTTCTCGTGTGATATGGAATTAATAGTCTATTCAGTTCTTAATTTTCTGAGAATTCTCTAACTTGTAAAAACGATCAATTTATCCATTAATTTTTGATTTATAACAACGTTTATTCTAGTTCTACACTTTTTCTTCACTTAGTCATTTTAGTTGAGGACTAAAATAATTCATGGGAGTGAGCAGAACTAATTAAAATACCTTGTCCTTACAAAGTCAGAGATCAAAATAACGGATGAAAAAGAAATTAAGGACTAAAACACTCTATCTTGTCAAAATCTAAAACTAAAATACTACTTCAATCTCGTGTATCTTTGTAATTTTCTACTAATTAATTAACTTGTTACTATGCCCTTTTCAACGCCTTAAACAACGCAAATCTTTTGCTATATTTGCTTTTGGATTTTCATGATTAGCTTTCATGATTTGGTCCTTTTTTATTCCTATAAATATCCATCCATTTCAAGTGAGAGATAACAAACACTTTCTATTCATATATTCATTCTGCTTAATTTTATTTAATGTTCCTCTTAAAGACTAAAGTGAGCCTTAACATAATTAAGGCTTAATTATTATTAATTCTCTTCACATAACATAGCAATGGCAGTACGCTCCATCTTGATTGCCCTCTCTTTGCTTCTTTTGGTTACATTCTCTAATGTGGCTCAGGTACATACCTATATATTATATATACAAGAAGAAAAAATTAACACAAATTTTGGGGCTTTTAGTTTTGTTTGTGTAATTATTGTTCTTACTCTGAAATTTTGTTTGTGTAAACAGGTTTATGGAGGTGCAACACTTCGTCCTTCAGGTATATGTTATGTCCAGTGAGCTCGCATATTTGAAGAGCAAGATTTATTATATACAGACTCTATAACCTTCTCATTTTAATTTATTACTAATTGAAGAAATTAAAGTGTTATTCAATTTACTAAATATAATTAAAGAAAATAAGATGTATTATTAATTATACTATTTGAATTATACCTCAATTTAACCAACAAATTATATCATAATTGTTAGATAATTTGGCCATTTAAGCATGTTTATCAAACTTCAAGTGTCATAAGGTAGACTGTTTTGTTAGATAATTTGTACTCATTCAGTTTGAGAATATTATTAATATTTTTAAAAAAGGAAATTATATCTGAATTTCAAATTTACAATTAATGAATAATGAAATGCAGATTGCAAGGCAAGGTGTACATACCGTTGTTCAGCAACATCACACAAGAAGCCATGCATGTTTTTCTGCCAGAAATGTTGTGCCAAATGCTTATGTGTTCCTCCTGGTACTTATGGCAACAAACAAGTCTGCCCTTGCTACAACAGCTGGAAAACCAAAGAAGGAGGACCAAAATGCCCCTAAATTAATTTAATTAAATTCAACTCTTCTTAATTAATACTACTAAATTACATTAGCATTACTGTAATCTTATAATTCTTCTTCAATATTCTATATATATATATACCCGATGCTATTTATATGTTCCCCTTTCATATTCATATATTTGAATTTTGAAGAAGGTATTATTGGGAGAAGAATAACTATAAATGCTTTATTCTCCTAAATTAGGAAAGTAATATTTCCCGCAATTTAATATCTAAAAGTAGTTCATCTATGGAAGATTTAATTTTTATTTAATTTTATTTTTTTGCATATTGGAAACTTTGTGCTGCTATTATATGTTCTATTATAATTAAGTTGTCTCTGCTGCTGCCAAGTATTTGAAAGTGTGTCCTGCAATTTAAGTTCGGTTCTATTTATTTTGGTCGAAGTAGTATAAATTTGGATTTTGAAATACTAAAATAGAGAAATCGCTAGAAGGAGGGCTTGAACCTCCGACCTTGTGGTTAACAGCCACACGCTCTAACCAACTGAGCTATTCCAGCTTCTTGATGCTATATGACCCAAGTTTTTATATATATAGTACATTTATAATATTTTCTACATTCATCTGCTATGCTGTAACGTTAAGGATGTGATAGTGAACATAGAAGTCACACAACACAACGTCAGTTTTACTTTCAGTGCAATCCACTGGATAAATAACTAAATCGCTTTCACACTTGATAAATTATATATTAATTGAAAAATAATCATCCACAATTTATTCTAATCTCATACTATTTATCTTTTGCACCAAAAAGGAGAACTCATTTCAATTTCTTTCACATGGCTTAAGCTAACTATTGTTAGTAGCCTGCTGGATGATGGAGAAAGAAACAATTGGATGATGGGGCAAGCGGGTAACTTTTTGTGAAGGAATATCTTCAAAAAGGGAAATATTAGGGGATTAGCTATTTTTTATTATTGAAGCTAAGAAGTTAGAACAGAGCTTTCAAATATACAGTTGATTGATAATAAATCTATTGGTTATGATATTGTTAATGCATGCTACTGGACAGACAAAGCAGATTTTGACAAAACTAAGACTAATTCTAGACGATAAATTAATAATTTTCAAATCAGGTTGTTGGGGAAATAACCTCTTTACTGAAAAATCACTTGGGTAATAGAAAATGACATATTTCTCCTTCAAAAAGTAAAATAACGAGGAAAGTAGAGTTAAGAACCAATAACATTATTTACATAGTAGTAGAGACTAGAGACACATTTCAGATTAAATGAGTGGGTTTATTTACACCCAATGAATTAGTTTTTTACTATAGTAATTTTTTTATAGGAGAAAGTGCGTTTATAGGAGTTCGAACTGGAGAGATATTACTCAAAGTTTCACTTCCCAACCATTAGACCATCCTATTAGATATTTGACCATGATAATTAGCTATGACAACAAAACCAACCTATGGATACTTGACCAATCAGCACTGACTTTTATGGGAAAACTTTGCTTTAGCCAGATTTTTTCGAGTTCAAATTTCATCCACCCCATTAAAAGTGGGAATTGGGTGGGCTTTGGGGATCTAATTGCTTGATTTGCTTCTCTAGCTCAAGTCTAGGGATGGCAAAAGAAAACACTTATATTCACTCAAAGTTCTCATGCACTGACGATAGAATATTCTGATGTCTGAACTTTAATAAGAGTAGTAATTTTTAATGCGAACATGATTACAAGTGAGGGTCTCAAGGTTATTTATATAGGTGAGCCGTTAAAACCTTACGTTCATTTTAAAATGAGAAAGTATTTGGTATAAATACTAGTTGATAACCCAAAATTTTTCTATGCCATAAATGCTGATTGATTGTTCTAGTTTTTTTATCGTGACTCGGGCCTCTCTTACTGTTCAGGCCAGGTTGCCTTTGTTCCTTCTCCGAGCTAGGACCGACCAGTCCACCAGCCCCACAAGTCTTGAAGCTTTGGCGGAGGAGACTTGAATTGCGTGAAGTCAGGCGAATTAAGACCAACCAGTCCACTCGCACCCGTGGATAATACTTGTCATGGAGCGGGATGAGACTACCTCACCATTATATTTGTATATATACAAACACTTATTTTTATAATTATATACAAATAATAATATTAGTCACAATAAACTTAGATTTTACTCTTATATTTTAATTTTTATAATTATTAAAAATATTGATTAATTTTGTAATAATTAAAAAACTTAAACTTTGACTGCTATAAAATAATGAATTTATATAACACGTTTTTTCTAATAATCTTCGTTTAAGTGTTCAATTTTTTTTCGTTTTTAATGTTTAACTTGTCCAAAATTATATATTTGTTTGTAAAAGAAATGTCGGGATGAGTTATCTAATCTTGACAAAGATGAGGTTGAATTTCAATTTTTCATATTTGTATTTTGTAATTCAAACCTATACTCATTGTGCTTTTGGTTGTGGCCGGGCTTGGAGGGCAAAATTCACCCCAATCACGCCCTGTTGTCATCCTTATTAGTAATAAAATAAAAGAATATATGAAAAACATGAAAAAAAAGAAGTAAAATTTAAAAAAATGAATCAATCTATTCTATTCCTGTTGTCAACTCATAAAATAAGGGTCACCTTACTTACACTCTTATTTTAAAAGAATGTTGAGAAAGTTAATATATCTTGTTTTGAAGTGTGTTAGATCCACTATTTAAAAAAATAGTTTTTATATGTGCACACCATTAACAACATCATTCTATTTATAATTTTGCTTTGTCAGTCAGTCTCTGTCTGTCTTTTTTTTTCTCTAAGTTTGGAATTAACCCAATTTAACATGGGTTGTAAATAAGTTTTGTAAGCACAGTGGTATGCAGCAATAATTTTTCTTAAAAAAGATCATCAAAAAATTAATTTAACTTTTCTAAAATGAGATAAAAATTAATAAAAAATGAGAATAAGTGTGGGTAAATAATAATAATAAAAAAAACAATTTAAAGTTATCAAGTTAAAGCAAAAGTAACAAAAACTAGAAAATTAACTTGGCGGGTCAGTCTATCTAGCTACACCACAACCTATAGGTTAAGCAAGGTGAGTTGATCTTTTGAGAACGGTAACCAAACCCATTAAAAGTGGCGGATTAAAGAGATTTACTTGATGAGTTAAACTAATATGTAAATTCTATATAAAAGTATAAAAAATAAATGAGTATAATATCACATTTAAACTAATTTTCTTCTCATCCTGGAGATAGAAAGAAATAGTGTGATACTGACATCACTTGTTTTTACTTATCTCTCAGGATAATCACTATTCACGAAATTGACTTTTGAGTTTACTATTTACTTAATTTCGCCTGATTTTTCATTACTATTTTCAAACAGTTTTAGTTTTTGGATGTATTAAACTCTATTTGTTTTAAACTATTGGATTCTAGGATCCATTTCCAAATGAGTTCTATTTACCTGACAAAATTAAGATGTATTAAAATGTGTGGTGACCCAGTTCTATGAATAGTAGCAACATCTCTCACATTTTCTTCCGTTACAAAGATGAAATGCAAGCAAAAAGTGTTTTCTCATCCAATTTTCTCTCCTAAATCCTAATCTCTTCTCAAACAAACAAACAAACATGAGACGTGTATAAACACAAAAAAAAAAAAATGTTTAAAGGGAGAGGTTGCTAGTTGCTATTGTATGTGAAATAAGTTCTGAGGATTTTAATCCGTAAGTAACGGATTGGGTTGTCCAAAAAAAAGAGGTAAATTTTTATGAATTTTGTCTGAATCTGGAATGACGTGGATGTCGTTCCTGTACGCAATTTCCAGATTTGGTTAGTTGTTGGCATACAAAGGGCCACACCCTCTCTTTGTGGTTCTCAATTTTCAATTCTCTCTTCTCTTTTCCCTCCTTGCATTTTTCTTCTTTCCTTCACTCTCTTGTCTCTTTCACTCACCGCTATTAATAATTCTCACTTCCCTATCTTCTCTCGCACTATTCTCCTTTCTTGTCTTCGCTCAACAGGTCAGTTCCTTGCTTCCCTTGCACTTGCAGCAATGTTTCACAATTTGAGTTCACCTTTTCTCTCAAATGCTATTCCTCATTTTTCTGTGTTTTATTTATTATTATTATTTTTTCTGATGAGCTGTAAAATTTCAATATAGTATGTTCCTCCCTCCTGAAATTATGACAATTACTAGGGTGTGCCAATTTTGATTGAAATTAAGTGTTAAATTAGGAATTCATATTTCTGAAAATTGGCAATATTATCTGCATCTGTAGTTCATCTTGAAATGTTTCTGATGATGGCTTTATTGATGCTCTTAAATTTTACTTCAGGTATTGAAAAGAATGGACAGAAATTTTTTTATCACAATGGTTTTAGAAATCAATTGACTTCAATTGACCATGCAAGACCAAATTTTATGAAAAATTGAAAATGCACACAAACCAGTTAACTGGTCAGGACATTTATTTCAAGTATTTGAGTTATCTTCCCTACTTCAAATTATTAAGCATCTGGGTAATGTGGAGAAGCTTAATTAGATATCAGAAATAGCTGTTTTGAGTAATTCCCAGAAGCAAATTTGCATAGATTGAAATGATAATATGTTTTGAGAACTCTTTTTGGAACTCGAGTGTCCACTTGACTACAATATGTATGAAACTGTTACACCTGTCTTAAACTTATCCTGTTTCTGTTTGAAGGACTTCTAGTTATGTTATCTTTTTCGCAATCAGTCCTCAAGTATACTTTTCAGAACACAAATCATCTTTGTATTCCCTTTTCTTGTAATATACCTGTTGTTGAATGGGAATTGTGAACAAAGTACTCAGAGAGTGTAAAAACCACCAGTTCTATGTAGATTCTATGATTACATTCTATGTAAAATTCAGTCTTTTTGTTGTTTTACTTTTACAGAATTGTGATATTTCAAGTGCAATGAAGACCAGATCTATATCATTCTTTTCTTGATCTTCTGATGGCACTCACAGCAAACAAAGTTTCAAGCGGTCCTATTGTGACTAGTAGAACAACCCTTCATAGATCACATGAAAAACATTATTTTTCCTTGTCAACAAGGATGATCAGAATACAGCCTTCAAGACATAGATTAGAACATGGACATCTGAACCATACATGTCTCCGTACAGAGAGATCAACCTTTCTCAATGACTGGTTTTCGTTCACTAATGGAAAACCTGTTAGTTTAATCTCCAAGAAGTCTTCAATCTCATGTAAATCAACAGGAGCAAACAATACTGAAAAGAAAGAATGTGCTACAACTTATGATGATGTCTCTGATTTAACAAGGTAAGAAAATTGAAATGTAAATGATAATCTACCTAGCATACCAGATTCATGCTTCTGTTACAAATTTTCTGCCATTTTCTTAGTCTAAACCAGTACTCCTTAAATGTTCTACCTACCATTCAATATTTAATTTCTCTGTCTCTCAGTTTCCTATTTTATTATATGTCACACTAGCATGTATCTTTCTTATCCTTTTGAAGATGTCAACTAAGTTGATCAAAATTAAATATTTAACGATTCAAACTTACATATTAGAGATCCTTCAATTTGTACAGAATACATACCAAAGATGAAAAAAATGATCGCAATAATTCTGTTCATGGCTTGGCTGAAGCTCGTAGATTCATTTGTAATGATGCAAAGTTTCTCTCACGGTAATAGTGCCAGTAACCTTATCTTGATCTTATACTTAGAATACTGTTACTCTGTGGTCCATCTGCAAACTTTTTTTAAAAATATGTTACAAATATATTAATCTACCAAGAATCCTGTAATTGGAGAACAATTTGGTTATCACTACCTAATCAATTACTCAATAAATCATGTTATAACTATATGTGGTTTATAGTAATCATGGCAATAGAAATTATAATATTGATATGGAATATGTCTCTATCTGACTTAATATTGGATCTTGTGTCTTCGTCTGTTCATTTCTTGTAAATATGTAATTGTATGTTGTAAACTATTAAACTTATTTGATTTTATAAATAACAGAAAGTTAAAATTTTGTCCTTATGCCTGGAATATAATTGTTAATTATGTGCTTCCCCAGGGGGATACTGAGATTGGATGCCCGTGCACGCCAAGATGTTGCCTTTTTGGGGACAGAATTTCTCAAACTTGATGGTTAGTTAATTTGTGTTGTTTAAATGGATGTGCTATTTTACTTTACCGTGCTATTTATCACTTATTTCATCCAATGAAATAATTGTTTTTGTTAGAAGTAATAACTTTCCAAATGCACACTACTAGTCACTGTATTTCATTAGCAAAGACCGCAATCTTCTCCCGTTCCCCCCCCCCCCCCCCCGCCCGCCCCGGCTGTCCTCTCTGTTGTGGTAATTTGAATATAAGATGTTGTTAGAGTTAGTTAATATCTGTTGGAAGTTAGAGTTGGTGATTGTGTGCTTATGTCCTTGTATATAAGGGACTTAGTGTTGTATTTTGAGTGTGTGAAAATAATAAAATTCTTTCTTCCTCTATATGTGTGTGAATGCCAAGTTATTTCCCCAACACACTCAGCCCAATAAGAAGGAAGGTAAAGGGGGGAAGGAGTTCTAAAGAGTAAAGAAGGGTTCCACTTGAAAAGAGACTATCTTCTTGCATATCAAGGGATTACTTTTTGCAGTTTGGGGAATGTTAAAATGGTAATAAGACGATATAATTCCACCATGTTAATCACTCGTTATAGTTCTCCCTCCTCTACTGGACTTCTCCTAATACTTCTGAAGGGTTAGGGTCCATGAGCTGCAATATCATAATTGATTTTATGCATATGTACTCCTTGTTTGGTCAACTTATATTTTCTTTTATTTTTCTGTATAGCTCGGGCAAGAGAGGACACTGAGAAAATTGACCGTGGTGTCAAGGAAAAAGCTAAGCGCCTTAGTCATATTGCTACTGTCTGTATCATCTAGAATCTTCAAATTTTCTGATTGAAAAAGAAAGAGCATACATTTTCGGTACAATGCTGATTTTTTAGTTTTATTTTATATGCTCTGCAGATCTTGAAGGATAAAGCTGAATCTAGATTGAAAAGTGCAGCTGATGAGCATTGGAGTGATGGGGCCTTAGAGGTGAATTTTTTAATCCTTTAATTCTTTGATTTTAGTCTGCAAGATGATATTCTTGGCTAGCAATGTTAGTGGTACTTGTGACCTATAGGTCACGGGTTCATATATCAAAAATAGTTTCTCCTTTTGTTGGGGTAAGGCTGCATATCTGTAACATTTTGTTTGGTTCATGTGGTCTCAAACCGTGGACCAAAGAATGCATTTAATATTTTACATAAACCAAATAAAAGGTCTTGGTAGATAAAGACAGTTTGGCACTTTGGCTTGCTATACCCAATTTAATTTTGGCTTTTAACACCTGTATTCAGTTCATCTCTATCACATCTCATTAGATTAGATTTTTACCCCCCATCAGACTTAATTAGTGAATTGTTTTTGCTCTTATAGATGTTTCCTATGTATTCCTATCTCAGTTGATCTCTATATGGATTGCCAGATCCTTTTGCAAGTTTGTATCATTAGATACAAAGAGTGTTTGATTATTTAAAATATTAAATATAAATGAATTACCTGAAAATATAAGTCTCCTTTTGACATAACCTTTGAACTGCCAGGCTGATTTGCGTCTTGCTGACTTCCGTGCTAAGCAACGTGCAATGGAGGATGCCCTTATGGCCTTGGAGGTGATATTTTATGCTCTGCAAGTGTTTGCTGTAGAACTTTTTTTTTTCAGTTATGATCCCAGGCAGCAGGCATTGTTCTGCAAATTATAAATTTTATACATAACCTATTTCAAAACATCATGCGCATTTTTTATGCTCCAAAGGATTTACTTTCTATTCTGCATTGCAGCTCATCAAAAACATTCATGACAGGATGGTGAGCAAATTGTATAAATTGTGAGTCAAGTAACTTCAAATGCTTACTTGGTTCCTTATTATCTGTTGAATACATGTACAGAGTATTAGATAATTATATTTCTACACTTAGATATATATATATATAAAACAAACTCTAAAATTTTTCATATAATGCCGGGGCAGTCCCCTCCGCAGAGGGAAAGGATCTCTTTCTGAAAACAATGTAAGAGGTCGAATAATGCTTGAAAAGAATGGAAAAACCATAAATTCCTTTCCAGGGGATGTGACTACAGAACGGATTAGTGCTCTTCAGGTCTTTCTTCTTTTCTAAAATCTTTTTATTCTGTTTATATGTAAAGTAATCCCCCTAAATCAATTAAATCAGAAAACATATCAACCATTTGCTAATATTTTAAGGTGTACAGGAAGCTTACTGGAGTATGGCATCAGCACTTTCTGAAGCAGATGGAATCGATTACACTGATCCCGAAGAGGTTGGATTCTTAAGTTTTATTTGGGTCTGATCTTAGCCACTATTGAAGTATTCTTTTTTATCAGTCGATTTTTATTTTTGCTTTTTTTAGGGGGAGGGGAAAGGAAAGTTTTGCACCTAGCAGCTAGCAGGACTTTTTTTTTCTTTTTTTAGTCACTATTGAAGTATTAATATAACATGCTCTTTTTTTATTGTTATCAGCTTGAGTTGTTAATTACAACTCTTATAGACCTTGATGCAATGGATGGTAAACAAAGTGTATCTTTGTTGGCTGAGTGTTCAAGTTCCCCTGATGTTAGTACAAGGTAAGCAGATTGTGTTATCCATTCAAGGTGTATAGTTAAAAAAGAACAGCCATGTTTTTCTTCAAAACAAGTCCTTTGCTCTTAAATTTCTAGCAAGAATATAATTACCCGGAAGGGTTATTGAAAATGAGTTTTTCCTGACATTAAGGTAATCAATATTGGACCAATATTGATATTACTGGATTAGGTAATGATGTCATAGCAAAAAATATTATAATGATGCAAAGCTTCTAACGGTTCCTTCTAAAGAAATACATGGCTTTAAAGAACAATCATGGATGCAACATTAACCCACACCTCAATATGTTCGTTTATTTTTGTTCTGTGTTTCTAGGCGAGCTTTAGCCAATGCACTAGCAGCAGCACCTTCCATGTGGACTCTTGGAAATGCGGGGATGGGGGCATTACAGGTGGGTGATTAGAGTTTATCAGCTTTATCCATAGAATAAAATTATTTCCGGTCTTAAATACTAGCAAATGTTAACTAATTTCACCCTATTTAATGATATAATTCCTAAAATTACCTTTATTTAAAAAACCATGGAATGCATTTCTTATGGGATTAAGAAAATTAAATGAGGTTAACTAGTATTCTTATTAGCACGCCTTAATTATTATGTTCTTAATATTTGAGTCAGGAAAGAGTATTTTTTGCAGGCAATAATTTCATTTTATCCTTTTGGCAAATTTAATGCCTTTGGTTCATGTTGCAGAGACTGGCACAAGATAGCAACCCAACCATTGCTGCTGCTGCATCCAAAGCTATTTATGAACTGAAAAAACAATGGGAAATAGAAGAGGGGGACAGCTGGAGGTTTATGATGGATGTAAACACCATGGAAGAAACAGAAAACAGAGAATCTGATAATGAAGATACCGAATGAGAAAATGTTTGAAACTTTGCATTGTACAGCATAGATGCCTCCCAAGGATTCTAACTAGTATAGGGTTAACCCACATCATCACTTGAAAGTAACTACTGCTAATGTAAGATGCCATATGCTGGTTGTATGCATCACAAAATACAGAGGTTTCCTTATATATATAGGGTTTTGCAAATCATTGCCCTACAAGCAATCTATAGATAAAAATTTCTCATTTGAAAAATATAGTATTTAATGCTATAAATACATCTTTATTGTGATTTCTGCTTAGAGATTTCTATCTATAGGTTGCTTAACCATTACCCTTATCCTAAAAGTAATAGTTTAGTAAAGGGCAATAGTTAAGCAAAAACCCAAAAGTGCATACATTGATCATAGATGCATATTTGTTATTATACTTGTATGTTAAGAGTTTTCCATACTGCATATATTGCTCAACTGAAACAGCACTGAAATTGGGCTGATTGTGCATTGTACATATGTACCTGCAGGTGTGGGGCTTGTAGGTGGCAGTATTTTGGTTGTTTGAGCATTGCATATATGCATCTATGCGTGCAAATAGAGTATTTTCTTCCCTTGATGTTGGGCTATTTGAATAATATTAGACAAATGGGTTGTGACAGTATATTTCTTTGTTGAAATAAACGCCAACCAATAAATGGTTTTTGTTTTACCCTTTTTC
The DNA here is from genome assembly GCA_037177725.1 of Cyamopsis tetragonoloba. Taxonomy (NCBI): domain Eukaryota; kingdom Viridiplantae; phylum Streptophyta; class Magnoliopsida; order Fabales; family Fabaceae; genus Cyamopsis; species Cyamopsis tetragonoloba. Next base: position 70,959,857 of record CM074119.1, read on the forward strand.
TTGGGGGATTTTTTTTTAGTCATAAACAACTACTACGCTAAGCTGACTGCATACTTCCTCTTAAGCCTATTATCTATTTGAATGATGATATAATCAAGATTTTAAATTACGGTTGGCATCACAGTATTTTATTATAGTATTTTGATAGCCACCGGAATCTTTGAAGTTGTTATTGCAGTATGTGATAGTGGTATCCGAACACATTTAACTGCACTCAACGCAATATATATATATAATTGTAATTACAATTTAAAACCTTGAGGATAACTATGATCATAAGAAGCTTTATTATGATAGAAAGCTGACAGTAGCCACATAATTGTAATTGTAACATGATATCTCTTCAAAAAATGTGGAGCCAAAAGGGGGTTGGAGGGATTTAAGCATGTTTAAAGAAATGCAAAATATTTTATAAAAAAAAAAAAAGAAATGCAAAATATATCAGCGTTACTTTCCAATTTCCAACTGATTGATAGAAAAAGAACCTTAGGACCCCAATATTATACAATTCTAAGTTTCTAATTATGATTATTTATTTGATTGTAATTTATTTTCATTCTTTAGAGTCGCTTATCTAGCTTAATTGTTTTGAATTTGTACCATTTTTTTTATTATTTTGGAATCCTAAAGTTTTTAAAAGTTATAAATGTTATTCCTCCATCTATATATTGTATTGGATTGGATGTTAGCTTTGGACGAAAATTGTGAAATTGAAACTTAAATGACTAAAATCTTGAAAAATGCAAATTTAAGGGAAAAAGTTACAATTAAGCCAAATTCATTTCAACCCTGAAGGAGGAGCTTTGGTTGCATGTGGGGCAGCAATTGTCCTTCTATGTCATTATTTAACAAAACCCTAATCATGGTTTCGGGGCTAGTAAACGTGGCTTAAAGCTGTATTAACCATCCTTTTTTTTGTTACATGTATTCACTATCCTTTAATTTCCTTAATTAAGATATCAATCGGTATGATTTGATTTAATTATTTCATTAACAATCTCTTTGCATCTTAAATCCAGGAATGAGCTTTTCAAAAGCTAAAGAAAAATAAAAAAGCTGAGACCTAAAAAGCAAAAGCTGGAGGCAAAGACCGTGATCCCACATTACATTATTTCCAACACTTTTTCATATAAAAGACCTTGAATCACTGTCACAGCCCCCCAATTTGATTCAATTCCTTCCCTTCTTTCAAACCTACTTTTTCTTTTTAATTCATCCCTTTCATCATGCCAACCACTGTTGACACCCTTGTTCCATCATTCTTGCCCTTCACTTTAAAATTTTCAATAGCAGAATCCCAAGTCACCCACTATTTCTTATGATGTTTTCTACACAACAGATGTAAATAAAAAAATTGTAACTAGAAACCAGAAAGTTTCTTGAATAAATATTACTCAAATTGGGAAATGGCTATGCTAGCTGAATAACTTCAATTTCAGGTGTATAATAGTGTCTCAAATCAATGTCGACTCCGTGACATCACACTGCAATGTCATAACATTTCATAGTATAAAAATTCCATCGAACTATATTTCAGCTCACAATAATCACATTCAACCAATATTCATCTAAATTTAATTCAGCACTGATATGACCTTAACATGACACGATCTCAATCGTAATTTAAAACTCTAGCAAAAAGTACGTTAATAGGCGATAACAATAAAAAATTTGAATGAATATTTATAATCTTAGTTGAAACTTCACCAACCTAATGATATCTATGTGAAACCAGTGCATGTACTTTTTGTTAGAAAAATATATTGAATAATGAACTTAGAAATTAAATACATTCATAAGAGCGTATGTGTATTAGTACTAATGCCTGTGGACCTAAGCAACATAGTATATGTCACACATGTATGTTGTATGACCTACTATCCATTTTCCTGGTAGTGGTGGGGACCACCTTGCGCGTGGAGTGGTCCAACCCAAATTCAAGGAACAACAAGTTACAAGGTCTGTCTTTCGTTTAGTTTGTTCAGGATTATTTTTTTTCATAGGTTATATTTTCTCTTAGCTTTTTGCTGTGATTTGTTTGTGTGTTTTTTGATTTGGTTGTGTTTTATAGGTTACATTTTCTCTTTAGCTAGGAAAGAAAATAAAGGGAATGAAAAACATGAATAATAATATAATTTTCTTTGTATTACATGTGTAATGTTTAAGGTATGATTTTCATGAGAATTGACCTATGATTTCTCGTTGAGTATTCCCGTAACATTTTGAAATTATATGAACCTAACATATTTTTATTAGGTCAAAAGAATTTGGGTTGTTTATACTAAATTTGTTACAAAGTAGTGAGGATTGTTTAGATGTATATTCTCACTGGCTTTATTATAAGACACATTTTCGAAGAATTTAATTGTTCTTTTTGTGAGCTATTTGCAAAACTTTATTGTTGTATTCTTTATTTGTCTTTATTAAATGTTTTAATTTAATTATACTAACCGCTGAGCGCAATTTTCAAAAAAGGCAAAAATTCATATATCGCACAACTTGTTGAGAAAATTTACAAAATTAACTACTGTTACTAGAATGCACAATTTAGGTAAGTATGCCGTAGATAAGATGAACGCAATAAGCTGGCAGATCAGAAAACTATATATACATGCAATGACATTACAATTTATTATTTATCATGTAGGTTGTCCTTGAAAAACAATCACTGATAAAAAAAAATAACAAAAATAATATTACGATCAAAGAAATTCAGTACTGTTGAGATCCACGTTAACCTGAAGGTAATTATGAATGGTTCACATTACACATACAGTGACTGAAACACTAGCACGTTTCTCAGACTCTGCATCCTTTGTTGTCCTGTAAAACCACAGAAACTCACACTTTTCATCTGAATCTGTTTCTGCATTCTTCCTTCTTCTCTCTCTCTCTCTCTCTATCTTCTCCTCTTTTCTAATCTCTCTCACACACAAGAAGTTTAGAACAACAACTTTGAAATTGGAAAGAAACAAACATCAATGGCTAGCAGCAACAAGTTTACAACCTTTTTGCATAGAAACACAAACAAAATGGTTGTGATTCTAGTGTATGCAGTTCTTGAGTGGTTCCTGATTTTCCTTCTCCTTCTCAACTCTTTATTCAGTTATCTTATCACGAAATTCGCCAAATTTGTTGGCCTCCAACCTCCATGCCTTTGGTGTTCAAGGCTTGATCTTGATCATGTTCTTCATCCAGGAAACAATAACTCGCATTTGCACAAGGATCTTGTGTGTGAGAAACATGCAACTGAGATTTCGAGCCTCGGTTACTGCTCAAATCATAAGAAACTGGCTGAAACAAATAGCATGTGTGAGAATTGCTTGGCCTCTAGGCCAAATCATCATGAAAATGAAAATGAAAATGAAAACTCCTTTGGAATGAGACATAGAATTGCTTTCATTTCTTGGGTGAGTCATGAAGAAGATGAAGAGAATGTGAATAAATGTTCTTGTTGTGATGAGAGGTTGAGTTCTAGCAAGCTTTATTACCCTCCTTATTTGCTCTTGAAGCCTTCTTGGGGTGATGATGAGAATTACAAAAGCAAAGGGTCACTAATTGTAGAAGAAGCAATAGATGATGATGACAAAGAAGATGATCATCACATTCTTTCTGATATTGAGAGTTTTATCCTCAGAGAGGTAGCAGAAGATCGTTCGAGTTCTGTTTCGAACTTGCACTCGGATGAAAAGGATGCTGAAAAAGATGAGAAGGAAGATGATCTTGTTATAACAGAACTGGATCCAATTGATAATGAAAATTTTGTACTGCAATTCTCTGATTCTTCCACTTCAATTTGGGAAGATAGATCACTTGAAGTTATAAATTTGCACTTTGAGGATTGTGCAGCTTGTGATAGCACAAACCGTTTGATTCCTGTTAAACTAATTGACTCTATCACCTCTTTGAATTTTGAATCATGCATATTGAATGAGGAACTGAGAGAGAGGAAGCAAAAGACTACTGAGTCACAAAATGAGGAACAATCAAGTGTCTTAGAAGAGGAAGAAACACTCACAATGGATAAGAATGCAGAGGAAACAAGCATAAATGAACTTGAAAGCATGGAAAATTTTGTGACTTTGGAAGCTGAAGAGTTAAAACAGGACTTAGAATTTGAAGTACATACACAAGGGATTTCTACTGAAGAAGCTAAAACTTCACTGGATGTGGATGATAACAACAGTGTTGGAGCACCACAAGAAGAACCAGATAACACACAAGGTACAACAAAGAGCTAGTTTTGTAGAATTTACGGAAATAAGGGCTTGTTTGATTTGCATTTGCATTTTCTGTTTTCATAAATAATCACAAAACTGTGACTTTGTTTTCATTTTGTTTCATGTTTCCTGACATTTGTTTTCATCTTGTTTCCGGTATTTCCTATGCAAATTTTAAGGTACAGGAGACAAAATGAAAACAATCCACTCTTGTGTTATTCACATTTCCTATTTGAAAACAAAATGCATGGTGTGCTTCTGTTGATTGATCTTATTACTATGTCTTCACTATGAAAAATTAAAAGGTTTTGGTTATGCAGGTGATTTGCCTCAATCTCAAGAACCGATCTGCTCAAATGAATGCATGCAAGAAGATGAATCTTCTTCAAGTGATGATGATGCCGAAGTTCATAATGCCTTCGACGAATTCATTGCTCAGAATAATCTTAGTAAGTCTCAAAGTTTATCAAAGGATGATAGCAATGTAGAAGCAGATACACAAGAACCAGAAACTACACCACCAGGTACAAAGAAGTACATGAATTATGAGCCATTAATAATAATAAACATTATCTCTTTGCAATTTTGTTGTTTCATGTCTAGTATTTGGCTAGTCCATTACTAATGATCACATATTTTAGAAAAAAGAAAATCTAGTTTAGCATTCTTGAGAAATTTTTGTCTTAAAACATTTTTGTTTTCTACATCTTGTTCACACAGCTAATCTGCCTCAATCTGAAGAACCAGATTGCTCATGTCAAAGCATATCAGATGATGAATCTTCTTCGAGTGATGATGATGCTGAAGTTCAAAATGCCTTTGATAAATTCATTTCTCAGAATAATCTAAGCAGGTCTCAAAGTTTATCCAGCGATGACAAAAGTATAGAAGCTGCTATGGAAGAACCAGAAAATACACCCTTAGGTAAAAAAAAAATACATGAATTATGTTGTTTCATCTTTCATTTCTTTATAAAGAAAAAAATACCTACATTAGCACACTTCACTAAAGTTATTATGTCTTGAAAATTTATGAGTTCAACATTTTCTGATTTCCTCTGAAGAACCAGAAGATCAATCTTCCACTTGTGAGGATGATACTGAAGCTCCCAATGCCTTTGATGAGTTCATTGCACAGAATAATCTATGTAAGTTTAACATCTAATACCTTTATTTATGTAACATTTTCTAATTGTAAAGCACTTAATTATAAAAACAAATGCAAATGTTCTTTTTTTTTCAATTCAATACCTATAAAATGCAATTGAACTATATGTCTATAACAATGCAGGTCCAGATAAAACTAGTGCAAATGACAAAAACTATGCTGAAATTATTGAGAAAACAGAATCAGTTGAGAAAAACAATGAAGAAACAAACCATCAATCATCAAAGTGCTCAGAGTCATATGAAGTAGAAGAAGATAAACTTCCTGAGACTCCTAGTTCTATAGATGGCCTTAATTACCTTCACAGAAAACTCATGCTTGAGAAAAGAGAATCCGGAACTGAGGACTCGGGGGATGGCAGTGTCGCGAGTGAGGTAGATTATGGCGATCCAGTATTAACAATTGACCAGCTAAAAACCGCGTTAAAAGTGGAAAGAAGAGCTCTAAGTGCTATATACCAAGAACTAGAAGAAGAGAGAAGTGCCTCTGCAGTAGCTGCAAACCAAACAATGGCAATGATCACAAGGTTGCAGGAAGAAAAAGCAGCAATGCAGATGGAAGCATTGCAATACCAAAGGATGATGGAAGAACAATCAGAGTATGATCAAGAAGCATTACAGCTCTTGAATGAGTTAATGATGAAAAGAGAGAAAGAGAAGCAAGAACTTGAGAAGGAGTTGGAAGAATACAGGCAAAAAGTTATGGAATATGAAGCAAAAGAAAAACTAAGAGTTTTGAGAAGAATGAAAGATGGAAGTGTAAGAAGTAGAGACTCATCTTCTGATGAGCTATCCATTGACCTTAATCGCGAAGCAAGGGAAGAAGATAACAGCTTTTTCAACCATGCGGAAACCAGCCACAATAATGCAAGTTCTAACACAGTTTCTAATTTGGAGGAAATGGCATTAGATTGTGTGAAGCATGTGAGTGAACTTGATAACACATTAGCAGAATTTGAGGAAGAGAGAGCCTCCATTCTTGATCAACTCAAAGCATTAGAAGAAAAGATTATTTCTTTGGGAGATACCGAAGAATTCCTTGATGAAATCAAACTCATTGAGCACTCTTCAACATATGGTGACAAAGACTTGAGTGAGAATTGCAATTTGAGCTCTATTGAGTTTTCAGATGATACAAACTCTCTAAGAGAAACATATGGTTCTCTGGCAAAGAAGCTATTGCCCTATTTAGACGCGGCTGAAAATGAGACTGAGGAAACATATGCATTTGATGCGCAATTGGAACCTGATGTATCAGTTGATATGCAAAACTTGGTTCCTATTTGTGAAATGGATGGCATGAAGGTGTCAATAGAAGAGGAAGTTGATAGAGTTTATGAGAGGTTACAAGCTCTTGAAACAGATAGAGAGTTTTTGCATCATTGTATGGGATCCTTACAGAATGGTGGAGAAAAAGGAGCGGATTTGCTTCAAGAAATCTTGCAACATCTTCGTGATCTTAAGGAAGTGGAACTTCGCCTTAAGAACTTGGGCAATGATCCACTATAGAGAAGTTCCATTCACTAAACAAAGACATGCAGGTCATAAGTTTTGCATTTTATTTTATATGGAATATGGAATTTAGTGGATAGTGAATACCCTACCCTATCTAATTCCCAAACTTTCATGCAGTCTTCACATGAATCCCTTAAGACTATGTTTGGATAACTAACTGTGAATGGAGCGAAGCAGAATGAAATGGAATGAGTGAAGTGGAATGAAATATATATTCCACTCCGTTGTTTGGGTAAGGAACTAGAGATGGATTCCATCCCATGCCACTAAAATTGGGAGGGGAAAAAATGAGGAAATTGGATGCAATGAGATGGAATCTATTCCATCACATTCCGTTCAATTCAATCCTATTTTAGCATATCCAATCAATGGAACAATTCTGCTCTGCTCCATTCCATCATTTACCATTAATCCAAACATACTTGAACTTGCAATTTCTTCAACTCCATATATTAGTCTCCAAACTATTCAATTTGGCATGTTGATACAGAGTATGACAAATTGCAAGTTTAGGGACTTTGAGATTTTATTTAGTTTGGCAACTAATGGAAATGTGGTGTCTACAAGTTCAGGGACTAAGTTGTTTATTCATTCTTTGAAAATTTAGTCTAGTTTCTTCACTTTTCAAAATACTGAAGTATTTCACGTCCTTACTGAATGCAGGTATTGATTTATTTGAGATTGACATAATGAATGTGCACACTAAGGTTTTAAGAGAAGTTATGTAGAAGCATGGTAACCAAATTTTGTTGCAAAAAATGGGAAAATTTTCTCCGATGGAGGGAGGGATTTCTGGTGTCATGTGATGATTTTTAAAAACTAAGGTTGAAGAGATGCAGAATGCAAAGGTGTCAATGGGTTGTAAATGTAAAAGAAACATTTTCCTTTAATTTTTTATTTTCTTATCATTTGTTAGGTTGGGAGGAAAAGTGGGAAAATTTTAGGTAGAGAATGGGGTGATAAAAATTTGGGATTGTAACTGTAAACCTCACGACAAAATCATGTGTTCATCATCATCTTGTATAAACTGTATTTATTACTGTTAATCATTGTCGTCTGTGGTAAAACCATTTTTCACTTATCTCAAATATAAGCTATAGATTTTACCAAAAAAAGATATATATATATATAAGCTACGGTCAATTTTAAAAGTTTATTGTCATTCTTTTAAAAATATTTTAATAATATTTATGTATTAATATTTTTGTTATAGAAGAAATCTCATTAGGGATATTCATGTCATCTCGTTGTCTACTCTAAATTTGGTATTATCCTGGAACGGTGTTAGGGTTGGTATGGGATCTCGACGGATCCCCAATGGATTTTCCCTAACTCGCAAAAAAGACAAAAATCTTGCCACCTAGGGAGACGATTCAACAACCCAGTTTGGAGCATAATATGCAAATGACAGATGGGCTAACACTCTTGTCCTCTATCGTACAACACTAGTACATAGGTATTTTTTTAAGAATTTGGGCTCCGAGCCCAAATGACCAACTAGCCCCAAACCTCACTAAACCTTAGGAAACTTAGCACCACTATATAAGGCAAAGATACAATCCTATCCAAGTAAAGACTCTTATATTATATCACATTTTCTTTAAGCTAACTTGAACGCCAAAGTGTCTTTGTAGGTATCACTTCCCACCATTGCTACCGTTGAAGAGCTCCATATACCATCGTCATCACCTTCGCTCATATCCTGATTTTATGGTTGTATCCCAGTCCTTAGGATAGGGTCGCAACAACTTTAATTTATATTTTTAATTAAAAATTATATCCCTGTTAAGAGTTTAATTTAACCATGTCCAAAATTGCTGAAGTGTCCCATAATCCCTGCCTGAAAATATATCCAATCCTAGCTAGCCACAAGTTCGAGATTGGCGAGAACCAAACACATTGAAGCCACATTCTATCTCCTAAAGTACCTTGTGATAATCTCAAGAAAGGCCAGAAATGATATCTGCTACTAAATGGGGAGGCAGATGGAATTCCCACCCACCGTAGCACGTCATACCATATGCCAGAAGCAACAGAACAATCAAAGAATAAATGCTCCTATTACTTTAAAGATATAAAAATAACGCGAATTGAGATAAAACTTTAAAGTGAGTTATATATTATTTTAAAATAAATTTTATATAATTTAAGTAATTTAAAAAATACTTTTCGGTTTTTATTTCAAAAAATAGCTTATTCTTAAACTATATAATACATGATTTCTTTAAAAATTGTTATAATTTAAAAAACTAAAACATGATGTAAATTGAACAAGAAAATTCAAAGTGAATTATACATTATTTTCAAAAAAAAAACTTAAAAATAATTTAAGTAATTTAAAAAATGAGTTTTAATTTTTTTCTCGATAAACACTCAGTATATAATACACAATCTCTTAAAAAGTTAGTGCAATTTTAAAAATACAAAAATTATATAAATTCAGATAAAAACTTCAAAGTGAATAATACATTATTTTAAAAAAAAAACTTCACATAATTTAAGTAATTTAAAAAATATTTTTTATTTTTTCGAAAAACATTATATTCTTCAAGTGTATAGTACACAATATCTTAAAAAGTTGTTGCAATTTTAAAAATAAAAAATATGTAAATTATGTTAGAAACTTCAAAGTGAATAATAAATTATTTTGAAAAATTAAATAATTTAAAAAATGAATTTTCATTTTTATTTCAAAAAACTTCCTATTCTTCAAATGTATAGTACACAATCTTTTAAAAAGTTGTTGTAATTTTAAAAATATAAATAATTACATAAATAGGTCTATAAACTTCAAAGGGAATAATACATTATTTCAAAAAAATCTGCAAATAATTTAAATAATTTAAAAATTTTGTTTTCATTTTTATCTCGAATAACACCCAATATATAGTACATGATCTCTTAACATATTGTTGCAATTTTAAAAATATAAAAATTATACAAAGCGAGCTAAAAACTTAAAAGTGAATAATACATTACTTTTCAAAAAAAAAACTTCAAATAATTTTAGTAATTTAAAAAACATCTTTTAATTTTTATTTAGAAAAATATCTTATTTACACGATCTCTTAAAAATTTGTTACAACTTTAAAATTATAAAATTATGTAAATCAAGATAAAAACTTCAAAGTGAATAACACATGATTTTTATAAAAAAAATTAAATAATTTAAGTAATTTAAAATTTTTATTATTATTTTTTTAAACAACATCATATTCTTCATATGTATAATACACAATCTCTTAAAATTTAGTTGCAATTTTAAATATATAAAAATTATGTAAATTGAGCTAGAAAATTCAAAGTGAATAATAAATCATTTTAAAAAACTTCAAATAATTGAAGTAATTTACAAAATAAGTTTTCATATTTATTTCGGAAAACACCATATTCTTCAAGTGTATAGTACACGATCTCTTAAAAAGTTATTGCACTTTGAAAAATGTAAAATTATTTAAATTGAGCTAGAAAATTCAAAGTGAATAATAGATTGTTTCTAAAAAACTTCAAATATTTTAAGTAATTTTAAAAATGTATTTTCATATTTATTTTGAAAAACACCCTATTATTCTTCAAGTTTATAGTATACAATCTCTTAAAAAGTTGTTGCAATTTTCAAAATATAAAAAAGTACGTAAATAAAACTATAAACATCAAAGTGAATAATTTATTATTTTAAAAAACTTCAAATAATTTAAGTAATTTATAAGTGCATATTCATTTTTATCTCGAAAGACATCATATACGGTCTCTAAAAAAGTTGTTATAATTTAAAAAATATAAAAAAATATGTAAATTGAACTAAAAACTTGAAAGTGAATAATAAATTATTTTTCAAAAACTTCAAATAATTTAAATAATTTAAAAAACATGTTTTCATTTTTATTTCGAAAAATACCATATTCTTCACAATCAGGTTAATTGAGCTAGAAACTTCAAAGTGAATATAAAATTGTTTTCAAAACAAATTCAAATAATTTAATCAATTTAAAAAATGTATTTTTGTTTTTATTTTGAAAAACACCTTATTATTTAAGTGTGTACACAATTTCTTAAGAAGTTTTTACAATTTTAAAAATATAAAATATTATGTATATAGAGCTACAAACTTCAAAGTGAATAATAAATTATTTAAAAAAACAAATAATTTAAGTAATTTTAAAAACACTTTTTCATTTTTATCTCGAAAAACATCCCATATATAGTACACAATCTCTTAAAAAGTTGTTACAATTTTAAAAATATAAAAATCATGTAAATGAGCTATAAACTTCAAATAGTTTAAGTAATTTAAAAATTTTTTTTTTTTTAATTTCAAAAAACATCATATTTTTTAAGTGTATAGCATATAATCTCTTAAAATGTTGTTACAATTTTAAAAATAAAAAAAATATATAAATTTTGCTAGTAACTTCAAAGTGAATAATGAATTATTTTAAAAATATTTCAAATAATTTAAGTAATTTAAAAAATGTTTTTTAATTTTTATTTCTAAAGACACCATATTCTTCGAGTGTATAGTACACGATCTTTTAAAAAGTTGTTCCAATATTAAGAATATAAAAATTAATGTAAATTTTGCTAGAAACTTCAAAGTGAATAATACATTGTTTTTTTTTAAAAAAATTCAAATAATTTAAGTAATTTAAAAAAGGTGTTTTCGTTTTTATTTCAAAAAACACATGTTTTTTCAAGTGTATAATATACGATCTCTTAAAAAGTTGTTGCAATTTTAAAAATATAAAAATAGTGTAAATTGAGATAGAAATTTCAAAGTGGATATTACATTATTTTTAGGAAAACTTCAAATAATTGAAGTATTTTAAAAAATATTAATTGATTTTTAAATCAAAACATCGTATTTTTCAAACATATAGTACTTGATTTTTTCTTTCTTGTAGATTGAAGAATGCGTTTTTTTGAAAAAGAATTCTAAGAAAATTGTTGTAATTTAAAAATGATAAAAATTATGTAAATTGACCTATAAACTTTAAATTAGTGTATATATAGTACAATATTTTAAAAATACTTTAGTAATTTAAAAAAGATACTTTAATTTTTAAATCAAAATATCATATTCTTCAAGTGTATAATACAAATTTTTTCTTGTAGATTGAACAATAGATTATTTTTAAAAAAATCTTTTTAAAAGGTTGTTGCAATTTTAAAAAATATGAAAACTATGTAAATTGACCTATAAATTTAAGTGTATAGTATGTTGTTTTAAAAAAATCTTCAAATAATTTAAATAATTTAAAAAATAGCTTTGATTTTCAAATCAAAACATCATATCCTTCTAGTGTAGTACATAATTTTCCTCTTAGATTGAATAATATGCTGTTTAAAATAATGTTCTAAAAAATTGTTACAATTTAAAAATATAAAAATAATGTAAGTTGACCTAAAAACTTCGAGTATGTAATACATTGTTTAAAAAAAACCAAATAATTTAAGTAATTAAATAAAACTCTTTGATTTTCAAAACAAAACATCATATTCATCAAGTGTATATAGTACATGATGTTTTCTTGTATACCGAAGAATATATGTTGTTTAAAACAAACATTAATTTTTTTGCAATTTAAAAAGTATAAAAATGATGTAAATTGATCTAAAAACTTCAAGTGTATAATACATTGTTTTCATCAAATTTCAAATAATTTAACTAATTGAAAAAACATTTTGATTTTTAAATCAAAATATTATATTATTTAAATGTATAGTACGTAATTTTTTCTCGTAGATCGAAAAATATGTTGTTTACCTTAAAATACTGTAACTATTATACTATGAATATTTTAACTAGCTTAGTTTTAGGTAAAAGAACACGGGACAAACATATAATCACAAAAAAATTCATTAATTTAATTTATCAGTACATTATTTGATTGACTTTTCTTTATTTATGATTTTGCAAGTTTTTCTATATTGTTACGGTACATAATTTTTATTTAAAAACTAATAAAAAAATATTTACCTTATAAAATCAAGTTTACATTAAAAAAATAGATAAAAAGTATAATCATGTAAAAAAAATTTAAATAAAATAAAAAGATAAGGACATGATAACAATGAAATAATTAACTTGATAAGGAGATATTAAAATATAAATTCACTTTATATATGTAAATTTCTTTTTTATATTAAAATTAAAATAATAAATTTCTTTATTTTTCACTCACTTTTTTAATAGACAAAAAGTTATTGAGTCACCGTCTGAAAAAAATGATTAAGAAAAAAAAGGCAGTAACCAGTAACAGTAAGCCACTTAAGCAAAGAGCGCTGACTATAGGGGTCATAAATATCTGGCGTTGACTGGGTTGGTGGCAAGTGAAACGCTGTCGTTTGATTAGGATTGATTGAATACGAGCTACTAATATCTTGGAGGCAACGACATCTATGGCACCTCCTCGTTGGTGGTTAAGTCACTGTCCTTTCGTACCCTCGACGAGTCCGCCAGCAACCACCAAACCCTACTCCTTTCTATCAGTACTACTAAACTACAACTACCAAATAACATTTCACATTTTGATTCATAACAACAACACTCGTCATCCTCCAACACAGACACCATATGGAGTCTTCAGCCGCCTTGTCGCGCATAGGTCTAGCTGGCCTCGCCGTCATGGGCCAAAACCTAGCCCTCAACATCGCCGAGAAAGGCTTCCCTATCTCCGTCTACAACCGCACCACCTCTAAGGTCGACGAGACCGTAGATCGCGCCCGCCAAGAAGGTTCCCTCCCTCTCTTCGGCCAATACAACCCTCGCGACTTTGTTCTCTCCCTCCAGCGCCCCAGATCTGTCATCATCCTAGTCAAAGCCGGCGCTCCAGTCGACCAGACCATCGCCGCCCTCTCCGATCACCTCGAGCCCGGCGACTGCATCATCGACGGCGGCAACGAGTGGTACGAGAACACTGAGCGCCGAATCCAGCAAGTCTCCGAAAAAGGTCTACTCTACTTAGGCATGGGTGTCTCCGGCGGTGAAGATGGTGCTCGAAATGGACCTTCCTTGATGCCCGGTGGGTCCTACCAGGCATATTCTAACATCCAAGACATCTTGATGAAGGTTGCTGCCCAGGTCGAGGATGGCCCTTGCGTCACTTACATCGGTGAGGGTGGTTCAGGTAACTTCGTTAAGATGGTACATAATGGTATTGAATACGGTGATATGCAGCTTATTTCCGAGGCATATGATGTTTTGAAGCATGTGGGTGGCTTGTCGAATTCCGAACTTGCTGATATTTTTGCTGAGTGGAACAGAGGGGAGCTTGAGAGTTTTTTGATTGAGATTACCGCTGATATTTTCAAGGTGAAGGATGAGGGTGGTGATGGGTATTTGGTGGATAAGATTCTGGATAAGACGGGCATGAAGGGCACTGGGAAATGGACCGTGCAACAAGCAGCGGAGCTCTCCGTAGCAGCGCCAACGATCGCTGCTTCCTTGGATTGCAGGTACTTGAGTGGGTTGAAGGAGGAGAGGGAGAATGCTGCCACTGTGTTGAAGGATGCTGGGTTGAGTGAGGAGTTAGTTGGGCCTGTGAGGAGTGGGGTTGATAAGAAGAGGTTGATTGATGATGTGAGGCAGGCTTTATATGCTTCCAAGATTTGTAGCTATGCTCAAGGGATGAATTTGTTGAGGGCCAAGAGTGATGAGAAACAGTGGAACTTGAATTTGGGAGAATTAGCAAGGATTTGGAAAGGTGGGTGTATCATAAGGGCGGTGTTTTTGGACAGGATCAAGAAGGCTTATCAAAGGAACCCCAACTTGCCAAGTTTGATTGTGGACCCTGAATTTGCAAAGGAAATGGTTCAGAGGCAAGCTGCATGGAGAAGGGTTGTGGGGTTAGCCATATCGGCTGGAATTAGCACTCCTGGGATGTGTGCTAGTCTTTCGTACTTTGATACTTATAGGAGAGCAAGGCTTCCAGCTAACCTTGTTCAAGCTCAGAGGGACTTGTTTGGGGCTCATACCTATGAGCGGGTTGATCGCCCTGGTGCTTTTCACACTGAGTGGACAAAACTTGCTCGCGAGGACCGTGCTGGTGTTGGTGCTCTCAATTGATTTTTCTCTAGTGTGGTTAGTTGTTTGTTGGTTGGTGTTGGAGAATTTGAGTTCAAATTGTATGTTCCTTTGAGGATCCTTTGTTAGGATGAGCAACTATTGTTTCCTTTCTGTAGCTGTTTTTGCCCTTAATAAAAGAAAGGCATGTGTTATTTGACCACCTAATTTGTGATGCTTTTTTTTATATCGCACATACGTTTCCAGTTCGAATTATAATTGCATATCTAGCCACCTGTGCATTTTATTTGAGGCACATGCACATATATCTTGATATTGATCTTGATAAAATATAATAAGAACTGCATTGAAGTTGAAGATTAGTGTATCTCAGACTACCCCTTTGACAAATTTAAAGATCAAACTGGATCAAGAAAGTTTGTATCGGGCCTGCATTCTGTCTTTCCTGTTTTTGAATGGGGAAGATGTTACACTCTTAAAAAATTCAGGGGTGATTTTGTTGCTGGACTTGCCATTGCTAGTTTTTGTATTCCTCTGGTTAGTGCGTTAGTGGTGACTTGGTGACTACCGAATTACTTGTCATATAAACATTGTGATGTATCTTTGCATGATCACTCTTTGACATATCAGTGCATATATAACAGGACATTGCATGTGCAAAGCTTGCAAATTTGGATCCTCAGTATGCACTATGTAAGCATCTTGATTTATTTTAAGCAGCAAACATTTTGGTCCTTAGGTAAGTTGTCACCTTTTCTGTTATATGATCTGGGCCCTGGTGTTCGGTTTGGTACGGTAGCACTCTCAGTAAGCAATTTTTATTAATGAGTCCTCAACCTTCTTTTTAAAATTTTTGGGAACTGTCTCTGCTAGACACACAAGTGAAATTCTCTAAAATCTAGGAAGTTGTGGCAATTGGGCGAACATTTGCTGCCATGAATGAAAGACTATTCACTGGATGGTAACAAAGAAATGGTGGCAATGCGTACCATGAAGATGATTGGTTCACTGACATCTTGTTATGTGTCTATAGTTCAAAAGAGGACTCAATCATGTTTGAATTTCTGCTAGAAACCCTTTTAATAAGAGTATCTGATCTTTTTGCAGGGTATTTTGCTCGAACCGCTGCAACCAATATGGCTGGTTGTAAAACTGCTGTATCAAAAATCATTATGTCTGTTGTTGTATTATTAACTCTGGCATTCACTACACTATTTGAGTTCACCCCAGATGCAGTGCTTGCTTCTATTATAACAGCGGCTGTGATGAGCCTTGTGAACATTGAAGCAATTGTTCTGCTGTGGAAGATTGACAAATTCGAATTTGTAGCTTGCATGGGAGCCTTTTTGGTGTAATTTTTGAAAATTTTTAGATTGGCCTTCTGATTGCGGTATAGAAAAAATCAAGGGAAACTCAACTTTTTATGTCCGGCACTTTTGTATGTTCATTTTTCCCCGCCCATGGTATTTGATATTACTTAACCTTCTTTATGCAGTAATTGGGAAGCTTCCAGCTGGGGCTACTATTTACAGGAACATCAATTGATGCCCCAAAGGTTGACTCTGCAATCTACTTCTCAAACTGAGACTATATTAAAGAGAGGTAATTAATTACTGTGCCTAATGACAAGTGAAAAGGATGATATTGGGATAAAAGTGAAGGTGAAAAATTAATTTCATGGCCAAGTTATTTTAGTATAATAGTATTGCAAATTCAATCATGACCCCTCAGGCATAATTATAGATTGGTTCACTTAAGGGAATTGAGTCTAATGAATAACTGAGTCATAATTTGCAGAATTTTGGGACTGCTGGCTGATGAAGATGTTCAAAGGACATCAGGTAAATTACCCAGAATACAGTATGTCACTGTTGAAATGTCACTGAAGGCTTTCTATGAAATCCTTCCATCCTGTTTTTCATGATTGGTTTTTTATTCTTGCTTCAAGGCGTTTTCTTGATTGATTTTGATGATTGAATTTGTATTCTTGCAGCTGTTGTTGATATTGACACTATTGGCAGCATCCGCGCCTTCAGAGTTATATAAGAGCCTTCAGAAAAGAGAAGTCCAGGTAATAATAATTACAGAATTTACATTTTCTCATTACAATAGGAATTCTTATTGGAAAAATCTATAATTACAGGTGAAACTTTATCTTGGCGTCTGAAAATTTGTCACAAGCGATAAGGAATCTATATCCGTGTCCTTTGTAAATTGTAATATTTGGTTGGCATAGATATAGCTTCCGGCCTTACATCATTCAATTATAATCAAATGAGTTGCTTGTGTGCAACTAAATTAACCTATGATAGTATTATTATGTACAAAACAACTTTGCCACAAATTATTGTGATGAGTGACATTAATCTCTTTGGTGTTTAATTTCACAGACTTGATCGGAGAAGATAGCATATTTCTATCAGTGGCCGATGCTGTTGCAACTTTTGAATTAATTTAAGGCTAAATTATATGTACACCATCCCAAAATACTTCCGGAAAAGGCGTTTCCGAAAAAAAATTGAATTTTGTGAACACAAAATTATTTCCGGATAAGCTGTTTTCGGAAAAAAAAAGTGGTGTGGGGCATAAAAGTTGTGAGGAGTATAAATGCCCTTAAAAAGGGTTTCGGAGTTACCTACAACGTGAGCCTCATGAATGGTGCTGTTTGCACCACCAGGAAGCCCAGCCCACCCCAGAGCTCGCGCTGATCCAAGTGTCGGCTTTTTTGCTAATGGCTGATTTCTCTTTCTCCATTTCTTCAAGATCTTTTGTTGCTGATTCAGATACTTTTGCTCCTGATACTGGGAGTAGAGGTTGGATTGTTTTTACTACCTGTAATCACAAATTTGAGATTTTGGGAAAAGTTGGCCCAACCTAGAATCTACATTTGGTTTTTCCTCTAGGAAGGACTCACACTCCACTGTAAAAGGAAAACTATTTTGCAATTGTAATTGTACCCAAAATGAAAAAATAGGAAAAATAATAATGAAAACTGTTACCGTTACATTGATTGGCTACGATTAGAGAAAGAACTGGCTTGAATAAAATCAGAAGTAAACATGTATAGGATGATAATACAGTAGAAAAGAAACCAGAAGATCCCTTCTCAAGAAGGCCCAGACTTCTGTTAACATGGATCTTGTAGGTTGATATTAGTTCTGACCCAAAAATTGTAAACAAATAGAAATGCAAATGGAGAAGAACATTTTGGAACTTGAAAAAAGAAATACTACTATACTTCGGAACTTTTTTTTTTGTTGTTGTTGAAAAGTAATATATAAAGTACCCTTATGACATAATTGAAAATTAATAAAGGAAATTTTAAGTAAGATGATTATTTGAATAATAAAAAGGTGCTTTCTTGGGTGCCAACAAAAGTTTGGTGGTATTGGTGCCAAAATGATATATCAATGAATGGTGTCATATGCCACTTCTCTTTAAGAGAATTAATTTTAAAAATATTACATTTTTAGTACCTATAAGTTGAATTGTTTGTTAAATCTTTCCTTAAATTTATGTTCATTTAAATCATTGAATTAGTGATCAAATCTATCTGAATTATTATTAAATCTACCGAAATCACCTCAAATTTCTTGTTGAATTGCTTGCTGTTATAAACATTAAATTTGTGATCAAATCATATTTAGATTTAACGCCAATATGTACTTAAAAAATTATTCAATATTTTTTTTTAAGTGCATAAGCTATAATATTTCAATTTTATTTAATTTAAAATATTTTACAATCTCGTGTAATATATTATCTCCCTAATACTCTTAACAATATAAGAAGAAAATAAAAAATAAAAAATGTGTTGTATATATTACAAATATAAAAATTGTTATTTATAAACTCTATAAAAAAAAACCATGACATAGTTAAAAAGATCATGATATATATTTTATACTTAAAAATTCATTATATAATAATATACTTAAAAAAACATAATTTAGTTTTATAAGAATTCTTAATATATATTTATGTCAATTATTATATTATTTTAAAATTATATTTAAAAATAAAATTATTATTAACTTGTTTATATCATTTTTTAGTAATTTTTGTAAAACTAACACTAAACCATATATTTAAAAGAAAAATATCATTATATCTTTTTATCATTATATAGTGAACTTTGAGAAACTGATAATATATTATTCATGATTCTATTTATAGTTTCTCTTTTAAAAAAATTAATATATCATTTATATTCTTATTTAATAAACTTTGAGAAATTAATACTAAATTATAATTTTAAAATTCTGATAAGCTATTTATCATTTTACTTATAAATTCAATTTAAATAAAAAAGTTATTATTGTATTATTTTTATTTTTTTGGGTAAACTATTTATATTATTGTTATATGGTAAGAGTTAAGGTTAGGGAATAATTGATTGTGTGCTATGGCTAGAGATGACCAGTCAAAATCAAGGTACGAGTGATGGTGTAAGTGACAATGTTAGGGTGAAAGACAAGATTAGGGTATGAATAACCATGTGTTATGGCTAGGATATGAGTCCGGTCTAGGACATGTGCGAACACGTGTTATGGTTATGGTTAGGTTCTAACTCTGGGCATGTGTGATCATGTGTAAAGTTTAAGTGACCAAGTGATGCCAAGGTTTAGGTGACCAAGTGATTGGGTATGCTTGACCATGTGTTAGGGGGTGTTCGTGGTGTAAATTGGTTCGAGTTCAGAGGGAAAAATATCTGATCCCATTAATGTGATTGGATTGGTTATTTGATTTTCACTTTATTATTTTAAACAAAACCTATTATTATAAAGATAAAAAAAATATTAATAAAAGCCAAATTTTATTTTCTAAAATTTCAAATTAAATACTTAGATAGAAAATACCCGATTATATTATTAAAAATATTAGTTACTTTTTATAATTTTTTTGCTCTAAATAGTAACTAAGTTTGAATAAACAACACTAAGGTTTAAAAGAAAATTTGAATCATAGTAACAAAATTTATTGATATTAACATAACCTATCAAATTTTAAAAAATATACTTCAAAGTAATACTATTTTTTTGTAGGAAATAGAGGATTAATTAAAAATTAGTGAAAAAAGTGGAGATAAAATAGGAAAAAAATATAAAATTAACATAAACAGTATAAGAAATTCATAAATATTAAAATATATATTAGTATATATTGCGGTTTGGTTTGTGTTGGATCGGTTCTCATGGAAGGAACCGATATCCAAACAAAACCAATTAAAATAAGCGGATTTTTCAGTTTTGGTTTTTTTTTTTTATCGATTTTTGCAGTTTATAATAAGTTGTTCGGTTATGAACGCTCCTACGTGTTAGGTTAACAATCAAGGTTAGAATATGGGTTATTAAGTAATTGGTAATGTAATAAACTAACGTTAAGGTACAAGTGACCATGTGTTAGAATTATGTAAGAGTTAGGAATATTATTTATAAAGAACTCTATGATATCATATTTTTTATAAAATATATTTGTGTATTTATTAATTTTATATTATATTATTAGTAATATTTTATAATTTTATTTGTAATTTCTATTATTAATATTTTATTATATTATTTATGAATTTATTGTATTGTTAATTTTTGTTCTTATTTGTCATACTTTTTATGAATTATATTTGTTAATCTTTTATTGTATTATATTGTTTATAGATTAATAGTGCTAGTTTTTTTTGTTATTTTATTTGTTTTTAATTTTTATTACGTATAATTTTAATAATAATTTTTTATTAGGTTTAAATGAGTTCAATTAAATAAATAAATAAATAAATAAATAGATTCAAGTGATTTTAACTTCAAAATAACACTAATTTACAATATCTTAAAGAAAATCCTTATAAGAAGAAGTAACATATGACTTCATTAATTGAATGTCATATCAATTGACACGGGTGCCAATCAAGTGACCAACTATTATTTGACACTAGAGAATTTCTCTAATAAACGTTAAAGAATGATTATATTTCATCAATTATAGGTTTAGTATATTACTTTTCTCTGCCATCTTTTCAGATAGATTTTATGTTTAACCTAAAAAAAGAATTTGATGAAGATTTTATGTTTTAACCTAAAAAAGTTATTTTAAAAAGTTTTGAACCTGATGAAAATGTCTTTTTTTTAAAAAAAGTTAATTAATAAAATCTATTTGGTGAAAATACTACTTCATTACACTTTTAACGAGCAATTATCCGACTTACTATGACCATGAATTTCGTCTAACATCATTGCTCATTAGAAGTGCAACTGAGTAAAAGTTACTACCTTCGGTTCTTTGTATAAGAAACAAAAATAGAATTTTTTTGTCTTTTTTATATTTTTGGCGTATTATTTGTTAAGAAAGAGTAAAAATATCTTGTTATTTTCAATTTATTATGAACATTCACAATTTTTCATACAAGTGTATATATTAACTACATGGATAATTTAGTAATTTTCTCACATCATTAATTGAAAAGAATATCACTTACTCTCTCTGTTCCACAATAAGTGCCACATTTGAATATTTTACACAGATTAAAAAATGCATTTAGTTATCTTAATTTTATAAAAAGTAGTAGTAATATTACATTGGAAGTATAAAGTGACCTATAATATGGCATTGAAGTGGGAAATTGATAACTAATATTACATTGGAATTGTAAAGTGACATATAATATGAAATTTTTTAAAATGTCAAACATGACACTTATTGTGGAATGGAGGGAGTATTATATTTTATTGATATATGTAAAACATGTCCAATGTTTCTTATAAAAAGGACCGGAGATAGTATTAAAGATGTCCAATTAGTCAACTGTTAGACTAAAAGTTAATTTATCACATTAAATACACTAAGAATTGGTACTTGCTAGTAGGAGTGGAAAAATGTCAGCCGACCTATTAGGGGCCTAGGGCCTGGCCTATTTAAAGCCTGGTCTGGCCTAGCTTGTTTAATAAAAAAGCGAGGTTTAAGCTTTTTAAAAGGTCTATTTAAGTAAAAAGGCTAGGTACAGGCATTTAAAAAAGCCTATTAAGCCTAATAGGTCGACTTATAAAATTTTAATATATATATATATATATTATCAATTTTATAAATATAAATAAATATTATATTTTTTCAAAAAATCATATATATATATATATAAAATAAATTTTATAATATATTTATAAATTAGGCTTATTTAGAGACTTGTTAAAATGGCCTATTAGCCTATTTAGTGGTTTGTTGACATATTTAAGATATAATTGTTGGCCTTTTTAGAGGCCTTGGGACAAAGTAGGCTTATAAATAAGCTTTCAAATAGACTAGGTTTAGCCTGAAAAATGAGCTTATAATAGGCCAATAGGTCAAGCTTAGCTCCATCAATTATAAAATAGGTCTGACCTGTTTAACCAAAGCCCTGGCCTGGCCTGTTTTCACCCCTACTTGTTAGTACTCCTTCTGTTCATTTTTATTTATTACTTAGAGAAAAGAATCATATTTATCTATCTGTTCACTTATATTTTTAATGAAATATTAATTATTTTTTTATCAACTCTATTTCTATTTTTAATTAGAGAAATAATTAGCTACATTATCAACTAATAAAGCCAAGAGACATAGTAAAAAGTATTATAGGGAATTTAAAAAATATATTTTGATAAAAATCAAACTAATGATTAGATTTTTTTAATATGTGTAATGGATAGATAAATATGAATGAATGGAGTAGTTATTAAGATTGAAAAAAAGAAATATACTCTCTTTTGTGTTTATAAATATGTAAATAGGGGTGGGAAAAGGCCAACTGGTCTAGCAGGAGTGTATGGTTTGATCTATTTAAAGTGTGGTCTGACCTAGTTTGTTTAATTAAAAGCTTAGGTTTAAGTTTTTTAAAAAGCCTATTTAAATAAAAAGGCTAGGTACATGTCTTTAAAAAAGCCTACTAAGCCTAATAGACTGGTCTATTAAATTTTAATATATATTATAAATTTAATAAATATAAATAAAATATTATGTTTTTCAATATATATATATATATATATATATATAAAATAAATTTTATAAATGTAAATAAATAAATTTTATAATATGTTTATAAATTAGGCTTATTTAGAGGCTTGTTAAAAAGACTTATTAGTCTATTTAGTGGCTTATTGACATATTTAAGATAGAATTGTTAACGTTTTTAAAGGCCTTGGGACAAAGTTGGCCTATAAATAAGCTTTTAGACTTTATAGGCTTAGCTTGAAAAATGAGCCTATAATAGATCAATAGGTCAAACTTAGCTCCATTAATTATAAAATAAATATAACCTGTTTAGCCAAAGCCTGACATGACCTGTTTTCACCCCTATATATAATAAAAAGATACTCCCTTCAATCTTTTTATTTTGTGGTTTTAGCTTCTAAAATTTGTTTCATAAATATTCTTAGTTTACATTTTCAAAGGTCCTTTGATGCCTTTTATCCTTCTATACCTTTATCAATCATTACTAAATGATTGTTAAGAATATAAATAAAAATATTTTAGTCAACATTATAAAATACTACAAGATAATCAATGTTTAAAATTATGCATGTGAAAACATTAAATAACAAAAAAAAAAGTAAAATTGAATTAAAAAAAAAAGAGTAAAGTAGGCAGGGATGTACCGTGTACCACTGTATCTGCATATTAGTTAAATAAATTGTTTCTCTTATTTTTAACTTTTAGAAATTTCAATTTCAATTTCTTGTTTTTCATGACTATAAAATATCGTTGCTATTTAATATTTAAATTTAAAAATCTACAAAAACAAATAGCATTGACATAAATATATGTACATCAAATTAAAATGATCAAGAGGTATTTACAACATTAAATATAATAAATAAAAAATAGAGCATGTTATCAAACTTTAAATTCAAAACAACAAAGCAACAAAGAATTAGTGCAAAATATAGTTTAAAATTCTGCATTATAAAGTGATTAGAAATGCAATTTCAAATCCATTATAATAAAGTTAATCGCACGAAAAAAGTCAATCATAATAAAGTTCATAAACTTATCACTTATGTGATTCGTGTGTTAACACTTCAGTGAGCAAAAGAGATGCAATAAGGAGCCACACTTCAGTGTGTATTGAAGGAGAGGTAAGGAGCTGCATAACATAGAAGCTAGAGATTTTTTGAGGCATTTGGGGGAAAATAAAAAACGAAAAAAGGCTTAATTACAGTTTTAGCCCCCAACTTTTTTAATTGTGCAATTTTAGTCCCTCTATTTTCAATTGTGTGATTTTATTCCTTTAACTTTATCAATTGTGCAATTTTGGTTTCGAAACTTTTTTAATTGTTTGATTTTGATTCTTTTGACCATATCTCGTTAAGAAGATAATAGTCAACGCGGTCAAACACATATAATGAGTTTTTATTTGTGCGATTTTGGTTTGAAACTTTTCTAATTGCACAATTTTGGTGCTCTTACACACTTTATTTATTTGGTTTGATTGTATTAACCGTTAGCTTCTTAATGAAAGATAGATTAATTGAGCAAAATTGCACAATTTGTAAAAGTTGAGGGATCAAAATTGCACAATAGACAAAGTTAAGGAATTAAAGTCCCACAATTAAAAGTTGGGGGACTAAAATCGCATCATTAAAAAAGTTGAGCGACTAAAATCGCTCAATTGAAAGTTAAGAGAACAAAACACAATTAATAAAATTAGGAGAGTAAAACTACAATTAAGTAAAGAAAAAACTATATTTTTTTTTTCGCGCTTCGGTAGTCAATATTTTTACTATCGAAGTTAAGATATTTTTTAGTCATATATATATATATATTATAAATAAAAAAAACATATATTTATATGTGAGATTATGTAGCAGGATGAATACTAAGGTAGTGTTTGGTAATAGTACAGAACAAACAAAATGAACCGAACATAATCGTATACTTTGTTTGGTCACTATGAAACAGAACATGATTATATGTATTATTTTGTATCTAATGTGAATTAAAATATAGAAAATATTTTTTATAATACATATAAAATTTTACTTTACTTGATAGAAAATATAAAATTAAAGAAAAAATAAAATAGTATATTTTTTATTTTTTATTTTTAAATTATGAGTATAACAAGATAATAATTTTAAAATATATTAATTTTTGTATTAATATTTTATAAAAAAATAAATTATTAAATATAAACTCCTCTCAATGAATACAATTATTAAAATTAATTATTAAATATAAATTATGTCGAAATATTTTTAAAAAATATTTTTGTTTGGAAAAAAATAATATAAGGTTTAAGGAATTTAAATATATATTGTTTTGTTCATAAAAAATTAACTCTATAAAAATAATGATAATTCTTTTGTGTGTGTTATGTTTTGTTCTCTTCTATTCCACTCTTTTTAACTGATATACCAAATAGAGAACCATAGATAATATTCTGTTTTATTCAGTTAAAATATGTCTGTCAAATACTAATTAAAATACTCCTATCATAATTATTTTTATAAAAAATACGAATAATTATCCGAACTCACTCCTAAACCCAATATTGGGTTCGGTTAATTTCCCTGCTAATCACAAATAATTTTTATGAATTACCCATAAAGTTTGAGTCCGATTGATATCCATAACAGTTGAAAATTCAGATAGTCTGCATCTGCAAACCTCATCCAAACGGAACAGCATGCAAAAGACAACAGAGTACCTACAAAAAATTCTGTGAACTAGCACATTTTGTCCACGTCATCGATCCAAGTGATCTTCTTTCTAATACATTATCAGCCGTTAGATCATCATCCATTCGGTAATTCCTAGCCGTCCAGATTCTCGTAAAAATTTAAAAACAGCATGCAAAGGATTTTTTTTTTTTTTTAAAAATTAATTTCATTCCAATTTTTAATTTATTTATCCTCCTTTAAATTCAATGCTCAGATCTTTGCCAGTGTCATCCAAATCAAACACTTCACTTTCCTGAAAATTTTTGAACCTTCCTCTGTTAAAGTTTGTGTTTTTTTTTTTGGTCTGGGTATTGGGGGTTAGGGTACTATACAAGCTTTGAAGCTTCTTCGTCACCAGCAACTTCAATGGCCACCGAAGAGGTTAATAAACCTCCATCACTTCCTCCTTACCCTGAGGTAATTCTCTTCAACCTCAAGATTCCCCTTTTTCATTTTCTCCAAAATTAAATTTTGCTGTAATTTTTCAATCCAAGCTGGTAATTTTACTCTGATCTAACTGATCTATACATTTTCACTGACCTGGGTCGTTTGTTTTGTTCACTGAGCTGAATTAACAAAAAGAGGGAAAAAATTAGGGTTTTTGAAGAACAATAGGATTTTCAAAATTCACCCTCAATTGTCACAACCCCATGAACAGGGACTATGATTTTCACACTCTGTTAGTGAAAAAGGTTCAATTTTTGGTGATGCTGACTGATTTTTAACTGTGGGTGTTGTAGATGATAATGAAGGCACTGGAAGCTCTGAATGAACCAGGTGGATCCAACAAATCTTCAATTTCAAAGCACATAGAATCCAGCTATGGCGAATTACCCGAAGGCCACTCAACTCTTCTGGCTCATCATCTGAACAAGATGAAAGAGAGTGGAGAACTCGTGTTTCTGAAGAACAATTACATGAAACCTGACCCAAGTGCCCCTCCAAAGAGAGGCCGTGGTAGGCCACCCAAGCCAAAGGCACCTATCCCTCCAGGGACAGTTTTGTCCCCACCAAGGCCTAGGGGTCGCCCTCCGAAGGACCCTAATGCTCCACCTAAGCCTCCTAAGGCTACGGTGTCCTCTGGGAGTGGCAGGCCACGCGGCCGCCCCAAGAAGATTGCTCGCACTCCGGCAGTGGCTGCTCCCACAACCGCCGCCGCTGCTGTGTCTTCTGGGAGGCCTCGAGGTAGGCCTCCCAAGGTCAAGCCTCAATTGACTGAAGTCAGTGTTGAGTCATAGAATGTAATGTTCCCCTTTGGTGGAAAAGAAAAAAAAATGGTAGTGATCTGCTCTGTAGAAGAAGTGGGTGTGGTGTTAATTAGATTTTGTGTCAATGTAATTCCTTTGTAAAATTATGTAGTGGGTTAGCTAGTTTTAATGAGTTATGAGGCTTTGTTGGGTTTTCTTCTAATTCTAATTATCAATTATCAAAGAGGACAGTGACTTGAGCTGATAATGATTTGGTTTCTTATTGTTCTGTATGTTCTCTTGCTCTAATTTTAAAATAAAATCATGATGTGAAAATGGGTGGTTGTTTCATACATTATTATTCTGTTTGAACTTAGGATATTTGTGCATATTAATTCCTATTTATCAAACCTCTTATCACTAGTTTAATCCTAATCTCTGTGTTCCTCTTTCTTACTGTTAACTCATTCATATATATTACTGTATCTATTTAAATCAAGGCAATGGTAATTAACTTAGCTTTGTAGCTTTGTGTCTTTTTTTGACATGTTGAATTTGGGATAAATATTTCAAGTTGTCTGATAAAAAAATGAATTGATTTGTAATGAATAATTAAGATTAAAATATAATAAAAAATTGTTTAGCAGACCATTAGCATACCAAATAAATTCAATCAAATGATAATGTAAACACTGTTGTGTGATTTATGTAAACAACTTTGTTTAATAGGATAAGACTAGTTGTAAGTTAGTAATATTTGAACATGTTTAATTTGAAGCACTGTAGCTAAGACAGGGAAAGTAGAAACTCAAGGCGACATCACTGTAGAAAATAAGTCCTATGTTGTCTGTTTCAATTTTCAAGGTATGGTTTAAATATTTGTTAGATTACTCTTTACATTACTGGAATATCAATTAATTTTGAGATAGCATTTATGCAGATGTAACAAATTTAACTCTGTTGTGAGCTTGATTATCTGGAAAATCATAGTAGTATATTATAAGTATGTTAGAACCTCGTACGGTACATTGTTATATTCCGATGTTTTTTGTTTTTGTTTTTGATTTTGATTTATTAGTATATTCGTATGTTTGGTTTGATTTGATAAGACCTGTTCAGTAGTGTGATGAGAAGTCTGTTTCCTTGGTGGATGGAATTCTTGGTCTGGTAAAGTTTGACCTCTAACTGTATTCTCTCTGTCCTTTCTTTCAATTCTCTCTCCGACAGAGATTGGTACATATTACTATTACAATAATGTCATTGGTCCAAATTGTGTTGTTTCTATAGATTATTGAATAGTAGTAAATGTGATCTTATAAAAATCAATGGAAATTGGCCAGCACAAATCTTAAATTTCATTTATCATACATATCATAAGATTTATTCTTGCTTCATTTTCCAATCGAATTTCTTTCACCACCTAAGGATTGTAAAAATAGACTGTCTTTTAAAAAAGTGGTAGCTGTATGTGTTCAATTCAGAGTTTGACAATCTATATTTAGGGATATACAGATAAATTTCCCTTTCCAATTATAGCTCAACTCCGACACTAATTATAAAGATACGTACAACAACGGTTACATTAGAGAAGTAGCAACAAAAATTAGAACTTTTTTAACAATCTATGGTAAGTGGTAATACAAAATTAAAAAGGCGATAGTCAATTTTTGGATAGCAATTTTGATTTGGTGTAACCATTTAACTGTAATTTCTACCTAGTAAACTCTTAAATTGATTTTTAAGATGATAAATGTAATGTAAATTAATCTTTTGAAATTTTAAAAACTCCAAATTAATTCTTAACTTTATAAAATGACATGCATTTCAACTATTAAACAACATTAAAAAATTAAGTTGATTTTTGATTCTAACATATGTTGAATTGTTTGATTTTGCACTTTTGATTCTTCTTTTAACTAAGAAAAAAGCTTTTGGTCCTTCAATAAAAAATTAAACATGATTTCAAAAAGCTTAAAAATTGCTTCTCACAATAAATATAAAAAAATAATTATATTTCAGATTATTATTTTTTTCGCACCTAATCCAAACACGTCCTAAGTATAAAATGTCTAAAATGAATAACTTTTGCGAAATTGAGGACTAATTTGACATTTTCAAATTTCATGACTAATTTGCACGATACCTATAATCTTAAAGATCAATTTGAAGGTTTACTCAATTTCTATATCTTTATAGATGATAAAAACCACTCTGCAACAAGTTTTCTTCAAATTTCTTTTTTAAACTATGATGTTTTTTATGTGTAAACATCATTAGTTACATGTATTAATGTGTGTTTGTTGAGCTTAAATGTAATGGTTGAAATGACATGAATCAAATGTATCGATAACTTCCTTAATTTAATAATTCAAAACAAATATAGTAATTACATTAGCTCCCGTCACTAATTTTTCCATGGCATAAAGCCTAGAAAAATATCAATTGAAAGGAATCAATCTTCGAGTTGGAGGATAATTTTTTTTTTTTGAAAAATTGGAGGATACTTTTTATTCACACCGACAAGATACTATTATAATAGATGAATATAATAAGAAAAATGTGAAAATAATGATTTAAATATATTTTTATTCTAATAAATTTGTTTCAGTTTAATCTTTTGTTCGATTTTAGTTTTGGTTTTAGTTTTAGTTTGAATTTTGAATATGGTAAATAAAATATGAGTTGACAAATAGACACTCAGTTAAACTTATTTGACATAGATGACGTGATTATTGTATTTGACAAATTATGAAAATTTAATGAAAGTAATAAATGATTCTTGACTTTTGAAGCACACGTTATGAAATGAAAAAAAAAATTAATCCTCAAAATTTGATAGTGTAATTTTTTAAGGACATTAAGTAAATATAACATATTAAGTGCTTTATAAGAAAAGATAGCCAGGACACGTGGCTCTCACTTCATGCCATACCGGCAGAATAGACATACATAACCCTAACTCACAATTAGAGTTTTTTTTTTCTAATTTTTTATTTAATTATAGTTTTTTCCAAAATTTTAATTGGAAACCTCTAAATAAAAAAGTAGCAAATTGCGTTTATATTCAAGAACTTTCAATTACGATCAAGTATCAATCCATTGAAGAATATGTCAATAGCAAATGAGAAAGTGTCACATTATTATAAAGATTAATACACAGTGGACTAAATAATAAATTAGATAATTACAAATATATTTAGTATTTAATCTTTGTTTTATATTTTAAATTTAATTGTTATATTGTTATAGTAATAGAGTGACATTCACTTATTTACTATCTATCATGTAATAGAATAATAGATGAACGCTTCATTATACTTAAACTTTGTCTTTTGATTGCTTTAATATTACTAAGAAAAAGATACGCATCATGATCAAATGTAGTCTTGGTGTGTGAAAATTAATTAACATGCACAACACCCTTAGTTCAGATATTGATGCTCCAATTTATACTAAAAAAAGATCAAATGCCTTATTTGATTTTGAAATAATAGTAAAAAACTTCTATTTCAAATTTCTTTAACTACCACGGTTACTAATTGCTTGGTTGGGATAAATCATAAATGAAAGAGAAAGATACGAGAGAAATAATTATTAATAAGTTATCATAATTAGTTCAATAAAAAAAACAACTAAGCTATGAGGAGAGAAATCGAGTGATTTTACTCTTCAAAAAAAATTGGAGAGATTTAGAAGGTAAGGAGACAAGAGTAAAAAAAAAAAGGCAAATTATCTAAACTTTCTTGACTCCCTTCTAACCAAACACAAGAAAATTACTTTCTCTATACTCCTCTCCATTGAACTCAACACCAATGAGTTTCTCTCACTACCCCTCTTTTTTTCCCTTTCATCCCTTCTATTAAAGTTTTCTCCTCCACTTCTTTAGACAAAACACTCTAAAGTACAAGGATGATAACTGAATTTGGACTGAAAAAATACTCACAGAAAATATCTACATTAGGCAGCACATTAAAGGCTTAGTTCAATCCATTTAAAGTCTGATCTAAATAAATCATATTTTAAGCCTTTTAAAGAGCTTATTTAACCTAACAGATTATCAGATAAGATGGTGCATATATGTGCTCCGTGGTCATCACTCTTGCTTACCACCAGAGCAGATGATTCTACAATAGGAGATACGATATTCTCGACAAGCACACCTTTGATATGAGGCTTGTCGACAAATTTCACAGAAAGCTTTTGTTGAAGGCAAGAAATTCAGCTTCTCACATCTACAAGGAATTGAAAAACTCATTCTTTCTCCAGCTTGTGCTTGAACAAGATCACTCTATAGTATTAAGATCCACCTCCTGCCATAATGCTACTAACTCGAGCCAATAGAACATCTTGTCCCGATCTCTGTGCTTTAGTTGACAACAAATTCTGATATTCTATTCACAACAAAAGCTGATATGTGCACAAGGGAGAGATGAAAAAGATCCTTGGAATGTAGAAGATAATGGAAATAAAATTCTGATACTAGCTACCTGATTCTCTATCACTATAAATCTGAAATATTTGCATCTAGTTTATAACAAACATTGCTATTTACAAAAAACTATAGCTAGTGGCATAACCGCAAAACCCCTAGTCATCAACAAAGCCTTGATGAGTGCTAGAAACTGCAAACTGAAAAAAGATCGTTTTTCGAAAAATGCCTTTCATTGCTGTAGCATAATGGCCTGATATTTAAGCATCTAGGCATGAATTGTTCATAATAAAGACTACAACTCTTCTACTTGGACGGTAAATCCACAATGGCATCGCTTTGTCAATAGAGAGGTAACCTGATCAAAGCTCTCCAACTCTTTCAGAAACACATGCTCATGGTCTTTCACTGGGGTACTTAATGAAGCATCAAAATCAGTATCACATTTGTCCTTCTGATGGGGTCTTGGAGTATGATTCTTGTCGTGACTACCACAAACTTCGGTGTTTGACTCGGTATAATTCACAGGTTGGACACCCGTTGTTAATTCTGATGAAAAACTGTTATTATAACGATTATTTAACCTTTGACGAGTTACAATAGACGACAGAAGCTGGTACCATCGGCTAAGAGCTTGTGCCTCGTCCCTTCTCTTTTCTTCTGCCTTTCGTCTTTCGTCTTCCTCTGCATATGCCTGGGGGATAGCAGCAAACAAATTAAGTAGCTATTGAAAGGATGAAGCACTAACATACATGGAATCAAAGGAAAAAAAATAAATCAAACTTAAGCGGAGGAAAGATGATGCAAGTTTGGTCCCTTTTAGAAAAGAAAAAAGGGGCCAGAACAAAGAACACAAGCAGAAAAAATCCTTAGTAATAAACTGCTAGCCCCTCGACGATGTTGGTGGTATGCCCTGGCCTTAGATGGGATAGGTCTGCCCCTTAACTAAACTTTTTGTGTACCAAAAAAAAAACTGCTAGCCCTTGTAAACGAATCCAAGTTACCCGGTTTCACAAAGTAGCAAGGTTCATAATTGAATAAAATGATATTTGAAGAGAAATCAAGTAGATGAAAACTAGATACTTCCCAAGTCAAACATTAATATGTCAGGAACAGCAACGGTATCATTTATTTGGCGAGTAAAAAAGAAATACCTCTAGCAGTACATCCTTGAACTCAGCACACACCACAATACCATCATAGACAGGATGTGAACGACCATTTTTAAATTCAAAACCAACCATAGCAGGTGCATAATCTATTTCCAGCCTCTTCGCAACAGAAAATGCCCTAGGAAACCTTAAGTGCACGGTGCCCGGAGGTAGACATTTCTCAGACCAAACATCTACCTGACCTCGTTCATTCTAGATGTAAAATAGGAAAAGCAACAATCAGTACTATGAAAAAATTTATACTTTCATAAAATAGCCAAATATACATTTTTTTTAATTTTTTGGTTCTAAAATGTACATTTATTTAAATTTAAATTTAAATATACATATATGTTAATTTTCCAGGTGATTCAATTACAAGTTTGCTAACAAGGCATGGCAACTTGAGTTCATGCTCTATCAAACTCACTCCCTCAAACCTAAAAGATATCTCTTTTCCATACAATTAAATTAAAAGTATATAAACATTTCACTGCTTGCAGCACAGCACCCAGCCACAAAATAGATGGGGAATTAATGCAATATTTTAAAGTCTGGACCAGTCATCAAACTGGCGCTGGAGGTTTATGAGGAATCCAAAGCACTGCCTTGGTTGTGAAATGGCTGTGGCGTTTTCCATAAACGCACAATATCTTTCATACCCATACCTCATCCTTTGTTAAGATTTTAGAGTATTCCTAGAAAATAGACATTACCTTAGGAACTATCCCATCCACAGCATGAGGGAGATTTAAAGGTTCCAACTGCCACTTCCCATAAAGTTTAATATCATCCTTAGAATCAGCACATCCATTGTCATCTACTTCAGAATCTTGTACTTTCTGAGACTTAACCGAACGTTTAAGCTCCTGAATGGATTTTTTTTTATAAACAGTCAATTACATGTGCAAATTAAACGGAAAAAAGATACAACAAAATGAAGGAAACAACATTAAATATTGTTAGCCAGATGAGACCTTCACGGGTTGTTCATTGGGTTTAATTTGCAGCCCTTCCCTAAGCCATCTGTCTTTTGTCTTAACTGTTTGCACACAAGTCCTAGGGTAAACTGGGTGACCTGAACAAAAGCCCAGAATTGGACCCTTTGGATGGAGTACTTGATACTTTGTAAGCCATTTTTCTATGGCATAAAGAGGATGACTTTTGTAGGCCTGCATAGGTACACAGAGTCATAAATAAGTATCACCATCTACAATATCAAACAAGCATCATGTTTGCTAAGGTTAATTTTGAAACTACCTGCTGGTTGGTTGGAAGAGGCTCGGTTAATGCCCTTGTTTCTAACTCAATATCCTCAAGAGAACTCCTGGTAGGGACAAAAGATTCACTTGTTTTGTATTCTGTAGCATTGTTTTGGTTTGTTCTCAAATCAGCCACACCTCCAGTTGCCCCAGACTCCAACTCTCTCAGTGGTGCCAACACTGAATCCCACCACGTCGAATTAACTCGTTGTGATGCTATCTTGTACCACTTCATACAGTATCTGATATGTCTCATAAGTGTTACTAGCCTTATTACAGCTACAAAATTAAGAGTTGGATAAAGCTATAACAATATGGAAGAACGGATGACAAATAAAACATTAAAATGGTGTGACATTAATAGCAATCTGCTTCAGAACCTGTGAGGACCCCGGGATTAGGAAAGTAGAAAAAGACTGAGAAAGTATGATTTATTGATGGTATTGAACAAAATGGTACAAGAACAAGGGATGAATCCCTCCTAGAGCCAAAGGCTCCTAATCTAAGAGACAAAGCTCCTAGCCCTCCAAGAGCATAGCTCCTAGCCCTCTAAACTTCTCAATTACAAATGATGTCCCTTTCTCTCCTAATTAATATCCTTTTATAGCCTAAATCCTAATCTTCTAATTGGGCGTTCGCCCATTCACTTAACTCCTAACAGAACCCCCATCCCTAACAAATATTCACTAGTAATTTCAAAAACTCAACTATGACAACCATTATTGCACTTCACGAATAAACTGCTGCATCTTGAAACCATGTTTACCTTCTCACTTTTAAAAAGAAAATAAACTTCTCAAGTAATTAATTTGAATTGTTAAATTTTAATCCTTCCTACATCGAGAAGTGAATCTAATGAACATGAAGATTTTGTTGTCATGGGTTCCCTATGCACTCCTTTCTTGTGGAGGTCAGATCGACTGAATATATAACAGCATAACAACATATCAATTTACACTAGCTTTAAGCCAAAACCAAGAAGTAATGATGATTTTATCCATGATCTGTCCCGTACTTGTCATGTGTTGGTTACTATAATTACTACAATTAATCTTTTGATGGTTATTCATTTCAAGACTAGTCATGTTTTGTTTTTCTGTAAGTTGTTCAAGATGTCTTCAATGAGATTTTATGCCAGTCTGTGTTACTCTCCGAGAAAAAATAATGCTTTTCCGTGAATACTAGAAATTCCCAAAAATTAAATAAAATGGCAAGTTGAGCAATAAAAAAAAGATGGTTTATGCAGAGCTATCAAGAATTTGACTAGCTCTTAAAAAGTAGCCAAACAGCCTAAACCATCACAACATACGCTGAACATATACAATGGAGAAAGTATCAAACCTGCGGGTCACATCTTTGGCCCCCTGCCCAGCAAAAGCAACAACATATCTCGATGATTTTTTACATGCAGCTACCATGGCTTCAACCTTGTCCTCTCCATCAATAATGAGATTCACAGCATCAATATGCACCCACTTTCCTGTCAAATTTTCTTCACTGCAATATACTTCTGCCCAATACTGAGGAGATCCTACTTTGACTGATCCAACTGCTGTAGAAATTACTTGGGTGGAGGTTGAAGATTCTTCACCTATAA
Organism: Cyamopsis tetragonoloba; assembly: GCA_037177725.1. Classification (NCBI taxonomy): domain Eukaryota; kingdom Viridiplantae; phylum Streptophyta; class Magnoliopsida; order Fabales; family Fabaceae; genus Cyamopsis; species Cyamopsis tetragonoloba. Next base: position 70,995,089 of record CM074119.1, read on the forward strand.
CTCTTTTCATTCTTTTTGATGGACGTAAAATATTTGATGAATCAGCATTTGCATCTGAATCTATTTTACTCTCCATACATCCAACTGCTGTAGCAGAAAGAGCCATCTCCAACTGCATCTCAAATTCAAGATCCCCTTTTCTCTTTGATTTAAGAGATTTGTTAGTGCGACATGATTCAGGGTTATTATCTTGCGTCTCAGATGTTTGTGAGTTCATCTCACTATCATTCAAGTCTTCAACTACTGGAGGATCTTTAGACTGAGCGATCTGGCTTGTAGCATGCAATTTCTTACTTTTCCGTGAATGGCCACCAGAACTTTCACAACAATTTTCTCTCTCATTACAAGATAATAGTTTTTGAGGTGATATAAAATCCAATTTCTGCTTAGATACCATAGGTGTAGAAGTGTTAAATATCCCCTTATTAGATCCACTTGCAATAGGTCTAAAGCATTGATCTGGTTTAAGAGAGGCAACATCCAAAATGGACACAAACCTGAAATATACCTTCAGTAAGAAATTTAACCCCACATAGTTGCTTCAGAGAAAGATATTAAACTCTTCTGAATGTTACATCCAAGACTAGAAAAAATGAATTGATTTTCTTACCATTAGTAGGTCATGGCGATTGTATTGATACTCTCATTTTTATTTTTATCCACATGTCAAACTGTTTTGTTATTTAAAAGCATGCTTCTGACTTGCCTTATACTGGACCATCCGGAATCAGAACTTTATTCTCTACAAAGTTTTCACCATGAAGATCAAAATAAAGTAATTGCTTTATCATTGTTATTATCATTCCTGTTCTAGACTTTTTTGATCCCATGCAATGTAACTGTTAAAATATTATTACTTCCCAATTCCCAAATAATATTATTTTGGAGTGAATAATTCATATAAACCCATTTCTCAGTGATTGTTTCTTCAGTAGAAAACAAACATTATAATTATATGGAGCTTGTATGGATATAGTTATCTGAGCTTCTCTACTTCAACACTTGTATCGTTTAGAAGTGGTGTTGACTGTTGAGTTATGGTCTATAAAGAAGCACTGATCAAACTACAAGTGTTTATAGAGAAGCTATCTCAAACAACGATTGGAAAAGTTGAGGTAGGGAAGTTTATTCACAAAGGTAACCTTTAAAATTTAAGTAGAAACAACTTCTGACACTACTGTTCATATGACAAAATTCTACTCCTATAAGAAAGCTCATCCAAACAAGATAATAAAACCATTAATTTTCTGTTGAATAGAAAATGACTAGCAGAATCGCTCTTAACATATTGAACAAAATTTTCAAACCAACAACATAACAAAAATAATTGATGAATTGAAGAAAGGTAATCTTTTCCATGCCCGTATGCAATACCTTGCTGTAAGATTTAAAGCTCTAAATAGTGCCACCGATAAGGCCGCAATCTGCAATAAAAGAAATTTTTCTAAGAGTACCAAGCAATTGTATAAATTACAGATAACACTACCAATTCTGTCTCGAGAAATTTATTTTACTACGTTTAGTTTCAGTTGTTTATAAGCAGATGAAGAGAGTATTAAAGACCACCCAATTCTTTCATGACAAGACACAAAATGGAAGATACTGTCTTTCTACTATTTACATTCCTTGTCAATCATGTTAAATGAATGTAGATCATGCTAAAGGACACACTCAAAAATCTAGTAATGTGCAAAACTAAGAAGTTAATATAGAAAACAAGGCTCTGCCAAAAAGAGATCTACCTCCTCAGAACTACCCTCACGTGATTCTAAAGCTGATGCCAAAGCAAAGTGCAGCGATTTTTCTCCATTCATACTGTTTTTCACATGAAAATTATCATGGAACTGCAGGTATTACACAAAAGGAATCAGACAAGATGTAACAGTGATATAGCATAGATCTATCCAAGACTTAACCACCAAACCCAAGTACCCCACAACATAAATATGTACTAGTTAAATCATATCATACCCATAAGATTAGAGGATATAGAGCTTTCGATGTGTGTTTTGTGACATTTGATAGCTGAAGCAAGTGCACTGGAAGTAGAGAAAGCAAAGAAGCCTGCCACGATCAAGAAATACACAACATGACAATAAAACTTTGGGTGAAAAAGGACTTTAAATTTAAGTCAAGATAATAGAATCAGGCAAAATCAAATAATACACCAATGCAGTCAAAGAAGTTACAGCAGTTAAAGTATACACATAAATACAAATACATTGTTAGAGAAGCCCTATATTGACAACTGATTTTAAAAATACAACAGAAAAATCAAATAAATAAATTGAGATATTAATTATCATAAAAAGAGGATGTTAGGGAGGCAAAGGCATGATAGTTATTGACGTCGTATATAATAGAAATGTTAATCTAAAATTATTAATTATATTCAGACGAAATTTACCCATCAAAAAAATTATAATCAATAAGAGTCAACCTGAATAAGAGGATCATCACAAGCACGGTCTACTAATCTTCCGCGAGCAAGTAAACAAAGCAAATGAACCCTGTGCACAAGTTCAGCAATGTCCTGAAGAATTTATAGGAATACATTTAACAAGTGACTAAATTTATTTTGATACTAGCTAATTCAAGTTTAGAGATAGCAAATGACCTTATCTTCGGCAGAAGCTCGGCGAATTCGTTTCTGTACAGCTGAATCAGGGGTTACATCCAGTTCAATTGTCACAGGATTATCATCCACGGCAATTTTGCCATCTTCCCAATCTGAGTCATCCAGTTCTTCCTTGTTGTCCAGGTAGCCCTGGTCTAAACTTGCACTACCACATTTCTCCTCTGCAGAAGCATTTTCGATGGAATTTCCACTACAATTTCCAACTTCTGAAGTGTTAGGTTGTATAATTGGTTCCAGGACTTGAGTTCCATTTTGTTCTGGCTCAAACTCAGGCTATAAGAAGATCAGAAGAAGAACTTGATTTCCATCATTGTTACACAATTTCCAAAATCAAGAAGGAAGTTTATTCATGCAATTAAAGCACCAAAAGAATTCCACTGAACAAATTATGAACAAAAATTGAGTAACAGGGACTAACTGTTTTCTTTTTCCTTGAAGTGCCAACTTTATTAGCACGGCGTAAAAGTTTTCCCACAGCCTCCCGAGAAATTTCGGCCAGTGTTCCTGAAATCCGGCATAAACATTGATCAGTTGTGTAAAATGAGTTTGCTCGGTTATAGTTCTTGGACATGATATTATCAAACCATCATCACTAAGCAACTGAAATTTGTTTCCACCTTCTGAGTTCTGCTGCGTTCTTGTTCCATTTTCTGCAAATTTGACAGGATATAAAAAAAATGACTATTATAATTTAACTGAACTTTATACATACATCAACTGAAATGAAACTAAAATCTACAAAGTAAAAAACATATCCCGGATATTATAAAGAGTGGAGTAGTGCATTAATTTATTAGGTCAGAGGAAAGCTAAGATAACTTCCCAATTATTCCCATGTAACAATTTCGGCGATATAAATCAAAACTTGCAACTTTAAGCTGCTTCTTCTGACGTATAAAAGTTTCACTCGTGGAAACCCGAGACGAATTAAAAAGGGAGATGGAAGCAAAAAATAAAAAAATAGGAAAAGAAAAAGTAAACCTATCCCATTTCAGACTTTGATTTTGATTATTGCTGTGACATACAAGAAACAGAAAAGAAGATTGAAGCAGAGAGATGCAGAAACAGAAACGGAAGAAACTACCTGAGGATGAGGCTAACGACTGTCTCTTCCGTTGAGAAGTGCCTCCTCTGCGCGGCATTCTTAATCTTCAAGAGAGAAACGAAGTGAACCCCGTCGCGCCCAAAATTGTTGCTTCTATTGAATTGAGAACCGCATGTGTGCTACGCTACGTGCGTCTGCACCACCACTATCCAGTAGACGCGATGAATAAAAGCCCCTGAAAATGAAAGGACATAAAAGCCCTTGAATGGATTAAAATGGAAAGAAAGAAAACGAGAGAGAAAATAAGTAAAAAACACAATTTTCCCTCGTTTAGTTTGTGAGAGAAAATAGAGTAGAAATATCAAATCAAGTATGAGTTTTACCAAAAAAAACTTTTCTCTCCAAAATGAAAAGAAAGTTGAGATTGAGAGAGTGGGTTTTTACTGGATCTCATACTTATTTTTTCTCTTCTTTCTCTCAAACCAAATACACTTATTTTCTCTCAAACCAAATAGACTTATTTTCTCTTATCTTTTTCTCACTTTTCTCTTCCCTCTACTTTCTTTTTTCACACTTCTTTTCTTCACATTTTTTCTCCTCAAACCAATGAGAGTTAGGGCTGGTTTGATATTTTCTTTTGAAAATTAAAAAAATTGTTTCTCTAACTAATTTTTGGAATCAATTTTTGAGAAAAAAAATGATTTTTGAATTTTTAAAATTAAAATTCAGAGACATATAAAATAGGGTAAATTGCACAAAGTACCCTTAAGATTTTAGAAAATAGCACAAACCACCAAACTTTAAAAAAATTAGCAGTTCACACCATTTTCTCAAATAGACACTAATCATACTTAAAGCTCTCTCTATTCTTTTTTCTACAATAAAAAATCAATTTTTTTGTATGCTTTTTTTTTGTACAAAATTCATCTAGTGAATTTTTTCAAAAATTATTTTTTCATAAAGTAAAAAAATTATTTGTGAATAAAAAATTATTTTTGTAAATTAAAAAATAAATAATTTACAAATAATGATAGTATTTTTTAATTTACAAAAAAAAAATATTCACAATTATTTTATTTTATGAAAAAATATTTTTAAAAAAATTCAGTAGATGAATTTTGTACAAAAAAAAATATAGGAAAATTGATTTTTTTTATTAATAAAAAAAAATAGAGAGAGATTTAACTATGATTAGTGTTTATTTGAAAAAATGGTGTGGACTGCTAATTTTTTTTAAAGTTTGGGAGTTTGTGCGTACTTTGTGCAATTTAACCTATAAAATATATTTTAATTTATAACTTTTTTTGAATTTGTTCAGTTTTAAATTTTTGAATTTGCATACTACATTTGTATTAAAAACGTAACTCATTTTTTTAAAACAATTCTCCATCATTGTTACACAATTTCCAAAACCAAGAAGGAAGTTTATTCATGTAATTAAGGCACCAAAAGAATTCCACTGCACTAATTATGAACAGAAATGGAGTAACGGGAACCAACCATTGGCCTTTTCGTTGAAGTGGCAACATTAATCGGGCATAAACATCGATCAGTTATGAGTAAAATGAGTCTGCTCGTTATAGTTCTTAGACTTGAAATTATCAAACAATCATCAATAGGCGAATGAAATTTGTTTACACCCTCTGAGTTTTGCTGCGTTCTTGTTCCATTTTCTGCAAATTTGATAGGATGGACAAAAAAAATAAAGTATGAATATTATAGTTTAAATGAACTTTATACATACATCAACTGAAATAAAACTAAATTTACAAAGTAAAATTTGCGTGACTTTGTGGAATGACTCTCTTAGGCTGGTGGTATATTTCCCTGAGTTTCTTCTCTGATTTCTGCTTCTTCTCTCTTAATTAATCTGATTCATTCCCCTTTTCTTCTCTGATCAGGTGTTGCTTACTTCAATGGAGCTGCTGGAAATCATTGTCTCGATGTTTCTGTTTTTCTCTGTTATTTGTCTCAGGAATACTATCATTATTTTGCTGAACAGTACTTTTTCATTGGTTAATTGTACTGTTTCATTGGTTATTTCTGTTGAATCCAATTCTACACATTACATATTCCTAGCTTTTTCAACAATATGAACATATAATTTTCTTTTTGTTTTGATTTGTAATATCATTAACTGTTACAGGGTTCAGCTTAAGTTGTCTATACCTTAGAAAATGTGATATTTTGCTCTTATTCTAGGCAGAGCATACCTCCTAGAAAAGAATTCATTTTTTTATTATTTCATTGATTAATTCATTTAATTACAACTCACATATTATATAATGTTAATACAACCTATTTTAAAATATTTCTATTGGACTAGACCAATTATAAATAACATTACAATTATTTATAAATTCTAATATACGCTAATATAAGTCCCTTACATATAATCCTATATTAATTTATAAATCCTGATATGCTAATTCATAACATTCCTAATACCTATAATATCCCTTTCATTACATTACCGGATTTAAATCACATGTCCCCAAATCATGTCCCACTAATAGAATATCGTCACGTCATTAAAAATATTTTCTTTAATTTTAATCTTTAATTTCTTAATAAAATTTTTTAATAACGTAACATTATTTTATTAATATGACATAATTTGAAGACGCATGATTTAAATCAACGTTACCTATAAAATCCGATTCTCCGGAGGCGAATAGTTATTAGCTACTTTAGTTTGAAACTGTTATGAGTTATATGTAACAGTAGAAGCATGGATTAAATCACATAGCATATCCTTTAAACACAAGAAAGGATTAGAACACCATTCACTAAAGGGGACCAACCATCGTGATTTAGCTTTGAACCATTGCCATCTCCTAATTTGCATAAGGTCGAAAACTTCCATCAGTGATTGGTTATTGTTGTTGAAGATTATTTCATTTCTTCACTTCCAAATACAAGTGAACATCATTAGGTGAAGGGGAGAGAATTATGTAGTTAAAAAAAATGCAAAGGAAAAACTCAAGTAGAAAATTTTATTTCCATTACTTGTTGATCTTGTTATTAAAATTTAATCTAATCAATAAAATTAAAGCTATAACATAAAAACACTCCATGGGTTGCTGCACTAGTTTAGAAAAGAAATGAAACTAACCCTTTGGTTATTCACTTTTGCCTAACAGGAATAAGTAGTAATTGGTATATGTATAACTCATGTATATCTGGTTTTATGGTTAAATGCAAAAAAATATATAATTAAATTAATATATGAATTAATTAATTGTAACTTAACTAAATATATAATTATATTTTTCTTTACTTTTAATCATTTATAAAATATAGTTAAATTATTTTGTAAAATTAACTAATTTATATATTAATATAACTATATATTTCTTTATTTCTAACACAAAACTATTTATATATATATATATATATATATATATCAATTATATGCTAAAATGACGTGCACAAAATATTTTCCTTAATATATAATAGGATTAGGATCACGAAGACCGCACAGTTTTCAGATCCGTATAGAATGCTTAAAATTTGGAGTATAAGACCCTCTCCAATGGAGAGGTGCTTATGTTGGTTCTTATTTATTATTTTATTATATCATGTTGGGTTCCACGTGTACACACTACATTATCAATTTAGTGTGTGTTTGGATTGGCGTCGGATCATGTCAAATCACGTTAAGATAGATAAATCAATGGTTGAGATAAATTTGGCACATAAGCCGAGGCGGATCCAATGAACGCAACAAAAAGTAGCGTTAAAGTGGATCCACATTAACGTGAATTCACTTCTATCTAAACAAACACTTAAGTACCCAAGACACTCCAATGGTGGTTCTTAAATAAGCACTTCAGATGGGTCCCGTATGTACCCACAAATTAACTACCTCATATTTAGTTTTTTATTTTTAATACAAATTTTCATTTTAGTTATTGTTATTTTAATACAAATTAACTACCTCATATTAAATAAAAATATTAATAAATATAAAAAATTAAATAAAAAACAATATATTTCTTAAATAGTAAAAATGCCACATTACATAAATATTAAATAAAAAAACAGAACTTAAAAAAATAAAAATTAAAGAACAAATAGCGAACACATAATTTAAACAACACTTAATTTTAATTATTTTCATGACCAAAACGTTCCCAAATATACTCGTCGCGGTTGTGTTATCTTTCTCTTCGAGATTAATATTTTCCAAACTCACTTGGGTGGAAAATTGTGGAAATTGAGATTGAACATTTTCATTAATTGAAGGTAAGAAATTTTGAGTTGGAGGATACGGGAAATTTTGAGTAGGAGGATATGGAAAATTTTGAGATGGCAATTGAGAATTTTGAGTTGGAGGAAATGGATTATTTTGACCCTGGGAAACTTGAAAATTTTGCATGTCGAAATAAATCATTAAAATTAAATTGGTTGGCATCCATGGAGAAAGAAAAAAATTCAAGAAGAAGAAATAAAAATATGTTTTTGTTGTATCATTTAATCCTAAACAACACATATTTATACCTCCAAAAAAATTTTTAAAAGCACAGAACGGTCACAAGGGCTATGGTTGCCTATGTTCATTTTTTTTGTAAAAATAAAAATTCATCATTCACCCACCCTTTCAAATTCATCACGTGCATCCATCACTACATTTGATTTCAAATTCATAAATCATCATCATCATCATCCATCATGTGCATCCAACAGTCCACAACATTTGATTTCAAATTCATAAACAAATCTGAGCCACTGATTTAATAAGACCCACCTCTTTCACTACACCATATCATTCACCCACATGTTCTTCACTCACCACTCTCTCTCTAAGCCACACATTCACTCACCACTCTTTCTATTCAAAAAATCTCCAAAACTCTTCTTCTTCTCCACCAAAGCTCTCTCTGTCGTTCATCTTCTCCACCAACCATGTCTCTCTTGTTCATCTTCTCCTACACGCCGCTGCCCTCTCATCTTCTTCGCGCCGCCGTTGCCCACTCATCTTCTCCGCCATGCCATAGATCCGTTCATCTTCTTCGCCACGCCGCAGATCTATTCTTCTTCTCCACCACGCCGTTGACCCCTTCTTCTTCACCACGTCGCTGACCCCTTCTTCTTCTCCACGCCGTCACCACCACCACAAATCTCCTTCTTCACATCAGTTCTCCGTCACACCGCCACCAAAACAACTCTCCTCTTCACTTCTTCTTTGCCACCACACCGCCACCACCACAGATCTCCCTCTCCACTTCAAAGATTCAACCTTTCTTCTTCTCCGGTTCAAACATGAAATTTCTGTAACTTTTTCATTTTTATTTTTGAAATTTCTGTGATTTTCTGTAAATTTCTGTTTCTGTTCTGTATAATTTGTGTTCTGTTCTGTATAATTTTTGCTGGAATCTGTTGTTGATTTTCTGGTTGGTAGTTTTTCCATTTCCATCTTCTCTCTCCTTTCATTTGGCGTTGTTCTATTGTTTTTTTTTGGTCCCACTCTTCTGTTAGAATTGGGTGCTTAAATTAGCAACATTGGTTAGAACCCATGTCCAAGTCAGCAAGCTTCAATGGGACATGGGTTCTTAACTAGGTGCTTAAAATCTTAGAACCTTCATAAGAACCACCATTAGAGATGGTCTAATGATCATATAATACTCCCTCAATTTGGATTATCTTTTGGTCAAAATTATTTTTTATTAAAATTAAAAATATTTATTTTATTAGATGATCTCAGTTTTGTGCATTAATAATCTTAATTATTAATATTTATTTCGGTTTATGTGTTTTTTACTTCACATCGTACTAAAATATAATCTCTCCATTCTTATTTATAAGTCATGTTTTAGAAACTTTATGTGTTCCTATTTATAAGGCACCATTTAACCTGGCTTATTTTGAGCTTATCTTAATTTCTACTTATGAATAATAGCCGGGCCAAACAAAAATATTACTCCTAATAAGCTGTTACAATTTTAAGTGGATTTTTTTTTAATGAAGTAAAGAGAAAAAAAGCTTTAAAATAAGCCACACATGGAAGCTTTTGCTTATTTTGTCAACCTCTTATTTTCATTAAACATCTACCAACCACTATAACCAAGGCCGGACCCCATCCACTGCCACCAGCCACGACCCGCAGCCACCCTCCAGTCAATTTATTTTAAAAAATAAAATAAAATTGTCAAACAGCTTATGACTTTTTTAATCCTCTTATTTGTAGTTTTAGCTTAAAAGTGGATTTTAAGAGGAAAATAAGCTGAGCTAAACGGTACCTTAAAATATGTGAAGTATTAAATATTTTTTCCTGATATACCCTTGTGATATTTAATAACTTTACAATTTTCAATATAGTAGTGTCAACCAATAGCCTTGCTCTAATTAAAGTAGAATGTAAAGAGAGAGATTGGTGAAACCAAAAAAATTAAATAAAAGTAACCTTGAAAAGTCAATACAAATTTTATTAAACCCAGTATCATTAATTAATTTTAACTAATTTTCTTAAACATGTGAATTAATTAAAAGTAACTTATAAATAAGAATGAAGGCGTAAACCATGGCCCTAAATTGTTGGGATGAGTCAAACATGTTTTATGACCTATGAAGTATCAAAATCTCTCTCAACTACCTTATTGTGTGTTAGACACATATTCAAGATTGAATTTATACGGCACATCTCTAATATCTCTTTACCGATGTCTAATAAAAAACATTTTTTATCCGCTCAACACTTCGAATTAACACCTGTGTGTAGCACTATAGCTTGACACTTCGTTCTAATATATGTGTATAGCTTGACACTTTGATTTGAACATGTATATAACTTGACACTTCTAAGCTAAAACTTGTATAGCTCAATACTTTTCATAATTAGGAAAACTGTATCTCTTATATTTTTTGTGTGACATATTTAAAGATGGAGACCGAGAAAAAGGTAAAGCTTAGATTACAAGAAAGACAAAATATTTAATGATGTCTTTTGGCATTTTTAGGCTTATTTATGAGATAAAATTAGAAACTTTAATTACATGGTTATTATAAGAATAAAATTTGAATTAGTCGCGTAATTAATTAAAAAACATCATTAAACATACTTTATTGGTATATTAGATTTTAATAATATTTTTTATATAAATAGAATTAGAGTTAGTACAAATCATGTTTTATATATAGGTGGTGTTCTTGTGTCCTATATTTTAGACATTAATTATGTCAAAGTGTCTATATCAATGTAGTGTTGTGTTCGTGTTGAAGTGGGTGTATAATAGTTTATGACTTGAAATTTTTCAACCCAGCCCGACTTAAACTAGAGATGGTCGAATTATTTTTATGATAATTGTCAATAATTACAAATTACAATCAACCAAAACGATCTGCAGCTCAATCTCATCAGAATAATTAGGATGGTTTAGATTATCTCTATTTTTTAAAGGAATTATCATCTATCCATTTCAAATATAAGGGTTTTTCTTTCCACCCTATTCTTATTTTTAATATATATCACTTACATCACTTTTTAAATTTAAGTTTTTAAATACTCTTTATTATTTACTAGAAATAGAGATGATATTGTTATTGTCAATAATTACAATCAACTAAAAAACTTCAGCTCAATCTCTTCAAAATAATTATGATGATTTTTTTTATAGGTAAAAATACATTCATAAAAATTTGAATCGAAGAGTTATTATTTAAAATTTTATTTTTGAGCCTTCAGACAAACCAGTTCAATGCAAATAATTAAAATGGTTTACCGTTTACATTAGCTTCTTTTCTAATTAATATAGTGGCTTCTTTTTCCACCCTATTATTTTCCCACCCTTCTCTAATACGCTCGGTCCCTTTTGTTTTTAATAATGTGTTATGTGGCCTATAGTGCATGACTTATTGTTGCTACATGGTTGAAGGTTGATGTTGTATTTTCAAATATTTTGATAGCTCATTTAGCTTCATAGATTGGTGCTCGAGTTTATGTCTTTGTTTGGCTTAGGTTAATGTACTTGTTATTTGTTGTTTATTTTGTTTTGTAATTCTTTGTATTTGTAAGGGTTGGAGTACTCGTTGTATTTCTTATAATAATATTTTTTTTATAAAATAATAATAATAATAATTTGTTGCTCAAATACGAGAATCTCGTTATTGTCTATAATTACAAGAACCCCAAAAATTCTACAGCTCAAAGTCCTCAAAATAATCAAGATGCTGTAAAATTTACCTTATAATTGTAAATATCAAATATCAAATATTAATATAAAACATATGAAATATTATAGGGTAAATTACACTAACCACTATTAACGTTTGACTAAATTGCATTCCATCTTATTTATGAGGCAAAATTGCACTTCACTCTATTTTTTAATGAATGTCAATGAAATATTCCATAGATTAATTATGATTAGTTTCCTTTTTTTCAATAGTTAGTTTTTTTAATACATTTAAAATGTTGGTTTTTTTTGCCTAAATAACTTTTTAGTTCCTATAGGTTTTTCTGTCCAACTTAATTTAATTTTTTTTAGTTCCTAATGTTGAAAAAAGTCTTCATGAAATTTTCTCACTGGACCAAAAAAAAGTAACGATAAGAACTAAAAAGTTATATATTTATTGAGAAAAAAAGTTTAAAGGGATTGAAGACAAAAATTTTAAATTAAGTTAGACTAAAATAAAAAAATAAAATTTTGTAAGAACTAAACAGATAATTTTGCAGGGACCAATGAACTTATCTAAACGTAGTTCTTTTTTTTTTTTTTTATAAAGAAACCTAGGTTTTATTCAATTAAAATGAATTGCCCTCAACTTTTTTTAAATCATTACCAATCTCATGCTCTTAAAAGTTTTTAATCTTTATAAAATTGATTTTTTCATTTTAGTCCCTGTAAAATTTTTTCATCCAACTTAATTCAAAACTTTTATTTTCAGTCCCTATAAAATTTTATTTCATGATAAATATATAGGTTTTTATTCTTGTAGTTACTAATTTTTGTATTTGGTCTATTTGTTTAACTTTTATCCTGTTTTTTAATTTATTTTTTCTTTTGGTCCCTTAAAAAATGTCATGAAAAAAATTTAACATTATATATTAGGAACTAAAAATACAAGTTTTGAATTAAGTTGGATTAAAATGAAAAAAAAAATTATTAGGACTTAAAACTTATTTAAATCTGAAAACTAACAATTTTAGTATTAAAAAAAAATCAATCAATGTAAGAGAAAAGAAACTAACCTTAGTTAATGAAATGGAGTATAGTGAAACTTTGCCTCACGAATGAAGTGGAGTGTAATTTAGCCAAATCTCAAGTGTATTTAGTGCAATTTACCTAATATTATATAATAATTAATTTTTGATATATCGATAACTCATTTTCATCATTATGAGTATTTTCCATTATGAGTTTTCTTATATTTTTATTGTATAAATTTATAAATTAAAAAATATACTGGTTTAACATGTTCAATGTACTCATAACTACATATAAACTCTAGTTTACCACTGATTTGATCGTCGGAGTCTTTGCAGATATGGTCATCACCACTGTGGGCCGCCTTGAAGTTGGAGTCCGCCGTTTACAGTGCTTGGATTAAACCCTGCTCATCAAGTACACAATAATTACTAAATAAAATAATTTTTGTTTTGTTAGGGAGAGAAAACTAAAATAAAATAGATTTTGTTGCTATGGAGAAATTATTCTTCTGTCGTTTAAGTCTCATGGCCAATTAATATTTTTTATGAACTAGCTAGGTTGAAAAAAAAATAAAAGAAGAAAAAACTTTTGCTAGGAAAGATGTAATAATAGAAAAATACAGAGAAAAAATGGAAAGAAAAAAATTTAATAATTAATCTGATAATATAAAAAATATATATTATATACAGGACACTAATACCGACATTTCAATATTTCATAATTCCATAATGGAAAGAGTGCACACTTTATATGTACGTAGCTGTTCACAAATAGGCAAATATATATCTTGTAACCAAAAAAAAAAAAAAGTTTTTCACAAATACTCCTTTCTAGCTAGGAGCCTAGGACACTAATGCTTACAAATCAACCATAGTTATGAAGAACAGATATAGGATAAGGGCAGAGTTAGTTCTAATTTTTTAGAGGATATAAAGATTAAATAACTCAAATTTTTTAAGAGTAAAATTGTTTTAAGTGTTAATATTTTCTTACTTAAATAAATATATATATTTTAAAATATGTTAATAATTTTGTTTGCAATAGAAAAGCGAGACCCTCAACAATATAAGTAATGCCGCCCCTAATTACACCAAAAGAATAAGAAGTACGTTACTATATTGTGATAAAATTTCTGTTTATTGAACATTTGAACTACAATATAATGATAACTTTTATTTATATATATATATATATATATATATATATATATATATGAAAGTTTAATCTCCTAAGATGAGAAAAAGAATCTCCTATTATAGTTGACAAATTAAAATAAGTCCACAATAAAAGAAAAACTAAAAGTATCATTAAAAAAAAGGAAGTCCCTAATTTAGCTATCAATATATATATGAGATTTTTTTATATTGTCTTAATAAATTTATTTATTTATTTTCTTATTATCTTAAAAGGTAAAATTTTTAAAAAATTAAATGCATCTTCTTTTTTTTTCTTGGTAAAAATGCACTATTTTGTTTTCAAAACATAAAAAATATTAAAAATAATTTTTAATAGATAAATAAGAGAAATTGTAAGAATATAAATTAGAAGAATTTAGAATTTATATATATATGCGATGCAATTAGAACAAAGCATTGAAAAATGAAATCCCTGGTGGTTTACCTATCAATATGTATATGATTGAAATTTGAAACGAAATCCTGGACATTAATATTGACCAACTAAAAAATCATCATCGTATCATATTCTTTTTAATTAAGGGAGCAATTTATCATCATGTCGGATACATATATCATATCCGATCCGTTATTCATGCCAACGATATCAAGTCCAAAAAAAAAAAAAAACTATTTTTATCTTCTAGGCTTTACCCACTGATTAAGGCACAAAAGATATATAATTAGTGTTTTAATTATTTTTAATGTTTACAATATAAATTTTACAAATAAATAATAAAATAATAATTTTATGTTACACTTATATTACTCAGAAAAAATGCAAAGTGAATATATTAATTTTTACATACACAACATACGCCTATTAAGTTATTAAATTTGACTAATTCAAATCCCTTTATTTGAAAATAATGCACTAATTTCTCCATATCACATCAATCAACCTAATAATTTTATTAGGCATTGAAAGAAAAAATTATTATTATGACATCAATCAAACTTAATTACCGTTGAAAAACTGAAACAATATAACGAATTTAGATTTTTTTTTCATGTTCCTTTTGTTTGTCAGGGTCCTCACGTACTGAGAGAGATAAAAACAATAAAAACTTGTAATTAATAATATTAGATTATATTATTATTTTGTTGTATCTATGTCTCTCCCGTGGGATTCAAAATCCCAATATGGCATCTTATATGCGAGGTAACATCAGAATAAAATAGAGAAAAGCAAAACCAAATTGAACATCAATACAATATAATCCTTTTTTTTTTCTCCAGATCAGAGAAGTGTGAAAATGATGAATATATTGTTTTTTATCCTGTGTTTGATAACTTGTGCTGCTACTCATATAGTCAATGGCATCCAAATTAAACCTCCAGAAGATTTGGAGTTGGAGACACAACTAAAGCTCATTACTAAACCTTCTATCAAGAGTATTCATGTATTTCACACCTTCTTATATACCTAATATTTATTTTCTTGAATTTGATCTCAATAATTGATTCAATAACAAAAAGTCTCTTTACGTTTGATTTTGGTGTCTACAGACAAAGTTTGGATATATTATCGATTGCATTGATATTACCAAGCAACCGGCGTTTGACCATCCTTTATTGAAAAATCATAAGTTACAGGTAAGCGTTGCTAATTTAATTAATTTTCTTCTTCTTTATTTAATAATAAATAATCCTTTTCAATGTTAATATTGTAGAGGAAACCTAGCTTTCATAAATCAACCAGAGAAAGAAACATGGGTAATTCACCAACAAAATCGGTATTTGGAGGACTTGAGAAAGGCACATGTCCAGATGGAACAGTTCCAATTCGAAGAACAACAAAAGATGACCTCATTCGATCTAAGTCATTATTGAATGATCATATCCTAACGGAAAGTAACTCCTTTCGGAGTTATGTAAGTTTTCTCTGTACTTTAAAATTTTCAACTTAATATTATAAAATGCATCTAATTAGTGAAATTGTTTTTAAATTGTAGACTACTGAAGTAGCTGCTAAATCTTCGGAGGGCCCTTTCTATGGAGTTAGTGGAAGCAACAGTGTTTATAACCCAAAAGTTTATACAGAAGATCAAATGACATTGTCTCAATTATGGGTTCGAAATGGACCGGTTGATGGTCCTCCTGACGATGCAATCTATGTTGGATGGCATGTGAGTTTCAATCTCTTGATTTTTCTGAATATTCCATCCCCTTTCTTAATATAAGACTATTTTTCTAAGGCTCAATAGTCTAATTTCTTTTAATTCCATTAGCTGGCACGGCCTCTTAAGAATTTGGCATAAGTGGGATTCGAACACGGGACCTCCCGCTCTTAATTGTCCCTCCTATAAACTTAGCTAGATCTTACGCCACTAAACCAACCCGTGGGGTTGTATAATATTGGATTTTGTGTTTAGCTTGTTAATAATATTTGTATAGAAAAGACAGTAGCTAATTTATCTCACACATGAATCATAGGTGGCTCCATCAGCATTATACGGTGGTGATGAAGCAACTCATCTTTTCACATTATGGACGGTAAGGAATTAAATTAAATATTTATTTGTATTTTCATCAATTCCTAACATGACATAACATACATAGGAGTATATATAGTTTTTTCATGAAGTTACTTGCTTAATTTCCTTCAGAATTTAACGCGATATTCAAAAATGGCAGACAGATAAATCCGGAACGCCAACAGGATGCTACAACTTACAATGTGCAGGTTTTGTTCAAGTTTCAGATAGAGTTTTCCCTGGTGCACGGTTTGAAAATACTTCTATCTATGGTGGAGTGATGATTGAGACTTCACTAGCTCTTTCCAAGGTCATCTCAGTACTAAATTAAATTTTGGCAAGTTTAATGACTAATTTATTTAGTCACTGAACATAATTTTCCCTAATCACAAATGAAATTCTTGATTATGATGAAAATAATTTTTTGGATGCATGTATGCAGGACGCATCATCTAAAAATTGGTGGCTCCTTAGTGGAGGGGACCCTATTGGATATTTTCCAGAAGATTTATTCTCCAACATGAGCTCAGCTTATCAAGTAGGATGGGGTGGGAAAATATATTCTCCTGTGACTAGTCCTAATCCTCCAATGGGCTCTGGATACCTTCCTGATTACAACCTTAATCATGCTTGTTATTTTAGAAATGTTACATATCAGAAACAACTAATAGCTGATTATATTAAACCTAATTCATCTCAAATAGAAATTTTTAATAATGTTAAACCTACTTGCTATGATGTCAAGTTCTATGAAATACCAGGACCCATTGGTCATTCTCTCGAATTCGGAGGACCTGGTGGTAATTGTGAAAGTTAAATTTATTTGATTTATATTTCGGTATGCCGCATTGTTTAAATTTGAAAAGTTAAACTAAATAAAATTAATATTATTTTTGATTATAGAGAACAATTTCTTTTTTACTTGAGGAATGAATTATCATTACATCATTATATTAATTTATTTTGTTGGTTACATAATATAAACAGTGAAATTGAGGCTACATTGTAGTAATTAAATTAAGCTCTTTAATTAGGTACTGTAACCGTACAGAAAATTTATCACACAAAAGGTTTAAAGTGCATATGGAGTTGGGAAGGGAATATATTTAAACTTGTGCAACTTATTATGAGGGTGTATCTAGTTATTTTGGAGCCTTAAACAAAAATTAAGTTATGAGTTCATTTTTTAATATATAAATTAATAAATTTTAGTGTATTTTTTTTGTTTTTTGAGTTACAAAATTATTTACTATTTGTACTCTAAATAGATAATATAGTTAATTAATCCAATTTATTTTGTAATTTAAGAGGGTTATCTACGAGATAGAGAGATGAGAGAGAGTGGGCAGTGGCGTGAAGTGGAGAAGGCTAGGTTTAGGAAGTTGGAAAGGCAAGGCGGTGTGTGGCAAGCTGCAGCCTGTGGGGATTTTCCTCAAGATTCTCGTGAGGAAAGTGGAGCAGAGCTCTACCTCTTTCTTTGTCTCAAATCTCCCGGAGCAACTAAAAATTAGAGAGGTGTGGAGAGTGTTCCAAAAATGGGGGAAAGTTTCAGATGTTTTCTTCTTAAGGAAACAAGATCGATATGGGAGGAGGCTTGACTTTGTTAGGTATGCTAATGTTAGAGACCCTGGTGATGAGTTGGAAAGGCTTCTAGAAGATGTATACATAAATGGGGTGAGAGTGAATGTTAACCTATCATTTGCATTGTCAACCGGAGCCGGGATCTTTGTTTGATGATATCAAAGAGTGGTTCCTAGAGGTGACTAGATTGAGAAGATTTGCGTGGGATCCTGCTATGGTGTTCTGTTGCATGTTTGGAAAGAAGATTTTTTCCGTAACTTGGTTGCTGATAGAGGAATGTTTGTCAAGTTAGATGATTCTTCTAGTCTTAAAAGGAGATTAGATATGGCTAAAGTTTTAATATCTACTTTTGATCCTGAGTTTATACATTGTCGATCCAAATTAATGGAGTAGAGTTTTATATTTTGGTGTCTGAAATCTCTTCAACTCCATTATCGATCCCTTTTTTTTTTTTGAACTGAACTGATTTTTTTTTTGTTCAACAACTGATTTTTTAATTAACAGTAGTCTTCTTGCTCATTTTTTTGGACAACAGTCTTCTTGCTCATTTAAAATTCAAGAGTGCATTTAATAATATCTTCTCACTAGCGTAGAGCACAGCCCAAATAACAGGACTTAAAAAAAAGTAAATAGCTAGCATCAGCCCACAATCTATCGTAAGCCCAATTTAAACACAATCTTTCATGCATCCTCACTGATTTTTGAACAGTCCGTCTGGGCCTTGAAGCAATAAGATTGGGCTTCTAACAATTTGGGTGTAGACTCTAGTGTATTCCTTGTATCCCATTAATATATCTTTTCAGCTTATAAAAAAGTTACTCTATTTTTATAAATATCAAATATTAATATAAAAAATACGAAATAATGTAAAATAACTATTTTAGTATATTTATAACTTAGTTAATCATTTAGGTAATTTTTTTCATTATGAATTTCATATTTTTTTATTATAAATTTATCAATTTAGATATATATTGGTTTAACATGTTCAACCAGTGACATAGTAACTCAACTAATGATTTAATGACTCAATACTCTAATTAAACCATTGATTGGTCCAAAGTTTATAACACTGAATTTTGAGGAGCAAAGCATACAATAACAAAAAAGTGAATGGTATTGGCACCACTGTTTTTACTATTTACACCAAAATTTAAAGAACGGTTTTTGTTAAATGCGTCAACGAAATTATTGATTTTTTTATAATAGCGAAAATACCCTTATATTGTAGGAGAACCTCATCCAGGTCCTTTTAGAAAAATCTCATTCAGATTTTTGCTTGTTATTTTAAGCTTTGATGTGTAGTAGACTGGTAGTTGTATATAGACAGGTTGAACCGGTCTAAATAATAAAATCTGATTCGGTTGACTGGTTAACCTATGCAAGTCAAACCACTATATTATAATAAATTTCAAGGTTTGTGCACAAAAGGAACGATTTATCATTTTAAACCTTCAAATTATATGTTTGGATTATTTCAATTCTGAATTTATTGAAAATCTACTATAACCGCTAAATTAATCCTTAACATATTTATACCAATGTTTTTTTTATATAAAGCGAAGGAGTAATTATTAGGGCTATTGTAATTACATGTTAGACACGTGATTTTACTTAAGGTGCATAAATAAGTTAATTATTATTGATTTTTTTGCATCTAGTCGCACTTAATTCTCCTTATAATTAGGGGTGAGCATGGTTAGTTAGAATCTATTATGGATTGATATATCAGGATAGGTCGATAGGACATCAACCAGCAATGCCGGTATCCTTTTGGGCCTACGTCACATGTCGTGGAGTTTGGCCTTGAGCTGAGCCCAATAGGGCATGAAAGGCCTACCCCAAAAGGTATAAATACATGATGTTGACACGGACATAAGTATGATCATCTAACCCTATTACTCACAAACTCTAACTCATTCTAAGTTGATCGTCAGAGTCCTTGCAGGTACCACCTGCCCTGCCAAGGAGCATATCAAAACCTCCAGTTGTCTATGCCGAGGAGCATATCGAAACCTCTAGTCGTCTATGCTGTGCCGTCTCGCCTGAATCCCAAGTACGCAACAGAATCCAAACCAAACTGTAACCTAATCTATATCCAAACAAAAAAAAATATCCACTATATCTAAACTGGATCTAGACCCACTCTGTACTACTTTTTAAAATTTGATTTAATCAACCAAACTCATGCTGCGAGTAGGCATGGTAATGGGACAGGGCGGGGGCGGGGAGTACTCCCCCACTCCCGGTCCCTGCTCCTGAGTTTCTTCCCCGTCCTCGTCCCCATCCCCATTCCCTGCCTCCCCACCGGGATCGCGGGGATCCCCGCAGATAAAAAAAAATCTAAAACGCATAAAAACTCAAAACATAAGTAATAAAAAAAGAACCAATGTAAGAGCCAAAACAATCAATGCAAGAGCATGAATGAGTATAACTATAATGAGCATGATGAGCAAGAACGACATGCAAGAATGAGCGAACAAATATCACAACAATTAATGTAAGCATGGACAAGAAGTAAAAGCAAGAATAATATAATAAATAAAAGTTAATTATATTATTTTTATATAATAAATAAAAGTTAATTATATTATTTTTTATGTAATGACTATATTAACCCTTTTAATTATATGTATATTTATTATATTAATTATATTAAATAAGAGTATTTATGTAATTTTATATATATATTCAGGGATGCAGGGACCCCACGAGACGGGGAGTATGATCCCTGTCCCCATCCCCAAATCTGTTGCGGGGAAACTTTTGTCCCCGTCCCCGTCCCCACGAAGAAAAAATCCCCAACCACGGGCCCCAAATAGGGCAATTCCTGCGGGGATCCCCAAATCCGAGTGGTGATTGCCATGCCTAGCTGCGAGACTTTGAAAATATTTAAATAGTGACCACAATTCATCAAGAAAGAAAGCTAAAAATTTGTTAGAAAAGTATCTAATTATTTAATTCCTATTTAATTTTTAAATCAATAGAATAATAATTTACAATTTTGAATCTATTAAATAGAGATACTAAATAATATTTGTTCATTTACTTTACAAATTGTGTAAGTTATTTCTTAAAACATTATTAGTAAGTATTTGTTGACATATTTTTATTTATTTTTAGATTTTATTTAATTCTTTCATCTATAAGTCGTTAATTTTTCTTGTTAAGTGATCATGTAGTTTGTCTTATAGCACACAAGTAAATTTGCCATGACGACTATCACGTCATCATTTAAAGCTTCGTTTGGTCCGATTTATTTTTGTCTTATAAGCGACTTTAAGTAAAAGCCGAAAATAAGAGCTTTAAAAAAAAACTGAAAACTGTTTGACAGTTTAATTATTTTGTACTTTATAAGCTACTTATGAGTAAAAAGCTATTTGTTTGATAAAAGTATTTTGTGTCAATTTTTTTTAAGTTACTTATCATTAATTGTCACAATTCTTTGATATAAAAATAAATTAACAATATAATTTTTTAAAAGAGAAAGTTGCAATAAAAAATTAATTCTTTGACAAAACTCAATATTTTATTTTTTTTAAAAAAAAAACTAAACACAATATAAGTTTATCAAAATAATAATTTAACATTAAAATTTTTAAATATGTAAAATTTTAAATAACAATAAATGTGTAAATATTGAAACGAAATGAATAATTCATTAATAAGAAGAAGACTTTTTAAAAATTTTAGCGAATTGTTATTTTTACAAAGAAAGAAGAAAAATATATTCATGATTTAAGTGTTAATTATAATATTCAGGTATTAATTACGATGAGCCCACAAAATAAGTCATTTTTTTTAAAAGCTCATATTTACCTAAGAAAATTGAACTTAATGATGCTTTCTAGATTCATATTTATCTATAATTAATTCAGTAGTAAAACAACCAGCAATTTCTTTTTCAATATAAATAGTTAAGCTATCTATAAAAATTCATCAATTATATTCCTCTTAAAAAATTTATCAATTATTTTCATTTTACTCATAGCTATAATAGATAAAATATATTATTATTTAAAAATAACAATCTAGTTTTAGTCAGGTAAGTGGTAACCACAAAGAAAATTAACATGAGAAAGACGCAATACATTACTAATATGAACAAGTTGTTAATTAATAATAATACACAACACTTTATTAGTTCAAACAATAACACAAGACAAAAGAAAATTAAAATAAAATAACTTTATAAGTTACAACTAAAAAATACTAAAATTGCAAAACTTATGGTCAATAAAGAGACCAAAGCGCAATATTGTTGTGATGTTGGAACTTTAAAGTGATAAACAAATTAGGAAATTAGGAGAGCAATCAAAACCCACTAACTGACCAATGGGTAGATAACGAGTAAAGAGCGATGATTTACAAGCGCACTAATGTTCCAAAGTTAGAGAGCACAAAATAATATCAAGTGAAAATTTTAAGAGGTTTGGTTTTAGCATTTTGGAAATTCACATATAGAGAGAAGAGGACAAGAGGCGGATTGTTACCTTTTAAGAGACAAAGTGAAAATTGTGAAACAACTAACTTCTTGAATAAGTTTTAACAATAATAATATATTATATTATATATTATATTATTATATAATAATTTTCAAATCTGAAACATATTTTCAAAAGTTATTTTAGACATGTTTTTGCTATTATATATTAGGTAATTATCTTTAGCAGTTAGTTCGATTTAGTTCTTTATCTTTTTTTTTTTGTTCAATATAGTCTTCCATCAGTCTTTTATTATTCAGGTTAGTCCTCACCGTTAGTTTTCCGTTAAAAACTAACGGTGAAATGTTAATTGCCTTTTAATTAGCCACATGTCATTTAGTGAGTGGTTCATTAATCAAAATAATTATAATTATATATTTTTAAAATAAAAAATATGTTTAAATAAAAAGTAAAGATTTTTTTTCTAAAAAAACACGGTTCATCTTCTTCTCCAATCCCTCATTTTTAATCTCACTGTTGATTATCCTCCACCCATCCATCCACTATTGCTGGCTCCCTCCACCCCACCTGAATAATGACAAATATGAGTATCTTCCAAAATTAACTCTAATTTTGATTTAAATTACTCAACTTTATTCTTTGATTTGGGTTGGAGAGCTTGTTCCATGGAGGATCAATAGATTTGAGAAGAGGGGTTGATTCAATTTCTTTTCTTTGAGATAAAATAAGACTCCAATAAATAAGGGAAATGAGCAAGCAGCATGTGATTGATCCAGTGAGAATGAAATCAATAAAAATGGGGGACGAAAGTAGCTGTCAGCGTTGGAAATGTGGGTTTAGCAGGGTAGGAGCAGTGAGATTGAGAAGAATAATATTTTTTTTTATTTTATCAAAAGAATTTTTTTATTTTAAATATATATTATTATGATTGTTCTATTAAAGAACCAATCACAAATTAGCACGTGGCTGGTTTTAACTTCGTTAGCATATCACTGTTAATTTTTAATGGAAGTTTGACGGAAGGACTAATATGATTCAAAACAGATAGGTGAAGGACCAAATTGAATAAAAAAAATTAGAGGACTAAATCGAATAAATCCCTAAAGATAGAGAACTAAAATTATAATTTTGCCTATATATTACTATTATATATTATATTATTATATAATATTTTCTAAATCTGAAACTAACATATTTTCTAAAGTTATTTTAGGCATATTTTTATGCTATTATATACTCCCCGTCCTAAAATGTAAGACCCCCTAGACCAATATTGCGTGAATCAAGAAAAGTGGTTAAATGTAAGACCAATAATAATATAATACTCTCTCCGTCCCAAAATGAAGGTCCTATAAAATGGGACAAGCAAAAACTCTCTAGACGGTCTTACATTTTGGGATTGAGAGAGTATTATATTATTATATAATTATATAATATATTCTAAAATATAAAACACATCTATATTATTATAGTAATTTAGATTATCTTTACATCTTGGAGGGATTAATTTTTGTTGTAAAATACATTTGGTACACTCTCAAGAAAAAACTTTCAATGGAGAGCCATTATAAAAAATTTGGAGGGAGGGGGAGGGCAATTATAAAAAATTATATATACATACTAATAAAAAAAATTTTCAATAGACGAGCCAAGGCCCCTCCATTGCAACACTAACCTCTCCTCCTCATTATATGGTATAACAAACACATGTCATATATAATTTCAAGGGTTAATTTAGCGGTGTAAGACTCTACTAAGTAATGATTCAAAACGGGAGAACTCATGTTCAAATTTTACCTATGTTAAATTTTTGGAGACCACGTCAATCACGCAACTCGAACAAAACTAGTCTCATATTAAGGTTGGGAAGAGGTGACTATAAAAAAACAAATAAACATGTTATATATATTTAAAAAAAAAAAACACTTTATATATACTATACCCAATAATG
Source organism: Cyamopsis tetragonoloba (assembly GCA_037177725.1). NCBI lineage: Eukaryota > Viridiplantae > Streptophyta > Magnoliopsida > Fabales > Fabaceae > Cyamopsis > Cyamopsis tetragonoloba. The sequence goes on from CM074119.1 coordinate 71,019,550, forward strand.
TTATTTTCGTGTAAATTAAAGAAAACGTGTGGTTAAAATAAAATATTGAACAGAATATTTTTTTTTGGATTTAAAAAAATAGAAAGTATAAGCTTAATTGTAATATTACTATCCATATTCCTATTGAAATCTAATTAATTAATCTCTCACCGTGGGAATATGTGTTATGGAAAATAGGCTAAACAAACAAATGCCCTTTTAAGAGTTTATATTTACGGCTTGTTTGAAATAGTTTTATTTTTTAGTTTTTAAAAATTGTATTATAAAACAGTTTTTAGAAATAGTTTTAAAAAAAAGTTAGAGGAATTTTCAATACAAATTTGTATGTAAATTCAGAAAACTGAAAACCAAAACCTGTTTTAGATGTTTTCATATTTTGGTTTTTAAATACTGAAAAACAAAAAATATTTCCCGAAAACTATTTTTGAAAACTCGTCTGTCAAACAGGTTTTTTTAATTTTCTGCTTTTAAAAACAAAAAACTGTTTTAAAAAAAAGAAATCAACCAAGCCTTTAGTTTGCATTTTTATTTTCTATTTTTATTTTTATTTCTTATTTTTTAAAATTTTTAAATAAAAAACAAAAAAATATTTGAAACAGAATGTAAACTTTTGCATGAGAGGATCTATGAATGATTTATAATGGCTTAATTTTTTTCTTTTATCTGTTATTTTTAATTTTTAGCTAACACTACGTATTTCACATTAAACACAACTATTACATTATGTATTATTCTTGCACTTTTAGTACTTTTTAATGAATTTCTTGAGTTCATCACAAAAAAGAATTTAAACCAAACAGATCTTAAAATATTCTAACCAACAGAAAAAGGAAATCCCTGATTTACCTATCAATATATTACTCCGATGCAATTAGAGCTAAGTATTAAAATTTGAAATCAAATCCTGGACATTAATGTTAACAAATTATATTAAATCAGTATAGTATCATATTATATACTTTTTAATTAAGGGATCACATATATATCATCATATCGGATACATATCATATCCTTTATTCATTCTAACCATATCAAGACAAATAATTCTCTCTTTATCTTCTAGCCTTTGAGCACTAATTAAAGCACAAAAGTGTTTTCTTTTATTGTTTTCAATGTTTTTAATATAAATTTTTAAATAAAAAATAAAATAAAAATAAACTAATAATTTTATGTTATAATTATTCATAAAAACATAAAAAAAAAATGTACAAAGTAAATAGACTAGTTTTGACGCAAAATATATTCTTACTAATTAGTTATGATCTGATCCCTCTGTTTTCTGTTATAAGCAAATTTTGAATAATTTCATGTTCTTGATTATAAGTAAAATAATAAAAAATAAAAAGTAAAATATAAATAACTTAAAACTAATAATATTAAATGAAGTGAACCAATATTTTTAGTGAGTGTAAAATTAATTATTTTTACATATAATAAAAAAGGGAGTATTAAGTTTGACTAATTCAAATCCCTTTATTTCTTTTTGTTACCAAAAATCCCTTTATTTCTTTTATACAGAATCCCTTTATTTGAAAATGCACTAATTTCTCCTTATGACATAAATTACACTAGAGTCTTAGTACTCACAGTTTTTTATACTCAATATACTCATTGATTATGTACGTTGAAAAAAATAGTTACATTAATTAAATTTTTTGTTATATATAGTGTGTTTTCGGATTTAGTGGTTACACGTGTAGAAATATGTGGTTACAACATAAAAATAAAAATTCAACAAAATTTCTACGTGTGTAACCAGATATTTTAACGTATGTAACTATGAGTATAAAGTGAGTACGAAAATATTTTTTAATCGAACTAATAATTTTATAGGGTGTTTAAAGAAAAAATTATAACATCAATCAAACTTAATTTCCATTGAAAAACTGAAACAATATGGCATCTTACAAGCAAGGTAACATCAGTATAAAATGGACAAAGCCAAAACCAATTTGATCATTAATTCATGTTGTTTTTTAAGAGAATTGTGAAAATGATCAATATATTGTTCTTTATCCTGTGTTTGGTGACTTGTGCTACTATTCATATCGTCAATGGCATCCAAATTAAACCCACAGAAGATTTGGAATTGGAGACACAGCTAAAGCTCATTACTAAAACCTCCTATCAAGAGTATTCATGTATTCCATACACTTCTTATTAGCATCATTGTAATAATTTCCATTTTGTTGAATTTAATCTCACTACATATATGATTCAATAATAAAAATTTTCTTTATGTTTGATTTTGATTTTTACAGACAAAGTTTGGATACATTATTGATTGCATTGACATTACCAAGCAACCAGCCTTCGAGCATCCTTTACTAAAAAATCATAAGTTGCAGGTAAATATATATATAGTATCATAATTTTTAATTATATATTTCAATGGATAAGACATTAAGATATGTATGTGTGGATTTTCTACTGTCATACTTTCCTATACAAAAAAAAACTTATAACTACGACAGCTTTAATTTAAGCTTGGAAAATTTAATTTTTGTCTTGTTTTTTTTTTTATTGCACATCATTTTTAATGTTAATTTTTTTTCAAACATGGTAGAGGAAACCCAGCTTTTACAAATCAATTAGAATTAGAAAAAGAAGAGTTGAGATCAAAGGCACGTGCCCACGTGGAACGGTACCAATTCAAAGGACAACAAAAGATGACCTCGCTCGATTCAAGTCATTATTCAACGCAGATAACTTTCGCACTTACGTAAGTTTTTTGTTTCTTTTTTTTTTTTACTTTAAAATTTTCAACTTATTATTATATTATTATAAGAGAAATGATAAATTCTCATATTAATTTAGTTTACGATTTTTTTACTCTATTAATTCTGATAATTGTCATTTATCATATTAAAAAATAATAATTATTAATATTTAGTAGATAATAGATTATAGATGACAATTGACAATTGTTAAAATTAAATGGATAAAAAAAGTTGCAAGAACAATTAGTAAAAAAATATAATATTTCTCTGGCTTCAAAATCCATCTAAGTTTTAGAGTAATTGTGGAATTTATTAAAATTGTAGACTGTTGAAGTGATTGCTAAATCTTGGGAAGGGCCTTTCTATGGAGTTAAGGGAAACAACAGCATTTACAACCCAAAAGTTAATACAAAGGATCAAAGAACCTTTTCTCAATTCTGGGTTCGAAATGGTCCGGTAGATGTTCCTACCAATAATGTAATCGTTGTTGGATGGCACGTGAGTTTTAATCTGTGAATTTTCCTACAACTATATATATTGTTGTTAGTGTTTTTGTTAATTTTTCTATATAAAATTAAAACACTATCTAATTTATCTCACACATGAATCTTAATTAGGTGGCTCCACAATTATACGGTGGTGATTATTCAACTCGTTTTTTCTCAACATGGACGGTAAGGAATTATTTATTTATATTTTCAATTCCTAACCTGACATTTAGAGACAATAATTAAAAAAAAAACATAGTAGTATTTCTTAAGTTCAAAAATTAACGCAATGTTGATGAATGGCAGACAGATAATTTTGTAAAAACAGGATGCTACAACTTACAATGTCCAGGTTTTGTTCAAGTTGATAAACGCATTCACCCTGGTTCACCTATGGAAAATATCTCCATCTATGGTGGAGAGATGTTTGCGACTAGTCTAGCTCTTTCCCAGGTAAAAACTTTCACCTATTTGTATTTTTTATTCATAAATTAAAATTTATTGTTTTCAATCTCTTTGTTCCAATCTTGAGTGTGAATATTTATATTCAATCTCCACTTATTATACTGTGAAATTGTGAGTTGCAATATCAAATAAATAAAATCTCAATGTTTAGCAAATAATGTGATTTTAGGTCTCAATAATGTAACTCAATTGATGTCGAGAGTTTGTAGTTCAAGTAGCATAAGAAAGAGCTCTTTGAGTTAATGGAGAGGAGTTCGATCTCCAGTGAACTAGATTTAGGAGTAGTGAAGTGTCGGAATGTGTGTATTCGATCCTTGGTTGTACTACTTTCCTACGAAAAAAAAGTGATTTTAGAATTAACTACAAAATTAATTTAATTAATTCCCTAATGACAAATTAATTAAATTATTGAGTATGATGTCAATTTTTGCAAATGATATTATTATTTTGGATGGATGCAGGATCCAATAACTAAAAATTGGTGGATTCTGAATGAAGGGTATCCTATTGGATATTATCCAGCAGTTTTATTTTCAAACATGAGTTCAGGCAATGAAGTTGGATGGGGTGGGAAGATATATTCTCCTGCGGGCAGTACTAACTACCCTCCAATGGGCTCTGGATACCTTCCTGATGACAATTTTGTTCATGCTTGTTATTTTAGGCATATTGCATATCAAAAACAATCTGGAATGAATTATATTGAACCTAATGCAACTCATGTAGAAATATTTAAGGATGTTAAATCTAGTTGCTATGATATCAAGTTCTATGAAACAGCAGGAGATCAGTTTGATCATTCTCTCCAATTCGGAGGACCTGGTGGTGATTGTGAGAGTTAATTTATAGTTCGGTTATTATTGTTTCAACTTGAAAACTAAAGTAAATAAAATTACTGTGTTATTATTCTCAACAATTTCTTTTTTACTCGAGCAATGAATTATGAATCCTCAATCGTTTATTTTGCAATATTCATCTTGATATGCCAATCTTTTAAGGATTTCTTCAATCTTTTATAATACAACTTAATTGCTTTTTAATGATTTAAGCTTTTTTTGGTTTTGTGTAACACATGCACTTATATAATTTTCAAAAAACAAATGGACGGGTAGCTCGAACCCGGCGGGTTTTTAGATTCTAAGTCCGTTTTTTATGAGTTTTTGCGGTTTGGGCTAAAAATATTTAATTTTATTCGGGCTTGCATTTTTTATACTTAAACCCTCCCATTTTATCGATCTATTCAGGTAAGTCTTAATAGGACAACCCATTTTGCCGGCTCTATATATTATGTGTGTTTAAAATATAAAAAAATATAATTAAATTACTATTTAATAAACAACCAATTTACATACGTATTTCACAAAGAATGGTACACTACACAAGTGTATACCTATCACTGCTCTCTACGAATAGGATTTGTGATAGCTACTTGTCTGCGGTGTTATCAATAGAATTTATGTAATAGCAGAACAAATGTGTCACTTTCTATCAGAGTTTTAAAAATGCTTAATTTAATTTGTTATCTTTCAAACAGTATTAAGTTAAAAAACTAATACACTGCTCAGTGGAGGAATGTGGTTAATATTGAGTTTGTGTTGACTTTGGTCCGTGAATTATATTTTTTTCAACCATGAAATTATAATGTAGTATTGATAATGTAAAGGTACTGTTTTTGACAAAGATAATGAAATGATGATAGAAGTTTCACTAGATTAATGAGAAAATGATAAATTTATTTACTTAATTCCCTTAAAATTATTAGTAAAGAAATTTCAGTTAAGTTGAGATACTGCCACGTCATTGTCTCTCTCAAGTCTCAATATATTGGTCTTCAATATTCTGCAAGTTTGAACAGGTTCAATAGTTAATAGTTAATAAAAGAGGTATATATTAAAATAGTTTCAGATTTTATACTTTATAGGTTATTTTAGTGAATCTGTCATTTTAGCCTCTGACTTTTACTATCATTGATCATTTTAGTCCCTAACTTTTACTATTATCGGTCATTTTAATCATGGAAAGTCAGGGACTAATAAAATGAATAATGATTGTATGATTCAGGGACTAAAGTAATCTGCAAAATGCAGAGTCAGGAACTAAAGTGACTTATCCGTAAAAAATTAAAGATTAAAATGACTTATCCTCACAAAGTTAAGGACCGAAATGTTACAATCACTCGTTAATAAAATGGCAGAAGATGGTTGAGGTTTTACTTCTTCTAACATTTATTATATTATTATATATGCTTGTGTTACTACAAATATTACAACTCTCTATGCTTTACCACACTCATTCCCTCTCTGCAAACCTCTTCCTCCGGCACCACCACAACCGCCCCGACCTCCTCAACCGCCGCCTCCACTGCCTCCCTAAAATAATACGTGGTGGTGCTCTTGTTTCATCTGTACCTTCCAAAAAAAAGCAGCCATGTTTTCCTTCCATCACACCATTCATGAGTTAGTTTCTTCTCCTCCACTAGCTCATCCCTTACATCCACGGGGATTGGTGTTTCCGGTGTGGGCGATTCCGGTGACCTTAATTTGTTTGTTAGTCTTCTTACTCCTTATGTACTTCCTGTTGAAGAGTGCATTCTGTGCCTCATCACGTGCAGCACCGCCAATGCTAGATCAGCAACCGGGTCCAGTGCCTCATTCTGAAGTGGAATTGGCAATTTCAGACCCAAATTCCTCATCAACAAATGAAGATGTTTCAAGTAAATCATCACGTTCTTTGGAAAAGAAAAACAAAGCTGTAATTTAAGAGGGCTTCTGAGTTGTCAGAAACACCCCTTAAATAGATAATGAGGAAGGCCTAATTAGATTATAGTTGTCATTTCACTACGGCTGATTTGGGTTTTTTTAGTTGGTGAGAATGTTCTAGGAATTTTCTGGATTTAATGAGAACATGAAGGTTTGTTGGAGAGATGAAGAAAATGAAAAACATAGAGGGTGTGAAATTTTTCCCAACTTTCTTTTATCAAATCTGTATTTTCCATTGCTAAGAAAGCCAATGATGAAAAAAAAAAAAAAAAAAAACAGAGTTCTCAATCCAAGATTTCTTTTTTTGTGTAATAATTTATTTTGACATTATTTTGAATGTTTGCATGCACTTAGTAGCAAATTTACTAAATGTCCCTTTGTTACTGGTTTCACAATTTGCCTATGTAAATACAGATCGTCTGATAAATCATCTAGTGATCGTATGGCCGTAATAAAAGGGAGCACCGGTGGGCCTGAAAAATTCCAGGAACACCTTAAATAGAACCCTATAGTTTTATAGTCTCATTAGTCTGTGATGTATAACCTTCTCTTTTTTAGCTCTGTAACTTTTTTTATTGTTGATGAAATTAGTTCTGTAACTTTGACACTACTTGTGTTGTACTTTGTGCTTAACCTTTAATATTTTATTTATTTGCTGATAAAAAAAATAGGTTTTAAATTAAAAATTAATGAAATTGTGAAACGTGATGAGTTTGTATTGAACAATATATATGTTGAACAAAAAGAAAAAGAAAGATTGCATAAGAATTGGGAATTTGGGAATGAATTATTTTTGAGCACAAAGTCCACGAACTTGTTATGCACCCCAATTCAAAGGACTTCGAATTTCTTGCCTTAATTTTGTGGGACTTTGGGCTCATACCAAAACTCAATATCATGCTCTTTATTTTTTTCAAAAAGAGAAAAAGAAAATGACTCCCCCTAACAAAAACAAAAAACAAAAAAGTCACTGTTTGTTCCTTGCTTTTTAAAATAGTTTTCTGATTTCTAAAAATAAAAAATTAAAATATGTTTAGTATTAAGTTTTTGAAAAACAACTTTTGAGATCCACCGGAGACGGAACAGAAAAAAAAAGGTTTACGGGGCTATATATACCAAATTACCAATACACATATAATATATACGTGGAAAGAGGGAGAAAAGTTGTAAAACATGAAGCAAATTAATAATAAAAATATAAAATAAATAAATAAAACGAAGACATACATTGTGGTAAAGAATCTTGTTAGATGCCTTTTACTTATGAAATGATTTCTCGGGTCGAAATATTGGCACCACTCTCTTCTTAAATTACATCACATGTCTCCTTTTTTTTAAAAAAAATTTGTCTTCGATCCGTGTTAAGATGAAGTTTCATATCGACAAGAAAAAGAGTCATTATAGAGTATATAAAGGGTGTGGTAATCCTCCTTCTATGAGCTAACTTTTGGGAGTGAGTTAGGCCCAAACCTAAATTCTAATAATCCGAAAAATAATTTCCAGATGCAACCGAAAAATGACGGGCGAATCCGGATAAAAATTTCTAGTTGGAGTGGATACATATAATTTGGTTTCCAACTGGTTTCTCAAATCCAGTTGAACAAAATCAGTATAACGAGAGTTTTTCCAAAAGTTTAACTCTCCTACGGATAATCAAATTCGGAATCACCTAAATAATATTTTTTGATTAGAACCAAATATTATTATCCGGTTGCACTCGAAAATTATTTTCCGAAGTGAAGATAAATTTAAAAAAAAATAAAAAATAAACATGTGATATAGTTTGAAATAGGTGTAATGATAATAATAGGACTGATTTCTCACTTTTCAATATGCTAATATGAATTTATATCGATAAAAAATAAACTTGGGCAACCTACCATGTTCTTGTGTTGGCATCAGATTGATGTTTAGAGTTTAGAGTATAATAAATCGTAACAGAGGTAGCTAGTTAGCTACTATCTTTGTATAGACTTAATTAATTATTAATTATTACTGTAGTAGTAAAAGCTATACAATATTAATTACCCTCATCTCTTCTCCAATCGTCATTGTGAATTGTGATTACAGTGTAGATGATTAATCTAGTATGAAAAATATTAAATTTTCTTATTAAAAAATAAATTATATTTATTAAAATTAAAAGAATAAAAAAAAATTTAGTAGAAATATTTAACATTACTCTTTTAATTTTCATTGATTTTGTACGTTAAACTTAACTTTTTCTATGGCGTTGTTGAGAAAAGCATCATCCTCGATGCCGGATCTGTAATTTTATAATTATGTGATGCTTTTTAATTCTATAATTCAAATTTCAATAAAATAAGTGTTTTTTATTGGTAAAAATGCATTTACACCAATTCAAACTAAGAAATTTTTAGTCAAAGCTTTGATCCCCATCCATCCAGAGGACAAACCTATTGGATGCCAATAAAAAGAAGTGTTAATTTGGCTCAAATTATGTAGTTATGTATTTTTTGTTTGATTTTAAATTTAAAAAATTAATATTAATAATAGTGTATGTACTAACGAAAATGACTAATGTTTTCAATTAAAAGGAATTATGTGTAGAAGAAGCAGTCAAATAAAAACTGTGTGTGAATCATTATATTTTGAGTTATTATTATTGCACACCAATTAAGTCTTACAACCCAATTACAACAACCTAATTAATGTCATTAATCACTTCAATATATCATTTATTAATTTTTTATTATTAAAAAAATCAATAAAGAGAGTTATAAATGAATTTGCACATGAACAGTGGTGTGCATTTTTCTTTTTCCTTATATTTTTCAAAGTATAGAAATGAAAGGAGTCAATGAGGTGTGTAAGAGTGAATCTTAGTGGGATAGAAGAAGCAAAGGCTAAATAAAAATTGAAAATTTATTTTCATGCAACTACTATTCACATACAACTTACAACTCTATTTAATTAATTTTTTTGGTTGAATGAAATTAAAGGTTGTAAGGAATAATAATGGTATGAAAATTGGTACTCATCAAAGTTAAAACTTACATTTTACAGTAGAATTTGAATTTAAAATTTAAAATTTTAACTTACCATTAAACATTTGAGGTATTTATACCTATCAAACGAAAACCATCAATTAAATTAACAAATTAGAGAAGAAAAATGAGATGGTGGTTCGTGTTCATAACAAACAAGCTTGTAGAATTGACCATTTTTGAGGTTGGAACTGCTCTATCCTAGATAATTAATATATGAAAATACTTTTATCACGTTAATTCGTAGGAGCATCCTTTAATCTGATTCTGAAGTGTATTTATCGAACTTACGTAATTAAATAGAAGTAGTTATTAGTTTCTATAGTCTGAAACTATTAGCGGTGAGTTATCTATTTATTTTCATTGCTGTTCTTATTTATTAATTGTAAGGAAAAATTGGTATTGGCTTAAAGTTTTCTTTCCTTTTTGTATTTATTGTGTGAGCATTAATTTCAATTTTGTTTCTAAAAGAAGACAAGCTGAAGGTTAAAGTGTGGGGTATGAAATTTGTTACTAGGTCATGATTATATATATGTGTCGGTATGTGTGGGGTGTTTTTTTTTTTAAAAAAAAAAGAAAAAGTTTGTTCGTTATTGTATCAAGCATATTATCTCAGATTACATTTTTTTAATTTTTTTTTGTTTTTGTTAAATTATACCCAAAAAAAATACAATTGTTTGGAAGGGATTTCATTAAATATTATGTATGTATTTGGGATTTGAAATTTGTTACTTGAGAATAAAATGAAACTGGTTGGTGAAGATGATGATGTCTTGAACACAGCTTGGCAACGATAGAAAGATCATAATGAAAGAGGATTCATTTGCACTATTATTATTATTATTATTATTATTATTATTATTATTATGAATAATTCTAAATCCTCCTAAAAATTTTCTTAATTATTTATTATAGAATATTTTCAATACTTTTTATATTTTTAAGATTAAAAGTACATTTAATTTCATATTTTACATAATATTAAAAAAATAATTAGAAAGATTATTAAGAGAATATAACATTATTTTATTATTATTATTCTTATCCACGGTTTGAAGATAAGGCCTTTGTTTACCTGGGAGTTTCTTAACAGGACACATGTCATGCTGTGGTTTCTCCATTTTTTCTCCAAAGTTTTGTTTTTTTTGTCTTCTATTGGGCATTCCTTTCTCTCTCTCTCTCTGTGAAGAGAGCAGCAATCCCAAGCTTTTCAAAAAATTCAATTTTTCATTTCTCCCACTTCTTTTCCCTCATCGCTGCTCTCCTCTCCCAAAATCCAAGACCCACCGACTTCAATCCTATTTATCCTCCCTAAATTTATCATCTCCTTCATACTTTTTTCAGTTTTGCATGTTTTTGGATCATTCCCTCCTCACCAAGTTTCATTTTTCTTCTATTTTTCTTTCGTTTTCCATCATTAGCTGTTAATATCTACATCCTGTAACACAGATTTTGTTCTCATTTTTTGTTGTGTTTCACTTTCGTTTCTTCTACAGCATTAGACTTTTAGATATTGGTTAATATGCTGTGGTTTTTTGCTTTTGTCCTGTTTAATGAGTTGTGTAGGTGTTCTAAAATTTTTTCCTTCATCATTTGGCCAGATTGCTTGACAAATCTTCTAGGTTCTTCCATCAGATCATTCAACAGAGCAGCTCCTCAGGTTTTACTTCATTTTGGGTTTCATTTTCGCTATTTTTTTTTTTTAATATTTCGCTCACTTTTTTTCTATAAATCTGTTAAAAAGTCTGATTGTTAAACTCTCAAAGTTAATACCTTTACTCCTTTACTAACTTTTAAAAACACATTTTTGATATTATGCAATATTTGGGTTTGGATTTTGGATCTCTGGAAGTTAATACATTTTCCACACGTATCATGTTTTGGATAAAAAAATCACATTTTTTTTTCTTTTTCCATCTCTTTGTTCTTGGTTCCCACTGGTGGTGCTCTGTTTTTTCATACATCTATTTTTTTAATGAAGTGTTTGGCCGGTTGTCTTCGTTTTCATACCAATCCGAGAGGTATATCATAAGTGTTTTCAGGTAATAGCACTCCATTTAAACTTTTGATGTTGTATAGTAACATGATTCTGCTAAAATGATGCTAATGTAATGAACTGGCATTTTTTAAACCCTTAAAGTCGGTACCTTTTTCCATCAAAATCGGCAATACCACATTTTTATCCCATCAATTTCTCTTTGACGGCCAAAGTTAGTCGCTTTGCCACTCTTAAGTTTTTTTTTTGGATACAAACAGCCACTCGAAGTTGAGTTTGGAGCTTGTCGTAACTAGTTATGTATGCAAAAGCTTGATGACGGTTTTCTATTTTTTCTTTCTTTGGGTAACTGGTTCGTTGTATCGGCTTGCGAGTTAACATGCTTCTAATTTTTTCTTCTTTTCGATAATCTTACCCTAGTGGTGGAACTCTCCTTTATGGCTTAGTTTTGTATAGATCCGAAATATACTTTTCAGATAACACTTTCAATAATAGAGTTGTCACATTCATATATGTTCAATTATGCTGATGGCTCAGTTTTCAATCAGCTTGCATACCTTCAAATAACATTATTACTAAGCATGACCGTGGACATTACAAGTGTCCTTAAATAGGCTAATGTTGTGCCAAGTAATACTCAATATTTATGACGTAAACTAGGTGTCCACTGTCTTAGCGAACAGTGTTGTGGACAATGCAGAGTTAGTTTGTTTTTCGAGCACACTAGCGAGTGGGCAAGTGGTTTATTATCTTGGTGAGATCAGGCATTGTCTCGATCCATATGCATTCAATTATTTTTCTTGTCCTTCTAGTAACTTACCTCCTCAACAGTATTGTTGTTGTTGCTAGTAATTTTTGTTTTATGGCGTATGTCACCATTTTCTTTTTCTATTGCAAGAGCAACAACAGCTTGGTCGCTCATCAACTAGTGAAGATTCTCCAATTGATGTCTTAAGCGATTAATGTATGAAAATACCTTTATGCCTTTATTATGTTAATTCGTAAGAGCAACCTTTGATTTGAAATGTTTATTGAACTAAAGTCATGATTACTTATTAGGCATAGATAAGTAAAAGAAGTGTGTCTTTGCTGACCATTCGAACGTCTCTTCGTATTTACAGTCACATGGATGGGTGATTATGGTCATCTTCTTCACTATATTGCTGATTTTCCTTCCTTGCTTTACATTGTGTTTAAGTGTGGATTTTCGTTGTCTCATCACATGCAGCACCACTCATGGTAGATCAACACCATATCTGTCACTGTAGGCGATCAATATTGTCCACTAGATTTTTTTTAAAAGCACATTCGCTTTCATACCACTACTATTTACCCATACAACTTACAACTTTATTCAACAATTTTTTTGGTTGAATGAAATTGTAAATAAAAAATAATTAATATGGTCACAGACTTTTTCACTACCATTCAAAATAGTTTTTGACTTATAAGAATAAATAAAATGATTCCCGACTTACTTTAACACACTAACAAACTCATTATTTGACACATTAAGTACTACATTGGAAACCCAAAATGGTGTCATATAAGCACATGAATGAAAATCAACCATATTTATCCCGACAAAGTTTAAAAAAGGTCATTTTAGTCCATGCTCACTTCTCTTTCTCCATTTTTTTGTACCTAACCCATTCCTCTTCCTTTATTTTGGTTCCAAAACGCTTAATTTCTGTTTACCTACTGATACGACATCACTTTGGGCTTTTATTGTGGCACTTAACGTGTCACATCATGACTCTGTTAGTATGTGTTAATAGCTAGGACTATTTTGAATGTCACAAGATAAAATTTGGAACCAATTTTGTTATTTTTATAAGTCAATGACAATTTTGAATGGTAATGACAAAATTAGAGACTATTTTGATCATTTATTCAATTTTAAATTGTATCATGAATAGTAGTTGCATGTGAATTGTTGATCCCACCAAAGTTAAAATTTAGATTTAGAATTTGAATTTAAAATTTAAAATTTTAATTTACTTTGAATTAAACATTTGAGATAATTTTTTTTCCCATTTTATAAGCATTTTAATAGACTGTCGTGCTTTCCTTGGGATTTTAATTATTTAGCATTCATTGCATTGTTATTTTTTTATTGTTTTTTTTTCACTAATTCTTAACTTTATAAGACTTTATTATACTGAAATTATTTATCTTAATTTATTTTTCACATAAACAGGATTTTAATCTCGTAAATAATTATGAAAAAATCATCAATTAATTGATATTTTAAAAAAAATGTTAAATAATGTCTTCAACCTCAAGATAACGCATATTTCAATACTTAATCAATACATATTGATAAATTGTTGAAATTTATTTCTGTTGGTCTCTCTCTTAAGATATTCTTGGATCCGTCAGTGTTCTTACCTATAAAATTAATTAGTGTATGTTTTAAAAAATGTTGAGTTAGAAGGGAATTCATTTTGAAGAACCAAATCAATTTTAGTTTATAAACTAACTATTTGGTTATGAGTGAAAAAAAGTTAAAATTAATTTTGGTTTATTAAAATTAATTTTGACTAAAGCAAGGTGAAACTTACTTTCATACTGAGTTAAAAATTTTACACTATATTCTTACTTAAAATTTATTTTTTAAAAAAAAATTCACAAATATAAATTATGTTATTTTAAAATTAATTTTACACAAAATTAATTCTACCAGTCAAACTCATACATATGTGTAAGATGGTTTTTAAGTTGGTTCCACCAATAAATACTATACGGAATTGCGTTCTGAAATAAATACAACGTAACATTGCTTATAAATAGGTCTATAAGAGTCGTATATTTGAATATTCGTGAGTAAAAATTGAATATAAATGTAGAGTAATATATTATAACCTATTTAATAAATTTTAAGGAATTGCACAACTAAAAATTTAAAAAAAAAATGTTAAACTTACATATTCGAAATAACAGTGATATATACACACCATTATTTACATCCAACTCATTAACAACTACCTTTATCTCATCATTATGTGAGTTCACTTGTTATTTCGTTCTTTTTTTTTTTTAAAAAAAACATACTCTAAATTAATTGTAAATAAATTAAAAAGTGAATAGTATTGTGCATTTTTTATTTTCCTATTCGAAAACTGTACATCTGTTCATTACAGTGATTCCCTTAAAAATTGACACGAGAGATATAAGAAATATAGATGAACAGTAAATATAAATTTAGCACTTATAAAATAAATATAAGTTTAACATTACTCAAAAGAAGAAAAAAGTTTTGCTTAAGTTATATATAAAATGTAATAATGAATTTTAACAAGACCCATAAAAAGTTTAATTAACCAACTTTGGTGCCTTGCACCATTATTGTTGCGCTTATTTTTTTTCTTTTTTATTATATTATGTTTAATTTTTTTTTTCCTGACTAAGATGGGTTTTGTTATCAAATGGTGACAAAAACGAAGACCCACAAGTCTACTAGTCTAGTCTAAGTCAAGTAATTAAATCTCTTCATACAAAATATTCAAATTATGTATTCCTAAATCATGTCCTACCAATAGAATATTGTCACGTCATTAAAAAATTTTATTAGGAAATTAAAAATTAAAATTAAAGAAAATATTTTGAATGATGTAACGATATTCTATTAGTGAAACATGATTGAGGAGATGATTTGAGTACGTATAATTTAAATCCTTAGACAGGAGGCTCATTGGCGTTGCCTTCTATTGCCTCTACTCTCACTCACTTCACCAAATTTGCATCCCACTTGTACAAATTAATAAGAGAGTTTGTGTCTAGGGTAGTTTCCAAAAAGAAAATTAAGGTCTAAAGTGCAGTGTAAAGATGGTGTTAGTCTAACAATTTCAAAGAGTACTTCCAGAACAATTTATATTTATCTCATTTTAAAGGAACAAGAGCATATTTGAACTTGTGATCTCTCAAACAAGGATCCAAATATTTTTAATTGTCGGACGGTTTAGTAGTTGTAAAAAGAAATCTGAGTCATTTATTATTATTTTTTGTACTCGATTTATGTGTAAAAAATATAATTAATAGTCTGAACGAAGTTTTTAGAATGTTAGAGACTTCATCAAATACGATTATGTTACATTATATGGTTATACAATTTTTTAAGAAAATAGAAATTGGATAAATTGTGAGGTTATTATTTATGTATAAAAAAAGTATAAAGAATTTGTTTAGGAAAAATACTAAAGTCGACCACAATCACAGAGTAATCAATGCTTTAATATGTGAGTTTGCTATATGAAACTCTAATTTTAATAAAGAACCGGAAAAGAAAAAAAAAATTCTCAAGACTCTTGAGAAGAGTCTTGACTGTGTTTTTGTCACTATGGTAATGGCAAATTGGTAAAACAGCAAGTGGAAGACTTTCACTTCCACATTCATCTTTCTCCTAATTCTGTATCTCAGCGTGTAACATACTCTTTAAGACTTAAGCATACTTACTTTATTCTCTATTAATCCCTTGTAATGAATTCCGAATTTACGTACCATGTATCAATTTTTTAAAAGGAAGTCCGGTAAAATTGAGAGGAAAAAAAAAAATGACGAATCAAAATTTAATATGATTTTCACTTTTATACTAAGTAAATGGTCATATTGGCTATTGACTTTTTTAAATTTGTTCGCATCGGTTCTTAATTTTTTAAATAAAGCATTTAAGATTTTGATTTTTTAATTTGTGATTCATTTTGATCCTTAACATTAGTTTAATATTTATAAAATTTAATGTGACATGTTAAGTGAGATGCAAGATTTTCAAATGTCATTATTTTATTGTCCAAATAGCATTAATCCAAAATATCGGTATTTTTTTTTTGTTCATGATGCACTTTAAAAGCATTTTTCTTTCTGATATTTTAGAAATTAGGGTTTATTCTTTCGTGATATACAACGTTGTTTTTAGCCAAAAAAGAGTTTTTTTTTAACAACCATGACATAGTTTTAATTGTCTAGTGTGTCATGTTGGACTTTCATTAACGGTCTCTACGTTTAACAAACTCTAATGACCAAAATAAATCAAAAATCAAAATTAGAAATTCAAATATATCATTATAAATATTAAGTACTCGCGGGAACTTTGAAAAAAAAGTCATGAACTAAAGGGTATTTTTTCTGTCCTAATCCTAAGTTTGAGCGTGTAACTTACTCTTTAAGTCTTAAAAGCATAGTCACTTCTTCACAGTATCGTGTATAGATTTTCTTAAAGAAAGTCTTGTAAAATTGAGATAAAAAGTGACGAAGAATTATGTATCTATGGTCTTAAGCAGCCGCACATTTCACATAACTTAAATTTTTCTGTCTCTTTTTATTGCATCCACCACCCAACCCTTCCCCTCTAAAAATTAAAATTCATTTCTCACCATGGCAAGGCATCTTCTTCCCACTCCTATTCACAACCCTCTATTCTCTTCCTTTTCCATGACCCTTCTCTTCGCAGCACTATCAATCTTCTCTATATTTTCTGTGGTAACTTTTCTCTGCGGATCCAGGAAAATGAAGTTGCAGAGAAAAACAGAGGAAGAAACAGAGTCAAAGCAGAGCAAGTTCATTTCGAAGCTGAACAGCAACATTAGTAACAGGGCAGTTTCCATGGTGAAGATGCTATCTTGGAGGAAAGTGCAGGATGAAGAAGGAGAAGAGGGAGATTTTGATGATCGTGACGACGAAGAAGCGCTTTGGAGGAAGAATATCTTGATGGGTGAACGGTGTCGTCCTCTCGATTATTCCGGGAAAACTGTTAATGTTTCTGAGGGGAAATTTCCTCCAGGTTTGTCTCTTCATTAGAATATGGAAATCATCTTTGTCTGTCATTACAAACAAGCTGAAAGCTTTTAAATTTTAACAACGAAGATTACTGAAAGCTTGTAGCCACTTAGTTAATGAGCTGAATCTTGTTGTGCAACTTTCCCAGGTTTTTCCACAGTTTGTAGAGTAACAAAGTTAGTTTCTTTTGTGAAAATTCATGTGAAAAGGGGCTTTGTTGTGGAATTTACACAGGACATCAAATTGAGTTTTAGATACTTTTCCATGTAACAGATAAGGGAATTTATCTATATGTTGTTTATTCTTATTCTTCATCTAAGATTCTAAAAACATCCTTTCTTTATTTGCTTATTTTAAAAATGACAAAGTGGAAATTAAATTATTTTATAAACTTAACATATTAAAAATTGAAAGTTGACACACTCTTACATTTTTATTGTAACCATTTTCTCACTTTAAATTTGTCAAATATAACTTGCATATTACTCATGCTATCGTGTAATAGTAATTTGATGAATTAGGATTTGTGAATTCGGATATCACGGGGCTTTAAATGTGTTTTACTATTAAACATTTAGACAAATTTCTTTTAGCTTTTTGGGTAAACATCTAGAGAAAATTCTGTTAATGGATTAGTAAAGATACAATTTAAGCTTTTGCATTAGTTCTCTTATTAAGGTCTCTCTTTAATACTATTTGGTAAAAGAAATTTAGGTTGATGCCAAGTCTATTTAATTAAATTGAAGGAGAACTAACAACCTTAACGAAGATATACGGTGAAATTTATGTATAACTTATTAACAAAGACAAATTTAACGAAATGGATTAAAGTCAAGGGATCAAACATATCTCACTTAAAATAACTCTTCTTTAACATGATAACGGCATTGAACTAAATAGAATTGAGTGTGTTTTTATCATTTTGCTTCTCATACCTAAATAGAATAGGAGT
The DNA here is from genome assembly GCA_037177725.1 of Cyamopsis tetragonoloba. Taxonomy (NCBI): domain Eukaryota; kingdom Viridiplantae; phylum Streptophyta; class Magnoliopsida; order Fabales; family Fabaceae; genus Cyamopsis; species Cyamopsis tetragonoloba. The sequence goes on from CM074119.1 coordinate 71,037,713, forward strand.
AGAACATATCTTTAATTTATTCACCACTTTATGTCTTTTTATAGTGATTGTTAGATAAAAATATTTTGAGGGGATTCATTTGAGTCTTGAAATACTTACTTTATCTCATATCTCTTCACCCACTTTGAATTTTACTAATCCAACCGTTGAATATGAAGTTCTTAATAGATAGATTAATCATACAAAATTTTACAGAATTTTAAGATTTGTTGATATTTCATCGATCTACTTCATTTTAATGAATAAAGCACTTTTAAAAACGTAAGTAAATCTCACATACAAGATGACATATCTAAAGATGTTGAATTTTTCTAAAATTTGATATACATAATTATTATTACAGCATTATGTAATTCAACTGTTTGATTGATGTAATTCAAAGTGGATAAAGACATATGAAGCAGAGTAAGTATCCAAGACTTACTCTTAGAGTAAGTGGATCATCATAGATAATTACTATTCATCAATACATGCAACAATCCATTCAATTTAATTTTTTAATTTTTTAGTTAAATAAATTTTGAGTTTTATTGATAAATAGTAGTCATATAAAAATCATATCACTTGTTAAATAGTGTGAGTATCTCAATGGAGCATTTTAATATTGTTGTGTTGTTTGGTAGATTAATAAACTGCTGAGAGTTGTTGCTAACAGTATCACATTAAAAAAGGAACAGGACTGTGTATGTAACTAATATATCATTTAACGTAACAACATTGTCAGAAACTTATAGTATTATGTGACATATGGATATGAGATGTTTTTTGGTCAACAAAGTTATGAGATGTGGTAGCTTTTTATTTGTTTGGTTCAGAATTTACAAGTTTTTCCAATTACTGTTTTTTTATGAATAAGTGTTTGTGGCCCAGTAAAGATAATCTGTTTCTGTCACTTTCTCGAAGGCCCAACAAAGTTATGAATCTATTTCCTTATTTTATGGGAAACTAGAAATTATGAACTATTTGACTTCAACAAACACAGAAATTCATTACATTTGTCGAATCAGATCGTTTTATTGTACTCCCTACCTGATATGTTGTTTAAGATTTTTACACTGTTTAACAAAATAATAATTATGTTTTATTTTTTACATTTCAGACTAAAATACTTCTATTAATTTTTTTAAAATACAATAAGTCAATAAATAAAAATATAATTTAACACACATTTTTATAATCAATTAAGGGAAAGTATAACTAAAAAAATAATTAACTATATTTTAAAGATAAAAAACAATAATCCTTTTGAAACAAGCATAGCTAGAAGTTGTAATGTAAAATTAAAAATGAGATAACTACGATTTAGTTTTCGGTCAAAAGATAACTACGTTTGAATGTCTGGAAGGTCTAAAAATACGTATTTAATACGTTCAATGCTTCACACAATTTTTTTCTTTTAAGAATCTTCTCACTGGGTAAGTAAAAGATCTCAAGATATTGTTGTCAACACCTACCCAAACAGAAATATTTTCGACTGATATTTCCTTTATATACATCATACTCAATAAATAAGCAATCCATCCACTCCAACTAATTTAATGATAGTTTAGGTAATAAATATAAATTTTTAAATTAAAATATCATCTGTTTTTATTAATTACATAAAAAAAACCTTATACAAGGAATCGTAATCCCTTCTTTTTGAATTAACATACATTAGTATTTATTGATCATTATTTGTTTAGAGGTAAAAATAAACACACGTTATGTACTAAACAAATATGCTAGGAAGAAACTCTTACTAGAAATATCTTTTGATCTTAGCATTACAAAGATGAATGAATGTATATTTACATCATATCTATATATTATATAGTCTACGTATTTATGTATAATCTCAAATTAATTGGCTTGCTTAATTTGCTAAAATAACTACATAGAAATTGATACTCCTGTTCATCATGACTATAAAGGAGCTGCCACTATACCAATTTCTTCATTTTCTGCGGGGCTAAAACTTACTCGTTTCTGCAAAATCAGATGAATATTCAAGAAATAACATTAGCTTAATTAATCACATATGCAATAAATTAAATTACTATATATACTTGGAAGCAACAAATTTATATGATAATTTATTTTAGAGTCACTACTTTTGTAATGTTCTTTTTTTCTTATTAATTACTATAACTTGGCTATTTTAAATTTTGAATACATGCATACGATTGATCAAGTCCAAGTGTATGATAACTAGTTGTTTAAATTAAATTGAATATAGACACAAGTACTAGTGGTAAACGACAAGAAATGGATAAACAAAGAAATTAAATTGTGAAAGGCGACCAGTATTATTAATGACTGCACATGTAATGCCTACATAAATTGGGAATTGGTCACCACCAGTGGTGTGTTCAACATAAAAAAGTTCCATTTTAGAGTAGCTATACAATTACTTAAATATCCTTATTGTTACAATATTATTCTGACCAAACTTAATCATTGAATTAAAGAAAGTCTAATCCCATTTCATAGCTATATTTTCAGATTTTGCTTTTGACCAGAATTAACTTCACAACATTAAATTTCCAAACTCTGACCTTTTTTATGGGTATTGATTTCAAGTTACTAGAAGTAGAAAAATAATCATAAGAGCACATTGTTCCGTCTCTCGGAAATATAAAAAACTACACATTTCAATATCTTTTTATTACATTTGGATTCTTAAATAGTGCTCTTAGAACACTAAATATCATTTATCTTTTTTTATAACCAAAGGTTCTTTCAAACACCTGAGGTATTGGAAAATTGCTCGCAGTTGCCCTCGTGATTTGCAGCAGCAGTCAAAATAATTAAGTATAATTTTATCAAAACCCAAAACAATTGTTAAAAAATTGACTTTATCAAAATAGATGAAAAAATGAGAGAAGAAAAAAATTCAATTTTTTTTTTACATAAGTCAAATTTTCTTTTATTTTTCTATATTTTCTCGTCAACCAAATAAAAAAAATACATTTTTATTCGTATTTTTAACTTTCCTCTTATATTTTTTTCTCTTTCTCCCCCCAAACAATGGCTTAATTTGAAAAGCGTTTAAAATTTGAAGATCATTATATCTAAATTTTCAGTCTTGTGAAGCTAAGTATAAACGCTTTTAAAAAATATGAATTGAAAAAATATACTAATATATAATTATGCTCTTTTATCACACATTATTTATTATATATCATTTAATCATGAGGTTGATAAAATATCCTGTTCGAACGCATTACTGGTTAAAATATAAAACCCTTGAAATCCGGAAGAAGAAAGCAACCGTGACTACGCAACCACAGGCGCATGTCGCCATCATTAGCATTAGGCAGCGGCACAATTACCGCTCGTGAATCCAAACGGCCAAACACATCACGAACGTTCAAACAACTTTCAACGACTCACCAATCTGTTTTTTAGTACTATAATAATAATAATATAAAAAAATATATTCAAATTTAATAAAATAACCGAAGATAATTACAAAAAACAGTAATACTCTACGTACCCCACGTGGCTTATGATTGCGATGGTGCACCACCCTAACGCCACCGTCCTCCGCCGCGGCACTTCCCTCAGCCTCACCGGCATTGGTTCCCATATACAAACTCACGATCCTCTCCGCGACCTCAGAGCCGTCGTTGCTCTCCTCCATCAGCTTCTCCAATTGGGCCTTGGGGAGCCTCAATTTGACCCTCACAGGCCCAGGCCCATCAAGGCCCAGATTCGTGGGCGGTTTCACGAGGGAGAGATCCGAAACGGAGCGTTTCGAGAGCATCAACAGCTCGAGTCTATCCTTAGCGTTCATGCCTGTGATTCCACTGGATCGCACCCTCCTTGGCAGCGCGGATTTTTCCTCTTCGGGCTGAATCTTGGGTAACTCGACGAGGAAGTAGATTTTTTTGGGCCTGAGGTGTTGGTGAGGCTCCAAGGGCTTGGCCCGAAGCCCGAAGTGTTTCACTGCTTCGGAATCGAGAACAACGTGACCTGGGTAGTCCTTAACGACGTCGTTTACCGTGATTGGAGTCTTCAACTTGAAGGTTTCTCCGTCTATCTTCATCACCTTAGCTTTTTTACTTCTTCCCATGGCGTTTCCCATCTTCGGAATTGATAGCTTCTTCACTCTTTCGAAATTAGAGTATTTTTTTTCCTGTTTCGTTGATTAAAGCCACAAAGTTTCGTGTGGGGATATTTATATTTGGATTATTATGTGAGGGATGTGTTAGTAACAACCTTAGCAAGCGGTGGACAAAATCAATTTGAATTATGGGAACTGCATGTGTGAATTGGTGGACTTTTTCGCTATCTAGAGTTTCCCATTAAAAAAATGGGTAAAATACGTTAATCGTAGTGGATGAGATTAGCATCATCCCTTTAGAAGTTACACTATTTAAATTTATAATTCTTATATATAAAGAGATAGAGAAATTTTTAAAATTTGGTAGTGTCAATCCCTCCTATCGTCTTATACACTTATTAAGAGTCTATCAATAATAATTTTTTCATTGATAAAGACAAAAATTAAATTACTTGTAATATAATAAGTATTCTACTACTTCTCTCTTTTAGTATCCTTAACTTATATAAATTTGCATTAAGATAGAAAAAATCCTATAAACTACTACTAGCAGTGTATTGGGCTAAAATACTCTTTCCTTGTGATTGTCGACAAATTTTAATTTGTTTTTTTACGTTTTAAAAGTTTTAGTTTAGTTTTTTATGTTTAAAATATTTTATTTTAATTTTTTATGTTATATTTTTTTTTTATTATTTTGGTCTTTTATATTGTACTTTTGAATATTTTGGTCTCTCACTTTGAGTCTTTATTTAGTAAAAAAGATATAACATAAGAGATGAAAATGATTAATAAATAGTACAACATAAGAGATCATACTAAAAATTTTAAAACATAAGAAACTAAATTGAAATTTTTAAAATATAAGAGACTAAATTAAAACTTTTTTTTGATAACGTAAGAGACCAAAATGTATTCTAGTCAATGTATTATTTTTAAATTTAGTTTTTTATAATTTTTTTTTAGTTTTAGTCATTGTATTTTAGAAATTATATTTTTAAATTTTTAATGTTTAGTTTTTGTGTTTTACTATGAATTTAATTATAATATTTTCATCATGAAATTATTAGTCAACAAGAATTTAAAAATTTAATTTCATAAAAATTTAACTACAAGAATTAAAGTTTCTAAATGTATAGCAACCCAAATTACCGTTTGGTTCAGCTTATGTTAGTCTCAAAAGTCATTTTTAAGCAAGCTAATTAATTTATTTTAGGGGCTAAAATCAAGCTATTTCGATAAAATGTTGAATTAATGTTTTAAAAAAAAATTAAGAGACCAAAACCAAAAGGTCTCTATTTTATGGGGATCAAAAACATATTTAAGCAAAAAAAACTCACTAAAAATTTTAAAAATTTGTTAATATTTTTATTTGGCCCAATTTTTACTTATGAATAGAAGATAAGTCTAAAATAAGCCCGGTCAAACAGTGCCTAAGAAAAATAATTTTAAAAAAAACTAAATTTTAAATAATATATTTTATAAATACTAGAAACATATTATATATGTGTATAAAACGATGTTGTATTAAGAAAAATAAAATTGATTCAAGTGATTTTTACGTCTAGAAAAAGATTACTTAATTATAAATAAAAAAAAAAAAGATTACTCTAATAATTGAGGGCCCAATACCAAAAAAATAGCAGTGGGAAACTATGGTTATGTGTGGCTTTGGGGACGGCTACTTTGGCTGGTTATAACGAATTTTTTATTTTATACAATTATAACGAGTTTATTTGTATAAAATTTTATTTTAGTCAAAATTAATTTTAATTAAAACTAAAATATTTATTTTATTGAATAATTTTAATTTTTATATTTTAATAATATTTCTTAATCATTAATCAAATTTTCTTTTATCTCAATATATATTTTTTTTATTTCTAATTTTAATAAAATCTAAATTAAACAGACGAAACATTAGTTTTGTGGTACTACGGCATGCTAACCTTCAATCTTTAATCAAGCCTATTGTACCCCTCTCCATTCAGGAAAAGAAAACGAAAGAAATTAAAAACACAAGTGGGGCTAGCCTCATATTCTTTTCATAATTGGAACCATGATGATGATGATGACGAGACGATGGATATCGTCAGAAAAACAAATTAAAGAAATATTAATTTTCTTTTCAATTTTCCATAACAATAACATAAGTTGTACTATATAATACAAATAATTTATTATTCGAAACAACTTTAATAATATCATTTGGGTTTAGAATACTCCTATAATTTTAGATAATTGAGACACGTTGACATGATATATCGACATTAATTAGTATACGTAATGAATTAAATGTGTCAAAAAAAGTGAAAAACCCATGCTGAGTCAGATTTATTATTGGAGGCAACTTTTGAAATGGATAAGGGCATATGAAGAGCAGAGCCTCTTTACTTTTCCACAACGGATGCCACTGTCCAACAGATGCTCACACCTTATGTCACTCTTACAAGAACGTTCCCTCCGATATTGACTTTTCAAAATTGTCTCTTAATTAAGAATAATAATTTATTCTCTAAATATTTTTTTAATATCTTCTTAATTTCTTTTAAAGTATGTATTAAAGGAAAAAATTAAATGTCTTTATCTTAATAGTTTTCATTTAGTAATTAAGAACATATTTTAGGAGGATATAACATTATTCTTTAATTAATGCTGTTTTTAGTTTTCTTTAATTAATTATAAAATAATACTTGAACACATATATATTAGTAATATTCACACGCAATAAAAATTTGAGGTTTAATATAGTATTGCGTAAATAAATAATGTTATTTTTTTATACGTATTTATTTCCTTTCGTTGTCTTTTTAGTACTGAGTAGGTATGTATATTGAAGAGCAATAATGTAATTTAAAAAGACTTCAAATGTCATACTCAAGCTTCCCAAAGCTTCGAGGTTCCGTCGTATGAATTCACTCTTTAGTCTTCACCCATTCAATTCTCGATGTGTTTGGTTTAATAGAGAGAAGAAAAGAAGAGGGATTTTGATGAGAGAAAATAAAAAATTAAGAGTCTATTTGATATCTCTTTTTAAAAACAGTTTTTAGTTTTTAAAAATAGAAAATTAAAAAACTTGTTTGGCAGTCGTGTTTTCAAAAACAGTTTTCAGGAACCGTTTTTATTTTTCAGTATTTAAAAACTAAAATACCAAAACATCTAAAACATGTTTTGATTTTCAGTTTTCAGTTTTCTCAATTAACACACAAACTTGTATTGAAAACTCCTCTCACTTTTTTTAAAAACTGTTTCTGAAAACTGTTTTATAATACAATTTTTAAAAACTAAAAATCAAAACTGTTCCAAACAACCCTAAATTGTATTTAAATCAAATGGAAACGAGAAAAAAAAATAATGTTTAGTTGAAAGAGAGTAAAGAAAAAATAAAAATTTTGATAGTATTTTTTTTATAGACAAACATGTACTTATAGTGGTTTAAACCAATAAATTATTATTTAGAGCTTCATTCTTTAACTAACCATTAAACCAATCTATTGAGTGTTCTGATAATATGTTTAGTTCAGATGAAATAAAAAAGAAAAAAGAAAACAAATGTTGTTGTGTTTGATTTGAAAGAAACTCTCTTTCTCTCTCCTCCAAATCTCAAATTTAGGGCCGGTCCTGGCCTTTCATAGGTTCTGGGACGAAGTGAATGAAATTAGTGTTTTTTAATTATTTTTTTTATTAAATTATAATAAAGTTTTGATATTACATACAACCTTATCAATACATCACAATTTTTCAGAGCATAACTTAAAAATAATACCACCAACAACATTCACATTTAAAAAATAATTTTTTTTCTTCAAATAACAATCATATATATATATATATTATGGCCCCCTTGAACATTGGACCCTGGACGGATGCCCACTCGCCCATACTCCAGATATAGCCCTGCCCAAATTATTGCAGAATTGTAAAACCATGAAACCATACTAATGCATTTTCCTTCACTTCCCTCCACTCTACTCCCCTTCATTTTGATTGAACCAAACAAGACTAAAAAACATGATTAGGATCAATATTAAGCCAAAAGTTTGAGGTATTTTGTTAAGGTGATATTAATTAGTGTCTGATAAATATTTATTAAGGTGAAATAAATATATTTTTGACTTACTTAAAAAATATAAGTTTAATAATTTTTAAACTTTCAAACAATAAATTCTTATGTTTTAAATAAAATATTTTTATTTGTGAATCTTTAACTAGTGACCTGCCCCTAAAGATATTTTTTTAGCTTTTCTATTTTTTTTTAAGATATAGAGAGTATTCCTTAGTTGATAGGGGGAAAATTAATTTCTAACAAATTTTATGTAAACATATCCGATAATGATTCAATATAATGGCTCTTAAATCCTTGAAAGAAACTATTCAAGTTTGATTTAGCTAAACTTAATATTTAAATTTATTTTGTTTATCTAATTTGTAACTAAATTATATTCTATTTAATGAAAATTTTCCTTAATTTATGTGGTCAATTTTATATTTAATAAACAATAAACAATTTTATATTATTAGAGGACGAAGATTTTTAAAATTATTAGATGGAAAATGTATTAACTCTTTTTTATTTGTATTTTGAGACATGGATCATATTTATTTATATGCATATAATACTCATCGTTTTATAAGATGGTTGCTTGCAAAAGAAAAACTAATAGAAAAATATATCATTACTCTTAGGTTAATTTTGTTTTAATTTGTTGGTCTAAAGCTAATGAGTCAGCCTATCACTCTCTTAGTGAGACTACCATTAAACTATTAGGAGAGACAAGTTTGAATTTTTCTCTTTAAAAATTATTTTTTATTTTTTTTTCTTTAACCAAATAAAAAAAAATGTATTGTTATTTGTATTTTTCTTTGTTTTGATTTTCGTTCCTCTTTTTCAAACAATAGGTTAGGGCAGTTTTGGAAGACTTTATAGATGTGAGGATGGTTTGTGGATATTTGGGTTCCAAGGTCATAAGCAGGTTTTTGATATCTTTGTGATCGAGTTATTCGCTATTCTTGTAGGGTTTAAAGTGACTTAATTGGGAAAACGGATTTCATCATCTTGAGATCGAGTGCGACTCTTTCAATGCTATTAGATTAATTCATAATAAGGAATATTCTTACTATCATGCTTACGCTGCTTTGACTGTGGATATTAGATTCTTCATTAACCAGGATTGGAATATGAAAATAGTCCATCGCTTGTGGAAAATAAATTAATATGCTGACATTATTGCTAAGGAAGTTTTTTATATGTCACAGGATTTTGTTATATTTAATACTTGTCCTAATTCTATTTTGCTAGCTCTTTCAATTGACATGATTGAAACGATGTTCCTATGAGAAATTTTTAACTTATTCTTTTCCTTTTTATTTGTTCTTCTTCTTTTTATTCATTTTAAAAAATAAACAATAGCTTAGGGAGACTGTATTAAAGCATTAATGTTTTTTTTTCTGATAACTACCATCAAAATTTAAGTTAATCAATCATGGCAATGAATATTCAAATGATGATTTTATTTTAAAATATATATATATATATATATATATATATATATATATAAATATATAATATAAGGAGCCGGCAAAAAGACCTCCGTCGTTGCATGCTGACTAATTAGTTGAAGCCATCTCAAACTGCATACTAATTCAACTTATTCAGGATTTACGTCCTATTTTGTTTGAATTTTATGACATTTAACACTTTTAGCATATTTTATCTCTTTTAATAATAGATAGGATAAATGTAGGATTTATTTGTCTTTACACTTTACTTTATCTTTTCAGATGTATAAAAATAATTTCATTTTTCAGTTTCGTGGTAACGACGGATCATATTTTTTCGTTCTAATCAACGACAAATCAATATTATTGATATATATATAAACTTATTAATTTTCTACCTTTATTACCTTTATAACATGCATTTATAATTCGTGAGTAAATTAAACATTTATTAAGAATGAGTTTATCACGAAAATAAAATCGTATGCACTTTTTTAGATTTTTTTTTCAATAGTAAAACTATATTGAAAAAGTATCAAATGAAATTCGAGTGAATGACTGATCAATTAATATATCAATCTACTAGTAAGTGTGATTTCTTTACATTTGGTCAGTTTATATTTGATTAAAAGTAAAAGTATTTTCACACAAAGTTGTAAATTATTTCATTCAATACTAAATGTGATTGAAATTTATGTCTAATTGAATTATAACTGTTGATATCTAAAATAAAATTAAAGTAATTCCATGTTTAGTAAACTGAAAGCCAAAAATATGCAATAACTCTTTAACCCACGTTAAAAAAAAAACACTTTAATCAACAAAAAACTATTTTGAAAAGCAAGGAACAAACTGTGTTTTTTTTTTTGTTAAGGGAGTAATTTCCTTTTTTTTTTCTGAAAAAAAAGAGCATGATATTGAGTTTTGGTATGAGCTCAAGTCCACATCATTAAGGCAAGAAATTCGAAGTCCTTTGAATTGGGGCCTGCTTAACAAGTTCATGGACTTTGTGCTGAAAATTAATTCTTTCCCAATTCCACAATCTTTCATTTTCTCTTTGTTCAACATATTAAGAAATGCAACAATTATTTGTTTTGATCAAAATAATTTTAAGATGATTTACAAGTCTTAAAATGTGATATACTAAGTAGAGGTGGAGAAAAAAGTGAAATGAATGTTTTGAATGTCACTTTTCTTTTTTGATACAAAGGTTTTAAACGTTACTTTTTAGAATTAATGGTGTAGTATTGTCATTAGTTTTCCATTCTTAATTTCTTTGGTTAATATTACAAATTGCAATCAACATTAGCATATCTTTTTATCGCAAAAACAAAACAAAAATTATTAAAAGTGAGCACCTGAGGAAACGAAAATTACTTAAAAAAATATCTTAGAAAAAGATGAAAGACTCCTAAAGTGCTTGTAAACCAAAAAAAAAAAGTACTGCTGATTATCACACCCTGATTGTGGAAGCTTCTTAAGAATAGGCAGGGGTTGCATGTACTGTGTGTTCCACGCAAAAATAAAAAATGTCTCATAAGTATTCTATAATTTTTACTTGATACCTTAATTTTTAAAAAATATTAAGTTAGGCTCACTAAAATTAGTTTGGTCCTTTGCGGAGTTTAGTAAAAAAACTTTAAAACTGTGTTTTTTGGCCGCATTTCACTACAAACTCATATTTAGCAATTAATGATTATAACTCAAAACTTCAGTTTTCGACTATTAAATCAACATGTTGGATCATCGTTCACACAACGTTAGTGCGGATAATATTTTAATAACAGAGTTAACTATCAATTTGGTCTTCCAAAGATTATTATTTCACCAATTTAGTCCTCCAAAGAATTTTGCCACCAAATTAGTCTTCCAAAGATTACCTTGTTACCCATTTGATCCCCAAAGAACTTTGTTACCAATATGGTCCTCCAAAGATTTAAAAGTCTACCAAATTAATCCTCCATCAAGGACCAATTTGATATATTTAAATCTTTGAAGGACTAATTTAGTATATTTACACATCTTTTGAAGACTAATTTGGTGACAAAGTTCTTTGGTGGACCAAATTAGTGACAAAGATGATCTTTAGACGACTAATTTGGTGACAAAATTCTTTGAAGGACTAAATTAGTGACAAAATAATCTTTGAAAGACCAAATTGATAATTAACTCTTAATAATATTATAAATTATGAGCTCCCACCGGTTAAGTAATCCTTTTTTCAAAAAAAAATTAAAAAAAGAAAACTATTGAAAAATGTATATTAAAAAAGGATACAAATACTATTTGATGCCACGGTACGAGAATTTATGTTCGAATTTTATCTATGTCAAATTTTCAATTCCTAAAAGGATACAAATACTATTTGATGAGTGTAGTATATAATTATAATGAAATAACTATATGTTTTTGGATAATTTTTTTTTTTTTTGACTTTTCATTCATTGACCAACACATAAAAACTTTTGAAAAGAAAATAAGGACATTCCCGTGAGACCTACCACATTATTATTAACATACATATGTATCTGAATGGTAGATGCCTCAAACGTGATTATGGAAGGAAAGGAAAAACTATTATTATTATTATGAAAGAAAGAAAGAAAGAACGTTTGTAACTGCCAGAAATCAAAGGTCTGTTCCGTAATTGGTTTTCGACAGCCCGTACGTTGTTGAAAATTCATTTCCACCAAATGGTACAATCAAAATTAAAGCTTTATTTTCCATAAAATTTCAACCATAGAAACTGTACTTGAAGTTTGATTCTGCGACAAAAAAAAAAAAGAGGTTCGTGTTTATTGCGTCGGTGATGAAGATGATAGTGGTCCATATAGAAAGCTTCGGTCATACAACTTTTTGTTTTTTTGTTAAGCCAAAGGAAATTTATTAGTAATAAAAAAGGTAAGGGTGTGTTTGATGCAGAACTTGATATTACAAGTGGGATTCAAATCAGGTGTCTTCAAATCATGTTTTCAATTATTTCCTACCAATAAAATTTTGACACGTTATTAAAAAATTCTATTAGGAAAGGAAATATTTTTAATAACGTAGTGATATTCTATTGGTGGGACATGATTGAGGACATGATTTGGGGACACTAGATTTGAATCTGCACAACTTATTATATTATTTAGTGTTTGATAACCAATGCATATAACAAAAAATGCAATGCAAATTTTATAATAATATCCTTATTATTACATATTATTATTATTTTACATAAAAAATATGATTTTTTTAATTGTTTTTTAAAAAATTATCATTATTTACTAAATTATATATATATATATATATATGGTAAGTTGAGAGAGAAAAAATGAAGTAAGGTGGTTACTTAATAGTGGAAGAAAAATATGGATATTTCTGACTTGTAGATAGTTTTACTGTGCAACAAAAAATTGTCTCATGATTTGGTATAAAATTTGGGCTTTTTGTGCTGACTCCACTTTTGTGCTTTCTCTTGATCATTTTCTGAATCAAACATTAAATTAATAAATTTGTGCTATGTTGTATCATGAAATTTAGCAAATCAAACGGAACATTAAGAGTTACAAGATTGAGTACAAGAAGTATGCAATTTGGCACTCAAACAAACAAATAAAAAATACAGCAACTTTTTGTATTAGGACTATATTTTAATTTCATTCGATTTTTAGTTATTAATTTTAAATATTTTTGATGTTTGAATATGTTAAATTTTATTGTTTTGAACTATTCGAATTCTAAAATTTATTTGTAACCGGATTTTGATTACTGAAAAAGAACTAAAATGTATGATAAATTGTGAAATTAATTAATGTGGTATGAATAGTATTAACAACTGAGAATATATGGCATTATATATAGTATCCAATTAAAAATTTAGAATTGTGCCACCTCATGAGAGGCTCATATCAATTATACATAAAAAAAAAAATGCCATTTTGTTGATCTATCTCCCTATTGCAGGAAATTCAATCCAACTCAATTGTATCTTCTATATTTGCTAATCCGCCCAAATGCTAAATAAATTAATATGTTGTCTTATTACATCTGCACTGATGAGCAAGTAATTTATATATTTAGTGGTCATGAGAAGAGTTATTTTCATAGGAGTGAGAGAAATAAATCTGGATAATATAATTATACATGTGTGAGTGATCGTGATGAATAAAAGTTTTTAATGAAGTTGTGTAATTTTTTAAAAAAATCACGTGATTTGTTTGGTTTAATCACAATTTAAAATTCTTTAATTGTGATCAACTATATATATATAATTGTATAATTTAGATTTATTATCCATCTTACTCTCGCATAAGATCGAATAGTCTCTATTATACACTATGTATATGGTCAAGATCCCTTTGTTAACCGTTTACACTACAAGAATTTTGCACATTAGTTAGGTAAAAATCTGTAGTTAATTTGTGATAATTCGATAACAAAAATAGAATAGTTACGGATCGCATTAGTTACCAAATTTTTGAGAGCTAATATTTGGTCGCTAATTGGTAGCGAAAAACTTCCGTAGTCAATTTGTAGCTAAAACATTATGACTATTCGTAAACTATTCGGACGAAGAGAGTAGAGCTACAATATACAAAAGACACGGGCCAAGAAAATGGAGCACAAGAGTAGGACACCACAATACAACCAAATTCCTTAAGACAATAGATGTATGAGTCCATCTACTTATAAACCATTTTACTTTCTCATAATTATCCATTATGAGACTTTGATTCATTATTCATTTAGTATCCAATTAGAAACTATTTAGACACAAATTAGCTATAAAAAATATTTAATAGCTATATTTCATAGCTAATTAGTGACTAAGAAAATTAGTTACGAATTTTGTTAGTAACTAATTAGATACAAGTTAATTATGATATTTTTTAGTAACTATATTATTTAGCTAATTAGAAGTCAATTTGGTAGTTAATTAATATTAGCTAAGAATTTTTTTTAGTAGTTAATTTATAGTTGTTTAGATATAAAAATCTGTCGATATATTTTGTAACTAATATTAGATTTTATTATAGTGTTAGTAGTGGGAGTGCTACTCGAAAGTACATAGTTCAAACCTTTCTAAGCGCAAAACTCTCACACTTCCTCCCCTAAAAAATAGAAAAACTATATATAAGGTCAAGATGAAATAATATTAGATGTCAAATACGGCAAGAATAAACCTCTCGTAATGTTTTTTTATAGAAAAATTTGAATATAAAACCTTGAAAAGTAATTAAAATTGGGAAGGTGACCGGTATATATATATATATATACATATATGACATCTAAACTCTAGAAAAATTAAGGGCTTATTATATTTCTCTTTTAAAATATATTTTTCTGTTTTTAAAAATAAAAAATTAAAAAACTCGTTTAGCAGATAAGTTTTCAAAAATAATTTTTGGAAACAATTTTTAATTTTCAGTATTTAAAAATCAAAATATGAAAACATCTTAAACTCGTTTTGGTTTTCAGTTTTCAGAATTTACACACAAATTTGTATTGAAAACTTCTCTTACTTTTTTCAAAATAGTTTTTAAAAACTGTTTTATAATATAATTTTTAAAAATTAAAAACTAAAACTATTTCAAACAAGTCTTAAATGTCTAATGTATTTGAATAATTTCTATAATAAATAATAATTTTGTCATGTATTCCGATCCAGAATGGGAAAAATAATGCTTAGAAAATTAGATTCCTTGTACTTCTTTTGGTTTGATCAAAACAGAATATATCAAAAGGGAAAATTTGTCAATATGGCATTGGCTTGGCTCTATTACATTTTATTATTATCTTTTTCTCTCTTTGCATTCTGAAAACAAACAAGCACATGTAGCTAGAAGTTCTAGTCGTATAGAATCTGCCATCAGACAGTTTTTCCGGGTCTCCGGGTAGCTGCAACCACCACTCATAAAAATTGAATTTACTCAAAAAAACGAATGGAAATTGCAACTACTAAATTAACTCCATTCTTAAAGGAAAATTTTCATTAATTGAGTTCTTAATTACCTTTACCATATTTTTCCGTAGCAATAAGTGTCCTAATTACCATTCCAATTAAACTTAATCACAACTTTTACATCCTCTTTCGCCGCGTAATTTTACATGAAAATTTACAAATTTTGAGTCTCTAGCTAGCTCAAATTCAAATCTTAATCATATAAATTTATAAAAAATAAAAAACTCAATCATATACTAATAATGTAGTTATATATATATATATATATGCTATCAATTAGTTATCATATCCTACATGCAAATGTTGCATAGATTATTGAAAACTCATATATACATAGTACTCCCCATGTACATTAATAATAAATATTCTCCTAATTCCTTATAAAAATATATTATTTGTAGGTTTCTCAATCCATATAAAATAGAAAAATCGACACTATTATACGGACGTCGTACTGGTATAATAATATTAATTAACAATTAAGATCTATATCCATGTCTCTTGTCTTTGGGGTGTGTTTATCTTCCACAAGAGGTAAAGCAATGTTTAGATCAAGATCCAACGGTGATGATGAAGAATTCACAATTGCGGTTTCTTCTTCTTCAAGAGGATTATTATTCTTCTTTGTGAATAAATTATTTGTGACTTTATGCTCTTTGTTCATGGACTCAGATGATGCACCCGCAGCTGAAACATGGTTATTGTTGCAATAATTATTGGCATGAGAATAATTTCGTAGAAAGCTTTGATTGAGCTTATGGTTGTTTGGATCGATTCCCATGTTCATAAGCTTTCTTCGGATGTGGGAGTTCCAGTAGTTCTTAACTTCGTTGTCTGTACGTCCTGGTAACCTCCCAGCTATAAGTGACCACCTATGTATTCATACATTTAATTAAGTTAATTAAATTTAATATTTTCAAAGTTTAATTAATTGAATTAGTAAAGATTGTAATAACAAAAAATAAGTTATATGGGAGTTTAAAATAATAGTTTTAAAAAAAGAATTTTGAGGTATAATCGTTTATTCTTAAAATTTTTACGAAAGTTTACACGCGCAAATAAGTGGTTATTTCTTTCAAAATATAAATGTAGGTTTAAAAGTACCGGTTGCCAAGGAGAGCGTGGAGTTTGATGATAAGGTCTTCTTCATCTTCACCAAAGATTCCTCGCTTGATGTCTGGTCGCAAATAGTTCAACCATCTTAACCTACAGCTTTTGCCACAAGGATGCAATCCTGATATGCAATACATTCAATATTATGAATTAATTAACATAAACTAAACATTCACCATGAAGTTGAATGAAGAAGAAGGAAGTGCATGCATGCATTATTAAATTGTATTGTATGAATGAATGAATGAATGAATGAATGAAGTGATTAATTACCACTTACCAGCATCTTTGGGAATGGAACGCCAACATCCTTCACCATGAAGTTGAATGTAATCAATGAGTTTTTGGTCTTCTTGCTTAGACCAAGCACCTTTGTTGATGCTTTCTTTATCACAACATGGTTTTCTCATATTGCTATTTGCTCCCTACTCCCAATTTAAATAATAATTAACTTAATTTCTGTGTTCAGTGTTCGTAGCAAACCAAATGATAAATAATATATTTATATAGAGATAGAGTGTGTGGCTGTGGCAGCAGAATTGAGGGGGTATTTATATTTATATTTATAAATAAATTATTAATAATTTGTAAAGGATATATGATGTTGAATGTTGAGGATGGGAGAGAGGGAGATGTATGTATGTGCATTGACTTGGACTGGTGGTTTTGGCCATGGCCGCTGTTGGTCACACTACGTATATCCATTTATCCACATATATATGATACATATTATAAACTATAATAGTAATATACTCCCTCGAGTTGTATTTGTAAGAAATAAAAAAATGAGTTTTTCTTTCTCCTGATTACCCGAGACGTGATACAGTTTTTAGGTATATTAATTATCTTTTTTAATTGATTAAATACACACACCTATATTATATTATTTTTAAATCTATTCCACCGTAGATCAAACATCTTTTCTTGAGCTCCAAAAACTCCTCCTTATACCACTTAGCTACAAGCTCTTCGCAGAAATATTAATTGTTAACAAAAATTGAAAGTTTTTTATTTTTAATTTAATGTGAATACTCACAATTTTTTATATAAGTAAATACATTAATTACATGAATATTTTAGTAACTTTCTCACGTCTTTAATTAAAAAGGACATCATTTATTATGTTTTATTAATCTATATAATTTTAGTTTTATGTTTCTTATTAAAAAAAGGCTTAAGGGAATATTTTAGAGGAGAAAATTATTTTGTAATTTGGATAGTTTAGTACAAAAGTCTTTGACTTTATTGGAGATTTACATTTTTCTTTGAAATTGAAGTCTGTTGTTTATTTAAGTTTATAATGTTAATTTTAGTTTATATTGATTTCCAAAATTTTATACAATGATATGTTCATGTGTTATTTTTCTATGAACCAAAAAAAAAGTTTATGTGTGTTTACTATTAAATATTCAATTTAACCAAAAACTTAATACAGTTAATTATAAACTAATGTTAGACATTGAAATAATAAATAATAAAATACAATCTCAGATATTAATATGAATCTCGGTATAAAGTTAAAATTTAATGTGAACTGCCTCACAAATTTAGAAACCACCCAACTAGTACTAGTACTTCAAAGCACTCTTTTGTAGGTATTCTTAAAGTGTGAGATTTTGGGTTTTGTATTTTTTATTTTAGTTTTTTTTTTTTTGGTCTTTTTTTATGAATAGTAGGTATCTGATCTCTAGTCTCTCGTGTATATATGGTTAATATGCAATTTTAAATTTTCGATTTTTTTAATAATTTTAGTACCTCATGTTTTTTGTAATGTTCAATTTTGGTTATTTAATCACTTCAGTGTTTTTACATTTTAATGAATTATGCTGACGTACACAAAAAACTTTTCCATGTTTTTCTGGTTGTAATATTATTGAAGAAATATTATACATTAACGTAATTATTCAATAAAGTAAAAAATAAAAAAAATAATGTAGGAAGGACCAAAATTGAACCCTATTACTTCATCAAAAAAAAAAATTGAATCCTACTAAAAAAAATGTGATACTAAAAGTGTTCGAAAAAGATATTAGAAGACTAAAATTGCACACGTACAAACCAAACTTAAGGCTAGATTATTTAAAGTTAAAAATAAATAGATAAGTTATTAGCTCTTTTATTAATTATTATGAAAATTATAAACTATTTATATTTTGTTACAATAAAAATGATCACTCTTCTACTATAGTTGAAGCAGCTCAAATTAACTTTTTAAAATAAAAAAATTGATTTTTTTTGAATTATTTTGAAAAATATAAATAAACATGTTAAAAATTTATAAAAATATTTTTTTTATTAAAAATAAGTGTTTATTTTAATAAATATAAAGGAAAGTGAGAAAGCTTAATTAATTAGTTAAGTTTTCTCACTTGGAAAGCGAGACAACTTAATTAAATTTTCTCACTTCCCTCTATAATAAATAAACATAAACAAAGAGGCTATTAGAAAACTAAAATTAGAATGAAACCTAAAATAGTAATATGCTTGAATCTCTTAAAATCGATTTTTTTTTGTCTTATTTATAAAATCATATCCAGACAACGTTAGTGATTTTTTTTATAAGACTTTGTATCAAAATTTACAAACATTAATTATCTTTTTTTATGTTTATCCTTCGTAATGAGTCAACTTTTTTTAATTTCAAGATTTAAATTACAAGAAGAATTAATATATTTTACTACTTCCCAGTATATTAAATAAGAATAAACATAAAAAAATATATAATTTTTAAAATCTCAATACATTAACTAATCTAATTATATATTTTTTTAAAAATTATAATTTTATGTTAAGTCTTTATAAAAAAGAATCGAAGAGAATACATTTTGGATTCGAGTGTTAGGGTTATAATATGGAGTAATGTTTTACATTAGGTGATTAGCTTGTTAAAATATTAATTGTGTTTGAATTGATAAAGATAAGATGAGATGGGGTGTGACACAAGCAATGCTGATCTGATGAGTTGCGTGCGGAGGGTGTGCTGTGTTCCATTGCTTACCGTTAAGTAAATGTCGTTTTCAACGCTCGCGCATGAACTCTAGACAGTAGAGATGCGGGTTTATTATTTGGCTCCACACTCCAATTCAATTTTGGTGGTTCCAAGGTCAAAACGACCACGGTTTCCAGAAATTTTCGCATTATTTAGCTCCAAATGTTACACGAATTAGGAGACAAAAGACAAGTGGCCAAAAAATAAAATTAATTCATCCGATCCTAAATATATAAGTCATTAACTAACTTATAATAAATAATTTTTATTTTTATTCCTTTTATAATTTTTAAAAGTTCAATTAATAATTGAGTGAGAAACTAAGTGAAATAAAAAAGAAAATGAGTTATTAATTGAATTGAAACATTTATTAACACATTGATTTATGGGTATAGTTGAAATTTTTTTACTTTTATAGACAAATTTAATAAGTTAACTTCTGTTCCTTAATTTCGTTGATTCGGTTACAAGTGACTTATATTTAGGAGCGGAAAGAGCAATTAAAATAGTCTCTTAATTACTTATAACTCATAAGATGCTTAAATTTATGACTTATAACTTACAAAAGAATAAGTAATTTAATTTCTGACTTTGTCTTTTGTAAGATTTTTTTATTATAAAAAAAAGGGTCAGGTCTGTCTGTTGGGGGCCTATGACCTAACATATTTAAAACCTAATTTGACTCGGCTCGTTTATTAAAAAGGCTAATCTTAGATTTTTTAAAATGTGTATTTAAATAAAGAGGCAGACTTAAGCTTTTAAAAAATTATTTTAAATTTGTTGGGTCAACCCAATTAAAAAATTAAATTATTTTATAATTTTTATTTATTTATAACATTATAATATAAATATAATAGTCCATAAAAATATAATGTATAATGTATATTATAACTTAGTTTTTTCTTAAAAAATATAATATTTTTTTGTTTTATTAATAGTAGGCCTTTAAGCCTGTTAGCCTGTTCCTTATTAGCTCATATGTCTATCGGCCCGTTAAATTTGAATTGTTAGTGTTGTTTATAAGCCTTAATGTTAAAGCTACTAAATAGGCTAGGCTTCTAAAAAGGCCGGGTCAAGCCTAAAAAATTTGCCTATTTTAATGGCTTTGACTTAGGCTTCAGTTTTGTGTAGTAGATCAAGCCTATTTAACCTTTGGCCTGGCACATTTCCACCCTTACTAACGTTATTGATCTGTCACAAATTGCGTGCCATATGAAATCTCTTAAGCAATTAATTAGGATCAATTAATCAATTATTAAGACTTCATGATCCACAAATTTCACCCACAAAATAACATTAATGGAATAATATGTATGTTGTTCCCAAAATGTCATTATTTGATTTAATGGTCATTATAACGCTGAAACTCGTAGATTTAGATTCTTTAAATATTTAATTAATCCTAATTAATATATTAAAGGGTTTCACGTGCTATTTAACGTGCTGTTATGTAAAATTGTAACGACCATATAATATTGAGAATTAATGCCTTAAAAAAGACAAAATTAGAAATTAAATTGCCTATTCTATAAAGTTAGAGACTATAACTAAAGCACCTTATGAATTATAAGTTATGGACTATTTTAATGAGAGCCCGTCAGACAAGGTAAAAATTAATTGAGGACTCCAACCAGGAGACCCTTTGATGCCCTTGTTATTCCTTCTAGTTGCTGAAGGATTATCTGGATAGGGAGTAGAAGGTCCAAGGTTCGAACCTTGGCAGAGGACAATAGAAGAATAGTTTAGTTTAGGGTGTGTGAGTAGTGGGTGTATGAGTATTTGCCTATAAAAAAATGAGGCAGGCTGTCAATTTTTGAAAGTTTACTGGTTTCAAAGTAGGAAATCCAGGAGTTGAATTGTCAATCCTCCAATACGTGGAAGATACTATCCTAATTGGAGAGGAAAATTGAGGAAATATACAGACTGTCAAATATATCCTTCTTTGTTTTGAACATGTTTCTAGGCTGAAAATTAATTTCAGGAAAAGTAATATCTTTGGCATCAACGTGGATTCCCATTTCCTTAATTCTGCATCCTTGTTTCTTCACTGTAAGGGGGTATTTTCCCCTTTCTCTATTTGAGGTTACCTATAGGAGTTGATCCCAGAAAAAAGTTCACTTGGGCTTCAATGATAAATAAAATTAAAAGGAGACTAGTTGATTGGAAAAGGAGGCATATCTCTACAGGAGAAATGATGACCTTAATAAATTCAGTTTTGAACAACCTTCCTACTTATTTCTTTTCCTTATTCAAGGCCCTTTTGAATGTCCTCAATGAGATTAAAATTATTCAAAGGAGGTTTCTTTGGGGTGGCAATGCCGCAAACAGAAAGACAACTTAGGTACAGTAGAGTGAAGTTTGCAAACCAAGAAAGGAAGGAGAGTTAGGGGTTAAAGATATTCTCTGATTTAATAATGCTCGTCTCTCCAAATGGGTCTGGATGTTCCTCTCTAATGATGGTAGTCTTTGGGCTGAAGTCTTAAGAGCACAAATTGGTGTTATGGAAAATTGCCATGCTTCGATCAACAAATTCTAACCCGTTCATCTTGGTGAAAATAGGTTTGTCAAGTTTGCTACTTAAATAGTCTTGTAGAGTTTTTCAAAGGTGTTAGTTTGAAAGTTGCTAATGGTCTTTGTACAAACTCTTGGGAGCATCCTTGGATTGGAAATCAACCCCTTTGCAATTCTTTCCCTAGGCTCTATCAAGTCCTAGAGAATAAATGTTGTAAAATTGCTAGTCTAGGAAATGTTGATGGTTCTTATGGACTTGGAATTTTAATTAGAGAAGACTCTTTTTTGTTTGAGAATCTGAAAATTTATAGGAGTTGCTCCAAATTCTCTCTAACCTTTTGCCCCGTGTTTTTCAAGCTTTGATAAATGGTACTGGATTCTCGATGATGCAGTCGGTTTCTCTGTTAAATCAACTTACATATGGGAATTATATCTTGCTATTCTCCTTCTTTACCAACAAGTGACATGGAATTTATATCTAAATGTTTGAGGTCTTCTATTACTTCTTTAAAGATAATGGTGTTCTTTTAGATGATGTTCAAAGGCCGTATCCCTCATAAATAGAATTTGGAAAAAAGGGGGCTACTCTGGGATGAAACATCTTCGCTCTATACCATGTGTGATAGGGAAGATGAGAATTTGTTTCATCTTTTTCTTCTTTGTCATATCTCTAGAATAATTTGGCGAAAAGTCCTTAGTTGGCTTGGTATGATGAGTGTTCTTACGGCTTCTTTAGAAAGTTGGTTTCTTACTTTTTAGGGCCTTTTCAAAGGAAAAATAGCAAAATGTAGGGGATTGCTTATCTGGAATACTTTAATCTGGTCTAATGGTTACTTAAGAATGAGATTTTTTTTTAGATTAGCGAATGTGGATGTTCTTTATTTGATGGATATTGTTAAAATTCACTCATGGATCAGAATTGTTTCTATGTAAATGGTGGGAGTTCCTTTTTCTTCTCAAATTTGAATTCTAATCCTCTTGGCTATATTTTGGGGTGATTTGACTTCTTTTCTACTTTCTTTCTTTTTGTGTAAGGTAATCTTGTTCCCTTGAGTATTTCTTGTACTCAAAGTTGCTATATTAATATACTCGCTTTGACTTATAAAAAAATAATATAATATTTAATAAATTTTTATCATTAATTTACACACTTAGAAATATTCAAATTATCCATAATTTGATATTTATTATTATTATTATTATTAGTATTATATAACATAGTTTAATAATTTATTTGAAAATAAATTATATATATATATATATATTATTAAATCAGTTTTCTTTTCGCTTTTCAGTTTTTAAGTTTTCTAGTTTTTCGAATTTCATGTTGATTCTATCTTTTCAGTAATTTTCATCAGTTATTATTAAAAACGTAGAACATGTATTGAGGAAAAAAATGAGATAAAGGGTATGATAAATAATTTGGTTGCAACTTGCAAGAGATATATATTTTTTAGTTTTATATATAGTATGATATGATTAAGAAGGTAATATATTTGATTCTATACTCTAAGCAAGTTAGAATACAAAATAGAGTAAGAAAATGGTATTTACATAGTGCTGTCAAAATGGGCTAGTCTATTAGGCTCAGGTTTAAAAAGCTTGTGGATTAGGGCTATTCGCCTGAATAATTTTTTTACAAGAAAAATGTTACTTATCAAGTGTACACTAGTTTAAAAAATTACTTAGTAGTTTACAACTTACACAAGTCATAAGATAAAAAAAATTGAGAATGGATAAACAAAAAAAAGTTAAACAAAAGAAGATTTAGAACAATTTTTTAAAAAAAAATTATTGTCAAAAAATAGAGAGAGAATTAATTAATATGTTTAATAATAGAAAAATAATGATATTTTTTACCTAGAGAGTTTTTTTTCAAAGATAAAAGTAATAATAATAAAAATAATATTTTTAATGCAAAGAAAAAAAGTTAAAATTTCAAAAAATGGACTATCTGAAAAGCTCACTACACGAACAGGCCAAGTTTCAATATCTAAAGTAAAGGCTAGAATAAGCACAAGTCTATTTGACCCGGACCAAAAAAGTCCGCTACTCATATGGACAAGCCTATATAGGGTCGGGTAGCTCATATTGACAGCTCTAATTTACATGACGTCGTCTAAGCATAATACAAGTTGAAATACGTGATCTGTGTGTGGCTTCAATGTCTGTCATACAATTATTAAAATATCAATAATTATCACATAGCATCCAACCGGGTTGGAGAGTAAAGTTTTAAGCAACAACTCTCCAATTTAAATTTCTCTTGAGATAAAGAACTTACTCCCATGATATGAAAGTGTCCAATATCAACCCTAGCTTTTCACTATTCTAAATTTAGAGTTTCTTTGAATGATTTTTTTATGGTATGTTTTCATAAAATTAAAGGAAATAAAATTAGAGAAAAGAAAAATATGAATAATAATATATTTTTTATTTGATTTAAGAGAAAATAAAAAATAAAAGAAAAATTGATTCATAAAAATAAATAAATTTAAGTTTTTCTATCTTCCTATTTTTTTTCCTTCCTTATTTTTCTTCCTTTTAATTTCTTTTCTCCCAATTTCTGCTAATCTAAACAAGGGCTAGTGTGTAGAATTTAATTATCATATTAACATATCGATGTTATTAAATTGTTTTTAGTAACTTTTCAAATTTCAACTCCCAGAATAAATTTTCTCATATTTAACTTAACATTTTTAAAAGACACTAGATATATATTCTCCCATCCATGAGAACTTATAGTCTAGGGATGTTAAGGAGGTGGAGTGGGGATGGTAGCCTCCTGCTATCCGTCTCCCGGGAGTTTGTAAGTATTCGTCGAATATTGGTAGATATTTTATTCAATTAAAAAAGTATTTAAAATTAAAAAATATACTTAAAATCATATTTTAATATTAAATTTATATTAATAATTATATTAATTATTAAAATAAAACAACAATAAAAAATAAGTTTTTAAATAATATAATTATCACTAAACATTTACGTGTTTTCTTAAGTTAAAAGTTAAATAAGAAAAAATTATATTTTTTAAAGATATTTTATATTGAATAAAATTATAACATATTTTTTTATATTAAGTATTTATTATCACCTTTAAAAAAAATACTTAAAATATTACAAAATTTATCTTTTTATTTTTTTTTTTAGCGGATAATAGATGCCTGCGAGTATTGATAGTGGTACCCACAACGGATTTTTTTTTTTAATCGGCCACCCACAACGGATATTATTTACGGATATCCGTAAACGCTGGTTTTTTCGCCATCATGGTATAGCTTGACAAGAATTTATTTTTGTTTTAGAAAATCATATATAACTCACAATAGAATTTTTACATATGATGTAATATATAATATGCATTAATAAAGTCAAAAAGCTCTCAAACTTATCCAAACACTCTTAACTTGGCTCCTTCCTTACAATATTATGCACTCATATTTCACCTCTTTGGGGTGAATATGCAGGCATATATATAGTCTCGCAAACCCACACCCTTTGCTTATTCTTCGTAATGAATATTTAGCTGTGCCAAATTCTATATGAATTAAAGAATAACTATTTTGGCAGACTAATAATAACATAAACACAAATTAGAAGACGTATTTTGTTTTACTCCTGTTAGCACAAGCAAAAATGATAAATATTTCTAAGGTGGATTCCAATTGTATAATGAATGTCTTATTTATAGGTGAGTTAGCATACACTAATAAGGAATATACAATCTCAAGAATAAATAAAATAATCTTATCGAATTCTACCAAATCATATCAAATTCTAATTCTACCAAATCAAATCCATATCAATTACAATATTATAATATGTACAATGTATCTCAACATCCCCCCTCAAACTCAAGTGGTGTGGAAGAGACTAACTCGAGTTAGGAAACTAGGGTTGTAAAACGTTTAGGTGAATGAAACTTGCTGAACAGATCAGTAGGTTGATCAAGAGTTCCGATGGGGAGGAGACAAATAGTGTCAAGAACAAGGTGTTTGTGAGTAAAGTCACAATCAACCTCTATATGTTTGGTTCGCTCAAGGAAGACATCATTGTGGGCTATTTGAATTACACTTTGATTATCACAATGAAGATTAGAAGGAGAAGGGTGGGGAGCACCCATGTCAGCTAGGAGCCAACGATGCCAGAGAGCCTCAGCAGTGGTGTCAACAAGAGCACGATATTCAGATTCGGTAATGGAGCAAGAAGACAGAGTTTTTTTCTTACTTCGCCAACAGATGACAGAGTTTCCAAGGAAGATGTAATACCCAGTAGTGGAACGGCGATGATCGGGATCTCTTGCCCAATCAGCATCATCAGAATAGGCCTGGAGAACCAAAGAAGAGCGTGAAGGAAAATAAAGTCCTCGAAATAAAGTGCATTTGATCAGATGTAGTGGATGATCCAAAGTACTGCAACATAATGAGTGGTGCATGCGCACATGAATTGACTGACTGTATGAACAACATATGAGATATCTGGGCGGATTACAGTTAGGTAGATCTGACTTCCCACCAATTGCCGATAGCGGGTAGAGTTATCAAGCACAGTCCCATCAGTGGCAGAAAAGTAAATATTAGCCTCAAGAGGTGTAGTCTTAGTGCGATTATCGGTAAAATCAGCTTTCGCGATGAGATCAAAAACATATTTGACTTGGGATATGAGTAATCCATTCGTAGACGAGAAGACTTCAAGACCCGAAAAGTAGTTGAGAGGGCGAACATCCTTCGTTTCAAAGTCATGGCTCAAGAAGTCTCTTAAGTTGGAAATCCCTGTCGTATCATCATCTGTAATGATCATATCATCAACATAAAGAAGTAAAAGAACAATACCTTGTTTTGTGCGATGAACAAAGAGTGCATAGTCATGGGAACTTGAATAGAAACCAAGTTTGCCAATAATAGAGCTGAATTTGGAAAACCAGGCTCGAGGAGCCTGCTTGAGATCGTACAGAGCTTTACGAAGGTGACAGACTTTGTTTGCTGGACAATGGTACCCTGGGGGTGGTCGCATATATACTCCTTCTTCCAACTCTCCATTTAAGAAAGCATTCTTAACATCTATTTGATGAAGCTTCCAATCATGTGAGGCAGTAATGGCAAGAAGGGTGCGAACATAAGTGAGTCGGGCTACAGGAGCAAACGTTTCTTCATAGTCAATGTCATATTCTGAGCGAACCCTTTTGCCACTAATCGGGCTTTGTAGTGGTAAATAGATCCATCAAAACGGGTCTTGATTTTATAAACCCATTTACACCGTACCCTACCAGTGCTTTATCAAGTGACGATCAACCAATTTCCAAGTTCTATAGGTTTTCAAGGCATTTAGTTCTTGCTGCCAAAAGAGATCAGTGCATGCCTCTTGATGAGACTGTGGTTCATAGAGGTTAAACATGATGGAGAAACAATGATAATCACGAAGATATGAAGGGGGATTTCTATCCCGAGATGGATGAGCATCAGTGTCATGTTCAGACTCAACATGCTGATCAGAGTTAATAGACGAAGTTGGTGCTGGAATGGTGATTGTGGGCTCACCAGATTAATCAGGAAGATCAGAGTTATTAGATGGAGTTAGAGCTTGAATGAATGTTCAGTGGGTGCACCAGAGAATTTTGCATGGATGTCGCTTGTGGCAGGTGTCCCTGAAAAAAGTATCACACTGAAGAGGAAAAAGATCAATGGAAGTGTTAGTAAAAAAAATAGTAGATGTAGAAGGAATACTTGTGAATTTTGATATAGAAGAAAACATAATATCTTCTCAAAAGACGAGATGACAAGATATCCGGATGCGTTGAGAGCATAACTTTTGTGTTCAAGTCCATATCCTAAAAACCAACAAAGACGAGCACAAGGTTGAAGTTTGGTGTATTTGTGGGGTTGAAGGAGAAAAAAACAAGCACATCCAAAGACTTTGAGGGAAATATAGTCGGGAGATATTTGGTGAAGACACTCAAAAGGAGACATGTTGCCTAGAATCGGGGAGGGAAGACAATTGATAATGTATGCAGCGGAGAGCAGTTTCACCAAATTATATCAAATTCTAATCCTACCAAATCAAATCCCAATCAATTATAATATTATAATATGTACATTGTATCTCAACAGCTGCCTTGTTAACTATACGCAAAACCTAGAATAAAATTAGAGTGTGTTTGGGTTAGTTGTGATTAATTGTGAAAATAAGTTGTGAAAAAAATTGATTGTGTGAGACATAATCGATTTTTATTTGGATATATTTGCTTTTAAAAGTGATTTTTAAAATAATTTTTATCTTTGAAAAGTGATTTTGAAGCTTTTTGAAATAATGTATAATTTTTATCTGGAGGACAAAAAGTTTTTTCCTTTATTAAAAGAATAATTAAAAGCTTTTGCAAATGCAAAATACAATTATCCAAGATATGTTATAAAAAATCTAATCCAAACACACCCTTATTGAGTAGATTAAAAGTAAAATGAAATAAGTTTTACATTCAAGAAGAGAAGTGAGTGCTCAATTAAAGCATCAAATTGTGTAGTTTGAAAAAGGATGAGGTAAAATACTAATATAAATAAAAAGAGTTTATTTAAGTATTCTCACGACAATAAATTTAGCTTCTTGATGAGTGTAATAGGGACTTAAATAATTGTGCATCGTGAGAGTTTATAATTTTTCCAAACAAAAGTTGTCGGTTGAAAGCGTTTGCAATATTTTCGTTCAAAGTTTGCAAGTTGAAGTATTGTAAGAAAGAGTTTGTAATTTATTGTGGAGAGATTTCCAAACAGAAACCTTAGTGCAAGTTTGATTTGCATTTTAATTTGTAATTTTATTAATTTTGTAAATACTTTAAAAAATGGTTAACTTACTTATTTTCACTTTTTTTATTTTTTCAAATTTATAAAAAGAGTAAACCAACAATTTGATTCTTTAAAGATTCATTTATCACCAATTTAGTCCTCAAAGATTTGTCACCAAATTAATTCCTCAAAGATCTGGTGGTGTTTAAATATTTTAAGAGACTAATTTGGTAGTGTTTTAAATATTTGAGGACTAATTTGATAATATTATAAATCTTTGAGAGACTAATTTGGTGACAAAAATCTTCGAAGAACGAAATTGGTGACAAGTAAATCTTTAAATGACCAAATTGATGTTTTACTTTTATAAAAAAATATTGTAATTTTTTTTCCATTGTTTCTTATAAAAATTTTAGGAGACTAGAAACAAAATAGAATTAATTAAGGTAGTAATTTTATATTGTTTTACTAAAATAAAAAATACAAAATACAAATCATACTAGTTTCAAATTTCAATCTACCTATTTTTATTTTGTAATTTCTTATTTCTATATATCGATATATAAGCAGAAAATTAAAAATGACTATTTAAGTTTTATTTAGGAGTAAATTAAACTCCTTATTCAAGACGTACACTTCTTACATATTGTTTAAGCTGCTTTAAGTTTCAAGATGAAGATGGTGTGAAAAAATATCATTAGAGCTCTCCATTGTGCCTTCTTCCTCGTCGTATCTTTTATACTTTATGATTGTAGTCGTCTAATCTTAAGACTCGAACAAATCAGAACCCATAAACTCAGGTAAATGACATAATTAGAATAATATCTTTTTCTTTCTTATATTGAAAATTTTTGGTTATTGAAAATGATGTGAATATCCAGAGTGAGCAAATGAACCACTTTGGTTTGGACTGGTTGGTTAGATGTACTATAACATCTAACGGTCTTCGATCAATAATTCTTTAATTGTGTGTTTAACGAAATCAACTAAGTACATTCAGATTAGATATGATGAAAAAAATGAGTATATATATGTTATGGTAATGCCGTGAAGAACAACGCGGTTGCCGATGTTGACAAACTCACATGAATAATCACAAACCTACTCACTCTTCACAAGAAAGGGAAAAACCTTATAACAATGCGCTATAAATAAATTCACCATTCAATAGTTTTGTTAGTTCGTAAAAAAGTAGTACAACTGAGAATCGAATTTCGTATTCATATATGTATATTCTTATACGCTCATCAACTTAATTACATAACTAGGACTTACCATTCAACATTTGTACCACCAGATGATTTCCACCTTGCAAATTAATTATAACTTGCTATTTATTTATTTGATGAAGCATTCCAAAAAACAAAAGTTTCAATAATAGGCACTCCATTTAACATAAAATAAAATAAAAAATATGAAAATTATGCAAGCCCTTTTATAAATGCATAATACTACCTTTGAAAAATATCTTTACATATATTTTAAATGGTGGAAAATGAAAATGATATATGATAGTAAAATGTTGTCCACTCAAAACTTTTTAATTTGTTACGTTCTCTGAAAAGCTTTAATTTTCCTGATACACTGAATGTTCCAAGTAATCGTGTGCCATTTGTCAGATGCATGAATTATGTAAAATAGTTTTGGGGAGAGCCTAGAGTTTATAATCGACAAGGAAAAACTTAGAGCATTTTGTTTTAACATTAGGGTCTAACGCAATATAAAAGTATTTTTTTTATTTTTATATTCATTTCATGAAAATTTGTAATTCCTCATTTTAAGACTTCAGAAACTCATTGCAAACGACAAATCAAATGTGTCAGTATTATGCATTAGTACAAGAGTCTCTTATAATTATTGATATATTAATAATATATTATAAAAGTGAATGTCAATATTAATATCAAGTACTATTTTAATTTATACTACTTACTTTTGATTTCCTCTTTCCAAAATTGAAGTGGTGCATAATAAAGTTTGCCGAACTTGGGGTATTCTAACACGATAAGTAACACTTAATTTTAGCAAAACAATCACTTGCTATTTTTTTGAATTTATTTCACTAAACTTATAAATATTAATGATTATTTCTTTAAAATAAATTAATTCAAACACATAATTTATATGTAAGATGTTTTATATATTTTTATCACCTCAAAAATTTAGACTTTTTCAGCGAGGAACAGGGAGAAAAAAGTTACGTTGAAATGATTTTTTTTTGTCTCATCTAATGGCATTCTTAGTCGAAGTTAAAGTGAAATAAAGCGATTGTCAGTAACCACAAAATGTTGCACTATTTTTATTAATAGGAAATCAAACATTCATACATGTAGTTAAAATATTATGTAAGCGACCATAATGCTATACCTTATGACTAGGTGTAGAAATACTATTATTATTGGAACTATACTAGACGTACTTATGAGTGACAAAGTGGGTCAGCCTGACTCATTTGACCTGCAACTCATTTAGCCTATCAAAAATGGGTCGGGCCATCAAGATTTCACAGACTCACTTTGCTAGCCCGACCCGCTAGCATGTCATACTACTTTTTTAAAAAATTGGACATTCTTTATTATTTTTCTTTTGGCACCATACATCTTTGTTCTTTCAAGAAAATAAAAAAAATATCAAATTTTTTCAAGAAAAAACTGCTTTCTTTTTGTTTTTTTTGTGTTTTTATATTTAATAAATTTTATTATTTTATATATTTTTCTTTTTTTATGCCTTATTAATTTTTTTAAAAAAAAAACTCCAATTTCAACCATTAAATTTCAAAAACAAAAAAAGAATACTAACCTGGCAGGCCAGCTCGGCCCGCCATCTTTGTAGCCTGGTGGGCTGGTGGGTTAGGCGGGGTGGGCGACGTAAGTTGGCGGACCAAATTTTCTAGCTCAATTCGCCAATTTTTGGTGAGCTAGCAGGCCGACAGACCTAGACGTAATCTCCATTGTTTATTTTTTATTTTTTTTGGGTTTTAGAAAAGACAATTAAAAATTCAATTCAGTTACTGAATTTATAGTCTTCACCAATTTGTAGCCTCGTGCATTGAATTTTATCGATATAGAAGTTAAAGGATATGTTCCCAAATCACGAATTTAAATTTGTGTTTTGTAAAATTAATTAATAATTAATTATTTAATTCTGTTAATCAATTTATAGCCTATTAACTAGGGTGTTGACGTAACAATAAAGGCATACAACGGTCTCAATTAAAGAACATGATTTTTGGAGAGACCATTGAGAGAACATATGTTTACGCCTAAATGATTAGTTTTTTTAAAAAAAAAAAAAATAGGGGTGAAGAAATACCTAAAAACCAAAAAAAGAAAGAAAAAAAAAATTAGTCTTTGATTACACACTGTACTGCCACTATATAGAAGATCCGTCCAAAGTTCCTAGACACAAGCCAATACACGAATTCCTCTCTACTGAACTACTTACCTGAAACTTTTACTAGAGGTATTTTTTTTTACTTTATTTTCAACATAACTAAACAATTTTACCCTTTAAAGTTTAAATTGTTTAAACTTAAAAATAAGTGACTTTAAATACTAATAGAGTAGTGATTATTTTTTTAATCGATTATGGTGAAAATAAAAAAATTACGAATTACATTAAGAATAATCACTTTTTTAATATATTTTTAATATTTAAGATATAGTTTAAAGTAACTTCTCAAAATAAATAAAAATAAAAATTCATTTATTTTGTGCTTCTAATTATTTTGAAAAACAAATATGCTAGAAACTTATAAAAATGTTTGTTTTTCTTATAAAATAAGTTCTTATTTTACAAAATAAACACAAACAAGGAAGCTCTTCATCTATATTTAAAGACAAAATGAATTTAAATTTGACCTGATGTATTTATTTCCAAACACGTAATCTCCACCATTCATATTCTTTTATCAAAGATAATTAATTGTTTAATTCGATTAATTCAAAGCCTTTTGAGCATCCACAATCACATGACCCGTTCCCAAGCTTCTGGACATTAATCCTTTCTATTGAAGTTTCACTTGACGTAATCTTCACAATTTAAAATTAGACAATTAATTATTTGATACAGTTAATCAATTTTGTATCAGGCTTCGACGAATAAGAATCAAATTATACCACATGACCAAAAAAAAAACCACGAATTCACGGCGGTTGTGTTCAATTAATCTATTAAAATGTTAGGTACAAAGATATAGGGAAACATGATATTACCAGTCACACTGGCACACAAGAAAAATATTGTTTAACTCGTAACATTTTCGTGTGCTATTAATCTAGTACATATTTTTACTGATTTCCAAAATGGAAAAACACAAGTCAACGAATAAAGAAACATGTTTTGAAAATGTTGAACAGATGTCTCAATTAAAAGGTATACACCACTCAACCCAAAGACACAAAATAGTACAAAACAAACAAGGACCCCTAATTGTCACTTTACTAAAGTATTATACAATATGAGAACACAACCACTCCCAAGATGCAATAATAATATTTATCCACATACACTAAATAAAATGGCAAATAACATTGATTGTTAAAAATGAAGGATATTTTATACTATATACTAAACGAAATTATCTTGCCCTTAAATTGAAGGAAACAAGTTCGGTGATCTATTCTAGTAAAATAGAGCATACAGCTTTCTAAAGGGAAAGCCAATAACCTTTTACATCACTTTCACAACTAACAGTTAAACCTGAAATAAAAATGCATAAGGTCAAACAGAGAAATATAAAATGAAAACAAAAAACAATGAATAGCTGACAGAGCCTTAGGAATAGACTTGTTCACGGGCAGAAACAGGAATAATGAGACAAACACCAAAAGATTGAAGCCAAACAGAGAAGTCAAAACACTAACCCAACAAAGATTATTGCGAAAGATCGATGCAGAACAGAAGATGAATAGCTAAGATCAACAATGAAGAGGAGAAAAGATTGACAAGGGATTGAGGGAAGCTGAGCAAAATGATCGGATTCAGTCGAGGGTCAGTTTTCTCAACCAGTCAAAGTGTGGCCTAGATCATGAAGATTGGCAATTTCATCCTGACAATCTCACTAATTCGCAGTCCTATGAGCGATCAGGATCATAAACATCTATGAAAGTCATACGATTGGACAATCCCACCAGAAAAATCTTGACTTTGACAATCTTGTTTGAATTCCTTAAATTTTCAAGATAACTAGTATAGAACAAAGTTAACCCCAATGTTAAGTAATCAAAGGCACAGCAAATAAAACAAGTGAAATTCAGCTAAAAAAACTAATGATAAAAGATCACTGCATATCATCATACCGTTGCACAAACTGACCAAGCTCAGAGAAAGCTGGAAAAGTAGTACCCAAGATGACCCCTTTCTTAGATAGCTTCAACCGCATGGCTATGGTATTTCAGAGTTTCCATTTTTCTCTCTAAACCCCACCTTTTTCTGCTCCTCTGACCAATTTCGAGTAGTAGATGTTAATGACAATAGTATGAAGTACAAGTTACCCTGTTCTAATACAGTGTGATCCAATCCTGACACATAAACATACAAGGTCGAATTTTCCAAAATAGCCCTGGCTCAATTAACTCGAAAAGGACAAGGTTGGGTCTTGAGAACCCCTTGTTGATTGAGTACTATACCAAACAAACAATTCTAACATTACAGTACTAACTGATAGTAAGTATGACACACTTTTCTTATGAGAAATACTAACAGAACATGTTAGCAGCAATAACACCATCCTTGCCCAAACTCTGGAAACAATATAATATTTGACCTACCGCCACAAGTGGAGGAGTCAACCATATATGATCTACATTTGATAATCTACATAATAAACCAACTACATCGGAAATTCTTTATAGTAATGCAACATTTCTAAAGAGCTCTATTTCATTTGTAAGATAACGGTATCAACTGCAACCACCACTTCCATTGGTATTCAATTTCCAATTAAAGAATAATTTTAAACCCGCCAAGCACCAAATGAATCTCACATATGTTTTGGGCAAAAAAAAAAATAATGAAATCAACTGGCCTCAATTAAGAGCACCTTACTAATATCAAAAGAAAAATTCTAGGAGAAGAATCAAGGAACTTCCACTGTTCCACAGTAGCATTAAGAAGTTGTTAATAAGTTATAGGAATGAAAAATATGCCTGAAAGCAAAAAACCCTTGCCATCAAGAATATCTAAGAAGTGATCATCTTTGATATGTATGGTAAAAATGTTTTGAAATTCATGTTGGTAAAGTATTATAGAATATAGAAATTGAACGGAATTTCATTGAAAGAAAGGAGTAAACCTCCCATGCATCTACTATATTCTTTTACAATTGTGAACACAAGTATTACAGTTGTAATGAACTCAACCATAACAGAACCCCCCCCCCCCCTCTCTCCCATTTTTCCAAAAATGAAAAAAGCAAAAAAAAAAAAAAAAGCGCTAATGCAACCAGGTGCCTACCATCAAAATTAGCATCTCAGTACAAACCACACAGAATGATATCTTTGCACTCACATCTTATTATTATTCACTATCTGATTGGGAATCACTCAGTTTTCTCTACTTTAGTCAGTATGCCTACTCCTCTATTCCTTTATAACATATCTTAAGCAGGCTTCAACATACAGTATGACCAACACTAACGATTCACCCTTGTCATCAGCAAAAAGTACAGGATCACAAAAATCTACTAAGTCAGTAACCAATGCATTTAGCAGCTGAAACAGCTTAGCAACTTTACTGAAATTTCAAAATAAATACTTGTCTTTTCAAATTACATGCACTAAAAGGTTGCTTTTTACATCTTCTCGTCAAGCTAAAGATGCAAAGTAGTACTTTTAATGCTTACAAATATGTTAAAGTAATCCAGCATTCAAAATTCCCCTTCTCAACTGAAAGAGTTTTTACTTCTTTCTTAGGGCATTTAAGCCTCCATGAAAGTCATACGATAGGACACTCTAACTACTAAAACCCTGATTTTGACAATCTTGCTTGAATTCCTTTATTTTTAAAGATGCTTATATTATACTTATCTAGAACAAAGTTAACCCTCATGTTAAATAATCAAAAGGCACTGCAAATAAAACTAGAGAATGGCTATAATAAGAGAATGATAAAGATGCTGCATATCATATACCTTTGCACAAACTGACCAAGCTCAGAGAGAGCTGGAAAAACAGAACACAAGATTGCCCCCTTCTTAGATAGCTTCAACAAGCATGGTTATGGTGAATCAGAGTTTCCACTTTTATCCCTATGCCCCACATTTTTTCGCTCCTCCGATCAATTTCAAGTAGATGTTATTGACAATAGTGAAATACAAGTACCCTGTTCTAACACAACGTATGCTGCAATCTTGAGTCCTGACAAACAAACACACTAGGTCGAATTTTCAAAATCAGCCTTGGACCCTGGCTCAGTTAACTCCGATAGGGCATCCCTGGTGATTGGGCATCATATCAAGCGAATATTTTCTGAAGTTAAAGAAATAAGTCATAGTAATTAAGTATGAAACACTTTTCTTGAGAGAAATAAAACAAATACAATAACATCAACAGAATATCTCAGCAACAATAGCACCAACCTTGTCCAAACTCTGTAAACAATATAGTACTTGACCTACAACCACAAATGGAGGTGCAGACCATAGATGATCTACATTGGATAAACATACTATACTGGGAATTCGTTAAAGAACTAAAACATTTCAAAGAGTCCCATTTTATTTGAATGGGAAAAGAATTAACATAACAACATCAGCTGCAACCATGATTCGCATTGGTATTCAATTTTCAATAAAAGAATAAATTTAAGATCACTGAGCACCAAGGTGAATCTCACAACTGTTTTGGGCATAAAAACATCAACTAGCCTGAGCCTGAATTAAGAGCATCTTAGCATTTAGCAATATCAAAAGCAAAATTCTATAACAAGATCAAGGAACTTAAGCAGTAGTATAAACAAATTATAGGAATGAAAAAGATGCTTGGAAGCAAAAACCCTTAAAATCAAGAATATCTAAGAAATGACAATCTTTGATTTCCCAGGTAAAAATGTTTTGAAATTCATATTGGTAAAGTACTACAGTCCAGTAAAAACGAGTTAAACTCCTCCTGAACTAACTGAACAATTTAATAGTAGCCATAGAGCCTAGAAGTAATATGCATTTTATTAAAAGAAAGGATTAAATCTCTCATGCATCTACTTGTATTCTAGTAAAACTTACAACTGTGAACACAAGCATTACACAGTTAACTCACAATGAGAGTTCTAATGAACTCAGTAACCATAAGAGAACACCCCCCCCCCCCAGGAAAAAGCTAATGCAACCAGTTGGCAACTATCAAAATTAGCATTTTAGTATAAACCACAAAGAATATAATGTTACTACCTTTGCATTCACATCTTATTAATACTCACTAGCTATTGGGAATCGCCCAGGTTTCTCTACCTTAGTCAATATGCTTACACCCTACTCCTTTATATCATATCTAAAGCAGGCTTCAAGCCTTCAACACACAGCATTAACACAACTCTAATCATTCACCCTTGTCGTCAGCAAAACAATAGAAGGATCACGCAAATCTACCAAGTCAATTAGCAGCTGAAACAGATTAGTAACTTACTGAAATTTCAAAATAAATACTTATCTTTTAAAATTACATGCTAAAATGTTGTTTTTATACATCTTCTCATCAAGCTAAAGATACAACAGTAATCTTAAAGCTTACAAATATGTTAAAGTAAGCTCAGCTGTTTCATGTTGGAGACATTGGTCACACAAAATTCCCCTTCTCCTTTGTCCCGAAATTGGGCATTTCCTTCAAAAGGAAGAGTTCACAAATATGATACAATTGCAAAAGATCAGAATCATGATCTCATAGAATAAGTGTTTCCATTTTCAACTGCAGATGTCTTGAACAAAAAATAGCACAGCATGTACTCACGGACTAATCAGAACAAATTCTATATGAACTCAGACGGCGAATTGGCATCGGGTTTTACATTACCCAATCCGCCCGAGTGCTGCAAAACCTGAGGAGGCAATGCCCCCAATCCACCACCCAACCCATCATTTCCAGAGCCAAAGAACTGGCAAACGAGTCTGGCCATTATCCCAAGTATCTGCATTTGGTTCTGACAAGCCTCAGCTTGCATCTGCATCATCTGCTTCTCGTGCTCAACCTGCATCGCCACCATCCTCTCCCTCCATTCCATCTCCTCCTCCTCCATCTTCTCCAGCACCCTCTTCCTCCACCGGCGCTCCTCCTCCAGCTCACGCTCCAGCCTCACCCTCTTCTGGAACTCCCTCTTCGCCCACTGCAATTGCCTCTCTTCCAATTCCAATACAGTATCATCTAAACACTCCCTCCGCTTCTCTCTCTTGAACTCCACCTCCTTCCTCTTCCACTCTTTCTCAGCCTCGCCCTTCTCCTTGCGAAACTCTCTTTCCCTCCTCCTCTCCTCCCTCTTCACCACGGCCTCTCTCAATTGCAGAACCCCCGCTCCAACGGATCCGAGCCTCTTCAGCTTCGGCACCTCTTCCTCAAGATCTTCATCCGTATTATCATTGTCGTCGTCTTCATCGTCGTCGTCATCGTCATCGGGATCGTCGTCTTCGTGAATTTGGAACCCTAAATCGGGGAGCTGGACGTCGCCGAAGACGTGCTTGTAATTGAGGAAATTGTGCCAGTGGTTGGGGCCGTCGTTCCAATTGAAGTGGTGAGGGGAGAGGCGGATCTTCTGCTTGACGCCGAGGTACTGGTGGCGCATGTTCTGGACCTTGATGGAGACGTCGCGCCAGGACCACTTGAAGGGGAAGGAGGAAGGGTCGCGGAGGTGGTGGAGGGCGTTGACGTGGTCGGCGATGGGTTTGAACTTCTTTTCTCGGGTCTTGAGCTTGGAGAGAGTGCCGGAACGGAGAAGATCGGAGTATTTGGATAGAAGGCTTTGCTCCTCCAGTTCCGACCACTTCTTCCGCTTCATTCCAATCCCTGAGCCGAACCAAGCTCTGACTTGGAAGTGGATGTACTGGACTGGACACGACACAGAGAGAGAGAGAAACGACGAAGAGTCTGGTAGAGAGAGAGGGGGACAAGGGAGTAGAAAGAAAGTCAAAGTCTCAAGGACGCCATGTGAAAAGTTCTCTTTAGATGAAAAAAAAAAAAAGACAAAAATAAAACTAAAAAATTAAACATAAAAAACAAATTATTGAGCTAAATATTTACCAAAAAAAATATTGAGCTAAATATTATTAAATTTTTAATTCTTCAACTTTCATACAAATTTATATTTACATATTGTATTAAAAAATATATGCATTTTGTCTCTTATATTCAAAATATATATTTAGTATATCATATTTAAAAATATTTGTATTTTTATTAGATGTCTACAAATTGAACCCCCATACATTTGACAACACATATTTAATGAACTTAAAAATGTGTTTTTGTGCTTATAAAAAAAGAACTTTTAGTGAATGTTTAAGGGCTAAGATAATTATAATTGGAGACTAAAATCACACATTATTAAAAATAAAGAACTAAAAATATTTGTTTCAAACATAAAAACTAAAAATTAATTTAAGATTAGGTGAATTTATTATCACTCTAAAATAACTATTGTCATTTTTATTTAACTATTTTAATAATATTTATACATCAATATTTTTTTTCGGTTACGTGTATATCAGTACTTTGATTTGAATGGTTATGAATTTTTTTAAAAAATTAAAAAAAAGTAACAATAATCATTTTCGAGTGACAACAGTCTCACTCTTAAAATTTAGGAATTCAAAAAATATTTAACTAATTTAATATTTGATTTAATGATTGATTAATCAATATTATACCGAATGACAATATAATTATTTTTTTTATGAGTATACTTATTGAAAAATGATTTTAACTATATTTTTTGCTTTAGCACCAAAAATATAATTTGTTTAATTGAGCAAACAATATAATTACTCTTTAGAAAAAAAAAGAATAAAATAATTACTTTTGATATTAAATCCATAAATTACTTTAAAATATAGTGTTTTCTTTTAAACTTTTTGTTTATTTTTAATTTAGATCATAAGAATCCTCCATGTGAGAATTAATAAACATTAAAGCTCTTCTGATATAATGTACAAATATGATGAATCTTAGAACAAAATAAGAAGTAACTAACCAAATTTTAGTAAAATCATAACGTTATGCCAATCATAAAATATATTAGAATTTCACTCTAAAATCATTTAAAATAATTTGATGCAAGTTGATCTACAGTCACCGGTACATTTTATGTTGTTTCAATGTGTACGAGGATGTTTTGGAAAATACCATTTTTTTTATAATCACATTATGCATCCTAATACTTATGCAAACCCATTAGAGATGTCCAAGAGTAGAGAAAGCAAATTCCTATAAGTACACGATAATCATATTTATACCTATGCACCGGGTGGACATGAGCACGTTTGATTTAAGTTTGGATGGGTTTACAAAAGTATTATGAGATGCATGTATGTAATAATATGTTAATATATTTAGTTTTTATTTTGTATTCGGTTCAATTGAGTTTGGTCACAAATTAATTTTAAAAGTTAGTTTAATGAACAAATCATCAGAGTAAATTTTTCTTAAAAGTATTTTCAACATTTTTTAGTTTATAAAAATATCTTTTTATTCTTCTATCCAAACAAAAATTCTATTGAATCAAAATAACTTTTAACTCAACTTAATTTTAATCAAATCAAATTTTATCAACAAAAAATCAAATATATACTATATCTTTTCTATTTTGAAAACACACACTCTTATGACACTTTTATTGTTCTGTAAATTTTAAAAAATATCATAACTATCAATATAAAATAAGGAAGGTAGGAGTATGTTTTAAAAATATTGTGACAAACATATAGAAATAATAAGTAAACTAAGAGATATATGTATAAATTTTAAAATAACGATGATGCGTACCTGGGATCCAGATACGACATAGTCAAGTTAAATGTTCGGTGTTCTGATGTGCTCCGCCAAAAAACAGGTGGTACTTGCAAAAACTCAAACGATCAAGTCAGTACGGGCTAAGGTTTAGGTGTGTATTAGGTTAAGAAGATTATACATGTGCCCGTGTTGCTACTAGGTATTGAGACCACCCAAATTTAGAAATCTCACTATACTTTTATATATAACAATCATAAATCTATACACTAAAAAGGTTGATGTCAATCTTAATTGGAATGGTGCTAATTAATTCCTTCCACCGTATTTATATCTTTAAGAGAGACTGTACGCGCGTCATGATGGACCTGCTTATTGGGTCGGTCCAGCACTAGGCTCATTGACGTACTGGGATCTGGATATTCGAAATGTAGGTTCACAATAAATGAGAATTTAAATATTGGTAAAACTGAATTGAAGTCACCTAAAATATTTTGATGTCCCTCCTTGCGTATTTTCAATTAGAAAATTATATATAGTTCCAAGGCCGTAAACTGCCTATGACTAGTAAGGCAATGGTCTAAGACTCCCAAGGCTCCAAAAATATCATTTAATTATATTATAAATTAAAAATATTACAAATTATTAATTTTTAGTACTATTGTGTCAAAATAAATAATGTATTTAACTTAAATATTAATATTATTGTGTCAAATTAAAATAATGGTCTCTTGACATTGTGAATGTTGTTCACTTTAGTCTTTAACTTAAATAGATATTAATAGATATTAATTTTATTTTTTTAAATTGTATTTTATTATTTAGTTATGTCTCAGTGTCAAATCACCAATATTATAATTTTACATTAGTCCTTAAAATTTTAAAGAATGATTCAAATACTTCATATATTGAGTTTGGTATAAAAGTTCAATTTAATTTATATGTTTGTGGAAAAATAATCAATTTAGTTCCTAAGTTTTTAACTAAAATAACGATAAAGAGTAACTAAATAACAAAGTTCAATATCAAGAATTAAAATAAAGCTATGCTAAAGTTAATGACTAAAAAGAATAAAGTTCATCACAATCTTAGATTTTTATCAACACAATTTTTTTTACTTTTCATGAATATTTTGATATTAATAATTATAGTTCATTTTAGAATTAAAGGTATCGAAATAATTTCTGAAAAATAAAATTGATTTGCAATGAAATTATTGAATTATATAAAAGGTTAGATTAATTTTGAAATGTATATATTATAGCTTAGAGAATATTATCAAAATTATATATAAGTTGAAATATTTTTTTTAAATCAAATTAATTAGATTATATTTGAAATTAACTATGTTATAAGATAAATTAAATAAATTAATTGTCAGAGTAAATAGTGTTGAAATTAATTAATTATGAATTTTTTAAAATATTTTACAACCTAATTGTTTAGAAAAAATAAAAGAATTATATCTGTCATATTAAAAAAAATGCCTCAATTTATTAATTTTGCCTAAGGTATAGAATTTTTTAGATCTGGCCTTGTATAGTTCAAAGTGACATTTTTTTTTAATAGAGGAGAGCATCATATAAGTCTTTGATTTTGTCGAGAAAGTTCACATAGATCACTAAGTTTGTAAAAATAGTTTTATATAAGTCTATGAGTTTACAAAAGTGGTTCACATGAGTTTATGAGTTACCTGAAAGTTCACTTAGTCCCTTAGTTTGCAAGAGTTGTTCACTTATATCTCTATGATTACTAAACGTTATTTATTTAGGTTCATGCGTTTACAAAAATAGTTCACTTAGGTTCTTGATATTATCAAATTTTAAGGACTTAAGTGAATAAATATTTAACAATCTTAGTGACTTAAATGAACCTCTATGTGACTTAGGGACTTGCGTGAATTATTCTTGCAAACTCCGGAATAATTATTTCCTTTTTTATAATTAATTTATTTGTTAATGTGTCAATTTTTACTTGTAAGTAAAAAAAAATTGAGTGCGCATAAGGGTATCTTTTAGTTGACAACTTAAGATTAATTATTTTCAAGGTGAAGAGATCGCTGAAGTGAGTATAATCAATCTTAACAGAACATTTTATATGTGTACGGCTAGAAATTGAACCCCTCTTAATATATGGATTTAATTATTTACTCCGTTCTGAAATATTAGTCATTTTTGTTAAAAATATTTGTTCTAAAATACTCTATTTGTTACTTTACACTATCAAGATAATATTTATTGCTTTTTTTTTTTTAAATTTATCCCTCTTTAACTCATTTGTACTCATTAATAAGGAATAATATTATTAGTAGTTTTAATATTTAAGAGAGAGGTAAAAATGTCTTACTAACATTAACTTTTCTAGATTTTAGAATAATCAATGTTTTTTTTAATATTAATGTTTTAATTTAAGGTGACTAATATTTCAGA
Source organism: Cyamopsis tetragonoloba (assembly GCA_037177725.1). Classification (NCBI taxonomy): domain Eukaryota; kingdom Viridiplantae; phylum Streptophyta; class Magnoliopsida; order Fabales; family Fabaceae; genus Cyamopsis; species Cyamopsis tetragonoloba. The sequence goes on from CM074119.1 coordinate 71,080,952, forward strand.
ATGGAGAGAGTACTAGATGTAAAATTAATTTGAATTCCTATAACCCCAATTTCTTTATCTTTATCCAGAAAAAATGATCTATTGCATAGGAATTAGGATAATTTTGTTGAAGAGTAATGTTATAATTTCTTAAAAGTTATTTTAAATATTTTTATTATTATTATATAAAGTATAAAATTAAATGTATTTTTTTTAAATTATAAAAAATTAAACATTTTTTGATGAGTAAGTAAGAAAATTTGTAACAACATGGAATAAGAAAATTTAAAATTATTCTTTTTAGAATTAGATTAGATTAGATGTTATTTTAAAATTTATAATTATAATTAACCGTACATTTTATTTTTTGTAGACATAAGTATAAGTAATATATATATAAAAAAAAAAATTGTAGCACAAATAAGCCCCTTCTAGTGTCTACTGCAGTGTAGAAGCTTCAGCATACGGTCCTCATTTCTGAATTCTTCGGAGCTGTGAAGTTTGAACCCAAGTCTTGAGCATTTGCGCTCTTTTGCTGCTGCATCTTCTTCTTCGCTTTCCTCTATGGATCCTCAAACAGCGTTAGAACTTGTCAAGCACGGCGCCACTCTTCTCTTCCTCGACGTTCCTCTATACACCCTCGTCGCCATCGATACTCAGGTTAATAAATTTCCTTTTTCTTCTCAATTACAACTCGACTTAAAATTACGAATTTCATTGGCATTTGAAAACTTATAGATTAACAGAAGGACTACCGCAATTGATTGGGAGGTTTTAAGTTTTCATTGAGGAATGTTACTATCATTATGTCTGTTCAATATTCATGTGGTCTGGTACTCTGGTTACCATTTTCTTTTTCTTTTTCGTTTTGATTTTTGTTGTCATGGTATCTGAAAATTGAGTGAAACACTGAAGCTTGTGAGATAAAATGTAAAAATCTTGCCTCTATTGATGGTTTTCAACTTTGTTTTACACTGAAATTCTGACATCAGTTTTCTTTTCTTCTTTTGGTTCTGTAGGTGTTCTCTGTGGGGCCTGCTTTCAAGGGTATTAAGATGATTCCGCCAGGAACTCATTTTGTGTACTATAGTTCGTCAAGCAGGTTTGATAATTCATAATTGTCATGCTTCTAAATTATCCAGGCCTAGTTATTTCCCACACTTATCTTTTATTTAGTTCTTCTTATTCCTTCGTTCCTGCAATTTGTGCAAGTGTATTTTCAACACTACTGATTTCTCACCAAAATCGTATCACTGTGCAAACCTAAAACCTTTTCCCCTTTTCGCTATATGTTGGTGTCCTGGTTCCTGTAATCTAATGAAAAAACAAGCAGAAATATAAAAGGGTGGCCTGGTTTCTATAATTTGGTGTGAAAACAAGCTGACATATGACTGTGAATTGGTAACCTTTTCTTTTTTTTCTTCATGCAGAGATGGAAAGGAGTTCTCACCAATTATCGGATTCTTTATTGATATTGGCCCTTCAGAGGTCTGAAAATAAAAAAGTTTCTCTGTCTCAAATTATCCAATTCAGTTTTGCATTAACTTTTTTTTTTTTTTTTCATTGAGCTTCTATTAAATTATTTCTCTAGCTAAGAAATCATGACAGGCACTATATCTAAATATTGTAGTTAGTTAAGTGTGAAACATTGATTGTCTGGTTTGGTATCATGGGCATGCAGGTGATTGTACGTAAATGGGATCCACAGGAGGAAAGGCTAGGCAAAGTTTCTGAGGAAGAGGTATGTGTTCATTTAAAATTTATAAATGGATTACACATGTCTACTGTGTGAGAAAATCATCATGACTGATATGATTTACATTTTGATAGTCAATTTAGGTCTGGTGGATTTACTTTCACAGATCTTGAGCATTTTGCAGAAAATGTATTGGGAAAAAAAAAGGTACAAAAATGTGGGGAAGCCCCTAGTTTACATCAAACTTGTGATATTTTGCTCTCATGTTCATATATCTGGCTAAAACTTACTGAGGAAACAATTTCTACTTATATTATTTCACTCCAATGGGAAAACACAATCTTTAAGGCAACAGCACCAGTACGACCAAATCAATGGTTTCTATCTCTGTTTGTCTGCATATTTTTCTTGTTCTTATGCAATGTAATTTAACTTTGTTGGTTTTGTTTATTTCTGTTAAAGTGTTTGATTTTGTTGAAATGAAAGATGATGGATATATTATCCTCTCACTTGATGTTGAGGATACTGACATCTGTGTAACCCATCATGATTTTACTCTGAACTTTTTTTTTGTCCTCCTTTCTCTGCTTTGAGTTATTTTCTTTTACGTCTGTATGTTGAATTCCACTCTTTTCTATTGATGGTGTTTTCTTCATTCTGTTTTCTCTGCTTTTCCTCTAGGAAGAAAGATATGGCCAAGCTGTTAAAAATTTGGAATTTGATCGACAACTTGGGCCTTACAATCTGAGCCATTATGAGGATTGGAAGCGATTATCTAACTTTATCACTAAGAGCGTCATTGAACGGCTTGGTATGCTCTTTGCTCGAGTGAGGTGTTCTTTATATTTAATAGTTTGTTGATACTGTGTTGTTAACCTATAAGCAGAGCCTATTGGAGGGGAAATTACTGTTGCTTGTGAGGATGACGTTGTTAGAAATTCTCCTAAATCGCCAATGGAGGAGGCACTAGACAAGCAGCTGAAGGCTGGTAATTCTGCAACATCTGGTGGCAAGTCTCAGCGGAAAGGATGTTATTATACCTCCATTCCTCGTGTTGTAAAATGCAAGGGGATTAGTGGGCATGAACTTACATCTCTGAATCTTGACAAGGTAAGCTACACATACTGTTGAATATTTGCTTCTAGAAAAAATATTATGTAAAAGGTGCTATAATCAGCAATCTTACCTTAAACTCATGTGGTCTTTTTCGTGGACTTGACCTAGACATCTGGACCAATGAGGACTTGAAAAACATATTTGAATACTAACAGACTTTATGGCCTATATTTGAACCTATGGATAGTTTGGATCATATGTACTCTTGGACTCTTAAAAGTGGACTAAGAAATTCAAGGACTATGCACATTGGACCTAGATCAAAGCAAGGGCATGATTGCAACTAAGAAGTTGAGGCTTAGACTGGCCTATATAACTTATTATTATTATTATTATTATTATTAATAGGATTTAGTTACTAAGTCTTATTTCCATAGGCTAGATTTAGTAATAGTTGGTGAACCAAGTTATAGCATTACTGCATTAGTAACTTGGAATCTAGGATTGCTTTGCTAGAGCTCCAGTTGGTGGTTCTTTTGTTGCTTGCTGATTTGTGTACATCCTTTTTTTCTTTTTTCTTTTTTTTTATTTGCCTTCTCAGACACAATTGTTGGAAACTCTGCTGGCAAAAGAGTATGGTGGTTCTGAGGACTTGCTTCTTGGAGAATTGCAGTTTACATTTATTGCCTTTTTGGTATTGTAGACGAAACATGGTTTGTTTATATATTTGTTGATCGTGTTAAATCCAATATGACATTTTGCATTGTTGCAGATGGGTCAATCATTAGAATCATTTCTCCAATGGAAGTCTTTAGTTAGCCTTCTCTTTGGCTGCACTGAAGCAGTAAGTATAATTTTTCAGTCCATACTGAATAAGGCATGCATATACTTTTTAAATGGATTTCAGTTTTTGTCTTTTTTGGGATGCTTTTGCTTCTCCACCATGCAAAGTCAGGATATTGAAGTGTCAATACTGAAAATTGGGTCATGCGTGTGTAGGTATACGGGTTCAATCCCCAGTTATTGTACTTTTCTATGAACAAAAAAAAAAAAAAACTGAAAATTGGGTAATCTATTATTTGCTTATTCACCAAAATTTTCAAAGCTATATGAGATATCCATATAGACACAACATTAACACTATAAGAGTCATCATTTTCTTTTCTATTTATGGGGATTTGTGCAACTTTTTTTTTTTTTTCTATGAGCAGTTTTTACTTCTTTCTTAGGACATTTAATGGTGATAGGGACTAGGTTATGACTGCATATGGATACAAGACACTTAATATGGTAAGATGTCTAGTATGGGGTTGCTTAGGTTTAAATCAGCTTGAAAATTTATCATTTCATAAATGTGCATCTATTATATTGGCATGACTTCTTGTACTCTTTTGCAGCCTTTTCGCACACGAACTCAACTATTTACAAAGGTATACTTTTATATTTTTGGTTCATTTTGGGTACAAAACTTTGTCATTATTATTTGGAATGCTGTTAAATTCATCTGTATTTGTAGTGTAGTCTAGGAGCAGAAAGTAACAGAATCTGGATAGAGAAAAATCTTAAATATAATGCCATATTATTTCATAATCATCGAATTCCTGTCAATATATGTAAATTTGATTGGCTGTTTTTACTGGGCTGCAGTAGCTTTTTAAGTATCATGGTATATTTCAGATTTTTTCGTTTAATGATGGTTGAAAATTCTTTTTCCTGCCCTCTTGTTTGCTGTTTATTTTCCTCATCAAGCTCACATAAGATATTTTATGGGCTCTCAGTTCATAAAGGTCATCTATTATCAACTAAAATATGGACTCCAGAAAGATCGCATGGATGGGTCTTTGCTGGATGATTCTTTGCTTTCTTCTGATAGCTTCTTGCACCATCTTTGCAAGGTATTTTGTTTATGTTGCTATTATAGTGCATAAATCTGATCTGTTACCTTGCTATATAATACACACACACACACAGTCACACACACACACATATATATATATATTATTTTGTGAAACTAGTTTGGCACCTATTCTGATTGGTTACAGATTTTAAGTTCTTGGAAGACTTCAACTGATAATTTTAGCACCAAAAAGAAATGCATTGTCGAATTTTTTATGTCGATGTCTGCAGTTCATTCCTCTATATATATGGCTATTCTTAATGGATAATGGATAGCTTATTAGAACGCATATTTTTTTCCTCTTAACTTCCCCACCACTTCTTCATAATCATTTCTTTCTTTGTTTTTTTAATGGATAAGTGGTTATTGTATCATAAAGCCCAAAATTGTTCAAAAAGCAACCTAGTTCGTGGGGAAAATCAGATGAAGCTTACAGTTTTCATAGAATAATGTAAAAGCCTTTAATAGTGCAGTTTCCTTTTCTGACTGAACATCAACCTGGACTTAAGCATACCATCCTACTAGTATTTGCACTATTTCCAGAATAGTACTATTAATTCATTCCTATAACAAAGTAAAAGTATTAATAAAATTAGCGGGAACTCTAGTTTCCTAAAAAGTAAAAGTATTTCGTTGGAGGCCTGATCAAGATAAATGAGGTGAGCAAAAAAAACTCCCCATTCTTGATCGATGACACAGTTATATACCGGACAGGTTGTATTTAGGGGCTTTTGATATTTTATTCTTGTGAACCAGTTGCCCAAAGTATCGTCTGTTTCAGGCTTTCAGCTAAGCAATGACCAATTGAATCATGTTATCATTACAGAAATTTAATACGTTTTGCTCAGTAAAACTGCAACTTATGTTTTTGGATGTTTTGGAACTGCAGGATTTCTTTTCATCATTGCTAGATGGGTCAGTTGTTGATGGAGATCTTTTAAAATGGGTATGACCGTATGAGCAGTGAAACTGTGTCTTCATTTAATGATATTGTTATCTATTTTACCCTCCCTGACCTTCACCTGCCTCTCAGACAAAATCCTTGAGGTATTGATTGATTAAAAAATGGGACAGAAAAACAAAGTAGCGAAAGTGAAGCGTATTAAAAATATTAAAATCAAAATAACGTAACTTCAACCTTTATTTAATGTGCTTCAAATGTATTGTGCAATATTCAGCAGGCGTAGATTTTTAAATTTGAAAAAATAAAACTACCAGGGTCTATTGCTCCTTCAAAATTATTTAAGGTCCTATCATCTTTTTAGGCTGAAATGCAACTATACAAACAATCTATTGTCAACGTGCAGGAAGTGAATTCTATTTCTAATCTTGTTCCTTAAACAGAAGCACGTGAGCTTATTATCCAATAAGGTTTAGATTTAGAGTATTATGCCATGATTAATGTCTTTAGTATCCGTAACCAGTGACTATGTTTTTGCAATTTTTAATCTGCTATGAAATATGTTGCTGACTTCCAATGTTTGCTGCTAGCTACACTCATATGGATTATTCATGAACAGAAATACTGAATTGTAAATTTATAATCTTCCTCTCCTTGCAGACAAGGAAATTTAAGGAACTGCTGGAGAGCAATCTGGGGTGGGAGTTTCAGCAGAACAGCGCCGTTGATGGCATATATTTTGAGGAGAATGATGAGGTCAGTGTGTGTCTTGATGAGTTACTTTGCTCTGATTGCATGCGTGTGTGTTCATGTTCCTTATTGTTTCATTTTTCAGTATGCTCCTGTAGTTGAGATGTTGGATGATGAAGCTCCGGCAGTTTAGAAATGTGATTATATCATCTTCATTTCTTTTGGCTATAAAAGGTGCTTCTGGTTCTGGGGAATTAAATTCATAAGTATCATGACATTTTGCATGGCCTTACCAACTTCCTTATTTTCTTGGACATAACTTTCTGTCATTGTATAGTTCAACATGTGTACATCCACCTTAGCAAACTCTAGAATGGAAGATCATCGTCCAATACTTGCGATTTTCGATTGTGCTAAAGTCAAAGGTTGTCCAATACTTGCTGCTTAAATTTTGATACTTCTATGGCTTCTATGATGGTTAGATACATACATACGGAGAAACTTGTGAATTTATTATGACATGTTTGAGGAGCTGCTAACTGTAGGGTTGAGGTGTTACTGTTAGATTTGCCAACATTGGAGGTGTATGGTTTTTCTTTTTGATCCATATGGGTTGCCAACAAAAGCCGTAACGAGTGTGTGTTTGGTTTTGCTGTGGTAGAATTGATTTTGGATGAACATAATTTTATAGAAATGATTGTGTAAAATTGATTTTAAAGTAACGTGAATTATATTTGGGAATTTTTTTTTCCTCAAAAGTAAGTTTAGAGTAAAAATACAGTGTAAATTTTTTAGCTCAACGCAAAAGCAATATCTTGTATGCTTTTCACAAAATCAATTTTGGCCTTCCAACTTGCTTTTAAAAAACTACTAACTTGAAATCAAACATGTTAGAGTTTAAAAATCAAGGTTGTAACCTCCCAACTAGTTTAAGGGTGATGAACACAAAATCAAACAGGAAATGAGAATGGATAAGCATTACATGGTGTATCCAATTTTGAGAAATTGAAATTTCGGATGAAGTTTATAGAAAGAAACATCTTAAATCTGCAATGCCAATAGATTATAGATACTTATACTGGCACTGCGACTGAACCAAACAGAATCATATTTATAATGAAAAATACTAAATTGTATGAATGAGTTTATCTATTTGTTTTTTTTTTTCAACGTATGAATGGGTTTATCAAACAGTATCTAGCAAAAAAAAAAAAAAAACTAGAGTTATTGGGTTGCTTTGTCACTTTTTATTTCTGTATTTTTCTTTCTTCAATAATTGTTGATTATTAGACATTTGTAATTTTGTTTAATTTAATATAAATAAACTTTTCAGAATAAGATTCTCACTTTTTTTGGGTCAAGAATAAAATTCCTACTTAGAAAAGGCTAACTTGATTGCTTTCTAAGAAAAGCCCAAATTTAAAAGTAAAAACTAGTGAGATCATTGATTACAGCATATGGGGTGTCATAGTTAGTCATGCACCAAATTTTGGTTTGAGATGAGGTATTGAGTAATTATTTCAGAAATATTATTTCAATTTGAATTCTGCATTATATTTCATATTTTAAAGTCTAAATTTGGTCCTAATCTTATGCAATTATATCATTGACTAGAAAAGTCTGGTGCGTTGCAACCTTTTGCTTTTCTGGACTCCAAAGAGTATATAGATAACTTTGTAGATAAGTTAATTAGGCTTAGGGTCCCAAAATAAAACCTGCACGAGTTGTTGAAATGTTGTATCAACGCAAGAACATGAAGAACATTGAAAAGCCGAAAGAGCATTGACCAAAATTAGCAACTAAAAATAAAATAAAAGAAATACTTTCTTATTACAACACAAAAAAGTTTACGCTAGAATTATCACAAAAAAAAAAAAAAAGTTTACGCTACATGTACTATATACTTGGCTAAAAAAAAACATATATGTAGTATAAACTTTACAATTTTCACTTTATTTAAACTAATAACGACTACCGTCCCTTAAATTTGAAACTAATGCTTTTTTTATTATTATTATGTTTTAAAGTAAATTCCAAAAATTAGAGAAAAAAAAGTAAATTCCAAAAAGTATTAAGATATTTATTACTTTTTGTCCTCAAGTTTAAGACATGCATAATTTTGGTATCTTACTTTTTTTAATTATAATTTCCTCTTTTAACTTTTTTAATGTGATAATTTAGTTTCTTTGTATAGAAAAAGATTATGACAAAAGTGATCTCTTACGTAGACATTTATTTTCACTTTAGAAATGCTTGTATCAATAACAATGCATTGATTGCAAATGTTAATCATAAATAAAGCATGATTTTAAAAAGGTATTTCCCCATTCTTATTTATTTGTTCACTTAAACATCAATTATGCTTATTTAAAAATATAATAATTATTATTGTTTTCATCAAAATATTTTTTTAAACTCCTCATATTATCATTTATTTTTTCTTATTTTATAAGATTAATAGTGTAATATTAATTATCATTTCAATTAAATATAAAAATAAAATTTATAAAAGTAAAATTAATTTTTCATTAAAAATATAAGTGACTAGTTAAATGTAAACATATTTTTACTGAGTTGACACTAGAGACATGTGAGTTCAAAAACTAATGTTTTGTTTGAAAGGTGAGAAAACTAAGAGGAAAGAAAATAAGATGAGAAAAATTCAAGAGGAAGAAAAATAAAAGGAGACAATTTAAAATTTTTTTTTGTAGGTCAACTTTTTTATCTTATTTTCTCTTCAATCAAAAAGAATATATCATTATCTATATTTTTTGTTATGTTTCATTTTTTTTCTTTTCGTCCAAACAATAGTTAAGAAGGTCCATTCCTTTATCGAATTCTGTGGGAGAATTCATCAGGGAGCTCAGAAAAAGTAACGAAAGGAGTATCAAGCATATCAATACAAAAAAAGAAACATTAAAATTGATCCAAAATGACATTTTGGATTATTAGAAGAGTTGTACTTATAATAAAACTTGTTGAAAAGATTAAACATTATTGTATTTTTAAGATAAAATAAATATGTATAGGTTTCGGATCAGATACACTAAATTAGCTAACTCGTAAAGTGTAACAGAGTGATACGGAACAAAATTTTTAAAAGTTAATATGACAGGCCTATCTTAAATTAATGTATATTTACATGGATTCGAACTTAAAATTTTATTTGCTTCTTAAATTTTAAATTCGGAGAGTTTAACATAAATAGATTCATCCCCACGTCAACGTCTGGAATTGAAGTGTGGCCATTTGATATATCTGAATCACTTTATCTTTGGTAGTGAAGGGGTTGGCCCTCTCTGATTTGACATTAGAAGTGAGATGAGTTGAGAGACTTGGATGTACAAGCAAGCGATAAATATAAATATATATATATATATATATATATATATATATATTAATGTACACCCAATTATTTTATAAAAAAAATATATTAATATTTTATATTTTTTAAGTGTATTTTAAAATATTAAAATATCATTTATTAATATATTTTTTATATAAAATAAGTTAAGTGAGTGTATATTAATAAACCTTTATAAAATTTGTTAGCATTTTCTAACTTATTTTATAGAATAAATATTTTCACAACATATATCGTATATCGTGTAAGTGTATTTAAATTTCAATATATAACTTATTAACTGTACTTTTTTTAAAAAAAATAAATTGGCAAACATTACCCAACTTTATATACATATTGGGTGCGTTTGATGCATGGACAAGTACAGTACAGAAAGTATAATACATGACAATTTAATAAGTTACAGCACAACTAGTGTTGTTTGTTGTTTGATCATTAAAGTACAACACAAGAAATATAAAGTCAATTTTACTATAATATCTTTTACACTTTAAAATATTTATTTTAGATAAAAAATTAATAATTAATATTGTGAAATTTTGAAACTGTTATAATATAATATTTAAAAAATTATATATAAAATTAGATTTCTCAAATAATTTGATATATTTTTAGATGTTTTATTATTTTTTACTAAAAAATATTATTAAATTATATATATATAAGCTAGTATAGTGTTGTATATTGTATGAAATAAAAAAAATTATTATAGTAACTACCTTGTGTAAGTGTGGGAGTGGGGAGATATGTAGTTAAAATTTTATGAGATAGTAGACGTGAGTGAGGGTGTTTTTGTATTTAACCATGTTGTACCATGGGATAACTTCTTGTCCTCTAGAATTGTGAGTAACAAAAATCTCCCATTTTGTTCTGTGCTATGCCTCAAATTTTGTATTGTCCAGTGTCATATATTTTAGCAAATCAAACGCACCTATATAGTGCAAACTTGAGGGATGTAAAGATGTATAGAAATAAAAAAAATAATAAAAAATACTAAAAATAAAGTAATAAAAAAAAACAAAATGAATGAAATAAAGAATAATGGAATATAAATCAATACTACTACTCTGTTAGTACTCCAATCTTATTGGCCCCAACAAGGAAGTTTCATTCATTTCATGCCATAAACTGTTTATTAATTCTCACTCAATTTCAAGCTATAAATAAAGTTCAACAACTTTGGTCAAGAAAATATTACTACTACTACTAAAATACTCTAGAATGGTACATATGATGATGCGTCAGCTTGAAATGTCAACCCCCAACTCTTTCTTTAATTTTCACAAAAAGGAAAAAAAATGTAAAGTCTCCTTCCCACATGTATTTAATTCTTTATTATTGTTATTTGAGTTTTTTTAACCGGTATAAATTTATACCAATTAAGAAATTAAAAATAAAATTATTTTATTGAAAATTTATTATAATACAAACTTTAAATTCATTGAATGTGTGCTTTTCTTATAAAATACTTATATTTTTAACTTCTTAATTTAAACGAAGTTACACAAATTAAAAAAAATCTTTATTATTTTTTGATACACTGCAAATAATTTTTAAATGTAAAATTTTTTTTATCGGTCAAACACATACACCCCCACACTACATTGCTCTTAAATCTCTCCACCGGGGTTGAACGCCACCCCTTAAGCTCCAAGAGCTTCTCCTTGTGTCATTTGAACTATAAGCTCTTGACAAATTTCAAATGTAAATAGATTTATTTTTTTTAAATAGTGCTCTCTTTATAATTTTAATTAATTATTATTATTAATTTTAAAAGACTCTTATCAAAGATTTATTTTAGACTTTTAAATATGTTAAAGTTGCCCTGTTATTAAAAAATGGTTAAAAGTTAAAAAAGTACTCATAAATTAACTAGTAATAACTGTTTGCTAGCGTAAAAATTATACTCCTTCCATTCTTCTTTATTTAGCCTTTTAGCTTCTCAATTTAATTGTCCTTTTAAGATATTAATGTATAATTTTTTTTTATAATTTTCCTCTCATGTAATTAACTTGTTACTCCAACTAATTTTTTACATTCAATGCTAGTAGTAATATATTTTCTCTGTTCTTTTTTATCTGCCTAGATAAAAAAAAATTATTACTATTTATTTGTTCACTTATTTTTTAACGTAATATTAATTGCACTTTTATATATTTTACTTTTATATTTAATTGGGTATTGAATCAATAAAATAATACGAGATAAATGATAATATAAAAACTTTAAAAATTATTTGGATAAAAATAAGAGTAATAATTATATTTCTTATTAATCATGTTTTATTTTCAAGTGGACAAATAAATACTACGAACTGAGATTCAGCTCATCTAAAGTTAAAATATGTGAAAAGTAAGAAAGTAAGAGTGTATTTACCATTAATTTGAATTATAATATCTTACAATTTTGGCTCATATTAAATGAATATTAGATTCAACCTTATTTACTTATTTTATGCACTGACTCATTTGAGAGGAGATAAATTCAATAGAACGGCGAGAGTAATTAATTAGAGTGGTTGTAAAAGAAAAAATAAATGACTAAGGAATAAATCTAAATCCTCTTGCAACTTCTTCTTATAAATTAGTATTCTATATATCAAGAATAAATATGAAGTTTGATTCCCGTTTATATTTTGTATAAATAAATGACTTAGTGGCTAAAATAGGAAAGTTAATTAGTTTTAATTTTGTTAGAATCTAAATCAATGATTAGATTTTCTATTGTTTGTGACAAAATCTTAATAGACAAATAAAATTGGAGGGAGAGGGAGTAATGCTCTGTATATTTTATCTTCAAGACACTCGATGCATACACACCATCCATTAATTGTGTGATGTTAACTTAATGTCATTATTATCGGTGGTATTAGTCAGCATCTAAAAGGAATTAATTAATTTTGTTTTTTGAGTACAAAAAGGCATTACACTTTGACAAGCAATATTCTTTTTCTTCCTAATTTAATCCAACGGTTAAGATCGGTTGTGGCCATGCATAGTTTTGTCGTTTATATAAGAGAGAGACAGCGAGCGAGGCAAGAAAGTGAGATCATTATCCTGTGTTCTTTTTACAATAAAATAATTAATATTTAAATTTAAGTCTTTATATAAATTATTTAAACTTCACCATTATTAATGAATCCATTCTGTGCTTGCTTTGAATTTGGATCGGCAGTGATATAAGTACTCATATTGCATGCATAAAATAATATTTAAATTATTTATTTAATTTACTAAATTAAACTACTAAGGCTTACATACATACATCGTGTGCGTTTGTATTGACGTCCAATAAACGTGGATTCATTGAATCTATGAAATTAAAAAAAGTTACGTTCACGTTTGACCAATTTTCAACGTAAAAAATGGTCTTCGAACATAATTTTGATTTAAAGTCAAACATGCTTTAATATGATTTTTTTCAGTTTTAACATGATTTAACGCGAAAACAAATAAACTCATCATTAATCATCCTTAAATCAATAATTTTATCTTAAAGTATATTTAATATAATAAGTTGCTTTAAGTTAAAGAAATTAAGTGCATGTTTAGAAAAATGTTGAAATGAAGTAAAATTGATTTTGAAGAGCCAAAATCAATTTTAATTTTTATTTTTGCGTTGACAAAAAGTTAAAATTGATTTTGGGTTGCTAAAATTGATTTTGGCTGAAGCAAAGTGTGACTTGCTTTCACGTTAGGTTGAGAAATTTACACTATATTTTTACTCTAAATTTGCTTTTGAGAAAAAAAATCTCAAATATTAATCACGTTACTTTAAAATCAATTTTACACCAAATCAATTCTATAAAATCACGTTGATTCAAAATCAATTCTACCAATGCTAAACCAAACACATACTAAATTGTGTAACAAATTTTACTATTAAAGAGTGTTGACATTGCTAGTAAAATTGAAGTGACATTCCATGGCTACCTTACTCATTTGACCGTAAATTCAAAAAAGAAATCATTATTTCCATCGATAAATACTATCATGTGAAAAGATAAGAGGGGGTGTGTTAATATTAGTTACACAATATTTAAGCACCATTTGTTTATCTAAATAATTTTTGCTTACATGAATAATTACTATATTTTATTAAATTATATTATAGTGAGACAAATTACTTAAAATTATATAAAATAAAAAGATGATAAGATTTGTAAAAAAATAAATTTAAACAATTTAATAAAGTTATAAAAAAATTTGGTTTATAAAAAAATAATATAACTAAAGATCAAACACTATATTTACACATATATTAAGTTTTTACATGCTCACCAACCATAGTACAAATTACGTGAGAGAGAGAATCTAGTTATAAAATTTGAGATGTTTTATCTGATGTAGTACAAATTAAAAAAAGAAGGATAAGGGTGTGAGCATGGACCCCACAAGAGAAGAAGAGCTTAGAACCAATGGAATGGATGCATGTTTGTTCCACTTGCACATAATCTAACCAAGGTTTGGGGTCAGGTCAACCCCGTTATGGCTTTGTCTTGTCCTTCTTCTTCTTTTTATTTTTTTTTTCTCCATGGTCAAAAGTCAAATGCTTGAACTTTCGAAGATGCTTTAACCCCATTCACACACACAAACACAATCACAACAACATTAACAACTAGGCTTTGGCTTTGTGTTGGAAGTTGGAACTGGAAGTTTAGCTATTACTAGCATTGAATTGGGGCGGTTAAATCCGGGGCTGACAGCTATCCTATCCCACCCTTCATGTGGAATTAGTAGCGTTCCTTTCACACTGCCTTTTTTATTTTTTGTTTTTCCCTTTTTCACAGCTTTTCCTTCTCTTCTCATTCTTCTTCTTCTTCTGAATCACTTTTCACAACACTTCCAACTTGCTAGTTCTTTTCCCACCACCCCACTTGCCTTCTCTCTTCTCTTCTCTTCTGTTTCTCTCCTCTCTGTTATTCATGGGTTGCTGCTTCAGTGCCAGCAGGATCAAAGCTGAGAGCCCTCCACGCAATGGTAACATTTATTGCTTTGCATGTCTTCTTTTCACACTTCTCTTCTCTTCTCACTTCTCCACACCTTTGATCTTGAGCACCTTGCTGTGGATTTCTTAATTTGGATTTGGTTTTGAATGCCCCAAGTTTTTGTTTCTGTTGGTGGATTAAATTAAATTTGGGTTCTGTAATAGAAGGAAAGCAAGAGACTTGCATTAATTGATTAGTGTTTGCTGATGGGTTATGTTATGTTATGTAGTGTTTGGTGAAGAAAAGCCTTAGTAGGTAAAAATATACTATAAATGGAACCCTATTATTGGTTTATATAGCATAGGATTATGGAAAGTTTGGAACTTTACAAGATCCACTTCTTGCATCTGGATATCCCTCCTGTCTTCTACTCAATCATGCTTTGTTCCAATTGTTAAGAACTAAGAAGAAATCTGGGATGAGAATCTGAAATCTTCAACTTTTGGATTGCTAGGGGAGCTAAGCTTTTGCTTATGTAACTTTTTAACTGTTTGACCCATTTCATGCTCTTCTAGAAAGTAATAACCAAACAATGTAGAGTATAATTGGCAGAAAATTTGTTGTCCTTTCTATTAAAGCATAAGCTGAGTTTGTATGTATGATCTGAATAGTGGATTCATTTTTCTTTGAACATGTGCAGGTTTGAGTTCAAAGGATGGTAACAAAGAAGAGGATGGTTTGAGTGCTTTAAGCAGCAAGCTTTCCACTCCCTCTGCACCTCTAACTCCTCGGACGGAGGGTGAGATCTTGAAGTCCTCGAATATGAAGAGCTTCACCTTCAGTGAGCTAAAAACTGCTACGAGGAACTTCCGTCCGGATAGTGTGGTTGGTGAAGGAGGATTTGGTTGTGTTTTTAAGGGGTGGATTGATGAGCAGTCACTTGCGCCAGTTAGACCGGGGACTGGAATGGTCATTGCTGTGAAGAGGCTTAACCAAGAAGGTCTTCAGGGACACAGTGAATGGTTGGTGAGTGTCATTTAGAAGGGCTTAATTACATTTTGGAACTTTGTAAAATCCTGAGAATTTGTGATACAATTTCATTTTGTAGCTTAGGAAATTAGTTCATGGGTATTTTTGGGAATTTTTCCATATGCAGCAAGTAGTTGATAACTTGATACTATTTTAGATGATATTTTTCTTCTGATGTAACTAAGTAGCCTTGTGCTATAGACAGAAATTAATTACCTGGGGCAGCTGCATCATCTGAATCTTGTGAAACTGATCGGTTACTGCTTAGAGGACGACCAACGGCTATTGGTATATGAGTTTTTGACCAAGGGCAGTTTGGACAATCATTTATTTAGGAGTGAGTTATTGATTTCCCTTCAAGTTTCCCTTTGAGTTGACTTCATTTATTACCTACAATTCTCAATAATCTATTCTTTTTGGAACAGGAGCTTCCCACTTCCAACCACTTTCGTGGAACATCCGCATGAAGGTTGCTCTTGATGCTGCTAAGGGTCTTGCATATCTTCATAGTGATGAAGCAAAAGTGATATATCGAGACTTTAAAACTTCGAATATATTGCTTGATTCGGTAAGAAAATTTCATTGATCTTACCATTTACTAGTCATACTGGCTTTTCTAACCTTTTTTGTTGTTGATGGCAGAATTACAATGCAAAACTTTCTGATTTTGGGTTGGCTAAGGATGGACCAGCAGGTGATAAGAGCCACGTCTCTACAAGAGTAATGGGCACGTATGGCTACGCTGCTCCTGAATATATGGCAACAGGTACCTTAGTTGGTCACACCATACATCTTTCACATATGCGATAATCCTGTCTTCCAAATGCTTGGGCACCAACTATATAGTAGTTACCAGGCCCTTATAATTTATTCTTTAGACCACAGTGTATCTTGTTACTCACCCCAGCACACTTATCTAATTAAAATCATGATTTTGCATTTTACTGCATTTGTGCCTAGTGATTCTATGGTTCTAGGCTCTTGGATTTTGGTGATATCTATTATCATTGACTTATTTAAAATAAAATAGAGGAATGCTAGCAACTAGCAACACTCTCTATGTGACACATTCTTTTTAGCTTACACTCCCTTTTTATCATTAATTGAATTTCATTTGAGTTTCATTCCTATATAGTAGGTCCCGAGTGAACTATAAGAAAAATAGTGTGTTGCTAGTTGTTTTATTTCTTTTGAAATAAGATATATCATCATCCATTGTTATACTAAAACGATATTTAGTTTTCATTTCTCACTACAGTAACTCAAATTCAGAAAGCAAGTAACCTGTTTTAAAACTTAGCAGGGTAAAATTGACAGGAGCATTTCTTTCTATTAATAGAAATTCATGGTTCTCCTAAAGATACACGGACCATCTATTCAATTTCTGAAAAACAAAAATTACTATTGGCGCATGCAATCAGTTGCATGTGAATGAATATGAACTTCAAAGTTTTTTTGCAGTGTTTCGAGTCCTCCATATGGTCTAGTCATCACTAGAATAACTTTCCAAATCAAGCAATATATTTGAAGTTTTGAAGTCTCTAGGTCATAACATAGAATCAAACTGACAACAACTTTTTCCACTATTGTCTTTTTTGTGTAGGTCACTTGACGAAAAAGAGTGACGTATACAGCTTCGGCGTTGTTCTCCTGGAAATCATGTCAGGCAAACGAGCGCTGGACAGCAACAGGCCATCTGGGGAGCACAATCTAATTGAATGGGCAAAACCTTACCTCAACAGCAAACGCCGGATCTTCCAAGTGATGGATGCTCGCATCGAAGGGCAATACTCATTGCGCGAAGCAATGAAAGTAGCTAACCTAGCTGTTCAATGCCTCTCTGTAGAACCAAGATTCAGACCGAAGATGGATGAGGTGGTGAGGGCATTGGAGGAACTTCAGGATTCCGGTGACAAAAATGGAGGAGTTGGAACCTCTAGAGATCAAATTGCCAGAAGGAGTGGTCATAGCTCAAGCAGTTCTGGACCTAGACAACATAGAAATCATAAACAACATGAAAAAAACTTACAAGTAAAAATGAATGTTGTGGCCGCGTGATTCTGCTGTTAAGTTGGCATGTTTGTATATCTAGATGAACTTAAGCATGTCTTAAGATGTCTGATTGCTTGCTGTACAGATTTTGATTCAGTAATATTATTATTTTTCAAATTTCCATTTCTCCCCCTTCCACTTCAACTTACCATTTTCAAAGGATAAGTGTGACAAAATTTGAATGTAGTTAGTTTTTCTTTTTTTCTATTTTTGGGTGAATGAAGGCTTGTTTTAGTGATGATGGATGCTTTTGAGGATATTTAGTTGTGGAATTTCAACCTAGAATTTGGTTAACTTGTGACCTAAATTTGTCTTGACACAAAAAATAGTAAAGTTAGACAAGTTTACAGAATATTAACCTCAGTCAGTTATATATAAACCTATGTTCTGGGCTTAGCTTGAAGCAATTTAGACTACTTTTTTCAAAAATCAAAATCACATGTACTCAAACGTACAAAGCAATAATGGGTAATTAATAGGTACACCCAAACTTGTGAGGATGTACCCAACACCCTCACTCTTCCTTCATCTCCTCCTCTCATTGCCAAGCTCATAACATTATTTATCCTTGTCAGCCATCGCCTCTCTTGCCATTTTCTTACTTCAACTCTATCACCACTTGTTAACTTGTTAGAGTGGGCAAAACGGGCTAATTTGGCCCGTTTAGTCCGTGGCCGGCATAGCCCATCAAAAAAGGTGGAAGGATTAGCACTATTCCTATTGGAAGTGACATTTAGTATATAAATTTATGATTCTTATATATAAAAGGATGATGAGATTTCTAAAATTGGGTGGTCTCAATCACTCTCACCTCAAAAAGTAGGCTTGGTTGGGCTACCATGGTTTTGCGAGTTCACTTTGCTAATCCGGCCCGTTACTTTATAAATTAGGTGAACCGCGGGCCGGCCCGGCATACTTATTAAAAACTAATAAAAAATCTGGATTTGTCTTTTTTTCTTTATTTTTGCTTTTTGCACATTACAAAAAAATATTTTTTAAAAAAATAATAATTTTTATTATCTTTTACTATAGGCTTAAGTTTTTTTTTTGGTTTAGACATTTTTTTGTTAGGCCTTATTAATTTTTTTTTAAAAAAGAACTCTCACTCCCAACTATTAACCTAGAAAAAAAAGTGACACTTGTCCGGCGGGTTAGCCCGGCCCGCCACTTTTATAGCCTGATGGGTTAGGCTGGGCGAACCACATTAATCAACGGGTCAAAATTCCTATTGCAGCCCACTTAATTTTGACGGGCCAATAGGTCGGGCTCATTTTGTCATCCCTAACCATAAGTAACCTCTCATCATTTTCTTAAATTCTCAACACGAACAACACCCTCTCTTCCCCCTTTATGCATTTTCCTCACACTAATCCTTTATTTGGCAAAGAGAAAATGTGGCTAAAGAAAGAGTGAAGAAATAAAGTATAAAGAAAAGAAAAGAAATAAAAAGATGAGAGAAAGAGAGATGAAAAAAGATAAACAAAAACAAAATGATAAAAGTTAAAATGAATAAAATATCCATAATAATAAATATGCATCAATCCACATACTCTCTCCGTCCTATATATAAAACCCTCTACAAAAAGGTACAAGAATTAAGGAAATTAGTAAATCTAGAAAAATTCATTAAATTTGTATAGCAACTTATCATTATTTTTCTATTTACCCTTAATTTATTAAAATTAATAGTATTACTTTCTTCCCATTAAATTAGTCTTCTCCAATTATCATAAGAGAGAATTTCTCTCTTATCAATTTCTTACATTTATTGACTTTGAACCACATAAAAATGGTTGATTAAATAAGGGTAATTTAGTAAAAATAACTTGAATGTGCACAAAGTTTCAAAGAGATTCTTATGAATAGGGACAAACAATTTTTTTTTAAAGATTCTTATAAATAGGAACGGAAGAAGTATAATATAAGCAAGAGCGTAGTCATAAATTACCTGGTGAATTCATCAAATTATAAAGTACAACATGTAAGATATAATGCCATATAAATATGATAGGCAATTTATTTTTTTTATCTAAAGAGATAAAAATAAAAAGTCTTGGTGTATCATATGCCTAATTTCATATGATCCTTATCACTTCCTGAATTTAAAGAAAGGAAAAGTTTTTTCTTACCATTACGGTTTCCTACCCATTTACCACTCCACTTCAACGTTACTATATTTATATAATTTAGTTTAAAAAAATCATAAGCCCTTTTGGTGAGGTGTATTGAGTGGTAAATGGGTGGTACTCTACCGTGTGAGTACACATATCGGAATTTTAAAGAAATTATCTGTTGGCCTCTTCTTTGTTTGCTAACCGTTTGGAATTGATCTCATCTTCAATTAGGATTTGATAATATTAATGTCATATATTTTTTTCATGAGCTACTCCACATCCTTTTCTTCTATTACATGGAATTAATTGATAAATCAATTATTCATTAATTGATTAAATCAATTTGAAGTGCTGCACAGCCTTTCTGTTGGCTGTTTGCAAGATTGAGTTAGCAATGTATTTTGCCATGATTTGAAGCAAATGTGTGTCCTCTTAAGACCAAGTTAGCAACACATGTTTATTCTTTACGTTTCCCATCGTTATTTGCTTGATTTCATGAATTAAAGATGGTACTTGTGATCCCCTATTCTTCATTTTTCTGTCTGCACGTTGCTAAATTTGTCCAACGTATCTTTTTTGAGGATGCTTTATAAATAGAGCAGCTTAGAAGCTTGAAGGCACACCACTGAAAAAACAAAAACTCTCTTCCTTTCATAATCTCTTCCTCTTGGTTTTTTTTGGGTATAGTTGCGAAGTTATAGTGTTTCAGTCTCGAGTGCACGAGCTCTTAGTCACTGTTGTGATAACTTTTGGGAGCAAAATTGGGTACGATTGCACAGGAGGTCTACCGGTAATTTTTGCAAAATCGGGTCTTTTACCATGACACAATTTTTTTCCTAACAATTTGAAAGAAAAAATTATTTTGCGGTCTTCCTACTCTACAAATGGCACTCGTCTTGAACAAAGTAGCTCTACTTGATCTTTCCAACCTCAAACCACTAAATGACTACAATTATAAAAGATGGTCACGCCACTTACTTATCTTCTTCGAGCAACTCGAAGTAGACTACACGCTGTTTAAGGATGCTCGAACAATTTCTTCCAAAGAAGATGCTGAAATCATGCAATGAGCCCAATGTTCTTAATGAAGTCATGAAAATGTGTGAGATTCAACAAGCAAATGTTTTGCTCGAAAAATTTCCACTTTCATGGAGTGATTTCAGAAACCAACTCAAATACAACAACAAGGACTAAGGGTCTGTTTGTTTTAAATTCCATTTTTGTCAAAATTAAAATTATTTACTTTTATTGGATTGTCTCGATTTTTATGCATCAATAATCTCAACAATTGATTTTTGCTTCGGTTTATATGTTTTTTATTAAAATCTAAACCAAACGGACTCTAAGTCATCCCAAGAATAACTTTTCGAATCAAGCAATGTATATATTATAGTTCATTTATCTACTAGAAACCTTTTTTAGCATAGTAGTCACACTGTATGTGACTCATTGATGAGTCCTCATTTCAAATCACACCAAACCACGATGAGGAAGGTTTTGCTATTGTGTTTTTTGTTGTCTTTTTTATTCCTATATTATTATTTTTTTAATTTTTAGATTCTTTTAGCATTATTTTTTTATTTATTCTACTAAATATATATTTTTTTTCATTTTGAAAATGTTATACACATATAAAGAATATTATATTTATGGTGAATTTTATGGTGGACCAGTTTGTCACTTTGTCACTGGTGTACCGTATGTCAGTCAAGAAAAAGGGATCTGGTTTGCGCTGAACATGGTAAGATAGGAGTTTTAATTTTGACATATTTATAAATAAGTCCTCATATTTAACCCATACATATTTGATATTTACAATTCATTCTCCATCTTGCTGGAGCTACACCAATAGCCTTCAATGAAAAATTAATACAAACAGCTTGTGGGCTTAACTCCCACATCGTGAATCTGAAGCTAAAAATCCCATAAAACTCATCTTTAATCAAAAGATTGAAACTTTGGGTCTAGAAAGGGATGAGAAAATGGGTAGCGGTAACTTGCTAAAATTGATTAAAAGAATCTAAACCGGAAAAAAATGCAAGCATTCAAACACCAAAAGATTCAAACATTATCCAAAGCCTTTTCTGATCAACCAAGAAAATTATACTAAAGGCACAAGCTGTGCAAATAAACAGAACAAAAAGCTCAGTAGAAGCAAAGGTCAACCGCATCAAGCCAAAGCTACAGCAGAAGAACAGAACAGATAAAACAATACAGAGTGAAGTCAAAGAAGATAAAGGCACCCAAACCCAATTATACAACAGAACAACCAATGCAAGCCCAAGGTCCAAAACTATGAAGAAAACTATTATTTGAAAAACAAAATTCACAGAAACAGCAAAAATCTAATCGAATGAACAGGAAAAATTTTCAGAACATTCAAACTGAAACAACAAAATTTTCAGAACATTCAAATTGAAACAACAAAATTTCCAGAACAACAATAAAATTTATAGAAATTCAAACTGAAACAGCAAAGTTTTCAAAATATTCAAATTGAAACAGCAAAATTTTCAGAACATACATTCAAACTGAAACAGAACTTTCCAGAACATCCAAACTGAAACACCAACATTCCACATCCTTTTCCCAAACTGAAACAGCAAAAACAAATCAGCAAAATTCCAAATCCAAATCATTTTCCCAACAAAAACAAATCTCAACGCATCCTTAGAAACAATTTCTATTTCTCAATCTCTTCCTAATTTCTCAACAACAGAGGTAAGCAAAAATCCAAATCCAAATCCTTTTCCCAGATCTTAAAAATGAAACATCTTCAAACGAAAATAGCAAAAAGACAGCAAGAAACACTAAAAAACTGCACCAAATTACACCCAAACCAGAATCAATAGCAGATTCAATGAAGAAGATGAAGATCTGAAACCGAAAATCAAAATCTAAAGAACAAAAAATGAAGAAGATGAAGATCTACTAACCAAAATAAAAAATGACGAGATCTGGAATTTCCTTCAAAGACGACAGATGGAGACTCCTTCGACGACGACGACAGATGGAGATGAGAGAATCGAAGGTCGAAGATGACGTTTTGACCATGTTCTTTGGCTTGGGAGAACCTCTCCTTCTTGATCTGTTTCTCTGGCGACGCTATCCTCACACTCTTTCTTCTTCCTCTCAACCTCCATCTTCTTCTGCTGCTCCTTTGCCAAATCATTCTTCTATGCCTTCCTTGGTTTCTCAATTTGGTTCTTCGCCAAATCATTCTTCTACCCGTCACTGTTTTAGGTTTAGGGTTTCTCAATTAGAAAAAAATGTAGGGGTTATATGTGAGATATGAAAAATGTAAGAGTTATATATGACAAGGACTAGATAATAAAAATGTAAAAATTGTGTATCTTGTTATCATGTACATACACACACTAGATCTCATTTTTAAAAATGATCTATGGTGCACAATTGAAAAAATTGTGTACCCTAAAATCCACCTATATTTATATTATTTTACATGTTTTTTGGTAAATATTGCTTTTTACATGCTAGTAAATAGCAATATTTAAACATTTTATTTAAAAAAACTAATATTTATGTTTTAGAATAAGTTGTTATTTTTTTATTTTAGTAAATTTTATAAAAAATCATTATTATTATTTTAATATTTTTAAAATTTTTTATTTGGTTGTATTTAAGAAGAAAAAAGATTATACTTTTAATTATAAATTTGAAAAAAAAAACCTAATGCGAATCACGATATATATATATATATATATTTTCTATGGCAAATGATATTTGGTGTCCTAAGAACCCAAATGTAGTAAAAAGATATTGGAATGTGTAGTTTTTTATATTCCCGAGAAACGGAACAACGTGCTCTTATGATTATTTTTTAACTTTATCTAGTGCCCTTAAGACATTATATATCAAAACCCTTTTTCTATAGTTGATATTTCGTGTTGTTTTTCCTTTAAAAATTTAACTTTTTTTTTTATTTATAAATTTATAAATTTTTTATATATTTAATATTTCTCATTATTATTGATTTATGACTTCATGAATTAAATATATTAATTGTGATAACCTATTCTTCGTTTTTTTGTGTGCATGTTACTGAATTTCTCCAACGGGTCTTTTTGGAGATGCTCTATAAATAGAGCAACTTAGAAGCTTGAAGGCACACCACCAAAAAAAACTCTTCCTTTTCATCCTCTTAGTTTTTTCCGGGTATAGTTTTGGAGCTCTAGTGTCTTAATTTTGAGTGCCGAGCTCTGAGTCGCCGCCGTGATAACCTTGGGGAGGGTTATCTGTAATTCTTGTTTTCAAGGCAGTGTGGTCTTTTACCACGACACGTTTTTTTCCTAACACAAAAAAAATTGTCTCAATATTGGAGAGGAAATTACATAACAGAGAAAAAAGACAGGGCAATCGTAATGGAGATGACACCCAATTAAGCCTACAAAAGGAAGTCCTTTCCATAGCTCATAGTTGTTGACTCACTACAAAGACCAAAGTAGAAAAAAATAGAGCGAACATCAAGGTGAAGAGATGAATGAGGGCAAAAGGAAAGTGATAGAGAAGGATAAAGATGAAAAAAGCCCTCAATTTCGCATTGTTTTCCTTGCAACAGTGGATAAAAAATATTTTATGGGGCCCCACACAATATTTCCTTTCCTCAACCAAAGAGAAAAATTCCCTTTTCTACTTCTTCATTTTCTCTCTTCACACAATTACTCCAATCAAACAAAGGATAAAAGCCATACACCCAACCACCTCTCATGACCATCTCCCTCAATTCTCACAAAATGAGTGACTACCAAATTTATCAAAATTTTAATTAACTCAGACTTATGCTATAAGAAGAAAGCTACCTACCACTTCTCAACTAATCTTCTTGAAATCGGAACTTCTTACTTTAACCTAATTTTGTGGAACATCCCTATAAAAACTAAAACTGCACTTAATAATACTAAAGATTTGCATATTTTCAAAGTAGTAAAGCAAATGTAATTTACTGAGACTTCAAAACTTTATATAGCCATCTAAATTCCAAAGTTTTGAAGTCTCAATAAATTATTTTTAATTTATCACTATATATTAGTGTTTCTTCCACATATGCACTGTAGAGTTTTATCGGCGTATCGCAAAATCCAAATTATTAGAAATCTCAAGAAAGAAGGGACGGTGAAAGTGGGGGAAAAAACCAAAAAGAAAAAAGAAAAAGAGAGACAAAGGGGTTTAAGCTGAAGGGGTTTGGTTCCAACCTCGTCCTTTTCATTATCTGCTTCGTTCTGAAAGTGAAAATTGAAGAAGCTAAGAGCGATAATAATGCTGGCGCTACTTCAGCAATGTTCCATACCCCTTGCACGTGCGATGCGCCCTCCCCCTCGCACATGCGTTCGCTCTTGCTCCACCGCCACGCCCTCCGTACTTTCTTCTCCTCGCACCAACTCTCAGTCGCAGGTTCTCCTTGGCATGTCCGAGAAGGATCTTCAACAACTTGCCCTTGACTTGGGTCAGGTAAATTTATTATCTTTCCCCTATTTACTTGTTTTCCCACTATTCCATTCTCTTGAATTTCTTATTTTCTGGTGGAATTTTTCTTAGCAAAGCTTTAGGGGGAAGCAACTTTATCATTTCTTATACAAGAGGAAGGTCAGAGAAGTTCAGGATATCAGTCAGTGTGCGTATATTCTTTCTTTTCTTTTTTTTTTTTTTGTTTTGTTGTTTTTGGTTGGTTTTTGTAGGTTGAGATTTCACTGAAAATTGCTTTGTGGTCTTTTTTTCTTCTTAATTGCATTGCAGTGCCTCAAGCATTTAGGAATGATCTTGAGGAAGCTGGATGGAAGGTGGGGCGGTCTCCTATTTTTCGCACTGTCACTGCAGCTGATGGGACTGTTAAGGTAAAAATAATATAATGATAATCACAATTCAACAGCCCTGTTCTTGTTTGTTTTGAATTTAAGCTATAAGTACATGGTAGCTTTTTGTTTTTTTTGTTTTTGTTTTTGTTTTCATGACTACTTGTTGTTTTAGTGTGAACAACTGACGTGTTATGTTCTGAATTGTCTGCACACACACTTACCATTGATGGCATGAATGTTCAGATTTAATTCGGAAATGATAATTTGTTTTTGTCTCTTTTGGTGGTGTACTACTTAGGATATGCTATAAGTAGGATATTAACTTGTTCTTTAAGGAATTTATTCTTGATGTTTCCTTGGTTTCTTTGTTTTCTTTTATTTTTTGCCATTTGGTTTTGCAGTTGTTGTTGAAGTTGGAGGATAATAGATTGATTGAAACTGTTGGTATTCCTGTTGAAGATGATAAAGGTTCAGTTCGCCTCACAGCGTGCGTCTCATCTCAGGTATTTTACTGATTCCTGAATCAATAAATGATGAGTTATTGTTGTCCTTCTTTACTAAAATATTTTGGTATATAGGAACTGAATTTCTGTTTATGTGAAAAATTTTGTTGATTTATTTTTTCATTATCTTGTGATTGCCATATGTTGTTTGGGTATTTAGGTTGGTTGCCCTTTACGCTGTTCTTTCTGTGCCACTGGAAAAGGGGGATTTGCAAGGAATCTTCGGCGGCATGAAATCATCGAACAGGTCTGTGTCAAACTTCATTGTTAGATCACCTGCAAGGTTTGTGAGATAGATTGCCTAGTGAAATTGAGATTAATTCAAAGAAGAAAATAAAGAAGCTTAATATAAAATAAGAGGCTTTGGGTCATTCTCACTGTTTTTGCAATTGCAAATGTTCTAAACCAAGCTTGAATTTGCTCATCATAAGACAGAGATAAATGCATCTTATGTGAACAGGTCTTGGCTATTGAGGAGGTCTTCAAGCGCAGGGTGACAAACGTAGTGTTTATGGGAATGGGTGAGCCAATGTTAAACCTGAAGGCAGTACTTGAAGCACACCATTGCTTGAATAAGGTGAGCAAATGACAATGGTGTGTGGCATTATTTCCTTTTCAAATGCTTACTTGTAAATTGTAATTGTACTGTAATAGTCTTCTATGAGATTGAGAAGTTTCTAGTATTCTCTTAACTTATTTAACATTATCATTTGAACTAGGGATCCATTGTCTCAGAATTTGATGCCACCTTAGCAATTATTACATTCTCTATCTTCAGTAGACTTTCACTTTTATGCATGCAATAAGCTTATGAACATATGTATGCTCTATTGCTCTCTCCTTCAAAAACTTCTGCAAATAGTTTTATCCTCATAATATTTGTTTCTATTTCACTTTTTACATTTCATTTTATTGTGATAAAGAATAGATAATAAGTTTTGCATGTAAATTTGCTTGTGTTGGATGTGTTTCTTGTAGGATGTGCTAATTGGGCAAAGGATGATGACCATCTCCACTGTGGGTGTTCCGAATACAATAAAGAAGTTGGCTTCTCACAAACTTCAGTCCACTTTAGCTGTGAGGTAAATATCCCTTGATACAAATGAAATTTCGATTTACGAGTTCATGTCATTAATTTGTCTCTTAATGTTAAAATAGACGTCTGATGAAAAATTTGATTTTTTACAAGTTTTTCGATATTTGGGCTGCCACAATAGGTGGAATCTGCTATAACTTTTGAGTCACTGTTTTACACTGTAGCCTGTAGTTTGTTTCTTTTACTTGATTACTTGATAGGTCGCATGCCATGTTCATTATGACATTGCAAATTTAAATTACCTTGTGTCCCTGGTGAAGAATTATGAAGTCCTGCACCTTGAATTCAATGCATCATTATAACATTTTCTGAATGCATTTTAAAATTGGAGCTTTCATCAGTCAAAATATATCTTTTGTTCCGTTTGCTTGTGATTTTCTTAGCCTCAATTTTGAAGTGGCAGCTCAACCACAGAAACTGCTAGAATGTTGCAACTTGCAAGCTGACTTATCTATCATTTATCATTCTATTAGTTGGTGATATAAACCTTCAAATGACATTGCCCTGTTCCTATCATTTGTTGTTTTTGCCTCTTTTTTTAGTAGAATGCTTTGGAAATCCCTCCCCTCAGCTGCTTCAAAAACAACTTTGAATTTGTAGCTGCCAAGTGTAGAGCATTATTTTGTGTTTGTTTAATTTCAGAGTTTTCTAATGGATTCTTTTGAATGCTCATATTTTTCTCTTGTATGTTACACAAGCCTACATGCCCCTAACCAGAAACTTAGGGAGACAATTGTTCCAAGTGCAAAATCCTACCCATTGGATGCACTTATGAGGGACTGCAGAGAATACTTCCGTGAAACTAATAGGCGGGTTTCCTTTGAATATGCACTTCTAGGTACAGAAAGTTCCAACACATACTTTTTCATTGATTTCTCACTTAAAAAGGTTGATGAAATTCTTATAATTTACCTGCAACTGTCTTCATATTTTCTTTGAGCAGCTGGAATCAATGACACAGTAGACCTTGCAGTAGAACTTGCTGAATTACTCCATGAATATGGCCATGTCTATCATGTCAATCTGATACCTTTCAATCCAATAGAAGGGTCTGAGTATCGGCGTCCTTACAAGAAAGCAGTATGATCAATTTCTTATATTTTGTTCATTTTGAACATGATTCAGTTCATGACTTGAGTCATTCAACAATATATGAATGTTAAATCCAAATTTCCTCATTTGGTAGGTGAAAGCATTTGCCGATGCTTTGGAGTCCTCTAAAATAATGGTTAGTGTACGACAAACCAGAGGACTGGACGCTAACGCAGCTTGTGGTCAGCTACGGAACGAATTCCAGAAAACTCCTTTGGTCACTGACTCTGACAATGTGGAAGAATCTCAGATGCCAAATATGGATCTTGCAGTAACCTGTTGATTGCACAATGGCAGTTTATTGGCTGATGATGTTGCCAAATACCAACATTACACTTTTACGCCGAACCATACCAAGTTTGCAGGAAACAGTTGGTGAGAAATTTGATGAACCAAAGAAGAGCATAATCTCTACTATCAATTCTGAAGTTTACTGTTGCAAATTTCTTGCCATTTGAGAAATGTGGAGAGATGCAGACATGGGATACAGGTTGTTGGATTCTTTGGCATCTACGAAGGAACTTCATGAGAAACAACCTACAATGTTAGACTTAAAATAAGTGATTAGGGGTTCATTTTGTGAATTTGAGAGAGGGGTTTTCCCATGTATGTGACCAGTTTTGCTTCGTATTATATTTATATATAATAATATATTATAACTGTTGATACCGCTTGTATTAAGTTGTATAAAATTTTGAAGTTTTGCTCTCAAAAAGTTGTATAAAGTTTTCTGACTGTTAAAATTAGTATTTTGTTAGTGTTTACACTGTTAAATCATTTTGAATCAAGCTACTAAAATTTATATTTTACATACTAGATATTCTATGCTGTCAGTTGCATGGATGAATTAAATTTAGCATTCCTAATCATATTTAATCGTTTGATTAAAATTTAATACACATTTTAATTAATTTTTCAACCTGGTTTCTATTTTACTCTCGATAAAAATAAAGGATGGAATAAATAGTAAATAATAAATAATTACAAGTAAAACCGTAATTTGGTTTTTAACTTGTAAAGTAATTTTACTTTGATTTTTAAGAAAGATTATTTTACTTAAATTCCTTCTTAGACTAATGTGAGTAATTTTTATAAAATGTAAAAATTATTATGTCTAATTTTTTTTTTATAGAATCAATGACTAATTCTAGCGATACAAGATGAATCGAGAGAATGAAAAATGATATTCTCATTGCTTGATGCAGAAGAGGATACAACGTATTTATAGTGCGTGGGTAGAGAAAATACAAAGCCCAGGGAAAAGGAAAAAAACAACAGAAATACAAAACGTATATTGTGCACATCACTAACTGCCTAACAAACTCATCATTTCTTCTGGAAGCAGTAATACTAATTATGAATGATTAGAGATTAAAAAGTAATTTTACTACAATCAAAGAATAAACTGAAACTGTATAAAATATACAATAATCAAAGAATAAACTAAAACTGTTTAAAAGATCAGAATTATGGTGAAATTTCCTGAAGTGATGTTTAATTAATTAAAGGTTAAATTAATGTTTTTTTCTTACTTTGTAACTATGCTTTAGTTTAAGTAGCGTTTGGTAACGGTACAAAACAAATGGAACACAACCGTGTATTGTGTTTGGTGATCACGTAACAAAACATGACTATATGTATTATCGTGTTTAGTGCGGATTAAAATATAGAAAATATTTTTTGTAATATATATAAATTTTTTTACTTTACTTGATAGAAAGTATAAAATTAAAGAAAAAATAAAATAGTATATTTTTTAATTTTATTTTTGAAAATTATGAGTATAACTAAATAATAATTTTAAAATATATTAATTTTTGTATCAATATTTTATGAAAAAAATAAATTATTAAATATAAACTTCTATCAATAAATAAATTTATTAAATATATTTTTAAAATTAATTATAAAATATAAGTTATATTTTTATTATGTAGATTTTTTAAAAATATTTTTTTTGGTTAGTAAAAATAATATAAGATTTAAGGAATTTAATTAATAAAAAATGACTTTATGAAAATAATGATAATTTTCCGTGTGTGTTATATTCTCTTTCGTTTCACCATTTTCAATTGAACCAATTTGTTCCGTTTATTTGCCTAGTGTCCTGTTCCGTTCCTTTTGATTATTGTACCAAATAGGGAACAATACACAATGTCCTGTTGAAACACGTCTATCAAAATCTACCTTAATCTCTTATATTTATTTTAATTTACTTTTATTTCTTATGTTATACTCTATCCATTTTATATTATAAGATTAGTATTTTATAATATAATATCTTTTACTCCTTCCGTCCCAAAATGTAAGACCTTCTAGAGAGTTTTTGCTTGTTCCATTTTATAAGACCCTTTAAGAATTTTTGTGCACATTTAAATTTTTTTACCATTATACCCTGTTATTCAACTAATTTTAATGAACATTAATTGAGAGAGAAGTGATAAAAAGAGATTGAAAGGATAAAGGTGGAAACTAATATTTTTTTGTTAGATAAATTTAATGCATTTAACTAAATTAAACACTTTTCTTAATTCTCGCAATATTAATATAGGGGGTCTTATATTTTGAGATGGATAGAGTACAATTTTTTGAGACCATTCATTATTTTTTTTATTTTTTGTTTGTTCATTATAATTAATGAGATTTTATAAAGAGATGATTTTAGTAATTTTACAATGATAAAAGAAAAAAGGGTAAATTAAGGAGATTATATATATTTTTAAAAATTAATAAATAAATTAATTTTATTATATATTTTTTTATTAAATGTAATTGTTTATGTAGTACTTAATAATACAAAATAAAGGTAGTATTTTTAGGCTAAATTGATTATTTCTATTAATTTTATCTAATTAAGTTATTAAAAAAGCTAATCAAATATCATTTAGCCTTTTTATATAAATCAAAAGAATATAACATAAGAAATTAAATTAAAATAAAATAAAATATAATATAAGAGATCAAAGTAATTAAAAAATATAATATAATTTTTTTTTAAAAATAAACATAAAGACTAAATTAATCCAAAAATAATACTAAAAAATATAAAAGACCAAATTCAACTTTCATTAACATAATTAGCCTTAATCAAATGTCTGACTCTTTAGACATCAAAACGGTGCGTTTTTATATGTCGCTTATTAGTCCCTAGGGTTCAAATCAGGTTGTTCTGAACGTTGTGAAGCAAAACAATCACGTTGTTTTCCATTCTTTTCTTTCTCGTACGAACTTGGCACGTTTCTTTGTCATCAGTCATCACCCAAGGTACCAATCTCAATCTCATAGCTTCTTCTCGTGATTGCATCGTTTAGTTTCCAAGAAAAAAAAATAGCTTCAAATAATGAAAACGCGTTCGACTTTAGATTGTTATTTGTTCTTGAAGGCTAGGGTTAGGGTTAGAGATGCGGAGGAACAGTCCATACTACAGTCCTCCTCGGCGAGGCTACGGCGGCAGAGGAGGGCCTGATCGGAGGGGTTACGGTGGAGGTAGGCGCAGGGACAGCAACAATGGAAGCCTCTTGGTTCGGAACATTCCTCTGGATTGTAGACCTGAGGAACTTCGGGTCCCGTTTGAGCGGTTCGGACCTGTTCGTGATGTCTACATTCCCAAGGACTATTACTCTGGGTAAGCTAGAATGACGAGGCCTAATTTTAGTTTTGACGTTGTTTTTATGTTTCTCTTTTCAGATTGGTGAGAGATTAACTAGTTAATTGTTTCAATGCTGGTATTGAAGTTCTGGGCGGGATGTAAAAATGTTGTTTTGCTTTGATTTTCATTGAATTTTCGAAATATTTAGTTTTTGAATTGTTGCATTAATTTTGGACTGGTTTGTCAGGGGGTATGTTGGTTTGAAATTATTCAAGTTAAAACAAGACCAAGCCCCACATTTGAAGAGGAGATCTACTCACTCTTTTAACATATTGGTCCCCAAGTTTGTTAGTGTTCATACTTCACACCAAGAGAAACTATATAATTACACAACACAATCAATACGAGTTTGATGCAAGGTTGGTTGGTTCTTGTCGAATTGAAGACGTCGTGAGGAGGTTTTTTTTTAGTTTGTGGTTGTGGAAGCTTTGATTCCAAGTGCTTCTTATAAATACAACAAGAGTATTGAAGAGTTTTCCAAGTCACTTCCCTTTACTACTTGAATGTAAAGAAAAGGCTCGGTCACTACTTAGCTTTGGTTTTAGCGGCTTTAGTAAATTCAGCATCATCTGCTGTGTACGTGTTTCAAGAGAGCCATAAATAAGTTGTCTAAAGAAAGCTATACTAAGTAATGTGATTTGAGGTGGTTACTTGGGTATGCAAATTCTGCCTAGTCAGCATATTCTACAATCTGTCTCTGCCAATGTTTTTCTAGCACTGTTAGAATGAAGCTCCACTTTTTTCTCCATACAGAGCACCTCGTGGCTTTGCATTTGTGCAATTTGTGGATCCATATGATGCCTCGGAGGCACAGTACCATATGAACAGACAGATTTTTGCTGGAAGAGAAATATCTGTAGTTGTGGCTGCAGAGACAAGGAAAAGACCAGAGGAGATGCGCCAGAGGACTAGGATAAGGTATTTCTTTTGTTTTCTCGTTTGTATCTCTTCCTATCATGTCAAGGATAACAACTGTCTCTTAGCTTTAATAATTCCCTTTAAATATATTCCTGTGTGTTTAATATTTTACAGGGAACCAGTGAGCTATGGAGGGCGAAGGTCTTCCTATTATGGTAATATAATTTGTTGAAATTTTGTAATTTTTCAATTGGCACTAACTTTTTAAAAATTTATGTGATGCATACATCTAGCTATTTATAACTGGAGTTTTCCTCCCTGTAGACATAGAATTTGCTCCACCTTCTTTTGTAATTCATTTGAATTTTCTATCACATTAGAACTTTTTGTTCTTTTCTTGTTTCTCGAATATAGGAGTGACGTGATAGTTTGAGAGATGGGTATATTATCTGATTCAATTGATACAAAGGTTTTCTTCGCTTTGACACACTGAATCATTGTTACTTAGTTGTCTTTGAAAATTTTTCTGCTGCCTTGATACTGTCTGTTCTTGCTCTTAATGAATCTAAGTAAGTTGTTCTAAAGTCTGGACCATTGCTTATTTTAGTTGGAGTTGGAATTGGTGGATTTACGATCCTATTTCATATCTAATCTAAAGTATTCAAAGCAATCATACAAATTTTTATAATACTATTCCCTTACTTTGTAGTTCTACCATTCGAGTTTTCTTTTCATATTGATTGCACTGATAATTTCAGGAGTTTGAGCCTATATGAAACTGTTGAGTCTTTAAAAGATGATTATGCCACTAGGATTTAGTTATTGGTGAGGGAGGAGTTTTGTAGTTTGCACAAGGTCATATGTCCAAAGCTTCATTGGCCATCGACAAATTTAGTTTTTAGTTAGCTTACTAATACCGTTTAAGGACTTGAATGCTGCTTTGTTGGGATGCTGCACATCTATGATTGTTATGATAGGGATCCAGATTCTGCAACCATTCAAGCCTCAATTCTTTTTCAGCTTATTTTCTTTTTGTAAGTCATGATTGCTAGTTTCATAGGAGCGCATGTAGGTGTACCTTGACTGAGAAAATATGATTTATAATTGTCGTGTCTCCCATTCCCCAGCTCAATATCTGGTTGAGACATTTAATAACGTGTTAAATTGGTTCCACTGTTTTTTGTAACTAATTTTTTTCTCATTTTGCAAGTTTATAATCAAAAACTAATTTGTTTCACTGTATGGTTTCATATATTTGATGAATTGTTCGGTGTTGATTTCTTTCTTGTTTTTGATTTCCCCAAATGTGAAGTGGCATTGCTTTGCATTTCTAATAAACATCAGTGGTTTTTGTTCATTATGTCAAATCCTTCAGGGCGTTCTCGATCTCGCTCGGTTACTAGATCACGGTCACCACCTTATCATTCCGGCTCCAGAAGCCGATATCGCTCAAGGCAAGTTTATTACAAGTGTCTTCATGTAGTCCACTGAAACATGTAATCATTGTTTTGAATTGATATCTACCAGGTCCTTTTCTCCTGCCCCGAGGCGGCATGGTGACTATTCTGTTTCCCCAAGAAGGCAAGCAGAGCACCCTAGATCACCAAGAGGTCCTCCAGGGGAGCGAGATGGTGATGAAAAGCGCAGGTCATATTCTCCAGCTTATGAAAATGGTTCTGGTCATGATCAAAGCAATGGATATGCTGAGTGAGTCCATCTTTTCTCTGTTTAGCTTCTTTTTTTGACTTTGCTGGTCCTCCCCCCTTCTCCCGTGGTTTCTACGCTTATGCCTTTATAATTTTTAATTCTAATTAAAGGAAACCTCTATACAAGTCCGAGGCCGATCGAGGCCAGTGGAAGTCATCCCAGCGTAGAGCATCAAGATCTCCCCCTGGATCTAGATCAAGATCTGCTGATTTGTCCCCCAGACGTGGAAGATGAGGTAAAGTGTTCAAGGATATTAGGGCAGGATTTTATATATTAAGAGATTCTTTCCTCCTCTGGTTTGATTTTGTTTTGACAATTTTCTTCATGCAGTTTATGGCAATGTCCTGCTTGGGTTCTGTATAATTCCTTCATTTTTATCAGGACATCTACAAAGTTCTGTAGCCTGCTTGAAGTTCGTGTGCATGATGGATGAACCATGAATGTATAATATTTGGATTTGTTGGTGACATTCGGCTTGTTGAATATTTGGATTGTTTTTTTTTGGATAAAAACATTTGGATCTTATTTACTAGCTCAAAGAAACCTATAATCTTGACTGATGAATTGTTTTGAGTGTATTTTATGGTTTGTCAAACGCACCCTTACCCCCTTAGCATGAATTCAATTTAACTGCTGCACTGGTATGAATTTGTCACTAAGCTTAAATTCTAACTAAATGTTTAACTTGCGAGTCCAGTCACATGAATGAACTTGCCCCAACCCACTGAAGATCACGCACTAGTAATCAACAACTTGATGTAATAAAAAATTAAAGTCGTATAATAAAGGAACATGACAACTAATTTTGACAATAGAAAGTTAATGACAACCAAATTTTGTATTTCAAATTGGAAAAAGGAACGAAAATATTCCTGTAATAGGAATAAAAAAGGTTGTCAACCCATCAATTATACACTTTTTTTTTTGTTTTATTTTTATCTACGATCAATGTGTTAATGTGATGTTTTATGAAATGATTAAGATTTAGCTGTCGACTGAGAAATTCTCTCTCGTTTATCTACGATCAATGCTGGCTTAATACTGTATTTCCTGACTAACCCCATAATTTGAATTGCTATCTTTTGAGCCAAGTAGGGACGTTATGCATTAAATTTTTTAAAATAATCATCCAGGAGTGGAAAAATAAAATTTAGTAGCAGCCCGTGTTATTATTCTACAACTACAAGTCATCTCTGTAGAGCAAAACGCAAAAGAAAGAAGTCATCTTTGGAGGGCAATTGAAAAATGGAAAGGCGCAAGAATAACGCGCGAAGATGTTGCTGAAAAAGGGAAAAATGAAAATTATGCTGAAAAGTTATTAAAAGTACGATTGAAGACAAAATTCAAAGTTACATTTGTTACATGGAGTAAGGTATGTGATTATGGGGTACAGAATTTAATTTTTAGTGTCATTAATTTTTTTATAAACTAAAAAAATTACATTTGTTAGATTTTTTTATTTTTCAAAAATATAAAAATTTACACTTTCTAATAATATTTAATTTCTTAAAAATATGTTTTCGGCACGCATTTTTTAAAAAATAAAAACACATTTGTTCTAGTCGCATGGGGATATGGGCTGGTCATTTATGACTTGTAGTAATTCATTCATTAATGTTACATTAATTCCTTCATCAATACAAACCAGGGAAGGTTCTATTTCTTCCCCTTCTTCGTGCTTGCTTGTCAACTTAGAGAGAGAAAGAGAAGTGAGAGACACAGAGATGGCAATTGGGTTCATGGAGGTGTTGCTGCTGAAAGCAAAGGGTCTTCGCGAAACTGATATCTTTGGTACATACGAACCCTCTTCGTTTCCGCTTTTTACTTTTCAAAATTTTCTTATTTCTAAAAATGGGATTTTTCTTAATGCTCCTGCGTTCATTCTCTTCAATTTCGGGTTTCTCTTCTGATCTGAACCCTTCATTCGTTGAGTCTAGTTCAAACTTTGATGGACTCAAGGAATTACCTTTATGAAACTACCCCCAAAAGATTTTCTCCTTCATTACTTGTTATTCTTCTTCCTTCAAAATCAAAGAAATGTTCTTATTCTTTTAGGTTTTATCATCCTTCTATGTTCTGATTCTAACATAAGTTTGTTGTTGTTGTTGTTGTTTTTTGTTTTTTTTTAATAATCTGTTAATTTTGTTGATAGCTCATATGGATCCGTATGTTCTGTTACAATACAAAGGTCAAGAGCGCAAGAGCAGTGTAATTCACGGTTTGTTCCTTTCTATTGCTTATTTTTCTGTGAAAATTCAATATACAATCATGACTGAAAATACTATGTGGAATATGCTAAATCTTAGACCTTGCTAAGGAGTGATGGAGAAAAATAGTATAACTTTTAGTTGTCACTATTTACCATGATTGCCTTCTTCTGTGGCTGCTCAATGGTGTTTCACACGTCATTGATGGATATGATTTCTTAGATAAAGTACTTAAGATTAGCCAATGTAATTAATTAAAGAGAATAGTTAATCTTCCTAAAATAATATTACGATCAATTTGGAGAGCTGTATAGTATTTGACACACTCATGGACTTTGATCGTATTATCTTCTTTAAACCTTGTGTGTTTCATACAAGATCCTGCATCCAGTTACCTAAAATGCAGATTCATGTTAAACCTCAATGCTTGTGACAAGTTTTTCTGAAGTTCAGTTTTATGTTAAATTACTGAATCATTTAACTCCCTTGTGCTATTGCAAGAAGGAAAAAAAAAAAGGAAATGTGAGCCCTGAACTAGTGGGTGTGGAGTTCATCTGCTAGTGGTATGCTGATGCAATATGTTTCTCTTTTTTAAAAAAGAAAATTGGGGGAGGAGGAAGATTAGGCAAATTGAATATCTCTTTTACTTTTTATAAATTAAAAAAAAAAATTGTAATTAGAGGATTGGAGCGGAGGAAACTCATAAAAGGGGTAGTCGAGGGGAGGGAATAACTAATAAGAACTAAGGACTATCAAACATGGATGCATCCTCATGTTTTATTAGAAACTGGCATGTTTTTTTCATCAAAACAAAAAAGAAAAGAAATTGGCATGTTTTTATGAAGTAGTTTTCATTCCGTTTCTGTCTGTATTTCCTTTCCTACTGGGTCAGTGGGTGGGATAAAGCCTGTTGTTGTTGCCGTCGTTGTCTGTGCGTATAAGTGTATTTCCTTTGTTGGAATTACTAACTAGGCTAGGAAAGCAGGATAAGTTGTTTGCTTTCTTCTTCAATAATCAATATCACAGTTTCAATCATGCTATCTTTTCATCAGTGTAGTGGATATTGCAAGAACCTCACATTATTACAAATGTTAATACAACTTGGGGTGGATTTTCAGTTTTTAACCATGAATAAGGACTATGGTAGCTTAACTTTATTCAAATGATGCAGAGGGTGGAAGCAATCCTGTATGGAATGAAAAAATTATTTTCAGAGTGGAATACCCTGGATCTGGTGACCAGTACAAGCTCAACCTTAAAATCTTTGACAAGGATGTTTTTTCTGCTGATGACTTTGTTGGCCAAGCCACGTAAGAGTTAAATACCTTAAAAATCATAATTTCTATGAGTTTAATTCCTTATATAATGACCCCAAGTTACACCAGGATATCAAGAAAAAGATCTAAAGCGTATTCTTACTTTTTGTAAGTTCTTCATGATGAAAGATCTGTTTTTCTATATGCAGAATCTATGTAAAGGATTTATTGGCAGAAGGAGCAGAGAATGGATCAGCTGAACTTCATCCTCGCAAGTATAGTGTAGTTCGAGCTGATCAATCTTATTGTGGTGAAATTGAAGTCGGTATAACTTTCACCCGAAAGGTATTCTTTGAAAAGTTAATAGCATGATTGCTATTTGCAAAATACATAACTGTGTTCATATGAAAAGCATTGCTAGTTATGATTCACAATGATAAATTTGAAATGAAGCTGGTAAATATTGTTGTAATGATACATCATATCATATTAAGATTTTCTTTAATGTTGTTCTTGGAATGCACAGGAAGAGGAATACATCGGCGATGAGATTGGAGGATGGAGGGAAAGTGAATATTAGTTCTGTGTGTAGACTTTGGAATGGAAGATGGAGATTTAACTGTTAGAGTCTTTTCTGTATATCATTGAAAATACATAGAATTTCAAATCCCTTCTAGAGTTCATGATGTAATGTAAAAGTACTTGGCATTGAGATTGTTGTGAATGAGTTTCATCTTGCTAACTACTCAAGGAGTTAATCAACAAAACTGTTACTTGGAATTTTGATCTGTGATTAAAATCCTGAAATTATCCTTTTCTGTTTGTGTTCAATTACAGTTAAAATCTTCATTTGATAGAATGAAATTGGATGGCAAATTCCCTCAAGAAATGCACTTTTGAGTATATGCTATGTTGTATTTTATAGAAATACATTTGGATGAATTTTTTAAGAAGTGCTTTCAGGATAATTTGTCTTATAAATACGAATGTCACAAAATTGTTCCTACACAAATTTCAAAGTTAAGCGTTTTTTTGCCCCAACTTTAATTTAAAAGCTGTTAGTACTTGGGATGACTTCTCTATAAATAATAATTTAGTAAGATTTTTGCTATATATTATAACAAAATGTCACTTCTACTTATAATTTATCTGGACATGATATAAAAAATATTAAAATTAGTTTACATTCAAAATGAACAAACAATGAATTTGTTTTTATATTATAATATTAATATGCTAAAATTATCATGAATCCGTTTGTTTAATCTTTTCAAATAAGTCATTTTAGTTTATTTGTCTAAGTAATCTTAAAATCTTAAATTCCTTATAATAGGTTTTTCTTTTTGGAGAAAAAATAAGTTACTCTTATGAGCTTCTAGGATAGTTAAAAACCTAAAATTAACCTAGTTAAAATGTATTAATTGTTAAATGTCTTCATT
The DNA here is from genome assembly GCA_037177725.1 of Cyamopsis tetragonoloba. Classification (NCBI taxonomy): domain Eukaryota; kingdom Viridiplantae; phylum Streptophyta; class Magnoliopsida; order Fabales; family Fabaceae; genus Cyamopsis; species Cyamopsis tetragonoloba. The sequence goes on from CM074119.1 coordinate 71,120,277, forward strand.
TACTTACTTTAATTATTAAATATATAACACATACAGATTATTTGGGAAATAAAAAACACCATTGTTTGACTCAATTCAAATAACAAAATTAGATCTTTCTTAGTGACTAGGAGTATTCTCAAATAAGATATAATGGCTTATCAAAAAATAAAATAAAATAAAATAAGATATAATGACCTTCAGAATTTGGATAGAAAATAAACAAGAATAGGTCATATACTATGTTATTTTGACTTTGTGAGAATCTTTGCTTATGTACTCGTCCCTCTAGAAAAGGACTAGTCTTCAAAAACGAGTGAAAATAGAAAAAGAAAAGAAAAAACTGTACCTTCGGAGAAGTACATGAATTCGCGAAAGTCTAAACACGATTCATCAAGTTGACAAAAAAAAAAGAACGCACGACGCACGATCCATCAATAATAAAACATTGTAAGTGGACACTATTCTGGATTCACTATATGGGGTTAAGTTACCAAAAATTACTTAGAAGGAATTATTTTTCTCTCTTTAAACTCTATAAAAGATAAAAAAAAAAAATACTGATATTGATGACACCATGTTATGGAGAGGCATAAAACTTTCTATAGTTTTTAACTATTTCATCTATTTACATACCATATATAAAAATAAAAATATATATTAAACATTGTTTATGTCACTACATCATAGAAAGGTGCAACACTCTCTAATTTCTAACTACTCTATCTATTTACTTACAATATTATGTATTATTTATTTATTTATTTTAAATATTATAAGTAAATAGGTAAAATAGTTGGAAAATAGAGAGAGTACTATACTTCTTCATGATGTGGTAACATCAACATTACGCAATATTTATTTTTTATTTTTATATATGGTAAGTAAATGGATTGAATAGTTAGAAAATAAAATGAATGTTATACCTCTCCATGGTGTGCTCACATTTGCACTATAAAAAAGAGAAAAGGAACTCCTTCTAAAGAATTTTCCCAAAATCAACCCCGAAAACATAATTATCTTATAGGGTTATGTTAGGGCACTTGTTAAGGTGCAATAAATATACCTTTTTAAATTATTGGAGTTACTATAAAAAACATTTATTAAATAGTTTTCAAGTTTTGAAACATTAAATTATATCATTTTCAATAAAATATTATCATTTTTATAATTTTAACTAATGCCCTTAAGACAATTTTTAGCATTTTCCTATCTTATATTATAGCCTCTATCAATAACATATTACACTTATTTTTGTGTTTTTAAATTTGTGTGAATTTTTTTAAGTTAAAAAGGAATGAACAACTCTATTGCTTATATTTTTTTAGAATTATATATATATATATATATATATATATATATATATATATATATAAATTAACCGATTCAGCGAGTGATTCATCGACCCAATATTTTGACCGAGTCAATGATCAGGCTGAATTTTATAACTATAGTTAAGAGAATAAACTTTAGGCTTATGAAGGCTAATAGGCTTAGCCCTTGATCCAAATAAGCCATTATGCATGTACTGCTTATAAATTGTAACCTAGTATTGAGATGATCTCACATAACCGAATACTGACATGGCTCCTAGACCGAGATACCGATCTATAACATGTTGTAAATTGTAATAATTAATCAAATTATTCACTATATAATATGTTATTGGTATTTCGTTGGTAAAAGTTGATTTAGTTGAAAGTAAGTAGAGTTAAAAGTTAGTTTCTTTCAACTGAATTTATATTTAGATACTTTTAGTTAAAAGTAAGTTTCACAAAATAAATATATTGTATAAATAAGAGAATAAAAAATTCTTTTATAAATTAAAAATGGATCAAAATGTAATTTCAGCTAACAAAAAAGTGCTCTCATAATCTGTCTATGAGACCAAACTCAGTTCAATCAACTAATACAAACTAAAAATGAAAGGCATTAACCCATTACTACACGTACCTCAAAATACAAACTGTAATTCAAACATGTTGCATCTTATATTCACGTTGCAACCGCAGGCAAATAAGAAAGATTACTATGTGTGTTTGATTTAAAGTTGGTAGAATTGATTTTGTATTGATGTGATTATATAAAATTGATTTCGTATAAATTGATTTTAAAGTAATGTGATTTATGTTGGGATTTTTTTTTTTAAAACGAGTTTAGAGTAAAAATACAATGTAAATTTTTCAACCTAACGTGAAAGCTCTTACTTCACTTCACCCAAAATCAATTTTGGCAACCCAAAATTAATTTTCACATTTTTCAACGCAAAAACAAACAATTAATTTATTAATCAAAATTAATTTTAACTCTTTAAAATCAATTACGTTCGAACCAATATTTTTTCAAAGATGCACTAACTAATACTATTCCTAATTGCATGATGAGAAATCAATTCAAGCGAGCAAAGTGGGTCAGAGTAGAACTCCACCAGTGAGCGTCTTAGATTGACTATTGAGTTATAAGAGTCTCCTAAGACTAGGATTCATATAACACTCAAATTTATTACAACGTGTAGCTACAACTTGTACCACTTCCAAGTCCTTCAACTACATATAATTATACAATTATATTTATATAAATTATATTTATATAAAGTTTCTCACGTGGTTCTGGTACAATTTTTTTTAAAAAATAAATACTACAGTCTACAGTCTACATACAGCGCAAAAGGTGATAATTCCACGTCAGAAAATTAAATGTCGTTATAAAATATGAAAAATAAATAAATAACAAGCTTTAGTCATCTCATTTATTTTTTGTATAGATTATATATATTTTTCATACCAGACAATTCTGTTTGAGTCGAGTAATTAAGATCATTATAAATGACAAGATCTTGAAGATAATTAATTAAATTTGAAAAACCTCATACGAGTTACTGTGTGCGTTCAGCCATGTGATATATAATAATTGTTTTTAAATATATCGTTGAAGTGTAAAAAATCATATAAACGTATAGAGAAAAGCAAGTAGCTGGTTAACTTTGTTCAAGTTTGTCATTAGTAAAAAGCAAGTAGTTATAATTTACTAATGCCAATTGACAATTTTGTTTATTATATTTTGGGTTTGGAAATGGGAAGACCAAAATTGAGGTGAGTTGACCGAGTGTGGTTCTTTGGTTTGATTTTGTAAAATGTTCTATATTGGTGGCTGCTCATACAGAGATCTGATCTCTATATAAATAAGGTACAATTCTTAATTTCTAACATTCATCCAAATTCCTAAGCCTATCTAGAAAGATATACTTCTTACACAAAAATCATAAGAATTTAATTTGATAAACTACATTAATCTTCAGGGACAGAGACATGACAATTGGGTTCATGGAAGTGCATCTTTTGAAAGCAAAAGGCCTTTATGACTCTGATATCTTTGGTATTAATAAATAACAATTAGTGCATTTGCTGATTTAATTTGCTTATTTTGTTTTCAAACCCTTAAACAAATATATATATGTTTCTTTAATTAATTGATTGTCTTCTTAATTTTTTGTTTATTAATAGGTCGAATAGACCCTTATGTTGTACTTCAATACAAAGGGCAAGAGCAGAGGAGCAGTGTTGCTAAAGGTTAGTTCTATATATTATTTAGCACCAAAACTAAATAAAGTTCATATAAGTATTGGCAAATACATAAATTAAAAAAATTTCAGTAAGAGTAAAATGGTGTTGTTGTGGAAGCAGGGCAGGGCAGAAATCCAGTATGGAATGAGAAATTTATATTCAGAGTTGAAGAATCAGGTGGTGGTAGAAACAAGCTTGTTCTCAAAATTATGGACAAGGACAAATTTTCTGCTAATGACTTCCTTGGACAAGCCATGTAAGTGCTATTTGAAAGGGAGAAATAAGTTTTTAATACAAATTTATATGTAAACTTAAAAAATTAAAATTTAAAACAAGTTTTATATGTTTCTAAATTTTAATTTTTAAAAACTAAAAAATATGTGTTGTTCTCAAAAATTATTTTTAAAAACTAATAAAAAACACTTATCTTTAAGATGAAGATTTAATTAAAAGGAAAATTAATTATTTGTTTGTGTTATGTATGTAGAGTCTATGTAGAGGAGATATTTGGGGTAGAGAATGGAGAAGCTAAGAAGCCTCTAAAGTACAGAGTGGTTCGTGGAGATGGCTCTTATTATGGCGAAATTGATGTTTCTATTTCTTTCATCCCTAAGGTACCTAACCTAATTACTTCACATTTAATTCAATGTATTTTTCATACTAATTCTCCAAAATTATTACTACATAAAGAAAGCTAAATTTATATCAGTCCGGATTCTCAGTTGGTTTTAAGGCTTTTCATGAATTTAAGAATTCACCTTTCAAAAAAAAATTTTGATTTAAGAATTGAATTTAAACTGAACCAAAATGAAAATGTTGATTTGGTTTGAGGATCTTAACTATTTTAAACCGTATTTAATAAAAAACTATTTTGTTGTACTTGAATCGATTCAAAATCAGTTATTGAACTCGAACCAAATCTGAATAGGTATTATATATTTTACTCAAACCGATTTGTAAAACTCATTCATCTTCGTTTTAAGGTTTTTTTATTGACAATCCTAACTGTTTTTGTTTTTGGGGCTTGTGCGCATGCATATACTACCCTATTAATTGTTGATTTTGTAAATATGAGTTTAGAAAGATTAAAAATTAATTTAGTAGTATATATATCGCAATGGAATTTATTATATTTTTTCTGTTCTTAATTTGTTGAAATTATTCATGAATAGGCAGAAGACAAATACAGTACTATATTGAAGAAGAGATGAGAGCATGGAAATTAATAAAGTAACTGTATGCATTTAACAGGTTGGTCGGATGATAGGAAAGTGTTAATTTGAGTAGCAATTCCTCGGTTCAAACTTTGTAAATGCATTTTAGCCTAAAAAAATAATAGTATATAATAAAAGCAGGAGAAGGCACCAGCACAAAAAACCAAATTGGGAATTAAAGGAACATCGTTATATATGTAATAGATTGATAGATTGGTAATCAGTTTCAATTTAATATTATTTTATTTTTTTTAGTAAACGTGGGTAAAATAAATTTAATTTTTAGTAAATTATTGTGCTATCAAATTAGTATGTACTAATTATTAATTCCTCTAACTTAATTATAAGATTATTTTCCTTATCTCGATCAGTTCTAAGTTCAACCTTTTATTTATTTATTTAACATTAAATTTCGATTAATTTCACCATATAGACAACAATCAAGCAAATAATTAAGTTAATTATTAATTATCCAGTAATGTCATTACAATAATACAATATAGTTAAGTTTATTATCTAATCAAATAAATTGTATTTATCTTTTTATCAACAAAGGTTGTGTTCACTAAAATAAGTTTATTGAAAGCTAGCTTACGATAAGTTAAAATTATGTTAAATAACCTAAAATAATATATTTATAATATATTAATATAATATTAGTATTAATTGTCATTATTCAAAAAGGATAAGAATAGAATTAGAAATAATTATTGAAAACTATTTTTGATAAGCAATAGCTTTTCATAAGCTAGCTTTCATATAGTTATAAGTTAGTTGTCAATAAACACCTTTATTTATTCATACGCCATAAACTATGAAATATAAACTTCTAAATAAGCTATAATAATTTAATTGTGCCAAACACACTCTATAGCTTATGACTTATAACTTATGGAAGTTAACTCTTTAAATTTATCTTAAAAAATAAGATTTTCTCAACTATACCTCTAAATAAATGTATTAATAAATATTTTAATTCAATTAATAATCATTTCTCTCTTATTTCACTGTCTTTTTATTTTCATTATTAATTGAATCTTTGAAAATTATAGAAAGAGTAAAAGTGAAAATCTTTGAAAATTATAGGAGTAATTGGTAACTTATATTTAGGACCAAATAATTCTTCTAGAATGTAACTTATATTTAAGATCAGAGGGAGTATAACTTATACTTGTGTAGAGATATTTAGTAAAACTAACTTATAAAAAGCTAAAAATATGTTGAATAGCCTAAAATGAGATCTAATAATATATTCTTATGAAATCAATATATTTATATATTATTTGCATAATTACACTAATATTTTAATAAATTTCACGTAAAATTTCTTTATGACTTTTTGTTGTACCAATATATAAATTCAGGATAATTTTTTATTAAGTTGATATATAATCTTAAATATTTTTATAAATTTTTTTTTATCAGTATTCGATTATATTGAATATGGGAAATATATATTGTATTTTTTAATATTGAATATATTTTTTATTAAACATTTATTTATAAAATTAAAAAAATTGATTAATGGCTTGCGTGCAAGATATAATATCGATGTATATTGATACTAGCATAATGAAATATTAATTTTTATGTTAATGTTAAATACGATACAAACATGTGACCAACATAATTATCTCTAAATACGATATGTGTGTGTATTCTGTTAAAAAAATGTTCTTTCATTTATAATTTTTTTATTTTAATTTATAATTTATAATTTTTTAACATTTTTATTTAATATTTTACAATTTAAAAGGAATAAAAGTAAAAAAAAAAAGGAAAAAAAAAGTCAGAAATAAAAAATGTCATTATCTAAAAAAATAAAGATTAAATAAGATTAAATTAAAATAAAATTAAGATAAGATAAGATTAAAAATAATATTAAGATTAAGATACCTCTCCCAAATTTAATTTCACAATTTCATTTATTCTTCTATGTGAGAGACTTTGTTCAGTGATGTACTATTTCGGTCTAACTTTGTCAGAATAATTCATTTTAGTCATTGACTTTGTGCGGATAAGTCACTTTTAGTCCTGACTTTGCATTTTGCAGGTCACTTAGTCCCCGAATTATATAAATATTCATTTTGGTCATTGACTTTTAGGGACTAAAATGACTGATCTCCACTCACCGGCGACTGCTTCGCCTTTATCAATGTTTTTGTCGAAGCAATTGTTGCCGCATGAAATGGTGGAGGAAATCCTTCAATGGCCTCCAACTAAGTCCCCTTTGAGGTTCCGTTGTGTGTGCAAATCATGGTGTTCCAAAATCAGTGATTCCTCCTTCATTTACCGCCACCTCCACCTCTCCCCGTCTACTTTTCATCTCTGCAAATGACGGTGATATACTACTCTGTGTAGCTACTTTAACCAACAACCATAATTGTTGCAATGGCTTGCTTTGACCTTGACTTTCATGTGGAAAGCAATGTTTATGATTTGTTTATGGATTCCAAGTATCTACTAGTAGAGTATCTATTTGTGTGGACTGTGGAACCCGGACTTCATCTAGTATTTTAGGATGTTACCTTATCTTAATTAATCATGCTATCTGTACATTTAGTTTATGATCCTAGTCTTTTCTTCCTTTGTATGATATTGTTTTAATGCGAGAGTGAGTCACATGTTGGTGTTATCCTATTGTTGCTATGGTAATTATATTGCTCATATTCTTGTGGAAATGTTCTGTCTCGCTGATGGTATTTTCTATAATGTTATGGACTAATGTTTTGGATGGCTTGTGACTTATTTGCTGGGGTAATGAATCATGTTCATGGGTAATGACTTGTTGGGTAAGAACTGAGTAACATGCAGCTGAGACAAAATTTTTAGGCATCTGTATACTGCTTTGTTGAACTACAATTCGAGCTGTAACGAATTAAACTTGTATCTTCTCTCAATAAAACTAGTATTTCTGATGTTGGTTTGCCAATAAATCAGATACTCCTATATAAAATCTCCCATTTAATTCTCTCCCTTTAAAAATTTATTTGCAAGTCATCCTCGTCTGCATCCCTCACTTAAAATTTAGAGATTCAAGTTTCAATCAATTGGCTTTTGGAGAAATAAGGATTATGAATGACAGGAAAAAAAGCATTATGTGGTCAGGATTTAGTATTATTTTGGTGCTCAAAGGATTGGCACAACGGTGGCAAAACATGTGTTTCAACAAATGTACAAGTTACAATGGCGAAGTAGATTTGATTTATTTAATGGAGTAAAAAATGTGTTTAACATTTGGAAGGCATAAACCCTTTACTAGCGGTAGACCCCAATTTTTTATAAGAAACTTGTGACAACAATTAGAGGGTGTTTGGATTGGCGTTTTCTATATGCGTGTCACTTGCTCTAAACTTGAGTTTCCAATTATTTACGCATGTTTGGTTGTATAGTTCGATTCACGCTGAAGCTTACCAGATGTGAGTTCCTTCAACACACTCTTGATAGCTTATGGATTCAGTGATGCACGATTGAGCACCTTTAATTTTTTCGTTCGATTTCAGTATTGCCCTTCATTATTATTTTTTCTTCTCCAAACATTCTTGGAGAGTACAGAAGATGAATATAGGTCATTCTCATTCTCTCCACTGTTTCTTAAGTTTTTTATTCAAGATTTTCTCTCAGTTGTTAAAAGTCAGTACCTAGTACCAAGGATGGATGTGATTTTCTTCCCCCTGATTTTTATGCTTTCCAGTTATCATTTGCAATCTCTATTTGCCTAAGTCTGATATTAACTTTCTGCTTATTATGTTCTAATTCTCTGTTGAGTCTGTTGGTTTAGTTTTCTACTGATCATTTGGATATTTTGACTATGAGGTGATAAATTTCTTTCTGGTTTGGTCTCACCGCATCATTGTGATAATTTTGGTTTGCAATCAAGATTGGACTTATACTACTGCTGCTGCAGTTTTAGGACATGTAACCGAGAACATGTGCGAAATATTTGGATCACACTTGTCTTGTGTGTTGTGTAAGAGGAGGAAATGCCATATCTTTTTATTTGCTAGCTACTGATATTCTGCTTCCTGCAAATATCTAAGAGAAATTTCTCAGTCAAATTATTATGCTTGTTTGGCACCAGGAGTATATCCTATATATTTGGATTTTGGGATGTTAACTTAATTGTTTTGCTTTGCATTCTGTTTATGATCATAGCCTCTTCATATTTCTCCTTAGCATGGTTGTGTTTTGTCAATGTCCAGACAAAGGTTAGTTGTCCTTAATTATATGAGATTGTTCTCTTTCCTTTTAAAATAATGGTGAGATACTACTCTTCCTAGCTGCTTTTATCAACAGGCAACAAGCATAATTTTTGTAATGGCTTTCTTTGACCTTGAGTTTTATGTGAAAAGCAATGTTTATGATTTGTTTATGGATTCCAAGTATCTACTAGTAGATAATCTATTTGTCTGGAACCCAAACTTCATCCAGTATTTTAGGATGTTACCTTAACTTAATTAATCATGCTATCTATATATTCAGTTTATGATCCTAGTTTTTTCTTCCTTCGTATGATAGTGTTTTAATGCGAGAGCAAGTCTCATGTTGGTGTTATCCCATTGTTGTTATGGTTATTGTATTGCTCATATTCTTGTGGAAATGTTCTGTCTCTGGTGCTGCGATTTTCTGTAATGTTATGGACTAATGTTTTGGAGGGCTTGTGACTTATTTACTGGGGAAATGAATCATGTTCATAGGTAATGGCTTATTGGGTAAGAATTGAGTAACATAGCAGCTGAGACAAAAAATGTAGGCACCTGTAGTCCTGTACTGCTTAGTTGAACTGCAATTTGACCCGTAATGAGTAAAACTTGCATCTTCTTTGAATTAAACTAATATTTCTTATATTGGTTCGCCAATAAATCAGCTACTCTTAAAAAATTATTTGCAAGTAATGCTCATCTGCATCCCTCTCTTAAAATTAAGAGATTCAAGTTTCAATCAATTAGCTTTTGGATAAATAACGATTATGAATGGCAGGAAAAGAGCATTCTGTGGTATATTATTTTGGCACTCAAAGGATTGGAAAAACGGTGGCAGAACATGTATTTCAACAAATGTAGAAGTCACAATGGTGAAGTATCGGTCATTGTCAATAACCAACTATGACATTATGCAAAGTGAACTCGTGAAAAAAAATTTAACCATATGTTTTGTGAAAATATGTATGTTATGCATTTGGAAGGCATAACCGATTACTACTGGTAGACCCCGATTTTTTAATAAGAAACTTGTGACCTCAATTAGAGGGAGTTTTGATTGGCGTTTTATATGTCTATATGCTCTTCTCTTGCTCCAAACTCGAGCTTGCAATTAATTTTGCATGCTTGGTTGCAGAGGTTGATTCTGATCTTAGCTTTTCAGCTTGTTATATATGTTGTAATTCTCTGATGATTTGGTTGGTTTGGTAATCTTTTGATCATTTTCTGCTTTGAATCTTTTTTATTGTGATAAACATCTTTCTGCTTAGGTTATTATTTTGGTCTTGCTGCATCATTTTGATTGCTATTAATTTGGTCTCATTACATGTGTCTGCAATAAAGATTGGACTTATATTACTGCTACTGCAGTTTTAGGACTCCCAACTGAGAACATGTCTGCAATACGTGTTTTAAGACACCTATACATTATTTTGTTTACCCAAAAATAGTTGTGAAATATTTGGACTACACTTATCTTGTGTGTTGTATAAGAAGATGAAATGTACTTGTGAAATTTGTATTGGTATTATGGGTAAGGTTTCTAAGTATAGGTTAATGGTGAGATGTTGAATAGTGGAGAGGGAGTAAAGAGAGTATTAGTTTGAGATGTTGAATATAGCATTGTTATGCATCAATTCTGCAATCACTCCAGTTTCCAATTACAAGTGTTCCTCATGTTCCTGTCTCCATTGGCCTCTGATCAAGATCTTGTTCTTGATTGTGTTTTGCATTTACTAGTTTCTCTTGAGGGTCATTTTGCATAAGAATCTCATTTCGTTTAAGTGGATTTATATAAGAAAGAACTAAAATTCACTTTCTATAGACTTGGTTGTTGCTGCTTAAAATAGAAAGATGTATGTTCTTCCCTCGCTGTTAATACCATAAATTCACTTTCTATAGCACTAGTAAACAATTGTATCTCAAAAATAAATTTAGCCAAATACATACTTATTATCCTAAAAAGCAGAGAAAGGGTTTCCAATATTATACTTCTAAGAGATGTTTTTTTGCTGTTTTTTCAAACATCAACAATGTTAGCTCTCATAACAGTTCAATTAATTTGACAAAGTTTGGGTCAAGAAAAATCATCAACATTTTCGCTTAGTTCCTTAGAAGTTTTTTTTTTTTTCTTTTAGCTAACAGATTTTGATAGCTAATACGGTCATCCAAACAAATGTCCCAATGTCAATCATCTATAGAAGTTGATATAATTACTTTAACAAAAATCAAAACACAGTCCAAAGATTGGGAGAATTAGAGTGTGTTCGAAAACACTTTAATTTGATGATACATGCAATGCAAATGCAATATACTTTTTTTTATTCCTTTCATATTACATCCATATATAAAAACTGTGATTTATGATTCTAAAACTCCAAAACGGGAATCAAATGCGTATATAAACACAGCCTTATTGTGTCATGCAACAGAACAACAATAAAATATTAATTTGATAGATTATAAATTTTCTAGTAAAAATTGTTTTTACAATACGAAATGGTTTTAACTTCATTTTAAGGCTTTTGACAATTAAACTGTAAAAGTACATAATGAAATGGTTTTAACTTCATTTACAAGGAAGAGAGAAGTGTGTCAGCTGCAAATCCGTGCATATATCTGCAAATGTGTACACAGAAACCTGTCTTGATAGAATTGTGTGAATCATCAGCGTCTGGGTTTTCTGATTTATAACCAGTAATAAGAGGAACAATCTTGAGAAAAGTTGTGATTCACTTCTGAATTTCAACATGCAAGGTTGGCTTGAACTTCCGATTGTTTTACCATTAGAAGATAAGAAGTCTACCCTGATCTATAAAATAGATAAGTCAGAAAGAAACTTGGAAATAAGTCGCAGGGAGATACAAGTACAGGGAAAAAGAAATTTTTACAGAATGGAACTATTAAAGCAACCATGATCAAACAGTGCACAAGAACAACTTAGAGCGTGTTTGTTTTAGATTTAGTTTTGGTCAAAAAGTGCTTTTGGCTTAAAAATATTTACTTTCATTAGATTGTTGTGCATCAATAATCTTAACTATAAATTTTTACCTCAGTTGATGTGTTTTTCACTTCTCATTCAATTAAAATCTAATAAATCTAATCAATATTTTGAAGGACAGATACCATATAAATGATATGAAATATAGCAGAACACAGAAATAACATGCCAAAGAATCAATATTTTCAAACACCTACACCATCTGATGATGAAATGAAATATATCAGATAAATATACAGAATTCAGTTGAAGTTGTAGCTGTACCATGATATTGCAAATATATTATTTGTGGATAAACACAATTAAATTTTTCCAAATCACTGATAACAGAGCGATAATTTTTCTTTTTCATCCTTAAAATTAATTTTTGTTTTCTTGCTTGTTTGGTTCAACCAAAAGGAAGAGAGAGGGGGGAGAAAGCTAAAAATAATAAAGCAATTTAATTTATTACTACTTTTTATTTAGTGTATAGTATGACAGAGTTGTGTTTGTGACATACAATAGTAGCAATTTAGTAATGTAATGTCTATAATGAATAGGCGGTGAAAGTCCAAGAATGAATATCGTGTGTTTCACGGCCACCACCTGTGGTGGCAGATAGACCAAGATAGATTCGTGGAAAGACAGTTATATCCTCGGGATCCCCACCTATAGGTACTGGTAGAATATCATAAACATGGCCAATGCTGTCAACCACATGGGCACCCAAAAAACCATGCTCACTCAAAGAAATATTAGCTTGCACCCATGCCCCACTCTTCCTATCCCAATCCACAGTACTCAAGGATTTCATATTCCCCTGATCGATTCCAATGTGTGGTGCAGGTGGATCCCATTCATTATTAGAGTAACTGTCAAACTCCACACCCACAAATTCACTCATCTCATGCCACCACGAGCTCGTGTTAACGGATACTCCCAGATTCCCACCGCCGGAATTGTCCGGAATGTCGATCGAAGGTGAAATAAAGAAGATAAATCCATCACCATGAAGGTCACCTTTTCTGATGTTTCGTATGGTGAAATTGATGCTAGTTTCCAAACGTATAATGTTGGTAAGTGGTGTGCTAAACATCACACGCCCTATATTACCGAAACTAGTATTTTTTTTGGTATGCCTCGTAAGTGCCAACGTGCCACTGGGTAATATTTGAGCAGTGCCTTGAAAGGTTAGGTTTGTTTTATCTGGGACTAACTCATTGAAGGTGAATGTTACTACTCCTTCTGATTTTGCTGTTGGAATGTTTATTGATATCAACACAATAAACAAAGTGATGACTAATTGAACAACAAGAACCACGTTTCTAGCCATAGCTCAATTTTGTGATCATATATACTCCTCCTTAGCTTTTTGCATTTCTTTATATAGTACTTGTGTTACGGTAACCTCGTATTAATTAATTCCATCTTTATTAATTGTCACGTTATTAATTAGTATGTACTCCTCATATAAAAAAAATCAATTATGAATAATTTAGCCATTTACTATTAGCTTGTATCCTTTAATTACAAAGCAAGTTTCAGTATGGTGAGAACTTTAATTATAGTCTCAGCAACATTGAATTGGTGATGAAACCTTGCACGCACTTTATTATGAAACTGAATAAAGTTCGATCCATTTAATTTATGTGGAACGACCAAGAAGTATTCATGTGCGCAGATTAACGTAACGACTAACGAATGTTGGTGTTGAACGCACATGCATGATGAATTATGAATTCCTTTATTTTAATTGATTTTAAATTAATTTTACCTGTTACTCTAGATGATATTCATTCCTGATCGGAATTTGAGAAAACGTCACTCTTACATTAGGTAGCAGAAGGGTTTTAGGATAAGGTTTGTTCAGGGCTTGTTTTGAAGTGAAAAAAATAAGAAGAATTATTTTTTAGGTATGGACGATGAAGAACAATGAAGAATTGAGAAATTGAGAAATTGAGAAATTTCAAGTGTAGGACTTATTTGAAGAAAAGGGTAAATCTCGGGACGAATTTGCACAATTTTCTTACTTATTAAAACACTGTGTTTTGTTACTTGTGCCAAAGTGGCACTAACAGGTCTAGGTATCTTGGAGATAAAGATAATAACTAGTTACTTTGTGATAAGATTATTCTAATTAGCATATTAGTTAGTTGCTATGTTATTCTTATCTTTGTAGTTTAGTTTCTCAATAAATAGAGAATGTATTCTATTGATTCAATGAGGGTTTGAGGAGTATTAATAATGTCTTTTCTATTTATTCTATTCTCTTCCACTCCACCATGTTTCCTAATATAGTATCATAGCGACTTGAGAGCGAGCTACCCACCAGACCGTTACCATTTGTCAACCTTTTGGAACGAGATTCAAGGAGACGCTGAAACAAGATCGACAAGGCCCCAAGAGAAGGTCGAAGACTTAGAGAGCCAGCTTCGAACCCGACCGATGTCTTGTGTGTTGTGTAAGAGGAGGAAATGCCATATCTTTTTCTTTGCTAGCTACTGATATTCTGCTTCCTGCAAATATCTAAAAGAAATTTCTCAGTCAAATTATTATACTTGTTTGGCACCAGGAGTATATCCTATATTTTGGGATTTTGGGATGTTAACTTAATTGTTTTGCTTTGCATTCTGTTTATGATCATAGCCTTTTCATACTTATCCTAAGTATGGTAGTGTTTTGTCAATGTCCAGACAAAGGTTAGTTGTCCTTAACTACATGAGATTGTTCTCTTTCCTTTTAAAATGATGGTGAGATACTACTCTTCTTAGCTGCTTTAACCAACAGGCAACAAGCATAATTGTTGCAATGGCTATTTTTGACCTTGAGTTTCACGTGGAAAGCAATGTTTATGATTTGTTTATGGATTCCGAGTATCTATTTGTCTGGAACCCAAACTTTATCCAGTATTTTAGGATGTTTCCTTAACTTAATTAATCATGCTATCTATATATTCAGTTTATGATCCTAGTTTTTTCTACCTTCGTATGACAGTGTTTCAATGTGAGAGCGAATCACATGTTTTGGTGTTATCCCATTGTTGCTATGGTTATTGTATTGCTCATATTCTCGTGGATATGTTCTGTCTCTGGTGCTGCTATTTTCTGTAATTTTATGGACTAATGTTTTAGAGGGCTTGTGACTTATTTACTGGGGTAATGAATCATGTTTATAGGTAATGGCTTATTGGGTAAGAATTGAGTAACATAGCAGCTGAGACAAAAAATGTAGGCACCTGTAGTCCTGTACTGCTTAGTTGAACTGCAATTTGACCCGTAATGAGTAAAACTTGCATCTTCTTTGAATTAAACTAATATTTCTTATATTGGTTGGCCAATACTCAGCTACTCTTAAAAAATTATTTGGAAGTAATCGTCATCTGCATCCCTCTCAAAAAGTTAAGAGATTTAAGTTTCAATCAATTAGTTTTCGTATAAATAAGGATTATGAATGACAGGAAAAAAAGCATAGTGTGGTAAGGATTAAGTATTATTTTTGGCACTCAAAGGATTGGAAAAACGGTGGCCGAACATGTATTTCAACAAATGTAGAAGTCACAATGGTTAAGTATCGGTCAATAACCAACTATGACATTATGTAAAGTGAACTTGTGAAAAGAAATTTAACAATATGTTTTGTGAAAATATGTATGTTATGCATTTTGAAGGCATAACCGTTTACTAGCGGTTGACCCCAATTTTTTAATAAGAAACTTGTGACCTCAATTAGAGGGAGTTTTGATTGGCGTTTTATATGTCTATATGCTCGTCTCTTCTCCAAACTCGAGCTTGCAATTAATTTTGCATGCTTGGTTGCAGAGGTTGATTCTGATCTTAGCTTTTCAGCTTGTTATATATGTTGTAATTCTCTGATGATTTGGTTGGTTTGGTAATCTTTCGATCATTTTCTGCTTTGAATCTTTTTTATTGTGATAAACATCTTTCTGGTTAGGTTATTATTTTGGTCTTGCTGCATCATTTTGATTGCTATTAATTTGGTCTCACTACATGTGTCTCTGCAATCAAGATTGGACTTGTATTGGTATTATGGGTAAGGTTTCTAAGCATAGGTTAATGGTGAGATGTTGAATAGTGGAGAGGGAGTAAAGAGAGTATTAGTTTGAGATGTTGAATATAGCATTGTTATGCATCAATTCTGCAATCACTCCAGTTTCCAATTGCAAGTGTTCCTCATGTTCCTGTCTCCATTGGCCTCTGATCAAGATCTTGTTCTTGATTGTGTTTTGCATTTACTAGTTTCTCTTGAGGGTCATTTTGCATAAGAATCTCATTTCGTTTAAGTGGATTCATATAAGAAAGAACTAAAATTCACTTTCTATAGATTTGGTTGTTGCTGCTTAAAATAAAAAGATGAATGCTCTTCCCTCATTGTTAAATGTTAATACCATAAATTCACTTTCTATAGCACTGGTAAACAATTGTTTCTCGAAAATAAATTTAGCCAAATACATACTTATTATCCTAACAAGCAGAGAAAGGGTTTCCAATATTATACTTCTAAGAGATGTTTTTTTGCTGTTTTTTCAAACATCAACCATGTAAGCTCTCATAACAGTTCAATTAATTTGACAAAGTTTGGGTCAAGAGTATTGGCATACAACACCAAATTAAAAGCTTAACCAATCATTTTCATTAAATTCAATATAAACTAGTGATCCTTTTCAACGAGACAAATCTTCGATCTATAGCATACTATCATATTATTTAACTGAGATGATTTCACACAATGATCAATTCAGTGAAAAAAGAGAAGTGAAATAAAAGTACAACAGAAAATCAAGCAAAGTCACAACTAAAAATCAAAAACCACAGCAGAAAATAAGAATAAATGATTAAAAAATAGAATTTTCAAAAGGGAATCTGCAGAAGAAAGAACGAACCAGAATCCCCAGCAGAGGCGCGAATTGAGAAGTTTCTGGAACCAAATGGCGGCACTTCCATTGTTGCTGCTGCTACTCTCTGCAACTAAACACTGAACTCTCATGGCCTTGTGTTTTAGTTGTGACTTTGCTTGATTATGGTGCTGGAAATGTTCGGAGTATCAGGAATGCTATCAAATTAAACACTAAACTCTCATGGCCTTGACAATTTGATAACATTCCTGAAACCCTTAACATTAATCAGTCCATATTTTATAATTTGTATCAATTTTCAGTTTTGATTTTGATATCATTACCAAGCTTCAAGCGAGATCATATCAGGATGGATGAAGCACTATGTTCATATATTGAAAAGGTCGCCCATTTATTGGCATTTGTCTTGGACTTCAATTACTTTTTGAATCTAGAGAGGAGAATGGACCAGGTCAGTTATAAAGTTCGCTTTTGTTTTAGCCTTCAATTTCTCTGAATATTTTAATCATGTACCACCTGTGTTTGTTTTTACGGAATGAATTCACATAAATTAAAAAAATTATTAAAAATTTTATTTATTATCTTATTTTTTAAAAATAATACAATCTTTTAAGTTTATTTTTATTTAAAATCAAAATTTTCAATAAATGTATTAATTATATTCATCAATTTTTCCTTTATTACAAGAATAAACAAAAAAAATATTAATAATTTTTTCTTTGAACTTTATAAAGGACTTATATATAAGATTAAGAATTTTTTTTTAAAGAGTTCTATAAAAAGACTAGCTCAAATGATTTATTGATATTTCTATGAACCATCCATTTAAAGAGCATGGTTGGATAATTGTATTCTATATTTAAAATTTTTTTTTTTAATTCTTTTAACAAAGAAATAAGTTTTTTGTCCTTCAACTAAAAATTAAATGTTATTTCAAAAGCTTCAAAATAGCTTTTTATAGCTTAAATTTATCTTATATATCTAAACAAAAATTAATTATATCTCAAAAAATTAATTCTCTTTTGTTACTTATTTTTATAATTAATCAAAGCTAATCTAAACTCACCCTAATTATACCTACACTAAAATTTACGCTACTTATTTGTTTCGAACCTTCCTTATTAATGTATCTGATCTTCTGCCTTTTTTTAAAAAAATAAATCATGAAGACCTTATCGTTTTTTGACAGCCATAAGCAACAAATTCTATACTTATGCTTAGGGGGTTTAATTTTAATTTTAACTAGACGTAAACCCGCGCGTTTGGCGGATTGAAAAAATAAATGTTTTTTATTTTTTTTTTGTAAATTATGATAAGAATGTGTTAGAAGAACTTTTTTTTATGAAGGGAGATAAAAAAAGTTTGAACATAATGATGCAATCATTGTATTAAAATATAAAATGTTAATTTATATTTTAATATTAAAAATATTTATTGAATGATAACATTATAAATTAATAACAATTAAATTGAGCTCTTACCTCAGTCTATGCTCTCTTCCGTTAGTATCACCGTGTAATTCTATAGAATTCGTTATTTTTTTCTGTCATCTATCTTTCGATTATTAAATAATAAAATAATAATAACAATTAAATTGACATTCACGTGATCCTTTACTATTTTAATATATTCTTGCATTTTTTTGTTTTTTAAATGGACATTCACACAATTCTCTAGTATTTTAGATTTCGATCTTGTACTCCTTATTGTGTACATGTCTATGTAGAAATTATATTTATTGGATTTACGAAGTTTACTTTATACCTTTTTTATATGAAAAATGCACATGGATTAGAGTAGTCAATATGTAAGACATTCAAATTTTAAATAAACTAATTTTTTATATTTTACGAAGTTTTTACTGCTACTACTGCACTCCCAAAAGCAGAAGCAGAAATTCCATTTGAGAAGCTGATTTGTTTGAACCTCTTTTGGGTTCTGCCACTAATTTAATTTTGCATGAAAGACCCAACAAGGTGTTGGTGTTCTCTTTGAGCCCATAACTCACCCAAAGAATAACACTTGTAGATATCTCAAGAACAGAGCAATTTCCTCTGTTTCTGAAGTGAAAAAGTATATATAGTATAGTATTTTGTAACGGTCGTAGTTTGTAACAGCAGAGGAGACCATTTTATGAATAGAAATCAATTTTATTAATTGTTTTGTAACAGCATTTAATAATAATTGTTTTGTAACAACAGTATATTTTGTAACACGAGGAGGGTGGATTTTGTAACAACAGATGAGAGCCCTTATGCGCTTTAGAGTAAGGCACAATACCGTGTTAGCCGTGGTTTTTGCTTTAATATAATATATAGATATATAGATTAAAGTAGAGAAGATAATGATGTTTTAGCGATTCTAAATTAGCAACATTTTAAGGTTTTAATTAAAGACGAGATGCTTATCTTTTTCTTAATGCTTTTCTAGATCAATCCTTAATTAAATAATATATTTATATATTGAAGCCATATATACCTTAACTTTTTTCTTGCTTTTCAAAGATGAGAATGTTAGGTTTACGAAAATCAAAGAGAGAGAGAGAGAGGAAGTTATACTATTCTTTTGCAAAATGCATCACACAAAGCATAAAAATTAGTGCTCTTATGATATATCTTAGCGAGATTTACTTTTTCCTTCCAAAATAAAAATGTTCCTTCAACTTTGCGGAACCCTTAAGTTATATATAATCACACTATGAACATAGTGCTTCATCCATCCTAATATGATATCGCCTGAAGCTTGGTAATGATATCAAAATCAAAACTGAAAATTGCTACAAATTACAGAGAGCTTTACAGGCCAAGTATAAAATGTGTACTAATTAATGTTAAGAGTTTTAGGAATGTTATCAAATTAACCCGATTATGAGAGTTTAATGTTTAATTTGATAGCATTCCTGATACTCCGAATATTTCCAGTACCATAATCATTAAGATTATGCCGTTAGTTGACTTAGTTAGAGCTAACATGTGTTTTACAACTAAACATGTTAGAGCTAGCATACAGATTATGCCCGTTATGAATCTCCCACTCAATGAATTCAGTGAGACCTTTACATTGCTAACTTAATTAACCATTAAGATTTGTTCATCAAATGAATTCAGTTTGAAGTCACAATATTAAGGTATCATTTGATTTAACTTATTTTTTTAAAATTTATTTTTAAGTTAAAACTATAAATAATAGACTTAAAAAAGTCATAAACTGTTTGTCAGTTTTATTTCTTTAATTTAGTATAAGCTATTTATTTTGAAATTTTTTTATAATAATAAAAAAAAGTATATATATATATATATATATGTTATATTTTATAATATTTTTTTTAGAAATATTGTTGACCACCGGCGGGCGGCAAGAGGTGGTCCGGCTGTGGCTATAGTAATTAGTAAATGTTCAATGAAAATAAAAGGTTAAAAAAAATAAACAAAAGCTCTTTTGTGGCTTATTTTAAAACTTTTTTTTTTCTCTCTTTCTTTCGTTAAAAGAAAAATCACTTATAAGAACTTTTTAATATTTTCATTTGGCCTAATTTTTATTTATAAATGAAAGATAAACCCAAAATAAGTCGAGTGAAAGGTTACCTAAATCTGAAATTTTCAACAACCATTCGATGAAGATTAAAAACTCAATTACTCAAATACTATAAAATATGAAATATTAAGTTTAAGAGAATGGAAAGTTGGACACTACTGAAATACGAGAATAGTCAACAATAACCCTGTGAGTATGAAAGGTATTTTTTCTCTCTCGCCCGATTTTCTTAAAATAAATCTAAATTAATAATTCATCCTTAAATTTTATATCAAATTTTAGTTTAGTCCCTTAATTGCTTTAATTCAGTAGTCTTTTACATATTTTATCATTGGATCAACAGGGTCAATTTTTATTAATTTAACAGTCTTTTTTTTTTCTCACTTCCGACGTTTTAGGTATTTTTGCTAGTCATTTAAGAGTAATCAATATAAATGAAACAAAAATAAGTTAAATGAACAAAAATAAATCAAGAGTTAGAGAATCAAATTAAAATTTAATGTCAAATTAAGACACCAAATAAGGGCCTGATCATTTTATTTTCACTTTTTTGTTTCCTATTTTGTACATGTGTTTACCGTAAAGAGTAAGAGGGAAAGAATTGAAAATTAATGTGTTTGTATTTAGTTTATAAGGAGAAATGAAGATGTTTTGTAAGACGTTAAAAATAAATTATACTCTCTCTTTTTTATATTATAAGACATTTTTTTTTTCATATTATAAAACCTTCTCCAAAATTTTAGAAGTATTAATTAGTTTTAGTTCTAAAATTTACACAAATATAATAATTAATGGTTCTGCTTTAAATAGGGACAAACCTAAGAGATTATACTAATTTTTTGAAACCCAATACATTAATTGATACTCCCTCGGTTTGAATATAAGAGTTGATTTAGACTCTTGCACATGAATTAAGAAAGTCTATTAAAACTTAAAATCACTCATAATTATTCTAAAATACAATTACTTTAACTATTAGGAAGTGATAATGACAATAAATAAACTAGACAATTTCAAGGCAACAACTTGAAATAAAAAAGGAAAGAGAAATTGGAAGAAAAAAAAATATCTCTCTCGCTGAATGAACGTGTAATACTAAGAGAGAAAAAATTATGAAAAGTTGTGGCAAAATAAATAGGAGAAATATATTTAAGGATAAAGCATTGAGAGTAGTGTAGGACGACTTTTATTTTTTATAAAGTGAAAGAGTCTAACACTACTCTTAAATTCAACTAGAGGGAGTATTTTTTTAATAAATGTAATTGTCCAAATAGACTTTTATAATATGAGACAGATGGAGTAGTTATTTTGATTGTTTTCAAAGTTTTTTATACAAAATTTTAAAATAAAAAATAAAATGAGACCAAAGTGATAATTTTACTTTACAATTACTCTAAAAATAAAAAAAAATAAAAAAAACCCTAAAATTTGCCAAAAAAAAAAGTATTTTTCTATAATTTGTAAATGATTTTTCTAACATTATAAATGTTACACAATTTAAAAATTCAAAGTTAATAACATTTTATAGAGAAATATATATATATACACATTATATTTGATATTTATGTTTACATAATTTTGAACCCGTATAATACTATTTCAATGTGTTCTTATTATAAGTTTTTAAAAAGAAAATTATGCTTATTATCAAAACATATAATAAAAGTAATTAATATATTGGATCTAAAAAAAATTATACATCTTTTTTAAGTTGTCATTATTTTCTTTTATTATTACATTAAAGCCTGTTCGAAGAGTTTATGCGTAGCTTATGAAAATAGCTTATAGGTTCCTATAAGCTGTTTTTAGCTTATTTTCATAAGCTTCCTGGAGTAGCTTATCGGAATAAGCTGTTTTTATCTTATTCAACTAAGTTCTACAATTTTCTTTTTTATAAAAAGTACTCATTTAAAAATAGCTTATTGCATAAGTGCGCTTCGTACCCAAACACACCCTAATTATAGGGTCTTGTTATGATATTTATTAAGGTGTAATAAATACATTTTTTTAATGCGTTTAATTACTCCATCTATTTCCTTTTGTGTGTCTTTTAAAGTGAATTCGCACTTATTAAAAAAATTTACTAATATTTTTGTTATTAACAAAATTATGAGGTAGTTATTCATTATATCCTTATTAAAATTTTAAAATTATTAATTATCTAATACTTGACTATGTATAAAATAATAAAATAAAAATTATATAATATTATCTCCATCTCAAATTAAGTGTCCTCAACCATAAGTCAAAATTGAGTAATTACAGTATGTTAGTTTTGTAACGAATTTCCTTAATGTTGTGGTCAATTGATTATTGGCAAACGAATAAATATTTAGAGTATGAGATTAATTTGAATTGCAAATAGTTAACCTTATTATTCACATGAAGAGGATGTGCCTTGTGCTAGCATTGCTAGTCCCTTCACATTGTATTTGTGATTGCATTTCAAATGGTGTATGAAGTTGATTTCAGTTTCGTATTCGAATTCCATACATGTTTAGTTCATCATGAACAATGATTTTGTTATAATAAAATGTAGTATTGTTTAATAAGAGAATATGAGTTGGGCTAAATCCCACTACAAGGGGCAAATAGTCCTTGGAGATATCATTATTATTGTTGCAGTTGACAATAAGCATGAAACTCTTCTTTTATTTTCTTCACCTTCATTTATTTGGTCTTTCTCTATGCCTTAATGCATTTTGTTTATGAAAGACATATACTACTTAATACTTACAAACACTAATGTTTAAGTGTGCGTCTCATTTAGCTTATCAGTTATCATAAACAAATAATTTTTTCCTGTGATTTTTTCCCATCATTTCTCTGTATCCTAGACTCTCTGTTGGCGCATACTCAATAAAATCGGTTAATTAGACCCTACAAAAATATCCATATTAACTGAAATTTCTGATATTTCACTCACAGATTTGGATGAAACACAAGTTGCTTATATAAGTCACGCATGTTATCTTCTCTAATGATATAATAACTAAGTTAATCAACTCTTTATAACTTCAAACAAATTGTTAGACTCACTTTCATTTGAGATGCTCCAAGAACTTGATACTTAATTCAAATGTAAGTTTTAAAATTGTGTTTGCAGTTGTATTGCAATTATACAGTCATGTTGAATGTAGCTAAATGTAGTCGGATATGACTACTATGAACCATAACAAGAGTTTGATATGATTTCAAAACTTTAATATTGTGATGTAATATTGCGGAGCAGATAGCAATTGAAAATGCAAACTATATTTTCACTCATGAAAAATTAAATGAATGGTTAATACTAAATCAAGTTAAATCAATCTTAATGATCCATATGTGAGACTGAATAATTAAGATTAGCTACTTTCACGTTTTAGTCTCTCATGTAGTTCTGTATTCCAGATCTGATTTTTCATGTACTGAAACAAGAGCTTTAATTTGTGGTTTTCAGGAATCATGGGCAATTTGCAAGATATATATTCAAAACAATTACCATCAAGCGTTTGGTTTATAAAATCCAAATACTGCTCCTATATACACTACATTAACTGTTTTAAGTGTGTGTTTAGTTTTATTTTATACTAGCATTATTGTTTGGACAGCAAAAGAGTTAAACGCCTTTTTACATTAAAAGAAAAAAGGATTAAATTTATTTAACGTTCATAAATTTAAATAGAAAATTATTATTGATTTTTATGGAAATTATTATTGACTTCATCCACATGAGTCTTTTGCTCTTGTTTCTATGTACGGGTCTTAATTATGAATGGTACAAACACAACTTTTATATTGGTCCTCGCTCTCCTTGAAAGGTACATATGAGAATAAATTGGTCTTTTATCACACTAAAATTTTCAAAACAAAAACTACATTGTCGTCTAATTGATTCATTTATAAAGAGATAAATAGGTTGTTGATTATTTTTCATAATGAAGATATTTCATAAGTGAAAAACAATAATCAAATTTATTAAAATATTAAATGTTATGTGATTTAAAAAGTGGTATATAAAGTATTAATTATTTTAATTAATTTTCATAATTGTAAAATAAAATAATTATAATTTCAGTAATTGAATTAAAAAATAATAATTAAAAAAATTTAAAAGCACAAACTATCATTAGTTTAAAATTATGATAAAAATCTTTTAATATATCAACATGTTATATTTTCAACATTATAAATATATATAAATATATTGCCTTGATTACTTGAATTTTTTTTTGGATACAAATGGAAATTAAAATGATTACTTGAAATTTCTGAATTTTTCTTTAATCACAATCGAGATATTGTCCACTTTGACTTTTAAGACCTCACGGATTATTCCAAAAATATGTGTCTGAGTTAAGGAGGAGCAGAACTTAAAGGTGTTTGTATCTCATCTTTTACCTGATCATATATATTAGTTTTTCTTTTGGTAAACAGTATATTAATAAATTAAGCTAATATATATAATATGTTGCAAAAGACGCAAACATTAAAAACAACAATGAAAATTGTTAAAATATTAAAGGTTAAGTGATTTAAAGTTTTATGAATTAAATATAAATGTTTCTTTTTACCACTAAATAAATTAGTTACCTTTTTATAATATTATAAAAAGTAATATTTATAATGTTACTAATGAATTTCAAAAATAATAATTAAGTATAATTTAAAATGCACATCATTGTTGTTTTCAATATATATCAAAATTTTAATTATAATATTATTTTTTGTATTTGTCTTATTTAAAGATCTTATAATATTATTATTATTTTTTATGATAGCAATTTAAAGAGGTTAATTGTGAGGAGAGAGAAGAGAAGAATGAGTTAATGGTGAACATGTTGTTAGTAATGGAGTTATGCTATATGAGTAAAAATGCTTATATGACAAAATGCTATGAAATAATTTATCTTATATGTCAATTATATATGTCAATTATATGACTTTAACTTCTCTTTTAATATATATAATATATTGAAATAGGTTAAATGTAAATAACCAAAAAAAATAGGTTGAAGGTGAATTTTATTTTATTTTGTTATAACTTTTATATTTTAGATTCATGTTTAACTTATCTCATGGTGAAATCAAACCAAATTTAGTAGACAAGACTAGGGATGTTTGTGGTCTGGTTTGGATCGGTTTTTAGGATTAAGTCATCCGATCTGATCAATTTATTTACTTGAAGTTTGGTTTGGTTCGGTTTGATCTATGAAAGAAATCCGAACTAATCCAATCTGATAAATTTCGGTTTGGATTGGATCGGTTTTCTATTTTAAGATTCTGTCAATTGTAAACTAAACTAAATATAAAATTAGACATTTGAATAAAACAGTAAAGATATAACATAAAATATATATTTTAAATTTCACCAATATAAAACTAAAAAAGTTGAAATTCAATTTTAAATTGATTAAGAAATGATAAAATTATAAATATATAATAGTAAGATGATGTTACATTATAAAAAAGTAAGTTACGTTATTATTTTCGTTGAATATTCAGTAATATGAATATGAATAATATTATAATTTTGTAAGAAAATTGTATTTGTATATAAAAGTTCGGTTTGGTATGGGTTGGTTCGATTTGATTAAGAGGATCCGAAATCCGAACTAATCCAATTAAAAAATTCAGTTTTTTTGATTTTCGGTTTGTTCAATTTTCGATTCATTTGATTTTCGATTTGTTCGGTTTGGTTACATTAGTTTTGATCGGTTTGGATTGATTTTGAACACCCCTAAACAAGACATTCATTAATTAATTATTGATAACTATGTTGCTTCCTTGATAGGTGAAGAGCAAAGCAGAGTTGTTAAAAGCTTTAGGTGACTACAATGCTGGAGATAATAATTAAAGGGTAATTTTGAAAATTAATACAAATTGTAAGATAAATTTAATGATTTTTCTTAGATCAACTAGCTTTCTTAATTTTAGTGCATTTTGTTTAGAGGGTCTTATATATTGAGACGGAAAGAATATAATATAATATAAATTGAAAATATCCATTAAAAACTCAAAATGAAAAGAAAGGTTTTAAGTATCTCCTAATAAAGCAAAATGAGAAATTATTGTTATAACCTAATTAAGAGGTGATTTTAAGATGGTCTCATTGAGTTAGGACCACCGGTGATCCCCTATTTTATTATTCTTTAATTTTTTTTTCTTAATCTACCATCTAGATTTGAGGATTACGATAATTCGAGAATCACCTTAGAAACAATCCTAATTAAATAATCTTTATTTTGTTATGTTGGAGTAGAAGCCGGTATGTAGTAGAGTTTGACTAAATATTAATTTAAGAAATAACATAAGAAAGATAGAAAATATGAGAAAAAAGTGGAAGAAGATAAGAAAATGAAGAGAAAAGAGCTATTGTTTGGTATGAGAAAGAAAATGAGAAGGAAAAAAAAAAGAGATGATACAATTATGATACGGTTGCCAAAACTGGATTGGTCTATATTGAGCTGCGCTCAAAATCTGTTAATTCTTGGCAAGCTCAATTATGATATTGTTTCTCTTGTTGGTGAGAAAGCTGATTTGTTATATAAAATGACATTTGAGCAAAGGTCAATTTATGATACAATTATGCATGCGGTTAAAAACGACTTTGGTGGCCTATTCTTTCTATATGGTCACTGAGGAATAGGAAAGACATTTATGTGGAGAACTATTGCTGCAACTATCCGCTCTAAAGGTGAGATTGTTCTAACTATTGCAACTAGCGATATTGCTACCCTATTGCTTATCAAAACTTCTGGAAATCCTATAGCTGACATTGTGGATGCATGTTACCCGAATTTCCTTTATAACATGTCTAATATTTCATTCTTCACATTCAGAGCTATCTTGGCCCCTACTAATGGTGTCGTTGAGTTTATGCTATCATTGGGTCCACCTGAAGAGCAAATTTATTTGAGCTGTGATATTCCATGCCCTCACAACAGCTTTGGTGTTCAAAACACCATTAGCACTCCTGAATTCTTGAACACAATCAAGTCTTCAGGTATTCCCAATCATGAGGTTAAGCAACAAGTCAGTATTCCAATAATGCTATTAAGAAATATTGATTCAACGGATGGGATATGCAATGGCACCTGAATGATCATTACTAGATTTGGTGACTATGTGATTAAAGCAATGATAACTACGAGCAACAATGTTGGAAGAAAGATATTGATTGCAAGAATGTCGTTGACTCCTTCAGATGTTAGAATCACATTCAAGTTGTGTAGGAGACAATTTTCCATTGTGATTTCCTTTGCATGATCATAAACAATATTTAAATAATGTTGGTATCTAGTTGCCAAAACCTATTTTCACTGCTGGACAGTTATATGTAACTATCTCAAGAATAACCAACCATAAAAGTTTCAAAATGTTGATAGTTGATTAAGATGGCAACTCTTTATCTGAAGTTACCCATGTTGTGCATGAGTAGAGACGGATTTAGAGCCCCATTCCAAGAAATATCATTTATATACTATATATTTGTATAAATATCAATATAACATAGCGACTAGGGAGCTTTGAATTAAATAGCAGGTTCTGTGTTTGAGTCCTACATAGTTGTTTTCTTACTTTTAATTGAGTTTTTTTTTTAAGTATTCTGGAACTTGAATTAAAACTGCAATGAAAAGAAGAAAACTAATAATGTTACCATTTTTTTTTCATTTAGACATTTAAGATATGTAATTTCAAAATTTTTAACCGTTTTTATCATCTAGGATAATTAGTATTTATCATCTAGGGAGTATTAATAAGAATTGTAAAGTCAAATTTAAATTCCAATTCTGATTTGTTCGATAAAAAAGATAAGTAGAAATAGAGATAAATCAAAATGGGAGTATTAGATTACTTAAAACAAAATTTAAATACAGTTACTTTTTTCTTCGAGTTAATCTTCAATAATATAGAACTTTTTTTCGTACGCACAATTATATAGGCTATATATATATACATATATATAGATATAGATATAGACTTTATATATAGTTATATAACTTTGTAAATTAAATGATAGATATATAATCTAGAAAATTAACTATATTGGTATAAAACCTGGATTTCTATTATGTATTTATCTTACCATTAATATAAATATATTATCTTCTATTGTCGTCTGTGAATTCTAGGCATTCTTAATTTTCTTAGCTTTCGTGTATTATAAAACATTACATTAATTTTGTGTCATTCTACTAATTGAGCCGTCTTAGCTCAGTGGTAGAGCGCGTGGCTTTTAACCACGTGGTCGTGGGTTCGATCCCCACAGACGGCGTTTATTATTTTTTTTATACCAATTTTCGTTCTATAAATTTTACAGTTTTGCCAAAAAGAAAAAAAAAGTAACCATTCATTAATGGGCTTCACGTCAGCACCAAATTCATTAATGGGCTTCACGTCTTCACCTTCCATCTTTCCAATTCAACTTCAATGAACATTCCATGAATGGAAAAAGAAAAAGAATTCATGGGATGGTCATGCAATACTCAAACCCTAAAATCAAAATATATTCTCCACCGCCCCCCAATCCACCGCACATTCTCATTCTCATCATAAATTCATGCACTCACCTTTCAACTCCACTTTTTTTCTCAATCCATTTAGGGGTTTTCTTTGAAGCATCATTAATTTACAGTTGTACTCCCACACTTTAATTTCATAATAGTATTAACACTTAATTATATTTTACACAATTTAAAGAAAATAGTTAAAATCTTACTTTTAAAAGCATTAACAACATTATTCTAATTCCACTCCTGTTCTAAGTTTTATTATCATCTCCTATTAGTTATGTTACTTTAAAAGCATTAAATGAGTAGAAATATAGTTGAAAAAAATATAATAAATACTTTTAATAATTTTGTGTTTAAGCATTTATATCATGAATATTAATTTTTTATTACTTAGGCTTATATTGTGAAAAAGAAGCATCAAACTCCATCTAAAAACATTAAAAAAGAATTACCATATTCTTTATAGTCATAATTTTACCATATTCTTTATAGTCATAATTTTAACTGACGTGAAACTTAACATATTAACATACATTACTCGAGTTTAAGATTGGACATTTAGAGCATGAAGTTTGCAAGCAAACATCGGATAAAAAGAAAATTGTTACACGTTTAAATACTCTATTATAACCATATTCTTATTCAATATTTTACTCAAGTCGATGTGTTAACAAATCACCTTAAACTCCACTAATATTTCACCTAACAATATACTTTAAAAGCATCCATTAACAACCAGTTATATTATTACTATATCCCTCCAATTTAAGAACATCTTGACCGTGACCAACTTACCTGCACCGAATCTATATGTATCTGAAAGTCAAAGGGTTCTGTTTTAATTCACATAAACAATGAAATTCGAAGACTATCTCATGGATGAAAAACAAGAGTCTCACAACAGACAAGAGCTTGAGAAGGAGGTGAGCAAGTGAGATTAGTGAATAATATCTCAACTTTAAACACTTTTTTTCTGATTTAATCATTTAACATTGTTCTTTATTATTATTATTATTATTATTATTTTTTTTTATATTCATTCTGCTAGGTTGCCAAATTGCAATCACAGTTGAAGAGTGAAGAGGCACTCAATAGGATCTTAAGTTGTGCACTTCATGGGCATGTTTGCTCTCTTCCACTCATTCCTTCATTGTTTCCACCTCAGGTATATAGTATAAGCAAAATTCATAATATGTGAATATATTTGAAGTGATATGATGAATTTAAGATATTGCAGGTTCATGAGCTTCTTGAAGAATTGGCCATGGTTGAGGAAGAGATCTTTTTCCTTGAAAGAAAAGTTAAGGAACTAAAAGTTAGATTGTACCAGGAAAGAGACCATAGTTCAGAATGGGAAATGCACCATAGAAAGCAGCATAAACTATATGACCAATTCAGAGGATCATCAAGATATGGTTCAATGATTACTGAGCAAAGGTTCAATTCACACAAGTATGAAATATTCAATAAAGGAAAAAAGACAAGAGACAGAAGGGTCTCTCTAGATTCTGCATTGGATATCCATAGCAAATTTTCCACACCAAGAAGGTCAAGGGGTAAATACATTACACATGCTATGCTTTTTCCTTTTTTTTTAGTTGTGTCTTGTGCGCACCAAGTATATCGGTCAGAATAATCGAAAGATTATTTCATTTCAAGATAGAAAGAGATCACCAAAGTAGTATAGTGTGTTTCGTCTCTAGTTTCTATACCATGGCTGAGACTTGAGACTCAAAAGCATGTTGAAAAGTAATCTAACATGATTTTTCACAAACATACGATTTCAAGACAACTTAGTTTACGCATTCGATACCAAATAAATAAATGAAACCTAAACATAGCCCTACAATATAAAATGAACAGAGATGAATCCATTTTGAATAAGTCAGGTCAAGAATACGTCTACCGAAAATATTAGCTAACCAATAGCGGAAGACATTCTTTTCAAGACAAAAATACCAAAATGGTAGTGTTTTTTATACACAATTAAAATTGAGTCCTCATAAGGATAAGAACCTCTAGCTATGCAAACAATTGTGTTAGCACTTTTTTTCCCTTTTTGTTGCTCAATTTTCTCACAATGTGATATGGGATATGCACTGAACAGAATATGAAGTGGCAAGAAGAAGGAACACTGGAAAGATCCCAAGACAGTACCCTATGGCTATGCAGATAGAGAATGCCATTGAGAAACCAAATGAATTATCAGAGGAACTGCTTAATTGTCTGATAGGAATTTTTCTCGAATTGAACCGCGCGTCATTGGACAGAGAAGAATCAGAAACTGTCCCAAAACTCACTCTTCCCTGCATGTCAAAAACCTCATTCAACTGCAAGACACCTTCTTTCCATTCAAATGGCAATGATCCTTATGGCATATCATCAGATTTAGAATGCACAGCGAGGGATGTAGGACCCTACAAGGACTTCATTCAAATCACTAGGACCTCATTAGACATTGACAACTTTTCACAGTGCATGCCAGCATTCAGAAAATTGAGGTTGATTTTGAGTTTCATCAGAATCTCCAATAATTGTTTAACCATTTTCTACATTATATAGTCATGTCATCTTTCATTTTTTCCAATTTTTTTATCTATCCACTCTCTTTTAGGATCTTGATCCATAAGATATGTGATGTGGACTTAAGTTTCTTGACCTACAAGCAGAAGTTGGCATTCTGGATCAACATATACAATGGCTGCATTATGAATGTACTGTAAGGCATTAATTTCAATTTAAGCCATAACGCATTAATTTCAATTGAGTAAACCCTCAAATTGATCCTTAAAATTGTAGGCGTCATGCAGATTAGTCTCTGAGATTATGAAAACTTCAAATTAGTCCCCGACTTTACAAAACGACATGTATTTCAATCCTTTTACCTATTAAACGACTTAAAAACACTAAGTAGAAAAGGACTAAAATGAATGAGTTTTTACAAAGTCAAGGACCAATTTGAGGTTTTCCTAATCTCAGGGACTAATCTGTATGATGCTTATAATTTCAAGAACCAATTTGAGAGTTATTTAAGCCATCATTAACATGAACTTACCTATATTCTCTGCATGGTAAATCTTATAAACTATTCTGTTTTGATCTAACTACAGGCATTTCTGGATCATGGCATTCCTTCTTCACAGGATAAACTGTTGTCTCTTATGAATAAGGTATGTTTCGCAGTGCGTTGTAAATGGTAATCGAACAAGTTTTGGTTAGGTGCCATTTTTTAAATTCTACAGACACGAAAAGAGACATCATTTTGAAAAGTAAATATGACAAAATTAATTATGCTCCTAATTGTTGACACAGGCTGCAATAAATGTAGGAGGGATAGTGCTGAATGCTCTGGCTATCGAACACTTTATTCTTCGGCATCCATGTGAATCAAATCATGTATGTGACATTTTAATTATGTTATTATGACTTCTCAACTGCATAAACCTATAGATGTATAGATGTTATTTACATACCCAACTAACTGTATAGTTTTGCAAAAATGCTACAAGGGTCCTGTGGACGAGAAGGAAGTGTTACTAAGACATGCTTATGGTCTAGGGTATCCAGAACCCAATGTTACCTTTGCTCTCTGCAGAGGCACCTGGTCCTCACCGGCGGTGAGTGTATTACTGCTCAATAACTTCAGAGTAAAATGGTAGTTTGATCCTAAAAAGCTTAGTGACGTTTTCAATTTTTAAGGGACTATAATAACAAAAGTATTTCAACAACCAAATTAGTGTCACGAACATTTTTTGGACGAACAAGATGATGTTATACTCCTAAATTAACTTTTCTGTGAAAAAATAAATAAAAATTGATGAATGTGTGATGTTTGTGGCAGTTAAGGGTGTACACTTCAGATGAAGTTGTGAACCAATTAGGGAGGGCCAAAGTGGAGTACTTGGAGGCTTCAGTGGGAATAACAAACAAGAGAAAAATAATAGTGCCTAAGGTTTTGCATTGGCACATTCATGATTTTGCAGATGAGATGGAATCACTGCTAGAATGGATATATAGCCAATTGCCACGCTCAGGATCATTCAAAAGAGCCACCATGGAGTGCCTCATTAGAGAAACAAAACATCCAATTTCCAAAATGGTGGAAGTCCAACCATATGAATCAGAATTCCGCTACCTCCTACCCATGTGAATAAAAAAGTAGTAACTTTTTTTAATTATTAGGTTTATTTGGTTTAATAATCTAGGTAGATTGACATATTGATAATTTAAAGTTAACGACACGCCCTAGCATATCTGCATTAGATACCAAATCTTTAGAATTCTGTTGTTTTCATATTATTAATTTTTAAAAAAAAGATTACTGTATTTACATATCGTATCATATCTAATGTCTTGTATTTGGGCAACTCATTTTCTTTCAACGTTTCTTACATGAAAATTTTGCTGAATAGTCTTATTGTTGAAAATATATTTAATAGCGTGTCGCTTTCGTTGAAATTAAAAAGCAAGGGGATTACGATCATGAGTTTTAAGCAACTCCACATTTGTGCAGTTTTTATCCAACGTATTCATATCCATTTTACATAAATCTTGGTTCTAGAAGATCCAGTTCCAACACGATGTTACAGAACTTTGACTGGATCTACCTTATTCGACCAATGAAACAGATCACTAATCAGATAACTAGACTTGGTATGAAATATGAATTGCTTCAATTGACTTTAAACTGGATCGAATACGTGCCAATTTATTTTTTTATTTTTTTTATTTTTTTTTGTCCAATGTCAATTTAATATTTAAAATTAGGCAAAAATACATTTTTGGTCCATTAACTTTTACTCAATGTTCATTTTGGTCCTATAATTTTTTTATGATTCATTTACGTCCCTCAATTTATATTTTGGTCCAAAATGATCCATATCGTCACTTTCGTTACCAATTTAACGGATTTTTTACTAAGACTATTACATTCTGTTATCTATTTATTTTGATTCGTTGATTTACAACAATTTGGATGATTTATTTAGAACAATTTGGGCCGTCAAAAAGCCATTAAATTGCTAATGGGAGTAACGACAGACCATTTAGAACCTAAAATAGAAGTTAAAGGACTAAAAAAGTTATGGGATCAAAGTGAACCTTGACTAACAAATAATGGACCAAAATTGTAAGTTTTGCCTTAAAATTATTTTTCTTTTTGTAAAATAGAGCATAAATTCTATAGGTTTTGTTTGAACTTGAGACTTTAACAATTATTTCCAAACAAATGAATATTACAATACAAGTATATATTAGTTAACATACTCTAATTATCATATTAATCATACATGTTTTGTATATTTAAAAAAAAAAAAAAAAGCCACCGTGGTGCAATTTATTACAGCAGCAGTTGAGTTCCTCTCCAACAAAAACAACACCCTTTCTAACAGCCTCCATTATTAGGTAAATTTCGTGCAGGTAATTTAACTTAACGATGAAATGTATTGGAAAGAATGAGTTTTTTTCCCTTCCCAACAATATATAGATGGAAAACCAGAATTCCAGTACCTCACCAAAAGACATCATAAATTCAAACCAGTTAGTCAAGATTTTAACAAGGATGGAAGTTTTTAAATACACTGCACCACAAATCAATATTTGTGAATTTTCTATTCGATATCAAAACTTATGCGTGGGTAACAGATGGCTCAACTAAGAAATTGACGACCCTATTTAAGAGATTTAAGCCAAATACAGTCTCTTCACAGTTGACTTTTACAGAAACAATCAATGGGTCGGAGCATTTACCTTCAACAGTAACTGTAATTAAGCATGGCAAGGAATTGCTCAAGATCTCACTGCTAAAACGCAAGCACAAACCAGAAGCATCGTCAAGGTTTGAAGCAACCGGCATATCCACAGATACAAGAGAAACATTTGCATTGCTCAGCATCTTTAGTGCTAAGGTTTCACAGATCACAAGAAATTTGTCCTCTGTCATGGAGTTGCTACCCTTGTTCAACTCTAGAATGTGATCAGTGAAAGTGCAACTAGATCCAAAATATGAAAGAAAATCAAATTTGGAATTCCAAAGGCTGAAACAGGAAAAAATAAAAGGGACAACTAGAGGGGAAGGTACATCAAATGTAAATAAGTAAGCACATAATTAATAGATAATAACTGTCGGATTAAGGTAAAAAAGTAAGTTCTGTTTGTTGCATCCTTGGAATCGACATGGCAATTCCACTGCATAGTGTCTTTTTCTTTTTAATTTAAACCAAGATGCTGAATCACTTCATCTGTCAAGATTTGCCTGAGCCAGAAGGAGATTAATCTGAAGCTAGCTAGCACTTACTAAGATCTTTTTTTTTTAACAATTTTAGATCCTAACATTGTTCCTAACTAAGTGCAATTTTAAGACGGGCTATCTGCATAACCGTGTAGGTAAAATACGAGGGTTGGTTTGGTTTAAGCAAATGTTCTCTATTTTCATTAATCATTAACATTAATAACTACAAAAAAAAAAAAAAACTACCTTGTTATCATGTTTTCAAGTAACCATTTATTAAACAAATCTTTCGTAAGAATGAAAAAAGCACGATGACATTTTTGTCATTATTATGAAAAGAATCTGTGAACCAAGCAGTTTTGATTATTCTAGATTGTTGCAGACTAAAAAAGAGGAAAAAAAATGACGTGGAAGATCTACTCTATTAACTTGCATTGCGATGTATATCCAATTACATAATCAAAAACACACCAACCACGTTTTAGAGTTGCTGTCCCAACTCTCTAGAATACCTAAAGGATATAAAAACAAAACAAAGCTTGAAATATCTAGATGGTTCAAAAAAGGGATGGGAATAAGCCAGGCTGCTCGACAAGGCTCATGTAAAGCCTATATTAGGCTTGGGCTAAGGCTACTTAAAAAGCTTATTCAAGACAGGTTTCGAGCTTTTCAAAAAGCCTTTTAGGCCTAATAGGCCAGCCTATTTAAAAATAATAATAATAATAATATTAGTGTTAATAATAACAAGTTACAATATGATTATATACGTTATTAATATTATTATGTAAAAATTTTAGTGTTATATTTTTTTATTGTACATTTGTTTAAAAATATTTTGTTTTACTAGCTTATTTATGTTTGTAGCCACCATTAACTTATTTAAAACTATGTTTTTTAAATAATTTTAGGAACTTTATTATGAACTAGGCTTTTAAACGGGCTTTTCAGGCCTTAAAAAAAGCCTATAACAAGTACTCAGGCCTCTAATTTCAAAAGCAGGCTCAGGCCGTGTAATTCGGTTGAAAACGTCTTATAAATAGGACCGGAGGGAGTAATATTGAATAAACAGTTTATCAGAGATTCAGAAGCCCGATGTAGTTTAAATTTAAATTCACTCCATTACCCCCATTTACTTGCAAGTTGCAACCACCTCCCTATTCTTTCAAGTTTATATTTCGAATTTAAATTCAACTCTCCATTTTTTCTTCCTGACACAGTCTCATCTTGCATATGGGTGCGGTGGCTGAGTATGAGGAACCATAATTCTTCCTAAAAGGCACTTCATATACATTATACACAATCGTAGGGATTGAGAATTCCAGTATTGTATCCAACAAATAAGTGACATGACATACCTTCTCACATATTCAAACATCCCTGGAAGGCGAGATTCCTGATCTCTGAAAGCTTCAATACTGATTGGAAGTGGTTTTATGAAGTAACCAATGTCAGGCCTTAACTTAACAGGGAATTTTTTGTCGTTGCAAAATAAAGCCAATTTCAGAGGCAGAAGGTGGTGAGTGAAGCAAACTAGAAGAGTCCGGTTTACTGTCTGACCAGGCTCCAGACGAGGGATCTCCTCCATCGAAACTGGCGCTGGTTTATCAATATGAGATTTCAAGGTACTGTAACAAAAACTAGTATGCATAAGCACTTATAAAGACAGCAAGTCAGCAACATAAACATAAAAGTAGTAGCATACGCACTTATAAAGCTAGCATATAAGACTATGCAGTACGCACAGGAAAACTAGCCAATATATAATCCAAGGTTTACACACTGCACAGGCAATCTAAATTCAAAATTTCACTTAAAAGGATAGATACAATTTCATGCAACCAGGGAAAGAATACAAAACACAGAAGTTATCAGAACACTACAATAACACAATTCGTAAGTTAAATCCCAACTTATAAAAGAAAAAGGAAAAAAAAGGCAACCGTGATACAAAATCTGACAAGAAAGATCAAAACTTACTTTTCGGTGGTTGGTGATATTTGATCAGTAGAATCTAAGCTTCTGGTAGAGTCATCATCTATTAACACTATATCGGACATAGGCTCCAGAGAACAATTTTCAAATAACACTTCTAAACATACAAGATGAGAGGATATGCTTGAAGTCCCAGATGAAAATGAATAATTCACCTTTAACCCATTTCCATTTGCAGGATCCAGAAGAGAGTAGCATTTGGGTTTAACACGGCTTCCAATATTTCCAATGGTAATTCTTGCTGAAGATCTACGAACTCGGCTTTGTTCTATTTCACTTCCTTTGGTTGACCTGGGTGGTTCATCCAACCAAGACTCAAGAGACTTTGTTGACAAGAAGTCTCCAAAACCAGCAGTGCCAGAGTGAGCCCCAAGATTCTGGCTTTCAGAGAAATTGCCAGTGTCTGAAATCTGAATCAAGGGATCAGTATGGTCATCAGCTTCGTTGCTAGAAATAGTTCCATCACTGCCACTGACTTCGCTTGAACCAGTAATTGACTGCTCAGAACTATAATCAGAGGCACTTTCTTCATCCAAAGACCCAGACGTGCCAGGATCATCCTCCTCATCTGAACCATTCATAGCATGTCCATCAAATTCATCATGGCCAATGTGTGGAAGGCTGCAAGGTTTTGGGAGAGGCTCGTAGCCTGGAGCTGCATGGAATACTAACTGTGAAAGAGACCCTGGCAGATAAAACCGGTAATTGATGGGTTCAGAAGGGACTGACATAGGTTTTGCCTGACCACCAAATATGCATTCTGCAACTACATAGGAGAGATCTCTTTTTTCTGATGCAACATTATCTTCTTCCACATTTTGAGACTCCAAATTGCTCGAGATAAGTTTCTTTAAGAAACGTGATCGATCACGAATATCATAGTTCAGGTCACACTCTGCCAGTTCAATTACATAACTCCAAACTTTTTTCAAGGTCAAAACATTTTCTCCCTTAATGCACAACAAGACCTGTGACCAAAAGCAATTTAATTTCGTCGTTTTCAATGAAACTCTTTCTCCCCCCCCCCTCCTTTCTTTCTTACATACGGAGGAAATTTGTTAACAGATATATGCATGCAGGTGTACATCCCCCAATAACAAAGGTTTATAGGAAAACCAGTTCTTCTACATGCACATAAAATTAAGGAACAAGAACGTAAGGTTCGAATTTCTAACATCAGTCATTATATAGTCCTTTATACATTTAACAGTACAATTCAAACATAATCACATCTTCTAACTTATGAATTGAGAAAGCAAAAAACAATATAGAAGGCATAGTGATATGCATCAACCATATATTATCTTGCAAAGAAAGAGAAAGCACTGCAATAAAAAGCAAGTAGAAAAGCATCTTGGTGTTCATGGATACAACATGCATAGCTGTCTACTCTACTCACTTCCAAAAACATCAACATTGCAAGTCACACATTTTTTATGACTACCACATGGATATCATTAGACTAGATAAAAATTCAACTTCTTCCCACTTTTAAAGGGAAGCAAGGAAAGGGGCATTACCAAAATGAGAAAAAGATGTAGTAGTACTAGGGTTGTTCATGGTTCTGGTTCACCCAAGAACCACACCAAACCAAATAAATGGTTTGGACCGAACCACTTTTGTAGTCTCCAAACCAGTTCCGAACCAGTCTGTTTTAGTCTAGTTTTGAACCGTTTTTTATTTTTATGCAAAAAAAATCTCAATTTCGTCATCCCTAAACCGTTTCAAACCGGTTTTTGAACCGACCGAACCTAAACCATTTTTATTTTCCCAAACCGGTTTGAAACCAGTTTTTAAATTTGGTTATGGTTTGGTTTTTTATCAAGTGATTCGCCTTTTAAGTGGTGCAGTTCGGTTTGGTTATCAATTCAGTGTGGTTCTTTTGGTCTTTTTGAACAGCCCTAAGTAGTACAACAGAAATGCCAAGTGTAGAAGTAAATAAGTAATATAATACGACTAGAAATAAAAACAATCAACTTGATGAAATTCGGAATTCAAGGTTTAAAACAGTAACAAAAATATTTCAATGACTAAGTTGATGATACATGCATCTTTGGAGGACCAATAGGACGTTTTACTCTTGCTTATAACAAACCAATGTTACCGCATATAGATAGTCACAATTGAAGAAGTGGAAGGAGAAGACTAGTAGTAGAACACCTATCTACAATTTTCATATTAACCAATCAAATATCAACAAGCAAAAACATATAAATTCATCTTTTTTCATATAGAAGTACAAAAATTAGCACAATGGAATACCTTTGCAGTTGTATTAAGTATCTGAAGCTTAGCTTCTAATGCTTCTGAAGTAAAACACCAAGCAAGATACTTAAGTACTGTACTCAACAACCTAGGAATTATCTCACCCAAAGAGCAATACTCCCCCAACATCCAAATTATCACTGCACGGGCAGCAGGGACCTTGATTGTATCCAGGCTACGAACCAACTGAATTATAACCTTTTAACAATTGAAAAGGCAAGAGGTC
Source organism: Cyamopsis tetragonoloba (assembly GCA_037177725.1). Taxonomy (NCBI): domain Eukaryota; kingdom Viridiplantae; phylum Streptophyta; class Magnoliopsida; order Fabales; family Fabaceae; genus Cyamopsis; species Cyamopsis tetragonoloba. Next base: position 71,159,829 of record CM074119.1, read on the forward strand.
AGTCATAACTGCACAAAAAACGTATTCAAAGACAGGAAGCACTACTACTACTTCAACAACTGCACTACCATTCCGAAGATATTAATAGAGATAAACGTCATTTTGGTCGTCAAGAGATACAAGTGTCATCAACTTAGTTCTTAAAACATTCTTTTCACCAATTCAGTCCTTGAAAGACTGAAAAAGCCACCTGATTGGTCCTTCATTTATATCAAAGGACCAATTTGAAGGCGTTTCAATCTTTCAAGGGCTAATTTGGGGACAATTCAATCTTTCGAGGAATAATTTGGCAGCACTTCAATCGTTCAAGGAATAAATGGTGAGGAAAAAAAAAAGAAAGAAAAAAAACTTATTTTGGTCCTCCAAAGATGCTTGTATCACCATTTTAGTCCTCAAAAAATTGAAACGTCACCAAATTAGTCCGTCCTCCATTATAAACAAATGGCCAATTTGGTGACGTTTTCAATCTTTCCTAGACTAAAATGGTGATAAAAGTCATCTAATTTAAGGACTACATTGGCGACACGAACATCTTTGGAAGACCAAAACGATGTTTATCTCTTACTAATATGCTATACAATCTCATGCATGGTTTGTTCCACATCACCATATTGTCTTTTGAAACAACTTTCAATTCAATACCAAAACCAAAAGAACACATGGACCACAGGAAATGACTTTATATGGGAAAAAAAAGAATACCTTCTCATAATTGGGCGGTTCTAATTTTATAATTGACTTGATGGACATAATTGCCTGAATTAGCACGCCATCTTCTCCATCAAAGGATCTAATTTCACTGCGAAAAAAATCTGCAAATAAGGATATTAGACCAGGAAAATGATATATTTCTTCCAATAAATCAATAAACAAACTTAAACAACAAGGTTACACACCTTGTCTAATAAGAGTCAACAATCCTTCCACACATGTAGTTGCCATTTTTGGAAGTTGCTGAGCACATAGACCAATGGCAGCAACTGTGTCAGCAGCAAATCTCCTGTCTGGATCTCTAATATAATCCTAGCAACACACTAAAAATATGTGAACTTATGCTCCAAAGTCCATGATTGGAGATGTCTGCATTTGCATACTTTATATCGTATCTTATCTAGTTTGCGTCAAATATATGATTGGATGATATAAATCTACCTAGTAGGTTATACAGTGCACATCCATGATCCAGCACCAGATAGGATAAGATCTTATTAGGCTCATATTCCATCCTACTCTTATCACCATATCCATCTTTATCCAAACAGTAACAGCAAAAAGTTAAAATACCAGTTATGGATTAAATATTTGATGTGAAATACCTGAAACTCCTTAAGAATGAATGAAATAGATGAATCTGTAGCAATAGAAGAAAGAATCTCCAGCTTCAGCGCTTTTATTTGATAAGAATCTGAAGAGCATATGAAAAAATCTTGATAGTATGGAGCAAACAGGGATGGCATAGCTTTAGCAAAAACTTGGATATTGCACAATACCTGCACAAGTCAATGAACAAAGAATTATTAATATTGTAGTCAAGTAACAAAGAAACTTACAATAGATGTTAATTAACAAGAATCCATGATTTTCTCCCCTTATAAAAGGATATTTTCTATGTATTCCATTTCCATCTCTCATAATTTTTTCTCTCACTTTTTCTTATCCACCAAAGAAAGACCAAACCCAATATTGAATCGGACAATAGTAATATATGTCAGTAGTACAAGCAAGAAGTGATCTCCCAAGAGGCAAGAATAATCCAACACACTACCAAGAGATTCAACATAAAAATCACCCTTGCCAAATTTTAACACCCTGCAGATACCATGATATCTATCATTGCATTAACATTTAAGTAAGGAAATCATTAATTCCATCTATGCTAGTTTTAAAATGAATAAATCACCAATAAATATTGTGTCCATTCCAGAAACAGGACATTCTCATTTGAATGTCAGAAAACAAATTGTTTATTGATGCTAATGCATATTTGGCTAATTGTCACCATAACAAACAAAAATTGCCTTGGGTAAAAGTGAAACTATAAAATCTTAATGCCATTAATGTATAACATCAAAAATAAGAGAGTATGGCCAAATAATCAAAGTGAAGTGACTTCTGGAAGTGTCATGAGAGTCATAAGCTCATCAAAATGTAATAAAAGAATTATAAGAATTAGGATAAGATCATTACTAACTACTAAGTACCAGGGGATGCTTTAGATATCCCTGCCCCTATACTAAGAGTTGTAATATATACCCCACATTCCCTCTAGCATTTGGGGATTCAATTAAGATGATAGGTGAGGGTGATTGGGTCCAATCAAATCATATTTGTGGAATAGACCAAAGAATAAAAACCATTGATATATCAGGCTCATCAGGGCTGCAAAGTCTAGACTGCAAAAGAGGTTTTTTAAGAGACCTGGACAATTGGCAGATCTCTTCTCATGGTGGGTATCACATCACTTTAATGACCCTCTACCCAAAAGTTTTTGTTGTCCTTGACTCCTTGCCTAAAACAAATTCAAATGATATCAAAGATACTGGCTTTTTTTCCTTTCCCAGGCTAGGAAGATAAGTCATCTTCTCACTAAAACTAATCTAATGGTTTCATGAGTCACAAAGGCTAGTGACATAATGCTATCCGCTTGGGGAAAACGTAGAAACATCATACGATTAAAAAAAATTAGCAAAAGAAGTAATAAATTATCAGAGATTAGAGATCTAAACACAAGCCTATAGTGATATCTTACGCATTAACACAGACTTCTCTAAAGAAGAATCCATTATATAATGCATACAAGTATATCAAATGACAAACAGCCAAGTGTGATATTTTATGTAGAATGACATATGTAAAACAAGATAAACAAAAGACAAGAAATGTTGCATACCACATATCTTGAGGCATACGATGATCGCAGAACAAACAAGAGTGGTTTAACAATTCGTTTAACATCCTCCTTTGAAGCCATTATCCAGTGTACACCAGCAGCTGCAAGTACAACTGCACTATTATTACACCATAACAACGGTGATGTACACTGCAATAACATCTTCACAACATCATTACTGCAAGATGTATACTGCGATGCAACTAATTTAGGAGCAACCATATTTGAAGAACTTGATCGTGATAAGTATTCATCTGGCCCTTCAATGTAACACTGTAAGATCATATTGGCTAATTCAGATACAGATTTTTCAGTGGCATAACCGGCATCTTCTTTTAAATTAATGCCAGATTCAACTTCCTCTATGTTGTCAACATCTTTAGTATACAAAGAAAACATGATTGATTCTTTGACAAGCCCATGCCTTGCTATCACATACCGCAAAAGGATCCCAATTAAAATTATTTGACCCCACTCTTCCACATCAGGAAGCATCTCACACAACCGTCTGTAATTTCTTCCAATCAATGAAAAATTGTTTGGGCAAACAGAAGTAAATGCAGAAGCAGCAGCTCCAACAACTCCAGGGGAATGGTCATTTAACAATAGTCCAACAATCTGCACCATATGAATCAAAGTTTATAGACTGAACCTGTATGGCATGGACTTCCAGTCATACATTGATGAAATCAAATATCAGGCATATATCTTTTGCAAGTTCTTTTCTTAGTTCAAAAGCATGTACCCGCAGGAAACCCTGAAGAAAACCTTGCTTTTCTTCTTTTCACTATTACTATGTCATCTATATCCTATTGAAGGCAAAATGGAAAATCTTAATAATAATGATAAACAACACATATTAACGAACCTCTTCAATTGCAGAAGTATGTTCCTCCATTTGCAGATCGTGAAGCTTAGGAAGAGCATTAGCAGCACATTTTCTAACGTAGACCGAAGGATCTCTCGCACATTTACCCACAGCAACAAGAACAAGAGGTGCAATTACATGAAGGCGGATTCCTGCCATGGCACGAAGCGCCCACGCCCTAACCAGCGGATTTGGGTCCCCCAGATCCTTCTGGAAACAATTAATTGACAACAATGCCTCATTTGGACGCCTAAGTGAAGGAACAAAAAGAAACAATTAGAAAACAATAACAATAACTCATCAAGCGACATGATCCAAGTCCATAGGATGCTACAGTTCAGGACACTAGAGCATAAATTGACTTCCAAATGCATTATGCGAATACATACTTTTCAGCATAATGCAGGAGGTACAAGTAGACCAGCTTCTTCACTTCCAAGGACTGAGACGCCACATTCTTAACAACCTGTATATATTGTTCGCAAATGAAACGAAGTTAAAGAGGGAGAAAATAACTGAGAAGCACGGAGAGAATTGCGGTGGAAGCAAACATAACTCAATTGAACTATCTAGAATTCTAGATACAAGATTTTGTTCATAATGTAAATTTGCGATACTTAGAGGAAATTTGAGGGGGCAGTAAGTGACCTGAGGGAAGAAGTTGGAGACATCGAAGCCCTGGGCTATGAGAGCGAGCAAGCGCTTCAGAGCTTCGCACTTCTCGGAATCGAACTTACTGTCGAGGAGAGGGGCGATGTTGACGTCTTCGGGATCGTCGTAGAGGTGGGCGTCGGTGCCGATCCGGAACACCGCCGTCGACGCCTTGGTCAGAGACTCCGCCGTCGCTCCGAATTGCGGGAACATCTTTCCACTATGGCTACTATGAAATCCAAATCAATTTGTGCTTCGAACTCGGACTAGAGCCAGTGTTTGCGGCGAGCAGAGCCCACTCAGGTTTTGATGCCCAGAAGAACCAGAAAGCAAAATTAAAGAACAGATCGGTGTTCGATATTTGGAGGCTCTGAAGTCTGATCATATTAACTGGACTTATCAGGTTGTCCCTTTTTTTATTTCTTTACATGCAGTATATATTTTTTAACGTGGAAAAATCAAAATTTTAATAATTTAATTTAGCAAAAAAAATAAAAATAAAGGATTTTTTTTGGTACATCAGAAAAAAAAAATAAAGGATTTAAATAAAGTTTATATTTTTAGAGACATTTGCAACAACACCCTTAAATGTTATTCTAAAAAGCATTAATCCCAACAAGATTAAGTTGTTACTCCAATAATATAAAAGATATCTTGCACGTCTTTACTCTTTCGGGACTATCAACACTCTTTAGAAATATGGATCCGTTTTAGTCACATTCAGGTAGATAGAACTATAATAGATCTTACCCAATAGTTTTTTCAAGCGCTCTCTTCTCTGTTTATAGTCCCTTTCTGCCATATTCTGTGGAGGATACAGAGGTGGAGATGTAATCAGGTTTTAGGTAACTCACATTAGTCTATCGATCATGTTTGTCGATCAATCCAAGCTACTTTAGAGGAATTTCACTTGAGTTCTGGAACTCACCATCAGAACAATGTATTGCAACATCGTTCAGTTTCATGGACACGTCCCCCAATGAGCTTCGTCAAGCTGAATGACAACTTAGCTCATTAGGTTGCTCATGATGACTTTAGAGGACTTTGTAGATGCGAGGATGGTTCGTGGATCTTTGGATTCCAAGGTCGTAAGAATGCTTTTGATATCCTTGTGCTCGAGTTGATTGCTATTCGTATGGGACTTAAGCTGGCTTGGGAAAAATGATTTCATCTTCTTGAGATTGAGTCTGACTCTTTGGAGGCTATTAGATTGATTCATAATGAGAAATGTTCTCATTATCATGTTTACGCTGCTTTGACTACGGATATTCGTTTCTTCTTTAACAATGATTGAAATGTGAAGATAACTCATCGCTTGTAGGAAGAAAACTATTGTGCTGACATTCTTGCCAAGGAAGTTATTCATACGCCACAAGATTTAGTTATCCTTTATGCTTGCCCTAGTTTTGTTTCACTAGCTCTTTCAACTGATATGATTGGAACGATGATTTTACCTTGTTCTTTTCCATCTTATTATTGTTTTCTTTTCATTCATTTACCAAAAAAATATGTATATTTTGGTTTATGTACTTTTTAACGTGTGTACTTTATCTACAATGTCACGGTTAAACCGTTGTTAATTCGGATAAAAACTCTCATTAAATGTGACTTTTGTAGTTAAGTGAACATTTTGTAAAGTTAGTGTATTTATTTGCAAATTTTAAAAGTAATCACACCTAAGTGCATGTACACCAAAGTTTATGGAACTTATTTATTTTTAACGCAAAAATAAATTACTAACACAAATACTATAAATTTAAATACAAAATTATACTTTTGGTCCTCTATTTGTAGAGATTGATTCAATTTAGTTTTTTATTTTTTATTCAATTTGATTTTCTATTTGTTAATTTTGATTCAGATTTACCATCGGCGTCACTCATCCATCAAAAATTAACAAAAAAAAAAAAAGACTAACGACGTTGAAATTAATGGAAGAAAAATTAACGGGTTTAAATTAGCCATGTGCCATGATTGGTACACTAATAAAATAATTATAATAATATATAATAAGTTCTAATGAAAATAAACATAATTACCGGAAAATAAACATAATGTTTATTTTCCTGAGGTCGTAGAGCCATCTTCTATTTATTACAATAAATTTTGAAAATAAACATAATGTTTATTTTGGCCTTTATAAAAAAAATTATATTCTATTCAATGTTTTTTTTTACATTAAGAATATTCTTCGGCCAATAATCAGATATATATCCGTACAAAACTTATAAAGATTAAAAATAAAAGAATATATTTAATATAAATTTACAGTGATTAAAAAGATATTTAAATCTAGTAACTCTTTTTCTTTTTTTGATGAATCTCATCATGGTCCTTTTTTAATAGTGATTTAATTCAGTAACTTTGAAAAGTAAAAAAATATATTCAATTTTAAACTGGAAGATTGAATTATTAGTATATCACCATCATCATAGTCATGAAAAAACTCAAAAGAAGGCCACTGCGTACTAAAATTATCATGATCCATGAAAAAATAAGACGACAGCAGATGCATTTATGTTTTATTAATTAAAGATAAAGATTTATTGTGAAATAAAAGTTTATGTGCGAGTCAAATACATGGACATGCAACATGGTTTTTGGCTCAAGTTATGGCCGGATGGAAATGATGATATGAAGAGACTTGAATCAGGTAGATCTTAGTGTAGAGATAAAATGTTGTGTGTCCACTTTTACCACACATACGTCACTCAATTTGAATGTTCTTCCACCATTTGTGCTGTAACTTTCTCTTTGGGAACAACCCTTGCTCCTTTATTGATTTTTTCCATGGCCTCTACCTTTATTGTTTCTGCCTTAACCTCTCTTACCAAACATTTGAGTTGTTGTCAAGTTTGCTTGAAGAGGAACCATTTCTTGGTACTTGTGTTTCTCAAAGCATTCATCTTGTTGCATCTTAAGGGCTTGAACTTCTAAAATTGAAAAAAGTCACCTCTAATTAAGCAAGAAGTGATGAAAGTGACATATTTTTTGGGCAACCCATAAAAAATCGCATCGATATACTCTTTAAGGGTTGTAGGAGAACTAGAGTTTCTACAAGTTATTTGATCTAAATTAGAGATTGAGCCTTGTTTCTTCATACCCCTCACTTGAATTTTGATTTGTTTCACTTGTGTCTTTGTTTGAGATGTAAAATGGATTTTAAGGATTTCTCAAATTTATTAACATCATTCGCATCTGACAACACAAATCTTGAATTGCGTGTCCCTGGATTTTAGCAACCAAGATTTCATAAGAGCATATTGTTGCTCAAAGTTCTTGAATGCTGGATTAACTGCATTCTTCAATTCATCTTCATTCGAAAGAAATTGTTTTGGAATTTCGTTCTTTCCTTGAATGTTTTTCTTCAATCAATAGCCCTTAATTGTTGATTCTGAGTGTTGCTTGCAAGTGAGAAAATTATCTTCCATCAATTTAGTGGAAATCGCAGTTATAAACATTTGTGAATGAAGCTCAACATCACGAAAGCCATGGCCAGCCACCGTGAGGCTCATAGATACCATGTAGAAAAAATGTTTATGTGAATAACATATATTGATAATGAATTCATTGATTATGAATTAGAGAATTGAATCAGTTTACACGAAAAGGAATAAATTCTTATATAACAGTTTGTAATTTAATTGATTGTCTTTCTGTTATTAACTACTCAACTAACTATCATTTAGCTAACTCTATCTTATGTAATCTCTTTTATACTTAATTTACTGTTGTCAAATAGAAATTTCCTTGAGAGATGAGATATAGGGAATTTAGATAGTGTTGATAAAGATGGAATTATTATTGGATGTGGTGGTCTATTCTGGGATGATAAAGTTGGAATGTGAGCAAAACTGGAACATTTTTTTACTCTGTTAGAAACTGCATGGGATAAGCAGAATCTAATTGAAATTATTCTCCCATGTTAATAAAAAAAATAACGGTGCATTTTACGTATAAACATGATAGTACAAGCAATACAATATTGTACAACTTTTATAAGACACAACATAATCTTTTGTGTCGTGTATCGTTTAATACTCAATGCACACAACAAGATGTTTAATATAAATTTTACAATAATATTCTTCATATTTTGTATTATCAATTTTACTTAAATTTTTCTAAGAAAATAATATTTTGATATTTATAATTATTTTATTATTTATTATAAAATTAAAACTTCACATTTTAATAAATTAAAACATAATATATTTCATGTGATATAATAATTATATTATATAAAAACAAAAATTATTATTGAATAAATTTTTTGAAGTTAATTTTATTATTAATATGTTATTTTAATTATATATGTTAACCGGCAAAAATTTTGAAGTGAAAAAAAATAACATAAACATTATAGTTACCAATTTAATGATATTTTTAACACTAAATATTTTTCAGTGGACAACCAAACAGTAACCGACCGGTTTCACAATAATTTCTAGACGAAAATTATTACATGGTATATGCAAATTTAAAAAGTAAGAATTGAAATAAAATAATGCCCGTACTCGTAAAAAAGAGAAAGAAAGAATACCGTTGCAGTAACAATTAACATTTGTAAAATTAAATTTAAATTAACGTGATTTTTAAAATTGATTTTGAGTAATTGTGAATTTAAAATATTCTGATTTTGATTTGAATATTGGTTGGATATTTTCCATCATAATTAATTTTGGTTGTATTGAATTACTAAAATAGCCCTCCCATCATCCACAATATACTCCGAAGTCCAAACCCTCTATCAGACTATCACTATTGATTTTCACCATAGCTAATTAGTTTTTTTTTTTTTGTTAAAGCAGAGAAAAAATAGAACTTTTGAGACCACTATTTTCTCACACATTAAATTTATCTTCAATTTTCCAAAGGCTCTGCGCATCTTGGCATACAGTGACTCCATTTTGAAATCAAAATAAAATTGTTACAAATACATTCTATAGAAGAAGAAAGGGATAAAGCACTATGCTTTTGCAGAAGAAGACAGGGATAAATTTGAGATGGAGAAAAAATACTTGAAGCTACTTCAAGCAAGTAGGTTAACCAGATCCATGTTCATTAGCCTTATACACAATTCCAGTGGACAACCAAACATGACGAAAAAATTCCGAACTCACGTTTGCAACTATCTAAGGTGCGTATGGACTCCCCAAACGTGTAACCAAACATGCTGTCAGTGGAATCCAATCCACGTGTCACGATCTCGATCATTGACAAAATCCAACGGCCAAAAATAACTCAACATGAGGCTCATGTTCCCGGAAAAAATTGAGCTAATCCGGATCCGCTGTCAGTATCGCACATTCTGCACCAAACCCTACTGACTACCCACATTTTTCACAAATCTGATCACTCTTCCTCTTCAATTTTGCTTATCTAACGTCTCCTGAGGTTCCATTTCTCTCCTTCTCCCTTCAATTGTTTCAGAACTCTTTGCATGCGGTTGAATCTGTTTTTACTTGAATTGTACTGCATGTCTTCGTCTGAGGAATTTTTTATTTTTTATTTTTAAAAAGTAATGACTTTTTTACCATTTCTTAAATTTCTCTCATATTAGCTGATTGTTTTTGCGCCAACAATTCTTTCGGAATTCCTTGCTGCTAGTTGAACATTGCGTTAGTTGCAATTTCTGTTTTCCAACAATGTGTCATTAGTTACATGTTGATTATTCCATTGCTGAAGAACTGGAACTTTCTGGGGTTTCATAAGAATTAAGAAAAAAGAAAAAAGGAAATGTCTCTGTGCTTCCTTGTTTGATCACAGTTAGTTTATAACACATATGCTGGCCTCAGGAACATTGCATGTTATTATGTTTTTCTCTTTTTGATTAGAAGTTATTAACCTGTTTCTTGCTTCACTTCATCTGAAGTGTTCATTTCCAAAGTTCCAGAAAGATCCTAATTTCTAAAATTTCAAGTAATGAATGATCTTCAAAGATACTTGCCACTTCGTAATGATATTTAATGGAAGTAATTTGTGAAGCAACACAACAACTTCAAGTTTGACGAACTAACATTAATTTGTATCTTTCAGGCGTCATAATATTCAGCCTGGAGAAGCTGTAATGGACCACTCCTCTAACAAAGATAATGGTTGTGAATCTCAATTAAGTTGGTGGTATGTATATAAATCTTATGAAGAACTCAAAAACGGAAGACTCGTTGTTAAAGTCTCCGATGAGAATTTTGTTTGTCCATACTGCCCTGATAGAAAACAGGATTATAAGTACAATGAAATCTTCAACCATGCTTCTGGGGTGGCTCGGAGTAGTTCACAAAAGAGAAGTGCTGAAGAGAAGGCTAATCATCTAGCTTTAGTGAAATATTTGGAGAAGGATCTTATGAGTGATAGCCCATCAAAACCCGTAGATAAAGGTGACTCCATTATTGAAAATGACTGACAAAGTTCTTGTTCAATTTATTATATCCTTCACTGAATATGCAACAGTTCATGTGGGCTTTAGCGCAACGGTAAGGTTATTGTCTTTTGATCTGAAGGTCTCAAGCTTAATCTTTGAAACAGTTTCACCATTTGGAGGGGTAAGGCTAAATGTGTCTACTCTCCCTAGACCCCATTAGTTGGAAGCCTCGTGTACTGCATTTCCCTCTTACTGAATGTGTAGAAACTTGCTAATTCACAAAAATATTTAATTCAATAACGAAGATATCTTATAAAGCTACATGATAACACCAATGCTAACACTAAATGCTGTCCTCCAGGTACCAAATTATCAAGCCCAGGAGAAACTCTAATGGCTCACTGCTCGAACAATGAAACTGACACAAGTGCATTCCAAATAAGTTGGTGGTATGTAGATGCATCTTATGAAGAGCTCAAAAGGGGAAGTCTCATTGTGAAAATCTCAGATGAGACTCTCATCTGTCCATACTGCCCTAGGACAAAACAAGATTATATGTACAGGGAACTCCTAGAACATGCTTATATGGTGGGCCGGAGTAGTTCACTAAAGAGAAGTGCTAGAGAGAGAGCTAATCATCTTGCTTTAGTGAAATATTTGGAAAAGGATCTTAAGAGTATGGATGGCCTGCCAAAACCCTTAGATAAAGGTGATCTCCCATTAATGAAGTGGCTAAAACAAAATTTCAGTTCAAGTTATTTTTTTCTGAATTACTGAATATGGAGAAATTTACCAATTCACAGTGATGTTTAATGAAATAATGAATATATCTGTAAAGTATCCCAACAAAAGACAGTACTAACACTAATATTTGTCTTTCAGGTTCCAAAATATTAAGCCAAGAACAAACTGTGTCTGTAATGGCTCACTGCTCTAACAAGGATACTGGTATAAGTTCATCTCAAATAAATTGGTGGTATGTCGATAAATTTTATAAAGAACTCAAGAAGGGAAGTCACAACGTGAAAGCCACAGATGAGACTTTCACTTGTCCATACTGCTCTAGGAGAAAACAGGATTATGTGTACAGGGAACTCCTTGAACATGCTTCCGGGGTGGGTCAGAGTAGTTCACAAAAGAGAAGTGTCAAAGAGAAGGCTACTCATTTGGCTTTAGCGAAATATTTGAAAAACGATGTTTTGGATGTGAATAGTTCATTAAAACCTTTAAATGAAGGTGATCCCTATGTTACTCAAGCGATCGTTAGATTTATTTATTTATTTATTTATTTATTTTTTATAGTTATATTGTTACGGAATATGCTGAGATTGGCCAATTCAATTTACAATGTATATAATAAAAGTAATATTTAAAGTGATATCATAATTAAAAATCTGCAAAGTAACTTGCCATCGGTCAGTACTAATGCTAATTCTTGTCTTTCAGGGACCAAAATATTAAGCCCTGGAGAAAATGCAATGGGTAGCTGCTCTGTCAAAGATACTGATATAGGATCCTGTCAAATAAGTAGGTGGCATGTAGATAAATTTTATAAAGAACTCAAAAAGGGAAGCCATACTGTGAAAACCTCAGATGAGACTTTCACATGCCCGTACTGCCCTAATAAAAAGAGAAAACGAGATTATGTATACAGGGAAATCCTTGAACATGCTACTGGGGTGGGTCAGAGTACCTCACAAAAGAGAAGTGCCATCGAAAAGGCCAGTCATCTGGCTTTAGTTAAATATTTGAAAAAAGATCTTATGAATCTAAATGGTCCGTCAAAACCTATGGATGAAGGTGATCCCCCTGCTCTTGAAGCAACTACAACAATATTTCTGTTTCTTTTATCCTAGACAGAAAATCGGCCAATTCATAATGATATTTAATGGAGGTAATCTATAAAGCAACAAAACATCAGTCAGTACTGATACTAGTTTTTGTCTTTCAGGCACCATAATATTAAGGCCGGGAGAAACTGCAACGGGTCACTACTCTCACAAAGATAATGATACGGGGGCATCCCAAATAAGTTGTCACAAAGATAATGATACAAAGGCATCTCAAATAAGTTGTCACAAAGGTAATGATACAAGGGCATCTCAAATAAGTTGGTGGGATGTCGATAAATCTTATGAAGAACTGAAAAAGGGACGTCACAATGTGAAAACCTCAGAAGAGACTTTCATTTGTCCATACTGCCCTAATAAAAAAAGAAAATATGTATATAGGGAAATCCTTGAACATGCTTCTGGAGTGGGTCAGAGTAGCTCAGAAAAAAGAAGTGCCAACGAAAAGGCCAATCATTTGGCGTTAGTGAAATATTTGCGAAAGGATCTTATGAATGTGGATGATTTATCAAAAGCTGCAGAGGAAGGCAGTCATCCGGTCAATTTTGATAAGCCTTTTGTGTGGCCATGGACTGGGATTGTGGTTAATATTCCCACTAGACAGACAGAAGATGGTCGTTGTTTTGGGGAAAGTGGCTCCAAGCTGAGGGATGAATACCGAAGCAGGGGTTTTCATCCACATAGAGTCCGCATTCTTAGGAATTGCTGGGGTCACTCTGGAATTGCTGTTGTGGAATTCAATAAAAATTGGTCAGGCTTAGCTGACGCATTGGCATTTGAAAAGGCATATGAATTAGATCATCATGGGAAAAAAGACTGGTTTGCTAATACTGAGGGTGAGCCTGGTCTTTATGCATGGGTTGCCCGAGCTGATGACTATAAGATGTATAATATCTTTGGGGAACAACTGCAGAAGATGGGGGATGTCAAAACCATACCCGAAATTATGGAGGAAGAAGCTCGAAAGCAGGATAAACTTGTGTCCAGTTTGAATAACATTCTTCAAGTCAAGAACAAGCAGTTAAAGGAGATGGAGGAAAGATATCATGAGACTACACTTCGCATGGACATCGTAATGGGGGAAATATATAAGCTCACTCAAGAACACAGTCAAGGTATCTATTATTATTGATGCTAAGTTACTTTTTCTCTAATATGGATTGTGATTCGTTGGTTGTTTTTGTTAGTGTTCCACGTTTCCGATTTGTTTTTCCAGTCATAAAAGGTGGAAGTCCATGATGAAACAACTAATTGTTTACACTGGTACAACTGCCACTGCCAGCGTGGTAGTTTGCATACCAGTGGGATTGAATCATATTTTAACAACTTTTTTATTGGCCGAATCATAAACATAATGATTTGCAAATATTCTGCTAGATTTTCCGTAAACATCGTAATGGTTGCACAATATATCATAGTAAACATAATTTATCAGGATAATGGTTGCACAATTTATCTGGGCATAGTTTCTGGGCATAATTTATCTGGGAAACTGAAACCTACTGGTTCAATCAGGATAATGGTTGCACAATTTATCATCGTAAACATAATGATTTGCAAATATTCTGCTAGATTTTCCGCAATACGTTTGCAACAATTCATTGTTTCTAAATGATGCTGGATTTTGAATGACATTGTTCTATGTCATGATTGCTTTGTGTTCAGAGATGAAGAAAATACAGTCGAGTGCTACTCAACACTTTCAAAGTATTTTTAATGGTCATGAAAGGCTTAAGTTGCAACTGGAATCTCAGAAAAGAGAACTTGAGTTGCGGAGAATTGAATTGGAAAAACGTGAGGCACATAATGAAAGTGAAAGAAAAAAGTTGGAAGAAGAGATTAAGGAGGTGTAGTTTTTTTTCTTATTTTGTTGCATCTCTTCTTTCTTGCATTTCTGTAAAATGAAGATGAAAGGAAATTTAAGGGTGATAAATTAAGATGGTCAATATTTAGATGTTTTAGTAACTTCAAAGGAGTTGGCAACCAAGGTTAGTTTTTCCACTTTACTTATCAAGTTTGATGATCCTAAGATGATTGGTTGAAAAGTTTTTGGTACACTTTATGGAGATTTAAGTTAAAAAATATTGGGAATACAATCAAACTGGTTTCTGTTAAGAGTAGTTTGCAGTTGATGGCTATGCATTTTCTTTGTTCTTCAAAAAAATATATTTTTTCGCATTCATAAACACTACTTAAGACGGTTTCTGTCAATGAATATTGTTGATTTCTTTAAGTATATGTCTCTTTGCTTTGTGTGTGTGGGGGGGGGGGGGGTGTTATATACTCTATAATGGTTTCCATGTCAATAGTATTGAACATTTATGATTAAATCTTTAAATAATAATAAGGGTTTTGCTAACCATTGCCCATATGGGCAATGGTTAAGCAACCCATGAATGGAAACTTTGCATTTAAAATAAATTAAAAATAATTTTGTAATATTAAATACTCTACAGTTTCCAACATCAAGTTTATATTCTTAAGTTGCTTAACCATTGCCCTAAGTAGGGCAATGGATAGCAAAACCCTAATAATAAAAATTAGGAATTCCATTAGGTTGTCATATTCTACAGTTTATGAGATGAAATTTATGGTAAATAGGGGGAAAGTGTGAGCCATCAGTTTAGAGTTGTGTGATAGATGATAGATCATTTTACTTGGGCTTCTATTTTTACTTTATTCTTGCTAAGGAATCTATGAACAAAATGTTGGAATTATTTGTTTCGATACAAATTGTAATCTGTTAGGACCCATAACCTGAGGAGGGTATTTTAGGAAGAAGAGAAGAGTAGAGATTGCTGAGCTGGCAGTATAGTGGGGGAAAAGTTAGTTAGGCTAGCATTTTTCTGTTATATAGCGCGGGGTGTGTGATGATGAGAATCATCTTTGAATATTAGCTGTTTTATGAATGGAGAGATTTTCTCTATAGGAGCCTAGCTCTGGGACACTAGGAGTCAATCCTTCTGTATTTTCCTTTCTATTTTCTTTGCTTAATTCTGTTTTCGGAAATCTGGTCTGTAACATAATCCTTCAAATCCTATAATAATATTGATGATGTGGCTAAGAAACTTGTAGAAGGTTTTGGAGAGCAATGCTGATATCTTTCGTCTTTTTCAGAATGCAATGAAGAATAGTTCTCTTGAAATGGCTGTTCTGGAGCAGCAGAAAGCTGATAAAAATATTTTGAAACTGGCTGCAGATCAAAAGGTTTGTGTATCTTGCTTGTCTTTATGCTTTGTTAATGACCAAAAGTGTCATTGTCAGCATCATAATAGCAAGCGTTAAATGCTATTTGACTATCTGTATATCCAGCGACAAAAAGAACAACTTCATGCTAAAATCATCCAGCTCGAAAAACAACTGGATGTGAAGCAAAAACTGGAATTGGAGATTCAACAACTAAAAGGAAAATTAAATGTCATGAAGCACATGGAAGATGATGGAGACTCTGAAGTTCTGAATAAGGTGGATGTTTTACATAAGCATTTAAGAGAAAAGGAACTGTCACTTCGAGACTTGGATGCATTGAATCAAACACTGATCATTAAGGAGCGTAAGAGCAATGATGAACTACAGGAAGCTCGAAAAGAATTGATCAATGTAAGTGCTTTTTTGTTCTGCTTTGTATTTTTATCAAGTGTATCATCTGTTCGCCCAGTGCTTACTTTGTAAAAGCATATGTTCTATTGGGTGTTCTTGAATTCTCTCATAGCTGAATTGTTGGGACTCTGTAGAATATGGCCCCAGTCATGTGTTATATTATGATTTTTGTTGCAAATTTGAATTGTTGTATGAATTCATTATTATATTAATTGATTGCTGAAACTTCCATGCTTATCCACAGATCTGAAAAGAAAACTGCTACACTTGAAGTGCTAATAATTATTTATTTATTTATTTTGTATAAGGTTTCCTGTTTTGGCCAACTTTTTATGTTGTAAATTTTCATTTGTTCAGTGCAATGTAGCAAGGTAACACAAGTAAAATATAGACTGTATTGTGTCTTCTAACTGAAAAAAAATCTTTGATGGACGGGTTGTTCTGATTATTCTTATGCAGAAGAGACCTCCACTTTTGTCTATTATGGTATTTTTAAATCTATGATACTGTGGGGATATTCAATGCTCATCTGTTACATGACTACGGCTCATTGATTTTGTTTTGAAATTGTTACATTTTCAAGACTTTCTTAGATTTTTTATCTGTTACAGGGCATCAAAGGGATATCTTGCCGTTCCAATATTGGTGTGAAGAGAATGGGGGAACTTGATACTAGACCATTCCTTGAAGCTATGAAGAAAAGATATAATGCGGAGGATGCAGAAGATAGAGCCTCAGAACTATGTTCATTGTGGGAAGAGTATCTGAAGGACCCAGATTGGCATCCATTTAAAATTACTATAATTGAAGGGAAATATAAGGTGTGCTTTTCTATTTCTATGCTTATAAATCTCCAGAAATCTACTTGCTTGATGTCTCTTGAGTCTTAACCAAATTTGGCTGATTCTGTTGTAAGCACTGCATTATCTGTGACTCTGTGTGCTGTACGGTAGTCTGAGGATGCCGAGTATTCTTGATGGTTGCTTTGCTATAAAGTAGAATCTGGGAGATGAAGAAGCTTGATCCATGAATCATGGGTAGTTAGATACTAGCTTTTGAACTATTTGACCTCCTGGCATATAATTCTTTCACCTTGTATCATCTGTAGAGCTAGATATTCTTTGACTTTTGGATCTTTGTTTATAGATGATTTTTATATCTTACCTGCCATGAAATTCATAGACGGATTTTTTATGGACACAAAATTGGAAGAAAGAAAATACTGAACGTCACCATTATATGACTAATCTGATCATCTTTGTATAACCTACTTGTTAGGCTCATGGTTTGGGACAATATCTTTTCAATATAGCTATTGGATCAATACAACAGCTATATTGAAAACTTAGATTCATTGCATTATGGTAAAACTTATCTAGCTTTGTGCTTCTGTTCTTTTCAGGAAATCATAGATGAAGAAGATGAAAAGCTTAAAGGACTGAAAAATGAGATGGGTGAAGGAGTATACAAAGCTGTCACCACAGCTTTGACAGAGATAAATGCATATAATCCAAGTGGGCGATATATAACTTCAGAATTGTGGAATTATGAAGAGGGAAAAAGAGCAACTTTGCGTGAAGGAGTACAATTTTTATTGATGCAATGGAAACTACATAAACAGAGAAGGGGAGTTATATGAAGGTTGGTATGTTATCTATAATCTATGTAATAAGCATAAGATACAGCTGTAAGTTATGGTTGATTTTTTAGAATGGGACTGTCATGGTCCCTTTGATTTGTATAATGTTTTAATTTTAATTTAAGAGGCAGTATTTATAATGGCACCCTCGTGTTTATCAATAGAAATCGATTTTCCAATCAAATAAATGGTTATTATAATGAATAACAGATTATCAACGTAGAATGATCTTGCCTGAGACCAAAAAAAAGGTCCATACAAAAGTAGAAATGTTAGATAATTCTCATGATAAAACATTTTTCCAATCAAGCAAACGAGAAGGTAATGTCAGATATATGAATCATATATAATGTTATTTATACTACTCAACAATCAACAAGTCCTGTTTAATAAATTCTCTTGAGTCCTTTTAGCTTTTCCTCTATAGTTGACTAAAGACCATAATCATATACTCTCTCCTTCCTCCCAAAATGTAAGACCTTCTAGAGAATTTTTGCTTGTCCCATTTTATAAGATCTTTTGAGAATTTTTGTGCACATTTAATTTTTTTTTACTATTATATCCTTGTTACTCAAGGGAGGTTATAGGTGAAAGAGATTGAAAGGATAAATTTATAAACTAATACTTTTTGTTAGACAAATTTAATACATTTAATTAAATTAACCACTTTTCTTCATGATATTGACGGAGCGAGTATATGCCAAAAAAAAAAAGAAATAACAATAACACCACCCAAAATAACACCAGTGAATTTATCAATTTAAGAGATTAATTTTCTACTCCACAAGAGATATTTGAGAATTTTTTTTAAAAAAAAAAAACTTTTCTTTTGTTATAATCTTATTTTACAGTACAATTTAGAGGAAAATGCTAATATATGACTTTTCAATAAAATGATTTAACATGAGAAAAATTATTTCCTCTTTTAATATATTTTTAATATATTTCTACTCCGTACTTACACCCGTATCAACATAACTATATGACTAGAACCTTTTTTAATACTTTATGATATTATTTAATTATTAAACAAAATTTTATCTTAATCTATAAAATTAGGCATAATAATAAAAACATATTGAAAAACACTAAAAAACAATTTTATTACCTTTATTCAGAGATTAAAGGAAATTTAAGATGTAAATATTTACTTATAAAAAAAACTAAAAAAAAAATACTTTCATTTTAGCATCATATAAATATCAATATAATAGGTAGGAAAGACAACACGGAAGGTATAGAATCTACAAATCTAGTCTCTAATACCAATCTATGAAGAGATAAATACAGTTAATTAGCACTCACTTCCACATTTTTCTTCTCTGCTTTTGCTTTTAGGCACTGGCAACAAGCGTGCTTAAGAACATTCACGCATCAAACGCAAATTTCACAACTCACAAATTCTAATTAGTACCCTACCCCCATAACGAGCCTTAATTTAAGGACAGAGAAAAAAAATCATGAAATTCAGCTCGTCGTAATATTTGATGATTTGAACAAAAATAAAAAAGAGAGAGATTAAGATACTTGATTTTGTCATATATCATATACTCCAAATATGTAGCAAGCATAGCTGCGGGCTCATGAATTTGAAGCCACTTCAGCTCCTTACAAATTTCGCATACTCCTTTCTTTTCCCTCCATTTTGTCTCAAAAGGAGGGTCCTATAAAATAAAACTTAAAATAAAAATCATATACCACGACAAAAGAAAATAAAAAGTTCCATTAGTCACTACCACAAAATTCTTTCCACTCTTTTTTTAAGGACTCAAAGGAAACATAATTAGTAACTAGACCCTAAAATTCTTGCCGGTGAAGGTTTGGCCAAATTGCCAATTGGAAGGGACAATGTTCCAAGAGGTGGAAGTGCGTCGGTCACTGGCTGTGACCCTGAAGGACAGTGACTGACCAACTAGAACAGCGTTTGACTGCCAATTCTGACCCCAGTTACGGCTCATGCTCATCCACCCCGTCCGTGACCCTTTCACGCTCGTCCTCACGATATCCCCTGCGCCCGCGACGTTGGTGATCAAAACCAAGTTGAAGTAACGGAACCCGTTGATCGTGAACCTCATCCCTCCGTGTTTCCTGCATGGCACCCTGCACATCGCCGCACACAATCCTGATCACTAGGGGTACATATCGTAATAAAATACAACCACAGGGGCACATAAAATTATAATAACGACACAAAAAGATGATTCTGATTTTGGTTGTTTTCGAGAATCGTGCTTTAACGCGGCAATGGATGATAAGTTCGTCAAAATCCTGAAACGGTTTCAGATGAACGGCCCACGTTCTCGGTCTCCGGTTAGGGGCCCACTAAAAACTAAAAAGATTCCCCTTAGTAAAAAATCAACGGTTCAGATCAGTTTTCAGTTTCCCGAATTACGAATCTACCACAGCCTAGTTTATAGTCTCCGCCATTAGCATTTAGCAGAATCTCAGTACACTGTCGTTTAATCGACGCGTCTTTCCGATTACGTGATGTTGTGCTTTCAGAAGGTGAAAAGCCATGCGCATATGGTTTCTACATTTTACTTTAGAAAATTTGTAGAACATATCATTTGTAGGAGTATTTTATTTTCTTCATTTTTTAATTTTTTTATTTCTATTTAATTAAAGAATATAGTAATAAAGTATCAAATATCAAATATAAATATCAAAGTACGTTTATTTTACATTTTTATTTTTCAGGTGTATTTTATGTTTTTGTTTTCTTAAATTTATAAAAAAAACAAAAATACTAAAAATATTAAAATTTTATTTTCAGTCATTTACAGTTTTTCATTTATACTTTTTTTGTAAAGAAAAATAATAAATAAAAATCCAAATCAAACATTTCATAATTTTTTAGAAACACAAATCAAACACCGGAAAATCTATTTACCAAAAATTAAAAAAATGGAAAATCTTATAAATGCTCTTTTTTTTTCACATTAGTTAGTGTCTGGGGAAGTGACAAGTGAGAAACAGAGAAAAGACACTTCTTCTGGTGCTGTTTGTAAATATTTCTAAAGAAACAAATGTTTAAGTAATAAAAATTAAATTAAACTAATTAATATGTAAATGTAAAATAAATCAACAGAGTACTGACTTTTCTGTTGAAGCAAAGCGAAATTTTGGGGATAAAGCTAAAAGTAAGAACAGGGGAAGGGACTTTCTTTAAAAACAAAAGAAAAACAGAGGAAGGGGAAGAAAGTACCGGCGGTAAGAGACGGGGACGATGCCGGCGCGGTACTCGGCGATTTTGAGGAACATAGGCATGGCGAGGTCGAAGTGAGGCCTAGGAGGGTTACACCATCCGCCATTATCGCTGGGAAGAGCATAGTTAGGAGGGCAGAAGTTAGTGGCGGTTACGAAAATAGAAGGACTGCCAGCGTGGCACCAGCTAGGGTCATTCGCACACTTTATCTCAAAGCAGGCCCCACAACTAAACCCATTGTTGAACAGCGCCGTGCTCAGCGCCGCCGTGTTCACACCGTACCCCTGACTGTACAAGTTCCCGTACCCACACGCGCCGCCTGCACACACACAGAGGAAACTAATTTCAATGACATTGTTCTTAATTAACGAAATAAAACCGTGAGGTGTTAGTTAGTGTATACTGAGTTACCCATTGTGCCGGAGGCGTCGCTGCCGCCGTAGAATGTGGCGTGTGCGGTTTGCCAGGGGCCGCCGGAGTAGACGCCGGGAATTCTGGCATGGGTTAAAGTGAGGAGGGTTGTTACGATGCAGAGGATGGGGATGATGTTGACGAGAGCCATGGTGAGCAGAGCAGAGAGAGGGTTTGTTTACGAGTTACTCTGTAGTTTCGATATGTTCTGAGGAGGAAAGGGACGAGGGAGTGTTGGTATTTATGGAGAGTGAACCACACCATGGTGGGCCCCTCTGAGGGGATAAAAAAGTGTACATTTTGTAACCCCTTATTATGCCTCTTGCTTTGATACTTCATATTCGTTTGGCTTATATTTTAATAAAATAAGGAGTAATAAATATATAAATTAAAATAAAAATTAATAATTTAGATTATTAATATATAAATAAAGTGATTTAATGAAAATAAATTATTTTAATATTAATCAAAAATAATTTTGATCAAATTTAAATCTAAACAAACATTACCTTAATTCAGCATGTTTATATTTCTTAGAATAAAAAATAAAAAAATATTTATGTATAAATTAAAATTTAATTAATGGTTGAGATTATTAATACATAAAATTTAAGATTATTTTTATTATTTTTGATTTGAGTCAAAAGTATTCTTTATATTTTTATTTATAAGTTTTTAAAATAAAAATTACATATATTAAATTAATATAAGTGTTGATATCAATAAAATATATTAATAATTTTTAAATAAATAATGACATTTTTACAATTTTACTTTTATATAAGTTAAACTTCAGTGTTTAATGTTACTAAAAAAAACATTAGTGTTTATATTTATCTATATATCATTTTAAATTAAACTCAACTATTTTTTTTAAGGGTTTTTTTTTATTTAGGTACTCATAAAAAGAGAGGGAGTAATTTTTACAAAAGCAAATTTTAAAGCAACAATCCCTCAATGCTCTGATTATGTTCATTATGATCTTTTCCATGTTTAATTACCTTCAGATAATACTAATATAGTAGGAGTAATCCTGTAATTTAATGTAGCTGTTTAAGTGTCTGTTTGGATAGAAGTGAATTCACGTTAATGTGGATCCACTTCAACGCTATTTTTTGTTGTGTTCATTGGATCCACCCCGGCTTATGTGTCAAATTTATCTCAACCATTAATTTATCTCTCTTAACGTGATTTGATGTGATTTGACGCTAATCCA
Source organism: Cyamopsis tetragonoloba (assembly GCA_037177725.1). Lineage (NCBI taxonomy): Eukaryota > Viridiplantae > Streptophyta > Magnoliopsida > Fabales > Fabaceae > Cyamopsis > Cyamopsis tetragonoloba. Next base: position 71,182,523 of record CM074119.1, read on the forward strand.
AACACACACTAAAATTTGTTTTAGGTCCCCCTCCCTCGTTTACCGGAAATTTGTTTTAGGTCCCAGTCATCTATCTATTTTAAGTATTTTCATTGTTTAATCGTGTAACTCGAGAAAATTTATGAAAAAGACTTTACTCATATATATTGATTTTATAAGAAATTAGATCCACAAATGTGAGAAGAAAGTTTTGTATCAAGTAATAAAAGACTTGCTAATTCATCAAGGTGTCTTATTTCAGTCTTTCGCAAATAAAAAATTAATACGTCAATAAACATTTTGGAAGTGTCTGGATAACATTTTGATGACTTTATGTTAGTCAAATTATTTTGGAAGTGTTTGGATAACATTTTGATTTTTTTTTATAGGTTAAAGTGTGTTCACAGAAGTTTGAATCGGAAACTTGCTGCTCAAAACAGTACTCCTCAACCATCCGACCAACCAGTTAGATGTTTGAATAACATTTTGATATATACCGTCAAAATCAATTCTATTAGTAATAATTTTGGATCATAACGTAAATTTCATGAAAATTCTGTTTCCAAAGTATTATTAGATGAGAAATGAAAACTCATTATTTTAATTAATTAAAGGAAAATCCGACCAAATTTTTAGCAATTAGTAGCAGTAAATAAGGAAAAGGGGTTTGGGTAGTGATATTTGAGGGGAAAGAAACTATGGTGATGAGTGTAGGGGACAAAAGAGGTTAGGGCCCTAAGGATCTGACCAGAAGTATCAAATGTGTTTGCTTCATTTTCAAGTTGTGCTATCAAACCAACACTATTATCGCACCCGTTTCTGTTTTAGCAAGATTTTGGTTCTTCATTTTTTAATTTTTATTTTTTTTACAAGTTCAATTTTCCAACTTTGAAGTTTGTTGGTTGGACCGGCGTCAAAAGTTACCTTGATCCAAGGCACTTAATTGGAATTAGAAGGCATATCAAGTGGGAATGCGATGGATAAAGTCATAAAGATAATGCTTGTGTACGCTGCCATGGTACGGATACATGTAGGATTTGATTTGATTTCCCACTTTAACTCCTTAATTTGGCTTTTATCATGCTTAACATGTCATTTTAGTATTCTAATTCTAATAATACTATTCTTTAGTTTATCTCTTTGACTAATTGAAGTTGTTTTAGTTAATTACTTCCTCCGTTTTATTTTAAGTGTCGTTTAAAGTTGTGACACACAGTTTAAGAAATATCATTAATTTTCTTGTTTTTATACAAATAATTGTCCAACTCCCTATTATACCCCTTATCACTCTTATTAATTAGTGAATTACATCTCTCAAAACATTTATTTAAGATTTAATTACTCAAGGATATATTTGATAAAACATAATTAATGCTTCATTGAAACTATAAAATGACAAATAAAGTGGGACAAATTTTTTTTCTTTAAAACGACATTTAATATGGGACGGAGGGAGTAATTACTATTCCCTTTGGTCCTTTTTATAAGCAATATTAGACATATTTTACATATACAAATAAATCTTAATAAATGATTTTTTTTAATTATTTAAATGATGAATACAAATTTTCTTCCCGAAATACCTTTATAGATATATTTTCTTTCCATGTGCAAATTAAAGGATGAAATTTATGAGTGTCATTGGGAATAGAAGAATTAGTGGAAAGAGAATAATCACTAAACTCAATTAACTAAGGGTATATTAAGAAGTTATATTTTTTTAGCATTTAATAAAGTTAAAAAGTGTACTCTGCTGCTTATATTAAGGACAAAAAAAAAACTTACTTTTTGTTGCTTATAAAAAAGACCGGAGGGAGTATATTATTTTCTCTGTTTTTTAAATTCTTCCATCGTTACTTTTTCACTTCAATAATTTACATTCACATTACTTATGACAAATTTTGGAGAATAAATTGTGTAAATAAGTGAAATTATGGAGTCCAGTAAGTTCAGCACAACTAATAAGAATATGTGTGTAAGTGTATGGTATAAGTAGGGGTGTTCATCGGATTGGGTAACCCACCTAATTCGATAAACCAAACCAACTCATAAGAGTGTTCAGCCCAATCACACTCGGGTAAAACCCGAACCAAACAAAACAAATTCGAAGATGTTTGGTTTGTGTATCGAAATTAGTAATTTGAATCTGATTACTCAATGGTAGACCCAATGACTCGATCATAATATTTTACTTTTTAAAAACATAGTAACCTGGTTCTAATAATTAATAGATTTTGGAGTCATATAGCATGAATTTAATTTTTTTTAGCTACTAAGGGAGTCTTTGGATTAGCTGTGATTATTTGTGAAAATAAGCTGTGAAAAACAATCAATTATGCGAGACATAATCGATTTTTGTTTGGATATATTTGCTGTCAGAACTCAAAAGTGATTTTTAAGATAATTTTAAGTTGTGAAAAATAATTTTGAAGGTTTTTAAAATAATGTCTAAATTTTAACTGAAAGACAAAAAGATTTTTCCTTTGTCAAAAGCTTTTTTAAGTGCAAAATACAACTGTCCAACGTATGCTTAGAAATAATCATATCCAAACATGCTCTAAATTATGTAGTGATTATCTTATTGTAGATTGGTGAAGAATGAGAGATTAAAAATTAAGATTACTAGTTGTGGTCATTGTGTTTTGAAATTTGTATGGTTAAACTTGAGTTTGAAAATTATATTTTGTTGTGAAATTGATAATATATTATGTTTGGATGGGTCTATTGCCACTCCATTTTGTATGTTGTCATTCCTTTTCTATTATCTAATAATATTCATATATTATTAATATTATGATTTTATTGGTTGAAAAATAACTTTTAAATTAAAAAATATTAATAAGAGAGTGATAACAGATAAATGAGAGTAGTGAATTTGTAGTGTTTGAATTTTATTTTTTTTATTAGATTTAGTATTTTAAATGCTTAAATTTGGGGTTTTTTTTGCTTTTAAATAGATCGAGTATAATGCTTTGGTTCATAAGTTTTGAACAAAAGACAATTTTAAATGACTTGATTAATTTAGATTATTAAAAAGCCTGAGTAGAAAATAAAATATTTTGAATTTTAGAAAATAAATTTATTGGAAAAACTTCATTATAATGACTGAAGATACATTAATACATACATATTTCAATAGAGGTGTTCTTCATATTCTTTTCCATACAAAGAAAATATATGAAAAGATGGTGTGAAAATGATTATGTGTGGAAAATAACTTATTTTCTTTTTTAAAAAAATTATTGCCGTTTAAAAGAACTCTACGAGCAATAATCAATGGATTTTTGAGTAGTGTCCAATCTTCTTTATAAAAAATACTAAAACACTACTCAAAAATCTAAAAATATTAAATTTATTCCATAAAATACGCATAATAAAGTACTGAAAGATTAGTTTGATGATTAAAATATTTAACGAACATATTTTTACAGGATCATATTAATATTTTTCTCTGCCCATCCAATTTTCTATGAGATCCTTTGAAAAGTCCTTTTTTTTTTTAAATAAATAATGTAGGATGAGAGGATTGTTGAATTATTGAATTTTTGAATTTTTCTTTTTAAGAAATTAAACGTGGCATAAAGAAAATAAACTAAAATAATAAACGTGGAATATTATGATTTTTTTACGTTTGGATACAAATGTGAGTGTATGTGTATATCCAAACTTGCTACTATTTATTTCATACATGTGCAAAAGTTCAAAGTCAAAATGTTAAATTTTTTTTTTTTGTTAAGCTAATAATTTTTAATGATCCATTTTCAAATTAATAATATAAAAACATTCTTATATTCAATCAAATTTAAGTTGTGATTAAGCTACAAGTATCTGAAAATAATTTTTTTTTCAAGCCAAGAACATTTATATTATAGCGTAGTTATTTTTTTTAGTGAGGGTTTTTTGAATTTATAAAAGCTTGACTTTGAGACCTATTGCTTAAAGGAAATAAGTATGTGCCACTTAAAATAATTATTCATTAATAAAATTTATAGAAGCAATACAATCAGTGTAACAATTTTGAGTGAGTTTAATAAAAGTCAAAAATCTCATAAAAATACAACTCTTATAATTTGAACTCTTATGGTTTATTTGGTTAAAAAAAAAATAAGAAAAAAAAATGAAAGGAAAGAAAACACGGAAAACAAAACATTTTCTTTTGTTTAGTTGAATGAAAAATAGAAAAAAAAGAATGAAAAAATTAACTTATAAAAACAAAAAATTAAAATTTTTCTTTTTTTTCATTTTTTCTCTTCCTATTTTCTTTCCTCCCCTCTTCTTTCCTTCCATTTTCCTTTCATTCCAATCAATGTTTTAAGTTAAAATTCAAATAACTAATTAATGAGAGTGACAATCATTAACTATTATTTGAGTTCAATGTTACTCCTAGTAAAATAGAAGGAAATTTGAGTCAGAGTCAACCTATCAAGTATCAAGACTACTCTTTCTCTTTATTTTTTATTTTTTGGTTACATTGGTTTGTCAATAATTTCAGGTAAATAGTCAAAAAGTTTATACAAAAATCAGAAATTAGTCGGAGTGACTAATAGAAAAAATTCGTATCATAAAAATCAAGTGGAAATTCGATGTCACAGACGAATTGTTTTGTATTTAAAAATGTGTTAATAAGTGTTTATATATAATAATATAAGGGGGAAAATTAAAGAAGAAACAGAACTCAAATTTGTTAGATTTCACATTGCATCTTTAGCAGGATTGTCGAGCTGTTCACACATGAAAGTAGCAACTCACTCGGAATTTGTTAGTACTATCTTCATTTAAAATTACATTCAATGTATATCTCTTTGCAAGTGTATTGTAATGTCGTTATAGTAGAGCCTTTTTTCTTAAAAATTCATTTTTTGGGTTCAAGTTATTATGAATCTGTTTGTTTAAACTTAAAAATAATTGATTATTTTTATAAGTAAAAAATTGATTATTTTTACAAGTGATTATCATGAGAATCAGAAGTTATATATGTTTGGCTACAACAAAAATAATCATTTTTTTTTTTTGCTTATTTTAAGAAACACAAGTAAACTGACTAAAAATTTTATAATTATTTTTTTATTAAAATAAATACTTATTTTATTAAATAAACTAAAACAAACGAACTCTTGACCACTCATTTGCAAGACTTACAAATTTAAATTACCTTTTTTTACCTGACAAATTTAAATTACTCACTTACTAATTATGTGTCTTAATTTACATATTCGAGCACATAGAATTATAGGAAAACATGGGTTATTATAGAAAAAGTAAATCCGTTGATAGTAGTATAGTAAAAGTGTTATTGGAATATCATGTAAAATTTTTTCTTGTTGTTCAAAGGGGATTTGGCTAACTTTAAGGGTTGGTTTAGCAAGATAAGGTTCCATTAAGTTCATATAAGAGATCATTTACAGTAAGAGGTTTCGTGTTTGAATCCCACCAATGCCAAATTCCCAGGGACTAGCGCCAGCCACGCAGCACGAACAGGATTAGTCTCATCTTAAAGGTGAAGAAATCCGTGGTTATATAAAAAAAAAGAAACTTGGCCTCGAATTATAAAAAAAAGTTTTATGTATATATATATAAAAGGAAGGATTCATTTACTCTAGAAGTAAGTATGAGTGTTTAAAACTAATCCAAATCGACGTAACCAAACTGAATGAACTGAAAACCGAACAAATTAAACTGAAAATCGAAAAAAATCAAAATTCTTTGTTGGATTGGATCGGATTTCGAATTCTCTTGATGAAACTGAACCAACCCAAACTTTTATATACTAGTACAATTTTCTTACAAAATTATAACATTATTCATATTCATACTACTAAATATTTAACAAAAATAATACCATAACTTACTTTTTTATAACATCATCTTAATATTATATATTTATCATTTTATCACTTTTTAATCAATTTAAAATTAGATTTCAACATTCTTAGTTTTATATTGATAAAATTTATAATATATATTTTGTTTTATATCTTTAACGTTTTATTCAAATGTCTAATTTTTTTTTTAGTTTAGTTATAATTGACACACAATCTTAAAGTCGAAAATCGATCCAAACCAAACCGAAAAATATCGGATTGGTTCTGATTTTTTTCATAGACCAAACCGCAACTAAATAAATTAATCGAATCAGATGATTTAACCCCTCAAAACTGATTCAAATCAGACCGCGAAAACTCCTAGAAGTAAGTGTTGCAACACTTACTCCGCTTTATAACTTCATATAGAAATTGAATTTCACCAATCCATCCGTTAAATCGAATCAGATGATTTAACCCCTCAAAACTTATTCAAATCAGACCGCGAAAACTCCTAGAAGTAAGTGTTGCAACACTTACTCCGCTTTATAACTTCATATAGAAATTGGATTTCACCAATCCATCCGTTAAATTGAAAGTTCATAGTTTATAAATCAACTATATAAAATTTTATTTGATTTGAAAACTTTTTGATCTTTCAACTATCAACTTCAATTTATTGAATAAAAGGCGTTTTAAAACATACATAAATGTCACCTACGAGATGACGTATTTAGAGATGTTCGATTTTCTAAAATTTGGTATACATAATTATCATGATAATATTTAATGACTCAATGACCGTGTTGGTAAAATTCAATGTCTATATGGAGTTATAGAGCGGAGTAAGTGACCAATACTTACTCTTGAGTAAACGAATTCCTCCTCTATATATATAATTTTGGCTTAAATATATTTTTAGTCCTGGTAAAATAGGGAATTTCTGATTTTGGTCCCTATACTTAAATTTTTATGTAATTAATACCTATTTTTAAAAAAAATAGTGGTTTTTGGTTCCTCTCCTTATTATGCCGTTTTCAATCCAAACATTGCTTTATTAAATAATAAAATATTTTTTATTTTAAAAAAAAACCCTATTCACCCTTTTTCCACCTTCTCCCATGGCTTCCCCTAACACCACCGCACTTCACCCTTTTTCCACCTTCTCCCTTCACCACCGTCAACTTCCTCTTCCACTACCACCACCCATCACCTTCCTCTTCACCACACTTCAAGCACAAAAAAAAGGAAAAGAAGAAAAAACAACAAATGACTCTTGTGATGGAAGCAAGTCTGGGGAAATCATTTTGAACGAGAAGAAATTAGTGGCAGATTTGTTCAACGGCATTGCTTCTTACATCGTTTTGAATACATTAATCAAGGTTTCCAACGCTTGGCTTTTTAATTCTAGATCTGGCTTTTTTCATTCCCCTCTCTTCTAGATCCGACTTTTTTTCGAATAGGAAGAGATGAGAAAGAGAAGAAGAGAAAGGAAGAGGGTGAGAGAGAAAAAGAAAGAGAGGAAGAAAGGAGAGGTATGAAGCGAGCGAGAAAGAGAAAGCTCGCAGTTGGAGAGGGAAAAACGAGAATGGAAGGTTTTGGATTTGTTTTTGCATTTTTGGGTATTGTGTTTGCAGGTTATAAAATGATGGTGGTGGTGGTTGTGAGGGATTAAGTGTTGATAGTGATTTGCTATGGTGGTTGTGGTAGGCGGCGGTGGTTGTGGTAGGTGGCAGTGGTTGTGGCATAGGAAAGAGGAGAAGACGAGAAAAGAGTAGAGGAAGAAGGAAGAAGATGAAGATTTTTTTTTTAAAATATTTTATTATTTAATTTAATAATTTAACAATCAATTTCATAAGGCTTGTTTGACTATAAATAAAGAGGGATCGAAAATCACGAATTTTTTAAAAAATAGGGACTAATTGCATAAAATTTAAAGTATAGGGACCAAAATCAGAAGTCCCCAGGGGCGGAGTTAGGTTAATACAATGAGGGGACTCGGCCTCCATTGCAAGAAAAAATTGCTAATATGTATATAAAATTTCTTAAAATATAAATAAAAATTAGTAGCATTCTAAGTAATTATCTCCCCAAAATTTTGATCTATTTAGTTATTTGTATTTGCTCCCACTCCAAAAAATATTTGACTAATTCCGCCCCTGAAAGTCCCCTATTTTACCGGGACCAAAAACATATTTAAGTTTATAATTTTTTATGACACGCTTTATTATTTATAATTATTTTAACTAAAATAACAATGAGTTATTTTAACTTTTGTGAATTATATGTCCATACTATTATTATTTTATTTTATTTGATTATTGGATAGAACAAGAGTTGAAACTTTCCAAAAGTCATAAGATTCAAAGTTGGAGGTATGAAGATGAAGTGAAGTGGGTCCCGTTCCGTTCCTCACTTCACCGCATTCAGCGCTCCACGTATCACGCCGTGCATTAGCCGTACATTTGGGGACGGACGCCGTTCACTGCTACGTACGTACCCAACGGAACGGAGTGCCTATAACAATGCAAAATTTAATTTAATTTGCATTTTCCAACATGCGACAAAAAAAAAAACAATTATTATACGCCTTTAATCCAGTTCTAGACTTTAGCTTTTCCTATTCTTTATTTATCCTATTAAATAAATATATCACAACTTATTTTTGTTGGATGGGTAGTTTCAATTCCAAATTCTTCTGTTTTATGTAAATCTAATTTTTTGGTATCAACAAAATAAATTATATTAAATCAGAGTATAAGAAGTACTCTAACCCATTACACAAAAGGAAAAAACAAAAAAATAAGAAGAAAGAAAAAGAGATAATACAGAACATTTAACGCTCCAATTGGTTTAGGCATAGCCATGGTTGAGAATTCCAATCTGAGAAGGATATCATTCCTTTATTTCACTTTAGAGATCTATTTCTATGTTCATATTAGGATCATATTTCGATCTGGTTCACTTAGCTTTTATTCTTTCTGTTATAACAGTTAGCAGTTTGCTGTGTTCTAATATTTTTGTTTTGTTGACTAGGATTAGTTAGTTAGTTTTTCTGTTTCATTGCTTTTCCTTTCTTCAGCATGTATATAAGCTAAGCTATTCACATTGTAACTTCTTGAGTTTGATCATTGAAAGATGATTTTTCACATTGTGCTTATTTCTCGGCATGAAGCATAAAACTTCTCATATAGTATCAGTGAAAAACTTCCACATTTCTCATCGATTTGGGTCTTTCTCTTGATCAGCCATGACAAACTCTTCTCGTCCTTCTTCTTCTCATGATTCATCTCAGAATTCCATCACGGACCATTTGGTTAACCCATCAAATCCATTATTCTTGCATCCGAATGAAAACCCTACCTTAGTTCTTGTTCTCAATCTTCTCACTGAGAAAAATTATCATTCATGGTCTCACAATATGATTGAGATGCTGGAATCTAAAAACAAGGACAAATTCATTGATGGAAGCTTTCATTTTCCTGCTATGACAGATCCTCTGCGAGAACCATGGCGTCGTTGTAACAGAATTGTTATGGCATGGCTGAAACGCTCCATGACCATGGCAATTGCAGAATCTGTCACTTACTACAACACTACAACACTGCCGCTGAAATTTGGAAGGATCTTAGAGAAAGATTCTCCCACGGCGACAAATTTCGTGTTGCTGATCTGCAGGAAGAAATCTATGCAACAAAACAAGGTGATTCTAGTGTTACACAATATTATACTCGTCTTAAAATTCTCTGGAAAGAACTAGAAATATTTAGAACTATTCTTTTTTGTTCTTGTTCTACTTTGTGCTCGTGCGGTGTTCTTTCTAAAATCATCAAAGAAAGGGAAGATGACTGCATCATAAAGTTCTTGCGTGGCCTAAATGAAGAATACGCGCAAGTTCGTTCTCAAATTATGATGATGTCTCCAATGCCTTCTATTGCACACACTTTTTCCCTAGGAACGTGAATTTGGAAATCCTCATAGGTTCTGAATCTGTTGCACTTGCTGCTGTCACCAATGATTCTTCCAAGCAAACCTTCTATAAGGGGAGCTCTTCTAATGGAAGAGGAGGCAGTCGTGTTGGAGCTGGCAGAGGCAAAGGCAACAAGCTGTGTACTCATAGAAACCTTCTATTAGTCTAGTTGAAGTAAATCCTTCTAAAAACTCATCACCTGATAACTTGGAGGCCATTTCTTCCAAAGATTCATTTACTTTGTCAAAAGAGCATGCTTCAAGGCAGAATTCACATTCTGTAAATCATGCTCATAACACCTTCAATAATTTCACTTCTCCTGTTTGGATTTTAGACACATACCATATTTGTCCCACCAAACATTTATTTCTTTCCTTATCTGCTATCTCTCCCATCACTATTAAACTACCTGATCATAATTCTGTTGTTGCTCATTTTTCTGGAACCATTAAACATGGAAATCTTATCTTACATAATGCCTTGTATGTGCCTAATTTTGATGTGCACCTTATTTCCATTCCCAAACTAATATACTCACTTGATTGCCTTGTTGTTTTTGCCAAACCTACTTGTCTCATTGTGCAGAAACTACCTTTGAAGATGATTGGTGCAGCTAGGAGATTGAATGGACTTTACTATCTTCAACAAACTTCAAACAGAGACACCGCCTCTCCTGCCATTGATAGTAGTTTTCTTTCTAAATCCAATTTGCTGCAGCTGTTAAAACTACTTCATATCAGCATTGTAATAATTCTGTAAATAAGTCTTGTTTGTGGCACACCAAGTTAGGTCATGTTTCTAACAAAATTCTCAAGGAATTATGTAAACAATATACTGATATAAAATTTGATGATTTCTCTGATTGCAATATCTGTCACCTTGCACGACAAAAACGCCTCTCTTACCCTATCAGTAACACAAAATCGTCAAATTTCTTTCAGCTAATTCACATTGATATATGGGGTCCCATTGGCACCCCCTCTTTTGAAGGATACAAATACTTTCTTACTATAGTTGATGACTATAGTAGATATACTTGGATACATCTGCTTAAAACTAAAATGGATATTAAAACTATCATTCCTAGTTTTGTTACCATGATAGAAAATCAGTTTGATGTTAAACTCAAAACTATAAGGTCCGACAATGGCAAAGAGTTTTATCTCAAAGATTTTTTCTCTGCAAAGGAAATAATTCATGAGACATCTTGTGTGGAATGTCCACAACAAAATGGTGTTGTTGAACATAAGCATCAACACATTCTAAATGTGACACGAGCCCTTCTCTATCAAGCTAAATTGTCTAAGAATTTCTGGGCTTATGCTGCTAAGCATTCTGTACATATCATAAATAGACTACCAATCAAGGTTTTACAAAACAAATCCCCTTATGAACTTGTTTATAAAACAAAACCTGATCTGCATGAGTTAAAAGTTTTTGGCTGCTTGGCTTTTGCTGCCACCTTATCCAGTGGCAGAACCAAACTTGATCCTCGCGCCTCAAAGTGCATCTTTGTTGGTTTTCAGTTTGGTACAAAAGGCTATATCCTTTACAATTTAGCCATTCACTCTTTCCTAGTTTCTAGGAATGTAGAGTTTATTGAAACTTCTTTTCCTTATTGCGAAAATCACAAACAAGATTTCCTTTCAGAAATTGATTTCTTTACTGATATGAATGATTCCATCTTTTCTTATGATCTTCCTACAGCTGTTCCTCAGTTTCCTCCACATTCAAATCAGGATACTTCTATCAATGCAGATGACGGTACTAACACTTCAGGAACTGTTCCTATCACTAATAATCCCTCTACTGTGATTAATTCTGATAAAACAGTTCCCTTGCAAGTTGCAACCCACAAAAGTCTCAACTCGTGTTCGAAAACCCCTTGTGAGGTTGCAAGACTATTTTTGTGGAGTTCATCAATCTTCTAATATCAAAATGACATCCCCTTATCCCTTACAGAATTACCTTTCTTATAACAAATGCTCTCCCACTCACACATCTTTCTGTTTTTCTATCTCTGCACAAGTTCAACCCAGGACATTCAAAGAAGCAGTTAAACTTGATTGCTAGCAGCAAGCCATGAATACTGAGTTACAAGCTCTTGCAGCAAACAATACTTGGTCTTTGGTTGACTTACCTCAAGGAAAGAAGGTTGTGGGTTCAAGATGGGTTTACAAAACTAAGTACAAAACAGATGGTTCTCTTGAGAGGCACAAAGCTCGCTTGGTTGCACAAGGTTTTACACAAACCGATGGAGTAGATTTTTTCGAAACGTATTGTCCAGTGGCTAGACTTGCATCAGTTCGTTTGCTGGTTTCTCTAACAGCAGCAAATAACTGGTTTTTACAACAACTCGATGTTGACAATGCCTTCTTGCATGGAGATCTTGAAGAAGAAGTGTTCATGCGACCTCCACCTGGTCTCAAGCTCCCTCGACCTAATCTAGTTTGCAAATTACACAAGTCCCTCTATGGCTTAAGGCAAGCTAGTAGGCAGTGGAATCACAAGCTAACTTCTTCTCTTTTGTCCCTTGGCTTCATACAGAGCTACTCTGATTCTTCCTTGTTTGTCAAAGTTCAAGGCTCATCCTTCACTGCTTTATTGGTCTATGTTGATGACATAGTTTTGGCAGGGAACAATTTATCTGAAATTCAATATGTTAAAGCTTTTCTTGACAAGCAGTTTCGCATCAAAGACTTAGGATCCTTGAAATGCTTCTTAGGAATAGAGGTTGCTCGTTCCAGTTCTGGGATCCTCCTGAATCAGAGAAAATATTGCTTGGAATTATTACAGGAATACGGTTTAACAGCCTGCAAGCCTGCAAGTACACCTGTTGATCCTTTTGTCAAATTATATGCAGAAGAGGGAGTGTTACTTGAAGATCCCACAGGTTTTACGAGACTAATTGGAAGACTTCTCTATCTCACCAATACTAGACCCGACATCAGCTTTGCTGTCCAACATCTTAGTCAGTTTGTCTCTGCTCCTCGCCAACCTCATTTGCAAGCTGCATTACGTATTATTCGTTTTCTGAAAGCTTCTCCAGGTCTTGGTATGTTTTATCCGGCAGATAGTTCAATCAAATTACAGGCTTTTTTGGATTCAGATTGGGCCTCTTGTCCCAATTCACGACGATCCATAACCGGATATTGTGTTTTTCTTGGTAAGTTGTTGATATCATGGAAATCTAAAAAGCAAACTACTGTTTCTCGAAGCTCCTCTGAGGCAGAATACAGATCCTTATCTTCTGTCACATGTGAATTACAGTGGTTACAGTTTTTATGTCGTGATCTGCACATCCCTATTCCAACTCCTTTTTCAACGTTCTGTGACAATCAAAGTGCGATTCAGATTGCCAAAAATCCGCATTTCCATGAGAGGACGAAGCATATTGAAGTGGACTGTCATCTCATTCGCTCTAAAATTCGTGAAGGCTTGATCAAACTTTTTCACATTCCTTCTCATTGTCAATTGGTTGATATGTTCACTAAGGCGCTTTTTCCTGCTCCTTTCCGCGACTCTGTGTCCAAGTTGGGTCTCATCAACATCCACGACCCAACTTGAGGGGGCGTATTAGGATTATATTTCGATCTGGTTCACTGCTGTATATAATTAGTGTTTCATAGCTTTTATTCTTTCTGTTATAACAGTTAGCAGTCTTTTGCTGTTTTCTGTTATTTCTGTTTTGCTGACTAGGATTAGTTAGTTTTTCTGTTTCATTGCTTTTCCTTTCTTCAGCATGTATATAAGCTAAGCTATTCACATTGTAACTTCTCGAGTTTGATCAATGAAAGATGATTTTTCACATTGTGCTTATTTCTCTGCAATAAGCATAAAACTTCTCATAATTCGAATTTTAATTGAATATAACAGCTCCATGGTATCTACGACACCTCCTTTAAAAATAATATTATTCGTGTGCAACCATATAATCTATATAACAGCCACCCAACACTGTATTATTGATTTTTATTTTTGTTTCCCTGCCACTCCAATTCAAAAAATGAGCTCCTAATTCTGGAGACATGACGGTAGAAATACCAAACTATCACAGCACCTCATTCCACACTTTGTTCGAAATATTGCACCTAATAAACAAGTGAGTTGGTTCCTAATTATGGTCATGACACATAACAAATTGTAAGTTGTTAATTTGTATACCTCATCTATTAAGTAACATCTTACATAGTAAAAATTAATGAAATACTTGCCATATAAAAACCACACACTTTAGTGGAGCTTTGCCTTTCCATAATTTTGACTAAAGAATCAAATAAATAATTTTTTTTTGGTAACAAATCAAATAAATAAATTTAAAACATGAAAAACTTATTTGCCAAAATAAATATATATGACTTACAAATATATACTACTTACAGAACTGAAAATAAATTAGCCAAAAAAAAATTGAACATAAATATTACGCATATTGTTTCAACATAAGTTTGTCCCCTTTAACTTCTTAAATTTCATAATTTTATCTAAAGACGTGCTTCGATAAGTTAAAGAGGAGTAAGACTCATAAAATATTTTTTTTATCTCGACTCTTATTCAATGTAAAATTTGGTTAGAAACATTTACTTTTATTATATACTCATTATAATTTTGATAGAACGCAAACAAATGTTAAGAACATAATATTAAGCAAAGGAAATTAAGGAGGCAAACAAACCTAAACATTTGTCATTTTGTTTTTTCTTGAGAATCAAAATTAAATTGATTTGATCGAAGGGCTAGCTCAATCCCAAATACTACATGAGGAGTTTGAGAATAGGAGTTTAACAACAACGAGTTTGAGTTTGACAAATTTGTCGACCTTCATTATATATCAGAGTTGGCTATGAATTAAGGTGTCTTTTGAAAATGTGAATTGTTTTGTATGATGTTTGGTGTTCGAATTTGGAGGCTTGTGTCATTGAAGGTCTCATATAGTTGATTGGTTTTGTTTGCGTTTTTATCACTGGTAAGGGAAGGGGCTAGTGCTAATTTTCATCCTTTATTGATCATTATATCCTTCTTTTGTTTGGTGTTTAGTTAGTTGTTTCTTGGTATTTATTTTTTGTTGATTTCAATGTTGTGCTACTTGTTGTTGAGCTTGGTGCGTTTTTTGCCATATTTACTAAGTGTGTTACATGGTTTTTATCTCTATGAGTTGCTTCATTTTGAGTTTATGGGTTGTTCTTTATTTTTTTGTTTTGAGTACATCTAGTACTCGATTTAATTAATTTGGCTTTTGCATTCACAGATCAATCTAGTGGTTGGGGAGTGAATTTTTGAATAACGACTTCGATTTGAACTCCCATGAAAACACTTTATCCTATAAAAAAATTGACTATTAAAAAAAACCCTAATACATAAGGTTATCAAGTACTACAGCCCATCTCCAAATAATAGTATTATTTGAATCAATGATGCCGAAAAAAAAAAGAAAAAATGGAAAAGCTAACGATGGGGACTTAAATTAAGGAATTAGACTTTAGATTATTTGACAAATAATTTATGAGTATTAAATGGATTCGTTCTCTCCATGTTGTCTGTTTACTTTCTTTTCTTTTTCAAGACTTCCAAAGGTATTATTTCTTGTTTTAATTCTCTTTTGCGTAATTTTATTTGAGGTGAAAGTGAAGAGGGAAGGAAGATTTCTTGGGTGTCTTAGGATGTAGTGTGTCTAGATAAGGAGGCACGAGAGTTGGGAGTCAAAGATCTTTCTCGTTTTAATCTTGCTCTCCTAGGTAAATGGGCTTGGAGGATTAAATCTGAGAGGTAGAGAGTCCCCTTGGGTGCGTATCTTACATTTTAAATATGAGGATAGTCTGTATTCTATGTGTTGTGATTGGAGGTTGAGTTTTGTGTGGTGACAAGACATTTGTGGGCAAAACTTAGTTTTCTAGCATGACTGTTGGTTGGGAGAGGGATTAGATTATGCAATAAGTATGACCATCTTTATAATATTCCGACTTTCATGTTTCATTTTAGTCAGTGAAGGGGGTAGTTGGATTGATGGGCATTTGGTTTGGGTTTGGGGGTGGAGGAGAGATCTTAACGCCTAGGAACAGGACTTGTTGGCTAATCTTTTGCAGGAGCTTGCGATGGTTACTTTACACGAGGATACCACTGATGTATGGCGATGATGTCTTTCGGAGACGGGTTCTTATTCTATCAAGTCTGCTTATCACGTGCTTTCTGGACCCCAATGGATAAGCTTTTGCTCTCAGTTTGGCAATAAAAAGCTCCTCTGAAAGTTAATTCGTTTGCTTGGAGATATCTTCTCGATCGGATTTCTAGTAAGCTGAATTTGTCAAGGAGGGGTGTGTTGATAGGTGATCTGAATTGCTACCTATGCAACACGTCTCAAGAATATACTTCACACTTGTTTCTTGGTTGTAAAACAGCGCCCTTGTGGTACATGGTTCTGCGCTGTTTTGGTATTGAATCTACGCTCCACAATTTCGGGATGTGATACGCTTTTCAAAGAAAATGAGGAGGTTATGGCACGTGATGTGGTTCTCGGTCATTTGAGCCATTTAGATAGCTCGAAATCATGTTATTTTTAAGGGTGACTCATGGAATGCACATCATGTGTTGGAGTTGGTCATGGCTTTGGATTAAGGCCTCTTCGCCGAGTTTTTGCTACTCAATGTCGGATTGATTCCTCAATCTTTTCCATTGCTTGACCCACTGATGTTTTGGGCTCTATCTATACATTGTTAGGACGGATTGTATGCCTGTTACAATTTTGTTCTGGCCGGCCTGTTCATAGTTTGCTTGTTTTGTTCATTGTTTTGTTTGAGGGTGTGACCTTGTTAATCCTTAACTTGCTCTCATGCTCTTCTTATATTATTTTAAAAGTATTTCTTATACTCTTCAGTAATAATATCTTGCTCACTCAAAAAAAAAATTAAAGCTTTTATTTGCATCAAATTTTTAGATAAATAAACTTTTGTGACTCGTGAGTCCTGTGTCAAAGCTTCTTCCTTTATAGTGTTTGGAGCGTGAGTTGGATAAATTAGGGGATTGTATTATCTACCAAATCAAACATTTGTGCCACGTAGTGAATAAATATATATAATTAATTCAACAACTACGTATGTAGGTACATTACATACCACCAGTACTACTAATTAGTTGACTTGACTTAACTAATTAGTCATAAACTCATAATGAACAATTTGATCCATAACGGTGTCTAATTAATAATATAGTACTTTTTTTATTTGTTCAGAAAGAAAAAAAATTGTTTATATTTATTTGTTCATTTATATTTTCGTACTTTTATTAATTCTAACCTTATGTTTAATTGGAGGCTAATTAATGCTTCACTATTCAACCAATCAAACACTAAAAAATAAAGAGTAGGCTAAATAAATAAATTAAATTAGCACGTAGGTCGCATTAGAATATGATGATTTTGGATTAGAGCTTTATTTTATTTTATTTTATTCTTGCCAGAAGTTATGGACGTGGAAAACGAATGAAGAAATTAAAAAGGAAGGGGGCAAGTGAAACGCGTGCTTTGTGTTTTTCCTACAACTACCTACCAAATATATTAACAAAATCATATTAACATCTTGCACCTGTGAAGGTGTTTATTTTCATTTAATAGCTTAGTATTAATTACCTATTGCTAATTTCATATTCTTATTTTATTGTGTTTATGTCTCTTTTATGGTTTGTTTAGGATTTAGGGTATGTGTTTTTTCTTGTTTGGTTCAAGGAAAAATAGAAAGAAAATAAAAGGAAATTTTATCTTATAGAAACAAAAAAAATTAACTTTTCTTTTTATTTATTTTCTCTCCTCGTATATTTTCTTTACTTCCTACTTCTTTCCTTCTTGTTTCTATAATTGTTTCTATAATTTCAAACAAAGGGTTAACTAATTAACAAAACTAAAAAGAAATATATAAATTTGACTCTCTCTCATCCATCATTTCTCTACAACACGTTTCGACACAATTAGCAAAAAATTGATTTTTTAATAGAATTTTACTAACCATTACCTTAAGATAATACATAAGTAATTCATGATTAAAAAATTTTCAATAGAAAATATTGTAGCATTTAATGATAAAAATAGATCTTCATTATGATTTCTAATAAAATCTTTCTATTTGTAGAGCAATGGTTAGCAAAATTATTTTTTAATAAGCATGTTCACAAAGACAATTGGTGTATGTCATAAATATCTTTTTTTGAGAGAAACAAAACTTATTTTAATAATTCTTATATCTAAAAAAAATTTGTATTATGTTGTGAATAAATCAATAGATGGTTTAGTGTTTCATAAACTAAAAGACATCATTATAATTACAATCTTTGCTTTAGTGAAAAGTCTCAATCATATGGTGGTAGGTAATTCAGTTGGCATTGACAATTAACGGATGCCATTGTAACCAATGATTGAAAAACATTCTTTTAATTTGGCTAATTTGATTATGATAGAGTACGTAAACCAAAACTATCTAATTATATTTTTTTTTGACATGTAGTTTAGTTGATAAATATATGAAAATATGATTGTGTGACTATTCGAGTTCAATAATAGATTATTATACTTTTCTATAAAAAATAAATAGATCAACAACTATGTCTTAAAATTTAGATATTGCTAACTGAGTAATGTTAAAGCCTTCTAAAAATCTTCCTACTTATATATCTTTCTATTATATTATCATATAAGCTATGGAATTAAATGTACTTTCAATCTTAAAACGATAAAAAAGATTAAAAACATTCTTTAATGAGTAAGTAAAAGGATTTTTAAGAATATAGATTAGGAGTATTAATTAAGAATTACTCATTGCCAATTGCATTAATTAATTTCTGAAATTTGACTGCAAGTAACTAATTCAGTACTCTTTAATTTGAGACATCCTACAACGTCCATACAGGCAGAAACCGTGAATTGAAGTTTGGATTCTAAGTCACCATATCTAACCAAATTAATAAAGAAGTTAATTAGAAGATTAATGAAATTATAATTCAACTTGATTAAGTCAATTATTATAGTACTTGATCTGATTTCAATTCTAGATAATTATTATAATCAAGTATATGATACGGGGAATTATTTGTTTCTATGTTGTGTTTCGGTATAAAAGAAATAACACAATCATAAAATGGTACACAGCTAAGAGACAGTATAGGTTGAGACGTTGAGTTCACATAAAGATCAATCCGGTCTCCAAATGCTCTAGCGCTCACGCAACAGTAGGGTTAGAGACCTGCGTAGACACCAGTATATATATATACATATATCTCAATGATCAACTATGCATAATGCTTATTTATAACATGTAAATAGAATTAGAATTTTATTTTCAATTGGGTCTCACCCGATACTTTATCGAGATCTTAGTTCACAGCACTCTCCAACTAATATCACTTAACTATGTATGTTGGCAAGCAGAATCATTAAAAATCTTAATACTATTGATGTCATTTACAACGGTTAAAAACCTTAATTAAACGAATTAAATGGATATAATGAATTAGAGAAATTGGTTTAGTGCGTTGTGGTGGGTTGAGATTCTTTTATTAGCACTAAATAATACATTAGATCACATCATTAATCTAAAAAAAGTAATATCAGTGTAAAGAGGATCATGGCCACAGTAGCATAGGAGTGGCAATTGCTACTGTTGATGGTATAAAATGAGGAATTAATAATTAATGAATGTCGTATGACGACAAAGATTACAATTAGGAAATAATAAGTAATAAAAATAAAATAAAATGAGTATATATAACGTATAGAGTTTAGAATAATTGTAAGTATGATTTAATGCAACCCATTTGTTGATGCAAGGTGTTAATGAAAACTTGCCTAATCTTTAGATGACAATGGTGAAGGTTTTAGGACCATTTAGAATGTCATGTCTCCTCTTTAATTGGAACACATAGCACAAATTCAGCAGGCTCTATTCACCTTTACGCAATCCGTATAAAAGTTCCAAAGTTTCCCCAATAAACAAGCAAGTAGTAGAGTGATGAGAATCATATCTTGTTCAAATTTTTATTTTTTACTTTTTTTCTTCCATGCACTCCCACAGCCACACATTTACTTTTCTTTGTGCTCTTTTTCAACTCAAGCTTCGTTTTTAATCATTCATGGGGTCCAAGCTACTCCTTCCACGCTGATCTTATAAGTAAGCAAACCTTGATGTGAGAACCAACTACCACTTTAACTACCTATCCAAATGGGCCAAGGAATTTTTACAACATTCTTATGTTGTTTTTTTTTTCTTGTTCATTTATTGGTGTTTTCATTGGTACATTTTAAAAATTAAATAGAGTTTATAAGACTTGAACGAGTTAGACTTTTCTGCGTAGCAATCACTTGCTAAGCAGAGTGAAATGAATCTTAATAAATAAAATTTAATATTTATTTTGATTGAATTTGTAATTTACTTTATTTAATGAAAAAATATGATTCGATTTAAATTAATTGTGTCTTCAATATATTGTCAAGTAATTAGATTTGATTATGATTGAACTTTTTGTGTTCGGTAGGACACCTTATGCACATTGATTGCTTTAAAGAGTCACAAAAACTCTAAATAACTATATCTCATAATTTTTTTAACATATAGTTTTTTTAAAAATAGGTTAACATTATGAATTAAAATGATGATGGGTAATAATAATTAATTCATGTTAGATCAAATTATCATGAATAGTTGTTATAGTAATTAATATAACCATAAATCGTTTTTTTAACATCAAATACATGTAACTACAGTAATAAAATATTTTTATAAAAGAAAATAGATAAAAATAACATCAATGTTTGATTTTGAAGCAAAAAATTATCAATTTTTTAATTAAAAAATGTTTTTAAAATTGATTTATAATATCAACACATCTTCAAGTCAGAATTACTAATATAACTCAAATGTATCTAATCTCAGCTTTTGAGTTTTAGAAAAAATATAAAATAATTATGTATATTTTTTATTTATACGACAATGAAGTTTTAATTATTCAACCAAATTTAATTTAACTCGAAGTTATTATTATTATTATTATTATTATTATTATTATTATTATTATTATTATTATTATTATAGATTACTTTAACTTTTTTTTTTGGTAAAAATAGATTATTTTAACTTGATATTTTAATAATTTTAAAATATATATAAAACTTGAAATTCAGTCCATTGAAGCAAGGTTTGAAGTTCAAATTTTAATGTTCACATTTCTACCAAAAGAACATATTATATATTCGCTCCTCCCCATTACCAAAAAAACATATATACTCAAATTTATTAATTTTTCTATCAAAGTACTATATAGTAAGATTTTTAATCTCTGACAATTCGAAATCGTATCAGACAATTCAGAGTTTAGTTAAACTGATCTGGGCCCAGAATGGGGTAAGAAACGGATCCATGGAAGAGCGTAGACAAAAATAAATCCATGTTAGAGTCACATGGTGTGACTGCAAAATCAGTTTAATTTCTGGTCTTGTATAGAAAATCCAAAATGGAAAGTTTAACACTAGGGTTGACACTTTTCTCATTGAACATATTTTCATGAGCACTATAATTTTTTTCTTTTTTTTTTTTAAAAAAAAACCTCGGATTCTGAAAATCCGAGTGAAATGGTGTTTACCATACTTAAAAGAAACGGATTTTGAGAATCTGCTCTTTCGTTCGAATTTTGAGAATCCGTAGTTCAAATTCAGTGTTGGTGAACTGACGAATTTTAAGAATTTGTGAGAGGACGAATTCTAAGAATATATAAATTGCGGATTTTGATAATTCGAGTGACCAAGTAAATTACGAATTTTGAGAATCCGAGCGACAACTGTTAGTGACTATTTGCTTGAATTCTTAATATTCGTAGTTCACGGATTCTCAAAATCCGAACGAAAATTATTTTGGAAAAAAAAAGTGTGATGCCTTTAAGAAACATGTGTGGTGACAAAAGTGATGACCCAACACTAGGTGTTAGGGCCCATTCCAACAATTGGTGTTGACAAATAAAGAATACCTCAATTTGCCAAAAAAGTTTGGGCCAATTTTTTTTTGCCAAAAACAAAATAATACCTCAATTGTTTTTGGGGTCAAGCATAAAGATAAAACACGACAACCCTGTGTGTTGAAAAAAAAAAACTCAATCAATCTGGAAATTCTGAAATGAGTTGCCCTATATTAGTGTTCCTGAAACTATGGCAATTAGAAAAACTAAAAGAATCATATCGAACTGTTAACTAAATTGAACCCACCATTTAAAAGGTGAACCGTTTGAAAAAATTCAATTAGAATCACTTTTGAAAGTTGGTCCTAAACTAATTTAGGTAAATTAAAGTTAGTTCAGGTTTAGAACTTGGTTCAAATTTCGAAGTGTGGTGACATCACGTTTTTCATAAAAGTAAGAAAATTTTTTTCAATAAACTGGATCATTTTTTTGATTTGGTGTGGTTCTAGTTATCACTCAATGGTATTCTATTACAATTAAATGATATTTTTTTTTTAAACCAATTTTTTTTTAGTTCTTAAGAAAGTAGTACAATTGGAGATTAAACTCCATACCCATGCACATATATTTCAATACATTCATCAACTGAACTACATGATTTACTGAAAATCAATTAAATGATATATCTATATACAGAAATTATAAAGCAAAGCTAGACTGCATGGCGTGGAAAGCAAAACCAACTTAACTCTTGTAAAAAGAAGATTAGATGTAAATAATAGTATCCAGGCCCACATAGAAGAAGTCTGCGATAGTATTCAGAACTCTCATACCCCACCATTTTTTTATAAGGATATTTTCATTTGAAACCGGCAGTAAAAAAAGAATAATTCATTTGAAGTAAAGAGATTGCAGAAGTGACTAGAGTCTTTGTCAGCAAAACATTTTTTATACTGACGATCCAGATTTAAATTATTATCGGTATGTTTAAAAAATTCATCTATTTATCAATTAGTATTCTTCCACCAAATTGAGTGTATTTAGAAACATAATTTTGGATAACATAAAAATAACTTATTTTTATAAGTAATTTCATGAATTTTATAAAAAATCGTTTGGTATTAAAAATATTTCTTTTATTTATAAAAAATCACTTAAAATTATAACTTATTTATGTTTAATAAAATGTTTAATTGATTTTTTCAAAAATATTTTTTATTCTCATCTTAAAAAAAAGGGCCAAATGTCCCTTTTGGTCCTATATCTTTTTTGGTTACATTTTAGTCCTGTATCTTTTATAAATGTTTTATTTTGGTCCAATCCGTCAACTCCGTCAACTCCATCACACCCGTTACAGAATTGACCTAGAAAAAACAGAGTCAAATTACGGCTTTTGTCTTCAAACCCAGAAAAACTATGACATACAGAACGAAAGTCAAATTACCTTGTAACATGGTGACAGAATTGACGGATGAGACCAAAATAAAATATTTATAAGAGATATAAGACTAAAATGTAACCCAAAAAAATATAAAACCGAAATAAAATGCACATAATAGATACGAAACTAAAAAATACATTTGACTTTAAAAAAAGTGAATATTACTTACTTAAAAAACAATTGAAAACAGCGAAAATCCACTCATCTACCGAAAACTCACATAAAAACAAAAGCAAAAAATATGCACATTAAAAACTATAAACTATTTTCATAATTACGTTAAAACTTAGTTTAAACCTTAACTTAACCTTGATCCTTCGTTTTTTGTTTGAATTGGTTAGAGGCGGCGAGGGAGGAAGGAAGAAGGTGAATGGAGATATGGGCGTGAATGGAGCCCCTGATTTCTTCTACAAGGAAGCTCAACGCCTTGGCTACGTCGCTCGCTCCGCCTTCAAGGTTTATATATCTTTATCATCTATTCACTCCTTCCATTTCATTTTCATTTTCTGCTAATTAAGCTAATCCGAGATGACATGTTTTGAAACCAAAACAACGCAGTTGATTGAGATACAGAAGCGACACAAGGTTATCAAAATCGGTTCCTCCGTTCTCGACCTCGGTTGTGCTCCCGGTGCCTGGCTTCAGGTCGCTGCTCAGAGCTTAGGTCCTTTTCACAATGGCGGCTCCGTCCTCGGCATCGATCTCAAGGCATCTCTCTCTCTCTCTCTCTCTCTCTCTCTCTCTTTGCAATTTTCTTTCTCATTTCTTATTCATGCTAATTCTGCAGAGCAGAAGGTGAAGGTTCCTCCTCTTTATTGTGATTCTAGGGTTCGCACTGTCTCCGCCGATGTCATGACCCTCCCTTCCTCCCAACTTAGGGCTCTTTCTCCCAAAGTACAGAAATTCACAATTTGTAATTGTAATTTGGCTCGTAATCAAACTAATTGCTGGATTTCCCTTGCTTGCTTGATTGAACTCTTTCATTTATCTGTCTTTCTCTGCAGCAAAAGGGGTTTTCTGTGATACTCTCAGACATGTGTCCCTCGGTTTCTGGAATCACAACCAAAGACGCTGCGTTGTCGTTTGAGTTAGGGATGCGAGCGTTGTGTTTGGCTCTTGGCAGAGTTGCTTCTGTTTGTGCTGATGATGGTGATCATCAAGTGCTGCAGAGTGATGATGATCCTTCTTCCAGTTTGAATGACAGTGGAGTATTGCAAGTTGGGGGAAACCTTATTATAAAGCTTTTGGAGAGTGAAGATGCCAAAGGTGAGGTGAACTGGTGAAGTGAAAATATTTCACATGGTTTGATTTTGTTGCATATGTTATTTATTTGATTGTCGTTGAATGTTATTATTTATGCTGCTGCAGAAATAAGCCAGATTTCGAAACCGTTATTTAGGAAAACATCATGGCTGAGACCTAAAGCCACAAGGCCTTCATCCAGAGAGATTTATTTGATATGTCAAGGTTTGAAGCCAGAGGCAAGGACATAGATAGATTGTTTTGTGACATAGTTCTGGTCCCGCAGAATGGATGTTATGCATGAGCAGAATACAAACTTGTAAGTTGTAACCACATTTGATACTTTGTTTATGTTGGCCTAATTTGATACCTCTCAATGGATTTTTGATGGAAAATTTCCCATGTGTAACCCTAGGAAGTAGGAAAAAAATGACTGCAATAGAGGAATCAACAAGACAGTACCAGCAGTACCTTAAGATTTGTAACTAAACTTATTTAGATGACTTCACAATTTATAACTTACCCTCTGGTTTTAGTACATGTTATATATGCAAAAGTATCATCTATTTATAGATAAATAAGATTATAAGAAGAAAAAAAATGCTCTGCAATAGTGCAATTACAGTTAAGCTCTCTTGCGGTCTTGCCCCCTTATCTTCACAGCTTGTTCCTATTTCTTCTGCACTTTCCCTTTGGTAATCAATACAAATAAATTTTCTCCTATTCATAGTTCTATTGAGGGCTTTTTGATAGATGGATGCATCGTCTGATTTGGTTACACTTATGTCCAGTTAACAAAGATCCGTGTCTTCAAACAATGAGGCCAAGCATTGAAGTAAGTATGAATAAAGTTGGTCACGCTGCATGGGAAAACATTCCAAAACTAGAGTCATCCCCTGCACCTGTAACCATTGTCTGCTAAAGAATGGGTAAAAGTTACATAAGATTGAAAAATATGATATAGATGAGAAATGATGAGCGAAAATCTTTTCTTATTTTTATGAATAGGGAACTACAAGAATCACTTGATAAGTTGATAGAAGGGTTTTTTTTTATCCTTTCTACTACTTACTAGTTTAACTTGCATGTCTCTGTGTGCTATGTCCACTCACTGTTGCAACCTTTGTTATTGATATTGTTAGATGAGATGTGTGAATATGGATTCTTGTAATAAAAATCCTAGTCCTAGTCGACAAAAAGGAGCTGGGAGTAAACCTGACTCATCAATTTATATTGCTTTTGTAATAGTGTCTGACCAAAGGAGTGATTGGCCTAACAAATATGTACAAATTTTATCCACCAAAATGGCACTTAATTACCAGGAAGGTGAAGTAACCTGTGGAAAGTTACTGGCAAGTGGAAATATTAGAATTGGGTTGTTATACACAGAAGCTTGACCAGGCTTGGTTATTAAGGTCTGTGTAGTTATGAACTTATGATTAGCTTGAGATCATTGTATGATCACTAATTTAGCAGTCTCTACAAACTGTATAAAACTTCTATCAACCCGATCAGAAACTATTTTGAAAATTACTCACTGACTGGTATGTATGCCTTCATTCTTAAACCAACCCTGCAGATCACAGCACATTTTTTTATCAGCGATTGCTTCCTG
Organism: Cyamopsis tetragonoloba; assembly: GCA_037177725.1. Classification (NCBI taxonomy): domain Eukaryota; kingdom Viridiplantae; phylum Streptophyta; class Magnoliopsida; order Fabales; family Fabaceae; genus Cyamopsis; species Cyamopsis tetragonoloba. Next base: position 71,208,496 of record CM074119.1, read on the forward strand.
ATCACAAAATCAACTATATGGGATATTTTTGCTTGTATCCTCTAATCAAAGTTTGTTTAAAATGAATAATCAGAGGGATTCTTCTGCAGGAATCCCTATTTATATTACTTAGCTAGCTTTCAGAAAGACATTAGTATTATAAACCAATTATGAGATAGATAAAAATATTTCTTTTTTTCCCTCTTCTCTAGAACTCGATCGAAAAACGAAATAATGCTTGGAATGGTTTGAATTTCTCAGGATATTTGCTTTGATGTTAACCTTTACTAGAGGAAAAAAAAAAACTATAATCAAACAGAAAAAGAATCTCCTCATGTTTAAAAATAATATGATATATTATGTTGATTTTTTTTTTTCTTTCTATTTCTCTCTTTATAGATATTAAATACATATTAAGTGTGTGAGTCCATATAAATATTAATAAGAGAGATAGATAAAATAAGATTAACAAGATATATACGTGGGGATTCATTCTCAATCAAATGGATGTGTGTATTGAATTGCAACTGAGATGGCAGTTGAATGTTTTTGACCATGTAACTTTGAAGAAGATCGTCTTCAACCGTGCGACCTAGACGTTGTTGCAATGTCCCCAACTCTAACGTCCCTTTTCCATTTTCTTTCACCACATTTTCTTTCACCACATATGGCTGCCGCCGGCAAGCACCCAAGCCAATGAAGACACATTGACTTCGTGTGTTTTACAATTTGCGTACACTTTTACCTTAAGATTCTTTTGCGTTTTTGTTCGAATTTTTTAGCTTCTTCCCATGATCTAAGCTCATTTTCAGCGTCAACAATAATACAGCACGAATGAAGCTTTGTGTGTATTCTATGAATGACATGGATTATAGTTTTCTCGTCCAAGCTCATTTTCAAACTTTAATGTAACAGGTGTTCCAATTTTATTTATTTTTAATTAACGGTAGACAATTTTATTTTCTTTTATAGAACAATTAACACACTTGAACTTGACATACTGTTTCTTACTTCTTATAATTATAATTAAAATTATGGAAGAATAACATTATTTTTTTTTGTTTCATATAATAAGAACAGAGATAATTCGTCGGAGCAAAGGACGGAGGTAATATGAGTTAGGAATCTTCTTCTCCGTAAAAAAGACAAGGATAATATGAGTAAGGAAATGGTATTGACAACCTAGTAGAAACAACTCTAGTTATATAAACAAGGGTTATGATATTTTTACACCCATTTTTTTTTATCACATCTCCTATGCTGTCATTTATTATTATTTTGTTTTTTTTTATCATATCTCTCACCATACTATTTATCGTTTATTTTCTCTTATTTTCTTCCTTTTTTCTAAGTCAATTATGCTGCGTAAAAATAATTTTTTTGAAAAAAAAGTTAACTGTAATTTGCACTCTTGTATTTTATTACACGTGGTTTATTATTTTTTTAAGTGTGTGATTTGTTTCACAAACCTTCTGAATGTTCAGTTTATTAGGTTTTGTTTAAATTAGTGATGATTTTTGTTTAAATTAACAACAATTTTTATAATAATCCGCACATTCAAAAGACAAATTGTATACTTTTGAAAAAAAAAATCAAGTATATCACACATGAATTGGGAAAAAATTATGATTAACTTAAAAAAAAAAAAACCTAAAATACAGTTTTGGTTTCTTTGTTGAAAAGTCTCAGTTTGGTCTTTTATATTTTAAATTTTTTAATTTAGTCCCTTATGTTTTAAAATTTTCAGTTTGGTCCATTAAGTTGTATTTATGAATCACTTCATTCCCTTAAGTTTTTTTCTTTTTTCATGTAAGGGACCAAAATGATTTATAAATACAACATAAGAAACTAAAGTGATTTAAAAAATATAACATAAAAGATGAAAGTAAAATTTTTTAAATATAAGCTAACAAATTAAGTTTTTTTAACAATTAAAGGACAAAAAATATATTTTATCCTAATAAAAATATGAGTGTAATTAATTGAAAAGGACAGTTGAGCTTGCAGTGGAACATCGAGGGCCAAGGTTGGGTTGGCGGTGGTGTCGTACTGTAAGGAATAAGGGAAGGATAGTAAAGTCATTTTAGACGTGGACGGTCCTTCCACCACAACTAACTGCTAATAACGGGGTCCCAATATTTCCCGCCAAAACCCCAACTTGTGGTGTATATTTGAATTCCCCAAAGCTTCTTGCACCCTCCGTTTATTTATTTAATTAATAATTAATAATTAATAATTGATTAACTTGGAAAGAAAATCCTGCAGAATCCTATGCCCACTTGCTCTCTGGGTCCCACACAGCACATAGTGCCAAAAAGCCCGCGCTTTTTGCCACGTGGACTCTTTCCCTTTAGATTCCACCACACGCTTGCGAAACTCTAACTAACTCTCTCCTTCCACAGCAAGCTAACTCAACTATATAAATAGCAACTAACAAATCTTCCTCCTTAGAAATTTAATTTAAATGGCGATGGAAAGCGAAGAAGGTTGCCGCACGCCCAAACGCAGCGGTTGTCGAATACCGCCGGCCACCCTGTGTCCACCGCCGCCAAAGAAAAAGCCGACGATATTCCGAATGACGAAGAGGGTCCCACCGAAGAATGGATACTTTAAGCCACCTGACCTTGAGCTTATTTTCAGACTTGTGTCCTCAAGGGAAGCTCTTGCTTAATTAGTTTTTGTCTTCGGGTTATTTTTTTGTTTGGTGTTGTTTGGGTGGATTAACCAAAATAGGACGTGTTACATATACGTTAGTGGAAAATTTTGTATATTTTATTTGCCTTTACTTTATCAAAAATTAGTTTTACTTTGGAGATGTATTTGATAGTTCGATCACCTGGCTAATCATTCTGTAGTTTTTTGTATTTTTTTACTGTAATTTTTTGATTTATTGCGTTGCGATACTTGAACTACGGTGCGTCAATTACTGTTCTACTGGGTAGCAGCAAAAATTACAAAGGCAGCGTAGTAGTTGTTTGTTAGCTTTTGAAGTTCGACGAAATCCAAGTTAAGATAATTAGGTTACAGTTATTAGAAATTAGAAATTAGAAATAGAAATTAGTACGCGTTGTTGACACCGGAAACTAATTAAAGCACTTTATTTAATTTAATAAAACTGAAACCTGCACTTTGCTTTTGAGTTTTGACCTTCCATACTGTGGGCCATTGTCAGATTAATTAGCTTTTAACATTAGAACAGTTTAAAAACCAGAAGAAGAAAAACATTAAAAAGCGTTCTTCATCCATTTTCTTTTGGTTTGTGATGTATCAAATTTCAATTTGGTCTCTTAATTTGTTTATGCTACATTTATTTTTTTTAATTTTTTTGGTTTATTTTCAATTAATTAAAATATCCAAAATAGTAGTTAAAAGTGAGAAAGAAAAGAACAAGACTAAAATAAGCAGGACTTGACTGGAATTAACAGACAGAAATAAATGAGCCTCATCAAACAAGCATGATACTTTTACTCCCGCTTTTAAATGCGCCATTTTTTTTTTTCATTTTTTAAGAGTGATCTAGATAATTTCTAGATCTGTTTTTTTAAATATATAAGATTTACTGTTTCAAATTTGAAGTTCTGCAAAAAGTTTCAAAACATTTTTGAATCAATTTTTCCAGATTATTTTTGAAACTAATTTGTTTTTTTCACATTGTAAAATTTTTTTCCAAAATAAATTTGCCATACATAAACCACGTCAAATTAAAATCTTAAATCAATTCAATTTTTTATATTATTATCAATTTTTTATCTTGCCAATTATGTATTAAAAGTGAGACATTACCATTAATTTTTTTTCGAAGTGTTATAATAAATCTTTTTTCAATCTTTTATTTATTTTTGAAATTTTTTTCCAAAAAGATGAAAAATGTAATAAAAAAAATTTAAAATTAAAAAAAATATAGTTTTAAGATTTTTCGAAAAAACTGATCTAGATATATTCAAAAATTAATGGTTTAAAAAATTTTAAATGATTTTCTATATTTTCAAAAAATCTGGTCTAAAAATTTTTCGGACAAAAAAGAGATGTGGCGCATTTAACAGTCCCTACTTTTACCCATCCAAGCAGAAACGGTCACAGAAAAAACGGAACCATCCTAGTCATTGGGCCATCAACTGTTGTTTTGGGCTTCTTTGTAGAAAAACCCAAAACGGCCGGCTAAAGAATAAAAACCAGTTAAGCACGGCTCAATTTCACCAGAAAAAATAGCACCCAACTCAACTGTTTTATTATTTTTTTTAAAGAATTATTCTCTTACAACAACTGTTCACAATAAAACTTACAACCCCATTCTAACAAAAAAAATAAATTGTTAAATAAAATTGTAAGTTGTACATATAAATAATAGTTATAGGAAAATCATTACTTAAAAAACCTGGGACCAAAGATAAGGTGCATATATGAATAGCTACTAGCGCCTTGTACAAGCACAACAGCATCTGTGCAATTTAGATTTCACAAGCCAATATCCTAGCTAGAGAAAATAAATGAAAAATAAAAATAATTGGGGCCATATTTTTCTATTGAGCAAATATAAGTTAAATATTAATTTGATTCATTTCTAATGGGATACGTATTCAGAAAAACTAATCTAAAAAATTAATATAACATAATTTTGATCATTATGCATGTAAAGCTGAATGCTCCATCCCACAAGGAAGTTGAACCATGACTATGAGATGAGATTGATCGAGATCCTCTCAACTGCATCTCTGTATACATACTTATATATTTCTCATTTAATTTATAATTAGCTTCTCCTTCGCCATTACACAACTTTTTATAAATCTTCTAATTAAGGACTAACATGCTACTAATTATGGCCAACTACCCAAATCCTGCAAATATTACTAGACTTAATTCATCTCCTGTTGATTTTTGAACACTAATCAAGACAGAGCATTAGATTCGAAGAGATTATTCATATTATGATTTGATCCAATGCCAGCTTCTAATTTGAATCAGCTCAATAGATCTTCCACCTCTTTGCTTTCCTTGTATGTTGACACAGCATCATTCCTCCACTTAGCTTCCAATTTCCAGATCATCACTAACAAATACTTATGCTACAAAAAAAATTAAAATATCTATACTGACTAAATAACTCTGTTAAAAAAGTATATAACATACAGTAGCAACCCTTGTGGATTCTGTAATGTTAGCGCTTCTGGTGCTGTTATATTAATTAATAAATTTCTTTGGCTTATCAAAATAAAAGAAATATAACAACCCTATTATGGTTGTATTCTCTTGACCACTCTTGATGCTCTGTTATAATATTTGTTTTTTTCCCTGATAAAAAAATATAAAAACCCTAATTATTTGAACATTTTTCTTGTAGCATATGTTTTTTTTTTGTTGTGTGTCAAGTAATTTTCATATTTAATACTATAATACTACTAGTAATTTATATCATGTTTAAAAATAGGGTAAATTGCACTCACTACCCTTGAGGTTTGGCTAAATTGCACTACACCCCATTCTTGATGTAAAATTGCACTCCACCCCATTCTTGATGTAAAATTGCACTCCACCCCATTTAATTAACTATGGTTAGTTTCATTTTTTTTTTACAATGGTTAATTGATTATTTTCTACATTAAAATGGTTAGATTTTAAGTTTAAATAAGTTTTTAATCCCAACAATTTTTGTTTTTCATTTTAATCCAACTTAACATTATTAGAGACTAAAAATAAAAATTTTGAATTAATTTGTATTAAAAGGAAAAATAAAAATTGTTGGCACTAAAAGTTTATTTAAACTTAAAAACTAACCATTGTAATGCACCAAAAATCAATTAAGAACTAAACTAATTCAAAAAAAAAATTCTTTAAGTCCCCTAGAAAATGTCATAAAAAAACTTAACATTATTAAGAACTAAAAATAAAATTTTTGAGTTAAGTTGGATTAAAATGAAAAACTAAAATTGTTGAGACTAAAAATTTATTCAAACCTAAAAACTAACCATGTAGAAAATCATCAATTAACCATTGTAAAAAAAAAAAAAAACGTTAATGAAATGGGGTGGAGTGCAATTTCACCTCAAGAATGGGGTAGAGTGCAATTTCACCTCAAGAATGAGGTAGAGTACAATTTAGTCAAACCTAAAAGATAATGAATACAATTTACCCTTAAAAATATTTTAACTTTCTTTATTTTCTAGCTAGTTTCTCTTCCCAAATTAATTAAACACAAAATATAATGACACCATCAATCTCCTCTCCATAGAATAATTAGGTCTCACATACACATTAATTAATATTATAGTATGTTAATAACACCGACCAAATTAAACTGGCCTGATAAAGTCCAAGAGTAGTTGTTCATTCCAAAGAAATTGCTGAAAGATATTCTGTTCTCTCGTTAAACCAAAATGATCTAGAAAACCAACACGGTAAACACACATGCTAAAATTTTTTGAACCTTTAGCATTCCAATATGCTGCAAATTCCACCTATTCTTACAACTTTTTTCCCTTTTTGGTAAACAGACTAACAGATAAAAGACGAATTACTAGTATATGGGTATATTTGCCAACTCAACATTATGGGCTGATAAAAAAACTCAAGATTATATTATAGTTTTTTTGGGATATTATGTATTATAGCTTTGTAAAAGTCTGTTAAATTATTTGGTAATTATAAAATTAAAATTTTTACCATGAGATTTTAACTTTTATATTTAACTTTACAAAAGTTATTACTCGAGATAGCTTTTAGCTTTCAAAAGATGACTACCAATAACTTACTTCCAAAATCACCTTTATAATTAGTTTTTAAAATCCACAAATTATGTTACCACTACTTCTACAAGTAATATTATGTATCCTCTTTTGTCATTTAGGGTATACTAGCTTGTTATAAAGCTTGTTTTTATTTCCAGATATCACACTACGTGCACATCATAATTGATTATTAGCAACATTTGAAAAAAAATCACTAAAAAATATTACAAAATCATTAAAAATGTTGCCTTTGTACATTCAAACACTTTTACCAAATATTATATAAAGATCATGTTGCTCAAAGATTTTACTAACATTTAATAAATGTTGTCAAATTATTAAAAAATATTATCTTTTAGCATTTGTAACATTTTTATATGTTGTATATAGTCAATGTTACTAACTAAAAACAATGTAATAGTGTCACTAATTTATAACATAAATATAGAGCTACAATTTCACAAGTCATAATCTCACTCCCATTATCTGACTTTATAGTTGAAAACAATGTTAAAAGCTTTTAACCTGTTTTCCAAACATATATACCTTAGCTTAGCATGATAATTCTATTACATTTCATATGATTTTATTTAATTCAACCTATAATTAGTATCCAATCATAACCTAAGGTTATGTTGCATCAAATTTTTATTTATTTCAAAATGATATATATATATATATAAATAATGAATAGGTTAATTAATTAAGGCTTTTAAAATTATTATTATATTACTTTTTGGAATTCTCCTTTCCAGAGTAAAATTCATTGTGCAAAGCTAAAAAAACAGTACTAAATCAGATTAAAACTAGAACTTTTGAGTTTTAAAGTGACAGCTGGATCATAATATCGAACAGTTAGTAGTGATGATACTAAAATCAAAATGTATGGCATTACTTTAATTAAATAGTAGCTCCTCAGTCGAATTCATTGGTGCAGTTTGGTTTCTCTGAAAAAAGAATAAAAATTTGTGCAGTTATTGTTTGCGGGAATATATTTTTATGTACTCGTACTAGTATATATATTCTGTTTCTTTTTTTTTCTTGCTTTAAACGAAAGACAGAATCCAAAGCAATATTTTTCCATGATCATGATAAAAGTATCAACTATCAAGTGGTAGTAGTAGTAGTGGAACTGATATATGCACACATACACTAATTAACCAGCACATGCATGAGAAAGTTATATGATGGTATAGTAACAAATCAAATTAAACAACTTACAAAATTAAATTATATGTATGCTCAACTTTATGTTTTCTTGCACCCAACCGTACCGGCCACCTTCATCTGCTCTGCTCAGAGGATCCAAACTAAGCTTTAAGTAACTTTTCATTTTAACGTCACTGCATATATGAATCTATGAAGTAGTAATCAACAGGAAATTAATTAGAAAGCTAATTAAATAATGTAAATATATGATAACCCCAATATATATATAAGAGATCAAATTACATCGGTATCTCTTACACCAGATTAAAACTGAGGATTGAAACTACTTTATCGTATAAATCTTGTCTACTAAATTTTAAATAGTTCCGAAATTGTTTAGTACTCTTTTAAAATACTTGTTATTTTCATATATTTTCAAACTATCTTTTACGTTAGTTACTTTTTAGGTACGTTAATGAAATATTAAATGATTTCGGAATGATATAAAATTTCGTAGACATAATATATTCAGGACCCGTTTGGTTTAGATTTTAGTAAAATGAGAAGTAAAAAACACACGAACCAAAATAAAAATTAATGGTTGAGATTTTTTATGTAAAAAAACCAAGACAATCCAACGAAAGTAAATATTTTTAGCTTTAATCAAAATTATTTTTGATCAAATCAAAAACTAAAATAAACAACCCCATAATAATAAGTAGTTTGAATCTAACACTAAATTAGGATGAAAAAATATTTTATACAAATTTACACCTCTCTATATATATATATATAATAATGAGTAAAAGCATTAATTGAATGAGTAAGGTACAGACAATACCTGGTGAGCTTTACAGGCAGTGTGTGTTTTGCAGTACAAGATATGGCAGAATGAAAGGACCTCAACCCTCCAATCCATCATTACTGTATATGTCTATTATTACATCATTATTTACACCTCAAATTTACTCACCAATATATATCAACCCTTTTAATTTTACACTGCTTTTGTTACCTTATAACCCATCACGTACAGCATTAATTAATTATCTAAAATACCAAGTTTTACTTAAAAGAAAATCTCTATATTAACCCTTTTTTATTTGTTTCTGTTGGATTATATTAACTAATTAATGTGAGTATTGATTTAGCAGTATAAGTATTAAAAATCTATACTAACAATATATAAATTGATAAATATATATAAAGTATTTATATTAATAGATTTATTCGTTAGTCAATATTTATACAATTAACATCGGTATATATAAATATCACATGTTTATATTATTAGATTAGTTAATTCAGTTGGACAAAATCTATATTAACAAAAATCAATCAAATGCTAAGATATTCAAAATATTAGTAAATGACAATTTATTTATAGTATATGTATTTAGTTTCATGTTTTAAACCTGTTAATCTTGATTTGACGACTTAAAACCAAATATGTAATAACTCAAAAACATGGATGACTAAACAACAAAATAATTAAGATATAGAGAATGAAAGTAATTCAAAAAATAATTAACAGTACAGGTGACTTGTTGATAATTCAATTAACCTTAAACAAGTAGTAAGTATTTTCTTAGACAAATTGTTGAGAAATTAAAATTAACTCTATCATGGTATATGATGAATATACTGATTTGAATTGAACATGGTTGATTTAATTGGTAATGAGCATACATCACCTGTGTTGCTATCTCCAAGCTGATGAGATGTGATGAAGTGAAAGTGAATCTTCCGGAAGAAGCTGCTAACACATTTAAGTCATTTATTGCTACTGCAGCATCATCAAGATTCTCATATACTAATCAAATTAATTAAAAGGGTTAATTAATTGATTTGGAGCCAATTAATTAAGGGGTCACTACTAACTCCAAATCAAAAATTAAAGCAGCTAAATTCTCTTAAGGCTTAATTATGTGAATCTTGATGATGCTCCATCAGCAAACAACGACTGTTAATCAAATTTTCCTTTAGTTAGATCTATTAATCTCTTTTTAATAATCATGATTATCAGACATGAGCTGTGTAAGATAGTCGGAATTAAAAAGGAAAATTAGGCAAAAACAAAATAATTAAATAAATAAAAAGGTAGCACAATAGAAAAGAAAAAAAGAAATTAACAGGGTAATACTAATACTAATATACAGAAGATCATAGCAGCGCCGCCGGCCCATTCCACTAAGGTCAGCCTAATATATAGCGAGGGATCTAACGTGAGTTTATATGAAATCTTAAGTTGAAACACATATAATTTCATTGTAAATAAAAAGAATCAGAGCTAGTAGCCCCAACCCTAACTATTATTCCTAAATCTAAATTAAAATTAAAATATGACAAAAAATTAAATTAAATGATGAAGAAAAGCCTTTAACTTTAAGGTTAAGGAAAAAAGCAGAGGGGGTAAAGGAAAGAAGGGAGCATTAATTGACATATATAGGATTTATCGGAGCTCAATATACATCTCATTCCATAATCACTTAATTGGCTGATCTATGGAACTATGGATTTAGCTATAGGTAGCTAATAATATAATTAAAGTAAATGAATTAAAGTCTAATAATGTGTATGCAACAAATTAAAATTAAAAGAAGAGTATCAAAGAAAGTACTATATATTCAACATAACATTGTGAGGAGGAGAGAGTAAAAAAATGAAAAGAGAAGAGAGAGTATAGTGATGAAGAAGGAAGGTTGAAGTTGAATGATGAAGGAAGGAAGAGATCTGATGAGAGTGAGAAAGAGAAAGAGAGAGTATATGATGGATAGTAATAGGTGGTAGTGGAAGTGATAGTACCAAAACAGAATCAAAAGCTAATAGGGACGGACTCTCCACTCCTCAATTAGGGTTAACTACTACTTTTAATACTCATATTTTTATTGTTTTTTAATAGCTTTATATTTTTTTAATTTAATTATAAATAACATAATTGTGTTAATTGAACTAAAAACTTCAAAGTGAATAATACATTATTTTCTGAAACATTCAAATAATTTAGGTAATTTTAAAAACATATTTTTATTTTTATTTTGAAAAACACTCAACATATTTTTATTTAAAAAAACATCATATTCTTCAAGTCTATAGTACACCATCTCTACAAAAATCGTTGCAATTTTTAAAATAGAAAAAATATGTAAATTAGGTTAGAAACTTCAAAGTGAATATAATACATTATTTTTGTAAAGCTTCAAATAGTTTATGTAATTTAAAATAAACCTATTCATTTTTTATTCTGAAAAACACTTTTTTATTCTTCAAGTATACACTATCTCTAAACAAATTGTTGTAATTTTTAAAATATTAAAAATTATGCAAATTGTGTTAGAAACTTCAAAGTGAATAATAAATTATTTTCAAAAAGCGTCAAATAATTTATGTAATTTAAAAATCGTATTTTCATTTTTATTTCAAAAAACACCATATTTTTCAAGTGTACCGTACATGATGTCTTAAAAAATATTGCAATTTTAAAAACATAAAAAATTATTTAAATTAAGCTAGAAACTTCAAAGTGACTAAGACATTGTTTTCATAAAATTTCAAATAATTTAGGTAAAAAATTGTGTTTTCATTTTTATTTCGAAAAACATTATATTATTCAAGTTTATAATACATGATCTCTTAAAAAATTATCTAAATTAAGCTAGACTCTTCCAAGTGAATAATACATTATTTTCATAAACCTTCAAATAATTTAGGTAATTTAAAAACACCTTATTTATTTTCATTTCAAAAAACACCATATTTTTCAACTTTATAGTACACAATATCTAAAAAAATAATTGCAATTTTAAAAATTATTTAAATTGAGCTACAAACTTTAAAGTGAATAAGACACCGTTTTAAAAAAGTTTCAAATAATTTAGACAATTTAAAAATTATGTTTTCATTTTAATTTAGAAAAACACCATATTCTTTAAGTTTATAGTACACGATCTCCTAAAAAATTGTTATACAATTTTAAAAATATAAAAATAATATTAATTGAGCTAAAAATTTCAAAATGAATAAGACATCGAAGGAAGACAAATTGAGTTAATATACTACTATATATTAAGAGTATTTTAGTAATACATTTTTTTTTTTTGAAATCAAGAAAATTGAATGATGCAAACTATTCCCTCCATTGGTTTCATATTAAAAGGCCCTATTCAGACATTTGCAGTTATTAAGAAAATATCAATTAATATATTAAATTTTAAAAATTTCTATAATTTTTCAAATTTTTTCTTATTCTGTTTTTTCAAAACATTAATTACATCCAATTATCATTCCAAAAAGCTTATTACTTCTATAGAGGTAAATATGGCAAAAAATCATTAAATTATCCTAAAAACTTGTAAGCAATTTTATATTACGAAACATCAACAATATATCTTAAAAAGGTTTTATAATATAAAATAAAGGGGGTATTTTCTTAAATAATATAAAGTAGTTTTTTTTCCCTTAGCATTTAGGATAGTAAACATTGATGGAGACATAGTAGCAATAATGGTTTAGAACTGAGATTAAAATGAGAAACAGTGAGAATTGAAAGTAACAGTGTGAGATTCTGGAGCAGGCTGAGGATGAGGTCCAATAAAACGCTTCCTCTTTAGGGTTCCCGGAAGGGCAGAATGCAATGAAGCAGATAAACACCATAAAAAATAAAAAAAGAAGCTAAGTGTAACAGAGCATGACTATTTGCAAGTGAGTTAGTTAGGAGAAAGTCACTAGTTAATTGTATTAAAACATACTACTTAGTTAATCTCTGATTTGGATAAGGATTAATTAATATGCCTAACAAATTTTAAGTTTGAGTACTAATATGCTCAATAAATTAAATTAGTACATGGTGAAGTGGCTACCTCTTAATTAAATGTGAAGATCAATACGCTAAGAGCTTGTAATTTAAGTGACACAAGGAGGAGCTCTTTGAGCTTAAAGAATAAAGTTCGATCCCCAGTAGAATTTAAGAGTAGTGTAGTGTGAGGGTATGTGTGTTCGGCCAATAAAAAAAAAAGTGTGAAGACTAATGTGAAAGTATGATTGCACCCTTGAATCAATGAAAAAAATATTAGAACCTCTTGGGCCATGTAGCCTTCCGCTCTAATTATTAGTATAAACTCAAATATTAATCTAGATAGTATAGATTATTAAATTATTAGGATAAACTCAAAATATATGACATTCATTTAATATTTTTTTAATTGTATTACCAAAATATTCACTATTGAAAATGTCGCTTTATTTTTATTAGTAACACTAAGGATTAGAACTCCCACACATGTAATTAAAATATTGGCTTAATTTTTGCATTAATGCTGGCTTTAGTGTTTACTGTGTAATTATAGGAAGGTTATATATCTTCTTGGTTTTATCTTCTGTTTTTAGCTCCTTGTTTTGGTTGTCAGAGTAAAACTAGCTTATAATTTATGACTTATAGCTTATAGCTTGTGACTTATATGCATGTTTGGATAGAAGTAGATTCACGTTAACGTGGATTCACTTCAACGCTACTTTTTATTGCGTTCATTGGATTCGCCTCGACTTATGTGACAAATTTATCTCAACCACTGATTTATCTATCTTAACGTGATTTGACGTGATCCGACGCCAATCCAAACACACTATGACTTATAGCTTGTAGCTTATAGCTTATGACTTATGACTTATAATTGAGTAGAGGTGTTTGGTAAAATTAACTTATTAAATAGCTTATATTTGTTAAATGACTTAAAAGGACAAGTAATAATATAAGCTAGCTTATAGCTTATATAAGTTATAAACTAGTTGTTACCAAACATCTCTACTTACTCATAAGCTATAAGCTCCTAAATAAGCTATAAGCTAGTTATGTCAAACACACACTATGATAGCACTTATAGTACTCTCCTTTATCAATTTAATATACTTCTTTACTTTTCAAAAAAAGAATAGAATAAACTACCATTACGTTATACTTCATAGTTTAATTTGAAAAAGTATATAACGAAAATGGAGTACTATTTATTAGTACTTAAAATTATTCGAGAAGTATAATTAAACAATTATAGTAATTAGTCATTTTCTTAAAATTACAAGTGAAAAAGCAAATAGAAGTAAAATTTTTCTTAAGAAATCAAACAGTAGATTGAATAAAAAGGGACAGAAGCAATAAGGTTTTCAGGATGGAGATGGAGAAATTAAAGTGATTCAAATTACTATAAAGTCAAAGGAATGTGCAAGGCACTAGTAGTGGAGTGAGTGTGTTAGAAATTAACTAGTGGAGTTGTTTACGCTAAACTTCACAGATTTGCATAGAGGGTTAGCTTCAGTCCCCAATGAACAAAATAAATAACAAGTTAGTTAATATTAAAAAAAAAAGTGTGTTTAATTTAATTTAAAAGAAAAAAGTGCGTGCGAGGAAGATCGATGATATTATGGAGCGTGGCCAAATATGATCCACTTCTCCGTGTTCAACGCTTATAATTATGTATGTGAAAGTGAATCATAAAAAATTATATTATATTTTCTGCACTTTGTATACATTTTCTTCCCCCATTGTTTGGATGGAGGGAAGTAAGAACGAGAGAAAATTAAATAAGGGGAAAGAATAAGAAAGATAAGCAAAAAAAAAAAAGAGTAATCTTTCTTACATAATTATAATGAAGTAGATTTGAGAGTGCAAGCTTGATTTCAAAAATCAATAATCAACAGTATCATTTCTCACATCAAACAAAAAAAATTACATACATCACTTTTCTTTCTTCCTTCCAAACACACCATTAGCCCTGAAATTTTGCTGAACAGAGCAGCAATATCAATAATCAATATATCATATGCATCAGAACGCCATATCCTAAATTAGAATTATTAAATTAATACTACATGCTTACTCCAGCTGCAAAATTCATCTTCCATCATCGTATACTAATTCTTTAAGCGGCTCATTACTTGAGAAATTATCCTTTATTATTCCTTCTTATTTTTAAATAATGACTATTACAAGTATATCAATATCAATGTTACTTTAATTTCTAATGTGGGAGCTTAAGAGTGTGAGTTATATGATGAAGAAGAATTTTTAGTTATTCGTGTTCATGAGAAAGGAAAATCACATGGACCCCATTTAGGTTAGTGAAAATCTTTGGTATTAAGTACTTGTGGGGAATCTGTGTAGCAGAATGGTGCTACAATTTGAGTTTCATAGTTGACATTAATGTACCCTCGTACTTCTTTGTGGGGCTCTTGTTCTTGTTCTTCAGGTAATTAAAAAAGAACAACCACCATTCTTTATATATATAATAATTTCCCTCCTTTTCTCCATGTGTGCATATTACTACCTAATTCACCCATAAACTTATTACAATGTTTTAAATTGCGATCATAGTCCTATTTTTCTAAATTGGTGAAGTCATGATAGATAATTGACGTTAGTTGTTCAATCTCATAAGCCACGTCGATTGACTTTGATGACTTTAACATTGTAGTTTAGACCGCAATTTAAAACTCTTTTTTGGGTCAAAGAAAATGTTTCTTTCTTTTGATTAAAGCTTGAAACTTTAGTGTATTAATCACAGAGGAAACAGAGTTAGAGGCAGAGGAAAGAACTGAGCACATGCATGAATGAATTGTGAATAGGAATGAATTCACTCGGGTTTAAAAATAACATAATATGATATATTATTTTATTATTTTTATATTTAGTTCTCTCTTGATTAGTATTAAATGCATATTAATTTTGTAGATTCTTATAAATATTAATAAAGAAAAATAGATATAAAAATACTAACATGATATATCATGTTATTTTTTAACACGAGAAAATCATTTCTATCGGATATATATATATATTACAGTATTCTATAATTCTATAATGTAATTATGAAATACCTCACAAATAGTAGAATGATAGAAAGTATGTATGTTAATTTGTCCTTAAGAACGTGTTTCATATAACCTCCACAAGAATAAGTGGATCAGAAATTCTCAATTTCTCATCCATTGCTTTTACACCTTAAACTTTTCACTTATCCATTATTTGTATTTTGATGAGAGTTACATCATGACAGATATAAATTTCTATTCATCCATCATTTCTGAAATAAAAATTGGGGGATTTTGTGATATTTGTCTACACTCATAATAATAATTGAGTTGTGACTATATTGTTGATGTATGATAAAAAATATTGACACCGACCACCTTCCAGTATATCAGCAAATCGTACTGTGATTTTGATCATCATCGATCTATGAATATGTCTTATTAGTTTGTTTTTTCATCTTCACAAGTGCAGCGAGATTAGAATATAATGGAACTGAACAATCGACAATGAAAGAAATGTGTGACAGAAAAGTGAATTGGCAAAAAAAACCAAGAGATATCCCCTGGTTTTGGCAATGTTTTTACACCAAAATTACACAAAATAACTAGCAGTTCTTCTACCTAGAGTTGCAAAAATAGAAGGAATAATTCAATCAGAGGAATCGTTTACACTTTTTTTTCTTTTCTTTTTCAAAAAGGGGTTTCTACTTAATACTCTACCTATGTAGGTTATAACTTGTGAGAAAATTTGTTTGTGACCCTAGGAATCATGAGGCACATGGTTACTTACCAAGTGTCAAGAAATTGGGAGGATGGCCAACATGGAAATAAATTTGAGAAATTGGTTTAGTGTGCGCCACTCCAAGAATTTATCGGATTTGCGACGGAATTTTGAGAGAAAATATTTCCCTTGTTAATTAGAAAAGGATTCACTAGAAATATAAGATCTGTCGCCATTTTCGATAAAATAACATAATATAAGTTTGCAGAAATTAGCCAGGGAGTATCAAGGCATTAATGGCGAAATTTAGTGAGAGAATTTAGTCTCTCATAAACCCTCGTTAATTTGTAATTTTGTATCTTACAAATCAATTTATAGTTTTTTTTTTTTAAATTTCATCCTGAAATAAATTGCAATAAAATTATAAGGGAAAAAATGGAAAAGAATTATTGAGAGAGGTATCTCATCAAATTGTGTAACTAACTATATAAAATCTTTTTGACCAAAAAACTGTTTTTGCTAAAATAATTGTAATAGAAGCAATTGATCCGATCTTTGTTTGGGCCTAATAAGACAAAGTTAAGGCCCAGCTTATAGTGAACTGGGCTCCATTTTGGACTTGATCTTATCCAAAAAAAATGAGGATTCTGAAACTTCACCGAAAAAAAAGCATTCTGGACGAAAACAAAACAAGTTATACAGTTATCACAAAAAGGAAAAAAAGTTGTTAGAGGAGTCAATTGGAATTTATTAAATAGTAAAAACTGTATCATTGCATAACTCAGTTTTTATTTTATAAAATATAATAAAATATAATGAAAGTGGCCAACGTAGTTCTCTCTTACTTAATTCTGTCCAACACTGAGCAAAATACGTGAAATTGTATAAAAACAAAAGAATATATATAATTAATTATTTACACGTGACTGCACGTGAACAAGTTGCAATACGACTTAGGTATTTGCATTTATATAAATTTGTTGTTTGTTTTGTAGTCTACATTTTTTCTTTTCTTGACATTAAAACAAGTGATGTATACTCAAAATCCAACCTCTTTAGCATTTTTGCACATTTTATTTGTGAGGGAAAACATATATATTGTCCAGGGTGGAATAATTTGAACAATCTTGTTCACATGGAGACATGTGAAATTTGACGCAACAAATTAAAGGAAAATAACGAATCCTATATGTTTGATTCGGATAAAATCATATTTTCAATGGTGGAGAGTTATGTCTAACACTATTTTTTTTTTTATTATTATTATTAGTCTTTTGTTGTATATATGGTAGAAAAGGAAAAAAAATAAAGCAACTAATGCCTAGAGAACAATCTTGTATTTTAGTAAATGTTTTTAATAGCTTTCAAATAGTTTTATAATTCGTCACCAAATTGAAGATGAATGTTTCTTTAAGTTGTTAGCAAATGGGTACTAGAAAAAATGGTGTGTGCCCTTTTGTCTCAATCGTGAAAGAGGTTTTTTCTCCTCTGTTTTTTCTGGTCTTCTAATATTATTAGTCTAAATTCATTGTATACAAGTACAAGGTTATTAATGTTGATGGGAGAAATTTGAACATGTTCCTATCAATTTGGATTTTTCCCTCATGAATGCAAATTTTGTAAGTAACCTGAATGTAGCCGAAATAAGCTAGCATAGGTTGAAAATTCCAAGGACGTTGCTGCTCATGGTTACTCAAGAAGTGTTATGAACTGATATCTCGATTCATTAAGAAAAATACCATTCAACTAACACCTTATTATGATGTTTTATCACGTCAATTATATAATTGAGATATTTGAGGTTAATCTGAGATACTCCATGTCATCCAAGATAATCACACCTATTAGCATGATGTGGCATACTCACATCCCAAGTATTATATTAGTGATAATTTGCTTATCTTAATATACTTTTTTTACAACATGATATATTAAGCTTGGTCCCTTACCTTATAGTTATCTTGAGATTTAAGCCTTGGGTCACATTAGGTTGATAATACCAAGTCTTAAGCACACACGCTATTCACACTATATAAAAAAATAAAATCACATTAAAATCAAGTATTACTTACACACTATATTAATTATGTTTGTGTTAACTTGAGGTTGAGTTGTTCTATTAGACTTAATTAAGAAGTTGTTTAGATAAAGAATGGAATATTTAGATAAATATAGAAAACAAATATGAGAAAAAATTATTATAAAAGGATAAATTTGTACAATAACTAATTAGTTCAAGTTTTACATGTTTAATTTCTCTTGCGAGATCTTAGGTTCAAGTTTTATGTATGGAAAAAATCAAGTCATGAGAGCTAATCCCACCATAATATGAATGTTCTTTATTTAGACACATTAGCCTCAAATCGATTATGCATGTGGCTAGAAAAACCATCAACATAGCTCAAATTTATGCCAAAGATAAACCTTAATCATGATATGATAAACCAGCTGAGTTGAAATTTGAAAAGATTTTCATTTTTAAAGTCAAAGCTACTAAATCCAATCCTTGCTTCCATTCCAAGTGTACTTAGCTTAATTATTTGAAGAAAAAAAACAAAGCATGAAAGTATGGCATGGTTCTAGAGTGCTGTTTGTTGTGTTTGCAGTTGAATTTCACAAGTCACTATAACTTTAACATGTGAAGTCATGTACTACACTTATAAAATCCCTTCATCATGGAAACAAGAACTTGATATATAATTAATTCATCATCACAGAAAAAGAGGTTAACGGATCCTTGTTCATTTTTCATTTTTCATTTTTCATTTTTCTGGTTCAGAGTAAGTAGACTACACTTGCTGATAACAATCATTTGTATGTGAGACATGTTTCCTTATACCATTCAATTTTGGTGTTTTTATACCTAGAGAATAGGATCATATGCAGCGTTAAAGAAAATCTTGGGATTCTAAGAGAAAAAAATCTACATTTGAGTGGAAGTAAAGTAAGAGAAAACTAATTATAATACAGAAGAAGGGACTTTTATTTAGTTTGTTCAATCACTTTTGGTAAGCCAAGATTGTTTATTGGCGTTTGGAAGAGTTTTTCTGTAGTTTATAGAAACAGCGTGTATACATAAATTATTTTTAACTTATTTTTATAAGTTTTTTAAAGAAGCTCATTAAACTAAATTGTTTTTCAGCTTATACAAGTTAATTATATGATTTTTCTCATAAATAAACTCTATTTTTTATAATAGTTTATTGTATAAGTGATTAACTAAAACTGTGTATAAATTCACTCAATAGAAATTAAAGGCTATCATAGATAGTTAATAAGAACATTGAGAACAGAGAAAATGATTTTATTCCAACAGGTATACCTAGTCTACATACTTAGGAATATTAACTCTACCAGAATTATGATTTATGACTAATAATTTTACTTTGTGTTGTAAGCATCTTAATATAAAGACTTAAACATGGAATCTCTCTTAATTAGGTCTAATCACTTTGTTATAAACAGAACAAAGATACCATGATATCAAATAGAGAAAGGTATCAAATAATAATTTAAACATGATATGTAGCAGTTCTAGGAACATGCACCACATAAGAAGAAAGAAGTCTTTGCCTCCTTTTCTTGCACATTGTGTTGTAATTTATTGATAAAAAATAAGTTTGTTATTAACTTTCTTTGCTTTGGTGAAGAAAATTAGAGGGAACCAATTCCAAAGTTTCAATTTTTAGTTTCAGAGATGGTATTGGAAACACAATTGCCCAAAAACTAAGCAACAGTGGAAGCAGACAAAATGTGTTTATAGATCACTTTAGTTTAACTGAAGCATCTCAAAATTTGTTTATCCTCAGATATGCATTATGTTTAAATCAACATAATTTGAATTAATCTTTTTCTTTTGTTACATGGTTTGCAATTTAGTAAAGAAAAATTATAATCTGAGATAGAATTAGTAGCTTTTTTTTCCCAACATTTGTGCATTAGAACATAATCTGTGTTTTGGAAATTTTGACCATAATTCCGGATTCGAAATTTCATTTTATTTTATCCTAGAATTCACTATCTGAATTTTCAGTTAACCAACTCACATGGTTCATCATGAAAATAATAATTTGAGTGTGTATGTTCCATTCCCTGTTCCCCATTTGATGAACAAAGTTTCTTCATATCATGAAATTTCCATTATATGCTTACAAGTTACATGCATGGCTCATAAAAGGAAGGAAAACGTGCAGTTCATTGTATGTTTTAATTTGCAATGTGCTATTAAGGAACATCTTTTTGCCTTGTCTTTAGTAGAAAGAAATTTTCACCAACAAAGATGAAAAATATGTCTATGAAAAAGATAACAATGAATTTCATGCCATTATATTAAATTTCTTCAATTTGGAACAGGGGAGGAGTAATTAGACAAATCTTCAAAAGATATGATATGATCATGTTTTCTGGGATTTGTTTCTAGTTGTTGCTGAAAAAAAATACATAAGGCAATTGAATAAAATCAAATTCAAAACATATAGCAATGTATATTCTGTTTTTCTTTCTAAGTGCAATTAACTAGGCCAGAAACATGTCATGAAGAATTGTTAGATTGAAGCATTATGTTTTTTGTGAATTTGACACACTGCTTAGTTGAAGCATATCACAGATTTTGATATATCTTTTGCATAATTAGATACTTCTTTTTTGAAAAGCTTATTTTCAATTAGATGGTCAAAGGAAGATTACAAACTTTGATATATGCAAGGGAGCAAGTAAACATGCAATTATGCAAAAAGGATATAACAATTTTTCACTTATTTGTTTAAAATCAATTGAAAATATAAAATGAAAAGGAAAGTGGAAGTCATGCTTTTAATACATGTTGGTTCAATAAATGTGAATTCATTTAAACGTAACTAAAAGTACTCCTTCCGTTTCTTATTATAAGATCCTGAAAAGGACATCACATAAATTAAGAAAAGCACTTACACCAAAAAATCTTATTGAAATTTTAAAATGTTATAATAATTTTCCAGTATTACCCTCACATACATTAAATGAATTATGAGAATTCACATGAGTTGATACCAATAAATAAGGGCAAAATTGGAAAAACATAATAAATGCTTTTAATTTTTTTGGCCAGAATCTTATAAAAATAAACATTGATTTTTTTGTTTAAGATATTATAATAAGGAACGGAGGGAGTAATTTTTATGTTCTGAATTCACGTTGTTCTTATCTTTCCTTTATCCAGGTTCATGGTAGATAGACTAGAACTTTTAATTTATTAAATATTTGATATTTGGGGAGATATGTTTTCATTACTTTCAACAATTTTGGCTATTGTATATTCAAGTGTGTAGAATCTAAAGTAAGCAAGAAAATCTTATGTTGGGATTGTAAGTAACAAAAATATAAACCAATTTGACTGGACAACAAGTACTTAAGTTCAAAAATATCATCATACTGTAGTTCTTTAATTTGTTCAAATTGATCTATAATATAACAAACAAGGATTATCATCTTCTAACGAATCAACGATTAATGACTAATGAGACATAATTTCATGACACTTTAAAGTCTACGAGAATTTACATAAACTTCAAATTTCTGATTGGTTATAAGCATAAGCTTCAATTTGGATTGGTTGGAAGTTTTTCTAAGAAATTCATGTGGAGATTTCAATATTCTTGGAGGAGTTCCAACAAGGAGACACAAATCTATTCCAATGATAATTATAATACCAATCATTAGATGATGGAATCAGACAAAAACCAAAAATCCCTCCAATAGGATAGTATAATATAAATTTAATACAATACTCTCCATTTGTTGTTGTTTACATCTAT
Source organism: Cyamopsis tetragonoloba (assembly GCA_037177725.1). Taxonomy (NCBI): domain Eukaryota; kingdom Viridiplantae; phylum Streptophyta; class Magnoliopsida; order Fabales; family Fabaceae; genus Cyamopsis; species Cyamopsis tetragonoloba. The sequence continues at coordinate 71,230,662 of CM074119.1, forward strand.
AAAGATTTGCTCTTAATTACTGATGAATTAAGTGATTCACCAAACTGATTTTCGAAATAGTAGATATTGGTCACTTTTAATTTTTAATTTTATTAAAATTAATTTTTAGTAACTAACTTTATAAAATGATATTCAAATAGTTTATTATATACAAAATTAATCAATCTTTTAATAAAGTCAAGAATTATTATGATCGACTTTTTGTAAAATCAAGGACTATTTTGATTGATTTTATGAAGTCAGTAACAAAAAATTAATTTTGATAAAGTCAAGAATTAAAATGACTCGAGTCATCGATCTCGGTGACCATTTTGAATATTCCTCACAAGAGAAATTATAGTTAAACATGACTTTCTCTGAGCTTCTTGCCTTCTACACTGTAAATTAGATTAACCACCACCTTGATCTTAGTAGCTTTTGATGACAGTGAATGATCAGAAGTTTAGCATGAGATAAAAAAACAAAAAGCTTACTATTGTGTGAAATTTTATGTATTAAACACAAAATTAAACCTCTCAAGTCTGTTAAAGAAAATTGTGTGCCTAGAAGATAATATGAAACGTTTTTCATATTGCAGTTTCATACATTTGAATGACTGAGTAAAATATGAATACATACAGCTAAACAGAAAAGAAAAAAAGGCAAAGAAAGCATTATTATGGAATCAACTAGATAGAATAGATGGAATTGAAGAAAATATTTTGAGGGAATGTGTTCTGTTCCCCATATCACCTACAATATTCACTTCTGCCTGCTGGTGCCAACTTCTTTTTATTAGTGCTTCTGTTCTGTTTCACACTTGTTTGCAAAAAGGAAAGAAAAAAGTGCAAAAAGTAAAATCTTTGCCATCATTAGATCATATTATCTCGGTGCCAAAATCCAAATTTATGTACTGGAAAGTTACAAGATAGAAAAAAAAAAAAAAACATAAAATAAATGAAAAAAAAATAGTAATTTTATTAGAGCTAGCTTTAATTTCCCCCTTTTTTGTTTGAATGGTTTTAGCTATTTCCAATTGCAATGACCTAGCATGTTCACCAGTAATGCGTAGAAGATTTGCAAACCACATTAATTGTTGCAAATTTTTAGATTATGAATTGAAGCTGTGGCAAGTTATTACAATTATGATATATCAATTTCTCACTGATATATAATCAGACTCTGTTTTCTATGCATGTATGTTCTTTCTAATAGAAGAGAAAATACTTGCCTATAAAAAGTTTAAAAATATTATTTGTTTGTGATAATTGGGTTATGATAAGGAAATGAATTAGAAATTCAGGGAAAAGCAGATCAAGTATAGGGAAAGATACGAATAAATGGTCTTTCTATTTCCCATTTTTTGGTTTAAAAAAGGTAGACAACACTTTCAGCTCAAGTATATTTGACATATATTTAAACAAACAAAAAAAGTATAGTTGACCAATGTAACTACAACATAATTCATCTTTTAACAATATAATTTTTATATAATATTTATAAAGAATGTTATAAATACAAAAAAATAAAGATAATATTTTTAATAATTTAAAATTTTTTAAAATATTGTTAAAATCTTTTTGCAATATACTCTTAAGTGTTTCTTTAAAAAAATATTATCAATAAACAAAGACAATATTTTTTTATGACTTTGCAATATTTTATTTTGATTTAGTAATATTTTTTTACTGTCACCAACAAAACTTAAATATATTGAGAGTTTTTCCTCGTGTTTATCAAAAAGTATCTTAAATATATTTGACATGAATTGAAATTATGTCTATGTATAGAAAATATTTTTTTAAAGAATTAAAATTTGTTTCAGTAATTTTTAACATAAAAAATAAGCTTAATTGTAATTTTAGTTCCTCTCATTTTAATTTTGGATGATTTTGGTCTCTCAAATTTCAAATGGATGACTTTGATCCTCTTTGTTTAAAAAGTAGACGATTTTTGTCTCTCCATTAGTTTTCCTTTCTGATCATGATTTTTAGTCAATTTAATGCCACGCCAGACTAAAATCGTTTAGTGATAAAATGTATTCTCAAAAACTATTAATTAGTTATAGTTTTCCTCCTAATTATTTTTAGTAAACGATTTGAAACTTATTACTAATTTAGAGAAAAGTTGTCACTAAATTAATATTTATTGAAAAAATTTCTATCTGTACATAATTTTTGTCCCTCCACCATTAATTTGAAAGAAAACTGTCACTAAATTGATTAAAAATTGGAACCAATTTGAAAGAAAACTAACTAGTGGGCCAAAATCGTCCGTTTTAGAAACAAAGGGACCAAAATGACCCATTTAAAACTTAGGAGACCAAAATCGCCTAATGAACAAAGGAAACCAAAAATGCAATCAAACCTAAAAAATATTAGCTTTCCACACAATAGAAGGATACAGTTGTATGAAATAACTAGAAATGATAATCAGACCCGAACCATATGGATACCTGCACAAATTACCCACAACATTGGGTATGAGGACGTGTTAGGGTAATTATCCGTATTTTTAAATGGGAATGAGTGCGAATATGGATACCTTAATACTCACCTCTCCCCATACACACATATATAAAATAACTTAACTAAATTAATAAGAGTACTTACTATTAAACTACTGAAGTGCGGCAAAAAAAATAATAGTTCTCTCCTTCGGTTTTTATTTTTTCCTAAATGCCTAAAAACTAAAATCACAAACTTGTGAGTTCTAATTAAGTCTTCTTGCTTCTTCTTCGATTTAGTGAAGTGTGGCTATGTGTTGCATTTCCTTAGACCGTCAGTATAGAAGTCACACGAGTAATAAGTTTATCAGATTTGTTATTGTTTTTTTTTTTTTGTCAAGTTTATTATGATAGATTTAAAATTAAATTACTAATCAATTTGTAATGTTAAATTTAAAATTATATTCTGCGTTAATTAATTTGTTGCTATGTTGTTCAAAAATTTAAAATTTGATAGCTTGTTATATTTCTTATTTATTATATTTAGTGTTATTTTTGACATTTTGATAACTTTACTTATTTATTATATTTAGTGTTATTTTTGACATTTTGATAACTTTAATTATTTGATGTAAATATATTTGTGTCAACGCTATTTGTTTTATAGATTTTTTATTTAAATATTAAATAACAATACTATTTTATAGTTATGGAAATAAGAAATTAAAAATTGTAATGGTAAAAAATAAGACGAGTATAATTTATTTCACTAATATGCAAGTAAAAGATCTAGATACAAGTATTTAATTAAGTACATATGAGAATGAGGATCAAAATTGTTATCAACGTAAATATAAAAATAAATACGGAGTTTTATTAAACGTGGATAGACAAACAGATATATAATACACTACCGGTATTCTACCCATTGCCATCGCTAAAAATGTCAAATGCCAAAAAATGATTAGAAGATTTTCTTTTGCTATTATTAGAGGATTCATTAATATATAATAACTTGTGAAAACAAGTTTAATTATGAAGATTATTTAGAGAGATCTAATTACATTGTTCTAGATGGTTAACCATTAATATATCCTTAGCAATCATTCTAGATGGAATCATTTTTGACTAAATCGCTTGAATCGATCGATGATGGGTGATACTAGGAAATAAAACAGCAACGAAATAGCAAAATCAAACATTTGATATTATTATTTCAACATACAATTCTTCTTCGCATAATATATAACTGGATTCATGTTTATTTAATATATAATGCTAGTAATTAACAAGCACGTACAGATTCTAGAAGGCTGTTAGAAAAATCAAATATTCAGATTCAGGCATGCATGCGTGTATGTAAATATATTAATTAATTTCCATAAATATAATTAGTACAAGTAGTGTTGACCAAGAGTGAGGTTTGGGTCATGGGTGACTCGGCTAATAAAACCTAAAGCTGTTCATTATAGAATGCAGATCAGGTTCTACTTTTAATTTATGACACACTTTATTATTATATTTATTATGTTATTATCTCTGTATACAAGAATTCCATAAAACAGATATAAACATTATTTATATAAAGAATTAAAATATTTATTATATTTATCCTTAACTAATAAGAATAATAGAGTTAAATTTTAAATTAAAATTAAATTTTTATAAAAGTTAAAAAATTTATTATCAATATAGTTTTTAGATGTTAATATTTTTTTAATCTAATCAAGTGTTTTTTTTTGGTTGGGTAGTTTTGAGGTGGAAGGCAAAGAGAAATTAAACCCCTTTGAAAGAGCGACACGTGTCAAATAATATGACTCAGATCACACGAGACACGACCTAAAATAGTAGGGCCCACTCTTCTGAGTCCTGACATCATTCCCATGTGCTGCAGCATTTACTTTTTTGTTAGTTAAAATCGGCTTCCAAAAAAAATCATAAATATTAATTTGTTTTTTAAATATTTATTTATTATTAAATTAATTTATTAAAGATTTTTGTCATTAAATTAATTATTAAAAAATTTATATATATAATTTAAAAGGTTAATTTAATAATAATTTAATATTTAAGACACTAATTTAATAGTATTTAAAATTATTTAGTGACCAAACTAATAATAAATAAATTTTTAAAAAATTAAATTAATGCTTAAATTAAAGAGAAGATAAGATGGAAAATAAAAGAGACTAACGCCTTATAGAACCAAAACTAATGATATTAATTTAGGACATGTTTTTTTTATTAATTTAGGACATGTTTGATACAATCTTATTTTTTAAAATAAAAATTTAATATAAATTAGTATGTAAATATAAAATTAAAATAAGTTTTAGATGATTTAAAATTAAATGTTATTTTTCAAAAAATTTAAAAATTACACGAGTTAAGCCGGATTAAAAATAAACACTGGAAATGCATCAAAAGAAAAACACACTTCAAAATGAGACGTATGCAAATATGCGAGAAGTGAATTAAATACACGCCCAATCTACTTGTATTTTTCAGCTTAACTAATTTAGTCTGATTTATTTGTATGTCTTGGAGTAAACTCCTGTTAATTTCAATTTTGTTTATCGAAGAAAAAATACACACCCAAAAAATATATATAAAGGTAAATTGCATGTATTTTATTATTATAGAACCTATTTATTTAAAAAAATTAATGTGAGGAGTCATATATTTTGTTTAATAAAACAAAAAAATTTTTAAAAAAAATACAACCACAGCTATATATTTTAACGTTATAGATAAGATTAATCACATTTGTGTTATGTGGTTAGCCCTAATAATCCTAGAGAATTTGACATATATAATAAGTGGGATCAGATTCAAGCATTCATGGATTCTTTCATTATGAATTAAACTTAGTGCATGTTTGGTTTAACTTATGCACCTCTATAATTATGGTTTGCCTTGAATTAAAATTAATTTGTACAAAAAAAAAATTATGTTTGGCAACCCTCAAAATTGAATTTGATACAAAATCTAATAACCTGTTTACTTTATTTTTACCTTTGTGTTTTTATTTTTTATGGGTTTAGTTCAAAGAGTAAGGGGAAGGAATAAAAAAATAGTATATTTGTGTTTAGTTTATAAGGGGAAGTGAAGGGACTTTAAAAACATGTAAAATAAATTACAATTGATTTGGTTGTTTTCAAAAATAAAATGAGGATAAGGTGATAATTTTGTATTATAATTGCTCATAAAAATAGAAAATAAAAACACAAAACTAAAAACAAAGTAAACAGGCCCTAAGTTTTGTGAAACACAACTTTTGTTGCTTCTACTTATCCGTAATCAATTATGCATCATATTTACACTATAAAATTTAGGTTTTGACAAAAGTATCCAAACATCATTCTCTCTCAAAATCAATTTTTTAATCCTAATTTTCTAAACGTAAATAAATTTTACTCATAATCAATTTTACCATCGCCAATCCAAACATACTGTTAACACGAAGTCCCACATCGACTAGAAAAAGAGTCATCATAGAGTATATAAGTGGTGTGACAATCCTCATTCTAAGAGCTAACTTTTGGGAGTGAGTTAGGCCCAAACCTAAATTCTAATATGGTATCAGAGTCTGGTTAGTCATGGGCTACCCGCATTCTAAATGCTAGCTTTTGGAAGTGAGTTAGGCCCAAACTTAAATTCTAATATGGTATAAGAGTCTGGTTAGTCATGGGCTACCCACAGATGGCCAGTCCTACAAACTTTACGCACCAGATGTCCAGCCCTGGGCGTGAGGGCATCAACTAGAAAGAGGATCCCTATAAAGTATATAAGTGGTTAGACAATACTCCTCCTACAAACTAGCTTTTGATCAGGCACACACTTAGTAGAGTTTTACATCACTAAATTAACCTTTGAATATTTTTGCGGTAAATTACAAAAAATGAAATAATATATTTCAGTAATTGGTGAATAATTGAAACGAATTTATTAATTAAAATGCATGGAGTAGATATTAATTAAATAGAGTTGCAATGGGAAAACTGCAATGGAAATAGGCAAGGGATTTGAATGCCGACATGTTATTGAAGAACAATAACCATTTGTGGTTGAAATTTCACATGGATGGATGCTTGAGAAATAGAAAGAGCATTTAATTAATTAACAATAATGTACATATATATTTTTTTGGTACATACAAAATCTGGAAATTGAAATTGGGATGAGTCCAAGAAAGTCAATGTTACACTCGTGCAATATAATTTTGCCTCATAGTATTATTATTTCCACAATGTACAGCCCTTTAATTTTGATTTGATCCGGGTCCAAAATATTAAAACCATGGGGTCCATGATTTCTAGCTACCATAGATAATGACCTCATGAAAATTAAAATTTGGAAATACTATATACTTCAGTTTCAAATTATGCAAAGATAAACACAAATAATTCAAACCCAACCGTGACGACTAGTTTGATGATGATTGTAACATTTGAAAATGAATTGTCAATTTCATGAGAAAAGAGAATTAAAATTTCCTCAAGTGAAAATCACATTGAAGTGAGGCATGAGATTTGTTTGGACTTTGAAATGCAAATGCAATTGTTGATGAGAAATCACAAGTATGATCATAAAAAAATAACTTTGGTAAAATTCTATCACAAAGTTAATTTGGCTATACGAGAAGTAATCCAACAAATATTTAAATTGTACCAAAAAAAATAAGGTAAACAATGTGAAACTTATTTTTAACAAAAACTTACAAAGAGATTAAAGGTGATAAGACACAACTTATTTGTTGAGCATGCACAATTGCAGCAAATGACCTTATATTAAAGCCAGCAGAGGGTTCTGAATTGTCACTGTGGGTCACCCTCCCTTTCAATTTTTTTCATTTTCATAGAAATTAATTAATTAAAATCCCTCACAATTGGAATGGACCCCTAAGACTAGTCCCATGTACGGTCACATCCAGAAGATCTCAATTCTCACCTTTCTTTCAATTTTGGGCTTTTTCTATGATTTTGGCCAAATGGATTGATTATTCATGCAAAGAATCAATTTTGCAAACTGTTACACACTACCTTGAAGCAAAATGTATAGTCAGCAAGTGAGTAAAGTAAGGGAAGTGTGTACAAAGAAATAAAATGATTTCTGAGAGAATCAATCAGAGTTACGTTATTAATAATATACAGAGAACGTTGCAAGTTCAGAGGCAGAGACAGAACAGAACCAACAAAATCAGTGTATCTATAGTTTCAATTTAGTACTTGATGATTAAATATAACAGATATACATATACTAGTAATTTTGTGAGTCTTATCGCACTAGTGATCAGTGAAACTCACAAATTTATTTTATGGATAATATATTATTAATAATTATAATTTATTTTGATATAAATTTTAACTTCATTTTTAATGTCTCAGTCATATATCTCAGTTGGTGAGTGTATTAAAAATTGTTTGTGTAAGTATAAATTTTGATTTTCGATTGTACTACTTTCCTATGAATAAAAAAACCTTCATTTTCAATTAATTAGTCTCGTAAAATTAGTATAACTAATAAAGATACGTGGAAAGGTGTGTGATAAGTGGTTCAATCCTGTAAGTAAACCAAAAAAAATTCAATTAATTAAAAACAAAACACTACCCATGCGTACTTTCAACTTTAATTTCAAGAGTAGTTAAAAAGTACTCACTACTATCCCTTTGGTATTTATCAATAAATTCACATTTTCTGCAATGGTTGTTATGTGGAATCAAATTACCATTTTTTTAAATATTATATAATATAATGTACACGGATATTCTGCTTCTAATTAAAAATAATAATAATATAGTTAATGTCCTTTTTGCAGATACTATCATGTTATTTATGTTAAAAGGAGTTGAAATACATACTAATTCTATAAACAGATTTACGGTGTTTGGATTAACTGTGATTAATTGTGAAAATAAGCTGTGAAAAAATTGATTGTGTGAGATATAATCAATTTTTGTTCGAATATATTTGCTGACAGAAGCGCTTTTTAATATAATTTAAAGCCGTAAAAAGCGATTTTGAAGCTTTTTGAAATAATGTCCAAATTTTAGTTGAAGGACAAAAAAGTTTTTTTCTTTCTTAAAAAAATAATCAAAAATTTTTTAAGTGCAAAATACAACTATCCAACATACATTTGAAAATAATCAAATCAAAACATGCTCCTAGACTTAAATTTTTTTTGAAAGGGGATTGTTTTTTTCTCTTTATTAATTATTATTTTATTGTAAACAAATAGATCAAGTAAAAGAAAAATAGAAGAAGAAATATACTTCTTTATAAAGAGTTGACATTAGCATCATTTTATTTACTTATTTTATATATATATATTATAAGCACATGAGTAAAGTGATAGAGAAAAATGAACCAAGATGTACTTCTCCTCTCTATGACAAGATAATGTCATCTTGTTTTTGGAAATAAAAAAATAACCTCATTTAAGACATTTTTAAAAATGTAACCATATATATGTAATTGTTGCTCATTCTGACCCAAAAAATTTAATAAAAAAATTTTTTGCGTAAAATAAAAAATAGCATTTTTTCGCTTTTATATAAAGTCTTAAAAAATGGCACGTTGCGCCCTTAACTATAGTATGAGGCTAACTTTAATGTGTTTACATGTATTTATTTATTGTAGGCAGAGCATTCAGTACAGTTAGTATTTGTTACACATGTTAATAATGTTTTGATAACAGAGTATATGTTAGTTAAACTAATTAACAGATTTTGATTTGATAAGAATAAGAATTTGGGTGTGAATTAATCTTCTGAAGTCGGTTCTGAGGCATATGCTAAAGTCGGTTAATTAATATCCGTAATAACTACTCAACACATTCACATAAATAATAATTATATTAAACTAAAACCTGAAGGATTCTTCTTGAGAATTTTAAGATCCCTGGCCTCATCTTTTGATTTGCTCAGCTCGCATTCTAGTTGACCAGATCCTAATCAATATTTGAATTTTGGAGTAAAAAATATATATATTTAATCTGGGCTATGTTGGCAAAACTTGGTTTCGGACAAAAATAATACTCATATGATATTGATTATGAACCCTGAGATTTGGGCTTTTAAATCGATAAATGGATGGTGTGCTTTTCGTATATATAGTATGGTTTGTATTTTTTAAATGGATTCACCAGATGTTTAATTTAGTTTATTTTGTCTTTAAAATAATTTTCAAGAAGTTTCTTAGAAAAGTTGTTGAAAAAAAGAATTAATGATTGATTAGTGAGTCATAACATTCTGCTTTCTCTGCTTTGCATAGTACTCTATTTTGCCCTTCAGATAGAATTGGAAGAGGTGACAGTAGCGTATTGGTATGCAATTCTTCTCTGAATTTTTGGGTTTTCTGGCAACGTAGTTCTGCCTAACATCACTGCTTAATTAGCTACTATCAATATCCCAATGGATATAATTTTTAATTTAGTCACATAAATCTATGAGTCGCGTCAAAATTCATTTAGTTTTTAAAATTGCTAAATATTTGTTTAACGGGGTTTTTTAATCATTGCAAAGTTAAAAAATCATAAGTAGAAATAAAACACAGTATTAATTACATGTCAAGCTCAATTATATTAAATTTTTATTTTTTCTAATAACTTTTTTTACTTATATTTCTTAATCTGTGCAATATTGCATAGGTTAAAAAAATCTTTATTTATTTGTGTTCTTAAAGTTTGATAATCCCATGGATCTAAATTAATTATTCTTACAAATTCAATGACCTAAATAAATAATATTTAATTATTTCATTACAAAAGTGAATTATTCTTGTAAACTCGAGAATATAAGTGAATTACTCCAATAAACTCAAGAAATAAATGAATCTCATATTAAATAAGAAATTCATATGAACTATTTTTTTGAAAACTAAAAATTATACTAATTATCTTTATAAATTCAACTACCTATATAATCCTTCACTCATAAGTCAAACTTGCATCTATACGGGATTATTCTCGTTTTCTTTATTTTGTATTTGAAGGATTTTGCGTAAGCTAAGATTGACAAGCTCTGTATAGCCCATTTAAAGAAAACAAGGGTTAATTAAGATGCTTTTCTTAATGATAATTTTTTATTTTTGAAAAGGAAAATGAGATGTATATATTCACAGTAATGCACTAAGGGTGCACTAACCTTTTACAAGAGGATTCATGAACATAATTGTTTATAAACCCAACACATAACAAACAGAAATTTAACCATAAACAGCTCGAAAATTCAACACAGGACGACAATAGACTAAATGAAAACAGAACACTAACAAGAAAAATTGCAGCTATCAAAGTGAAAAAAACACAGCAACAGCGCACAAAATAACAGTGCGACTCAAGAACAGCACAGATACGCAGACAAAAATCATCCCAGCAGCACCGGTGTGTGTTTCTATTTATGTTGAGATGAGATTGAACTTATTTTTGGTGCATTATTTGTTTTGTTTTAATATTTATATTTGAATTATCAGTAAAAATGAGATTATTTTAAAAATTAATTATATATATAAATGATTATTGTTATGATTGGTCATGACATAATTAATTTTTATTTTGATATTTTATTAAAAAATGATTTTAAAGATAATCTTTTATGTTATAATGGTATGAAAATTACTTTTTATAATATAAATTTGTATAGTAAGAAAAGAAACTAGATTAAAACTAAAAAAATTTCGATAAACTTCAAATCTTTGCTTATTTAAAAAAAAAGAAAAGAAAAAACTATTTGTATTTGTAAAAAAAAAAACAAAAAATTAAATCACTTTACCAATTAAATTTATTCAGACATAATTATTAACACTCCAACAGCTTTTTTTTCTTCAAAAAATTGTTAAAGAATTGTTTCTAAACATGCTTTGAGCTTTGGTGTACATTTTTGGTCTAGCCACGTGTATATGGAGATATGTTAAGAATTGTTTCCAAACATTTATATTATGGTCGGATTAAATCTTTTAGTGTGAATTTTTTCTACTAACAAGAACCTATACATGAAACCTTTTGTTTAAAGGAAATTAAATATATATCACTTGATTCAATTTTTTATATAAGCAATTAAAAATATATTAAAAGAGTACAATATGTAGCTAAAATATTACATCCAAAACCTCATGTTAACAAGCAACCAAATGGGTAAACACAACAATCTAAAAAACAAGAAGCAATGAAATTAGAGGGTTTCAATCAAGTTCAAGATCGAATTTTAATAAGATCATCAAGAACTTAAATCTCATCCCAAACACAATTATGAAAATTTGTATTATTACGCATCAAACAAATAGACCAACGCACTAACCGATCACCCCATACTCTTGTTAATGCCTTCCTTTCCTTTTTTGAGCCACGAGCATTGCGAAACAAACAAAACCAACTCGGCAAAGAATTTGGTTGAAAATAAGCTAGAACCTTACTCTAAACACCGCGCACAAAATCACATGGAAGAAGAAAATGGGATCCTGATTCAGGCAATACAGAAAAACAAACACAAACATCGTTTAAAACCGAAGAGACGTCTCGACGAACCTGATTCACACGAGTGGGAAGCCTATCTTGAAGAGCTAACCAAGAGAATACGACCATGATTCAATTAACCACCTATTAATAGATATAAATTCATTTCAGCATAATTAAGATTAGTTTATATGTTTTGGATACATATTTGACCTAATTTAACGCGAAAAGCAAATTATGTTTAGTATATATTGGTGGTTTATTTTCATTCTTTGTATTTCCCTTTTTGGTCTCGTATTCTAGGCCATCTCTTTTTGTTTTTGCTGTTGGGCCTCGTTAGCTTCCTCGGCCCATTAGGCTTCTCAATGCTCCTTCTGTATATGTGCTTACGTTTCTCTTTGAGAAAACATAACAAACCCTAATGCATTTTTCGTTTTTCAGTCATCACAGCTTTCCTTTTCTTTTCTCCTTTATGGTATCACGCCTCTAGGGTTCTCTGCTAGGGTTTCCTACGATGGCCGCCGTACCCAATGTTGACCCTGTCCTCACCGCCACACAAAACCCCGGCAACCCCTATTACCTCCACCCTAGTGACAATCCAACCAGTGTGGTGGCTACTCCGATTCTTAAAGGGACTTCGAACTTTCAGATCTGGTCGCGCAACATGTAAAGCGCCTCATTTGTAAAGGCAAACAAGGCTTCATCGATGGATCTTTACCGGAGCCTAAACCTATCAATCCTCTTCGATCTGCTTGGATTCGGTGCAACAAGATGGTGATCTGTTGGATCATCAAATCTGTATCCTCACAAACTGCGCAGAGCATTGCGTACTTTGATACTGCGCTCGAAGTATGGCAAGATTTGCGTGTTCATTTTTCTGATGGAGACTATTTTAGTTTGAGTGATTTGCTTCAAGAAATTCGTTCGATGAAGCAAGGAGATCTTATTTTACGAATTTGAAGATTTTATGGCAAGAGATGGATGCTCTTCGCCCTATTCTAACCTGTACTTGTGCTATTCCTTGCTCTTGTCCTCTTTCTCGCAGCTTTCAGAAGTATCGCAACAACGAATACGTCGTATGCTACCTCAAGGGACTCAACGACACTTATGACACTGTTCGGAGGTAGATCTTCTGCATGGAGCCTTTGCGATCGCGAAGGTATTTGCCCTAACTCAACAGCATAAACGAAAGATGAATCCCTTTGGTAAGGTTTTCTCATCCCCTGCCTCTCTCGCTGTTGCTGCTGCCTCTTGGAAACCAAGAACCTCGAATTACTTGGGTTTCAATTCCTCACTGAAATGTCTAGGGTGTTCATTGGATTGGGTTGACGAGTAAACACCAATAAATCTAACACATCTCATTTTGTTTTGTTAATGTTTTTGGGTCTAAGTTCAAATCATTCTCAATTTTTATTGATTTGGGTATGGAATTTTGACATTTCAAATCCGATAACTCAATATCCAACCTAATGACCTTGTAACTTTTATTTATTTATACCCCTTAATCTACAACCAAATTAGAGTTATACTATTTTACTTTTTAGCTTTGATTTTGATATTTGAATTTGATTCATATTTTATTATACTTGAATTATTTGTATTTGAAAATATGTATTTTTTATATTTAATTAATTATTATTATTATTAAATATTTGATTTAGTTGAAACGTAATAATTTTAAGGTTTTTTCATTGGACAATTCGATAATAATTTAAACCAAACCAAACCAGTCATTTTCGGGTTATTCGATTCAGTTTGAAATTAATTTTTTTATGAACTAAAATCTAACCAAATCATTTTGATGAGTTTAAATATTTTTCACTTCAAACTCGAACTAACTCAATCCATAAAAATGCCTCTTGTGAATTGAGATCATGTTCTTTCTTAAAGTTATTCAACTAATAATGTTTGTACTTAGCAAAAGTAAATACCAGTAGCATGTAGTTGGAAGATTTCTTTTACAAAGCAGCCAAATGAGTCAGATGAACACAACAAACCTGATACCCAGAAAAAGAATTTAAGTGGAGAGATTCTTGAATTCCACTGAGAAAATGACAACCATTTTTTGAAGAAAGAAACAGAGGGTATGGTAAGAGACAAGAGAGCTTTATCCATGCACAGTATAGAAGTAAAAAGTAGTGGCTTTCTTTCCACATCATACGAGTGAATTTGTTTAACAGGAACAGAAAAACTATTTGGTCCCCCACTCTCAGAATCTCCTATGCCTTGGGCAATTCTAGCCTTCAAAGGAAAATTTAAATCACAATAACTTGTTTTTATTTTTTTAACTTTCATAAATGTTGTATTCCTCAATTTTGATCCACTTGTAAATTGACAAATTTTCCTCTATAAATGTCTCGCACTCACACAATTTTTACAGTTAAAATGTAAAATGTAAATGTAAATATGAACCTTTTTTTTTCCTTTTCCAAAATTTTGCCTACCAAAATGAACAGTGTATCAGTGTAAGATTTCCTGCATTCAATTCCCGTCTCCCTTTCATCACTGACGTCTGTATTGGGAACCCACCTCATTATAACAATACTTTTGCTACCCACAGAACCAAACAAAAAAAAAGAAAACTTTTGCTACCCAACATTTAATTTATTACTACAATTCAAGTTTAATTCATTAAATGTGAATTTAAAAACATAAAAGTGTTACTCTTAATTGTGTTAAAATTTTATTTTTATTTTCTCAACTCAATATATAATCAATCACAAACTCACACGTGTCTTTCTTAAAAAGCAAACCTAGGAAGGGATTGTTGGTAATCTTATAGAGTCTTGCTAATTACTTAGTTTGTGTCTTAAAATCACCAATTAAGGTGAAATAATTACTCCTTATTAAAATTTATTTTATTTTATAAAAATATTTATTAAATATTTTTTAACTTCCCAACTATAAATAAACTCAATTTTTATAAAAAAGAATATACATTTTTTAATCTTTAAGGCACTTATTAGCAATGACATTGTTAGCGTTTTTCCTCTTTATAAAGTATACTATTTTCTTTTTTTTTATTTATCCATTTATTGTTTAAGAAAAATAAATTTGTTTAATTGAATAAATAAAAATAAAAGATATAATAAAGAGTATTAATGTATTATAAGAAATTTTAAATTATTTCAATGAAAAAAATCATAATAATAATAATAAGGATGATAACAATAACTATGATTTTTAATATGTATGCCTTACCTTAAGTAAATAAATAAATAGAAATCAAATTTGATAATAGCACAATATCTATATCATTCTTGCCTGCCTCAGGAAACCAATTAATGGATACCAAATAATCAAACTTACAAACTAGTATGTGAACATCATAATCCCAAGCAAACCCTAAACCATGAAGTAAAGCCAACAATCATGCATGCAAAACACTAATAAACCCTAACACGTCCCAATTATGTAGTTCAGACAGTAAACGTATAGAAACATGCGTGTGCGGGTATAGGATTCGATCTTCAATTATACTACTTTCTTATGAAAAAGAAACCCTAACACTCACCATTTAATACCCAAGATGATCACGCACTAAATCCCTAAAGCTGATTCTAGCAGGATCTTTCAAAGCGCTTCCATCAATGTTTAGTTTGCAAACACCTTTGTTAGATCTCATCCACCAAGTCATTCTATTTGGCCTTTAAATTTTGCGATCCGAAAAGTATGAAATGATGTCATAGAACAAAGTATTTGTTCTTAATCATAGAGTTTATGTTATTATTTTTAAAATAAAATTAGTATCTCATATATTTTTTTAAAAAACAAATTAATACGATAGGTTAAATTAAACTATTTTTATTTATATATACTATTTAATTAATTAATCTTTCAACAAAGGGAATATAATATAATTATAATATATGCATAAATAATAATTTCCTATGAAAAAGTTCATCATTATTTAAAAAAAATAAAAAAAGTAGGGCTCTCAACTCTCAAGGCAAAGGAAGAACCAGGTGACACACACTGCCACACACATGACACCCCTTTTTCCAATCTAACCCTTCCTTTATAAATACTGACCCCCCTCATCCCCTTCCTCAGTGATTCAGTCTCTTTCTCTCTCTCTTTCTCTCTCTCTCAGTAATTTCACTGCCCACAGTTTTCCTCTGTTTTCCTCTGTTTCACCCCCAAAACACCAAAACTACTTCATAGCAAAATTCCCTCTTCTCTCCATGGCTTCTGCTGTTACTGCACCTCCCTTGTACTTCGACGAGAAGTGGAAGCTCTCAAAGAAGGAAGGATCTACCAGAAGCCGATCTTCAAGCACTCCTTTCATGAAAAATTCCTCACAGCGAAGATGCGCTTTTGCTAGCAAGTGTGCCAGGCTTGTCAAGGAACAGAGGGCTCGTTTCTACATCATGAGGCGCTGTGTCACAATGCTTATCTGTTGGCGTGATTACAGTGATTCCTGAACAAAAGGGTTCGTGAGGGAAATGGAAAAGGGTGTTGCTAGAGCTTAAAGTTCTCACCTTTTCTTGATCCTTTTTGCGTTTCACCCTTTTTCGTGGTTCGAACTCGGAGCTTGAGCTTTTTCCTGCAGCCACTCAAAAGAGGAAGAGATTATACCTGTACATAAAAAAATTCCTTTTTCTTGGCTAGAGATTTTCAATTTTGCCTTTCTTTCTTTTTTTTTTCTTTTTTCTTTTTTGTTTCAAGAGTGCTTTGAAGCCCCTTCAATGGAGGGACTCATGGTTGTGCCTCTTCTTAATTAGTGTTAATTTTCATGCTTCTTTTCTCTGAGAATAGAAGAGAATATATTAGAATGAAGAAATTGATTGAAATATAGCTTAGACAAACACTTTCTCTCTGCTTCTTGCTTGCTTATTTTACCATTTTTTTAAAGTTAAAAGTGAAATTTGTGATGATTTAAGTGAATTAGTAATTTCTGTTTGTGGAATTTGCTGCCCTTTGGGATTGAGGAAGGAAGAAGTGATGGGTGATTGAGATCTCAAAGCTCTGAGATTCTCTTTCAAACCATTGCAGCTGAGATGAGGTAAGCTAGGCTCTGTACTGTGTAGATCTGAATGAGACTTAGGCTGACGCAACATTGTGCTTTATTTTAATCTTCTCTGCAATTATTTTAATGACGATTAAATTAAATTATGGAAGTTGAACACCTATTTTAATTTTTAAAAAAAAAACATTTTTAAAACAACTAGGTTTTTTTTTTTTTGATTAAAACAAGTAGGGAAGGTAAGAGATAGATACTAGTAAGAAATTAAGAACCATAAGACATCTAGGGTCATGTTATTTTGAAGGCTATTTTACTAAATTAAGAGCCATATTAGTTTTAACTGTATTTATTTAATATTTTATTTTACCATTAAAAAATTCAATTATTTAAAAAGTAGCTAATCAATGAATTTTAATTTTGTTTTTAAAATTTTTATATTATGTTTCAACTAAGAATCCTAGAACTTTGATTGGAATATAAACAAGAGTAATATTTTTTTTCTTATCTTAATACAACAATATACAATATACAATAGTAATGAAATTTGAACTCATATAAATATAACTTTATATACAAATTATCTAATTTTTATTAATTTTATTTGCAATTACAGTGATTTAAACAGTAATGTCCATCTTTAGTTTGATATTTAGATTAGTCTGATTACTTTATTTGTCACGAGCTTAATATATTAATAAGAAAACTAATTTTTTATAATATTATAAAATAAAAAAATGGGGTGTAAGTTTAACGTTATTCTAGAAGTGAGATGCCGGTGGCTGAAGGCGTTATTTTGGGCACGACTCTTAATAAAATTTGTTTATTAGTAATGTGAATTGACGAAACTGTCCTTCAACTCCAACGTTGAGTTAAGTTCTTTGACCAGTTGTTGGACCACTTTGACCCTCTCTTATCTTCTTCACACATACAAAGAGGTATCAGTTTTGGTGTTTTATTCTTTTTTTTCTCTCCATCCTCATCTCAAACTTAACGTGTATTTCTTTTTTTATTGGCTACATTTTGATTATGAATTTATGAATCGGAAAATTGGAGAGTGAGGAAACTAAAAAGTTGGGAGTGGATTTGAATTGCCTATATATGGGGGTGAACTATTAATTACTTCATTAGCTAAATTAAGTAATATAATGTATAAAAAAGAATCCACATATGGTAAAATTTTGGGTAGTTAATAAATAAATAACTTCTTTTGGTAAAAATATAATATATTAGTTTATGGTTTTGGGAATGGCAGGCTGGCAGTGGCATGGTTTGATGAGTTGTAGACAATGGCATCCCAAGAGAGAGCCAAACATGGACTCTCACACAATTACATTATTTTATTCTTTTTTTTTGGATTAAATTAGATTATTGTATTGAACATACATAAAAGTATAGCAAGGGATTTCTCAGTTTTTGTGCAATTTTGCACATATTAAATATTTAAAATAAAAACTTAATGGAATATACTTGCTCTTTTTTTTTTTAAATCTAAATATATTAAGTAAATAGATTATACAATTTGAATGGTTCAGATATTTATTTCTATTACCTTTAGAGTTTAGACAAAAAGTCATACTAATTTATTAATAAAAAAATTATGTTTTTTTTGTCCTTTCATAATCTTTGTGTTATGGATGGAAATTCTGTTATCTATTTCTGAACATCTTGTCCAAAAATTGAGTATTTGCATCCTCAAAAAATCATGACCATATAAGAGATATAAGAGATAACATGTTGACGTGTTATAGGACATCGTCCTACGAAAATACAAGGCAAACTTACACAATATACCTAATTAAGACTAACGGCATGAACATCCAACAACTTGGGGAAGACCAAGTTCACTAAAGATAGGGTCCAAAGCACATAGACTCCGATATAAATATAACTTGCACAGGTTAAAGAAGATAATTCTCTAATACATAGAACATATAGATATAACTTAAGTATCGAAGTCTCTTTGCAAGTAAACACATGTGTCCTTGGAGCAACGCCACCGCACTACCACTGTCAAGACCTCGTCGGAATTGAGACATATACGAGAAAACCCTTATGCCGCGAAATAGTATGCAACACTTTGCTCTCCTCTTCTTAACACTATGTTTGGTTAGGATTCTAGGAGGGAAGAGAAGGGGAGAAAAATAAATATTCTTGATTAGTTGAAAAATAAGTAAAAGGTAGGAGAGGGGAGGGAAAGAGTGAAGGAATTTTGCTCCATTTTATCTCCTCTGATTTAGAGGGGAGGAGACAGTAAAGTTTTTAACACAATTTTTTTCTTTCCTTCAATCAAACACAAAAATATTATTTTTTTTTCTCCTCTTTCTTTTTTATTTGAACTAAACACACTATAAAATTATTTTCTTTTCTCTCTTTTTCTTCCCCTCTCTTTCGTTGAACTAAACAGACTTTAAAGCTTTCTATATTAAGATAAATTAAGTTAAGGTAATATTTATGTTACACAACATGAGTTTTGGCGATAAAATAAGAGCTTTGGCGATATGGCTTTATGGTTAATTATTTTTGACTTAAATATGTTTTTAAGTCCCTGAAATATTGGATTTCATTGACTTAAGTTCCTAACATTAAAAATTTAGAACTTACGTCCCTATAAAATTTGAAATGATGATTTGTCTCTTTAAAAAAAAAATTGGGTGACTTAAGTCCCTAATCTAAGGACTTAAGTCAACATTTTTCACATTTATCAAGGACTTATGTCACTCAAAAAATTTATTAAAGGGACTTAAATCACGACTTCAAATTTTATAGTGATGTAAATCCTAAATTCTTAATATTAGGGACTTAAGTCAATAAAATTCAATATTTCAGAGACTAAAATCATATTTAACCCATTATTTTTTATGTGCACTTTTGGCTAAGCAAGATCAAAGGATGATATATTAAATACAAGTTAGATTTATATTAGAAATACAAATACACATACTTTCATAAATTATGTTAATTAAGAAATTCGTCAAATTGATGCGAGGTATATATTTCAAACTTTTTTTTTTTTTCTACTTAACAAGACCTCCAAATATTGAAATGACTACTATGTCAATCGTCTTTGTTAAATACTAAGTTGAATTGAGTTAAGCACAAGTAAAATTTAAGATAATTTTCTCACAATACTTATTTGAGCTGAAAATAAATAATATTGAATAAAAAACAATTAATATTGAAATTTGTCTCAGTTATGTAGTTCAATTGGTGAGCGCATTGGGACATGTATATGTGGATACGAGATTCGATTTCCGGTTGTACTACTTTTCTATAAACAAAAAAAATTAATATTAAAATTTCCCTAAGTTATATTTATGTTTTTATTTTAATAAGCATTTCAACAAGTAGATTTTTTTTAATAAAAAAAATAAGTAATCTCAAGGGTTGACTTAGCGGTGTAAGACTCTGCCGAGTTTATAAAAGAGACAATTTACAGTAGAAGGTCCCATGTTCAAATCCCACCTATGCTAAATATCCAGGGACCAACGGTAGCTATACAGCACGAACGAGATTAGTTTTATCCTAAAGATAAGAATATCCGTAATTATAAAAAAAAAAATCAAGCAGTTCTTTAAAGTACTTTATTATTAACATGGATATTCATTTATAACTTTTATTAATAATTGCCTTCTAATAATTTATTATGAATTTATAAAAACTAAGTGAAAAATAGATTATATACGATATTATAAATTAAAATTAAAACATTTAAAAGTTTTCACCTAAAACACTATTTTTTATATTTCAATCCATTAATTATTATATTGCATAATAAACATTTTTGGGTGTAGTTTAGTATCTTTCACGAAAACTAATTTTGTTTGAGTTGATAACATTTACATATATAACAACGAGTCTAACTTATATTAGTAAGATATTTTTTTATTCACAAAACTCGAACGGTTCAATTATTAGAGAACTTACTCGATGAGAATTAAACCTATGTCACACGAGGCAATTACACATTCATTATATTGCATTTGCATTACAGAATTGAGGTAATGCTGCAATTGAATTGTGAATAGTAGAATTCAGGAACCAAAACTGTTTGAAAGCACCCCTCTAACTATTAATTCAAGGAAAAAAAGTGGAATATGATAGAAGAAGAGTTAAAAACAAGCATGGCACAGGCCATGAGAACAAGTATATTGCAGTTACAGATAAAGACACTCAACAGAAACACTGTTTTTGTTTCTTTTGTTATTTAAAGCTAAACACACTTACATCCAAATACCCATCTTTCCTCCCTCCCTTCTCATTTTACTGTTTATTTACAGCAACTACAAACTAACCCAAAAAATTTCAGCCATGTTTCTTTCTTCTTTTTATTTTAGAAAATAAAAATTTAAAAAAAAATCATAAAGCACTTGTGACTTGTGAGTATTTTCCTTAAACAACAAAAAAAATCGGGCATCGACCCTTTTTTAGAAATAGATCTTTTTAGTATTTCTGGTACTTTTTAAATGCGATTTAGTTAATAAAAAAACACAAAAATTTCAATTTATTGTTAGAAAAAGAATTAATTATTTGAAGCCAGAATTTTGGGGAAGGTGACCCACCTATGAACCTAGCTAGGCTTTTGCTTCAACCATCGGAATCTTAATTTGTTTTTAGTGGAACTTCCTCTCAACTGAAATCTCTACTTTGCTTGTTCTCCTTTCTCAACTTAACTGGCCCTATCCTATATATATTTTCTTATTACCAATTTTTTTACATATTGTAATGTGACTATATGTAACAAAATCTTAACATTATATTCACTAATAAGAATCCTTTATTTTCATTTAAATAAAATAAACCCCCATATACAATTGTAGATATAATTAATTGATCAATTCCGAATTGATTGGTAGCAAATTCTTCACATACACCAATGAAGATATAACTTGCAAAGATTTCATCTAACGGTTGTAGATTATATTATTACTATTCCATTTTCGTCCTTGATAAACGAATAAACATTACCTAGAAAGCAACTTGTATTTGTATTAATTAAAGTCATTTAACTTTAATTGTTTGTTCATACTTTGTTGTGGACAATGTTACAACTTAAATTCTTTTTTGTTTTTCTCTCTTTTCGCTTTTCGGCTATTGTGGTTTTTTTTTTTTTTTTCTGGTCAAAGGGAAGATTTTGCTTTTCCTTCAAAACCTTCTTTTGATGTAGTGTGTTAGTAATCAAAGCAACATCATTCTCAAAATTTAAGATAAGTTGCAACCTTAATGATTGGGATTTTGTTTGGCGTGCCAAAAGGCCTTCAAATAATACAATTAAAAAAAATACAAATGAAACAAGCTAAGAAGGAAAATAGATTAATTCCGGTATAGTTGGGAGCCACTAAATGCAATATTAGCCAAAATATATTAATTGAATATATTTAGCTTTGTTCACTAAAAACTATAATTTTTACTGTGAGTATAACTATATAAATGAGGATCTCAATGTTATTTATTTAAATGAGTCCTTTGAAATTAAACTTTAATGTTCAAGTTCATTCTAAAATAGAAACGTTTTTGGTGTAGATGTCGATTGATGCATCTCAGATTTTTCTTGTGCCATGAATGCTGATTGATTATCCCAAATTCTTTGTCATGACATGGGTCCTTCTTGCTATGTGTGGGCGACGTCGTCTCTATTCTTTTCCCGAGGTAGAACTGACTAGTCCATCAGCCTTACAAATGTTGAAGCTTTAGTTGAGGAAAGTTGAGTTGTTTAAAAGTGAACAGAGTTGAGACCGACTTGTCAAAGCTCAAAATTATAAAATGATTTTTTTATTTATTCTTCAAATAATTATATAATTAAATAAATTTTATTGAAATATATATTAAAATAGTCCTAGTCTTCGCATTTTATAAGTTATTTTAATCCCTTATGGAATCTGTCATTTTAGTCCCTAACTTTCACTATCATTGATCATTTTAGTCCCTATAAGTCAAAACTAATATGAATGATTGTATAATTCAACGATTAAAGTAATCTGCAAAATGCAAAGTCATGGACTAAAGTAACTTATTCACACAAAGTCAGAGACTAAAGTAACTTATTAACACAAAATTATAGACTAAAATAACTTATTCTCATAACGTTAAGGACAGAAATGATATATCACTCAAATTTTATTTGTCATCTTTGACACGTACCTAAATGAAGTATACATGTTAACAAATCTTTCAAAAAGTGAACGCAATTGGGCCACATCTTAATCCACTTTTAGTTGGATGATTACTAAAATCTCCACCGAAATTTGCATCAAGAATTAAAGAATTAAACATGATTTGACTGCTATTTATTACAATAATTCAGTAAGTGAATACGTACATGATTGAAACAACTGAAAGTTGAGGAAGCGTGATTCTATTATTCCCTCTTCCACATATTTTTTTTTTACTATGCTTATTAAGATAATTAATTAAGGACTTTCAAAAACGTGACAAGCAATAGAGACTAGACATAATGTGTGTTTAATTTTATATTTGGATTCAATAAACATATGTAGAGTTGATCTTTTGATAGTAAAAATTGAATGATATTTCGTGATAATTCAACATTTGTTTTTGTACAAACTCAATTTTAAAAATGAGATTAGTCACAGCTATCGATACTGAAAATTAAATAAATAAATATGCATTTGTGTAAATATAATTAAGTATAATTTTTATATTTTAAATTTATATATAAACTGATTTGATTTATTATCAAACACACACATAACTAATCTGGCAGGCTAATAGAATGATCAAATATATGTATGTGAGTGTGTGGTTCAAAGTTCAATTTATAGTATCGTAACTTTTTTTTATAAATTAAAAAACACAGATGACTAATCATGATGAGTTTTGTTAATGGATCTTAATTAAGGTCAAAAAGGAAGCAGCTATCATTAAACATCGTCCCCACTTGTAACCATCTTTGTCAATTTTGCTGAAAGGTATTCAACGGTATGCATATCTGAATTATTATGGGATTTCAGCACTCCTAATTATTAGTTCATACCTCATATTCCATAATTAATAAACGGTCCTACTAATAATTTACTCATTTTTGGACTTTTCTTAACAAACTAAATGCCATGTCATGAAAAAAATTAACAATTAAAAATAAAAAATATTTTCAAAATACTTTGAATTTTTACAGTAAATTCTTCAAATTTTTAAACATATTCATAAAGTTTTTTCTTTTATAAAATGTGTAGAATAGAAAATCTGGATTTATCAATCATTGAAGTTTCCCTAAGCAACTTTCGCTTTATTCATATTATTTCACATACTCTCCAAAAGTTTAGGCTTTTTTCTTTTTCAGTTTGGCTTCTTAGTCAACATTCGACGTTTCTTGATTCACTCACTTTATTTTGTTTTATTGAAAATGGAAATGATAATTGCACATATCATTTGAACTCTGTCTCTCCATATTTGAAATTTTTCTTAAAAAATATCAACATTGTGTTATACATGAAAAAATAGTAAGAAGTAAAAATGCTGTATAAAATAATTATCACTTTAGTTCTTGAATTTATAAAAGAAGTTAACATAAGTTCCTGAGTTGTATAAAAGTTTTCATATGTGATCCCTGAGTTTGCAAAAATAACTCACCTGAGTCCTTGAATTGGATGGAAGTTTATTTAGGTCATTGAGATTGGTAAATATATAATTTTTCACTTAAGTCCCTAAAACTTAGAGACCTAACTTAAACTTTTCTAGCAAACTTAGAGACCTAACTGAATAATCTTTGATAATTTCAAGGACATAAGTAAACTACTCATGTAAACTCAAAGACCTATATAAACTATTCTTGCAAATTAAACTCGTGGACTTATATGAAAGTCTCTTACAAACTCAATAACTTATGTGATGTTTCACTAAATATTAATTAAATATAATATAAAATGGGTGTCTCCATACAGGAAATTGAAGGCCTGTTTAATTTAACTTGCTTTTTTTTTTTGTTTTCTTAGTTAATTTAAATATTTTCCAAACTTTCTTTATTTAAAAAAATAAAAATAAGAAATAAAAACAGAATATATTTTTTTTTGACGATAATAAAAACATAAATTTGAAACGCAAATCAAACATGTCCAACTTGAAAGATACATACATACAATAGGCCCATCTTTATATGATGCTTCAGTAAAATCTAAGAAAAGGTCAGCCCTAAAAATTGCCAATCTTGAAGAGTAAAAGTTCCCTTGGGTTCTTGAACAAAAACATTACCTTGGGCTTGAGTTAGAAAATTGACATCAGAAAAAGCCCGTGGGTGAAGAGGATGATGGGCCCAATAAAAAAAAGAGAAACGTGGTTAGGAGGTGTTATGTTGGGCCTCACGTAACCTATTGCACATTGGTTCACGTATGGTCAAGGGTCCCATTTCCACGCGCTTCCACTAAAATTATGTTCATTTTTCAAATAATAAATAAATAAATTTCAACAATAATAATAATTTGTTAGTTGCTACTTCTAGTGCTACCATACGCGGCAATTGGCTTTTTTTTTTTTTTTTGTTAATGACAGTTGGCTGCTTTAAACAAAAAAAAAACATTTTTCAATAAACAAAATATTCATATTAATTTTATTGATATGTGTATGATCTATAATCTATAATAATGTCTTTAAAAACAAAACCTATAATAATAATATGAAACAAAATCTGAACGAAAAGATTCTAAAAGGACTAAACAACAACAGTGAATTTTTCATATGGTTTTCATTTTTTTTAAGGCAATCTCATTCAAATTTGAGTCATTGTTATTTCTAATCAAAAAGTATGGCGTGGTAATTCACGTCGTCTCTTAATCACATATATAAGGGTTTGATTTCTTATTAGAGAAAATGAAATGATATTTGGTAATTATCTAACAATCACCTTGTGCTAGCCTTTGAAAAGGAAATTAATCATTACTTACCGTAATAAATATCAAGAACGAGAAAAGGCAACGTTTTTTTTTAAATAAAAATTATGGAGGAAGACTTCACAATTTCAGAGGTTATAGTGACATGAGTAAATCTCTTCTCTAAGAAGATCTATAAAGCTCTTTATAGAGTATCTTGTACATACTCTCTTATCTTACGAATCTAACACGTTTTTACTGGACCATATCATTTCAATGAGAAAAAATAACTTAATTTCTAAGCATTTAAGGCAAAAGCATAGCATATTAAGTTGGAACAATCAATTGATCTGTACAATAATTTTTGCCCACACATTTTTTTCATAGGAAAATAATATAATTAGAGATCGAATTTGGTACTCACACACACATGTCCCAATGTACTCACCAACTAAACTACTACGGGAAGATAAAGTTACGAAAAGTGCTATATCCCATAAAATTAATCTACACGAATTTTTATATTATTCTTTATGAAATATATACTAAAATAGTCTCTAACTTTGTATTTTATAGGTCATTTTAGTCTCTCACACAATTAGTCATTTTAGTTCCTGACTTTCACTATCCTTGATCATTTTAGTCCCTTACTTTCACTATTATCAGTCATTTTAGTCCCTATAAGTTAGGGACTAAAATGAATGATTGTATACTTCAGGGACTAAAGTGACCTGCAAAATGCAAAGCGAGAAACTAAAGTAACTTATCCGCACAAAGTCGGGGACTAAAGTGACTTATCCTCACAAAGTTAGGGACTGAAATGATATATCACTCTATTTTTTGTTCTATTCTACACGAAATTAACAATAGTTTTCAACAGGTTTTAAACAAGGAAGAGTCGACAATTATGGGTGGCAAATTATTGCGAAAAGCTTCTTAGATTAAAAGATAGCCAATCAATTATTTCTACACATCAAATAAAATAATTTTTAATAGTCAGTTGAAGGATATTCTCAATAAAAAAAAAGTTAGTATTACTTCAGCCAAATTATATTATATTATATACTATATATATATATATATATATATATATATATATATATATATAAAAGTTATAACCACTAACGAATACAATTTGTTTCAATGTTATCAATTACAACTAATTCGTTATTTATTAATATTCTTCAACTTTTTCTTTATGAGAATATGTTAACGACATAATTTTAAAATATATAAATATAATATGTTTCTTAATTCTATTTTATTTCCTTTTACAAAGTTGGAAGGCTAACTAATCATGACTTGCCGAATTATAATTGTATAACAGCTAATGGATTTTATTTGTTAATTATTTCTTTGCAATTGGCCTCCCTTGCTTATTCATTGATTTTTTATTTCAAAACCTTTTTCAATAACGAATAAAGTTCTTGAATTCAGTCATGAAAGTATTATTGTATAAATTAAACAAGGGTTTTTTTATGGGCACAAGTTAACAATGATTAGTAGTCAATAAAATTTTAAGAAAAGGAAATTATTAAATAGTGGGTGGTTAAAGATTTAGTGATTACACTCAGGATATAATAAAAAATATAAATTTAACTATTAAAAAATTTAAATTAATTATTGTTAACTTGTGTTCATGGACACAAGTTAGATAAACCTATTAAACAAAACATTCAATAGTATTTAACAAACAAAAGTCCAACCGATAATTGTATCCTTAAGGATGCTAAAATGAATTTGGATCAACATATTTCATTCACGTGACCTTGGGGAAATGGGCTTGGCCCAACGAACCATATTACATATTAGAATCCGGCGTTCCATTTAGCTCATCCTTCTTACCATATCAATTCGTGCAGGCCAACAGAGAAGGGAAGATGAGATTAGCATCATCTTTATTGAAAGTGACATTATCTTTTTTATATGTAAGAATCATAAATTTATATACTAAAAAAGATGGTACCACTCTCAATAGGGATGGTGCTATCCCATCCACCCAGGGAAGATAAGACGTGTTAGCTCACCATCTCGTTTTCTTTTTTTTGGGTAAATTACACTCATCACCCTTGAGGTTTGGCAAAATTGTACTCCACCCTATTCTTGAGCCAAAATTACACTCCACCCCATTTCATTAATTATAATTAATTTATTTTTATTTTACAATAGTTAATTAATTTTTTTGGTACATTAAAATTGTTAGTTTTAATTTTAAACAAATTTGTAGCCCCAATAATTTTATTTTTTATTTTAATTCAATTTAATTCAAAATTTTTATTTTTGATCCCTAATAATATTAATTTTTTCCATGACATGTTTTAGGGTACCAAAAGAAGAAGAAATTAAATAACAGGAATAAAGTTAAAAAAAGGGACCAAATACAAAAATTAATAACTACAAGAACTAAAAGGTTATATATTTATGATGAAACCAAATTTTATATGAACTAAAAATAAAAGTTTTGAATTAACCAAAGGTGATTTGTTCCTATAATATGTTATTTCTTTTAAATTTTTGTCAAATTTAATTCAAAATTTTTACTTTTAGTCTCTTAAAATTTTAAATTTTAGTTTTGAATAAAAGTTTTTAAATTTTTTTCAAATTTTAATCCCGTTATTTAATTTATTTTTCTTTTGGACCCTTGAAAAATGTTATGAAAGAATTTAACATAATTAGGGGCTAAAAATAAGTTTTTTGAATTAAGTTGGATTAAAATGAAAAACAAAAATTGTTGAACTAAAAGTTTATTTAAATCTAAAATCTAATAATTTTAATATACCAAAAAAATCAATTAACCATTATAAAAGAAAAAAAAAAAACTAACTATAAGTCTATAATTAATAAAATGGGGTGGGGTGCAATTTTGGCTAAAAAATGGGGTGGAGTGCAATTTTGCCAAACCTCAAGGGTGATGAGTGCAATTTACCCTTTTTTTTAATCAAAAGATATATTTTTATTTATGTAAAGAGAGGTAAACAAATTCCAAAAAAATAAATAAATATAGCAAAAAAATTACACTTTTTTATGAAACATTTTTTATATATTTTTTTTTCATTTTTAGCTGGCTAAACGTCAATAAAAGACAGGATAGACTAGAAGAATGTGTATGTATAAACATGGCGGACTAGCCCATTTTTGGCTAGCCAACTGTGTAGCGAGCCAACCCATTTTGGCTAGCCAACAGTGTGGTAGGGCTAAACGGACTAGAGGTGGGATGGATTAAGACTACCCAATTTTAGAAATCTCATCATCCCTTCATATATAAAAATCATGAATCTATATATTAAAAAGGATGTTGTCACTCCCAATAAAGATGATGCTTATCCCTTCCACCCGGACTAGACTGACTCGTTTTGTCATTCCTAATTTTCTTGAGGATGAATTGTGTAGTTTGTATTATATAGGTCTAATTGTAGTTTTAGTCTCCCTTTTTGCATTTTGAGCGATTTTGATCCCCAAATTTCAAATTGATGATTTTTGTTCCTCTTGTTTCTTAAACGGACAATTTTTGTCCTTTTGTTAGTTTTTTTTAAAAAAAATTTGCTGCAATTTTATCCAATTTAGTAATAGTTTTCTTCTAAATTAGTGACAGACGGACTAAAATCATTTACAATTAGAAATTTTTCAAAAAATATTAATTTAGTGACAACTTTTCTCCAAATTAAGTATAAATTTCAAATTATTTACTAAAAATAGTTAGAAGGAAAATTGTAGCTAAATTAATAGTTTTTGGGAATACATTTTATCAGTAAACAATTTTAGTCTATCGTGACACTAAATTGACTAAAAATCATGGTTAATTTGAATGAATGTGTCATTTACCATATACAACATAAATATGAATAAGTTTATGTGGCATAAATTTATTCATAGACTCAAAGTGTGATGTTGACTTTTTATCTTTTTAATAATAAATCAATGACTATGAAATCACTTTGTGCACCCGTACACAACTTTTCACTTGTGCACCACAAGTGAAACATTGAAAGAAAAACTAACTGATGGACCAAAATCACCTGTTTTTTAAACAAAGGGGACCACTATTGTCCATTTGAAATTTGAAGAACTAAAATCACCCAAAATAAGAAGAAATGGATCAAAACTGTAATTAAGCTTATTATATATTATTTGTGTTCATTTATGGTTTTTAGTCAACTTCTCATTTTTGTCCTGCATTTTTTTTACGTTTATTTTTTTCAATTATCGACTCCTGGTTTTTTGGTCAACTAATTATCGACTCATCTGACGATGAGTGTACTCAGTGGTTGCTTTTTGCACCCTTTTTTTCTGCATACAGCATCCAGCTTAATTAATGAAAATAAATCTGTAGAAGTAGTTTTTTATAATTTTTGAAAATTAAGCTATTTACAGTTAACCAAAAAAAAGAAAATTAAGCTATTTACTCATTGCATGTAGATCTTTTTTACTGATCACGAGCTAATATTATATTTTTCAATGGAGTTTATGTTTTGGATGCCTATTAATTTTCTTTACTTCTTTCACGGATAAATATCTATCTAGTTTTCAAACTTGCTCAAATCTTCATATGGATCTCTAAAATGAAAACACTTTCACGTTAGTGTATGAAGTAAGCATGACAATAAAAATCGAATCTGCAGATATTCAATCAACTTCATTCTGATGTTGATGGGAAATTTTCGTTTTGACCGGATTTTTTGACGGATTCGAGTTTTTTTCGCCCCCGCTTTTAGCGGGACGGAGGCGGGTTTGGGGTTTTAACTTTTAACTATCTGTTCCGCCTCTGTTACTATAATTCTATTTATTTATATCTTTTTACATGTTTATATATACATAATATTATTATTATTAATAATATTAATGACAATAAAATTAGAATTTTATAATATTTCTATTAGTTTTAACATTTAACCTGAATTAAAGTGATTAATTTAATTTTTTAAAAAATTAAATATTTAATTTGTGTAAAAATATACTAAGAAATTACATTATTTTATAAAAAAAATGTGAACATTAGTTCCCCGTGAGTTTCTCGCACGTTCTTCGATCCCTAACAGGGTGGAGTTGAATTTGAATTTTTCATCCCCGCTCCTCTCTTAATAGGGACGGGGGCAAGAAGGGCAAAATCCGCTCCTGCCCTACCTCGTTGTCATCCTTACTATAAATTTACAATCCCTAAACATATCATAGGCTAAGACTTGTTAACAAATTTTTGTATGAAAAGCACAAATTTGTGGTGGTAAATATATATCTACAGTTAAATTTTGTTAGTCTTGTTGCAAAAGAATAATTACTATCAGTACATTACCAAAAAGAAAAAGAATTACTAGGAAGCGACTAAGAATATCTCACTAATCACGAGACAATAATAAAAAACTTAAGCATTGATCACACCAAACGCATCTATATTTTCTAAAAAATAACCGAGAAAAATCGAATTTTAGAATCTGATTAAGAATATCTTACTAGAATATATGTGATTGTGAAAAAAACTGCAAGAGATCATATGATACGAAAAGTTTAAAGTGGACTAATATATGAGTGTTTACCCATTATTCTCTTCTCATTTTCATTTTCATTTCATCCATAATCAACCATGCAGTTATTTTTACACAGAGAAAACTATAATCAAAATCAGTATGATCAATAAAACATGTACTAAAATAGAGAAATATATGATCTAAAAGTCATATTCATTAATGGTTATCTTCAAATATGTTAATTTTAAGTCAACATGCTCACCATATGTAGATTTGAACTATAGGGTTTCCTTGAGGAAAACAATGACAATGACATAGATAAAGTGAATCTAATCTATTTAAAATTTATTAATGATTAGAAAGACACTTGAAAATGAACAATACGAAAGTGCTTCATATCATTATCAAACTAATTGAAGACACCAACGTTCTTGCCCCCAAAAGATACAGAGATACCCAACATGTTTTTCCCTTCTTTATCACCATTAATTTTTCCATTGCTATTTGCTAGTAAAAATCCTCACAACATATTAAAGATGAAATCATCACTTTCCTTTCCCCATATCTGCCATGGCATTTGCATTTGCATTGCATCCCAATTACACAAATCACTGAAATCAACCAACACAACAAGGTTCAATTTTTGTTGTTTATTTTTAATCTTTGACTTCACCACTGCCTCATTCCACTGTTTACATCCATGGACCAGGTCCTGCGAGAACGATTAGAGGGACCCACATTGGAACTAACACTTCTCAGAGGCAGAGGCAGAGGCAGAGGAAGCTCTGTATTTGTAGAAACAGAGCGTTGACGAGGTCTAACTCCACCTCTCCAGCAACTAAATAAACTATTAAACATTCTCCTTAATCCACCACCACCATTTCTCCTCCCTCTCCCCGATGATAACGACCAAGAAATCCTCCTTGGTTCGTTTATCCCACCAACACCAACACCAACACCATCCACTTCTGTGAAAACCACCGGAACCTCTCTCTCACTACTAATTCTCCTTCCGTTGGAGAATCTCCCCACTGCAAACCCACCTCCTGGTAACCTCCAAATCGTCAACCCCACGTTCTCTTCCTCGTTAAAGTTACCATCTTGCCCCTGCCCTGTTCCTGCACGGTTGCTGGGTGTTTCAGAGGGTAGTTCGTGCCGACAAACAGGGCAAGAGTTGCGAAGTGCGAGCCATGGAAGAATACATTCTGGGTGGTATATGTGTTTACAGGGCATTTCTCTCACTGTTGTTCCAAGTTCGAATGGCTCTTTACAAACGGCACAGTGTGACTCTGTTTCCAGGTGGGTTTCGTTTATTTCGATCGCCGGTAAGGATTCCACGGCGGATTTTGACGCCGGAGGGTGTTGTTGCCCGTGCCTCGTTGATCCACTGTGGGATTCAATGTGTGTGAGCTGTTCCATCACGCGCTCGAATCCGGTCCCGAGGAGAAACTCCGACATCCTCGGAGGTAATGGTCTCAGACCGGAACCGGCACCGTCGTCGTAGAAAAGCTCGAACCCGTTGCGATTCTCTCCTCCCTCGCGACTTGTCCCTTCTCCACCACCGCGGAGCATGATGACGGGGTTGAACGGGGTACGGTCACCGGGAAGGTTTCTGCAATGCCGTCGGTTTGAGGAACGGGAGTTTTGGTCGGAAGCAGAGCGGTGGGCCATGACGTACATTGCCGCGGCCGTAGGGAACCGTCGTCGCCGCACCTCGACGGGGATAGACCGTGCCGGATTTCCAATCTCATCAACGAATCCACTGTCGCAATCGGGACAGACTGGCATGTCTTGCCTCCATATTCTGACAAATCGATTACACCTGTAACACCAATGGGAAGACATCTATGATCTCTCTAGTCTCTACCAATGGATCTGAAACCCGAAATCCGAATGCCGAATGCCGAATACCCTTTGAGATGAATAAAACAGAGAGAAAGAAAAGAGCCAAACTTGACAACACCCAGAATCGAATTAACTGAAGAGGGGCTTAATCTGAGAGGAGAAATCCACAGAAGGGGAAAATGTTAGAAAGAGAAAGAGTGGAAATCAAATGGGGTGGGCATGTTTGTTGTTGTTGTTCTGGTGAGAGAGGAGAGAGAGAAGGGGTCCTCTCCTGGGGAAGAGAAAATGAAGGGGAAGAAAGAGAGATGTTTCATGGTGTCGCGTGGAAGAAGATAACTGCAAAACGACATTTGGCTTTGTGGCGTGTCATCAACGATGTTCGTTAAAGCGACACGTCGTAATGAATGGAGCCAATTCAAGGAACCGTTTGACGGTTTTAGGCTCTGCGAGTGAAGCCTCAGCCTTGCACTGTGCTCTTGCTATTTTTTTGGGTTTTGTCTCAAAAAAGTAAAATAGATTTTTTTTTCTTTCTTTTCACATATTTTCGTAAATAGTAAAATAGGGTGTACTATTAGTTTTTTTGGTAAATAATTAGTTTTTTCATTCACATGAACAAACAAACTGAAAAACCATTGCAATTCAATTTTGATAGGGTTTGGTTTTAAATTTGTATATTAGATAGTAAAGGTTAATATATTTTGATAGAATTATTATTAACTTCACACACACAAAAAAATAATAATAAGAGTAGTAATTAATGTAACATTACTATTCACATGTATCACTTTTTATTAGTTTAACATTTATTTATTTATTTTGTTGAATTAGTCACGATATGTTTCACATTTTTTTGTTAAATAATAATTAGAGTAGTTTTTAAGTTTAAATTTATATTTAATGTTATATGTAACTTAAAATTAAGTACTTTTTTGTCCCATAATATAAGCATCGACTAACATTTTATACAGTTTAAGAAAAATAGTTAAATTATTGAATTTAGAAATATTAATTAGACTATTAAAATGTTACATCAATTAAATTTAAATTTAATTATTTTTTTATTGGTAGGATGACTTTAAATGTTAAAAAATTATAATAAATACTTTTAATTTTGTGTATAGTAACTTATATTATGAGATTGAAGGAGTACATAATTAGCTCAACTTGATTCACTTCTTTATTTTTTTCAAATTTTTAATTCATAGATCATAATATCACGTAGAAATGTTATATCATTCTATAAATCTTCTTATCTACTTAATTTTGATCATTATCATTTATTATTTTAAAAAGAAAATATTGAATAAAATAAATAACAATTATCAAAATTACGTAATTAAGAATATTTATAAGAAGATTTAGTATGAGAATTTTTTTTTTTAGTATCCCATAGCCAAAAAATGAGAGTGGTCGAAAAGGGAGCTGTAGCATTAAAGATGGTGAGTGATGTTGAGGTAGAGAAATGTGGAGGGTCGGCCCAACTAAATTTGAGGTCTAAAGCAAAATCTTTTTAATGAGGCATTTTTTATGATAAATAATAAATATTTTAAAATTAATAAGTTATTTTATAATTAAAATATACATTTTATTTGAGGGATAGAGATATTTTATAATGAATAAATTTATTTTTTTATGTCATAAAATATTCAAATATTTTTTAAAATAAAAACATATAAAAATGGGGTCTAAATATATTTAAAATATGTGTCTTTTTTTGGGACCTAAAGCAAGAGCTTGTTGACCTTACTCTTGGACCGACCCTGGTGAGAAAATGATAAAGTAAAAGAGATCTAGAGAGAGTTGTTTAAGAACAAAATTGTTTTTCAACCAACTAATAGTGGCCAACTTTTGGCATATTTGATTTAAATAATAGTATTTTGTTTTTTTAATTAAAAAAATAAAAATTAAGAGAGACATAAATTAATATTATATTAGGTTCACCAAAAATTGGCCAAATTGGAGTTTGCCACGAATTGGAGTTGCAAAATTAAAATACAAA
Organism: Cyamopsis tetragonoloba; assembly: GCA_037177725.1. Lineage (NCBI taxonomy): Eukaryota > Viridiplantae > Streptophyta > Magnoliopsida > Fabales > Fabaceae > Cyamopsis > Cyamopsis tetragonoloba. The sequence goes on from CM074119.1 coordinate 71,265,626, forward strand.
TTTTATAGGATTAAAAAGTAGCATTTTATTATATGGTAGTTAGTATCGCTAATACATGCGATATGTATCGTGATACGATATGCTTTTGACCAAATGATGCGTATCACATGGTTGTATCGTTTTGGTGTGTAAATCACGCCTGTATCGCGATACAAATGAAACGATGATTAAGAAAAAAGTGAATACAATCATGGATTTGAGTCGGGTCTAATGTGACCTGATCCAAATAAACAAAAAAAAAGGCTTTTAAATTTAAAACAATGTTTGATTTGAACTTTGAAGTACTATTTTTACGTTATGTTATCAATTTTACTTTTTTTTTTATTGAATGTGTTTTTGAATTCTATACTATAGTATATCTTATATTGATTTTATATCGTTCGATACGATTCACAATTCAATAACCATGTTTTATTAGGCATAATATTAGCATTTTAAAGGAGGGGTGGTTTCACCTAGTCGGATAGAATTTTGAACTTTTTGTTTGATACTTTGATTGTTTTGAAATTTAAAAATTATTTTGTGTGTGATATTTTAAGTAATTCAACGTGGACTATCCAAGACCCCGCCGATCCGACCTCGAAATTATTCGTCACAGATTGGCCTCCAACGGTCGACTCAGCGTCTAGACAGACCCGACAAATCAGGGGAATCAAGAATCAAACAATCAGGATTCAATCAAGGATGCCCTAATCAGAGACTAAGATATCAAGAGATACTTTCTTAACTTAGAATGAACTTGGACGCTAGGAGGCTCAGGCCTAGACCGTATAAAAGGTCAGGAGGCACTCATTTATAATCATGCTTATAGTAAACACCACGGTTCTTATTAGGGTTCAAGCATCAGAATATCACCGCCGTCAGAACCCGGAAGTTGTGAGTGAACGCAACATATTAAATAGATTATACTTAATAGCATTAGTTAGAAGCGACCGTCAAAACGGATTAGACCCAACATAAACTAACTTAGAGATAAAGATAGAAATAACCTAGGCCGAATTAGCGTATGTATAGCCTAAGCTTGATCTACTTTTCAAATTTATAGTCTGTTACTCGTTATAGACTATTTATATGGCCTACCCCAAAATTATTAAAAAGCCTACTAATAAGCCTAAAAGTCTCTTTAAAAGCATATTTTAAATAAAGTTCTAAAAATTAATTATAATAACCTACTTCTAAAATAAGTTATTTGGTATACACATATAACATATAGTAGCGGTGTAAGACTTCACTAAGTTCATAGGAGGGATGATTTACAGTGAGATGTCTCATGTTCGAATCTCACTTATGCCAAATTCTCGGGGGCCAGCACCAGTCACGCAGCGCGAACGGAATTACTCTCATCTTAAAAAATGGATTCAAATCATGTGTCCCCAAATTATGTCCCCAATCATGTCCCACCGAGAAAATATCACCACGTCATTGAAAATATTTCCTTTAATTTTAATCTTTAATTTCCTAATAAATTTTTGTAATAATGACGTGACAATATTCTATTGGTGGGACATGATTGGGGGCATGATTTGAGGACAGTAATTTCAATCCCTTAAAAATAATGAAATTTGTGTTATAAAAAAAATAATCTTGATATATTTATAATGATTTAATATTCGATTTGGTTTTTAATTTCTTCGGATAAACTAATATATAGTTTATACTTCACTAATCTCATAGGTTTGATGGCCGTTAGCTTTTAAGCACGTTCGTTACTCGATTCTTCCTTTGATGTTGTCTTGAAATTTTGGTTTGGTCCATTTACCATATATCAAGACAATCTCAAACAAATTAGTGGTTGCAAACACATTCTAAAATCTAAATCATCAACTTAAAATTAAGTTAAACTTATCTTTAGCATTGAATTAATTGTACGAAACGGATGAGCTTCATCATTACTCTGTAAACTTGTTAAACATTGCATGTATTATTCAATGAATAAAGAGTTGACTTGAGTATTCCATGAGTACAATGTGCACATTGATCAATTAACATAAAATTATTTTTAACTTAAATAGTGGGCTGCAGGGCGGAGCTAGCCTATTTTTATTAGGGGGCCAAATATTTAAATTAAATTTTTTATAAAATTAACATATTAAAAATAGTTAATAATTAAAATAGTTTATGATAATTAATACTTATATAAAACATAAAATTGAGATAAAAATTAAAAATAAGGATGAGAAACTTATAATTTTTACTAAAGAAAATTAAACCTAACGATGCTTTCTAGATTTGAATTCATCTATAATTGATTCAGTAGTGAAACAATGAGTAATTTCTTTTTTCATATAAATAGTTAAGCTATTTACAAAAATTCGTCAATTGCATTCCTTTTAAAAAATTTATCAATTGTTTTCATTTTACTCCTAGCTACAATATATAAAATACATTATTATTGAAAAATGTTTTAGTCACGTAAGTGGTAACCACAAAGAAAATTAACATGAGAAAGACGCAATGCATTACTAATATGAGCAAGTTGTTAATAATAACAATACACAACACTATATTAGTTCAAACAATAACATAAAAAATAACATAAGATAAAAGAAAATTTAAAAAAAAAACGCAAATTTTATAAGTTACAACTAAAAAATATTAAAATTGCATAACTTACTGTCAATAAAGAGACAAAGGTGCAATATTATTATAATGTTAAAACTTCAAGGCGTAAACAAATTAGGAAATTAGGAGAGCAATCAAAATTCACTAATTTACCAAGGCATAGATATCGAGTGAGGACCGATGATTTACAAGTGCACTATGTTAGTATGTTCCAAGGTTAGAGAGCACAAAATAATATAAGTGGAAATTTTGAGAGGTTTGGTTTTAGCATTTCGGAAATTCACATATAGAGAAAATAGGGCAAGAGGCTTGTTACCGTTTGAAAGGCAAAGTGAAAATTGTGAAACAATTAACTTCTCGAGTAAGTTTTAACAATAATAATATATTACATTATATATTATATTATTATATAATAATTTTCAAATCTGAACCATATCTTCAAAAGTTATTTTAGGCATGTTTTTGCTATTATATATTACTATTATATATTATATTATTATATAATATTTTCTAAATCTGAAACACATCATCTAAATTTATTTTAGGTATATTTTCATTCTATTATATATTATATTATTATATAATATCTTCAAAAATATAAAACACATATATGTTATTATAGTAATTTTGATGATCTTTACATCTTAGAGAGATTAGTTTTTGTTATAAAATATGTTTGGTATACACCCAAAAAAACTTTCAATGGGGGGTCATCATAAAAATTTTGGGGGACCATTACAAAGACTTATATATACGTACTAATAAAAATAATTCTCAATAGGGGGTCTGGGCCCCTCCATTGCAACACTAGCCTCCACCCCTGCTTATGTGACCTTAGAAAAAATTCATTTAACTCTTAATATTCCAAAAAACAAGATTTTTATCATCTATATTTATTAGTTCTATTTGATTTAAACTAAATTGATAACTACAAAATGTTGCAAATCGTGTGTATAGAAAATCTTTTGTTAAAAACTCTATAATTTAAAGAAATTAGCTCTTTGATTTTATCAGCTGAAACATAATTTGTACACACACAAAAAATACATTAGAATAGGAAAAAAATGATAACAAACAAAAGGTTCCAAGCTAAGTAATGAATCTACGTACAGGAAAATTACAAAGAATATATAAAATACAAACTTATGATATGTTCAATAGACAAGCAGGTAGAGTACAAATTAAACAAAATAAAGCAATTAATCAATTTTATTCTGTGTTTTAATTAGCACCATTGTAATTATTATTATTATTTAACTTTATGATTACTTTAAAAATGGCTTGAATGTACTAATGAGCTTGATTATCCGATCCAGCAAGGACGAAGTACAAGAAACGGTGCCATCATTCCCAGCCAAGACCCTGTACTTATCTTTCCTGGTGAAGTTGGTACACTCAAAACCAAGCGTAGCGGCTAAAATCCTCTGCACGTAGTTAGCCACATCGTGTGGACTCTTACCGGAAGAACAGGTAGCTTCAACCGGCAACTGGTTCAAGAAAGTTACCTCGTAAACGGGCCTTGGGTTCATGAAGAAGAAAATTGGGTCCAAACCTTTCCAACCCCTTGCGGTCGTCGCGTGAAAGAAACCAACTCTGTAGTTCATTGCAACCGGCACTATCCGGTCAGTTAGTTCCGCGAAAAGCGCGCTGAACCGTAGAAGAAACGGTTCCCGACACGTGGTTCCTTCCGGACACACAACCAAATCGCCTTTGGAGAGCTCACGTTTTATTTTCTCGGCGTCCACGTGGCGCGTTCTGGTTAACCTGACGGTTGGGATAGGAGAGAGAATCTCGGATAGGCGGGAGATGGAGTACGTGACGGCAGGGATTTTGCGTTGGAGTACGGCGGAGAGGACGACGGGGTCCATGAGAGTGCGGTGGGTGCAGACGAAGAGGACGCCGGAGTGTCCGGTGGAGGGAGGCGGGGGTGGTTTGCCTCTCACGATGACTTTGCCGCCGAAGAGCTTTGATATGTGGGGAATGGCCCAAAAGGGTAAGATGGAGCCCACGGCGATGCGGATTATGGCCAGTATAATGCCTACTGGCATCCATAGGAGGATTAGTAGGGAGGTGGACGCCGTTGGCCGCTTCACTAACCGACCATCGTGGAAGATCACCGGCAGTGGCCGGAGCAGCTGGTTGTCGTACCTTTGGCCTGTTGTGAATGGTGGATGTAATTGTTCCTGCATGTAAATTACATAAACATATATAATGTCACGCCTTATTTTCCCAAACAAAATCAAATTAAACAAAGCATTAGTAAAGTTTTTTTCTTTTTACTCAAATCATAATTTCATGTTTAAAATTATATTGAAATGCAATTTCTTTATTTTTTTACATAGGAAAGTAGTATAATCGGGGATTGAACCCCTACCCAAACACACATATCTCCATGTGCTTACCAATTGAGCTACATGACTAAGACAGACAAATTATTGAAATGCAATTTGTTTATTTAGTCAAAAAGAAAAACATTTTTTAAGAAAAATATATCTATGTTACATGTTTCAAATCTTCATACGAGACATCTAGCTCCACATCAAATATATTTCAAATTGCTCTTTTTTTAAGAGGACTCGCTCAACGCCCAAGCAACTAAAGTAAAGATTTTGGACCCCCAAATATTTTAAACAAAAAAAAAGTAGGCCCTAACTATTTTTTTTATAAACAAAAAATAAAATTATATTTTATTTTAACAATATATTGAATATAAATATTAAATAAATACTATTTTAAATAAATTATACTAGTGAAAAATATACTAGTTAACTTTTGATTATTTTTAACGTATATGTATATTAAAAAGTCTTACGTCAATTTTGCTTTAGGCTTTTAAATATGTTGAGCCGCCCTGCTTTAACGGAACGTTTGTTTCGCAGATTAAAATAATATTTTTGTGTATTTCATTTTCAGAAAAGTATTTCATTCCATGAAACGTTATTCCAGGTATTTTAAAATAGCGTGTTTAGTCATAAATTATCATTTCTTAAAATATTATTTGAAAGTAATGATAATTTTAATAAAAAAATATTAAAAACCTATTAAAAGAATTGATGATTAATTAACAAAATAAATTTAAAAAAATGGGGCGTAGATATAATGGTAACCTACCACTACTATAATTGTTGATTCTAAAAATTCAATAATTCATACCCAAATAGGCAGCTATTATCTACTAAACAACCCCAAAGCAAGTTGATATTTTTTTCTTAGACAAATTTGTGTAACTTCGTTAACAAATCATACCTTGCAAAGCTGGGAAAAGGAATTAAATCCTTGTGTGGTACTATCCCTTGTCATAGCCAAAGTTGGAGCATCATTATTGAAAAGTTCAGCCACTCTTTCACAAATGTCACTATTATTAGAGTCACCTTTTACTAATCCAGTGGCGAACCCGAACCTATTAAAACATAGCTCACTCCCAATCACCTCATCCGCACGCAAATGCTCCTTCACGAACCTCTCCACCATTATCCTCGGCGTCTTCGTCACCACAACGCGTTTATCGTACGACCCAAACACCTTCCACACATCCATATCAAGATCGTCCATATAAAATTTTGGCAAAACTGCCCTCGCAACGGATTCTAGCTCCGACCGGCGAACACCAGCAACCGCCACGAAAATCATTAACTTTAGTCCCAAGTCACTCATACCAACCATGTCTAGTAACCGAATCACCGGCCATAGTAATAACAACAACGCGAACCGAATCAACCCAGATGCCTCGAACGCTACCAACATGAAGTATGAGAAGGAATCCGAGTCCTTCAAAAGCGTACCTTCTAGCTCGCACACCACGGAATCCATCATCGCAATTTTTTCAGTGTTTGGAAAATTTAGAGTTTAATTTGCAACGTTTCTCAATTCTCACTAATACACTTGGTGCTTATGAGAATGGGTTTTATGGTTAAGAAAATAAGGAAATGGGCGCTAACTTATTTGACTCGTCTCTAACGCTTTTTGTGACCATATGGCAGTTTATCAGTTTTACAACTACCTTCTCTCTCCACTTGTCTTTTAAATTAATATTTTTTTTCTTTTCTCTGTTTTTGTTTTTGGGTGGATATATCTACGAAGAATATAGGGATTATATATATAAGGAACGTTTATTGGCGAAGATTGATTACTTAACCTCAACAAAATTTTAAAGTAAGTACTGTTGGTAGACGGCTACTTTAATTTTGGACACCTAATTAAAATTCGGGACTCTAATTATTAATTTGTGTATATTTAATTAGGTTACTTACCGTTATATTAAGTGAGGCCTACGTATTCTTTTGCGTAATATTTTTATGTAACAAGAAAATTATTTCGTCAAATTGTGTATGTATGTGTGTATTTGTATATATATATATATATATATAATCTAATGAATTTTCTAGAGAGTACAGCTGGTCGTCGTCGATCTAAAACTCTTGCAAATTGTGATGTAATTTAGCAACCGTATTTTTGGCGTACTGAAAAGAAATTGCTAAACTAGATGAAAATATGTGTCTTTGAATAATATCACGATTGAAAATGCTCTAAATAATATGATTACTAATTAACCAAATATATTAATAAATTAAATTAAGTTTACCTTTAATTAAGAAATGACATGTCAACATCAAACTAAATTTCCATGCAAGCAAGAATCAACGATTTGCGGTTCTTGATCTGTTCTGTGCCTAGCTGCTATGGTTAACTGTACTGGTTAAGTAACTAATAACTAAACGATTAACATTTTCTTTAACTTTTATCTTTGGATACCATTTCCCCAAATTGATCAATGTAACAGAAAAGGCTTCAATTGTCAAAAAAATAAAAAAAATAAAAAACAAAAGGAAGGATTTTATAAAGCAATTCCATGTAAAAAGTATTAAGTATGTATTGAATAATTACTCAAATTAAATATTATTAGTATTAGAGATAACTGTTAATAATAGGTACTTTACACTTTTCTTTCACGTATATAATTACTAATTATGCTCATTTTATAATCATTATATACATTATATGAATAAAAAAATGTCTCATTTTTTCCTTCAATTTTTTTTTCTCCCTTTACATCGTAAATCCTGATAAATTAATATATCATTATGTTCACCTTTGTTATTTATTCAAAACTAAAGAATCACTTGAATTTATAATTTCGCGCGTTGATTATAATTATGTATGTTAATAAAAACTTCAATAATAAGTTCGAGAGCCAGTAGTTCAAGTGGCATAAGGAGGAGTTCTGAGTTTAAGGAGATGGGTTCGATTCCCAGTGGGATAGATTTAGGAATAGTATAGTGTGGGATGCATGTGTTTGGCTGCTAAAAAAACTTCAGGTACAAAAAGTCTCCCGACTAATCCCCTCGAGGCATAGAGATCACTGGTCTCCCGAAATATATATAACCAAAAGTCCAGGACTTTTGTTTCGTTGAACTTGAGACAAATTAAAAAGCTATTCGTCCCAGAACTTGGGCATAACAGTCGACCATTGTCCAAGTCATGACACATCATCTTTTAAGGGCATGTTTATTTTTATTATGAACCAATATAAAAGTATTTTTATTATTAATAATTATTTTGAAATTCAGTGTAGATTTAATAAAAATAAAAATATTTTTTTTGTTAAGATATTATTTTAAAATTATTTTAAAATATAAAAAGTAATCTAATAAATATTTAAATTGCACCTTAAAAGCTAAGGCAAAGATATAGAATTTACTTCCAATATTCTTTAAAAATACTTTTACTTCATAGTAAAATGTAACTAAACTCTAAACTGTTTTTGTCATTCACTTATTTGCCATGTAGCTACGCCATATCATTGAATTGAAGAACGATTAATATATAATAACATGTTCATTATCTTCGTTTTGTGGTTAGGACCTAAGAGCAAGCTAAGTCTAGTGGGTTCTTTGCTCGTGATGCTTATACTTAAGAGCTTCTTGTAAGAACTTAAGTTTTATTGAGTTGTACGGATTAGATATAGAGTTCTTAAAAAAAGTGCTGGTATAAGAACTACTAATTGTTAGGCCCAAAATCATTTTCAATTTTACATTGTTATTTGTTATTTTATTACTAAAATTATATCATATTATTATTGGTATAAAAAAATTAAAGTGGAGTTATGAAATTAAATTAATAATTATGTATATGAGGTAGTTAATTTGTGGGGTCTATGTGAGACACATAAAAAGAGTTCTTGTGAAGATCTTACATTCAAATAATTGAGATACTTAAATAGAAAAAGTGATGTCCTTATGCAGAATCCACTTGTATATTATTACTTTTGGTCTTTTTATAGGACTCTCTAACCAATTCACACGGATTAAGAAAATTACTAACAACCTTATTTAATGTCTTATTTTTTCAAATAATAGTACAATATACTAAATTTACCCTTATTTAAAGTCAAACATTTCATTAATTATACTCACTATCCCTTCATTTATTACAAGGGTAGACAAAAAAAAATCAATAATTGTCTCTTGAACTTTGTAAGAGGTCTTATATATAGGACCAACAAATTTCCTCTAAAGGATCTTATATTTAGGACCGAAGGTAGTATTAAATATTGTTAAGATCTCTCGTAAAAACTCTAGCATTATTAGACTTACTCTAATAATTAAATATTTGCTCAAATTATAATAATCACTAGTCAGCAATATTATGATAACATTTGGGAGCTGAACAAGATACAGTAAAGTGGAATAAAATAGGATGGATGGAATATAATATAATGTGTATTATGTTTGGTGAAAAAAAATAGAACCACTTATCTTATTTTACGTTTAATATTAATTAAAATAAATAAAATACTATGTATAATATATATATAAATATAACCTTACTTTACTTGGTAATACATAAAAAATAAAATGAAAAACAAAATAGAATATTTTTTAATAGATGTTTTATTTTTATAATTATAAAAATGAAAACCCTACTACTACTGCTACTTATATTTTGTGTTTTGTTCTGTTCTTTCAGTTCCAATTTTTTTTCGGAAGCAATGCTAATTGTCCGTTTATTTGACCTGGAGTCAATTTCTATCCTAATTTATTGACGTGACAAACACATAATAATAGTATTCTAGTGTCATGCTTCTTGTTCGAATATTTCTGTCAAAAGCTACTTATGATATACTTGTAGTCACGCATTTACGTTAATATCCTAAGCAATGCATGACTATTTTTTCTGCACATTAAAATATTTTTTAGTCAATAATTAAAGACTAATTATTTTAAGACAGAAAAATTATTAAAATGAATATAATCTCTTATAATAAAACATTTTTACGTGCACGATCAATATTTAAATCTCTGTAAACATAAAACTTAACTATTTACTAACAGTTTTAGTTATTGGTTGGTTAATAATGCATGGCCACTTCATCTATCCTATATATGATGACGAAAATTTGAAGCAGTACAGTGGCAATTTCTACACTAAACTTAATTTTGTAAATATAAAATTGTGATAGTGATAGAGGTGTATGTTTCCCTAGATCCGTGCTGAGAAATGGATCGTCTTGCAGATGCGGTTTATAATCCAACTGTCTAACTACTTATTCCCAACTCTATTTCATATATACCTTGTGTTCTTGCTCCCAAAGTTTAGGAACACAGAAATTGAATTATTAAAATATTTCCTTTCAACTAACTAGTTGAGTATTTTAAATATCCTCACCTAAGTTCAAATCATATTCTTACGTATAAAAGTATTTTATTAAAAACGATAAAATTTACTCTAATAATCTTTATGTTTTAAAAAATTAATCGTCAATTATCGATTATAAATATCCAATATACATTAAAAAGATATTTGCTTTCAATGACCCACAGATAATTGTTTTTCATAGTTGTTGGTATCAATATAATAGGTACGTACGTAGTTGAGCCTTTCAAGATTCAAACCAATGAATTGTTTGCTTGTCCAATCCTCAAAAGGCCGGAGATGCTTGCAATTACATATTGAACACATCACATTTTGTTCGAATTTTAAAATTCAGTAAATCATTTTAAATGAATTTTAAAATTTTAAAACTTATTTTTAATGTGATACGACCAAAAAAATGTGACGTGAATATTCTTTTTATAGGTAAATACGCAAACAACTAAAAATAAATTTCTTATAATTTACACTATTTTTTATTGTCAAAGTATGAATATTAAACTTCCATTTCTATCAAACCTTAGAGACTTGATACATACTATTTAAGTTAATGCCGTTGATTGTGACATGAATATTGATACCAAAAATTCTTAATACACCCCGTACCTCAATTCCAAGATAGTCACAGCACATCCTCAATCTATTTTATGATATTTAATTATTAAATAACATTAAATTAAGTAAAAATAGGTTAAAACATTTGACTTTTTGTAAAATTAAATTCATTTAAGGATTAAAAATTTTAGAAATTAAAATGATTTTATAATATAAAATCATTTAAAAATAAGTTTTAGCGTTCATTTTTTTTTAAATTGTCATGCATTTGATTGAATGCTGTGTCAAATTGGGTCGAACTGGAACATGGTCTATCACTTAACCTCCCACTTGAATTACAAGCAAGTTCGGTTGAAATGCTCATCTAGATATAAGTTGTTCCGTAAGTTTAATTATAGTTTTGGTCTCCTTATTTTTATTTTGGACAATTTTAGTTTTCGAAATTTTAAAGGGATAATTTTGGTCCCTTTTGTTTATAAAACAGACGATTTTGGTCATTCCGTTAATTTTTTTTAAATTAGCCACAGTTTTTAATCAATTTAGTGATAGTTTTTCTGTAAATTAATGACGGAGGAACCAAAATTATTTATAGATAGAAATTTTTTCAAAAAATATTAATTTAGTAACAACTTTCCTCTAAAGTAGCGATAAGTTTCAATTCGTTTATTAAAATTAATTAGGAGAAAAATTATAGCTAATTAATACTTTTTGAGAATACATTCTATCAGTAAACAATTTTAGTCCATCCTGCACTAAATTGACTAAAACACATGGCTAATTTCAAAGAAAAATTAACAAAAGGATCAAAATTGCTCCTTTTTAAACAAAAGGAACCAAAATAGCCCATTTAAAACTGTAGAGACCAATATCGCCCAAAATAAAAATATGACCAAAATTATAATTAAATCTAAGGCTCTGTTTGGTAAAACTAGCTTATAGCTTATAGCTTATGACTTATAGCTTATAGCTTGTAGCTTATGACCTGTGACTTATAATTGAGTAGAGGTGTTTGGTAAAATTAGCTTATTAAGTAGCTTATATTTGTTAAATGACTTAAAAGGACAAGTAATAATTATATGTATTAAATTATTTGATAGAGTAATCATGTAATAATTGACTAGAGGGTAAAATATGAAAGAATTATTAAAAGTTACTTTTCATAAGCTATAAGCTACTTGAAGTAGCTTGTCATAAGCTAGCTTATAGCTTATATAAGCTATAAGCTAGTTGTTACCAAACACCTCTACTTACTCATAAGCTATAAGCTACCAGCTATAAACTCCAAAATAAGTTACAAACTAATTGTGCCAAACACACGCTAAGTATGCCTATTGAAAAAATATTATAAAAAGTAAACTCATAATTTTTTGTGAAACTATTTCTTCCAACTGTAGTGCTATACACACATAACACAGCCCTAAAGGCGTTATTCTCAAAAAGATTTTTGTTTTTTATTCAAGTTAATTTCACGAAGACATGAAATCTGACAAATGGGAATCTTGACATGGCCTCCTCTAAGGTTTTGCTCATACTTGTAAGTTATGTGATAATAGACTTCCAAATTTAACAATATTTCCTGCTCTCTTCGTTCATATTTAACTGTTCGAAAAGAGAAAAAAATTTTGTTTTTATTTATCTGTCGACTCATATTTTCAATGTAACATTAATTGTGTTTTTACCAATTTTAACCTTATGTTTAATTTGAAGCTAATCAATACCCCACTATCCAACCAATGAGAGATAAAGAGTATTATGAAAAGTTCAAAATTTATTTTGAGAAAAACTATAACAATTATTACATTTCTTAATATGTATAATTTTCTCTCTCCGAACAGTTAAATAGAAGCAAAGAGAGTTTTTTTAGATGCATTTTGATTGTTACCTAAAGTCAAAGTAGGCAGGAAATACGCATTGCTGCTCAGAATTACCCAAGTAAAACTTAACGAGTTTTTTTTTAAGTATTTATTGCTAGAAGTAATGACTAATTTGTATTTTGAAACTGAACTTGCATGAAACGATTGTCAAGTGACCACGAAATATCGCTTCATTCCTAATTCTTATGAGCAAGAGATTGATGAAACCCCACACATATAATTAAGGGTCGATATAAATTACCACCACGATACACTTCATAAATAAAAGTTAGCGAGCATGATTAATTAAAAAAATACTTAACAAGTTTGGTGTCACCTTTCACACAAGATATCGATGAGCTTGGTAAAGGAATTAAAAGTAGGTCAGAAAAATATACCCATAAACCTCTGCGTTTCTAACTTGTTAACAAGTACGGTTGCTCAACCACCTTAATTCGTGATCCACAAGTATATAATTTATTTATTTATTTTTTGTTTAAAAGTAAAACAACTATATAACTTGTTTTAATTCAATAATATATCAACATTCCAAAATGTGGAAATAGTATATGTTAACTCACATTCCATTTTCCTAATTGCCGTTGCGGAATTCATCTCCCAATTAGGTAAGGTTGGTTTGAAATTTAAATTAAAAGACCTCTTTGTATTTTGATAAAGAAACTAATATCATATTATATTATGTGATATGTGATTCTTTCTTATTAATTTGGAGCTTAGCAATCAATTAAAGTAACAAGAACGAATAAACCAAAAAGTATGATTTCTCTCATAGCCGCAATCCATTAATCCAATAATGTTTCTACTTATTGAAAGCATAGCAAGAAATTTTCAATTGTTGCTAGCTTCGTTTTATTGGCTAGCTAGCTTGAGTTGAGTTGTGTGCTAAAATTGTACTATATATATAAATATATGATTAATAAGAAATTCATTAACACGATAATTAAAAGAGGTATTAATGCTTTATAACCTAATTGTAAGCAAATTCTAGCTAGTAATTGTTTCATGGTTGAATTAGGAAGTAATTGTTTCATGGTTAAATTAGGAAGGTATTTAAGACATATATCATTGATGGTTATAATATTCTTAAAATCAGTATTTAACAAATTAATACAATAACATATTCCTAGCTACAAAATCAATATATATATATATATAAAAGATTGGTTAGAATCAAATGACACCAATTAGTTTGACACCAATTAGTTTGACACCAATTCTTACACCAATCAATAACGATAGATCGAAGATTTTTTTCACGAAGCCTACCATTGGATTAAAACTACTTATCATATAGATCATGTGTATAAAATTTGACATCAATCCGAGATCGTTTACTACTACATCAATGTACTAAAAAATTAACGTAAAATATAGTTTTAAAAATCGTAAAAATAAAAAGTGTGTTGATGGAGTATTAAAAGATCTTTGATTGGTGTGAATTTTTGTACACATGATCTATACAATAAGTAGTTTCAATCCAACGGTAGGTTTCATGAAATTTTTTTTCGATATATCGTTATTGATTGGTGTAAGAATTAGTATCAAACCAATTGGTGTCATTTGATCCTAACCCATAAAAGATATATTTCAAATGACACAAGTGTAATTTATATTAATTCTTATATCAGTTAATAATTATTTATCAAATATTTTTTTCACGAAACCTACTATTAAATTAAAACTACTTATCGTATAAATCATAATCTCATAACTACACAATTTCACATCAATTCTTAAAATTACTAACGCTAAACGCTTACATTAAGAAATATGAAATTACATCATGAATATTAGTCCACAATCAACATTATGTATATGACTTTAAAATTCTGTAATTTTTTTTATATATTAACCATATGTAAGTATATAACTGTATTCATTTATTGTGTACGCGTTTGAATATGTTTTTTTTTTCTTTAGAAAGATTAATTTCTCATCCCTTTGGATCTGATTGAATTTGAAACTATGGTAATTGGCGAAAGATAGATGAAGAAACATTTATAGTGGTAATAATAAGCATGTATATATCCATTCTGAACTTGTGATGATAATTCCTTTGTTGGCCTGATTTTTTTATTTTTTATTTTTTTTGGAATCCCTTTGTTGGCTATGATGAAATAATAACGAATGTTTATATATATGTAGATCAAGCAGGTGTCTTTCAATCAATAAAATAAAATAATGTAACATGCTAACAATAACAATAAAGTCCTAATTGCTATGAAGCACTTATTCGGATACGAATATAGGAAGAAAAATGTTTTTCTAACACCTTAAAAATTTACATTCTTCTTACACTCATAATATAATAATAATATCTTAATCTTAATTTAAATTAAAAAGAAAAAAAAGAAGTAAGAGAAAATAAAAAAATTGTTAAAATATTGAGGGTACAATGTAAACTGGAAATTGAGTGTCAAAAAATCAGAACTCATATCAAAATATGGCATCTGAGGAATATTAAAAATATAGGCCGGACACCGCTTTTATATATATATATATATATATATATATATATATATATATATATATATAATTTTTTTAATCTGAGCAATATTGCATATGTTAAAAAACTTATATATAATAAAAAATTATATAATATAAAAATTATAAATAGCATGAAAAGAAAAACTAATAAACTATTTATATTTTAAATTTTTTTGTTAAATTATACAATTTCATTTGATAAGTAGTAAGCCTCACAAAAAATATTTAGAGGCATCATCGTAAAGTTAACACTTTGTCTTTTCTACTAACTAAGTTTCCCATTTTTCCTAAAATCTATCATAATATGCCTCATCAATAAAGAAATACTATAAGATATAATTACAATAGAAACCCTATCACAAAAAACTTTAAAGAGAATTCATAATTTAAAGCATGTCACCTTAATTCTTGTCATTGAAAACTATAGCCTTCAATTTTGGTACATATGGGGACAAATGAGTTATCCTAAGGATTTTACTATCATCAAGTGATTGAAACTCATCTAAACTATGTTCCATATTTTTATTTCCTGTTAAGATAATATGAACTAATTCTTAAAAGATGACATAGATTATTATGAAAAAGTATTTGATATTTTTTTTTATGAGGTGTTATCTTATTTCTCTTTAAAAAATGTCATGTGATTTTTATTTTTGACATTTTATTTTAAATTATAAATATAATTAATTGATTATATTTTATATTTTATTTGACATATGATATTTTTGAGTAATTTTTTAACCAAAAAAATACGAACAATGTTTTCAAAATGTCGGGCTATCAGGTGTCGACTCGAAATATCGAGTCAATAAAAATTACTTTTTTATTAGATACCACTAAAGAAATGTCTGAGATGTGTCGTATAAATGTCGGTGTTAGACATGTATCAGACTCATTAACACGACAATTAAAAGAGGTATTAATGCTTTATAACCTAATTGTAAGCAGATTCTAGCTAGTAATTGTTTCATGGTTGAATTAGGAAGTAATTGTTTCATGGTTGAATTAGGAAGGTATTTAAGACATATATCACTGATGGTTATAATATTCTCAAATCAGTATTTAACAAATTAATACAATAACATACTCCTAGACTACTTGTGACTTGTGAGGATAAGGTAAGCCCATAACTTAAGAGATCTAAAACAAATTAAGGCTAAGATCTATCCATTTTTCTTTCTAAAGTTCCAAAAAAAAACATGAATGGATAAAGATTAGTGTATGTTATTATTTTTTTGGAAAACTTGAAAATTAATTGGGCCTAGGTTTCACTGGGTCAGGTATACATACTGTGATGAAAGTGATTGAGATTGATATATATCACCTTTATTAGGAATTGCATGTTCACTTTTTTCTGGACACTCTCTGAATTTTTTCAAAAAAAAAATATCAGACTAATTGGCCTGAAAAATAAACAATGGTGCACTTACCAGTTTATGTGGATTTATTTTTTTTATGTGGTTCAAATCCTGTGCCATGTGATGAATCCTTCATGCACAACTCAAAATATACTCTTGATTGCTTTTCGCACCGTTGTGATTTCATTTTTTTTTGTTACTCATCAAGATACTAAAGCCCAAAAAAAGTAACCAATAAAAAGTTTAGTTAACGGATAGGAATAAAAAGTTTAGTTACGAATAGGACTACTCCATTTAAAACCAGAATATACCACAATTCTAAGAGAGGAGTTAGAGTAAATTTACCGATAAATTTAAACGAATAGGTGGTGTAATGAGAGGGTTAAAGTGGCATTTCAAAACCCAAAAATTGAAAGTGCCATATATTATGGAGAACAAGAATAGTCACATTATTTTGTTCGAACGAATTGGATAACCAGCCAGACAAGAATAGATCACTTTATACAGTGGTGTAAACTAAACTGTAAATTTCTAATTAGTTCCTCAAACACCTAATGGCGTTCTTGATTCATTTATTACAATATAATTGTCTTTTAATATGGCATTTATACAATATTTTTAAAAAATAATGCAAATATAAAAAGACAACAACTTTAAGAATTTAATAATATTTTTTAATTGTTGCTAAAACTTTTTAGTAATATACTTTTATATAATATTTGTAAAAAATGTTATAAATATGTAAAGACAAATTTTTTAACGATCTGATAACACTTCTTTAACAATTTAACACTATTTTTTCAAATATTTCTACAAATTAATTATTTAGTAGTGCGTTTTAAATAAGTCTACCTCATTTATAATTAGAACTAAATAAATGATACTAGTCAATTTCTAGCCCACTTTTGCCTATTGCCCACCCAAAGGGTGTGTTTGGCTACATATTTTAACTAAGTACTTAGGTAATAAACTATTTTTAAGTGAGAGTTTTTTTTATTGTCAAAGTTGTAAAACTTATTTAAATAAGTTAAAAACAGCTTATTTTGATAAACTACTCTATGAAACTTATAAAAATAAACTGAAAATAACTTATAAGAACATTTAAGTTATTTTCATAAAGTATGCATCACATGAACTCTTCTAAACAGGACTTAATTATCACATATACATAATTTAATTAGATCGATATTTTATATATATTTAAATCTTGATGAAAATTTTGGACCCCAATATCTCTTCACTTCTCGTAGTGATGATAATTGCGAGGAAACTTTTTTTTGAGATTGCAATTTCTTTTTTGTACAAATTAATGTTAAAATGTGATATTCATCTAACAGAACTAATAAATATAAAAGCCTCGCAGGAACTGCAGGATTTAAAGTGAGTGATTACGATGGAAACGGCTTTAATTAAGCTTAGATCAGAAGTTGTCCAATATATATAAAGCAAAATTAAAGAATCAAATATAAATTGGATTTACAACTTAATTTCATAATTACTATTTACTATATGTGAAAGGGGAAAATATATATAATAATTAATGCCCCTACTTTACCCGCAGCAAGCGGAAATCCCATGTGGTCTTCTGCTGCAAATAGACAAGTTTTTTTTAATTTAGTTTAGAGTCATTATTTTAAATATCTTTAACTATAATACTTATGTGAGATAAGTTATTTAACAGTACATTCTATATATCTGTATATTCTTAATTTTATTAAGGACATGGATATTAACATGGTGGACTGGAAGTCATGATATCTAAAGTGGAACACTGGTTGAGAAATTATATATACTAAAAAAGGCATAATCATAAATATCTAGTCTTTTAAGCATGTAGTAGGCTTAAAAAAAGCATGTATGTTGTCAAATCAATTGAAAATACATAGAATCAACGGATTTGAGTTGAATGTGGTGTTTAATTACTTTACGTTTGTATCATTTTAATAAAATGTAAATTTATAACGGTGTGATGTTTTATTTATTATATAGCACGTGAACCGTGCGTTCGCACGGGTCTTCGATTATGTGTTTGTGAGTGTGTGTTAATGTTTTGTAATAAGTATATAATAGCACAATTAAAATTATTAAAATATTTAATAAATTATTTTACAATATAATGATTAAAATAAAAGATATAATTGAGCTTAAAAAACATTACATTTAAAATATTCACCTTAATTATACCTTAATCTATAACTTTTTATCGACACAATCTTTCCCGTGAAGAATTACTTTTTATCGACACAATCTCTTTAGTGAAATATTTTTTACACCTCAACTATTGCACAAAACCATTAAATATAAAAAGACCTCCACAGTTTATTATGAGACTCATGTTGCACAATAAATTAGACTTTCAATATTATTAAAACATGATAACACACTTGCAAAAAGTAAAATAAATGCAAGTAACAAATTTATATACTGACTTATATACTAACTTTATGAAAACTGACATAATTAACATATAAGAAAAAAATTTGTGATATTAAGTACACAGATTTAATTGAAATTTGATCCTATATTTGTGAATCACATATAACATGTTTTAAAAATTATAAAATAGGCAAATGATAAGTTTATTCTTAACAAAATCTGTTAATGTATTAAAAAGTATATGTTATCTTATTCATAAATAATTTAACAAATTAATCCCAAGGGTTGGCTTAGCGGTGTAAGGCCCCGCTAAGTTCATAGGAGGGACGATTCACAGCGAGAGGTCTCGTGTTTGAATCTCAACTATGCCAAATTCTCGAGGGTCAGCATCAACCACGCAGCGCGAACATGATTAGTCTCATTCTAAGGGTAAAGAAACTCGTGGTTATACAAAAAAATATAATTTAACAAATAACAAAAATCAAAGTAAAAAAAAATAGAAAAGAAAGATGCATAGTAAAAATAGAGAAAGGAACGAATAAAAAATAGAGAAAAAAAAACAAAAAAGGATAATGAATGAAACGTGAAATGAAGGGAAGTGGAGAGGAAAAAAAAGAAGTTAGAGAAAAAGAGTTTAATAATATAATATAATTTTATTATTAAAATTTTAAATTAGTTTAATAATATAATTAATTTTATTATTAAAATTTTAATTTTTAATTTTTAATTTTTTTTCATCAAAGTAAGTAAAAAATTGAGAAGGAAATTGAATCATTCTTATAATGATATGTGTCAAGTAAGATAACTTGGGGCCAAAAAAGAAAGAAAAAAAATAAAGGGGACAACAATAAAATAATAATAAACAAAAAAATTGGATGCATGTAAGAATGACACATGGCATGAAATATAACTTGGAGTCTAAGAAGAGGTTTCTTTTCTTATAGTATATGATTAATATTTTCGACCCAGCCTTTATTTTTTAACATTAGATATAGAGTATAGATATTAAATGACTAAAATTAACTGTTTTTTTTTTTGTATTTTAACAATTTCACTAACAAAGCAAACACGAACTAAGTGTATATTTGAAAAAATGTTGTATTGGAATTGAATTGATTTTGAAGAGTTAAAATCGATTTTGATTGATAAATCAACTGTTTGTTTTTGTGCTGAGAAAAAGTTAAAATTGATTTGGGCTGAAGTAAGGTGTAACTTTGCTTTCACATTGAGTTGAAAATTTTACACTTGCTTTTGAGAAAAAAATTCAAACATAAATCACATTTAAAATAAATTTTATACAAAATCAATTTTATAAATTATATTAATCCAAAATTAATTCTAAAACCGTTAAACCAAACACATACTCACTAAACCTTCAACTAATGGTAACTCGTTTATTATATTTAATTTCAGTTGTCCAGATTTACTTAAACATTAATTTTCGCCTATCCTCACATTATACAGAATCACATGCAGCATACTAAAAAAAATGAGAAAGGATAGAGTCAGATTGGCACAGAAAACACCACAACCAAAGCAAAATTATGTGCTCAATGCAAAGTGCAATCTGCTCCCTGTTCTGCGCACTTTATTTTAATTTTTACTAACTTTTTTTAAATCATGGCAGAAATTTCTTCATTTTCAAAGCTTTGAACCAAAAATTAAAAAAAAAAAATCAAAATTTGTCACAGTACCGTGTATAGGAATGTGGTTCAGACACCTCGCTATAGTTAATTAATTATTTAAGGTTAAATTAATGATTAAGGCTTAAGGCAGAAAAGATATACTAGTAGTACTACTAATTAAGTGTACACGTGATACTGTATGTATTTTAAGGATATTTAATTTAATTTAAAGAAAGCAAGTTCAGAATCTGATACTGTTTTGTCTATTTTTGGTTTTTAAATTAAATATAAATATAATTTATGATTAAAGATTATTATCCAGCTAGCGCGTGCAACCATTGAAGAGAACACGTGAAACAGAGACCGACACGACACACCATTTCAACTTTGCAAGAGAAAGAAAAAAATAAAAAAGTGATTAAACAAAGATTATATATATTTATTTTATGTTAATAATTATGTGCATGGCTTTGTTCCAATATGCTGCTTGTGTGATCTTTTTTTGTTTTTTTTTTTTTTTTTGCCAAGCTACTCTTCCTTTCTTTACTTTTTTTTCATTGTAAAGAATACAAAAATTAATGTGATTCCTCTGCCAAACAAGTATTGCTCGATTGTTTCAAAATCAAAGCTAATATGCCACACTTATATAATTCAATGGCAGCGCAGCTTAAGCAATATAGGAGTATAGATAATATATTTATTGAAATCAGCACATGAAATAAATAAAACTCAATAAATCTTACTTAATTTTATATTACTAGCATTATTTAAAATTATTACATATTCTCAAGCTTGGAATACACAAGAAATTTTGATTAGGTGGCTAAAAGAACTGAGCATTAAGTGATAGTAGCTTCAAAACTCGAACTTATATGAATACGTTTCACCTGTATAAAAAAAATTAGAACCTCTTATTAATATATATTACACGCTTTATTTCAAACTTTAATTTATCACAAATTCACAATCCTTTCTCACTCTTTCTTCATTTATATTTGCACGTCACATTTTTCTTGTCTAACATTTTTATAAAATTGAAAAATAATAACTGAAACATACTTTTATTTTTCAAGTAATTGCTTGCAACATAACTCATTACCCATTTTCAATTTTTTAGTTTGGAATGGCACATGGCATAAATACTTAATTAATAAGCTGATCATCAAATTGAGGTAAAATCTATATCTTAAATTAACAAGCTTATCATCAAATGAAAATTGGAGTGTAATGATTTATAGGATCATGTTTAAGGAAATAAAATCACATGTGTTAAGAAGTGTCATATTGATTAGGAATATGTTCATCTTAAAATATATAAATGACGTGATAATCAAATTTTTATGAGTTAGTTTATTAAAGTAAATTAGGCCAAAATTTAAATTTAAAATCAATGATATATAAGTGGTATAATAATTTTTCTCTAATATACTTAAGAACTTTATATTGAAAGTACAATAATTAGATACTAGTATAATTTAATTTAATATTTAAAATACTTTAAAAAGTATGAGTTTTTAATTTTGTAAGCAATAAATAATTCTATTTCCAATAAAATATACTTCTTTTGTTCCTATTTAACTGTCCGGAGAGAAAAAAAAAGTTTATTTCTATTTATCTGTATTTTTCAATATCCTACTATCTAACCAATCAAACAATGAGAGATAAAGGATATTATAGGGAGTTCAAAATTTATTTTGAGAAAACTATAACAATTATTACACTTCTTAATATATGTAATTTTTTCTCTTCGAACACTTAAATAGGAACGGAATACTAGTTTCGCTTTTATAACATTTGACAAGTGCTCTTAAAATAGTCGTTACCATTTTCATAAGTTATGAATTTATTTAGAATAAGGAAAATGTCATTTTGAAACAAATGTAAAATATTAATATATGTAGTATCAGCTTACGGATAAATTGATTTTTTTTTTTTGAAAAGAAATTAAAAATAAATAATGCACAAGAACTTAGAAAGTTTCAATATTGTAGTCCTTAATTTGCGGTGCTGGGCTTTGGATCCAGGGCCAGTTGGCTTTCAATTTATATATATTTTTTTTGAAAATGGGAAAACAAAGTGAATTAAAAATAAAAATGTATTGTTAAACAATGTTTTAAGGACACTTATTAAGATTACTATATTGAGAAAATTAATTCTAAGTATACAATATTTCGTGTCTCAAAAATACAAAAACATTATAACTTCTAATACTCTTTTAGTATTTAGTTTCTTAAAAAATATTTTAATATTTTAAGGGCATTGTTTAGTATTGAAAATAATAATATTTTTTTTTAAAAAAAACTCCCAAACCAATTCGAAACTTAAAGTTTGTCACTGTCGCTGTTTTCCGGACAATAAATGTCGTACGACAATGTCTACTCTTTTTATTAAGTACTCCTACCATAGTAGTACTGGACTACTGGTATTAGTTTACGATTTTAATGAAGTTTTAATTTAGGAAAAAAATTTGTATACTCTTATATAATTTAATTATTTTATGTTTAATTATTTTTTAATGTAAAAAAATTGAAAAGTTGAATGAAAAACTTGATGTGATTGATATTTAGAGAGAAGTGATTGATCGTATTAATTTCTCACTTTGTAGTCACAGAATGTTTTAGTCCCTGACTTTTTAAAATGTCTGAATTAATTCATGATTTTGCGCTATATAAGTTACTTTAGTCCCTGACTTTAAGTAACATTGACGAAATGTCTACGTGACACGTAAAGTGCCCATATAACACGCTATTTATTATATATGAATCCACATAAACAATCGATGTTGTTTTGCTTAATCTTCAAAGTTACACAGTATTTTGAGGCTTAAAATTGGTTTATTTTATAAGTGATTTGAGGGACTAATCGAGTTACCTATTTCGATATTAAGCAAAATAATGTTATTTTGTCGCTTACGTTGACTCCTAAGTGTCAATTAACATATCATATAGGCACTCAACATATCACGTAAGCATTTTGCCCGTGTTACTTAAAATTAGAGACTAAAGTGACCTAAAAAGTGTAAAGTCATGGATTAATTCAAACATTTTAAAAAGTAAGGGACTAAAATACTCTGTAGCTACAAAGTGAATGACCAAAATAATAAATAATTTATTTAAAAAGTTATAAATAAGTTGTATATATTACTGATAGTTGTTTACCGATCATTATTGTTCAATTTAAGCTATAATATTGTCGTACATTTAAGATATGATATTATATTACATTTAAGATATTATTTAATGAAGGACCTAAGGACTAAATTTGTTGTGATGATGAATAGGATAAGGATTGAGCATTGTAGACGGCGGACTCCGGCTCTCGTGCAGCCAACGATGGTGGGGGTAAACTTGCAAATACTCTGATAATCAAGTCAATGATAGGTTAAGGTGTGTAGTTAATGAATAGGTTGTACAACATATTTAAAATGTATTTATAGTGTTTTAACTAGAGTTTTATGCTCATTCATGGGACTTTAAGGATTAGTGAGTCTTGCGCCAATATACCGAAGTCGGGTATTAATCCCTTATGTTTGAATGGCCGTCATGCCCTCAATTTCGACATGCCAGAACCTTGATGGGGATACCGATTTATAATAAAATTAACTTTTTAAAAAAAATATAGGAATTAAATTGAGTTTTTGTTTTTATACCAACCACAAAAATATATTTGAATTGTTTACCAATATAAAATTGTGTTATTGGTGAGCTAATGTTAGAAACGAGAAGTAACTGATTAATAAAGTGTAACTAAAGGATAAAGCGAAATTTCAAAACTAAAATAAAATTTCTTATAGTAACTAGACTAAAATGAATAAAAAACTTGACAATCTTAAAACTAAAGTTGGTGTTCACATAGACCCTTGAATTATACACGAAAGTTTACTTAAGTTATTGAGTTTGCATGAATAGTTCACATAAGTCCCTGAGTTGTATAGGAGTTCATTTAGGTCATTAAGATTACCAAACATTTATTTATTTAGGTCGCTGAAGTTTAATAATATCAAAGACCTAAGTAAATTATTTTTGTAAATTGATAGACCTAAATGAATAACGTTTAGTAATCTCAGGGACATAGGTAAACCGCTTTTGCAAACAAGAGACCTAAGTGAACTTTCGTATAACCCAAGAACTTATGTGAATTAGTCTTGCTAAACTTATTAACCTATGTAAACTTTCTTTACAAAGTAAATGACGTGCTTCACTCGAGAATATTTATGAAACAAGTGACCAATAATTAAAATGAAAATAACCGAAAATGTCATGAATAAAAATAAGTAATATTAGTGTAAAATGCACAGGCTTTTTTTAGTTGATTTTTTTATAAACAAAAGCAAAATTTATAAATTTAAAATTGAGAGTTACAAGCATAAGTAGTGCTAATTACAACCAAAACAATGATAAAAGAAGAGTAAACAGCATCCATAAGCAACAATTACATAATAACCATTAAGGCTTAAATAAATGAGGAAAGCCTAAAGACTAGTCTATTGTAGGGAAGAGTCTCATGATTTAAGTATCACGTTGAGTTTTTAATTCTACTCAACGTGAGATTTCTAATAATAACACTTTCAAAAAGAACATCTACATGATCAGTAGCAACCGAAGAGAGAAAAAAGCAAAAACTTCTTCTACATAAACAGAAATACATTTAGTTAGTGATATTTTGATCTAATAAAGTATGTATTATAGGTTTTAATTTTTTTTGATAATATTTAATCATAAATTTTATTATAAATTTAAATTAAATTAATACTAATCAATTTTTATAACTTTTTTTTGAAATTAATGCACTTTTATTTCTTAATGTCATGGAAATTCTCTACTAATTTGTCAAGAGTTGGTAGCTCAAGTGACATAAGGAAGAGCTATTCGAGCTCAAGAAAATGAGTTTGATTCCCGATAGGGTAGATTTAAGAGTAGTATAGTGTGAGAGTGTGTGTGTTTAATTGGTGATTTAGATGTCAAAATTTTCAAGAAAAAAAAAATCGCCCCCACCATATGTTTCTAGATCCGTCCACGTTGTTTCTTCTGTCTTTTACATTAATTCTTTCTTTTGCAACTTATATTTCTGAATTTTATACTTTTTAAGAATTTTTTACATTTTTTAATATTCGCGGGGATCCTCACAGTCCCCGTGGAGAGGCTGGAAATGAGGATGAAAAGAAAAATATCCCCGTTATAAAAAGCAAGAATGAGGAGAAAACTGAAGAGCGAGGGAGTACGTCCCGTCCCGCTTCATTGCCACCCCTAAGTATATATATAATAAATAATAGATAGTAAATCGTAGATAATAGGTATACCTATAATTAAGAACAAAGTAAATTAGAATTTTGTTATTCTTTGCCTTAAAAAATAATATATCTATAGATATTTATAGATATTTGTTTCATTGTAAAACATTTAAAAGATATTAAAATATGCTAAAAATGTAATTTAAATAATATTCAAAACTAAAATTTCCATCACAAATTATATAACAATCAGAATAGGACTAGAATTTAAATTTCAAGATCTAAACAAGAAAAAAATTAAAGCTTGAAATTTTTGTATTGATTCAATTTCATAACTTCAAAACTTTACTTGAAAATACTCATTCCGCAGTAAATTTATTTATTTTTCATTCATTAAATATTAAGAGCATGTTTTTGGGTTGAATTTTTCTAAACATGCATTCAATAGTTGTATTTTGCATTTAAAAATTTTTTTAATTATTCTTTTAATAAAAAAAAAATTTTTTGTCATTCAGTTAAAAATTAGACATTATTTTAAAAAGTTTCAAAATCAGTTTTTACAGCTTAAAATTATCTTAAAAATTGTTCCTGACAACAAATATATCCAAACAAAAATCGTTTATATCTCATACAATCAATTATTTTTCACAACTCATTTTTATAATTAATTACAGCTAATCTAGACACACCATAAATATTATGTTTAAAATCTATATTTGACAACACTAGTGAATAAATTACCTTAAAGATGAAAAAATAAATAAAAAATGAAAAATTAAAAGTTCAGAGTTAAAATCTGAACGATAAGGTACCTGGTTAATATAAAATGGCAAAAAAATAGAGAAAAATGAAGAGAATGTTAATGAATTAGTTGGGATAATATTGGAAAAAACAAAAACGGTAAGGAAGCTGAAATCTTTAATCGCTAATTAGAGCAGAGTTTAAAAGAATGTCATAAATTGTTATTATCAGTCAAAATCATCAACTTCTTTTCACTTTTACTAAATTAGACTGCTAGTGTTTTAATTAATAAAAATATTTGGGTAAATTACAATAACTTTCTTTAAGGTTTATGAAAATTGCACTTCACTCAAAATTACACCAAAATTAGTATTACATCCCATTTCTTTAATCGTTGACTGATTGCTGACCTAGCTAATTGTTTCTGTCGTTCCCATCTGTCACATCTACAAATATGTTTATTTGTTAACTTTAAAAACTATTTTTAAGGATGATGCACAGCAAATTGGTGAGGCAAAAACGCTAGTTAACTGCTATACTGCTAACGTTTATGTCATATCAGTTTGTCACGTATGCAAGTTCTGGACCCTCCATTAATATTAAAATGGGGTTGAGTGCTAATTTTGATGAAGTTTAGGGTGAAGTGCAATTTCCCCAAACCTCAAGAGGACTTATTGCAATTTACCCAAAATATTTTAAAACTAAATAGAATAGTTTACCGATTATGGACTTTAATTCATTTGATCATTTACTAAGACTTAATGTATGGGAGATTGGAAGTTCAAGTTCGGAAACAAAGATAAAAAAAAACTAACGGCAATAACTAAAACGAAAAACATGTATAAAAATAAAAACAAAAATATATGCAAATATAAAAATCAAAAAGATAATTTAGAAAAAATTATCACGTTTAAAAGTTAAGAAAAAAAAAATCATATATATTGTGCGTAGTTTTAATAGTCACAAATACAAATATAAATAAAATTTTGTTTGTACCTATTATTTATATATAATTCATTTACTCACTTGCTTAACTATTTTTTTAATATAAAAATAAAAAATAAAAAAATGAGGTGAAAAATATAATTCAATTAATATTAAATGAATTATAAATAAAATATACACTAATCATCACTATTGTACAAATTTACGTAGACGCAAGTACCCTAACCTAACGCACCACGGTCCACGACTCCACGTCATCGGTACTCATCAACTTGACCTTTGAGGTTTGAACCATAGATGCTGAGGTAGCCTAGACTAGGGTGAGGGGCTGATTTTTGTTTAATAAAAATAAAATGTTGTTTAATAAAATTTAAATATAACATAGTCCATCAATCCTATATACAAAAGTCACCTCTTAAAAGATATTTTTGGTCTTAAATATAAATTATTAATTAACTTATTAATTGAATTTTTCTCTTTTATCCCTTCTACTATTTTTAAAAATTTAATTAATGATGAAGTGAGAAAAAGAGTGAAATAAGAAAGAGAAAGATAAATTAATTTCCAAAATATTTACTAGCACATTTAAGTTAAGGGTATAGTTGGAAAAACGTATTTTTTAAGGCAAATTTAATGAGCTAACTACTATTTCTTGATTTTGTTAATTCGGTTAGAAGTGGCTTATATAAGGATCTGTTTGTTTAGGATCTAATTTTATTTTTATTGGATTTTTTTTATTTTTGTGTATTAATAATCTCAACTATTGATTTTCATTTCGGTTTGTGTGTTTTTCATTTCTCATTCTACTAAAATCTAAACCAAACAGACCCTAAATTGTTCTTTGATTTATTTTTATAATCTTTGTAACTAAAAAATTTTTAAGTAGTAAAATTTTAAGGAATAGCACAGTACAAAATTATGTGCCATTGTTTAATTAAAAAAATTAAAATAGGATAGCACAAAAATAAAAATATAGCACAGCACAATACCTCTATTTTTTGTCCCATTGAAAACCATCGCACAATTCTCTTATTCCCAGCATAAGAGTTAAGAAAAGTAAAAAATGCTCTCTCATTTTCTCAACTTTAGTAGCTGTTCTGGCCCTGTACACCATGAAGTGGATGAAAACGGTTTAATATGTGTATTAATTAAATACGTATTATATTTTAAATATTATGTGGACTTTGGGATGTTATTAATTATTTACTTCACTTTTTATTTATATTGTAACTCTTATATACATGAGAAAGTTTTTAGTAATATAAAAAATAAATTAATTTATTCCTTAAAAAAAATAAATCAATTTATTAATGTAAAAAATATAAATTAATGAACAAATATTAAAAAATATCATAAATTTGTTGAGTGATATGTAGAAAAATATGGTACAGCACATAATAGTTAATTTTATGTTGTTGTCTTGTCCTGTTTATATGCATATCAAATGTAGCACAATATAAATTTTTTTGTTATGTGCATTGACAATCAAACAAGCTAAGAAACAATTCATAAAGTTGTCTAGTAACTCTGCTCATTTGTACTGTGCTGTACCATTTGTGTTGTCATGTACCTGTATGAAACGCACCTTTCGTCTCTTATGTGTAATAAAATTTCAGTTTGGTCTTTTATGTTTATTTTGATTCGATTTAGTCATTTTTATTAATTTTGTATAATTGAGTTATAGAGAGGCTAAAACGAATTCATTTCCGCCTCATCATATTTGTCTAAAAAGTATAATATAAGGGATCAAATTGATAAAAAAAAATATAACATACAGGATCAAAGTGATTCAAAAATACAACATATTGGTAGCGTTTGACAAACGTGCTTGAACAGAACAAAATAGGACATGACACTGTGTATTGTTCCAAGAAGAACGGAACAAGACAATGAGACCAATGAATGAGACAGATTAATTCCATTGAAAATAGTAGAACGGAAAATAACATAACAGAACAACACACAAAAAAATTATCATTATTTTTCTAAAGTTATTTTTTATTAACAAAATAATATATATTTAATTTTTTTAAACCTTATATTTTTCCAACCAATTTTTTTTAAAAAAATAAAAAAATTACATAATAAAAATATATTTAATAATTGCATTTATTGAGAAAAGTTTGTATTTAATAATTTATTTATTTTCATAAAATATGAATAAAAATTAATATATTTTAAAATTATTATTTAGTTATACTCATAATTTTTTTAAAAATAAAATTAAAAATTATACATTTTGTTTTTCCTTTAATTTTATACTTTCTATAAAGTAAAGTAAAATTTTATATGTATTATAAAAAAATATTTTTTATATTTTAATCCGCACTAAATACAAAATAATACATATGAGTTATATTCGGTTCCGGGGTCACCAAACACGGTGCACTATTCTATTCTGTTCCATTTTGTTCTGTCATAGGAACAAATAGAATCAAAGTAAATATAAGGGAACAAACTAGTTCAAAAAATACAACATAAACGACTAAAATGTATCAAAATAAACAAAAAACTAAATTAAAATTTTCTTAAGAGTGTTATTTTAACCTAAAAGTTAAAATTGAAAGAGTTTGTATGAAGTGAATAAAATTGATTAAAAAAAATATTTTTTTATTGTTAAAATCTTTTCTAATTTAAAATGTAAAAAAGAAAAGATAATGTTTATAAAGATTAGCTTTTATTCTAAGATGTACATTTATTTTTCAATATAAAATCGTCGGGATAAAACTTTATTAGTACTGTTTTAGAAATATTTTGTAAGTTGAGTAATTTTTTTATAGATTTTTTAGATTTTAAGCTAAACAATGCTGCTATATTAGTACATAATACAAGTGAATATTAATGATATATAACACTAACAAATTAATGCAATATTGAAAACATATCACTACTTTTTATAGTCATTTTGTTTTGGTAATGAAAATTATAAATAATGGATTTGTATTAGTAATATTAAATGCTACTTTTTTAAATAACAAATTTTTATTTATAGGTTGTTTATCAATTGTCCTAAGAGTAATAGTTAACAAAGCTCTTATAAAAAAATATTAATTGATTATCACAATAACTAAATAATAACTTAAACTATATTAAACTGTAATAATTATAAAATAACAACTTAAAATAACATGTTTTTGCAAAAAAAAAAATTAATTTTTTAATTTTATTTTTTTAAGTTTGTTTTGTCAAATAGAATATTAATTTTTTAGAAAAATTAACGTGGAGTGTGAACTTTTTGAGAAGATAAAGTTAGGTTTAAATTGTATGTACTTGTCTTTTTTTGTCTCTGAACCCAAACTCAACCAACTCTTTAACAGAGCTGCATGGGAGGGCAAAACCCATTATTCTCACTCACCTCGTTGCCATCCCCAAATATTATTTGGTTGCTTCATTATCATTTATGGGTGATATAGATCTATGTTATTTTGTTTATAAGAGTATATTATTTATTACCTATTAATGTATTTTGTTATAAAATAACGATCAAGATAGATAATGGTTGCGTTAAAAGAACTTATGCACAACTTATTAAAATCGTTTATAAGTCTCATAAGCCGTTTTTAGCTTATTCAAATAAGTTTTATAATTTTACGTATAAATAAATTTATTTTAAAAAATAATTTATTATATAAGTGCTTAATTAATTAAGCCGTGTTTTCAAATAGACCCAATATATTTTACAACATCTTATTAAAAATGCTTTAAAAATTATTGAACTTGATTATAACATTGATTTGATTAGCTATTTATGAGAAAAAAGAGATAGAAGATAAATAACATATGATGAAAGAATATCTAAAGGGTATAGATATATTTATTCTAAAACTAATTGTATTTACTCTGTCTAATAACTTTTCATAAACATTAACTTTAACTAATTTAACCGTTGAGATAGAGTATGTTTGATTGAGGAGTAAAGAGATAGTGAACATGGATTGAGACTAACATAATAGAATTTTGGAAAATTTTAAGTTATTTGTCTTTTTTTGGTTATTTTTTCACTAAGATTTTGAGGAGCAACAATCAATTTTTGTCAAAACATGTATCATGTATGTCATTACTTTGATGGTGCGAGAGTCGTTATATTAGTGTCTAAAACTAAAATTACCTTTTTAGTAAAAAAAAATCCAAACAAAATTTATGTATTTTGTTTCAAACTTAATTTTATTCTCAATTTTATAAAATCACATTAATTTAAAATTAATTTTATTCCACAAAATCAAACACACACTATGATATTATTATGACAATTGTGAACATCAAAATTCAAAAAACCCCAACATTTACACGTCATCTTATAGATGACATTTATGCATATTTTTAAATTTGTTTATTTACATTAACGTAGATTGATATAATGCTAATAAATTTTTAAATCATATGAAAATTTGTATAATTAATTTATTAATTAAGAAGTTTCAATTTAATAGATCCCCCAAGTAAATAATGGATCTCTATCTATTCCCTCTGTTCATATTTATAAGTCACTTATAACTAATTCACATATATTAAGAAAAGTAGTTAAAACTAGTTGGTGATATTGAATTTAGTAAAATTTATGTTGATTTTCCAATATTACCCTTATTTAAACTTTTCTGTTCTACAAATCTCTCTCATCGTATTCTCTATCCACTTTAAATGGAGTTATTTTATTGGTTGACACTATTGTTGTAAATTGTAAACTCATTAAATGCAATAAGGGTATATAAGAAAAAATTATTTAATGCTTCACATACTTTAGAAAATGACTTATAAATAGGAACACCAAATATTTCTAGAAGGTGACTTATAAATAGGAACGGAGGGAGTATATCTTAAAATATATAAATATACATTTACTTTTAATATTAGAAAATATTAACTAGTACTCTTAGAGTATTTGTTAAGTATTCAAAAATCAAAATTTTTGTAGATATATAATCTTAAAAACTTAAAATTATTTAATGCGCGCCTTTTAGTAAGTCAAAACTTCTAATAATATGTAGTTACTATACACTAAGTATAGTGCAGAAAAATCATTTTACTTACTATGTGAAAAATATATTTAACAACTTATAGTTTTAAAATATAAAGTGTATTAATATTTTAAGTCAATATTTATTTAATACTAGTATTTATTTATATACTGTTTAGTCTAGTTTATTTTGCTCTTAAAAACTACTTTTAAGCTAAAATTATAAATAAGAGGCTTAAAAAAAAGTTATGAACTATTTGACAATTTTATTTTTTTTTAATTTAGTATAAACTACTTATTTATAATTTTTTAAATAAAATTGTTGACCGACGGTCGCAGATGGTGACCCAGCATCGGTGGGTGGTGGTTCTGTTGTGGTTATGGTGATTTGTGGATATTTAATGAAAATAAGACATTAGAAAAATAATCAAAAGCTCATATTTGTGGCTTATTTTAAAGTTTTTTTTTCTTTCTTTTATAAAAAAAATCACTTAAAATTTTAAGAATTTATTAATATTTTTGTTTGGTATAATTTTTACTTATAAGTAAAAGACAAACTCAAAATAAATCGGGTCATACAGTATCTTGATAAAGTAATAAATAAATTTTTACGAGGATAAGTAAGAGGATATATCAACAAGTTGAATTCTATGCATGAATATGCAGCAAGGAGATTATTCTAAATTTGTTCAAACCATGCAATTTTTTTTTTGTTTTGTATGGCTTACTCATCCAATTTAGCAGTAACAACAACAAAGTTAGAGTAATATTCTATATATAATTACGCATTGACATACCAAAAAAACAACATTAGACATGGGACCGTGACATCAATTATAGCAAATCGAAATTCATACCTTTAATTACGGAATATTGAATAGGATTCAATAGGTTCGGTTGTTATTTTTATCATACCCAAACACAAACGCAAGTGCGTTATAGAGTACTTTACAACAGAATAAAAACCCTAAGAGGTGAGTGTAATAAAAAATCTAAGAGCATTCAATCTGCTTAATCCAACGGTTGATAGGAGAGGAGGCTCTCGTACTTATCACTCCCACGCCATCTTCACACTCCCACTCTGCCCACTGTTTCTGTTTCTCTCCTAACATGGACCAACACATTGTCGATCTTCCACGTTCATCTTCTTCTTCACTTTGAACTCCGATCCTCATTTCAATTCTTACCCACTAACTCAATCACAATACCCACCAATAAAGTCTCTTCCTTTTCCAACCTCGACCCTTGATTCCGAGCTGGGCACGCGCGATTGATTTTCCTTTACACACCCCCAGAAAAAAGGAAAAATTAAAAATAAAAAACCAACTTTTTTTTCTTTTTGGGTTTTCGAAGCTGTTCATCGTAGAGACATTTTAAACTGTTTCCGTGGTTGAAGATTTAGTTTTTGTGGAAGTTCCGCGTGTATATTTCGTTTTCTTTTTGGTTGTTTGTTTTTCAGTGAGTTAAGTGAGGTTTTGTGTCTAATGGTGAGTGATAGTTACTCGAAGATGATGTCTGATGTGGCGATTCGATCGATGCTGAAGAACCCTGATTTCGGCGAGGATTTGAGGCGCCAGCAAGAGAGGGAGCGAGAACTCGCGAGGCTGCGAAGTGGGTCGGCGCCGCCCACCGTTGAGGGGTCGTTGACGGCGGTTGGAGGGTTGTTTGATGCTGCTGCGGTACAGGCGGGTTATGTCGGCGAGGAGGAGCTTCGTGCTGATCCGGCCTACGCGAATTATTACTATTCAAATGCGAATCTGAACCCGCGGTTGCCGCCGCCGCTGGTGTCCAGGGAAGATTGGCGTTTCACGCAGCGGTTGAAAAGTGGCTCCAAGGTCGGTGGAAATGGTGAAGCGTCCTTGTTTTCTGTGCAGCCTTCTGGGTTTGATGGGAAGGAGGAGAGTGCTCTGAAGCAGCGGAAGAGTGCTACAAACTGGGGCGGCAACAGCGGGTTGATCAGATTGCCGGCATTGGGCCTTCAGAGCAGGCAGAGGAGTATTGCAGAACTACTTCAGGTGAAAGTTATGTCGATTTTTCGCAATGTTGTCTGTAATTGGAGTTCTTTCTGCTTCTGTGTATGACTGTATGTATATGTTTGTTTCATTCAATTTAATTTTGTTTAAACTTTTTGGAGTTCTTTGATATTTATGTGTCTGTGGTTTTACTTCCTTTCTTTTTGATCATTGATGGCTTTTGGCTTGATACTAATTAAGGAGTCTCATGTAAGTGAGGTATAGGAGGAGTATGTGTGTGACTTTGTGTTAAGCAACGCGACACATTCATGAATCATGATTCATTCGTTTTTTTTCAGTGTGAAGCAGGTATTCTTTCTGGATTAAGCCGAGACATAGTTTAGCTGCTATGGGATTTGTTGATAACAAATTACAAATTGATTAGTTTTGGGATGGTTGTTCCTTTTTTTATGGTTTTTTTTTATGAGTATCACTGGTGTCTTTTTTTCCCCTCGTAGTTCTATTACGCAAGCATGTTTGTAAATCTTCAAGTCAGAACTTTTATTATTCATATTTCTATATTTCTATTTTTGGCGGACTACTTTTCGTTTTTCTAATTGAGATGCATATCTTTGGGTTTGAAGTTTCTTTTTCACTGGTTATTTTTGGATAAAATGATGTTTTTATATTTATGGAGATCATGAGCTTGACACTTTAATAATCAATAAATTAAGTTCTAAACATTGCGTCTCATGTTTACCTTTTATCAAGTTACATTGTGTGTGATGTTTCTTTTTTCATATTTTTGAGCAGGATGAGATAAATAGTGCTGCGTCTGCCTCTAAGCACCCTCACCATCTGCCTAGCTCTAATGTGTTTGATAACGTTGCTGAAAAACCAGAAAACCATTTTTCTTATCTGCATCAAGAATTGGATGCTTTACGGTCTGGGAGAAGTAAACAAGGCATATCTGTTTCTCAAAATCTTGTTGGTTCAGCATCTCAAAGTTATGCCTCTGCTCTAGGAGCCTCCTTGTCTAGAAGCAGCACTCCGGACTCCCAACTTCTACCCAGAGCTGCAAGTCCTTGCCTTCCACCCATCGGAGATGGGAGGTCAAACTCTGCTGATAAACGAAGCTCCAATGGTCAAAACTCCTTTAATGCTGTCTCGCCTAATTTGAATGAGCCTGCAGATCTGGCATCTGCTTTGGCTGGCATGAATTTATCCACTAATGGTACAGCAGACGATGAGAAACATTCGCAATCACCGAACAAAGAATCAGATTATACTCACAGTGCTAAACAGCACCATTACTTAAACAAGCTTGATTCTTTGCCTTTTCAGCATCACTCTGCTACTCAAGCCCATATGAAAGTGAGTAAGAGCAACGGGTTTGGATTAGATCTGAACAACTCTTCAGGATATGCAGCTGAACTGCTAGAATCTCATAAGGGTGGTGGAATTTCTGTTAACTCACACATAAAAGGACCTTCTACACCAACTTTTACTAGCAGAGGTAGTTCACCTGCTCACTATCAGAATCTTGATGATCTGAATATGCCGTACCCTTACTATGGGATGACCGGGTACAACGTTTGCCATTCACCGCCATCCATGGTGCCAAGCCAGCTCGGGAATGGCAATTTGCCTCCCTTCTTTGAAAATGCTACTGCATCTGCGTTAGGAGTGAATGCAATGGACTCTAGAGCATTTGGAAGAGGTGCAACCTTAGGACATTCGTTAACTGCATCAGAAATACAGAATGCTAGCAGGCTGGGAAATCACGCTGCTGGAAACTCTCATCAGTTGCAGTTGATGGACCCTTTGTATCATCAGTACTTGAGATCGGGGGATGCTGCTGCTGCCGCACAGATTGCAGCCCTTAATGAATTGGCAATGAATAGGGAATGCACGAATATAGAATTGCTTGGTCTCCAGAAAGCTTATGTTGAGTCTTTAATTGCCCCTCAAAAATCACACTTTGCTGTTCCTTACACCGGTAAATCAGATAGCTTGAACCATAATTCTTATGGAAATCCATCGTATGGCCTGGGCATGTCATATCCAGGAAGCCCACTGGCTGGTTCCCTTTACCCAAACTCTCTTTATGGACCAGGTAGTCCTATGAGCCAAAGTGAACGGAATTTGCGTCTGTCTGGGATGAGGAATGTGGCTGGGGGTGTCATGGGAGCTTGGCATTCAGATAGCTTGGATGAGAATTTTGCGTCTTCCTTGCTTGATGAATTCAAAAGTAATAAAACCAAATGTTTTGAACTTTCAGAAATTGCTGGCCATGTTGTTGAGTTCAGGTGCATACTGCTGGTCATATTGTGTTTTGCTTCTTGACTTTGAAGTTTAAACATGTTGGATATTGCTAACTCATGGTTTTAAATTCTTTCTTAAACAGTGCTGACCAATATGGAAGTCGTTTTATCCAACAGAAACTTGAGACAGCTTCAATGGAAGAGAAAAACATGGTTTTTCATGAAATCATGCCACAAGCATTTACTCTAATGACTGATGTCTTCGGTAATTATGTGATTCAGAAGGTAATTATTGTATTTTGTTTATATTTATTCTATGCTTAGAATTCTATTTTATTTCCTCTTTAAACTTATATATAATTTTTGTAATTGTTATGTTCAAGTAAGTAGCAAATTCATTTCATAAAGCAAAAAAATAAAAAAATAAAAAAAATAAAAAAAAGCTTTTGAATTTGTTCTATACATGCCTAACTTTTGCTGATTCGTGTTTAGTTTTTCGAGCATGGAACAGCAGCGCAAATAAGAGAATTGGCTGACCAGCTTACTGGACATGTGCTGACCCTAAGTCTTCAAATGTATGGTTGTCGAGTTATCCAGAAGGTCTGCTTATCAATTTTTCTATCTAATAATGACTCTTTTCATTGTTATATCCCTTCTTGTTTTATGTTTTACATTATTCTACTGTTCTACATGATAAATAGTAGTTCGTTAGAGTAGCTGGTCATACTGTTGTGGCCCCTGGACGCTACATCATCGCTGCCATCATGGCTTAGTGGCTGCAATTATGGTCAAATAGTGGATGGCTTCCAGGGCAAGAACCTCTGCCCTCTGGTTTGTTTCAATCACAGCTTCGTGAAGAAGACTTTGCCCTTTTACTCACTTGACCAAACTTGGACTTATTTTTTAAGGGTTTTGTTAGCTTGTACTGGTTAAGAAGCATTTAATACCCACTATTAAATGGTTCTAGTTTCATAAATGGTCTTTGAACTTCTGAAATAATATTTCATTTTAATCTTGTTTCCTAACACTTTAAGGGCTCTCCTTAGTCATTCCTTCATTTGTTTTTTTTCTTAGCTCAAAACTTGTTAAAAAACTGAAGGACATGACCATTTCTTTAGGTGATTGACATCATTGTTCTACTTTAGCAATAACTCTTTCCTTTTATTTATTTATTTATTTAGCTGCTTCCAAGAGTTTTTATAGTACTTTAAATTGTTTGTAACATACTTGCTAATATTGATGTTTTTCTTTTACCTATAAGAACTTGATTTATTGTTCATACTTAGTTTATTTTACAAATTTTAAAACCTATTAGGATTACTGATTTTGTGTATTATTGAGGAATGTCTTAATTTTGAGTATTTTTTTTTGTCTTGAGCAATTGTTTTATGAAGTACTCAATTGCTTATGCTATCTTTGTTATAGCTGTCACTCATGATAATTTTTGGGGTTGGCCCTATCTAAAGTTGACTTCTGTGGTTTGTAATATCAAATTTTGTTGCGGAGATCAATGATTTTTAAGAGCAATGCTTTTAAACTAAATGTCTTTGTCCACGTGAAAAGGCCAGGAGCTGTGCCCAAAAAGTCGACAAATTGTTGCTAGAAATGCCTTCAGATTGCTCTCCTGTGAATTAGAGGCATCACTTTGAAGGATTGTTAAGACAACCTATTAAAATAATCACAAGCTGCCTTTTATTTTATTTGATATAGCTCATCAGGTATTATTTTTTGAAGCATTTCTCATGTTACTATTGTTGGCTGTCTGAAGTTTAAGTGAGACAAATATATATTGGGTGGTTATGTTTGCTTACGTGCAATAGCACATTGTGTTTGCTACTGATATTTTGACATATTATTATGTTGTCAATTATGCTGTGATATGTCCGGTTCGTTGGTAAGTTAACATTTATTCCTCCTTTTTCTCCCTTCTAAATGTCTAGGCTATAGAAGTTGTTGATATAGATCAGCAAACAAAAATGGTGACAGAGCTGGATGGTCATATTATGCGTTGCGTACGTGATCAGAATGGGAATCACGTCATTCAAAAGTGTATTGAATGTGTACCAGAAGATGCGATCCAGTTTATTGTTTCAACATTTTATGATCAAGTTGTGACATTGTCAACTCATCCCTATGGTTGTCGTGTTATACAGGTCACATGCATATTTTGCTTTAATTTTTTAAACAGTTGCCAGATGGATTGGCACTGTTCTAAACTAGTTATTTTTTATTGATCAGAGGGTCTTGGAGTACTGTCATGATCCCAAAACACAGCAGATTATGATGGATGAGATTTTGCAGTCTGTCTGTATGTTAGCACAAGACCAATATGGGAATTATGTTGTCCAGGTTTGCTGTATTTTATTTTGGTTGTTGGCTTTTTATACATTGGTTACAAATTGTGATTTATTATCTACTTGTAGTCAGGAGTCACTTGATTTCGAATCTTGAAATTTTTTTACCAGTTGGTTTAATAAATCGATCATGAGTGTATATATAAAACATCTAATCACTTATGGAATGCAGGACGTCTGTTATCTGTAATTGGATGTTTTGGTAATCATGAACAATGTTGTCAAAATCTAGATTTTAATGGTAAAATCTTAGGATGTTACGATTTTTGGCAGCAAAGCGATTCAAAATCGCATCCAAATTCCTAATTGCTCGGCTGTAGAATCATGCGATTTCACGGCGAAATCGTAGAATTGCATATGGGATTCGATTCTGGTAGCTTTGAGAAAAACCCTAAAACTCCCCAGATTGGAACTTGAAAAACTCTAAGGTAGCGTTTGGCAAAAGTGTTTGAATAGAACTATGTACTGTTTCCCGTTTGGTACATCAGTCAAGAGGAACGGAACATGACATTGAACAAATGAAAGGGACAGATTGGTTGTAGTGAAAATGGTGGAACAAAAGAGAGCATAAAAGAACACATCTAGAAGAATTATCATTATTTTCATAGAGTATTTTTTATTAACAAAATAATATATTTTAAAATTCCTTAAACCTTATGTTATTTTTTTCGATCAAAAAATATTTTAGTTTATTTTTTTTAAAAAAATTTACATAATAAAAATATATTCAACTTATTTTATATTTAATAACTATTTTTAAAAATATATTTAATATTTAATAATTGTATTTATTGATAGAAATTTGTATTTAATAATTTATTTTTCTTCATAAAATATTAATACAAAAATTACTATATTTTAAAATTATTATTTAGTTATACTTATAAATTTTTTAAAAATAAATTAAAAAAATATACTAATTTTTTTCTTTAATTTTATACTTTCTATCCAATAAAGTAAAATTTTATATATATTACAAAAAATATTTTTTATATTTTAATCTGCACTAACTACAAAATAATGCATATGGTCATGTTCTAAACATGGATATGGTTCGGTTTTGTTCCATTCCATTCTGTTCTGGATCGTTACCAAAGGCTACCTAAATCTCCTATTAACCCGTCTCTGCTGTGCGATGCTGGTAACAACATTTCCGGCCTTCTCTTCTGTCTTCTCTGTCATGCGGCCTCGTTTTCATTAGCTGGTATTAGAGGTGCTTCTACTTTCAGCCTTTGTTTAGGCTTTGGAGCTCTTTGTTATACTCTGCATCTTCAACTTGAACTTCTACATTCTTCAATTAGTGCCAGCGCAGCAAGCTTCCCCTTCTCTTTATCCTTTTTTGTCAAGATGTTTCCTTTTCTTTTTCTTTTCTGGTCTTGGCTTTTTCCTGTTTTTTTCCAAGCTTTTTCCTTTTATAATTTGGGCTTTTCCTTTTGCGTCCAACATTCAAAAAATGTTTAGATTTTTCTGTTTTACACTTCTACTATTCCTTCATAAACCAAAAACAAATTCTATTCTTTTCTAATTCCTTTTTTAGTTATAATTATTAGTAGGAAAATGCTAAACAGTGGGCACTTTTTAAAGATACAAATATGGTAATGTTTTATCGAGATTAATTAAATTTATTGTTTTGAAAGTTGAAAAAATCATTTAATGATACTTTTTATAGTAAGTCAAAGCACTCAAGATGGTGTAGTTATTACACCTTAACAAGTGACATAAGGACATTGTTTAGCAAGACCTTTATTAGTACTACCTCCGGTCCTATATATAAGAAACATGAGATTAAATTCACACAGTCCAATACAACATATTAAATGGTGTTTTTTCAATTAAGTGATGAATTGGAATTTTATTCCTATTGTGCCCATATAATTAATGTATGTACCCGTATAGGAACTGATGAGTGTCATACTCTCATAATTAATTAAGGGTACGTAAGGAAAATCAATTTTTGTTAGCAATTAATACATTTGAAAGTGGTACTATGTTTCTTATATTTAAGACAAAATTTTCTTCTCCCTGTTACTTATATATAAGACCGGATGTAGTATGAAATATTGATTTACAATCTTTCAACCCCCTTCCGATTCAAGGTAAAATCTTGATTTTGAAGACATTGATCATGATAGCATAATATTATATAAATTGGATGGCAAACACACCTACTAGTATATTTAATTTTCAATTTCACTACTGGTACTTTCTATGTTCTTACCTTTTTATAGCCTTGGTTTTGGTCTTGAGGTATTTGTATGCTTTTCCTCAGTTAATACATTTTTTTTTTGTTTCCTGCTATGACTTTTTGTTAGATGATTTTTTCTAATTGCCTCTTTAGGTTTAGCTGATTTTCCTTTAGTCATCAATTGTTGTTTTTGATTTCAGCATGTGCTGGAGCATGGCAAGCCACATGAACGTTCAGCTATAATAAAGGAATTAACTGGGCAAATAGTGCAGATGAGCCAGCAGAAGTTTGCCTCTAATGTCATAGAAAAGTGTCTAACCTTTGGGACACCTACAGAGCGTCAAGTTCTTGTTAATGAGATGCTCGGTGCTACTGATGAAAATGAACCCCTACAGGTATGTGCACAATTTGTGATCCCCATTGTTGGAATTTGAAATTATGGGGGTTTGGGTATAGAGAGAGGAAAAGATATTTAAGAGAATAAAATATTCGATACAATGAGATATTTCATGATAAAGTATTATCCCCTATTTATACTAATAATTGTAACTAAATAAAGAAACTAATCAAGTGGTATAAAGAAATTTAAAATAGAGGCCATAGACTCAATGGCCTTTATGTTGGCACTACATTCATCGTCCGACGTTGTTAACAAAGTCGCTGCTCCTTCTGGGGACATGAGTGAGACACTAATTCGTTAATGGCTTCTCAATTTCGTAGTCTGATCTTTATATCGCATACATCATTGGCCTCCCTTACAATATTCATTGACCGTCTTCACAGGTTGAAAAAGTTTATACATTTGTTGATCAGATCTATTGGAAATAATGATAGTTATTAGTAGGTGCATGTATCTCAGTGAAATGCTTCTAGTCTTATGGGTATTAGTGTCTAGAGAGTTGTACTTAATTAAGTTAACCTAGGAATTATCTCCACTAAGTCTAGTTAGAGCCTATATATCTGAACTTATGTATCAAAATATATTGAATATTATTAGTCTTTTCATTCATATTCTCTCTAGAAATATTCATCTCTCCATCCATCTTGCTACTCCCTAAATTCAACAAGATCGAAAGCACCAAAATGATGGGAACTTACTCGATGAAGACTGTGGAAGCTCTATTGAAGCCCTTCAATTTGAAAAATCAATTTCCATTTCAATACAGACTTGTATCAGAAAATTTCGCCGCTGTACGAGGGTACCTAGATTTTCTTGCATCAGTGGATTTATCCAATACAAGTTTGTATTAATATGGATCTAGTTCTTTCAAAGGCTTCAATAGAGCTTCCACAGCCTTTGTGGAGTATTTCAGTGCTTTTGATCTGATCAACAAATTTATAAACTTTTTCGGCCTGGGCGGACGACCAATGAACGCTATAAGGGAGGCCAATGATTAATGCCCCCTCAAAGTAATATCATTATTCCACTATTTATACTAATAATTCTAACAAAGAACAAATTGATATTTGATATAAGAAAATATGGACATCAATTCAATCCTCTAATATTCTGAGAAATGATTATGATATGGTGATGATATTATATGATACTTTCTTATATTCTAACAGAACTTATAAACTTGGTCACCATTATGAGTTGTGTAATGCTCGGGGAATTTGCATTATGGTTTATAATAAATTCTTTTTAACGGAATCTTTTGGCATAGGTCAAGCCTACGCCTAAGTGGGGATTAACCCACCTACCATTTTATGTTGCCTAGCTATTTTTCCCATAAAAATTGAGTTTGGTTTGATTTTCATGCTATCATTCTTGTTTTGTTGTTTCTTGGTCTTTTGCAATTTTATCCCTATTTCTTCTTTTCTTATGCCTTGCTCTTATTTTTGTTTGCTTTAGGCTATGATGAAGGATCAGTTTGCAAACTATGTTGTACAGAAAGTGCTGGAAACCTGTGATGACCAGCAACTTGAGCTAATCCTTAATCGGATAAAGGTTCATCTGAATGCCCTGAAGAAGTATACATATGGGAAGCACATTGTTGCTCGTGTAGAGAAATTGGTTGCTGCTGGAGGTACTTTAATTTTCATAAATTTGCTTTTCATTTTGGCTTATACTTGCTTTTCTATTTTGACGTAGGTTTTCGCACGTATTCATGAAATTTGTTGTGTACTCATTTATATTCATCTTCATTTCCCTCTAGAAGTCTGTTGTATGTTATATTTTGATTTAGCAATGAAGCTCTCCTGAAATTATCTATTAGTTCACTGGACACACCTCAAAACATTTATACTTAATAGCAATTTTTGTTTGAAGTCAGTCTGTTTCATTCATCCATGAGATTTGATAATTTGCTTCATTGACTTTTTTATCCAATCTACCTGCATTCATGAAGTAGGGTGATCTATTGATCTAGTAATGTTTTGCATTTGATGAGTCATCCCCATTACTACATGCAAGATTAATGATTTTCACTTTCTATTCCATGCTATAGAATGTGCAAAATAGACTCAGGTTTCCTTTAGTCGATATTTGATCCCTATATTTGACATTCTTTTCTGTTTTGGTCCTTATATGAAAACTCTATCTTTTTGTCCCCATATAAAGAAATAAAATTACGAATTAGACCTTTGCCATTATAACGTGTTAGATTTTTGCTGAACTAACATACATTTTATCAAACATGACATTAAGCAACCTTAGCAAAGAAGGTGGATACCACAGCAAAATCTGACATAGTTATAACGACAGGTTGAATCTGCAAATGTTTTTTCAATTAGGGACCATAAGGTGACTTTTTTATAGGGACCAAATTCTTAATTGGACCAAGTTGTCATTTAATTAGATGATGCAGTTTCATAAATGTAGTTATGATATTTCTTCAAATGTTTTCATCATGTGTATCTGACTTAAAATATATTGTGTTTGATGGTTGTTGTGCAGAGAGGAGGATTAATTTTCTGACTCTAAATCCTGCACAGATGGTATAGAAGAGATGAGAAGTTGTTATGTACAGCTAACTGAGGATAATACAAAGTGCCTGCTGCTCTTTTTAGTTTTTGATAATGTGGTACTGCTAATGGCCCTGTCTGTATTCAGATAGACAGAAGCTGATTTGAAGTTAATAAATTGTTAGTTAGTTGTACTTGGAAACTGTAAATTTGTTAGTGTGAGTTGAGAGGATATAATACCTAGAAGAAGAAGAAGAATCAGGTTGTAGCTGATGTTTATGGAGCTAGTTTCATTTTCAATGGTGTAAAGGGAGGTGTTTGTTGACTGTACAAATTTTAATAGGTTTTTTCAGAGTTCTGTTGTATTCGGGATCCACATAAATGTTTTTGATGTATGAGGCTTTGTTTTTACCCTTTGTTAATCTTTTGTCTTTCCTTTCACGCATTTCTTTTTGATGCTTTGTCAATTCACCAAAAAAGTTTTAGTCTGTGGAAGTTGAACATTGATTGGTGATGAAATAAAGAAGTA
This sequence comes from Cyamopsis tetragonoloba, assembly GCA_037177725.1. Classification (NCBI taxonomy): domain Eukaryota; kingdom Viridiplantae; phylum Streptophyta; class Magnoliopsida; order Fabales; family Fabaceae; genus Cyamopsis; species Cyamopsis tetragonoloba. The sequence goes on from CM074119.1 coordinate 71,310,174, forward strand.
CTAACATAGAATAATGATTCATTTTTAGATTGTTTTATGTTCGTAAGTTTTAGCTGAGAGCTTATTCTTGAATCTTGAATATCTTATTTGTGAACTTTTTTAGAAGTTGACTGACTTCATCTGATAATTTAAACATAATGACTCAGATATTTGGAGATGAAATTTAATTTAGTTGTTTAAACAAAATTTTCAAATACATAAGAAAACTGCAGAAGGCTAGAGTATCTGTTTAGCTTGACATATTATTCCATTCAGTTTTACTAGTTAACAAAGATCTTTTTGTGCATGGTGTTATCACACCTTTGGTTCGAGTGGATCAATTTCAGCTACAGCTCAGACATAGCATTTGACTTTTCTTGTTTGGCTTTCGGTTGCAGAGCTTGGTGCTCAACAATATAATAGATAATACATTATAAATAAACAAACAAGTATTGTATTTAGTAGTCACCAAGATTTCAAATGGCTGTTGCTTTGTAGTTAAGTGTTGCGTTGTGTTGAATGCTTTTAAATGCAATAAGTAATATCATGCTAATGCTAAGTAGAATGTAATTTGATCTATACAATCATAGAGAAACAATCTTAACATTATCAGCAAATAAAATATGTAAAACCGAGTACAATGCTTTATTGAAATTTGATGTAAAACTAAATTAGACAATATTATTAAACTAAATTAGACAATTTTATTAGTTGTTATCATTCCTCACTCGATTAAGAATTTAAGATGCTTGAGATGGAGGCCTGCAAATGAAGCAACATGTTAATGAACCAAATTTTGGTGTATGTATGCATACCAATCATCATGATAGGAATATAATCAGAATATGTTTGTTTGACTTTCTAACCCCTGTAACAGTTCAAAATGTAATAGGAGATTGGGATATTTTAAATTTTTTTTTTTAAAAATCACAAAGTGGAACTTTTTTTAATATTTCTGTTGACTTGCGCTTGTGTTGGATGGCAAGTAAAACAAGCATGTTCAAAACTTCAAAATCTTTAGACTCATGAACAATTTATATATATATATATGCAGCAATCTTAAACATCCAAGTTAACATGTATAGATAAATCAAATGACGTAATCGAAAGCTAGGGAGGTAAGGATCCAGAAGCACTGCATGCATGTGAGGGGAATAATAAAATAGTAATTTAAATCCTTCAAGAAAATCAATTAATTCAAAATTTTACCCCTTTTTTTCATTGTACTTGGGAATTTCAACGAGACCAGACTCTATATTGCGAAGATCCTCCTTAAGGATTTCAAAGTGTCTCTTGACTTCCTCGACGGATTTATCTCCAACTTTTTCGGCTATATTTTGCCAATCTGGGCTGCCTTCATCGAGTTCATCGTACGAGGCAAGTGCATTTTCAAACCTCTTGTTCTGCTCCAAGGTCCAAGAAGAAGAATAAGAATTTTTTTTGTCATTATTGCTGCGAGAGTTTGAAGCCATGTGTTAAGAGTTTAGGTGATATTACTGCTTATTCAAGTACCGGAAAGTTTAAATAAATACTAGTTCTTCCGTGGATGTATTTGGTTTATAAAAAAAATAAGGTGGGTTGAGAAATGTTCGGTTACACACTCTCTTAACACACATTTTTCATCAGTTGAAACTTGAAATAATCGTGACTCACATATTGAACAAAAGGAATAGGTTCCTCATAGTTTATTCCATCACACTTACATTTCATTTTTCAACTAACAAAAGATGAGGGTGTAAAAAGGTGTGTTGCTAAAAGGTGAATTTGGTGAAAGAATGGTGGTGGACGCAGGGCAAGGTGGATCATGTGTTTATCGTGACCTTTAACTAACAAACAACTTCACTTAAACTCAACCCTAAGAGTTAACCGATTGAATAGATTGTCCAAGACGTATAAATGTTCATTTTTAAGTCATATTCTTGTTTGATGAATAAGTCTTGAATAGATTGCCTGACGAATATGTTTATTTCTTTATTATGCATTCTCCTACTTATCAATTATCATCAAGATGTCTTTTAATTTGGTCATGGTACTACTCTTCCAGGAACAGATAAAGTGAGGTGAAAATGAGGTGCTTAGTACTAATATACCAGTGCATCGGGTATGCATACCCGCAAATTATCTAACTATGATTTTGATACCATGACACCATTTTTAAAACAGGTAGCTTCATCAAGAATCACTCTGTAAAATGTAAATAAAACTGGTGGTTTTTGTGGCGCTTATCATTAGAGATAATCGGTGGAAAACAATCACACATGACAGAATACTAGTCAATTGTGCAGCTGCATCCCAAGCCAGAAACGTTGACCAAAATAAAATAGGCATTTGCTATGCAAGGACTCGGTCAAAGATATATTGTCCCAATCCACTGACCAATTTTAAATAAATAATGGTGGTTACAAAACAACAACAACATTCTTAATAATGATAAGAAAATGAAGTTAGTGGTCATAATTCAGATGTGTAAGATCCATTTGGAAAATTTATAAATGCAGGGACTTGTCATTTATTTGACTCCTTTCAAAAAAAATAAAAAACAGTGGTCCTTCCTAATACATTGGAAGTTCATCATGAAAGTTAAGATGATAGTTTGCCTTTTTTTCATTTTTTTTAAATAATTATAAAACTACTTGATTTTATTTGGGTTTCTGTTTCTCTTAAAAAAAGTGTACACAAAACCATGTAAACATTAAAATAAAATGAAATTAAAATGTCAAATTTAAATATTCATGAAAACATAGAATGAAAACACGAAACGGAGTAGTGGTAATGCAAAGAGTTTCTCTACAATGTTTTGTGAAAGTAGGGCCCAGATCCTTGTCGTCTCTGGTTTTCAAGTGCCCCAGAATAAGACCACACATATAACTGGTCCCCTTTGCCCTGCAATATTTTGCAGTCTTTTATAGCCTTATCCAAGTTGGACATTGATGCTTCAAAGTCTATAATAGGATAATTTATCTTACAAAAATAAAAAATAAAAGGGATAATTTAAGGAGAAAGAACGAAAGTGATGTTTAAAACAAAGTACTAAAAAATTTGGGAAGGATCCATAATGTATCTAAATGTGGCTTGAGTTAGACTTGAAACAATGTTACTGATAAGAGGATTAGAGATATGATAAGGCACCTATCTCATTGAAATTCAACCAGATTGGATACTAGTAATTCAAAGCCTATTATTACTATGACATTTGAACACCCTGGATTTTCAACACACAGATGAACAATAAGATAAAATGCAGACAACCACCCATCAGAGAACACAAACCATTTCTACTGCCTGGATTGCTGGATTTTCGTGCATATGCCAAATTGGGCCAAAAGCCAGTTTGGTTCAATCAAGCTTGGTAGCCTGTCATACCATTTCTTCAATATTTTTTGTTTTTTTGACAAAAATAAAAATGCTAGATTCTTTGGACCCAAAACAAAATGCCACATTCTGACAAGAAAATCAGTTGGTTTCCAAAAAAAAAAAGAAGACAAAAAATTTGTTATAAAAGAAATCAATGCTAGAATCTTGTACTGTTTTTACATGCGATTAGGATAAATATCTCAATGTAACTTTGTCTTTTTGTGGTGAACAATTTAACTTTGTGTAACCCACCAATACTCCAAGAGAAACTTCTCTTTTCACTTTTCCACTTTTCTGGTTTTCTTATTTTGAGGAATGTTGCCTTACAATTTGCAATTTAATAGTAGTAGAGTACTTTTGCTTTCAGCAAAGTAAAGAAAAATACACTGTCAAAACTCATGTGGACCAATAAGCTTTCTTCCTTTCCACAATAAAAACAATTACACTAGTTACCAATGTGTCAAGTGTAAACACATATTAAAGAGGTAAAACTCAAATTCAGATTAAAGAATAAGAACTAACACTGCATAAATAGACAACTATACCTAAGTTTTGTCCATAAACAATACATAATCACAGTTCCAAATGGTAAGCAACTTGTATTTTCCAAACTTAGAATTCCCACTAGTAGAAAAAAAAAGTGTCACAAAAATCAAATTGAAGAACAATAAATCACTAAAAACAATGCTAATTCTGATGATCACTCACTGCTACACATTTAACTACCAATAGGAGCATCATTTTGGGGGGCAAAATGTGATGACATACCTTGGTGCTTTACAAGTCTTAAGGCCAGCAGAATCATCATAAGCATAACTATAAGCCATAGGACAAAGTGTCTTAAAAACAAGGGCAAAAGCACTAGGCTTACAACTCTTAGGTGTAGAAAACTCGCCAGTACAACAATACCTATCAGATTTAGCAGCCAAACAAGCACTCTTACACCCTACAACTTTCCCTTCACTCTTCACAACCAAACCAGAAGGACAACAAGCATTCAAATCAGCCTCACAGGAAGCTACCCCACAACCTCCCCCACCACCTAAGGGCTTCATTGAAACTGGAAGATTAAATCCATCAACCAAACTCACATCATAGAAATGCAAAGATGATCTTGAGGTCCCAAGTGTCATTTCAACTAGGGTAGCTGGAGGGACACCTCCTATGCCATTGCACTTCAAGTGTCCTCCACAGTCACCTGTTTCACATGTGCCTTTACCTGTTTTTGGGTCAAAGCAACAACCTTGTCTACCCCAGATTCTACCTGACCATCCAAATGGGACTTCCACCACCGCCTCCTCGCCGCTGCAGAGGCGGAAGCCGCCATCCCTTGGAGATGGGTGCCCTGCACTTCCTAGGATTCCTGGCCATATGCTTTCTTTGCAGTTGTTTACTAAAATGAGTTGAGTCCCATCTAAAAAACAAAACACCAGAAGGTGATGATGACACAATGTTGCTAAGTATCTCAACTATTATGAACAAGAAAAAAATAAGGAAATGAGTTAAGAGGGTTTTCAATGATGAGAGAGTGAGATTGAAGGAGTACCTGTGAGGGAGATAGAGAAGAGAATGCAGAGGAAAATGAAGTGATGCATTGGTGTTTGGAGAATGCTGAACGAACAGCTTTGTGGTTAATTATTGGTGTTTCAATATTTGTGTGAGAGGTTCAGGAAAAATGAAAGAAGTGGGTTCGGGTTTTTGAGGAGTGGTTTCCTTCTTTTTAGCCATTTCCACTTTCCACAACGCTCTGTTTCTTCTTTTAATAACGGTTTGCTAAAGCAGACACTTTGCCTCTTTCAACGGTTACCTCCTCCTACGTCCTGCCCACTCTTTTTATCCCTTTATTATTATTATTATTATTATTATTATTATTATTATTATTATTATTTTAATTTATTTTAATTTAATGAGCCTTGAGAAACGCTGAATGGTATCAAACTCTTCATGAAATTACATACAATAATTCTACTTCCGACATTTTTTTCTATACTATTACACCTATACCTTTTTTTTTTCTTTCTCTTTGTTTTTCTCTTTTTTTTATCTCTCTTTTCTACACCAAAAAAATGGGATTTATATAAATTATTGTTCAACTACATATAACATACTATTAAACAAAAGATTATTTTTATCAACAAAAGAATTATTACTTTATTTTATATTATAGTAGTATTGAGAACTCACTTTGGAATTGAGGAGGCAGCAAGATTCTGCTCGGATCATTTTTTGTTTTAATCGCTAGAACCAAACATAGGTCCGAGTGTTAAGGGAAAATATTCTCCTAGTTCCCTATTTTTCCAACCTTAATTACACCAACCTCATATTTTTTTAAGAAACTAAGAGTCTGTTTGTTTGTTTATTTTGTAAAATAAACATTTAATTTAATAAATAAAATAATTTTGTAAATTTTTAGTATGTTTGTTTGTACTACTCAATAATCAGAAGCAAAATGTAATTTGATTTTTGCAGCTCAAAATAATTTGCTACAATAAAACAGAATGTTAAAACTATAATTATTCTTATTTTAACTAAATATAAATAATTTTAAATTTTTATTTAATTGATTAAAAAATAATTAATTATCTATGTGTCTTTATAATTAATTATTTTTAAATTTAAACAAATTGACACTCTAAAAATGCTCAAAAAAAGATTATGGGAGGTCGTAGATTCTCAGTTACTAACGATCAAAAAATACTAAAGATTAATGGAAAATGCTAAACATTAAGGATACAAAAATAGTACTCTCTCCGTCCCAAATTGTTTGGTCTTTTAGAAAAAAAATTTTGTCCCAATTTGATTGTTCCTTTAAGATACCAATGCAGTATTAATTTTTTCTTTACAATTTTACCCTTAATTAATTATACATATTCATACTTTATCACTAACCATTAACCTTTAGGCTTTACTCTCCCAAGTAAATTTTTTCACTTCCGATGCATTAATTATAGTAGTTGACACTCAAGAGACTACTACTAGTATTAATTACTGGTTGAAAAAGTAGTACTCCAATAAAATTAGTTGATGGGTAAAATAGGAAATTCAATCTAAAATTTACTAAAACTTAAATTAATGATTATATTCTTTAATCCATGTACAAAGACCTAAAAGGCCAAACAATTTGGGATGGAGGGAGTAATGTTTTATCGGGATTGATAAAATTTATTGTCTCGAAAGTTAAAAATTATTGAATGAACATTTTTTATAGTAAGTCAAAGCATTAAAGAATGTGTAGTTATTACACTTTAACAAGTGTCTTAAGGGCACCATTTAGTAAAACCCAAGATTAAATTCAGACATTCATTATAAGTGAGGGAAAAAAAAACGGTTTTTAAGGGCTTTTTAAAAAAGTAAGTCTTCAAAAAATTACTAGAAAGACAGCTAGCCTGCCTCTTGCTTACGGATGTTACGAGAATTAGTTTTCCTAGATTTTAGGGTTTCATCTTAACTTTTTTTTCTTTTCTTTTTTCCTAGCACTAAAAAAACATTATAAAATTGATTTACTCAACTGAAAATTTTCCAAGAAATAGTTCCATCTCATCGATATTCATCTATGAGTCGATGTATGCAAGACGATTTGGGCTCATTTATTTACACTTTTATTAAAAGTAGAAATACTTATAAAGAAAACAAAATTTTTTTATTTTTATTAATTTTTTTTTGTTTACAAGAAAATTTAAATTAACAATACTAAAAATTGAATTCTGTACCATAAACTCATACATGTAATTGCTAGCTGCGGTGTGAGACAAGACTACACATAAAAATTCTTTTGCTTTTAAAATTACAATCAAATAGGCACAAAATTCACTCGATAGGGGTCTTGTCAAACCAATAATGAACTATAATCATAGCAGGGGCAGAAATTGAAAGTCACCGAGATTAATGTAACATTGTGCACAATATAACTCAAAATTATAGAGGATAATAACAATCCAATAAGTAAAATTATTCGATTGATCTCAAGTCCGTAGCATCTTCACCTAAGGGGTGGAGAATGCTAATTAGAATATTCTTATTCTTTCTTAGAATGTGTATAAGCAGGTACCATCATCACTTCTAGCTGTTGGGTCGAAGTTTTTGGCATTTGGATCAGTACAACCTTCAGGAACAGGAACATTTACTTGCTGTGCTGCTTTGCCTGCACACAACATTTGGTGTTTTTTTTCAAATGATGAAAACTAAATGTCGATGATATATATAGTATTTAATGAGAAGATGTAATAATTTGATTACGTACCATAGAAAGTTCCACTTTTAATGGCATCTTGGTTGGCATCACCAAGAGCAGCCTCACTCAAGTACTTGTCAGCCAATTGAACTCTCTTGACATTCTCTTGTTCTTGGACAAGCATGTTTCCATACTCTATCAGCTTATTGAAACTCATCTTTGGTTGCTCAAATGTTGGAGGCCCTTCCTTTGAGTTCACTAGCTTCTTCCCAATTTGGTCCACACCAACACCTGATATCCACTTCCTCACTTCATCATCATACACTCTCGCTCTCAATGCACCAAAGAAATCTGCAACAACCACACATCAAGCGAATTGTTCATTGCTATCAGGTTGTAAAACTCGAGAGTCTACGTGAATTCGTGGAGTGTCTGTAAACTCGAGAGTTCGAGTTTACATAAATGATTTAGTATAGAGTAACTTACCAATGGATTGACCCGGGAAGGTATCAACAAGCTTAACAATATCTTCATTAGCGACATTATCACTTCTAAAAATCCCTGTGCACACACCAATCCGATCTTCTCTGGTGGGAGCCCAGTAGAACTTCTCCATACGGCCATCACGGATCAGAGGAGCATACAGAGTTGAAAAATCGTTACCGGTGACGATGATGGGCACACGTGGATTCTCTTCCTTGTTGTACATTCCTGGAAGCTGCACATTGGTGGGGTTATCAGCAATGTTCATGAGAGTGGCATTCACCATTTGATTGTTGACTGTGTATTGTGTTGTTCCTCCCATACGACCTGCTCCTGCGTCAAGATCGTTGATGAATAAAGCGCACATTTTCCCTTTCCTGATTATGTCAGCGGCTTCGCGGTATCTTTGCCTGATCAGTTTTGCTGGCTCCCCTGCGTTCCCGCTTTCTAACTCTCCGGCACTCATCATGATTGGGCTGTGATTTCAACAACATCGTAGATTCAGAGATAGGAACTTCAAGTTAGTAGCAGCTGGCAAAGAATATATTATAGTCATATAAAACCTTATGAATAAACTCACTTGATTCCCATCTTGGCAAAGACAAGCTCACATTGGAAAGATTTTCCTTGACCCTTGCCTCCCCAGATACCAAGAATGAGAGGAACCTGCAAAAAGAAAATAGAATTTTGAATATGTCTGCCAATTTTGTTAAAGTCTCCTGGCAGGCAGTATAAGATGTAAACAAATATAATTTCTAACTTCATGCCTTGATGTTGGGAAGGGTCATGAAGTTCTTGGTGATGTGAACAACAAGCTTGTCCATGAAAGCAGGAGCAATGTAAAAACCGTCCATGTTGTTGTCCATGTACCTGAATTACATACATTAATCATCATCACCAACTTCACATCAAAAGGAGCTTCACTTTTTCACAATAAAAAGGTTTAAATACATTTTTTAATTCTTATAATATTAATTAGTCTTATTTTGAGTCTTAACGTCCTGTTGAAATGAAACTTTCAGAGTATAAGGATCAAACTATAGGGATTGAGAGACATGTGTAAATCCAATCAAAAGTATAAGAAAAAACAATTAAGCATACAGAATTAAGAGAATCTGTTGTAGTGACTCACTGTCTAAGTCCAGTACTAAGGTACTCGTAAGAGCTCATGACAGCATAGTGAGTTCCAGCATCTTGTGGAGCTTGGAAAAGGGGATCAACCATACCCTTTCCCCTTGTGATGTCTTGTTGGTCATCTGAAATATCATAGGCCAAACCTCTCCACCTGTCCTGGTCTGTCTGCTGCTCTTCATCTATCTCTTTCTCTGCTGCTGCTACTATTCTCAAGCTTCCATTCGAATTCGAAACCTTTGTATTTGAAAGCCTTGAGGTTATCTTCTTCAAGTTGCTTCCAAAGAAGACTGAACTTGTAACTGCAGCTCCAGCTACAGAGCTATTCAAGCTCAACTGCAATATATAAAACAGGTCTCTCAATATCTTTCATACATCTACTATTTTGAGATGTGTAGATATGTTTACTTCTAACATGAGTCTTAAATTCGAGCTTTTGTCTAATTCAATCTTAAAAGTTAGTTCATCAGAGAAAAATTGACACATCACTTATATATTCGTAACCGATGTGGGACTTCTTAAAGTCTTAAACATGACTAGACATTTGGTGTGTGGGGTTTGCAGTGCTAACATAGCTCTAATACCATCTTAATTTTAAATTTTGGGTCTAACTCACTTCCAAAAACTAATTTATAAAACCATGATTGTCACACTATTTATATACTCTATAATGGTCATATTTCTAACTTTAAACAACAAGTTTACAGCTTCACATACACTAAACAATGAGTGCTTATAAAAAACAGAATAAACCCAAGAATCATTAGATAGTTTAAGGACAATAATGATTTATGAAAGAATAAAAAGTAGGAAAAACAACTTACTGGAGTTCCCTTGACAGCTCCAATAGTGGAGACTGAAGCAGCCATGGCTGGATAATTTGAACTGAGTTGCAGAGAAGCAGATACAGAGACAGATCTTTTGAGACGAGCAGAAATAACCAAAGAGACAGACTTATATTATTAGTGGCTCAGTTTGTGCGTACAGAAATTCATATCTTTAAGATTAGTTGAAGAATCCTTAACATCCACACATTCAAGATTGCTTTGCCTGCCACGTGGCAACATTATATTGCCTGAAAAGTCTCACTTACTCAAGGGCATATAGATCTTGAGGTTATGAAGTTATCATTTAAGGAGAGTTGAGTACCACACAAAACTAGTACTAGCATCACTCATCTCAACAACTTCAAGCATTAGCTACTACAGTTTGTTTAACTTTATTAACTAGAAGAAAACCAGTAACTAACATCATTAATGTGTCTAATTGTCCATTACAACAACAAAATTCTGATCCTCATCAATCCTGATTCAAAGGATAGGGACCAATGGCTCAAAGGATCACGCAAAATGCTTTTTATTTTTAATTTTTGTGGTGTTATCTCTCTTTCTTTCCCTGTCTTGGTTACGTACCGCATGGGCTCCTAACATTCCTCATGCTACAATTGAAGGAAGATGACTCTCTGTGTGGACCATTTACAAAGAAAGAATCTTTAGAAATAATCCTTTCAAATTACCACTAGACAAGTGACCGTTCACCAATTTAAAGAAGATAAATTGGAAGCAGATAAAAATTTGAAAATTCACAAAATGTATTTAAAAGAAAGAAGGGTATTATTGTCATTAAAAAACAATTGAAAATTAATGTTGTGATGAGTTTAACAAGGATCCCGAATGAGAAACCCCATCAAATAGAAACACAACCGCAAACGTGGTAAAGGACCTTTTGTTAACCCAATAAAACACTTGCGAGCCCAGTAGGTCCAAAGACAATACAGCATGTAGAAAAACAAGAAGACAATAAATGATAATAATGTTTTGTTCACGTCCAAAATACTTACATCCCTCTTACACCCATAATATAATATTATTATTTGATTTAAATAAATTAAAAATTGGAAAAATAAAAGGTACTAAAAAGGTCAAAATATAATAAAATAATGAGAGTGTAAGATTAATGTATGATGTAAAAAAATCAACACTCATAAATGATAAACAGCATATGGTTTTGACCCTCCAAACAAGGAAACAGAAGATGGAAACCCAACAAAGTTATGAAGCACACCAAAAGATATTAAGTTAAGATTTTCAGGGCGAGTTTCTACTAAAAAAAATTATCATTTAGGGGAGTTTGTTTGAGGTTATCCAATTGAAATAATTATTAGTTTAATTTTTGAGATTATAACTATAGTTCACATAGATTATTGAGTTATAAGAAGATTCATTTAGGTTTCTAAATTTTGCAAAAATAATTCATATAAATCCCGAAATTGCACGGAAGTTCCTTTAGGTCATTGAAATTGACTAACATTTATTCACTTAGGTCACTGAAGCTAGACAATTTCAGGGATTTAAGTGAACTATTTTTGTAAACTCGGAAATTTAAATGAATAACGTTTAATAATTTCAGGGACATAAGTGAACTATTCATACAAACTAAGAGACCTAGGTGATACACTATAATTTTATTCCTAAGCAAATTAACTGTATTTGGTAAAAATGTGTTCTCTTTGGAAATATTTTTTGAAATTCAAACATTCTTGAAAGTTACTAATTACTAATTATTAAATAAAATAAAAAGTAACTATCCATATATTTTTTTGGGTAAGTAAGATATCCATATTTTACTATGGAAATAGAAAAACACATGAAAGTTATATTCTTGAAAATATATTTAGATATCTTGAAACAAATGTTCCCTTAAAAATATAGTAATTTTTTTGTATAAACTCCTAACAATTTTTCACACAGTTTAAAAAAATATTAATATATTAATTTTAGAAAAATTAATATTCTTTTCAAATTTTATCTCTAATTAAATATAAAGCACTCTGTTTTATTAGTTATAATTTATTTTAATAAGTAAAAGTAAAATTAAAAAAATTAATTATTTTTTTAAAACATTTTTTATATAAACTTATAATATAAAATATTAACTTTTTTTATGTTCGAATTTCTATTATAAAATAAAGTCAGTATATAATAAAGTATTAATAGCTGAGCCATCTTTCGATTATTAACTAATTAAGAGAATTAAATTAGTTCCAAACTCAAATTTAAAGGAGGACCAAGAGCTCTGCACTTAATATCATTGGATACTATATGGAGTACTGGCTTTCACTTAAAGTAACTCTCATTAAGGTATAGTTGTAAAAAAAATAATTATTTGAAGGGTCATGTTAAGATGACACTTAAAGTTATTAAAGTTAATTTTTAAAAAAAATAATTATAAGTGTTTATTATTTTATCTATAAGGAATATAAAAAAAATTATATTTTTCAACACTATTATACTATATTTGACTTTTTAAATAATATCTTTAGAACATTAGATATTATTTATCTTATTTTAATATTATAATTTTAAAATGATAAGTATTTTTAAAAAAAAATTAAAATATACTATCTTCAGTCATTATTACTAGACATAGTTTCTGATTTTATGTATATCAATAAAAGTATGTAATTATGTCAATTTCATTAAAAAGTTATATAATATATTTATTTTATCTCTTATTGAAAAATGTGTTTAATATTTTATAATAAGTAATATCAATAGTCAAAGTATAAATATTTAATTCTAAGGGTTGGCTTAATTAGCAGTATAAGGTCCCACTAAGTTTATGGGAGATCGAATCTCACCTATGCTAAATTCTCAGGAATTAGCGTCAATCACGCAACGCAAATAAAATTAATCTCATCCTAAAGGTAAAAAAATTCGTAGTTATAAAAATAAAAAAAAGATAAATATTTGTTTTTTTTATTAAATTATACCACACCTTATAAAATGGGCAATTGAAACTTGTTTTAATTTATAATTAGGACACTAGGGAATACTTATTTTAAACGTGGATAGTATACTTTTGCTGCAACAATACACTTTTAAGGTTGGTTTGATTTATTAATTTTTACGGTATAACACAAGATAAAACTATTTGTTCTGTATTTGATTCAAAAATTTGTCAAGAGACAATACAATATTTGAGTAAATAGACAGTACAAATAACTAATTTTTTGTACCACTAAACCAAGAAACAAGTTTCTTGTTCCATGCACAAGTTAGGAAAAGCCAAAAGTAACCTTGCATATTTACTCAGCAGTGTAACTACTTTCCCCACTTACCTAGTTTATGTTGCATTATTTTTTTTTAAATCAATGTTTAAGTTATTTTTTTTTTCACTTCTGCATATATACTGGTTAAAGTGATATATATATATAATTAAAATAACGTATTTATAATAAAATAAACTTTAATGATAAATATAAATATTACAAAGAGTCAAAAATATTTTTTAATAATAATTTTTGTTTTTATTTAATATAATTATTATATCACATAAAATTTATTATGTAGTAATTTATTAAAATATTAAGTTTTAATTTTATAATAAATAATAAAATAATAAAATATTTCTAAAATATTAAAATAATATTTTCTTAGAAAAATTAAAATAAAATTAATAATATATAACATAAAGAATATTATTGTAAAATTTATGTTGTGCTTCTTGTCATGTGCCTTGAGTATCAAACAATACACAACACAAAAAGTTGTGTTGTGCCTCATAAAAGTTACACTGTGCTATATTACTTGTATTGTCATGTTTATGCATTAAACGTACTCTCAAAGTAGACAAACAAATATCTTAGTTATATAATTTAATTAATAAACACATAAAAAGATGGATACGTGAATATCTAGTTTAATTTTTTATTAATATAAATTTTCATGAACTAATAAAAAAAATAAAGTAGACTACAAATTCTTTTTTTTAGTTATTAAAGTAGACTACAAATACTTCAACTGTACAGAAAGCAACTCCCGTGTCAACAGAAAGCTGAATTTCAGGGTGGCACTTTGCCTTCGTTTAAGGTCCTATCGAAGGTTTTTTTTTTTTATTATTAATATATTTGATCAAAACCAATATTAATGTGTAAGTAAAAATGGACATTAATATTTTTAATTGTATGAAATTGTTTTAATAATGATTTTTTAAAAGTTTAAGTTAAAAAATGGATATTAATGATATTAATGTTTATAATGATAGGGAAACATTAAAATGTGATTCGCGGGGGCGAAATTAACTCAAATTTTATGTGGGGCCAAATACAAGGGTAAAAGTTAAGAAAAATATTAAACAATGTTCGACATTGTTTAGCAAGATTCAAAAATTAAAGGTTTAATTAAACATTTGGTCCCCCATCTTCCCTAATTGTGCAATTTAAGTCCTTGTATTTTTAACTATGTGATTTTAGTCTCATAACTTTGTCAATTATGCAATTTTGGTCTCTTAACTTTGAATTGTACAATTCTAGTTACGAAACTTTTCTAATTGCGTTATTTTGATTTTTTTTACCATATCTCATTAAGAATCTAATGGTCAATGCGGTCAAACTCATATAATGAATTTTCATTTGTGTGGTTCTAGTTTGAATTTTTTCTAATTGCACGATTTTGATGCTCTTACACACTTCATTTTATTTGTTTGGTTATGTTAATTATTAGCTTCTTAACAGAAGATGGATTAACTAAACAAAATCGCACAATTTGAAAAAGTTGAGGAGACCAAAATCGAAAAATAGATAAAGTTAGGGGGACTAAAATCACACAATAAAAAGTTTGAGCAACAAAATCATACAATTGAAAAAGTAGAGGGACTAAAATCATTCAATTGAAAGTTGAGGACTAAAATCGTACAATTGATAAAATTAAGGGACCAAAATTACAATTAAGCCAGAATCAAATATCAAACTTAACAAGTTATCATAATTTAAAATAATTATATATTATCAATATCAATATAAAATATAAATTAAAGCAACTAAAACAAAAACTTACCGTCATTGTTTAGCTATTGTTTTGATGAAAAAAAGAAAATAACAGAAAACAAAAACACATATAACGATATAATTTATTTGTTTGATGGAAAAAATAAAAAATAAAAATAGAATAAAAAAACATTTTCTAGAAACAAAAAAGTTCAATCATTTTCTTCCTCTAATAATTATTTAGGAAAGTTAAACTCAATAATATTTTTAAGTCAAATACATCAATGCATGACTTTGGGCTATAACATCTAAGAATTTATCTTCAATTTTATTTTAAACTCTTGTCTTTGATTTTTTTTGTTACAAAAAGTATTCTCTACAGTTATAAATTTTAGGACTGAATGCTCTAGATTAAAACAATTAATATATTAATCAAATATTTTATAATTTCTACTAACTTCTCTCTCGTTTCGAAATAATTTATATCTAAATTTATTTTGATGATGAGATATGTAAAAAATATGATGTATTAACTATAAATATGAATTAAATCTTTTTAAAAATAAATTACCAAACTAAAAATGCTTTGCTATCTTAGTAAGTGAAATATTTGTATTTTTTAAAAATATAATTATAAAAAAAAATAGTTTATGATTAAACACAATAACGTCGTGTGATCTATGTAATTAATCTTACCTTAAGATTTTTGTTGTTGTTAACTGTACAAAGTTTTGGGGGCCAAAATATATATCATTTATAAAATATTTATACAAATAAAAAATTTTGGGGGGCCAAGATCCCTCCATTCCCTAGTGATTTTAATAAAATATAAGTTTTGAAACGAAAATTAATGTTTAAGAATAGAAATTATTATCTATTTTGTCAAATGTTGGGAGGAAATTTTTTGAGAAACTTTAAGTTACAAAACGGATTTTAATATCCGAATAAAACTAAAATTAAAAGAATAAAATAAAATGTGTGCTATATATATGCTAACAAGAGGATAGGACATACAAAGTGCCGGCCTGAATTTTACCATGGAGATGAAGACAAACAAAGGTGGATTGAAAATTTTATTTATTTATATTTTATACTAGTAGTCTCTGAGAAAAAAAAATGATAAAATTAAAACAAAAAAGAAGTTAATTGTTTTAAAACTGGTGTCTACATGAGTGGAATCTTACAGAAGGTAAAATTTGAGCCTTTTATCAAAAAATAAAAATAAAAAAATTGAGCCTAATATTTTATAAGTATCATTTCACTATTTCATCAAACAGAATTATATGTTCTTATTACTTATGGTAAATAATATTTAATATCCTAAAGGCACTATATAAGAAACTAAATATAATAAAAAGATATTGAAATGTGTAATTTTTTGTATTCTTAAGAGATAAAATAATTATAATTATTTTTTTAATTTTAGTAACTTTAACTAATACCTTTAAAACACTATATATCAAGACCCATTAGTTATCGGAAGAAAAACTTTTGTTTTTTCTCCCTTCAGCAGAATTTTCTGACAATTAAATCCGTGACGTTTCCACTAATTATGATAACGACCCGGATTAAACTAATAGGTAAAAATTATGATAAAGGAACCTACCAAAAGCATATAAAGAACTTTCCAGTCTGCACATTACAGTAACAATCAATCCCAGCAATTAAACTCAATGGTTAAGGCTCGTTTGATTTCTCATTTTAAAATTAGGTTTTTGTTTTTAAAATTAAAATATTAAAAAATTTGTTTGGCAGTCGAGTTTTCAAAAACAGTTTTTGGAAATAGTTTTTATTTTTTAATATTTAAAAACTAAAATATGAAAACATGTTTTGGTTTTCAGTTTTTTGAATTTGCACATAAATTTGAACTGAAAACTCCTCTCACTTTTTTTAAAAATTATTTTTAAAAACTATTTTATAATATAATTTTTAAAAACTAAAAACTAAAACTATTTCAAACATGCCCTAAAATAATTCTACATAGCCTTTACATAATTACATCACAAAGATAATGTAAAAAATAACCGCACGTTTAGGTTTTAATAATTTTATTTACTAGAGTTTCAAGTTTCAAAACTTACCTGCATTATTAACTCATTAGCTTTGGATTTGATTTTTTTTATTTGTTTTTATTTTTAAAAAATATATATATATCTCAAGTGTTGAAATGAAATGTCTACCTTTCATTTAAAATAATTTACCTTTATAAAGTATTTTAAATTAAATTATGAATGAATAAATTATTATGTTTTAGCTTACACATTTACTCATTTTAGATGAGCTAAATCTATAAACCTTTAGTCCAATATTTGTTTTTTAACCTTAAAAGTTATTAAGATAATAAATATACAATAAAAAATATTATAATTATTTAATAGCTCTAAGTAAGCTCTTAAATTCGATTATTGTAAATTGAAAAAAAGATCCTTGCTAATATAATGTAGATGAATTTAAAAAAAAATTGAGACAAAAAGTTGTTTTAGTTTAAAAAAACTATTCATTTTTTTAATATTTATCTAAAATTGTGTTTGACCGATTTTTTATTTTAAAGTGAGGAGGGAGAATAAAAACTAATAACTACCTAGCTATAACTACAACCATTAGAATGGTCTCCAAAACATCACTATGAATTGTGATTGATGCCAATTATTATTAACTTTGTGTTTGGTTAGATAGTAAATAAAGCGGAGATAAATAGGCTAGAAGAAAATTATGAAATAGAAATAGGGAGAAAATAAAATCGTTTAGATTTTTAACTAATTCAAGTTGGTAAATTTTTAGTCAATTTAGATAAAATAATAATATTTAAGTTTTTTAATTAAAAAAAATAAGTAAGGGGTAAAAATTAATTTAATATTGAGTTGGTCACGATAAAAAAAAGTTGGTAAAAAATCATTTTTAAAAAAAGATGTTTAAATTTTTTTTATAAATCAACTGTTTTTTTCCAATTTTTCTCAAATTAAACAAAAAAATATATATATCAGTATTGATACTTTTTTTTTCATCTCATTTTTCTCTCAACGAAAGGGTAGATTACTAGAATAGAACTTGATATTGAAGATGGCAAAGTAGAGAGCACTGCTTCAAGAGATAACAACGATGATTAATGCATGCATGATAGAGAAAGACAATTTCATCGTTAAACTCGAAAGCCCAAAGTTCTTCATCCACCAACTCATCATAACTCTGTATTCTCACGCACTTCCATCAATCAAATACAAAAAGTTCCAAGCTTTGAAGTGACAGATACCAGAAAGTCACGCAATTGTGAATGGCATTGTCTCCCAATTCCTTCTTGATCTCTTCTTAGTTACATCAATATCACAACCTTTCCTTTCTGTCAAGTTTTCAACATCTGCAACAGTTGCTGTGTGTGTGTGGCTCTGTGAGTATATTAACTTGTATTATTAGTCTATTTTCTTGACTATGAAAGAGTCCGAAATTAACTCTCGAGGAATAACATTCACTAGTTGGTCTAAACTCTAACCCACGCGAACACTTTTTTTACAGGTTACAATTTGATTCGAGCTAAAAATATTTATAATCTGATAAAATTCTCTTGAAAAGATTTTTTTCATGGACAAAATTCGAACTTGAAATTTTACTTAAAAAGAATCAAACATGTATTACTTGAACAAAACATGTATTAGTCGCGACATGTCATAGCTTGAGTGGCCAACACCTAAACCTGAATTATGGTGGGATTAAAAAATGTACACAGAGAAAGTGGCAGATGAATTAGATACTAATAAATTACACAAATTAAAGGACCATTAACAATATCTAGACAAAAGGCCGCAATGAGTCATTCACTTTAAAGCTGAGAAACTAGATTATGTAAAGCATGCATTATAACTCAAACTCGTAAACCAATTATAGTAATTGCTTTTTTCCAAACCCCAACAAATGATGATCATTGGGTAGTATTCAACAACATTAGCATTAGGGAAAGAACTTTATCAACCAAAAGCCCTTTTGAGGCATAAAAGAGGAAATTTTTTCCCTAATTGACAATGACAATGTAGGTCACAAAACAGACCCAAAAGAAACATAATTTAAACTTGAGTGAGAATGTCCTTTGGACACAACAAAAGGAACAGATACTCCCAGGTGATGGCTATATATAAAGGTTGGAATCTCAAGCTAATACTACAACACTTGCAGTAACATAAACCAGTAAAAACTTGGGATGATGACAGGGTTTGGCTCATCATGTGGAGCATGCAAGTTCTTAAGGAGAAAATGCACTAGAGATTGTGTTTTTGCTCCTTACTTCTCCTATGACCAGGCTTCAACCCATTTTGCAGCAGTGCATAAAATTTATGGTGCTAGTAATGTCTCAAGGCTATTGTCACATCTTCCGATCCAGAATAGAAGTGACGCCGCCATCACCATATCTTACGAAGCCTTGGCTCGCATGCAAGATCCTATATACGGTTGTGTTGCTCATATCTACGCATTGCAGCAACAGGTTTCCTTGCTATGACCCCAAAACCTCCTATATCACACAAGACGTCCCTATCTTCTGAGTGCACCACATTTCGTCCGGGTCATAGAATCAGGTAGTTCAATCTAAACAGATTCTAAAATCCAAGTGAACATTTTTTTCAACTACCAGATTCTAAAACCTAAGCGAAGTGTGTTACGCCCAGAAACGGCGCAATGGTGACAAGCTATCACACAGGTCATTGGCCCTGACTTGGCTCTCACATCTGAATGTATTTTAAGAACAAATAAATAACTAAACTGGCCCATGTGTTGATCTGGTGGGCTTTTGGCCCTATTGACTTTTGAGATTTTGGGCTTTCCAGCTTTGACCTATGAGGGCCAAGGTTAGGAAGCACTGGCTCATATTGACAGCTCACCATAGTTTAGATAAGTTGTGTTTCATACATAACTCTTAAGCTTGCTATGCTATGTGCAGGTTGCTAGCTTGCAAGAGGAAATAGATATTCTTGGAAATCTAATGGCAAATTCCACAGCTAATGTTGTAAATAGTAGCAGTGTCCAGACACCAATTAACACAGATTGTGGAATACAGTGTCTTTTGCAGAATGATGCTTCAAGGACACAATATTATCAAAATCAACTGGCTAATTTTTTTTCACAAGAAGGAAGTGACACAATCTACCAAAGTTTCAACTCACAGATGAATATTGAGCTTCCTAATGCACAGGGACTAGAAGAGCCTATATTTGGTGATTCCAACTCAAATCCTTTAGAGAAGTTCCTATCTGGAATTGACCAAGAGGTCTTCATGAACCATCCATGGTTCAAGCATAATATAATGCAGCAATAAAGAACTAGGAATATTGAAGCTGTGACTAGACTTTTGCTAAGCTTAGTGCAAGATGATTGCATAGACATCAACTTTTTGTGTGACGTATATTTTATAATATTATAATCATGTAGGTACAAGTCTAAGATTAGTGTAAGATTAATGCTATTCCAACAATCATTTCAATTAAAAAAAATCACAATTACGTGACTAACAGTGGACTGTAAATCCAGTTGTTAAATTTTGAAACTAAAATGATTGGGAGAATCATTACTCAGTAACTAATTAAACCAAGCCATTTGAAGCAAAGGTTTTTTTAATGGGTTTTTTTTCTGTGGGGGGCTAATCTTCCTCTGCTTTTTTTTTTTTTTTAATCAGACTTTCGTTTGATTCACTAGTTTCAATTGATTTTTCTCACATGATGAAGCCACCTTAGATAGGTTGCTATCAACTTCTCAACAAGAATTACTTTGACATTCTCCTTAATACACTTGTATCATATGTATATACACCAAAAAACTACACGTTATACCACCAAAAACCAAAAGGCTTCTCAACATAAAAAGCCAAAAGGAAATAATATCAACAGAATATTATAAGAAGTGTGATTCTGTAGTATAATCAACCTCATCTTATACAACCTCATGTTCAAACAAGATACTCATAATGATAACATAAACTTAAACTACTTTACTTTGAAGGACAATAACATAAAATTGAGTCAAGTTTGAGAAAAATAGAAAAAGTCAGAGTCAGAATTGGATCAAGGCATGTATATCAGATAAATATATTTTTCACTTACAGACTAAATTAGCAATACTATACCTCATAAATCCCACTGCTTTTCTGCATATAGTGTTTGGAAAAGGCTCTTCCCAAAAAAAATTCCATTTCCTCTTCTAACTAACAAAAGTTTCGAATTGGTCGGGTGGCTTTTCGTTTTGTTTCAATTTTGTTATTTTTCGTTATCTCTATTAAATAATTGACAGAAAATTATAAAAATTACGTCGTTTTTATGTAAATTCTATCCCAAAGTGATGTCGTTTTGAATATTTACGTTAATCATTTTACGGAACTAAAGATAAATGGCAAATAACAATAAAAGTTAGAAAAGGAAAGTATTAAATTTGACATATCTAGATTTGTATTCACTTGATAGTTGATACAAGTTGTTGTATCTTTTAGGTTTTTTTTTCCTCCAAGATTTATATTTCATTTGTTGGTATTTTAAGTTAGCATTTTTAAATGTATTTTCTGTATTTCATCTTGCTAAAGCTTCTAAAGTGATGTTTATTTTTCTTGTTCTGATTTGCAGCCCGATTTGAAGAAGAAGAAAAAAAATCTAATTTTGATTGTTGGGGTCTTCATTAAATTTCCCCCTTTTTCTTGATCTATGATTGATTTGGATTCCATAGTTGATATCGTTCATTCTATAGTTACAGTCTAAGGGCTGTTTGTTTGTTCATTCTTAAAATTAGCACTTATTTTAATTAAAAAAAATTATATAAATTTTTAGTATATTTGTTTATACTTTTTAAAATAATCAAAAACAACAAATAATTAAATTTTGACTTATTTTGATAAACAACTTTTATCCGTTTCTCAAAATAATTAACTGTAGTAGAAAAGAGAGAAGATTAAAAAAAAATTATTCATATTTCAATCAAACATAAATAACTTTAAATTTTTATCATAATCAATTAAAAAAATAATCAATTCTCTCTTTTTTTTCGGAATAAATTATTTTTAATTTAAACAATCTTAGTCTAAATTGCATATAAACTACATTTTTTTTTTCACATTCAAAGCTAAATGAGTTGATGCCATTCCCATTCTCCCTTTTCAAAGTTTATGATTCGAACCAAATAAGGATCTCGTTTGACAATTTTTAAGAACTTTGCTATTGTAGGTAATAGGTTGCAAATCCAGACCGTACAATTATTTTAAAGATATATTCAACGGTTGAAATTTATTTGTCCACCATGAAAAAATTAGACATAGACCGAGCTTAAAACCCGCCTAAAATACTTTCTAAACTTGTGTTTGATTTTTCATTTATAGTTTTTATTTAAATTTAATTTAAAAATATTGTTAAAAATTTGTTATCTCATATTCAAAATTTAATGACACGCATGTTATTGCTTAAAAATAATTGATTTTGAAGATAGCTCAAGAATTGATTACGATGAAAATAAAAAGTTATTTATGTTTGATTAAAATAGGAAGAATTACTTTTTTTAATTTTCTCTCTTCTACTATAGTTATTTATTTTGAAAAACACCTCAAAGTAGCTTCTAAAAAAGCAAAAAACTAATTTTTTTTATTTTGTTTTTAATTATTTTTAAAATCACAAACAAATATCTTAAAAATTTTTAGAATTGATTTTTTATTAAAAAATAATTATTTTACAAAATAGACATAACAAACTAACTCTAAATTGTATACAATATATTATTTTTCAAAAAAAAATATATCTACCGCAAATTCAAAATAAGGGATGCACATGAACCGAGTTGGGACAAGTGAACAAGATATACTAGGGTTTGAAGCCTCTTCACTAAGTGGACAGATCCAGTTCAATTCAAGAATGAAAAATGTTATATATAACTTTTTTGTGTTTTTAATTTTTTTAAAGTAAAAAAAATGAATGATTAAGATGTTAAAAGAAAGTAACTGAAATGATCCCGTTACTAGACCAATTCCCAACTCAATATACTAATCTTTAACCTGGCCCTAATGTCGTTTGATGATAATTTATGGTTTAAATCATTAAATGTCATCTCATATAATTGGCTTTTAATTTCTTTTTTTTTTTTAAAGCAAATAACATTACAAATAATTACCTTTTTAATCTTACAGTTTATAAGGATAGTTCACGTAGATATAGGTCATTAAATTGTAAGGAGATTTATATATGTTTCTGAATTTGTAAAAATAGTTCATATGGGTCATTGAGTTGCGCAGAGGTTAATTTAGATCCTTGAGATATTTAAATATTTATTCACTTAGGTCCCTGAAATTTGATAATATCAGAGACTCAAGTGAATTACTCTTACAAATTTAGAGACCTAGGTGAATATTATTTGATAATATCAAGAACATAAGTGAATTGCTGTTTCAAGTTTAGCAACCCACGTGAACATTCGTGCAACTCAAAGACATACATAAACTATTATTGTAAACTCAAGAACCTATGTAAATTATCATTATAAATTCAATAACTTATGTGATGTTTCACTTTTTTTTCAACACTTCTATTTTTATTTTTATTTTTATTTTTTTGGGTAATATGCATAAATGTGTACTTCTGACCCATAAAGCTAAGTCGTTTTATCGTAATTTATGGTTTAGGGCATGTTTGTTTTAACTTTTAATTTGTTCAAAATTACTTTTGATTAAAGTCAAAAATATTTATTTTTATTGGATCGCCTCATTTTTTATGTATCAATAATTTCAACTATTAATTTTACCTCGGGTTATGTGTTTTTTACTTTTTATTTTACTAAAATTTAAACCAAACAGACCCTTAAATGTCATCTCATACAATTGAATTTTCTTTTGGCACTTTCTACTCACTACTAACCATAGCATAAATGTGTCCTTTTTTAACACTTCAAATTTTTTTTTAATAATATGAATAAATGTGTACAGGCCTAAAGGGTGTTCCAAACCGATTTAAATGATTAACCGTACCGAAAAATAAAAAATTAGATAAACTGAAAATCGAACAAATCAATTTGTTTTTAGATTGGTTTGAATTTTGGGTCATTTTAATTAAATGGAACAAATCCGACTCAAACCAAATTTTTTTATATATGTACACAATTTTTTTATATAATTATGATATTATTTATATCTATACTAATAAATATTTAATGAAATCGTCACCATAGAATATTTTTAGCCATATAATATAAATAATATCTTAATATCTTATCTTTATACTTTTATCTCTCTTCAAGTAACTTAAAACTGATTTTCATCTCTTTTTATTCTTTTTATTTATTTATATTTTGTGTTTTTTCAATTTTATGTATAGTTAACATAAAGTTAAAATCAAAAACCAATCAAATCAAAATAAAAAGATATTGAATTAAATTCTTTTTATAAATCAAACCTAACCAATCAAAATTAAAATTATAAAAATTAATCGAATTTGATGGCTTTACTCTTTAAAATTTATCTAATCCACACAACGAAACACTGGACAATTGAAATAGGGCCATAGCTAGAGATTTTGACTTATTATCCCAAAAAGATGGAAAAAAAAAATCATGGGTAAACAAGCCAAAAACGTATTGAATGCATAGGGATTATAAGCCTAAGATGGTCAATGGTCATATTCATGAAACCGTTCTCATCGCAAAGGAAAAATAATATTCATTCATTCATATATATTATTAATTTGATTTTTTTTATAATTATTATTATTATTATTAAAAATTGATTTATTAAATCAAATAACCCATACTAGAAGGATTACCCGTGTAACCGTGTTCCTTAATTCAAATAAGTCACTCACTCAAAAATGTAAAGGATATATTATATTTATTACTCACTAAAGTATGAAAACTTCTACTCTTAATACATATTTTTACAAATTCTTTTACTTATTAAAAAATGTATTTAATAATTTTTATACTTTCAAAATATTAAGTATATTTATTTTTTAATTAATATTTACTTTATAAGATAATAAAAGAATTATTAATAGAATATGGCATTGCTCTTCTTAAAATACTCACACACCTTACTTTTTGATATTTTTTAATTATGATACTAGTATTATGGTTTAAGTGTTATAATTTTATTTTCTTCTCGTTTTTTATTTTCTCATTTTTCTTTCTACACATTTTATATTTGCAACTAAAGATAAGTAACATAAACTTGCATCTGCAATTGAAATGAGGCTAAAACTATAGACGTGACTTAATACCAAAAAGATTAACATATTGCTTGGAAGAGTAAAGAAAATGAAAAAAAAATAAAAATACGGATATTGATGTAATTTTTTTTGGTTAACAAGAAAATAGAACAAAAAATTTGACCTACAAAGAAGAAAAGGTCAATTTTTTTTATTCTTATTTTCTTTCCTCTTATTTTTTTTTCCTCTTCTTTCATTTTTTACTCTTTCAAACAAAAGTTATAAGAAAACACAAATAATTTTTACTCTTTCATTTTATTTTTCTTCTCATTTTGTCCTAATTAATAATTTCTTAACATGTATACAACAATCTTAAAAAGCAAAAGAAAATTATTATTCTTGTTTTTATTAAAATACTTTTTAAACTCCCTATATTACCCGTATTTTATATATATATTGGATTAATAGTAAAACATTAATTAATACATAATTAAATATAAAGATAAAATTGATAAAAGTGCAATTAATACTCGTAGTTTATCTCTTATTTGTTAAATAATCTTATTAGTATTATTAATTTTTAAGATAATAAATTTAAATTTAACTAGAGAGAAAATTAAAATTAATTAATTAATGTGTTTAACATTAATATAATGGAGTAACTATTTTTCTTAAACTATGTAAAAAATAACTTGTATTATAAAACTGAGAGAATACTACTTTAACAATTGACATCAAGGTTGTAAGCAAGTTAACATACTTTTATTCTTATTTTTTTTGATGTTAATTAGAATATTCAGGTATTAATTACATTAGGCCCATAAATAATTCAATTTTTTTTTTTCTGAAAAGTTCATATTTCTAGCTTTTAGCTTAAAAGCCAGTTTTTTATATTTTATACATAAGAAAAAAACCAGCTTAAATTTAAAATTTTTATCATAAATACTATTTAGCTAAGAAAAAAAAAACAAAAAAAAAATTAGGTCAAACGCTACCTACTGCTTTAACAATTAACATCAAGGTTGTAAGAAAGTTAACATACTTTTATTCCTTGCATCAATTGTGTGAAAACAGATGAATTAACAAGTAGCAAATGATAAATAATCAGTCTCCAAAAATAATTTTAATAGTGATTTAAAACTTTAAATTGTCAGAGCAATGATCGAACTGAATAAGTTTTCTTGATTTTTTTATCAATAACTCTTAATCAATCGATAGCAGTTGGGTTCAGAAAATGAATAGGAATAATGGTTTTTTTTTTTTTGTGTTCAAAATAGTGGAACAAGACAATCATTTTTGTACAACAAAACAATCTACAACTCTTTACTACTAAAAAATGTTACTGTAGTTCGGTTGTTGTATAGTTACACAGCTATGGCAATTAATTGAGAATGGAAGGAGTTAGTACCATTCTATTAAAAGTGGCATTATCATTTTTAATATATAGATTTATAATTTTTATATATAAAGGGATGATGAGATTTCTAAAATTGGGTGGTCTCAATTCCTCCCACCTTAACTGAGACAATTCGATAAAAATGTTTTTCTTTTAATTTTTTTTTGGACCATATGATTTTAATTGTTTAAATGGTACTTGGAAGTTTTGCTAGCTGCTTACCACCTTTAATTTGGTTCAATGCCAAACAAAAGATCTATCAAACACTATAATTCTGTCCACAGGCATCCCAAAAAAGAAATCTTTGAAGGTCCTAAAAAAATCAGTGGCCTCCCTAGTTGGTCTCTACTTTTAACACTTCTTTCATTTTTGTCTATGTCACATAATGTTTTTTTTAAAATTGTCATTCGCTTGATTTTAAAAATCGAGTGCAACCAAATTTTAAAAATTGAGCAAATTAATAACTGTGATACACAAACTTCCTAACGGTTTTAAAAAACTAGGTGTGCCCAAAAATTAAAAATCGGGCACACGTTCAATAATTAAAAACCTAGTGAATACGTAAAAGGAATTCTCAAAACGCCTACTAGAAATTAAAAACCGAGTGCGCCCAATGATTTAAGATCGAGCGAATATGTAAAAGAATTTCTCTAAATGCCTACCAATAATTAAAAACCGAGTACACCAAGTAATTAAAAATCATTAATTAATTTTGCAAAACACACTAATTAATTTGCTCAGTTTCTAAAATCTCAACGCATCTGAATTTTAAATACCAAACAAAGGATAATTTAAAAAAAAATAAAACGTATGATATAGAGAAAAAATGCAGAGGTGACAATAGTAGCGAGGTCACTGGTCACTACCCTCTTCTATCTTATTCTAAACTTCATCACTTCCACTTTCTATAGCAATTATAACCATTTTCTCTTTGTTTGGAATGATATAAACCAGAAGAAGAGAAGTAAACAGAAAAGAAAATATTTCAGGAGAGAAAATGAATTGAAGAAAAAGTTTAAATTTATCATTTGTTCAATAAATCAAGTTTTCTTTTTGTTTAATTTCTTTCTATTTTCTCTTGAAAACTCGTGTTTTTATTTTTTCTCATTCAAACAAACTATAAGTCATTGTTTTTTTTTGTTTCATAAGAAAATACTGCAATCGGAGATCGAACTTCGTATCTCGTGTGTTCACCAACTCAACTACATGACTGAAACTACCATAAGTCATTGTTTGAAAGAGAAGAAAAAAATAAAAAGAAAAAAAATACAGATAACAATATATTTTCTTTTATTAGGTTAAAAAAGAAAATAGAAATAAAAGTTGATTTATCTTCTCATTTTTCCTCCTCCTTTTTATTTTTTACATTTTTAAACAAAGGTTAAAGTGCAAATACACGGGAAATGTTGACAAAAAAAAAGAGTTCAAATACAGAGACAACTCAGATAAGTACAACGAGCAGACAAAAGAAGTTCAATATAAAATGTCTACATCACTCTAGTTGTTTATATAAATAAGCCTCCACTCCAGTTCATACTCTTCACCAATTTTAATTCAACCTAAGAGACCCTACATTCTGAATTTAATCCAACCAAAATATAGAATAGAATAATTCGATCTCTAACTTTGTCCAACCAAACTACTCCCTTTCTTTTTTTAAACTCACTTTTTTAAAAAATGCAAAATTGAAGTTGTTTTTACTCCTAAATCGTACATAACTACATGTAAATATAAATAAACTCGACTTGTTACGTTAATACTTAATTAAGCCTTTGATCCAAATACAACTTCACTCACAAACAAAGTGTATGTTTAGTTTCATGTTTGTTATAATTTCAATATCTCTCAAGCATACAATCAATCAAATGATCAATAGCATTCGGATTATCTCCAACATGATTTTTTTTTCTCCACAAAAAAAGTTCAGCCACACACCACGATCTCTATTCTCTTCCCTTATCAATTCTATCAACGGTGGACATTGGCCGGAACAAGTATTCGCCACAGAGGATCCGAGCTCTAATCAACATGGTACCACAAAGTTCAGGAAGAAAATAAATTAAAAAAAAAAAAAAAAACTAAACTAATGAAGAAAACAGAACATTCCTAACCAGAAGACAAGTCAGAAAGAAGGTGGAGGAGGCGGCGGCGGAGCACGAGGTGAAGTACCCCAGAACATATCGGGCGCAGCCACTGGACCACCGCCATTTGGTGGAAGCAAATTCGGATTCAAATTATACATTGGCATTGTTGAAACCTGAACTTGTTCACCCAATCCCTGAGAAGAAGAAGGTGTTGCAGTCGCAGAAGAAGAACCTTCATTCACCTCTTTCTCGTGCTGCACTTCCATTTCCTCTTCCCCTAATGCTTCATCTTCCAGCGGTAACCTTTCATAAGTAGCGTTCGCGAATGTCGCCGCAACAACCATTACCGGTCCGGAAGCTACCAAGGAACCTACCACCGTACCGCCGACGACCTGTCCCTGTCCTCCGGCGAGGTAGGCTGTGAGTCCGGTGGCCTCCGGTGGTGACGGAGCCGGCAAGAACGCGCCGGAGAGCGACAGTATCTCGAACCTCCCCTGAAGCGTGATGACGCCACCGGGAGCTGCCTGCTGCCGGAGAGTAACGTTGTTGACGACGCCGGTGCCGCTGAGAATCGACACGCCGCGGTGCCGGCGGTTAGCGAAGGTGGAAATGCACTCCGCCACGTCGCTGCCGCTGCTGATTTCCAAGATGTGGCTGCGAAGCGCGTTGGGGGTTTCCTTCGTTATGACCACCGGCGGCTTCGGCTTGTTCTTAGACCCCGGCGGACGGCCGCGCGGGCGGCGAGAAGTGGCGGGATTGTGGTCGTCCGCACCGTCGCGGCTATCCTCTTCGCCGGTGGTGGCGTTAGTGTTGCTGTTGCCGCTGTTGGTTGGGGTAGCGTTAGCGTTATCCATAAAGTCTTGCTCCCTTCTGGTCCCACCACGGTTGCTCACACCATGTTCTTCTTCTGCAGTTGCAGTCCCAGCCCACCAACGATTCGCCATGTTCAAAATCTCAAACTCCGAAAAAAAAACTTTAACCTAGAATCTTCGATCTCGATTTTCACTCTTCAATAATAATAATACTCATTTCAGATCTCTCTAATGGGAACTATAAAACTAAGATTAACCAGCGTAACTGTACTAATGATGCATTTACCATGTGATTCTTGACAGTTCCATCCGAATTGGACAAGTCACATTGAACTACTAATTGAAACTGTGACGAAACCGTTTTCCAGCATAGTCACACGAGAAAATGCCATCTCTATAATGGTAGTGGGTGTTGATTCAGAGGCTTAGAAAATAAAATTAAAAAAAGAAGAAGAAATATTAGTAATGAAATGCTTCTTCTGCAGTGGATGAGTGAAACTGTGAAAGGTTAGTGATGATGAGTTGAAAATTTTGTGCGTTCAAACGAAAAAGTGAGAAGTTGAGGAAAGAGATTATTATGATGCAGAAAAAGGGGAATGGATGTCTGTCATGGATGCAGCAGTGCGTTTAATGAAAGTACTGATTTACCCTCGTGAACGTGGCAGTGGTAGCTCGTAAATCTGGACTGGTCAATCATTAATGCTGGAATCTCACCCAATGGCTCGAGGGCCTCGTGGGAAACGGATTTGGGTATGCAGATATTGCGTTTTTCCTTATCACGTGAAAATTCACTCCATTTTCACTAATTCACACGTGTCATTAAAATTACAATTAATATTTTAAAAAATAATTAAAATATTTCCTAACTTTGTTAATATTACCAAATAAAATATCTCTAATTTTATTTTTTATTATTTAAAATAGTCTCAATCATTAATACATACTAATAAATTCATGATATAACATATTAAATGATACTTCCTTCGGCCTATAATATAAACCCAAACTAACATATCATACGGTTTAAGAAAAGTGATTAAATTATTGGAATTAGAAGCATTAAGTAGACTATTTAAATGTCATATCAATTAAATTTAAACACAATTATTTTCTATTGATTGAATGACTTTAAAAGTTAAAAAATTACAATAAATACTTCTTATTTTATGGATAGGTGCTTATATTATGGGACAAGATATTTTAATAATTGATGCTTATATTATGGGACCGGTGGAGTATAATAAAAACCTAAAATGGCGTCATACAACTTAACGAAAATCAAACCATCGATTTCGACAAATTAAAAATTGTCATTTTTATTCATGCTCACTCCTCTTTCTCTATTTTTATGACACCCAACCCATTTTTTTTCCTCTATTTTGGTTTTAAAACACTTAATTTCTATTCACCGACATGGTGTCGTTTTGAACTTTCATTGTGACATTTAATCTGTCATATTAGGACTCCGTTAGTGTGTATTAATAACTGAGACTATTTTGAATTGTAAAAGATAAAATTAAAAACCAATTTGCTTATTTAAAAATTATGGACCATTTTGAAGGAGGGTGATAAAATTAAATACCATTTTGGATATTTATTGATTAATATTTTTTTTTCTTCATCGCTGTAGTACTCGTACTATTTTTATTGAGTACACTTTTGAATTTTGATTGTTATAGTATTTTAAAAGTAAATGAATTATTAATGTTGTTTTTTCATTTTCAGACAATACTTTTTTTTAAATCTAAATCATTACTTGTAAATCATTTTGCTAGACGTCAAAGAAAAAGAATGGAAGGTGTATGTGTATAATTTTTATTTATTTTTACACGAGAGATTATGGCCCAAAAAATAAATTTTTTTATTGGTCATACACACACTCTCATGTTATACTATTTTTAATTCTACCCTATCACAAGTCAAATTCTCTTTTTCAATTCAAAGAACTTCTATTTATATCAATTAAACTACAATTTCTTTACGGCTCAAAAAATAAACTAACACCTTACATTAACATGAGGCTACTACAATCTGAAATAGCTTGAGGAAAAATATGCAATTCTTAGTCTAGTGAATGAGACTTATTAGCTAGACAATTATGCGACATCACCAAAGACCATTGTATTCTCTTGTACCCTTATACATATTAGCCTTCATTTTTATTTTGTAATATTTTTCATTTCTGTAAAATGACTTAATGCACTTACAATTTGATTACTTTTTTTGGACTTTGGATAATGAAAAATAAATTAAAAAGCAGCAAAGAATGAAAATATTAAAGGTTGTTTTTAATCATCCTAAGATATCAACTATTAATTAAAAGTAATAATTAATTTTCTCTTTGAAACTGAGTTCACTTGAAGTAGTTTCGGGTGGCTAAGGACTTACGCTTCATTCCTACATTCCTACTGGGGAATAGAACCCATATTAAGGCATGTTTGCTTTGCATTTATACTTTTTATTTGCTAAAATACAAGTTTTGTCATTTATCTTTTAACAAATTCAAATTTTGGTTCTTTTTTTGTTAATTTAGTTTTTTTTTTTACACTATATTAATCTTTTTACTTAACATTATTGAGTGCTTTAGTGAAAATACCAAAACAATGTTAAAAAAGATGAAAATAGTATTGACACAAATAGACCTGTGTAAAAAAAGATAAAAAATTAAATTGACAAAAAAAGGACCAAATTAAAAATGTGCAAAAAAATAAAAAACTAAATTTTTATTTTAACCTTTCTATTTTTATATTTATAAATTATTACAATACAAAGTTATTATCTTATTTTTTGTTATTTTAGATTTATATGGTGAAAATTTTAAAATAAAATTTAAAATTTATTTTGAGTGACTTGTAAAGTTAATCTTCTTTTTTGCAAACCAAATACTAAAATATTAATTTTTTTTTTCTTTCATTCAAACACATATTAATTTATGAACCAAAAAATAATTTTTAAAAAAAGAAAGAATAAAAAAATACAAAATAAAGGAACCTTGACCACAAATATATTACTTTTTAATAAACACACCCTTAGGTATTGTAACACATATATTAAACAGAAAATGAGTATAATATATTTTCAATATTTTGTAAATATCATCCATCACTTATCGTAAACTAAACACAAATACATTACTTTTTAATTCTCTTCCTCCTATTCTTTGAACTAAATATCTCTAAGCCAGCTTTTGGGATTGAGTTAGATCCAAACCCAAATTATAAAAAAATACACATATAAAATATAAAATAAAAACACAAAATGAAAATATAAAGTAAACTTGCCCTTAAATATTGTAATTTCTTTCAATAATTTTAGGACTTTGGAGGACATCAGACGGACACAATGAAAAGCCCTAACCATTACCACCCTAAACGCATACCTTCAAACAGACAAAACGGTGTCTTTAGATTTTTGTTCGAATGTAATTTAAGACCCTTTTTGTGATATATATGATGTTTTATAATAAAATATTTTGTACAAAATTTTATTATTATTTATATTAATATTATTTATGTCATTTTATAATATTTTTTAAATGACAGTAAAATAGAATTAAAAAGAATTTGAAATTGAGTTAAAAAATTATTTAAATATTTTAAAAATCAATACATTAATTAACCATATTTCATATATTTTTAATAAGTGTAATTGTTTGAGTATCTTATACAAAACAGAGGGAGTATAATTAAATCATTTATATGTCAACTTTGTAATTGTAAATTATTAAGTATTTCGAGATATCATGTATGTTTAGATTTTTCGTACAAGGTGACTTATATTCTAATAATATATACATGTTTAGACATAAATTTCAATTATATGTTTTTGGATAGAACAATTTTTTACTTTCAGTCAACTAAAAATCAAATGCACACAAAAGACATTAAGCAAGACTTATAGATAAGTCTTTATGAACACATTATTTTGAATTTCTATCGTGACACTTAACATGTCACATTATGATTCTCTTAGTGTGTATTAACAACAAAGATTAATTTAAATGACAAAACATAAAATTAAGAACCAATTTGCTTTATATATATATAAACTAGCTTATTTCTTCTCATATATCAATAATTTAACATAAAACACTTTATCAAAGTTAAAAAAAAAACACTTTACCAAACAAATAATGTTTTATTTATAAGTAGCTTATAAGCTAAAAAATAAAAAAATTGTAAAACAAATTTCAATTTTTGTTTTTAAATTCTTATTTACAGCTTTGGTTTAAGAACATCTTTTAAACCAAAATAAAAGTCAAGCTAAATGAGTATGTTCGGAAAATAAGTTGAAATTTTTTAACTAGATTAAAGCTGTGAAATTTTATGTGTGAACTTACATTATAAATTAGCAGTATTGAGTAAAACAAACTTTATAACTAGCTAGAATACTGTGGATGAGATTAGTATCATCTCTATTAGGAGTGACACAATCTTTTTTAGTATATAAATTTATCATTCTTACATATAAAAAGGATGGTGTCACTCCCAATAGAGATGGTGTTAATCCCATCCTCTAAACTAATAGATGATAAAAAAGATATATAATATTATTGGTATAGTTGTAGTTGGATAATATACGATTTTTAAAGATTAATAAAAATTATTTTAGAAGTAAATTATTAGTAGCTAACTGTTATCTTAAATAGCTTTTTAAAATTTCTAAAATCTCATACTCAAAAGTTTTAGACTGTATTTGGAAAAAAAAAAAAATTCAAAGCTTTTTTAAAAAAGGTTGTTAAAAAGCTAACAGTGTGTTCGGAAAAAAAGAAAAAATCGATCAAATTTTTTTATGTTTAGTTATAACTTTAAACATTTTTTTTCTTAAAAACAGGGTAAGATCCTAAACATTGAAATATATATTTTTTGTAATTTTTATTAATATAACAAAAGGTTATGCAATGATGACGGTGGGCTAGTTCACTTAGTGATGTATCAAATCTTAAGACTTCAGATGTTAAAGATTCAACGTTTGAAATTTAACAGGAAAAATTTAGGAGATTTAATTTATGATATGTGTGTGTGAGTGTGTATTTATAAAAAAAAAGTTATGTAGTGGTAATTTGGATCTTAGACCATTGGATTGTGAAATGGAGAGAGAATCTTAGTCCCTTTTACGAGTGAAAGGTAATTTAATTTTCTTTTGGTATAGTTTTAGGTTTTTTTTGTTTGAGTTGAGAATATTCACGTAATGATGGAGCTATTTTTTTCAATATATTTTTTTTTTATACTTCTTAGGGCTGGAATATAAGATCTCTCAATTAAACAAAACAAACATGTATCACTTATGCTAATATTTTTTTTTCGGTTAAGTGTACTTTTGATTTTTATATTTTGTGTTTGTGTGAATTTAGTCTTTCTCCTGATCCTCAAAATTTATAAAATGGGCATTTTTAGCCCCTTCATTACAAATTTGAATGAGAATTATCGCTAATTTAAATAAAAGTTGTCACTAATTTTAAAAAACTATCATTAATTAAGATAAAAATTGTTGCTAATTTTAAAAAAGCAAACAGAGAAACTAAAATTGCTCATTTTATAAATTTAAGGGACCAAAATCGCATATTTAAAAGCAAGATAACTAAATTTATTCAAAATATAAAGTAGGAAGAAAAAAAAGTGCAAATTCCTTAATCTACCTTTTCTCTACAAACCTTTCTCTAATTCTCCATGCAAGATCTGTAAAAAAGTATCACAATCTTTGTTTTATCCTTCTCCTTTCGTTTCTCTTTCTTTTTCCTGAGAAAATTCACAAGAAAATCCCTAATCTAATTCTTCTTCATCACTATATGAAAATTGTTGACGTGTTCTTCTCGTGAGATCTGTGATTTATTTACTTGCTTAAGATTTTTGGCTTTCTTGCGAATGAATCGCGTCTGGTTTAGCTCCTTTCTGGAGCAAAACGTTTCTCGTCTCACTCGCGCTTTTTTGAATGTTCTCATTCAATTTCTGATTAATTTTTTTTTTCATTTTCTTTCCAGTGTTCACGATGTTGCAAAGGATTGTTCCAAATGTGGACTTTTTTGTTGTCAGCGTCGCTGAGAAAGCGTTATTTCAATTTGTTTTTTAGATTTGATATTGTTATTTCTCCCTTTGCGAGTCATCATTGACATAACTTCATCACTGCCACAAGTTTTATCATCAGTGTTGCACATCTGCCTTCTTTTTACCCATCGTGATTTTTTAATGGTATGTGTTGAAGCTCCTTTGTTTAGCTATCATTGTCCAAAGTATACCCCAACTACCAAGTTCAGTTATTGCAAGCAAAACTCTTTGAATACTTCCAGAAGTTGTTTGTGCATCCAAGGTGTTTGATGAATTGTTTGAGAGATGTTTTTATTTTGTTGCGGTTAAGGGATTCATTGCTAGTACTGTATGCAAGATGTTTGACGATCTACAAGAAACTTTGCATTTTTGTAATTCTATTACCATCAGTATTTGACTTTTTTTTAAGCCTACTCTTGCTTATTGTTATCAACTGAGTTGATATTGGTTATGCTCCAAAGCTGTTTGTGGAACGTTCTATTTGAAGTCTGGTTTATTTTTAGATGTGAGTTTTTCTTTGATGTTGTCTAATTCTCCTCATTTCGATTAGTTGGTTGAGAGTTGACGTGCACTTCTGCTTTGTGTGGTTAAGCTTTCTTGCTTCTATTAAATGGTTAAGCCTTGAGCTGTGGCTTCTGCCTAGTGGTTAAAGTTTCAATGATTGGTTGATTTTACTAGATAGTGAAGTGTTAATGATCATTTCTATTTAATGGTTAAGCTTTGTTGTTTTCATAGGCTTGTATGCCTTTGCTTTATCCCTTTCTTTTGGTTGATTTATTTCCAATGCTTCATCTTTCTTTTTCTATGCTTTTGTATGATTTTCAGCTATTGTATTTAGCTTTTTTTTATTATATTTTATTGGTTTGGTTAGTCTTGTATTGTTTATTCGAAGCTGATAGTTTTAGTCACAACTTTTTGTTTGCGAGATTTATTAAAGATAGTTAAAGATAAATGAGAGTTAGTTAGAGTTTAATAGTATATAAAGTGGATTTCTATTATAATTGATATACAATTTTTCATTTTAATAAATTTTGGTTTTAACTTTTTTTAATTTTCTCTATAATTTTTCTGATATCATGTTTACTGACGTAACTCTTTTTTTTTTTTTTTTCACTTTCATGAAATATCTCTGGGGATATTTTTGTAAGACAGCTGGTGTTTGGTGCAGACCTTTTTCACATGAATTTAAATGAATGAAACGTGGGTAATTGGGAGTATTACATAAACTAAGGGTATATTTGTTTAAATTTAAAAATAATTAATTAGGAAGATAATTAGAAATTTGATTTTTTAATTGAATATAATAAAAAATTAGAAGTTATTTATGTTTGGTTGAAGTAAGAATAATTATTTTTTAATCTTTTATCTCTTCTATTTTAGTTAATTATTTTGAGAAGTAGTTCAAAGTTGCTTTTTAAAATTGATCCGTCATGCTTTGAGCATGGCGGCCATAACCTCCTGGCCTCCGGTGCAGTGGTTTGAGTCTTCCGGCCACTCACCTGGTGGTGAGGGGTACCTGCAAGCACTCTGACGATCAAGTCAGTAGGTTCTCACAGGGTTGTAAACTCAGATATCAAGTAGTAGTAAAATCGTACAAAATGAAGATAGGTTACAGGTATTTATAGAGCTCATAAAGCTACTAAAGTCAAACCTGTCACTGTCATATCTCCGTGAATTGCGGCGGTTAGTACGGATTTGTAACCGACCTCACGTGGGGTGGAACTCCTCAAGCTCTAAGTCGGGTTCCCATGTCGTGGTGAACACCCACGTGGGTCTAGCACGTGCCTCTCCTACGGGTTAGATTCATAACAAAAATAAACAAAAATATGATTATTTTATATTTCTGATTATTTTGAGAAGTACAAATAAATATATTAAAAATTAATAGAAGTATTTTTTTTATTAAAATAATTATAAACAAACGAACTTAGAAAGAAAAACTGAAATTCATGGATGGCCGTGAGTGTTACTAACAGTTTAGGTCATTCTTTTCTTTCTAACGAGAACACTAAAATTTAATCTTAAAACTTTGTGCATACTAACTTTTAACTATCAAACCTTTTACCATTAACTCAGTGCCAATGGCTTTTAGTAATATTTTGTGACAGTAATTTTTGTACCATTATGCATTTCCCTTTTTGTAATTTCAGGTGCAAAACTACTTTGGTATACATAATGGTGTGAAAAGAAAAAAGGTGGAGCAGATAGTAATTGTCTGGTTTTTAGCCCGTTTTCATGGATGTACTAGCATGGCCTCTTTAGTATTTTGACAAAAACATGCCGTTTTAGTAGTGAAATTCTCTGTTCCAAAAACAAAAATAATAGTTACAGAAGTTTGTTTCGTAATTCGTACATCAAAATACAGTTTTAATCCTTTTGTTTTCTTTTATTGTGTTTGGATGTATGAAAGAAAATGAAAAGAAAAAAAATGAGAATAACAATAGAAGAGGGCACATATTAAAAAACTTAACTACAATATATTAATCTTGTCTAATAACTATAAGATTTTTTTCATACGAGAGTAATGATTTTTAAACTTAAGAACTCATAAAATATTAAATTCTCTATCATTGATCTTATGAGGCAATAATTATAAAATTTAAAATGATTTAATTAATGAAAAATATACATTAAAGCAACAAAAGAAAAATTTCTTATAAATTGTTTTTATCTTATTCATGCTTATAACAAGATAGTTAACATCAAAGTAGTTAACAAAATAACATATTAAAAAACTACTTACAAATAACAGCCAACAAAATAATAAACAAACCTAAGCTCAAAGCAGAGAGTGCAATTTTATAAAATGAACACAAGAAGTGCAAAAAGAGAACAAAAGAGAGAGAGAGAAAAAAAAGAATAAAATGAATCTTGCTAGTTAGAAAATGTCCTCTAAAGATAACTTAATAAATATATCCTCCACAATGAAATCACGTATGATAGCTAAGTAGCAAAGATTGAAGAGAATCAAACAATATAACAATTGAACATAAAGATTAATTAAATGGGAAAGACGAAATACGAGATAATTGGTTATGAAAAATATCAATTTGTTCCATTTCTATATATAAATATTAATGAAATGAATTCTTTTTGAAGGATCAAGACCACTTATTATTATGAAAAGTTTCGCCATTGTTATTAAGTGAGGATTCTCTCTTAAATTAATGTTTTCAATAAAATCTTTTTTTTAAATATATAATTAAGTTTTAAATGTTAGTCACACTATTAACATATTTAAATATTTAAATGATTAAACTATTTATTAATTGTATCAAATTGAAAATAAAAAAACTTTGAAATCTTATATTTTACTTGAATTATACTTCAATAGTTGAGAAATTTAGAATAAATGTTTATATTGAAATTATTTACAAAGTTCACACGTATGAAATTATAAATTTTGAGTATTTTTGTTAGATGTGAGATTAGAATATCAAAATCAGAATCTTTCAGATTATTCTAATTTTTGTGAAAATTAATAATTGAAATTATGTTTTAATTAAAAATAAGGTTTAAAATACTCAAAAAAATCTGGCTAAAAATTTACTAGTACCAACTGGAATGCCTAATTTTGATAATAAAAATATTGAGAGACTTTTGAAGGAAACAAAAAATGTTATGTTATTCTTTCATAAAAAAAATATTATTTTCCAAAATGGAAACAAAAATTATTGGGGACCGAAATCATATGTTCAGCTTCATATTACTCTAGGGAGCAGATTGTTTAAGAAAAATAAAAATGAAAAATATGTGTAAAAAGTAAAAAATACCCAATTGTACTTCTTTCTTATAAAACAAAGAAAAACTAAAATAAAAATGAAATGTGAGTATAGGAATTAAAAAATTAATTTAATCTAAAATAATTTAATTATGTACAAAACAATCTAGTGTAGTTTTTGCAGTGAAATCACAAATCACATAGTATTCATAGTAACAGAGAGGCAGGCGACATACCAAAATTCAATGAAATTAGTGTCTCTCTCTTGTGATAATTTGTCGTAACAGAGAGAAAGAGAGAGAGGAAGTGGTTCTATGGTATGATTTCAATTTGAAAGGTTGGAAGTAGCAGAAGGCATGATTTCGATGTAACACACACATACCAGCTCCGATTTATGCCCTAACACTCTCGATCTCGGTAAGCTTCCATTTTCGTTGCCACTCTGTTCGTTTTCTTCGTGTCATTGTTGGAATCAAAGGCTTTACATTTTGTTTGTGACCCCTTTATGCGAGTTTTGAGTTCAATTCCAAAAGGGCCATGTCCCGATGGATTACATCATTGTTAGTGTGCTGTGGATTCGATTCAACCGTTAAGGTCATATTTGATTGTAGATCTAAGGTTTTTTTCCGGAAATATGTGGTTGAACTAAATTCGAGATTTCCTATCAGAGGTTGAATTTTGGCGGAGGAATCAGTGAGTGATAGCTGATGGTAAGAGGATACAGGTGATATCACACTTTATCAACTGAGAAAGAGGATGCTGTGTTGTTTGATACTGGCATCTTGACATGTCTACCTGTAGTTTATTTTGGAATTTTGGGATTACTTTCAACGGGATCGATAATGAAGGTGTATTTATCTGAAATATTCTGAATATAAGTAGATATAAATGTTTTGACCAGCCATATCTTCCTAATTTACATGTGCCTGTATGAATGTTTGTTGTTTATATGGTTTGCTTATATGTATTATTCACCATGGGAATCATGACTTGATGAATTTTTCTGCAGTTCTTGTAAACCCTCCAAGTGTGTTTCATAAGTTGGAACATTTGTGCAAGTTCTGCTTCAATTTGGCATGTCGATACTCTGATCACATTTTATCGGTTGTCTGTTTCAAAATTGCTTTCTCTAAGGCTGTCTTTCATCAAAGCAAATTCTATTGGTAAATGTCAAGCAGATTTGCTTGACAAAAATGGGACATTTGAAGTTGCAAATGCAAACTGGTATCAATGCAATAGAAGAGGAAAATGGGCAGTGCGGTGCTGGATATCCTAATAAAACTACTGTGGCGTGCATGATCAATGCAGAAATTGGTGCCGTTTTGGCAGTCATGCGAAGAAATGTTAGGTGGGGAGTTCATTATATGTCAGATGATGATCAGTTGGAACACTCCCTTGTTCAGTCTTTGAAGGCATTAAGGAAGCAAATTTTTTCATGGCAGAATCAGTGGCATGTCATAAACCCTGCCTTGTATCTCCAGCCTTTTCTGGATGTGATCCAATCAGATGAAACTGGTGCTCCGATTACCGGTGTTGCTCTGTCATCTGTTTACAAGATCTTAACTCTGGATGTAATTGATCAAAACACTGTCAATGTTGGGGATGCAATGCACTTGGTAGTTGAGGCTGTCACAAGTTGCAGATTTGAAGTGACTGATCCTGGATCAGAAGAAGTGGTATTAATGAAGATATTACAAGTTCTTCTAGCATGTGTGAAAAGTAAAGCATCTGTAATGCTGAATAATCAACATATTTGCACCATAGTGAATACTTGTTTCCGTATAGTTCACCAAGCAGGAACAAAGAGTGAGTTGTTGCAGCGGATAGCACGATACACAATGCATGAACTTGTTCGGTGTATTTTCTCCCACCTTCAAGATATTGGCAACACAGAACATGCATTGGTAAATGGGAGCACCACTTATAAACAAGAGGTATAACATTTGTGTTACCTTTGTCGTTTGTGTTTTAATTTTACATATATATTTTATCATGTGCAATACAAATTTATGCTAAGAGTTTTTTTTTGGAGGGGTATATATCATTATTCACGTTTTTTGTAGCTGAAAAAATATGAAATAATTTGAATAATAAACTTCCTTAAATTATTTATTCCCTGCTTAGTGGTACTGGTTAGTGCTTACATTACTGTTTATTACTTGTTTCAATTTTCCAATTCCCATTAATTTATTGTGCCAACAATCTTGGAGTTTTAGAGACCATACAGTGTTACTGTTAGATAAGATGATTACTCCTGGCTTCATAGTCTGTAGTTCTACCTAAAATGAACTTAGACCTGTCTTCGTGCTTTCTCTTCAAATGATAAAGGGGGCTAATTATCAACTTATTGTTTCAGCTCAGGACCTAGAAATCTTTCAGGTAGATTCTCTTGAACTTACCAGGAAAAAGGAAAATTATTTCGAGCATTAATAACTAGTTAAAAATAAGTCGTATCTCGTTATACACATAGCCTTATCATAGTTTTTTAATATTATTATCTGGAAAAAGCGCTTTCACAGGCATAACATAGCTAACCTGGAAAATAAACAATCTTCTAGAACTTTTCTAATCCACAATAACTATCTTCTAGAACTGCAAAAAAAAAAAGTTGCATTGAAAAATAGCCTGTTACCACTCTTACTTTAACACAATCACCCAAAAGTGCCTAACATAGTCAATTAAATCCCTAAGTGTATTCTCCAGGAAAATCACATGATAATAATGTTATAATAAAAATCAATATATAATTATATATGACCCTCTGTTGTCCTGCATCCCTTTCTTGTGGCACCTCCAATAAAAGGGTAAAACATAAAAAGAGAATATTTGTTAGAGGCTGTGTATTTACTAGTTAGGGGTTGAGATATTGTCTTCGTGTATCATTACAAATACAGATATTTTTTACAATTAATGCTTCTCATTTTTATAGGGAATCTCTTGAGTGTCCTCCTGAAATAAAAGTTTCACTTGTGCAAGGTTTGAGAGTCAGGACGCAGGAGATGCATAAACTTGTTTATTTATTTATTGATATATTTTTTTGACAGGGTGGCGGGGTAAATGATGAGCATAATTCTGCAAACAGAAAGTTGGTGAAGGGGAGCTTGAATTCTTCCAATGATGGTCAACCCCTAACCCCAGGCATTGCTTACAGTACTGTAAGTGATGTGACAGCAATTGTAGTGGATGAAGACACGGCTATTGCTAGCAATGGCAAGGAGACTGATCGGAATGAATTACCGCTCATGAATGAACCATATGGTATTCCCTGCATGGTGGAAATATTTCACTTCTTATGCTCTTTGTTGAATGTTGCTGAGCATATGGGAATGAGTCCTCGGTCAAACACAATAGCATTTGATGAAGACGTGCCACTTTTTGCCTTAACTTTGATCAATTCAGCCATAGAGTTGGGAGGGCCTTCCTTTCACCGACACCCCAGATTGCTGAGCTTAATTCAGGATGAATTATTCCGCAATCTTATGCAATTTGGTTTGTCAATGAGTCCCCTTGTACTTTCAATGGTATGTAGCATTGTCTTAAATTTGTATCACCATCTTCGTACAGAACTAAAATTACAGCTAGAAGGATTTTTTTCTTGTGTAATTTTGAGGCTTGCACAAAGCAAATATGGGGCTTCATATCAGCAACAGGAAGTTGCCATGGAGGCTCTTGTTGACTTTTGCAGGCAAAAGACATTCATGGTGGAGATGTATGCTAACTTTGACTGTGACATAACTTGCAGTAATGTCTTTGAAGACATTGCTAATTTGTTGTCGAAAAGTGCATTTCCTGTGAACAGTCCATTGTCATCCATGCATATTCTTGCTTTGGATGGTCTCATTGCTGTCATGCAAGGAATGGCTGAAAGGATAGGCAATGGATCTTTTAGTTTAGAACAGTCTCCTGTGAATCTTGAAGAGTATACTCCATTCTGGTTGGAAAAGTGTGAAAATTTCATTGATCCAAATACTTGGGTTCCTTTTGTTTGCCGAAGAAAGTACTTCAAGAAAAGATTGATGATTGGAGCTGATCATTTTAATCGTGATGTTAAGAAGGGTTTTGAGTTTCTCCAAGGAACACATCTTTTGCCTGACAAACTTGATCCCCAAAGTGTTGCCTGCTTTTTCAGATACACTGCTGGGTTGGATAAGAATCTCATTGGTGACTTCTTAGGGAACCATGATGAGTTCTGTGTTCAGGTTCTTCATGAATTTGCTAGAACATTTGATTTCAAAGACATGACATTGGACACAGCTCTGCGCCTATTTTTGGAGACTTTCAGACTGCCTGGAGAATCACAGAAGATACAGAGGGTGCTTGAAGCTTTCTCGGAGAGATATTATGAGCAGTCACCACATATCCTGGCTAACAAGGATGCTGCTCTCTTGTTATCATACTCAATTATAATGCTTAATACAGATCAGCACAATATGCAGGTCAAAAAGAAGATGACAGAAGCGGATTTTATCCGAAACAATAGGCGAATAAATGGTGGCAATGATCTTCCTCCAGAATTCCTGTCAGAACTTTACCATTCAATTTGTAAGAATGAGATCCGAACAACTCCTGAGCAAGGTTCTGGTTTTCCTGAAATGACTCCAAGTCGGTGGATTTATCTTATACATAAGTCAAAAAAAACTGCTCCATTCATTGTTTCTGATTCCAGAGCATACCTTGATTATGAAATGTTTTCTATGTTGTCTGGTCCGACAATTGCTGCCATTTCTGTGGTATTTGATAATGCTGAAAATGAGGAGGTATACCAAACATGTATGGATGGATTCTTAGCTGTTGCAAAAATATCAGCATACTATCATCTTGATAATATTTTGGATGATTTGGTTGTGTCACTTTGTAATTTCGTTACTATTTTGGATCCGTCATCTGTTGAGGAGTCAATCCTAGCCTTTGGAGATGACACAAAAGCAAGAATGGCAACTGAGACGCTTTTCACCATTGCGAATAGTTATGGTGATTACATCCGTACCGGGTGGAGGAACATTCTTGATTGCATCTTAAAATTGCACAAGTTAGGTCTTCTTCCTGCTCATATGGCCAGTGATGCTGCTGAAGAGTCAGAGCTTTCTACAGAAACTGGGCATGGGAAGCGTAATCCTAATTCTTCATCATCATCTCATTTTCCATCTATTAATACCCCAAAGAGATCCTCAGGATTGATGAGCAGGTTTAGTCAACTCTTATATCTTGGGGGTGAAGAGCCAAGGTCAGTACCGTCTGAAGAACAAATTGCTGCTCAGCAGTGCGCCCTACAAACTATTCAAAAGTGTCACATTGACAGCATATTCACTGAGAGTAAATTTTTGCAATCTGAATCTCTATTACAGCTTGTTAAAGCACTCAGTAGTGCTGGAGTGCGATCTAAGAAAGGGTACAATGCATCTGAGGATGAAGATACTTCGGTTTTCTGCCTGGAGTTACTGGTGGCAATCACT
Organism: Cyamopsis tetragonoloba; assembly: GCA_037177725.1. NCBI lineage: Eukaryota > Viridiplantae > Streptophyta > Magnoliopsida > Fabales > Fabaceae > Cyamopsis > Cyamopsis tetragonoloba. Next base: position 71,354,711 of record CM074119.1, read on the forward strand.
CTGAATAACAGGGATAGAATTGAACTTCTTTGGCAGAGTATTTATGAGCATATTTGCAATATTGTTCAGGCTACTGTGATGCCTTGTGCACTGGTAGAGAAGGCTGTTTTTGGACTTTTAAGGATTTGCCATCGCTTACTTCCCTACAAAGAGAATATTAGTGATGAACTTTTGAGGTCCCTGCAACTTGTCCTGAAGCTTGATGCACGCGTTGCTGATGAATACTATGAGCAGATTACACAAGAAGTTAGTAACCTTGTGAAGGCTAATGCTTCTCATATCAGATCTCAGTTGGGATGGAGAGCAATTACATCTCTGCTTTCCATCACTGCTAGACACCTGGAAGCTTCTGAGCCCGGATTTGATGCATTGTCCTTTATTATGTCAGATGGAGCTCACTTGGTTCCAGCTAATTATGTTCTATGTGTAGATGCTGCAAGGCAATTTGCTGAATCTCGTGTTGGACAGGTAGAGCGGTCTGTAGTGGCACTTGATCTTATGGCAGGGTCTGTCAATTGCTTGGTTAAGTGGACAAATGATGCCAAGCAAGCAACAAAAGAAGAGGAAGTAGCAATGATGTTGCAGGATATTGGGGACATGTGGTTGAGGCTTGTACAGGGACTAAGAAAATTATGTCTGGACCAGAGAGAGGAGGTTCGAAACCATGCATTGTTATCTTTGCAAAATTGCTTGACAGGATCAGTTGGGATTCATCTCCCACATGGCTTGTGGTTTCAATGTTTTGATCAAGTGATCTTCAGTGTGCTTGATGAGCTGCTCGAAATTTCTCAGACACACACTCAAAAGGACTACCGAAACATGGAAGGAACACTTATTCTTGCCTTGAAGCTATTGTCTAAAGTTTTCCTCCAGTTAATCAACGATCTGTCACGCTCGGCAGGCTTTAGCAAATTATGGTTGGGTGTCCTAAGTCGGTTGGAATTATTTATGAAGGCGAAAGTTAGGGGGAGGAGAAGTGAGAAGCTTCAGGAGCTCGTGCCAGAGCTTCTCAAGAATACTTTGCTTGTGATGAAAGCGGGTGGGATACTAGTGCGGAGCAGTAGCATAGATGGAGATAGCTTTTGGGAATTGACATGGCTGCGGATAAATAATATTGCTCCGACTTTGCAGTCAGAGGTGTTCCCTGAACAAGATTCAGAGCATTTGCAGCAGAAACAGAACGAGAAAGTTGGAGGTTTGGGACCCAATGAAAACGTTTCTGTGCCTTCGAATGAAACAGTTGACCAAGATGTTCCCGGTATTGGTTAATCATAGCTGCAGCAATGAGGCTACCTAAACTGGTTTTGTTGTGTCCCTATGAACCCATGATCTCAGTCCTTCATTGGTTTTTAGTTTGGAGGTTGTATGGGTTCTCTTATACTGATTAAGTGATTATGCAGAATATGACAAATCTCATTCACATCTTCAATGGGTTGCTTGGTGCTGGTGAAATTTTTGGTTGAAGATATGTTGCAGCTTGAAAAACGGTAGCACCTGCTCTCTCTATCCATGAGTCCACGCTTGGGCCCAGTTAACTGCGAATTTATTCATAATATTCTCTTACAAATGTACAGAACTTGATATTGTTATTTTTTTAGCTGTGAGATGTAATTTACTCTGTACGATGCAAACAAAAAGAAGTTTTGAAATTGTCATAAATATATATATTTGAACGTCCAGGGAGTCGTTGGGTTGGTTATGAAATTGTCAAGCCTTAAAAGGACAACTCAGTGCAATATTTGTTATTTGTTTCTAACTCTGAATAATAATAATAAAAAACTCGCTCAAGAAAATGGTTATGTTAAAAATTTGGATTAAATATGTTTTTGGTTCCTGAACTTTAGCGAAAATTCGTTTTTAGTCCTCGAACTTTAAAATGTCGGTTTTTAGTCCCTATACTTTTAAAAAGTTCACTTTTAGTCTCGCCGTATAATTTTTGGTGACGTGGCAAACCGAGGGCCCTTCATTAATTCATGTGTCTGCAGATCAGATTGCCATGTCACAAAATAATATACGGAGAAATTAAAAATAATTTTTTTTTAAAATTCAGGGACTAAAAACCGACGTTCTAAAGTTTGAAAATTAAAAGTAAATTTTTGTAAAAATTTAGAAACTAAAGAGATATTTAACCTTAAAAAATTTCTATTTCACTTGTTCCCGTGGCAAGGGATGGGTAAATTAATTTCTATGGGAATATATATAGGTAATTATTACACTTCAGTTAATAACTCCCAATAATTTGAAATTTTAAAAAATATCCTTAAAGACATAAGATTCTACTCAAATATAATTTTAAAAAATCACGGAATAATATTTCTTGTTAGAATATTTTTTGGAGTTTAGTTATAGTAACATAGGTTAAAAGAACACCTCCTTAATGACATGATAAAGACACGTGTTTCTTTTTCTTTCATAAAATAAATGTTTAGAGCAAAAGATTGGACAGTATACATTCATCACAGATTAATACCTTCTGTTATTTCTCAGATTAAATTTCTTCTTGTTGGACGATACGAATTCATCAGACTCTTTGCTTCAGCTTTGTCCTTCTTCTTTGAGTTCAATTGTTTTAGGGAAAATTATGTGCATCAAGTATGTTAAAGCCTTGTTTCTTTTCTTATTTTTAATTTTAATTTTTCTATGTACCGAAAACAAAATCCACTTGTTACATTGATACATTTAGTCCAAAAGAATACTAATCGAAATCAATTAAAGATATTCTAGTGCATAAATATAATATTTAGATGTAGTATTTTGTCTCTAAAAATATTGAAACTCGCGTGTTATACGTATTTTCCAAGTCACTAATAGTTTTATTAGTAATGGAGGGTATATGTGTACGGTTTTTCAATTATATAAGGAATTGAATGTAATTTCTCAGTTAAATCACTTTTAAGTATTATTATTACTATCCTGATAAAATAGGTATAATTATCTCTTAATTTTTTTTTGGATAAAAATGAGCTATTCTCTAAAATAATTAAAAAGGAATAAACTAAAATAAAAATAATTAAATGAAAATGTTCTTCCTTCCCTAACATAAAACATTTAGCAAAGACAAAACTAGCGTTCGGTAGATGAACAGAACATAACGAAACAGAATGAAATGGGACGAAACAGAATAAAATGTGTATTGTGTTTGTTAACCATAAGACATAACAAGATCACATGTCACATTTTTGCCTTTAATGATGATTAAAATATAAAAAACAGTAGATATAATACATATATAACTTTACTTTACTTGATATAGTATATAAAATTAAACTAAGAATAAAAAGATACATTTTTTTAATATTTTTTAAGAATTTGCATGAGCATAACTAAATAATAATTCTAAAATTTATTAATTTTTATATTAATATTTTATGAAAATATTTTAAAAGTATTAAATACAAAAAGCTTACATGAAATATAATTATTAAATATATTTTTAAAAGTAATTATTAAATATAATTCATGTTGAATATATTTTTGTTATATAAGTTTTCAAAAAAAATATTTTTTAACAATATTTTTTGTTCAAATAAAAATTAGTATAAAATTTAAGAAATTTAAACATATATTATTTTATCAATAAAAAATAACTAATTTAAAGTAATAATAATTTTTTTCTGTGTGTTCTGTTCTATTTCCAGTAGAACAAAAAAATGTTCAGTTCATATGTCTTGGTGTCCTATATTGATATTCCAAACATAAAACAGTACTTAATGTCATGTTTTGTTATTGTCAAACACCTCCGCCTCAATTTATTTATTTATTTATTTTACTTTTTCATCTATTCCTTTCATTTGGAAACTAAATATAGCATAAAATAACAAGTTAGTGGCTGAATTAGTAATCTGGTAACTTTATCCTATTTTAGTTCAGGACTAGTAATTTGTTCTTCATTAAGTTGGATATTCAAAATTTATTAATCTAGTTTCTCAAAGAAAAAAATGGTTCACAATTACATTGATACATTCTAATAGACATTTTAGAAACTTGAATAGGATTTGAATTCCTGTTCCTATACTATAGTAGTGAAGCTCGTGTTGTATTTAAAGTGAAGAAAATATTATTACCAAAAGTAAAAAGTGAAGAAAATATATTATGTAAAAAAGTGAAGGAAATATAAAATAACAGGAAATTAAAAAAAAGAAGTAAAAACTAAAAAGAAACAGGAAGGAAAAAAAATGGAAATCAAAGACGAAGGTTGTGAATGAGAAGAAGAGGTTTGAAGGAGGGAAAAGAAGCACAAGAGCAAGATTCGTGAGTAATGTAAACTCCTCACACTCCGATTCCTCAACTCAGCTCACGATCTTCGTAAGTCATCTTTCTTCTTCTGCTTCACCATCTTCCTATTCATTTTTCTCTTTTTTTTTTTTTGGTTTTGTTTTTAAGTTTTTTCTTGTTGCAAATTACTTGAGTGTTCCGGAATCAAAACCTTGCTTGACACAGTGTTCGGCACCAAGCTTTGTTTTGAAATTTAGTTCCATTCCCTGTGAATTGTGTTCGAACATGGTATGGAAGTTAAGAAAAGAAGAAATAGTTGTAGTTAGTGGTGCTGAAAGGACCGGAAGAGAAATTGATTGGGTGAAGCAGTTCGATTTAGTATTGGATCCAAGGTTTTGGACAGGTTTGGTTGTGATTTGAAGTTGTATTTTGGTTTGTTTAGATCAATTGCGAGAAGTCAAGTGATTGGTTGTTAATAACTTTAATATATTTATTGAATTTTGGATTCCATCAATGTGCTTATCCGTTGTGTACTTCTCAAATTGACATACCATGGTAGTGAAAATTGTTAATGTTAACGGATGAATAGGACTCGATCAGAATGTTGATTATAAGTGGACGTGTTAGGCTAGGTAACATATGTTGCTGAACGTGAGGTGATCTAATTGATAGTAGGCGTCGTACGGAGGACTAAAGATGACAGGTGTAGTGGAGGGCCGCAGTTGATATAGATGATGCAGTGTTCTTTGGTTTCGACGTATTAGTTTTTGGATCTATCTTAGCATTTAAATATTTGAAATAGCTTCTCCAACTTCTGCTGGTCGGTGCTTGATTATGTAAGCTTGGTTTATATGGTTGTCTTTTGTGTTTTACATATTCTGTATTGATCAGTTTGGAGGATTCTCAGTCTCAGGTTGCATTTCATATGTTTGTGTTTCTTGCTTTGTTTAAGCTGTTTTTTTTTCCCCAAGAGGTTTTGCTTGTCTCAGCATTATGTTGTCAAACCTCTAGCAGATCCTCTCCGTACAAAGAATATTGTGAATATGGGACATCTAGATATTCAAACCGGTATAAATGCAATAGAGGAGGAGCCCGAGGAGTGTGATGTGGCATGTCCTAACAAAACAACTGTCACATGCATGATCAATTCAGAAATTGGTGCTGTTTTGGCTGTCATGCGGAGAAATGTAAGGTGGGGAGGACGTTATATGTCAGGAGATGATCAGCTGGAGCACTCTCTGATTCAGTCTTTGAAGTCACTGAGGAGACAAATCTTTTCATGGCAGCATTCTTGGCATGCTATCAACCCTGTGTTGTATCTGCAGCCATTTCTGGATGTGATTCGATCAGATGAGACTGGTGCACTGATTACTAGTGTTGCGTTGTCATCTGTTTTCAAGATCTTAACTCTGGATGTGATTGACCAAAATACTGCCAATGTTGAGGATGCCATGCATTTGGTGGTAGATGCTGTCACTAGCTGCAGATTTGAGTTGACTGATCCTGCATCAGAAGAAGTTGTTTTGATGAAGATACTTCAAGTTCTTCTTGCGTGTATGAAAAGTAAAGCATCTATAATGCTGAGTAACCAGCATGTTTGCACCATAGTAAATACTTGTTTCCGGATAGTTCATCAGGCTGGAACCAAAGGTGAGTTGTTGCAGCAGATAGCTCGGTACACAATGCATGAACTTGTTAGATGTATTTTCTCCCACCTTCAAGATGTCAACAACACACAACATGCATTGATAAATGCAAGCTCTGCTTTGAAACAACAGGTATATATTCATGTTACCTTAAATTACATTATTTTCTTCATGATTATTGGATTAGCTAGTAGGGATGGAAAATAATAGCAAAGGAGAGAGGAGGGAGGAATGTTGTTTTCATGAATTAGTGCCGTGCTATCAGTTATTTGTCTCAACTTGCAATTTGTTAAAACATCTGATAACTAGGATTGAGCTTGTGGTGACTGATTTGGGTTTGCATGAGGTTATAGGATTAAACCTCATTGCTACTATTATACCCCAAAAAAAACTTCTCTAAAGTTAAATGAAATTGAATTCTCTGTTTTCTGTAATTCGAGTTTTTTGAATCTTTAGAGTTAAAAAAAAAATATCTTAAAAAATAAAGCTGTGTTATTTGGTAATTTTATATTTTTAGCTTATAATTTTCTTTTAACCCATAAAAAGAACACTTTGGATAAAAATTTCTTTCGAGGGAAAAGCTCCTCTGATGGGCTTCTGTAGGAGCCTTTTTTCTTCATTGTAAAAAGCTCACTTTTTATTGTTTACGGCCTCTCTCAAATTGTCCCAACTTCTCCTTTTGAGGAAAACACGAGTCCCCAGAAAAAGATAGGTCAAATGCTACTACCTTCGATCTTATTTATAAGTCATTCTAGATTTGTGTTCCTATTTATAAGTCACTTTTCAGAACTGTGAAGCATTAATTATTTTTTTCCTCATTTACCTTTGTGGTATTTAATGATAGGGGTGTTCATAACTGAAACCAACTCATTCTAAACTGTCGAAACCGACAATAGAACAAACTGAAGTCCGAAAAACCACATAATTTTATTGGTTTGGTTCGGATTTTGGTTCCTTCTATCAAAACCGAAATCCGAACCAACCCAAATCAAACCGCATATAGTAACATAGATTTATAATTTTTCTATATTATTCATCTTTCTCATAAAAGATTAAATGATGTGCTCAAAATATTATTTTTATAGTTTAATTTTTCTTTCAAATATAGATATTATTTGAGTTTTGTGAATATATATATGTATTATATATAAATAGTTAAATAAAAAATTTAGGCAACAAAATTTGATAAAAATATATGCATCATATCTACGTTTTATTATTAATATTTACTATTTTTTATTATAAGAATACATTTTAAAAAACAAAACAAAAACTGAAAAACCGGTCCAATCCAAACCGCAAAAAATTGGTTTGGATATCGTTTAGAAATAAAACTGATCGGATGATGAGATTACAAAACCGCAAAGATCGGATGGGATGAATTTTTCCTTCAAAGCCGAACCAATCCGCACTGCAAACACCCCTATTTAATGACTTTACAATTTTCAATAAATGGTGTCGACCAATAATATTACTTCATTTAAAATGGATAGAGAATATGAAAAGAGAGATTAGTGAAACCAAAAAAAATAAATAAGGGTAGTCTTGGAAAATCAACATAAATTTTGTTAAACCCAATACTATTTACTAATTTTCTTAAAATGTGTGAATTAGATAGAAGTGACTTATAAATAAGAACGGAAGTAGTACTTGGTTATAATATCGCGACTTGCGTATCTAAATTTACGATTTCCTTTGTACTTTATGCAATCAGTTTTATACTTTGGATTTGGAATCAATTGCCTAAAATGAACACCTTTTGGTGGTTTATCACTTGAATTTTGAATTTAATGTTAAGGACATCTGCAAATGAGCACTTTTCTTTGTTGATTGTTAATGCAGACTGGATACTTGAATAATGAGCATGCTTTTGGCAATAGACCATTGCAGAATGGAAGCATGAGTACTGAATATGATAATCAGTCATTATCCACGAACTTTGCTCCCAATGCAAGCGATACAACAACTGTGATGGATGAAAACAAAGCTATTGGTATTAATGGCAAGGAAGCTGTACCATATGACATTCATCTCATGACTGAACCATATGGAGTTCCTTGCATGTTCGAAATATTTCATTTCTTTTGTTCTCTGCTGAATGTTGTTGAACATGTTGGAATCGGTTCTAGATCAAATACAATTGCATTTGATGAAGATGTGCCCCTCTTTGCCTTAACTTTAATTAATTCAGCAATAGAATTGGGAGGGCCTTCCATTTGTTGTCACCCAAGGTTGCTAAGCCTGATTCAGGATGAATTGTTTCGTAATCTGATGCAATTTGGTTTGTCATCAAGTCCCGTTATACTTTCAATGGTGTGTAACATTGTTCTCAACCTGTATCATCATCTTCGTACAGAACTCAAATTACAGCTAGAAGCCTTTTTTTCTTGTGTCATTTTGAGACTTGCACAAAGCAGATATGGGGCTTCATACCAGCAGCAGGAGGTAGCCATGGAAGCCCTTGTTGACTTCTGCAGGCTAAAAACATTTATGGTAGATATGTATGCTAACTTTGACTGTGACATTACTTGCAGTAATGTCTTCGAAGACCTTGCTAATTTGTTGTCAAAAAGTGCTTTTCCAGTGAACTGTCCATTGTCTGCCATGCATATTCTAGCTTTGGATGGTCTAATTGCTGTTATAAAGGGAATGGCTGAAAGGATAGGCAATGGATCTCTTAGTTCAGAACATTCTCCTGTGAATCTTGAAGAGTATACTCCATTCTGGATGGTTAAATGTGAGAATTACAATGATCCAAATAATTGGGTTCCTTTTGCCCGGCGAAGGAAGTACATCAAGAGAAGATTGATGATTGGAGCTGACCACTTCAATCGTGATCCAAAGAAAGGACTAGAGTTTCTACAAGGAACACATCTTTTACCTGACAAACTTGATCCTCAAAGTGTTGCTTGCTTTTTCAGATATACTGCTGGACTGGATAAGAATCTTGTAGGTGATTTCCTAGGAAATCATGATGAATTTTGTGTTCAGGTTCTTCATGAATTTGCTGGAACATTTGATTTTCAAGATATGAATTTAGATACTGCCCTGCGTCTATTTTTGGAGACTTTCAGACTGCCTGGAGAATCACAGAAGATACAGAGGGTGCTTGAAGCTTTCTCAGAGAGATATTATGAACAGTCACCACATATCCTAGCCAACAAGGATGCTGCTCTTGTGTTATCATACTCGATTATAATGCTTAATACAGATCAACACAATGTACAGGTCAAAAAGAAGATGACGGAAGAGGACTTCATCAGGAATAATAGGCACATAAATGGTGGCAATGATCTGCCTCGAGAATTCCTGTCAGAGATTTACCATTCAATTTGTAAAAATGAGATCCGTACTACACCTGAACAAGGTGTTGGATTTCCTGAAATGACACCAAGTCGCTGGATTGATCTACTGCATAAGTCAAAGAAAACTGCTCCATTTATTGTATCCGATTCCAAAGCCTACCTTGATCATGATATGTTTGCTATAATGTCTGGCCCGACCATTGCAGCTATCTCTGTGGTATTTGACCATGCTGAACATGAAGAGGTATACCAAACATGTATGGATGGATTCTTGGCTGTTGCGAAAATTTCAGCATGTCATCATCTTGAAGATGTTCTTGATGATCTAGTAGTGTCTCTCTGTAAGTTCACTACTCTTTTGAACCCATCATCTGTTGAAGAACCAGTAATTGCCTTTGGAGATGATGTGAAAGCAAGAATGGCAACTGTGACAGTTTTCACTGTTGCTAATAGGTATGGTGATTACATACGCACAGGTTGGAGAAATATTCTTGATTGCATCTTAAAATTGCACAAGCTAGGTCTTCTTCCTGCTCGGGTGGCCAGCGATGAAGCTGATGAGTCAGACCTTTCTGCTGAAACAGGGCATGGAAAGCCTATTTCTAATTCTTTATCATCATCTCAGATGCCATTCATTGGTACTCCAAGGAGATCCTCAGGATTGATGGGGAGGTTTAGTCAGCTCTTATCTCTTGACACTGAAGAACCAAGTTCGCAGCCTACTAATCAACAACTTGCTGCTCATCAGCGCACCCTACAAACAATACAGAAGTGTCACATTGACAGCATATTCACTGAGAGTAAATTTCTGCAAGCGGAATCTCTTTTGCAGCTAGCAAGAGCACTCATTTGGGCTGCAGGTCGACCTCAGAAAGGGAACAGCACACCTGAGGATGAAGATACAGCAGTTTTCTGCCTGGAGTTGCTGATTGCAATTACATTGAATAACAGAGATAGAATCGCACTTCTTTGGCAGGGTGTGTATGAGCATATATCAAATATTGTTCAGTCAACTGTAATGCCTTGTGCTCTGGTAGATAAGGCTGTTTTTGGACTCTTGAGGATTTGCCAGCGGTTGCTTCCCTACAAAGAGAACATTGCTGATGAACTTCTGAGGTCATTGCAACTTATCTTAAAACTTGATGCCCGGGTTGCTGATGCATACTGTGAGCAGATTACTCTGGAAGTCAGTCGCCTTGTGAAGGAAAATGCTTCTCATATCAGATCTCCGTTGGGATGGCGTACAATCACATCACTACTTTCCATCACAGCTAGACACCTAGAAGCATATGAGCCCGGGTTTGATGCTCTAGTGTTCATAATGTCCAATGGAGCCCATTTGATGCCGGCTAATTATGTTCTTTGTGTAGATGCTGCTAGGCAGTTTGCTGAATCTCGTGTTGGACAGGCAGAGCGATCTGTACGGGCACTAGATCTCATGGCAGGGTCTGTCAATTGCTTGGCACAGTGGACTAGTGAAGCTAAGGAAGCAATGGAGCAGGAGCAAGTGTCTAAGTTGTCCCAGGATATTGGGGAGATGTGGTTGAGGCTTGTGCAGGGACTTAGGAAGGTGTGTTTGGACCAGAGAGAGGAGGTTAGAAACCATGCTTTACTATCTTTGCAGAGGTGCTTGATTGGAGCTGATGGGATTGATTTTCCGCATAGTTTGTGGTTACAGTGTTTTGATCTAGTGATCTTCACTGTGCTTGATGACCTGCTTGAAATTGCACAGGGCCACTCTCAAAAGGACTACCGCAACATGGAAGGCTCTCTTATCTTGGCCATGAAGCTCTTGTCTAAAATTTTTCTTCAATTACTCCAAGACTTATCACAATTGACAACCTTCTGCAAATTATGGTTAGGTGTACTGAGCCGAATGGAAAAGTATATGAAGATAAAAGTTAGGGGAAAAAAGAGTGAGAAGCTTCAAGAGTTAGTGCCTGAACTGCTTAAGAACATCTTGCTTGTTATGAAGGCAAAGGCTATACTGGTGCAGAGAAGTGCCTTGGGTGGTGATAGTTTGTGGGAATTGACATGGCTACATGTGAATAACGTTGCCCCATCATTGCAGGCGGAGGTCTTCCCTGATCAGGATTCTGAGTATGTGCAGCACAACCAGAGAGAATCATCAGTACGAAGTTTGATGCTTGATGAAGTGGGCAATCTTCATCCAAATGAAACAGAAAGCCCTGAAGATGCTGGTATTGTTGGTTAATTATAGCTTGAATGTTATGGCTGCTGCCCTGAAACCAGTTTTCCTGCTTGTATGAGCACTTGATACCCGCCTTGATAGTTCGTATTCGAGGCTGTCTGAGTTCTCGTACTGATTATGCAGAGTATTGCATTCAAACCCAATTTTTGTCTGGAGTTCATAGGTGCTATACTGCATGAGAGTAGTCTGTTAGTTTTCTCAATTTGAAGACATTTGTCAATGAAAATATGTTGTAGATGGAGTTAGATTTCGACGCCTTTACTAGGTGCTTAGGGTGGCCCTTTCTATGCTTCCATGGGGCTACCTCAGCAACAGTTAGTTAACCACAAAAATCCTGAAATAGTCTTTTGTACAGAACCTCAAATTGTACTGTAACATGCATTTAAATGGGCATGATATATTGATGTGTAAGCAGCAAGTTCTCATGTTGCTGGCCTTTATATAAACGGTTAGTTCTGGTGTGTTAACATCTTGGTTTTTGCCTTTCTACATTGGATGCCTGGAATGTAAACAGTGGACACTGGACAATAGGGTCATTCCGAATAGAATTGCTGTTGGAATGGTTTTGAAAAATGGCAGGGTGTCACAAGTATTATTACATGTTACATAATAACAACTGGAACTTCGAAAACTGGATGCATACTAATTAGAATAATTGTTACTTATCTTTTTTTTCCCTCTTTTAAGTAAAAACTTCACTCTAGCTGGCGAGCCACCAGTAAAGGAATACAAGTTTCGACGTATTGCAATTCCCTTTACGAGTGTCAAGATTTTGCTCTTGTGGGAGGGTAGACTTGGTATTCTTTTTTATGCTTTCTAACGTCCCACATTGAAGATTTAACAAAACAACAAATGATACAACACGTATAAAAGCCAACAATATTACTTAGCAAATCATACCTTTTTCGGCTTTTTGGCTAAGATCAAATGTAGTATCTGTTCTTATCAGTTTAATTTCTGATATGTGAGTCATTGGCTCACACGATATTAAATTAATTTTTATAGGGGAGAGACTATCAAAATAGCTTGCTATTAGGTCTTTTGAGTGTCGCCCTTGTATTACATTGAAGTAAGGGCTTGGCGCACCCCACCAAAATTGGTTTAAAACTTTGACTTGGTATATATGTTCATATTTTGGGCTATTATAGTTTGAGAGGGATCAACACCATATAGGTGTAAGTTGATACCAATTAAATAACCAATGATTTACTTATCATTAGATTAAAAGTTCATACTCTCTCTGTCTCAAAATATAAGACTCCCTAGACTAATATTGCGAGAATTAAGAAAATTGGTTAATTTAATTAAATGCATTAAATTTGTCTAATAAAAAATATTAATTTCCAAATTTACCATTTTTATTTCTTTCTACCACCCCACTCTCTCTCTTAATTACTGTTTTGGATTCATCAAAATTGGTTGAGTAATAAGGCTATAATGGTAAAAAAAATTAAATGCGCACAAATTATTTTAAAGGATTCTATAAAATGGGACAAACAAAAACTCTAAGGGTCTTATATTTTGGGACGGAGGGAGTATTATATAGATCTCAAATTATTGATATTTTCTTATTTTTTATAAAATTAAATGTTACGTTAATCTTTTAGTACTAGATAGAGTACTAAACGATTTATAGACCGGTTTTGCAAGAAAATTGCTGATTAATGAGTTATTTGCGATGTAAGAGTTAGCGTCAATTTACATCGATGTGAGTTGATCCCTCCATTTTATAATTTGACCATTCCTTAATTTTATCTTCTCACCATCTCTTCTTTTTGGCATTTTCATAATTTCATAGTTCTAGAAAAATGGCTTTACAAGAGATGTCTCATCCAGAATTATTTTTGAAAATGCCTTATTTAGAAATATTTTTAGAAATGTCTCTTTCTAAAAGAAGATAACTCGTTAAAAGACTAATAAGGTGTTGATATAAGTTCAAATCTCATAAAGTAACTTATTAGGAGGGAGTTGATATAAGTTTAAATCTTAGGAAGCACACTTATTAAGAGGGAGATTAATGTTCAATTCCCAAAATTGCGAGAGCAATGTTTGTCACAATTTTAAAAGAAAATGAAAAAAATAATTATTCTCTTGTCGATCTTTTGACTAAGTTTAAGTGATGTATCTATTCTTAGATAGTTTATAACACCACCACTCTTTTTAAAATTTTGTTATAAATTCACCAAAATACCCATTGAGAACACCATCCTAACCAGTTAACTTTCAGTCTCAAACGAATTTTTTAGAGTTTACTTATTTTAAATTAAAGTTCATCTAGGGTTTTCTTGAAGAAATTCAATATTTGAGTTAATCAACATGTTCTTGTCTATTTAGTAGAATTTGATAATAGGACCTAAGCTCATATGATACTAGACCTCTCAAGTCCTCTTGTAGGTGGGAGAGATTGAGACCACCCAATTTTGGAAGTCCTACCATCCCTTTATATATAAGAATAATAAATTTATATATTGAAAATAATGGCGTCACTCCTAATAGGGATGGTGCTAATTTGTTTCACCCTCCTGTATGGCACTAAGATAGAAGGGATTAACATCATCTTCATTGGGAGTAACATCATCCTTTTTAATATATAGATTCAGGCCCGTTGATGAGTATGTGCAAGCTGTTTTTGCGCACAGAGCCTCCAATTAACAAGGGCCTCAAAAAAAACGTTATATTATTAAAAAAAATAAAACTATCACTAATCACTTAACACTTTAGTCTTCAACTCTTCCTTTTTCAAAAGAGCTCTCCATTTTTTCATACGCATGTTTTCTTTTCTCTCTTTACAAAAAAATATCTAGTATCAAGAATATGGAAAAAATATCTATCATGTATTTAAAGGACCTATTTTTTATTATCGCACAAAGCCTCCAAAATTTATCCGAATTCATGGGACGGTATAATTTTATGATTCTTATATATAAAGGGATTGTGAAATTTCTAAAATTGGATAGTCTCAATCCCTCCCACCTAGGGTGGATGGGATTAGCACCATCCCTATTGGGAGTGACACCATCCTTTTTAGTATATAAATTTATGATTCTTACATATAAAAAGGATGGTGCCACTCCTAATAGAAATGGTGTTAATCCCATCCTCCCCCACCTGGCACTAAAGTATGGACTTGGCCCAACCCACCAAAACTAGTTCAAATCCTTTTTCGTTGAGTAAATAATTTTTGAAAAATTAGGCCTTACCATACTCTTTTTGTGTTTTTGCAATAAGTTACATATGAGAAAGAGATAGAGAGAGATTCCAAAAGTTAAGGGGCAAAAAGATACTTTTTGTATAATTTATGGATTTAAATCTTTTCATATTTTTTTTTATCGTATTTTTCGTGTATGTTACGAGAAAAATAGACATAACAATAATAACAAGATTCACCGTCATCTCACAATTATTTATTAAAAAAATTTATTTTGTCTATCTCTTTCTAAAATATGACAAAAAAAATAAAGGAACATGAGAAGATCAAAATCCAATTCACTATAACATCTTATTATCTTAGGGGTTGTTTGGTTTGTATTTTCATTTTCTGTTTTCATTTTCTGTTTTCTGAAATTTTACAAAGGAAAAACTGAAAATGCTGAAAACAGAAATTTTCTGTTTTTCCTTTGTAAAATTTCAGAAAATAGGAAACAAACTGAAAACAGAAAATGAAAATGCAAACCAAACAGTCCCTTAGATTCTTAGCATAATTCATTTTTGTTCTATTGTCTTTCCGGTTGGAATTATGTCTAAAACTATCTTTGCAATATTTTCTAATTCATTTTTGAAATGATGTCCATTTTATATTTTCTTTCTTCACTTACACAATATTAGTTTGGTCATTTAAAGATACTAATAGAAATTCAAATATTGAACATGTGTATAAAAAAACCTTTATTGGAAGAGATAAACACACTTTAGCAATTTCTGCCCATTAAATAGATTAACTAGTTTTCACTTTTCAGCTATGAACTGTGAGATATCCTTTCACCATGGTACATATCTTAAACAGAAAATGATATGAAGTAATTAGGATTATTATAGTAGAATTAAGTAATTACATTGGAAGACAGTTAACTAAATAACACCGTCCTGGTGGCCACAGCTTTAGAGGGGAAGTAGACTTGTGCGGATTGATGTAAGAGAAAAACAGAGAAAGAGATTTAATTCATCATCATTAATTTTGACTTGTTAATTTGAATTGCTAGCTAGCTTAATTAACGTGATTTGGTAGGAAAAGCCTTTAATTAGAAGAAGATTCTGTGAGTGAGTTTTATGATCAGGTACCTACACATGCAAAAAGATTTGTGTTTGACATTATCAAATCAAGAGGTTGACCCTTAAATTAATTACATACATACGGTTTAATTAAACTTTAATATATGATTCATTTGTTCATGGACAACAGATCATATATCAAACAAATTAAATGACTTCACCACTTTGAAATGCAGTTAATTTTTTTGATAAAATGAAATGCAGTTGATTATATATATGCACTTTATGTTAATTGATTTTGCAAATCAACTTCGTAATAATTCTCAAGAGAGGATAAACTGAATTTTTCTTTTTTTTTTCTTTCTTTTGTTTATATTTTTATTATAAGTGAAAATATTTTTGGAAGAATTAAAATTTGTACCAAAATTAGGCCTAAATCATTAATCAATGTTACATTGTTGCGCTTGCGGTACGGTGCACAAATAGGTTTAGAATCATTGATTTAATGCATTTTTTTTCGTCGGCTTATTTTGAGCTTATCTTTTATTTATAAGTAAAAATCGGGTCAAATAGAAATATTAATAAGCTCTTAAGTAGTTTTTTTTTTAATGAAAGAAAGAGAGAAAAAAGAGCTTTAAAATAAGTCTTACAAAGAAGTTGTTTCTTATTTTCTATCCTCTTATTTTCATTAAACATCCACCAACCACTATAACCAAGACGGGACCGCCACCCATCGCCACCCTCCACCACCCGCGGCTACCCTCCACCGCCCGCCGCCGGCGGTCAATTTTTTTTGAAAAAAACAAAGTTGTCAAACAGTTTATAACTTTTTTTTAAGCTTCTTATACGTAGCTTTAGCTTAAAAGTGACTTTTAAGAGGAAAATAAACTGGATCAAACGATTCTTAAAATAAAAGAAATTTCACTTCAAAGCGTATGATAGATCGTTAGATTTGTTTTCAAAATACTCACTTTATGCACCATAAATGTCACCGTGTTACATATAAGAACTTAACCTATGATTGGAAGAAGAGAAAATTAGATGAGAGAAAACTAAAAGGAGAAAAAATAAAAGGAAAAATGTGTATTTTAATTTTTTTTCTCTCAGATAGTTAATTTTCTCTCTTATTTTCTCTCTTATTCGTGATTTTTCTTCTCTTCTTTTCTCTTTTCTTTCCTCATTTCCAGACAAAGGATAAAAGTATATTTTAACTTTTTTTTAGTGTTAAAGCAGTTCCATTTTTAGGACTGTAGCCTTCTTCATCACATCAATTTAATTTGTCCAGCTGTAATAAGATTATTGAGTTCTGAGCAGAGAAAAGAATAAAGAGAGCCTATATCAGTCACTTAATGGTTCATGTTACATTGGTTATTATAAAATTAGTGCTTTGGATTTAATTCAATTTAAAAAGTTATTTAGAATGAGAATGTTTGTCACATTATTTATATTCTCTTTGTTTTAGTCAATTTTAAATTTTTACACGTGAAACTTTTTTATTGTCGTTGTCTTAACAATTAGAAAAATAAAAACAAGGAGTAAACCTTCAAATTAGTTCCTGGCGTCATATGCAGATTAGTCTCTGAGATTATGAAAATCTCAAATTAATTCTTGACTTTTCAAAACGACATGCATTTTAGTCCTTTTACATATTAAATGACTTTAAAAAACTATGTAAAAAATGATTAAAATGAACAATTTTTCACAAGAACTAATTTAAAGTTTTTACAATCTCAAGGACTAATCAGCGTAACCCTAACAATCTCAGGGACCAATTTATGGATTTATTCTAAAAACAAGAACAGTAGTAAAGTAGTAAACTGCATATATAGTATGTATACAAAAGAACAAAAGTCATATTGGCATATATAATATATAATACTACAAGTCAACAGAATGACCGGCCATATAGAGTTGATGGAAGCTTCATGTCCATGAGTGCAGTAGTTTATAGCACTATTATCATCATAACCGTTATATATTTCCTTCATCCTTATTCTTTTGTCAATAAAATCTGATATAAAGGCTTTCTTCAATGGTGGGACCCCACTACTCTGCATCCAACCAACCATAAAAACCCAACAGAGTACTTTCACTACAAAATCCAAACACTCACTACTTCTTCTAGCCACCACAACCTTCACACCCTTCAATTCTCATAATATATTTTCCTTTTCTCTTTCCATCATACATTCTTATAATAAGTTCCTTTCATCTCTACTTATAAACAACAATACACAAGCATGCATACTCATTAATCATACCATTATTCAGTTTCTTTACTGAACTGATCGTCTGTATAAACCAACTTCTGATTGGACCATTTATCAGCGGGCAACGATGGAGGGATCTAATTACATGATGTGGATGAAGAGGAAACAAATGTTTGATGAAAAGAATTATTGTTCATGGGAAGAAAGGGCATTTGCAGAGGATGCAGCTAGGATACTTAGTGGGAGCATTTGGCCTCCAAGATCATATTCTTGTACTTTCTGTAAGAGAGAGTTTAGGTCTGCTCAAGCTCTTGGTGGTCACATGAATATTCACAGAAGAGACAGAGCTAAGCTCAAACAAAATCTTAGCCCTCATAATGATTTCAACTACTCATCATTAGGTAATAATCATAATCATAATCATCATTGTTTTTCTAAAGCAGAGGTTTATTCATCACAGAGAGATTATTCTACTATTACAACAACAAGGACTACTACTGTCTCAACAAATTCAGAAGCCAAAGGGGAATGTAATAATAATTTTAATGATTATGTTGAGACTAGATTGTCTGTGGGATTGAGTAGTGATTATTATTCTGTGTTTGGTGAAAAATCATCAATTAATGTTACTAAATGTGGGGATGAAGAAGGTGTCATGATGAGATGTAAGAGAGTGAAGAGTAGCAGCATATGTTGTTCTTCACTGCCAGCTCTATTTCTGAAGCCATGTTCAAGTGATAATCCTGCAGGAATGGAAGAGTTAGATCTTGAACTCAGGCTAGGGAAACATCAGAAAGTTAATTAGTACTTAATTATGTTTTTAATTTAATTTGTTAGTGTGTTTTCAAACTTGCTTTTAGTTATATGTCGGAACCATCGTGACTACTTGTCTCTTTTAGGTGAGGTAAATATACGTATTTTCGTAAGTGCTATTTCAATTCAAAGGATTTTCATACCTTAAACTAAAACACAATTCTCTTACTTTAAAACTTTTCTAACAAAAAAAAACTTTGTTTTAGATAATGTGATTGGTTTATAAAAGAAGTATTTCTCTGTGTTTTAGATTAGTTTCTCTGTCCTCCAACTAATTAATTAACTTGGAAACCCCACTTATTGTCTCTGTCATTAGAAATCAACTATGATAGTCATTGCTTTCTTTCTTACATTTCTCACCAAATAGCCATTCTACTTGTATAATTGATTTTAGTTGCAACTTACTGACTCGAAGAGAAGTTATTTTTATTTTGAAGATTTATTTTACCTTAAAAATAAAACAAGCTAGTTAATTAGGGTATGTTTGGGAAACGGGTTGAAATCTCAAAGTTTTTAGCTTTTGGCTTAGAAGCTAGCTGAAGGCTGTGAAGATGGATGAAGGGTGTGAGGTTGGTTTATTGGTCAGAATTGTTTGGTAAAATAAGCCATGTAATAAGCTTAAATATGTTAAAGGACTAAAACGGACAAATAATAGTATATTAATATAATAGTAATATCAAATAGTAGAGGGTATTTTGTGATTTTTAAAAATAAATAAGAACAATTTTAGAAGTGAAATATTAAAAGCCCATCATTGGAAGCCAAAAGCCTCTTTAAAGAGTTTTGCAAAAGTTAACTATAAAAATCACAATCCGATAGCCAAAAGCTTTATTTTCGTAATTATCAAACGACGATACAAACTTTTTAAAAGTCAAAATCCCTTAAAAAAACCCAAAACTCAATTCCCAAACATAGCCTTAATGCTAAAATCCGGATCAACAGTAGTGTACTAATTCCATTTAAAACATTTTTCAAACATACTTAGCTTCCAGACATGTTTATGAAAAAGACTAAATTATATTTTCATAAGAAAATATTTGGTGTATCACTACCATTTATCTTCTTTATTTCAACTTTTTTTGTTTTTGTCGTGACTTAGAGTGTGTTTGGATTAGCTATAATTAACAGTGAAAATAAGATGTGAAAAAGAATCGATTGTTAAAATAATTTTAAGTTGTAAAAAGTAATTTTGAAGCTTTTAGAAACAATGTTCAAATTTTAACGGAAGAACAAAAAGCTTTTTCCTTTGTTAAAAGAATAATAAAAAAAATTTATAAGTACAAAATACAACTATCCAGCGCAACAACATATATAAAACAAATCTAATCCAAACACACTTTAATAAACAGTATGTTATACCAGACTCTACCCATTGAAATATTATACTCCAAACATATCTAGCAGCACCCAGACACATACATATGATACAATGATTGACAGAAGTTGTGAAGACATAATGGAATCTAAGTTTTGGTTATAATCTTACCACCTCTACGTATCCATTTTAGGTTTATACAGAAAAAATTAGAAGGCAAGAATGCCTTTTAATTTCTATTTTTAAATAATAAAATTTGAATAAAATGATAAGATTTGTACTATATATCTTAATTTTTTTCTTGAATATTCTTTTATCTTATTATTAGAATAAAAAACTAATTTATTAAACATAAAAACTTATTTTTGTTCTCTCCAAAATTCGAACAATAATTCTCTCCTTAAAAAATAAGGTACTATTATCATTACCAAAACACCTTTATTGACAATTTTTCGAAATGTTTAAACAATAAGTGCATAACTAAAAATTAATAAATCAAATTAAACTAGATCAAATCTTAAAGTTATTTTTATTTATATATTGCGTTAAAATGGATTTACAATTATCCATTCAAAAGTTGAACTGTACACACAGGAATCCTAGCATGCATCTCTGTATTTACTCTTTAATTGAATTTACAAAACAGTGATGTGTTATTTTTCCGTTTGAGGTGAGTACGGTAAACTGCATGCACTTCAATGAAGATACACATATAGAGTATATATAAAATGAAAATGGAATTGAATATTATATTCTTTTTAATTCCTAAAGAAATTTTAAGAATAATTAAATTTCAGTCTCCTAGCTAGGGTTTCTGCTAATTGATGTAGAGGCAAAGAAAAATGAATGAGAGAGAGAGGGAGTAAATTTTAACTGAAGTTGAATTTATTAATTTAAAAATAAAAATAAAGGCAAGTGGATTATTATTATTATTATTATTATTTAATATTTAATTTGTTTCTTTTCTCAATTAAAGGTGATACATCCAGTAAACTGCAAGTTTAGAAAGGAATGAGAGAGAGGGAGTAAATTTTAACTGTAAGGTATATTGAAGTGATGAAAGAAACTGACAGTAACTGACAATTAGAAGTCACACTAAGCTATATATATATATATAAGAGGCGGGGTTTAAAGAATATTAAGGTGTCAAAGTTAGTAAATAACATCGTGCATAATTTTTTATAAAAAATGAATTTTACCAATCCAACTGTTCAATTGAAAGTTGATATGATGTAGATTAATCATACAAAAATTCATACAATTTATAAATTTGTAGGTATGTAATCTAATAAAACAAATTTACTTATATTTTAAATAATGTATTAAACATTCAAGCAAAATATTTCGATAACATATCAAATAGTTTTCAAATTGTATGAATTTTTGTATAGTTATCTACATCATATAAACTTTTAATTGAACAGTTAGAACGACAAAATTCGTTTTTTATAAAAAGTTATGCGCGATATCATTTACTAATTTTTTACGTATTGGTGTGATTTTAAACCCAATCCATATATTAGATGTAGATATTGTCATACTAGTAAATTTATTACCATTCTTTTAAATAATTTTTTAATTTAAAATATATTTTTTAATTAATTAAATTAAAGTTTTATTATATAAATACTATTAAAATACTTTAAGAAAAGTGACAATACACTTTTGAGAATGACAATAGTTAAATCCAATATTTAAGGAACTCACACACTAATCTAACTACATCCTGCTTGCAAAATTTCACATACTTGACTCATATTTTAATAATATAATAATAATTATAATTTATTTAAACATAAATTATAATCATATTAAATAAACAAAATAACTTCTTGCTTTTAATAAAAATGCTTTTACTTTCGATTAGCTATAAATTAGACACACATTTGCACGTGGTTTTATTATACTTAACAAATTAAAGTCACTGAGACATTGACATCAATGTGAAGAACTAACATGAGTTTTCTATAGTAGTATAATGTATGTAAATTAAATTAAGAATAACAGAAGTAAACTTTTATTTGAAGAAAAAAGTATTAATTAAATGAACTTTTATTTCAAAAGATTAGTTTTTTAAACTCCGTTTGTTCATTACATGCATTAGGAAAATATTTTTTTTATAATTTATAAATGGTGAATTGGTCAGAAAATTAACTGGTTTTTTTAAAACTATGATTTGGACCTACATAAACAAGCGTTTAGTTTAAGGTTTGACTTTGAGTGTTGTGTGAAAAAAAAAAAATCCCTTGAGAGAGTTAATTTTACTGTGATTTTGGTATTCTTTCTTTGAACAAGACTGTCTCAAAAAAAAAAACAACCTAGTGGTGTGACTAAAAACCTATGATCAAGACCAAAAATTGATCTTAACCCAACGTAATTTATACACTCAATTTGGAATATACCATTTTGCATTTTTGGAATATATAAATATTTAAATACTCAATTTTGAGTATTCTCTATTGTTTATATTTTGTACCCACACATCTATGCATAAAAATTTCACCCCATCATCCTTTTTCCCACAAAATTCCAAATTCTTCAATTATTTTTCGTGTGAAGATACACTTTAACGTTGGACAGTCTAATAATTAAAGAGATGAATCATATCACTTATTATTTTTTCTCTTTTTTATTTGATCAATATGCATAAATAAATTAACAAGATAGCCCATGCAAAATTGTTACGTTTAGTGCTAAAGAGTACCAAAATCCTTATTTTTCACATCTCTCTTCCTAACAAATCCAAAACCTCAACTAATCACACGGAATCAAATTAGTCGAAGACTTATAATACAACACAATTAATTAATTAATTAATTTACTATTTTGAAAGGGGGAGAGAGGACAACATCACATCATTAGCCTAGCTAGTTAAAGGCGTCTTTGTTTTTACTCTTGGAGCCATGTACATAAATACAAACATTTTAAATCAGAATCCGAAACACAATAATAAATCATATTAAGATGAATTTTCACATAAATTAAAAGGATAATCACCGTAAAGTATATAAGTAGTATGATAATTTTTGTTTATGAGCTCGTTTTTTAGAGTGAATTAGGTCTAAGTCCAAAATTTAATATGGTATAAGAACCTAGTTAGTCGTGGGTCACCCACAGATATCTAGTCTTACAAACTTCACGCACCACATGTCTAGTCCTAGGCCTGAGAAAGGAGTGTTAAGATGAAGTCCAACATTGACTAAAAATAGGGTTATTATAAAGTATATAAATGGTGTGATAATTCTTCTCTTATAAACTCACTCGTTAGGCCAAAATCTAAATTCAACGTATAAGTTATAGAGATTATCAAAATTGCATTCAATCAAGATTATAATCTGCAATGACTGCATTTAACCATATCTAACTGTGTTTAACTTAATACAATTATAACTAAATGCAATTTTAAACCTTGATACATATAGATCCAAACATTAGTAATTGGCTGTAGGTATTAGTAAATGAGTACACTTAAAAGCCGGAGAAGAGAGGTCCCCCCAACCACCTAAAAATGTACACGTTTGAAACTTCAAAACTGTTGTGCTTTTGGTAACACTTAAAAACAGTGTTAGCCACCCTTAGCTTATTGTGACACAGACTGTTCCTCCATAATACACGGCCACGTCACTGTCTCACTTACCTTTTCAACCATTATTCTTTCTTTTATCTGATCAAATTTCCCCTTTGACTTCTTTTTCTTTAAAATAAAATTAATTTATCACTGTCACCATAGAGGCATTGCTCTGTATGAGGGGGAATTCAGCTACCCTTTTTCCAAAATTTTCCCTTTTTGGGGATGGATTTATATTTCTTCACTTTCTTCTACCTGGCTTCACATCTTGTGATGGGAAATTTGTTTCAACATCCAACAGAGATTAATTAATGAAGAAAATGAAATGTGCAAGAACCTACACTTTAGTGAATGTTTATGTTATAGACTTATAGTAGTTGACACACATCAATCAGTGGTTCTCATCAATTTTGTCTACTAATACTAAATATGTTTAACAAATCACGATTGAGTTATATTTAGATATAATTTTGAATCTCAAATTATTGATTAGAAATAAAAAATATATATTATTTTTCTGTAAACCAAATTAACTATCATATTTATCTCCTTGTAACAATGTGTCATGTGTGATATATGAATTGCCAAGAAAAAATTAAGTTAGTTCGCATTTGACTTTATGATTAGTATTTATTGTTGTTTAGCAGGAACTGGAAGTAGATGTGTTCATGGGATGATTTTGATTATTAATAATGCAAAGTAGATAACATTTGTAAGTTGGGAAGGCCTGGTTTCTGGCTCTATGTATCTATATGTGTTAAATTTTGCATGTCACATTGGTCTGATGTGTGTTCTTCTATCTCTGTTTCCTCTGCATACATATTTATTGTTGGAATTCAGATATATTATCTTCTTTGGCAAGTTCCTTTTATTAATTTTGGGATAATTTGGCATATAAACAGTGTGATTTGTGACATTTCTCTTGTTCTCGATCCTTGAACTTCAGAGTCTAGAAGAAGGATCTGACAAATTCATCAACCTAGCACGTGTGTGTCTATGCATTAGGAGTTTTTTTTTTTAAAAAAAAAAAAAAAATTTTTGAAGCTTTTGGCAGTGAAAACAACTAAACAGACATTTCGTCCTATAATTAATCTACTCATTGGTATTGTGAAAGAAACTCTTGACAAATGACACTTCACAAATTTGTTCTGTTTTCCCTCTTTTTATTTTTCCTAGAAACCCAACTCAAATAAGCTGTTATACCACGTTTCAAATACAGAAACATATATTTTGATCCTTAATTTTTTATATTTTTATTTTTTTTGTTTTTATTCATTTGACAAATTAAATGGGGTACTCATTTACATGGCACGTCATGGCATTTTTTCTGTTTATTGCTCTTTGAAGGGCCTTCAATAATAGCTTTATCTGTTATTAATTTAATTAAGGGCATTTCTATTCTGAATTTCTGATTCTTGATCTCACGAATTAAGCAACTTTGTTAAAAACTCGTTACTCATTAGAGGTTGTAGATATGGTTATATGGACAAGAGTTTCTTGCAAAACAATCTAATTCTTAACCAAAATAAGTGAGATCAAAAAGTTGAAGTTTTTGTTTTTGTTAAGTTCTTAACAGTTAAGTATAGTTCTTTGAAGTAAGCATGAAAAAGAAAGAGTAAAGTGTACGAACTAAAAAATTATATTAAATATTCTATAAAAAAACTCTATAAGTATATATCTCATTAGAAATGGTGTAATAAACTAAATTGACCTGTGAATGAGTTAATATTCAGTAAGTTTTTTGATATATATACCTTTTATAGTTTGTTCCATCATGTATTTGGCATGGCGGATCTGGCCTCCTATCTGGTCTCCGGTGCGGTGGTTGGATAATTCCGGCCACTTACCTGGTGGTAAGGGTACTTGCAAGCACTCCGACGATCAAGTCAGTTGTGTGTCACAGGGAACAATTCCCAGATTATAAAGTAGTGATAAGCGTACCAAATGAAAATTAATCACAGGTTTTATAGTGTAAACAGGGTCACCAAAGTCAAACCTGTCACTGTCATACTTTCGTGAATTGCAGCGGTAGGTACGGATCTGTAACGGTCCTCACGTGGGGTGATGTCCCTTGAGCCTTAAGTCGGACGTCCATGTCGTGGAGACACGACATGGGACTGACGGCTTGGGCCATCCACGTGAAGCCTGCACGTGTTCTTCCCGCGGGTTAGGTCCATAACATAGTCTAATGATTCACTAAACTTAAGCAGCTCATAAATTAAAAGTAAGCCAAACATGAACAATAATAACAATGCTTTTGTAGCAATGATGAAAATTTTACTAGTATTTTTTACACATCATATTTTTCAGGGTTAATTATAATTTGGTCCCTTGTACTTTATTTTACATGGAATTAAGTACAAAAATTTAAAATATACATTTTTTCCTTGTATTTTTAAAATATGCATTTTTCTATCAAATTATATTTAGTGACGATTTAAATATGACTAATTTAAAAAAATCATCACTAATTTAAATAAAAAATGTTACTAAATATAGCTTTCATAATAAAATGTATATTCGAAAACCACAAGTTACAAAACGCACATTTTAAAATACAACGGCCTAAATTATAATTAACGCTATCTAAAATTGCAATAGAACCTTTTCTTTGTATATTTTGAAATACTTGTAACCACGTACAAAATACTTATAGTCTCGTATTATTGTTCAACAGCCATTAGAATATGAAGACAAAATAGTTATATGTGAGCTCACATCCAAATGTGGAAGATGGTAATTAGGCCCAAACCATTGGGCTTGGCTCCAAAGTAAAGGCCCTAATAACGGAACCCACCAGAAAGTCCTTACCAAAAAACAGATACTTGCTCCGAACTCAAATATGAGTAAAAAGAAAATTTCACATTTCTTAGTTTAAAGTTTAAGCAATTTTTAATTATTTTTTCTTATTTAATACTATCACTTTTGCTTTTACACAAGAAATAAAATGTTAGTTCACCAAAAAAAAAAAAAAAGAGAATGCTACTCCAATAAATATCGTGAAAAATATTTTATTAATTAAAGTTTTTCTTAGATACATTTGATATGACTTGCTCTTTCTAAACTCTAATATAAGAAAAAATAAAGTTCTAGTGTGTTGGTTTAAAATATAAGTAACTCTCAATTATTTTGAGTTTATTTAATGTTATAATTCTTTAAATACTCTTTATTTAATAAATTGTTTGATTTTTTCTGTGCACACTAAGGTACTATTTGACTCAGTTTATTTTTCTTTTAAAAGTCACTTTTAAGCTAAAGTTACAAATAAAAAGCTTAAAAAAAATTATAAGCTGTTTGGCAATTTTGTTTTTTTTTAAAAAAAATTGATCGGCAGCGGGCACGGAGAGTGGTGGAAGGTGGCCGCGGACGGTGGCGGTGGGTGATGGTCCCGTCTTGGTTATGATGGTTGGTGAATGTTTAATGAAAATAAGAGGTTGAAAAATAAGCAAAAGCTCATTTGTGTAACTTATTTTAAAGGTCTTTTTTTCTCTTTTTCCTTTATAAAAAAAATCACTCAAATTTTAAGAGCTTATTAATATTTTTGTTTGGCCCGGCTTTTACTTATAAGTAGAAGATAAGCTCAAAATAAGCCGGGCCAAACGGTGTCTAAAAGTATGATCTATGATGGGCTTTGTAAGTTAAATCACTTAATAAAAGAAGAAAATTTGTTTTATAATAAATACAATAGAAGTTATTTTAATAGATAAAATTTAATTTTTATATGAAACAAAAGAAATTAACTACTTTTTTTTAATTTATGTAAATTAGTTTTTATATGAGTTTGGAGTGAATATATCAACTATGAAGTGGAATTAGTCATTTACCACTTGCTCTGTGTTTTTTTTTTGGACAAGTCATTACCACTTGCTTGAATCACCAATTAGTCAAGCCAGCTAATTTGGAATTTGACGTATACGTGTTACATTTGTAGGTATCTATGTGAGGAATTCATGTAAATAAATCCAAATTTTTATTCTTTTATTGTTTGTAAACTTTGATGAAAAAATGACGGCATTTCCTTTGTAGTACACCCTTGAGAGCACTAACGAATAATGAAATACTAAAATAAAATAGTCATATACACTTTTTTTTTGGGTATTAATAGTCAAATATAATTTTAAGTCCCAATATTAATTTGGAAAATAATATTTAGTGCCCTAAGAGCACTATTTAAGAACCCAAATGTAGTAAAAATATATTGGAATGTGTAGTTTTTTGTATTCTCGATAGACGGAACAATGTGCTCTTATGATTATTTTTCCTAGTGCCTTTAGGACACTATATATCAAAACCTATTAATTTTTCATTTTTTAATAACTCAAAATTTGTTATGTTTTTTTTTTTCTGTGCAATCAAATTTGGTTTAATATCAATAATGTTCAAATTGTAATGTTGGAACTTGGAAGCTTCTTCTGAAGAAGTCACCTGTTAAAAATTTAATAGTAGTAAGATTTAAAATCATTTAAGATATAGTACTTTTTTAAGTAAGTCAATATTTTATTTTTTTATAAAGTATAACTATTACACCTTAACTAATACTTTAGGATGAATACTAGGTAACAAGATCAATAAATCTAAATCCGCTATTTTAAGAATTACTTAAACAAATAAAATAGTTAAAAAATTAATAAATACATCTTAAATTTAAATTTTATGTATATATTTATAACATAAAACATAAATATTTTACATAAATATTTATATTATAAAACAGTGAGAGTACTATACATTCATATCCCTAACAGCAATCATTGCTTATGAGTTTTTATTTGTT
Organism: Cyamopsis tetragonoloba; assembly: GCA_037177725.1. NCBI lineage: Eukaryota > Viridiplantae > Streptophyta > Magnoliopsida > Fabales > Fabaceae > Cyamopsis > Cyamopsis tetragonoloba. The sequence continues at coordinate 71,382,978 of CM074119.1, forward strand.
TTTTTGAAATTATTGCTTATGAGTTATGACATTTAGTTTGACACACAAGGAGGCTAGCTAGCTAGCCTTTTTTTCTTTTTACACCGCTAGCCTGCCTTTTTTTTTCTAGAGCATCCACCCCTAAAAATAATGATTAATTATTTTTTTAAGTTGAATTTGTACGAAATAATTATCTAATAGTCACAAGATGTAGATTTATTTTCACTAACATAAAATCGAATCTCTGAATATATAATTTAAGGACAATGTGAATTTTCATCATGTCGTATGTAATTATGGTTGTGTTTACCAAAATTAGCTTATAACTTATGGTTTATAATTTTTAGCTTATGACTTATAGCTTTTATCTTATAGTTTATTGTTGAGAAGTAGTGTTTAGTAAAATTAACTTACGATAAACTAAAATTATATGAAATGATCTAAAAGGAAATATGATATATTAATATTTAATATAATGAGATTACAAAAAAATGTAATTATCTAAAAAAAGACAAGGGTAAAATTAAAATAAATTATTAAAAATTAAAAGTTATAAACTATTTGAAATAACTTTTCAAAACATTTAGTTTATAATTTTTTATAAACTATAAGTTTATATAATAAACAGAATTTATTGACAAAAATTTTATAAGTTATAAACTCTTAAAAAATTATAAATAAATTCGTGTTAGTAAAACTCCCTTATATTCAATCGAGCTTAACTTCACAGATAACATAATCAAAGAATCAATCACGTCCCATTCTGCCTAACTTTGTTTCCTCCTTATTTAACTCTATAACAAATCAACAATCGCTTTAATATTTCAATCTTAATTTGGAAATAATCTAATTGAAGTGACGAAATTGACATATTAAAAAATAATTGAAGCACTAAAACAATAATTAACAAAGTTTGAAGACGAAAATCATGTAGTATATCCCAATTCCCAAATATGAAAGCTAAAAATTAAATAAAATAAAATTAGGCATGGTGTTGGTCACAAAAAGATGGAAGATAACTTCAGTGAATTTGGGAAAAAAGAAAAAAAAGATTGAGCGTGCACTTTTATGGTGAAGAGAGAAGAGAGGAAACGTCAGGTTTTGAATTTTGATGAGTTGCAGACATACAAGCCACGAAAGCAGTGGAGTAAGTTGTTGATCACGTGCCATGATGCCAATTTTGGTCACGTGTCATCACACCCATCCTTTAACTGTGGGCGTGTTGCCCAGTTTAAGGAGCAAGTGCCCTCGCTGCATGTGATTATGTGAACAATTTATAACTACTCCATGCGGTTCATATATATATACAGATTAAGAAAAAAAAAAATTAAATAGTAGTGTTTTAAAGGTACATTTTAAGAAGCTAAATGAGAAATAAGATAAGAAGTGATTGAAAAATGAGATTTTTTTATAATTGGATTGTGTTTAACATATAATTAATATAATTAATGATAATTATTGATGTGATTTCTTTCTATTTTTAGTTTTTTAATCTGTACAATATTGCACATATTAGAAAAATTCTTCTTAGATATAGAATGATATGCATTTGGAATTTTTTTTTTCAATGGTATTTCTTCCGTCCCATAATATAAGTTCTAACTAATATTTTACACAATTTAAGAAAAGTGGTTAAATTATTGGAATTAGAAGTATTAAGTAGATTATTGAGATGTTACACCAATTAAATTTAAATACAATTTTTTTCTATTGGTTGAATGACTTTGAAAGTTAAAAAATCACAATAAATGCTTCTTATTTTATGTATAAGTGCTTATATAATGAGACAAGATATTTTAGTAGTTAGGGCTTATATTATGAGACGGAGGGAATACCATTTAACAAGACCCTTAATAAAATAATAATTAGTATGTCATATTTTTTTATCTTTTAAATAAAAATACTCTTATTAATTTCTTAGAAATACAATAAGTTAATAACTAATACACTTAATATAAGTGAGAATATAATTTGATATATACATCTAAAATTATTAAGTGAAAGTATTACCAAAAAATAATTATATTTTAAAAATATAAAATAACAACACTTTTACGAAAAAAAAAAGTCTAAAATAACATGAGAATAATTAATTTGTTAGGTAAAGGTCCACATTAAACCCCTTTTAGTGACAGATTTTTGGCGACGAATATTCGGGAAAAAAAAATAATAACTTGTCAAAAATATATCATCCATTCATCGTAAGTTTTTTTTAAAGTTATTAGGATTAATGATAATAAGTTAAGATAGATTATTTGCTTCACATATACATTAAGCTTGTTTGGTTTAAATTTTGTAATACCGTTGTATATAAATTAAGTATTAAAATGAAAAGTTAAAATTTGACTCATTCTTTAAAAAGTACACGATTTGTATATTTTTTACATCTTATTTCACAATAATCTAAAACATATCATTGTTATCTTTTGTATGTCTCTTCCTGTTTTGTTGTAGTTAAACTTTGCAGTTAAGAGATAAAAATATGATAAATTACATTTTTTTTGTCATGTACGTTTTAATGAAAATTCAATTTGGTTTGTTATGTATATTATTTTGGTCTTTTATGTTATACTTTTTTTTTTTTTTGACAAATTTAATATTTTTGTTAACTTTTTTTAATTGAGTTATCAAATATGTTAAAATAATGTCATTTTGTTTTTTATATTAGCTCAAAAAATACAATTTAAAGAATTAAATTGGTCAAAATATAATATGAGGAACCAAAATAATTAAAAAATATAACGTAAGAGACTAAAAATAATCAAAATAAATACAAAGGACTACATTATTGGTCTAAAATATAGTATAACTCAAGAAACAAAAATAAACATAAAAGATTAAATTAAAACTTTTTGAAACAAAAATGTAATTTAACTATAAATAAACCTTTCTTTGAAATTACCAAAACATTAATCAAACAAATTCAGTTATATATATAGCTGATATTAAAAATAATTATATAAATCAAAAATTCAATTCACAGCTTGAATTTTTCTCGCTTATAATAAAGAAATCAAAAAAATTAAAACTTGAAAACTCAACCTTGTATAACCCACACGCACTCAATATCTTAAAGAAAGTGAGGGGAAATGAGAGAAAATGCTAGTGAGAAATCAAAAGTAAAAACTAAAATATATTGATTAAACGATAAAGTGTCTTGATTATATCATTGGTCTAAAATATAGTATAACTCAAGAAACGAAAATAAACATAAAAGATTAAATTAAAACTTTTTAAAACAAAAATGTAATTTAACTATAAATAAACCTTTCTTTGAAATTACCAAAACATTAATCGAACAAATTCAATTATATAGCTGATATTAAAAATAATTATATAAATCAAAAATTCAATTCACAGATTGAATTTTTCTCGCTTATAATAAAGAAATCAAAAAAATTAAAACTTGGAAAACTCAACCTTGTATAACCCACACGCACTCAATATCTTAGAGAAAGTGAGGGGAAATGAGAGAAAATGCTAGTGAGAAATCAAAAGTAAAAACTAAAATATATTGATTAAACGATAAAGTGTCTTGATTACATCATTGGTCTAAAATATAGTATAACTCAAGAAACGAAAATAAACATAAAAGATTAAATTAAAACTTTTTGAAACAAAAATGTAATTTAACTATAAATAAACCTTTCTTTGGAATTACCAAAACATTAATCGAACAAATTCAGTTATATATATAGCTGATATTAAAAATAATTATATAAATCAAAAATTCAATTCACAGATTGAATTTTTCTCGCTTATAATAAAGAAATCAAAAAAATTAAAACTTGGAAAACTCAACCTTGTATAACCCACACGCACTCAATATCTTAGAGAAAGTGAGGGGAAATGAGAGAAAATGCTAGTGAGAAATCAAAAGTAAAAACTAAAATATATTGATTAAACGATAAAGTGTCTTGATTACATCATTGGTCTAAAATATAGTATAACTCAAGAAACGAAAATAAACATAAAAGATTAAATTAAAACTTTTTGAAACAAAAATGTAATTTAACTATAAATAAACCTTTCTTTGGAATTACCAAAACATTAATCGAACAAATTCAGTTATATATATAGCTGATATTAAAAATAATTATATAAATCAAAAATTCAATTCACAGCTTGAATTTTTCTCGCTTATAATAAAGAAATCAAAAAAATTAAAACTTGAAAACTCAACCTTGTATAACCCACACGCACTCAATATCTTAGAGAAAGTGAGGGGAAATGAGAGAAAATGCTAGTGAGAAATCAAAAGTAAAAACTAAAATATATTGATTAAACGATAAAGTGTCTTGATTACATCATTTTAATGAAATATTTTTCGTCAAGGAAACTCGAACCCAGGTCCCCTTATCACAAAGAATAGCAACAACAAGTCAACAACTAGACCACAATACCAATTCTAATATATAATCACCTCTATCTATATATATATATATTATATAAGTACGAAACATTTAAATTTTAAATTCTTTTATATTTATATCATAAATGCCAAAAGTAATATTAATATATTATTTAAAAATATTTCATATATATTACTAATTTAAAAATATTGATATGCTTTAATCAATAATGTGAAATTTGATTTATATATTTTATTTAAAGTTCTAAAATTTAATGTGATATTTTTTTAATGACTCTCTAAATTTAAATTATTAAGTGTATACATAAAATAAATTGTTTGTCAATATATTTATCTTGAAAATTTTTATGATTGATTTAAAAATTTAAAATTTAAAATATAAATATACTAAATTTAAAAAATTATTTATATATATTTTAATTTATATATAAATATTCGATTCAATAACTCCCAAATCAACCTAAATTAACTCAATAACTCTCAAATTAATCTAAATTAACTCAATAACTTCCAAATCAATCTAAATTAACTCAATAACTCATCAATCCAATGCCCCAACTAAGTTAATCAATAAATCAAGTCTAATAACACTGATAGAAAGCACCTAAATGTTGTTGCCACTTGGTTGCCACCGCATAACATGCCGTTTCAGCCGTAACATTTGTTGTCTAGTTTTAGTGTTGAAGTGGTAACATATTTACGCGTGTTTGTAATTTGAAAATGTTGCCGTTCTCGTGGCAACATGGTTAATTAGAATGGTAGCGTCAGGGATACCAATACTAATATACAATGAATGAATTGGATCTTCGTTGGAAATTGCACTGCCATCTCTCAAGTGCCCATAAACAATACGAAACTCAACTTTAATCACGCCATAAAATAAATCAACAACGATAAAAATTAGAGTCTCCTTAAACAATGTTAGAGATAAAGATAATAACTAGTCAGTTATATTTGTAATAAATATATTAGTGTTATGTTATTGTCATTCTTATCTTCGTAGTTTAGTGAGTGAGAGTTTAAGGAATATTAATAATATCTTTTTTATTTATTCGGTTCCCTTTCACTCCACCATATTTCCTAATAGACAATGTCTTTAGAACACTTATTAAAATTATTATAATTGAAAAATTAATTATAAGCACACGTTTTTTTCTCGAGAATATAAATAAACTATATTTTTCAATTACTTTTTACTACTTTTGACTTCTTAAAAAGTGTCTTAGGGGCATTGTTTAATATTTCTCTAAAAATTATAAAAAAAATATTAAACAACATTCTCAAGAAACTTTTTAAGCAATTACTCTCTCCGTTTTAAAATAACAATCATTTAAGGTTTGTTATGGACAAATCCCGCCCTAAGGGTATTTAATACATTATTCTCGGGAGCATCCCGCTAAGTCCTGCTATATATAATCATGAATCTCGCTATGAGGAGATCCCACAAAGCGGAACGGGATCCAATCAGCCTGCAATATCCCGCACTATGAGTTCGTTAGCCTTCCAGCTTGACAAGTCGTACTGACAAAAAGGTACAAAAGATGCCACTCCTGTAGGACATGTCCCCTGAACATACAGGGAGGTCATTTTCTAGGGATTTGTGCTTGGACCCAAAGAAAAAAAAACCCTCACCTATCCAGTCCTACTATATAAGTAAGGAGTGACATTACTAGTGAGGTAACCCTTATTCTTTCATACATGCCTTCTCTCTCTTCCCTAACTGACTTAAACATCAGAGTGGCTTTACATGTGCCATTCCCCGCTACGTTTGGAGGAGCCTCAGCCTACCAGAGATTGCATCGGAGAAGAGCACAGTTCCGGTCCTACCCTTTCCCAGCTTGTTGGAGCACAACGAGTATGTTTTACAAAAATTAAGAAATAAAATAAATGTTATAATGAGTAAAGCAATTTTACTAACACATTCCTATTAATTATTGAAACATTAACTACCTCAAGTTATTTTTGGTTGAGCATTAATTGTTATATAGGGATAAAATAAAAAAACAGAGAGTATTTAATAATGCATTGAAAATATAGAGCGACGATCATTTTGAAAAAAAATTATTTCTCTAAAACGACACTCATTATAAAACGGAAGAAGTAAATATAGTATTCCATGTGTTCCTTTTTATGTGTCTTCTAAGGATAAATCACGCATAATATTAATATAATTGATTAATATCTTTGATGTTGTCAAAATTATGAGGTAATTCTCTTTGATACCCTTGTTGGAACTTTAAAACTATTAATTATCTACTATTTGGTGAATGTACATGATAATAAATGAAAAGGGTATAATAGGAAAAGAGTGTTGGAAATTGTATTTTTTTTATTTGCGAGACACGGAATTACGTGCACTTATGATTAATTTTCTTATTCTAATAACCTTAACAAGTGTCTGTAGGACATTGTTTAGCAACACCTAAATTATAAAGATAAGAGAAATATAACAAATTAACTGATAAATAATTTTATTACATTATAATTGACTAGGTATGATCTCTAATACTTCCCTATAAATTGGAAAGGGCGAAGGGTCTGTTATAGCACATAGTTTGAAAAGAAGATGAACAATATAAAAATTTTAATGGCAACGATCGGGTTCGTAGTTTCTAAAAGTCCTACCTTCTTTTGGTCTCGTCAAGTTTCATTCATTGGCTCTTCAAGCCTCGTTCCAAAAAGTTGATAAACGACAACGACAGGGTTCATAGCTATCTAGAAGTCTTATAATACCTTATATGACACTACTGCATTATCGATATTTAATAACATTACTTTATATCACATGTGTAAAAAATATTACAAATGCTAAAAGGTAACATTTTTTAAAAGATTTGACAATATTTTTCAAATGTTACTATTTACTAAAACCTTTTAGTAACATGACATTTATAAAACATTTGGTAAAAATGTAGCAAATGTGTAAATGCAACCTTTTTAATGATTTTACAACATTTTTTAGTGTTTTTTTTAAATGTTGCTAATAATAAATTATGGTGTAGTGTGGGGCCTCTTCGATATTCCTTAAGCGTCTCCACGATCTCATTCCAAACTAGATAAAAATATTGAGAAATAGGGGAAGTAAAAAAGATAAAAATTTAATGATTGAAAGCTCAAAATGTGGTTGAACCGTTAAAGGATAAGATCTAAAATCTAGAAAAAACAATTATAAAAGGCTCCATGTTTTAGGAACTAGCCGCGGAATTATAGTAACACAAGTCATTGTCAATGATGCCGCTCTGATACCATATTATGAAATACAGCAGAGTAAAAAACAATGGAATAAAGATAAATTATATGAAAAATGGTTTATTAACACTTTTTTTTATCGGCCAAACACACACACTCCCACACTACACTACTCCTAAATCTCTCCACCGGGGATTGAATTCCTCCCCTCAAGCTCTAAGAGCTTTTCCTGATGCTATTTGAGTTACAAACTCTTGACACTTGATAATTTAATATTGATAAATAATCTTGTCACGACTATAATTGACTGGTTATTATCTCTAATAAATTAAAATGTTAAATAAATCTTAATTTTTCTTTTAAAAAAAGTTAAATAGATCTTAAAATGTCGAGGGTGATTGACCAAAAGGCGATGGTCATCAAGTAAAGTATGATTGCATCTATTTTTGTTTCTTTTCATGTTGTTAATGAATGTTATGCTGTCCAGGAAATGGCCACAAGAAGAGAAATCTTTCTATAATCCTTACTAGCAGAAGCATACATCCATAAGAGAAGCATACACAATATTTGACGTGATTCGGTATCATACTCTCTTACTTGAACAAAAAAAATTTAAACCCTCTCCCAATTAACAATTATTGAATGAAAATATTACAAATCCTTTCGGTTGACAATTTTTGCAAAAAAAAATGGCAAACTCACACACAACTATCAAAGTCTCAATTACACCCGATAGACTAATAATAAAGTTGTGGTAAAAACACTTAAACAAAATTTCCTTACTTACATGAGTATTTCACCTTTTTCTTTTTTCCACTCAACATGGGGCTTTGATGAATGTCAACTTATTATCCTTTCTTCATACTATTCAATGTAAGAACATATTTATAATATATTAAATTGAGGTTTAACACTGTTTTCTTTTATTTTTTTAAAAAAGAAAATAATACTAACGGTTTCATGGCTTTAATAGTTTAATTACTTGTTATTTTTATGGAATTACTAGCGGGTTTTTATCTGGGTTAAATCCGGTAAATCAATGTCTTATTCGTAATTTAAAAGATTTCTCCACAGTTAGAAACCGCAGATGAATTAAAACTTACACACAATTGTATTCATAATTATACGGCTAAATGGTATCAGATTATTCAAATTATTCATGATTTTGTTTTGAACTGTGGCTATTTTTTTCTTAACAAAAAAGATAATGAACAGTATTTAATTTTAATTTGATAAATAATTTTTAAAAACTCAATTCAATAAATAATTTTAAAATTAATATTTTTTTTAAAAAAATTTCAAATCAAACACACACATTAAAAAAAACCAGACAGACGAGACAAATACATTAGAATAATTTTCTTTGTTGGTGGTTATTGATTGCTGTCTTAGTGGATGCATGGTTTAGGGTGTATTGTTTGATTAACTAAATTGCTATACTTAGTTGTATTTGAGGTTTTTTTTTTTTTTAATTTATAGCAAAATATAATAATCGATAATTGGATTTGGTATTCACATGCTATGTTTTTGTATATTCATCAACTAAAAATTGTATTTGAGTTTAGCAAATCTTGTGCTATTATGTTGAATTTTTTTCTTTTATTTATTTATTTTTTATTCATAAGAAAGTACAATGATCATTTGTTAAATCCTATTCTACGCACGCATATTTCATATTTTCTGTGTATTTACCAAGTGAGAATTATGTGATTGGAACTTTCTTTTATTTATATAATAATAATAATAAAAAAGACAAACACATTAGTATTTTAGAACGTATATACAGATGAACCTCATCTAAATAATTTAATCGAGAATTTTAAATTAAATTAAAATCTATAAAATAAATATGAGTCCGCAGAACTGCAGATATTCCTCCAGCTTCATTGGAGGAGAGAGTAACACATGGGACAGGTGTCAGCCACCGAATAGATCATGTGAAAAATAACTAGCAGGCTAGCTCTTGTAATCTGTATTAATGCATCTTCAATTGCAAGTGGACGGCAAAAACTTCTACAATTACTAATTTTGCAATTAAAAAAAGTTGATAATGGTGGAAGGCAACGTCGTGTTTGGCGAACGAAGAAGAAGGAAGGAAGGAGGGGACTTTCGGCTCCGTGCGTAAGTAGTAGCCACGCGTCACGTAAGCGATTATTGAAACCTCAGATATTCTCCCAAGCGTCAATCAACTTTGACATGCCACGCTACACGTGTCTCAATCTCAAATGTTACGTACATCATTTTCATTGGACAACCGTATCATACCATACCATACCATAGCACAATAAACACAATAAACAATACTATAACACACTCTCTCTTCAATTCCTCCACGCACTTCCCTCCTTTCTCTTTTTCTTTAATTAATTTATTATTCAAAATCAAATCAAATAACTCCACAAATTACCTTTCATCTAAAATAAATTCATTCAACAGTGTTATAAATTCAAAATTAAAATATCAAATATCAAATTATAAATGCGAAATGTAAAGGGGAAAAAAGATTTTTTGAATTTATTTTTTTTGGGGGGTAGGATGAGAATTGAAAGCCGAAAAAAAGCACAAGTTGGAATTGAAGAGAGGACCACATGCGTGTCAGGAAAGGAAGGAGTTTCGACCTACCGTGGAATATTATGATTGGGCCACGTACACGAGAGAGAAAAGGTACTGGGACGTGTTGGAATGATGAGGGGTTAGTGATGAGATGAAGGGTGGAGATTTAATCTTGCTATTCAATGGTTCGACGTCACACCAACTGTATGTGTCGGGTGATGCCCGTGACAGGGACGGGCAGCCTGCTCCTCTCTCTCTCTCTTCAAAAGCTTCTCTCGCGACCCCATTTCACTGCGTTTTTATGTTTGTACTAAGCATCATCACACTTCCCACAGGGGTTCCCACTACTTCCTCTTCATTTCTTTTTCGCCCTCTTCAATTTTAATCATTTTTCTGCGTCGTCCTCTTTTTTTAACTAGCATCGACAACTTTGTGGATTTGAATAATTGATAACTGAGATTTTGTTAAATAATTCAAGAAAAAACTTTTCGAATGGCTGGGATTTGTTGTGGTGTTGGAGAGGGAGAGACTCCTACTCCTATTGAGCTAAGCTCACGCTCTTCCGGTCGTCGGAGTTTAGATCGTCTGCCGTTGAAATTTATAGCCGACGCGGCAATTCCGGTGCCGGAAAACAGCCGGAAGCGTCAGAAGCTGGGTCCAAGCACCTCTCCGGCGAAGCGTCGGGAGTGTTTGAACGCGGTTGAGAATATCGAATTAAGTGCTGGTACTGTTAAGGAAGAAAGAAACGAGGAACCGGAGAGGGATGAAGCTGTGAATGAGGAGTGTCCTAAGTATGGCGTTACGTCGGTTTGTGGAAGGAGGAGGGACATGGAAGACGCTGTTTCTGTACGGCCTTCCTTCTGCGAAGGCTTCCATTTCTTCGGTGTTTTCGACGGTCATGGATGCTCACACGTAATTACTCGTTCTGGATCTCTTTTCTTCTGCACGGTTTTTAGAGGATCGAATCTGGTTCTTAACTGGTGGTGCTTTTTTGTTTATGCAGGTGGCGACGATGTGCAAGGATAGGCTACACGAGATTGTGAAGGAGGAGATTGAGAAAGCGAAGCAAAATTTGGATTGGAAATCCACGATGGAGAAGAGTTTTGCTCGCATGGACGAGGAGGTTCACAGCTGGACCCGCAGCCAGAGCCAGAGCAACCAAACCTTCACTTGCAAGTGCGAACTCCACGCGCCGCACTGCGACGCCGTCGGATCCACCGCCGTTGTCGCCGTCGTCACGCCGGACAAGATCATTGTCTCCAACTGCGGTGACTCTCGCGCCGTTCTTTGCCGGAACAACGTAGCTATCCCGCTTTCCTCCGATCACAAGGTTAATTTCCTTTAATTTCGATTAATTTTCTAACTAATTTAAATGATTAGTGCTTTGGTGGTCACTAGCTAACCTTTAAACCCGTTTCGTACAGCCGGACCGACCCGACGAGTTGATTCGGATCCAAGCTGCGGGAGGGCGCGTGATTTATTGGGACGGTGCAAGAGTGCTTGGTGTGCTGGCCATGTCAAGAGCCATAGGTGAGTGAGTGCGCACTACACCCAATATTTTTTAAAAAAATTGACGCACTTGGCGCATTATAGCATTGGAAATTAAGGTTTTGTTGGTATGTTGTGCAGGGGATAATTATTTAAAGCCGTATGTAATTTCGGAACCGGAAGTAACGGTGATGGAACGGCGTGACGAGGATGAGTGTTTGATCCTGGGGAGTGACGGACTATGGGACACGGTGCAAAACGACACCGCATGCAAGGTGGTGCGGATGTGTCTTCAGGCGCAGAAGCCGTCGTCTCCGCCGGTGTCTCCGGGGAGTGACGCGGCGGCGGATTGCTCCGACAAGACGTGTTCCGACGCGTCTATTCTACTGACGAAGTTGGCGTTGGTGAGGCATAGTTCGGACAACGTGAGCGTGGTGGTGGTTGATTTGAGGAGAGATCCACGTCATCACCAAAAGGGATTAAATTAATTAATTAATTAAGTTAATTAAGTAGTTAATGAAATGGAGGGCGAAAAAAATGTAGTATTTAATGAACCGCCCAAAACCTAAGATGGGCACTGACGCATTGTGCGTGTACACATCCTCCATTTTTTATGATTTTGTAATATTGACGAAAAGGGAAGAAGACAATGGAGGGTGGCTACGCATTGCTGATTCCATGTGATTGTAAATGGGGATGATGAAGTTTGCAACTTTTGGGAAATGATCAACAAAATATAGATTTTTTTCTGAAATACAAGTGTGAATCTGGTCTATTGAAATGCCTGTCTCATTTTTTTTATTTTTGAAAAAAAAGAAAAACACTTTGTCTATATATATATTAACATTAACAACATCTATAATGGAAATGAATTATAATTTGGGTTTAGATTTAACTCACTTCTATGGTGGTGGCATTCTTTTTAGTCGATGTGGGACTTGATCTTAACACACATCCCTCACGCTCAAGACTGGATATCTGGTGCATGAAGTTTGCGGGACTGGACATCTGCGGGTGGCGCCCACGACTTACTAGCTACTGGTACCATCTTATAATTCGAGTTTGGACCTAACTCAATCCCAAAAGCTACCTTTGTAGGATGAGGTTTGTCACATCCTTATAAACTCAATAATGATCATATCATTAGTCGATGTAGGATTTCTAACACGCCTCCTTACGCCCAGCACTACACAGCTAGAGCGTGAACAAACACGGGTGGACAAACATACTAGTGGGTTAACAATACGGGACTAACAAACACCCAATAACACACCCAGCAACATGGGGACCCAACAAACGGATCTAGGATAGGCTCTGGTACCATCTTACAATTCGGGTTTGGGCCTAACTCAATTCCAAAAGCTAATTTGTAGGATGAGGTTTGCCACACATTTATAAACTCAACAATGGCTATATCACTAACCGATGTGAAACTTCTAACAAATCCATCCAATTTTGTTTTCTTGCTTTGGATTATTGTTCCAATAGTTGCTAATGTTGTTTAATTAAAAAAACATTTTTTTTAAAAAAAAAAAGTCACGTAGTTCATATTCATATTTCAAATAAAAGGGTGAAAAATAAAGGGTCATTAAAAATAAAATAAGAATTACATAAAAGTTATTTTGATAATTATTTCATTATGCACACAAAAAAGTGAAATCAATTTTATTTTTACGTTGGATCACATAAGTTTGATTTAGTCCCAATCATGTAGCTCAATTAGTGAGCGCATGGGGACATACATGTGTGGGTACGAGGTTCAAATCCCGGTTGTACTACTTTCCTATGAATAAAAAAAAACATAAGTTTGATTTATATCCGAAGCTTGCCAGTATTATTAGTATAGTCAATAATTTCTTCCTACATCATTAATATCAGCAAAATTAATGATCTAATTATCACGTGGAAGGCCACTTTCAATAAATAAATAAATAAATAAAATTGAATAAATAACATCTGTTTTTTGGATACATAACATCTGGGTTTATAGCACTGTAGTGTGTATCGAACAAAAAAATCAAGTATAAAAAAAACATTGTAGATTTGTAGTGTGATGTAATAAATTTTTTTCTGATGTGTTTTTTGTGTGTATGGTGTAATTTATTGTAATCCAATAATTTTCCCATTTTAACCCATATCAATTACTTTAGTTTTTTTGTTGTCAAAACAATGCCTTTAATTCAAAAGTAAAATTAGCCAATTACGAAAAAAAAAGAAAAATTAAGGCCAATATAATCTGAGCTACGTATATGAAGACACATGTGCATATGTATTCGAGTTTAATTTTCATTTGTTGTACTTTCTAATAATAAAAGAAAAAAGCCAACATATGGATTCACTCCTTATGGGTGCTTAGTTTTGAAGTGTGGAAAAAAACGAAAGAAAAAAAAATCACAAAATAAAATAAAAAGAGAATTAAAAAAAAGTTGATTTATAAATAAAATGTTTATTTAATTACTATAAAATATAAAATATTTAAAATGTTCCTTCTTTTCATTTTTCATCTTCAGTTTTCTCTCATTCAATTTTTTCTTTTCTCAAACCAAAGGTTAGTTGATCATCCCCATTTTATGATAATGGAAAATTTTGTCATTTTCATATTAAATTTATTTTCTCTTTTTATCTCGGGTTTTCTATCATTTCGTATTGTATTTCAATTTCTTTATTTCTTCTTTTTCTTATTCAAAATACAGTAATTTTTCTTTTTTCATTTCCGTCTCCTATCTTATTCTTCTTTCTTTATAAATGCCCCCTCCCTCCCGAAGGAACATTTCTCGGATAAAAATGGATGAAATCTCATCCATTGAAATTTTACTTTTGAACTAAAAAATATATATATAAATGTGAAACTTGTAATCCTAGCCTTTGGACTTAAGAAATGAAAGAAATGGACATGTAAGAAAATGGAGGGTAGATGAACCCCCTCCAAAGGATACAACTTCTTTTTGTTGCATAATTGCATATATGACTCTAGCAATCAAACAAAAAAGGGATGAGGGGTGAAACTAAATTGAAATATCAACCAAGAAGAATTTTGTGGAATCTTATCATTCACTAATTAGCTGAAACAAATGCCATGTAATCTTGTAAAAGAATTTATTAGCTCATTTAAAAAATTTTTAACAGCAAATACTCATACGTATATGTTTAAACTCAATTTTTAATATCAAGATTTAAATTTTGGACTTCCAATCTCCAAAATCTTAAAAAATATAATTCAATTTATATTTGAATTCAATAAAATTTAAAATACAATTCAAACACTTTTTTTAACCCAAATTAGTTGTTGGTCAAGTAAAATATGACAGAGTCTTGCATTGAACATATTGTAAGTATTATTTGATTTCTATAAGTATTATTGCATTAATTTTTTAAAAAATAATTACTCTTTTACAATTTTATTTTTAACTAAATAAAATCAATTATCTTGAGAACTAACAATACTAACAACAAAATACTCTAATAAATAAGACTAAAATTAAAAAAAATAATGAATGCACATTGTAAGTGCTTATGATATAAAATATGTATATTTTATGCTAAGTACTTATATTTTAAAACGAAAGTAATATTTGAACTTGAAGACTTTCTTTGTTTTAAATTTTCACATTTTTTTCTCCCCTTAAATTTTATTTAAAAAACACACCTCTTTTTTTGAAAAAAAAAAATATACAATTTGGGATTGGGTCATATTGTTGCAGCAATAAATAAACATATGGGGCCCACAACTTCACTTAATAAAATAGTGAACACGTAGCATTGTTCTCATTTTTAAGTGTCACCATCTCTTAGCTGGACTAGATTTGCTCAGATTTGATGCCCTTTTGGCCATGGACTAGTTCCATATAGGAAAACCTTTTTTTATTTTTATTTTATTTAAAAAGAAAAAAACACTTTTTATTTGATATTTCTGGAAGAAAAAAAAAAAAATCAATGCATTCATTGACGTGTTTTTATGCGTGATTAATTAGCTTACCTAGTTTGGAAATTATTAGGATGTTTTCTAAAGCTTTCTTGATATGACAAAGGTAGTCAAGGACAAGTGTTGCTTTGTAATATGACATCCTCAAATGCAACTACTAGATTTTAATTATATTAGTATATAGTATATTATATTATGTATATATTTGCATTTATTTTACTATATTATTTATGAATTTATGATTTATGATATGATGAGAGGAAAAAAAAAAAACAACGTTGGAGGCATTATGAGAGGTGAGCACATAAACAAAATGTGACATGAGGTGAATAAGTTGCCACCCAAAATGTTATACTTAATTAGATAGTAGTGTTTTGAAAATCATATACTCCTCTGTTCATATTTATAATTATTTAAAATTAAAATTATATATATTAAAAAAATATCAATTTTAATTAAATGTATTAATTTTTAGATAAATAATAATTTCTTTATAATTTTACTTTTATGTAAGTCAAATTTAACTATGTATATTATTTAAAATTAAACTAAACAATTCTCATTAATTAAGGGTAAAATTAAAAAAAAATATAATAAATATTTCTCATTTTTATATTAAATGCTTATAAAAAAAATATTAATTTTTTTTTTGTTTAGATACTTATAAATAAGAAAGAAGATAATAATAATTTCGTTAGTCAATCCCCACTTTCATAGTTCAATGGTTCAGCCAATATCCAGCTTTAGGATTTGCAGTTTAATTTATATTAATCTATTTGGTCAATGATCGATCTTAAATTTCTAGACACGAGAAGAAAAAAAATTGAGAACATATACCCAACATAAGATATTTCCAAATATGCTGATGACAAAGTAGTTATCCCTTTGAAGAAAAAAAAAAAAATCTCAAATCAATGAGTGTTTGTTTGTGTATGCCTTTGCTCTAAAGCAAAGCAAATCTTATTATTATTTTTGTTTTTTGCTTTCATGTTCTAGACCTAAAAATATAAGATTGAAAATTATGATGCACTGGAATGGAGCATAAACAGTAAAATAAACACGCTATGAATGGTTTTTTCTTTGAAAAAAATTATTTAAAAAGGATTTTTTAAACTTGTATCATTCGTAAAACCTATGTGTCCTGATCACCAAATTCTCTCAAATAAAGTTTTATATATGTACTTTGAATTTTGTAAATATTTTTTTTTTAAAAACAAAAAAACAATTAACTGTACCATGATGGGAATGTCCTTTATTCGAATTGAATTCGATCTATATGGTGGACCAATAGCAAGACTAAGATTTTTTTTTTTCCCATAGAAATACAGCCATTTTCTCCGGCCTTGACATAAAGCTTAAAGAATTCAGAATTATGTATTGGTGGTCCTAAATTTGCCTACAAGTTTTTTAGTTTCATGTCTCTTGAACTTATGTGTTGGTGTGAAAAAATTGTTGTTTTAGCTACAATCATGCATGTTTTCCTATCCAATCTTTAGAACAGAGAATTAATATAGGGTTATGGTAAACAATGTCCTAAAGATACTTGTAAGAGCATTTGTTAATGAATTATAAATACACCTTCTTAAATGATTGGAGTTACTATAAAAAGCACTAAACAGTGTCTTTAGGACACTTGTTAAGAAATAATAAATACACATTCTTAAATGATTGTAGTTACTATAAAAAACATTCACTAAATGGTTTTCAAGTTTTGAAACATTAAATTCTACTATTTTCAATAAAATATTGTTATTTTTATAATCTTAACTAGTATCATCTTAAAACATTGTTTAGTATTTTTTTAAGTTTTCCAATTAGTTTGAGGGGAAAATTGTTCCAATCTTCAATAGGCTAAATGGAGAAATAGGGGTGAGAATATTTTTAATTATGAAAATCAAGTCAATATATATAATTGAGCATTCACATTTTCTAATTCGAGGAGAAGAAATACACACGCTTCTCTCATTGTTCTCAAAGACAAAACTATTATATTTTTTTTTTCTTTCCATAAGAAATAGCATGGTGTTTACAATTCAACCACGTATACATTCAAAACTTCCACGGCTTTTATGATGAGATTGATACTGAATATAATATAATGTTTCCACTTTTGATGATTGCCTAAAATCCATAAGGAATAATAATGTTGTAACCAAAGTGATAGTGGAGAATAATACTTGAGAAACCACTCATCCTAAATTACATATTAATAAACAAAATTTGACCTTTTTTTTATTTTTAATTTAGGAGCATCAGGTTCTTGTAGCTCATGTCAAAGATAAAAGTGGAGTAAACTAGACCTTTAAACTTTAATTTTACTATAAAATCACATGTTTCAACAATCTTATTCAAGACGGATAGAATTGAATACAGGCGAAAATTTTATTTTTTAATTTAATTTATCAAACATAAAGTTACATGTCACACTCTTAAAATCTACTATATACCTATTTCCATAGCAAGACCTTAAAATCAACCTTATTGACCAAAAATCCCTAAAATCAACCCTATTTTTGTCAACCCTAAAATAAACCTTACCCTTTTTTTTTTGTCAAAACAATCAACCTTGCAAATTGAACAATTTAGCGTGTGATGAGGCAGAAAATTCAGCCAAGATTTTTGGGACTGGGATTAGGATTGAGATTATTACCCACAGAAAAAATGGGTCAGGTTTATCTATTACTTATGGGCTTACTGGTTCTAATTAAGGGATGAAGCCCAAAATGGTTTAATAGTCAATGTTTAAACTGGTAAAAAAAAAACATTAAACATTAACCTTGTCCAAAAAAAAATAAACATTAAACATTAACATTTTTGGTACATCAATGACACCAAATAAAGTTAGGAAAAAGGTATCTAAGTATTCCTAACACTTTTTTAAAAGTTAAATATAAGAAAAAATTATTAAAAAATATAAATTTTTGTGTTTTTTATCGATGAAATAATATACAACTATAATTATTTTTAAAGTTTTAATAACTTTTAACAAGTATACTAAAAATATTATTTAATGAGGCCCATATAGTTTAAACCAACAATTTCATGTTTGCTACTACTAAATTAAATCCATCAATACTTTAATACTTTAATCCTAGTGGCTTAAATAAACAAATAAATAACGCGAATTAGCAATAGCGTCTAGCTAGGTAGGCCACTTGATAATTTGTAAATCTTAAAAATAGTGAAGCCTAGCCAAGCCAATTTGGCAATTTGCTAAACTCATAAAAGAAAAATGGATAACATTGTAAATTGGTCAATCAAGTATAATAAAATTGGTGAATGAGAACTTTCAACTACACTCCCCTAGTCCAATGTTCTAAATTATTGGCTTTGCCACTTGCATCTTAACTTTCCTTATCATTATTTTTTGTTTGCACAGCAACAAAAAATTGTCTACTCATACTCAAATAAATTTATAACCCTTAATTTAATATTAAAATAAAAAATATTTCATATATAGTGTATTTTAGATTATTGGATTTGTCTCTAAAAAGCTCGATTTGTATACTATACACACTACTACTATTTTTTGGACAACTTGATGTAATTTTAGTTTTTTTTTTTTTTTCACTCGTTAGGAATAAGACAAGAGCGTTTATTAGATTAGATATTGTTGCTAAAAGATCGTTCACTCATGAATCATAAAATATCAGCAACACTATAATTAACATGGATCTAGAGGGTTTCTTAAAAATCTAACAAAAATCCCAGATATCATCATCACAACTCCAAGTTGCCAATAGACCTGTAGACCAATCGTAGCATAAATTAAATATGAATCTTATACACAAATCATGTAGGGACTAGGGACCGAATTTGTTTATATTTTATAGTTGGTGATTATATATATGCGATTGGAAAATATTTACATCATCAAAACTTTTTTCATACAAGATTTGAACTTAAGATCACTTGTTTAGGTTGAATGAATCATGGGTTGTGGTGTGTTCTTAGTCAAAGGAAGAGGGCACAGCCATAAAAGAGAGCAGCAGAAGAGGTAGGATACTTGCAAAGGCACTTCAAATTTTAAGTTAGTTTGAGGAGAGCAGGTGATGAGAATATGAATGGATACTTATTTGTTAAAGGCTTGATTTTTGCTTTGTATAGTAGTACTAGGCTGTTAAGGTTTGACATGACTTAGTTCAGAGACGTCCAAACCTATCAGACCCAAGGCCTAAATCTCAAGATAACGACTTGTGTACTGCTATAATATGATAAGAAACAACAGTCTCAGGACTGTCGGTCTCGTGCGTATTATCCTGTCCAAGATGCCAAAATGCCAACCTTAGGTGTGAGGTGGGAGCGAGATGGACCAAGGTCATCATAAAATATCGAATTAGCATCACTTCTAAGGTTGTTGCAGGATGTGCTTATGCCTTTGAGAGATGGTGAAATAGTGACACTTATACCCTTGACAAGATTCTATTCATAACAAGTTGTATTGTATTATAGTAATTTTTTTTTGTTTATTTTTAGGATATTTATTGTCAAAAGTAGTAACTAATAACTTTCTGAAGTTAAATTCACATGCAGCAGTTGTTAGGTGACACGAAATTTCTCTAGATTTCCATCAAGATAAGATCAAACCACTATATATGTGATTAAGAGACGAGATGAACTACTGTCGTATCATACCTCACTTCGTGGTTTTGGCGCAGTAGTTATAGAACAATCGTTGCCCTAAATTGGAGAAAACATAAAACCATTAGAGGTTTTAATTATTATTTATTTATTTATTTTTTTAATTCCAAAAGCCATATACTAGTAAGGTGTTTACAATTGGAACACGTACATATGCAAAACTTCCATGGCATTTTATGATGAGATTGACACTAAAATTAATGTTCCACTTTTGATGATCGCCTAAATATACTTACTACTATTACTATCCATAAGGAATAATGTTGTGACCAAAGCACTAGTGGGGAATAACAACAAATGAAAATTAAAACCATTCATCCAAAATTACAAATTAAATCAATTAAAAAAAACATTTGACCAACCTTTTTTTTAACAATTAGGGGCATCAAGTTCTAGTAGCTCATGTCAAATATAAAAATGAGACAACTCTTATAGTGCAAGTCTAAGTATTAGTGTAATGTTATTTAAATTGAATAAGATCATTATAGATGTTTAAAGGAATTAATCCTTTACTTACATACAACAACGTGTGTGACTTGGATGTTTTGAGAATATTTTTATAGGTGTCAGAAGTTTTCACATAAATGGCCTTAATTTTGCATCAAGTTTTATTGTTGCTGCTTAATATTAGCCCCACCCACAAAGATGGGTCAGGTTTGAGATGCATTTCACTTGATTTTTTTGGGCTTACTTTATGGTGTAAGTGATGAAGCCCAAAAAAGGTTTAGTAATTAGTAAACGTTTACTTTTTTTTTTTTGTTGACAATAAGTTTAGGTAAGGGAGAAACTTATCCCATCCAAGTCTAGGGCATACTACTAACCACAAGAATCAAATTTAACGAGATGAGACTCGAACCCAAGACCTTATGGTCACTGAAACAAAGATTTCCACCATGCCAGGAATAAAAAACATTAATTTTGACGCAAAATGATGATCATATCAATTTTCTTTTCGAATTATATATTTATGAAAAAAATTTCGTATACATTTATTATTTACATATAACTCATTTATATCTATAATTAACTATTTTTTAATCTAAAAAAAATTAAAAGTATGATTTAACTAATGTTAAGTAGGTTATAAATGAGATATACTCACTAATAGAAAATTAGAAATAAACCGATCATTATTTATATTAATGTCGTATGATATTCAAAATAATAAAGAACTAAATCGGTATCATTATGTTAGAAGTCCCATATCGGCTAGTGATATAAACATTGTTGAGTTTATAAGGGTGTGACAGTACTCATTTTATAAACTAGTTTTTGAGAGTGAGTTAGGCTCAAACCTAAATTACAAGAGTAATGTATTTTAATACTTTTAAATCCTTCCGGAGACCAATTGGAGCCTACTCAAGGTTTAATAATGTGAAAATTAAAAGCAAGATTGAACTCCATTTTGAATTTTCCTCCTTACATCCCTCAAAGATAAATAAATAGAACAGCAATAGCGTGTAGGCCACAAACCCTAGTCCAATGAGCTACATTAACTTTGCCAATCGTTCACTTTCCTTATCATTAATTTTCAATTTCACTTATTGGTGCACAAATGAACTTATAACCCTTAATATAATATTAAAATAAAAAATATTACGTCATTTGCAATTATTAGATTAGATAATAGATATAATATTGTTGCTAAAAGATAATGGTTCACACATGAATCATAAAATATCAGCAACACTATAACATGGGTCCAGTTGGTTTCTTAAAAATCTCATAAAAATCCCATATATAGTATATATCACAACTTCAAGTTGCCAATACAAGACCCGTTGACCAATAGACATTAAATATAAATCTTATACAAACCATGTAGCAGGGTCTAGAGACGGAAATTCTTGTGTGTTTTTTTGTTTTTAATATTTTTATTAGAAAATCAAATATATATCACTTTCTTTTTAAAGAAACGAATATATATCACTTTAATTATTCATTAAGTTTATTTAAAATAATTTTCAAGATGGCCTAAAATAAGCTTTTAAATAAATTTTTAAACCTAAACTTTTAAAAAGGTAGGTCATAAAAAAAGCCCCCAAAAGTAATAGACCAAACTCAAGTTACCAATTTAAGAAGCGACCAAATTTAGAGTCTAATTAGGTCGATTTAGGGTCATTCCCTAATTTTAGAAATCTCATTATCCCTTTATATATAAGAATCATAAATTTATATATTAAAAAGGATGATGTCACTCCCAATAGGGATGATGCTAATCTCTTTCACCGTTATTTTGTTTAAACTTATAGATAATTGATTCTGAAGACAAGTAGAAAATTATTTTTTTAATTGATTATGATGAAAATCAAAAGTTGTTTATATTAGGTTGAAATAAGAATAATAATTTTTTAATCTCCTTTCTTATACTATTGTTAATTATTTTAAGAAACAACTCAAAGTTACTAATCAAAATAAGTATAAATCTAGTTATTTTTTTGCTTCTAATTATTTTTAGAAACATAAAACAAACATACTAAAATCAATAAAACCTTATATAGAAATATTTTTTTTAATTAAAATAAGTACTTATTTTATCAAATAAACACAAACAAACGGACTTTTAGGCTATTTTTAACACTAGTGTTAGTAAGCTTGCATGCTTACTTATTTTTTATTCTCTTAAATCTCCCTTTTACTGTTCTCCTTTTATTTTATTTTGTTTTTTTTTTAAAAAAATAAATGCTTATTTCTTTATAAATAAATGGGTAAAAAGCATTTTGCCCCCTCAACTATAATCGGTACATTACACCTTATTTTATAACAATTCATTGTAGTAATTATATATTCCACCCATTTCTAAGAGTTAAGTTTAAAAGTTAATGCATATAATTTAAATTAAAAACAAATGTTCGATGTACCAAAAAAAAATTAAAAACAAATGTTTAAAAGACAAAATTAACCTTGGGCTTTTTTTTTTTTATTATTGTATGGTTTTTGACTTAAGATTTCCTAATAATGCATCAACGTAAAAAGATTTTTGAAGAACACAAAAATTCTTGCCTGCCACCATATTGCTGCCCCATGGTTGTATTTGACCACCATTTTGTTCTTTTTCTATTTTCTTGTTCTCACTTCACCAAAAAGGGATATTCTCGTGTCCCTTTTTTTGTACTAAAGAATTTCTTTACATTGTCACACAAAAGTCCCTGAAGCTGATCTCGACGAGCCAACGAACTAATAGTGTCAGATAGTATAACATAATAGAAGTGAATATAAGTTATAGAACACATTAGAAACTAGAAATCGATGATGGAATAGCGAAGTCACCGTACAAAGAAGATTAAAAGACTGGCCTTCGATAGTGTTAATAAAAATAGTAATAGGTTTGAGGGAAAAAGCACAGGATGCAAAATAATTCATAGAACAGTGTAGTTTTCTTGGCTTGAGGAAAAATTCCTCCACAAGTCAGATAAGTTTTTAGATATGCAACCAATTCAGAAGCACAAAAACTATGAGAGCAAGCATTTCCTAAAAAACCTTGTCATGGTACATTAATGCCAAACAAGAAACAGAAACAGAAGAAGAAAGGTTGCATACACGTAAATTTTAAAAAGAGGAGCTGATACACACTAAGAACAACAAATATAAATAAACTGTAGTTTCGAGCAAACCAAAAATTGATGTCATATACTGTTATGTGTATACTTCATCCTTCTCACCAACTACTTAAGCATGAAAAACTACTTAAGCAAATAAATTCTAGAATATTTCAGTCTACCATATTTCTTAGCTTAGAGTCACAACATGATGGGAATTGAATATGCTGAATCATATGAAGGCTTTGTCACCATCACTCTAACACAACTAGTCTCCCTGTTAAAGGCTATCCTTAAACTTTTCTACCAATATCGCCGTCCAAAATCGCATGCCTAGTTAAAACAATCTCTTTAACAAGATTTCTGTAAGTGAACGGTCTAACAGCCGCTCGCAGGAATAGCTCTGGAGGAATTCTGCTCTTCTTAATCTTTTTTCTCCATGGACCAATACCTATATACTTCCACTCTTCTGGATTCACCTTTGCTCGCTTGCCTCTCAAGGCAGTTTCATCTCCATCTACTGACTCTGATGTTTCTTCCCTTGCTTCATTCATCATCAATTGCTTCTTATATAATTTTGTAGAGATCTCAACACTCCTCTTTGCCAAATTTTCCATTGCTTCTGCACTACTTGTTGCTTTTTTGAACTCCTTGTTCCAATCCCTCTCATCTTCTTCAGTAAATGTATCCTCTTCCACGGCACGAAATTTACCATCTTCACTTTCTTCCATGTCCATAGCTTGATTTTCATCTTCTTCATCATCTTCAGTATCGTGCTGCTCTTCCTCATCCTCGTCCTCCTCATCGTCAGTAAAGCCATTATCATCACCACTACCTTCATCCTCAATCCAATCTAGAATCTCGGTTTCATTGGGATCGCTAGCAATACCATCATCATCATCATCATCAGGAGCATCACAACCCAGCTCCATCTCTTCCAACTTAGCCTTCCACTCTTTAGTATATGGATGTAATAGTTGCACTGGATGATTGGTCAAAAGAAACTCCAAACATTTTGACTTTTTCTCATCACTCAATTTCGTATAAGCCTTCACCACGTCATCGACAAATGCCTTTTGATTCACCTTCACAATCTTACACAATCCACCAAAATAAGTACACAACTCAACAGTCCCATCATCGTTTTCTAACTCAAAAAGAAAATCCTCTTCTGTGCTAGGATCAAGAAATGGAATTATCTCCTTGAAAAAGTCATCCTGTGGCTCAAACCTACACTGGAACACTGGCCGCTTCACGTATATAATATCGGGTCTCATCCACGCCGCACATTGCCCTATCAATGACCTAGCCTTGTTCCCTAGTCTACCCATCAAACTCCATTTATCTAATCTCTGTTTACCAGCTTCAAGTACTACTTCACTAACTAATGTCCATTGCTGCCAAGGAAGTTCTGAAATTCTCCACCTTGGATGCCTTACGAAAACCCAAAAATACCTTAATTTACTTTGATCCAGCTGCTTCACTTTTTCCCCGAAATCTTGAGCCATTTCAGCTTGTTCAATCTCCTCCCACTCTTCGTGATCCTTCACTTCGCTGATTATAGTCACACACTCGTCCGTGAACCGACCACGAACTGGCTCACCGACAACAACTCCACGCCAAGAGTAGGGTCCACATTGACCATATTTATACCAATCATATGGGTGGCGTAAATTTGGATCATCCTTCTCCATGAACCGGACCATTCGATCATATCCAAGACCAATTTGTTGGAGCTCATCCTCAGAGAAGTTATTGGGATAATTCCCACCTCCCCTCGGGTTTTTCAGCCGGTAGAATAGAGACTCAGCGAGCTTCTTGCTTCTAACCCTAGCATTGCGCTTTATCCGTCTACGGAACTCAGCATTGCCTTCAATTCGACCAGAAGAGGAGCCACCACCAGACTTCTTGCTACGACCCGCATAAAAGCGGAGGTCTCTTCTGCAGCCATTTTCTTGAGGAGAGCATAGTGGATTCTGGCCAGAAATTGGGAAATCACTATTTGGTTTGGGCTTTCGGGAAAAAGAGACAACTTTGAAGCGTTTCTGTGTTGGGAATTTCAGGTCTAGGGACTTGTGGAAAGGTCCAAGGGAAGAAAATTGTAGGTAAGCTGAAGATGGGTTCAATGTTCTTGGCAAGAACTCACTTGTCAAATGGCTGAGATCCATTTCAAAAAGCATCCACCAGCACTAGCTCTCCAACCAAACCCAGAAATACAACCTTTCAAACAAAACCAACACACAAATTCAGGGTTTCAAACTTGAAATAATAAGAATCATTGTTCAAAGACATTTCAAATATCAAAATTTTGCAACATTAACCAACAAACTGAAACCCCAAAAGAAAAGGAACGAATTTTAGAGGCCCATACCCTCAGATGTTCACCTCTGTTGGAACACTCCACATTTCACTCTATGCAAGTAATTAACTAGATGAAGCAGTTTTGGTAAAATCGCGAGTTGATTCGTTGGCAGCCTCTCCGTGCTCGATTCAGTGACCGTTTCGAGTTTACTGGAAGCTCATGCGGGTCGGGTTTTCTTGCGACTCGGTTTGGAAAACAAAACTTTACAGGGTTTTCTCTCTGTGAATGCCTTGCGAGTCGTCGTTCTGGCGACTCTTGTACCCTTGTTGGTTCTCCTTGTTTCTTCTTCCTTGAAGCTTTCAGGTTTCCTGCTACAGTGTTCTAGCTAGGGACATGAAGCTTTATCTTTTCACGTTTCTTTCAGTTATTTTTTAGGACAGCTTTAACCTTTCTTTTTGTAGTGGAAAACTGCAAATTGTGCTACACTAATTTAAAAATATCATAGTATTTTTAATTTTTTTGGAAAATACTAGTACGTCTTAAGATTTTTCACTAATTAGTTTAAAGAAAATCTTTAAACATAAAATTTGAAAGACATTTTCTGAAAATGATCCTAAACTAATTATAGTGAAAAAAGTCGAATACTAAAATAGTTTTATAAAACCATCATTTATAATATAATTATTTTATAAAGTAATGAATTTTGTTTTTAACATTTTATGTTAAAAAAATATAAAAAATTATTTCAACAATCTGTATTTTAACAACATTTATTAGTTTTATTGATATTATTTGTTTAATAATACTATTTAATATATTTGTTTAATGGTTTTCTATAGTTTCTTTTTAAAATTATTTTTCACATTTTAAAATTGTAACATATCTTATATTTTTTAATTTACTTAATTCTTAAAATATTAAATATTTTAAAATAATATTGTGTTCATTTAATTAATTATTAAATGTATTAAATATTTAATAAATAAAAAAATCTAAAAGTCAAACTTTTTTTTTTTCATTTTCTTAAACCAAACATTATGCATGTTTTTTTATCTGATTTTCTTTTAATACAGTTAATATTGATGAAAACGAAGCCCCGCCATACCTGCGGGTTTTAATTAAATTGAAGAAATTATTAAAAAAAGTACTAAAAGATTAAACAAGTATTGGACATTTTTTTTATATTATATATCTATATAAGGTGAGTTTATTTTTATTCCTTTTTTTTATTACTACTCTTTTTTAATTTTAGAATATATTTTCTAATCAATAAAATCAAAGAATAAAATTTTATATATTATGAAAATACTTAAAAAAGAGTACAATAGACCTATCCATCTATATATCTATTATTAATATATATCTATTAAAGTAGAATTAAAATAAAAAAATATCTAAATAATATAATTAATATTTAAATGTTACATGTTTTTATGAAAATTAAATACCAAAAGGGAATACAATATATCATTTTAATATATTTAGGTTAAATAAAAACTATGAACATCTTTATTAATTACATGTGAAAAATAGATTATTTCAAGAATGGATTATGTGTATAATTAATTTTTGTTATAATCAATTATAACATAATCAATTTTTGTTTGAGTATATTTTCGAAAAGTGATTTTAAAGATAATATTTTATGTTTGGATGGTATAAAAAAAATTTATAGTATAAATTTAAATTAAAAAAGGAAAAAGTAAATTAAAGCAAAAATCCTTAGTAAAAAAAGCTCTGACCAAGATTTTTTTTTTGTGCAAATAAAAAAATAACTAGATTAAAAATTTTGGTTATTTTTTGTCGATATAAAGTTATATAATTTTTTTATTTAAAGAATAATAAAAAAATATTTATATAACTTTATATAAAAATAATAATAATCGTATCTAAAGAATTGAATGACAAAAATTCATAAAAATAGAGAGAAAATGTGAGTTTTTTTATATGGTCGTCACCATAATTATATTTTAAGTCAAAAAGGTTAAAAGTCATTAACATTTTTTTTTTGGAGTGAAGTGATACATTAGACTCTTATTTTATAGGATTTGTGTACATGAGTCCTTTATAATATAATACGACACATTAAATGACATGTTAGACCCAAAACATTGTTTTATATTTGATATGAAATTAACTCAATTCAAAAATTAGATTTCATAGATTATTGTTGTTGTTCCCCAATTTTTAAAATTTCAAAAGTTAAGATTCTTGTTTTTTTTTTTTCTTTTTTTTCCAAATTCTTCATTCAAATTGGTCTTCATTTTGGAAGATTGAAGAGTGAAATTAGGGCCTTAAAATATTGTATAATTGAGCTATGTGTTTTTTTGTTGTTGTTTGGTATCATGATGCTGTGCATTATGGATATGGAAAAGTAGTGAATTTTAGGTAATTTTGAGACTATGTAATTTATTTATAAAATGAGAATTGAGGTGTAACGTGCCTTCAATCTAGACTTTAGTTATAATAGTTAAAATGTAATTAATACTACCTTAAAAATATAAATAGACAAAAAATATAACCGAAAAATATAAGTAGAAAAAAAGATAAAAACAACTTTTTTTATTTATTTACACAATGTAAGGGAATGGAGGAACTATATTTTCTGTTTTTGTTTATCTATGTAGATAAAATTTAAGACATCTGCACTAATTGTGTGTGTGTGTGTGTGTTTTTTTTTTAAAAAAAAGACTCCCTTGGATTATTTGTTGAATTTACTTCACTTTCTTTTTCGGGTAAAAGAATTTATTTCACTTTATACAAAACTGTATAGTGTTTGTTTGTGAAGGGAAGATGAACAACAAACCAAACATACTTAACTGTACGATAGTCTTATATAATTCAACCAAAAGCTTCGACGCATGGAAAGTTTGAAGAATTCGTTATAGTAACAATTCTAAAGATGCAAGTATATTTTTTTTTTGGATACAAAGATGCAAGTATATATTTGTTAATGAAACTTATTAGTAATATAATTTATTTTCATAATAAAATGTAACTTGAATGTGGGTGACGAATGCATCAGCTTAGGGATCGCATCGGCGCGGGGTGGGGGCGGATTTTGCCCTCCCCATCCCCGCCCCCGCTAAGAGCAGGACGGGGACGGGTTCGGGAAAAAACAAGACGAGGATAAAAAATTTAGACTCAAACTCACCCCCGTCGAGGATCGGGGAACCCGCGAGTAACCCACGGGAAATTTAGATTCACATTTTTTTAAAAAATACTATTTCTTATTATATTTTTACACAAATTAAATACTTGAAAAAAATTTTAAAATTAAATTAATTACTTTAATTCACATTATATATTATATGTAAAAGTTATTAGAAATATAATAAAATTCCAAGTTTTTTATCATTGATATTGCTAATTATAATAACATTATGTGTATATAAATATGAAAATAAGTATAAATATATAGAATTATAACGGCAGGACGGGTTCGGGGGCGATAGTTAAAATCCCAAACCCACCCTCGTCCCACTAAAAGCGGGGTAGAGCTGTCAAAAAGACAAACCCATAGGGTCAGGGCCAAAAAAGCCCACGTGTCTAAAGCCCATAGGGCTTGAATGTCCTAGGGCTAGCCCATGGGCCAAAATTAGGGCCCCACCTAGGGCCAAAAAAACAAGCATTTTCATTTTTTTCTTTTCTGGCTTAATATTATCTGTATCCAAAATTCACTTCTAACCAACCTGTAATTTATCTAACCTTAATATCATTCATTCTGATTGTAAATTTGTAATAACGGTCTTAGACATTACACTAAAATGTTAGACATTAGAATAACAGTCTCTGAAATTCTATTACAAATGCCCACAAAAATAATAACAATACCCTCGTAGACATAGTAACATCAAATCTATGATATCAATAGTCATAATAGTAATCCAAGTGACCATCATTCAAATTGGAAAGAAAAACTAATATTGTCAAGATTTAAACTAGATCAAAATAACAAAAGAAACTAAAAGGCAATAAGTAATAGTCAATATCAGCAACATGTCATCCAATGCACACCATCTTCAATCTGACAAGCTACACATAAACAAAAACAAGTGTTAAAAATGAGTACAAATTTAACAATATATGACTCAATGACAATGAATAAAAGAATTTCTTACTTTGCGACGTCCTCCTCCTCCTCGCCCTCCTCGTCCTCATCCTCATCCTCTTCATCAATGTCAAAAAGAGAATGTGAAGTTCCTATAGCATGGCTAGAAGTATGGTTGTTGAAATCATCATCTTCATTTAGAACTCACAAGAAAATAAAAAAAATAAATTATGTAAAATAAAAGATTTCATATAATTATAAAATATTATAACAAATATTTACCACTAGGATTCTCAAGAAAATCATGCAACCAATTTCTAGTGCATATCAATGTTTGAACATTCTCAAGAAGGGTGGAACTTCTGAATCTAGTCAAGACACATCCTCCAATGCTAAAAGCTCCTTCTGATGCTACAATTGTGATGGGAATGCTCAACACATCCCTTGCCAAAAGAGAGAGATGAGGAAATCTATTCTCATTCGTCTTCCAATAATAAAGCACATCGAATTCAGTAACATCATCACCATCAAGTTGTGGCTCATCCAAGTAAAGCTCTATCTCTGATTTAGGAACCACTTTTTTAGTAGCTTTTTTAAAAGCTTTGTAATTCTGCATGATTGATGAATAATTAAAATTATTTAGACAAAAAAACAAAATTAAACATTTGATAAATAAATTAGCATGAAAGAAACATACACTAAACACATCACATTTAATTCGCTTACTCCCTTTTACACTTGGTTTTGGGGATGCATGGAATTCATTGGGAGATTGAGAGTATTGAGAAGCACTTGGTGAAATTAAGTTGTTGGCATATTCTCTATACAACTTCTTAAATTTCTTCACTACATATTTGGTCTTCCCTTCGGAAGTTGATGGGTCAAGCATTGTGAAGCAATAATCCAAGAACCAATGCTTCATACGTGGGTCAAGAATGGCTCCAAAAGCTAAAACAACACTATATTCTCTCCAATATTTGTCAAACTTTATCTTCATTTTCAGAGCCATTTCACTTATCACGGGATCCTCATTTTCTAAACTATCCTTTAATAGGCACTCAATTTTCCAAACTTGTATGAAATATAGATTTGAGGTTGGATAGGATGAGCCAGATATTAAGTTTGTAGCATCATAAAATGGTCCTAAGAACTCACAAATTTTCTCTCCTCTTCTCCATTCCTCACTTGACATACAACATTTAAAGCTCCTATCAACCACTTTAAGGATATCAAACGCTTTCTCATACCTGATTCCACTTTCAAGCATTAAAAAGGTTGAATTCCACCTAGTTGACACATCCATCCTCAAGCCAATTGTTGTGTCAATCCTAGCATCTTTCACACATTGTTGAAATTTTATCATTCGCCCATCGGATCCCCTCACATATCTCACACGTTCTCTTATTTTAGCGAGTGCTTCATGAGCCTCCTTCAAACCATCTTGAACTATTAAATTGAGGATATGAGCTGAACACCGCACATGGAAGAACTCACCATTACCCAACAAACTATTTTGTAAAGAAAGATGATCTTTCAAGATGTCTTGCATGTTATCATTGGATGAAGCATTATCCAAGGTAATTGAAAATATTTTCTTATCAATCCCCCATTCTTTCAAACATTCAGAAATAGTAGCTTCCAATTCAGTTCCACTATGTGGAGGTTTCATCCGGCAAAAGCTAAGCATCTTGCACTTTAATTTCCAGTTTTCATCAACAAAATGAGCTGTCAAACAAAGATAACCCTCAGATATAGTAGTTGTCCACACATCAGAAGTAAGACAAACCCTATTAGGAATCCTACATAAGGCTTCCTTAAGCTTAACTTTCTCTTGCACATGAATTTTTGAATATCTGAGACTAATGTGTTCCTAGAAGGCATCTTAGCAAGAGGATTCAAATAACCTATCCAGTCACGTATTCCCTTATACTCAACAAAACTGAAAGAGAGATCATGTCTAATGACGGCATGTGCAAGCAAGGTACGATGTCTCTTTTGATTAATCCTTCCTACACTAGAACTCACATCTTGGTTTAACCCTTCCATTAAAGCAACCTTACAATTTTTAATATACCGACTTAGGTGTGAAGTCCCATAACCATGTTTAGAATTGGGGTTTATACTAACTGACATCTCACTACCACAATAGTTGCACACAGCCTTGTCCACACCATTAACATCTTTACCAATTCTAGTAAAAAAATCCCAAATTTTAGCCGATTTTCTTTCTTTTTTACCTAAGTGAACACTTCTCGGAACAAATGAAGGATTTTGATGAACATTCCTGTCCATGTTACCTAAAAGACAATTTTTAACAGAACCAGAATACAAGAATCAATCTAGTAACATGAAAACAGCAAGAAAAGGTAAATCCCAAAGCCATCCCCGTCCCACTAAAAGCAGGCCAGGGGGGCGGGGAAAACCCAAACCCGTCAAAAACCCGGTCAAAGCGGAGATTCCCCATCAACGTCGGGCGGGGTTGGTTGGGTATCGCGAATTCGATTTTTATTGCCATGCCTACATCAGCTTGGAGTCCTTACTTGTTAGATTTTGATATAATTAATTCCCAAAGAATTTATTTCCAATTTTTAAAATAAATTTTATTCACCAAAATTTATTTTTGGAAATAACAATTATTACAGACACAATTATCCACCATTACAAATTAGAATGAATCTCAATCATTGCCAGCATGATTTTAGCCTCAACGTCATTTCTTTGAAGAGATTCTTCAGCAAACTAATTTTAATATTAAACCCCACGTAGAAAACTCATAAAACAAGCCATCGTAATTTTCTTATTTAAAACACTTACAAACAACCTTAGATTGTGAGAGTAGTGTGGTAGAAAAATACTAAGAGTGCCTTCCTAAACTTTATTTAGAATACTATATTTATCTATTTCTAACATTTTACTGTGATCTTAGGCAATAAATCAGACCCGTGGAGTTTGCTTATTATATTCATGAATATTATTTTTTTCATTTTACACCTGTCCGTGTAAGCTACTACAACACCAAAATATCTGGTCTCCATATTCGTTGTCCTTGCTTAGGTTTCCTTGAAGCTGGATTGTTGCGATTTCTTCCTATATTGCCATTTCGTGACCATTGTTGAAAGTGTGGGTGAGGCTGCATTGGCAAAGTCCTGCAGTAGTGCTCATCAATGTAACCTGAGACGCAAGGTGTTCTGATAAGTCTAGACACATTTTCTGTTGTTAAGAAACATAGAAGAGAACTTTGACTCTGATTCTTTGATGTAACAATCTTGTATGTCTTTAAAAATGTCTGTGATATCTTTCTAAGATCTTCTGTGTTTAAAAATTTTCCAGCATTTGTTGACAGCTCAAAAGGATCCTCAACCTAACCATCAAAAAGACAGTTACAAACATAATTAGCAAATTGTAGAAAATAGTGCACAACAGAATCTATTATTTGAAGCTGGATTATCATATGCTCTTATTATTTCTATTTTATTTTATCAGAGACAAAAAATTTCACTTTTGGTATTCAACAAGACATAGTAGTACGAAAAAAGAAAAGATAATTTCTAAGTGAGAATGTATTACAAATATAGCACAAGTCTTGGGAAACCACATCATATTATCCTTTATCCGCTCCCATTGACCTGTATAAGGGCAAATTCCTAGTTTTGAGGCCCATGAATCCATCTGAGAAAACTGCAAAAGCATATCCAACATGCTGTATTATTACAATAACTAAATAATGTCAACAGAATCTTATAGTTAGAAACCCTTAAAAACAAACCCATATAATTGAGTTGCTTTTATAAAACTATACACAAGATTGATCATCAAGTGCACACAAGTACAAATATAAGATGTTATATAAGTCACCAGAGAACAAATAAAAAATTGTTTACCTACTCCAAGTTGAAAGCTCAATTCAAGATAACAATGATTTACCTTTCTTAGAAATTCAACAAACAGTTCAGGCAGAGATTTTCTGTTAATTTCTCTGGACTCATCAGATAAGAACCTGGTTATGTTAGCATCACATGTTTGGGCTATAAATTTCTCTGCATCAGTCCTAACACCTGTATTAATTACATCAACATAAAGCTTACACATGTCTTGTTTACATAACTAGACAATTTTAAAGGTCAAGTCATATTTTATATCATACACATGCAAATTAACAACAATTCTGCATCACATCCTATCTTAATTAAGAGTTAAGGACATACTAAGCAATTCCAATATCACTGGTAAATATTTTAAAAGATATAAATAAAACAATATAAGGTCCCTTTAAGTTCAACCACCCATTTTCTAAAAGGCTAAGAAAGGTATGCACTAAATTCATACATACATGTGGCAAATTCTATATTAAATATGAAAAGGATCATACTCTTGCTTGACCAATGCATGTTCTAATACACTGAGATTAGCTTATGTTTGATTAAACATGTTTCAGAAGTATAACATGGTCACCTCATCACTGTCCATTGAAAAATTGTCCTCCCTAGTCTCTTGTTGTAGTTAGAATCTTAGGTTGAAATTTTAAACAGTAATTAGAAAATGGGTCATCCTGTATTTGCCTCCCTCATTCATCCATGGACAGCACAAAGCAAAACAAATTCATGTCTAATTTTCATAGAATGAGATTTCTGTATGTGTGTTTTAGATGGGTGTATCCTACAGCTTTCTTTAAAAGGGTCCAACTTATACAAAAATAAACTCACAACACCTAAAATTTTAGAAGAATGATGACGATAGTGATTGATTTACTCGGGAAACCAAGGATGAAATGCACCTCTAAGATCATAAACCATATTGCCAGGGTATATATCTTTTAGTGGTGGCAAAATTGCAGGAACACATGTCTGAAATTGAAGGACAAAGATTCATCAATTAATTTTCAAAGAGAACATAGCTAACAGTTAAAGTATTATAGCAAATGGTAAACTGTTTCAGCTACACATATATCTTTCTTGAAGACTATGAGACTAAAGGCAGTATCAACTGATTGGAGAGATAGTTCATATAGGAAGATGTAAAAAAAAAACATAGAAAATGGCAAAATGCATATGATTTGTCTGAAAACTTTTCAGCAGAACACAAAAAATTAAAAGTAGCAGCACCAAAGAAATAATCAGGAAATTAAAGACGAGATAAAGAGACATGAAAAAGGGAAGTTACCTGAAAGTGAAAGATTACAAGTAAAGTGAGGACATAGGAGTTTAAAGTCCCAACTTGATAGTTATTGATTCTGTGAGCAAAGCCCATTTCTTTACCTACACAAAATACACACACACACACACACACACACACATATATATATATATATAAAATCAAACAGAAGCAAATTGGCTCCGAAGAAATCATACTTCTGCAACAAGACTCATACCAGTAAAACCATATTGCGAAAGCGGACATCTATCCTGGTGATCCTTAACAAAATCTTAGATTTTATTTGGCTCTGCAGGCTATTGATTGAAATATCACCATACATACCTTGTTCATTGCTTTTAAATCTTAAAATAGGAAACCGTGCATTGAAAATGCACTTCAAATTGCTCCATCCACCTGCAAACTAGTGTTACTAGAAAATTGTACCAGGACATAGAAAATAAAACTTGCAAATTTCATATGTTACTTGTTATTATAGTATAAGAACATAAATTATATTATGGTTACAAATTACAAATAACTAGCTATTCATGACAAATCACAAGTACCAACAACAAATGTTAAAGCTGGAAGACTAAGAAGGCTAAAGAGAATAACTGTTTTTCTATGGCAGGAGTCTATAACTATAACTATTTTTTCTTTTTTGGAAAAAAACTACATAACTTTAGAAAATTGTCTTTGGTCCGACATACCTATTGGTTCTGTTTTTCTTCATGATTATACAGTGATTTGTGTTCTAGAAATTTTACACCACTGTTTGATTAGTCTCAATAAAGCTTCTATTTCTGATTTTAGTGAAAAACCAAGTTTTAATTACATCTATTCCTTCAACAATATGAAGGTGAAAACACTGAAATTGCCAAACTGAAAGAGAAAAGGAAATGGATCCTGTAGATGTTCAAAAAATAAGAAATTTTCTCAACATGTGACAGAAAGTCTATTATATATGAGAAATTTACCTTCCATTTTCAAAGCTCTTAAAAGATCCCCCAGTAACATTTTCTCGTGTTTCCTCCTATCAAAAGAAATATGTGAACTATTTGATAACACAACAGAAATATCCAAATCATCCCATCGTGTGAAAAGATTGGATACAAATGATCCAAATGGCTCAACAGTTGCTACTGTTGCAAAAATGCATGCACTGTGTAAGAAAATAAAAGTTTATTTGTGGTATAATTATGAAACTGCATAAGATAAGCTAAAAATGAATTTACTATAGTAAACCATTAACTATTTCCATAAGTTGTTCCATACACTCTTTTAGTGTTAGTTAAAAAAGTGCATATTTTGGGCCATTTTTTTTTTATTTATCCCAACAGAAGACTACAAAGAACTCATTGCAGAGAAGCAAAGTGACCAACCTTCAAGGCTTTGCACAGAGTCAACAACTTTTCGTAAATCAGCTAAGAAGGCAAAGCGCAAATCCCAATCCTTTTGTGAGGGAGACACCACCTTGAGTATATCATTTAAAACAAGATGCAAGATACTAGTAGTAGTAGTAGATGCACTCATTTTGTTGTTGAATAGTAACTAATGGAAACAAATGAACACAAGTTAGGAGCATATTTTTATGCCACTCAAATTCATAATGGTAATAAGAAAAGCGTGAAGTTGAATGAAGAATGCTCACAAAATCCGCAAGTTATCAGAAACAGAGAAACAGAAACCAAATGAATGAAGAATTGAAATAAAGGGGGTTTTGTTGAAGTCAATAATCACGAGAGGTGAGTGCACTATGCACCCATTGTGATTTTCATGAATGAAAGCGAAACTTGTATGAAATAGAATGGAATTAATGCTAAGTTAGGTCCAAAATTCAAGGTCAAGTTGCACTATCCATCAAAATATTTTGATCGTCTTACTAATCCAAATTGTATACTAACCAAAATGAAAGAGACAGTGGGCCTTTAGGCGGGACTGATTGGGCTCTGCCCAATTGCCTGTTATTTCAACATAATGCACCTTTCGACCAAAAAAACAAAATTTGAATTTTATATTTATGTTAAGATTTTCTCTTTTTCTTAATTCCAGTTGACATATATTTTCGATTTTTTTCATTAAATTAAGATATTCTTTTTTTTGTTGGTATACTTAATATTACTTATACTTAAATTTTAATTTGTTTTCTTTTAAATTTTTCATTTTCATCATGTATGTTTTTTATGACAAAATTATTCATGAAATGTGTAAAAAAAACTGGTTAGTATATATTAAATTATATGCAGTCTTTTGAGGATAATTTGTTTTTCATTTGATTCTTTCTTTAAGAATGACATATTATTAAAGAAGGTAATGTTTTACGTTGAGTCAACTTCAGAAATAGTTTTCATCTGTTCTGTTCTCTCCATAGTAGGATATGAATTGTGTGAAGAGTGGGAGTCTGAATATGAGAATGTGTAGATACTCCCGCACACACCCATGCTCATATATATAAAACAGAAGGGAACAGGGAAAAAAAAAATGCAGGGAATGAAATATAAATATATAAATATAATATCAAAATGCAAAGGAAACACATTTAAGAAACAGAAAAATCAAACAACGCAAAATTTAAAATGCAATACAAGGCAAAAACCCTTAGTAGGGTGGTGTTTGGACTAAACATTAGTGAAAGAAGATAAATTTTCCACCTGAAACTTTATAATATACAAATAAATTGAATTTTACTAACAAGATGAATGATGCAGTATTGCAGTAGATCAGCTATTAGGATCTGAAGTCAAGAATCAATAAACAAATGCCCTACAGCATTCAAAGCCACTCTGGACGCTAATAAGGAAGTGATATGTACACTTGCATTGTCCTATACTCTTCTCAAATGAGCGTGGCCCTATTCCATTAGACTCTCCCAATGCAGGGATTAAAAAACGAGAGCACGAGTACCTTCCCATTGCATCAACCGCGTGGTAGGTGCTTATCACAAACCAAGACCCTATAACTTGCATGAGGACCCTCAGACGTATCTCGCATTGTCACTTGCCAGCCAATCGCCTTTCCAATCTCCATAAGCTCATCCATGATGTTAAGAGAATCACGAATGTATACTCGTCCACCAGGTCTCAGTATCCTATCCATCTCAAGCATAATTGACGAGACATTACACCTGGTAATGATAAGAGAGAAAGAAAGTAAATAGTCACTGAAAATGCCCTCCCAACATATACAAGAGCTGACAGATGGAGGAAAAAATACCTTTTCTTCTCAACAGAAAGCAGGTTTGCAGCATGCAGTAAATCATAGGTTCTCGGGTAGGTGTCAAATGGTTCACACCTAAATTTTTCAAATAAATAAGAAATGTTACTACAAACTGACAAGTTCACAAACTATTTATGAAGTCATTTATTGTGCGTTTTACTGTCACTTGTCTAATAAAATACCAGTCATGCATAACTCCAACCAAGCCTCGGTCATATATAACAGGCAACGTGTTTGGGCCACTAACAGGAACAACATTCATAACCCAACTGTCAAGGTTCTGTTGAATTAATGCAGCTGCAAATCTGCAAAATACGTGAATATATTCAATATAATAATTAGAAAAGTTTAAATTCATATTATTACAAGAAACATGGATTAAGTCAATACCCTCCAAAACCAGCTCTCATGTCCATAACATTCCTAAATTTCATCTGCTTCCAGTGTAAAGCTCGTACGTAGTTTGCTATTATTTCATTCCAATATTTTAATTCTGCCTTAAAAAGCTCTTTTCTGGATATGAAAGCATCAAGATTTATGCTTAAA
The DNA here is from genome assembly GCA_037177725.1 of Cyamopsis tetragonoloba. NCBI lineage: Eukaryota > Viridiplantae > Streptophyta > Magnoliopsida > Fabales > Fabaceae > Cyamopsis > Cyamopsis tetragonoloba. The sequence goes on from CM074119.1 coordinate 71,421,909, forward strand.
AGCCTATCTGGTGGAGTTACCAAACGAGCTGGCCATCCGGTAACGTTTGCCCCATATGCATTCTCAGGCAATCGAGAGATACATGCCTTTAAATTAACATACCTAAATTAAACAAGCAATTAATGGATTCATCAATAATGGGCCTTTAAATTTTAATAAAATAAAACACTCTGAAGCATGAAAAGCTACCATGAATTGTTCAATCACTAAAAATATATAATTTATCATCGGGTATCAGATTTCTTTCCCGTGATTAGCATAGGGTTAAGGGTGTTTATATAGATTTATTACGGATAAAAACCCTATACAAACATGTCATAAAATGGTAAGAAAACACACTCCACATCCTTAGGGTTAGTTTACTTTGGATTTCTATTTTCTGTTTTCATGAATAATTACAATTTACAAAACAAGTTTGTTACCCTACTTTCATTTTCTTTCTTGCTTCCACAATTTATATGGGAAACACTGGATTATTTTTTTTTTAATTATTTCAGTTCTTTTGCCTTAAAATGGGTTTTCTTCTTCTTTTCCTTCTGATGGAAAGAAACTGTAGTATAAAATTACAATTAGTAGTTTCTATTCTGGGAAGCTCTGTTGCATAAAACATGATATATACTAAATTTACATAGTGTTGTGACAATAATCAGACAACAGCATCCATAGATCAGGAAAGTAAGAACACAATACCAAACATTGTCAGGGTCATCACTTTGGTCACACAGTGGAGGTTTAATTCCTGCCTCGCGGTTTAGATAGCAGCTATTGTTGGAAGGTTTCTGCCATATTGCAACATACCCATCTCTTTTCACAAAATTCCAGCAAAGGCGAGTAGTAAGATCAAGCATCTCTGCATATAACAAAACCCAACGTTACACACGCCATAGATGCAGACTACATTCTTAGGAATACATAGTTAGACTTAAACTAGCCCTAATAAATTATGAAATACTCAAGTACATTACAAAAAGCAGAGGTAGCTCTCTAAGAAAGAAAATGGCAGCAGACGAGCAGGTATTTCATACCAACACATATTAAGATGCTTCTCCTTAAACATCTTTTAAGTCATAGCATAAAAGCAAGAGAACAATAAGTGGATTATATAGAAAGTTAGAAACATTACACAGGAACGTGCAAAAGTTCAAAACCTGGCTTTGAGTAATGAATGAATCGTTGAGAGAGGGCCAAGGTCAAAGATTTGACCATTTAAAGAGTAAAGTTTAATTCTGCCTATCATCTTGACATACTGAAGGAAACATTGTAACAATTAACACAAAGATGGTGGATATATCATGTCAAAAATGCTAGTAATATTGATATGAAGGTACAAATTTAAGCAATCCCAAAACACTATAATTCTATAGCTGAAAAGCTTCAATGAGTTCAATTTGAAAGATACCTTTCCATTGTTCTTCTAAAACTTCCTCATGTTTATAAACTGGTTGAGCAGCCCAGACAAAGTACCCTCCTGCCCTTAGCATCCTATTAACTTCAAGCAGCAAAATACCATCTTCATCACAAGTGAAAAAGAAAATATGTTAGAAGAAATTCCAGGTAAGCAACTAACACAAAGATTGGAGGGACATATTGAAATAATTCTCCTTTTATTTTCACAAACAGTATTTGGTTAATAAAGTTTCAAGCAATCAGGAATGAGCACCAATACCCCTTTATTTCCCTTTCATACTAACAATCCAAGTTTGATATCAGGTTAGGACTGATATTGGAGCTGCATCTACAGTAGAATAATCTTATGGGGATAAAGGATACCAAAGAAGATATTACAAGAATAATTCATGACAAAAGGATCTATGTTATGATTATTATTTATGTTTGCCTTTCGAGAAGAAAATGTGTATATGTGAAAAGTTAAAACATCTAAATATGAGGTCATTCATATAATCAAAACCAGAAGCTGAAAACAACAAGGGAAAATGGGGGAGAAGGGGGTTGGGGGTAAATGATTGCTATGCAAATGATGAAATTTTGCAACACTAGGAAGAAAGCTGGAAATTATAACGTGAGTTCACTGGTCAAGTAAGTCAGTTGTTATATACCATGCAAATTATACATGAGAAACTCATACCATCTCGAGTCCAATTAATTCTACAGCGTGAGCAATGTATCAAGTCAAAAGCTTGACTTGGATATAATAATCGTCTAGTTGCAAATGCGGCCACCATTGCTGGCACACCACGCTCAAGAGCAAACTGGATCTGATTCTCATGAACATCCTTGGGAGCAACAGACATGGATATAACATTCCGTGACAACAAGTATGCACCAAAACTGGCCACACCACAGCCAACATCAAGAGTAACTCTTATACGTTGACCAAATGTAATGTCAGGAACCATCTACAAAACATTGATGTAAAAAAGCATTAGAGTCATAGAAAATGTAACAATACTGTCTGAAAAAGCAGAGCCAAAGTATGTAACAACCTTAGAAATATGGTCCAGGTATTGATCTGCTCCATGTATAAATTGGGTACCACCCCCTGGAAACTTAAACTTATCTTTGTCTCTAGAAATCCAGTTTTGACCCCCTTTATCTTCAACTAGACGAGTGTGAGGAACATTAATGTACCATACCTATAAGAAAAATAATAATAATAAAAAGCATAACGTTGGATTTAGAAACCAATGTACACTCGCCCCTCACCGACAACAAAAAAGAAATATTAGAATAATGAGAGTCCTTAGAGCACTAGGTAAAGAACATTGAACTACTCTATTAAATGTTTCTAAAAAAATAAACTTAATATAGTAGCGATTGTCTCTTTTTGTTTCCTTTCCAATTGCACTGACAGTATTCTCTATAGTATTACCAGTCAAGTTTATTCCCTGTATTGCTTTGTTTTCTGGAACTTCAATCTATATACAAATCGGTCTCAAACGAATGAATTTGTTCCCAAGTGGACAAACTCGGCATAATAACTTGGGTTTTTCTAACCTGTGCAATATTGCACGGGTTAAGAAACTAAAGAGAGAAAGAAAGCATATCATTAATTATAAGTTAAATATAATCTTATTAAATTTTTGTTTTTTCCAACAAAAACTTTTTAACTTTGGTTTCTTAACCTGTACAATATTGCACAGTTAGAAAAATCCTAATAACTTTTACCGGGAGTTGACAACTTTAATGACCAATTAATGTTCAAAACAACACAAGTAACTTCTTCTCTGGGAATCAAATTGTATAGTGTTGACTTTTAAAGTAACTCCAAATAAGTTAATTGTGTGTGTTTGGCTAAACACTCCATCGAGTTCTTATTTCCTCATTAACTAACAAGCAATTGGCTAAACGCTCCAACTAAGAAGAGAAGAGAAGAAAGGGAATGTACCTCATCGCGGCTTCTGGGCCATGGAATCGGAGGACGGTAACCTTTGGGCGGCGGAACCAAGCAACTGATTCGTTTCCCCTCCTCAGGACAATGCCTCTCGAACCTTTCCCCTCTCTCCGTTGATTCCAGCTTCCGAATCGCCTCTTCATTGTCCAAACACGGTATGTGCTCGCTCATGCTGCGCGGGCACATCCCAAACTTCTTAATTACCAATCTAGGAGCAGACGCAGAATCTTCAACTCTAGTCTCGTTGACCCACTCATCCACGGTCCCCGGATCGAAATCCCCAACCTCGAACTCGTCGGACATTGTGCCGTCCTCGTTGAGGATCCCGAATTTCTTGATGGAGTCATCGGGCGGTGGCGGAGACGAAACGTGAGGCGGTGGTTCTAGGGATTTGGTGGATTGAGTCTGATTGAGATCGATTAAGGCAGAAGCATTGAAGAATTGGTTGAAATTGGGGGAAGTGGAGACTTCAGGGGAAGAAGTGATGGTGGCGGTGGTGGTGAAGAAGATGAGCTGCTGGTACTCACCGGACCAGTGTTTGCCGAGGTAGAAGAAGGTGATGGCGACGAAGAAGAAAGCGGCGATCTTAAGGACGAGGGAGGATCTGATGAGCGAATCGGAATTGATGTAAGGTTTCATGTTTGGATTGGAGTTGCTCCTTTTCTCTAATTGTGAGAGAAGATGAACAATGGAGATTGAAGAAGAAAAAGAAGAAGAAGAAGGTCACAGAGTGAATGCGTTGCGTTGTTGTTTTTCAGTGATAACAGATTTTGATAATGACATGAACCGCGCCGCTGGAACGGCATAGGAGCTGATTCTCTTTAATCGTGACGCCCACGCATTTACTGAACTACAGAACAGAACGAACTACTATGATTAAGGAGAAGAAATTAATAAGTGGACACTTGTTAACCATACAAAAATAGTAAAGAAAATTTTCATTGGAAATTACTACTGTGTTGGAGTGTATGAAAAAAAATTGCACTGAGCTAAACAGTGTCCTAATAATACCTTTTAAGTATTTAAATATAATAAAAAATTATTAAAAGATATAGTTTTTTATATTTTTAAAAAATAGATTGATATGCAATAATGATTATTTTTCTATTTTTAATAATTTTAACAAATATTTTTAAGATATTGTTTAACGAGCCTCAAAAAATATTGATAATGAATTTCTTTAGTTTCTTGTTTTTTTTCATAATTTAAACTGTTTGTTTTGTTTAGGTCACGTTTTTTCATTTTCAATTTTCTTGTAAAAATAAATAGATAGTTAAAATGTTATCTACTGACGGTCGAAAAAAGCAAGAGTAGAAAAGGATTTGAATGCAAAAATATCTTTTTTTTCCAAAACTTTTACTGTTTTTTGATACATCTCAAAACTTTTACTTTTTAAGATATATTAAAATTTATTAATAAATAAACTAAGTTATTATATTATTAATTTAGTTCTTACTGCGTTGTTAGTGTTGAACTCTTTGGGAATTTAGCATAAGTGAGATTTGAATACGGAACTTTCTGCTGTGGATCGTCTTTCTTATGAACTTAACGAGACCTTACATCGCTAAGTCAACCCTTGAGATTTGATGAAATAAACATAGTAAAAGTGTGTATTTTTTTTGGGGGGAAATCGGAAAGAAAAAGTGTGTATTTATTACTCCATCTGTTTCTTTTTATATGTCTTTTAAGAATAAATTAATATATTAAGAAAATTGATTAATGTTCTTGTTATTAAAATTATGAAATAATTCTCATTTATACACTTGTTGGAACTTTAAAATCATTAATTATTTACTATTTGATGAATGTATATGATAATAAATGAAAAAGGGTATAATAGAAAAATAAGGTATAAATGCTCTGTTGACTTCCTAAAGAGACATATAAAAATGAATAATTTTTTTTTAAATAAAAGACACATAAAAAAGAACGGAGAAAGTAGTTAAAAGATAAAATTGAAAAAATAATAATTGTTTCTTAAAATTTTGAAATAGAAAGTGTTTTGAAACAGAAACAAAGGCTAAAAAAAGTAAAAGTTTTGAATGGAATGAGTATACTCCTGTGAGGGAAGACAATATACTATATTAGGTATGTTTTATTATTCGTTGAAATTTTGTTTGAGTTTTTTTTTTTTTTATCGGTTGTTTGAGCCTTTTGAAATTTGTAATTTTAAATTTTAATGCACTGAATGTAAAAGTAATATTTTTTTACACTTCTTGTTTTTGTTTGCAAACGAATATCTAAATATGTACTTAGTAATTTTTTTTGTTTGCTTTTTTTCAAAGTAATTGAAAAAATAAAAACATTTAATTATTTGGTTTAAGATAAAATAGAATAAAAGATAAAAAAGGGGAATTTTTTTCTCACTTTTTCTTTCTTTTGATTTTATTCAACATCCTATATACTCAATCAGTCCCAATATACAAGTCCATAAGAAAAGCACAAAAATTATAAAAAAGTTGGTTAATTTATATAAAATTATATAATTTTTCTAACAATTTGAATTAGTTTCTCAAGTCACCCTTCAATTATTCTTCAATTATCTTACTCTGTTTCTACTTAATTAATCTTCTCTAATTATTATAATAGAGAGAATTTCTCTTTTATTTTTTTATTACATTTATTGACTTAGAACTACACAAAAATAATTGCATAAATAAGGATAATTTAATAAAAATAAGTTAAATTTGTACAAAATTTTAAAAAAAATCTTATAAAAGAAGACAAACAATTCTTCAGAGAATGGATCCTTAAAACCAAAGCACAGCTAAGAAAAATTGTTAGCATGACTCCTTAACATACACCCACAAACATTTACTTCTCCTCTGATCTGCATATAATTTCATATTTCCTTAGATACATTTTTTCTTCTCTTCACATATATTTTTGACTGAATTATAAGGAAAAAAAAATAACTTACGTTTATTAAAAAAGTTAGTTGTACACATTAAAATATTATAGTTTAATTTAAAATTCAAAGGTAAGTTACTAAATTATCCTTATTAAATTTTATGCTTTTAAATTACTTTCTTTGACTTCTGAATAAAAAAATTAATTAAGTTAGGTGGGAATGTGAGTTTTATTATTAACTCTTTCTTTCTTTTCATTGGAAACCAAATAAATTAAATAAGAGTATTTTGGAGATATTAGCATTGAATGTAATAAAGTTAGTTAGTATTTGCTTATATTTTCGACTATTAAATATTTGATTTTTTTTTCTTATAATTCAGTCCAGATAGAGTATTTAATTACTGAATTATTTATTAATATTTGAATTAAACATAATTGAGAAGAAAAATCATTAAAGCTGTCTTGAAATAAGTGGATAAATAATTATGAGCAATTTTTTTCAACAGAGATAGTATAAAATTTTAGGGTAATGTTAAATTATACCTCGTACTTTTAGGTACATATTATTCCGTCTCTAAAAAAATATCACACATTTCAATAATTTTTTATTATGTACATTTAACTCCTTAAAAATTACTAGAAGATATTTAATTATTCAGTAATTTATATATATATGTTTAATACAATAACATTACTATACATTAATTAAATAAATTTAAAGAAGCATTGATATAAACTAAGTAATTTGTTAGTGCTGCATTTGTAATTAAGAGGCACTGAAACGCGTTATTACATTATGTAGCACGCAGTATATATATATATATCAGGATGAGTTTGAGAATTTAGGCCAAAGAAAAGCACCCATAGCAAAGTGTCTTTTGTAGGACAAATCACCATGTGTAGGCAAACCATATTCCTTTAAAAGTCTGTCTACCTTCCACTCTGCCATCTCCTCGTACTCCTTCTCTGTGTATCTTGGGTAATGAACTGGCATCTGAAAATAACTACTACTACTATTTCTATTCTTTTTTTGACTTTCCATCTTAATTAATTTCTCACTCTTTAATTATTAATATTAATATATATACTTGGAGACGGAGTAGTAAGTGTTAATAATATGGCAAGCTCTGTTGGCATGAGGGGTATCACATGAATGGGTTGGTGTACCTTCTCTCACGCATTAGTGCCGCATGCATGTCACGTGTATCGATCCTCCTTATGCATCCATCATCCGTGTGTGTGTCTGAAATTAAGAGGAATAATGAAAGAAGAAAGGATTTTACAATTTGGGTTTGGGTCTAACTCAATCTCAAAAGCTAATTTGTAGGATGAGATTTGTCACACCCTTATAAACTCTATAATGGTCATATCACTAGCCGATGTGGGACTTCTAACACGCCTAGCACCCAACAACATGAGGCCCAACAAACAAACGGATTTAGGATAGGCTCTGATACCATCTTAGAAATGACATAGGCCTAACTCTCCTCAAAAGCTAACTCGTAAGATGAGGTTTGTCACACCCTTATAAACTCTATAATGACCATATCACTAGCCGATAGGAGACTTCTAATAAAGAGTATATATATATATATATATATAAGCATCACGTTACAAATGTGACATACAAATTATATTACATTAAATTAAAGGCCATACTTATAATTAATTATTAATTAGCAGTAGATGGTGCACGATAAGCAAAACAAACTTATTTAGGGATAACTTTTGGAGTAGAAACTCCTATAACATATATATATCCCTCATCAGCAAAACAACTTAACAAAATTAGAAGTATCGTAAAAAATGGAAAATCCATTTTAGTTATACACTCAACATATATTAGCTAATGCATCAGCAGCTATAAAGCATTACTCGCACTTGCCTATAAATGTATGTGATGAATTACTCGCACTTGCCTGTATATTAAAGAAAAAACACCATCACCCTGCACTCTAGTTAACTTTAAGGCAAAATCACTTTGGTTTCTTAATTTTTTTTTTATTTGTTTTAGTCTTTTAATTTTTATTTTAAATTCAATTTTGTCAATTCAGAAATGGTTTTTTATCCATTAACGTTCTTGATGAATGTAACCGTAGGGATTAAATTGAATCCAAAATAAAAATTAAGGGATTAAAACAAATTGAAAAAAAGTTAAGAGACCAAAGTAAATTGACGCAAAATATTAATAAACCAAAAATATCATTTTGTCTAACTTTAAACTACTGATAAACATACAACAATATTCACTTGTATCTTTTTTTTTTTTTTCTCGGCGAACAATTTATCTAGACATGAATTAGATAATATTAATTATAATTGTATATAAAGTAGATCAATTGAAATAATCTCCTACACCACTTTAATTTTATGTTTCATAATCGTATCCAGGAATTAAGTTTAATTTGACAAACCTCATTTAAAATTTTGAAGCGTGTAACTTAAATAAAAATATAAACATAATATTTTAGCAGCATGAACTAATATATTTGATGAAACAGAAAAATAACAAATGAGAGTGGTAGAAGAAATTTTAATTTTAATCATTAATCATGATATAAAAGCAAGGTTAATCAATGAAACTTTTTTTTAAGGGAATCAATGAAACTTTTAATTTCTCTTATCTTATACTAGTATATATACTCCGTCCGTTTTTAAATATAAGCAAATTTTTTTACAATACTATGTTTTTAAATATAAGCAAAACTCACTATATTCACTTACATCTATTGAAAATTTTTCTATTATACGCTCCACTCAATTCACTGTCTCATTTATTATAGTAGTTTTGAAGATGAGAGAGAATAACTTAATGGAGGGTAATTTAGAAAAACAAATTAACATTTTGATAGATTTAAAAAAAATTAAATGAGACTAACTGATTGTTTTAAAGAGTATAAATTAGATAATTTTTGTTTATAATTAAAAACGGAGGGAGTAATTATTAAGGGTATTGTTGGTGAATTATTGTCACATTGGCACTGAACATTAGGTGGGGGATTTTCCACAAACGAAGCACGTGATCACTTGACCTACAATGGAGGGTCAATTTACACTAAACTTTATGCATAAACATCAAAGTCGTTAGAACTTTAGGACAATCCTTAGCTTTGTCGGCTACATAATGCGTAGTGTACTCCTCATACTATTTTTAACTTTTTTTAATTACATTTAATGCAAACATATAGTATAATATAGAATATTCTTGTAACCAAAAACATTTAAAATATATTTCTCCACTTAAATTACAAATTTATTTACTATAATTTCGAAGAGAAACTAATTGACTTATGAATAGTACTAGTAATCTAGAAATTAAAATAAATAAACCTTTTTAATGGGTTAAAAACTTAAATAAAATCAAATTAAATTCTGTAAATTAAACTTACTTTTAACTCAACTTATAGTTTTACCAATGAAAAACCAAACAAAAACTTATATATCTGTTATTTTTAGTAACAATGATACCGCAACCTTTTGTTTATGATCATTTTGTATCATTGGACCGTTTGTTTTCATTATTTTTTTTGAAAAAAGAAAATGGTAGAAAGAAGAGCTAGGCAAGTCAATTACGACATACCACTAACATCAAACATTTAACGTAGAAAATTATATCATATTACTCAAGCACTCACCCTTTTTTTGATGGGTAGGATACATCTGTTTTCTAAATTAATAAGAAGTTCACACTCCATTTTTTATTATCTATGTTCTTTAAATTAAATATTACATTTAATTTTCTCATTTATAATTTTACCTCAAATTATTTTGTTAAATTTAACTTTAAGTCTTTTATTAATTCATTCATGTAACCCTCTTTTACGTTTCATCAAAAAATTCAGACAAGTCTTAAACCTTCATTTTTTATTTTATAAATTGACAAATAAAAATATAAATAGCTGAGTTAATCTTAAATAAATATAACGAAAATTAATATTCATTTATTTGGTTCAAATAAAAATAATATGCATAAGAATAAGTAAATAGTCATTTAATTATTAAATTAATATGCAATTTTTTTGTTCAAACAAAATTAATATGCATATATATAAGCATAACATTATAACTAAACGGTCATTTTTTTTTCAATCAATGAAAGATAAATTAACTAACCAGCACCAGAGGTGCAGAACACATACAAACAGAGTCTCATAGGCAAAATAACGAACAGCTAACGCAGTATAAAACAAATGAACTGCTGAAAATAATTACATGTTAACATTCAATCCCAAGTAACTAGTTTGAATCAGTTCCCAACTTGAAAAAGCATAGCAGAATCCCTTCAACATTGCCTTCCTTTGGTGTTAACTAAACTCGCGCACGTTTCATTTGCTAGTAAAATCGTCAAATAAAGAAAAGTTTCAATAATTAATTAACTTAATTATTTATTCACATTTCTATATTAAAAGTTATGTTATGTGTAAAAAAATTATTTTATTGTATTTTTATGAGGAGGGATTATGGGATGCGATTTTCGCAATGGTAAGAGTGGAATGGAATAGAAATGGGATGAAGAAGAAGATGAAAAATGGAGATTTGAAACTTATCTTAGTTTTTTTATGAAAGATGAAAGAGGATCACATGAGTCAATTAATAAAAATGTTAGAGTTAAATTTGATAAAATAATTTGGAGTAAATGTATGAAAAAGAAAGTTAAATATAATATTATTTAATTTAAAGAATAAAGCTAGTGAAAAGTAAATGTCAACTTCTTATTAGTTTAGAAAGTGAGTGGGTACTGAAGCAATGACCAGAAAATTATTGCACATGTCTAAACTTCAAGCACTCTTACCCAATTGCAATTATCAACTCGTCTCTAGACACTAAGCTGGCAACATCTATCTATGGATAGATACCCACAAAAAGGACTTTAATGATGTCAGGAAAATTCGAACCCATGACTAGATTGAACGAATTTCTTTTACGCATCATTTGTGTCAATTTTTATTGGTCTTTGTTTCGATTAATTGAGTTTGCATCATGCAGTGCCTCCTTAAAAAACTAATAATGCGACAATTACATATTAATTAAAGTATTATTGTTAATACTATTTTTTATTATATATATATATATAAACTTTTTTTGAAAGGAAAAATTATTATTAAAACAAAGAAGTCCGTACATTGTTAGAAACATAAACTACTTTTCTCATTAGAAAGTCAACCAACTAATTAAGAAAAATAAAAAAATGACACTTGAAATCCTAGTTTGCTATAAAGCATGAGCAGCTTTTGAACATGAATAAACTTAAACAAAAGTAAGTTTAGTAATAAGTAAATCTAAAATAATATCGATACACCCTTCACCAATAGGACTTTATTTTAGTAATTGCACTAAAAAAATAGCATAAATTAGATATAGAAATGGAAATCCATCAGGTTGCACCTAAAGTAATTTTTTTAATGGACCTAAATAAATTGATCTTTATACTTTTTTATTAAAAAAAAAGATCTTTGTACCAGTGTCGTGCAAATATACAATGATTCAATGAATACTTGAAAGTCTTTTATGCTTGAAATTTCGGTCAACTTTTCTTTTATATATATATATATATATATATATATATATATATTATTTTTTTTTTGGTAATCAACTTTTCTTTTATATAAGCGAATATTAGTTGGCATAACTACCACACGACAAGATATTTAAGTTTCCTTTTTTTTAACCAAAAAATATTCCCAACTGATGATAAAAAATTAGTTCCTTTAGGCATAGAGATAATTAAAATGATTAAAACTTGTTTTAACAAAATCTTCTTATAGGTACAATCAGAATTTGAACTTCTAACAATATATTTAAAAGATACACACTTATATTGGATTCAGATGTACTGTTGTACAACAATAACATATTTTTTTATTTTATTATTTTTTCGCAAAATAAAAAAAAGAAAATGCTAATATTGAAACACATCATTGTAGCATGATACTCTTACGGCACCAAATCTATTTTCCACTTACATACACATATTAAATTAAATTTTCACCGTCAACAATCAAATTAAAGTGTTGACCTCCAATCTCTCAAATTTTAAAAGTTTAGTACATAAGTGGGTTAATGTTCACAATATATTGTTATTGTTATTATTGCTATTATATTGTTGTTGTTATTATTATTATTATTATTATTATTATTATTATTATTATTATTATTATTATTATTATTATTATTATTATTATTATTATTATATAAGTAAAAATGCAGTCTAGTCATTTAAATCTTTGATACAGTATTTATACCAGAAAAAAAAATCTTCATACAGTATAAATACGAGATCAGCAAAATTTAAAATTGTTAAAGTTATTTTACTGAGTTTCTCATCATGAGTAATTGTCGCTTGTTAGTTGGTACTCTCTACTCTCTAATAGAATGCACGGTATCATTACATCATGAACAATCACTCACTGCATCTCACCGTTTATTTCTCACCACACGATCACAAATCCAGAACACAATGACCCTATCCAATGATTGATGAGGGGAACATCCAACGGTTCAAACTGAATGGGCCTCGATCAGATACCTCATCACTGTTACCGCGCTAAACTAGAGGCCCCAAAATTCAAACGTGAAAATCACTTGTGAAGGGTAGCACGAAGCAAAGCGTGATTGACCGTGACTTCACAGAAACTGTTATTGATTAACGACGTGAAAGCAGTTACCCATCACCTTATCATGGGTCCAACCTTAGGCAATAATTACCGACCCATTCTTAACCACAAGATTCCGTTATCCGAATCGTAGGGCCCGGCTCGTACGATTATTACTCATGATACATCATCATCGCTGGGCCCATTCATAATTTCAACACGCGTGTCTAAGGAGGGCCCAATCAGGCCTGTTTTTGTGTCACTATGTTTTCTAGTAGAGGTGGCTTGCTTAAGGCCCAAATATTTAACTTTTGGAATTATGCCACAAAATTAGTGGTTACTAGATACAAGATACAGTGGAAGTGGTATTAGTTGTAGGAGACTACGTGTCTACATGAGTTTTCTTGGGTTGGACTTATGGGCCGGGCTTTACAAGGGACACCTGTCACATGGAGGATGAGATTAGCACCATCCTTATGAGGAGTGGCACCATTTTTTTTATATGTAAGAATCATAAATTTATATACTAAAAATGATGGTGCCACTCCCAATAAGAATGATGCAAATCCCATCCACCCTGTCACATTCCAGGCCAACACTTTTGGCACCACACTATTGCCTCATGCCACAAAATGGTAGAAGGCCCTATTGGAGTGACACCATCCTTTTTAATATATAGATTTATGATTCTTATATATAAAGGGATGGTAGAATTTCTAAAATTAAGTGATCTCAATCCCTCTCACACACAAAACATTCGCTCAAATTCTGATAATTCGATAGTGTAATGTGTAGTGTTATGAGAAGTGTGTGTGGTGCAAAAAGTGCTGAACCACACTCCAATTGCTTCCCAGTCTTCAAACTTGGCAGCTGAACAAAAAAAAGAACGTTGCAAAAAAAATGTTCTACTACTCTTTGGAGACCATCACTTATAGTACCACCACAAGGATTTTTTGGAGGGTGGGATTAGCACAATTTCTATTGGGAGTGACACCATCCTTTTTATATGTAAGAATCATAAATTTATATACTAAAAAGGATGATACCACTCCTAATAAGGAGAGTGCTAATCCCATCCACCGATTTCTTAGGCCATCATACATTTGAGGGTTTCCCAAAATTGGAGTGAGCTTTTATGGACTAATTTTAAGAATCTGATAGCATAAATTTATGATAATTTGAAAATAATGTGTGATGCCAAAACTACAAACCCTCTTTAAATATGTTGTTAGACTTCCTATTTGGACTTTAAGGGTACCTGAAATGGGAAAAAAAAAATAATAATAACAAAAGAAACTCGCGTTAAAGAAATTAAAGATCTTTTCTTCATCTTTTTCCTAAAATATATTTCGTATCGTCTACACTATACAGGCAACTCTTTTATGGTTAATTACACTAATTAACTTCTTATGAGATTAGTGTTAAATATATTTATTTTGATCATATTTATTTTGAACATCATATACACTTTTATTATTTTATGTATATGTATTATTCTTATAAGTTGAATTCTTCAGTTTTATAATATTTTTAACTACCTTCTTTAAATCATTTCGACTACCCTTGCTTTATATATATATATATATGTGTGTGTAATATTCTTAAAATTACAAATCAAAAGAACTGGAGAGGGAAATATGTGTAAAAAAAACTCAAGGAATAAATTAAACTTATAATAACAAATACAATGATCTATATGAATCTTTCTAAAAATATTAAGGAACAATATTAACAAAAATTAACGGTGTTAATTATAAACTAACTATATAAACTAAAATTTATTATAAAAACAAAATTAGAGATTTATTTATACCGCCGATAATATCAAAAGCTAACATAAATAAATTTTACGCATCCAACATGTTGGTCGAATATTGAGAAGTATTGCTGAGTAGCCGGTCCTTAATTTGAACCCATATAAACGCATTTTAACTTATAAAAAATATAAATAAACTTTACAAAATCAATGATTAATGTGCTATATGACTCAAATAAAAGAATTTTGGTGGGATCTTTCAATTTTTGTTTTACTTTAGTGGGACATAGTTCGTTGTTATGTATAATCAGATAAACGGGTAATTTGGTTGAGCAGATAAGATCTCTAGAAATGCAATAATAAAGAATAGGCCAAAAAAGTAAGAAATTATTTGTATGAAAAAATCGAAAGTCACTTGAGAAATAAATGATTGAAAGTTATATATAATAGCAAAATAGATTTTAGAAAGTGACAACACCATAGACCCCAAGAAAAAGTTAAGTGACAACACAAAGAAGAGCATATGAATATTATCATACATTTAAATTGTTAAACATATATACAAGTCAACTTCTGCTCATCTAAGATTAAAATTGCAATTGAGTTTATTAGAAATATAGGATAGTTAGTTAATTATGTTGTGTTAAATTGTGATAAACATGCTCACTCAAAATCTGTTGATGGCAACCTGTTTAACTTATCCTGCAATTCATTGCGATTTCGAGTCTGTTTGGTTTATTTTTTCCATTTTGTGTAATCATTTTCCCAAATTGTCACACCATTGGTTTGTTTTTCTATTATTTTCCCATGTTTTATGTAATATATAACTATTTATCTATACCTATTTACCACTTATATTTTTTATATCGCTTTTATTTATTATCTATCCATATTACCTTCAATATTTTTTATTCTCTCTCTCTTTCTCTTTATTTCTAGCTCTTCATATACCACCTTATACCCCAACAATAGGGTGTACAAACTGTAATTTTTCTTTCTCAGATTATCAAACCATTGTTCTTTTTATCGGCAAAACAAACATAATTATTAATTATATTGATCTCTCCTAACGTTAGCATTAAATATATTTGAACTTTCTCTATTTCGAAAATTACACATATTTTTATTTAGTTCTCATATTCTATTATTTTAAAGTTATTTATATTATGTGCAAATTGATACATAATATAATAAAAATAGTTAAAATATTATAAAACTAAAATGGACTTATGTATAAAAATTATTATTAATAAATTAAAAAGAATATGTGTAATTTTTAAAATAATCAACATTTAATGTATTAACACTAATTTCAGCGGAGATGATCAAAATGTGCTAAAGTCTTGTAAGGTATAGCAAATAAAATAGGTAAATAACCAATACAAAGAATTAGGGTCGACTCAAGAATAAGATTAGCTAAACACTTAATTGCATATTACACTACTAGAAAAGTTTGATTTAGCAATCAAACAATCAAGACCGTTGGTAGTTAATATCTGGTCACAGACCATTTTGATCGCTAATTCGGTAGCTAATTTCGTCGCTAACTAATTAGCAATAAAACGACATCAACAACTAATTTCCTTCGTTGCTAAATAAACTTTTTCTGGTAGTGTTAATTTTTTTAGTGGGACAAGAAATGAGACATGAATGCATAATTAGAAGAGGTGATTCAATAGGACCCTTTTATAGAAGAGGCGATTTGAGTCCCTGTTTGTATTCATGTGTAAATATAATATATAATATATATGTGGCAAATTCATTAATAATTATTGAATCATCTTGACACAAAAATCTTGCCACTCTATGTTAACTTATCTGTCACAAAATCTTGGCGAAATTTGAAAAAAAATAGTGATTAATATATCATTATTATTTATTTGTATTGCTTACTATTAATTCAAAAAAAATTAATTATTTTATCTAACC
The DNA here is from genome assembly GCA_037177725.1 of Cyamopsis tetragonoloba. Lineage (NCBI taxonomy): Eukaryota > Viridiplantae > Streptophyta > Magnoliopsida > Fabales > Fabaceae > Cyamopsis > Cyamopsis tetragonoloba. The sequence continues at coordinate 71,438,389 of CM074119.1, forward strand.
AATAATAAATAGTACAAGCGAATACTAGTAATATTTTAGCATTTTTAAAATCGAAATAGAGTGTTTGTTTTTTGAGTGCTGATTTTTGTACTTATAATTTTTCATACTCAATGTACTCATTGGTTACGTACGTTGAAAAAAGTGGTTAAATTAATTATTTTTGTAGTTACAGTATACATCGGTTACGTACGTTGAAAAAAGCGGTTATATTAGTTATTTTTTATGTTACAGTATTTTTTCGGATTTGGTGGTTACACGTGTAAAAATATGTGGTTACAACGTAAAAATAAAAATTCAACAAAATTTCTACGTGTGTAATCAAATATTTTAACGTATATAACCATGAGTACAAAAAATGTGAGTACAAAAATCTTTTTTCTTGTTTTTTATGGAGACCCCAAATAAAATAAAATTATATATATATATATATATATATATATATATATATATATTATATGAGTTTGGATTGACACTAATTGATTTTACACTAATTAAAAACGATATGTACAAGTTTTTTTTTTCGCGAAATGTACCGTTTGGATTTAAAATACTTAACGTATAGATTATGTGTACAAAATTTTACATCTATCCGAAATCGTTTAGTACCTCATCAAAACATTTTTTATTTTCATTATTTTAAAACTATATTTTATGTTACTTTTTTATTATATTGATGGAGTACTAAACGATCTCTGATTGATGTGAAATTTTGTACACAATCTATACGATAAGTAGAATAAATCTAACGGTAGGTTTTGTGAAAAAAAAACTTCGATATATTATTTTTAATTAGTGTAAAAATTGATGTAAAATTAATTTGTGTCAACGAATCCTATCTCATATATACATTAATTTAGAGTAAATTTTGGTATACACCACACATACTTGCACTTTATTTTTATATTTATTTATACTATTTTTTTTTAAAAAAAGAGTCCACAAAAGCACTAAAAGACAAAAAAAATAATACTATAATAATTAGGTGTACATTTTTTACACCACCTACTAGTGTACCCAAATCAAGGCAATTAAGTTTGAGTTTAGAGTCCCTCTAGTAACTGGAGAGCTCCAGTTTCAAATTCACTCAATCCCCACCTTCTATTTTTTATTTTGTGAAAAACAAAAAAGTTAGTGTGAGAGATTTTAAACCCTTGAATATAATTGAGTACTGAAGGTCCAGTTACTCGACCGTGCCCACTTGTTGATTTGTTGTCGTTACATCAGAGTCTGAATCACTGGGAGTACACTGTACTATATATTTAATTTAAGAGACTAAAAGTTAAGTGTATGTAGTCAAATAGTCATGGAGCTATGTGGAGCACAAAGAGAAGGGGGCAATGGGGTTGAAAAGAGAAAGTTCAAGAGTGCAAATGCTGAAAGAAGTAGTTCAATATGCAAAACTGGTAGGGGAAAGGACAATGAGGACATCATAAATATCTTGCCTAGTTAGAAACTGCATGTGCTTCATCTGTTTTTCCTATGAATTCATTTCTTGGTGAGAATGTGAAAATCAATTTAACTTTGTTGAATTCATGAGGAAACACTTTATTGTATATATGACATTTTAAAGCTGTACTTTTTTTATACTAAAACTGTGAAGTCGGTGTGTATTTTAGCAACAAGAAGTTTGAGTGAAGAATAATATCTTTGAGATGAGGGAAGAGATATTTTATGGGTGAGGAATGACATGGTTTAAACCCTAGGTGGCATTCATGATAGTGATAGAGCTTGATCAAATATTTTAAGGCAGTCGAAATGATTAAGTAGTAAGTAGTAAATAATAAAATGTAGATATATTTTCGTGTATAAAAAAATATTAGTATATTATTTCTTTAATTAATGTCTCAATATTTTTCAATAAAGTTTTTTTTTTTTTAACTATAGATTCTAAAGTTGTGTTGTTTAAATAGTTTGAGGAGAGAATGTAATTCTTTATGAATTTCAAATACGTTAATATAAGGGTGTTTAGTTTAGCGTTGGTAGAATTAATTTTGGATTAACGTGATTTTATAGAATTGATTTCGTGTAAAATTGATTTTAATGTAACGTAATTTATATTTGGGGATTTTTTTCTCAAAATCAAGTTTAAAGTAAAAATACAGTGTAAATTTTTCAACCCAACGTGAAAGCAAGTCTAATCTTTCTTCAGCCAAATCAATTTTGGCAACCCAAAATCAATTTTAACTTTTTCTCAACGCAAAAATAAACAACTGATTTATCAATCAAAATCGATTTTGGCTCTACAAAATCAATTCTGCTTCAACCCAACAGTTTTCCAAACATACACTAAGATATTATTTTTATTTACCAAAAAAGTATTTGGTTTGGATAAGTGTAATTAAAACTTTCAAAACTTCTAATAATGTGTATTGAGTAATTATGTTAACCAACATGAAGAATTATGTGTTACAAACGAAGGAATTCAATTTAGCAAATTAATTTCTTGAAATTTAAATCTGTCTCAAATTTTAAATCATTCGATCAAAACACACATTAAAATATCAACAAAGTATTAAAACAAGTGATAAACAATTTAATTTTCTGTAAAGATAAAAACACAAATTCGAATCTTAAAAAGCGCACTTATTAACTGGAAGAATAACCATAATACTTTATTTTCTAGAATTGCAAGAGCAATATCTCCTACAACTTTAATTCATAAAGAAAAAAAAAACGAACATTAAAATCTTCTCACAGAATCTTTGCTAACAATTATTCTTCTACGACAATGCTTTGTTTAATTGTTTCTCATACTACTGAAAGAGTGCAGCACATTCTTTTCTTTTTCTGTTTTTTTCTTCTTAATAAACAAAATACATTCATATAAATTTAAAGTTGTTATTCAAAATTTCACTCATTAATTACTAGTTTAATTTGACGAGTGCACTTAATTAATGGCATGTTTTTCTTTTCGCGTCAACAAGAGATTATAGTTATTAAATATTAGTAGTATGAAACCACTAAAATTAGATTAGTGGTGAGTAGGATTTAGTATATTCAACGTCTTTAAGTTAACGTTAAAAGTTTAATGGCCTCATTTGAAGTAAAAAAATATTAATAGTACTATTATTTTTAGGGTTTAAATTTAACGGGACACATCAAGACTGTTTTCAAACCGTTTCACTACTCACTAGTCCTCGATCGGTGTATCCATCCTATGTGGTCAGCTCACATACACGGTACTGGCCATGTTTCTTTTTCAATTGAAACAAGTGAAAACATATTTTTATTAGTAATAATTTTTTATTTCAATGTAATTGTTTTTTTTTTTTACAGATTTCAATGTAAATTGATGAAAATAAAAAAATATTACTTCATCAAAAAAATATTTTAAATTATAATATTATATTCAATGAAACTTCATTTTCATTAAACCGGCCAATCGAGAATCAACATGTAAATAGTATATAGTATAGTATTACAAAAAGAAAAGAATCACTACGTTTCGAGAGAATTAGTCTTTGGCTATCAACTGAGGATACTCTTGGTTCAAAAAGAAAAAAAAGAATGACCAAAACACAGAAAAAGTAGTAGATGGGTTGAATAAATTCACTCTTCAAGTCTTGTTTATTATTTTGCTTATTGCTTAGGGAGGGACTATAAAAGAAAGGACAAATTAAATAGAACACCCACTACCATCCTCTCTTCTCTTTATTATTCTCAACCAGTTTGTTATTCATTTTTTTAACAAAATTACTATGTAATAAAAAACAATTTTAAATTTTTTGAAGATATATTAAATAATAGAAACAGAAAAAAATTTAATTTTTATTTTCTTAATTTACTTTGAATCACTTCTTAATTAAAGTAATCAAATAATTTTAGTTATTGTTATCAAACATAAATAATTTATAATTTTTATCATAATTAATTAAAAAAATTATCAATTTTTTACTTATCATCAAAATTAATTATTTTTTAAGCCACTCTCTCCCCCATTTCTGCCCTAGTGAATGACACTATTTTACAGTTTTTTTTTTCATTGCAAGGTTCCTTCACTTTAATAAAATTAGTATTACTATCTTGATATCAGTTTTACAAATAAATTACAGAAAATATAAATTATGTTCCAGTAAAGATTATTATATTTTTTATATATGTAATCTCTTATAATTATTGTATATTAAAATGTAACCAGAACTACTTATTTTATTTTATTATTATTAATAATTAATAATAATTAATATAATTAATTAATGTAATGAATAATATATTTTAAAGATTTAGCTCTTTTAAAATAAGAATATATATATAAAGTGAAAAAAAGATATATACTCCATTGATTTAAATTATAATATATCATAACTTTAACTCACAATAAATGAATAGTGAACATTTTATTTATTTTTTATTTTATACACTCACCCTCTATATTTCATTTTGAAGTGTAAAGATGTATATAATAAAAAAAAAGAAAATAATATAAAGAAAATGATAATGAAAAAATTAAACATGATTCGATATGAAAAAACAGATAAAAAACTTAAGAAAAACAGATAAAATAAGGAACAAAGGTATAGAAATATAATTATTTTTTTATAAGGTTTATTCAACTACAGCACAAATTGAAATTGAAACATAGTGATAATAGTCTTCAAATAAATAAATTTTTAAAAATTGTTTTAAGGTGCAGTACTTCAGAATTTCCAATTTTCCGTTGTGAGGGGAAATCGACACGTGTTGACGCAATGATTGAAGTTTCAGCGATGGGCGGACACGTGGCGAACAAAGGAGGTAACACGGTAACCTACAAGGTACATGAGCTTCGAGAAACTTCGACGAAACTAGTGGCTAGAAATGGCGGAGGGAGGTAGCGGGCAGCGTGAAGCCACGTCGAAACGTGACCACGTGAACATCCGACGTGGCACCCTCATTCCGCTGAAAATGATACGCTCCTTTTTATGTAGGGCACTTTCGGTAAAATTCTTGACTACTCCAAACACACAAACAAACGCTCTCTTTCCCCTTTCTCTCTAAAAACTGCCAGAAACAAAAGTAAAATAAATAAATAAATAAAAATAATATAACAGAAATAAAATAAAATAAAATAAAGAAATAGGTTTGTTTCAGACTTTGAGTTTGACCTTTGAGGCACTGCGAGCTTCGGGTTCGTTTTCTTTGGAGAATCGCCATGAATAATGGCGAGGGAAAGGGAAACGATGGAGGAGCTGTTGTTGCCGCATTGCGAGGCTTCACCGAAAGGCTCCTCTACATGTGGGGTTACCTTCCTGGTGCTCTGCCGCAGAGGACGCCCTTATTGACACCCGTTGCCGTTAGGTTTCCCGCTTCCTGGAAGGATGTTTGCGGTGGCGGCTGTGGATTTGCCATGGCTATCTCCGGTGAGTGCTGCCTCGCCTTTAACATTCTAGTCGCCTTTCATTTTGTGTTTTAATTTGAGAATTCCAGAACCAGGAGCTTCGTTTCTTCTAGTTTGTATACGAAAATCAAACAATTTTTGGGAACAAGTTAAGCTCAGTTGATAAAAGCAATTGCTTCTGCAGCAAGTTTGTCTCGGTATTGTTGTTCAGTGGATTCAAAATGTTAGTATGAAGAAGCTTGAAATGACAACTTCCAATGTTGCATTTGCTGTTTCGTCTCCTTGTCGACGAAATTGAAACTCAGCTCAGCAGTTTGAGCGCTATGCGCCGATTTTACTCTCAGCTGAGTCTTTTTTTTTTTAGTTTAGTTTTCTCGGCTACAGAGCTTTTTGTTTTTGCTCTCTGTCTTCGACCAAAGAGTGATTTTATCATCAGTGTGTTATTTTTATATACGAATCATTAAATGAAGTATGGCTGTTGAACTTTTAATGGCTTAATCCCAGATTTTATATTCTTAGGTTGGTCAAGCCTAACTGCCTGACGAGGTGAATTTTGAGAGGCTCTTTTCGCTATTTTTAGTAACTGTTTCCAATTACCAACCCCTTGCCTCTCATTCCCATAGAACGCATTGTTGTCTGTTCTGTTCATGTGCATATCTTTGCATCCTGCTATCTCTCTATTAGCTCCCTTTCTTCTGCCAATTACTTGAATAGAGGATTCATCATTACTCACATTACTTCCTTACTCAGAGCCTGGAAAGCTCATAACATGGGGTTCAACGGATGATTTAGGCCAAAGCTATGTGACATCAGGCAAGCATGGGGTAATGCATAACAATAGTCTCTCTCTTTATCATCTTATTTTCTTTGTCATCCAATTAACTTTTATAGTTTAACTGTAAAGGAAACTCCGGAGCCTTTTCCTCTTCCAACTGAAGTGTCGATTGTACAAGCTGCAGCTGGATGGGCGCATTGTGTTGCTGTAACAGGTAAGGTGTATTATCTTATATTGACTTTGATAAAGAAGAAAAAGGGTATAAACTCAAATAGAACATATAGTTTTCTTGTGTACCTAACACTTTCATAAGTAATGCATCCAAAATAGATTTAAGAAATATCATTCAATTGGGTAAGAGTTTGTCTTGAACATTAAGCAAATGTTTCTTTGTGATGTCACTTTACAAGTGCATGTTGCTGTTCTATGCAGAACATGGAGAAGTTTACACATGGGGATGGAAAGAATGTATTCCTTCTGGGAAGGTATTTGGCGAGCCATCAACAGGTACCGGGGTAAGTGTTGAAAAAGACATGCCGGGAAAGCAGAGTACATTGTCAACGGAGCAAGGTAAGTTTGAGCTCTTTACAATGACCATTAATGTGCGGCTAGGTGTCCCTCCCAAGGAGTGGTCTAAGCAAACCAAGGTGCACCAAAAAAGGAACGGGGAAGGATGAAAACTGCAACAATGTAGGACAAAGTCTTCACTGACCCAAAAGAAAGAAGAATAAAGTTTTATGGTTTATTCCTTCATGACAAGCCCTCGTTCCCCTCTTGGATGTACTGCCTCCAGTGATCCCTCTTGGGAGGGACTGTAGCCCTTGTTCTCAAGAAAGGAATATTAACTAATGTTGAGTTGTTTTGCAATAGTGAGCCCTCGTTCTCAAAGCTCAAGATCTACTGGGGGTACTGCCTCCAGTAACAGTGGAGAAGAAAGTACAAAGAGAAGGAGAGTATCTTCAGCAAAGCAAACAGCTGAAAGCTCATCATCCAGTGATGATACCCTGACAGCATTCCCTTGTCTTGTAACACTAAACCCAGGGATAAGAATAGCTAGTGTTGCTGCTGGTGGACGTCACACCCTAGCATTGTCAGGTATGGAATTTGTTATGGATGATTTTCAAAGCTAACTCTAAGATTTTACATATTTTATTGTCTTCCTGTGTAATACGGTCAACTTTTTGTTGAAGTATCGTTTTTGAACTCTAAAGTTTTGCCATTGATTCTATGTTCTGGGTTTCAGATATAGGACTGGTGTGGGGTTGGGGATATGGAGGTGAAGGGCAGCTTGGTTTGGGTTCCAGAATACGTATGGTTTCCTCTCCTCATCTTGTTCCTTGTATTGATTCCTCTTCATATGGTAAAGATAGATCTGCATTAGCCGGAGGGAGCATGGGTTTAGGGGGACAGAATTTTAAAGTTCCTGGAAGTTATGTGAAGAAAATTGCTTGTGGAGGTCGACACAGTGCAGTAGTTACAGGTACAACCGAGTTGGTATATTCAGTAACTCAACTGGAATGGCTGCATTTTAGTTACTCTGGATAGGAGAACCTAAGATGAGAATATCCCTATGCTTTGTTTATGATGTTGCTATTTGTTGCTGGTGTCACGTTATTCATTGGTGCTTAAAAGTGTTTAATGTTTAGAAAGAGAAAATTAGTTATGCAATGAATGGAACGGTCTGGTCTGGAATTGTATGATTTGATGAGGATAAGGATAAAAAATATCTGAAATTGTTTGGTTGATTATTTGTTTCCAAAGGTTTCCTATTTAGTCCATGATTAATTTCAGTTACACTGACATTGAAATATCTACCTGTTTAACTGCAGATGCTGGAGCTTTGCTTACTTTTGGTTGGGGACTCTATGGACAGGTACAATTTAAGTTGAACACTTGAACTAGGGATACTTTTAATAAATTGTACTCTTCTGGAAGTGCATATATACTATTTGGCAATGAAACTTGCTGAATTTGTAATTATATACTGTCACCAGCGTATTACCAGTTTATTTTTATGGCTACCTGACAAAAGCTATTTTTGTAGTAGCTACTAGCTACCTTGTGAAGGGTCAACACACTGAACTTTTCCTTGTCCTTTATATATTTGTGCTGTTCGCTTGCATTGGTCCCAATGTTATAAATCCGTTTCATGCTAGAACCCTCTAGGAGCAGGCCATGAAGTTCACCTCATGGACACCTATAAAAAAAACAAAGATGAAAAGAACGTCTATCTTCTGGCTATGAACCCCTTTTTTTCTTTATTTAAATTGGGAAGTTGTTTTACTTAACAGGAAAATCATTTTTACAAGAATTCTGCACACCTTCCTTAGTCAACTCTTAACTGTTCAATTTATTTTCATATTAAATCAGTTTGTTTTCCTTTTAAGCCATTTTATCATTAAATCTCGTCAGCTTGTGAGAGAAAAAAAGTCGTTAAGGTATTATCAGCTCATTGAGCAACTTTGGTAATGGGGACCATCCCTTCTCAGAATTACTTTGCAATTTATGGACATTGTATTGTTAATTAACTTCATTTTGCAATACTTCCTTGGTACTGTGGAAAATGAGAAGCACAACCTGCTCCCGATTATAACTGTTATCTGATTTACCTGAGATTCTTTATCATGTAGTTCCATTTCCATGAATTCTCTTTGCAGAATCAAACTAAATTATACTTTACTCAGTTGAAGTACATTCGTTTACAACACTGATGGTATATTAATCTGTTAACCGTTCTTAAGGATCCATCTGTAGGTAAAGTAGAATACGTTGGACAAAAGCAATGTAGATGTTGAAGATGTGGTTCATTCTAACAAGGGATTATCTGTTCCATTCATTTACAACATTTTATCTTTCTTGTTACTCTATTAATCGATGCATGCTTGTGCTTGTTATATTAACATCTTCTTGTTGGTCAAGTGTGGGCTAGGAACTACGGATGACGAACTAAGCCCAACCTGTGTATCTTCCTTATTGGGTATCCGAATCGAGGGAGTTGCTGCAGGACTGTGGCATACAGTCTGTACATCCGCCGATGGTGACGTGTATGCGTTTGGTGGAAATCAGTTTGGCCAGCTAGGAACTGGTACTGATCAAGCTGAGGTATGCCATATTTTGTGCTATCCCATAGATTGCCCCACTTGGTTGTTTATAAAACAACTCAATTTTAGTTGCCAGTGTGTTGTGATTGTATCACACATCAAAATTGCTGTCACCAAAAGCTCCATTAAGCATTTTGCTATTCCTATTTTTCGATTAGTTGAAGCATTCTGTGATCTTAGTTTTTAATCGAAAACTTTGTTTGGTGCAGACTCTACCAAGACTATTGGATTGTCCTAGCCTGGAAAATGTGCATGCGAAGAACATATCTTGTGGCGCTCGTCACACTGCTTTAATAACAGGTATACTATACTTTACAGTCCTCCTTATGTCATTTTCACAGCTTCCTAGACAGAGTTTGGCTTCCAATCATCAGGTCACTTAACAAATCTCTATAAACAATATAATTGAAGACCTGTTTGATGTCTCGGAAGTCTATCACTTTTTACTACAATGGAATTTTGAAAGTGCTGTAGATGAAGTACTGAGCAGTGAGCATGTAAAATTTTCCCATTTATTGTTTTGTAATCACTGTTTGATGTAATTTTTCTCATATTTGGTTGAATAATGCCGTGTTGCCGAGGCAACTGAACAGAAAATTTTGGGAAAAATAGTTTTTATATATTTATTTTGGCAAAAGTGTGGGATATTGGTGCTAATGTGAGATGGTGTTCAGGTGAAAAGATTTTTTACTTTTGTGAAGTCCACAGTGACAATGTTGCTAGTCAAACTGAACAATCCATGGAGTTGGTTGGTCATGAATGTTTTAAATATGGTCTCTGTTTTAGTTTTAAGCCCACCCCGATCCAGAACTTTCTTTCATAGTGTAACTGAATAAGATTCCTAGCAGAACTTCAATTTCTTACAGTAGTTCGTTGTTTTTACCTTCACAATAGTCATACATGACTGACTACTAATGAGATGCACTTCGATGCTGAATTTTTTATTTTATTGGCAATTTTAACAGCATATATAAATTTACATATCCATGTTTAATGTATTCTCATTACTTGTCTCTTGTTCGTGTTCTTCAAGAGGAAGGAAAAGTTTTCTGCTGGGGATGGAACAAATATGGACAGGTGCTTATATCACACTACAGTTATCCATACGTATCTTAAGTGATGTGTAAAGTTGTATTGGGTATTACTAGCATTTTCGTCTTGGAATCATACTGTTTTAAGTTGTAATTTCTGATTGTGGCAGCTGGGCCTCGGGGACGTGATCGACCGTAACATTCCTTCAGAGGTCACCATTGAAGGTTGTGTGCCTAAAAATGTTGCTTGTGGTTGGTGGCATACTCTTCTTCTCGCCGAATCACCCACTTGATGTCATGGTTTCAAAATGGCCCTTGACCCAATTTTGTTAGTTAGAAGTTCTTTTGATAGGTAAATGGTAAGGCATGTATATGTGCATACAGTAGTGGTATATACATATGCATATATGCTTGTATTATTTCATGGTGTGAAATCACCATGACTAGTATTTAACAACAACAGTGGCTTGAAAGGCAGTATTGGGTCCTTTCCACCTATGTAACATTCTTCTCCATTGTGTATAGTTTATTTTATTGTATAAACTTCCCTGTATAATCAGACACACTTGATATTTGGCATGCCGGCATGTGATTGTGGGGTAGTGGTGATTCTTCATTTTAGTATTTAGTTAAGTTGTTTATGTTTATTACTTATTATTTATTATTTATTATTTATTATTTACCCTTCTCTCCCCTCATTCCCTTTCCTTGTTTGTTATTAGTTTCTTGTCTTGTTATATTGGTTTGCTAAAAGTAACAGAGAGTAAATATACTGATTTAGGCCGGTTTGGTTTGTATATCATTTTTTTTGTTTTTTGTATTTTTAAAATGAACTCTCCTGGTGTCAGTATTAACCACTACTTTTGTTTAATAGAAATAAAACTAAGAGACGGAACGAAGGAATTAGAAAAACTCGAATGCAGCACAAAAATTGAGGTTATAATAGGTGTCGTTAACTTTTCTTCATATAGCTGATTGTAATGTGTTTTTGGTTTTTGTCTGTTGCAAAGTAAAGCATAAAAATTGGGCATGATTCCATGAAAGCGAAGCTGGTCCTAACAGTCAAATTTAAATTCTGAGAGAAGATGCTCTTGGATCTATATTTCTGGTACTCTACCAATTTCACGGTCAATGCCTTCGTTGATGCTGTCTTGGACCATTAATTTGGCTATCGTTTTTGAGAGTGATATATATACACTATGACTTCACTTCAAATAAAGTTGCGTGTGATCAGCAAGAAGCCAAGGACTACCCACACTCATAAAAGAAAACGTGATATAGTATTTCTTAAAATAGTTGTTCAATCAATCAACCACACGAAAATTGATCGCTAAATAAATGAGCGTGAATATCTGCCTCACATTCCATTCAATATTGATACTTGTAGCATATTCCCATCATTATGCCAACCTTGTATTTATGCTAATTAATTTCTTATGGTTGGTATCAAACTACCTGGATCTTGATCCTTCTGTTAATCAAAAACAAAATCAAATACATTCGGCAGCTAATTAGTTGATTTTCAGAATGACTTTTGTTGGACAGTATCTGTCTCTCAAAGGACCAAAATTTTGCATGTTTGTGTAATGTTTAAATATAACATACCCCCTTAATTTATTATATACAGATATATCCTCCATTTAATAGTATAGAAAAGAGAGTATAACACTATAAACATTTCAAATTTTGATAGCAATATATGCGAACTCTTTTAATTGGATTAGAAAGCTTAGAAGTAACATTATTTTTATTTAACTTAAAACTTAGGAGCTACATAACATCAAGCAATTGGAGTGTCCATTTTTGGAAGTAAAATTCCACGCGATGCACTGAATTCATCGCTGGCATATGCCTTAAGATTCTTGAATGAAGTGATGATTAATTGAAATGAAAACAGTACAATCGGAGTGAGTTGTGGGCTTTCTAACCAAAGCAATTTAAATAATACTTATTTGACAGCTTAATTATGTACACCATGTGAAGGTTTGGACGCTGTAAATAGGAGTATTTTTATACACGTACTTTTCCACAAAAATAATCCAAAATCACATTGAGTTAACAAAAACATTTCAACTCACAACTACTGTTCACGTGTTACAATCACAACCGATGATTTGAAAACAAAAAAAAAATAAAAAATAAAAATCTTTTGAGTGAAAGTTGTGAGCTGTGGTGCTATAGTGTTGTGAGACAATCACATGAGGTCTCAAATCACACCTTCTTCCTGGTATTCTCTAAGTTTTATGATGGTCACTGGAACACATCAAATAGCCATAGCACATACTTCTAATACCAAATTGGCAATAGAATGAAACTTCTCTTATTCTATAATTCTCTTTACTCTTATATTTTTATATTCTCTAATTTTATGATCACTACTATAATATAATTGACTTTAGCAACATGATATTTATATAATTTTTTTAAAAAAATATTGCAAATAAAAAAAATACTTTTTAACAATTTGACAATATTTTTAAAATGATGTTAAAATCTTTATAACATATGGTTTATATACAACATTTATAAAGAATGTAGCAAATACACAAAGATAACCTTTTTAGCAATTTAATAATATTTAAATATATATGTAGTAAGGGATGGATAATTCTAGATCCTCCTACAATTTTCTCTTATAAATCCTCGTTCTTGCTTGATGATGAATGTATTACAGTAATTATTTTTTACATTTTCCAGATACAAAACATATTTAATTTTTTATTTAATCCTTACTCATTATAGTAATAGGAGGGTGTGTAGGAAGATATAAGAGGATATATCAATAGAGTAATGTTAAATTCTCCTAAATCCTACTATAAATCCTCATACTCATCTAATTTTTACAAATGTCGTATATCTTCCAAAAAGTAAATACTCAATGGAAGATAGAAAATACTTATCAAAATTATAAAAGGATTTGTAAGAGAACTTAACACAAAGATTTATATTTTTTATATAATACTCTTCTATGATATCTTCCCTTCTATTTCGCTATTTTTCATAAAATAAAATGATTTTCTCCCTCCAAATTAAATACTTTTTTATGATAAAATAATTTTTTTTACGTAGCATGTTAATATCGCACATGACCAGACTTAAGACTTGTTACGTTTTCTAAAAAAGGAGTTCAGAAGTCAACACGTATAGTTAGGTCATTAGGTTAGGTCATTTACAAGAAAATAATGTTTTAGAGGCTTTGCCTCCAATTTCAGAAAAAAAAAAAAAAAACAAAGAGACTTTGACTCCAATTTGAATTAAATTAAGGGGTTGATTAGATCGAGGGAAATGGAGAGAACAGGAGAAAAGAAGAGGGATTTTAAATTGATTCAAAAAATATAGAGGAAGTGGTTTTGTTTAATTTTCTTTTTTCTTCAAATGTGGAGAGATTTGGAGGAGAAAGAAAAGTGATCTTTAACACTTAAAATTCCTTTCCTTTCCTCCAATAAAAAAACAAAAAACACTATTTTTCCTCTCCCTTTCCTTTTATTTGAATCAATCATACTACAAAATTTTTTATTTTTCCCACTCTTCTTTCCCCTCCCCTCTATTAAAATCCCTCCTCTCCCTTCCTCTCCTTCGAACTAACAAGACCCTAAGGGATTGATTGGATTGAGGGAAACGGAGGGAAGAGGAGGAGAGGGATTTGAAGTTGGGAATCTTGATTGGTTAAAAAAAATAGAGAGGGAAGGATTTTGCTTAATTTTCCCTTCCTTCCAAATGTGGAGGGATTTTGAGCGGAGGAGAAGGAAAATGATTTTTAACACTTAAACTTTTTTTTCTCCCCTCCAACCAAATACAAAAACATTATTTTTTGTATTCCTTCCTTCATTTTCTTCCATTCGAACCAATCACACTACAAAAATTTTTATTTTTCTTTCCCTCCTCTCCATTAAAATCCCTCCCCTCTTTTGAAGCAATCAGACCCTAAGGAGCAATGCTTTATCTTAGAATTTATATTCTCGCACAAATTTTTAGTTTAACAAAATGATGTTTTCAAAAAACCTACGAAGCAACGACACCTTTTTCTATTGTCGTGTTGGTGTGTCCTACACACGCTCGACACCGACACTTGTGCGATATGTTTCTGACACTTTTTTTAATGGTGTCCAATAAAAAAATAATTTTTATCGGCTTGACACTTTAAGCCAACACCACTATTTGGCTTGACACCTCTGAGTCGACACTTGTGTGTAGCCCGACATTTCATATGTCAAATAAAATAAAAAATATAATTGATTAATTATAATTTTATAATTTAAAATAAAATGTAAAAAAAAAAAATCAATGTGAACCAAAATTATAGGTCATGTTTTCAATGACGAGAATCAATGACTTGCCTTAAATTGGAAATTATATTTTCTTCAAAGTTTTTTGTAACGGTGCTTACATTGTAATTATGTCTTTTAATATTTTTTTTGTGAGGTATATTATGATAACGGTTAGAAAAAATGTGAAGTTTAAATGGTAGAAGAGACAAAATGTTACTCCCTCCATCCCATAATATAAGCCCCAACTAACATTTCACACAGTTTAAGAAAAGTGGTTAAATATTGGAGTTAGAAGTATTAAGTAGACTATTGAGATGTTACATTAATTAAATTTAAACACAATTTTTTTCTATTGGTTGAATGACTTTAAAAGTTAAAAAATTACAATAAATGCTTCTTATTTTATGTGTAGGTGCTTATATTATGGGATAAAACATTTTGGTAGTTGGAGCTTATATTATGGGCAAAGAGAGTAATAGATAATGTGTAAGTATTTTTTTATGTAGCTTATTTATCAAATAAAATTGTAAAATTTATCAAATTATTTTAAAAAGATTAATAATTTATTAATCTATATTTTTTTACATGTTTTTCGGTGTCCATATTGGAATCAGTGCATCATATTGGAAAAGAAGAAAATGTTTATTGAAAATTGTGTGTAATGAAAACCTAACAAGTCCAACTATATACACATGCTAACACACGCACACGCTATTCACGCGTGAGAATGAAGCCCAAGGAGAGCAAGAGGCGGACAAGCCCAAAAAGCCACAAGCTGGCCCAAAAGGAAAAAAAAGAAAGAAAAACACAATATTTAACACCCCCCTCAAGCTGGAGCGTAGATATTCTTAATGTCCAGCTTGGAGATTAAAGAGTAGAACGAGGCTAGTTCCAATGGTTTAGTGAAGATGTCAGGAATCTGATTCTGAGAAGATACCGGCATTAGGTTGATGACGCCTTTCTCAAGCTTTTCTCTGACTACATGACAGTCGATCTCTATGTGTTTCGTTCTTTCGTGAAAAACAGAATTTTTTGCGATATGCATGGCAGAAGCGTTGTCACAGAACAGAAGAGCTGGTTTGCGAAAATTGAGTTTTAAATCAGAGAGAAGGTAAGTAAGCCACTAGACTTCACAAGTGGTGGAAGCCATGGCGTGGTATTCAGCTTCGGACGACGAACGAGACACTGTACTTTGCTTTTTGCATTTCCAGGAGATGAGCAAATCACCAAGAAAGACACAATAGCCAGTTACAGAACAATTGGTAATGGGGCAAGTAGCCCAGTCTGAATCGTTGTAAGCTTTAAGATGAAGGGTGGAAGAAGAAGGATAAAATAAGCCTTGACCGGGATCCTTTTTTAAATAACGCAATACACGAACAGCAACTTGAAAGTGCTTTTCACGCGGGCGCTTTAACTCTGACTTAACTGTTGAACATCAAATTGAATATCAGGCCTGGTATTGGTTAAATAAATAAGTTGGCCAACCAGCTTTCTATATCTAGTTACATTTTCATAAAATGGATCAGAATCACTGATTTTTAAAGAATCTTTTACCATAGGAGTGTCAGCAGGTTTACCAGCTAAAAGACCATAAGAATCAAGTAAATCGAGAGTGTATTTACGTTGAGATACCGAAATACCTGAACGAGAGCGCACAATTTCTAAGCCCAAGAAATAACGTAATTGACCAAGATTTTTAATGTTGAATTTAGCATCAAGTTTTTGTCTAACAGAATCAATTTCCATGCTATTGTTCCCAGTAATTAAAAGATCATCAACATAGACAGCAATTACAATAATAAAGGAAGAATGGTGTTTAAAAAACATAGTGTGATCATGGTGAGAATGTCGAAAACCAAGTGTAACAAGAAAAGCAGAAAGTTTTGCATACCACATCCTACTTGCCTGTTTTAAACCATAAAGGGATTTGTTAAGTTTACAAACCAAGTTTTTATTTGAAACAGAAAGCCCTTGAGGGATAGACATGTAAACATGTTCATGCAGATCACCATGCAGAAAAGCATTATTGATATCTAATTGATGCAAAGTCCAGTTATTAACGGCAGAAATGGCCAAAAGCAGTCTAATAGTGGTTAGTTTAGCAACAAGAGCAAATGTTTCAAAATAATCTAAACCTTCACGTTGTTTGTATGCTTTTTCAACTAGTCTAGCTTTATAACGCTCAATAGAACCATCAGAATTATATTTGATTTTATATACCCATTTAGAGCCGATGGGCTTTTTATTAGGGGGTAAGGTGGTTAAGGTCTAAGTTTTATTTAAAGCAAGAGCAGATAATTCATTAGACATAGCATTGACCCAATTAATGTCCTTACAGGCTTCACTATAAGAGCAGTGTTCATGTTGAATAGTAATATTTAAAGCAAAAGAAGCAAAGGATTTAGACAGTTTATCATAGGAGAGGCAGTCCGATAAAGGATACAAAACGTTAGAATTTGAAGCAAGGGACATACCAACAGGTGAATCAGCATTATTATTGTTAATAGAATTATTATCAACAGAATCAGAAATAACATCAGTAGTATAAGCATCAGGGTTATTGAGATTATTTTCATTAGATGTACCAGCCACCTCACTGGTAGGCTGGGTTACTGTAGGAGTGGACAACTCCATGGCCAAATTATCATAAAAAACAAAAGGGTTGTTGGTGGTGTGAAAATCAGTAACAGGAACTGTGTCAACACTGCTCTATTGGACAGTTCTAAAAGGAAAAACATTTTCATAAAAAGCCACATTGCGAGAAATGGAAACAGAACGAGTTTCAAAATCAAGAACAAGAAAACCTTTGGTGCCAGTTTTGAAACCAAGAAAAACACCTTTTCTGGCACTAGCATCCAACTTGGATCTATTGTGAGAAAGAGTGCTAGAAAAACAGAGGGAACCAAAATCTTTTAAATTCGCATATGTGGGAGGTTCATTGTAAAGAAGTTCAAAAGGGGTTTTGTCTTGTAAAACAGGGGTGGGTAGTCTGTTTATAAGATGAACAACATGATTAACAGCAAAACACCAATAAGAACTAGGAAGATGGGAATGAAACATCAAACTACGGCAAACATTTAAAATATGACGATGTTTACGCTCTACAACAGAATTCTGCTGAGGAGTTTCAACACAAGAAGTTTGATGAAGGATACCTTTTGAATTAAAAAAATCAGACATTAAAAATTCAGGACCATTGTCAGAACATATAGCCTTCACAGAAGTTCCAAACTGATTCTGTACATATGCTACAAAGTTCTGTATCAACATTCTAGACTCACCTTTGTTTTTCATCAAATGAACCCAAGTGTGGCGAGAAAAATCATCAACAACAGTTAAAAAATAATGATGATTATGAATGCAATCAGATTTTAAAGGACCCCAAATATCCATGTGAACAAGTTCAAACAGAGAAGATGTTCTATTATTCATGTTGGGAAAAGGTAGTTTAGATTATTTAGAAAAATGACATGAATCACAAACAAAAGAGTTATCACATTTGACATATGGAAAAAATTTTTGAATGCATTGAATGACATGTGTTGAAGGATGACCTAAACGATTATGCCAAAGAACAGTATTATCAACATGTTTATTCACAGTATTATTAGCCGAAAGCAAAACAGTGCGTGGGTGTTGTAAGGTGTAAAGACGGTTGGAGACCTCAGCATGTCCAATCGTCTTCTTGGTAAGAGTCTCCTGTATCAGACAAGCAGATTTGTTAATCACAAAAGTCAGATCAGAGTCAAAGGCCAATTTAAACACAACAATGATGTTAAGTTTAAAATCAGGAATGAACAAAACATCACGCAGTATAAGGTCATCAGTGAATTTTATAGTACCAACAATACTAGCCAAAGAATAAGCACCATTAGGAAGGTTCACATGAACAGCAGGAATAGTAACATAGGTGTCAAATAAAGACAAATCACAACATATATGATCAGTAGCACCACTATCAATCAACCAAAAATTATTATTCAACAGAATACCTGTGGTAGGATTAGAAGTGTGTGCTACAACAATATTAGCAGAGTGTGAAGGTGCAGTGTGTGCAGGCTGAGGGTTTGGGGAATCAGAAGTGGTGGCACGCGCTTGGCGCAACATATCAACAAGCAAATCATAATCCTCCCTAGATATATTCTGATTAGCATTGGCGGAAGCGTTATTTGTCTCAGCGGAAGCATTATTAACTTGCATGCTAGGGTTTTTATTTTTAAATTTGAAATTAGCCGGAAAACCATGCTTGAAATAACAGGTTTGAACAGTATGATTCAGTTTACCACAAAAGTCATAGATCTTGCCAGCAACGGACGAAGATTGTTTAAAATTGTTTTTCCATTTACCTCTCTGAGAATCAGTAACATGCTTACCCTCAGGTTTCCACATAGTAGCAGCAAGAATAGGGTTATTATTGTCAAGAAAAGTATTATTAGAAGACTGGCGTTCCTGTTGAAGGATCTGAGCATAAACTTTTGAAATAGGGGGAAAGGGATCCATGCATAAGATTTGGCGTCTAACAGTATCATAAGTATCATTTAGGCCTTTCAAAAAACAACAAACATACTCATTTTCCCTATTATCACGCATGCTAGTAGAAAGAGCACAAGAACATCTAGTTTCACAAACGCATTGTAAAATAGGTCTCAGAACGTCAAGTTCTTGCCATAAAACCTTGAGATGTATAAAGTACTGAGAGATGTCTCTGTCTCCCTGACGAACAGAGTGAATCGCTTGCAAAAGATCCGAAAGGCGAAAATAATCGCCCTTAGAGTAGCGATCTTTGAGATCCTGCCAAAGATCTTTGGCAGTATCAAAGAACGCTATAGTGGAAGCGATTTCATGAGAAACAGATCTAGAAATCCAAGAAGTTACCATAGTATCGCACTTAATCCATTGTGTGAAGAGGATATCACCTGGTGGTGGCCGCGGAAGCTCACCAGAAACAAAAACGAATTTGTCTTTGCAGATCAAGGCCTTCATCATATTTCTGGACCAGATCAAGTAGTTGTTGGAACCTTGCAAGATCGGCGTCGCTACGACGGAGCTAGGGTTATTGCCGGGGTGCAAGAAGTAGGGTGAGGAAGGGTTTTGTGCTTCTGAAAGGATGATGTTGTTGTTTGGTGGTTGAGTCACAACGATAGGATCATTAGCTGCCATTGGAACAGAAGGAAGAGAAAGAAAAAAAAGGAAACCCTAGCGCCGCAGCACGCAGGGAAGATGAAGGGATTTACAAACAGGGAAACCCTAGCAGAGCCCTTTGGGAACTAGAGCTCAGTGATACCATATTGGAAAAGAAGAAAATGCTTATTGAAAATTGTGTGTAATGAAAACCTAACAAGTTCAACTATATACACATGCTGACACACACACACGCTATTCACAAGTGAGAATGAAGCCCAAGGAGAGCAAGAGGTGAACAAGCCCAAAAAGTCACAAACTGGCCCAAAAGAAAGAAAAAGAAAGAAAAACACAATATTTAACACGTCATGATAGAAAATCATAAAAATGCAAGTGAAATGATGTTGTTCACTTTGCTTATTAGACCAATCACAAGAGTTCGTGTATATTTTTAAGTAATGAACGAAACGTAACCTAATCCTTCATTTTAATTACTTCATGAACCAACATCTATTATATATTTTTTTTATAAGCAACTTCCATTGTACTGTAACTTTAGTGCACTCTCAAGTTTTATGCGGTGGTATATATATATGGGTTGAATAATATATATATAACAATTTGTGAAGTTTTTTAGTTATGTTTCTTATAAGAAAGATTCAGACACAATAAAATAATAATACAGTTTGTTTAACTTGTATAACATTATACAAGTTAAGTATTTTAAATAAGAAGTTTTTTATAGAAAAAGATTAAAACTAATTGAGTTTTATATTTATCATGTATTTATTATTTATATTTTTTTTATTTTGGATTCTTGTACAATAGTTGTAGAAAAATCCAAAATAATAATAGAACTTATTATTATCTCACTATTTTTTATTAAAAAAAAACAAAAAGATCCAAATCCATTTTGGAATCCAGGTGTGGTTTGTTAGTTATTTGAGGTCATAAAAGTTATTTTATTACGTGTCTTGGTCATGTAATTAAGTTGATGAGCACATGAAAATTTATGTGTGTGAGTTTCGAATATTGTACTATTTTATTATGAAAAAAAAATTACTTTATTACATGGATATATGGATATAATGGAAGGAAATTAAAATCTCTCGTTGTATACATCGTGAGGAAGTATTTTTTGTCCCCGAAAAGGTATAGTGCCATATAAATGCGTTATTTATTTTATGTCTTCATTTTCTTTAATTTGGAAATATAATCAGATAAAGTTATTCCCATTTTTATTTATCTTATCTCTCCGATCCACTTTCTTTGGAAATTTGTTTCAAATTTTATTATGTCTTATCTAACTATTTCTTTGTAACAAATTATTTTTGAAAAATATGATGGTGGCGTGTTTGTTTCGAGTAATTGGATCCTTAGATTATTTTGTTATATTGGGATGTCCTCTAATATGCAAGCTGAGTTACTTGCTTCATGATGTAACATATAAATATGCTGAAATAAATAATGTTGTTTGTGCCTTAATGAATTGGGATTAGAGTTTTTCTCTAGAAAAGTTTTGATGTAGAATTATGATTCCATGAGTTTATCCCCTAAAAAAAATATTATAAGATAGATTCTAAAATTAGGTTACATTTTTTGCTAGAGCCAACAAAATGGGTCAGCCTTATTAGGAGGTTTGAATAATTGATAAAATGAGAGGGTTTTAGTATAAAAAATACAAGTCTGAATAAAGCTGAATATTTTTAACCCGGACCGTAGAAACTTGCAAGAAAATGGGCTGGAGATCACCTATTTTTATTGATTTATTGTGCTACACATTATTCAATATTCAATACTATCTTGATAAGATATATTATTTTAAAGAAAAAAATGTTGATATATATTACTCTTTAGAAGCTCAAGTAGATTATTTTAAAGACAAAAAAATTGATACAAGGAAAAGATAGTAATGTATTGTTTTTTGGAAATAATATGACAATTTTGTAAAATGACATAAAAATATGGGTTGTCCGAAAAAGCTCAATGAGACGGACCAAATAGGACTAGGTAACCGATTTTAACAACTCTAATCTTGACTGCCATTTGCTAATTATTATGGGTGAAATGGATTAACATCATCTCTATTGGGAGCGAGATCATCATTTTTTATATATAGATTTATGATTCTTATATATAAAGAAATGGTGAGATTTTTTAAATTAGGTGGTCTCAATCCCTCTTACCATTATTATGGGAAATAGAAAAATGGAAGGAGTGAGATTCGAACCCATACATCATAAGAAATGACTAATTTCACCATCTATTGCGCTATGTTGTTTGGTCACATTTGGAGTTATTTTACTAATTAAAAATAATAATTAATATATTTCTTAAAATTTAAAAAAAAAATTGAATAAAATTTTGAATGAAATAATACTTTTTAGAAATTATTAGCATACTAAATTTTGGGCTTTTCGTTTTAAACTTTTGCTGTATTTTTTAATAGCAATTATTTGTGTATATTCATTGGATACAAAATGAGTTTACTGAGATAAACTCTAATAACGAAATCTTTGATAAAGCGAAATTAGACGCAAGGATAGGATAAATTTCAAAATTATTTTATCTACAATTATTGTTTTTAAAAGGAAAATTTTAGTTGTATATTTAGTTTCTCTATTTTGTATTTTTATACGAATTTGATCATTTAATTTTAAAATGTATGGTTTTGATTCTCTAAATTTACAAAATATGTGGTTTTAGTTCTTCATTCGCTCATTTGAATGAAATTCGTCTCTAAATTAAATAAAAATTGTCGTTAATTTAAATAAAAATTGACGTTGGTATAAGAAAAAAACTAATAAAGATTAAAACTATCTATTTTAAAAACTTGAGGATCAACTACGTGCATTTAAAATATAATATATATGAGATCAAAAATATAATTAAATTTTAAAAAAGAAAACATGCAAAACTGCAAAAGGAAATTTCGATCACATGTACAACCATGGTCATGCTGGAGATTAAAGACGTGAAGAAGAAGGGACAAACTTTTTTTATTTTTTTGTGGTACAATTGTTACGTTACATAACCAAAAATCAAGTAAGCGGTTACTAAAATCTGAAAAAAGGAAGAACCAAAATAACTTCAAGTCCAAAAAAAAAACAAAAAGCAACGAAGAAGTCACACCGACAACCAAAACGAGAAATCCCACGCCCACAGAAAAATTTATTTTCAACTTACCAAATAAAATAAACCAATAATAAATTATAAAAAATCCTATGTTTTTTAATACAAGTAAATTCAATTATTTTAATATATTTGAATTTAATTTAAAATTCAATGAATACATATTTAAAATACTTTTAATAATAATAATAATAATAAATTTATTAATCATTTCAAAAAGTATATTCCTATTTATCTTTTATTATTTTTTATTTTCGATGAATAGCTAGTTTTTTTAATAATAACTAAAGACGGAGTACAGATAAATACAAAAGATTAATAAAAATAAAAATATGAAAAAGTAACAGTAGTTAGAAAGGCGCGTGGGTGTTATAGTATATAACAACGAATATGGATGAGATGCAGTTGAGGCTCTTCTTCTGATCTTCTCCTTCTTCTAGTTCCAGATTCCGACTCGCCGCGTTGACTCGGTCCGGGTTGGGGTCGACTCACTTCGCTCTTCGTTTCTCTCCTACACGACACGCCGATCCAAATCCTGTCCTCATTCCAGGTGATTCTCATTCTCACAATGCGCTTTCTTCTCTTGTAACCAAATCAATTTATCTTCATTATCAATTCCTATAATTCAATCGCAATTTTCCTGTTAATTAGCTTTTTTCTTTTGGAACTAAGCTCTAATTTCTATCTCTATTAGATATCTAAGTGTGCTACTCAGATCCGGAGTCCCTTGCTCTCTCTCTCTCTCTGTTGTTTTTCCTTTTGGTTTGTGTTTTTTATTGATTTATGTGTTCAGTAATCTCACTTCCATTTCCATGGATTTGGATAATTTCTGACCCAAGCTGCTACATTAGAATTTCATGTAAATGATATGTGTGATAAAATAAATAGATAATGTGGATGACCAAGTTCAAGTGTTTTTCATTTGCAAAATCGTCGACGTTGATACTTGATACTACACTGCATAACATATGCTCTTTGAGAAATATATTCTGGGAAACAATATAAAGAACCAGCCTTTGGCTCCATCTTAATGTTAATACTATTAGTATCATCCAGTTCAAATGATCTCACTGCATCTTTTGTCTCTTTTTCTTTTTTTCTTCTTAAATATAAACTCTTTTGGGTTTTAAGTGTTGTTGACAGAGTAAGCAATGTGGATTCTAGCTAGCCAACCTAATATCCCTATGTGATGTGTATATGGATCGCCTGTGCTGAACTAGAGCGATGTGCTTTGCTTCAAAGGATTCTCAACCATTTTTTTTTTTTTTTTTGTAACAATTAACATAGAAGCTAAGTATGAAAATTTTCCTCAATTGAAAGAGGAGATTGCAAAATACTTCAAACTGTCTGTAGAACACTAGTATTTATCATGCATCTATAGAACACTAGTATTTATCGTGCACCTTAAATCCAGTATATATCTGATGCTATTTATGGAGCAACCTGGTCAGAGTTCAACCCTTTTTGTCTCTCATAAAAAGGTTTTACTGTATATAGCTGGATTTTGTCGGTTTTTCATATCTAGTTAAGCCTCTTGTGTGTTTGTCCTTTCCGTGTAGCTTATGGTTTATGTAGTGACACGTAAATGGATTCATGTCACATGCAACAGAACACTCGTCGGCTCCAGTTCAATTAATTTGCCAGTTGTTCACTTTAGTGTTCTGTGCAGGTTCTATCTTTCCTGACATCAATATTTATAGGATACAGTTAAAATGCGAAAACTCGTATTTCTAATCGCGTTCCCTGATGGTTTATCTTGATTTACTTCTAATATATAAATTCACAGGAAAAGAAAAGGTCATATCACAATGAAGGCACTAATTCTGGTTGGTGGGTTTGGAACAAGGTTGAGGCCATTGACACTCAGTGTCCCTAAGCCTCTGGTTGATTTTGCTAACAAGCCAATGATTCTGCATCAGGTGAAGCTATTTCAAGTCTCTTTCTTTTCTTTTAAAGTTTCACATATGTTAGGTTATTATAGAAATAAAACAAGAATTTGCTTTGTTACTGAATTCCTTTGCATGGAACATCTAGTGCTTCTCTTCTGCCCAGCATGATATTTCAACTTATATATTTTTTATATATCATAAGAAAAAGCGACTTTAAGTGTGTGCATGAATATGTTTTCATATACTTGGCATAATAGACTATCCTGCTTTTCAGATAGAGGCTTTGAAGGCCATTGGAGTTACTGAAGTGGTACTTGCCATCAATTACCAACCAGAGGTAATGATCATGCCTCTGCGTACAACAATGTTTTAGTCAATGTTTAAAGAGATCTTTAAGAATTAAAGTTTCTTCATGTGACTTTGGTAATACTTCCTATTGTAGGTTATGTTGAATTTCTTGAAGGATTTTGAAGCAAATCTCGACATCAAAATCACATGTTCTCAAGAAACTGAACCACTGGGAACTGCAGGCCCTCTGGCTCTTGCTAGGGATAAACTGATTGATAAGTCTGGAGAGCCATTTTTTGTTCTCAACAGCGATGTTATCAGTGAGTATCCACTTGAAAAAATGATTCAATTTCACAAAGCCCATGGGGGAGAGGCTTCCATTATGGTAACACAGGTAATGGAATGGTAAAAAACAAGCACAATTCCGTTTCAGACATGCAAGACCAAGTCAGAGATTTTCTTATAATTTTTTATTACTTGTGTAGGTTGATGAGCCATCAAAATACGGTGTGGTTGTGATGGAGGAGACCACAGGGAGGGTTGAGAAGTTTGTAGAGAAACCAAAATTATTTGTTGGTAACAAAATCAATGCTGGAATTTACCTGTTGAATCCCTCTGTTCTGAATCGAATTCAATTGAGGCCCACTTCTATCGAGAAAGAGGTGTTTCCAAAGATTGCTGCAGAGAAAAAGTTATATGCAATGGTCCTGCCTGGATTCTGGATGGACATTGGACAACCGAGGGACTATATTACTGGCCTAAGGCTTTATCTGGAGTCATTGAGGAGGAAGGCTTCTCCTTACTTGGCCAGTGGTGCTCACATTGTGGGAAATGTCATTGTGGACGAGACAGCCCAAATCGGTGAGGGATGTCTCATTGGACCTGATGTTGCCATTGGTCCTGGCTGCATTGTTGAGCCAGGTGTTAGGCTTTCACGCTGCACGGTTATGCGAGGAGTCCGGATTAAGAAGCACGCTTGCATATCCAGTAGTATTATTGGATGGCATTCCACTGTTGGGCAATGGGCTAGAGTGGAAAACATGACTATCCTCGGAGAAGATGTCCACGTATGCGATGAAATTTATAGCAATGGAGGTGTGGTTTTGCCCCACAAGGAGATCAAGACAAATATTATGAAGCCAGAGATAGTCATGTGATGTCAACGTTGTTCAAAAATTTGGTAGCACCTTAGCATGTGGTGAGGAGGTAGTAAGTTATTGAGTTTGAAATATGTTCATCCGTTTCATTTGTTTTCCTTTTTTCTTCATTCTATTCCTTTTCCTTCACCCTACAGAATGTACAAGTTCTCCAATTAGAATGAGTGACAGCATTACAATGTTCCATTGTCATAACCTTTGTAAGGGTAAAAGTTTGGTCTTCTGTGCAGAAGTTGTGTAATTTGTGCATGTATATCAAGTTAGCAATGAATTATTAATTCGTTCCTTCTCTCAACCCATTGCAACTCACTAGCAAGAAGCCAATAACGTATTTCAATCTACATCTTATTCTTTAATGGAGCAAACCTTTTAATACATGATGCCTTTTGGAATATTTGTGCAAAAAGATTGACAGCTCTAATCTTGTGGTGGTCACATCTCCGTTCCAATTCCAAAGTTGAATCCCATGGTTGATTGTCGTATGATAATATGATTCCTTTGAATTACACATAGTTGGTAATGAGTCGAACAAAAAGCTTGGCTAGTGATATTTTTAAGCCAAGAATTAGAAATTTTGAGTAGTTGGCAGGCCATCATCGTGAAACTGAAAAACACTTTTAACAGGTAGATTTCCATAGTTTTTGTTGATAAAAGGAACTAGAATTTCCATATTATGGGGCTGAACCATAGTGGAAAGTGATGGTGATCTGTTTTGTTCTCCTATTTCTAGTGGCAGGACCATGTGACAGAGGGGCCATTAATATAATCGTTAGAATCGACAAAAAACTGGATAAATGGATAATGATAAATGCCCCATCAGGAATTTCTCCCATTATATATAGACTTGGCCATTCAAAAGTTTTTACTGCAAGCTTGTTGTTTATCCGATACTTTATTAATTGTCAAACAAACTAGTAAAGTGCAAGCAAGATGTGTACGAAATGATTTGCAACAACATTTTTCCTATAAAAGCACATGATGCATATTTACGGCCCAAAAATTGATGCCTTGCCTTTTTTTTATTTAGTAAAAACTGTGGAGAGAAATTGAGAGATAAAGATAAATACTCCTTTGAAACAGTTTTGATTTTTAATTTTTAAAAATTGTATTATAAAGAAACGGTTTTTGAAAAAAAGTGAGATAAGTTTTCAATACAAATTTATGTGTAAATTTAGAAAACTAGAAACTGACAACCAAAATAAATTTTAGATTTTTCTTATTTTGGTTTTTAAATACTAAAAAACAAAAATTGTTCCCAAAATACTATTTTTAAAAACTCGTTTGTCAGACGGATTTTTTAATTTTCTGTTTTTAAAACAGAAAACTATTTTAAAAAAAGAAATCAAACTTTGACATCTTTGCTTTCTATATACACCCGCATATAATAATTGGTGTTATTAAGGTTAATTTATTTTTTATTTAAACTACTAGTATTTTATAACTATTTTTTTTCTTAAACTTAAATGTCATTTTAACTTTTAATTAGGTCCGTTTGTTATTACTTAAATATAATTCATTTTAGAAATGAGTAGAAAATTGCTTAATTTTTTAATTGATTATGATAAAAATTGGAAGTTATTTATCTTGGGTTAAGAATTACTTTTTAGTCTTCTCTCTTCTATTATTATTAATTATTTCGAAAATCAGCTTAAAGTAATTTCTCAAAATAAAAGTAAAAATTTAATTATTTTATGTTTTTGATTATTTTTAAAAACACAAATAAACATCTTAAAAACTTTTAAAATTATTTTTATTATAAAATACTTACTTTACAAAATAGGAAGCTTAAAAAAAATACAAAATAAACAATGACAAATAGACCCTTAATCTAATCAACTATGAAACAGACTATTCTTATAAAAATAAACTAGCATTTTGATCCTGACCTTATAGTCATCGGTCATTTTAATCCTTAATTATTTTTCAAAAAAAAGAAAAAAGAATTCTTTAATTCCATCAAAATTAAGTTTTAGTCCTTGATATTTTAAAATCAGTCATAATAATCTTTGACTTTATAAAAATCATAGTAATAATCTTTGACTTTATATAAAAATTAGTCACTTTAGTTCTTCACTAAATTAAATTAAAAGAAAATTTACAAAGTCAATAATTAAAATTTATTTTTAATAAAGTCGGACTAAAACACATTATCCTTGCAAAGTTAGAAATCAAAATACTAATTCATTCATTTTTATAGCTTTAAAATAATATTATCTCAAATTATCTTTTTTACTCAACTTTTATTACATCAAATGAACATATACATCCAACGTTAAATGATAATATAACTCAAAATATGATAATTTCAAATGAAAATATATATACGTTCAATTTAAGTTCGCAGAAAAGTACGAGCAAGATTAATTATAAGTCACTCAATCGATTCGTTAATCTCAATCATTAAACCCTAATACATCACATGGTTCCTTTGCAGTGACGAAAAAGTTTAAAACAGCCTACAAGAAGGAACCAAATACACTACTGATTGTGCCTCCAAGGAATCTTCTTTCTTTGTCCCTGCTGATAAGAAATTTCTACCAAGATAACAATCTACAAACTCCAATTGATCGGCAAGAAAATTACAGAACATCAGACATTGTCATTTCTTGCCATCTTGTAAAGATAAATTTATTTCACAGTCACCTCTGAGCACCCAAGATGACGGGTTACCTTTTCTGCAATCAACTGGATTTCTTTTACCCTTTCTTGAACTAACTTCTGGAGTTGCTCTTCTTGATTTGGCTGGTTGTCATCCATCTGCACAGTACTACCTTCGTTAGATCCTGATCTAAACATGACAAATGATGTCTCCGGATCAATATCAGTTGGTACTTCAATAAGTTGCTTCCCAGAAGCCCCAGAATCTTTCCCTAAGATATCATAGTTCACACGGTTGGAAATAATGCTAAAGAAGTTATCCATGCCCTTATCAACAGGTTTAAGGCTAATGTAGATCAAAACCTCCCAACACTGTAGAAACTGCTGCTTGTTAATTTTCAGACTTTTCCTTACATCCTCAATGGCGTTGGGAGGTGGCATGACTCGAGGACAATGTGTTTTCTTTGATAAATTTGCTTGCTTTAGAAGTGAAACAGCCTTAGTAACTGAATGCTGGATTGGATCAAATCGAAGCAGGCGAAGTGTGTCAACACAAGTGCGGACATGTTGGAAGTAATCTAATGGCTCTTCTACGGTAAAGTCAAAAACATTTTCGGATATGGCAACATCGTTTAGCACCTCCAGGAGGAACCGACCATAACCTTTGTGCTGGTAAGGTGGCAATACCAGTATCTGACACGAACAGAAGGTCCCATTAAAAGGTAATAAGAGAAGCAATTGAGAGAAGTCTAAAAGTGCAAGTTAAAAGTTAAAGCTGACTTCGGGAATATAATAACAGACCTGACTTAGTCGCAATCGGAAATCATCAGGATAGTGGAAAAATCGATAAATGGCAGCAAAACCAATCAACCTAAATTCACTTTCTCCCTGCTGATCAGTTGTCTTCTGCATCACAAGATACAACTCCCACTGTGAATCAGTAACATCAATAGGACTGCTACCTGTAACAAACAAGAGCCGTAAAAACATTAAGCTACAGCCACGTGTAATCTGAGAACTGTGTGAAATAGGGTATATAAAGTAGCAGTAAAATGGGTAAAAATTACCATCAACAAGAAGAAGCGCAAGGGGTATAAGATGACTGTAAAGTTGTCCAGTAGCCATGTTGCCTGCCACCAAACGAACAACCTGCTCCAGAAGACATTCATCAAAATGGCATTCAATTTCACAAGTTGCACTTAAAATAAGCATACACAGACACAGGAAACCAAAGTGAAGTTAATAGGAAAATGAAAGTTGTTGCACACTTTTTTTAACAAAAAAATAATTTTTCCTCGGCAGGACTATTCGTGTAAATGAAGGTTGTTAAATTGAGTTAACCATATATGCACCAAGTACTTTTGGTTACTGGCTAGTCAAAACGTACAATACAATACGAAAGTGTAGCAGAAAATGCACAATTTATCAAATGAACTTAAGAAAAAGAACCATACAAATTTACCAGGCAAATATTTGTAAAATATACCAACAGATTATAGATGGGGTTGATTAATAACATAGAAGCGAGTACCAACTTGTATGTAAAGTTCAATTAACGACAATTGTTATAGTCAAATCTATTCACGCCACGAGGGGTGAATATGAATATATGGCACTGAGCAACAAAAAAATCTGTGGTCTTGAGACATTTTAGAAGAACAGCAGTACCACAAAACATACATCAACAACAGATAACATGAACATTTATACAGAGGGCAGCAGATGAACGGCAAGTTCCATGTTGCCAAATGTGTGATTCAAGCTGTATATTTGTACCAAGTTTACTTTCTAGGAAGGAAAATTGAGTTGACTCGCTATAAATAAAAACTGGCAAGTACATGAAGAAAGGTACTCTATTACTCTGTTTCCAATACTCAAAAGACAGTAATAGTACCAGATAATTGTCCAAACATGGTGAAAGTTGAGATCAACATATATAAGAATAGAGATATTTTACAACAAGAAAAAAAAAACCTTCATTATAGTTTTGGTCCC
Source organism: Cyamopsis tetragonoloba (assembly GCA_037177725.1). NCBI lineage: Eukaryota > Viridiplantae > Streptophyta > Magnoliopsida > Fabales > Fabaceae > Cyamopsis > Cyamopsis tetragonoloba. The sequence goes on from CM074119.1 coordinate 71,469,061, forward strand.
TAAAAATACAGCCTTTTATTTTATCCCTATCTTTTCTTTATTTTTAAAACTGAAATATTACAAAAATCATTTATTGGATGAGAGCCTCAAAATGCATTATTTTTGTTTGTGTGGGAATCCGTTTACTCTAGGGAGTAAGACTTAGATACTTACTCATCTCAATAACTCGTTATGCACATTGATTTTCGTCAATCCAACCGCTAAATCATAAGATATTATTATGATAATAACGTATACTATATTTTAGAAACATAAAAAATCTCTAGATAAGTCATTATAAAGGCGACATCAACTTATGTTTTAAAGAGTCAGTTATTCATCAAATTGAAGTCTATTGATGAAATATCAACAAGTTTTTGAATCATTTGAAGTTTTCAATAGTTTATCTATATGCCAACAACTTTCAATTCAATGGTTAAATTGACAAAATTCGATATACATACGAAGTTATTAAGCGGAATAAGTTTGACCACACTTACTCTTGGAGTTAGAGGATCCCCACCCTTTTTGTTAAATGTAAGGACCAAAAACAAATGAAATCTTAAGGACTTAAAATCAAAAGCAATCATATTTTCAAAGATCAAAAGCAATTTAAAAATTTAAACTAGAAATTTAAAGAGGGCCTTCAAACTCATACAGCCTAATTTATCTCTAGTTATAATATTACAATGAGCAAAAATGTAAATCATAACCTCAACATTAGAATTCACTGAATCAGCATGCTGATTAGAATCACCAATGTTCCCCTTAAAAGCTTTGTGCTTCAAAACTTCTCCGTTTGATATTGTTGATCTGCAAATCAACCAAAATTGGCATCCAGCGTTCTTACAATTTTAGCATTCAAATTTCTAGCATATTAAAATGGAAAGAAACTGTTGATGGGGAATATGTTGCATTTGTTTGAAGAAAAAAGAGTAATAAAGACTTAATACCTAACAAAGTCCTTATCCACCAAATACTTTTGAAGGAATTCATCTTTGCTATCAACTAGAGTCTCAGCAAAAATTGCCTGCACAAAACAACAAGCCATGCTGCCATGTCATCGGTAAAAGGTGTCAAAGTAATGGTCACACAGCAGATGTCGTCGATGCATTGCATACCTGGAGAGCAGATTTTAGATCTGTGATCCCTTTACCTCGCTAATACAGTTAGATAACAGATAAAGAAAGTGTCAAAGTCATAATGCAAGAAGCAAAAGAGAAGATTATGAACTAACCAATAACATGCATCCATTAGTTTTAAGTCCCAAAGAATTCAACTTACATCAGATGAACTCTGGTATGTAATATCAGCATAAGCATAAAAAGATATGCTGCTAACCCAGATAGTAATCTGCAAAAGAATACAAACAGGCTGAAAATAAGAGATTGTACACCGTGAAACAACATTTAAATGCAGTTATTTTTAAATTATGAACAGATAAATCTTCAATTTTACTTAAAAAGAACCCAACCTTCAAACCTTCGTAACCATATATTTTCCCATCATCACCAAAAAAGCTGTTCAAATCCACAGGATGAATGATAAAACTCTCTGGTGCATGGAACTCCTCTTTGCTTGAAACTGCACAGTAATAGCATACATTTTATAAATAAGCATTAATAAATAAGCATTAAAATTGCCAAATCAAAGTGTACTGAGAAGCAAATCAAAGAAATGTAGAAGAAAAAGTAAATATAGGGAAAGCAACTCTTGAACTTGGCCAAAAACAGATTCGCATAATCACGTGCTAAGCAAACTAAGCTCAGGAAAGTTAACTGACAGGAAAAGACGCAGCACACAGTTGCTGCAACTGAAAGAATCGTGCTCCCTCACACAGTCTAGTATAAGAGCTACATAAAATCGTATCCACAGAACCCGCAATTCCATTAACTAATTTCATTTTCATAAACCAAGCATAAGCTAACTCACACAGTCCAAGAGCTACATAAAATAGTATCCACAGAACCCCAAATTCCATTAACTATTTTTCATTTTCATAAACAAAGCATATGCAAAATATAAGCTCGCTTTTCACATATAATGCTGACAACACAACTCTCGTCTCAGCAACCCATTTTGACAGAAACCACCCTTTTCCCCAACTCACAATTGAGTCACACTGCTATCATCCAAATCAAGAGCTACCAAGTAGGCATGAGGTGATTATTGCAAATATTAAGCATACCTAGATAGATTGTGATGCAGTCTTTAGCTTCAACTCCGGCATCTACAAAACGCGAAGAATATATTCATATAAGTCGCACGAACATGAATTGAAGAGATCAACGCTAAAGAAAAAAGCACAAAAACAAAAAATGAAACTCGCCTACGCCGGAGAAGCCAACACGACGCCGTTTTTTAGTTTCGTTGTTGGGATCCGAATTCGACCGCTGCTTCTGCACCATTTCGTTTAGGTTTTCTTCTCAGTTCAGCTGAGTGTGAGAAGTTAGGGTTTATAGAGCGGGAAATCAAATGTGGGAGGGAATTAGATTAGTCTCGTTAAATAGGACAAACAAATTCCCGGTAACAACTTATTGGGCCCGACCAACAATTATCGGGTGGGAGGGATTGAGACCACCCAATTTTAAAAATTTCACCGTCCTTTTATATATAAAAATTATAAATTTATATACTAAAAATAATGATGTTACTCCCAATAAAAATGGTACTAATCTCATTCACCATCATTATCAGGGACCAAGGTTAATAATAGATGGGGCTTATGATCTACTGTCTACAAAATTCAGTCTTTTGACCAAAAAAATAAACAAAAAGGGGTGTCACACTTCTTAAACAGGAGGTTCTACTTATGGTGTGGTGCGTAAGTTAAAATTTTGACACCGATACGTAATATAATATAAAATATAAAGAACGGCTCAAGTTTTTTACCGGTAGCCTAAAAAATTCTTAATACTCAACTTTGCACTTCTCTCGCTCCAAAGAGTGAAGACTAGAGAGGACCACGAAGCTTTGTCCTCGCCATTGACAAACTCCGATCACTCCTCTTTGGTGCCCATAAAGTGTCAACGCCTCGTCAATGAAAAATAGTTGATTTTAGAAGCAAAGTTGAAATTTTTATGGGGTTGGGGTACTAGGGCATAGAAGGTTGTCTAGCCAGAATTTATGGTGATAGATATGAATTGCCCATGTTTCTGGAGGGTTTCGTTTTAATAGGAGCTTCTGTATTCGTTTCTATTTACCATTTCCGTTTCTCTATTTTCTTCACCGACGTTATCTTTGTCGTAACCTTCGGCCGGTAGCATGTGTTGATTGGCTTCCGGTGCTTCCATGGGTACTTTGACAAATTGGTTTTGACTCTTTTCTAGGTATGTTTTCCTTTTCAAGGACATGGTTTCCCTACCTTCAAAATCTCACTTTTTTCCCTTTTGGATTGCGACTCATTTTTGTTTTTAGTTGTAACCAAACATTATAAATTTATGATCCTTATTTAAGATATGGTTAATGGTTCTGAATATGGATATTGGTAAATCTATGGTGAGTCACATTTTATCTTTTTTGTTGTTCCCTTTTCCCCTTCTTTCTCTTTCTTTGATTTTGTGGTTTTGGTTATGTGTAAATTGAAAATTAATGAAGTCAATTTCAGTAGTAAAAATGTAAATGATTTTTGTTTGTTGATTGGCAGCAATATTCAGATGCAAAGGGAGAGGGAAACATCGAATTTATGGATCTCATGGGTTTTGTCTAGTAACTAGGATGAAGGTTGAGGGAGAGGAGATTGTGTTTTTGGGGACTAGAATTCACTCTAGAAAAATTCACTTTGCAATACTTTTTATCAATTTTATATTTTTATGAGAAGAAACTTGTTATAGCCAGTAATTTTCTCTTGTGCATCAGTACACAATAATTTGTGTCCCGCAAATGTCGTCTAAACAAGATAGTATAAGGTTTTATTTATGGTGCACAGTGAAAAGTTGTGTACCGGTACACAAGTAACTTCAAAGCCATTGATTTATTATTAGAAAAATAAAAAGTCAACATGTCATTTTAAATCAATAGATAAATTTGTGCCACATAAACTTATTCACCATTATATTGTGTATGATAAATGATACTTAGTGTCAATCTCAGGACACCTTCTTCTCAATGTAAATGAGTCTTGTGTTTGAGTAGCATTCACACAATTGATTTAGATCAAATTGGATTTTGAAGAATTGATTTCGGTCAAAATTGAGTTTAAAATAACTTGATTTTTGTTCTGTAACTTCAATCTCAAATGTAAATTTGAAGTTAAAATATAATATAATTGTGTATTAGGATTACTTTATTTTCAATAAATAATAAATAATAGTTTATATTCATAAGTTTTATGAAATTTTTTTTTAAAAAAAAAAATTAATTATCAAAAATAATCTTTTTCCCAACATTCTCTTTTTTAAAGTCAATGCCAAAGCTATATGACTCACATGAGGGTTGCTTCCATGGCCACTAAGATCACGTTGAATTGTGATGGTTCGGTTCAATCAAACTTATTATCAATTTGAGGAGAAGTAATTCATGCTCGTCTTAGCAGAGCTTGTGTTTTGTTTAATCACCATGCGAAAATTATGAGCAATACTCTCAAGATTGTAGCTGGTTCTAGATAGAGGATTTAATCATGTTATTATTCAATCAAATTATATAATAACTATTAAACTTATCTAATTTAATTATGTTTCTCAGCATCTAGCATTTTCATTGATTTAGACAATTTGCAACTTCTAGACAACTCGTTACACTATAGAAGTCATCATGTTTTGAAAGAGATGAAAGGTGTTGCTAATGCTATGGCTAGAGTTGGCCATGAATTGGGGTTTGGTGTCAAAAGTATATAATTTCGTTCCCTTTATTAAGAGACTTCGTTTGTTTATGATTATGCTCTATAGTGTTATAGAGGATTGTGATATTTTGAGATAATTATATCAACCTCTTATAAGATATATGTTTATTATATTTACTCCTTCATTTTTTTTTAAAATATACAAACCAGTCTCTCATTTTATTTTATTTTTTTTCACTAGTCTCTCATTTTGAAAAAAAAGCAAAAAAGGGTGTGGTGTGGTGTTGGGGCATGTGACACTCGCCAATGGCCCAGATGGGCTTTATGATATACCTGGCCCAAGTTAAGTTTATAAGGTTTGTTTAGCTCAAAAAAAGTTTATAAGGTTTGCAAGTTTCCCAATTCTCTTACATCGTAAAACCCTAGTAAAACCTCTGTCTGCTGTGTGCTGGAAATGGCGTTCAACTCGATTCTTCGCAAGTCAGGTTCTTTTGTAAGGTCTTTTGCTATCGCCGGTCAATTAGTGAAGAAGAACCATTCGGGTCATCGCAAGTTGCTGTTCACCGCCATCAACCAGCACCAGCAGAGGGACTCGTTGGTTCCCAGGTTTCAATTTTCTTCTGTGGCTTTCCAGAAGAAACCCACCTCCGATGAGAACCTTCTCCGAGTCATCGAATCCGAAATCAGTTGCGCCCAGGATACCGATGACCACGTCGCCGTAAGTTGCTGATTTTTAATTTGCCCGAGTTAGTATAAATAAATAATATTAAAATGATATCTTGTTTCAATTTGTTTCATATTTTAAGGGTGCATTTGATTAAATATACTTGTGTAACGAGTTCTTATAAATTTTTCATAAGCTAGTAGTGAAATTTATAGAAATCAGTTAAAAAGAGCTTTTAAGAAGATATGATTCCTCTTTATATGTCTAAATAAGTTTTCTATAAGGTCTACAAACGAAGTTGTTTTTACTGTTTTATGTTTCTACTGACCATTCCAACACTGATTTTTGTTAATGTTGTGCAAATGTTGAAATTTCAATTGATTGATAGGGTGAAGAGATTCCGAGCAATTTTCCTTTCAAAATAATTGACAATCCTGGACAGCAGACTATAACTCTAGAAAGAACCTACCAAGGTGAAGAAATTAAGGTTGAGGTTCACATGCCTGATCTTGTCACTGGGGAAAAACCCGAATCCAACAATGACAATGATGATAACGAGAGTGAGAAAGCATCTCAGTCTAGCATTCCGCTTTCAATCAGTGTTTCTAAGAAGGATGGACCCTATCTTGAGTTCAGTTGTGTGGCTTACCCTGATGAGATTGTTATTGATAGCTTGTCTGTTAAGAATCCTGATCTTGCTGAGGATCAAATTGCTTATGAAGGACCAGATTTCCAGTATGCCATTCTTTCTGTTTTTTTTTTTTTTCTTTTTTTTTGGTTGGTTAATTTACACTTTGATTAATGTTATAGTAAGGGCATGTTTGATTGAACTGCTTCCATTTTACAGGGATTTGGATGAGAACCTGCAAAAGTCTTTCCACAAGTATTTAGAAATTAGAGGAATCAAACCAAGCACAACCAATTTCTTGCATGAGTACATGATCAACAAGGATAGTAAAGAATACTTGGTTTGGTTGAATAAGGTTAAGAACTTCATTCAAGCATAGGGCTTCACATCTCTTTATGTGCTTACAGCCACGCTTTGAAAGAAAGCATGGACGATGATATTGAATTTTGTCTAGTTACTTGCTTATACATTATGAGAAAAAAAGACGATAAGATATTCTATCATTGTGTTATGGTGGTTGATCCTATTAAAGGTAGATTATGTTCGAAATTTTTGGTTTATTTATCTATCTCCCTCCTTAGGGTGTACTGTTAAAATTCTTTTAGCTGGGATTTTCATGTTTGAGATTTAGCTAAAAGCAACGGCTCTGCTGTTTATTGATGAGCCTAAAAATTTGATCAGCCCTATTCACCCTTCAAATTACTGTTTTTTGTCGTCGACTTGCGCCACTCATAAGTGCGATAAACTGGCTACAAATCCTTGTGATGTGTCGTAATTGGTGTCCAAAACCAGAAGCTGCTTCAGGAGAGAATTAGATCATTCACACAAATAAGTGTAAACAATTTTTGTTAGAACCGATAATATAAAAGAACGGAAGATGTAAAAGGCATCAGGATTATACAAAATACTCTTTCCGTCCTATAATATAAACTCTAACTACCAAAAAGTCTTATTCTAAAATATAAGTCCCTACACACAAAACTTCAAGTATTTATTATGATTTTTTAACTTTTAAAGTCATCTCACCAATAAAAAATAATTGAGTTTAAATTTTATGATGTAATATGTCAATAGTTTAATTAATGTTTCTAATTTTAATAATTAATGTTTCTAATTTTAATAATTTAATTACTTTTCTTAAAGTGTGTGAAATGTTAGTTATGACATATATTATTTGGACGGAGAGAGTATCATGGATCCAACTTAGACATGAACACTGTAACTTGCGTATATCATCTCCTGATCATGTTATATGTTGAACTCTTGTCACAATATTTTAAATGATAACTAGATTAGATGATACTATGAAATGAGTATGCACGTCAAAATTCACCTCAACTAAAATTAATTTGCAAGCATGTCACCACACGAGGTCTATTACAATCTCACTTTCAGAAAGTAGACGTGAAATAACGATTTGTTTTACATAACACAGGAAATCGCCTTGGCTTCGTGTAAAACAGTTACATGGATTTTTCTAAGAAAAAATGAAAAATAAAATAAACAATTAAAAGGAAGTTTTCTTGAAGCAGTATATTTACAAAAATATCAAGAAGCTCAAACATTTAGAAACAAATACTACAGTCAATGATTGTTCATTTGTTCTTCCCCTAAAATATCAAGAAGTTCAAACATTTAGACGCAAAGACTACAACATGTGTTCATCTATTCTTCCCCTTCCAAAACGTTGGTCTTCCATCATAGGCCAAAAATATAGGAACTTAGACTGAGCTGATAAAGAAATCGCTCAACTCTGCAATTCTTCTCCACTCCATTCTAGCAAATCCAAATTACAAAAATTAATTCTGCTTCAAACAATTCCATTCAAGTCTTGAACACGGTTAGCCAATGGAGTGAGCTCATAATGACAGCGTTTGGGTCTTATTGTTCACGACTGCAACGCATTTAGCTACGCAAAGAACCAAACCTTGATGAAGACTGCCAAAGTTATTTGCAATAAAAATGCCGCAAGTATTGCCACTGAAAGATCATTGCTTTCAATATAAGACTTCAGGTTTATGGCAACAAAGCTAGCTGAGGCAACACCAGTAACGATTATTATAATCCACCGAATAAACTCAACTGGAATTACCAACAGAAACTGAAAGTATGCCAAGAAATACGAATTAGACAGCAATGTCAAAGACTATACAAAATTAAAGAATAATTTGTTAGCTAATGATGTAATTTCCTAGCATGACATAATAAATCAGTTTTGAACTTTAAAAAAAATACATAATTCATAATAACAAAAAACATGTGAAAAGAAGTAGTACTCATTCAATTTGAGTGCAGAAAATATGATATAATTATCAATAGGCAGAACAGAATTGTGAAAAAAGTTTGATCCATCACTCTACAATCTTTTTTTACCACCTGAACCTTGGTTTCTAAATGGTACTTTCATGATCAGGGATGTAAGTTTGAGCCCAAAGGTCCTTGGACCTGTGATGGAGGAGTGCCTCATTTCGTTGAGGTAGTGTCCCTGCCAAATTTCCCCTTCAGGCTCACATCCCCACACTTTACATGTGTACTATGTACTACAACCAAAAAAAAGATTTGTGCAAAATACTATTGGTAGACTGTAGTATAAATAGTTACAAAATGCGCCACTTGGAAAAAGCAGAAACTTACAGAGGAGATGATGAAAATAGTGAGGGAATACCCCCACATGCACCAAAACCTTATAAGGCTAGCATTGGAACCCATATACTGAAGGAAGAAGTAGTAAGCCAATGGGACCACTATTGCATAGCCATATATAGAGCAAGCAGCCATATTCACATAGCTGACATCAAAGCTCCAAGTGATACTGTCGTCAGCATGTTTTTGCATAAGGAATGTAGCAAGATTTCCAAGTGAAGCAAGTACAAAAACCAATGTTGTTGAGATCCATATAAGCCCATATCTATAACAACAGAAAAGAATCAAACTATTAATATTAGATATTTATTAATATGCACAACATATGTTTTTTCTGAAAGATGCTGGAAATCTGGTAAGTTCAGCAAACCTGACCCATAACTCAACAAATATTTGAAGGAAAAAATAAGAAGAGATAGGACAGAAAATAAAGTGACACGCATTTCCCTAGAAATGTTATGGTAACAGTTCAAATTAAATAAAACTTTTCCCAAGTATCATATTTGAAATGTAATCCAAATGAGTATCTTAATTTTGATTAGTGAAAGTACAGAAGGACAAGAGTGAAAAAACAGAACGCACAAATCAGGATTAGCATCTATCTTGCTGAAGAAGTCTCCGCCAACTGGATTCAAGGAATTTGTCAACCTGGTTACGACAACATCTGTATCTACATTGAAATACTGTGAGTAGGACGAGACATTGAAGAATCCCCTCCAGTTGTTTGCAGGCTGCTGTTCAAAAGCTTCTGCATGAACATAAAAACCATAGATTAATAAATGACATTATTATTTCAGCAAGTAACAATATAAATACAAATGGCAGCTATTCTGAAATCTGATTATAGAATCAATCAGGGGACCAAATCCTAGTCAAAGATGAAGCCAAAATCAAGATGATTCAAAATCCAGAAAAACAATAGGGTAAACTGCTGGAACCACCGGATTTAAGATATGCAATTATTAGTTTAATAAATCCTAAGTGAGAATTATCTTTTGGGGTCCACCAAAAATAATGAATTATCTTTTGGTGTTTGTGTATGTTGTTATATTGATTTATAACGTATTTCATGAAGTATGCTTACATTTAATGACAGTGAAATTTATTAAAAGAAAACATATTACAGATATAAGCAAGTTTGGAAGATACAACATATCCGATTTTTCTTGGTTTGGAGATGATTGTTCCTCATTAATGGTAAAGTTGAAACAATAAAGTACATAAAAATACACTAAAATTGTATAAATACCTTTAGAATCTGTTGATGTTGATGCCTTTTAACAAGAGGCAGCTGATCATTAGGGTGTAATATGAGAATTTTTTTTATAGTAATATCATATAGAAAAATGTGAAAATGAAACAATCAATAAAGATAATTTAATTAGTCAACAATAATTCCTTCAAACCAGAAGAAGGAATTTTAATCAATTAAGGGACAGCACGGATGTTTTTCTCATTATTAAGTAACATCCAGCGAAAGGGGTCACAATGTATCCTACTCAGAAGAATATTAGGTTGTGAATGAAAGAGAAATAACTTGAATTTCGATAATCTTAGACAGCAATAGTCAAGCAGTTCCAAATCAAATCACCTTCAAAGCTCAAAAGCACGACAGAGAAAAACGATGAAAATCCCAGAAATCATATTTGGGAGTATAAAAATAGCTAACAAATATAAGTAAGACAAAACAGAAAACTATTAAAAAATTTACAAAGCATACTAATTCTCTCCCCTGATCAATCAATATCTGAGTAAAGGGTTGGGATTATAATTGTCGTTTTTTGTTCTATGATTGCAGTTTCGAAGTAGTTAAGAATGAAAGGAAATGGAGAACTAAGAAAATTTGTCATTTCTAAGACAGCCAAAACTAAACAAAGTAAAAATCTTCTCTGCAGCAGTCATCAATTCATTATAAAGTATATACTGGTCAGTTGTTGCCTTGGGAAAACATACATGGAAAACATAAGTTAAATCATGAGGGAGAATATTTGCATAGCGTACCTGTAGGACTGCTAAGAGTTTGATATCCTCGTCCTCTGTCTCCTCCATTGTTATTGGGAGGGAATATTTGCATACTCGAATCAGTGGCTACATGAATTATGTATATGTCCATAAGCAATTTGTTTTAAGGGGAATGAAACTTACAAAGTAGGAAAAATAAAATAATAGAGATTTCAATATCAGAAACAAAACTCCAAAGCTATAACTCCATACCTGCATGTTTTGTGGTATTATTTTCTTCAGTTATGACAGCCTGAGCACCAAACGCGAAATGCACAGAATCAGAAATATTGAAATAAATTAGAATGTATTCAAAAGAACTCATGACTAACAAAATAAAATCAGAATAGTAATTTAGATAACACAAGTTCAATCATAAACAAAACAACTATAATGCACCATAAGAACCATAAAATTCAAAATTAAAAGTATGTGAAATAATAAATATAAAGTCAGAGTTGAACGAGATCAATTTGATCTTAAAAACTTAAAATCAGAAGCATATTTAACAGAGGTCATAGTTCTACTTATTTTAGAAATGAGTTTGCTGCTCTTGTTAATTTATGATTTTTATCATTGAATTTCCTAGATTTCCTAATTTCTCTTCTCTTTCCAATATTTCATTTCTTTATTTTTTCGTCAGCTAAAATTCCACAACAATGAACTCAATTCCTAAAATTAAAAAAGTATGAGATCAAATTTCTGCAAAGGATCAAACATGCAAGGAACGAATTGAAGCAATAACGGCATATCAATGTAAAAAAATATTTTGAAAAGAATTAAAAGCGAAGGATGCTCACAGGAACTGAACCGAGCAAGTGGCTAGTGGGGAGGCCAGTGTAAGAAGACTCCTCCATCGAATATAGTAATACAATGCAGAGATAACACAGCACGCGCGCAAAACCTCGCTAGTTCAAAGAAGCATCGGAGAATTCCGTGCCAGAATCGGAATCGAGCCCTAGATAGCAGAAGACACCGGTGCTTTTTCGTACTTTGGATTTGGAAGGAACGAGACGAGAACTGCAAAAAAAATAGCGTGGTCTCCGATCCATAGGATTGGACCCCACCTTCAAATTCAACTCGCCGGGGCACACACGAATACTTTTATTATTATTAATTGATAATTAATAATTTAATAAATCACTAATAAATTTTATTTTTGACAGTAAATCACTAATAATTGTTTTTCATGCTCCTCAACTCATTATTAAATGAGCCTCGCTTTCCAACGAGGTTCACGTGATCCAGATGTGTATTGGGCTCTTAGAAGGGGCCTGTTGCCTTTTTTTTTGGTAAAAAAAAGGTGATGGGGAATAAAATATCAGATTGGGCCCACCCATAAAAATAAAATGTCTGAGCCCGGGTTCGAACCGGGGACCTCTAGTGTGTGAGACTAGCGTGATAACCAACTACACCACCCACACACCTGAAGTTGTCATACAAAACATTATATTTATCATAAACCTGTTTCGATACATATTGATGGGGATATCGAAGTTTAAGGTTTGACCTTATTATTCATCTTCAACCTCCGAAAACAAAAAAGCTCGGTTTTTTCTTAAACTTCTCAAAGAAAAGCTTTGTCTGCTACGTTGTACAATGTTCACGTGGAGGACCATCTTTTACGTGTCGCTATTATTTTGTTCCTCAATGTCGATTGTGGTGGCAGAATACAATTCCTCTCCTTATCTCTCACCCACCACAGTGCTCCTCAATTATCAGAAAATGGTTCAGAATTTCAAAGTGTTCATGTACAATTACGAACCAAACAAACCCCAATTCAAGTTTGCTACAACAGCAGAGTCCCTGTTCTATTCTTCACTTCAGAACAGTCCCTACCTCACCCAACACGACGAGGAAGCACACATGTTTTTCGTCCCTTTCTCCTCCGACATCTCCACGCGCTCTCTCGCGCGTCTCCTCACGCGCATCCGTACCGATCTACCTTACTGGAACCGTACCCTCGGTGCAGACCACTTTTACCTTTCCTGCGCCGGAATCCCCACCGTTTCGGATCGGAACCTTGTCGAGCTGAAGAAGAACGCCGTTCAAATCTCGTGCTTCCCTACGCAACGCGACAAGTTCGTTCCTCACAAAGACCTCACGCTACCCGCGTTCTCCAGTTCCCACGCGCCGCTGGAGAGACTGGGTGAGTTTTGTGTGGTGGACTACGAAAACGACACGTTGTGGATAGGGGAAGCGCTGCGTTTAGGGTGCGTGCCGGTGGTGGTTACGGAAGGACCAGTAAACGACATGCCGTTTATGGATGTGCTTAAGTGGGGGCAAATGGCTGTATTCGTGAGAAACGAAAGAATGAAGGAGGTGAAGCGTGTGTTTGGTGGTGACACGTGGAAGGAGCGGTATGAAGGTATGAGAAGATTAGGTGTGGCGGCGAGTAAGCACTTTCTGTGGAACCAGCCTCCTCTACCGTTCGATGCGTTTAACACAATTATGTATCAGCTGTGGCTCAGACGCCATACCGTCCGATATGCGAGCATGCAATGAAACAATGTAATATTCTGTTTATTCGGTTAATTAAATAAATTAAATGCTGAATATTAGTTATTATGTATCTATTGTAATTAAATGGTGTATATTCTGTTTCTTCTACTAGCTGCATTGCTACAAGCAGTTAAATGGAGTATAATGCATACATTAAATTGTAATTTTCTTTAGCAATCGAGAATTAAATGAAGTCATATTTTTTGCATCATAAGAAAATCGAAGTCCTTAGTTTAAATATTTACTTTTTTTTTTATATCAATTTTATTTCATGTTTATTACAAAGGGTGAGTCTTCTCTGTTAAATCCTTTAATATACTTTAAATAAACATAAAAAAATGAAGAGTGCCAAAATAAATAAAGAAATAAAATGAAAGATATAAATGAATGATTAAATTGAAAATTTAAATAAACATAAAAAATACAACTAAAAATAAATTTGTTAACGTATACACACTTATTTTTATAAAAAAAGTATGTTAACAAGTTACGTTTGCACATTAAATATACTATCTCCGGTATCAAACATAAGCAAAAGATAATTAAATTATATTTATTAAAAAAAAGTAATTAACACCATTTAATTTTCTAGACTTTATAAATAAAATAATTTTATTTCTTAAATTTGTTATAAAAGGAGATGTTCTCTCCTCCACCAATTATTATTAAAAATACACATTGAATTAATATAAGGACAATTGAAGAATACTTTCATTAACAAGGAAAAAAGTAATTAAGTCTTGCTTATATTTACTAGCAAGAAAACTCATACAAATTTACTATATTTGAAAGCAAAGGTAATATTTTATAAAAACAAGTTATAACCTATTAATATATTCTTTCTAAATAATAAGTGGATGCTAATTAACAAACTCTTAAAAAAAAATAAAGAAATAAAGGATAAGAACGCAATTTTAAATAAAAATAAAGGATAAAACATATATTTTAAACTTTTTTTTTTTAAGTTATTATATTCTGTGTCACCTCACAGAGCATTCACAAAGAATCAATCACACTTCTTGAAATTTTGAATTATTAGTTTATTAATACAATACAAATTACTTCGACATGAGAGGTAACTATAAAGAAGGTTACTGATTAGTCTTGCTCTTTCCCTTTTTTACATCTCTCAAAAAAGAATGGACATATTACAAAAACCTTGAACAATGAGAAAATGTCATTATTGTTTTTTTCATCAACATCAACCATTAACCATGCGGTACTAAAAAAGAATCTAAATATCAGTGCACCAATGGAGTGGATGCATCAAAAGAATGACCATGAGTGGTGTTAATGCCAGAGAGAACTAATCTGGAATGATGTCATGAACACTGGCACTTCATGTGTTTCAAAATTAGCATGGGAGCTTATTTAGAAGGAAACTTCAACTTTTCCCCCAATGATATTATCACTTTTTCACTAATTTCAGCACATCACCAACAAGATGTAAAGAGCCAGTCACAAGCACCTGATGTATCAACACAAATTCACAGTCACATCTCTATATAACATTGAATTTTATCATTAAATTTCTTATCTTGTATTATCAGGTATTCTCAATTTTTCAGTGTAATTTATGTTACCTGAAAACGAATTGACTGATTTTGTTGCACTCTGTCTCTGAGCCATTTGATTGCCAGTGGCAATGAGGAAAACACTGCACTATGTTCACAATTACTAGCACTCATTTCCATATCATCTCTTAGTTCTCCAGAAACAATGTCAGCAGCACTTTTACCTGATAAGCGAAGTGATCTCAAACAGCTTAATGTCATAAAATATTCTAAAATTCCAACTTAAATGACACAATCAGAGAGATCTAGTTAAATCTTGAACATCATCAGACTCTAACTGGTTTTATTGAAATTTTAGTATTTTATAAACCCTAGATGCATTGATTGATCATTTAGCCGAATCCTTCCACATCCACAGTTCAACATAGTCTGGAATCTGCCATCAACAGTTATGATTCTATTTCTAAGTTCTAACTCTATTCCAAAGCTCAAATAATCAAATTCATAATGTGAATTATGGACGGATAACTTGTAAGTCATTAATCAGTACCTTTGTTGCCTTGCATGAGATTTTCCCACACTCTTTGAAGATTAATCTGCCATGACAGATCAACTTTAGAATCAGGCAGTGTCAAAGCCTGCGATCCAACTTTGTTATACACAGATAAACTCGGTACGAAGAGCGCCTTCTTGAAGTAGACACCTATGATACAAGTTCAATTTAAATCTTTTGTATTCCATGGATTCTTCAGGGGGAAAAAATTTGTCACTGGAAAAAATATTTTGCATTACTTCTTCAAACAAACGTAAATAACACATAATCAAAAGAGGAGAAGGCCACTTATTTGCCAGATCTTATTAATCTTTAGAAGTTATTGAATCATCTTTGGAAGCCATTATTGGTTATCATGTTCAAGCATGATAAAGAAACTACTGACCATGATCAGCACAAGTTTTCATCAGGGGAGGAAGAAGCAACTGAGGATCTCGTACAGTCAAACAATTGAACAGCAATATCTGCAGGTAATTTAATGAGTTCAATTTCAAAAAATTCATGAAAAACAAAGCATCAATTTTTTTTAAGAAAAAAAGCACCAGTTCCGCTCTTATCTCATGAGATTTTTCTTTAAAAAAAATTAAAGACAACTGATGGCATATGATTAGGTTCATCTGAGAAGAAAAGGGCAGCAAACATATAAAAGATGGGTATTTCTTATCAATGATTGAAGCACATTTGCAAACAATTTTTTCTGAGAATGCAACTCAGTTTCGATGGCCTCTCGCCACTTAAACGTGTAAGTCAAACATCAGTCAGGAACTGTGTACAAACTTCACGAAATTCACAAGGAACACAGATAACAACGGTGCACCAATAACTTGTACAAGAGAAAAACATTCAGATGCATAACATCCCATGGGTGCTTAAGGTAATGCTAGCTTCAAAGTGATCTCAAAAAGAAGGTAATGCTAGTTTAAAGAAATGGATCATCTGGAATTTTATGGTTCGTATTGAGAATAATCCAAAACCTCAAGATAAGGTCTCCCTGAATGGTGATTTTCTAAGTAAGGATATCTGATGTTACTACACATTAGTGATTATTAGTTATAACATGTGTTCTTTGGAGCTGTTCGACATAATAGATATTGCATAATCTTAGTTTACAGTGACATATCCAACTTGAACTGCTAATTACTGACCTTATTTTATATGTGCTTACATTTCAACAGTAACTACTTGAATGAAGATTTTAAATATATATTCTACCTGAGCCGATTTTCTCTGGGCTCCTTTATCCCCATGGTGCATCTTCACTGCTTCATGGGAGAATTCAGAATTATCAGGTAGCTGATGAAATGCGGTTTGGCCGGGGTTGTATTCCTTTATGGCAAGAGAAAACCACCTTGCGCACACTTCCATGCTTTCAGGACTGTGAGCCCCATCTAAAAAAAATACAAGATCCTTTGATCTTTCACTCTTAATGTGTTGGTCAGGAACAATCTGAGCCCTTCCTTGCAAACTAGTACTTGTTAACCCTTTTATGAACTGCTCCGGCAAAGTTTCCTTTATGCAGGTAGAAGAAATCGCTTCAGCAGAGCGGCATAAAAAAAGTAAAATAAGGAAAAGGTTTGTAAAAAAAAAATATTTTTAGAACTTACATTTTGTTCCAAATAAGTGTCTCCAAGATGACCAGTCCTTTTAAGCCATGTAGAGCACAGAGCAATCGCAAGACCGGCATTTAAATATTGGTGCTCACCTTCAAGACCAAGTCTTAAACCATTTAGCAATTTGGCATCTAATGGGGACACCACTTGAAGAGGTACCTGGAGTCAGCAAGATTGAACATGAGGACTAAGGAGTAACATTTTCAAAGAGAGCAGCCAGAAAAGCTATATGTATTTAATGTTATGTATTTCATAAGAATATTTGTACATTGAAATGTGCACAAAACAAAGTATGAGACACTACACAACTTGATATCAAATGCAGTATGACTCTGAGCATGAAAAGACACTGACTCCGAATTAAAGGCAATTTGCTCTTTCTAAGAATTTCCAAAGATTCTCAATGATGAAGTTTTGATGATATAACACCCATTGACAAAATAAACAAATGTTCTTATGCAATATGTAAATTGTTACCTTTAGTGGATACTGACATGCCAATGTTATACGATAAAGCCAAATGATGATTCATTCAGAAGCAGAAAAACAGACTCGTGAAATAACATAACATAATTACATTCAATTGAGAAGCCTTCTCTTCAAGTACATGCATTGCTTCATCAGGTTGAGGCACTGTAAATGCTGGAATCCGATCCTAGAAATAAATGAATAAATACATAAAAGGGATTTATTAGGAAGAAAGTGGACACAGTTGATAGACACCAAAAAGAATTATCTAATGAAGATAATGTTCTACTCCAAAAAATACCTTGAAGATACCAGCCTTCTCACCAGCAATTTCTCCAAGAGTATTCCCTGTTAATTAAACCCAGAAATTAGCGGCATTGCAACATTTTGTTCAATCATATTTTGACACCTCATGGATATTAAATCAATTTTTTAAAAGGTCTATTTTCATATGCTATAGGTATGCATTAAAGTAGTCATTACCTAGAGTTCAAAAATAGAAAACTAACCAAGAATCTCCATGTGGTCATACCCAAGTGAAGTTATTCCACACACAATAGGTGTTTTAACCTGAAATATAAACACGTCTGCATGAGTTTGTTCCTATATATTAACTATGTATATTGATACAAATACCAAGATTCAATACTCATGCAGTCTAACAATGTTAGAGACCGACAAATTTCTGTTGAAATGAAAATTATACAAACCACATTTGTTGCATCATATTTTCCACCCAATCCAACCTCCATTATAGCAACATCTACCTGCATGAAAAAATGAAATAAAGTAACGTTTACTCTTTGATAAAAGCATACACAAAAGATTAGTAAATCTATAAACAATTTCGCAATGAAATTTAAATTGCAGGGATCAAACCTGCTCCGCTGCAAATATCTTGAAGGCAAGTAAAGCAAGAAAACGAAAATAGGTAGGCATCGGAATGTTGTCATCAGTTTTTTGCTGCACACCACCAAAATGACAAACCAGTTATGTTCATACGATGAGCAAGCACATCAAGTTACAATACGAACATTCTCACAAAGAATGCAAATCAATTCTAAGTGATTCACTATGATGATCAGGCTATCTGCTAGCAATCATAAACCTATATTACATAGTATTAATGTTATATTAATCCATAATTTTGAGTACTATAACATAACAATGCATTGGTTTTGGAGAACATGTGCTGATTCTTTGACTAACCATATTGTCAATTAAAACTGTATTCTCTTCATTTTCTTTCCTCATTTCAAGTTCAACCCTCATAACATTTTTCCATATTATTTACCAGCTCACGCTAAAGATTTCAAAGCCGAATTATTGCTCTTTCATCACAATTATCTTTTGAAAACAATGCAATAGCTCAAATGGGAACAATGGAAAGGCTTCAAACTTCAGAATAATTCTTTCATTACTCTTAAGAGTAAAAGGAATACTATTTTTAGAAGAAGCTAAAGTTGGAATCAGCAACTAGCAGTAAAGGTATGACCTGGTTTTGGTTCAAACAAAAAAAAAAAAAGGATGACCTGGTTTTCCACCCCATTGGAACTTCTACCCATACAATCTCAAATGAAATATCTATGCACAGAATCATACCTTTAGCCTATCATAACACCACCAGAAATAAGCTAAAAATTTCTCTTCACATATTTCCACACTGCAGAAGCAAAAGAGTAATGCCAACAAATCAACTAACAGTAATTAGGTTGCAACTAAACACACAATATGATGTATTTTCTTTTGCCTGTGAAATCTATTAAAATAACAAAAATGCACATATAAGAAATAATTAATAATTAATATATAAAACAAGTCTAATATGAACCAGATTATCAAAGTTATGACATGCAACCTTGATAAAGCAGATGTCAGACACAAACTGGAGATCATAGAATTCAAATTTCCATCCAAAATAGAAAATTAGTTCAAAATGAAAAATGACAAGTTGATGAAAACATACAAAGAGTCAATAAAACCAACATATGAATCTGAAGCACTCATGACTCACCCATCTAACCGAAATCTTTCTCGGATATCAATGAGGTGAGGAGACGTGAAGAGCCCGGTGTGAAAACCACAGTTACGTAATATAGATTCAGTGAAGGTGCATGTAGATCCCTAAAGGAGTTCAAAACAACAGTTTCCATCATTACAACAAGCATATAATAACTAATAATGATACAAACATAGAAATGAGTTAGAAATCCATAGCCAGACATCAACTATAAATAAGAGGCCACTAAATTATTCATTATGGCAAGAAATAACTTTGAACCTAATATGATGACTTGATATACAAGCAACCATCAAAGTTAAGATAAAGTAATACCTTCCCTTTGGTACCAGCCACATGGATAATTTTCAAATTTGAAATGGGCTCCTCCAAATCTAGCATCTATTGAATTACACAACATATAAAGCTAACATCAGCAACCCCATTGAACAAAATGATGAAATATTGAAACCCAATTGACAAAGTTTTCACCTTTACGTACTGAAATAGGAAGTCGAAGTGATCCCCCATATTGGCACCGTTAGCACGAGTGCGTCTAGTAATGAGAGACGACAAGGCCTCCAAAGCTTCTTCATAGGGAGTTAAAGACGAAGACTTAGGGGACACATTGTCACCTTCTGCAAAAAAAAAAAAAAAAAAGAAGCCCCACAAAAGAGAAAAATCAGAAAACAAAACTTGAATACGACTGAGATATCAAGTGTGACAGTTTGTATAGAGATTTGAATAGAGAATACCCTTTTGAACCATGGCGATTTGGAGGTTTGAATTCTGAACGACACAGAAAGTGCGAGTGGATTATGAAGCAGAGTGAAAAATGGAAGGTGGGGCTGAGATTGGATTAAACTTTGAAGGATTGAAAGGGGATAGAAAGAGTTTGTCGTTTGTGGTATGCGTCTTACGTGCATTTATTTAATTATTTACTTGGTTTCAGCCAATTGGTGTCGCTAGAGAAATACTACTAGAACGCTGCTATAACAGAACTGAAGCCTCTCCTCAGTGCCTGTGGCAGGGTGTGTGTGTTGTCTCAGTTCTAAGGATTTGGATTCTGTTATCTTATGTCTTATTTTTTTTTTTTATTTCTTTATTTATTATTTATTTATTTTTCTCATCGCTCTAACGTATCATTACTGATTTTAAGACGTGATTACTAATAAAGCCTGACATAGTTAGTAAATAACTGAATCTTATAAACATGTTAAAAAAGGTGGCAAAATCCATTTTAATGATTTTTACATCTCAAACGGATTAATCTTTGACTATCGACCCGAAATACTTAATAAGAAAAAGTATTACGTGATTTTTATGTCATAAATTCAAGCAAATTTTTGTCCCCTTTTCTACATTTTTTGTTTTTGCTTTTTCTGTCTCATGATTCACATCTGATGTGAAAAGTGTAAATTAGGCCCCATAAAAAAAAAATCACAAATTAAGCATCATAATATTAATAATGCCATGACTAATGATGAGGTGAATACTCAATCCAGCTACTCTGGAGTACTCGATTTAATCCATTTCTTCAAGTTACTATATGATGAATATAATCATATGTTGCTACTTTTCCCTTCCAAGGTACTACATTAGAAGCAAAGAAAGCAAGCAATTCCTTTAAGTGACATAAGAATTATCAATAGTTTAGTAGTTATATATAAAATGAGCTATAAATTCTTACCATAACTGCAACATCTACTTAGCGACTTAAATTTTGCATCTTCGAAATAATACAAAATGCATTCACAAAGAAATGAAAAAAAGTAAAGTCAAATATTGAATAGAAAGACAGTCATGTACGTCCAAAACAAAAATAAGCTACAAAAGGATATATAATGCAAAATAATAAACTTCAGTCATTAAGTTTTTATTTTCGGTAAAGACAGTCATTAAGTTAGTTTCAAGAACAATGGGGTGAAATAAAATGCAACGAAACAACATAAAATTTACTAAACCAGCTCAATTAAATTAAATTTCGTTTTTTTATTCATTTTATTTAATAATGATGTCATAGTTTTACTTATTTTAAAATCTCATTTTACGCTTCTATTGAAAGTTAAACATTTTAATTAGCACGCTGACATCTAGACTTAAATTTGACAAAGCGACCTTATAATTCAATTCCAGAATTCTAAAGGAACTCGATGCTACATAAGGGCATTCAATGAGATCTGTTGGGATTGGGAAAGACATAATCATTTTCAAATGAAAATAACAGCTTTTTTTGGAAGTTAACCAACAAGAACTTTCCCAGTTCCCCTTTGCGGCTTCTATTGTGGAGGGTTGTCTAAGGAGTTTGGATTCCCTTTATTTTCATTTGGAAATAGACAAAATCATAGCCACAAATTTTACTTTAAATTTAAAATTATAAAATAAAAAATTCAAACATCAAACATAGACTACAGGATGAGAAAATAGAGAGCTCCATTTCCTTCTCGAAATGGAGAGAATCCAAACCTAGTCTAAGGGGGTAGTCTCAACTCAAGCTAAGAAAAATAATCAGCCAACAAAAGTGCTTTAGAAAAATCATCACCTCTGTACATTTTCAAAGCCCTATCCCAGTAACAAACAATTCCCTCACGATATTTTTCTTCATTTACTACAGTCAAAAAGCCGGGGGAGCAATCAATATGGCCTATAACAGATCATACATAAATTGCTAGTTTGTAAAAGAAACAACAGATCCCACAAAATAGGACAAAAGTTAAGGCACTCTGTCAAAGAAAAATGCTGCACCCTTATTCACATCCATCAAAGCATTTGTCTGAGCTGCTGGTTTTCCTTACGAAGAGACTTCACTTCTTTCAACAACTCAGCTTGGTTTTCCAGAATGGAGTTCATCATGGCTGACATTTCCGTCTGTTCAATGACTTGATTAATTAGGAGCGGAATTAAAAAATGAAAATCAACATCACCAAATTCAGATGCACACCTCTTGCAGATGAAACTGTCTTAAAATTTCAATGTGAAGGTTTCTCATATCCTCGTGTATGGATTTCTGAAACGAATCTAGAGTTTCTTCCAGGGTTCGTTGAAAAAGCTGAAGTGTGAATGACGATCCCTGTTGTGCATCTGACTGAGATGCTTTCTGTTGTGAGATTACTCCCTATTACAAATTTGATAAATGAATAAGAATAACATAAGAAAACTAGAGCAACAAAAATAAATAAATATTCATTAACAAAATATCAAAATGGAGCCAACAGAATCTAAGTCCATACTTGGCCGATGCTTTACACAGGTCTGAAGCATGGTATGGAAGATTATAAGATAAAGTGGAGAAAAATATTCTCCTCCTTTTAAATGCAAACAACAGTATTATGCAATGTAATGTCACATCAAATTAATTTGTAAACATTAACATACACTGGTCAGCAGTAGAGAGCCTGATTCTGTTGGAGCAGATATATCAGACTTCAACAGCAAGCTATTCAGTAGTTCTCCTCTGGTTTCTGCTCCTGATTTCTTAATCTTAGGTGAGCCAACTGAAAGGGATATTCCATCATTGAAGGTGGATGCAGTACTTATTCTTTCTGCATAAGTAGAAAATTTTCGAGGAAAAGGTGACATTCTCGGGGAATCAAGGAATCTTGGGGAATCAACATTTGCCTGTCCAAGGCTCGTTTTTGTACTTACGGACAAAGGCAAACTAGTAGAGAACATGGGATCAGTAAACCCCAATGAAGTCTCCTGGCTTGTAGAGATATCCTTAGCACGTAAATTTGCATAACTTAGGCTTGAACTGGTATAGGAACTGATACCCATTGATGAGGATGTATCATGCAATCCAGAAACCATCGATCCTCCTGTCTGACCACTGGAAGCCAACAGCCCAAACCTAGAAGGTGCATTGACAGGCTGACGTGTATAAGTAAATTTATCAGCTAACCTCTCTCCACCCCAAGCTTCTGGAGGAGTGATAGAAGAATCTTCATTTTTTGAAGATGGGGGAGGAGTTGACCCCACAAGTGGAAAGGAAGATTGAGATATTTCCTACATCAGGTTGGTATGTGATATAATCAGCCAAAATAGGATAACCTGCCTGGTTAAAACATAAATACCATGTTTGCAATTTGGAACGTAAAAGAAAAGGATTTGACTGGGTTTATTATTCACAATTTTAGGTATGGATTTGGAATCGTGCTATAAAATAGGAAATGGTTTCATTTTTTAAGTTCAATGTATTTCATTGCTTGAAATATTGTCAATTGTGATTGGAATTGTTAGCAGTTTATTTAATTTTAAACAAATAAACACTCCATCTCTCTTGAGCTTTTTCACTATATCTTGCATAAGAGTAAAAATTTAAAATAATTAAAATCAAATCCATTAATTTTTAATGAGTTCCAAAGTCCAACCACAGGAAATTATTTCCAAATCAATTCAAATCCCATTATCTTGGTAAGTCCACGCATAATATTAATGTTTAAATGAAATGAAAGCAATTTTAGTTTATCCCAACACAACAAACTTCCTAGAGTGGATAAGAGTTACGACAGAAAAGAATTCAAACCAAACTTCATAATATACATGATAACCTAAATACATAAGCAGATGATCTTACGTAGTGTCTTCCCTGCAAATCATAGTTATAAATCAAATGCATGTAATTAAATCCTCCTTAAAAAAAAAAACTAGGCCCCAAAAGTTTATTGCACTTTGAATTGAAGGTTTATAGATCAGTAGAAAAAATAAATTCAATATAAGGGCGAAGGAAGACACTAACCTGCTTGGAAGTTGAGCCAGATTTCCAATCAGATATTGGATGATCACTGATTCCTTCCTCTGAATTTAGAAATTTTCGACTGGATGAAGGAAACAACAACGGTTTCCTATCTGCAAATAAATTATCTTTCTTTGTACCATTTTCATCCCACAGTGAGGGAGTTAATGGTTGAACATCCACAAGTGGGGAGAATACATCCATGTCATCCTTAAAGTTATAACTAGCATGTGTAGCATGCAACCTAGACAGGGTTCCACCTGGCCATAAATGGTTTCGGTGTGGTGTTTCTTCAGCAGCAGACATATTTAGTAGGCTAGATTTAAATCCACTGCTGGATGCTGTAAGTGAAGATGCTTCAAAAGAGGCACCCAGACGACCAGGATTCCTAGTACTAGACACTGACGTAGATAGGGAAACACTTGATGAAGTCGCAGAAGGTAAAGGATCAGGCATAAGAATTGAATCTTCAACTGCATCTCCCACGAGAGCAGTCTCAGCAGAGCAATTTCTTTCATCAACAATAACTGGTTTTGACCTTTGCCAGCATAAGCTTGTAACAGCCTGTTGAATGCTATAATAATTCAGAATAAAAAGAGGACGTTGATATTTCAAAACATAAATTGGTGAGACCGTGACGAGCATTGGGGGAATAATGCTTGTTTTAATTTTATACAGTATTAAATGTACTATTCTCCATTCTTAAACACTAATGACTACAGGAACACCTTTTATCTACTTAGAAAGACTTTTGGAGTTTAATTTTTGCATTTTGCACAAGCAGTCCACATCAGGGAAACAATTATATTCACATCTATCTATATCTAATCAAATATCAGAAGCTAAAAACTAGATAATCAGGAATGAAATCCTCTGTCATCCAATAATATATGCTAGAACAAGTTCAAAAGCCTCACACTGCTCCGAAATTTCACAAATCACCACTCTACAATTGCGTGCCATCAAGCATCATCACCAGGAAACTAACTTTTGAATGAAATTTGAACACTTTTTGTCCCAAGATCATAGTTAAATATATACCAAGTGAAAGAAATGGTTTATCATGAGCAAAAAAGTACATAATGATAATCAGATGTTTACATGATTTAGTTAATTATGTTGTCCTGCATACTTTACATGGTCCATAAGGCTTCAATCATGCACACATTAACAAAAAAAACAAGAAAGCACTGGAAATTAGAGAGGCACAAGGGAATCAATCTTGAATAGATTATAATGCCTACTTACCCTATATGGGTTTAAGTAAAAACTATAGGCTCTAATGTACCATAAACCCATGTTACAGTTAGATACAAAGCAAACCAAGCAGTTCCAAACTGCTTCACCTTCCATGAAACTATCCTATTTCCAGGTAAGACAAATATTAAATGGTAACCAGTTGGCAAACTTAAATGCATTAAACCATGCAGATTGAGACAAAACATTGTAATTGAGGCAAAAATTACCTCTGAACTGCCATATGCACGAAGAACAACAAAAGGTTCTGGTTTTGCACGGACATCATAAAATACCACATGGCCATTGCTAGTTCCAGCTGCCAGCATCCAGCCATCATCTCTAAAGGCTAATGAAGAGAATGGTGCTTCGTAAGAAATGCAAGATGTTGTTTTTTTTGAAACAGTGTCATAAGTGTATAACTTTTTGTCAAGGCCAACACTAGCAATGATCTGTCAATTGGAGAAATTTAAACAGAAAGCAAAATTATCATAACCCAAAGAAAGACACAAGTTCACAGCTGGATGAAACATCGCCTATGTATACAAAATTAAAACAATCCATGAAAAATAAAACCTTGTCATTGGATGGAGAGAAGCCAATACCAGCAGTTGGTGCAGAATGCTGCTTCATCCATGAAACCTTTTTTATTTCCAACGCAAAAGAAAAAAATACAAAAAATATATGTGGTCAACTCTAAGTATCCATTTGAACTAAAAAAAAAAAACAGAAAAGGCAAGAAAAGAGATATTTACTACAGAAAGAGGCAATCTATTGTAATAAAATAATAACAAATTGATTACTAATTGTTTGCATTATAGATTACACACCAGAAACTGTTTCATCCACAAATAAGTGTTTGTTTGTTTGAGTGATTGGTTGCCACAAAATTGCTCACAGAACACCGCTTGTGTGCGATGAATGCAGAAGCAGGAATATTTCCCTTTCACAAAACATCATTTAAGTGCCGCAAAATCTCAAATAAACACATTGATTTTGGCTCTCTTGATGACTATTTGAATGCAGAAGACCAATTAATTGCTTCAACAATCAATCAAGTTGATTGTTTTAGTATATAGGTATAATTAGAGCATATTACATACATACCTTAGGACTTCGACCAGTTGTATCCCACAAATGCACTGTCCCATCATCACCAGCAGTCACTAGAAGGTGGCGACTAGCCCGAGAATAATCAAGAACTCTCAGCATCTGGTCTTACAATTTCAAACATGGGAGATTAGTCCATACACACTCAAGCAAAGCCAAGCACCGAGAAGTAGAAAGTTCAAGTTTAACAAAACAGAAAAAACCTGTTGATTGGGATCTTTGAGTTCAGCAGCCTTCTGACCAGAAGCAAGGTTATGAAGCATAAGGTCCCCATTAAGGCTGATAGAAGCTAAATGTTCATCTTTACAATTGTACATTATGCCTGTGACAGTATTAGTATGACCCCTTAGCCGTTTAATACACCGTTTCTTTTGCAAATCCCATATCCTTACAACTTGACCAGTTCCTCCAGAACATACATATCTGGATGGCTTGTTGCTGAAGCTGATAGCCAATATAGACTCCTGCAAAGAAAAACAGTTAAGGGGGGAAATCAGCCTGAAGCCATGAAGCAACCCAGAA
The DNA here is from genome assembly GCA_037177725.1 of Cyamopsis tetragonoloba. Lineage (NCBI taxonomy): Eukaryota > Viridiplantae > Streptophyta > Magnoliopsida > Fabales > Fabaceae > Cyamopsis > Cyamopsis tetragonoloba. Next base: position 71,496,002 of record CM074119.1, read on the forward strand.
AGAAGAAAAAAGAGAAAAAGAGAGTGATTGTACTGAAAACATGGCATATCAGGACCACTAACGCTAGGGATTCAGCATATTACTACAGCAAATACAGAGAAAAGCCAGAAAGCGCCAACTATTACAGGAGTCTTATCCTTTATGCATAATCAAAGTTCAACACTGTTTATAAAATCAAAGTTAGAAGGAGATTTTTTAAAGACATCAACTTTTTAATTCTTCGGAATCCTGTAAAATTGACGTCGAGAATTTCACATAGAAGTTTATGTTGATAATATAACATCACATCAACCATGTCTCAAATCTCAAATTCTCAATAACCACTCGAAACAAGTGCAAAGAAGGTAATGTTTCAGCAACAATAAATAAAGCCGAGACGAGGCTTTTAAATTTCTGCACAACTTTTAGTAAACAACACACTAAAAATTCCACCCCAGACGGCAAAAAAAAATACCTCAATGTTGTCTCCGCTATCAGTGCCAGCCAAGGGAATGGTCCCCATGCTTTGCCCATTCTTACGCCACAACGAGATCTTCTTATCATCTCCAGCACTGGCCACAACCAAATCTGCGAAGAAACCAAATTTAGCAGAAACAAAGAAAGATTCGTGTTGCCTAGGAATCAAACAGCACGATCAACTGCTAAATTATCGAATCCACCACAATTTGGGGAAATGCGAACCCTAGAAAGCAAAAAAAAAAAAAAGTAAGTGAGAAAGGCTCACTGGTATGGTTCCACTTGACTGAATTGACTTGGGAACCAGGAGAAGGGGTGAAGCTGAGGGTACAAGGATCACCGGGCTTGTCGGAGACTTCAAAAAGCTTGACGGTGTCGCCGCCACTTGCCGCCAACAACGCCATTGACGGATCCCTCAGGGACCGAAACTGCCGATGCTACCAAACAAAGTAATGTGAGATTTGAGGATTCTAGAAGCTTCGCAGGGAAATGGATGGCAACATTACCGATTTGGATTTGAAAATGGGAATTGAAAACCCTACATCTACGAGTACATGAAAGAGAGTTGCAAAATTTGAACGACAAGAGAAATACAAGGTGGGCGCCTTTATACGCTCTCAATCGTCTATTCTGGGTTTCAGGTTCAAACAGAAATGAATAATTATGCATTAAATACACTCTAAGAAAGAAATAAAGAGGAGGATTTAAAATTATTCAAATTATTATTATTATCGACTTTTGTGTATTTTCATAAAAAAAAAAATTGACTTATTGCAAATTGAATTTTGTTTACAGAATGAAGTGATATTTTCTTTCAATATTTATTTGAATTTTTTTTTTAACTACCTATCTTTTATTATGTGAAAATAATTCACACGACAAGAGTTCAAGACATATCATTTATTATTTATCAAAAGTAAAATGAATAGCCTATTATCCAATCCTTGAGGAATAGATTATGGTCATGTAGATATAGGTACTTCTCTGTTGGAGGTTGGATAACCCTTTTAAATGCAGTTCTAAATTCAATTCCAATATATTTCTTATTTGCTTTCAAAATTTCTACCAAGGTCGGAAGGAGATGACTTCAATCCAAAGAAACTTTTGTGGGGTGGGGCTAACCCAAATCAAAAGATATTGTGGGTTAAATAGGCGAATGTAGGCCAAAGAAAGATGGAGGGTTACGGGTGGAGAACATTATGTGGTTTAATGAAAGCTTACTAGTGAAGTGGTGGTGAAATTTGTTGGTGAATACTCAATTAATTGTTTCCCAAATTCTGGGAATTAATAAGATATGAGGACTTTGTGAAAAGTCTCTTAGAAGGAGATGTGGTAAATCACCATATAAAGTAATCCTCCTCGTAGTGGAGGGATCTTTGGAAGACAATGAATGTGCAAGTTGGAATGGAAGGTCTTTTTTCTAGATAAAATATGCATTAAGATAAGGGATAGGAAGAATTTGATTGACTTGGAAGCAGCGGAATGAGACCATGTTTAATCAGGCGGTGTATGGCATTTCTAAAGTCATTGTGACATTAAAGTAATAACATGGCAGTGGTTTTCGACGCAACTATCAGCAAATCAACTCATCTTCTCTGATTAGTGTTTAGTCTGGAAGGTTGTATGGATGTGCTAGAGTGAAGGTTCGAGGGGGTGACTTTTGCTACTGTGTGTGGAAAGTGTTCATTCCAAAGCTTTATGTTGTATTAAGGTGTACCAAAGGAGGAGAGGTTGTAAACACTACTAGAAAAATCCGATTTAGTGACCGAAGTTAGCGACCACCTGAATGGGGTCACAGTTAGTGACCGAAAATAACCAATTTCGCGACCGAAGACAAGAAAATAATTTTTTTTGGAAAATTGGTATTTGGCGGCCGATTTAGTGACTATCGTATTCTGTTTCTAAAAATTTGGGTAGCAAAAATGGGAACAAAAAATTTTATTTTATCGTGACACATTTCGCAACTACTTTTGCTTGTCACAAAATTGAAGTTAAAGGATTTTTCTCAGATCTCATTTAGCGACTACCTGACTTCAGTGACTAATTAGTTGTTACTTTTGAAATTTTTTTGCTACCACCTTATTTTAGTAGCTAATCTTACTTACATTAAACCTCTTCTCTCTCACTCCTTGTTTAACCATTTTCCCAAATTCAAAACCCTAGTCTCCCTCTCCCAATGTCATAGCCCTCAACTCCTCCCACCACCATCGACGTCACCTCCCACCGTCGTCGACCACGCTTCCCACCGCCATTGACGTCGCATGCTGTACGCCATCGACGTCGCCTGTTGTACGCCATCGACGTTGCCTCCCGTCACATGCGGTTTCTCAACTCGATCTCCCTCTATTGACGTTGCCTCTCGTAACTCAACCACAACATCTCTAGTCTCACCGTCGCCGCCACCATCTCCTTTGTTTCCCTTATTTCTCCACCGCACCGCCACCATTTGTCTTATTCCTCCACTGTGCTACCTCCATCGTCTTTGTGCAATAGTTCATGCAAGAGAACCCCGATCAGGTAACCCTAAATCTCTTTGTATGTGACTTGCTTGTTTGAATCCCTAATCCCCAATCTCAAATCTCAAATCCCAAATTAGTAACGTTTTAGTTTCCTGTTGTTTTTAGGATTCATTTCTCAAACAGTGAAGCTAGGGACACGAGCGACTCCAACTTGTCAACAATTTTCAAATCTTGGCCAATGTTTCTTATTCTCATTAGATTAGTATTTCTCACAAGCATATCTCTGTCTCCCTCTCCTTATTGTCATTCTTCAATTTCTTTCAAATCAAATTAATTATGATTCTTCTTGTAATTTTTTGTGTATATTTTCTATTGTCATTGCCTCTAGTAATTCTATAAACCAGATTGCCAATTTTGGAGATAGAATTTCTTTACACTTTCGTTAATTAGTGTATTCATTATACCTATCATATGTACTATTTTAAGATTATCATATGAATTGATGAATTGTTTTTATATGTTGCAGGTAATTGATGAATTAATTAGTTTTTTTTTCTTTTTGTGATAAGCTAATAATTATTTTACTTTCTTTGTTGAAATGCTTCTCTTAGTATGGGTTTTTACTTTGTTTCTGTTTGGCTTGTGTTTTACCAATGAACTTGCTACTAGTTTTAAGTTTTAACTTATTGAAATGCATTTCTTCCCGAATCTCCTTAGTGCCTGTTAGGTGTGCTTGTAGGATTCTTTCTAATGTGTACTATTGTATAGATTTTGAGTGTGCATACTAGTATCAATGCCTACTCAATAAGTAATAATTTTTATACGCAAAAAAGTTACATTGGTTTTCTATTTTAACTATTAGAGTATGTGAGTGTTGACATGTGTATTTTTCTGGTTTTATTATCTTAATGTGAAAAATATGAAAACTCAGTTTGGTTTGTTATTGTTATTGGTTTCTGTTTTGATCTCATTTTTGTCTCAGTTTGTGTTACATAATTATTGGCTTCAATTTCCTCTTTGTTTGATATCAAGTTTGTTCTCTGATTTGGTCTTGTTTTGTCTCATTTTATTGCATAAATGCAGAATTGGAGGTCTAAAACCCAAATTTTGTTGGCTATAGATATACAAATGAACTGGACAGTTTCTGCAAAATTTTATGTGCAATTTATGTTAGTTTCTGCATAATTTCTGATTTTTCTGCATAAAGGTGTAGTCCTTGGTTGAATTAGTTCTAGTTGCAGATCAAGCAAAACTACGTCCTGTATAAAATTAGACTATGGTTTTGTCTCACTCCAATACCTATTTTGTATCAGTTTGGTGTTAGTTTGTATACAAATTATGTTCTAATTTTTTGTTTGAGTGTTTTGCATAATCCTATGGTACCATTTTGGATGCATAATTGACTATAAAAGCATATATCACAAACTATTTCATCAATTTAACCATTCTAACCATATCATTACATACCACTGTAACCAAGTAGTTTAAACCATAACCCCCTAAATAGAAACTGACTTGACACTAAACCTAAGTCTCCAAATCAATTTCATATTATTGGAATAATTACATTAGGAAAAATCAATTTTGTATTGGCATATGTAATAAGTATGATGTTTGAAAGCTATTTTGGGCTTTTGATAGTTTAAGTGGAGGAGGTGGCTTAGTTCCTATCATCTTTAGATTCCTTTTCTCTTTTTATTTTTTTAGCTGAATGGTGGTGGAAATAAGAGAGATCCATATTCACTTATTTTGGTTCTGTCAACTTCTTGTGATGTTTGTGCTTTGTTAGATTTTTTTGGCCTCTTAGAAATAAAATTACAAACTGACAAGGATATATGTGTTATTGATATATATGTTCATTTTTCCTTTTTTATGTAGATGGCATATCATACAGATAGGGGAGCAGGTAGAAGCACGAGTCGTTGGGGAAGAAGTCGTCGTGTCACGCCTAGCCCACCACTAGGCATCACATCTGGTCATACTACTTCTACGCCCACTACTAATAGGTCTCTACACCACAAATGGACGATCCATCATGCCCTCGAGAGTGAGTTAGATGTTAACCTCTCTTGCGGAAGAGATCACTCTCTTAGATCCTCCTCTACCATTGCTCAACTATCTCTTGATATGATCAATCACGATGTTCATAACTAGCTTGAGAATGATCCAAACCATACTCCATAACTTAAGGATTATTTACTATGACTTTAGTAATATTTTGACCATATATACATGGTATAGTCTTTAGTGTATTGAGTATATAGTATGGCCTTAGTGTGTTTTGACTTTATAGATAGTATGGTCATTGTGTATTACTTGTTTTTAAAACTATAGTGATTTTGTTGGCTATGTAAACACTTGAATGTACTACTTGTTTTAACAATTATCTATGTTATTATACATTTTAGTTAAATTGTGCATTAAAATTATGATTAGAAGTTTTTGTAATTGTCGTCGTCGTTGTTGCTAAAATAGTCATTTTAATTTTGATTGTCATTTATGGACACATATCCAGGTTATTGTATTTTTTTTATGTTGGAAATGAAGCAAAAAGAAAAAAAACAAAATAGAAGATTGATTTAGTGACCATCACATTCTGTCACTAAGCTGGTCACTCTGTTAATGTTTTGTAATCAAATTAGTGACCAAATTTGGAGTCACAAATGAGCATGAAAAATTGTGCAGGTCAAATTTTGCGACCAATTCAGCTACTGAAGTTCTCTTGATTGTTGCGACCACTTTTGCGACTGCAATCTAATGGTCGTAATCTGGGGTCACCAAATGAGTGAGGTTACCATCGATTTGTGACCGAAATTATTGGTCGCTATTCGGTCGCTAGTTAGTGACCACCAACAAATATTGGTCACAAACGGGTTTAGCAACTAGGGTTTTGGCCACCACCGTTGTTCGGTCGCAAATTTAGTCACAAAGCTATTTAGTGACCGAAAATACTGATTTGGCGACCAAATTTTCCGGTCGCGAAATCGGATTTTTCTAGTAGTGAAAGGAAGAAGGTGTAGGTGGATGGAAGTATAGGAGAATATGCTTTTTTCTAACGTTTTGTCTTTTTTCAAGGACTCCCTTGGTAGGCTCTATTCTTACTAGTATGTGTGAGAGTCTTCTAGTTTTGATTTTTTTTCAATATATAGAAAAAGGTTGAGTGCTAATATGATACTTGTTATGGATTGGATTTATGATAACCCGGCCATATATCACATATCGTCCTATGCATGATTAGGCACAATCCAGAGAGTATCCCGCCCTAAAGATGGGACATGAAGTGACCTACGAGATATAGCGAAGATCATGGGCTGGGCCGAGACAGAGCATTCAAGGCCCATTAAGACTCGCGTTCAACCCTAATGCATCTAATATAAATACGCACTTAAGTGCACCATACAAGGTACGCAAACATTCTAATTATCACACGACAATCGTAATTCCAGTACTGACTTGAGCGTCAGAGTCCTTACAGGTGCGCCGCCGCCACCATTGGAGTTTGGACACCGTGTCTGGAGTCCATCATTGATCCAGAGCGTTGTCAACATTACCTGCTCATTATCTCTGCCATGTACAATCACAACAATGCTGGTTTCTTTATGTTTATCATTTGGTTCAGAGTCTCCCCATCTTGGACGTTAATATATTAGCTTCTCTATGAAGATTACTCTTTTTATGAAGTGGTGGTGTTTCCCCTTATGCTATGATGACTTCTTTCATTCTTCTCTCAGGTGTTTTCTTCCTCTGTGAATTGTTAGTGGCACTTATCTATGTGACTTTTGGATGATGCAACTATTCTTATTGGGTGTACAATGTTAGATGGTGTTTTTTTTTTTCTCTCTTTGACCTTTCTGTAAGGCTCCTTTATTTCTCTGTTTAGTGTTTTTTTTTTAAAGTTATACACTCCTTAGTTTGGTTAGCCCTGGTGTGAAAGTAGCTTCCCTATGCTGCTTGTTGTCTTCTTTTTCTTTTCTTCTTGCTCTATAATTTAGCACTGCTTGTGCTTCCCCAATTAATATATTAGTTTTTTGCTGACCAAAAAAAATTAAAAGCTAGTTTACTTACAAAAAAAAATTCAAAAAAATAGTCTCTTATGATGTTGATGAGAGAATAAATAAATTTATGATTTAACGTATAAAAAATATCAAATTGGTCTCAAAATAACTTAGTTAAATTTGATTTTCGTGTTCAAACATAAAATAACCAATTTGATCATATATCATTTAATTTTTCAAAGATATAATATTTTGTTTTTTTGACACAATATAATATTTGTAATTACAAATATTATATCGTGTCAAACAAAATAATAATAATAACAAAATCATACATCGTGCAAAACAATATAATTTTGTAATTTTATTTTTTGCAAGCATACATATTATAGTGTCAAAGAACTTTTATACCCGTGCATTACAGTATAATAATAATAATTAACAAACAGTTTAATAAATATTTTGATTACCCATACAATTTTTTTATTTAAAATCTGTTAACACGTACAATATTGTATATGTTTAAAAAATCAATATAAAAAATATTTATTAAATATGGTTGTGTATTCTAAAGGAAAAAGTTGAATCACATTAACCCATTTTTATTCTAATTATTTTGGTTTCGATTTTTTTATTAAAAAAGAAAGTTGCAAAACACAATCATTTCAATTTAATTGGTTCATTGTATCTTCATTGAAACAATCCGTGTACGCTTCCAACCCAGACATTTTTCAAAAAAATTGGCAAATTTCTTATTTTTGTTTTATTTTTTTTTTATAAAAAAGTGCTGTTTTTTTTAGAAAAATGATAAACAGTACCCTAAGAACAGTAGTTAAGATTACAAAAATAATAATAGTAGATTTTAATGTTTCGAAACTTGAAAACTATTTAATGAATGCTATTTATAGTAATATCAATCATTTAAAAAGGTGTATTTATTATACCTTAACAAGTGCCCAGTTTAGCATAACCTCTTTTTTAATGAAGATGATAGGTATCCTCCAGCCAAAGCCATGACACACCCTGATTCTATGCCAGTTTTCATTCTTGAAGACAGGCGATATAGACAAGAAAGGTATGGTTTGATTTAATGGTGGAATTTCATTTTTTTTTTTTTTTTGCTATTGAATTTCATGTTTGGTAGAAAATTATGGTGGTACAAGTCTTGAATATGAAACGAAGAAATTTCATTTTCATAACACACCCTGATTTAATTTTGCAGCTTGTTTTGTTTGGAAAGATGAAATAGTGATGGTACAGATGTTTTTGAATATGAAACGAAGAAATTAAGGTGGTTATGAAAATTTTCATTACCAAAGTAGAAAAAGTTAACAAAGCAAGACGAAATTGACACGTTCAATAAAAACAAAGGACAAAACAGAAACAAAAAGATAGAAATCAGACTAAATTAGAGGACGAAAATCCAACTCTAATTCCCAAAAAATCATGTTGTTAGTAACATACTCCCGTTAGTATTGGTAACATGATAGACAGAAAGATAAAAATAAAAAATAAAAAAAACCCTGCAATGAAGCAAAGCAATAAGTCCAAAAATGAAGTTGAAAATTATGAAAAGCTGAGATCAAAGAGAAAAAAAATTGACCAAAAAAAAAAACTATTTTGTACAAGGGAGTGAAGCAATATCCTATATTTTATCTATATTTAAAATAACTGTTAAAAATATCTTATATAAACACAAAATAATTAAACATGCCCGCGTTAATCATAGTATAAGTTCTTTGCCGTAGAAGAACTCCAAAGTTTTTTTTTTGTAAAGTACAAGAACATAATATATTAATAATTCATCTTCATAGCTCATAATAAACCTAAAAATATATTAATTTTCAGGTAGAAGTATCACACAGGGTTCGAGTTCTTAGTTTCATGAAAATAGTAACCTATTGCTAAATGCTGTCTATTGGGATGTCAGTAAATCTGAGAATTCCTTTAAATCCAAGCAAACAAACAAAGCAACACCTATGATAAAATAGCACTGAATTCTTATGACTAGCATGAGATTTTTGATCAAATAGTACAAAATACAGACCAATACAAAACCATAAAATCCAGGAATGGCATCTTTACCATCTGAAATCTGAATAAAATTGGCTAGAATCATAAACACAAACTGCTCTATCAGTGAAAATTAATAGTCTAAGACTTTTCAGAGCAAAGTAGGTCATCTCCATGGCCATCTACAACACATATATGTACATATTGTGTTGTAGAATAACTATGAAGTTTAAAAAAAAAAAAAAAGATAAAAAACTTTGCTTTTATGGCCATCCAGCAGTGCTTAATATCCTATACCTAGTACATTATGCTCACTGTTTTACTGGATGGATTATACCATTAAACATTAAACTTGCTCGTCATCATCCCCGAACAGATAGAACTAAAGACCATGGCACCACACAATCTACATCTTCAGGGCTTAATTTAACCTGACCATACATCTGCATCACAGTAAACAAAAAAGAAAAGGACAAGGGTTAATAATAACCATACGACAGCTCCTTTCGAAATTTTTTTAAAAAAAAAACATACAAGTTACAACAGCTAAATGATGGAGTCATAGGAGTCCATTTTAATTGTGTGCAAAAATGCTTATAAGAATAAATAGGGGCCAAGGGAATGCAGATAGGACACCAAAAACTCAATAGCAAGATTAAGAGAAAACGAGTGAAAAACAACTTTATTCTTCAGGTTCAGTAACAGGTGCAAAGAGAAAAAAGATCCTCCCTTCCCAAAGTCTAAGACTCCTAAGTCCTAATCTCCTAATTCATTTCCAAGATTACAAATCACACTCTTTTCATCACATTCCCCTCCTATATATTTATAATCCTTTTCTAGCTAGCTAACTAACCCCTTTAGCTAATTAACTACAACAACAGTTCTACTAACTCGTAAGTCCTAACAGATTCCTAGTTGTGAGAAACCAAATTCAACAACAACAAGCCTTATCCCACTAGGTGAAGTCAGCTACATGGATTAAATGACACCATTGTGCTCAATCAAAAACTATGAGAAACCAAACAATCTAAGAAAATGAAAACCCTTTGGGCTTTACATAAGTTACACAAAAGTTAAAAATTTAAAGTTAACAAAAAATAAAACTATCACTTACAGAAAAGGATGAAATTAAAAAAAATATTTACACGCATATCTGAAAAAATAAAAATCATAGAACAAAGCAGCTTCCGCTCCAACTACCACAGGTTTAGTGATGAAGGATTCTGACATGCCTTACAAACTGTCAAGGCCAGCGGGCTCTATGCAAAGGTGGGTAGAAAATTGTATATATTACAGCAAGCATTGATTAGTAACCACCACAAACAGTTTGATAAGATCACCAAAAACTTACATAAATTCTCAAAAGAACAAAAATTAGAAGAAAAGAGCCCAAAGTTAGAACAGTTTGAAGAATAAAGCAGTACGTGAACATGGAAAAACTTACCTACTAAATAATTTATGTAGTGAACTATCCAATGTATTTATAACTCGTAAAGCAAGGAAAACTGAAAAACCAAACACAGCAAATGCATTTACAAGTTCATTTTACATATCAGTACTTGGTAGCTATCAAGTAGTAAAAGGCATATCACCATTTGAAGTTTAATCTAAATCTAGCCACAACTTGATGCAATAAACTCATTATTTAAGTGATTGTGAATGGTGAACTCCTCCTCAGTCTAAAAGAAGGTAGTGATTTTGGCAAAGATATCCTTATCCCCTTTATTGTTAACTTATTGGTTGATGATTTAACGCATGACCATCTAAAGCACGATGGTCATAGGGATAAGTCACGTTAATAGTATCACAGTTGGTTTAAATGAGTTATGCATTTTCACTTTCATTTTGTTGATTGTTGTTTGTTGATGACACTAGTCTCATACCGATAACAATACTTTCATGCACATTCTTTCTATTCCATCTGAGGCTCTTTCTGGCTCACTAATTTGGCTAAGAGCAGTTTGTCAGATTTCAATGTATAATCCAAATTCTCTCCTTTTAAGTTTCTTTGGCTGGCTGAAAATTTTTACAGTGGTCTCTCTATCACATTTGAATTAACAACTTTACGTGTACCAACCAAAAGTGTGTGTATATATTATAAAACTATATATATGGAGTCTCAAAATATCTTCTTCAAATACTCATAATTCCAAACATGTGCTGTGGTAATATGAGCCTAGAAGCAAATAATTAAGTCATTAAACTGGATTTTTCATAATATATAAATTGGCTCCTAGAATCATAACATTAGAAAAATATCGACAATGAAGGAATAACAGCAACAGGAATCCCTTTAAAATGACATTTGTTATTTGATTAAATGATTTTTAAAAAAGAAATAGACCACATAATGTAATTAAGCAGAGACTTATAGTTTGATTCTTGTTCAACACTTGGATTGAAAAAATAGGTTTAGGTATAATCACTACAAGTAATAAATGCAATCAAATTATAAAATATTATTAGGATATAATCTCCTTTTTCTTTGAAAAGTAGTAGACAATTCTTTAGGAACCATAAGAATAAGAAAAATTGTATCCTTTCTGAAAGAAAACCAGAACTGTTCCAATACGAAAACCAGAAATCTCAAGTAAACAATATGCTGTACTTTGTGGTGTATATATTTGGTCAATGCAGGTTTAATACCACAAGAAACAAAAGCAATAATAATCACACCTTAGTTAAACAAGTAATAGTGATATGCCAATCATCACATCTTATTTGACATAGCAAACTTTGCCTTTTTCTCTGCAGGCTTAAGAATCTGGAACGAGCACATCAGGTTATCATCCACACTCATCATTGCACCAGCATTGTCAAATTCACCACAGTAGTTTGGAGCTGAAAAGATCGTGACAAGTTGTCTGTCGGCAAAGAATTCATACCCATCCTCAACAACCTGTAAAAAAAATACAATGTCAGTTTCCAGAGCACCATAAGTTTTACCCTTTGTCTTACAGGAGGTTAAAGATTATTGACTTAAAGGAAGGAGGGGAAAGCGGCAGAAAACATAGTGACCTGATGAGCGCGACAAATGAGGTCCAAATCATGCTTTGTCAAAAATTCAGCCACCTTATCAGGGCCAAAGGTGTAGGAGACTCCTCTATCATTCATACCCCAGCCTTTCACATCTCTACCAGGATCAGACCAAAGCAAATCACAAAGCAAGCCAGTGTCTGGAACAGCAGTTGGACGAGGTAGATTCCTGATTTGATCCAAGTTTGTGAGTTCAGGGGAAAGACCACCATGCATGCACAATATTTTATCATCTATAAGGGCTGCCACAGGAAGGCAGTTAAAACAGTCTGTAAAGGCTTTCCAAAGCCTCACATTAAACCTCCTTTTACATTCATCATAAAACCCATAAATCCTATTAATGGAAGCACATTCATGATTTCCCCTCAACAGGAAAAAGTTTTCTGGATATTTGATTTTATAAGCAAGCAAAAGACATATGGTTTCTAAGCTCTGCTTCCCACGATCCACATAGTCCCCTAAAAAGAGATAATTAGCATTAGGAGGCAAACCCCCATACTCGAAGAGCCTTAACAAGTCACTGTACTGCCCATGAATGTCACCTGAAAAAGCAAAGAGAGATTTCAACCATACTAGAAAAGAAGAACACAGGCAATCCACACACACACACACATAAACTTCACAACTATGAGCAATCAATCCACAACACAAATGCATGTCTAGTTGCTTACTAGCATTGCAGATGAACAACTTAAAACCAGGAGTGGAAAAGCTTAAAGAACATAATGACACAGAAAAGCTCACAAATAATTGTTCTTCTAAACCCCTAATTGCAATAGGGGTCTATTGTCACTCCTACTAATTAAATATCGTTAATAATATATACATGTTATTTTGATTTACAATGAGAGAAAAGGAAAAGTATTTTAAATCACAAACTATTCAAATAGGAGTTTTAATAGAAAAATACCAGTGTCAATAGACACTCTCCAAATAGCATAAGCCCTAAAAACCGAAAGGCCAACCCACATTTTGTTTCGTCCCTATAAGTTAACCAAGGAATGCCCTAAACCTAAAAGGTTAGAACTTAGAAGTTGCAACAGACAAAGGATACCCAGAAGCATACATTCACATAGAAACTATTTTCAAACCCTAAAAAGCAAAAAAAAAAATAATAATAATAAAAAGGGGGAGAGGGGGATTGAACATGAAGAGAGAGTTAAACATAGGGAAATGTACCACAAATCTTAATAGGGGCTTCGAGTTCGAGCAAATTGGGTTGTTGAAGGAAGATGTCTCTGGAAGCGACGCAGAGTTGCTTGATCTCGGACTCGGAGAGCTGAACCTGCTTGCCGGGTCGGGCCAATCGAACCTCCGTGAGGCGCCGGATTATGTCATCGAGCACCGCCTCTTCAATCAGTTGCCCTTGTGTGCTCATCGAATCCGATCAACGTCTTCTTCTTCTTCTTTTTCTTCTTTTCAGTTATATAAAATAACAACAACAACGAAGCAAAGGGGTGAACCAACCAAGAACCCCTTCTCTTTTGCTGGGTTGGTTCTCTCTGTCTTCGTGTTACTGTTCCTCTTTGCTCTCCGCTATTCCCTTTTCTTTCTCTATCACCCTATGTGTTCATTATTTTATTCACTAGTATTTTTTCATATAAATCTTTTTTTGGGTTATTTTTCACATCAACTGATATTGCATTTATATTTACTAGTATTTTACTGACAAAAATCAATTCAATTTAAGATTTTTAGTATAAAAAATATTAATTTAATTTATAAAATATGTTTCAAAATTTAAAAATATTTTAAAAAGATACAGGCCAACCAACACCAATAAGCCAACAGCCAATTCAAAATCTAAAATTAGATGAAAAGTGAAACAATTAACAATATTTTAGGATTTTTCGCATTTGGGGTTTGGGACATGGCCGCTTAGGTCAAGCAATTTTAGATTGACTTGATTCAATTTAATTAAAATTATGTATTCAAACATACTATTCACATAAAGTTAAGTTAATTGTTATTAATAAAAATAATTTTATTCGGATAAAAAAAAGATTTTATTAGTAAAGATAAAACTCACTTTGGTGATCTCTACTCTTTAAATAGATTAATTCTGTCGACAAAAAGATACTCTTAATAAAAATTAATAATAATAATCTTATATAGTTTTTTTTGGTACATCGAAAAAATAAAAAAAAAAAAAACTAATAATAATCTTATATGTTTTAACAAAAATAATAATAATCCTATATATTTGAGTAACCACTTAAGAGATATATATGAAGTAGCCCAGCCATGGTTTTACTTGGGTCTAACTTGATTTTAAGATGTTTAAGTGAAGTGATGTCTATAATCAACTGTGGTACTAAAATCCATTCTGACTTAACAAATTTTTTATCTACCTTTTATTTGCTTTTATATATATTCGTAACATGTATGTTGCAATTATAGAGATAATTATACACTTCACATGCAATTATGATGAAGAATACCAAAACAAAATTATACTTATAAAATCAGTTTTAATTACTAGCTCTTTAAACGAAAATCACTTAATTTTTAATTAATTTTTTTAGAATCAAATTTTAAAAAAAAAAAGTAAAAAAAAAAAACATTTTTTTCACCGTTGCATTACAGAAGCAAACACACTATTGATTGTTTTCCAACAAGTATACACCACCACTCGCTTTGTCCAAATATAGGCGAAAACATTGGCACTCACTATTGGTAAAACTGTCCCCTAGTGTCACAAAGAATGGAAACAACAACAAATAAAAACAATAAGAACACCGACGAAGCTTGTTTTGATTTTTCGTGAGTAAAATTTCATTTACTTAAAGTTAATTTAATAAAAATAAGTTGAGTTGAAAGTTTATTTATTTTAAAAGATTTTATATTTTAATGCTTTTAATTAAAAATAGGTTTGACTTTCGATAATTTTTTAAAAAGTATTTTTGAATATAAAAAATATGAGTTGAGTTGCGCATGAATTATGCATGTGGATATTTGTATGAGCCGCCTTGTTAATACTCTAAACATACTTTTTACCAAATCCAAAAGAGGAATATGAATTTGCTTTGCCACATTTAGATTTGGGGCCAAATCCAATTTAAAAAACGAGACCAAACTAAAACAAAATAAATGTACATATTGAAGGATTGTTTGATTTGCATTTTTATTTTCTGTTTTTATTTTCTATTTTTATTCTATTAAAAATACTGAAACCAGAGAAATCATAAAGATTAGCACAATTAAAAAGGATCACGCTTAATACTCCAATATGATAAAAAATAAACTTTATACCCGATGATCGTGATCTTCTTTGTTTACTTTTTTTGGGGGGGGGGGGGACATCTCTTACTTTCCCTATTTTTATACATATAATATTCTTAAAATAATAAAGCAAGAGAGTTAAGGAAAAGAAGTAAAGAAAAGAAGTAAAACTTTTAAAACAAGATGAATTCAAATGTATTTAATGCTTATCTTATGATAATTTAGTTTAATGAACTTGTATTTTTATTAACTTACAAAAAATTGTACTTTATTTTCTCTCGTCAACATACAATTATAAAATATGGATAGTATCCGAATGAGGAAATACATTCCAACAAATCAAACAGATACACTAATCCGAAAAAAACTTAATCCAACTTTAAAATTTAACTTTAATAAGGTTTATAAAACGCAAACTAGCCCAATAAAACTCTGTAAAACTACTTTTATTACAAGATAACTAAATAGACTTTGAGTTGTTAAAATTATAAGATTGAAGGTTCTTAATGCTTTCCATGACTTTGAGAAGATTTTAAGCCACAAAACTTTGTTTTCTATATGCACACAAAGATGTCACTAATCTTATAGTCTAAGATTCTATGAATAAATTAGCATTTTGATTGAAGAGAGCTTTTAATCTTCCTTGGTGGCCCAGCCTTGTTCTAAATTCTGATTATAGTTTTAATAACCTTTTGAGTTAGTGGCTGCTACTTCCCTTTCAATTCACCCCATCCATCTTCACTAGTCCCCACAGCTTCAAACTTCATCAATTTGGGAACTTCTTTGCTTCTAAAACTAAAATATCGATCAAGCAATGAAAAAATCCTAACATAATTAGTAGATAGTTATTGCTATGTTCACTTTATATTTTTATTTTTTATTTTAAACTTTAACAAGTTTTTAGTCCCTACAAAATTAAATTTTGTTCACTTTAGTTCTTATAAAATATTATTTTCAGTCTTTACAATTTTATTTCACAATAAGTACTGATTTTTAGTTCATAGAGTTACTAAATTTTGTTTTTAGTTCCTATAACTTAATTTCACAATACTTTATTTGTTCTCTAAAATTTCAATTTTTCTATTTTGGTTCTTTGAAAAAATGTGATAAAAAAAATATCAAATTTATAGAGATTAAAAACTTATTTAAACTTTTATTTTATGTATGTATATATTTAGTTTAAAAAATGAGAGGAAAGAGACTAAAAAATAATGTGTCTGTATTCTATTTACAAGGAAAGATGAAAAGCTTTTACAAAATGTTGAAAATAAATTATAATTGTTTTGATTTTTTGGTACAACCACAAGTTTTTTTCTCTTTATAAGGAGATTAATCTCGTTTGCGCGACGTGATTAGCGCTAGCCTTTGAGAATTTGACATAGGTTAAAAATAAATTATAATTGTTTCGATTGTTTTTAAAGTTTATTATACAAATCTCTAAAAACATAAAATAAAATGTGAACAAAGTAATAGTTTTATATCGTAATTACTTATAAAAAAAATAGAAAATTATTGACAATGCAAAGTAAACATACTAAACCTCAAGGGTTGGCTTAGCAGTGTAAGATCTTGCTAAGTTTATAGAATGGATGATCTACAGCAGGAGGTCCCATGTTCGAATCTCACCAATACTAATTTTGAGGCTTAAGAAAAAAATTATGATCAAGTTTTTTTTTATTATTTTTGGGCCTAGCTAATTCTATTCTCTGGATAGTATTAAAGGTTAAAAAATTGAAACATTATTGTATTTCTCTTTGAATTTGATTATTGATATGGTAAGAGACATTATGCTGCGTGATTCGATAATAAAAATTTATTATTGGCAAAAATAAATAAATAAATAAAAGTGGTTCTACAATAATTCTTCTTTTCAAAATTTATTATTTTTATATCATAAAAAAAAATACTACAATTTTCTTTTAGACTTTAGCTCGAAAAAAGTTATTGTTATTAAAAAACACAAGAAAAAGTATCCAAATCTGACTTTTTCAAGCATATTTTCCTTTATGATTTTTATCTTCATAAAAATTCAACTGTAATTTTATTCCTAGCTCCATGTAGATGTGGTATCATGAGTCCTGTGGTATGTAGTCATTCTGTGAATTTATGTACATTATCTTTTTCGTAGTTAACTAATTTAAATTAAATATTCTCTCTGACTTCTTCTAATTGCCTCTACAAATTAACAATAAAAACAACCTTGTCCTGACCTTTTCGGTCGTTATATTATAAATATATCAATTAAGAAAATAAACAAATTTGTAATTCAATGTTCATAAGCTCAACTCTTTAATTAAGATTCGAATATAATATAATGTTATTGTGTAGGTTGATCCTGCACTAAACTACCTTTTTCCCCTCGTCAATCCCCACCTCAAACGTAACGAAAGAAAAGATAAAATTCATTATTGAATCAAATTAAGTGATAAAAAAAAAGTATATAAACATATAAAATTGCAAATACGATCATAAGATAATTAATAGTATAATGTTAGGATCACAATCCAATTTAGTTTGAGTTGAGTTAGTTTTGGTCGAAGACTAAATTCATTTGATTTGAGTTGAGTTTCAAAACAGCTAAAAATCCACCAAAAATATAACTCAAACCCACCTAAAAATTGAATCAACTTAACTCAATCCATTTGATTTGAATTAAACTTTAAATCAGTCAAAAATCCACCCAACTCAATTCAAACCCATCTCTAACAACTACTATCATGCACAAAAATGACAAGTTCAAGGAATCAGTGCAAATGTTGTCCAAAAACGGGATCAATGCACTAAAAAAAAATGTTACTTCCAAACACGGACTTGGGACTTAGGAGGGCAGAAGAACTGTATCACACAAATAAAAGTTTGCATATCATGTACACTTGTTTTTATAATTAATTACGTTAAAATATATGGTTAAATTATTATATAATTTAATTAATTATCATATAAATATTTAATTATATATTTTTAATATTGAATCACATAAAAATTTGTGATTAAAAGTTAAAAAATATATGATTAAATCAAAAATAATTATTAACCAAATGACATAATTAACCAGATTTTTTTCTTTACACTTAACTGGTGATACCAACCGTAGTGGTAAGTGTAAAATTATTGTAAAAGTTTACATTACCTTAATTTATACATATCTTGTTAAGTTATTAATTATATTATCAGATTAAAAAAATAGGTCCATATAAAAAATAGATATTTTTTGTGGTTAGATGGTCCAACAACTGTGTTTTTTAGATCCTAACCATACATCATACCCTCGATCTATCTCATACTCACTATCATGAATTATAATGTATAAATGGTCAAAATATAATTAGATGATGAATTAGTCGGAGAGAATCCAGATCCATTCCGTATATTACTCTACAGGAACAAATTAAAAACAAGTGTAGGAGGAGGTACATATAGCCTCAAGTTGTAAAAGGGGATTCTTCAAAAATAGATTAATTTGGTTTTAAGAATTTTGAAATTTACAATTGTAACCTTCGAAACGAAACCAACTCCGCAGCTGTGTTCCATATTTAATTTAATTTAATTTAATTCCCTTTTTGTTCCCCTACTTTCTCTATATTTATTATCTGCCCCTTTTTCATATCTCTCCTCCATTGACATACCAAAATTCTGTTAAGCATTGACTTCAATTATATTTGAAATGTGCGTTTGTGTCGGTTGTATGATGAATCTTGATTTTTTCTTATGCCAAGAGTTGTTGAAAAGGGTCATTTGTATTTCATTGGCACTCCTAAATTGTCATCACAAGCAGGATTCTTTTTAAAAATCTAACAATTCATTCATAATTTAATGGTTGTTCTTCTGTTCATGAGCTTTCATTGAATGGCTCATGCAAGAAGTTGGATGTGTTTTTCAGTAAACTTCCTTACCTTGCTATTTTTGCTATAAAAAAAGTTCATCTACTGACAGAAGAAAATATAAATTGTTGATGCTGCACCACCATGGCAGAATAGTAAAATCTTTTTATAAGTCAAATATATCTATATAACTCGAACAGAAGAGTTACATTATTATTTAAATTTGTACTCCTTAATGAATAATAGACCAATATACTAGATAATAAAATAAGAAACAGATAAATATTAATTTCATTTTCTTTTATATTTTTAAGACAAAACTAATGAATTAATTCTCATTATTTGGTTTTGATGATTGAGTTAATAAGTTAATACTCAGTACTGTGGGGAGTATATATATTTTCTGCATTTTACTTCTATATATTGTACAACTTTAGAGGTTATTGAAGTCGTAACATCAATTCTGTTGATTGTTCTTAACTAAATCCCAATAATAGGTAGAGATTCAATTAATACTAATATTAATCCCAAAGATCATCTGATCTGGACCACGTTCAAGTCCATATCTGATAGAAGTAAAAAAAATAGACATTTTATAAGTCATATTTTTTTTCAACTCACGGAGATACCTTTTCAGGATAAAATTGTGAGGCTCAATAAGTCAAAACAGACACTACCTCAATTGTGGTACTCAGGCTTGCCTGAACTCACGTAGGAACAAATAGTGCTAGAAAGAGGGCCTAGGCCACGGTCCGTCTCCAACATGGTACTCGGAGTTGCATGAACTCATGTAAGAACAAATGGCACTAAAAGGAGGACCTAGGCCATTGCCTCTCTCCGGCACCTTACACCTCCTAGCTCGGCAGGCCACAACCTACCTACCGATCGAGTTGGGGGCATTTGTTCTAAACTTGACCACTAAGACACCTTTTCATTTCATGATAAAATCGTGAGGCATAAGAAGTCAAAGCAGACAATACCTCAATTGCGGTATTAAGTGTTGTCTGAACTTATATTGAAACATCTAGTATTTATGTTTATTACTATATTAAATTCTCTAAGAAACACAGATGTCATGGTGGGAGGTAGAGGTACAAAATTTAAAATATGGATATGGTTATTATTTGCTTTTGTTATGTCTGCATCACCTGCAACA
This sequence comes from Cyamopsis tetragonoloba, assembly GCA_037177725.1. NCBI lineage: Eukaryota > Viridiplantae > Streptophyta > Magnoliopsida > Fabales > Fabaceae > Cyamopsis > Cyamopsis tetragonoloba. The sequence goes on from CM074119.1 coordinate 71,516,160, forward strand.
AGCTCACTATGTTTTACTATTTTGGTCGGTAAGCTATCAGTATCACTATGTGTTGTTCCTAAAAGTTAGTACAAACTACTGATTAGAAAATACCAACATCCATGAAAATTTTCTTTGGAAACATCAAAACTAAAGATCATCGTTTTTGTCAATCTAAACCTTGGTTGCATGCACATGATCAAAATTTCTCCTTCTGAACCGCCACTCGGCAAGAATATCAGCAATTTTTTGTGCCATTTTAGCTTCTGGCATTCTGTTATACTATTAAATATCTCCTTTTTATGGTGCCCAGGCATGATAGAAGATTGATTTTCACTTATTCAAAATTCTCAAATTAATGACTGCTTTTTCCAGGGAATGCTAAAAATTTATATGTAAAATAGTTTGATAAACTTTTATGATTTCTTTATCTACTTATACTTATATAGTAACTCCTCTTGAATTTTTTGTTTCTCAGTAATTAGTATATGACAAGCGAGTCTTCTAGTCGAAGACGAAAACTATCACTCTAAAATGTAAAGATCATTGAAATTGATTTAGTCTATATCAGTAAAGTATTTTCTACGTACATAATCAGAATTCGAATTCCTATCAAATTTTAGTAACTATGTCGTACTTTATAAGCCTGTTTTATTAAGTTTGAAGATGCTACTACAATTTTAAGTGGAAAAAGTGAAAAGAAGTATATTGAAAGTGCTCCCTAACACGTGGTCTGAGTCAGATATTATGTGTTTCTAGTACAGAAAATCTAAACAAGAGATTGGAGGATGTAATAACTTTCCTTGAATTCACCCTTTGCTTTCATTTAAATATTTATCTGCACTTTTTGCCAGCTATTAGAAGAATGCTTAAGGCTGCAAAATCATAAGATGTTTCTTCATATATGCTTCAAAATAATACAAAAAAGAAAGAAAAACAGATTTAAGATGACAGACATATATCCGCTTTTCATATCAACAAAGACACATATCCACTTTATTCTGACGAAAAATGTGGTTCAAAAGAGCATATTTCCAACCATTTTGAACCTCAATTAGCACTTGCCATGTGATCTTAATGTAAAGAAAACAGAGCAAAACATTAGCTACCTTTGCTTCCTTATTATTATACTAATGAAAAAAAAACACTTTGGAAAAGACCTTTAGAATCATGTGAGATTTTGAAATTGAAGAGTGCTAAGGTAAATACGAAATAGTTGATTCTTTTAAGAGAACTAACATCTGTTTAAATTCAGGCTAAAACTTTTTTGAGAGAAACAAAATTCAATTCAATAATTTTCACGCTTTGAAGAGATTTGTTATCTGTGGTAGACTTCTACCCAAAAATATCACACCTAAAAAATGAATTGTATGCATTTGAGTTCATGTCAGATTATATAAAATGTAATTCAAAATAGTAAAAGTTACTCTTAATTATATTAAAATGCATCCTTTTGCATGAAAGTAAGTATTTGTATTATATTGGGTAAGAGAAATGTGACAGGACTTAGGTTATATACCATTTTTCAATAATTAGGTTAATGAACCAAAAGGCAAAGTTCATAAACAACAATGCAAGAAAAGGAAGGTGGCATGGTTGGAGAAAATGCTTTTTTCTTTACTGTTGGCTTTTGAAGTTCCTATCTTTCAGTGTCCCTTATGATATTTAAATGATGATCAATTGATTATACTTGTATAATATTGGGGGAGACTGAGAAGAACATATCTTTTCTTTGCTTTTGTCTTCTTTTTATGTTGTACAGTTACTATAACAGATGAAGCAAGCACACTGCTTTGCTTTTCAGCCAATTGTTCATACTTCATAGATAACAAACAAAGATTCTTTTCTGAAAGATTGGAAATTTGCAATAAAAACTACTTGTGAGCCTTATTTGCTTCCATGTAATGCATTTAGAGTCTATTTGAATAAACTTTTATCTTTATTTAACGATGTGTCTTGATATTTGAATTACTAAATAAAAATAAGTTATTTTTAAAGAAAAGAGATTTCAAATACCAGCACATAAAAACATAACTTAAAAATATTTATGTATGCTATTTAGTCCCAGAAAAGTTATGCTTAATATGCTTCTTGAGCTCATTTATACCTTAGAATAATAAAATACACAAAAACCTCAATTTACATCTCATTGTCTTGATCACTTTTCAAAGTTGCCCTATTATTGAATTTAGGGTCTTGCTATCTAGTGCTCTAAGGGCACTAGATAAAATTATTAGGAGTAGAAAAACAATCATAAGAATACATTGTTTCATGTCTTGGGAATATAAAAAACTACACATTTCAATATCTTTTTACTATATTTAGGCTCTTAAATAGTGTCCTTAAGACATTAAATATCATTTGCTTGAATTTATTATTGCTAGCAATGTTCATAATGCAATTTATGAGTTGTATAGTACATGATAAGAAACTGAAATTAAAGCATGATTCCTCATTAATTTGTGTGAAGTGCATATGATGAAGGGAACTTAATTGTACATGTCATGTCTAATCGAAGACAAACAGAACAAAATGGATAAAAGGATAACGATTTATATTCGCAGCGTATGAATGGAATTTGAAAACGAGATTAAAGAGTTAAGTTACCTCCATCACTTTTTCTCCTTTTTTTTCTTTAGTTACCCCAAACATGATTGTTAAGTGAAATGTTGTCAAGAACTATTAGCATAATTTTTTTATCAGTATTAGTAGATAACTTTATTTATATAGATATTTTATTTTATCTTTTAGATCACATACATCATTCAAAAAAAACAATCTAATTTAAATTAGGCAAAACTATTATAGACAACAAAACTCTCTCTCTCTAAATATTTAATGCAACTGTAAACCCAGAACTTGAACCCAAGATCATTGGTTAAACTAAAACAATCCTATACCAATTAACATTCATACTAGATGATTTATATAGATATATTTGCTTTGCTTATTTTAAAAAATATTTATATAGATATATTATTTTAATATATTGGAATTTTTTCTTAAAGGTCGATTAATGTTTGGTTTTTTAGTACTTTTAATCTCCCTCAGCTTTATAATGTGTAATTTTAATATTTTTTTCATAGTATTTAATTTCTTTCAAATTCTCATAGATGATGTTGGTATATATTTTTTTTAACGAGATTATAACAAAAAAAATTATTCTTTGATATAACAAATTTGAGAAAAATATTAAAAAGTTTATTAAAATTTAATGTTTTATAAAAATAATGGACTTAAAGTGGTTGGAAAAAAAAATTAAGAGACTAGATGACCAAAAACAAAATTAAGCTTTTCTTAAATAAATTTGTACTCTGAAATTAATGGAATCCTTTGAAATTCAGGTAGGAATAGTTTTTGTTTTCTCTCTTTTTATCTTCGGCTACTTTTTCTTCTATTTTGATGATAAAAAAATAAGAGTGGGTTTAATTGAGTTATAGTGTATAATTGTTGCATCTTTTTTGAATACTCGCTTATTTTTTAGCGAAATATAATTTATCAAATAAAATTGAGTGAAATTAATACTTGTACAATAATCTCCATGTCCCAGTCTATGCTCAAAAGCCGTCTCCCCTTTAAGATTGGAGATGTCATTCTCATCCAATCACTTTTTATTAATAAAAAAAAGAATAATTTGCAAAAATAAAATAAAATTATAAAATAGGTAAAAAAATTTGAAATAATGCATGATTCCTTAGCCATTACATTTTGTATTCCAAATCATTAAACGGATCTGATTATTTTTTTCTTTCATTATTCCTTTAACATGTAATATAAACTAGTAGTTGAGTTTGTCCCAATGATAACAATAAAGAATAAGAACAATTATCAATTTTTTATTGTATTCTCATCCCACTTTATTTTTATTAAAATAAAAGATTAATCTTTTCGAACGTAAATATATTTTTCTTAACTAACATTTTTTTTTACTCAAACTATAACTTAATAGAACATTTTTTTGTTACATAATAATAAAACAAATTTACTTGTAGTAACTTTGATATTTTCAATTAAGAAGGATTTATGTTGAGACCTTTTTTTTGGGGGGGGTCAATATAGCAGAAGCAGAAAAATGAGGGTCCAAAATAGCAGTAGCAGTTGACCGTTAGAAACTGTATCTGTTTCTGTCCTTTTACCCGGCAAATTCCTTCCAACCAAATTCAAAGCAGAAGCTAAGAAAAAAAACAAAGAAAGAAAGAAAGAAAGAACATTTTTTTGCATCAAAGACAACATTTTTTAAAAAAAAAATAATTCTGCATCATAAACACTTCAAACTCAAATACTATTAGCTTCAACTTCAAATTCTACTTCCATGCGTGCAAACACAGCACTTCTTTCTTTCTTTTCTGATCTTTTTCAGTGTTTTTTTTTTTTCCTTTCTCTTTCTCTCTCTATCTCTAAATCGTGTTTTGATTCTGGGCAATCCAGCATTCCCCTTACATAATATTATTCTCCTATTCAGCAGATTCCCTCTTCACAACCCCATCTTTCTCTGCCTTTCCTCTCTTCATTGCTTTCCAAGCCAAGAATCTCTCAGATTCCCCTCTTCTCTTTTTCTGCCTCTATTAACAATCTCCAAATGCCTCTTCTTTCTCTCCCACCTCCTCTCTCTCCTTTCTCTCTCTCACTGTCATTTTCATTCTTCTCTTCTTCCTCCTCCCTTTTCCTTCCTTCTCCTTCTCCCTCACATATCCCAACAACCTTTTCTTCCTTATGGCTCCTTCTTCAGATGTCAACCATCTCTCTCATCCTTGTATATATGGTATTTTCTCCTCCTCTTTCTCTTTCTCTCTGTTTTCATCATAAAAATTTCACCTTTATGCACCCTTTGATTAAGGATCCTTTAAGTTTTTGTGGGAACTGTACTTGCAGTTTCACCACAAAGTACCGTACTTTGCCATAGGTGATTAATTCATTTGAGCTGCTTCGAGCGTGGATTACACTTTGTGGCAGTTCCCGCCAAAACTAGAAATTAAAGGATCCACATATGTACCCCTTTGTTCAAAGAAAGATTTTTAGTTCAATCCCTGAAATGAAATTTTGATTTTTTAAAATTAATAAGAACCCCAGAAGTAAACTTCAGTTTTTTCTGTTGATTTTACTACATGGGTACTCTCAAAGTTTTATAGTTTTGCAGTTTACTTTTCATGTTTCCAAAAAGTTATCTAAAACATGTTGTTTCTGATTTGGCAATTGAGCTATGGTTTATGCATGATAATTAGGATTCATAAGCACTAATCTAAGTGTGTTTATTTATGAAATCATAAAAAATTTATATATTGTGGAAAGCAGGGGGTTTTGGTTCATCACACTCAGAGAAAAAGTCAGGTTTCATGAAATGGCTAAGTAAGCTTTTCAAAGGTGGGTCCCACTCCCACAGAGGAAGGGGTGGTCGTCATCTGCGTGACCCTTCAGAGGAAAGCATGGTTTGGCGTGCTCCTTCTAGAGCTTTGGTAAAAAAAAAAAAAACACAACTAATTTCTGTTTTCTTCACTGATATCTTTTCTTTTATTAATTGTTTTATTTGAATAATTATTTATAACTAGATATGCAATAATTACTCCTGATGTAACTAGGATGATCGTGGAAGAGGTCAGAAGGAGAAAGAGGATATGGGCCATGCAATGGCACTTTCTTCAGCTGATGATTTAAAGAGACCAAATGGTAGTTACTTTTTTTAATTATTTTTTTGAAAAAAAGTGCTTGTTCTCTAGCTATCTTAATATTTCTGATCAAAGTTCAAACTTTTAATTTCAATGAGCTCATCAAGGATATGGTTGGGGGGCAGACACTGATGATGATTATGGAAAGGCACTTCATGATTCCATGAACCCATCTGAAGACCCTCCATTTGCTCCTACACCTTTTTATCCTCATGAATACAGGTTCAATATAATCTTTTCTGTTATATCTTTTTTTTTTTTTTCCAATTTGTTCTATAGCAAATTGTGATTTGTTATATTTGCCACGAGTAATTCTTATTTGAGCATAGACCTATGTGAAGTTATTTATAACAATAAAATAATAATAACACTAGTTTTATTATTGTTATTTTAATACCTTCTTAATTTCTAATTAGTCGTGCCTATAAACACTATATGTATTCATGCAAGAATTACTTTATTCGCGAGTGAGAGTGAAAACCACATTTTTACCTATTTTCTCATTCTCTTTTGACTAGATATTCTGACATCATGTATAAATGTAAAGAACTATTGTTTTATTCAAGTACTCTTAATTTTACCAACAATTCTATGAAAAAAGCAGGAATCTATGGTCCTGCTACCTCATCTATTATTTGTTTCGATGATTCAAGTGGCAAAAGGGATCAGATTCTGTTCTTTCAATACACTTATATGCAAATTTAAAAAGTGAAAAAGAAACTTGAAGCATGAGCAGCCATGTAGTTGCACCTACCTTGTATCTCTCAGTTTCTAAATATCTAAGCATTAGGAAAAAAGTTTGGGCTGCAACTAGGAGATAATCTAATAATATGTATTTTGTGATTGAACAGAAGAATATGTGGTGGCTGCAACCAGGAGATAATCTATGGAAATTGTTTGGGCTGCATGGATACTTACTTTCATCCGGACTGCTTTCGCTGTCACTCTTGTCGTTACCCCATCACTGAGCGCGAGGTAGTTTGAGCCTCTTTGATACTTTTAGAAGATGTTAGGACAGCATGAAAATGCACTAATATGCATATAACATGAAATTTTCCCTTCAAATTCCTGTTATTGTGTTAAATAAGTATTGATAAAATACTTAATTTTTATCCATCTCTTACTGCCTTTTTTTTCTGTTGATCCAAGTTTTCTTTGTCAGGGAAGCATCCATACCACAAGTCCTGTTTCAAAGAGTTGACCCACCCAAAATGCGAAGTTTGCTTCCAATTTGTAAGATTAGTTAACTTTGCTTATACAAACTTTTCTGCTATGTTATTAATTCTCTCTGATTAAGGTTATTAAATCTCAGTTGCTTCATATAACTTGAAAAATACTACTATAGTATTAGTTTGGTTATGAACTTATGATGGAGGAATCAAATAATAGATTTTTATTTTGCTTTCAGATTCCCATAAATGCTGCTGGTTTGATTGAGTATAGGTGCCATCCCTTTTGGACCCAAAAGTATTGTCCATCTCATGAATATGATTATACAGCTCGCTGCTGTAGTTGTGAAAGGTTGGAGGTAAAAATCTAAGTACTCCACAATGTTCGATAGTTATTGCTTTCAGAACAGGTAAAGAATACCATACCATTTTTCTGAATCTTGTTTTTTTTTTTAAACTGTTATTTTCTCTGTTGAAGCCTCGGAATATAAAGTATTATAGACTGGAAGATGGAAGGAGTTTGTGCTTAGAGTGCATGGAATCTGCTATAATGGATACTGGTGATTGTCAGCCACTTTACCATTCTATTAGAGATTACTATGAAGGAATGCAAATGAGAATAGACCAACAAATTCCAATGCTGCTTGTTGAGAGAGAAGCGCTTAATGAAGCTATTGTTGGGGAGAAGAATGTAATGAAAATTCCACCCTATTTTCCTAGTCAAGTAATTTGAGTCAATTTGGATTAATTTCTCAAGAGATGCTTATAAGAGTAGAAACTATTAATGTCATAAGTTGTTTTTAAATAAGTTTTAAAAATCAACTTATTGAATAAGCTGCCCACCTCAACATTTTCATAAGTGTCTTAAGATAGCTTCAGAAAAAGTTGAAGTAGGGAAGCTTATTGATAGTCTGACAATTGAAATTTATGTAGAAGCAGCTTATGATATTTATGTTCGTGTGGAAAATTCATCCAAAATAGCCTCTCAGTCTAATTCTTCTAACTCTCTAACCTATGGTTTCTAACAGGGTTTCCATCATTTACCAGAAACAAGGGGCTTATGCCTTTCAGAAGAGCAGACTGTAGCCAGTGTATGAAATGAAAAATATGTATTTATTTTTCTGTTATTAGAATGTGGAAGTCATAGTGAATGAAATTACAAAATATTTTGCCAGATAAATGCACAACTTTCTGATTAGATGCTATTTATTTCAGATACATAGAAGGCCAAGAATTGGAGGCCATCGACTGATAGGGATGAGAACTCAACCTCAAAGGCTGACTAGAAAATGTGAAGTTACTGCAATTCTTGTTCTATATGGTCTTCCAAGGTAAACTAATGGTTAATAATGACAGGCTATGTTACTTTCTTCCCATTGATGACTTTTCAAACTTCATTATAGGAGTGTTCATTATTTATTTTTTTTCTTTTTATTTATTGCAGATTACTCACAGGTGCTATACTTGCCCATGAGTTGATGCATGCATGGCTACGCCTTAAAGGTAGTGTACAAATCACAACTGTCTATATATTGTCAAAACACGTCAAAATCACTCAATTTGTAACCAAACATGCAGTTGATCTCATTTATCGTGAACGAAGCAGGTTATCGCAATCTCAATCCTGAAGTAGAGGAAGGTATCTGTCAGGTTCTGTCATATATGTGGCTTGAGTCAGAAGTAATGCCAAGCTATCATAACATGGCATCAACTTCCACAGCTTCTTCATCTTCTTACTCCTCCTCCTCCTCCTCCTCTTCCTCTAAGAAGGGTGCAAAATCTCAAGTTGAAAATAAATTGGGTGAATTTTTCAAAAATCAGATTGCCAATGATTCTTCCCCAGCTTATGGTGGTGGCTTCAGAGCTGCTAATGAAGCTGTCATTAAATATGGCTTACGTTGTACTCTTGAGCATATTCGTTTGACTGGTTTCTTCCCAGTGTAATAACTAACAAGCACTGAAATGTTTGGTGTTTCTCTTTCTTTTCTTTTCTCTTTTTTTTTTGGTTTTGGGTTCCAGTAGTGGATGGTCTTGGATCGGTTCAAACTAAGACAGAACTTGGACAACTCCTGCTATATTTGGGTCCTGTGAGAATGTCCAAGTCCAATTTGAGCATAAAAATGCATGCTTGGTTCATATACTATTCTATAAGTTCTTATTCTGAATGTATTTGCTAATGCATTTTGCGTATTTTTATCATATATTTGATGGAAAAAAATTAATCATATATTTGACAAGGCTGTGCCACATTATTTTCATCATATAGTTGACAACGCTGTGTAACATAGTCTTCATTATTCATAAATATTCGGCGAATGGGTTTCATCGATGTAGACAAGTGGCTTCTCATGTCAATATGACCTTATAACAGTTTATGAAGAAATAATAGCAGAAAATATTCCATAGAAAATGACTTCTTTTTTAAAATAAACACCAGAATATGACCCTATAAGAAGCCAAGAGCCTGAAAATGAATTTATCATTCGCTAAGCAAAGAATGTAAAACAATGGGTCCCAATTAATTAATTAACTAAAAAACTTCAACGGAAAAAAAATATTAGGAGCCTAAGTGTTCATGTAACTGAAGTGCAGCACCAGAAATATGATACCTTCAACTTCACTGGCTGATACTCACAAGTGGCATACGAAAGATGCACTTATCTACTCGTGGCATTCAGTTGTAGATTAATATCATTATACTTTTTTTTTTCTCCTCTGAGAGGGCAAAAGATAAATCATACAATGTTAGAATACAAGACCGATAGCAGCCTAATTTTAAATGATGTATAAGCCTCTGTACAACCAAAAATGCAATCCCCACAGCCACATTACAAAATTGCCAACTGTGAGAACCCGTGAAATAAAATGAACTTCAATTGGTAAATGTAAACTCTAACCCTTTTGCATGGGTAAATAACTTCATCCATTCAAGTGGATCAGACTCCAAGGTTGATGGGTGTAACTATGCAGTAGCAATATCTGCTAAAACCATCTTCAGTGTCTCATAAGTCATAAAACAAATACCTACACCTGGCACCACCTTGTAGTATTCTGGCAAAATTCCTCTGTATAGGCCTCCCAAGCCTTCTGTCCGGATTATGTGCCTAAACATACCGAAGAGACCCGTATTATACACACGGGCTCTCCCACCAGCCCCCTCAAGTTGCTTCCGCCGCCTCACAAGGTCCAAAGGAAATGTTGCTGCATGTAGGATAACAGATGAATTTAAAGATACCCATTATGAATCAAATCGTTAATTTTTTATTTTTTTTAATGTGACATGTCTAAATCTGGGAAAGTGATACATCAACTAAAGAGCAAACCAATTCAGAAACCAGCAATGCAATCAACATTGATAAGCCACGTGGATAAAAACCAGAGTTTGTTATTTGCAGTGAAACGGTGTCTCAGACAAAGTTGAACGATGTGTTTCAGCTGAATTTGTGGACAAATGACGACAGCAAATTTATGAATGAGCAAGTCTATCTTACCTGACACAATTGAAAAGAGGCACTACTGGAGTTTTGTATCCATGAACAACTTTGTATGCATGTTAATGTCTATATAATTTAGTACTGAGTACTGACACACAAAATATCAATTCCCAATTTCTAAGATTTAGTTGTTCTCCCTTTCAAAGAACTGTAGTTTTTTTCCCTCTGTTGACAACTCCATTTATCCCTTTGTTCTTATCAGAAACAACTGCATTATAATTTGTTCACACAATTTCCATCGGTTAGGATTATTTTGAACGTAATACTATTAAAGCAGTATGAACAGATTTCTGAGAAACACATCAAGGCCTGAAGGATTCTGGTACCCGTCGAAACATCAGGTGAAGTTAGCTCAAGTGAGAAGCATACCTCAAAGAGGACACCTCTCACATTTTGTAAGTGAGGGAATGGTATAGGTTCGACCAAGTAATGCCACCCCATGATGGAATCCGCTGCATTGCTTGGGGAGACATGTCATATAATAAAACTTGGGAACATGATTACTTGAATGAGATCTTTAGGAAAAAAAATGAAGTTACAGAAAGACAGGAAAAGGGTCATCTTGTTGTCTTCCTTACTAAATTCTCAAATGGCAGATAAAACAACTCCAACCTGGTCTCTTGATCTAGGGGTCAGTCTGGTTAGATACTTGGTGCAGTTCCTGCACCAAACTCTCTTTGTCTGCATCAAAAGCATAGTAAACCACTACAGACATTACTTCTTTAATATTCTTGGTTTGAGCAAATTCAACAGTTTGACTAAAGGATTCTTAACTGTAATTGAACATCTAATAAACATTTGATAAAACAACACCAAATTGAGAGCTCTGATGCCCCACTAAGAGAAGCAAGAGAAAGGTAAAATACCAAAAGAATGTGTATAACCTCAATTGCAAGAAACATCAAAAGCAAATAATCAACAATACTTATCTGACAAGGAACATCAAAAGTTCAAGTTATCAAGAATATTTATGTCAGAAGGAACATGACGAGTGCAAGTTACAATTTTTACTTTGACAACTCACCTGTTGATGATGCAATGCCTGAAAGACTGCCGCAGGCCAGACTAACAACATAAGTTGAATCATTGGGTCTGAGGGGTACATGCAATCAATATTAGTGAAGTGTAAGCAATCATATTCACAATTCACAAAATAAGAGAAAATTTGAGGTTATGTTAGACTTATGACATAGATTAATTACCTATTTGATTGCCAAAAAGATCTCAAGGTTTCGTACGCTGAGAAGCTGATTGCTATATTTGGTCCAACTGTCTGCATTAGCACCAAGATGCAGCTAATTACACAAGAAAGTAATATACACTTCAAGTAATGTTAAATTGATGATAACAGCATACCAAGAGTGTAGTTCCAAGTCCTTTATAAAGACCAAAGATTCCCTCTTCCCTGGTAATTGTTTGTAAAGCATGCCAGATACCTCTATAGTAGGTATAATTTGTCTGCAAATGTTAATAATGGCAATTTTTAAGTAAAATACACATGTAAGGGTATTTAACCAACAGTTGTGCATGAAAAGTTTGACAAATTTATCTTGTAGATTATCTGATTTGAAAATAAGACAATTTCAAGGTTCCAATCGTCTAAGAGACTAAGACCACCGAGACGACTAGTTATAGACAAAGGGGAAAAAAATTAAATCGGCCTAGATTGCTATTAAGGCACAAAAGTTGAATGATAATACTCCTCAAAGCTAGAACGGAGATGGAGACATGGAGGACAAATGCATGGGTCTGGAGGGAGGAAAGGAATAATAAAATGAAAATCTAACTCATATGATCTTACCTGCGCAGCAAGCCGTGTTCTTACAAGATCCAAGGGATACGTAGATGTGGCAGCAGTTATTCCGGCCAGGCCACCACCAGCAAAATGTATAAAAAGGTCTGCACTGACATTATCTCTATGACTTTGCAGTCCAGGAACCATCTTTAGCAACTGCATACATAAAATACCATTAAATACAAATCAACATAATAACTGGAGATTTCTCATAAATGCAAAATTTCTTGTAATATAGTCAAATGAAAATAAATATATGAATCATAGTATTAAATAGTCTTACCCTCTTGTAGTGCTCGTATGAATAAAAGTTAACAGAAGAATAAGGTAAGCGGTGAGCAATCGTAACCAGATTCCCTTTCCAGAAAGCTCTAAATCCCTCTTCATGGATAATTCGTGAAGCCTCATTCCATATGCTGGCTTTTCTCAAAGTTGCAACGTTGGAATGCATCCCTTGAACCTGAAAACAATCACATTTAAAAAAAGGTAAGATTTGACATATTCATAACCAGAACCCCTGACTCTCTGTTGTTTCAATTTGTAACAGTACAATAGCTTCCTCCTGAACCAACATTACTTTCATGAGAAACATAGCATAGGTAGTTTCCAATAGAACATAACATTCCTCGTATGAGAACAGTCCCAAGAAGAAAACCAAGAATAAATTATATTTTTTTAAAAAAATAAATAAATTGGCAGAAAGTAAAAAAATAAAAAAAAATAAAAAGTAGTAAAATTCGAACCTGGAAGAGGATGGTGAGTCTGGCAAGCGGCGCCGTACATGTCTTGCTGAGAGCGCCAGCAACTCCTCCGGCGAGAAGCTGCGAAATAGTTCCAATCTGCTGTGGTGGAGGCTGCACCAACTTCCGTACACCCCCATCGACCGCTACGCCAACCCTAGCCTCCGTTTGCATCTCCAACTTCTGATTTTCCCCCTTTTTGAGCACTTTCTGTAACCGAGTAGAACCTCAACAAACCTTCGCCGTTAAAAGAACAAGGAAGCGCAACTAGGCATCGACCATTTCATCTGCAGCATTCTCTCTCTTTATCTCTCTTCGACCTTTTCAGTTTTCACTGCGTTTTCGCTCTGAGCAACTTCAATTTTCAAATAAAGGAAACGTTTTTCACTCTTTTCTGAGGAGCAAGGTCGGCGACGTCGTTTTAGGGGTTCGGCAGGAACAAAACGCTGACGTATTACGCAAGGTTAGTTCACGAGGAAAGTTAAAGCAGGGCGGCGTTTATGAGCTGCAGTGGGTTGCAGGGTGTTTTCGTGTTCTGCGTGGATGATCTAATGAGAAACGGTGATGAGTGGGTGTTTTTGAGTTAGCGTGGAAGCGAACGTAGAGGATGATTTGCGCAAGCGAATATAAGGTTTCTAAACTGGGGAATATGCGTTGCCTACAAGTTGAGTTGAGACTTGAGAATTGAGATGCTTCATTAGACAGCTGTAGATATAAGGTTAGGGCAACGTCGGTTAAACCAGCTGTCCTATCAAATAGCGACACGTGTCAATGAAATTACCGTAAAAAACATTCTTTAATCATGTATTCACGTTTGCGTGAGGAAACCCCGGACCCACTGCCTCCATGCCCCTGCTTTTTCTTCAAAATTTTCACTTGAGATATTTTCGGTTTTTAAACTTTGAACTCTTTTTTGGTGTGCTTAAACTTTGAACTTTGAAGCTCATAAAATAAAATCAATAATTCCATATTGAATAATTTTATCTTTTTGAAAACTTATTTTCTTTCTCTTCAAAAGGAAACTTGCAAAATACAACTATCGAGTAGTCATGAAATATTACTTCACTCCTATATAAAAAAACCAAACCCTCATCCTCATACATACAATTAAATAACGATATAAATTACTATTACATTATAATTCGTGGTTGAAATAATTTTATTTAGTACTACTAAAGTATGAACACATGTAATATTATCCGGACTTTATATATTAATAACTTTTTAAAAAGAATTTGTGATCTTACGGTTATTAATTAAATTATTGAGGGATACATTTTTTTATGATTATATTGATAATGAGATAGTGAAATGGAAAAAGAAAAGAGCGCAATACTTAAGCAATCATTAATTAACTTTAGGCATGTATGAAAACATGTATGGCATATAATTAACGTTATTAATGAGATAGTTTTATTTTTTAATTTAAATCATTTGCTTAAAACTCACTTATATAATTTTTTTTACATAAAAGTCACTTATATAAATTGGATAGGGTATTTCTTCTTTTTTTTTTAAAAAAAAAAAAAAACCACATTAAATTATCATCACGGTTCATACGTAGTTATCTAATACGCGTGAAATGTTGAACACATGAATATAATGTTGAAAAATTGAATTTTTTTGAACTTCATAAATAGCTGAGTCAGTGCAGCAAATAGAATTAGAATATGACCAACAGATGAAAAAACAATAGAAATATTTTGTTATTTAAACTGCAAGATTTTATTATTTTAAAAATGCTAAAATTGTTAAATTGATATTTATTTTTTAATTAACTACAAGTTTTAATTACTTATTATACTTTAATTTAACAAGTATATTCTGAAACAATAGTTAACATAACCTAAAAGTGAAATTGTTCCAACGAAGTAACTTCAAATTTACTTTTACTGTATATGTATCTGTGTCCCTTTAATAATTCCTCATAAGAGTTTTGATATTCTATAAAGAAACACCAACAATTTGGTCGGAAAATAAAGGAATGAAATTTTAAGTATCAGCTTTTATTTATCTAAATGTATTTTGTTTATTAAAAAGAATTGATGTAATTGTCATTACTTTGTATTTATCATCATTTATTTTTAATTATTCTAAAATTTAAATTATTTTTTTAATCAATAAAAATAAAGTCCAGGTACCCGTAACAAGGACATGCTGAGTGTGTGTTTGATTTAGCATTCGTATAATTAATTTCAGATCAACGTGATTTCATCGAATTGATTTGGTGTAAAATTATTTTTAAAATAACGTGATTTATGTTTAGGTTTTTTTTTTCTTAAAAACGAGTTTAGAGTAAAAATACAGTGTAAACTTTTTAACCTAACACGAAAGCAAGTCTCACCAGCCAAAATCAATTTTGCAAAACCTAAAATCAATTTTAACTTCTTCTCAACGCAAAAACAAACAGCTAATTTAGCAGTCAAAATAAATTTTGATTCTTCAAAATTAATTCTGATCCAACCTAATATTGTTCAGACATACACTTAATATATTTAATACGAGAAAAAAAAATCGATTTGACTTTGGGGTTCTTCTTGATTTTCATTTATTTATTGTGAAAATGATTATTTTAACCGAAAGAAAATTGATTATATAAATATAGCAATTTAGGCCCTCTTTAATGAAAAAGTGCTTAATTAGGTTCTTATGAATTATAATTTATTATATTTTACTGGATTCCACTTGTATATGTTCTTTTATCAATTTAAGCACCCGAAACATTTTAATGTAAGTTCTTAAATAAGCACACCAAATGAGATCCACATATACCCACAAATTAACTATCTCATATTTATTTTTTTATTTTTAATATAAATCGGGTCCACCCTTTCTATAAGAACCAAGTACTAACTTAAACAACTTTGCTAAGACCATCTCTAATGGGATGCTTAAATGAGTTCTTATCATTTAAGCATCCAAGTTAAGCACCTCGTCTCCTTTAGAGTATGGTGACATGGAACTGGGTGCTTAACAAAGTTGCTTAAATTAGCACCTAGTTTTTATAAAAAGAGTAAAGCTAATTTGTATTAAAAATAAAAAAATAAATATGAGATAATTAATTTGTGGGTACACGAGAGTCCTATCCGGAGTGCTTATTTAAGAACTTGCATTTGGATACTTCGAATGCTTAAATTGATAAAGTGATGTGTACACATAAGATCCAACAAAATATAATAAATTAATTCATAAACACCTAATTAAACACCTCTCCATAGGATAGGGCACCTTATTCCACATCACCATACTCCAAAAGAGATAAAGTACTTAGCTGAGGTGCTTAAATGATAAAAACACATTTAAGCACCCCATTAAAGATAGTCTTATAAGAGAAGATTTAAAATTATATAGCACAAATTTATAATATTATTAGTATAGTTACAAGTGCAACACCCCGGTATAATTGATAGGAATTATTATTTTAGAATATTGAAAATAGCTAAAATGAACTAAATTATTAGGAATAGAGTATAAACTCATCGCCCTTTCTATGAATTTAGTGGGGTCTTACACGGTTAAGCCAACCCTTCGAATTTTGAAATTAATATTTTTAATATAAACAATAGTTATAGGGATTTTTTTGGGGTAAAAAAAAAATTGAGACCACGTGATCACTTTACTAAAAATAGAAAATATGATGTATTTTTAGAAAAAATTAATTTTTAAGAAATATTCTATACTTCCTAAAAATACCTCATTTTTTCTATTTTTTTTGTAAAGTGACCACATAATTGCTATTTTTTTTTGTCCCACCTTAAAATCACTCGATTTTCTTTTGTAATAATAGCGGTAGGGATTTTTTCGGTATAACCACAAGTTTTCCCACCGTCAGGATGAGACTAACTGTATTCGCATTGCGTGGCTAGCGTTGACCCCCAAAATTTTGGCATAGATGGGATTCGAACTAAGGACTTCCCATTATGGATCGTCTCTCTTATAAACTTAACGAGACCTTACAATAGTGGTAAGGATTAAACAAAAGATAAAATTATAAAAATTTTAAAAATTAAAATTCGGAAAACTTAAAATTAATATAAACAATAGCTCTAAAATTTGATATGTGACAAAATTAGAGATTTAATTATATATAATAAATATTATAAATAATAATAATTGAAAGAAAAATCTGTCCAGCTTATTTTATCGGCAAACGGCAACATGCAATCTTGGCGAACAAAAGGGTAAGAAAATAAAAAGGACAACGAACTGTGTTGATTAATAAAAAGTCCAAAAGAATTATAACACATTTTGGATTATTTATTAAGGTTCGGCTCAGTCATCATAAAAAAAAAACGATAGGCTCAATTTTTTACCAGCAAATACTCAATTTTCAAATAATAAAACTTTATATTCATATTACGTGGCCTAGAGTAACTACCGCGGTGTGAAAAATAGAATTTATATACTAAGAAAGTTCGGTACAGTTGGCAGATAGATTAATCATTTAAGCACCTGACAGGGATTTAAATCCTGGCGGTACGTATAGAAAAGGCTTTGTTAGGAGAGGCAATACCCACTTTAATGATCTCTACGTCTCGAAGAAATTAGCCTTTGATTATCGTCAAAAAATACCCTAGGTTTAAAAAAAAGGAAAAGGATTTATAACATATCTTGGCCTCGTCAAACATCAATTGAAGGGTCCGTCGGTAATGGACAACGTGAATCACGTGAAGAATTTTAGCTATGTGAATATGTGATATGGAACCGAATAATCTAATACTACCCTCTTATAATTCTTTTTATGATTTTTTTTTAATTTGTGGAACATTGCACAAGTTGAATCTCTTAAAAAAAATTTAAAAAAAAGATAATAATTAATTGAGTTTTAATAGTTGCAAAAGTTAAAAAAAACTCTTCTTTTTAAAAATACATTTTTATTTCATATAGAATTGTATTTTAAGATCTAGAAGAATGAATGAATTATAGTACGTATTAGTTTTCTTAGTCGTAGTTTAAATAAATGTACTGAGTTTAAATAAATATGCTGATTGTAATATCTAATTTATTGTCTCTAATAGGGATGAATTGTTGATCTCTACTGTATCACAACATTCCATGAAATTTTTTTATGTCAACAACACTTTTATTGTATTTTTCTTTCGTAATTAATACATCAATTTTTTTTTTAAAAAAAAACACTTGCATTTTAAAAATTGTGTTTTTATTCCTTTATTTTCATGACGTTAATATTATAGTTTATATCGTTACTTCCATCCATAAATCTTTTAGTGATAACTTACATGACACATAATTAAACTAACATTGATTACATAACTTTAATTTTGTTCTCTACACATTCAAACTATATGAGAAAAAGTCCCTATACCAATTATAAAACTTAAGTTTTCATTTTTGCACATTCAAATTAGATATATAAGAATCCGTCCTTAAACTTTAATTATTTCTAACTTTTTAAAAGTTGACACATCTAAATCTTTTATAATTGCTCCTTCAGGCCATCAACAACGGAACTAACAACACCAAAACACTAGTGTTTGAAAGAGAGAAAAGAAAATTAAAAAAAGACAAATAACAATATTTATTTATTTTGAAGAAAAAGAAAATAAAAATTTATTTATAGAGAAAAATAATAATTTTTTATCCCCTATTTTTTCTTCTCTTTTACTATTTTTTTCTTCTCTCACTTTTTTTTTTCTTTTCTCATTTTTTTCCTATTATATTTCTGTCCTCTTATTTTCTCTTGTTCTATTTCCTTCTAAGAAGATAATTCCCAAAATTTGTGGTGATTTGGAACTTAACATAACGGCATTAGTTCCACGTGCTCTAATTTCCCTAACTCCAGTGTCTTGTGGTCGTGGCCTCGTGGGAGTTGGTTGAAGAACTAAATGCGATGCAACGCCGTAACGGAACCCCACTTTCTTCTTCGCTCTATTGAATTTTATTTTATGGTTTTTTTAACTTGTTTAATAAGACATAAGTTAATAAGTTAACAACGATGAGTAATCAACAAAATTTTATGTAAGGAGAAATTATTAAGTAGTTTGTGGTAAAAGATTTAGTGCGTACATACATAGTATAATAAAAAAAATTTAATTCAACTATTAAAAAACTTAATCCAATCATTGATAACTTGTGAAAAAATTCTTATTTTATTAATTTTTTTTCCAGCGCACTCTCTCGATGTTTTTAATTTTTTTGTAAGTTAAACTTGCATAAAAGAATTGTTTAATGGTAACGAAATATTGTTCTATTTTTAATGTAATAAATAAAATCCTCACATATATTGATAAACTGAGAGGCCCAAGGCCCAAAATACAAAGATTGAGCCTGAGAATAAGAATGCTAGATTGGATGACATCAGAAAAGTCAAATATACTACGGGGACAAAAGTCTATGCCACATTGCCACTCATCAGGAGATTAAACGTGCGAGTGTGTCAACACGAGCCTTGATATTTTCTTGTTGGTGGACCAGGAGGACTTTCACATTGGCCTATGTGTGGCAGCAAAAGGGCCTACATCAGGCTTGCGGTCCATTTCTTAAAGTGTTGAGATTGGTACTATTTAAATTGAAGATGAAATCATCTGATTTCGAATATTAATGTTTAGAATAGTGTTGTTCAAAAAATAAAGGTGATTTCTTTTTTATTTTTATTATTTTACAAACAATATTATTCAAAAACATTATTCTAAACATTAATGTCTAAAAAAAAAGTGATTTTATTCCCATCAAAAATGGTATCAATTCTAATGTCCCAATTTTAGCAGTTGAACCCGCTGTTCTCTGAACATGTGTGTGCATGCCCCTTAGACCATGTGCTTCGAGATAAAACTTCTATTTTTTCGCTTCTAGTGAAGGAGCATTTAGTTTTTTAAATTGTTAATAGGTATTCATAATAGTCTTCTGAAATTTTTTGCGGTGCTCATAAGTTATAGGTTTTGAGATTATGATTTGTTATGCATTCTAATTCATGATGTTAATCTATGTTTAACACTGTTAAGATGGACAAACTTAAACCTTTCTAAAAAACTCAAGGATTAAATTGAATTCAATAATAAAAAAATTGCTTATAATGAATAAAAGATGGAGTGCGAATTAGCTGACAACTAGAGTTACAATATTTATGACTAACTCTACTCAACCTACAAGGATCCTAACTCCGAATGCTTCCATTTCAGAATCAGTTAACACCAAAGCGAAGGACACAAATTGTTAACACTTGATATTCATTTTCAATTGACATTGTCGAAGACTAGAAACTTGACTCTCTCCAGTCTCACATAAGAAACAAAAACAAATCTGGTAAAACTTAACATAACTAGCAACTATTCCTCTTGTGTAATCAAATAAAAAAAAAAAAATACTGACAAATCTTGGTATTTCTTTTCTCCCTCACATTTTCTACAGAGTTACCTGTTCTGTTAGTTTGAGCAACAAGTTCTATTGTCCGAATTACCTGACATATTAGAGACATTTATGGTAGTTCCTTGAGGAACCCCGGTAGAGGAAGAAGCCTCTTGTGCTGCCAGAGCCTTTTTACTTATAATGTGATATATGTCAAACAAAATTGTTTGGAATGCCTTCTCAACATTATATGCCTCTAAAGCTGAGGTCTCTAGAAAGGACAAACCTTCCTTCTCAGCCAAACTTTGAGCATCATCAGTAGATACTGCTCTCAGGTGATTCAGGTCAGATTTGTTGCCAGCCATCATGATAACTATGTTGGAGTCTGCATGGTCCCGAAGTTCGCGAAGCCATCTTAGCACATTGTCGAATGTTTGCCTCTTGGTTATGTCATACACCAACAAGGCGCCAACGGCGCCTCTGTAGTAGGCACTCGTGATGGCTCGGTACCTCTCTTGCCCTGCTGTGTCCCATATTTGTGCCTTCACTGTCTTCCCCTCCACCTGCATTCAACATGTGTTTCCAAGGTGTTAAATCTTCATATAGCTAACTCAGAAATGCTAGACACCACAATTGTTTGCAACATCAAAATTGTATTCAGCAATGGAAATTCAATTCCTCCTTTTATCTTCACATAGGCAAATCATCAAACATGTAACGGAAATTATTAAAAGGAAGAATCTGTTCATACTTATGGGGTAAGTTGCGACTTGCAAATATCTGTTGCTGTATGTTACATTTAATAGGGGAAACATTTACATAATTTGCAGATTGTGGACCACCAAGTTTGATTCGAATTCAGCCCAATAACATATGTGATGATCTTTAAGAGATGTAAGGAATTTGAGTGTCTTTCATCCCCTAAATTTCAATGCTTTTATTGACTATATCAAGAGTTAGATTCTTGTTACCTCTTATTAATTCAAAATAATTTTCAGCACATGGTAAAAATAAAGTAGTGTATTATCCATACTTCAAGTTTGAAGGTCTTGTAAAAGTTGTAACAAAATCATTCACAGATTTTCATCCAACAACTCAATTTTGAAACGTTAGTTCATCACAATCTTGTGCCATGTATTATGATTTTACTGAAGTGGTGCAGTAACTTGAAAATATATGAGAATCTCTCATTTGACAGATTTGCAAACATTTTTTCCACAACCTAAAATAAAATATTTGGGAGTAATAACTAATATACCGTATCTATAGAAACATCCCTGCTCTCAGAATATACCAAACTAATATTATAATTGAAACATAAGAAATTCAATTCAATTTAATAATAAAATTCAAACCAATAAGTTCATTATTCTAAAATTACGCAAGAACATTCCATCTTAGTAAAGAACCATTTCCTCATTCAATTTCCCTGAGTCAATCAATTTGTGTAAAAACCAACAGATAGGGCAATTTAAAACAATCGTAACAAAACGATTGCAGAAATACAAGATCTTAAACTAAACCGAAAGAATCCAGCATATAGATCAGATATAGCCAAGAATTAAAAAAAAGGAAGCGAACCTGCAACGTTCTGGTAGCGAATTCAACCCCAATGGTAGACTTGGACTCCAAGCAGAATTCGTTTCGGGTAAACCTGGAAAGGATATTGGATTTACCAACGCCAGAGTCACCAATCAAAACGACCTTGAAGAGATAGTCGTATTCATGGTCTACTTTGTACGCCATGAAGAAGGATCGAAGGGAAAATCAAACGGTTAAGGAAGGGTTAGAGGGAATGAAGATTGGAGTGAAGGAACAAAGGGAGAGAGAGAGAGAAGAAAGGGCACATTGGAATGCAAGGCCAACAATGAATAAGCAGAAACATAAAAAAACGGACGAGATGTTATGCCACTTTGAAACGGCCCTTTCCTCTGGGAATTCAAACGCCCGCCAAATTCGGATACTGTTTTTTCTTTTTTCTTCCTTTAAAAAAAAACACATTTTTTCTTTCTGTTTTTTTAAAATGTTTTTAGATTTTGTAAAATATATTATTTTTTAACTTAGTTCTTATAATTTTTTTCTTTGTGTTTTAGTCCTTATTTTTTTAGAAATTATATTTTTAAGTTTCCAATCCAATTAGGTGGTTTATTATCAGCTTAATTACGAGAAGTTCATCATGAAATTATGTGTTAGCAAGAGTTTATAAGTTCAATTCTTTTTAAATCTCTATAATAATCCGTACAATATAAGAGTTTAACTCGGGCAGAGACAAAAACAAAATTTCTAAAAAATGAGAAAAAATTTAATTGTCTAAATTAATTTATGACTTTATACACCATCCTTCATAGGTCACTTTAATTCATAATCACTAACAATTCAATTAAGGCTATGTTTGCAAAGGAAAGACAAAGCCCACAGATTAAAAAAAAAACGAAAATAAATAAATTAAGGCTATATTTGGGAAGACTTTTTTAGGGGATTTTGACTTTCAAAAAGATTTGTTGTCGTTTAATAATTACAAAAATAAGGTTTTTGGCTACGTGATTGTGGCTTTTATAATTAACTCTTGCAAAACTCTTTCAAGAGACTTTTGGCTTATAATGATGAGCTTTCAATATTTCACTTCCGAAATTGCCCTTATTTATTTTTTAAAATCACAAAATACCAACCACTATTTGATATTACTATTATATAAAATATTAATATAATATTATTTGTCCTCTTTGGTCATTTAACATATTTCAGCTTATTACACAGTGTATTTTACCAAACAATTCTGACCAATATACAAACTTCACAGCCAAAAGCCAAAAACCTTAAGTCTTCAGTCCGTTTCCCAAACACAACCTAAGCCCCTCATTATTTGACAAGGGAATATTGTTGTTTCAATTCGCGGAATTGACCCCTCCCTAATGAACTAAATGTGCGGAGCAATGGCCACACTTCCCACTAGGCTGTTTTCACTTTTAAATTTAGAGATAGTGGCCGTGTTTGATATACTCGGCGTGTTTGATTTGCTAAAATATATATTACTGGATAACACAAATAATTTTATTCCAAGTTTGATTATAGAAAGAGATATAGTACACCACAAAATGTGAGACGCAGAGCATAACAAAAGGGAAGTTTTTTTTGTTACTCACTATCGGACAAAAAGTTATCCCATAGTACAAGATGGTTAAATACAAAAACACATTCACTCAGATTCACTATCTCATAAAGTTTTAATTACATCTCCCCACTTCCACACTTACGAAAGGTAGTTAATATAATAATTTTTTTATTTAATGCAATATACAACATTAAACTAGCTCATACATATATATATATATATATAATTTAATAATATTTTTTGAATAAAAAATAATAAAACATCTAAAAATATATCACATTATTTGAGAAGTCTAGTTTTATATATAATTTATTTTTAAATATAGTATTATAACAATTTTAAATTTCATAATATTAATTGTTAATTTTTATGTAAAATAAATATTTTAAAGTGTAAAAGATATTATAGTAAAATTGACTTTATGTTTCTTGTACTTTAATAATCAAACTACAAACAACACAAGTAGTTGTGTTGTAACTTATTATATTGTCCTGTTGACTATATTTGTCCATGCATCAAACGCACTCTAATAGTCACTTTAATAAAAATAATTATTCTAAATTATTTGTTATTTTAACATTACTAATAATATATTTATTATTTTTTTAAAATTTTATTATTTTTTATTATTTTAGTAACCAATAGTTATTGAGTAAACTTTAAAATCAATGATTGATTTAGCTCATCAATACACCTTTTATTAGATTCTATAAAAATTAATTGTTCTTCTTAATCTATATAAAATTTTGTAAAGTGACTATTATTTATGAATGGAGTGAATACTTATCGTTAAATCTATATTATATTTATCATGTTTAAATTAGCAATTTTTATGGTAAAGATTAAATTAACAATTATATCTTACTGCAATTATAATTTTAAAAATATATTTTTATATATTATAAAATATAAAAAGTCACACTAGTATTAATGTACAACCATTCAAAAAAATCTTTAATATATGTTATTTATATATTAGTATTATTTTTTTTTTAATTGTGTGTTTATACCGTAAACTTAAATTGTTTAACTTTAACGGTTGACTTAGTGGTGTAAAGTCCTCCTAAGTTGATATGAGAGATGATTCATGGTGGAAGAACCCGTGTTCGAATCCCACCTATGTCAAATTCCTGAGGGCCAGCGCCAGCCACACAACGCAAACAGGATGAGTCTCATCCTAAGAGTGGCGAAACCCGTGATTATAAAAAAAAAAAAAACTTAAATTGTTTGTTTGTGTCTTTGGCTGGTAATTTTGTGATTTTAGATTTGTATGATGATTATTTTTTTTCTAAGTTAAAGGGTGCACATGTTAATTTTTATATTTTTTATATATAAAAAATTATATGTAAATTATCGGATTCTACAAATAATTCGATGACCCATTGATTGAATCAGTGACCTAGTACCTCGATTGAGTCAATAATCAGACCAAATTTTATAACTATCTTCTATAGTAAGTTTAAGTGTGTAGTTGCTCTTGAACGAAAAAAAAGGTTGGAAATTGCGGTTGAGTATTGCCTTTTGCAGCTCTTGTTTTTCACCCATTTTTAGCAAACTGCTTTTCAAAATAATTTTTCATTTACCAAAAAAAAATTAACTTTTCAAAATTGATTTGAAATAAATACTTTTAAAAATTAATTTTCAAAATAATTATTTTTTTCAAATTAATGTTTATTAGTGATAAAGAAAGGTAAGCATAAGGTACTTCCTCAAAATTAAGAAGCATTGTACTCTATTTCAACTTTTAGTAATTAAATTAATATAATTTTGATAATAATAATTAAAAAAATAAAACAATTTAATAGTTAACCATTTATAATAAGAATGATGGTAATATCCAAATTTTTTGGGTGTACTTTAAAGTGATTCGATAAAGAATCACTTTTAAAATTTTATTCTAGGAATATTGGTGTAGGTAGAAAAATGAGGTATAAGTTGGAATTAGCTAAGTGAGTGTTTGTTAATCTTTGAGAATCAATTTACTTAAGGTAAATGTTAATAAGAGCTTTAAAAACACTTTTTAAGGAGTTAAATATAGTAAAAAATTATTGAGAGATAAAATAATATATATTTATAATTATTTTTTTAATTTTACTAACCTTAATAAGTATCATAATGACATTGTTTAATACTCCTTCCGGTCCTATTTATAAAAAATCCTTTTCAGACAATGTTAGTGGTCCTTTTTGTAAGACCATCCATCAAAATTTACAAACATTAATTATCCTTTTCCATGTTTGCCCTTCATAATAAGTCAACTTTTTTTAATTCCAAAATTTGATTACAAGAATTAATATCTTTTACTACTTCTCAATACATTAAATAGGGATAAACATGGAAGAGTATATAATTTTCCAAAATCTTAAGACATTAACTAACTTAATTATATGTTTTCTTAATAACTGCAATTGTTATGTTGAATCCTTATAAAATGGACCAAAAGGAGTAAAATTTTTACTTTAAAACATGCTTTCACTTTTAGTGTTTTGGAAATTGTGCTTTCAAATTTCAATGCACTAAAACATGTATCCAAACACGCTTTCAAAGTGTGTTTGACTATCTAATGGTAAAACTTACTAGTATTAATTTGTCTTAATGGTTTATTTAAATGGAATTTATGTTTTGAAATATTTAACTAATTGTGACTTTTATAATGGTTTAACTTTTTTATTAGACTATGTGTGAGTAAACGGAACGTAACCGGAAAAATAAGAGTAACCACCAATTATACATTTTTTAAGTTTGGAAGTTTTCTTAAGTAGTCCTCTTGTAGTACTCTTATAAAATAAATATCTCAACAATTTATACAAGAAAATATTGTAGAAATTTTTCACCAATTAATTATATATGTCAGTATTGTTTTAATATTGATTAATTAATTTTCATTTAAATGATGCTCATGTTAAAAGATAAATTAATTAATTAACTAGTATAGTAATTCAATTGTATTAGTTGATAAATACTAAAAAGAGTTTGTTCTCCACCTTCACCTATTATTATTGTTATTGTAAATTTGTAATCACATATATATGGCCATAAAACCCGCCCGTGGCACCATAATTGGACTATGAAAACCAAATTGATATCATATTATCACAATGTATTGTAACAATTACAATTAGCTACTATATTAACTCAGGTTTAACAAATAAATTACACAAAAAGAAGAAAGCCACAATTGGTTATATATAAATTATATAACTCAATTTCTAAATTCCTAAAAATGAAAATCCATGAGATTTTCTTAAAAAACGAGATATTTTTGCTATTTTAAAAAAACCAAAAATTAAACAATAACACTATACTAAATTGGTACAACGCATTTAACAACCTCCCTTATAGTTTAGTGTTGAACCCAAAAATAAAAATCTAGCGATAGTAAACTTTTTTTTAATGAAAAAATGAATAATTACATGCACCAACTTTATGAGATTTTCATTTATTACGTTTTCTTTCTTTTAGTTTTTAAAATTATACAAACTTTCTTAAGATTTGAAATTTTATTATACGTACTTACCCCATCTAGAGATAATACTTACCCTCTCTTACCTCATCTTTAAAAGAGTAAGTATAATTTCAAAAATTAAAAAAAAGATAAATATAATTAGCACAAAATTCATGAGATGTTGATGTAATTATTTAAAAAAAATAGATGAAAAGCTTTTCACATGTAAAATGCTTTTTTTACAAATTGTGGGTAACCCTACAAAACCTTTAGATTATGTTGATATATCGACATAACTAAAAAAACAAAATGCTTTCCAGTTTTGAATTTTGGACATTATCTGACAAAAGCTTTTTGTATATTTTACATCTTTCTATATTTTCCTTAAATATACAATAAATTACTTATTTTATGTCATTTATCATATAAAAGTAATTATTTTCGTACAATCTAGACAAAATAGATAATAGAGCTATTTTTTTAAGTATATTTAAATAAAAAAAGATTATATCATAATTAATTGTTGTAATAATTGATTATTAAAATTATCTATTTTTAACTTCTAATTCAAACGCATGCTATCCATTTATCATTTCTAGAAAATGATTTTAAAAAGTTGTTAAAAAAAAAGGTGATGTAAAAAACAGAAGATGCAAATAGCAATTACCTTAAATATTGTAGTTGGGGCTGTGGATCTCCTTGGATAGTGCCAAACAAAAAAAGTAAAAAAGATCTTGGAATAGTGGGATAATTACTTCTAGTATAAGGAGCTTTAGGTTGAGATGACGTTTTCTTAATTCTTAGTTTCTTACTATCCTCGCAATTACCGTAATTATTGATAAGATTAAAAGTATATTTTCATTTTTTTACATAATGTTATTACTTACTATTAGTGTCTATTTGCATTTTGCACGAGGCTAATGCGGAAAAAGGAAACATAGTGGTTAATAACTAAAAGACTTCATTGTGGTTTTAATTTTTTAACTTTTTAAATTATGTAATTTTGTTCTCCTTAATTATGTGATTTTTTATTTCTTAATTTTTTTTATTTAAAAAACTGTGAAGGAAAAATTTTACAGTCCCGAAAGTTAGAGTGACACAGATAAACCTCTTTTTTGAAGGAATACTTTTTGCAAGGATTTAAACCGAGAATCTCACTGTAGAGTATCCCGTACACTTTCTCCTACTTTAGTGCCCGAACTTATTTCAATTGTGCAATTTAAGTCATTTTGTTCATATTTCATTAATAAACTAATGATTAATGTTGTCATATAAGTTGGATCAACTATGTGAAAGCACCAAAATCGTCTAATTAAAAAAGTTGGGAAATTAAAAAACACAAAATAAAGTTGGTTATAATAGTTTGATTGCGTTGACCATTATTTTTTTAATCAGAGGTGGTCAAAGAGACCAAAATTGGGCAATTAAAAAAATTGTAGAACATAAATTGCACAATTTAAAATTTGGGGACTAAAATCGTATAATTGATAAAGTTGAGAGACTAAAATTGCATAATTAAGAGTTAAATGACCAAAATCACGTAATGAACTAAGTTAAAAGATAAAAAATATAATTAAGTCCACTAAAATGGATATAGTAATAAAGCCCAACACAATTAATAAATGAATGACTTGGGTTTACAATGTCAAAGTGAGTTCAAATTCTAGTGTGTATAAAAAAATTAAAAGAGATAAAATATGCTTTAATAATTTCTATATTTTGAAAGAATTAAATTTTCACATGAATTAGCTTAGTTAGCTATGTTGGGAGTCTATATGAGAGATGATATACAAGTGAAGAATACTACGCTGTAACCCAAAATCTTAAGACATTAAGAACAAAGACATTTCTATTTATAAACCTTTCACTTAGCTTTTAACCATTCAATATAGAGTTTCACTTTTCACTTCACACTTGACTCTTAACGAGTTAACTTGAAAACTTGTGCTTATTTCCCGTAGCCATGGCTAATGGCATAAAAATTGAATGGTGTTAAACTGATATTTTTCTTAGAAACCAGTATATTTGCTTCTTCTTCTTCTTCTTTTTCTTCTGTTTTTGTTTTGAAATAAAGCTTCAAGTAATGAAAATTTAGGCAATACTGCTGGTTAGGTACACAACAAATTAAATGGCCCTCCATTGTTCCTTGCCTTGAAGCTTTTAACACACGAAATTATGTGTGCTTTTGATTACAGCAACTCTATTCACCTTTGTATTTTGCACCAGTTTCATTAAGATATATAAAATCAACTGGTGTTTTCTGCTGCCGATTTTCGTTTGCAACTTTCTCATATTCTTAGCAATAAATGACACAATTAATTAGGCGTGTGAATTTGTATAGCTATGCATTTATGATAAAAAAACAGAGACTCTGCCTAGGAGACAAGAGAGAACCTTTCAAAACTTCAATAAACGAAATGAATTGTATGATCTCTATAGTTCTCTTTATTATTCCTTATACTAATTAATTAATAAGCCACCAAAAATTGAACAACTTGTGCAAAATAGATTGAATTTATGTTTCACACGGCTACTTGTAATTTCAAAATTGTAGTCACTGATTCTGTAAAGTTCTTAAAATTCCCATTGGAGTTGGCAGCTGTCACTTCCCACTTTTATTGATATGGTTAATTATTATTCTATTCTTAATTAGCCTTTAGGGAGAACTGTCCAATAATTTTGAAGCCTAATACTAGCTTTTTGTAATTTTGATGCAATAAGCTGATCAAAAAAAAATTTTGATGCAATAACTTGCTGCAAAAGGGACCTTCTAATGAGTAAATCTTTTTTTGGGTAGGTTATTGTCATTTCAAAAGTTCTATTGTGATTTTTATTTATATTATATTGTGATTTTTAAAATTATTTTAATATATGTTAAAACTTTGATTTTATTAATGAAAAAATATATTTTAAAATATTTTTTTTAAAAAAGAAGGGATAATAACAACACATCTTTTCTATATATCAATTATTAAATTTTAGTTGTATGGTTTACCAAAGAAAAAAAAAATAGTTGTATACTCTGGATGGATAAATTAATAAAGTAAATTTTATCTCACTTAACAAAATCTTTTTATAATTTATATGCACACTCAAATTTAAACCATTGTAAATATATTGAAAAATCTTTTTTATCTACTAATTAATAGTATGTCAGACTTTGATGATATTTGTTTTATAATTTTAAGAGTAAAACATTATTTTAGTGTTCTAAAAATTCTCAAGTCATCAACTTAATTCTTGAATGATTATTGTCATCATTTTAGTCTTTAAATGATTGAAAATGTCATTCTATTGATTCTCTGTTTGTTGAAGAGATTAAGCAAGAAATAATCTGTCGACATTTTTTATCTTTCAATAATGACCAAAATAATGACATGAGCTACTTTGAGGATAAAAAATAAATTTTTTTAACCATTTCAATCCTGAAAAAGTCAAAAATGTCATCAAATTAATCTCTAAATTTAGATGTCACGTCAAATTAGGTTTAAGCATTTCTGTTAAAAGAGGTAAACTGTGTTCATTTCAACCTGACAATAACTTTCATGTTTTGGATTTATATTTAATTTTTTTCAATGTGAAATCATGAAACACACATAGTAATTAAAAATAGCTTTCATGTGTAGCACTACTTAATTGAAAGTGAAATCAAATACACACTATAATTTTTATTTTAAATATATATGTCAGTCAATTTGGTCATCTATAATATATCTGTCACCAATTTAATTCTTAAAATGTTTTCATCCTTTATTGAAATATTTAGAACACTCTCACATTAATCCTCCATCACCTGCTCCCTACAAAGTAAACGTAAACAATTACACATGACAAATAATACTAAAAATTTTCTACAAAGAAAAAAATTGTATTGATTAATGACAAAAAACTAATTTGAAAACGTTTTAAATCTTTTAATAATCTTTGGAGTGACTGATCAGTTAGTAGGACTAAATTCACATAATTCCAAAATCGTTTAAGGTTCTATTTGGTAAAACTAGTTTATAGCTTATGACTTATAGCTTGTAACTTACTTGTAGCTTATAGCTTATGACTTGTGACTTATAATTGAGTAGATGTGATTGGTAAAATTAACTTATTAGGAAGCTTATATTTGTTAAATGACTTAAAATGACAAGTAATAATTACATGTAATAAATTATTTGATAGAGTAAACATGTAATAAATAACCCGAAGATAAAATAGGAAAGAATTATTAGAATTTACTTTTCATAAGCTATAAGCTAGTTGTGCCAAACACACTCTAATACTTCGTCAATGTACTAAAAAAGTAACGTAAAATATAGTTTTAAAATATATGAAAATAACACGGGTTTTGATGGAGTACTAAATAGTTTCGGAATGATGTGAAATAGTTTCAATCAAACGGTGGGTTTTCGTGAAAAAAATCTTCGACAAATAGTTATTAACCGGTGTAAGAGGTGATGTAACTTACACCGATATCATTTCATCCCTATCCATATATATATAGTATCCATTCTTTACATTGTATCATCCATGCTAGACTGCACAACCCTACAATTACTAAACAAACAGCTTGCAACAAAATTACATTTTAATTAATCAGTTCCAACTTAATTTCCAATCTAAAAGTCACTAATAATTACTGAAACATTTAAGTGAATCTACCCTTTAGATAAATTGGCAGATTTCCATTATTCAATTTGATCCATTTACTCGGTTATGCATAGCTTCACGCGTCTGATTATTGATTTGAGAACCCCACTTTAGCAACAACTTGAACATGTCATGTGTAGTTGAACCATGAACACAGTAAAATCCTCGAAGTAACTAACAAGGTTTAATTATGGGATTTTAGTTCAAATAATACATATTTGATTCTATTAACAAAATAGAAGTAGTAGCTATAGAAAATAGAGGAATTTCTATTACTTTTGTCACGCAAAATATATCCTTTATTTATAAGAGAGTACAGTGATTCACATTTGTTACATAATTATCTAATAAAAATACTAAATAATCATAACACTAATAATAAAAAATGCTAGGTGGTTACTTAGAAAGGAACCATAATCCCCTCAAACAAAAATAATGTCCCTAACTCGTGATCGAACACTTTAATTTGCAACTCACAATTATTTTTAATATTATTTTTAACTGATTCTCTTTAAATAAGGTCTCGAGTTCAAGTCTCCTTAACGAAAAAAATCTCTAGTCTCATAACGACGTGGAAGATTGCCCCATTTGAAGTACAAAATAGAAACATTCTCAATCAATGGTGAAGTTCAGTACTAGCTGCCAAAAATTATCAATTATGCAAAGGAATTTGAGTGAATAATTTGTTTGTATCTTTTTTATAGCCCATAGTATAGTGTATATAAACACACACTATCAACCAGTTTTCTACTTACTATGATATTATTACTAGCTTCACAATGAATACTAAATTCTCTAACTTTTTATTGCTTCTCATCCTTAGCCTTACTTCACTTTCACTAGTTCTGAAATGTCACTCAACTTCCCCTAATGAGGATCTTAAGGCAAAAAAATATACTTCATCTCTCTTTATAGACCTTTTTTTTTTTCTTCCAATGCTTTCAAATCCCATTGTTTCATGTTTTTTATGGCTTAATTTTGCAAACAAGTGTAGTGTTTCTTGTTCCTGATAAATTCTTTCTGAATGCAGACTTACATAGTCTACACTGGCAGTACCATGAATGATGAAGCTTCCTCATTGTCCCTTTACAAAAACATGCTACAACAAGTTTCTGATAGGTTAGGTCATTCCTTCAAAATTTTAGGCTCTACAACTAATCCGGTTCTTTCTTTGGAAGTAATTAATTAATCAGTTCAAAGTATAGTGTACTTCCAATAAATTCACCTTAATATATAATTAGGGTTGAGGCTATGTATGTTAAAATTAAAGGTTATAAGGATTTATGACTTACCTACAGAGTTGTTCAATAAAACTAGTTTATAGCTTGACAAAATGTTTTAAAGGACTGAAAAAAAATATTTACTTATTGAAATTAACTAATTTATAAGTTTGTAACGACTAAATACCTTTGTAAGTTACCTTTAACAAAATTACACTCAATGTGATATGCTACAAAAATTGGAAACAGAAAAGGATTGTAATGTAATATTATGTCTCTTTGCAGTTGAAAGAAATATAAGAATACCTCTTTGACTTTGACTTCTTTTTCCTCTTGGTTTGTATTATTTAAAATTCCAGCAATGCTGCACCTAAGTCAATACTTTACCACTACAAGCGTAGTTTCAGTGGCTTTGCTGTGAAGCTAACAGCAGAAGAAGCTCATAGAATGGCTGGTATGAGTGAAAACTATATCTATATATTCTCTCATTTTTAAAGTTGCTTTGGTTTGTAGATTTGTTAATAACAGAGGAAAATCATAATGCAGAACTTGATGGAGTGGTGTCTGTGATTCCTAATAGAAAGAAACAACTTCATACAACAAGGTCTTGGGATTTTCTCGGCTTCCCATTACAAGTGGAAAGAAGAAATTATGAAAATGATGTCATCGTTGGACTAATTGACTCAGGAATCTGGCCAGAATCTGAAAGCTTCAATGATCAAGGATTAGGTTCACCACCTAGTAAATGGAAGGGCTCCTGCCAAATTTCCAATTTCACTTGTAACAAGTATTGTACTAAAACTTATCTACAATATTTCATCTGTGTTCGGTTTCATGTTGAGATATATAAGGTAAACGTTGATTTAAGACATGAAAATAACATCTCAATGTGAAAGCAATTAAGTTTATGCACTCCAAACTGAAGTTTGAGATTTTCTGACTGAAAGCCAAACATGCACCGATAGAGATGTTGCTGTGTTGTTGCAGCAAAATCATTGGTGCCAAGTATTACAGAGCTGTGACAGATGGATCCACCGGAGAAATAATGAAATTCAAATCAGCAAGAGATGAAGATGGTCATGGGACTCACACAGCATCAACAGCAGCTGGTAACCCAGTAAGCA
This sequence comes from Cyamopsis tetragonoloba, assembly GCA_037177725.1. Classification (NCBI taxonomy): domain Eukaryota; kingdom Viridiplantae; phylum Streptophyta; class Magnoliopsida; order Fabales; family Fabaceae; genus Cyamopsis; species Cyamopsis tetragonoloba. The sequence goes on from CM074119.1 coordinate 71,549,844, forward strand.
AGGCAAACATGTTAGGCCTTGGAAAAGGAACAGCGAGAGGTGGTGCCACGTCAGCGCGCATCGCAGTCTACAAAGCGTGCTGGGGTGGTGGATGTTATGATGTAGACATTCTTGCTGCGTTTGATGACGCAATTGCTGATGGGGTTGACATATTGTCTGTGTCCCTTGGACCAGCAACTAATGATTATAACTATTTTTCTGATACGGTATACATTGCAGCATTTCATGCTATGAGAAAGGGAATATTGACAGTGTTTTCAGCAGGAAACTCAGGTCCAGAACTTGCAACTGCAGTGAATATAGCACCTTGGACAATTAATGTGGCTGCTAACACCATTGACAGAACGTTTGTTACCAGGGTTGCATTAGGAAACAACAAAACTTTTGTGGTAAAGTGCTTTCTCTATCCATTGGTAGAACTGAGTAATCCTTCGCTTTAATCTTTCGAATTTATTTTAACCTCTTATTCTGACTTTACTATTGACTTTTTAAAGTCGTTCGCGTTAGTCCCTCTATACTAGACCGTATAAAAGAATCTTTCGCATTAGTCAGTAGAAAGGACTAATAAGAATGATATTCAAGTTAGTGAAAGATTAAATAATAAAAAAATGAACTAAAACGAAAGTTTACTTGTATAACAAACTTTATATTATTCGGTTTACAAGTGAATCTTTATTTAAAGTTGTCTTTTGTCTATATAAAATTATGACATCAAGAATAATGACCAACTCTTTGTTCCACATGTTTAGGGTGCTTCAATAAATAGATTTGACCTTAAGGGAGAATTATATCCTCTAATCTATGGTAGAGATGCACCAAATACTAAAGAAGGTTATGACGAATATTCATCCAGGTAACTAGTCTTGATATACATAAACTTAACAAAAATAGCATTATTGTTATTGAGTATTGAATAAAAGGAAACTTTCCAAAATCCTATGATTTTTTGATGAATTATTCCCAAATTTCAGTGTTTGCAGGCTCCATTCATTGGATAAAAAATTGGTGAAGGGTAAAATTGTTGTGTGTGATGGGTATACCGAAGGGAAAGGGCCTTTAGGTGCTGGTGCTGTTGGTTTCCTGCCACAAGGTCAATCCTATAGAGAAGCTCCAGATAATGTTGCCTTGCCTGGATCTTACCTTGACTTGAAGGATTCTGCCTATATGTATGACTACATAAAGTCTACAAGGTACCAAACAAGATTGCTTTTTGCGGAGGATACTACTGGCTAGAACCAAAATTCACTAACAAGAATTTAGACAACCACACTTATCTAAAATGGATTGCTTGATATTTTTTTTGCAGGATTCCAACTGCAACCATATTTAAGAGTGATGAGTTGATAGATACTTTGGCCCCTAAGGTGATATTTTTCTCTTCAAGGGGTCCAAATTTGGTCACACCTGATATTCTCAAGGTACATTTTATATGGATGAATATATATTAAACATAACAATATCTGTTATGACTTATTATATTTATTTATTTATTTATTTATTTTAAATGTTGTAGCCTGATTTAACTGCTCCAGGAGTAGACATTCTAGCTAGTTGGTCTCCAATTTCTCCAGTTACTTATGGTGATAAGAGAAAATTAAAATTCAACATTATTTCGGGAACATCAATGTCTTGCCCACATGTTTCTGGTACAGCAGCATACATCAAATCATTTCATCCTTCATGGTCTCCTGCGGCTATCCGTTCAGCTCTAATGACAACTGGTAACATAATACTAATAATTATCTTCTTTAGAGTACGTCGTAAAATGTTAGTTATAACTTGTTTGAAACACAAAATAAGTTAATTCAAACACGTATGGCCTCTTCCATGCAGCTAAACCGATGAGTCGCCTGAACAACCGAGACGCAGAATTCTCATATGGAGCAGGGCTTCTTAACCCTTCCAAGGCTGTGAACCCTGGTTTAGTATATGATGCTGGTGAAAAAGACTACATAAACTTTTTATGTGGACAAGGTTATGGTTCTTGGACTTTACAACTCATCACAGGGGACAATAGTACTTGTTCTGAATTTAAGACAACAGCAAGAGACCTAAACTATCCTTCATTTGCACTTCAAGTCTCACAATCTGAATCCAACAATGTTAGTGGTTGTTTCAAAAGGACTGTTACAAATGTTGGGTCACCAAAGTCTACATACAAAGCAAATGTGATTGCTCCTCAAGGATTAAGAATCAAAGTGAACCCTAGTGTTTTGTCATTCACTTCTCTTGGACAAAAGAGAAATTTTGTAGTCACTGTTGATGGAGCCATAAATGAATCCATTGTATCAGCTTCTTTGGTTTGGGATGATGGTGAATTCCAAGTTAGGAGTCCCATTGTTGTGTTTAATATACTAAAACCATAATTGCTTTGTTGATGCATTGCATCCAATAAATGAGAAGCAAAAGTTTTAAGTCTTTGCATTATATGTTAAGTTTTTCTCTTAGTCTATTTTTTACTATTTACAAAGGGTGAAAATACCTTGTTTTCTGTGATTTCTTCTTCACTCTTTTTTTTTCCCTCTCATTTTCTACTATTTGTTTTAAACACAACAAGTTTTTTATATTACTTGCTTTGGTTCTTATGATAAGACAACCCTAATAAATCGAATTACTTATACAATAAAGTACTTAATTTTTTTTTTGGTACAGCAAAGTACTTAAATTTAATTGGTTTCATTACTTAAAAAATTACATGATTTATCAATTTTATCAACATTTAAAAAAACTTGTTTTGTTAAAAAGAAAAAAAACTTGTTTAACAATTGCAATAAAACATAAAAATAGTTAAAGTATTTAATAAACACAAATAAACAATAATAATAAACTTATCATAAAAAATATAAGATGTCTTATGAAAAGAATCACTTTTTTTTGGTCAAGGAAAAAAAAGAGAACCACTTCTTGTAGGTTGAAAGTATGTTATAAAGACTAATAATGTTGGTTAGTTAACAAGTTCAAAAACTTATTGTAAAAAAAGCACGTGTAGAAATTAAATAAAATGTTTTTTATGTATAAAAATTAAAAAGAAAATGAAATATACGTATAAGGATCAAATAATTAACTTAATCAAGAAAAATGTATATTGGCCCAAAGTCCTTAATTAGGGATGATAATGAATGAGATATCTATCCCTCTGTTCGTGTGGATAGTAACTTTAATCACCGTCCCTATACTTTTGAGTGCCTAAATATTTGTACCCAAATTCATTACCTCCATATTAGTTAAATAAATTGTACTTTTATTATTTTTTACCTTTAAAATTTTCAATTTTCTATTTTCCATAACTATAAAACAGCTTGCTATTTAATATTCAAATATAAAAGTTCATAAAGTAAATAGCATTAATACAAATACATTTACATCAAATTAAAATTATCAAGAGATCTTTACAACACTACATATATTAAGTAGCAAATACAACAAGTTTTCATATTTTAAATCCAAAACAACAAAGCATAAAAAAGTAATTAGCGCAAAATATAGTTTAAAATTCAACATTACAAAGTGATTAGTAATGCAATTTTAAATCCATCATAATAAATCATACAAAAAAAAATTACAATAAACTTTATAAACTTGTCACACGAGTGACATTTCAATGAGTGAAGGAGGAAACTTACACAACTCTTACACCAGTTAATAATTATTTGTCGAAGACTTTTTTTTCCACAAAACTCACATTTGGATTGAAACTACTTGATCATGTTTACAAAATTTCACATCATTTCGAAATCATTTAGTACTCCGTCAAAATGCTTATTATTTTTATAAATTGTAAAATTATATTTTACGTTACTTTTTTTTTAGTACGTTAAAGGAGTACTAAATAATTTCAGAATGATATAAAATTAAATAGTTTAAATCCAATGACGGATTTCGTTAAAATATTTTTTGACATATAATTATTAACTGACATAAGAAGTGATGTAAATTACACTCGTATCATTTAATTTCTATATATATATATATGTATGTGTATGAGTATGGATATTAAGTACTCCTACTCGCACCTATCTCTATTAAAATATGCAGGTAATTATTTGGATTCGTCCCCAAATTCAATTTTGCAAATAATTTTCCTCCCTATTACAAATAATTTCTGTGAGTACCCATAAGTTTAATTGTGATTCCTATTCCCAACCCTGTACATCGATAATCCACATAAGGCTTTGGCAAGCAAGGGCAGTGAAAATGAGATTGTGGATGCTTATTTTTCGTTAATAGTATTGATATTGTCATTCTTATCTCTACAGTGACTTCTATTTAAATATTTTAATAATATTTAAATATTAATATTTAAATTTTATTAATTGAAGATATATTTAAAGTTTAAAAAATAAATATAAACACAAAAAAAAAATAACAATAACATCACCCTAAATTTTAATGTTACATTAAACTTTTTCAACAACTAATATATTAAGATAATGTTGAACTCAGTTTTTTTTTACTTCTCTTTTTCTTAACACAATTTTTAGAGAAGTTCTCAAATTAAAAATTGTTTTTTTTAGTCAAATATAAAAAGTAGTTTTTAAGTCAAAAGGAGAAGCTTGTTTTTAGAAAAATTTACCTATTTCTTATCTTTCGTTCACATCTTTACATAAAATATTTTATCAAACAAACATTTTGTTTTTTGCTATTAAAAACTTCACAGTCCCGAAAGTTAGAGCGATATGGGAAAACCTCTTCTCCAAGAGAATACACCAGAGACTTCCTTGTGAAGTATCTCCATACACATTCTCTTACCTTACGGACTCAGCATGTTTCCACGAGGTCAAACTCATTTTTGTACAATATTTTATTTTTAAGCAGTTTATAAGATGAAAAAATAATGAAATTATCAAACCGTTTTTAACTTTTTTTTAAAGCTCTTATTTGCAGCTTTGACTTAAAAATAACTTTTAATAAAAAAACGAAAGAAAAAAAAAGATAAAAATTAAAAAAGTTGTATATTTATATTTAGTTTGTAAAAAAAAATGGATTGGTTGTATAGAATATTAAAAATAAATTATAATTATGTTATTTGTGTTGTTTTTGAAGTTTTTTTATATAAATTTCCAAAAACAAAAAATAAAATAAAAACAAGATAATATAATTTTATATTACAATTACTCATAAAATAAAATAAAAAATACAAAATAAACAGGCCATTAAATTTAATCTCCCTTAATTCTTTTGCTATTTCCACAATGCAAATACCTCAATAATTTTACTAGTACTTTATACATAACTGTGTCAAATGTTGGATCCGCTAGATCAAAGATACAAAGCTAGAGGGACTTCTCCATCTTTGTTAAACATCATAGTTGAGCTACATGTTTTGCCCTTCTCATAAAGAATCTTCACATGTCTATTACCAATCTTACTACAATCTTAATATGGTGATTACTTACGAAGTACCCACTCGAATATATATGGGCATTAAATATGACATGATTAATGTATAAAATATAGTACATATGCTTCTGAAAAATAGTTTCTTTTAACTTACGATTAAAATTTAATTTTAGCTATTGTTTCAACCGTAGTTTAACTGTCACTTTCCTACAAGTCAGCCAATGATAATTAAATCATTTGACGACAATATCTTTAATCAAGATTTTAAGTAATAACCGTTAGACGGTCAAGAATTAATCGTAAGTAAATTTAGATTAGTTACGTTTTTAAACCGAGGAAAAATATTTACCATTAGTGATGATTTCAACGGTTAGTAAATTTGGATTATAAACATATTTAATTTTTTTTAAAGTATGAAGAAGATTTATAATAGTCTTGCAATTTAGGTTCCAAACTATAGATTTACTAAAACCTCTCCCCGAAGCACATCACCAAGATAAATAGTAAGAAAAAACATCGCAAATAATTTTCCCAAAAAAAAAAAAAAACAAAGATGAAGGCATCAATTCTATTGTTCATTAATCATTTTGTCCCCATCCTTACTTAATTAGTGGCGTGGTGTATTTATAAACAAAAAAAAAAAATTGAAAGTTCGAGTAAGGATATAGTGATTCCCTGAGTCAGTGTAATTACTGGTTTTCTTTTTATAGCTTTTTTTGCTCTCTTTTTATTTAGTGATCACTTCTCAGAAAATATATACTTTTTATTATGGAATTAGCTCTTCTTTGTTAAAAATGCAATCAAGACCTCTCTTAACTATGGTAGATAAATGTTTTGTTTGTTTACCTACAACATTATGTTGCTTTTCATATATACAATTTTCACTATTATTGTAAAAATTCTTAGCTTGTTCACAAAACTGTTCATTCTGCTATACCGTGATTGACAACAAAGTTAGAAGCAAAAGTCAAATTATTTGTGGGCCGAATTCAATTATTGTTATACAGTATATTCCCGGAGACACATTGAAAATGACCCACCAATTTGCCATAAGATTCTAGACATTAAATACTACTAGGGCTAACAAAATATACTCTCTCCATTTTTATTGTTTTTCTATTCATACTCTCTTCATTTCATAATACAAATATTTAGTATAAAATATTCATATTTTATATTATTAACATTTTTAAAAAATATAAGATGTATTTATTATTTTTTAATTTTATTCTTATTTATTAAAGTAATAATTCTCTATTAATATTTTTTTACAGGCCAAAGTATATTTATAGATGTTTGAACCGATGAGCTGCTACTCAAAACAGCACTCCATAATTAGGATTGTTCATAGTTTTGGTTCACCCAAGAACTAAACCAGAACCACACCAAACCAAATAAGTGTGTGTTATAAGATTTCAATCTAAATTTTGTTCAATCTAAATTTTGTTCAACCTCATTTGTCTTTAACCCCAAATCACACTTTACGAAGCACAAAACATGAAAGGAAAACTTAGTTCCTTTCACGTTGAGTTCAAACTAGGTTTGAAAAACTTAAATCCAAACACACCTTAAATGGTTTGATTTATAGGACCGAACCATTTTTGTAACTTCTGAACCGGTTTTAAAACATTTTTTTATTTTATTTTAATGCAAAAAAATCGCAATTTCATCATGTTTAAACTGGTTTTTGCACCGGACCAAACTTGGTGATTTTTCCAAACTAGTTTTTAAATTTAGTTATGGATTAATTTTTTATCAAGTGATTTGCCTTTTAAATAGTGCGATTCGATTTGGTTATCAATTTGGTATGGTTCTTTTAGTTTTTTTTTAACGGCCCTATCCACAATCACCCGACCAACCTATTGAATAACTCACTATTAATATTGTTAGTTTCTAACATAATAAATTTATATTTATTTAGAGATAAATTTAAAATAAAATAATTAACTTTTAAAATTAATGTAATAACTATATTTTTTTAAAAATACTGTGTAAAAATGACTAAGTGTTTATACTATGAAATAGAAATACATAAATTCTTCTTGCAAGCTGCAAGTTGTTGAAGTTGACAATCAAACTTGCATGTCATCTGATATCTTATATTGCTGATATATAGTTGACCAATAATGATAGTTACAATCTATTTATAACTCACTTAATATTACTTAATATTAGTTGAATTAAATTTTTTTATTTATTTTTTAATTTTTTAATATTAAAAATTAATAAACTAAGAAAATAAATGAGTTATACACTCTAATAAATGTACTCAAAATATTTTTTATAGTTGACCCTGACACCAATATAATATATTTATATATATGTTGCAAAATATCTTGGGGTTCCTCTTTGGGAAAAGAAAACTCAAGAAAATACTATCTTTCATTTTAAATATAAGTGATAATTATTATTTTTATTTTAAATATAAATTAAATAATAACTATAAAAAAAAGTATTCACTTTAATTTCATTTTTATTAATGAATATTTTTAAAAATTATCATTTTAATGCTTATTCTTAAAAAGAGAGTTTTATAGTTTTTGCTTATATTAGAAATAGTATCTCCCAGGCATATAATAAATTAAATAGCTTTTTTTTTTTTAAATTTATGGAGTGAATTAAACTAATTTAGAGGCTAAGTTGATTCACTAATATGTGTGATGTTAGAGTGGTTTAACATATCCTAAGGTGAAGAACTAATTTAAGTATCAAATGATACTTAAAAAAAAATTATTTTTATTTTTTTGCTTTCAGAATTTCAGAAATTAATATGAATATTTTTCTCAAATTTTAACTCTTATATAATCATATTTAAAATTGGAGGGAGTATTAGCTCCACCAAAATTCCCCACATGCAATTCCTTATCCTTCTTTATCCAAAAGGAATTCCTTTAGCACCCATAAATAAAATTCTTGGGCATCCTTTTCCAATAGCTGCCTCTACTTTCGTCCCTTTGAATCACCATTCCCATGTGACCTTTTGCAAAATATTATTTTAGACTACTAATTAAATTTGTCATAGAACGACATCTTGGTTAGGGGCATAATAGTCCCTATACGAAGACACTACCATGAACATGGGTTACGCATAATTGACATTCATGACATCTCGAGTCGCGATGAGGGCGGAGAGTGGGAATCAGAGAGATCCGAAAGTTGTATAGGTATGAGACTATATATACAATAATAGTTTAAAAGAATTAATTCACACTACCTGTACAAATAAAATGCATTTATAATATATAATATTATAATGAGTTATCTGGCAAGAACAAGTGATAAGTGACCTAAAAAAAAATAATTCTTGAGAAGTGCGTGAGTGAAAAACAAAAAAAACACAAAAATTGTGTTATGAAAACGAATGTCATCCCTGAACAAGTGGCCGGAATGTTACAATATATAATACAATACAAAGTGTTATGAGGCAAAGACAAGTGATATTACTATCACGGACTAGTGAACATCTCATAAAATTGGCAACATGGCTAGAATATTGTACAAAGATCGCTATCTTGAGAATTGTTCCTTACCGCAAACACAAGGCAACACTAATCCATAATATGCCAAATCTTTACTATACTATAAAAGGAGACAAAATTGTAGGAGGCTCTCCAAATTATCAAAAGCTTAATTGGTAATTACAAATATCAATCATGAATAATAACTTTGATCTTCTTTTTGGTCCCAAAGATTCCTCCTCTTCTACTTCATCATCTTCATCCTCCACCGGACTCTTTGGCTCCATTTTTCCACCCCCATCATTTGTACGCATCCCCTTCTCAAATCTCAAATTTAATTGGCTCTTCACTCTGATCTGCCTTTTAATTTATTTTATTACTTTTAACAATGAATTTGTAAGGTTGGAGGGAGAGAATCAAGAACACAATTAGGTATGGAAAGCAAAAAAGGTGAAAACAGTAACAAGAAGAAGAAGAATACTAGTAGTACCAAATATGATGAGAATGAGAATGAGAGAGTGATGGAATCTAGCAGCTACTTTACTTCTTCTATCCACTACGGTGCTCAAGAAAATTATTCCCCAAGAACCACCACTCAACCCCACCACCTAATTGTCAGTATTAATTCATTCTCTAATTTCTCCCCTGTTTCTCATAATTAATAACCATTTTAGCTAGATATATATATTTTTTAAAAACACTACTAATGTTTGCAGTTTAAGAAAGACAAAGATGAGGGTGATTCCAATGGTAACGACCCAAGCAGTGCTTCAAGGGGGAACTGGTGGCAAGGTTGATTCCAATGTTAATAATATTATTATTATTATTAAGTGGAAAAACATACAATTTACTCACAATTTTAGTGTGCTTGTGCTATTTTCTGGATTCTGCAGGTTCCCTTTATTATTAACATCCATCATACATTGAAAAATAAAACTCATCATCCAGCAAGCACAGGTGACAGGTCTCATTTCACAACAATCAAACCGCCACAGTAGCTAGCCTGGCCAGGGACTTAATTAATATATATTATGCTTTGTATTTTCTAAAAATACTACTTTATTAATATAATGGTAACTGATTTGGAACCTTTTTTAAATAATAATGTCATGTTATCCTCTTCAGTAATGTTTAATGGGATATAAATGAAATAATGATATATGAAGCTTCTTAGTTGTTGCTAAAAAATCATAGCAAATGCCATTGCTGGGGATCGAACCCGGATCGTTTGCGTGACAGGCAGAAATACTCACCACTATACTACAACGACTATTGATTCTAATTTTTTCTTAAATATTATATATAGTATGAATTATTCGGAACTCTTCCTCCATGATAACAAATCACATGTTGTGGGTAGATTTTAAAATTCAAAAGCCTCCCAAGAAAAGTTTAGCCAATTCCATTTTTTATTTCCTTTATAAAGACTCTGTTTCAAGTTACTCAAAAGCCTAAAACAAGCATCCATTGTATTGTTAAGACTTAAGATGATATTTATCTCACTTGAAATTTATACTTTTTGATATGAATATGAATGATCTGTTGTTACTTTTTTTTTTTTTTCCTTTTTATTTTGTAAGGAAACTTTAGTTATACTAATGACATTAATCAATAAGATGTTTGATAAATAAAAAATCAATCCTGTATGTACTTCATAAATACACTTGAACAAGAAATTAAATTTAGAAAATATTTTATCAAAATTATGATTTTATAATAATAACACCATTGTATTTAAAAATTTTAACCATCATTATACTACATGTACTATATCTTTAAATATTTTATATTTATTTTTTTTAAAAAAAAAATATGAATCCTACCTCTAAAACATAATACTAGAATTGAACTTATAATTTTATTATACAAAATAATTCTTTGCGTATCTAAAGCATAAAATTTAAAATTTTGGAGTCGTTCTATTTTTTTTTTTTTTTGTGATTAAGGTATATGCAGTCGATGTTCAAAAATTAATCTCTTTTAAAATGTAGAGATCATTAAAGTGAATTTTGTTTCTCCCCTATAATCCCCAACAAAACTCAACTAGTTGCCAATTGCGTCAGACATTATTAGTAATTACTTCCGAATCTTAGAATTAAAATTTACTTTCAAATTCTAAATTTCAATTCCAATCCTATGGTACAATGACCGTTACAACCCCAACAAGTCAACAACAACTATGGATTTCCATTCTCAACTAACAATAGATTTTCTTTTTAGGATTCAACCTAACAATAAAATAACAGTAAATGATACAAAGCAAGGGGAAAAACCATACTAAATGATTGCTTTACTACATACATAAAGATATATAGACTGTACAACCTCAATCTTCATTTTGTCTTGCATGTCATGCCATGTGATTCCTTCTTTCGTTGAGGCTGTTCTGTTTTATTACTACTTGGGTTTGAAACATTCACCTCAGTTGAATTGGTAAACACCTTTGTTGCTTTGGTCTCAGCTCCAAGATAATTTGACAACACTCTTCTCACACCAAAACCTCGACGATTCGGTTTAATGACACAGTTGTTGTCGTTGTTTTTGAGGAAAGGAGTTCTCTCTCCCCTTGCAGGACTAATTAGTGGCGCAGGCGAAAAGCTAGGCGTGCCGATTCTTGCTTTGTTTGGAGTAGTGCCTGAGACAGACACTGCCAATGAATGTGAAACTGAAACTTTCTGCTGAGAAACCATGTTAACTGTTGGAACCAATGGAAACCTTTCTGAATGTTTTGTCAAGTCATCCACGTATAGCAAATCATCTATGCGAGCTACAATGTTGAATGCCATGCTCTCCAAAACTCTTGAGTAGCTCTCTAGTATCGATTTCCCAACATCCTGAATGTTAGAAAGTGAAATGTGTCAATGTGAACAAGGATTTGAGAGGAAGTCGACAAAGAAATGAAATACTTATCTTCGACTATCTGTCCAGTTGGAAGTAAAACACACATACTAAAAGAATGTGTAATCATTATTCATGTTCTTGCTTTAATCAAAATAATTTTTAAACATACTATAATACCCTTGTATCCTCATTATTTTATTAGTGTAATAGTGTAGTATTTATAAGTAATTAGTTATTGAATTGAAAACAAAGATAGAATTGAGAAGAATGTAATGTTACATTGAATTGTATCTGGTCAGATAATTGATAATTAAGAACAAATCTGTTATGAAAATCAAGGGACAGAGATAGTATAGCATGGTACCTTGTTGCATTGAATCTTGCTGGTATCCAAGGATGTTTGAGTTAAGCCAGGGAATCTCTGCTTCAATGAAACTAGAATGTTTTCAGCTCTTTCTGCAAGTAGTTCTCTCTTGTCTCCATCAGCCATGAAGTCCTTGACAATTTCCCAAGATGATTTCGTTGTTGAACGGTTAGGATTAGGAGGAAGTCTAGAGTGAGCTCTTCGGCGCCACACATAAATTGAGGCTTCGACGCGGTTCGCGATCTCTAGCGCAACATGCTCAGAGGAGAGATCTAGGCAATCAAGCAGGCACTCCGGAGAGAATTGGTCTGATGTGATGTAACGGTAAATGAAATCTCCAAGGCAAGTTCTTCCATTCTGGAAGTTCACACATTACATCAATCATAACCCAATTCAAAATTCAAGACAATGTCATGCAAGTACTAGATCTTCTCACAGCAGATAGTGATAGTATGCTTATGTTATATAACATAAATTTAGGGGCAGTTTGGATTTTAGGCTTACGAAAATGGTTTAAAACTTTCATTAGCATAAGCTCGATAGCATGCTTTTATACATAAAGTGATAGTATGTTATACATTACACAGAGAAGTTTATCAGAATAAATTGTTTTTAACTTAGTCTAGAAAGTTTCAGGGTCATACTACTTATAAATAAAAGTTCCATGTGATGAATGTTATATCAAGTGTTGAATTAAGTTGTTTAGAAAAACATGTCCTTAAAAGAAAAATGTATATTTGATTCTTGAGATTATGATGCATCATAGGTACATGCTGTGGATGTTCCCTTAGTAAACTTGCAGAGTTTGCCACCAATTCTTTATGCTATTTTGGGCATTAGTCTTAATCATATAATGATATGAACATCTATTTAGGTAGGGAAACAGAAACAGACCTTAGGAAGGGCTTCCAAATATGACTCAGGAACTTCCATTTCAGCTAAAGCAGTGCTGTTGATAGCTATGGCTGCTTTCAGTATTTGATTTGCGCATTCTCGCGTATGGTCCAACTTCTTTCTTGTGTTCTCACTGAGGCCGGCAGGGGGAACACGAGGTACCGGGAGCCACCACTTCTCCTCTTGCCGCTGAACTCTTTTGCGAAACGAAGCTGATCCATCTGCATCTGGGGCTACAATTCCTTGGTCAACATACCAAAATTCCATCTCTGTGCAACTATCTAAAATTTCCTGTGATAAGTGAAATATGTACATGAAATCCTCAGAATGGTTTCTTCACAATCTACTACTCTATTAGTATACTATGAATTTGAAAGAATTAAAAACTCTTACAAGAAGCATGTTGTCTAGTTTACGCAGAGCTGGAAGATTGATAAAAAGATCTGACCTTGGCCTGCAAGTCATTACCTGCAGAATGCACCAAATTAGAAATATTATAACTTTGATTCCCTGTTAATTAAAAACAGAATAGTGAAAACAAATTTGAAGTTATATATGATATGAGAAATGAATTCAATTATACCTCGAGCTTACTTCCATCTGGAAAATTTTGCCAAGAAGGTTTTAGCTCAACAATGTGATCACTAACAGAAAGAAGCCATTCCATCTCTCTGCGCCACATTTCTTTCTTTTCACAAGGTAGTGGTTCTAGTCTCCACAATTGCCCAAATACAGTGGCTAAATGTTGCATGAAACCCAAATTGAAAAAATTACAATAGCACTATTAAAATTCAAAACCAAAACTAAAAAATTGACGCAATTGACAGTGTAGAAAAAAGTTAACTTTTTTTTTTCATGAGACATTAGATTGTATCAGTGTTGTTTACTAGGAAAGCATACCACTGAGATTAGTAATAGCATTTGAGATAGCCAGAGCAGTGCAGACTCCTTTTCCAGATCCTGACATATCTTCACCAAGCAGTAATTTTGCAAACTTTTCCTTCATGGCATCAACTCCTGAACCAAAATTTTTGTTTCCCAGTAATTAGGCAGCAAACAAATAATTATATATTAATAAGTAAATCAGCTAAAAGTGTTGATTTTGAAAAAAAAAAAAAAAACACAATAATAGCGATAAAGTGAAGACTCTGTTTGAATAGTCACTATCCTTTTCCAAGTGACAAAGTTCCATAAAAGCATAAAAATTCAAAACCTGCTGAAGATTCAAATTTATCCCAAATTACTGTAATTCATCCATTTCTAGTCCTAAACAGTGCATAACAGGAAGATATTGAAAGGGGTGAAAGAAATTTAACTTACCTGGCATTTTTGAACTGATACGAGTAAATTTTGTATCTTCCAGCTGAGAAATAGGTTCATTTTCTTTATCATCTGATTTGCTGCATTTGGAGACCATAGCCTTCCGAATTGGCCAGCCAAGAGGAGGAGGAGGAGAAGACCCTTTTGCTTTTCCATTCGAATCTGAGGAACACGATCCAGTGGAACTGGTTTCTCTAGGCTCAACACAGGAACCAGTGAAGGACTTCTTTTTAGCTATGTTACCTGCAGAAGCAGAAGAACGACACCCATCTCTTTTCTTCTGAAAATTTTCACTCTTATTGCTCAAAGGTTCCATCTTGCACAATTTCCCCTGAACAGCAAAAGTGGGTTTTTGAAAATTACCCAATTGATTCACTCTGCTTCATTCAGCGGTGAGGCATTAACAGTGAAAGAATTTGAAAAACACGAAGAACCCGTGAGGTGGATTTTATACATTATCGTATTTGAAGGGACCGTTGAGGTTGCTTTGAACAGGGCATTATGGAAAAGATGAGGGAACGAAGAAAAATATGAACTTTTGGGAAAAGGTTTTGATACGGCAAAGTTCTTCTTTCTTTCTCTCTCTCTGTTTTCAATTTCTAAATCGAAATTGGAGTGTCAAACGCCACATGCCATACCAACGTCTCTCTGCCTTTCGCTCTCACTCAAACTCAAATTTCTGGTTAATTTCAAAATAATAATAAACAATTTAAACCGAGTGACTGTGTTTGTAAGCAAATGGAACTAACTAACGGACAAGATAAAAAAAGACAAAACTTACTATATTGGCCTTTCTATCCGCTCACATTATCTATCATTATTAACTTAATTATAATTGTTATAATTTTTTTATAAGTCATTTTTTTTTTTTCAGGAGAAGGAGAAAGAGAGTTTTTGCAATTAGTAGAATTTGAACCTTACACTTTCACTAAATATCTCCATAGCACTTCGCTTAGGTTGCTACCAAGGGGATATAACTACAACTATTATAATTAAAAAGAAAAATTCTCTTTTAAGGTATTCGGTGCCGGATGCGGTTATTAATTCTATGCCGAAACTAAGTTCGCATAAAATGGTTGTTGTGTGGTTACGAAAGTTATAATTAAATTATTAAATTATTTTTATAAAACATAATTGATTTTAACAACTTTTGAGAGTTTTCAAATATTATTTTTAATTGAATATCAACAAAACTAATACACTTGATAAATTGCCATAAAATCATAGTTTGACTGCTAATTGTGTGTGAAATTTTTTTTTAAAAAAATAAATCTGACTTGGATTATTTCTATACTTTAAAAATGATTGATCTTTGACTATTGCAGGAAGAATACTTTTGATGTACATGAAAAAAATAATAATTAAGCATTTTTATGTAATTACTATTATTTTTTAAATATTAGTTTACCAATAATGAGGTCTTTTGATCATTGATTTATTGTTTGATTCACATATTTTCTTCCAATTTATAAGACTCTTGTGATCCTTTTTATAAGACCTTCCATTAAAATTTATAAATATTAATTATTTTTTTCCATATTTACCCTTTATAATGAGTCAACATTTTTTAATTCCAAGATTTGAATTACAAGGAAAATTAATATCATTTACTACTTCCCAATAAATTAAATAGGGATAAACATGAAAGAGTATACTCCCTTTGATCCTATTTATTAGTCCCTTTTGAGACAATGTTAGTGGTCATTTTTATAAAATCCTCCATCAAAATTTACAAACATTAATTATCATTTTTCATGTTTGCCCTTCATTTAATGAATCAACTTTTTTTTAATTCTAAGAATTGAATTACAAGGAATTAATAATAATATCTTTTATTACTTCCCAATACATTAAATAGGGGTACATTAAGTAATCTCAAACATGGACAAATAAATAATTTTTTAAAATCTCAAACACATTAAGTAACTTAATTACATATTTTCTTAATAACCACAATTATCATGTTGGGTCCTTATAAAAAGAATTAGATGGAGTATAATTTTTTAAAATCCCAATACATCAACTAATCTAATTATATATTTTTTTAATAATTATAATTGTCATATTGGGTCAGTATAAAAAAAGACCGGAGAAAATAATATATTTAATATACTACTATTAAAAAGTTTGTTTACCGTGGTCCTAAGTTCATGATGGTCTTTTCATGTGAAATATTGGATCAACGGAAAAATAATAAGAAGAATATGGTTAAGACAATTCAACAATCATAAATAATACTCCTACTATATTTGATGAACTATAGATGATTTTTTAATTTAAATGAAGAGGAACATTGTATAATAACCCATTAACCATATAATAAGTTGATATAATGCCTTATTAACTACTTGACACAGTTACTTATTTATCCAATTTCTCTTTTTTTCTCATAGTAGAACATTAAAATGCAGAATAACACAATCAAATCTTAGAGATGCTCATGTTAAAATTTTGTTTTCTGCCCATGCAACACAATGGACATTAATACGCAACTCTTGTTTACTTCTCTATTTACTAGGTTTTTTTTATTGTATGTGTGTCGTCCGTTGACACATGTTAGCAGTTATTTTAATCTCAATTCCTAAATTAACTTTAATTTGAAAATTGCTTGATTTGTTATAAACATATTTCATCACATATTTCTCACAGTCACATAAGTTTGATCATTCTGAATCCAATTGTAGTTTTCTTTTTTTTTACTCTCTCTAGCTATACAAGACTAGCATCTTGATCAGGGAATGGAATAGTTCTTTTTTATCCTGAGCATTAAGTACATAAATAATTTCCTTTTTGCTCGGTTTCAAAAAAAAAAAAACTTTTTCCTCATAAAAATACATAAATCCCTAATCAAAAATTTCCATTCGATCTTATATATTTTTGTTTCTTATGTACAAAATAAATCAAATTCAATTTTTTTTTTATTCTACTTGCACATTATATAATGTATGCTTGCGAGTTGGGATTGAGGTGGAAGTCTTGAAGATACTCTAAAAATTCAAAATAACCATTATATAATGTATGCTTTAGTCCAAACGTTCCCCAACAACGGCTAGCACATTGCCTTCAACAATGGATTATTTCAAAACTAAAAGTACAAGGCAAAGTGAAAAAAAAATTAAATTAAATTTATGATTTCTTATCATATCTATTTTGGAAAAGCAAAGGTACCTTAATACCTTTAGCCGTTGAACTTAATTTGACTTGTGCTTGGTTCAAACTTCAAAGTTCATTTATTTGGCTTTTTTCTTGTTAAATAATACACATGAAGAATTTATTAAGGTTATTATAATTAAAAAATTAATTATAAATCCACATTATTTTGTCTATAAAAAATATAAAAAAAAAATTTAATATTTTTTATTATGTTTAGCTTCTTATTAAAAAGTATTTTTAGAAGATTAAATATCATTTGCTTTATTTTTAAGATTTAGTTATAGACAAGAGTTTTAAAAGAAAAATTAACAGTTATAGAACAAATTTATTATTTCTTAATATATAAGTTGCTTATAAGTAAAAAAATAATAATAATAAAGATAAAGCATAAGCTAAAAAATGTAGCTTAAATTTTAAGAGTTGTTCTTCAGTAAAAAAGTAATTTATTCTTTTAAAAAATAATGTTTGACACAAGTTGCTACTATTTATTTATAAAGAAAAGAAAAAGACTAGATAGCACCTTTTTCAAATTTAAACTCTCACTGTCTTTCCTTTTTGCTACACCGAGAGTATGAATTTTAAAGAATGATAGCATTAACTTCTCCATGCAATCGATCACTAATTAAACAGTATATGCCTATTACCAAATATAGCTTCTTCTCTCATTTTAGCATGCATTAATGCAAGTCACGTGCAGGATATTCAATCCGCCAAACCCACATTATATTCCCACTCTGTAATCACACCAACATTTTGAATTATTTTCTACGTGGTCCAAAATTTGGTTAGTTTCCTCTCTTTCCAAACATAAATTATCTTATACCAAAATGGTCAGAGTTAGATTTTTTAAGTATGCTGATAGAAGTTTGAATCATGATCGTGGTTAAAAAAAATGCTTTGTTGATAGAGATAAAATTCATTGCGATAATTTTTACGCCTCGAAGAGATTAATATTCCGAAGGGTATCCTCGTTATAAAAAAGAATGCCTAGGTGTAGGAATATTGTTATTAACGAGAAAATATAAACAGAAGGGAAAGAAAATAATACTATAAAACAAAAAAAAATCACAATAAATTTTTATTTTGCAAAAGAAATATTTTTAAAATATTACAAAAAAGGTACGCTATGCAGTGAGTTTTTTTTTAAGAAAAGAAACACACTATATTTTTTCCCCAAATTTTTTGGCCAACTGTTACTTTTTTTTTGTCAATGCCAATTGATTTTTTTCTCTTTTTGGTCTATAACATTTTTGGTGTATAACTGTTTCTTTCCAAAATTGAGGTATGCTATGCAGCAATATTTTTCTTTTCCCACCATCTGATCAATAAGACTGTACTTTAATTTTGTTTAGACCCAAAAGAGGCCCATTTTTGTTTAGTCCTAGTTCGTAGTTGACCTTCAACGGATATACTCTCTCTTCACCATTTCCTTTTTCAACTTCCAACAAATTTGTTCAAAAAAAAAAACTTCCAAAAAAAAAAAAAATCCCCATTGTTCCTCCTCCATGGCTAAACCTTCAGATGATGCTGAGTTCGACAAGGAGAACAAGAAGAACGGCGAGTTGGACACCGTGTTGCCATCTCTTCCGAGTTTGACTCGTTCGGGATCGAATGGGTTGAATCCATGGCCGGTTCGACGAAACAGAGAGCAGCGACTACGAGGACTTCTTCGCTGAGTTAACTCGCCGGCTAATTCTAGCAAACTCTGAGGCAACTCATCGTTTCTAAGATTCAATCAAATGCTGAGATAAAGTTTTAACCTAACATTCAATCAATTGCTGCTTTACCTGCTTGGAAGTTCTGTTGATTCCTTTCTCGCAAAGCTAATTTTGTGTTCTATTTTCTGCTATATATAACTTTCTTTCAAAGGAAAACACTAGCATGCTGATGATAGACTATGTATACAAAGTCATGATTCGATCCAATACCACATTGCGCTTGTAATTGTCTAGCTAAGAACTGGACATTGATTTAGTTGACAACATGACATCCAAATTAGAAGGTTTGGCATTGTGGATGGCCTTAGAACTTAGAAATTTCTTGTGATTTGAGAATAATATCAGAATGTTTATATTTTCAGATATGTCCATGTCTAAATTGATAAAGCTCTAACCATATCTTGTCTTTATAGATTCCCCAACTATTCTAGAGCAGATAAATGTATATAATGTTGTCTTTCTTTGTTACCTTTTAACCTTTATGTTTGTTTTGTTTACAAGTATTTGATCTTGAAATATGTTTCCAGAACAACCAAATGTAATCTACTCTTTCTCCTATTATGCAATAGAACCAAATGTCTTTCTCATATCGTTGTTTCTTTCTCTCTACTGCTGCATGTTCATGTTCCCCTTAGTTGAATGAATTTTAGGCTATTTCACAATTAGTCTTTACATCTACTACATGAATAAGTGGAACATGCTATATATCAATAACTTCTGTTTCTTTGTTTCCTTGAATTATTCTCACATTCGTGTCTGTTCGTGTTAGGGGGAAAACTGATACAGAATTGAAGCAGCAAGCAAGGAAGAACCAAAAGAGGTGAGAGCTAGCAAGGAAGGGCCCAATGAGCATTGATATTTAGATCCTGAACTCTATTAGACCTAATTATACCTAAAAAACAAAAAGAAACCAAACTTTATAAGAATTGCCATTAACTGATGTTTTTTCATTAAAAAAAGTTAGCTCATCATAGGACTATCCAGTCTTTACATACTCTATTACAGTCACGTTGTTAGACTACGTAGGACTTAACCCAACACCTTAATAGATCACAATGTATTCGGTATTGGCTACTTAACTTTGTCTCAGACTAATCTATAGTAAACTTGCTTTCCTATTAATATGTTCTTTGCAAAGTTATTTGATCTAACTTATGTTTCTTCCCCCTTTTTCCACCCTCACTTGGCTAACTTAATATTGGGGAATGAGGAGCATTTCATTAATGGTTAATACTTAATAAATAATAAAAGCTCAGTATGAGTTTAGTTTTTGCCTGATGGATTTGGGACCAGCAGGCCCAAGGCTTCAGTTTTTATTGGATCGGTCTAAGTGCTAGAGTACCCACATCAGTAAAATCTAGCTAGAGATTAAAAATTGTAATTGACAACTGAGATCTTTTTCCTGCTATCCAAACTATGGGAAAGTGGGAAATTAGAGTACAAGCCTATAGGGAAATGTTGTGCTCGAGTTTTCTTATGAGTTCTCGATTGCTTTCCCTTGTTAACTCTTAATGCAGAGTAACAGTTCGAGATTGCTCATGCCAAATTCAATTGATCCCTTAGTGCAAATCAAAATGCTTTATAAACTCCCATTGGTGGTTGCATGTTTTCAAGCTAAGATGGGTGATTAGATATAGAACAGAGCAAGTATTCATTCATATTTTTGACTTCTAATGAAATTTTTACTTAGTCGTATTTCATTTGTATTGAAATATAAATTTATATATGTCGAAATATACTCCTATAGTTGATTACGTGTTCATAGTTCATATTGTGCAACAGTGTGATTTTACATCCTACCAAGGTTAAATAGTTATACCATGATTTGATTGGGATAAATGTAAATTCATCTTAACACAATTACGTGTATATTTGGAAAACTGTTGGGTTATAGAGCCAAAATCGATTTTGATTGATAAATTTTTTGTGTTAAGAAAAAATTAAAATTGATTTTGGGTTGCCAAAATTGATTTTGGCTGAAGAAAGGTTAGACTTGCTTTCACATTGGGTTGAAAATTTTACACTGTATTTTTACTCTAAACTTGATTTTGAGAAAAAGAAATCTCCAAACATAAATCAGGTTACTTTAAAATCAATTTTATACAAAATCAATTCTATAAAATTACGTTGATTCAAAATTAATTTTACCGATGCTAAACTAAACACACACTAAGAATAGCTTCTACATTTTAACTCCTGTTTGAGCTTATCTAATTTAAATCCAGTCATGCACGAAAAGTGTTTAAGGCATGTACGTGATTTTTTTTTATAATCTTCTTTGCAAGTTAGGCATGTACATGATTATATATAGCAGTAACATTCCTCAATCTTCACAGAAAAGACAACAACTGTTTGAGATATTTTGTGATACATAAATAAATGCACATGTTGTGGCCATTCCATTCAGTATTCATGACTTCCTCGGCGAACCATTAAATGCTTCCTGTCTTGTTAGATGAAACCCATAGTTACGCCTATTTTATTTTAGGTTCCTGATATAGAATGTTCTTAGGGTTAAGGACAATAATTAAGGATACTGGAAATAGAAAAATAATCTTAAGAGCATATTGTTTTGTCTCTTGTAAATATAAAAAATTATATATTTTAATATATTTTCATTACATTTGGGTTTTTAAATAATGTCTTTAGAATATTAAACATTATCATTTGCCTTTATTTTACTAGATATTGTGGTCGTTCCAAGTTCCAACTCCAAGTTCCAAACTTATAAAAGCATGTACTAGTATTACATTTATACAATAAATTTTTATTTAAAATAAATTTATTTATAGATAAAAAATAGCTTGTGAAAATCTATAAGTTATTTTCATAAGTTGTGTATAAGCAATGCACGGCTTTCAACTTCTTTTTATTTTTTTGGTCAGCAAATCAAAAAGATATATATAGAACGGCTTTCGACTTATAGTTTATAGTTATATAGGTATTTAATAACATTATCTTATAAATTAGCTTATATTTTTTAAATAGCCAAAATGACATGCAATAATTACATGTAATAAATAATTTAATAGTAAATTAAGGTTGTAGTCATTAAACACATTTATTAAAAAATAATAATAAATATCGATAAATTTTATAAATATTAATAAGTTATAAATTAGTGTTGTTAAACATTGTGTAAACATTAAAGTTTGAATGACTAAGGGCATGTTTGGAAAACTGTTGGGTTGGAGAGAATTGATTTTGCAGAGCCAAAATCGATTTTGATTGATAAATTAGCTGTTTGTTTTTGCGTTGAGAAAAAGTTAAAATTGATTTTGGACTGCCAAAATTGATTTTGGCTGAAGCAAGGTTAGACTTGTTTTCACGTTGAGTTGAAAATTTTACACTGTATTTTTACTCTAAACTTGATTTTAAGAAAAAAATTTCCAAACATAAATTACGTTACTTTAAAATCAATTTTACACGAAATCAATTCTATAAAATCACGTTGATCCAAAATCAATTCTACCGACGTTAAACCAAACACACTCTGAATGCATCCTGTGCTGCGTAGTGCAACCCCGGTTCCAAGGCTTTGTCAGCAGCAAGTCAGCAACATATATAAAATAAAGTTTGGATTTGCATATTTTACCCACTAAGAAATAAAATAATGCTTACTTTTTACGAGCAACAGAGCAAGCATTAATAAGAATATTGTAAGTTTGAATGGAGTAATTATATGCTGGAGTATGTTACTGATGTGTTTTTCTCAAACAATATTTGTCTTAACTTAAATGGTGCAAAAGAAGACGTGAGTTGGTCAAAACCGTGATATGTTCTATACTGGAATTTACATTTTTGAGAATCTTCTAAAACATAGAGACGTAAGAGTCTCAAATTGAGTGAAATTAAAAATTCTAATAGGATACTCAAGTAATAAGATTCTCCCGTTTAATTGAGTTGATCTTTTAAGTAGGACACTTCTGTAATACTTAGTTTAGGTCATAACATAATCCGTCGCAAAATGACATATCATATATACTTCAAATTATATAAGCAAACCACACAAAATACCAAATTAACAAGGCGCAATAACGAAGACAAGCGGTTTTTGAAAGTGGTGTCATGTTCAGCATCGATTGTCAAAAGAACTCCACGTAGTTCATGACTATAGAACACTCGACATAAATGACAACCCATACGAACGCATGGATCATGTACAAGTAAGTATTAAAGTGGAACCCCAACACACCTCTTACCATCCTAATATTACCAATCATTGTCCTTTTCCTTGAATCCGTTACCAATTTCTTCATAAATATATAATGATCACATTAGAATAAGCTATTAAACTGGGCATTCTATTACACAGTACAAGTGGTCCAAATGAAATCCAATGGAAAAAGAACAATAATAATAAATAATAATCCATATAAGTTAAGATCCAAATCGTTAATATTCTAAAGTCATAACTGCTTCTCTGTGTTTTTTGTTTGATTGCCTGTAACTTAGTTCTGTTTGTTTCCTGTAGTACTATTTCCTAAATTCGTATGTTTGGCAGGATTGGTAAGAAGCTGGAGATGTATGTCCTCCAAAAAAAGCCAATTTTCAAAATTCAACGCATACACATTATTTGGCAGATCATTGCATTCTTGTGCTGTATTCTTAACCTTGTCACGCTTGAAAACGACGGTGAAATGTATATTTCCCCCAAATTTCCCCTGTTTACCAAGTTTGAAATTAATTGATCAACCATCAAAACTTAACACATACACTAAATGGTTTGAAAATCTTGATCCCGTGTATAAAAAAAATTATTAGAAAAAACAAATTAAAACTCATGATCTTTATTTCGACAACTAAAAAACTAATTGATCTTTATATGAAAATGCAGAAAGTATTGATGAAGGTCATCCCAATTGTAAGTATGTGATAATAATAATAATGTTTATTTAATTAGATGGTTTCCACTACAGAAAATGCTATCCGATACTACAGCCTGCAGAGGTGCACTTTTAACATGAGTTTGACCACTATTTTTTGATCTGTGGATCACGTGATCACCTTTCTTATCACGTGAGCCTCTTCTATGGTTGGATTATTATCTAATTCAAAAGGAATCCCATGCATCTGATGGTTCCCAGCTATTCATTTTTGAATTTATTTATGTCAAAATTAATTAAAGGTCTCAATCTCTCAGATTTTCCCTTCTTTCCTGCAGTGCTGAAAGTCAATATCGAATACCATATACATGTAATTTTATATGCCGTAAATCGTAATTTTTTCTATAGATGCTCTATGGAGTATACATAATATATTTCCATTATATTAGTTGAAAATTGTAAACATCATTAGTATATTATATGTAGTAAAAATTTTAATTAAAATAAAATGGATATATATGGTAAGTGATTTATTGATATCTTTGGTTGAGTAGGATAAAATTAATGGGACATGTTTTACCAAAAAAATAGTATAATTATAATGGGACATATAATGTCAGGTGAAGTATATATGCATGGCATGTGAGGTTGGACCCTACCGTGTGGAAATTTTGAAAATGCCAGCTTAGAGAGTATGAAGAACTACTTAGAAAATGGATTGAAGAATATCGCCTAAATTACACTTTTTATCTTTTAATATTGTAACGAAATTTTAGTTTAGTTTCTTATATTTATTTTGATTTAATTTAATCTCTTATGTTTTATTTTCTGCGTCAACTTAATTATTTTTATTAACTTTATTTAATTTAATAATAAAAAAAGTCAAAAAAATATCATTTAATGATGAATCATGAATATAATATAAATATAAATAGAGGTGAAAAAGAAAAAAGAAAAGATAGAGGTTGACTAAATGGTAGTGATAGTAATGGTTGGTACTTGCTATCGCCTATGATATCTGACTCCTCAGTAAAGCATGACTCCAATCTGCACTTCAGTACCTAACTCACCATCTCCCATTACCAAAATTGAGTTGTTATAAGTAGTTCTTTTTGAATTAGGAACTATTATAATTTTTTTAATTTTTAAACAATAAAATGTAAGTATACATATTACTTGTAAATTTTTCTTGATACAACGGAAAAAGGTATTACCTGTAAATTAAAAAAAAATCACAAGAATTGATTCCTTCGAGAACATATAGAGTTCAATAGTAGTATTAGGAATTTATATTTTACAAATAAAAAAAATGGTGAATTGTATTTTACAAATATTGGTCACTTAATATTTTTAACAGCTTGCAATTATTTATTTTACCCTTGTGTATTCAATTTTTTTTTTGAAAAAAATAAATGTAAAATATGATTCATATTTGTCATCCAAAATGTATATTTTGTTTAAAAAAAAAATGAAGTGTATAATAAAATTACCGATGACTAACAAATTATTTAAATAGTTTATTTACATAAGTTTTTTTTTTATGGAAAGTTTATTTACATAAGTTAAATTTTGGATTAATTATACTTTGATCTTTTGAGTTTATATTTTTTGAATACTTGATCTATTAAATTTTAATTTCTCGAATTTGATCTCTTGAATTTTTAATAATAAAATTAAAATTTAACAATCAAAATCACACGAAAATCAATGAGAGAGGGTTTTATGCAGATATTTTGAAATTTATAATTTTGATAGTGAAAAGTGAAAGTGAAGCAATAGCATTAGCTTTGCAGAACCAGAGACAGACCATTTCCAATCGCAATGCGCACTCTCTCTTCTTTTTAGGCAACTTTCCCGCCAAATCATACACTCATTTTTTATCTTTTTATAAAATAAAATTATATAAATATAAATTAGTGATAATATGTGATGTTTAGATCAAATTAAGTCATTTTTCTGTTCTTTTCAAAAATTTGTCAAAAACTTTTTAAACACATTTTTAATATTTTATGGTTTCATTTTTATCTTCCTATTATTAGTTTATTAAAGACCCATTGAAATTCTAAAATGTATTGGATATTGATAATTGATAATCTGCTGTAATATTACAAAAAGTTATACTCATTTCAATAATGAATGAATTAATTTTCTAAATTAAAAATATATTTAATGCATAAAAAACACATAAATTAATTGCCGATTTTCTGGCAGCGAATAGTGTAACGTTTTATTTTGGTGGGGTAAAGGAAATTGAATGCCAGACTTGGAATCCGATAACGATCCCAACGTACGATTAGTCCACGTCAGCCGTCCCTGTTTATTCATTCACGGGATTTCGGTGAAAAGTTCAAATAAGTTAGAATTAATGTTTCACAAAAATTATTTTTAACATATGTTTAATAATTATATTTTTTACTTAAAGAAAAATAATTTGGCTTTCAGTTAAAAATTGAATATTATCTTAAAAAATTTTAAAATTATTTCTGATAGTAAATATATCTAACTAAAATTAATTATGTATCGGACCATCAATATTTTTTATAGCTTTTTTTCACAATTAATTTTAGTTAATCCGAATACACTATGTAAACACTAAAATATAATTTCTTTTTCGAACCAAAAATATAATTTTAATTCTTTATGTTTTTTTAATTTTTAAATTTGGTCTTTTTTTTCTTTCAGCATTGTGTTTTATTTTTTTCACACGATATTGGTCTTCTAGCGTTTACACCATTAAATTAATTTTTTTAGTAAAAATACCACAATAAAGCTAAGGAAAATATAAATGAACATATTTATTATTACTAACGACAAAAGATCATCCTAGTGTAAACGATAAATGATTAAATTGACAAATAAAAATGAATGAAAACGAGAATTTATTAAAGACAGAGAACCAAAGTTATATTTTAATTAAAAATAAAAAAATATTTTTAGGTATATTAAAATAGTTTTTTAGTATGAAAAGTAGAAATTTAGTGTGAAAAGATATTAAAATGTGAAACAATAATTTTTGGTGTAGAGTATTTCCTGGTGTATTTTTTAGCTCATATCAAATCAAAATTCTACTTAAAGCTTTTAAGTATAGTGTAGTGGTAGCTCATATCATATTTTTATTACATGTATAATATTTTATCTCCTAATAATCATTTTGTGTAAACTAAATTTTTGAAAGGAAATTAGTCACAGTTTGTAGTAGTAGATACCTGGAAAAAAACTAAAAAAAAAGTTGTAACATTAATTTTTAGTACGGGGTGTGCTGTGATGATAGCTTACCTAGCTTGTCACTCAACTACATGTGTAGGGGTTCGATCCCATGCTGGTGAAAACTGAGCGACATTTAGTGACTATCAAACAATCACTTCGTTTGGCTTCCAACATAAAATACAGGATCGTACCTATGGTCGTGAAGCAAGTAAGTTCACTACTTAAGACCCTATGTTTTAGAAGGCTTATCTTTTCAATATAATTATTAAATATTAAAATAAATTATCAGAAAGAATTTATTAATTTTTAATATTGTACAAAGTCTCATATTTTACTTTATATGTATTTTTCTTTTTCTTAACCCTCAAGTGCAGATATTACTCAACGAATATTATTAGCATTTTTTACCCTTAAAAATTAATTTTCTTTGGACACGACATTTTTCTAAACATGCACAAAATTGATTTATTTTCTGTTCACTTAGCTTGTTTGGAAGGAAACATTATTTGCGGCGTCTAGTGATTTAGTTAACCAAAGGCATATATATTCCAGAGCAATAGCATGCGTAATGGGACCTTTGTGTTTATAAACTTATTTTAGCTTTGCATGTCAGTGAAGGAACAAGCAACAAGATAAGGTTTGTTTTTTCATTATCTTCACTTTTTTTACCTCTTCGCAGTGATTCATTGCAGAAAGCTACTTCCACCAATCCACTTTCTATGTTTTTTTTAATTTTAATAATTCTTAATTTTGATTTAATTGTCATTTTATAATAGTAGATATAGTTCCGCTAGCTGCCTTTTAGTGTATGGGATCATAATATTAGTACACATACAGGGCAGTGTCTTTTGGCTCACAAAATCAATGAATCGTGTCTTTGAAGAGAAGGAAAGAGAATAACGAATTATAGAGTAGACTCTATTTCCGCCTCAAGCCCAATTTAGAGGAACTATGCATGTGGCCTTTTCATGCACTCTCTTTATTTTTAATAGAGCTTAAATTGAAATTCAACTGACTTGATTTATGTTAAGTTTGATTTATGTTAAGTTTAATATTTGACTCGTTTAGTAGTTTGATGAATTTAATTTATGAATTAAATGAGTTTAATTTGAATTAAAAGTTAAGTTCGTTAAAGAAATAAGCTGAATTTAAGTTTTATATAGTTTGATTCGTTTAGTTCAAGAACTAATTCGATAAAATTTAATTTATTTTTAACATCATAAATATCAACTATTCTAAGCTTTAACTTTTAAAAGACAAAAAATATTTAAAGTCTTAATTTGTAAATAATTTATCTCCATCGTACTTATTTTTCTTTTGCTTCTATTTAACAATAGCAATAAAGTAAAATTTAATTTCAGAACAACGAAAATTTCAACTAGCGAGCTCATGAACAAAATCAAATAATTCGTAAACTTTGAACGGGACGAACTTGGTTTGAAAATATCGGCCATGAAAAACTCGACTCAAGTTCGACTCAATAAAATTCTTATAGTCGAGCCGAACTGAGACAAGTTCGTCTCAACTCGACTCACTTCCGACACTAATGTTCAAGTTATAGCTGGATATATGGGTCAATTTGACCCAACTCACACTAGCCTACGGGTTAAGTGGATTGGTTCGCGAAACTCACTTTTTAACTAATTTAGTATATTAGCATCCCAGTATAAATCGTCAATTAAATGGGTTAGTTTACAAGCTAATCCGCATAAAACATTTTATAAAAAAAATACATTTTTGAGGATTATGAATTCATTTTTAAACAAAATCTTAATTAAATTGTGTTTTAAATTAAAAAATAATCAATTTTATTTAAATTAGAATAAAACTATTAAAGTTAGTTATATGGTACGCGACCTGGGCGATCTTTGGCCAAGAAAAATGAGGACCATTTATAAAGTGGATTTCGAGGTTAGTCCATTTAAATCGCGGGTTAAATGAGTTTGACTTGTGAGTTTGCAAGTTGACATGTCGATCGCTTCTATAAAATAAAAATATTATTTAATTCAAAACTCTATTTTTAATAATACTTATTTTATAATTTTTTGTGTGCAATTTTAATTTTATTATAATAATTTATGTGAGTCGACTTGCGGGTTGACCTGTTTAACCGCGGGCGATATGAGTTGTTTTTTTCGACAAATACATACGCACCTAAACCTAAACCCTAGATCATAAATACACACTCAACCTAAACCCACTTTCAATATCCAAAATTAAAATGTCACTGCCAAGGTTTGAATCTTGTACCTCAAATTCCCAAGTCTTAAAATATTTGGTATATGACCATACAGACTATTACTAAAATGCTGAACAATTTAGAAAGTTGACTTCGCGAACTAACTCGTGAACAAATGCGGGGCGATCCGGCCTAGTAAGGCTGGCCCGTATACCCAGCTCTAAGCTATATTTACAATTATACAACTCAAAAGTAATTTTAATTTGATAGGAGATTTCCAAACAACACTATTACTAATAATCCATTTTCTAATATTAGTTTCATAAACAAAAATCATTTCTGTTTATAATTAATTCAGCTAAGAAAAAAAATTCTATTATCACGAAATAAAACACACATCACATCTAAAAACTTAAGTGAATATTTGGTTTTTATTTGCTTAGATGATTCAATTTTTTTGACATAAATCTAATAATAAATAATTTTTTATTTCTAGTTAATTTTTTTTTATTTTCACTCTAATAAAAATGACAAACATACTAAATTTCGAACTTAATATCATTTTTGGTTACAGTGAAATTATTATGAACCGGTAATATTCTTGCCATGAGTAGAAGTCTTTTTTAGGGATTTTTAGTTTATGCAATATTGTACATATTAAAAATCCATTTGATTTAGTCTTTAGTAGAATGAGAAATGAAAAACACATTAATTATAATAAATATTACTAATAGTTAAGATTATTAATATACCAAAATGAAAACTATCAAACAGAAATAAATATTTTTTATTTTAATCAAAAGTGATTTTGATATAAATAAATTCCAAAACAATCGAATCTTAAGAATGTCAAAATTTTATTTTATTTATAAAAAACAACAAAGAATTAATTACTTGTATGTTTGATATACGTTTAATGGTTTGTTTTTTTATGAAAAGTTTGTATTATTAGAATTTTAACATGTGCAATTTTATCCTCTACACATTAAAATTTCAAATCAGGATTCCCTCATGAACAAACTAATGCATTGTATTATAAATTGTAAATAGATACTTAAAGTTATAAAAAAAAATTCTGTTTCCCTGTGAAAATTTATTAATAAGTTGGACACAATTAATTAAACCATAAACTACATACAATAAGCCAGCATCATTAATCATGATTGCTATTTTTAGAAAAATATTAACAAGCTACAAAATTGAATGATAATACCCATATGCTGATACAGTAACAGTATCAACCCACACCTGGTTCAATATCAATGCAAACAAAAAAGACCATCTTGTTTTAATTTGAATTTAATTTGAATATGGTCTGTGAACATTTCACATATAGACCCCACTATATAATTCAAATTCATATTAATTCTCATTAAACCTTCATAACAAGGTCAGCATCAACCGCAGATCTAGTCTAGACTGTCTACTCACAAATCACAACAACACAGCATTAAGAATAATTTAAAACAAGAGTCAGAAGCTTAACAAATTTAAATTTCAAAGTTGAATTTCACCTAGCCTCTCTCTCTCTCTCTCTATTTACTAAAATGGAGTAAAGGGACAAAAATTGGAGTATAGTGGAATTAGGTAAGTGAACTGTGAATAGTAATTCTTTCAGCGGTGCATAAATAATCCAAAAAGTTGAATTTGTTTTGAAAAAAAAAATAAAAAATAAATCCTATTCCACCCCCAAACACAATACCAATCAAATGTAGCTCTGCCGCTTAATTAATTTAAATTTAAATCTTTAATAATCAAAGATTAGCGAAAAGTGTAGACAAATGGCAGGTGAGTTGCATGCAAGGACAAATGTCCCCAACCACTGGCCCATCGTTCCAGTTGTTTTACAATTTTACAAATTACAAATTCCACTTTTTTTTTTTTGACATAATGTTAAAAAGACATTAAAATATGTAATTTTTTTATTTTTAAGAACAAAATAATATTATTATTTTTACTTTAATAACTTTAACTAGTGTTAAGAACACTGTAACAAAATTAACGAATTTAAATTCTTTATTTTATTTTTTCCTACTTAAAAAGCCAGCTGCTATATCGTTTAACGTCAGTAAAGATTCAAAATTTTTTTCTTTCTCTTTTCTCTCTGTTTCAAATTTTGTTCTTGATATTTCTCTCTCTTTCATTTTCATACCCAATATTTTTGATTTTGAAGTGTCCCTGAATCCTTAATAAAAGCAACTTGTCTTCAACATCAACATTCTATTCTCCAACTCTTTCTCTTCCTCTTCCTTTTTCTCTCTCATCTTTTTCTTTTTTGGTTTTCTTTTTCTCTGTGCTTCTCCTTTGTGGGTCCCTTTCGCCTGCAAAACCCCAGCACACACAGCTGGTTCATTATTAAATCTTCCTCAACCAGCAATCTTCAACTTCCTCGTTCCTCACAACTCTCTGTGACGCTTCCCTTTACTCTCTTCAAAATCCTCTTTTTCCGATTTTCCTCTACCATGGCTAAACCTTCTGAAGATGCTGAGTTTGATAAGGAGAACAACAAGAACGGCCAGTTAGAGTTAGACGCCGCGTTTGCCTTCCCTTCTGAGTTCCCCTACGAGTTTGACTCGTTCGGGATCGAACCGGTTGAGTCTGTGACCGGTTCCACCGAAACAGAGAGTAGCGACGAGGAAGACTTCTTCGCCGGGTTGACTCGCCGGCTCAGTCAGGCCTCGCTCCTCGAAACTCGGAAGCAACTCAGTGTCCCCATCTGTAACAGTGACAAAGCTGAGGTAAGAGTTTCTTCTTAGATTCAAACGCTTTTTGGTTTGGATGGTTTGTTTTCTTACTCCCGAAGCTAACTTTGTGTGTGATTTTCGCAGAGCGTGAAGAAGATTCAGGGCTTAGCCGGGTCGCCTCAGTCCACGCTCAGTGGAATCGAGACCTGGTCGGGTCGGAGCAACGGTTCACTCGACGGAAGCCCCAACGGTACTTCCCGTGTCCCATCTCCAATAACAACGCCGTTTTCCGCCGCAAACGATACTTGGGATGTCCTGTCCGCCGCTGCAGGACAGGTCGCAAGGTTGAAGTTGAACAACGAGGCTTCCAAGTTCGAATTTCAGAACCGAGGTGGAGTATTCGGTAATCTCCCTACAGAGAATCGCGCCGCTTCGTTTTTCGCATACCAGACTCTCTCTGAGGTAATCCATCTGAAACCGTGTTCCAACTGTTTGTGAAAATGCTCAAATGAACTTGCATGTGAAAATTTTCCGTTTTGTTGTGTAGTTTGAGTACCAGAAGCTGAGACAGGAGCAAGTGCTGAAGCAACAGTGTGGTTCTGTTTGGGGGAGTCAACCCAAGGGTTGTTGGTCAACTCGACAGCGACAATCCCCTGTTCAGAATAGAGTGCGTAATTTTGGGTATGGATATGAGAATGCGAAATGCTCTCGTCCTTCGCCTCACCCTGCATGGCATCCTCTGCAAGTGAAGCAACAGAATCAGCAGCTTCCCCGTGTCGGATCCGGGTCACGACCCGTTTTACAGGGCGGATCTATTGTGAAAAGGGGTTGTGGTGGAACAGGGGTGTTCTTGCCTCGCCAGTATGGGGCCCCTCCTCCTGAATCTCGCAAGAAAACAAGTAAATCACCACTAAGTCTTTGTCTCTGCTTTGGCTGGTGACTTGTTTTTCTTTTTTTGTCTGATTTGTTTTCTTCTTTTGCAGCATGTTCACCTCCTGTTTTGCTCCCGGCGAAGGTTATTCATGCTCTGAACATGAACATGGATGAGCTCAATGCTCATAGTCAGCCTCGCTTCTCAAATGCGCTTGCTGTTGATTATGGTAAGTTGGGCTTCCATTTAAAGGATTAAAATAACTTTTTTTAATTTCATTGAACTTAAGTTCAGCTCTTGAATGGTATTTTGGACTTATTTGTTTTGCTCTTTGTTGTTTGTTGTGTTTTTCTGTAGATGCTTTGATGGCTAGGAGGAATGCTCTTCTCTTGCAACAGAGATTAAGGCGTGAAGAGGCGGCAGCAAACTATGAAATTCGTCTGCCTCAGGAATGGACATATTGACTCTGATAACCGTTGAAACAAAGATTGAAGATAAAACCACACTGGAGAAAGAAACAAGTTAAATTAAGTAGGGTTGTATTAGGAAGTTTGGTATTTTAGTATTTTTTGTTTTCTAATATAAAGATGAGATTCAAGAATGTGTTTTGGGGTAGCTTAGTTGCAATAAATCATCTGGTTTTTGTGAGATGCAGCATTTTGGATCTGTTTTAAGTGAAGAAACAGTGAAAGTAGCAGTTTAGGGAAGGTTCTTTATTTTGTCTTCGTTTATTAATTATTTATATAATTATTAATAATAATATTTGTAATAAGGTAAGGGGAGTGGTTTATTTCCATATGAAGATGGTGTTGGTGGAAGAAGGAAGGGTAAAAAGGGCTTATTAGGGGCATTGATTGGCAAAGTGATGCAGTCAAGGGGCAAGAAAAAGTGTTGGAAGATTGCCCATAACTCTTTGTAAAAAGCTCTTGCTGAGTTACAGAATGGTATATGTAATAAGTTATACTATATGTAGTATAGATGACAGGTCCTTTACTTATGTAAAATTCCGCCATGTTCATGTATACTGTTTTCTTCTCTTATTGAAGAATTGCTTTTTTGAGCTATTATGTTGATTTTCAATGGAATTTGCAATTAAAAATGAAGGGGTATATAATTTAAACAATAGATGGTTCAACTACGACAGTGAAGGTGGCCTGATGTGATGGGTCCCACACTGAGAGGGTTGGAACTCTGAACCCGGTTTTTAGGGCTTTTCTCGTCTCGGTTACTGTCCCTTAGTCCTTACATATGCTTTCCCGCTCTTTTTATTTAATCGAAGAAGCAACTAAAGAGTTGTCGTTTGGAAGTTGGGATTTGATTTGATTTGAACCACTTCTCTCATTTTTACTTGCTCACACTTCCCCCATTATTAAATTGTTAATTACTCATCCACCAACTTTTTCTTTATTTATTTCTGCATAATGTTAAATATAACTATTATCTTTATTTTGTTAAAACAAATTTCCTACTCTCTATGAAGCATTATCATGGTCTTGTATATGTAAGAAATAAAACGTTTTTTCTATCTACCGAAGTGCTTTTTAAGAACCAAAACATCTGTTTAGACTTCTACCAGAAAAAATATTTTCTGAAAAATATGGATTTTTTACTTGTCATATTTGTACTGGAATTCAAAATTACTTACAAATATTTTTAGAAAAAAAAATACATGTACCCAAATATGGACTTAATTGCTAAGATTAGAAGTAATTTAGGAGGATGACATTGGAAGTAATATTTTTATGTGACTTTTAATGTTACTAAATTTTTTTGAATACTGTATGGTTTCATACATGGTGTCTCTTTAGCTTCTCCACAGAGATTATTTATATATGCATTATTATTGTTTGGTTGCTTATTAGAAGCTTGCTAATCCGTCATTATATTCGAAATGGAATCTTCATTTTCATTTTAAAACAAAAGCTGAATATTCAGGAATTTATGTTTATCAGATGTGACAGCGCATAGTTATACGTTACGCTCCATTTTTAATTTTTTTACAAAGGAAGAAAAAAGAAACAAAGAAGCTAGAAAAATCAAAAGGCTTTAAGTTTAATAGTTGGTTCTGTTATCGAAATCCCTGATCTATGCGAGAATAGACAATAAAACCTAACTCTAAAAATAAAGTAAAATAAACTTATTATCTTGATATAAAAACATTATTATTTTGCTAAATATGAATGAGGTATTTATTTAGTTGTATAAAAAAATTAATTAGGAAACTTTGATATTACTAATTTTTAGCTTTTAAGGTAGAACTTATCCCCCGTATAATTTGTTCTTAAAAAATAGAGAAAAATAACTTGCATAAATATCAATTATGGACGGCACGTTAGCATTTAGGACATATCAACTTAATAAATTATGTATTACTTCATCCAGTTTTTTTATAAGACCCAATATGACAATTGCAGTTATTAAAAAAACATGTAATTAAGTTAGTTAATGTCTTGAGATTTTAGAAAATTATATACTCTTTCATGTTTATCCCTATTTAATGTATTGTGAAGTTGTAAAAGATATTAATTCTTCTTGTAATCAAATTTTGAAATTAAAAAAAGTTGACTCATTATGAAGGGCAAACATGAAAAAGGATAATTAATGTTTGTAAATTTTGATGGATGATTTTATAAAAAGGACCATTAATATTATCTAAAAAGGGTCTTATAAATAGGACAGAAGAAAGTAGTATACAGTAGATGCTTGCTTGATCAAGAATCCAGAGTATTGTTTTTCAAGTATTAATTTTCTATACATGCTTCATCAGGAGACATCCATGTCTCTTTCTGGTGAAGGGAAAGACATGTCGTTGTCACAATTTTTTAATAATTTATTTACTCAATTCTTAATATTGCTAATGTCTTTTAATTTGAAATTTCTTGGATGAACTTACTTTTTTTTAATTAAAGATGAACTTGATTTTATGACTAATTTAAAAAACTTATAAAATATTCATCAAAGGAGAAACTGTGAATAAATAGATTTTTTTTTATATGATTATGATGTCATGTAAATTATAATTATAACTTAAATTGATACCACTATTTTTATTTTGGATCTTATTGATACAGTATATACTACTATTTTGATTATTTTAATGTGTTACTCATATAGTATATGTTAGTGTATAAATTAAAGAGAACGACAACTTCGGCAGCTTTCCGGACTTTGTTACGTTTAATGTTCAAAATGGCAAAACATTTATTTAATTTAAAACATAACAAGTTGATTTTCATTTTGTACAAATAACATTTTTTTATTTAAAATTTAAAATGTCTATATCTTTATAATAATTCATTATTTTAATTTTTAACTTTAACCAAATTAATTTTTAATTTTGTAATTTTGTAAAATCGTTCAAAATAAATAATTATCGAGTTTATACAAAAATAATTACATTAAAATTAATTTTATATAAAAATCAGTCATTTCAGTATTTTGTTAAACTAAGTTGAACAATATTTTGTAAAGTTAGACACCAAAACTTAATTTTTATAAAGTTAAAAATTGTTCCAATCATGTAATTCAGTTGGTGAGTACATAAGGACAAACGCGTGTGGGTACGAGATTCGATCCTTGGTTGTACTACTTTTTATAAAAAAATAAAGTTAAAAATTGAAATAAGCCATAATTAAAAATTTTGTAATTATTTTATAATATTATTCCATTATTATTATTTTTATATTAATCCTGGTGGTTGACTGGTGTTGGCATAGTGGACTACAGCTAAAAAGTTATAGATGCAGGGAAGGGAATAGGGAGATGAGTTGTAGCTTTTATTTGATTAGGGAAATATAGATAATAGATGATGTATTAGCACAGTATGCATGTGATTGTTTGATTGTGAGGGGGAAGCGTACGGTGTACCTTCACTTATTTGGGTGTATGCGATAAAAACAGATCACATGAAATCTTTAGCACGTGTGTCACTCACGTGTGGCAAATATTGAGGACCCAATTTGATACGCTAGCTAGCTCTTCATTCACACATTTTTCACTACCAAGTATACACACCTTTAGTTTTAATTAAATTAATCTTGTGCATTAACTTAATGAAAAAAAAGGAAATCTTTATTTTTATTTAAATTATATATTTTGCAATTCTACCTTCTAAATAATGTTAAAATACGATTCAATTTCAACATCTGGTTTTCCCACACAAAATATTAGCAATTACTCTATTTATAAAGAATAGTTTGAATTTGTAAGTTTTAAATTATGATTTTAAGTGTTTCAGTTATGTAGTTAAGTTGGCAAACGCATAAAAATATGCGTGTGTACGAAATTCGAACCTCAGTTATATTATTTTTTTATAATGAACCAAAAAATTATGATTTTAAGTGTAGCAAGTGTAATCTAAATATTTACAATTAACTACTTCGCTCATTAATTCAATGGAGGACAAGCATATATATTAATAATATTAAAGTCAGTTGCTGACAGTTGTGTTTGACTGTTTTCTGTTATGCTAAATTAGCGCTTTTACTTATGTTTAGATCCTCTCAAGTGTTGGATGATTTAATAATTTTTTTTACAAGTAATTTAAATTTATTAAAAGAGCACAAACGTATTTAAAACATTACACTAAAGACTTTAGTTCGAAAAACACCAAAGGGGATATATATACCAATCGAAAAATAAAATTAAAGTTAGAAATTTAAATTGTTTTAACTAAGTCCAAGATCGAACTTGATTTGATCAAGGACTTGACCCCATTCCAGACACCATTATTGAAAACTATTGAGTTTCTCACTAACCAAATCGACCAACACATCACTACCCAGATACCAGATAAAACTTTCTTTTTTTTTCTTGGATGATTCAATAATTAAGGGCTTGTTTGTTTTCTATTTTTAAAAACAGAAAAAAAATGAAAAATTAAAAAATCTGTTTGGAACACGAGTTTTTAAAAATAATTTTTGAAAACAGTTTTTGTTTTTTAATATTTAAAAACCAAAATTTGAAAATATCTGAAACTTGTTTTGATTTTTAGTTTTCAGTTTTCTGAATTTACACATAAATTCGTAATGAAAATTCCCCTTACTTTATTTGAAAGCTGTTTCTGAAAACTGTTTTATAATACAATTTTTAAAAACTAAAAAACAAAAACGGTTTCAAACAGGTCCTAAATGATTGAATTTAGATTTTTTTTTTCTTTTTTATTTGATAGATGTATAAAATAAATTAATAATTTTAATGTTATTTATATGAAATCAGCGGTTAGACAGTAAAACGCTTAGGGAATCCAAATCCCTCTTACGAGCAATCTTTTTTTTTTTAACTCTATTTTTTTTTATTTGATAAATAGTCATAATCTTTTAGTTGAACTAGCTCACTGATTTATTGGTTTCGTTTATACTCAGCTAGCTAGTATGTTAAGCCCTTTTTTTTTTTTTTTTTTTTATAACCACGAGTTTACTCACTTTTAAGATGAGAT
Organism: Cyamopsis tetragonoloba; assembly: GCA_037177725.1. Taxonomy (NCBI): domain Eukaryota; kingdom Viridiplantae; phylum Streptophyta; class Magnoliopsida; order Fabales; family Fabaceae; genus Cyamopsis; species Cyamopsis tetragonoloba. The sequence continues at coordinate 71,588,136 of CM074119.1, forward strand.
TAATTCCGTTCACGTTCCGTGGCTGCCGAGGCTGGCCCCCGGGATATTAACCCCTTATTTGGCTTACAGAAAGAAATTATGAGACAAAAAAATTAATTTTTTTCAGTTACATTTTATTCATATGTTTTTTCTATTTTATTTTATTTTTTTCTCTTAACTAAACAGAAGCTAAATTAAAGGAGCATGCATCCTCTCCTGTTTAAACGAATTCCAATTGCAATTCTTTCTCAACCGTTTAACTAACCATTTTTAAATTTAAATTAAGAGGGTTCACTAACTCAACATTTGCCTATGATATATATTTATTACTAATTTAGGGTTAAATTATTAATTGAATGTGATGTGTATTTGAGATCGGAGTACGGCTTGGTCCAACGGGTTGTCCGACGCTCCAATATGCTCTGTCGAGAGACATGTGGTACCTGCCAAGACTCCAACCTCAAATTAGAATTGGCTAGGGTTTAAGGATTCTTTTAGAGTTAGATCATCATACTTTGCTCATACTCACGTTAACTATATATATATATATATCCTTAGGAGGGATGCGTTCGTGAGTGTGGGCTTACTTGTTGGGCTGTGCTGAGAATGGACCTCGCATGGCCCGATACCTTAAAATCTCAGGATATGTGTCCATAACAAAATAATTAAAGATGAGAGAAGCAGTTGTAGCTATAATTTTTACTAAAACTAAATTGGAAGTGAATCTTGCATGAGGACAATATTTATGATGTTAACAGTAAATACTAATACGTTTTTACAATTTTCAGTTGAAGTCTTTTATGTATGAATTCTAACCGCCAGTCTTCTACAATTTTCACTATTTTTTTAATAAAATCAATTGAAAAAATTAAAGCTAAGTAAAAGGTAAGATTTATTTAAAATTGAATCATTAATTATAATAAAAATATTGAATAAAAAATAAATAAATAAATTTAGGCATTCCATTTAAAAAGATAAACTTAATAACAAAATAATTTATTTCTTAAATTAATGCAACAACCATTTTCTTAAAGTGAGTAAAAAGTAATTAGATACTTAATATTAATGGTTGGGATTTATAGTATTAACATGGAGATAGTACTATCTTTCGTACTATATATAGAAGTAAAAGTTAATTAAATTATGTTTATTATAAAATTTAATTCTATTTAATTCTCATGATTTGATATACCACATAAAATAATTTTATTTCTTAAATAATTATTCTTTATGGATAGGAATTCATTTACTTCAAGAGTAAGTCTTGAAACAATTATTTCGTTTAATATCTCTTCATTCACTTTGAATTTTATCAATCTAATTGTTGGATATAAAGTTCTTAATAGATAGATTAACCATACAAAATTTTACATAATTTCAAAATTTGTTGATATTTCATCGATCTACTCCATTTTAACGAACAAAACACTTTTTAAAACGTAAGTAAATCTTGCTTACAAGATGACATATGTAGAGATGTTAAATTTTTCTAAAATTTGATATACACTGTCATCATGATAGCCTCATGAAATTCAACAGTTGGATTAGTGAAATTTAAAGTAGGTGAAGAGATATTAACCGAAGTAAATGTTCAAAACTTACTACTGGAGTAAGTGGATCCCCACCCATTTTTTATTGTCTCTTATTTTAGGGTGAGACTACTTTGATCTATCCACCTAAATAAATGGCTCATTAGAAATAAACATTAAATTAATATAAAGACAATTTAGGAATGATTTCATTAAAAAGGAAAGAAGTAGTTTACTTTTGATTTTTTTTAATGGGCGAAATGTTACGAATAAAAGACACCACCAAATTATTAGGCAGCCAGGTAAAACACTAGTAACACACTACTTTGGGTAAAGACCAAACCTAGAGAATTACTGTGCTTGATCAAACTTAAATCGCAAGTAATCTTACTCAATTATGACTGTTCAACTAGCTTAATGTAAAAGTTTCTGAAACCTAATGATAACACCTACTAAAAAATAATTAGTGTGATTTTAAGAGTATTCGAACTCATAACCAAGTCAAATAAACTCCTTTTAACAACTTGTGTCAACTCTCTTACACTTATATTTAGTATCAAAGACACTTGTGCACATAAGACAAGAGGTAATACTATATGCAAACCAATTTTGAAACAGTGGAAGAAGTACAAGTAGCTAGCTAGAGGTCGGTGGGAGTTGTTGCCTACCATAAATTCGATTATTTTGTTTGGTTTGGTTACTCACTTCTTAATCAAACCCAATAGATGTGTTAAGATTTGTCCCTATGGAGCAACAAAACAAAGCCCCATACTCCTTCCTGTCTCCATTGAAACTCAATTATTACTCTTTAAGTCTTTCCTACTATGTTTATATTAATTAATAGTTAATTAAACCTTATACACATACTAGATTTATGATTTATGATTAATTTATTAATTGTCCTTTTCTTGTTGTAGTTAATTAGTAGTTGCATGACCATATGGATTATGGGTTCAACTTCAATAAGCTGATCTCTCCATTTTGCTTTTTCTTGAGGTTGAAATTAAAGAGCATCTCTATAATAATCATAAAGAGAATAAAGAAGGATATATACTAGTAGTAGTATTATTGATCAAGGCTTTGTGCGTATGCATTGGATATTATTGACTTGTCTTTGCTACCAAGATACCAAGCAAAGCCTGAAAAAATAATTTAAAGTAACATGCAAGGAGTCACGGATTATTGACACGTGGAGGGTCACAAATATGCTATTCGGAGTGACAATGCCATCATGCTTTATTATTCTTTATTAGTTATAATTACTTTCTTTTCTTTGAGATATATATCAATTTTCCTATATCCATCAGTAATTTAATCTCAAAGATTTAAAAAAAATATTTAGAAGGTAAATTGATGACAAATTTTTTTGAAGATCTAAATTTCTTTTACCATAAAAAAAAAGCAATGTATCTCTAATTAAAAAATTAAATTGTCATGCATCTCTTTTTTGTTTCTTTTACTTTAATTTGATTTTGTTTTAGATTTTTGTTTCGGCAATGACGGACGCCTCATTTTTAGCTCATATCCAGCCGTCAATCACGTTTCTTATGGGTCCCAAGTCCATCGTGGTTTCTTTGTGCTCGTATTGTACTATATATCCACGAAATCAAATTTTTACTTACAAGACAAAGCAACACTTGTTTAATTATTTAAAACCTTTGTAATAATTGGTGGATAATTATCTATTATGTATGAATAAACGTATGCTTTATAAATAACTCTATAAACATTTTTTCTAAACTAAAAGACTTTCATTATCTTTGATTAGAACACTATCTCTTCACTTGAAATTTTTGTTTAAGCAAAAAAAAGAGTGTATTGGGATACATTCATGAAGGAATTGAAGGGCCACACACAAGCTTCATCTATTAATTTCGTTAGTGTGGTCTGCTCAAATGATGATTATCAGCGGCTGGCGTGCACTTAAGTCAATCATTTGCAACTACCAATCTATTTATTAATTTTATTTTCTTTTTCAAAAAAAGTTGATGAACACATTTCTGGCTTTCAACAATTGCTATCAATTTAGGTAGTAGCCCTTTTCTGTTTTTTATTTTGTTTGATTAAAAGATACTATATAATGGCTAATTAATCATGTAATGTATAGACGTGATGAGACACAGCTCTAGCTAGGTTCCAACTTTTTTTTTTTTTTAATAAATATTAGTACTCTAATCAATTATTTAATTTATAAAATATTTATTGTTTTTTTAATTAGTCCCTAATGCTAGGGACTAAAATAACTTACAGAGTATAAAGTCAGAGTACAACATTTAACATTTACCGCAATATAATTTTATTTGTCTAATTTATTTCCGTTACTATATATCCACAAAACCTAAGACATAAGCATCACATTGTCACAAACAATAGAGTCCAGTTTTACAACATATAAGAGTTGAGATAACAAATATTTTACAAGTTTTATTCATCTTCAACCCACCGAAATATTTGTTTCAGATAAAATTGTGAGATCAAGAACTTGTAGCTCAAGTAGCATAAGGAGGCGCTCTTTGAGCTGAAGGAGATGAGTTCGATCCCCTTTTAAAATAGATTTAAAAGTAGTGTAGTGCGGAGATGTGTGAGTTTGACCAATGAAAAAGATAAAACTGTGAGAATTAAGGGGAAAAAAAAAAAACACAGTACCCCAATTACAGTACTTGGTTTGGTGTTGCGTGGACTTATTGTCAACTATAGCCAAAACATGAAATAAGTATAAGTATTAAGTAATAAAGCATGGGTGATTTTTTGTTTTTCCCAGTTACAAATGATGATTAAATGTTTAAGTATGCTGATTTCTCTACGTAATTTTAAGACTTTCATTTTTTTATTTTATTTTTTTCAATTTCATAAAGGTGTTTAATCCAAAGAACAAGAAAAAAGATACAATGGAAAAAAAAATTAAGTTAAATTTATTAAGAGAGAAAAAAGATTTTACAAAACACTCAAAATAACTTTTTATTATTTGGTATAAAAAAATGATTATTTGTATCATAGTTATTTATAAAATCAGAAAATAGAAAGAAGAACTGAAGACAAATAAAATAAACAAGTGCTAAGTCTTTTTTTTTTTTTTCCTCAAGTATGAAAATAATAGTCTCAACTGAAACAAAGTGACTTAGATGGGCTAAATCACAAACACTTTCTAAGAAAACGCTTGAAGACCGTAGTGACTGGAAGGCCTGTACTTTTAACACCATACATATTTATTATAGCACCACACTGCTAAACAACTACGCGTACTGCTCGTTTCTTAGTTTTTTTTCTTGGGGCATTGGGGTTTTAAAAGCGTATTGGACTCGCGAAAGAGATTTTTTGGGCTTAACCCATCAACTTTTTCGGACAATCTAGCTATCGCTGCTGAAAATTAATGTAAGACCCAAAAAACTAAAAAACAAAAATCGAAACTACCACTACAAAAACGAAAAAGAACCAAGAAGAAATAAATTGAAAAAGAAAAAAAAAAGGGGGCGACCTCGTAAAAGAAATTTGAAAATTCCATATATTAAAAGTTCCACAGCATACAACAACACTAGACAAACAGAGGACAATCAAGAAAACCCCATCACAACCTCACTCCCTCCCCTCCCATATCTCTCAATCTCACACCATTTATTTTCTTATTCTGATTCAACATCATTACAAAGCAAGTAACACGTTGTATCGTATGAAACCTAGCCAGTGATTTGAACAGGCTTAACATCTGGTTTCTGAATCTCCGCCTTAGGAACAGTAACAGTCAACACTCCATTCTCCAGCGACGCCTTCACCTCATCCACCTTCGCATTCTCCGGCAGCCTGAACCTGCGGAGGAAGCTTCCGCTGCTGCGCTCCACGCGGTGCCACGTCTCGTTCTTGTCCTCCTTCTCTTTAGTCCTCTGCCCACTGATCTGGAGCACGCGACCTTCCTCCATTTCAACCTTCACTTCTTCCTTCTTCAGCCCAGGGAGGTCGGCCTTGAAGACGTGAGCCTCCGGCGTCTCCTTCCAGTCGATGCGGGTGTTGGCGATGGCGGTGGTCTCGTCGGAACGGGGAAAGGAGGTGGTTATGGGCCAGTCCTGGAATGGGTCCCAGACGTCGAGGGAGAATGGGTCGAAGACGTTAGACCTTCGTCCCGTGCCGAAGAAGCTTGGAATCAGCGACATTGTGGTGATTGAGAGTTTGCTGTGAATTGTGATCGAATTGAAGTGATGAGAAAATGCAGAGTGCGAGAGTATATATATATATATAGGTTGGAGATTGTGATTTGGGAATTGGGAGAAGGGTTCGCGATGGTTCAGGAAAAGGAAAAGGAAAAGGAAAAGGGAAGAAGGGTTGAGAGGGTTCTGCTGATGGTATCTGCCATGTCAGCATGGACATGGTTAAAGTGATGGTGAGGGGAATAATGGAGATGTTTCGCGATTTTACAACTTTTCAAACAAGGAAAGCCACGTAACGGGAGATTATTGGAGAGTGGAGACTGATGCTTAAGGATACCACGGACTTTTTGCATCTTTGGCTGAAGGGTATTTACGTCTACAAATTGTTCGATATTTTACGTACAAATTTTGCTTTAATTCTTTCACAGTTTATCTTCCATCAATGGTTCGATGATGAGTAAAAATATCTCAAATTTAAAAATAATTCTAAATTCTCGTATTAAATATTCTTATCAATTTTCTTACTTATTAATTAAAAACAATATTAAATACTTTTTTACATTTTCAATAAATATAGTAGAGTAGAGGTACGGAAAAAAAGAAGTTTTGATAGAGTATAAATTGCTAAGTTCCCTTGTTTGGATGAACAAGAGATAGGAGGAATGAAGTGCTCAAAATGTAAGGGCCATCAAAATTATTAGATATTCATTTTTGGCCAACTAAATTTTGTTAATTATTTAATCAAATCAATATAATAATAATATATTTTATTTCTTGTATTTTATTTTTTTAAATAAAAATCTAATATATTATTACTTTAATCTAATTCGCAAAAAATGGCCAATTAGGACTGGCTAAAAAAACTTTATTCAAATTATTAATCTTGCCTGTTATTAGAAATACCTGTTGAGAGTTGAGACGAGACTTGAGTGGAAGTGTCTTAAATATTCTGAAAAAGACCACTATACCTTCACTCAAATTTTCTGTTTCTGCTTCCGCATTGTTACAAGTAGATAGTTTTTTATATTATTACAAGTGCATAGCTTTTGAGTATAGAAACAACTAAATAATAATAATAAAGTATTATTTTTGTCTAGATTTGAATATTCTCATATTTTTTATGTAATTTTCTTCATGTTATTAGAGAGATAAACACATCAAAATAATAATTGAATTAATTATCGTATATTAAAAAAATTTGTTGTGCTTATCTTTTTTATACTATAACGAATATAAAAAAAGAGAGAATTTAAATAATATTTTTTCTTATGCAATTGAGACCCTTTTCAAAACAGAATATTATCTAATTAAATAATTTGACAAATTTTTTTAAATAAATCTATGTAAAAAAATGCATTAAAAAATGGGATATAAAACTAAGAAATAGTGATATTTTTATAAGAAAAGGGTAGTTTAGTCATTTTAATACTTTTTTTTTGAATTTCTTCTCAATTTCACTCGAATCAAATATCTTCTAAATCATTCCAATTTGTATTTAATTTTCCATTTTTTCTTTTCTTCAACTTCTCTCTCCTTAACTTCCTCCTTCTCTAGTTCTTCCCCAAATTTAACATAGTAGTGTTAAGTTTTCATTTACTGTTGGTCTTATAAAGTAATAAGAATATTTTTAGAGGAGGCAACAACATTAGTTATAAAGAATGTGCAGTTCTTTTTAGTGTAACTTAGCTCCAAACTCAACTTTAAAAATATCATATCAAGTACCTTAATCTAATTTTAAAGTTAAATAAAGAAAATTTAATATATCCAACAGGTTAAGATAGTGAAAAGTGTAAAGTAGTAAATTTTCAATTCGAATACTTATGAATCCATTAATGCTCAACCAGTTATAAACTTAATTATAGTGTTAGTCTGTTAGAGTGGTAATAACGCCTTTTTGATGAGCCAGAAAAACATTTTTTTCTCGGTGAATCAAGGGTATCCCCGGCCGATAACCGGAGACTAATCCTTTCGAGGCGTAGAGATCACCGAAGTGAATATTGTCTTTTCTAATAAAGACTTCTCTATACGCACCATCAGGATTCGAACCCCGGTCAAAATGCTTAAAGGACCAGCTATCCGCCAACGTATTATAACTATAACGGGTTTAAACATAATTTAGGCTGAGTGGCTGTGTTAAGATTGAGAAATAGCTTAAACCTCATATTAAGAATAATTAATAATTAATAATTGCTAAATGAGCCTTTGAATTGATTGACATCAACACCATTTAGCCATGCGACCAGAGGTTTCGAAATTGCAACACCTCACATATTTCATCTTGCTACTGAGCGACACCTCATATGCAGATGTTGAACCTCAAGTAGTGCCCAAACTTGTTTTCGTTACACTTGTCTAGTACAAACTACAGATATTAGGTCCACTAGGCAAACCAAGAGGGGAATAATATCAATAATTATATACTCTTTAATATAAATAATTATAATTATATTTTTTCTCATATGTAGTATATAGAGGCCATGGTGGATTTACATTCAGTTGGGGAGTGTGCTATTCCCTCAACTTACAAAATTTACAGATATATTATAAGTCTTTTTTTTAGGAGTATTTTACATTATCATGTCTTATATTTTTTATACCTCTTTTAAATTTTTAAAATTTAAATCTATCATATCACAAAATACAAACTAAAATTTATTTTATACTCCTTTCAAATTACTTATTTATTTTATTTTTATTCTATGATTGAGTTAAACACCTAACTCCAGATACTGGATATATATTAATTTATTTACTTGTAACTTCAACTATTATATATTTTTATCAGCATAGACACTAATTTATCAGCATAGACACTAATTAATCAAGTTACTTAAATATTTATAACTGTAATCCGTCTGAAAAACTTACAGTTTTTTAGATTACAGTTTGTCCTCTCAATTAATAGCCTAATCTCTCAGTCAGATAAATGCTTATAATTATTATTTATTTTTATTATTATTATTATTATTATTATTATTATTATTATTATTATTATTATTTTTTGAAGAGAATGACTATCCTTATAATGGGTTGAAATCTAAGTGTCCCAATCATATTTTATAAATAAAATATCGTTACGTTATTAAAAATATTCTTTTTAATTTTAATATGCAATTTCTTAATTAATTTTTTAATTAAGTGATAATATTCTATTTGCAAAACATAATTATAGACATAATTTGAGGACACCAAATTTAAATGCACCTATAATAACGTGAGCAAACTCAATTTTAAAATAGAAGCTGGTAGAAACAAGTATAAAAAAATACCTGTCTCATTCTTTTATTCCTATCTGAATAGAAAATTCTGTAAACTCCTAGAGACTTCTTTTCCTTCCTATATATAAACCTCTCCTCTGTTTCCTTCATCATCAGAAAGCAGCGATTGACAAAACATTCCTAATTCCAACTTCCATTCCCAATTCAAATTCAGATCACAATGTCTCTGATTCCAAACTTCCTGAGCGGCCGGCGAAGCAACGTCTTCGATCCATTCTCTCTTGACGTATGGGATCCCTTCGAGGGCTTTCCCTTTTCCAACACACTCGCCAACGCGCCTTCCTCTGTGCGTGAGACCAGCGCGATAGCCAACACGCGCGTCGATTGGAAGGAGACGCCGCAGGCTCACGTGTTCAGCGTGGATCTCCCGGGACTGAAGAAGGAGGAGGTGAAGGTTGAAGTCGAAGACGGAAGGGTTTTACAAATCAGCGGCGAGAGGAACAGAGAGCAGGAACAGAAGGACGATAAATGGCACCGAATTGAGAGAAGCAGTGGGAAATTCATGAGGAGGTTCAGGCTTCCCGAGAATGCGAAGATGGATCAGGTTAAGGCTGCAATGGAGAACGGTGTTCTCACTGTTACTGTGCCCAAGGAAGAAGAGAAGAAGCCGGAGGTCAAGTCTATTCAGATCTCTGGTTAATTTCGATCTTTCGCTTCTCAGGCTACTCTTTCAAAATCAAGTGTGTTGTGTCCTTTCAATTTTCAATTGCAATGTCTTGTGTGTAATGTGTGTGTGTATTATCATGTCAATGTGATGTGTTTTACGGTTATCATGTAAGGTTTTGATACAGAGGCCGTTGTAAAGGTTTTGTTAACCATATAAATAAACTACCATTTCCAAAACTTTTACATCACATTTTGAATGCAAATTTAAAACCTTGCTCACATGCATGATGATGAGTAGTAGATAACCATATACATATATACATATATAGTGTAGCATAGCTACACATACCAAAATACATAGAGTTTTAGAGCAACAAACTAACAGAAACCACTTGGACTGAAAAACAAAAGATTAAAGACATAAGGCTAAGAGTGCTTTTAACTTAAGATTAAGAGTGGCTCTGTTATATTAGTCCAGTTTTGAGTGCATGCTATTATTACCCAGAAATGGGGATGGACATGAGATCAGGCATGTTGTAGGGCTGTTCCTTAGGAACAGTGACAGTGAGGACACCGTCCTGCATGGCCGCCGTGACCTCTCCGACCTTGGAATTCTCCGGCAGCTTGAACCTCCTCTGGAACTTCCCGCTACTGCGCTCCACGCGGCGCCACGTGTCAGTCTTCTCATCAAGATCGCGTTTCCTTTCGCCGCTGATGCAGAGGATCTTCCCGTCCACGATTTCCACCTTCACTTCTTCCTTCTTCAGTCCTGGCACGTCCGCTATAAACACGTGTGCTGCAGGTGTGTCCTTCCAGTCGATGCTGACGCGTCCAAACGACACCGTTTCAGAGGAGGATGAGAAGGGGCGGAACGACCACCCCTCAGGGTGTTGGAGCCAGCCCTCCATGGTGCTCGTTTCGGAGGAGGGTGACAGGCGGGCCCCGCTAAACTTCACATTCAAAGACATTTTTCACACTGTAACAGTAACTTTTTTTCACTGTGAATTGATGGAGTAAAATGTTACAGAAAACACCTTCTTTTTAAACTGGGGCTGGGCTAGAAAATTCTTGAGTCTTCAGAGTCTTCTATTATTATTTAATTATTTATTTAGGGGAAATATAAGAAAATTCTTGACGGTTCTAGAATATTCTCACCACAGTACTTCTTTTTCTGCTTTTTTTTTTTTTAAAATAAAAATTAAAGTAAATATCAGAGTAAAAAGACTTGCTTGTCCCAGTGGAATGATTGCATACATGCGTGGATTTCTTAGTATCTTAGTATCTTATGTAAAAAATTAAAAAACTTGCTTGTACTTTACTTTTGACAAAAAAAGTAAGATCACGGCCCGGCTCAATGGTTTCTACGGTTCTACCAGTTCTGCAGGCCATCTTAGTTGAAAGCCCAAACGTTGATGCTCATACCATCATTTATCTTTTTATAACAAAAAAAAGTTGACCAAAAAAAAATAAAAAAAGAAATTGCTAACTATATTTGCAAAAAAAAAAAAAAACACAGAATAAATGGCAAAATTAATTTTCTTGATATGTAAATATGACTACCTATATTTTAAGCAAGTTGCTTCTAAATATAATTGGAATTTCTACTCTTTTTGATATTTTTTTGTTGCTCATTTCTTTTGTCAGGCTTTAGGTTTTCTCCATTATAAAAAAAATGTAAACATCTTTGTTATTGTCACAAAGAGTTTACCATGTCACAAAGTTTGTTCTCTAAAAATGAAATTATGATATCACCAAGTCTTCTGTATAGAGGATCGAGTTAATAGTATTTAGTTTATTTATATTTTTAAAGGATTAATATGATAACTATATAAATTTTTTGTCCACTTGCTTAGTGTTAATATTCTTTTCCATGATCAACTTAATGACAATTACATCTTCAAACTCTCAGTAAAAAGAAGTAGTACATCTTAAATGGATTAGTTTGAACGAAGAGAAGGAAAGAGTTATACATAAAACCTGTACTAATTATTGGGTATAGCAGTATAACTTAACCTACATTCTTCACCAAGTATGGTCTAAGAGAATGTAACAAAACAAAAGTGTATATATATATTTATTTACACGTTCATTCTTCACCACTTTCACTAGAACTAGTTATTTCATCATCAACATTAACAGCAGCTACTTTGGAAGAAGCACTACTAATCTTAAACGAAGCAGAACGAATCTTAAATGGCAACTTATCATTTGTCACACCCATTCCACACTCTACAACACCCTTTTCTTCCTCTCTCTTCAAATCACTAGGTGATAAGAAACAATCCAAGGACAACCCTTTCACATTAAAGTCCACTTCTTCAATTTTCCAAATCTCTTTCATTTTGGTCCTAGAATGGCTCTCAGGACCTTCCCCTGACCTCGACAATGTGACCCATGTTTTCCCGGAATGTGCAATTTTGATGCCGTCGACGGTTCTGTAATCTTGCATTAAGGATTCCATGTTGGTTTCCCAGAAAATGTTGTTGTCGTTGGTGTTGGGGGATTTGAGTTTGAGCAAGTGGGAATCTTGTAACTGGACTAAAAGGCCTGTTCTTTGGCTGAAATAGCCCCACATCGTGTGGCGGAGAATTTCTACGTTGGTGCTGCTTCTTAAGAGGAGTGAAGTGGGTTCGGCGTCGATTTTGAGAACGAAGCATTCTTCGTTGTTAACTGTTTTTTCTCCGATGCATGTTGAGTTGTTGAACAGATTTGCTGTGCATCTTGGATCAAGACCCTGTTTTAAACATCAAAGGAATCCAACGTCACACGGTTTCTTGCAGGTAAAAATTATTTTCAAATTGGGTGAATCAACACATATCATATGCTATACTATACTACAGAAAACTGTTAGCGAAGTAATCAGAATCTATCAACGTGACATCTTAAGTGCCTGTTTTGTTTGGATAGAAGTAGATTCACGTTAACATGAATTCATTTCAATGCTACTTTTTGTTGCGTTCATTGGATTCGCCTCGATTTATGTGCCAAATTTATCTCACTCATTGATTTGTCTATGTTAACGTGATTTTGACGTGATCTGATGTCAATCCAAACATACACTAAATGTTTGTGTGACACGCTATTTGACACCTAGAATCCATATAAGCGTTAAACGATGTTGTTTTGAAGAAAACTACGGAATGCAAAGTGAGACATTTGTTAGAAACTAAAAGAGGAATTTTGTTTTACCTGAAGTAAACGCCTGAGTGGTCGAGGTGGACCACGAGAAGCATGAGAATGGTGCCAAGGGGTTTGTCTCCACGCCACTTTCCCATCACTCCCTGCACTGATCTTGTACCCTGAAACCACCAGCTCCAAACACCATAGCTCTGGCATCTTCTGCCACACCACGAACCCTCCAATTCCCATATTCTCTCCCTTCTTCTTCTCTTTCTTCTTCTTTGTCTTCCTACTCTCACCTTCAACTTCCCCTGCCAAAAACTCTGTTTTCCCTATTCTCACCTCTCCCATTGCATACATGCTCTCCACACCATTCACCGCTCCCTCCCCTCCCACCGCCGCCACGTACTGCTTCACTATATACTTCGCCATTGATGCCTCCTTAACAACACAACAACAATTAAGTTATTCAATGATGAATTTGTTATAAATCAAACAAAAAAAGAAGGATTTTTTAGGCATTAATTACTTACAATGTTATGCGCCTTGATGTGGCGAGGAATGATGGGTTGGTGGTGGTTTTCTGAGGTGACAGGGAATGGGATTAATGGTGCCCCAACAACACCAAGTAATAGCTGAATGTCTGTACTGTCTCTGCTTCCAAAGAGTAGTGATGATGATGATTTGGATTCATGTTCAACAGTTGGTTTCATCCATGACTTCATGTTCTGCCAAGCTGTGATTCTTGTTCCTCCGTTCTTGACCGTGAGAATCTCCTCCGGGATTGGAATCTCCAGCACCGTCTCGAGTCCATCCTCACGATCCAGGTTCGGACACAGTTTCTTCATAGCAGAGCAGAACAGAGCAAAAACAGAGAGAAACAGGGGAACCCCAGAAATTTAAGCAGATGATGAGAGAACAAAGAAAGAGAAGAGAGATTAGATTCTTGAATTCAGAGGGAGAATGAAAGGAAGGTAGAAAGAAGAGTAATTGTGTATTTGTGTGTGTAAATTTGAAAAAAAAGGATTTCACCAACCAAACTATGGTGGGGACACTCTGTTGTCTATTTTCGTCGTGCTTGCACGCATCTAGCTCACATTCATATTCATATATAACTTTTAAGCAAATTAACTTACAGTTTCCTTCTAATTCAAAAGTTATTGTCCTTATCAAATTAATTTTCACATTCTCATGTACTCCCTTTGCTCTTTTTATAATGACTCAATGTGATAATTATGATTATTAAAAAAATATTTAATTAGATTAGTTAGCGTATTAAGATTTAAAAAAATTATATATTTTTTTATGTTTTATTTTCTAATCATTGAATCAACATATTAGATACACTTACTATATGAAATGATTTAACTAAATAATACATTAATTTTTAACTTAATATATCAGTTATACGAATTGTGCACAGATATTTTTTATTGCCGTAATTAGTAACCTTGAGGGTAGAAGAACTCGATCTCTTTTTGTTACAAGTTGTTGCTCATCTTCATTTTCTTTGACAGAAAATAGAAAGCCTAGTCTACCTAAAGTAATCAATTAACTATGTATAAACATTTCTTTGACACATTTAATAATAAATAACCAAATTATTTTATGACTTTGATGTAAATTATATACTTAGTGTGTCCGCTCCACAATTAAGAAACTTTTCCTGTAAACTAATACAAGTATATGTAATTTAAGTAAGTTGAATTAGACCAATTAAGATGAAAACAAAACTTTCACTAAAAGTGAAATCAACGGAAAGAGAAGAGAAGATAATTCGTTAGTTAAGTTGCATTGTGAAAGAAGAGAAACAAATAAAGATGGATGAGATCCAAAGATTACCCCACAATTTTAAACCTTGTTACCTTCTAGAATGACACATAATATATACTTTAACAAACTTTATTTTTAAACAATTATTACCAATTATTATGAACTAGTTAAAAGGATATACATAAAAAGATCATACCACTATGCAAGATACGGTACCATAATATATGTCGGAAATATGATAGGTGAAAAGAATCTCAAACATAGAATTATTAGAAATGAAAGATATATGCCAGTATAAATTGATCCAAGTAACGTGTGTTTAGTTCCTTAATGGTAAGAATGTAAGATTAAGGATGTGAATTCCATTTTATAAAGTTTGTCTGCTTTTAATAAATTATATACTTAAATTTATCATAAATTTTCATTGAGATTAATAATTATCTGATCTCTTACCTTTAATTAGATAGATCTGCCCTCAACCTAACTTATTTTCATCAAGAAAAAGATATGCAAGATATAGATATCCGACCGACATTCAAATTTGTAAATGTGAATGAGAGAGTGGTTGCTGGTTTTTGGTTAGGATCACATGAATCTATTTTGTGTCTCCAATGGACAAGGCCATGTGAGGTGTGGTTTAATTTGATCCTGATTCTGATTATTAGACCAGTTAATTAAGCTGACAAGGATGCTTGATATTAAGAGACAAATTACATTGTCGTTTACGAATTATATGAATCATTAATTCATGGATGCAACTTCTCTTGAAATTAAAATGCTGCTGTTGGAGTGGCTACTTGCCGCCTGATATACAACTTGTAGCCTTGTGCGACAAATTGTAGTTCTTGTTAGAAGTTATGGAAATGCTATTCAGTGTTTTTAGAAGACTTTTCAAGTAATTAAATGTAATAAAAAATTATTAATAATTATGTTTTTTTGTATTTTTAACTCATGAAATAATAAGTATTTATAATTATCTTTTAAGACAAATTATATCTAATACTTTAAGGACACTATTTAAGAAGTCAAATGAAATAAAAAGATATTCGAAAATATAATTTTTGTATTCTTGAGACACAAAATAATGTGCATTTATTATTATTTTTTAATTCTAGTAACTTAACAAATACTCTAAAAGCATTGTTTATAAACAACTTTTTTTTTTCTAATACTTGTAATCTTAATTGTCTAGCAAAACGTTAAAAGTTAAAACATACATCCAGAGAACACAAATGAGTTTGGCTTAGTGGAAGCGTGTTAAGTGTGTAAAGTAAGATAATGTGTATGGCGATACTTCACAAGGAGGTCTCCGATTCAAATCCTTGCGAAAAATATTCCCTCAAAAAAGAGGTTTACTCATATTGCTCCAACTTGAAAGATTGTGAAATTCTCTCTCCATAATTTTTAAAAATGAAAAGAAAAAAAAAACATATAGTGAGAGTTTATTTGTTGAATTTATTAAAAAAATAAATCTACGAACTACGGTTTTTATTTTTTATTTGATTACCTCTAGTTGATATAAAATTTAATGGAGTCACTTAAAAATGACATTTACTCATTTACTAACATTTTTTCTACTTCTGTTGGATAACCCATAATAATAAAAACTTAGTTTTACAAAATTATTTATTAGTATAATCGTTAAAAATGTTTACTAGATACTAATAATATATAAATCAATAATATATATTAAATACTTTAGTTAACATATTTATTTGTTAATAATTATATATTTTTATGTTAATATAAATATTATATACTTATATTATAACATTAATTTCGTTATAGAAAATCTATATCAACTAAATGAAATTTCTTTTTAGTTAATTCATATGTTAGTATTGACGTGTAATGTTTATAATTACATAAAATATATAATAATTATCAAGGAATAAAATCTAAAATTGCCATTAAATCATAAATACTTTATTACACTGAATGATTGCCACTATAGGCAATTTTCGGTGTAGTTTCATATTCAAAATCAGTTGTGGAAAAGGGAAAAAAAAACTCAGGATATTATATATATATATATATGATAGTTTTTCTGTACATAACTTCTACGTGAAAGGGTCTGTTATACTATATATACAAGAATTTTTTTTAACCCAATGCAATATTTTAATGACATTATGTTATACATAATAAGTATTATATTTTCTTTATTTTTTAGTTTCTTAATCTGTGTATTGCACAAATTTAAAAAAATCTTATATACGTGTTCGAATGCCATTTATATTAAATTTCTAGGGACCAATGTCAATCACGCAATACGAACGAGATTAATCTCATAAAAAGGGTTATAAAAAAGAATCTTATATACAATGTTAGTATATACTTATTACATAGGTAGTAGTATGTGGAGTAGTGAGATGAAGATGAAGGAGATTAATTAAGAGCGCTAATTACGCCGAGTTAGTGGCAGCAACTCGTGCACACTCACTCACCTAAAATAAACAACTACTCCACGATAAGCTAGATTCTCTTCAACTTCAAGCTTCACATTGTCAAAAAAGTCTATGTAAAGTTACCCCAATTCGTAAAATATGTTTACCCACAAATTTATCTTTCTTTTTTATTTTTCAAATTTGAGAAGAGGGTTCATTACATTAATTAATTTGGAGAATTGATGAGTGAAGTATGAGTGTAACTTTTAGCACCATGGGACATGCTGGGTGCACCATGGTTGCCTTATTTTTTTTTAATTTTGTCCCTGAAACGGGTTCTAGAAACCGTTTTGCTAAGCTGACCGTATCGTTACTTTTAATTTTTTTTTTTTGAATTTTAAAACTATACGGTTTCTAGAAACGGTTTCTAGAAACCGTTTTTTTTAAAAAAAACATATTTTGTATAACACATATTTTGTATTGTTTAAATTTAGAATTATAATTTTATAAATATATTAATTATACATAAATGGACAATTTTAAAGAAGAATTGAAGAATATAGATGAAGAAATGGATAAACGATATAATTATTAACAAATAATATTAATAATACAATAATTACAAATCAAAAAATAAAACAATAATACATTAATAATAAATAATTCTTAACAAATAAAAAAACATTAAAAAATCACAAATTTTTTAAAATTTGTAAAAAAGATTAAAAATCTATAGTAAATTTTTTTATAAAAAAATCAGGTAAATACTGATATTCAAAAATTATAATAAAAAAAAATCTAAAAAATACGATACAATTTCTAGATTCTTCATCTACATTCTTCAATTCTTCTTCAAAATTGTCTATTTCTATATAATTGATACATTTATAAAAGAGTGATGTACCGTTTCAGTTTAACTTTACGAGAATAATTCACTTTAATCTCTGACTTTGTGTGAATAGGTTACTTTAGTCCCTGACTTTATATTTTACAGGTCACTTTAGTCCCTGAATTATATAATTATTCATTTTAGTCCCTGAAAATCAGGGACTAAAATAAATGATGTAGTGAAAGTCAGGGACTAAAATGACCAATAATAGTAAAAGTCAGGACTAAAATGACTGATTTCGCGAGGGACTAAACTGAATGATAAAATACAAAGTCAGGGACTATTTTAGTATATAATTCTTTATAAAATTATAATTCTAAATTTTAAATAATGCAAAATAAATGCTATACAGAATAAGTTTTTTTTTTTTTTAAATACAAACGGTTTCTGAAAACCGTTTGGAAACGGCTTTTAGAACCTGTTTCAGAGGCAAAATTAGAAAAAAAAATAAAGCAACCATAATACATCCAGCATATCGTGAAGTATCTATCCCGTGACATTAATTATTCGCCGTTTTGTGGTGTAATAGTCAACCACTTCCTTATCACTTTTCACATCTTAAGTGACTCTCATCAATTTGGGGTGCTTGACTTCATACTAGTAAGTGATACAATACAAAATATTTATGTGTTTGGATTGAATTGAGTTTGAAAAAATTCTTTAGGAGGAACTCTTTTTTTCTTTCTTTCTTTTTCTCTTTTTATAAATATTGCATAATATTGATATTTTTTTAACTATTTTACTCATTTACTCATAATATTATGTAATATTTATTTTTTTATCTTAAATATTGTAAGTAAATAGATGAAATAGTTAAAAAATAGAAGGAATGTTATATCTCTTCATGACATGATAACATTAATATTGTACAATATATATTTTTATTTTTATATATAATAAGTAAATAGATTCAATTGTTAAAAATTGTAAGGAATTTTATTTCTTTTCATGACATCGTGACATTAGTATTAGAGTATTTACTTTTTATAGAGTTTAAAGAAAGAAAAAAAAAAGTCCCTTTTGAAGAATTTTTTATAACCTAAATCCATGCAGAAAAATATTTTCCCAATGAGCCCTTTAAACATAATTTATCCAATCAATTACTCCCTCTCCGCATGTTTTCCTTTGTTTTAAATCTTATGTTTTCCGGTAGAAAAAAAAAACGTTTAGTCTCATGCTTTTTAGTAAAATTTTACATAAGTCTTTAATATTTATAATGGTATATTTGAGTCTTTAGCATTTTGATATTTAATTTATTTTGATTTTTGGGTTAGTTAAATATTAAGATTATTAATAAAAGTTCAACGTGCTTAAATGACATATGAGACAATCAAAACAATGTCATTTTCACTTTGTAAAGTTAACAATAAAATAATAATGTTTTGAGTGTCATATGTGTCACTTAACATATCATGTTAGACTTCAGTTAACAGTGTTAACACTAAACTAATTTCAAAGATAAAAGTAAATCACAAATCAAAAAGTTAATGACTCAAATATTCCATTTAAAATATTCTAAACTAATGTAAATAAATCTAAAAAAATCTGAGGCTAGCGTGACTCTTCACTCTTTTTCAATATTACTTTCTCTTTTTTTTATATAAACAAAAATAACGAATTACACATGAATAGTTAATTTCATTTAATTTTTATTTTATTTAAAAAACTATTTAATTTATTAAATTACTCTTTTTCATAATTATTAAAACTAAAAAATATGTTAATTAAAAATAATAACCCAATTAATCACTTATATTTCGGACACATTTATATTAAATAAAATAAAAATAATTAGATTTTCTTATATAAAAAAGACATAAGCCAATAATATCTAAACTAGTTTACTTGTTACTTAGGATGCGTGTTTACCTCTTCATAATCAATATGATATAATGTGCTTTTTTTGTTACAATATGATAAAATGTGCTTCAAGAAAAAAAAATTACAATAAAATTTTAAAAATAAATGAGATTAATTAATTTTAATAATGTACTATTACCAAAACAAATTGTTAATAGACTTGAAATTAACTTTTTTTTCTTCTTATATTAAAAATTGGAGAAAGTTGTGGGATTATGTCATGAGCATAATAAGGGACCATTTAACAGAGAATAATGTCATGAAAGCAGAGCATTATGCCAAGAAATGATTTTTCATCTCGTATCATAATAACGCAATAATTATTAAATATACAAGACATTAATATATTAATATATTATAGTAATAAAATTATCCAATCAGCAGATCGAATCTCGCTATTTAAAATTGATAGTTAGGGAAAATGGGAATTACCTTCTAATCTAACCCATGCTCATGTGACAATTCTGTTTTCACTTTATTTTTTTAAGATACTCTCAGTTAATTCAATCAACCTGATTTAATTAAAAAAATGCAAGATCAGATAAATTTAACAAGTCAAATAAAAAAGAAAAAGTTTTACCCACGACTAATCGAATCTAATTTTCTATAAATATTTAATCTGTTTTTTAAGTCAACAAAAGTGAACTAATGATAATGGATTTAGATAGTAAGTATAAAGTCCTAAGTTCAAATATCAGTCGTCAATATACCAAAAGAAATCTATTTTTTTAAGAAAAAATATTAAAATATTTTTTATGGTATATAACTATTGAACAGGATAAGAATTTTAAAATAAAAAAAAATATAAATAATAAATATATGTTAAATATAAAACTTAATTTTTTTTTATTTTTCTCTATAAAAAACTTTTTTTTTTAAATACTTAATTTGTGTAATATTAAATAAGTTAAAAAATTGGTTTTTTATTTGGTAAAGTTAATGTGCCAATCCCATAACTGTTTTGTAAAATGTTTGAACAAAAGATAGTGAATGACTGAAGTTAGAGTGATGGAAGATAACTTTTCTGATTTATATAATCAATTTTCTCATTTTAACTTGCCTAGCATGTCACAAATAGTCCCCTTCCCCCAAACCCCAAACTTCGAGATGACTCTGGTTTGAAGTTTGAACAATGTTATAAGATTCGGGGTAAGTGATCGCTCGGTTAGGGTATTAGATTGATGGGTCATTTAATTAATTTTGGTGTACTGGGTACTTTGGGTCACTGTTAATTTGAATATTATATATAAATTAAAATAGTTATAAAAAATGTATCACATTAAATTTTGAAACTTTAAATAAAATATACAAACTAAATTTCACATTATTAATTAAAACATATCAATATTTTTAAATTAATAATATATATGAAAAAATTTTAAATAATAAACTAATATTACTTTTGGCATTTATGATATAAATATAGAAGAATTTTAAATTTAAATATTTTGTACTATTTATATAATATATATATATATATATATATATATATTTTTATAGATGGTTGTATATCAAAATTGGTATTGTGGTCTAGGGATGACAACAGGGCAGGGCGGGTTTTGCCCTCCCCCTGTCCCTGCTAAGAGCGGGGCGGGGCGGGTTCAGGAAAAAAAAATAAAGCGGAGATAAAAAATTCAAACCCAATTCCATTCCGTCGGGAACCCACATAAATTAATGTTGACATTTTTTTATAAAACGTAATTTTTTAGTATATTTTTACACAAATTAAATACTTAAAATATTTTTAAAAAATAAATTAATCACTTTAATTCCGGTTATATGTTAAAACTAATAGAAATATAGTAAACTTCTAACTTTATTATCATTAATATTACTAATAATAATAATTTATGTGTATATAAATATGTAAAAAAGCTATAAATATATAAAATTATAGTGGTGGAGCGGGTTTCAGGGCGAGACGGATAGTTAAAACCTCAAACTTGCCCCTGTCTTGCTAAAAGCGGGGCGGGGAAAATCCAAACCCGTCAAAACCCGGTCAATGCGGGGATTCCCCGTTAACATCGGACGTGGTAAGTTGCGTACCCGCGAGTTCGATTTTTATTGTCATGTCTATTGTGGTCTATTGGTTGTTGCTACTCTTTGCAATTTGGGGACTTGCATTCAAGTCCCCTTCGAGCATTATTTTCAATTTTTTTTCATAAAAATGAGTAGTCAACAGACTCGTTTGACTTGCCCAAACCCGTCTGGTTCACACGAGTCGATCAGTTCTTGAAGATACTATAAGTTTTAAAAATGAGTAGTCAACAGTCCCGATTGATCCGGGTTTAATAACCATGAGTTTGAACACATTCAAAGAAATACACTACAACAATTTCCAAAAGAGTAATTTTAATTGAGTAATGCTATAGCCTCTTAAGAATTCTCTATCCTCTTATTACTATATAAAGTATGAAATTAAATGCACTTCCAATCTTAAAATCATAAAAATCATTGAAAATATTCTTTAATGAATAAATAAGAGGATTTGTAGGAAGATAGAGTAGGAGAATTTAGAATTACTCTTTTAAATTCTCTTACTCTACGTTGTTACACATTCTCTTACTTACTCAATAAAGAATGTTTTCAATGTTTTTTATAGTTTCAAAATTAAAAGTGCATTTAATTTCATACTTTATATGACAATAAAAAAATAAATAAAATTTTTTTTAAGAGGCTATAACATTACTTTTTCCAAAATTGAAGATACTAGTATGTGCCAATACAAAATAGTCAAAATCAAATTTGAAGTGCATTGAAGACGGATTCTACTTGATCGAGTTAAAAAAAAATTGTAGGCCAAATACAAAGTGCACTAAATAACTTTTTTTGGACTTTAGATTTTTTATTAATTAACACTTTTATTTATGAATAAATTATGAATAATTTACTTTTGAATAAATCTAAATTAGGATTGTTTTAGATTATGAATCAATAGCATTTTTTTTTGTTTACAAGGAAATTAATGACACCGGGGATTGAACCTTGTATCTCATAGTCACACACATGTCTTTGCCAGCTGTGTTAACCTTACCAGATGAATCAATCACATTTATTTGAATTAATCTATTATAATCTTCATTTTATTTAGGTTAGATATACTTTTTTCTATTTAAAGTATTACAATGTAAAGCTATGATAACTTTGAAATGACATGAATTTTGAGGTAATTCTCATATGTGGCAGCTCATTGCACTTCGGAG
Source organism: Cyamopsis tetragonoloba (assembly GCA_037177725.1). NCBI lineage: Eukaryota > Viridiplantae > Streptophyta > Magnoliopsida > Fabales > Fabaceae > Cyamopsis > Cyamopsis tetragonoloba. The sequence continues at coordinate 71,610,899 of CM074119.1, forward strand.
CTTTTAGCCCTTGGGTATTTTATCAAAGGTTTATTATGTTTGTGGCGATTGTTCTCTTGCCTTATCAATCTTTCGATTGTGATATCATCTTCAGTCCTTTTTGTGGCGATTCTTATAAAAAGATACCGTTACGGTTTTTCTTATTAAAATGTCAAGGTTTATTACTCTCAATTTCTTACTAGATTGTAGTGCTCAAATCTTTCTTCTTTTTATTTGCTTTCTTTATATTTCTTTACAAGTTTGTGTAAATCCAACTCTAAGAAGATATGAAAATCAAGCAACCCGATCACCCGATCAAGTTCATGTTAGTGTGCATGCATAAAAAGTAGTTAGAGTAATTTTTTTTTAATAAATTCAACACTTTAAAAAGAAAAAATAGAGGTACAATAGATCAAACCTCTTTTACAATTTAAAAATATCTTATATACCTCAAGTTTTGAAAAAAAAAATGATGGAAAAAAAACAGAGAAAAAAAAAAGTTGAAATACATAACTTAAAAAATAATTTTTACCAAAAAAAAAAACTTAAAAAATAATTGACTCATTTTATCTTTATTTTAAATTTCCCTTAGAAGTATTTGTTGAAAATTTTGCTTTAAAATTTGTCCTGAATCATTATCAGACGTGTATATGCAATGCATTCACCATTAAAGTCATTAAACAATTAAATTAAATTCATTAAACAATTAAATATAGAGTCAAAGGACATAAATTTCTAAATTTTTTATTAAAAAAATAAAAATCAGTCATCATCTTTGAGAAGAATATTCATGTTATAATGAAAAAAAAACTAAAAGATGCCTATTTAATTTCTCCGATTCATTGAGATAAAAATCTATATAATAATTTTTTAATCTTCACAAAGGTGTGAGATGAGAGAGATAAAAGAGAAAGAAAAGAGAAAGATGAAAAATGAAAGAGGTAATGAGTGATATTTGAAGAAAAATAAAATCTAAAAATTACATATAAAATAAATATCAATTTTATGTATAATAATAATTATATTTTTTCTTTCATTTTCTCTTATATCACCTCTATTAATAACCTCTATACCTTCCTCCCTCGTAATTTTCTATCACATTATTTATAAATAAAATATTGGGGAGTGCTAGCCTACAATCTTTACAAGTTCTTTCATATAACAAGATCAATAAAATAAAAAATTTTGGGGGTCGCCATGGACATGGTCTGGTGGCTCTGTCTCTCGTCAACAAAACCTAACAAGCATGGAATATCCATGGAGAACAAAAGCAGAAAGAATTCTTCATTTCATATTGAAAAGAGATTGAAAAAGTGTTTACAAGCTTGAGACAGAAGCTATGTACAGCAGACTGTCCAACGGTAACAGAGGAAACAAAACGCGAGAAATAACAAAAATATCGACCAACACTTTTAACTAACTTCAAATTGAAAGCTACCCTATTTAACACCACCTACCCTCCCGTTTAAACTTGAAATATGGAGATCATACATTCCTAGTTCGCTGATTAAACTTTGGAAGGGACCAGGAGCAAGAAACTTAGTCATGATATCAGCAATTTGGCACTGTGAGCTTATGTATTCCACTTGCAGAAGATCCGAGCTGATCTTTTTCCTTATGAAATGGACATCCATCTCAATGTGTTTACTCCTTTCATGAAAAATTGGATTAGAAGCTATTTGAATGAAGGATTGATTGTCACAGTAGATCTTGATTCGAAGTTTTGTAGGAATGTTGAAGTCTTCAAATAGATAGGTAAGCCATTTTGCCTCACAACCAGCAAGGGCCAGTGCCCTGTACTCTGCTTCTGAAGATGATGTAGCAACTTGAGATTGCTTTTTTCTCTTCCATGAGACCAAAGACCTTTCAATGTACAAGCAGTATGCAGAAGTGGATCTGTTAGTGTCTAAGCAGGAGCCCCAATCAACATCCGAGTAACCTGTTATTTGAAGGTCTAAATCTGTATCTAAGGAAAGAAAAGTCCCATGGCTGGTGACTCTTTGACATACTTTAGAACTCTCTTAGCAGTTGCTTGAAGGTATTGGCTAAATCTTCCCAACCTAGAGTGCAACTTCCCGCTAGCCTTCTGTACTCAGATACATTGCAAGAGGTGATCCCAGATTTTTATGGAGTTTCAGACTGTCCATTGGGACCCTGCAGGATTTTGCGGCAGAAGGACCCCTGCATCCTCCAATAATTCTAGTGCATTCTTCTTTTGGTACAAGCAATGCCTTTGCTTGATCTTGCCACCTCAAACCCCAGGAAAAACTTCCAGTTCCCGAGATCCTTAATGCTGAAGTTTGTCTACTTGCTTGTTTTAGTCCATAGTGTATGTGGTGAGACACTGGTTTTCAATTTTAAAAAATCCAAGGCATTAGCAATTCATAGGAGGGGACGATCATGAGGTAGTCCCAACCTAGAGTGCAAGGATCTCCTAACTTCAACTGCAGAAAGCATGAAAAATTCATAAACCACTAACACCAACACATGCTGAGATCATAAATGGATGCATCACAGTGGAAAAGCTTAAAAATTCAATAGACATGCCTCTCTGAAATTTACCAACAGTACACAACATAACTTTGTTCTATTATTTTCTAATTGAGACAATTACATGGTAAAAGAATTATCCTATCCAGGCCAGAGTTCAACAGTATACCTGCTTCATTTCAGTCACCCCAAAACCCAATTCATATTGGATGCAGAATCCCAAGAGGACTGAAGTAATAAAATTTTAGCTGAAAAGAACAGAAAGTATTAAGCACATGTTAAAAGAAAACCTTACTTTGAAACAACATCATAAATCATAAATGAACATAGAAAATAGCAGGATTAAAAAATTAAATTAACCAAAACTACAATTATATATTATTCATTATTCAACAACAACAACAAGCCTTTATCCCACTATGTGGGGTCGGCTACATGGGTCACACGACGCCATTATATATCATTCATTATTCATAGAAATAAAATCAATTTCTTTCAAAAAAAATTTGTAAAAGAATATCTATTTTTTTCTCATATCAAAATTTTATTATGAGATAAAATGTAGCAGGAGGTTCAGACAAATTTTATGGCACTAGCAACTCAAATCTATATATCAAATTAAAAACTTTTCTCATCCAAAAAATCAAAATTCTTATTACTCATCAACGAAGCTTGACATAGGTATGGTTCTTTTGACTATTTAACCCAGAAGTATTCCACAACTTCAAAACAGATTTACAAATACAAAATATTTGAAACGTGAACACCATTGTAAGCAGTCATCTGGTGCACTGCAGATCATATGAATTTGACATTGTAACTTTCGTCTGAGTCATATTACACAGAAATTATGTGCATATTTAAGAGTAGTGTATTTGCAACTGCAAGACATTGCCAGAGTCATTACAAATTTACAAATTACAGCAATAATTGGAAAGAGGAACAGTTAGTCATTGTACAAGCATTAACTATAGGTGTATGATCTTGTGAATTAAAATCACGTGAAATAGTAGAACCAGGGAAAGCTTATGTAGTGAATGCATGCATAGCCTCATCTGAGGATGTTGTGCCAAAAGGTTAGGCAACATTAAGATCTGCAGTATATTTAACTGGCAAACTAAGCCTGGAATGGTTTAACTTAAAATTGCATGTCTAAGTGGAAGCTCCCTAGAAGAAAAGCAGAATACATCTAGTTTAATATCCACATCAAGGAGTCTGGCTTCTTCGACTGAAAGGAAGAATTCAACTTCAAACAAGAAATGATAAAAACACACAAAAAAAAAAAAAATGATGTTCTAACTTAGCAAATAAATAAGATCCTCATACCTGGTAAGTATTCTGCAACAGGCACAGCAGATACTGATGAAGGCTCTAAGCTATTAAAGAGAACACTATCTAGGATAGTATCTGCATTCTAAGAAGAAGAAAATTTCATGAAATGGACTGAGGTAGTCATTACTCATTTGACTATCCATTAAGTACATGGCATTAAGGAAACAATAAAGACCAGTTAAAACTTAAAACAAGCAACAAATATTATCAGATAATAAAAGCAAAAATGAAACAGTAAAAAAGACTAAGGAAAAAAAAATCATAAATAAATCATAATCTTCTATGTTACCTCAACGGGGAAAACTGCTGAGCTTGCTTTAATGTTGATGGAAAAGTATGAACATGATAGTGAGCTTGCGTCAAAGGCATCATGACCCTGAGCAATAGTCTAATTCTGCACCTCGAATTATGACAGGTGGAGGTGGATCTAAGAGGTTTTGTCTAATGTTTCTAACATGTACACAGCCTGATGGTCTCTTAACTTGGCAATGGTACCCTCTGTTGTCCCTACATATGATTTCTCAACATCTGTGAAACGAAATTTATCAGAATTTACTGAAATTAGAACATTGTGAAATATGCATCTTTGATAATTCAGTGATATCTGAATATTAACCTGTGCAGCTGAAAAGATGGAAACTGAATTAATGAATTTCATCTACTAATTGACTGCCTGCTTTTATGTCAAATTCAAAAATTGTACTCTGGATCTCTTGATTTACAACCCACTAACTAACTCAAAATTTTCATTTTTTTATTCTCACTTTTGCAGCAACGTGTAGCGACATGAATTCCAACTAAATTACTTTCAGCTTTCGTTGTAACTCAAGACTCAAGTCCCGTGCTCAACAACCTCCATCAATAAAGGTTTATTCAATCAACACAATACAGTGAGGAGAACTTGAATCTCGTATGCTGCACATCACTAATTTGCACCTCTATGTATTGCCTTCATGCTTCTCACAAAGCCAAAGCCCTGCTTTGCTTAATTATAGAGCAATAAGAAATTCTACATAAACATAAAAGTAATACAACCATCTAAATCCCAATTCAAACCTAATGTTTGTAACCTACAATGCATAACATTGCCTATTCTGATTAATACTTGGAGATTAGAAAATAAGAAAAATTGAATCCATATGCATTCTTCAATAGCAGCACAAAGGGAAACCACCCCAGATTCTATCCACATTCAGCAGAACCTAAAAGGCAACAACATATATAAGAGAAACAATGAAAATATATGTCCTCCTAAAGAAGCTGCAGCCTGGGAAAGTTAGACATCTGTGGAAGTTGAATCAAATGATGGTAGAAGCCAGCCTTTAGCCAGGGCATGCTCCACATAGAAGCTGAATTTCTCCTTTGCATTTGGAATGTCCAAAGCAAGATCATCAAGACCATCCTTGATTCTCGTGAACCCTTTAGTCATTTGGTTAATGGTGATGAGACCTTCACTAAAGCATTCCTGCAGCAGATCCAGCATCCTATCATTCTTCTTTTCCATGGCCATAATCAAAGCTTTCTTCACAACTTCATGGTTGAAGAAAGGCATTCCAAGGTCACGAATACACTGGCATGCTTCACTTACAACACCTCCACTCTCATACTCCTCCAAGAGCTTCATGATCTTATCTTTAGCATCTTCCACGGCCCATCCAGTCCCACCACCCCAACATCTCAATATCCTCTCACCGGCATGGCGTGCAGCAATGAGCATACGAGCCATCCGAACAGTCTCACTCCCACTACATTTGTGGGGCAACTTATTGCCAATTTCTTCCAAATTTAGAGGAGCCAATACATCATCAATCACAGCTCGAGCTAGAAAAAGAGCAAGCTCATTTGAAGCATCCAATATATCCAATGCCGTATCTTCTGCACTTTCCAGTAGCATGACAAAACCATTAACTATATCCTCTGTAGAGAAGATCTCTATATGAAGAGCAGACAGCAGCACTGACGCCATTTCCTTTTCCCTGTTCTTTCTGTCCATAGCAAGGGTTATTAGCTTCTTCAGAAATATCGGGTTATACTCAGGTGTCCCGAGATCTTCAAGACTTCGAATGAGTTCAGGAATGTCATCAGAGAGAAAATATTCATGAATTATAGTTACAATCTCTTTTTTGTACTTCCTCACTCTTTCATCTTCAACTGGGATGTCCGCTACTTCATCATAGGGTTTCAAAAATGAAGAATCGAGCCACCCTTCCGATATTGCCTGACGGACCAATGTCTGAAATGAGGTTTTAGCAGATGGAATATCAAGAATAAGATCATCTAGGACCTCTGCCAAACGAGAAAACCCTTTCATCATTTGGCTAGAACTAATGAGTCCTTCTTCTGCTGTTTCTTTTAGTAGCTTCAACATTAACGTTTCTGCTGAATGGATCTCCATGGCAAGTACCAGAGCCCTCTTCACTACCTCATGATGGAAGAATGAAACGCCCAACTCACGTATACACCTACAGGCTTCATGAGTGTCACCACTATCCACGTATTCTCTAAGTAAATCAGCAATCCTCTTTTTTACATCTTCAACAGTGATGTGAGTGCTACCACCCCATCGCCTCTCCACAAGTTCCGCATGGTGTGGAGCCGAGAGATAACTTTTCACAGCTGTCTCTATTACTTGAACTCCCTTAGAAGATTCTGGCAGAGCCTTCTTGGCCCTAGAAAGAAAGGCTGGAGGAAGGATGTCATCCACAACAGCACGTGCCAGAAATAAAGCAAGGATATCAACTGCATCCAGTATGTCCACCGCAAGGTCATCAGCAGATTCAATAAGCACGAAAAACCCATCCCTAATCTGTGCAGGACTGATGACATCAGCATACAGAGCTGAAAGCAAAACTGAAGCCATTTCTTTCTCCTTATCATGCCTATCCATGGCCATGGACACAAGACGCTTAATGAAGTATGGATAATATTCATTTGAGCTAAGGTCTCTGAGTTCAGATGCAGCCAAGTCCACATCCCCCGTACTAAAATATTCGTCTATGATGGATACTATGGCTTTCTTGAATTCATCTAACGGGTCAGTAACGGTAGATCCAACCAATTGATAAGGTTCCTGTAAATAGAAAGTGCATACAAACAGAAATGGATTATGTGCCTATTTATGTATCCCATTCGCAATAACCAAAAAAGAAGAGTAGATATACAACTTCATAGAAATTAAACGAAAAGGAAAGAAACAAAAGAAAAGCTCCAATCTAAAGCTGCCTACTGCATGGATCACATAAAATTTTCAAGCGGCTAAACCCTACATATTTAGCATCGTCAAAATCTACCCACCAAACCAGAAAAGTCATTTACCTCACCGCTGTCATAGTTTGGATCATTCTTATCTATATTTGATTCACCATCCGTATCAAGCAATTTTCCCCAAGTGCCCTTACCACCAGCACCATCTGCATTACAAAGACAGCACTCAACTTACAACCTAAAGCCCATCATGAAGCAAAGCAAAATTATAACACAAATTCAACTGCAAGTAAGGAAAGCTCAGCATCCAAATAACATCATGATGAAAATGAAATGCACTAGAATGAACCAAACTGCAGCACTGCACAATCCAAACTGAATCGAGCTTTTTAATTGAACCCTTACTAGAATAACCAAAACAAATTGCCTTTACAGATGAAAATTCAGAGAGCGAACTGAACTGGTTTTAACACAGTCCAATTCGGCGCATCCGCAAGATGTTTGCCCTGTTAAGTTTCTCGTGACAAATCCACTGCTCTTAACCTAAAGTCTCTCAGCGCCACTGATTAATATCATGATATACATCCAATCAGAATTCAATAACAAGAATCTGATTGATTCATTTAAATAAAACGAACTAAACTAACCCTTCTTCACCCGCACAAACTTTCCTGAGTGTGATCGACGTACATGCCTGACAGCATTCCCAGCAGTTTGCCCCTTACCACCCCCAGAAGGAGCTCTCACATGATGATGATGTTCAACTAGCAAGGACGATGGAGATTTTGGAGATGAAGATAAATTCTCCACATTCTGACTCGCAATTTTCAGCATTTCCCTCTGTCCTTCGGTCAGAAACCCCTCGCCCGATGCCATTTATGCACAGGAAATCCAATCCTACAATCAGGGTAGTTAAAATCGGGAATCGTAAAATCAAATCGTAAGATTATACCAATTGTAAATTCATATATAGATTAATATATACGCATAGAAATTAGCATAAAGAAATCATTTGGAAACATGTCATAATAAGTCACAAAGCTTAATGAATTAGAAAAGTAGAAACAGAGCACGAACCAGAAAAGTACAAAACACACCAACACAGTAGAAACAGAAATAAAACACACCACAAAGCAGAAAACAGAGCCAAACTGGCCAAAATCCAAGCACCCAGCCACTCACAAGCAAAGAATCACGCACCTAGCCACCCCCACAAACAACAAATGAGAACCACGAAGATGTAGAAAATGGACGAACGACAGAGATGAAGAAGAGGGCGAATGAACGAAGCAGATCACAGGAAGCAGAAAGGTGTGCAATTTGCGAAGAAGAAGAATCCGTGTGACTTGCTTCAGTTGCTTGCGAAGAAGAAGCAGAGCGGCACGGATTTGAAGAAGGAAGAAGAAGAACGAAGGAGGTCGATGTGAAGAGAGAGATCTGGGTTGACTGCAGTCACCCTAAAGTCGATATACAGCCGTTGGATCTTGATCGGACGGTTAAAATTGACAAGTTAAATTATTTCTTTTAATATTTTATCTGACCTATTAATTATTATCTGCTCAATTAAAACTGGACGGCTTAGATCACGTGATTGCGAGAATGTATGAAATTTTCGACTTCATGAAATCCAAATACTAAGGAAGAAGAAGAAAGAAGCTTCATTTGCGACGGTTTTAGGGTTTCTAAAACCGGGTAAAGAAAATAGGTCAAAACAAAGTTAAAATGAGTTCAAGTGAGATTATACCATTACACGATTTGTTTATGCGATTACAACGGTTTTTAACTAAGATCTTAAATGTAAACAAACCCTATAATCATAAAATCACATGTTATACCTTTAAAATTAAAATTTTAACTATCATGCTAACACTTTAAGAGTATGTTTAACAACACAAAATTATAATTTTTTAAAAAAATTATAACTTTTACTAAGCTTATAGAGTTATTTGGTATTATAAAATTAAGTTATTTTTGAGAAACAAACTGAAAGCTATTGTGAGATTGTAGTTGCGTACAAAATACAAAAGTTTATTGGGATAATTACGTCAATCTCACCTGAAGTTTGCGTTTATTACACTTACCATCTCTTAGTTTTTAAAATTACACTTACCTCTCAAAAGGAGATAAGTGTAATGACTTTCAAACTTAAGGAGAACAAGTGTAATGTCTCAAGAGGTAAATGTAATGGAATCTCAACCCTTAGGGAGTTTGTGTAATTTCAAAAACTATGAAGAAATAAGTATAATAAGTTGGTATAATTATCCCAAGTTTTATTATATTACTTGTAAATATCTCAAGTTTAAAGGTGTAATTCCACCTTTGAACTATACATAGGTTTGCCATTGGTTATAAATTTATAATTAAGAAACTAAAATTAAATTTTTATTGAAAAATACAAGTATTAAATTAGATTTATGTTTCCAATATAATTTTTTATAGGCAAAGATGTATCCACTAGAGTTCGAATCGATAAACTACTACTTAAAGTACCACTAAACCAACCACATGGATTGTTTCCAATAAATTAATAATTTTCTTTTTTGATAAAATCCTCCTAAATATAATTCATTAAGTTATGTATCACATGCATAAGATAATTTTTCACCTCATAATTTTCAATTTTTCCTTAATTAAAGGTTAATTTTCTCATGTTAGCAACTTTAACGTAAGTATTAATGTCATCTGAAGCTTAAGGTTCCATCAAAAACCAATAAAAAAATGCGAGATATCAATTCACAAATGAATGAAAATTTAAAATTTGATAGGTAATAACATAAAAGTATGAGGTGCTTAATTACGAAAAATACATATTAAGGTGCCTATTTGCAAATGACCAAAAATTAAGATAATAAAATTTAGACTTAAACTCATCCTAGACCAGAAAAAAAAAAGTAAAAAATATATGTATAATTGAGTTCAAGTCAATAAAAATGAGTTCGGGTTAACCCCAAACTATATTTCAAACAACTTATATAAACATGACATCTTACCCTAATACAATTTTAAATATAATTCACAACTATCGTTTATTCGTAAATTTTAAACTCAATACTTACAACAATAATAGAATAATATAATGGTACATTTGAACATGCAAATGAATTTCTAATGTTGGCAAGGAAAATATAACACATACATGAAAGTATGTCTCAATATACTTCTTTGAGAAAAAATATATAGTCATTATTTATATAATTTTGTTTAATCCCTAAGTATTTGATACACTACACATGACATAAAATGAATATATGTATGTATATGTGTATATGTATATACATGGGGCTTATCTAGTGAGAACACTAAACATGTGAGAATATGAAAACCATGAATCTTGACCATGCAATCATACCTTTATGGATGAGAAAGAAGATTTTAATGTAAGGTTGTATGGTCAAGATTTATGGTTCTCATGTTCTCACATGTTTAGAGTTATCACTAGATACGCTTCCAGTATAAGCTAACACCAACTCACTGCAAATATCTCTTTAATCAATAATTTTCTTACAAAACCGATCAATAGATTAAAAGTTCTTAATATATAGATCATATCTACAAAGTTTCAAGTTGATCAGAAATTGTTTAGAGTATTAAATCAACAAAATATAAAATAAACATGATACGAAACAAAAGTATCTCTACCTCCACATTTCTAGCTTGTCCATTCATTCCAATACAATTTCCACAAGGAAATGTAGATAACAATCCGTGATACTTTTTCTAGGTTGAGGAACATAAGATCAACAACAATACAGAAAAAATTACATTTGGACATCATACATGTAAAGAAAGACATAGCTTCCAATCAACTATGGAGACACAGGTATTGAGTTTGATACCTGTGTTAACGACCATAGGTTGAATTTTCTAATAACCCCCTATCATCTTACCTGTTTCATCCTCAAGTTACACAGGAATTCAAGAGGGCACATTGAAGTGAAAAAGCCACGATATGACAAAGGCGAAAACCATACAAGCTAGCAGGAAATTCAAAAAACGATGGCCCTGCCAGAAACTTCGAGTTTCTGCAGGCGGGGCAGGTCCAGATGGAGGTACCGTGGAAGCATCGTTTGCCTCATTCCACTGTTCTGTCATTTGAACTTCAATAGCACCAGGCACGTTCCGCGCAATTGATCCGCATATTTCACAAGTTCTGTTGATGATGATACATGTCATATCATTAGACCAGTTCGCAACTAAAAGTGAATTATTAATGCAGTAAGTTTCTATTATGATAACATCAGATGATCACAAGACTGGACCAACTCCTTTGTTGGAGGCTGAATAGGGTTACAGCGCCTAAAGTTGCCGAACTAAACGCATTAAGTAACCCTAGTTATTTTCAACATAAGGAAATGCCAGTTGAATTCATGTTAGTGCCATGTACTTGTATTGAAAAATGGCAAATAAAGAATAAACGAGAGAAAGATAAATGTCAAAGAACCATGTTTCATACTCGCTAGCAATTTAATCAATCGAGCTATAGCCAGTAGTGAAATGCCAGATCAAATCAGATATAGAACAAGTAAAGTTTGACTATATATGGCAACAGTTTCTAGTCTTTCTGCCATCTCAGATCATTGTTAAACCAAGCAAGTGAGAAGTGAATTTCATTTCAAAATTTCCACTTTCCACATACTAAACTAAGCTGACTCATACAATAAACAAGAAAAAGATAAATTTCAAAGAACCATATTTCATAATCACGAGTAGTAAAATCGATTTAGCGCTATCCAGGAGCCAGTCGTAAAGAGCCAGATCAAATCAGATATGGAAAAAGTATAGTTTGACTATAAACTGCAAGGTTTCATTTTGAACTCCACCATAAAAGTGCCTGCGTTGAATAGACATATAAATGACTAATGTGTTTCTGCATCTACCTTATAGCAAGACAACACTCTCCATGAGGTGAGTATTATACATAAGAGTCTTCTTTGAAATAACAAAATAAGGGAGGTAAGTGTAACTTTTTGAATTAGAAAGGTGTTAGTTAGAACAATAAATGATGGTCTCTCTCATCAAACATGTCGGTTATGGGAGTCAGAATTCAATAAGCAATGGGAAACGGGGGCAAGGAAACAAATCAGACAAATATAGAAATTTGCTATTATGCTTGTACAGTTGGACCTGCAAATAGGATATTTTCAGCTCCTTTCAAACATTTTTCTTTTAAGAATGGAATCGTTATCTAAACCAAGTTTGTAACAAAAGCAGATTAATTTAACTCATATTGTGTCCTTCAGTAGGATAAAAAAGAATCAGATTCAGACTCCACTATGAAGACACTTCATCAAGAACATTCCCTAAATCCGCATGATCCCAAATCCTCTAAGAATCATATCCATAATATGCTAAAGACAAGAAACAAATGGACAAGTGAAGTAGCTCCTGATTTGGTAAAAGAGTACCGCAAATGAAGCAAACACACCAGAGTTCCTTATTCATAATTTCCCACCAAAAGAAAAAACATGGCAACTTAAAACAGTGATTAGTTCACAACTAGAGTGAGCAATAGTGATCAATCTCAAAAATCCACAATACATAAGATCAATAGTCAATACTTTACTTTTTCTAAAATAAGTAAGCACAAATCTTTCCAATAAGGTGGTTTGAAAGTGTTAAACTTACTTGTTGCCCTTGATCTTGAACCAAGCCTCAGCACAAACTTTGTGAGCAGCAGCTAAATCATCCTTGCAAGAACATCCAAGTTCAATGGGAGTTCCAGATTCATGGTTGCTCATATCCATACTCAGATGGCAAATCCTACAATCTCTCTCAACCTTATTCAAATGCACCTTCACATCAGACACTGCATTTTCCAGATCCACCTCCACGGAACACTCTGAAGCAGAGGATCCTCTCTGTTTTTCACACACACCCACAATCTCGGAATCGTGGGAGGATCTTTGCTCCTCCTCATCTGACCGGTCGCTGGAGTCAGAGCACCGTTCGGAGGCTCCGCCGCCGACGGAGCTCCGGTGACTGGCATTGTCTATGTCAACAACAACATGAGAGTTGTCCTCAGTAACTAACATTTTGGACAAGTAAGTTGAGAATCTTCATGTAATGACAGAGGAAGGTGAAGATGATCAATACCCACCGAGTTTTTATGGAGAAAGTTTGAATCTTTGTGAACACCGCAGCAGAAGAGAGGCAAGAGTTTTGTGAATTACTGAATTGTGTGTGCTAGCTATTACTCTAGTGTGGTAGGTAAAGGTGTGAGTCCCTGACAAGAGAGAGAAAGAGAGATGAATCAAAAAAGATCTTATAAGAGAAGGAACAGCATTATGATTATGCAGTGATCTGATGGAGGAAATCCAGCAAAAAGAAAAAGTTTTTCCCATTTTTTTGTTTGTTTTTATGTGAAAATTACTAAAATAAAAAATATCTTGGAAATCTTAACTGTCTCAGTCTCTCAGAATAAAATTTTTAACGAATTAATCAGATCCATTGCTATAAAATTATTAAATACTTGAGTTTTGAGTGTGTAGATAACAGTAGATGCACTAAACTTTTAAAGTTGAGTTTAAATATGAAATAATTACATTCAAATCTTAGAAGAATAGCTTCCGTTTATAATAATTTTAAGTTGAACAAAATTACCTTGGATATTTTCCGGTGTTACACCCTAATTTAAAGTTTTTAATGTCTTATTATTTTCTCCATTCCATGCAATGATGGAAGAAAAACATAAAAATGTGATGAAATGATAGTTTATTTCATTCCTTAAATGTATATGTAGAATTTAATATCTTACTTATAAAAATGAAACAATATTTTATAATTATTTAACAATTATTTCATATAAATTCAACGTTAAAAATAGATTATTAACTATTTTTTATGATAAATACCTTAAAAAAAATTCAAAATACTAAAGAGAAACCTTAAACAGAAGAAGAGATTCTTTGTTAGACACGAGACATGGTGAATTAACAGGGTCTAATGAGTAATGAGAAAAGCAGGCCCCACTATTCTTTTTCTCATGACAAGTTTTGAGGGGAAAAAATGGTGTTGTTTAATTGTTCTCCTTTTATTTTTTTTGTTTAAATATGTTTTTATCTTAAAAATATAATTTTTTTTATTTTAGTCTCTAAAAAATTTTGATTACTGATTGTATCTTTTAAAATTTTGATTTAAGTCCCTGTTAATATATTTATCTATTTAAGTCTCTGTACCAAGTCATAAAGCTTCAGAGCAGGAGGTCCAAGGTTCGAATCTTGGCAAAGGAGAATAGTTTAGTTTAGGATGTGTAGTTGGTGTGTGAGTATTTGCTTATTAAAAAAAAATTAGCGATGAAGCAGACAAATTAACACATTAACATACGTCATATCAGCTGATCATGCTAAGTAGGATTAAAATATTCATGTTAGTAATAATTATATTTTAAAATACTTTTATTTTAAATTTTTATATTTTTGTAATCATTTTAAAATTTTAAGTAAAAATAATTTTAAAAAATATATTGCTGACAAAGTATTTTAATTTGACTCAACAATGTGTTGACATAAAATTCGCTGTGTTATTATAGTCTATTATATCATCAATTAGCATAAAAATTGTACGCATAAACTTAAATAAAAACTTTTTATTAGAGTTGGCACAATTAGTTCTCCTTTATTTTTTGCCCTTTTTATAGTTTCTAGGCCTTTTTGTTTTTTTCGTATTTTTTTCGTGTTCGGCCTCGTTCCTATTATTGGGCCTTTTTTGTTCTCAGACTAGCCGTGTTTGTTTGTTGCCTCTAAGGCAGTTAGGGTTCCACATTCTCATTTATATATATTAGTGTATGTTGCTTTGTTTTCATTCAAGCTAATATTAATACATTTCTTTTTTCAATATGGTATCATGGACTCTAAGGTTTTTAGAGCTCTATTATGGCTCCGTTTGACTCGATTTATTTTTGGCTTATAAGTAGTTTTTAAGTAAAAGATGAAAATAAGAGCTTTAAAAAAAAGCTAAAAGCTGTTTGACAGTTTCATTATTTGATACTTTATAAGCTATTATGAGTAAAAAGCTATTTGTTTGATAAAATATTTGTGTCAACTTTTTTAAGTTATTTATCATTAATTGTCACATATCTTTAATATAAGAAAATAAATTATCAATATAATTATTTTTAAAAATAAAGTTACAATAAAAATAATTTTTTGATAAAACTTAATATTTTATTTTTTTAAAAAAAAACTAAACACTATAAATTTATCAAAATAATTATTTAATATTAACATTTTTTTAAATATGTAAACTTTTTAAAGAATAATAAAATTCATAAATATTAAAGTGAAATAAATAATCGATAAATGATAATAAAACTTTTTGAAGTTTTTAGTAAATTGCTATTTTTACAAAGAGAGAATGAAAATATATTGAAGATTTCAAGTGTTAATTAGAATATTTGAGTATTAATTACGATGGGCCCACAAAATAAGTCAACTTTTTGTCAAAAAGCTCGTATTTATAACTTCTGGCTTAAAAGCCAGCTTTTTGCATTTTGTACATAGAAAAAAAAAAGCCAGCTTAAATTTAAGAGGTTTGTCACAAATCCTGTTTGGCTCAGCTTTTACTTATAAGAGGAAGAGAAGTCAAAAAAAAGTTGGGTTAAACACTACCTATGATTACAGCTTTTTCCAAAATCCTTCATGTTTCTTACGTCTTGCGATGCTACCGTTTCGATTTCATTCCTTTCCCTCGCATATCTTTTCCTTTTTACCGTTTCTTAATGGCGGCGGATGATTCTATCTCCCTTTCTGAGACACAAGACCCCTTGTCCTCGTATTTTTTACACCTTGGGGATAATCCTAATTTTGTTGTTGCAACGCTGATTTTGTAAGGGTAAATAACTAATTGATTTGGTCAAGGAATTAATATAATGAAAGCCTTGATATGCAAAAAATAAATGATAATTAATTGTGCCAACTTTAATACTTTTGAATTTTAAAAAATGTAATAAGTAATAAAAAACTTTTTAAGAACTAAAATCAAAATACGCTATATTTTTTGGGAGAAAAAAAATTAAAACTATTTTTTTTACGTGCTAAATGATATTTTAGGAGTATCTTGTACTTCTTACAAGGCAAATTTTAAAAATTTTTTGTGGTTCTTATTATATGATCTTTTACAATTTTCATAAAATGCTTGTAAAAAAAACAATTTTCATAAAAAAATTGTTTTATCTTTTATTTGTCATTATTTAAGACATTGGTTATTTTTTAATTATAAATGATAAGCATTTTATGTTATTTAATATATCCGGTAAGGCCGGCACAACTGGTAATCACATGTATGTGTAAGTGTATGGTACAAAGTTTAATCCATAGTGTCGGTAAATTTTCTTTTAAACAAAAAAAATATGTTATTTAATATAATATAAAATAAAGTTCGTATATTATATAATATTCCAAAACACTCAATAAAGACTCTATCCTTTATTAAACAGGATTCTTTTTCCAAATTTGTTTCAATAATCTTTCTAACTTAATTGAATTAATCACGACTCAATCCTTTATTAAATAGGATTTAGGTTTTAATTATGTGTATAATAATAACTTTTTTCAAGAGAGGTATTGTATAATTCAATTATCTTTTGATCTCAAATTGAATTAGTAAGTATTGATTGGAGAATAACTTAAATACATAATAAAATACTTGAACAATAAAATAGAAATGTACAATAATTTAATGGATGGCATTGAGATGAGATAATGCATAAAATAAAAACTGAATATATAAGTATTTTTTTTTTATAATTATTCTAGCTTTGTCTTTTGCAAAATTAAAAAAAAGAAATCACTATTAAATTTCCTCAACTTATGTAACATCCTATTAAAAATTTTCAGATTTTTTTAGTAGATAAAACTAATGAGTTTTTTAGTTTTTAGATTCATATTTCCTTATTTGAGTGTAATTTAACATATTATTTATGTTAAAAAGTTTTGTCATCAATATGATTATTATATATTTATTTGATTTGATAATTGGTGTGGTGATTTACTTATTAAATAATACTATTGCATTGTGTTGCAATATATCATTAAATAACAATAAAATCTGGCAAGATTAATAGATAGTTAAATTTTTTAAATTTGTTGGCAAAAGTTTAAATTTTGATTATTATATAAAAAGAATTTTATTAGTAGAAATAAAATCTACTTTGGTGATCTTTATACTTTAAAGAGATTAATTTTCGATTATTAAGGAGGCATTTGTTTCAAGATTTAGAAAAATATTTTTGAAAATGTATATTGAGAATGTGAGATTTCCATTTTTGTTTCAAAGTTTAAAAAAATAATTCTGGATATCATTTATTCCCGGGAATGTTTTTCTTTTATATTTTCTATAATCTCCATTCCGATGTTGAATATAGGTAACTATTTTAACTTTTACCTGTAACTACCACTCTTTTTAGTTTTAAATTTTTTTGGATTTGAAATTTAACAAGTATTTCTAATGATGTTAATTTTATCAAATACTCTCTTATAAAATACTAAAAAATACACATTTTTAAAAATATACAAATTATCAAAAATAAAATGCTTGAAAATATTTTTTATTCCTTGAAGCTAACGTCCTCTAAGTTGTTAATGTTATATATTTACTTCATTATTCTTTTTGTTTAATCTATATAATTGCATTACATTATTGTCCTTCTACTTATATTTTTTTATTTATTAAATAATTAAAATAAATAAATAATATTATATGCAATACAAATATTTTCATATTATCACATGTAACAGTATTGTAAATCAAATAAATTTTAAATTTTATTAAAAAAATTCAAAAAATCTCTAGGAATAAAAACTAAAAACCAAAAAACTTGTTTAAAATGTCTAACAATAAACATTGCTAAAAAATATTTTTAACACTAAAATACTCAAAAATATATTTTCAAACTTTGAAACAAACTTCTTATAAAAAAAATACACTTCGTAAAAAAAAAATACCACTAAATAATACTAGTAGGATATAATGCCTCGCATGCATGTGCATTTTGCAGCCTGATTTACGGTGCTGCAGACCAACAGTTCTTACACGGTGTGACAGAACAAATAATAGTTGTACCAAAAAGAAAAAAAAAATAATGTTTCTCTAAAAGGAAAAGAACAAATAATGGTTGGAATATATATACTTTTAGTTTTGTATGGGAAATTTATTTAAATTTTATCAGTGTATCACTCTAACCTCCAAGGTTATAAAGTTTTTCCTCCATAATTTAAGAATAGAAAAAGAAAAAAAAGAAATGAGTTCAGTGCACCATGGCGTGGAGTTTTAGAACTTAAACAACATTTTTTTTTTGAAAAATACACCTTATTTTATAAAATATTAATAAATCTCACGTCAATTAGAAATATAATTATCATATAATATATGAGTATATAATATATGAATATATGAGTAGTATGATAATTGTTTCATATGAATTAACTTTTAGGGTAAATTAGTTTTAAACTTAAATTTAAGATGATACTAACTCAATCTTTTTGGATAAAGAATTTTGGGCAATTAAAATTGCCCAACTTTTGACAAACTTTGTTAAAATAATAATATTTTACTTTTTTAATTAAAAAATAAAAACAAAAAGAGAGACATATAATACTATTATATTGGATCAGCATTATTATGTGGGGTCAGCATGGATCATATGACGTTAATACACTCTATAAAAAACCATGTGATGTTGTTAATCACACGCTACTCTGGTTTTATTAGATGCATCTGGTTAGATGCCTCTGGGCTATAGTACATATTGAGCGTAATACAAGTAAATCATGTGACCAAACAAATCACATTTAGCGTTAGGTTAAATTAGCTGTAAAAATTAGTTATAAAAAAGAATTAATTGTTTGAAACATAATAAACTTTTGATTTGATATATTTGTTATGAGAAGCGATTTTTAAGATATTTTTAAACTTTGAAAAGCGATTTTCAAATTTTTTAAAACAATGTCTAATTTTTAGCTGAAGGACAAAAGATTTTTCTTTTATTAAAAGAAGAATCAAAGTTTTTATAAGTGCAGAATCAAACAATCTAACATATGTTACACTAAAAAATACGCAAACATCCTTTAAAATATCTAACACACACTCCTCTTAATGAAATCTAAGGCTTCAACTGAATCGAACTAATTCGTTTTATATTCCACCTTCGACTCGTTATTTAACTTGATGAGTTTGGTTCATAAATCAAATGAGTTGAACTTGAACTAAGAATTAAGTTTATTAACTAAACGAGTTAAAGTTAAGTCAAGCACAATTCGACTCATTTGGTTCAAGAACTGACTCGATAAGTAAATAAACAAATAAATACACGTATAATTATAAATGAACTTTTATTTTGATTTTGATGATCATAGATAACAATTACTTTAAACTTTTATTTATGAAATTTTTTACTTTAGTCTTGATTTATAAAAATAATTTATTTCAATTATTTTCTATTTTAGTTTTTATTTTATTTTATTTTACAATAAAAAGAAAACAACAGTTTTAGAAAATTGAGAACTTTAGCTCGTGAGCTTCTTAGCCAAATTAAATAGTTCGTGAACTTCAAACGAGTCAAACTTGAACTAAAAAATTAATTCATGAAAAACTCGACTCAAATTTAATTCGAATAAATTCTAATTGAGTCGAGTTGAGCCGAAATGAGTTCAACTCAACTTGACTGATGTCCAGCGCAAATCCCAAGCCAAATTGAGTGATTATGAATTTTTTATTATTTCTTTTAATTGTGAATTTAAAATCACATTATGTTAAGTTAAAACAGGCGAAATTGATTTTGGTTTCATTATTAAGCTTATTTTTTAACGGCATTGAATTTTTTTAAGTCATTATTAAAAAAGGAAAAAATGTGTTATCTATAATTTTATATTGTAATAGTTTGAAGTTTGGAAAACACCCTTAAGGAAATACAGAAATTGAAATTTACAAAGTGATTAAAAGTGCTTAAAATATTAGGAAAATTAAAATTGTATATTGACCATAATTGTTTCTTTGAGAGACTAAAATTGAAATTGACCATAATTGTCTCCTTAAGAGACTAAAGGTGTCATTGAATATACAACTTAATTAAATATTTATACAATAATTTTTTTTAAAATTAAAATTTATGCATAGATATAATTATAAAAATTATCCTAATAAATTAGAAATAATTTATTCTAATATGCCCCTTTAAAAAACTTATAAAATTAAACTGAAAATAAGTTATAGGAACTCAAACTATTTTAATAAGCTCTTCCAAAATAAACTTGTTACAATATCACTCAAATCATTCATAAGAATATGATAAGGACGAGGACATTAAAGTACTAGGGAAAAATTAAAAATTTCAACAGTACTTTTAATTTGTATTATTCAAAAAAATGTAAAAAAAATTACTAAACAACATATAAATGTTTATCAATGAACTTAATAAAAGAAATAAGTTGACTATATTTAGAATCAACTCAAAGTTTTGCATTTAACAGGTTAATCGGATGGTTGGGGATTAATGAATAACAGGTCCTCAGTTCGAACCTCTTTGGACGCACTTTGGCTAATAAAAAAAATCAACTCAAAGTTTTGCAATATCTAAATATTACACGTATTCAAATTCACTATACCTATTAAAACATGATTAAATTATTAAAAAAAATTATCTACTTAAATTGGTAATATAATTTATTTTTCCAAGTTCTTAATTTCTTAATATTTATTTTTTTACATCATTTTATTTAAATATATTCAAAGCAAAACTTTTTAAAAAAATGAGATATTGTAAGAGGGAAAAAAAAAACAGAAGAAACGAGTGAAGAAAAGATAATTTGTACGTAAAATTTGATGCAGGATAGGGCTCATGTTGCTGATGGTATCACGTATATAAAGAAATCAACAGGATAAAATGTTAACAAAGAAAGACATCCCTTTACCATATCAGATTGGTATATATATTTTCAAATTTAAGTTAACCAAAATGTAACCCGCAAGAAAAATCATGGACTCTTCACGTCAATGAAAAGAGCTACTTAATGAAGTTAATGCCCTACACGGTGAGATTAACTTCAGTAAGCAAACCAATTTTTATCTATCCTCCCGCAACAAAATGCCAAAAATTAAGATTGAAATCCACTTGAGGAAGCTTAGATTGGAGTAAAACTTCTGCAGGCATTGCAAAATGTTGCCTAGGCATCTTTGTTGATAACATTTCTTGCATCGCACCCAAAAATTTGACGAGTCCTTCCTCAAATTGCATACAGTCACTCTTTCTCTTTAGACCTTGTCAGAACAAGCCTGTTTGTGAGGCAGTGGCAACCCCTTGAGATGCTGTAAAGTTTGCAGTATTCTTCTCAGTTATTCCGGCGCCATAATTGTCAAGGCCACTCTTGATCCAAGCCATATTGTTCAAGTCTGTAGCTATTGAAATTAATTCATGGCTTGAGAAAGAGGGAAACTCCAAATAGTCAACAAACTCTGGACCTAATAGAGAACCACAAGAACGGCTTTCACTCGATTCTGCTGCACAGCAGCCGTGACCACAATGGATTGGAACCATGGGCTCACATCCAATACCATCAAATAAATTGTAGGCACCTATGTCTGATTTGGGAGGTTGGATCAAAGGGCTTTGATCTGAAATCATCTTTGAGCATGATCCAGTTGATGGTCTGCCAGGAGGATTATAAACCTTAAATGCACTAATGCGTGGTACTGGTCGACATAGGGTAGGGTGTCCCTCCACTTCAGCATGATCTTTTCTTGGGAGACTATTTTCGTGCTGTTTAATTTCATTATCTATCATGACATTTTTTACTTCTGTAGGATTCAATATAATTTTTTGATTGGTGGGATTCAATGAATTGATATTCCCAATTGACATGGTTTCTTCAGAGGATGCCTTTGTTTTCTCAAAGCTACCATTTTCGATCGGATCAGCATGTGCAGGGACATATCTATCCCGTTCCATACACCTGCGCTTCAGAGTTGAATTCCAGTGATTCTTGATAGCATTATCTGTTCTACCAGGAAGAAGCCTTGCAATTGCTGCCCATTTGTTTCCATGGACTGCATGGGCTGAAATTATGATATTATCCTCTTCATCTGCAGCAATTAAATTTTCAATTTTTCATTAGATTCTGATATTGACAGGAACAATATTCATAATGGCTGGAAAATCTGTCAATTAAATTAAACAAGTTAACTTCAAGGGAGTACATAGCTACATAGCTTACAATAGGAAAACTCACTGGTGGAAAAGATAAGGTTAAGACAAGGTCTAATATGAACTTACAGCAGGCAGCAATTATCAAGAATTTCTTTTCTTTCATTTTAAATATAACATATCAACAAAACAACTTAGAGACCCCCATGCTTCAACAAAGCATATATAATTTCCGTTTTCTCTACAACACCTAATATGTGAATGTGAATTATGTTTCTGGTTTTCATACACAACATCTAATATGTGAATTAACCTCTCTCTCTCTCTCTGAAATGTAGGGTTGACTTGGTCATCAAGTTAGTTACTTATGGTAGATCTTCTATCCCATACATTGCAGGTAAAGTCTACCCACATAGAGCTCAATTTTCAGATTGAGCCACACCTCGTCGTTCCTGCTCTCGCCATTAGTCTCCACCCAGACCACTTCAATGCATTCAGAACTCAAGTGAAGCGCTACTCTTTAAAGTAGAAAGTGCATATTTATTCCAGTCAATGGTTGACAATGAGATAAAATACATGCACATGGAAAATAAGCTTAAAATTGTTAGAATCGACTCCCTCGATTTCCATTCAATGATTAAAAATCCGCATTTTACCATCTAAAGGGCATCCGAAACTCTATAGGAGCCAAATCGCCAATATAATATCAATGTTTAAAATTGATCATATAACTAGGATAACAAGTTACAGATACAGTATAATGGCAAGCGATGTCTCAACAGTGTGCAAGAGAAAAGTCAACTTATGGTTGCAGCCATTATCAAATTAAGAAATACAAAAATAATAAGTGTAATATTGAACAAATTGAATAACAACATTCAACAATCTTTTAGTAAAATTACCAACCCTTACCGAAACAAAATTGGCCATTAAATTAAAAGGGAAAAGATCTAGAATAACCATTTAATTCTAATTCTAATATGATAGCCCAATAACTCATAGTAAATAACTAGCAAGATGGAAGTTGCATGAGGCAAAAGGCATGTTCATTGTGCAGATAAACTGTATCCACTAGCCAATAGCCATAGTTTGCCATAAAGTATGATAAGGCTAAACTACGTTTACTATGTTGTGTGGCTATCTGAAATTTCAACTGAAGTCGATAATAAACAGGTTGATACAGCAGATCTCAAGGAGCTGGACAAGGTCTTACATCATTACATTATATTAGAAGTACAAAATGGTTAAAGTAGTAGTTCCAATAAGTATCAAAGTAGTGATGAAGCTAAAACGAATAGGTGTCTCTGACACCACTCTGCCAGTTTCTGAACTATTCTGAATTTCTGATTGCTTCTTACTGCATAAGCTGGTTGAACATGGTTGCAAACAATGAATTTAATTTGACAAACAAAAACAAGGCGAAACACAACATCAGTTTCAACACAAGGAATAGCATAGCATTTTCAGCCACCACTATGAATTGCTCTTCGGATCATTTTGGAAACTGTAACGATATATCATTCAGTTGCATTAACATTTATATATTACTCACTCTAAAGTGGATCACTTTAAAGACTTAAACAAATGCAAGATATCTTCTTTTCACTCTAACACATTGTGTTTCTATATTAAAAACATATCAAATGGCGTTTTAACAAATGATTCAAGTAACAAAACAGTGGAGAATAGCATTTTTTTCCATCAAACTTATCATACTAACTCAAACCATGATGCTGTAAGTGAGACTACACACTTTTGACCATTTGCTTATGCCAAACTGTGTAATATTCTACCATCCATTAACATCGTATATCTCTTCTACAAAGGGACATACCACCATCATTTCCACCATAATCGAGAAATTTCAAAGAACATATCCAACAACAAAAGAAAAAAGGATCTAAATAACAAAAATTAGCCAACAACATGTTTGCATTTGTTTAAGAGAATGTTAAACTTGCTTTTGAAACTTCAAATGGGGTTTCAGGTACAAGTTTTGATGTTCAGTTCTGCATTTGAGTTTTATTTCTTACGGAACCATATATCCAAATTAGATTCTGTCCAAAGCAACTCCTGCAATTTCTTCAGTTCTACAAACTTGTTTTTTGAGATAAAATACTTCCAAACATAAACACTTCACCTCAGTATAGATTTTAACTAAAATCAATATCATCTAAAAATCAAGTTTCTAAATGCCCATCCAATCCAATCCAAATAAAAACTAAAGCACACAAGTCTAGTCTTAATGGCTTCCGAGTTTCTCGCATAACCAACAAAGACTAAAACATCGCTTCAATTAGTAACTAGTAACTACTAACTACCACAAAAAATTGAACAAGGTTACGCTTAGAGCATCATTTATTCAAAAATACACAAACAAATTAATAAAAAAAATGTAAATTTCAAAAATAAAAATTAAAAACACACTCCTATACAGAGCAATACAGCGTGTAGTCCTAGCCTTGTACCCTAATTTTAGAAACATCCACTTGAATACAGTATCAACAGAGAATGGAGATTTACCAGTGAAGGGCTTGCGTTTCACGCAAGGGTCAAGCTGGTTACACCACCGGAGTCGGCACGATTTACCGGACCGTCCCGGCACTCCCCGGGCGATCATGCTCCAATTTCTTGCCCCGAACTGCGCCACCAATTGGCTCAGCACAGCGTCTTCCTCCGGAGACCAAGGTCCCTTCACTTTTCCTGCGACGTGACCGTCACCGACCACCGACAACTCAGCATCTCCGCCCGCGGGTTCCAACTCCTCGCCGCCGCCGAGTTCCATGTTCGCGATGCCATTGTGGGTGGTTGGTTCGGCGGGACGGTCTTCTTCAGTCATGGCGGTTGTTGGTTGTTTCGCTATGTGTCGCTGTCAGTTTCTTTTCGTTTTCTTTCGGGTCTTTCTTTCTGTCTAACTAACTGCAATTCCGATTGGAATGGAATTGGAGGCACACACCAATGATGTTTTGAAAAATAATTTTAAATTAGTATATATATATATATATTTTAAGTTTTCTTATTTGTTTGATGAAAAATATACTAGAGTACTTATCTCCTATCGAAAATATAACTTCCTAGGTCTTTTTATTTTGGTCCAAATTATAAGGTACTATGCATATATTTAAAAAAATTTATTATATTTTATTAATTATTTAATATTTCTAAAGATAGATCATTAATAAGAGATATTAGAATTTGAAATTTGTAAGGTTAAAATCAAACAAAAACAATTTATGCTTCTAAAATCAATAATTTAACTATTTTTCTTAAAGTGTGCGAAACATGGTTAGGGACTTATATTTTGGACCAACTGTAGTATTAATTATTATTCATAATTTTTAAAGGGTTGTTGCACCGTCCCGTAAGGTCCGCACAGCTGGCAATGACATGTATTAATTACTATTCATATTTCTTAAAGGGTTATATACAGGTTCAATTCTTGGTGTCGTTAATTTTTTTGTAAACAAAAAAAAAGGAATTATTGCACAGAATAAGAATATCAAAATAGAAAAAAATATAAATAATAATTGCATATTAAATACAAAACTGAACTAGTTTTTGTCTTTCCTTGTAAAAAGTTTATTTTTTGAGATGCTTTGCACATGTTAGAAAAACTGTTTTTTAAATATAAAATATATTTCATTTTTATTTAATGTTTATTTTATATAACAATAAAAAATATATAGAAAAATGAGTAGAAGGATATGATAATTTTTATGTGTTATCTTTATTTTTTTCATGAAACTCTAAAGATAAATTTTATAGTTTTAAAAGTTAGAATAACTTTTTTTAAAATGTTTTTTTTTTGGAAATTAAAACAAAACATTTAGGCTAAATTATATTTTTGGTACTCAAACTATAGGGGTCTGTGTAAATTAGTACCAAAACTTTTTTTTTGGTTCAAATCGATACCAAAACTCTTTTGAACAGTTCACGTTTACCCTTAGCGTTAATAAACCGTTAAATTTTAACGGTGAAAACTTAGCGGCGTTAAATTTGTACACGTGTCATATTATGAGTGGTTCATCAATAATATTAATAATAATAATAATATTTTTTTAATTAAAACAATTTTTATATTTAAAAATGAAAAAAAAATCATCATGATCATCTTCTTCTTAATGCAAATTAAAACACAAATAATACTAACCAAATCGATGAAAAAAACCAGATCATCCTAGTGAAATTACTAAAATCAACCTAGCAACAACAAAGATAAAAAAAAATTTAGAACCTTAATCTCAAATTAGTTGTTTATCTTCAATTTTGGAGCCCTAACCATAATGGAAGGAAAATGCGGAAAACAAAGAAAAAGGAAATAGAAAATGGAAATGTTCTGGGCTGTGATTCTCGGTTTAGGGAAGGAAACTGATAAAAAAAGAAAACTCATATTTTAATTTGGTGTTGCAAACCCACAAAAAAAAATGAAAGAAGGAAGATGCAAGAAGAAGAATAGGAGGAAGAGGAGGAGGACGGTGGAAGAAAGAAAAACAAGAATAGAATACAGAGAAAAAAGAAAATGATTTTTTTTATTATTTTTAATATAAAATGATTTTAATTAAAAAATACTATTATTATTAATTATTAATATTATTAATTATTAATAGACCACTCAAAACGTGACACATGTACAAGTTTAACGTCGTTAAACTTTTATTGTTAAAATATAACAGTTTATTAACGTCGAAGATAAACGTGGACCTTCAAAAGAGTTAGGATATCGATTTGAACAAAAATAAAGTTTGGGTACTAATTTACACTCACTCCTATAGTTTGGGTACCAAAAATATAATTTAATCATTATTATAAAATGTTCTTATATATTTTAAATTCTTATATATTTTCAAACCATTCAGTCTCAGTTACGTAGGTTCATGAGCGCATGAGGATATGCGTATGTGGGTACGAAATTCGATCACTGGTTGTACTACTTGAATAAAAAAAATAAACTATACAGTCTCAGTCATGTAACTGAGTAGATAAACACATAAAAACATACATATGTAGATGAGTAAATCTTATATGCATACTCACCTAACACCTCATATTTACACACATCCAATTATAATTTTACACATAATTAAAATAAAATATAAATTACAGTGGTACTAATTACAATTAATTAAATCTAATTTAACAATTTAAATTAAAATAGGATAAAATAGGGTAACACGCTAAGTGTGCGTCGATGTCTAAATTCTTGTCTTGCTCTGTAGCTGTCCGTTTTCCTTCTTTGAAGCTATTGATTCCCACTATGATAAAAAAAATACAGCTTCTTTGTGACATATAATTAATCGGTTATCCATAAGTCAACACAAGCCTTGACATTGATATTAGTCGACGTCTATGTAAAGGTAATTTGAAAATTTACAATTTTGACGTTACAAAATAGGGTGATAGTATCACCCTTGTGATCTTTTGATCAACAATCTTCTTGTATATCTATAGAGAGGTCACTCTTTGTGTTTGTAAAAGGGCTTATGGTTTTTTTTTCTAGGTTGCTAGTGCTGGTTACTTCATGTTGCTATCAGTAATCATAAATTTGAGTTTTATTCTCACAAATATATAGCTCTTAGCTTGTATGCATATAGGTTACATTTTAATAATATTGATTGATATTTATTTTACACATTCTAAATATGATTATACCATTTTTATGTTCTCATGATAACATTTAGTCTCATTTATTTGCAGGATAACTATGGAGAACAATGAATGTCAATCAACTAAAACTGATGAGTCCAAAAGTATCTTTATTGGCCAAGTTGTGTGTGGCAAAGATGAAGCCTATAACTTATACCAAGAGCATGCCTTTAAAATGGGTTTCAGTGTAAAGAAAGGGAGGGAATTGTATTATGATAATGAGAAAAAGAGCACACATATGAAAGAATTTTGCTGTTCCAAGGAAGGATTTAAGAACAATGAATCTGAAGGTGAAGTGGTTAGTGAAAGAGCAGTGGTCAATGAATTTAATTATTTTGAGTTATTTTGAAAAGAGAAAGAGAGACCCATTTTTATTTTTATTTATTTTTTGTTATTTTGATTGGTGAAAGATAGCATTTTGATGTTATGTTGATGAGAGAAGGGGGAATGTATTAAAATATATCAGGTTTTATGATAATAAGCAGTTTTATTTTTCAATCTAATTTCATCGTGTGGAATGAAATCAATGGAATGAAATCTTAGTTGGAGCATCAATAGCATATAATGGATTCAAAATATCAATATTTTTTCATAAGTAAAAGTTAATCCTAGAGTACTAATTGTATTAAAAAAATTACATGATGACATAACAAAAGAGTCAAAATATTATATAGAGGACTGCATTATACAAGCAACAAGCCTCCTCAATGAGACTAATAAAATTACAATTAGAAGTTCACTACTCAAAAAACAAAACATTATATTCTATGACAAAATTTTGCTACAGAATTAAAACTTGTGTGGGGCTCTTATTAGCTTGTAGTTGTAGTCATGCTGGTATTGTACAGCAAGAAAGAAGACTATTAAACTCAACCAAAAGTAGATGTAATTTTAATTTTAAGGTAAAGCATGATTACTGTCCTGTAGACATTCTAGACAGTGGACTACTGCATGAAGCTCATGCAATCGATCTAGTATCTAGTAAAATACCAATAAATGAAGCTGTTATAGGATAATACATTTCTTCTAGTCATATTATCAAATACCTTGCGGACCATCATCCAAACAACCAAATACATTTCTCTTAGTCATTTTTTCAAACACCCATCCAAATGACTAACTTTTGTATACCCATCAATCATTACGGACGTTTCTCTGAGGCATTGCCTTGAGTACCGTTTCAGCTCTATGTAGGCTTTGTTCCTCAAATAAACTGCAATTTTGGAGTTGTTAGAAACAACATCTTGATGAGCCATTTCATCAAACACTTTCGTTGCTTTATTTAGATTGTCGTGACTACATAAATTGATTAATGTTTGTCATGGTATCATCCAAAGACCATGACTTTACACTCAAATTCTTAGGGATCTATGGTGGTGTCGGTGTTTGACTTGCGGTGTCGCGGCTGGGCTCCATGGTCCGCAAAGTGAATGACTTGGAGGTAGTCACGGTTAAGGGTTTACAGAGGTGAGAATCGACGGCTGGTCGGACAGAGATGACGCGATTGAAGTGGATGACACTGTGATCATGATTGAAGACAGACAATCCACGACAGTGACATTCCGGCAAGTAACATAGCGCTGGAGGCTAAACGAGTTCTTTGAGAAAATGTTCCCATTTTATTTCTTAAAAAATTCTTAAATTTTAAAAGCTATAGAATTATTTTTTATTTTAATTATGTGTAAAATTATGATTGGATGTGTGTAAATATGAGATGTTAGGTGAGTGTGCATATAAAAATTACTCTAAGTGGATACAAAATTCAATCTCCAATTATATTACTTTCTTGCGAAAATAATCATACACATTTAACATGTAAAAATAATCTCATTTGAGTCATGTTTTGCCTTTTTACTTGCCCGTTTTGTAAGCTGATTTTCCTGAAATGACCGATTTGTCCCTGTGCCCTCGGTATGAAACGTCGGAGTTTGGAGATAAACTCAGGAGACATTCGTCTGTACAGTTTCGCAACCGTTCGTTGCCATGGGTTGACTAGGATTAGGAATGTTTGTTGACCTGTAACACGTCAGATTACACGTTTTGAAATGATCCCTAGGCTAATCTTAATTTACTCCATTGCCACACCCTTTGAAATTTGAATAGCCGCCTTTGGGACTTTCTGCTTTCTTCGATTTTCTCACGATCAAGCAAAATTTTCTTCTACTTTCTCGCACTTCCTCAGCAGCCAAACGCCCGCAACTGTGGTTCTCACTACGACTCTACGAGTTGTAGGCTTGTAGCAGCCAAACGCCCAAAACAGAGATTCACAGCATTCCCAAAATCACGATTCACACAGCGGTTCACACTACGACTCGCATTTGATCTTGTTCACATCGCGATTCAAAGGTATGCTTGCAAAATTGAATGCTCTGCTCTGAATTTTCGTTTTTATGATTACCACCGCGATTAAAATATGTATGACTTCAGAACCAAGAGTATCCTCTTTCCGTCTTGCTATGCATTCATTTCCAACAATCACTTCATAGTGAATTAGTGATTCACTCTCTGCTCAATTAAAGGCTCAAAGCTTTGCTTTGTGTTTGCTGTGCGCGTATTGTAATTGCTTTTTCAAGTTCGTTTGCTGACCTCCGAAGTTGGTTTCGTTGTTTGTCCTTCAAATGTTTGCTAAATTGTCACAAAACACAGAGTAGTACATTTTAGTTCGTTGTCTGTTAGTCAACAACCTTATTGTTGAACAGTGAGACTAAGACCTTTTTCTTTTAGGGAAAAAAATACATGTATATGTATATGATTGTCCCTGCTTGTGATTTGTATTAATGTATGGAGCTTCATTTTTTATTTCTTCTGTGAGCATCAAGCTAATTGAAATTAGTTTTAAATTAAGGGGATGTATTGATTTAGGATTGTATGGGATTTTAAAAGACTTTTTTTGGGTAAAATAGTTCGTTGGTATTCAATCAAGATTTTCTATCACTTAAAAACAATCCACTAGTATTCAATCAAGATTTTCAAGACTTTAAAAAGAGTCTATTAAAATCCATTGGTATTTATTTGGGATTTCCTAGTACTTAAAAACAATCCATAGGTATTAAAAAATATAAGAATTTTAATGGATTCTTTTATTTGATGGATTTTAAGTGACTTTTTAGTAGAAAACAATCCATCAAACAATCCCACCAAAATTGAAAGGATCTCTAAAGGTGACTTTTCAAGTACTTCATAAACAAGCACTTAATGAAAGAACATTTCTTTCTCTCTCTCACCTCTTTCCCCAACAAGCTCAGAGTTACGTACTTTTTTAAACTAATCATGTTCATCTCTGAAAGAAAACTATAGATTAATGTTTTTTCAACTTTTTTTTTATTTGTTATTTATGCCTTTTTCACTTAAATTTCATAATTACAATAAATATGTATATATTATAAATTATTCAATATTTTTTAAATAATATTATTGACTTTTGAAAAAACATGTATGTATTCTTCATACATATGAAATATTATTTTTAAAATATAAAAAATAATATGTATTTATTATTGATTATATGGTTCAAGTATTTATTTATACTTACTCTACTCAGTGTATGTTTGACCCAATTTATTTATTTATTTATTTTGTCTTCTCTTCTTTTTATAAGTGGAGTAGTTGAGCAAGATACTTTTGCTTTTACATCTCTTATTTAATTTTTTTTTACTTATAAAAGGCTTTTAGGAAAGAAAAGCTCTAAAATATTTTTTGAAAAAATAAATTTTTACTTAAAGGTAAATTATATACGCTAAAAAAATAAAATTATATCAAATATGTTCTCTTTTTAAGTTATTATCTACATGTTTGGGTTAAAATCAGCTTTTAAGGTAGAAAAATATTATTTTTTGTGTTTCAATATTATTACAATACTAATAAAAATGTGTGGTTTGGTGCTACCTACCGCTGATGCTGAAGACTTGAATGCTCATCTTATTTGAACATATAACATGAGAAATAATTTTAACCTTTAACAATATAAAATTTGAATTCCCTTAAACAACTCCTATTTTAAATTTTTTTTTATCTAGATAGATGATAGACAAAAAAAATATGACTTAAAATTTTACTAAATTAAGTCTTCTTTTAATACTTTTTTCGCAAGACATGTTTTATATTATTAAATTGAATTGATGTAGTGTAAATAAATCCATCTTATTTTATTAATTATTTTAATATGAAGTGAGACTATTGTTATTCCAATATATCTATTGTCACTTATTTAAAAATATTTTTTGATTTAAAATTAATTTTTAGCTGAAGAAATTAAAGTATAAATATAAATATAATTAAAATTATAAAATATGAGAAACAATAAATATATTAGAGTCGTAATAGATCACTAAAATGTTTAAATAATCAGCTTTATCATTGTTTAAAAACCCTTATTAATAATAAAATCGTTTAAGCTTCTGATTGTTTTTTCTTATTAATAATAATAAACATTAAATATGCATTTTATAGATTTTATTCAAATTATTATAATAATTTATAAAAATGTTACATTTCCTTTATTTTTAGTTGATTTAAATTCATAACCTCTCATTTTAATTTTCAATGATTTCATATTTATAGGTAATATGAAACATCCTCATTTGCTTTATGAGATCAGCCATTAAAATTTTTAAAAAAATATGCAATTTGATTATATCTTTTTTTTATTATTATTGAAATCTATTTTAAATTTTAATAGGCTTATAGATTTTACATTTAAAAAAATCTTAAAATTAAAATAAAATAGTAGAAGAATATCAAAATAATAATAATAAAAATAATAATAAAATAAATAAATAAATAAATAAAGTATTGGATGACAACCCGTGCAAAGCATGAGTATGATTGCTAGTTGATAAGTATAACTGCATATATGGCTTGAACTTGTATTAGCGTATGCAGAACTTGTATTAGCGTGTGTAGCACTACATAACTTTCTTCGGAAAGAATGTCGTTCTGATGATTTTTCAATTGAATCAGTGGAGGAGTCTTCATCTTCAAAATTACCGGTTAATGAAGACCATAACATTGAGCCTATTATTAGAGCAAGAACAAGAAGACGGTAATATTTGGAGGACTAGTATAGCTATGAATATGTAGATGAATGCTATTTAGGAGGACATAATATTATGGTGAATTAACTAACTGTATTAGTTTTACTTTTATTTATCCCAACTTTTTTTAAATTATTTTTGTGTGTTTTATCTTTTTTAAATTTGAATGTATGCAAAAGAATCTTGAATTCTTATCATATGTAACAACTTCACGAAGTCTTGCATAGTCTATAAAGTCCAATAGAATCCACAAAGTCCCGCAGAGTCTATAATACAAATCCATTAAAATCTTGACTTCAAAATTCTTGAAATTCTTGCAGAATCTTTAAAAGTCATGAAAATCCTATAAAGTCTTTTAAAATCTACGGACTTTTTTCAGTTAAAAAAGTCTTTTAAAATCCTAAATCAATACACTCCCCTAAGTTTAAGACAAATCTAGTAATTTGAAGTATCAATTTTTGGTGTCATATCATTAGTTACTTAGGCTCGGTAAAACTAGCTTATAGCTTATGATTTATAGCTTATAGTTTGTAACTTATAGCTTATAGCATGTAACTTATAGCTTATAGCTTATAATTTATAACTTATAGTTTATGACTTGTGACTTATAATTGAGTAGAGTTGTTTGGTAATATTAGCTTATTAGATAGCTTATATTTGTTAAATGACTTAAAATAACAAGTAATAATTACATGTAATAAATTATTTGATAGAGTAAACATGTACTACATGACTAAAGGGTAAAATAGGAAATAATTATTGAAAGCTACTTTTCATAAGCTATAAGCTACTTGAAATAGCTTTTCATAAGCTAGCTTATAGCTTTTAAAAGCTATAAGCTAGTTGTCACCAAACACCTCTACTTACCTATAAGCTACAAGTTATAAGTTACAAGTTCCTAAATAAGCTATAAGCTAATTGTGCCAAACACACACTTAGTTATCTTTGTAAGAGTTTAATTTGTCTTGCAAGTATTGCCTTTTCATTAGAATGCTTTACTCTGCAGAAATTTCACCGTCAATATCTTTTTTTTCATTTTCTTGTTTTCAATTGGAGGAAATGTTTTCTGTAACATCACTAACATGCTTCCTAGGTGTTCAGCAAAGTGAATGAAGCATTATCGCTGACGTTATAAATGAAACTATTGTTTCTAATTGCTCGAGATTCTTGCACATTTATAATCATTAGGTGTTCAAGTTATGAAAGCATTGTGATTCATTTTGTGCTTGATTTTGGTTTTGCCTTGCAGCTGTATGATGAAATGTGTAGGCGAATAAAAGCTTTCATCATTGTCTCTTCTCAACTCCCTACTTTTATTTATTTATTTATTCTTTTTTTGTTTGAATAGGAGAGTACTCCTATCCTAGTGGTTTGGGTAGGTTTGAATGGCAACCGAGGAGGATCCAGTGAAGAAGGCTCAGATAGTAGATGCTCGGGCAAGAAACATTAGTCACAATGTGAGGTGCACAGAGTGAGGGAGTAAGTCCATTGAAGATTCTCAAGCAGACATTGCCATTCTCCTTGGAAGGTACCTGCTCTATTTCTTCAGAATCAATTTCCTCATCAGCACACTAAGCCCATTGAGATATGGATGTCATTACTTGTTTAAATGGAACCCACTTTGCAAACCTTGAATTTCATCCTTCAAAAATTCAAAATGCTCAAATTTAGTCCACTACTCATTAAAGACACGTTAGCGGACTAGAGGGGATAATGCTAGGGGGACAAAATTCGAACATATAGAAACTAGAAGGACGAAATTCGAGCAATTGAAACTAGAGGAACTAAAATCTCACGAACTCTAAACTAGAGGAACGAAAAATGTAATTAAGCCTTTTTTTCCTTCATTTTCATTGATTTGAAGTTTTGAACTTGTGTCTTCGGGAACTTAAGAAAGATTGAACAGAATATGCTAGGCTTGTGGGGAAATTTCAAATGTGCAAGCTAAGGGAATTTCTTATATTTTGCAGTTAATTCGTGATGAAATTCGAGCTGGGAAGAGTGACAAGGAGATCTACAAAAAGCTTGAGGAGGATTTTTGAGAGACTGTACTCTATACACGTAAGTTTGATATGCAGACAGCAGCTTTGTGGTTATCACCGGTATTTTTTTATTTTTTCTGGAGGATTGGAAGAACTTGAATTTGTAATTAATTCTTTAGTGAAGTTTAAATTTGTGCTGATTCTAGAAGGATCTGCTTTCCAATAGGTCTTAGTTGCAGGTGCAGCTGCTGGAGTATGGGCTTACAAGAAGCATAAACAGAAAACTAATGTTCATATCATGGCTTTGAACCTTGTTAGAAGTGTTCCATTGACCCCAAGAGAGAAGGAAACGATGCTCGATATTCTTACGCCGCCTCCTTCGCAGGGAGTTACAACTTCCTTCTGGTGGAGGAAATGGCGAGGTCAGTGATCCCTTGACTATTTCCTCTCATGGCTTCAACCTTTTGGATACCTCTTTGAGGCTTCAATGAACACCAAAAATATTCAAGACTTAGTTTTATTTGCACTTTTGTCTCCTGGTTCATGTTATTGGGTGACTTCGGTCCCCATTTTTTTACGAGGGGCTTTAGTCTTTCATGTTTTGTAGGGTGTAACTTTAGTCGTTTTTCAGTGTTCTTCCCAAAATTTAATTGTTCATAATGATGTATAACATTTGATGTCGTACATGTTTGTAACTATAACCTAGGTTTTACTTTGATGTTTATCCATAAATTTCCAATCCTAGTATTTGAATTTTACTTATCAACGCCAAATTTTGTATAGAGTAGTACATGCTAGGAAAGGGTTGACACTTGAATATTTCATTGCTTTAATTCAGTGTGGGTTTGGATTGACGTCAAATCAGGTTAACATACATAAATTAATAGTTGAGATAAATTTGGCACATAAGTCGAGGCGGATCCAATGAACGCAATAAAAAAGTAGCGTTGAAGTGGATCCACTTCTATCCAAACAGACACTCATTATCTATGCTTCAAATATGAAAATTATTTCTTAAAGTAAAAGTTTTCATTTAAATTAAACGATTTGTTACTGACATCATTAAAAGTTGTGGTAAAAATTATAATATTTTTATTTGTCATATGTAACATCACTAACACTTTTTAAAATGAATTGAGGCCTAATTTTTACATTTTAAATTTTGGATAGAATAAAATTATTTAATTAAAACTATAAAAATAAAGTGTATAATCAACAAACGGTAGAGATTAAAAATAAATTAAACTATTTATTTATTAAACTAGTAAGAATCAAGCAATCATGCTAAGCTCTAAGCTATTGGATTTTCACAATCTTATTATTAGGATACGATTTATGAACTATATGATTTGAATGTTTGACAAAATCATTAAAATTTTTTTATGTAATATCAAAGTATGTGTTTGGTTCATAGTTGATTGAAAATTAAAAATAAAATTAATTTTATCAAAAATAAAAAATCATTTTACCTGTTAAATATGGTTGTGATTTATTTAAATAAATTATTGACTAAAACACGAGTTATGCTAAACAAAACAAAAAAAATATTATAACAGAATAAAAAATATAATTATAGTATAAAGTATTATTTATTATTTGTACTAATTGTATATTGTTAATATATCAAAATTTTAAACAATTTATTATGAATTTAATTTTATTCAAAATTAATCTAATTAATTAAAAAATATTTTTAATAATTAATTTATAATTTTTTAAAATTATTTTATACATGTGATTTTTGATGACTGGTGAGACATTATTTCCAAATATTAGATGAAGAATTTGTTATAATCACATGGTTATAATAATAAATGAGGATTTTACTCTTACTGGTTGTCATACACAATTTTTCTCTCAATAAAGTTATCTTAGAATTTTATTTTTGTATATAGTTTTAATTATATAATAATTAAAATAAAAAAATTTAAAATTTAATAAACAAGTGTTAAATGTTTCTAAATTTTAGTTTTTAAAAACAAAAAACACATACGCTTTCGAAAACTATTTTTAAAAATTAGTATGCTAAATAGATTTTTTAATTTCTATTTTTAACAACAAGAAATCGTTTTTAAAAACAAATATCAAACATGCCCTCATTGTCCTAGTCATATAACTTAGTTAGTGAGCATATAAAAACATGTGAATGTGAGTATGACTCCTAATTGCTGTACTTTCCTATGAACAAGAAAAAAAATGCCCTCGTTCTCACCCAAAATAGCCTTAGGGTCTTTTTGGTTGGGGGAGATGGAGGGGAAAGGAAGGCAAAAATTAACACTTAAAATCTCTCCTCTCTCTTCCAATCAAACCCAAAAATACTATTTTCCTTTCTCTTCTCTCCCCTCCATTTGAATCAAATACATTGCAAAAATTTATATTTTTTTTCCCCTCCCTTCTGTTGAACCAAACGAATCCTTAGTTTTTTTGTTTTTTTTTACTGTTTTAAAAAATTAAGGGCTAAATGGCCTTAATTTGAAAATAAGGATCTAGATCAGAGGAGGTCATCCACACGCTTAAACCCTAGGCCCTCTCCTTCCTTCGCTCGTTTTCTTTCTCATTTCCCAAACCCTCCTCATGCTTCCTTCCTTCTTTCCTTCGTGAACGATACAAAGCACTCTCTTTTTTCTTTCTCTGAAAACTGAAAAACCTTAGAGAGAGAAAGAAATGGAGAAGATGAAGATTGAAGAGGTTCAGTCCACCACGAAGAAACAGCGTGTTGCTACTCACACTCACATTAAAGGATTAGGTCTTGAGGTTCGTTCTCTTCCTCTTCTGTGATTTTAACAAGTTTTTATCTTTGTTTTTCTATGGTTAAAATCAGCTTTGCGTCCAACTATTTATTATTATTTGATTATTGTTCAGGCCAGTGGAAGAGCATTGCCTTTTGCTGCTGGATTTGTGGGACAAGCAGAGGCAAGAGAAGCTTCTGGTCTTGTGGTTGATATGATACGGCAGAAGAAGATGGCTGGCCGGGCACTCCTTTTTGCCGGACCGCCTGGAACTGGCAAGACTGCGTTGGCACTTGGGATAAGTCAGGAGCTCGGGACAAAGGTATCCAACCAAATCTAAGGGCATGTTGAGGAAAGATTATTTCTGGGGAAATAATGGGCTATTTTTCATAAGCTCACTTAGATAGATGACAAAATTAAGTGAT
Source organism: Cyamopsis tetragonoloba (assembly GCA_037177725.1). Classification (NCBI taxonomy): domain Eukaryota; kingdom Viridiplantae; phylum Streptophyta; class Magnoliopsida; order Fabales; family Fabaceae; genus Cyamopsis; species Cyamopsis tetragonoloba. Next base: position 71,648,849 of record CM074119.1, read on the forward strand.
TATTTGTTCAAAATAAGTTGAACCAAACACACACTAATTGTTGTAATTTAGTTTGCTTTGTCTCTTATAATGCTGATAAACTTTTTACTCTCTAGGTTCCGTTCTGCCCGATGGTTGGCTCTGAAGTGTACTCATCTGAGGTAAAGAAGACTGAGGTTCTAATGGAAAATTTTCGACGGGCAATTGGTCTGCGAATCAAGGAAAATAAGGAAGTATATGAAGGAGAGGTGAGTTGATTGTAATTCACTTGTCAAAACTGTGGTGGGATTGTTGTTCTCATTGCCTTCTGCATATTATTGTTGATATTGAGTCTTCGTATTATGCTTGTCTTGTGTAAGGTAACTGAGCTCTCTCCAGAAGAAGCTGAGAGTGTAACTGGCGGTTATGGTAAAAGTATTAGCCACGTGATAATTGGTTTGAAGACAGTGAAAGGAACCAAACAATTGAAGTTGGACCCCACCATATATGATGCCTTGATTAAGGAAAAGGTGAGGTCTCTAATTTCTTGTCTTTCCTCATATAAACTTCCTCTCTGTATGTGCACTGTGTCTAAGAAGTTATAGGTTAGAGCTATGTAATATTTTTGTCAGCCAATCTGATCTTTTGGTGTGGGATTTCCGCACAATGTGCAGGTAGCTGTTGGGGATGTTATATACATTGAGGCAAATAGTGGGGCTGTGAAAAGGGTTGGTCGAAGTGATGCTTTTGCTACAGAGTTTGACCTGGAAGCAGAGGAGTATGTTCCACTTCCCAAGGGAGAGGTTCACAAAAAAAAGGAGATTGTTCAGGTATTTTATTTAGAGACCTATTTTTATTTTTTGTAATGCCTCCAATGACTTGGAAATTTAGCAGATTTGTTAATTGACTATGCTATAAACTTATATTGATGTTAGGTGTTATTCCTAAGTTTAATTGTTATTTTCAATGAAATAACCTCTGTAGTTCTATTTCACATTGATCTGTAACTGTCCTCATGTGCATAAGTATTCAACATATAGGCTGTCTGGTTAATATTTTAAATCTTTTGATTGCTTCCAATTTAACATTTTGTATGTATACTGAGAATTTAAGCATTGCAAGGAGCTCATATGTTACCAGTGAAAGGAAGTTTTCTATTTGCATTATAGAGAAACTAATCTGGTGGAAATGCATTAAACCAATTGAAGATGTCTGAGTTGACCTCTTGTCTGGAAGACCTCTGAATTTAACTTGGAGTAGCATCCACTTTCATTTCATTCATTCTATTGTGATTGCCAAATTTTGTTGCGACTGTTGGATTTCAACCATATTATGAGGGGGACAGGGAAAACTTTAATTGAAAAATTCTATGGACATCAAAGGATTTTTTCATCTAGATTTCAATTTAGAGGAGATAAATATTTTGAATTATTTTGTTTTCAGAATTCTAAATAATTAGATATCATTTTTAAATAAAACTAGTCAGACTCTGATATCCAGACTCTGCTAGAATGCATTTTAGACGTTGGTTATATATTACTGATTTCCTATTGTAATTTGGATCCTTTTTCTTTTAAAGGATGTAACCCTACATGATCTGGATGCTGCAAATGCACGACCTCAAGGTGGCCAAGATATCCTGTCTTTGATGGGTCAGATGATGAAACCCAGGAAAACAGAAATCACAGACAAGTTGAGACAAGAAATTAACAAGGTATTTTCATAACTTCTGATATATGTTTCAATTTTTGTTTTTATCTCATTAGTTATCATTACAAAGTAAGAGTTAAAAATATTAGCCTTTTCTTAGCTGTTTTCTCAATTACTTTGAATTGTCCTACTCCTCGGGCATATAAAGCTGATAGAAAAACAAGACAATTCATATGTTTGCTTGCACATCTATGTTGGTGATAGGTTGTCAATCGATATATTGATGAAGGTGTAGCAGAGCTTGTTCCTGGAGTTCTGTTTATTGATGAGGTGACTTTGTCGTTAACTTTCTCACCAACTAATGTCAGCAATCCTGTTGCCTTTGTTTAATCAAGTTTTAATGGTTCTTTGCAGGTGCATATGCTAGATATGGAGTGTTTTTCGTATTTGAATCGTGCCTTGGAGAGCTCCCTTTCTCCAATAGTAATCTTTGCTACAAATAGAGGGATATGCAATGTTAGGTATGATTGAACTAATATTGCTTGAGTTTGGTTCAGTGGTAAATTTCTAGTAGTTATATGCATGAAATGTAATAATTGGCAGCCAGTCCTTGTGTTATTACCCTAGCAGGTATCAGCATGGTTCTTTATTTTGTTAATTAATCTTCGTAACTATTTCCTTGAAATGACTCTGGCTGTTGACTCCCTAAAATGTGATAATTGGTAGCCAGTCCTTAACTGACATACATTGATATAAATTTGAAGTCTTTTAGTTGCCGTTGTATCTCTTTGCATGTCCCATAAGACATTCCATAATGTTGGATTTTTAGTGTATCTCAATGGGCTCTCTTATCATGATTTGATTGATACAGTTCCATTTTCGTTATTTTCACATACATAAATTTGACTGTTGACTTGCATGTTTTCTGTAGAGGGACTGATATGACCAGTCCTCATGGCATACCTGTTGACCTGTTGGATCGGTTGGTGATCATTCGAACACAAACCTATGGCCCCGCTGAAATGATACAGGCAATGGCCTTCATCTTTCTTTCAGTGTATTTTCCAAACATGTAAAGACATGTATTTGGATGTACTGACATATGTGCTTGTTACATGTGGGACAGATTCTTGCTATCCGTGCTCAAGTAGAGGAATTGGCTGTGGATGAAGAAAGTTTAGCTTTACTTGGGGAGATCGGACAACGGACATCTTTAAGGTCTGAATTTTAGATTGACTATTCTATTGTATTTTATAATGTTTTTCTTTCCTATGTTACTTATGCTTGTTGCATACTAGGCACGCCGTTCAGCTTTTATCGCCTGCCAGTATTGTCGCAAAAATGAATGGCCGAGACAATATCTGCAAGGTAATTTATAAAATTGGATCATTGGATGTCATGCACTTAAAAAGAATTTGTTTGCTACATTTGAACCTTCAACTGATTGAGTTATTATTGTTGTTACCATGAATTTTATAGGCGGATCTTGAGGAAGTTTGTTCACTATATTTGGATGCCAAATCATCGGCCAAGTTACTTCAAGAGCAGCAAGAAAAATACATATCATAATATCATTTTCAAATTGTTGCTTGGGTTTGGTTAATCACTGGTTTAATTGTTGCTTCTCTAGTGTATCCTGCATGGCTGGGATAATTGGCTTATGTGACAACTAAAAACAAGAAAGTAACAGTGAAAATGTATTGAGGCAATCTGTTTTCATGTTTACCTTTTATTTTTTGCCTTTCTGAATTCAGTTTTGTTGATGATAGCATCTCCTATTAGCCCTTTTATTCTGCAACTTTTTAATAGCTTTTGGAATACTTTAGGATGTGGTTACCATTTATCAAGATTCATCATCTTCCCTCGTGTTCTCTGTTTTTTCTCTGTTTATTAGAATTGAGGTTGAAAAAGTGATTTATGGTTAAAACTTACACGCAACAAGTCCAGGAGTAAGGACCAAGCTGTTATTGCTTTATGCATATTCATGGGTAACCGTGGGTAAAAAAATACCACTAACATATTTAGCACATTTGTTAGATACATTTAATTTAAATAATTATTTGATAGGTATAAGACTGACGAGTTTTAATGAATATCCATGGTGTGACATCCCGGGCGCTAATGAGGGTGGGTAGTGATTGTCGGTGTATAAAGCATGGACAAGGAGCAGTTGTTGACAAGGCTTTTAGGTGGGGGGGACATATGAACGAATTGATCATACACTAGAATAAGAGCGATTCGAAGACTGTATAGGTATGGGACCATTAAGTTGACGATAGTTTAAAGGAATTGATTTGAATTATCTATACCAATAATAAATTGCATACACAAAGTCTTGTGTTTCTCGGAAAGTTGCTAGGGTGTTACACATGAGGCGGGAAATGACGGATGGTATTGGTCATTAATTTTGCATCCTTGTTGGTGGAGGAGGTGGAAGTTGGTGGTGGAGGAAGGGGAGGGAGAGGTGAAAGGTGGTGGTGGAGGAAGGTAGAGGAAAAAAGAAGGTTTAGAGATTAAAAACAAAAATTTATTAATTTTGCAGGGATTAAAAATAAATTTTAAATACAAGAGGATGTTGACGTGGCATGTCAGATGTGGTAGAAAACAAAAAGAGTATTTTGGAGGGATGAATTAGTGAATCGCTTAGTTTCAAACTTTATCTCCCTTGCATTCAGATCATTTAATTATGGCTCAATTTTGAACATGTGGAGGTTAAACATCGGATTACATCAGGATAAAGTAGCATTTTGGTTCTTGACTTTGTTAGGATATAGTGTTTTAATCCCTAAATTTGTCAAAATTAATTTTTAGCCTTTAATTTTATAAATGTCATTCAATTTAGTTTAATGGTGGACTAAAGTGACCGATTTATAAATAAACTCAAAAACTATTACAACTGATTTTTTATAAAGTCAAGACTATTATGACTGATTTTAAAAATTCAATGACTAAAATTTAATTTCGATAAAGCTAAGAACTAAAATAACCGATACTATAAAGTTCGGGGCCAAAATGCTAATTTATTCGGGATTGGAATCATGAAGAGGTATATTCCCGATATTTTTAGTCTTAAAAGTATTTTTCTGATTTCGATACTACCTTCGAATTAAACACTTGGGCCTGAGGATAAAGAAAATCAACCCGTGAATTTTTGGACCTTCTTGTCAAAAAAATAAAAAGTCTTGGATTTCGTGGGGAGCCCAATTTTCACACCCCCTTTTTGATCCATTCATCCCCCTTCTTTTTTTTTGACGGTTATACCCTTCGGATGAGCCTTATCCAAAAAATTTTCGGATGAAGCTTATCCGAAAAAAATAAATAATTTATTGAAAGGCACAGTTTATAAGGATAAACCTCATCTGAAATTAATTTCGGATGGAGCTCATCTGAAAATATGTGTTAATTTTCGGATCAGCTTCATCTGAAAATTAACACATATTTTCAGATGAGCTTCATCCGAAATTAATTTATTTTTTCGAATGACCTTCATCCGAAATGTTTCAAATGAGCTTCATTAAAAATTTTCTGATGAGCTTCATTAGAAATTTTCGGATGAACTTCATCCGAAGAATATATCCTTCAGAAAAAAAAAAAGAAGGTGAATGGATCAAGAAAGAGGTATGAAAATTGGTGGCCATTTCGTGGATATTAGATTGGATCAGCCCCTATCCATTCTACAGCTAGAAATATCAAATGCCCCTGTGCTCTTGGACTTCAAGGCTTAATTATTAAGCATAAAAGTACACAACATATTATCCCTTGAAGTATACTCCTCCTATCTTATTTGTAAGTTATTTTTTAAAGTAATATCGAAGCATTAATTTTATCTTTTTATGAAAAATGCTTAATCCTCCTATTAATTCTTTTACTCACTTAATTTTGATAAGTGTTATTTATTTCCTATTTAACATTTACTTTTTAGAAGATAAATGATACTTATTAAAATTAAGTAGGTAGGAGGATTAGTATGAGGATTAAATATTACTCTTTTTTTTTATATATCCTTGTAATTTTTAATAACTTCACAAATTTTAATAATAGTGTTAATTAATATTCTTGCTCCAATTAAAGTAGATAGAGAATATGAAGAGAAAGACTGGTAAAACTAAAAAAAATTAAATAAGGGTAACCTTAAAAAGTCAATAAAAATTGAGTTCCAATATTTATACAATTCAAAATATACAACCCATCTCACAATTGGTTAAACATGTGGAAATATATGATTAAATTTGTATATGATCAGTTGTACACGATTTAACCATATACATTTAATCAAATTATATACAAATTTAAATACATATTTCCTTTACGTTTAACCAGTTGTGTGCTTAATTAGTTGTATGTTTTGAGTTAAATAAAAAAAATTTCTATACAAAATTTTGTTAACTCCAATACGATTAATTAATTTTAATTAATAAGATGTTTGAATTATTTAAAGGTGATTTATAAATAAGAAGATAGGGAGTATTGATTATGCCAAAGTAAGAGGCAAATGACTAACAATTTAACCGATATAGTTGATGGATAATTTGGTCTTTTAAGCATGCTGACATAAAATTGAATCTTTGTTGTAGGCATAAAAACAGACTTATTTAAAAGAAAATGTGTCTATTTTGATAATCTTTTCATTTCAAAAGAATTAATTTTTAACGGTCGACTAAGAAATATCCATGAAAAAGAAAAAAAGAAAGCAAGAGGCAAATTAAGGGTTTAATCCGATGTGGGATTCTTTTGAGAGCTTTAATTTGTTGATTGGTGAACTACTTTCACGTTTATTATCCTCACTCAGTTGAGTTGTGACCCCATAATGAAAGAGATTCCCAAACCCTCAATTAAAGAGATTAAGAATCTAATTAAAGTGAAGAAATTAAAACTAATCGCTAACTAACACTGCCATTAGCTTCCCGAATTATATATTCTGGAAACTGAAATGAATATTGGATCTTTTCAAAACTTTCGTTAATGATGAGATTGATGATGAGCACCAAATGCTTAAATATATATTTCTAGGTTGGCCTATTTTAGCCGAAAGTACTATTTTGAAATTAAAGAAAAGAAAGCCGTTACGTTTGGGCAACTTTAAAAAATTTGCAAAAAGGGATCCAATGTCACAGCCGTATATAAAGCATTCAACTCACCAAATAATAGTAGTAATAGTAGTAGACATATATTACGATAAAAATATTATTTCTAGCTAAATTGAACACCATGTTTGATTACATATAAAACACTATCTTATTTGATATTTAGTTCAACATACAAAATATAAACATAATAGAAAAAATTATTTATATTTGTTACGTTATAAGTATTATTATATAATAAATTAAACATTTACTAATTTTTCATTTAATATTTTATTAAATTATTTTTAAATTATTGAATATAAGTGTAATTATCAAATATAATTTATGTTAAATATAATTTTATTTTTATATAAAAAATTTAAAACTATTTTAAAAATATTTTTTGGTAAAAAAAATTATTATGAAATATTTACATATATTATTTTTTCAAATTAAAATTATTCAGTGAGAAAGATGGTAATTTAGTCAATAGAAAATAATTAATAAGATATTATGTTTTGTTCTCTATGATTCCACCATTTTCTCCAAAACCAAATTGATATGTTCATTATTTGATCAAATGTCATGTTCTATTTCACTATCTAGATGCACTAGACATAGAACAACAATATGATATCATGTTCACTACCAAAGAATTGTGCCTAACAGAATTAATCCGCTAGTAGAGATATATAATAATTATACTAGTAGATAAATATGTTAGTATAAGTAATTGATATATACTATCAATTTACAAATTGTTAGTAAAGATTTTTAAAGGTTATATTAACAGATAAAATCATTAGACAAAGTCTATACTAACTGTACCTAATATAGCAGAAACCAAGAAAAAAAAGTTAGTATGTAAATGTCAATTTGTTTATATATAGTGGGTTTTGTCAAGTTTTATTATGTTTGCCAAATGCTATCATTGAGTCTCAGAGAGGACACCAATTGAAATGCTAAACTTGATAGCGCTTAATGTGGAGGATCACTAGAATTATAATTATAATTCAAAGAAAAAGAAACACGGTTACAACATAATTGACCTTTAGTAATATTTGAAAAATATTGTCATATGTTAAAACATTAAATGTTAAAAAATTAAATGTTATACACAATGTCGTATGAATGTCATATTATTAAAAGGTTTTGGTGACATTTAAAAAGTGTTGCCAACTTATTAAAAAGAATGTCATCTTTTGACATTTATAATATTTTTGCAAATAATGTATAAAGACTATGATGCTAAAATTTAATTATGTTGTATTGAAAGAATAATGGATCGTATGAATCTATAATGGCCGATCTTTGTTTTTTTTTTTTGTTGGTTGTTTTGTTTCTGGTGGTTGTATTGGCCCCTTTTGTATCTTAAAACTCTTGTATTTTGTACTGCTGATGCATTTTTAATATAATTCGTCTTTTACTAAGAAAAAAAATGGAGAAAAGGAAAAAAAAGGAAAACAAAATAAAGGAGAATTATAATTTTTGTTGTGAATAAAATATAAAATAAAAGACAATTGAATTGTTAATACATAGCGTGCATGTGAGGGTCCATAAACCCTAATTCCTTTGATGGCCCACGTACTAGAATGAAAGGCGTAGGGTTAGATACCAGACCAAACTAATTGGGTGTAGGGTATACAGAGAGGACGTGCGTGGGGGAGTGAGAGAGGTCTCTACACTAATTCAATTGTCCTTTCCTTTCTCTGGGATACCCTCCTAATTGAGGGCACTGTCTACATATGCCCCTAGTAATTAAGGAGCATTCGCTAATCGTATATTTAATTTGGTTGAGTGAAAGAAAATTTGGTGAAAAAGTTGTGTTGAGAAAAGTCCAATAATGAATTAATAGTTCCTGACTTTGTGAGTATAGAGCATTTTAACGATTAATTTAGTTACGTTTTTGACTTATAAAAACGTTGATGTTAATCAATGACTTTCATGAGGTTATTTTAGTTCCTGGATTTAAATATTAAAATGACCAATAAGAATGAATGTTAGGACTAAAATGACTAATGAGAATGAAAGTCAAAGACTAAAATGATTGTTCTTATAAGCCAGGGACTAAAATGCTCCGTTCTCATCACAAAGTCAATGACCAAATAAAAATGATGGATGAGAGTGAAAGTCAAAGACTAAAATGCCCTATCCTGACAAAGTGAGTGACCAAGGGTATGTTTGGATACTTATTGAGACCCTGTTGAGATCTCTTGGAATTTGTGATTATGAAGTTCAATGCTTCAAACGTGAAAGCAAGATTTTCTTGTGTTTGCCATTTTCCATTTGCAAGCGATATCCAAACATGCTCCAAAATGCTAGTTTACTCGAAAAGAAATAGAAAGAAAAGAAAAATTTGAATTTTTTCACTCTATAAATTAATATATATATTCTTTTCTATTTTCCTCAAACTAAACAAAAGAAATTGTTTAATTGCACTTTTAGTCCTTTAACTTTGTAAAATGAATGATTTTAGTTTATCAAATGCTAATCTAGATGAAAACCGTCGCTAATTCAAATAAATTTCGTCGTTAATTTAGGTAAAAATCATCACTAATTTTTAAAAAACTAACAGACAGAATAACTAAAACTTTCAATTTTGTAAATTTAAGAGACTAAAACGGTTCATTTCAAAGTTAAGAAACTAAATTCGCACAAAATACAAAGTTAAGAAACCAAAAATATAATTAAAATAAAAGAAATTGCAACGTATCTGTATATTTCTTTTCATTAATTTCTTTTTTCTCAATCAATAGTGTAAAAGAAAATGTCCTTTAAGTTAGTTCTATTGGTTTATATTTTATTTAATATATCTAATCTGTTATTTTTTTTATGAGTAAAAGAAAAAATTATATTAAGCAAGAGCACCAATAGTACACCAAAAAGAGTATATAAGAGAAAAGGAGGGAAATAAAAACGAGTGAGTTACACCAAGGGAAATAAAAATACTGAGACTCAGAAACAGCAAAAACACCCCTAAAAATAGCATAATAAACCGAAACCAGCAAATTAAACAGCCCCCCAAAAAACAAAAGATCAAGAATTATGTAAGATAGTTGCTACTGGATTATTGAACCAATCTTAGAACCCCACTCAGTCTTAGAACCCCACATGAGAATTCTTGATTTTAAAAAGAAACCATTTTCAGGAAACCATCTGAATTGTGTTTAAAACCTCATCTAAATTAATCTGTTATTTTATTTATTTTCAAGTATATCTTATATTATCATCGAGGGAATTCGATTTTTTTTTGTTATAACATGTTTTCCACCCTTAGAATGAGAATCTTGTTCGCGCTGCGTAACTGACGCTGGCCCAAAAATTTTGCATGCGAGAAAATTCAAATTTGGGTTCTTCTATTAATTAAAATCATAATATATCTTTATCACGACATTAATTCTCTTTTTGGTAATTAATTCGTACTGTTTTCTCTCGGCGTAAATTCATTCAATTATTAGATATATAATTATCTTTATCATTATGCATATGCATAAATAAATATTAGATGATAAATTTATATGGAGTATAAAAAATTTATACTATATGATTAATCACCGATAAAATGTTAATATATAGATTTTTGTAGTGATTCATGCACTGTTTATCAATCGTTGGTTTAACATTAAAAGAAATTTGTAATAGCTATTTAACTATGATCGAGAAATTAATAAACCTTCAAAAGGTTTCGAAATTATTGTTAATTTGTAATACTATGACACATTTGTATATGTTGATGAAAAATAGTGAAAAGGCTATTAAAGCTTTTCTTCAAACAAGCCAAACCAATAGATCTTCCCAAGATAGCGTGGCTCCCCATTTCCAGTTTTCCTTAAAAGCACATTTTGAAACCAAGGGCACAATTCATCTTTATTATTCTTTTTGGCAGAATATTAATTTTTTTTTTAAAAAAATTGTATTCCGCAAATCTCTACACAAATTTGTCATTTGATATAGACAACTTGACACAGCTAATTTATCTAAAATATAAGACATCATATATATATATATATATAGATTAAGAAATATGAAAAAAATTGATTAAAAAAATAATAAGTAGAGTAACAAGGTATTTGTATCTATCTTTTCAAAATAACTAGTAAAATTTTACAATTTTACTTTATCAATGAGCCTCATAAAAATAATACTAAGAAGCATCATCAATAATGTAAGCATTTGTCTAGCACTCCTAAGCTTCACAGTTTTTTTAATTTCTATCTTTAAGTGATTGAAACAAAAAAATATATATAAAGAGGCATAATTGTAATATATTCTACTATTTTATTTGATATATGATATCTTAAAATAATTGTTTTGAAAAAAATATGAAAAACATCATTTAAGTGTCAAGCCACGTATACAAGTGTCGGCTTGAAGTGTAGAGCCAATAAAAAAAAATTATTAGACACTTAAAGAGAGGTGTCGAAGACATGTCATTCGAGTGTCGTATATATGTGTGTTGAATGTGTTTCAATATGTCGACGCGACAGTTAGAAGGGGTGTCTCTACTTCATAGATTGCTACTCCTGTTTTCATAATTAACGAAGTGTGCTTATAACTTACTAGTTCTACATTTTCTAGATAATCCACTACAAGAATGACATTAATCAGCGGCGGCCAAAGTCGTCACTAATGCACTATAACACAATTGACCTTTAGCAATACCGCCAAATACAACATTTACAAAAAAAAAATGTTGTAAATACTAAAAGATTTGTTTTTAACTATGTGGCATGTTAAGTATTTTAGAGAACTAAAATACTAACGCATTACAATATACTGGGAAAACAAGTTATCGTCCTCAGGAAGCAACTCTAGAACAAGAAAACTTGGGTTTGAATCGTAAAATAAGTGCTCGTAATATAAAAAGTGGTAAAAACAATTTATAAGAATACTTGGGCTTGGATTTCACTGTACTTATGTTTATTCCCAAAACTTAAGAACTTATTATGTTAATTGAATGGCCAAGGATACAAACCACTGACAAAGATCCCTCATTTGCCAGATTCTATAGCAAAACTATATCGATTAAATCCCTTTAAACGGTAAAAGAGTTGTCACGCATTAAGAATTCCCTTTTTAAAAGTGGTTCATAAATGAAAACTATCCTTAGACTTTCATTGATGAAATTCCTTTTCACAGAACCTCTTTTCAAATTAAATTCCCATTCAATAAGAAAAGTTAGAAGGAGAGAATGAAGGTGATCAAATTTTCAACTCTAAATTAAACGGAGAAAAGAAAACCAATCAATTTAACACAAATAAAAATCTGAGTTTGAGAATTCACACCGCAAGTTACATCCAATCCCAAGTAAAGGGTTTAAGCTACCATCTCTCAATTTCTCACTTTCTCTCCTTAAAACCCTAAATTTTGTGCAAAGATGGCTCCCTTAGCTCCTAGTGAATGAGGGCTTTTAAAGAGATCCCAAGTGGTTTATCTTTGCTCAAAATAAGATAAAATAATATGAGATAATGTTTCTTCAGATCTTTTTTCCTTTTTCTTTGCCCTTATCTTCTGTGCTTTTATCTATTTACCTGCAATCCAATAATTTAGGTATCAAATCTTATCTAAATCAACCCATAAGATATGGATGAAACTCAAATCAACAAATTCTCTCTCAAATTAAGATAAGTATTGAATTTACTAAATTTAAGGGAATTTAATTAAAAGATAAACATAATATCATTTAAAATATATTCAAATTAACCACAAAATATAGTAATAATTATCCGTCATCATGGCAGCATTTTTAAAATGTTGTTAAAATCTTTTTGCAACATCACCAAAGACAACATTTGTCAAAAATGTTGCAACACTTTTTAACAATTTAGCAATTTTTTTTTAAAAATGTCTCTAAAAGTCACTTATGTAGAAGTGATGGAACAAAAGTCGTCGAAAAAATTGAATTAGTGATGACCAAGCACTTGTCGCTAATTAGCGACAAAAATCTACACAGTTGCTAACGTCAATATTTACAATGACAGAAACTATCATTAAGTATTCTAGCCAAAGTCTATTTGCGCCGACACTAGTTTTTTTTCTTCTATTTTTTGCTTTGCGACGGGCAAAAGTCGTCACAACTTTTTTTTTTACTTTACAACTATCAGTGGCCATTGGAAAACCCAAATCAGATTCATGCTGAGTTACTCAATGAATTCAAACAACACAAAATCCATGGTGATGGACGTGTTTCTTCTTCTCAATCTTCCTCCTCCTAATCCTCTCCATTTGCTCGCTCATTTACGTGGAAGAAGGAAATGAAATAGAGGAGCAACGGAAGCAAGGAAATAAAAAGGAAAAGATGTTCACCGCAAATGGAGCTTTACTAAAGGTGTCGGGCAGGTTTGTAGGTCACAAAAGAGGCCAGAAAGGGCGTGAGAGAGTTGAGTTACCATGATGATTGGATGAGTCGTGAGGTGTATGGTGGTTACGTTGGGAAGTGAATGGGTGAAGATGAAGAAATTAATAGAAGAAGTGAATGAATAACATATATACGAGATTAAAGGAATAGAACGATTGAGATCTCTCCAAAATAGATTCATGTCTTATGCCATCTTTCAATAATAATCTGACATGTGACAACTCTATCTATATAGCGACGGCTTACCGTCGCAAAAATTTATTTCAAAATAAAAAGATTAACATATAATCCCACTAGTACTGATGGCCTAAACCATCGCAAAAATGGATTTCAAATTAAAATACTAAAAAAATTAAGCATAAACCTGCTATTTTTTTATCGGTCAAACACACACACTCCCACATTACACTACTTCTAAATCTATCCCATCGGGGATCGAACCCCTCTCATTGAGCTCCAAGAGCTCCTCCTTATGCCACTTGAGCTACAAGCTCTCGGCAGCTAAACCCGCTATTACCGATGGCTTAGATTGTCGCAAATTAGCTATAGTGTCAGACTGTCGCTAGTTTTAGTGGCTAAATTTACACATTCTTGTAGGTAGTGTTTGGTAATGGTACATAACGAAATGGAATGGAATGAAACAGAACAGTACCGTGTACTATATTTGGAGACCACAGAACTAAAAAAAGAAATTAAAAAATATACAATTTTATTTTTTCTTTAATTGTATACTTTCTATCAAGTAAAGTAAAATTTTATATGCATTACAAAAAAAAATTATAATTATTAAATACAAACTTCTCTCAATAAATATAATTATTAAATATATTTTTGAAAATAATTATTAAATATAAATTATGTTGAAAATATTTTTATTGTATAAATTTTTTTAAAAAATATTTTTTGGTCGAAAAAAATAATATAAGATTTAAGGAGTTTAAATATATATTATTTTGTAAATAAAAAATGACTATAAAAATAATGATAATTTTTCTCTGCGTATTCTGTTTTGTTTTTTCCGTTTCACCATTTTTAATGGAACCAATCTATCCTATTAATTTGCCTCAATGTTTTGTTCTATTCCTTTTAACTAATATACCAAACGAAAAATACTGCACAGTACAAAATATCTTATTCTGTTTAAAAACTTCTGTCAAAGTCTACCGTAGTGATTATTTTTTTAGCTTGCTTTGGTTTGATTTTGCACTTAAAGGTGACCTCATTTGGCTGGAAAGTGCTGAATAATGAAATTGATACTAAATCAAATTTGTATCATAAGGAATTGCTTTGAATTCTCATAAACTAAAATGTGTTTTCTGAAGGAAAAATGATAAAAAAAAACTATTGAACATACATCTATTTTTCATTTGCTCTATTGCCTATAAATTGTGGTGCTATTGAATCGTTTTATACGGCATGTAAGTATGTGGAATAAAAAGAAAAACACATAAATTTGGCTGGATTACTATGTAGTTTGCTGTATGGTGTATTTGGTAATGGAAAAAATAAATATATATTTGAAGATTATAATAATCATGTTTATTATGATATGTTTGAATCTTTGCAAATACGGATGTGGCAATGAATTAAAACAAACTTTCAGAATATCTATTTTTTGTATTAAACTCTTTTTTGTATTATATTATTAGCACTGCTAATTATTGATTTAATATATTATATTTTATATACCACTTTTTTCTGATAAAAAAAAGCAGAGTTTTTTCTTTAATTTGTTACATTTTTTTTAAAATTTTCTTGTCCCTCTGTCAATTTTTTTCCAAATTCAAGAAATGTTATAGAGCTGTAGTTGTGGTCCAAGCATGGCTTCATATAGTCAATAAATATAAAGAGACATAAATAGAAGGACCACGAAACAAATTCATTCTTTTGAATTAATTTTACATTTACTTGCCTTATGAAAGAAAAGCTAGCTGTAAATATCATGAAAAAGGAAAAACAGATAATTAAGCAAAGAAATTAATTAAATTCATCATATTTATGAGGTCAGCAAACATACATCTTTACAATTAGATCATTGTTTGTTTGGAAAAAGGTCCAACGTATCTTCACCTCATTCCACTATAATGGCCACGTTTCATTATATAATGTAAGAAACATTGAAGCTTTTAAACTTGTCATGTCAAATTTTTATTTTATTTTATTTTATTTTTTTCATGTGGTGCACAATTAATTAGACATCATTTTCTTTTACCATTTTTCATTGAATTGGACGACAAAGCAATTACAACCACTATATATTTTTCTGTATATCATTTTTTATTTTTAAATTTTTCATAAATGAAAATTATAAACTTTTAACCCTTTTCTCTGTATTACGAAATCTAATTTATGTTATATAAGTATTATTCATTCTAATTTTTTTTTCATACAAGAAAGTAATACAACCGGAGATCGAATCCCGTATTTACGCACGTTTTTTCCTATATGTTTATCAACTGAGCTATATGACTAGGACATCATAAATTATTTTGATTATTTATTAAAATTCTTTAAAAATTATATATATATATATAATAAAATTATTTAAAAAAAAAAAAAACAACCCAATTCTAGTTAATACATGGATTGAACATAATGGGAAATATTATTCGAGAGCTCACTAGAAGTGATAGGTACGTACTATGACAGTGTTACCACACCCAATCCGAATTGATACCCAGTGGAAACCATTAAAAAAAAGTTATGACTATGTAGTGATAAATCTATAAATTTTAATAAATAGGAGTGACTTATATAAATATATGAATTCGTACCATTAAAAAACATAGCATGTTATTATTTAAAAAAATGTAAATATACATCATGTTTGTATTTTACAAGTTTTAAAATTTTGAACATTTTATAGTATAATTTTATTATTCTCAATACTATAAAAAATATGAGTGGAAGCTAGTACTATAAATGAGAGAGAAAAAAGTAAAACGAAGTGAAAAAAAAAAAGAAAAAAGTGAGTGAGAGTGAGAGATGTCTTAAAAAAGGGAAAAATAATAAAAATAAGAAAAGTGGTGTTGTGTTGATTTAAGAAAAATAAAATGTAGGTGAGAATATAATTACGAAAGTTTAATAAAAAAAAAAGAAGATGAGGGGCAGAGGACAGGAATGGAAATATAATGGTGGGTGTGGAATTGAAGGGCCATTGTGCTCCACTGGATAGGTTACAAAGGCTGGGTGGAACTAATATTTATGTCCTTAAAATAACAGACATATAATATTGTCCTCTTTCTCACAGGTCACACCTCAACCAAAACCCTACTACTTTCATTTCACATCACACAATATCTATATTTTAATATTAATAAATAAATTTCACAGTCACACATATGTTTGACATTTTTTAAAAAATAAAACTCATGTGATTTTTTAAAATAGAATTAATTATATTTTCAATCTCATAATTTAAGATTTTTATGTAAATTTTAAACTCATAATTTTTTATTATTTTTCTATTTTTAAAATGTCACTGTCACTTTTTGGTTCGGAAAAACTCCAAAAATGAATATTTTGAGAGTAGAAAAAGATTGATAAGGGGGAGGGTGGGCACCATAATTAAATGGGTCGAAGAATAAGTGGAAATTGTTGCGTACGGTCATATATTGGTGGCATTAGTGAGGACAAGATCTAACACCATCCATCATAATCTGGAGCCGTCAATTGATGGATACACCCACAATCTAACAATAACGCATGCCTTCCTTCTTTACCTACTACTAACGCCATTCCATTAATATTATTATCGCTCAATTGAAAAAGTTAAGAGTTAAGAGGCTAAAATTGCTTAATTAAAATTTGTGGACTAAAATGACCAAAACTACAATTAAACTTATTATTATATTTTTTTTATAGAGTTTGAACTTATTATTATATTTATGTTCTTCATTAATTCTTTTCCGCGTGCTTTGATTTTTTGAAACGGTTACGTTTTGCTTTCCAGTTTTGGATACAAATGGAAAGAAAAAAAAAACAAACGACTAAACTAGCTCATAACAAAGAAGTGGATTTATCCACGACGGCAATAACTTCCTGATACACTTCCTGATGCTATCATAACACCCCGATGAGCTAAAGCATCCAATATTGGCATTGCATTCCTTTTGAATAAGGCGAAATTTCACTGCCTATTCTCTCGAGAGTAAATTGCGAATGATCAAGATAATATCCTCAAGTCAATGGAGAGAAATGTCCACATTCGTTGCAACAAGGTTGATCGCATCCAAGCAACCTGATTTGCAACGGACCTTGCGATCACCATAGTTCTAAATATGACAAAGGCCAACCCGAATAGCCAATAACTCGGCAAGGAGAGAGTATCAGATTTATAAATTTTGAGTCATTGGCGAAATTCATGATGAAGATCTATTTATATATAACATATCACTTTTTATTTTATGTTTTTTATGTTTTTAAGATGTAAAATTATTTATGAAAGTTTTATAATCAATCAAACCTCAATAGATAATATGACTAATTATTTATATGTTTTGTAAAATATATAGTTAATTTTAAATATGATTTAATCAATTTAAATATTATAATATTTTTTCAAAGTTATCAATGTTTTAATTTACAAATTATGCATTAAGAAAAAAAATCTAATATTTTTGTATAATTTAATATTCTAATAAAAATATTAATTTTACTTTTTCAATACTTCTTCTAATGAAGTATTATATTGTGTTGATATAAATTATTTTTAATAATTAACACTTAATAATAATATTAAATAAAATTATTTTTTTGAGGCCTTATTAAATATGAGACTTTAGGCAATTGTCTTTCATACCTAAAGCAAGATCCGGCCTTTGTAAGCTGAACAATTTGCATATTAATTCTACCAATACTATATACACATTTCTTTATTTTTTCATAATTAAACTACTTTTAGAAAATTTCACTAACTTTTTGTGAAATTTGTATTCATTACATTTAGACATTGTTTGTTCGTAAAATTATTCTAACATTTTCTTAAATAAGAAGTAAGTGTAATAGACCAATGCATCTAATAGATTGGTTGGATGGTTGATGAGACCTACTTTGAGTAGTAAAAAGACAAAAATTCAACTCAAATTACAAAAGAGTTGTTGAGCACATTAAAAGAAAATTACAAAGAAAAACAAAGGACCAATTTGAAATTCTCGCATGTGAAGGAGACTTTCCCAACCAAGCATCACTTGATTTGGATGAGAAGAAAGTTTATCTATCTCGAAAATATTAGTATGAGTAACAATTATACTAATATATATATATATATATATATATATTCAAGATGAAAAAAAAGTGTTTTTATAATAATTAATTAATACTCAAAATGATGTTGTTGGATCTTTGACATAAAATAAAAGTGCCCTACCATGTATCAATTTCAATTTTATAGTATTTCTTTATTTCATTATAGCTAATATTACCTAAGATATAGCTAGGCATTGAAAATCATGCGCAAATCATTGTTCTCTTATTCAGTAACCTTCGTTGGTCGAGACTTATAATTTCATGTCCTTTCTGCCTTTATGTGTGCATAGGATTGAAATTTAAATTTGTATCAAAATTATCTCTCATATTGAATAGTATCTCTTTAATTTTTTGGAAATATTATTCAGTGACTTTATAACACTTTTTAAAGAATTAAATATAACAAAAAAATTATTAAAAAATCTAATTATATATTTTTTAGAGACAGAATAACATATACTCTAAGGACATTAATTATATTGTTTAGCACAAACCTTATTTTTTTTATCAATTAACAAAAGATTATATTTACATCTCTCTAATTTATTTTTTTTAATCTTTTCATCTCTTTTGTTAAAAATAACACAAAATCAAAAAGTGTTATTTTTTTAAAAAGACGTGTCAACTTCTTAATTAATATTAGAAATATGGATAATTTTGATTAATTAATTAAAAAAGAAAATTAAAACTCTATTTATAATAAAGATAAACTATATCTAAATCATAACTAATATCTACGTTATATATCTAATAATCAATGAAATTAAACATCATACAGTGAGACGTGTTTTAGAAGAGATTTGAAATATAATGTCTCTGTGCATACCCTCTTTGTACAAACTAATGATAATAATTGCTATTGCTATATTTCCCTCTAACAAAAGGGAGCAATATAATACATACATGAAAATCATACTCTCAAATTAAAGAGTTTTCAGAAAAAAATTTAAAAAAATAAAAATAAATTTCCATAATTTTGCGGTAGATTTTACATGGGTGAGTCACGAGAGACAGTTTCACGTGAAGGTTTTGATAAAGTTGAAGTCATTTGATTTTTTATTTTTTTTTATAGTTTGCAAGATAAGGAAGACAAAATTAGTCCTTAAACTTTACGAATGATAGGAACATTTGACAAGCATGTATATGATGAGGCAGTTTGTTGAAAAATAATTAATTAATCATTTTAAAGACCCTATATATATTTTTATTATTATCCATGCATGATCATGTGGGGAAGATTTACATATATATAAATTAATAAATTAAAGAAAGAAAAGAAAAGAAAAAGATATGAAATAAAGGATATATCTAGCTTAGTGTGCCTATACATGTGCAAATTAAATTTACTGGATTATATTGGATTTCAAGGAAACAAATGCTCCTCTTTTGTCTCCCCATTATCTATTTGTCTGCTCATTCAAAGGGAGAGATCTAAGAAGAATAATTTCTTTTCATTTTTCCTTTCGGCTAATTAATTTATTTATTTTTTAACTTCTTCTTTAATTAACTACAATATCCCTCAAGTCACTTAATTTTTAGTCTGCACAATAATAATAATAATACATTTGATTGGTCGATTATTAGAAAGTAAAGTTTTAACTAGTAACTTTTCAGTTCAAACTTACATAATCTAGGGATAAATCTATGCATAACACAGAGGGGGCATTTGCCCCCACATGTTTTTTTTTATTATGTATACAATTTGGAGAAAATTACTCCCTATTAATTTTATATTACATACACTAAAAAAATCTTTTAGTAGTACAAAGTGAAATAACACAAATAATACAATACCATATACACAAAGTAATGGTGAATTTTTTATAATATAAATTTGGGTTAAGTATGTAATTAGTTTGTGCCTTTTGCAAAAAAAAAATTAGTTTCTTGTGTTCAAAACGCATGTATTTTTAGTCCGTCGTTAGTCTTATCTGAGTAACTAAATTTTTTTTCGCAGAAGATGATGAAAAACTAAAGTAGTAGTAACAAATTAGAGATAAAAACATATATTTTTAAAACAAGAGAGACTAAGTATTTTTAGTCCACATCTATGTGGAAATGTCTATTTTTAGTCTCTCGCTAGTCTTATTTGAGTAATTAAAGTCTTTTCGCAGAAGATGATGAGAAACTAAAATAGTAATAACAATTAGAGTTAAAAACATATATTTTTAAAACAAGAGTGACTAAGTGCATACATTTTGAGCATGAGGAATTACAAAAAAAATGACGAGAGATTAAAAATAAATTGAACCCTTTAAATTTATATGTAAATGTTATCTCAACTACACTGCAATGACATGGATACCTATTGATTATAAAAAAACAATATATTACTTCTTTCACGTTTTTGTATCTTGGAATAAAGCACACTAGGGCGTGGATCTAATTTTTATCTAAGCATGTTATAAATGAAGTTATTAAATCAAGAAAATTTTACTCGAGTTGAGTATGATTAGACAAGAGAGCTCTCTTTTTAATTAATATTTATTGTATTTATATTGTCATACTTAATTAGGTTTGTTTAGTTTGTATTTTATTTTTTATTTTCTATTTCTTATTTCTTGTTTCTATTTTTTATATTTTTAGTTTTTTCTTTATAAAATTTTAAAAAATAGAAAATAAAAATAAAAAATATAAATATAAACCAAATAGGATCTTAGCTTAGCTTGTTAATTTTTTAATACAAAAATCTTTTAAAAATAAAAATAAAATCATGAGCAAATCTTTGGAATATGATTCTGGGGTTTGGATGAGTTTAGGATAGGTTATAAAATAATAGGTGTTTTTTCGTGGGAAAGAGAGCTAGGGGGGGGTTTACTTGTGAGATCTTATTAGAATTTTGAATGTAATGTAATGAAGAGCATGAGAAATGGAATCAAAACTTACTAGAAATGGAACATGATTTCAAATACTTTTTAAAAGAAGCTGGGTCCACTAAATAGCAATATAATATACAAAAATTAACACATAGCTACCCTTAATTATATATAATTCATAATGTATTTTAATAATTGATAAGTAATGCATTATGGCGGTAATTAAGCATCTTTGACCATAACATACACAACTTGTATATATATATATATATATAGTCTCTGGTCCACACTATAAAAAAAATTCACACACATATATATATATATGGACGAGAATTCATTTATTCAGAAAGTAAGTCTTGGAATATTTACTTCGCTTTATTATTATACTTAATATCGATATTGAATTTCACCCATCAAACCGTTGAATTAAAAGTTCGTAATAAATAGATTAACCACGGGTAAATATAGAATATTTTAACTCCAAGGGTTGATTTAGCGGTGTAAGGCTCCACTAAGTTCATAGGAGGAACGATCTATACTGGGAGGTCCTGTGTTCGAATCCCACCTATGCCAAATTCCTGGGGCCGGCGCCAACCACGCAGAACGAATAGAATTAGTCTCATCTAAAGGGTTAAAAAACTCGTGGTTATAAAAAAAAATATAGAATATTTTGTCAAATAGAATCACCCACTAATATAAAGTAGTCACAACAAGAAAAAATAATAATATCATTTACTAACGTATATACTCCATCCGTCCCAAAATGTAAGACACTTTCGAGAGTTTTGCTTGTCCCATTTTATAGGACCTTTTAGAATTTTTATGCCCATTTAATTTTTTTTACTATTATACTCTTGCTACTCAACCAGTTTTGATGAATCCAAAACACAATAAATAAAGTCATCAATTAACTAAATTCATTTCTCTCTCCCATATAAGTGGACTCATTGCCACCAAATTTAATCACTTTGACTTTTCATTGTGACGTACTATTTCCAAAACATGGTGTAATTAATAGAGTCTTTCTAAAAATAAAAAATTAATAAAGTAAATAAATGAACAATATTAATTAGGAGAGAGGTGATAAACAGAGATTAAAAGGGTAAATTTGAAAATTAATGTTGTCACTTTTTTTAATTCTCTTAATATTGATTTAGGGGTCTAACATTTTGGGACGGAGAGAATATTATATATGTATTCATTAATAATTATATATTTATTTAATGTATATTTACAAATTATATATTCCCTCCGTCCTATAATATAAGTCACAACTACCAAATAGTCTTGTCTCATAATATAAGCCCCAACACATAAAATTAGAAGCATTTATTATGATTTTTTAACTTTCAAAGTCATTCAACCAATAGAAAATAATTTAGTTTAAATTTAATTGGTGTAATATCTCAATAGACTAATTAATATTTTTATTTTCAATAATTTAACCACTTTTCTTAAATTGTGTGAAATGTTAGTTGAGACTTATATTATGGGACGGAGGGAGTGTTTATATTAATAGATTAATTCAGTTAGATAAAGCAGAGTAATTAACCCCGCAACAAAATTCTTAGTAAATGGATTTTTTTTTTTCAAATGTGCATTCACATCATTGATGAAGTATATATAGTTATGTGTATACATATACATAATAATGTGTCATCAATTGTATAGTGTATAGTATAGCTTCTGATGAAACAGTTATTATAATAAAGTTTTGTTGTTTGTGAGTGGGAACATGGATTGGACCACAAACCCTTGATTTAAATAAAGGAGAATTAAGAAGAATTAGATAAAAAATAATATATAAAAAGAGAGAATAAATTTAAATTACTTTTTATTTTTATTTTATTGAATTTGTGAAGACAGAGAATAAAATTGAAACATATATTGCTGGGCAAGTTGTAGAGAATTTCCAATAATTCATAGCTGACCCATTGTCGGGTGAAATTTCTTTCCGTGTGTCTCGATTGTTATGGAATGGGGTCTACATCATTATAAATATCACCATTTATTTTTCTCAATTTAAAAAAAAAAACATTTTCTTATTATTATTCTGCATATCTTAATAAATATAAATTGTAAAAAAGAGTTTTGATAGCTAGAAAAAGGGAGTGTTTGTTGTTAATATAAGCAAGCACTATAGTTCTCTCTTTTTTTACTTTGAAAACCTCTTCTTCTTCTTCATCTTCAAACCCTCAAACTCAGAGAGAAAGAAGAGAGAATCAGAAAAATTAAGAAAATGAAATTTAGTAGTTTGGTTAATTATTCTACTACTACTACTGCAACTGGAGGAGGCATCCAAAGGGATCGCATTGATCCCAAATTTTGAGTGTGAAATCTCTCTTCTGTCCCTTAATTAATTTCTTTAATTTCTTTCGTTCTCACTTCACACAATATTTGGGATCGTGCTATCCCTTTGGATTTTTCCTTTGGTGGCTTCTATTGTGATTTATGGTTAATTCTGTTACATAGCTTTAATTTCAATTTCTGCATCAGAATTCAATTCACATGCTGGCTGCATTCCTGTAAGTTCATACTTTTTATAGAACTTCCTCTTCAGAATTCATGCTATTTAATTTATAGCCCTTTTTGCACTAACCAGGGCAATTTCTTTAATCTTTTAAATTATATATATACTCTAAATTATATTTAAAACATGCTTCATGTTTTAATTGTTATTTACACGATAAAATAAAAGACTTTATGGTTACCTTATTGAGCATGGTTAAATTCTTGTTTCAAATATGAAATTCCCATAGATCTACTTTCTGGGTTGAGGAATTCCACTAATTCAGGTAATTATTATTGAAACCAAATCTTATGTCAATGTTAGGTTTTCCATTTTAATTTCTTTGTACAAGCATTCTCTCTAATTTTAGTAAGAATTTTATATGTCCGTAATTTTGCTGCAAAGTAACAATACTTTACTAGAGGTTAATTCAATGACAAATTAATAATTACTAATAAAGTACTATCGTTACTTTGCTTTGAAACTACTAGTGTAGTTCTGCTAATATAAGAGATAATGTTATCGGTATAGTTTCTATGTATCTTTTTCTAAAGTGATTTTTCATTAATAATTAATAATGTAAATTTATGTAAGTGTATATATATATACATACATGTGTATATATATATTTAGACATTAGAGTGAGGCCAGTCATTATACTACCAAAATTACAGCATGCAAGGTAAATGAGAGCTTTAGGTAGGTATGGTACATATATGGATACACCCTTTTTCAGTTGATGCATAGAATTATGAGCCATTCATTCAAGATTTCTACTATATGCCTTCAAGAAATTATGTGCTATAGATATTTTAAAATAATTTTGATCAAACAAGGATACTTTAATTTCAGGATACCTTTTATGTGGTTATGTATAATTGAGAAACCTTTCATCCTCTATATATGTAACTTTTCTCTTGATTTTAATCAATTACTTTTTTTTATGGGTTGGGAAATGAATGATAGAAAACATGTAATCTCTAGAAGAAAAAAATGAACTATGGATGCCAATATTCTCTTAGAAGATGAGGATTCTAATGTTGGAAAAAATTAAACACAATAACTAAGTGGAAGCAAGGTAGAAAGCTAGTTAATTAGCAATTGATAGTTACTATAACAAAAGTAAAATGGTTTTTTATTTTATCTATCATTTTAATCTTTGACTTTATTAAAATTATTTTTTAGACCTGACTTTATTAAAATTAATTTTTAGACCCTGATTTTATAAAATGTCATTTATTTTAATAAGTTAAGGATTAAAGTGATCGATTTTTATATAAAGTCAAGATTATTTTAACAGATTTTTTACAAAATAAAAAATTATTATCATTTATTTTATAAAGTTAAATAACTAAAATTTAATTTCAATATAATTAGATATTAAAATGATCAATAATTATAAAGTGAGGGACATTTTTAGGTATTAATTCATTACTAATAAAACAGTATTGACTGATTGATGAGAAGGCAATAATTCTTCTATACTTGGGGGAAAAAAAGAAAACTTTACCCCAATTGGAAGTTTTCTGAATTTTGGATCATTACATTGATTCAACAAATTGGTTATTACCTTTTGAAAAAGTATCTTTTTTTCCCAGTTGAAAAATGATCATTTTAAGCAGAAAAGTTAACTGAGTAAAATTAAACTTGACAGCATTATTCATAATTATCTGACAACAATTGAGTTGTCATATAAATGTTGAAATGGGGCTCAATCAAATAGTTTTCCATTACTATGTGGAGGCCTATGGATCATTTTAGTATTAACAATTTTAAATTAATTACTATTGCAGTTAAATTACAATTTAATTATTGTATGTCTTGAGTCATTTGTACTCTAAAAAACACATGCTTTTATGACTTTAATCAGAATCCAAGGCAATGCTAACAAATTCTTTTATAGTGTTTCATAGGTAATGGAATCATGTTCATGTGCTGAGAGAGCCCAAAGATTTATTTAAAAATGACAAATTTTCTTAAATTGCTATATATCTTTCTTTTTTTAATTATTTTTTTACACTGACGTGTACCTTTTTGTACTGGCCCAATTTATATTCAAATCGGGCCAGACCTATTATAGTGCTCGGCTTAGATAAGCCCCACTATTTATAGAAAAAAATAATTTCAATTTTTATAATAAAAGACTCCCTAGAATCAAATTTAAAAGAGATAATTGTTCTACGAATAAAAAATCGATTTCACCTATTTATATAACTATGATAGACATGAAGAGAAGAAAGTAAAGGAAGAACTTCTTAGAAAAATAATTGAGTACAAACCCTTTCTATTGTTAAAAATTTTCTTGTACACTTTCAAATAAAGAGTATTTCTTTTTTTTTCTTTTTTTTTAAGTTCTTATTCTTGCTTGGCACATGGCACCCAACGTTCTATAAATATATAAGCCCATACTTTCCTCATCATCCCTTTTTTTATCACATGGTTTCAATTTTCAACCAAACTCAAAACAATGAGCTGTTAAATCTCTTTATCAGTCCAAAAACAGCAACTAATCGAGTGTTCGTCGTAATTGTTAAAAGTGACTGTTTTAATTCTAAGGTCGTGAGTTTAAAAGTCAGTAAAAGCTCAAACTAGAACAAATTGTTGGTTCTGGTTGCAAAAATACATATCCACGGTCTTTGTGTTATGATTTATAATTTTTTTTATTAAATAAATATATAGGAGTAAGTGGAGTAGTTCAAATTTTATCATGAAATGACATTGAATTGAAATTGTACACGAATTAAAATGGGGTCCAAGGTGAGGTAGAATTTTTGTACAAAAGAGTGTTACTAAATTGTCTACAAGTGTGAAAATGTAGTTCAAATGTCTCCCTCTTGGACTACACTAGCTTTATGATGAAAACACAAGCTGCCAAAATAAAAACAGACTATATATTTTTCTTCACAAAAGAATAAATAAATAAATAAATTATACATATATAGTGGCCCCAAAGCCCTACCTGTCTCCAAATTCAAACTCTTTATTCCCTCAATTTCTTCTCATTCTTCTGTGTCTCATTTTCATTTGTGAACTTTAACTTTGAACCATTAATTAGGGATTTAAAAGCTTATACAATAAGATCTTATTAAATTAGAGCTTTAAAAAATATTGTGATTTTTTTTTATAAATTAAAAATAATTTATTCTGATCATAGATATTTTTAAAAAAATTATGAAAATAATAAGCTAAAAATAACTTATGAAAACTCATAAATTATTTTCATAAGTTACGCATAAACTCTTTTAAACTAACTTAAGTATTTGATTACCTATTCCATTACCGGGTGCATTTATGATTGAAACATGTATGTCTACTTATTTTATATTCAACTCCAACCTTCCTATAAAATTAGATTCTTATTTACTTAATAACAAAATAATATATTTCTGAAATAAGTTTGCGGTTTTTATGCTCTTATTTTTTCTAAATTTCATTTTGTTATGTTATTTATATCCCTAAAAGCCGTTTATTTTTTAGATTTGATCGATAATGTTTATCAATCTCAACGAGGATTTTTAATGAAATTTATAGATCGTTTACCAACCAAGATTAAATTTAACACAATGAGACTCGAACTCATGCCATAAACTTAAGCACACACTATCCGGACCAAACCCCGTTATCCCATGCGAAAAAGAAACTAAAGAAAAAAACTATGGATGGTATGAAAATAATTTTTACAAAACGAGACGAAATTCTTTTTTAATAATAAGTTATACTAATAAAAATCAAACAACAAAACTCATATCAACCGACAAAAAAAAAGTTGTGAACTTTATTAGAAATACAAATATATTAATGTCATAAAATATAGTATTGGATAGTTTTTAGATATTAATTGTATTTTTTTATTTATACTTTCCATAAAATTTTTAAAATATTAATAAATATTTATTTTGTTCAAATAGTATAAGCTTGATTTCTATTTTTTTGTTCAAGTTTTGTTTATTAAAAAAAATAGCTCGTATAACTTGCTATTATTAGAGAAGAAAATAGTTTTCTTGTTGAGATAGAAATTGGAAGACATGTATTGATAGGTTTGGCTTTTTGTGAGCTTCAGCCATCGTTTCTATTTTTTATTTCTTTTTTGATAATAGTACCTTTCTATTGTTTCTATTTGCATATGACTTGCTGGGCCTGAGATGGGTAGAATAATGGACTGGAACTTTTTCCACCACAAATATTTCTATGGCCACCACATATTACTTTTTTTTCCTTCCAAAAATACCCGTTGTTTAGGTTTTGTGAATCTGAGTCAAATAGTGTTAACCACAGTTAAAAGAAACAGATTTTGAGTTAAAAGAAACAGATTTTGAGAATCTGTTCTTTCAGCTAAGATTTTGAGAATATGTAAACTACTGATTTTGATAATCTTTAGTTCAAATTCAATGTTAGTAAATCGACGGATTTTAAGAATCAGTGAGAGGACGAATTTTAAAAACCTGAGCAACTAATGTTGGTGACTATTTGTTGGGATTCTCAAAATTCTTAGTTCATGGATTCTCAAAATTCGAGCAAAAGGACAATTTTAGGAAATTAAATAAATAAAAAATATGTGATGCCTTGAAAAACATGTGGGGGTGAAAAAAGTGGTGGCTAAGATATTTGGTTCAAAACAGAAATAGGATGGGCTTTAACATTTAATACATGTCCAAAAAAATGAAAAATATAAATAAAATTGCATGTAAATGCAGTTTGCACACAGTATAGCTGGTTAATTTGGGATTTTGATCTCTTTTTGACAATGTTTAGTTGTATTACTAGAAGAGATATTATAACATAGACACAATAAATAAATAATAAAATGGATATTTACTACGTAACAAAAATGAATAAGAGATAATCTAATGGCTTAAATATGTTTTTTGTTCCTGAAAAATAGAAAAATTATGATTTAAGTCTTTAAAAAACGTTTTTTAGGATTTAAGTCCTTAAAGGGGTGATTTGAGTACTTAAATCAGTATTTTTCAAGAACTCATATCCCCTATTTTTGAGTTTTTTAAGGACTTAAATCCTAAAAAATATTTTCAAAGACTTAAATTCTTATTTTTTATTTTTTAAGGATGAAAAACATATTTAATTCTAATCTAATTAATTACGATAATTTGAGTCCCCGTAGCTTGAACGTTGCACCTAATTAGTAATTATAACAAATTTCAAGTGTCTTTCTTCCGTCTCTCCTCAGTATTTTATTATGTTTGGATGAAAAAAAATACTCCCTCCATTCTGAAATACTTGTCACCTTAGACTAATGCACACATATTAAGAAAAACAATAATTATCTCAAAATCCATAAAAAAAAATTATTGTAGGACAATATTGCCCTTCTCTTGAAAACATCACTTAGTATTATTAGTAGTACTACTTGTTTTGATAATTTCAAAAGCAGAGTAATTATTCAGAGGAGAAAAAAGATGGGTGCGCATGCCAAGTTTCTACATTTAATTCCTTTCCCACTAAAAAATTTGATCGATTTTTCACTTGCTTAACTTAAATTTTTTTCCCACCAATATTTTTAATAAAATCTATAGTTCCCACCAAATTTAATTGTATAAAACCATAAATCCAAAATCCAATATGTTAAAGACACAATCAAAATCACATGACTTTCTCTGAAATAGATTTGAACTCAAATGAGATAAATTTTTTCTCTGAAAATGAAGAAAGGCAAGTAGGACAAATTGGAATTGAGTTGCCAGACCTTAACGTTGAT
This sequence comes from Cyamopsis tetragonoloba, assembly GCA_037177725.1. Lineage (NCBI taxonomy): Eukaryota > Viridiplantae > Streptophyta > Magnoliopsida > Fabales > Fabaceae > Cyamopsis > Cyamopsis tetragonoloba. The sequence goes on from CM074119.1 coordinate 71,678,166, forward strand.
TTGCCAGAACTGAATGTTGATTTGCCAGACCTGAATATTCCTGTAGTTGCAGAAATTGATCTCAATCTCAGTCTAACATCTTCAGTGGTTGACAGATCATTGGATATGAACTTGAACAGTGAGCCACTTGGAGTAGGTGATGACTTGAACAATGAGTCTCTTGCAGAAGATGATGACGTGGGAGTAGAAATTCATGAAGAGTTAAATAATAGTATTACTCCATCTTTATTGTCTATTCTTGTGCCGTGTTGGATATATTTTTATTTTATTTTAATTTTTTTGGTAACAGAGTGTTGCATATTTAAACCCCAAATGTATTTGCATTACTGATTATGGCTTATTTCATTTTCAATTTTTACTAGAGGGAAGTCAAGCAGAAGAACTAACACAAGTACGCAATCACATAAAAAAGAATTTGTGTAATGATCAACGTATGACCATTTACAACATGCTTCTTCAAAAAAGTGTTGATGGTAATTTGAAAAGGGGGGTGATAAGTGGAGTGGCTTCGTCATTTTCGGTTTCGAAACGTACTGTTCAGCGCATTTGGATGCAATCAAAAATTAGTGGCAATGTGTGTCACAGAAGGACAAATTGTGGTAGAAGGAAAAAGGATATTGACTTGGCTCAATTGCGAGAAATCTCATTACATAAACGAACTACTCCTGAATCTCTAGCTTGTGCGATGAAAATGAGCAAGACTAGATTATTTGGGTTTCTAAAGTCGGGAGGCATTCGTCGACATTCAAGTGCTATCAAGCCTTTTTTAAAGGAAGAAAATAAAAAAGCTCGATTACAATTTTGTATAACAATGCTTGATGAAAGTACAATTCCACATGATCCCACTTTTAAGGGAATGTATAATGTTATCCACATAGATGAAAAATGGTTTCAAATGACAAAGAAATCAGAGAATTATTACATGCTTCCGGACAAAGAAGACCCACCACGCAGTTGTAAAAGCAAACATTTCATAGGAAAAATTATGTTTTTAGTTGCTATAGCACGACCTAAGTTTGATGCACATGGTTGTGAACTTTTTTCTGGAAAAATTGGCATATTTCCTTTTACTAAAAAAGAGCCTGCGAAAAGGAGTAGTGTTAATAGAGCTGCAGGCACATTAGAGACCAAACCGATAACTTCAGTAAATAGAGAAGTTATGAGATGCTACTTGATTGAGAAAGTGTTGCCTGCTATCAAAGAAAAATGGCCCAAAGAAAACTTAAAATATCCAATTTTCATTCAACAAGACAATGCAAGACCTCATATTGACCAAAGTGATGATGCATTTCTCCAAGCAGCAGCACTACAAGGGATTGATATTCGTTTGATAAATCAGCCTGCAAATTCTCCCGATTTAAATGTTTTAGATCTTGGGTTTTTTGCTGCTATCCAATCCTTACATCATAGAGAGTCGCCTAGAACAATTGATGAACTTGTTGATGCTGTGGTGAATTCATTCAATTCTTATCCCGTAGAAAAGCCCAATCGTATATTTCTAACTTTGCAATTGTGCATGATTGAAATTATGAAAGCAAAAGGATCTCATCAATACTAAATTCCACACATTAATAAGGCAATGTTGGAATGTGAAGGTAGGCTTCCTACTCAGATGAAATGTGACCCTGAGTTGGTAGGAGAAATTCTTAATTATTTAAGCTAGGTATTGTTCAAATTGCTCACATGATACATATTCTGAATGTTGTAGTTTTTTCACTCTTATATCAATATCAATATAAATATGAAATTTTCAGCATTATGTTGCTATTTTTATATTTATTCATGGATTTGAACGCGTCAACAAGGTCTTGTGTTGAGTAAACAAATAACAATGATAATTGGTTTGTGATCAAGGTTTTCTTGATGCTGAGAAGTCACAATAGTGTGAATCAGCAACTAGTGGAACTGGGAGTAAACAAGGGAAAAACACAATTCTGTTTCTTGACCAGTTCCTTTGCAAAACATGGAAAAAAATTCAGAGTAAACAGAAAGATAAATATGAATACAAAGGGGAAGCTAAGTCAACAGAGTAAGAATCATTATATAAAATGTCAGCTTCTTTTTATACCATACTAGTGCAAATCAAAAACAAAAGGGTGAAATCCAAAATTAAAAACTTGTTGTTTGTTCCAACTCTAGTTACGTTTTAGTTTCAATAATTAAAAAAGATCTGGAACATAAATGCTTAACAACGTGTCCACAACTTCCTGCACTTCTTCTTCTGGAATCTTGTTCAAGTCAAAATCAAAAAGGTTCAAATCAAACTCTTCTTTCTTTTTGTCTTCATTGTCAAATGCTGCTTCAAAATCTAACAAAGAGTCAATGTTAAAGAGTCCTCAACTCTCTCAATTTCTTCATGAAGCTTTTGGGACTCAATATCCAGAGAGTCTTCAACTATCTCAATTTTTTCATCATATTGTTGAGAGTTTAAAAACATAGAGTCTTCAACCATTTCAATTTCTTCATCTTGTTGTTGAGAGTCTAAAAATAAAGAGTCTAAAAACAGAGAGTCTTCAACCATCTTAATTTCATCATCATGTTGTTGAGAGTCATGTAACAGAGAGTCTTCAATCATCTTAATTTCTTCAAGTTGCTGAGCTTGAGAGTCTATATCCAAAAATTTCTCAACCCTTCCAATATTCTCTTGCATTTGTTGAGATGAGACCTCAAATCCTTTCATTTTCTCTCTTAAGAAAAATCTAAATGAAGGTGCTATTTTAATAGAGAGTTACAGAACTATATTGAAGTACTAATTCATTAATGAGACGTTTTTGGAAAGACAAATTTATGTTAAACAAGGCTGAGCATGAAAAATTGGAGATTAATTGATAACCACTAAGTAAAGAAGGGTATATTTGGAAAATGTATAATTAATGTTACATTGGTATTCTAAGATGACAAATATTTTGGAACAAATTTTTTTTACTAAAGTGACAAATATTTCAGAATGGAGGGAGTAGTAGTTTCATGACACCAAGTTATTACCTAGAAAACTAAACTCGGGGCCAGTATTGGGGTAGAGGTGAGTGGGCACCTTCTCAAGGCTCATAATATATATATAGGAAATGTATCAAGTGAGAGTGTGAGAGGAGTTAATACTAACCATCCAATTATAATTAATGGTTGAGATTTGATTTATGAAAAACAATCACAAATATATATATATATATATATATATATATATATATATATATTATTTGCAAAAAAAAAACACTCAGCAAGAAAGAATAAAGAGTTGTTCATCTCAAAAAAAGAACAAAGGTTTGTTCATCTCAAAAAAAAGAACGAATAGTCGTTACTGTCAAAGAAGACATTCAAGTGATGTATTGATATTGTTATTGTTAAGTTATGTCCTAAGAAATTATAATGTATTGATAGAGTCATATGTATTATCAAAACTTTATTATAGTTTAATAAAAAAAATTTACTTAAAAGGGACCCATTTTGTTCACATTGTCCCGAGACTTATGAAAGACCCGAACCGACCGGACTAGACTATCCTTTTTACTTTTTTCTATTTTAATGAGATTTAAATTAAAGCATATGCGTCAAAAAACTACATTTATTTTTATGACTTTATTAATTCTTTTACTTTGTTTTATTTTGGAAAAAAATATCTGTATTAGTTTAAAATGCTGATAAAATAATAATAAAACAGTAATAAAAAAACTAATGAAGATGACACTTTATTGATTAAGAATAAAATACAAATTACACAATGAGAAACTAAGATAAAAATGCATACTCTCATTTTCAAATACAATATTAATATTAATGAATTTGATTACTTGTACCAAAAAGTTAAGTATACTATAACATAATGTCAATTCTATCAAGCAATCTCTTTCGTCATCATGATCTAGTTGATATAAACCCGGTGTGTTTCTTTATCTAGCAAAAACTTTTTTATACAGGTATCTATATATTAAGAATTGGTTTTACACAAACTTATAAATAAGTAAAAAAAAAAAAAACAAATAAAATCAATGATACGAGTACTAGTGTACTACACTCTATAATTCAAATAGACTCTAATTAACTAATTTTTTTGTTTGATTTTAATGTAAAAAGCAATTTATTTTTTTAAGTATCTTTTATCATATTTATTATAAAGAAAAACATGTTCATTAAAATTAATAAGTGAATTAATTATTAAGAGTACTTTACATATTTTTTCATTAAATACAGTTTCACAATTAAATTTATTTATATTAAAATACATAAAATTATCTAAAGAATGACTTATAATAAAAATAGAGTAGCATATCTTACAGTATATGCATGAGAGAAGAAGAATTGACCAAAAAATATGTGTTATTTTCATAAATTCTTCTAATTAACACCCTTCTAGCTTGTATATACATATTTATTTTGGTAAACTTCTAGCTTGGATAATTGTGTAATAAATATTGAAAATAAGTAAAAAAATTAATTCTTTTTTTAATATTTTATAAAATCTCTCTTTTCTGAGTTTTCTCTTGACAAACAAAACACTAATAATAAAAAAAATAAAAAAGAATCCCCTCTTCTCCTTTAAATTTATACCAAACTCTTATTTAAAAAAAAAACAAAAATAATGTTAGAAGTCCCACATCAGCTAGTAATATGGCCTTTGTTGAGTTTATAAGGGTGTGATAATCCTCATCCTATACAAGCTAACTTTTGAATAAGTTAGGCCCAAATCAAAATTGTAAAAAACAAAACGTAAACATATCCTTAAGTTCACATTCTCCATTTTTTTGGTAGTAAACGTTCTCCATTTTAAATCACTAACAATCAACACACTATGTCACCTGCATAAACTCCATCTTAAGAAGTTTTGTGCCAGGAAATTTTTATCCATATTAAGTAGTAGTTTTTTCAAATCAAGAATTAAATCAAATAGCTATTCAACACGTATCCCCTTCTCAAAAATTTCCTAATCAACAATAAAAAAAAATACAAAATAGATTCTACCAGGTAGAAGTGTGCTAGCTAGTAGATCCACATGTTTAAGAATGTGTACTAGAATACTCCATAATAAAATTTTTAAGTCGATTCCAGTTAAAAACATCTACTTGATAAGGAGGTTTATTCATGTCGTTCTAACTTTCGAAGTCGTAGAGTTTCTCTCCACAATTTTTACTAAAAAAATACAATAAATAAAAAAGCAAACAAAACCCTAATAGACAGGTTTGATTCTCAATCCCCCAATTTTTTTTCAAAAAAAATGAATTGATGTCCCACATTTGATTAAACTAAAGAGGTCAATAGCCTAAAAGCTAAATCAATATCAATAGGCAATCCGGTGAGGTGTCCAACTCTGAAATAGAAATGATATTTTACCTTCTTAAAAAACTATATCCACTTTCGTTAAGATTCTTTTGAATGTCATTTATTTGTTATTTAGTGAGAAATCTTCCATTTTCAACGTAAAAGGTAACTTTTAAAAAAATACGCAAGTTCAAGTTTAAGAATAAATTAGATGCCCTTAGTTTTCAACTTTCTTGTGAATATTTTGTCATCAAATAGAAACCGAAAAAATATCTAATGAATTATGAAACCCTTCATTCGGAATCACTTTCTACATCAACCACTACTACAATAATAGATAATTAAGTGCAACAGTTTCTATTATTAATTCACAGAAGACATATATATATTGAGGACATTCTTAATAATATTTATTTTTTATTAAATCTTAATAATGTTTATTGGGTCCCCTAATTAATTAGCCATCAAAAGAAACACGTAATAACGTATCTCACACATTTATTCCGGAAAAAAACAATTTTCCACTGTAAAAATACCTTAGTCCTCATTCTCACATTTTTGCCTATTTAAAATAAAATTAATTAAGCATCTGATTTTTTTGTGGTTTTCTTCGGATCCAATCAAAGGATAACAAGTGCATCTTTTGAGGTAGCCAAAACTACCTCTTTGAATATGAATTCTATTCTGATCACACGGCATTGAAATTGCAATTATATTTGTTAATTAAATTTTAATTATGTTAATATAGTACTACTAGTATGACGTATAATAGGGTTTTGTCTACCAGCTTAACAACACAGATAAAATATTTTTATTGAAAATTGCAGTATTTAGTATTAAATGTATCTTTATTATGATTTTCAATAAATATTTTTTTATCATTGCTTAACAATTGTGACGATTGGAGGGATGGCTTCCGGGTTTGGAGTTGGGGTTGGCGTCATGTTCTTTTTGATAGGAGGGTTATGAATAACTTGTTACAAGATCTTAGTCAAGTTGTTTTATAAGAGAATGTAATGGATTCGTGGGTGTGACGGGCATGCTCCTCAAGGTCGTATTCAGTCAAATTTGCGTATAAGAAAACTAGTGCAGCCGTCATAGATTCTTTCTACGAGTACTTTTAGAGTAACATTGTTCCTCTCAAGATCAGTACGTTTGCCTGGAACCTTTCTCAAAATCGAATACCTTGTAGGAGTAATCTTATTCCCAGGAGTATGGTTCTCGAAGATGTTTCGTGTCCCTTGTGTTGCAAAGCGTTGTTGAGTCTCCAGATCATCTCTTCTTTAGTTGTCACGTTTCATGGTTAATGTAGGCTAGAGCGTTGTCGTGGCTAAGTGTCTTATCTCCTATGCTTCTTGAGTGCAAGTGTTCTTTCCTTGCTTTTGATGACCTTCCTTCTTGTTCTGCACATAAGAATTGGTGGAGGGTCGTTTGATTTGCTACGATGTGGGGTATTTGGTTTAATTTGGTCGTACTAATATTGTCTTTAAGTAGGATCCTTGAGATAGTGAAATCATCTTTGACAAGATTGTGCTGCGTTCCTAACTCTAACCGAAAGCAAATTATAGATCTTTTTCCTATCTTTTTGTGCAATGAAACTTGTCACCTAGTGCTTGTCTGGCGATATAGTATTGACTGTTTTTACAGTGTTCTCCTCTTCTTTTTGTTTGCTTTGTTTCACTTTTCTTTGTTGGTATTTTCTCTTTTCATTTTCTATGTTGTTTTGTTGTCCATTAAAAGAGTTTCCTTTGTAATCTAAGTACTGCTTATACTCTTTCTTTTTAATATAATCTTGCTTATAAAAAAAAAAAAAACCAAGAGAAACACACTATTTCAAGACAAAAATTACTACTATATCCGTTTTATAGTAATATAAAAGCCACTTGACTTACTACAAATATTAAGTGTTTCGTAATATTATAAATCCTTGTACGGTACTTCCAAAATTAGAAGCATTTTATTATAAAAAAATAAAAGAATTTACATAATATTATAAGTACTAGTACTCCTCATTTATTTACTGATTTAGAATCTAATCACTAACAGTAGAAAATTGGGAGTTTTACATTTAATTGGAGACAAAATTAAAATCAAAATGACACAATATTTTTTCCTAAAATTAATATATTAGTTACTCTATTCGTTTTTTGATATAAAAAAAAACTACTTCACATTTATTAAAAAAAAAATAGTTGACCTCATATCATTTAGTTTATTAAATTTTATTCAAAAAATAAATTATTTTCCTAAATTAACCTTCATAATAATTTTTTCTTTTCACTTTAAACAATTATAATAAGAGTAAATGAGTTAAATAGGAGGTACAATATGTATGTTTTAATTAAATCTTGTGAAAGTAATTAAAATTATTTATATTTAAAAACATAATATTAATAAAAAATGCTTATATTAAAAATTAAAGTTGTGTGAAAAATAATTAGGTTTAAGTGTATTTTTGGTTTTTTATTTTATATTTTGAGCAAATTTAGTCTGATGACTTTTAAATGTGAAATTTTGATTACAAAAGTTTGTATGGAAAATTTTAGTCCAACAATTAGCTTTTTTAAAAATTAATGACAATTTTTATCCAAATTAACAATAAAAACACTAAAATTGCTCATTTAAAAGTCACATAACAAATTTGTAGTAAAAAAATCAAAATACAATTAAGCAAAATAACTAAGTAGTTATATATGAATTTTTCTAAAGTACAATATTGTATAATATAAAAATTCTAAAATAAAAAAATAATAAATAATAAATACATATTTAAATATAACTCAATTAAATTTTATGTTTTCTCGTAAAAAAATTTCTCATTTAAAAAACTTAACCTATAATCGATTATATATTATAAGAGGGAGACGTGCAAGTTGAAGCTGGAGGTGAAGCGAAGATTTTGTGATCTGAGATTAAGAAAAGACCAAATTGCGGGACCCACACCACCTCCAACGACAACTAACAACTACTATATACAGTTACCCACTCCCACCACCCTCTTCTCTTGTCTGAAACAGAACAATAACCACCACTCTTATGATATATAGTACTCATAAATTGAATTTTCGTTTTTCTTTCATTTAATTTCGATTTAATTTATCTATAAACTGACCTAACAAGTAGAGTCACGCTGGCGGTGAAGAACATTTCTGCGGAGGATGGAGAAGACGAACAGCTCAACGTCTCGTTGATTTGTGACGTTGAAAACCATGCTGATATTCAAATCCCAGACACCGCGCATCAGATTAGCACTGGTATGCTACCTTCATTTATTGCTAATTCACATAATTCTTCACGTTTGGGAATTTTCTTCCTTAATTTCTTTACTGCTTTCTTAATTTGCAGATTCGTGGTTTCAAGTGGGGTTTGTGCTCACCACCGGAATTAACAGCGCTTACGTGCTTGGATATTCGGGAGCCATCATGGTTCCCCTGGGATGGATAGGAGGTGTGGTGGGTTTGATTCTCGCCACCGCAATTTCGCTCTACGCCAATGCTCTTATTGCTATGCTCCATGAATTTGGAGGAACCAGGCATATTCGTTACCGAGATCTTGCTGGCTATGTATATGGTATGCTGTATCTTTTGATTCAACTTCTTAATAGGTGTTTATTGGAACCAAATTTATCTGAAATCAGCTCATGACATTACTTTTTATACAATTATTATTAAATCATGTAAATTCTATTCATGTGAATACATCTTGAGAAGCTCATCAAAATCAAAATCAGCTCAGAATGAAACACAAGTAACAGAGCTGTTTATGCTCAAATCTTTTCTTTGTAGGTAGAAAGGCATATTCCCTCACATGGACTCTGCAGTACATCAATCTTTTTATGATAAATGCTGGCTACATCATTTTGGCTGGTTCTGCTTTAAAGGTAACACGACTTAACACATGCTTAGAAGTTACAAATGCTATGAACAACTGATTATTTTTGGTAAGTTCTCTGAGAAAGTTAGAAAACATAAGTATTTTCTTTTATAAACTGAATTAAATATACATTCAACATAGTCTATTTTTATTTTCTGGACATGCAATCATGATTTCATTATTCTTTTTAGTCATTTACTTGTTCAATAGTGATTTCATTTTTATGTTTCTCTTTCTCAATTTTCCTGCCAATTTTATTTTATTTTTTTGTTCTTGCTTTCCCTGTGCTTCTGATCCCCAAGCAAATGTACCCACTTCACCCTTCTATGACTTCATTTAATGATGCACCAATTGCTTCAGTGTGTCTCAGTTCTTCTACGCCTAATATTATATTGATTGTATTATTCTGTTTCTGGATCAACTGAAGAATATGGTAAGTGTATATTCTGTCAATTATGTTTTCACTTTGCACGGTCATGCAGACTTGTTTATACAGATCGTCTGCTTTAGGAATTTCTCTGAATCTTGTTTGTTCATTGTCAAACAGGCCGTTTATGTCCTATTTAGGGATGATGATCAGATGAAGCTTCCATATTTTATTGCCATAGCTGGATTTGTGTGTGCATTGTTTGCCATTTGTATTCCCCATCTTTCGGCTCTTGGAATTTGGTTGGGATTTTCAACTGTCTTCAGCCTTGCGTATATTGTTATAGCATTTGTACTGGCAATGAAAGATGGTAATATCTCGTGCTGTTATATGAATGTCTATGCCTGTGTACTTTTATCATACCATGATTTGCTTTTATTCTATGACCGCTAGTTCTTTAAATCAATTGCCCTTATTGATCTGCTTTTTCTCCAGGGAGGTTCACAATTTCAGCTAATATGTCATCTGGCTGACATGAACATCTAGGTTAAACATAAATTCATGCTCATTCTATGGATATACTCATCTTTTATGTTTGAAGAAAGTAATATGCAGGTCCAATGCTTGGTTATTTGTTCCCTTGTCTTCCTGCAATTAAGCGTTTTAATTCACGGTCATGTTATTAGCAATGTAATTACTGTTTTTATCTGAAGTAAAGGTAGCTAGTGATCTAGCATAGAACATCTTAAATTTCCGTTCAAATTTCAATTTAGTTCTAGAGTTTTTTCTTCCTCACTTCCCGAATCTGGCTTTCTTAAACTAGTTTCTTCATTTCATGAAGTGTCACTAGTTTGTGATTTCGGTCTTCTGCTGGTATTCTGAGGGCAGTCATTTATTTTATTGCTCAAGGTTATAAACAGACCATAAAATGCTATTCTTATAGCTAGTATTTCAGCTGATATCTTGTATGCTCTTTAGTATGAGATCCTTTGAGGAATTTAAAATTTGTATTTCTCATCGTTAATTTATCTTTAAATATCACCACTTTTTATGTCAAGTGCAAGTCATAACGAACTTTTCGAGAACTAGCAAAGGAATATCAATTTACTCTTAGCTAGTTGTAAACAATACCCAAAGTTACTCGTTTATTCACACACTAGAATACAGTTCAAATCGTATTAAAGAGTATTCAGTATAAAATGATGATTGTCATCTAGTTTTTTCTTTCCCCCATTTATCTTCTACTTTGTTTTGAAGGCTGTATCTAAGTTTTAAGCATTCCCCAGACTTTTCTACATGGGTGACAACAATAATTTAGGGTTACAGAGATCTACATGAAAACAATTATTGCTTTTCACTATGTTTAACATTAGGTTCAGCTTGATAAGTTTAAGTTCAGTGTGAATTTGCATACTAACCCCCAGTGCATCATTTCATCATTAGGTATAAAATCACCACCTAGAGATTATAGTATTCCTGGGACACCAACAAGTAAAATATTTACAACAATTGGGGCGTCTGCAAATCTTGTGTTTGCATACAATACAGGAATGCTTCCTGAGATACAGGTAACATGCATGCAAGCTTGTAGTTATTCGTTTCTTGAGTTTTCTGTGATTCCATACCTATCTTTCCTTTTAATCATGTATTCCAGAAAGTTAGTTTTGTTTGGTTATTAACCTAACAGGCAACAATCAGACAGCCAGTTGTAAAGAACATGATGAAAGCCCTATACTTTCAATTTACCGTTGGAGTTCTGCCGCTATATCTGGTTACCTTTGCAGGATACTGGGCATATGGATCTTCAACAGAAACCTATTTGCTGAATAATGTCAATGGTCCTGTTTGGGTGAAGACCTTGGCCCATATTACAGCATTTCTTCAATCAGTCATTGCATTACATGTAATTAGTCTAAAGTCTAAACTGAAATCTTGCTGCTCCTAAATGTTCAACTTGAATTGATTCTGTGTTCTGATAACCTTTCTTCTGCTTCTGGTAGATATTTGCAAGTCCAATGTATGAGTATTTGGACACCAAACATGGGATTAAAGGGAGCGCACTGGCTTTTAAGAACTTGTCATTTCGAGTCCTAGTAAGAGGGGGGTATCTGACTTTAAATACATTTTTATCAGCTCTACTGCCATTCCTTGGAGATTTCATGAGCCTCACAGGAGCTATCAGTACATTTCCTCTTACGTTTATCCTCGCAAATCATATGTACTTAGTGGCAAATAAGAACAAACTAGGATCTACTCAAAAGCTCTGGCATTGGATCAACATTTGTTTCTTTGGCCTCATGTCTGTAGCAGCAACTGTTGCAGCCTCACGGCTTATTGCTATAGACTCCAAAACTTACCATCTATTTGCAGATTTATGATTAAATTCAATACATTCTTTCGGTGATTCTAGTGCTGATGTTCTGCGCCTCATATATGCTTGCGTAAAAAAAATGATAGCTTTTTTTTTTTCTTATCTTAATATTTATATTTAATTTTTGAAGGATACAACTTGCAGTTTCACTAAATGTAGAATAGTAACAAAGGAAGAGTTTGGCTTTCAATTTGAGGTACAAGATAGTAAAAAGTGAAGTCTTCTTTTTGTTTTCCTTTTTTTTTTGTTTTCTCATAGTATAAAGTAAAGTCTTGGACTGATAATTAACAGCCCTTTTATTTTAAATTCCATTTGTTTGCTTCAAACTTAAAAATTGCAGAGAACAAAAAAAAAAAAACTAAAGAATTGCACATTCCAAAACAAGTTTTTGCATATGAATTTGTAACATCTGTGAATCATACCTTAAACAAATGTCTAAACCATGCTTAGTACTATTAGTATATGTTTAATTTAGGGTTGGAATGGTCTATACCAATGATTTGGATTTTGGATTGTATAAACTGAGTTTGGAATCAAAGTAACATGCATGGCAAGAAAGACATTAAGTTACTTTTCCACGTGATTTTAGATCTCAAACTATAATTTGGACAGAAGCAAAAAAAAAAGTTACTTCCCCCGGAAAATAAACCACGGTTTGCCAACTATGATACAAACACAGCGTTAATCATACGATTTCATCAGAGTTAATCGGGACATCAGTTCGAAAACATCACCAGGTAAAAGAGACAATAAAAAAAAAAAACTGAGAATTTATACAAGGGAAATTGGTAGACGGTAATTAATTCTTAAATGAATACAACACTCATCCAACTAATGTCACAAACCAAAATAATCTCCATTTCTGACTTTAATGTAATGATACGACAACGAATAACATCAACGGATCAATTTGCCCCAAAAGGCCAAAAGATACATTTCACGTATATTTTCCTACAATAGAATTTGTTGAAGTTTACTGCCTAAGAATAACTTGATATCATCTTATGGAAACTCTTGAACCTGCAATCATTAAGAAACTGAAATAGAGTTAAATGTATTATATGATTAATGAACATGACTACTTGCTAGCTTTAGATGATTGACCACGCCATTAACTTGATAGGTAAGTTAAAATTATTGACTCCAGTTTATTTCGAAATAACCATAATTTTAGAAACAGCCACATTTCAGATGTTCATCATCTATTTCATGCCAAGTATGCACAATCAGAAATGGAGGACATAAAAACTACTGATGTCTCAAGCAGTAAACTAAACTCAGAATCTAATGAACTAAATTCAGATCATATACAATGTGCGCATGTGTTGCACTGAAATGTCCGTATTATTGCTTCAAACATCACTTTCAGAAAAATACAGCTTTCATCTGAAAAGTCAACATTGAATTCATTGTGATGTGTTTCATACATTAATGAAAACTCAAGGTACTCCCATAAGCAACAGATTTATTGCAGTTAAATGAAGAAATAGCATATTTATTATTCCGTACACTAGATACATAAAAATAACTGAATATTTAAACTTTAAATCAAACATATGCATTGACATCTCACCTTGCCAGGCATTATCCAGAAACCAACTTTACAATAATGAAGATGGAGTTGAGAAGTATGAGAGGAACTCTTAGGTACTGAGTTGCATAAATGAGACCTATAATCTGGCCTTTGAATGATTTTGTCTTGCCGCCAGAAAAATCTGTTAAACCCCATCCTCTAGGAGCAAGAAAGCGATCCTCATTTAGTATTGCTAGTGCATTTGCAAGAAGCAGGAACCCCTCAAGTAATGTCCACAAACCCATTATCCTGCATCACAAAGAAATCCAACCCAACTTAAAAATTACATTGCACTGGCTCTTTCACATGTCACTATTTAACAGTAAACAGAAGTAGAGATTCTAGAGAATAACAAATGACTAAGGCAAACCATATGAGTTCCCTCAGCTTTCCCACAATAACTGTCTCAATATAGATAACTTCTAAAACAAAAGGGAGGCTTAATATTTATTCATCAAACCAGATATGCTTAATATTCTTAGTGTATGTTTGAAACGATGATCGGAAAAATAATTGCTTATTTCCAAAAGTTCTCTCTAGAGCTAATAAAAATAAGTGATTATTTCTCTAAAATAAGCTAATCCAAACAACTATTAAATTATATAATGCTAGAGTGTTCATGTTTACAATTCTTAGTTATGCAACTACTGTTCAAAACGTGAATTTACTTATTTAACCTTATCAGTTTACCTTTTTACTCACATTTTGTGGCTTGGTGTTCAAACGAGAAATTCCATTTTCACCCAGACCCACTCACTCAAATTACTTCTTCCCTATCTTCTTTTTCTTCTCACCTCTCTGCTTAGGCTATTTTAATTTCTATTCATCAATTATCAAGTTCAATCTCACTCTGTCCTGTCCTAAGAGTCTAAGAGAGAACCCAATTTGAGTGGGAATGAAGAGTGAAAGAAGAGGAGAAAGCAGTACCAAAAACAATAAAATCTCGCTCGATGTCGACGATTCTGTGAGCGGCGGTGGGAGGAGCTTGCTTCGGGTGCGGGATCCGGTTAGAGGGGTGACCGTTGGCTCAAGACGGTGGCGCAGATCTGTAGCTTCGACGTCGTTTTGGTATGAGGGGCGAAGGAAAGAAGGAAGGAAGCATGAGGAGGGTTTGGGTTTGGGAAATGAGAAAGAAAACCAGCGAAGGAAGGACGGGCAGAAAGCCTACTTTTTGGTGAATTGGGCCTTTAGCCCATAATATTTTAAAACAGTAAAAAAAACGTAAGGTTATATTTTTTTGGTAACAAAACTAAGGTTAGATTAATTTTGAAACTAAGGTAACAAAACTATAATGTAAAAATAAAATTCAAATATAATTTTGAAATAAAATTTAGAGTAGTAATTTTAAATTTTGATTGGAAACATAGCCCTTATTTGTTAAATTTTTAATTTTTATTTTTAATTGTTTATAATTAACACTATTATGTAAAAATAAAAGTTAAAGATAAAAAATGTGTCATCACGAAGGAAATTGAATGTGATAATTATTTGATTTGACACAGATTCTTCGTCCAATGTTTGTAAATAATGATTCATCAATCATTACAAATAGTCATATGTATAAAAAAATTTTAAAAATTATAAATTAATGATCAAAAATAATTTTCAATTAGTTAGATTAATTTTGAATAAAATTAAATTTATAACAAGTTATTTATTATTAAATTTTGATTTGATATATTAACAATATAAAAATAATAAATAATACTTTATACTATAATTATTACTTTTCTTCTTATTGGGCTTTTCATCTATTAGTATCGAACCATACACATTTTTTTTTTATGTTTTTTGTTAGTATTAAAAATTAAGAAAAATTACTATTACATTTAGAATTTCACTAATATCCTATCCCTAATCCCTAGTATATACTAAATCCCTACTATATACACTTGACAAAGATTATTTGTGGGACGTGATACATCAATCCATCACCATATCCTAAATATAGGTCATGTCAATTATTCAAATTCAAACTCAACCATAAACTCAAAGAAATCCAAAGAGTTAAAAAAAGACAAGACTGGATCAAACCAGATATACACTTAATATAAATATATTATAAGAATATTCAAGATTAACTATAATAATATAATAATGTAAATTCTTAATTTAGAAAAATAATTAAATGAAACATATGCGCAAATATAACTTAAGTAGTTTTTGGTAAAACTTTATTTAATTTCTTAATATTTGATGATTAAAAATTATATTATTCAAACAATTATTTTGAAAAGATATGATTAGTAATAGTAAAAAAATTAAATATAAGAAAAATAAAAAATACATAATAATAAATAGAATAGAAACAAAATAGGACAACCCAAAAATAAACCCAAACCAATCCAAACTAAAACATCGATACCAAATAAGACTAGAACCTGATCACAAGGATTAAAATAAACTATGTTAGACCCAACAAAAAATAGCTCAATGGGCGGGTCACGACACCCCCTGCACTTGACCTTTTTTTTAGTGTTTTAGTGCAAGGGATCCGTGATGAAAAAAAAATGCAAAGGAAAAAAAAAGGAGTAAAAGGAAAAGTTCCAATTTTTTATTAGTTCTTATTTGACAAAAAAACAAAAAAACAAAAAAAAAACAGCACAAAGAAAAACACTTATGTAAGAAGTTTTAGAATATTTGTTTATGCTTTTGAAAATAATAAAAATAAAAAATTAATAAGATATCCACTTATTTGAAGAAGCAAGCTGATTCTAAAAATAGTCATTTGTAGAAGAAAGAATAAAAAAATAAGCAATCTTTTTATGAAAAAATAAGCACTTATTACTATACTAACCAAACATAATAAACAAACAGATAGCACATGGCTCAAAACGATGAAAAGCGGTGACCAACGCTGAACAATACACTATATACCTCTCATACCTCTTGATGCAACATTCTAAAAGGTTGTCAATGAAATATACGACTAACTTTATACAACCACTGACATCATAGGCATCTCTGATCGTTGAGAAAATTCTAAAGAAAATTGAGAGAGAGAAAGAAAGAACGAAAAGGAACTGATTAAAAGGATCATGAGAAGTCCAACCACCCCAGACGAACCAAAAAGGCAACAACATATATAAGAGAAACAATGAAAATATATGTCCTCCTCAAGAAGCTGCAGCCTGGACAGTTAGACATCTGTGGAAGTTGAATCAAATGATGGTAGAAGCCAGCCTTTCCCCAGGGCATGCTCCACATAGAAGCTGAATTTCTCCTTTGCATTTGGAATGTCTAAAGCAAGATCATCAAGACCATCCTTGATTCTCGTGAACCCTTTAGTCATTTGGTTAATGGTGATGAGACCTTCACTAAAGCATTCCTGCAGCAGATCCAGCATCCTATCATTCTTCTTCTCCATCGCCATAATCAAAGCTTTCTTCACAACCTCATGGTTGAAGAAAGGCATTCCTAGGTCACGAATACACTGGCATGCTTCACTCACAACACCTCCACTCTCATACTCCTCCAAGAGCTTCATGATCTTATCCTTAGCATCTTCCACAGCCCATCCAGTCCCACCACCCCAACATCTCAATAGCCTCTCACCGGCATGGCGAGCAGAAATCAGAGTACGAGCCATCCGTACAGTCTCACTCCCACTACATTTGGGGGGCAACCTGCCGCCGATTTCTTCCAAATTTAGAGGAGCCAATACATCATCAATCACAGCTCGAGCTAGAAATAGAGCAAGCTCATTTGAAGCATCCAATATATCCAACGCCGTATCTTCTGCACTTTCCAGTAGCATGACAAAACCATTAACTATATCCTCTGTAGAGAAGATCTCTATATGAAGAGCAGACAGCAGCACCGACGCCATTTCCTTTTCCCTGTTCTTTCTGTCCATAGCAAGGGTTATTAGCTTCTTCAGAAATATCGGGTTATACTCAGGTGTCCCAAGATCTTCAAGACTTCGAATGAGTTCAGGAATGTCATCAGAGAGAAAATATTCATGAATTATAGTTACAACCTCTTTTTTATACTTCCTCACCTTTTCATCTTCAACTGGGATGTCCCCTACTTCATCAGAGGGTTTCAAAAATGAAGCATCAAGCCATCCTTCCGATATTGCCTTAGGGACCAATGACTGAAACGAGGTTTTAGCAGATGGAATATCAAGAGTGAGATCATCTAGGACCTCTGATAAACGAGAAAACCCTTTCATCATTTGGCTGGAACTAATTAGTCCTTCTTCTGCTGCTTCTTTTAGCAGCTTCAACATCAACGATTCTGCTGAATGGATCTCCATGGCAAGTACCAGAGCCCTCTTCACGACCTCATGATGGAAGAATGAAACACCCAACTCACGTATACACCTACAGGCTTCATGAGTGTCACCACTATCCACGTATTCTCTAAGTAAATCAGTAATCCTCTTTTTCACATCTTCAACAGTGATGTGAGTACTACCACCCCATCGCCTCTCCACAAGTTCCGCATGGTGTGGAGCTGAGAGATAACTTTTCTCAGCTGTCTCTATTACTTGAACTCCCTTAGAAGATTCTGGCAGAGCCTTCTTGGCCCTGGCAAGAAAGGCTGGAGGAAGGATGTCATCCACAACAGCACGTGCCAGAAATAAAGCCAGGATGTCAACTGCATCCAGGATGTCAACTGCAAGATCATCAGCAGATTCAATAAGCATGAAAAACCCATCCCTAATCTGTGCAGGACTGATGACATCAGCATACAGTGCTGAAAGCAAAACTGAAGCCATTTCTTTCTCCTTATCATGCCTATCCATGGCCATGGACACAAGACGCTTGATGAAGTATGGATAATATTCATTTGAGCCAAGGTCTCTGAGTTCAGATGCAGCCAAATCCACATCCCCAGTACTGAAATATTCCTCTATGATGGATACTATAGCTTTCTTGAATTCATCTAACGGATCAGTAACAGTAGATCCAACCAATTGATAAGGTTCCTGTAAATAAAAAGTGCATGCAAACAGAAATAGATTATATGTTGCCTATTTATGTATCCATTTGCAAAACCCATAAAGAAGCGTAGGTACACAACTTTCAAGAAATTAAACGAAAAGGAAAAAAGAAAAGAAAAGCACAAAATATAAGCTCCAATCTCTGCTGCCAACTGCATGGATCATGCAAAATTTTCAAGCAGCTAAACCCTACATATTTACCATTGTCAAAAATTACCGACTAAACCAGAAAAGAGCATTTACCTCACCACTGTCATAGTTTGGATCATTCTTATCTATATGAGATTCACCATCCGTATCGAGCAATTTTCCCCAAGTGCCCTTACCACCAGCACCATCTGCGTTAGAGACACAGCACTCAACTTACAACATAAAGCCCATCATGAAGCAAATACAACACAAATTCAACTGCAAGTAAGGAAAGCTCAGCATCCAACTAGCATCATGATGAAAATGAAATGAACTAGAATAAATCAAACTGCAGTACTGCACAGTAATCCAAAACGAATCAAACTGCTTTTTTAATTGAACACTCGCTAGAATAACCAAAGCAAATTGCCTTTACAGATGAAAATTTAGAAAGCAAACCAAACTGGTTTCAACACAGTCCAATTCGGTGGATCCTTAATATGTTTGGCCAGTTAAGTCTCTCAGTGACAAATCCACCACCCTTAACCTAAAATCTCTCAGCGCCACTGACTAACATCATGATATGCATCCCAAACAGAATTCAATAACAAGAAGATGATTGATTCATTAAAAAAATGAACTAACCCTTCTTCACCCTAACAAACTTCCCCGAGTGTGATCGACGTACATGCCTGACAGCATTCCCAGCAGTTTGCCCCTTACCACCCCCGGAAGGAGCTCTCACATGATGATGATGATGTTCGGCTAGCAAGGACGATGGAGATTTTGGAGACGAAGACAAATTCTCCACATTCTGACTTGCAATTTTCAGAATTTCCCTCTGTCCTTCGGTCAGAAACCCCTCGCTCGATGCCATTTATGCACACAAAATCCAATCCTACAACCAAGGTAGTTAAAATCGAGAATCATAAATCGAATTGTAAGATTATATCAATTTTTAAATTCACATATATATAAGCTTATGAATTCATATATATGCATATAAAATAGCATGAAGAGAATATTAAAATCATTTGGAAACATGCAATAATATGTCACAAAGCTTAAATAATTAGAAAAGTAGAAACAGAACACGAACCAGAAAAGTAGAAAACACACCACAAGGCAGAAAACAGGGCCAAACAGCCCGAAATCCAAGCACCCAGCCACCCACAAGCGGAGAATCACGCACCTAGCCACCTACAAAAGAGAAATCAGAGCCTGCAGAAAATGGACGAACGAAGCGGAGCAGAGCACGAAGAAGGATGATGAACAGAGCGAGGAACTAAGCAGAGAACGAGAAGCAGAAAGTTGTGCAACTTGCGAAGAAGAAGAATGCGTTTGACGCTTCAGTTGCTTGCGAAGAAGAAGCAGAACGGCACGGATTTGCGAAGGAGGAAGAAGAAGAACAAAGAAGGTTGATGTGAAGAGAGAAGTAGAAAGAAGCTTCACCTGCGATCGTTTTAGGGTTTTCTAAAATCGGGTTAAAAGCAGATTCGGATCTGCTCCTGTTAAGGGAAGAATTGG
The DNA here is from genome assembly GCA_037177725.1 of Cyamopsis tetragonoloba. Lineage (NCBI taxonomy): Eukaryota > Viridiplantae > Streptophyta > Magnoliopsida > Fabales > Fabaceae > Cyamopsis > Cyamopsis tetragonoloba. Next base: position 71,698,207 of record CM074119.1, read on the forward strand.
AGCCTCTGTCAATGTATTTTCAACTATTGTATTGCATTTTGAATGAGATTCGGACACGTGGCATAATTTTGTTTTTACTTTGAGATAATTAAATGAAGGGTTTTTCTAACCTGTGTAATATTGCACAGGTTAAAGAACTAAAGAGGGAAAGAAAACACAGTATACATTATATGTCATGCACTATTTCATTAAAGTTTTGTTTTTCCTAACAAAACCTTTCTCTCTTTGATTCTTTAACCTGATCAATATTGCACAAGTTAAAAAAACCCTTAAATAAATAATATTGAATTTTCCTATTAAATCCTCCTACAAATTCTAGTATTAATTATTATTATCTTTTAAAATAATAAATGCTTGAAAAATTGAAAAATGAAAAACACTTATCAAAAATTAAGTGAATAAAAAATTTTAAAAGAGTATTTAGTAGGAGAAATTAATATTTTTTTTAATTAAATTACATCAATCTCTTGAGATTCTGCGTCTACACTTATCTTCTATGTCTACACTTATCTCCTTTCATATTTCAAAAATACTCTTATCCACCCAAGATTTGTTCCTTTATTACAAATAACTTTTATAATTAACTTTCTAGTTGATGACATTACTGTTTAGTGATATATTTTAATTTTAAGATAATAATTTTATTATTTTACTCTTTAATAAATGTAATGAGTAGGAGTAAAAAAGAAAAAATATTATCTTCTATGTCCACACTTATCTTCTTTTATATTTCAAAAATACTCTTATCCACTTGAGATTTGTTCCTTTATTACATATAACTTTTATAATTAACTTTCTAATTGATGACATTACTATTTAGTTATATATTTTAATTCATCATCTTACTCTTTAATAAATCTAATAAATGTAATGAGTAAGATTAAAAAATTAAAATTATTATCTTAAAAAAAAGAGTCACGTAAACAATGATGTGCTTAACTAAACTGTGAATGGAAGAGATAATTGTAATAGAGATACAAACTTTAGAGATAAGTGTATTTTAAAAAGCTCGAGATGAGTAAGGGTAATAAAAGCAAATCTCATGAGGGTTTTTGGTTCATAAAAAAATACATCAATCGATTATTGAATGGAGATATTCACACATATATGTTTATATATGCTTATCAACTAAATTACATGACTTACACAATCTTATGAGAGGTTAATATAATCATCACTTTTACTTTCATTTCTTTTTGAGAAAAATACACTATTTAAAAAAATGTTCCAATTTTCAAAAGATTGAAAGTACTACCAAATTAGTTTTTATGTGTTACATACTAACATTTCAATATTTTAAATACGAAGTATTAACGAAATATTTGATTTTATATCACTATTTTAGTTATTAATTGAAATTGAAATATCAAAAATTTGATGGTTTATCACCTATTTTATTAATATTGAGATTAATTTGATAACATTTTTAATCTTTTTTATAACTACATTGATAATAAATTTTTTAGAGATTAAATTAATAAGATAATAACATATATTAAGGCAAAATAAGTATTTTAATCCTTTAACTTTATGTTAAGTTTTAGTTTAGTCACTTAAACTTTTTTTAGTTCATTTTCGTTCTTAACTTATTTTTTCTCCATTTTCGATGATTAAATAGTTAACAATAATAGTTCAATTAGTTGTTGGAAGTAAGAAAAAAATAAAACAAGTTTAAATTAACAATATTTTAAGCATTATTGCTAATTGTTAAAAAAATTATTAAAAAATGATCATATATACTTAAAAAATTAAAAACTAAAATTAAATGAAAAAATTAAGGGACTAAATTAAATCTTTAGGCAAAATTAAGAGACTAAAATACTAATATAGTTTAATTAAAGTGTGAGATGTGAGGTATTGCACAAAAAAAATTGACCATTTGCTTTTAGCGTTTGACAAAACATTAGCCTTCCTTTTATTTTACATATAACAATAATATAATTAAAAGTGAAAATTAAGACAAAGTTTAATAACACTAACCTAGGTTTAATTTCAGATTTGTACCTCTTCTCTTGCCTCTATCTCAACTCTCTCTCGATTATAGATCGATAATGAGCATTTCAGTTTGAGACAATCTTTTTTCTTGTTCGGTGTGATGCTTCTTTGTCACATCTGAGTGTGGCACCTCTTTTAACAAACATTATTTTCTTGTTTTTTATCAAGGTTAAAGTCTACCCTTCCTTCATTAATTCCTTTTTTTCTTTGGCTCTGAGTTTCTTGATCAGATTATCATTGTTTGATTCAAGTTATTGTAATGTTTTCGTTTTCAACCTAGGCTTTTAGATCTATAATCTAAATGGTGAAGGACGGCGTGCGATTGGTGCTAAGCTAGAGTTCTAACACGTGGAAGAGTTCTTTGAGGTTGTGTTTGTGGTGTGGGAGGATTATCAATTGTTAGCAAAATCATGAAAAATGTTGAACAATTGATTAGATATATTGGCTCTTGGAAATAATTTCAAATCCTTCAAACGGTTTCCACTTAACAAACATGAGATTCACAGTCGATTACGAACCAATGACGTTATACAATTAAATTGTGACGATTTATCATTGTTCGATTGGTTATAATTTGTATTGGAAAAACTCTACTATTTCATGATAATACTAAACAACACCAAAATCTTAATCATAGAAAAATCCCTAATTAAAAATTCATAGAGTTGAATTCAAATCACGTGTCCCCAAATCATGTCTCAATTATGTTCCACCAATAGAATATCGCTACGTCATTAAAAAATTATATTAGGAAACTAAAGATTAAAATTAAAGGAAATATTTTTAATGACATAACAATATTCTATTGGTAAAACATAATTGAGAACATAATTTGAAAACACGTTATTTGAATCCCATGGGGTTATAACTAAAAATCAGGATTTTAACTAGCATGCCTACAACAACACAAACACCTTCACTCACTAATCTTATCATTCCCTCAACTACCAACTTCAAAAACTTGAAGAGGATGACAAGTCACATGCTCTTCATTTTTTTTAAAACAGAAAACCATTAACAATAAAAGATGCACCGTGCACATGCCACTTAGTTCATCACAATTCAAGCATTAAAGGCTTGCTTTTGAATAATGTTAAGCATCACTCAATAGTTCGACACGTTGATGGAGCGCTACTTTTCTCACCTCCCTCGTTTCTTTTACACAATTTTATTTTATTTTTTTAAAATTAGGAGACATTTGGTTTGTATTTTTATTAAATTGAAAACTTCATTTTCAGTTTTTCTCGGTAAAATTTCATAAAACAGACTGAAAATAAGAAATGAAAACAGAAAATAAAAATGTAAACCAAACAACCCCTTAGCCTTTGTCCGGTTTTCTAAAACTGGGAGGGCTAACTCAAGGCCCAAACAGCCAAAGCAAGGGCTTTAGACCCCCAATTTTTTAGGGAAAAAATACCTCAAATAATTATTTTATTGTCAATTAACATCAATATATAAGTGATTAAAAATATATTTTGTATTAAAAATTGATGCTAGTGATTAAAATATCATTTAAAAAAATTATACTAGTGAAAAATAATACATCAAGTAATCAAGTAACATACTTAATTTCATAATTAGTCTTATTTTTCTAATTAATGTATATATTGCTTATTTTTTCTTAAGTATCATATCCTATTATTAGGATGAAAGATAAATTCTCTTTTTCAACTGGTATTCTCTCTATGATATTAACAAAAAAAATAAATCATTCACAACTAAAATTAATAAAATCTTAATTAAAGTCAATTGTAATATATATAAAAAAGAAATAGAATAAATTTATTGTCAATTAATTTAATAAAATATTACATAAATTAATCATAATAATTTAATAATTAAGTGATTTTATAACTTAAAAATATATTTTAAGTAAAATTAAATACTTTCAGTTGATTATCATAAATAATTTTAAAAGGCCATATGTCAAAAAACTACTTTAGGCCTCCAAAACTATTGGGTTGCCTCTGAAACTGGGAATTTATGAAAGTGAATTGCAAAATATCTTAACTATTTTTAAAAATTATGTGCGTCCAGTAATTAAAAATTATTCGTCCACAGATTTTAAAAACAATTAGTTACAATTGTACAACATGATGCTTCGTTCAACTTCATGTTTTTAGAACTCGTGAATAAACAATTTTTAATTACCGGACGCGCACGATTTTTAAAAACAGTTAAAGTGTTTTATAATTTACTTTTAAAAATTGATCCAATTTCTAAAAATTGGATTTGTTCGATTTTTTAAAAAATCGTACAAAAGACAAATTTAAAAAAAATAAAATGATATAGCGTGCTAAAACATGAGAGAGGTGGGAAAAGTAGCTGTCCAGTGGATGGCGGTGGCGGGATCCGTGTGGACGGTGGAACTAGAGAAAAAGAAGTATGGTTAACTGAACAGAGACAATGAAACCCATCGCAAATAGGTTTTCTTTCTAATGTCCTTTTTCTATTTTTTTGGTAAATTTCTTTCTAATGCTTTGCCTTTTAAAATCATAATAATAATATTTTTTTTTAATGCATTGCTACTTCACGTCAAAATATGTTTAAAATTAATTTATTATAGGGGATTTATATCGCGTACAGATTTAAAATCTTAAAAATAATCAATAAGAATTTTTATACAGAAATAAGTGTTACAAGAATTTTACATTTTTAGCATAGTTACGGCTTTTTTGTATTCTTTTGGACCTAGTCCCAATCCTAAATATTCTTAATAGGAAGTAATTTAGTTTTTATAATGTTTTTTAACCATTATCTTTTTTATTAGTAAGCAATATCTTCTTTAATCTCTATGAATTTTTATTATTAAATTATCTTATATTTAAATATTACAAATATTTCTTTTATATAAATTGGTTTTTAACCATTTATGCTGAAGATTCTAGTGAATATTTGCCTTTAAAATTACTATCCCATTTCCTTGTCTTAAGCAACTCCAACAAATACGGTGATTAGGTGAATGATACTATTATTCTTATCGTAGTTATCATTACTGACTTTTTAGCATTTATCAATAAGATCATCTTAATCTTATTTTAATTTTAATTTTATCTTAATCTTAATATATTTTGCGAATAATTGAGGGTTGAAGTCATCAAATTACATTTTAATTTGGATCTAGAAAAAATTTGTTGGTGAGCAACTAATCAACTTTTTTTTAATTATTATTTTTATTTTTTGAATTTTAGTTGTTTGTCTTTAGTAGACTTTGTGAATGTGAATGCTATTCTACTTCCTAATCAAATTAAAATGTGACATGTAGGATTAATGAATTGTAAATTAGTATCAAATCATAATGAATTATTATAAATTAGTAAACTAGTCTTATTTCTTATTTATAAAAAACTATAAATAATTCAATTTTTTTAATATCTCAATTTTTTGTTTTTTAATATATATTTTAATTTATCATTTGAAGGCAAATTTTTTAAATAAGAAAATTTTGAAAAAGATAAACCAAAGAACAAAAAGTTTTGAGTAAAAAAATCTAAACAAGTAAGAGAAAAATATTGAAAAACAAACCGTTTGAGTAAGAGACTTTTCAACTATTTTTTTTTAACTAATTTTTTATTTATTTCACACTTATCTTTTATTTGTTATCAATATTTAAATATCCTTACCAGTAGTTAATAAATTTTTCAATTATTTTTTAGTTAATTTTTTATTTATTTCACATTTATTTTTTATTCTTATTTAAAATATCTTTATTAGTATTTAAATTATCATAGTTAATTTTTCCTTTATTCTTCTTCTATAAATACCGAGACACTTAGTAGAGTAGCTCTATCAGTTTAAAATAAATCTTCAATCTCTATTATTTTCAATACTATTATCAAGAAACAAAACCTTACTATAGACTTAAACTGTAACGTATTAATAGCTTATTCCGTGTGATGCACGGGTGCACGTCTAATTTAGAAAATATAAAAGTTGTTAAAAAAAAGAGTTACATTTGAGAATTTGAAAAAAATAGGAAGAGTGTAAATGTAAAATTAAATAGAAACGACTAGAGTGTTTTGAAATAATTTTTTTTTGAAAAAGATTAATTGGTGAAAAAAAAACTTGAAAGTAAAAAATCTAATAAGTTAGAATTAGAGTTAGAGAACGAAGACTTTCTGATGGAATATTTCAAAGTAAGAAAAATAAACACTTTAAACTTTAGGATTTGTAAAAATTGAGAAAGACTAGATATAAACAGTTTTACAAATGAATATAAAAAGACAAGATTGTTATGAAATAAGAAAATTGTTAAAAAGATTAACAGGAGAGAAAAAGGTTTAAGTAAAAAAATCTAAAATGTTAAAAGAAAATTTTGAAAAGTAAAAAAGTTTTTAGAGAGTAAAATTTTTTTTTAGAGGATTTCAAAATAAAAAAAAAATTAGAAATTGTTAACTTTCGAGTGTGTAAAAATGGGAGAATAAATGTAAACAATTTTAGAGAAAAACTAGATTATTTTGAAATAAAAATAAGAGTTTTGAAAAAAATTAATAGGAGAGAGAAAAGTATTGAGAGTAAAAAATTTAAAATGTCTTAAGATAATATTGAAAATTAAAAAGTTTGGGGATGACCAAAAATTTTCAAAAAATGATTTTAGAAAATATAAGAGTTAGAGAGTGAAAATGTTTTGATAGAACATCTCAAAATAGAAAAAATAAAAAGTCTAAACAAAAGAGTTTGAAAAAAATTAGGAGAGAGTACACGTAAAGAGTTTTAAAATTAGATAGAATATGATAGAATGTCGTAAAATTAGAAAATTTTGAAAAAGATTAATTAGAGTAAAAAGTTGATGGATAGAAAATTTTCAAAGGACTTTAAACAATATTAGAGTTATTGAGTAAAAGAGTTTTAATGAAGGATGTCTGAATAAGAAAAATGGAGATTGTTAACTTTAGAGTATGAAAAAATTGGCAGAGAATAGATGTAAAAAATTTTAAAATTGAAGAGAGAAGGCTAGATTGTTGTAAAATAAGAATAAGAATTTTGAAAAATATAAATGCTTGGAGAGAAAAATTTTTGAGAGTAAACAAATCTAAAATTTTTTAGGATAATATAAAAATTAAATAGTTTGGGTATGATAGAAAATTTTCAAAAAAGAACTTTTAAAAATATAAAAGTTAGAAAGGGAAAAAGTTTTGATAAAACATTTAAAATTAGGGATGATGAGAAAAAAAAATTGGACATATAAAATTTTGGAAAATAAAACGTTTGGAGATATAAATAAAAAAAATCCGAAAAGGACTTTAGATAGGGAGTCCCTGGCAAGAGTTTGAATTGGCAATGCACTTGTATCAATCAGCTCACTAGGATTGATCTCATCTTAACATTTTTGTCTAGTTGTAATCCCGTGTAATCATGTACATGACCATCATCCTGTGTCATTATCATCATCATTAAAATTCAAACATATATCACAAAAAAAAAGCATTGAGAAAAGAAGAACATAACTGAGTAAAACAGATATAAGAATAAGATAAATTAAGAATAGAGAAGAGAATTTTTTGTGAGTTTGTAATACAAGTATATATCATCAATTTACTCTGTTTGCTGCCAAATCATTGTGCATGTCAATTGCATCAATGTTCACTACCAGATCCAAAAACACATAAAGGGTAGGAAAAGTTAAATACCACTCTAACTTGCCCAATATAGCTTTCTCCATTATAAAAAACATATGCATTATCTGATATCCACATAAAATCATTCTCTTATAATTTGAGGGAAAAAAATCACATTAGTTATTTCATCCATCTGACATAATTAATTGAGATCATTAGATAGAGAATAGAATAATTGTATCTCTAGTGCTAAAATCTCTTCTTTTTTGAAGGAGAATGGATCCTCTCATGTTTAAAAACAACCTGATATATCATTTTGGTTTTTGCTATGTGTATCTCTTTCTTCATTAGTGTTTATATGGACCCACACACTTAATATGCATTTAATACTTATGAAGAGAGAAAATGTTATTTTTTAACGGGATCATTTATATATTTAGAGGCTATTAGCATTGAGCTGATGCAAATCGTTGAAGTTCTTTTCTGGACACAACCATCATGAAGAAGAACCGATCAGCCATGCTTAGAGTCGGATAGAGAGTTTCCGACATTTTTGTCTGGCTATGATCACATGTAATCATGTATTTGACCATCAAGCAACCTAAAAAAGTTGAAAACTTTTATAGTTAGACTTAGATACACATAACTACATAACAAAACAAGGATTTGCCAGATTTTACTCCCATGACTTTCATTTATTTTCTCAAAAATTTTGCTACCTGACCAACACCATTGGTTTGCCTATTATATTTTATTTTTGTCTCCTACAATCCAAGATTTCATGAACATGCTGCAAAATCATGTCACTAAAAAAAACAATTAAGTTTGAGAGAAGTGTATACCTTCCAATGTTAGCAAAATCACCGCAAATAGTTCCAGACTCAGACTGAGCAGGGTTTGTGGCTCCAATTATCTTTCAGCAAGTTGTCACAATATTCTTACCCTCTCAAATCATGGCAACAACAAGGACCAGAGATGATGTAATCCACCAAACCCTTGAAGAAAGGCATTGCAGATAAGTCTGCATAGTGCTTCTCAACAAAAGAGCGCTCCACATTAACAAGCTCCAAACCTGATATCAGTGTTATAGAACAGAAAGTTAACAAGGTATTAAGTATTGACTAGGCAGTGCATTTCAAGTAGAAACCCTTCTTCTCAAATCTGCTAATAATCTCACCAATCTGAAATAGAACTACTTTAATTTTCAGTCAAATATTACTAAACCATCACCACAAACATGCATCAATTTTCAAATTTTAAACATCTACACAAATATTCGTAGCTGAAATTAAACTCCTAACTCAAATAATCACACCAAGAAAAGTCATCGGTCCATTTTTTGAAAAGCCATAATTAGCTAACTTAGGAAATAAATTGATGGAGTTATTTAAATTTTGAAAGATTGACTTAAACTTACATTCCATCAATCGTTTCATGTAATATCTTTGAATTATCTTTAGTATGGTTAGAAAGAATGGCCACAACACTGTTGATTTTGGTTTGAACATGATCAATGGTGTGTTCAAAATCAGATGGCAAACGAACTCCAACACCAACCTGCTTCGCGGAATCAAAGTATTTTGAGACATTCCTGAGGTTATGGGCAGTGAAATAAGCCTGATTCACAAAGTTGTTTAGAGTTTTTGAGGTGCTTCCATGAAATCTCCCCTGACCAATGTACAAGATAACGCATCTAGCTCTATAAACCATAACCAAACACAAATAAACAGAGAGATATAATGATTTGTTTTGAAGATGCAAAGAGAGAGATTTACATTGCTGCAATGGTGCAGAGGATAAGGAAGATCAAGGAGAAAGCATAGAGTGATTTGGAATAATCATAAGGCTCTTCATCATGGCAACAACAACAAGAAATAGAAATAAGAAAACCCCCAAAATCGCGAACCAGCGGCAAAGAAGGGAATTGCCGTTGAAAGTACTGACTACATCAAGGTAACAACAATTTTTGGTTAGCAAAATAAATTAAATTTATAGCTTCACCTTTTATTTAACACACTTCCTTAAACATATAAACCCTTTGACTTTTGACTAAGTTTGAATAATTATTAGTGAAGTGAATTATAATAAATGAATAATTCCATCATATTGTCCTCAAATTAAATGAAACAATAAATAAATGGAGAACGGCTGAATTCGTTCTATCACATTTTTTTAAGAAAAAGGGTTGAAAACAGGGTTTTTAAACTCCATCAGTCTTGAATTGAATTCCGAACAAGATTTCTTTCAGCAGCTAAGAATGTATCAAAGAAGTGGTAATAATGTTGCAATAGCTTGAAAAGAATGTTTCTCTTGGACTAAAAACCAGTTTAATTCATTCAATTCAAATATGACTGAAGTCTGAAGGAGGACGAAATTGCAGAACGAGAGAATAATAATAAGTTAATGCAAGAAATGGTTGAAAATGGACGAAATGCAATGGAAGAAGGACAATAATTATTAGTTAATTACCGAAATATAATAGGGATTACTGATATTCCAACCACCGGTGTAACTTTGAAAATGTCTTTCAGGCGAGTTCTTTACCGAAATGCAATGAATATTTCCAAAATTTAGAGCATCAAAAAATTAGGAGAGAAAAGACTTGAAAAGTTTTAAAATTGAAGAGAAAGGGTTAGAATATTTTAAAATAAGAATTTTGAAAAAGATTAATTGAAAATAAAAAATTTTGAGAGTAAAAAAATCTAAAAAAATTTAGGAAAATATTGGAAGGTGAAAAAATCTGGGGATGGAAAATTTTTAAAGAATGAATTTAGAAAATACTTCCTCTGATCCTACATTTTCAACCGAATTACACAGACTAAGAAAAGTAGTGGAATTTAGTTAATTTTATTGGTTTTCTAAAAAAATGTATGAAATATCATTTTTAGAATTATATACTAAAATAGTCTCCGACTTTGTATTTTATAAGTCAGTTTAGTCCCTCGCGAAATCAATCATTTTAGTCCCTGACTTTCACTACATTATTCATTTTAGTCCTAACTTTTCAGGTACTAAAATGAATGATTATATAATTCAGGGATTAAAGTGACCTGTAAAATATAAAGTCAGGGAGTAAAGTGACTTATCCGCACAAAGTCAGGGACTAAAGTGAATTATTCTCGCAAAGTTAGGGACTGAAACGGTACATCACTCATCATTTTTATCCTTCATTGAATAATGTGTTAACCAATTACATTTTAAAAGTTAAAATAGTCAATCCATTTAATGATGGGTAAAAAAAAAAAAGCAATAAATGCATCATGAAAACTACAAAATATCTTATAAAAAAGACTATAAAAACTTTTTAGATTGTGTCTTATAAATAGAACCAGAGGGAGTATAAGAGTTAAAGAGTAAAAACATTTTGATGGAGCATTTAAAAAAGGAAAAATGATGAGTTTAAATTTGAGAGTTTAAAAAACTTGGGAGAAAGTAGAGGTAAAATTGGATAGAAAATGCTAGATTTTTTTGAAAAAGCTTATTTGGCGAAAAAAATTTTGAGAGTGAAAAAATGTAAAAAGTTAGAGAAAAATATTAAAAAGATAATTTGATATTGTTTGAAATGATATATGCAATAATTTGATTTCATCTAAAATAATTTTATTTGGAATTTCTTTTGTAATTTGAAGTTTCCTCAGTAATTTTCAATTAATCTATTCTCTATTAACCCTTTTTATTTGGTTGTTGCTTTTATTTATTTTGATATACTTGAATATTTGTTTCTAATTACTTAAAAAATTTAAATTCAACAAATAGTTATGAAATCTTTTGGCCTTTGTGTTTAATCTAAGTTTCCTATTTTTTCCTTTCAATATTTTTAAATCTGGGTTGAAATTAATCGTTTCCAGTATAGTACGAATCTAAAATAAATAAAAAATATATAATTTTTTTTATTATATTAAATATATCATAGTTAACATGTATGTCTTTGAAAAGTAACATGCATTGCTCAATAAAAATATATCATTTTCCTTTATTTTAATTTTTAATATTTGTTATTTAAATAGATAAACCAATCCATTTTCTACTCTTTAAATGTGAAATATAGCAAATTTATTTTTTTAAAACAAAATAAATTATAAAATAATTAAATATCAATTATATCTAATTTATACCCTTGCATTACATGGGTAGCAACACTAGAAATAAGAAAATTAGAATATTTTTATTGTTTTAAATTATTTTTGGTTCCTATTAATTGCTATTTTTCCATCCACATTTTTTTGTTCTTCTTTTATCAAATCAAATGATTATAATATTTTTTTTAGAATCGATGAACTATTATTCTAATTTCTCAAATTAAAAATATTTGAATATACTGTTTTATAGACAAAAACATATTTATTGAGTCTTAAATATTTATATGTATATTATTAACTTGATCTTAAAAAAATTTATATTATTTAATAAGAATAACATAATATTCTCAATGAAAAAAAATACTTACTATAAAAAGTGTTGTAATTGAAATTTGGAAAGAAAGTCATAAATACAAACAAAAAGAAATAATAATATACACGAATATACGTAAGAAAAATGAGTCTGATGAGAATACAATTGTTATAAATCAATTGTGTTAATTTCTAAAGCTTGGCTAGCGTATAGCATTCAAATCACATTAAAAAAAAGGATATATTACAATTCAGAATATGACTATGATACAAGTTAATGTGAGAACTATATAAATTAGCCTACTCTATCTACTCTAATATACAATTCAAAATAGTCGAGCAACTGGCTTCTGCAGCTAAAATCACCACATCAAAGTGTGTGTTTGTTTTAGATTTTAGTTGAACTAAAAGTGAAAAAATACACAAATCAATATATTTTTAGAGGACGAGATAGATTGTAACTTCTCATTCCAGCGCTTCAGTTTGTGTGCAATAGTCAAAATCTTAAACAAACACACCTCAAAGAAGTTGTGTTTTATCTAATGGCTCATCATGAGTCATGACTTGTTTCCATCATCACAGATCCTGTCTCATGATTCTCACAAATGCAACCTGGATAAGGATTTGCATAGAAATTTTCTTCCCATTTGGGGTGGCGTCTAACTTTCCTAAGATGAGGAGCTCCAACTTTGTTTGCATGAATGCTCTTAATCTTTGATGAGAAATCTTCCCAAGAGATCAAGCCATTGTCCAACTGGTCAATCAACCTTACAAACCTTTGCCTGCAGAGCAAATTTAATTAATTAAGGTCCCTTAGAAAGAATCAAATTGTATCAAGTGAATGTTTGGTAATCATCAATTTTTGAAATAGTAATTGTTTTGTTAAGGATTTTTTAAGAAAATAGTGTATGCAAATAGATATCTTCGATTATTTTGTAATCAAGTATCTCAAATTTTATTTCTTTTTAATTGATCTTTAAACTTTCACTCATTTGAAAATAAACACCTCATAATTTTCATTTTTTTTCCTAGTTAAACATTAAATTTCTCATGTTTTCAAGTTTAACATAAGGATTTACTGCACCAATACGAGAAGTTTAAGATTCCATTAAAAGCTAATAAAAAATGCGAGGAGCTTTGCAAAAAAAGTGAAAAATTAAAATTCAATTGAGAATACATGAAAGTATGAGGTGTGCAATTGCAAAAGAGTTATTATTATTGCACACCCTTAACTCCTTCCAACCCATTTACACCCTATCAAATCATTTAAATCTAACCTCTAATCAAACTTTTCTTCTTTTTTTATTTTAAATAAATTATTTAATTGAATTGTTAATGAGTTGTGAAGTACTCCGTGGTGTGCACTACTCATTTCTCATTGCAAAAATATGAAAGTTTAAGATCCACTTGGAAAGAAAAAAAACTAATTTAGTGTGCCTATTTGCAAATGACCAAAAATTAGGGTGATAGGATACTCTTTTTATGGCCATCACTTTGCGCACTACATTAGTTTTCAAGCGCACCCGACACAAAACGGAAATTAATTTCTGAAGGAAGTTAACTAAACCAAAAGTTAAAAGTAGAAGTAATACTTGTCTGGGTTAATGGTTTTTCTGAAGCCTTCAAATGTTCTATGACCTCTTGCAGCTTTGGCCATATGTCCATCATAGCTGTAAACAAACACATCACTTTCAACTGTTATGATGTAATCCAAAGCAGCAAGTTGGTTTTGGTGTCCCTCAAAGGGTTTCAACTCTTCTTTTGTGGCTAGAGTGGAGTGTGAGAGCACATTTGGATACTTTGTTTGGAGAGGTTTCATTCCATTTGAACCATAAATGTTGCCTGCTGCTATGTATATTTTTGTGTCAAGAGGATAACCAAGTGCTTCAAGGAAAACAGCAACCTCTCTTGGAGTCATAGGGCAACTACCCCTTAGGCGCCTCGATTTGCTGTCAATCTCTTTCTCCTTCCAATGTTTCACTTGGTATCTCATCTTTTTAAGCTCCTCTGCTTCTGATTTTGTTAGGTTGTGGCTGCAGCCTGTAAAAGCAAGCATGTCCTTTTCATATCTGCAATGTGGATCATGTGTTTTTTTTGGTTAGAGAATGGTTAAATATGTAAAATTGAGAGAATGGTTCAATGAAGATAGAGAACCTTAAGTGTAGGGCAATGTAAGGAGTGCCATTATTTCTAAGCCTATTGACCAATTTCATTCCAAGTTGTTCAATTGGGAGAGAGAATCTTAGCCCCTCATACATGGCACGACAACGCACTCTTTGAATTGAAGTTGGAAGACCATTATTCACAAGACGAGAATCTGTATGTGTAAACTTTACCACTTTGTGTTTCTTCAACAATTGCAATATCTCCCCTCTGTAATAACTAGCCTACATTGTTTTAAATCAATCAAAATAATAATTCAGATTCAAAATCCAAAATAACCGATGCAGCCACTATTTGTAAGAGTAGTGGTAGAAATTTAATTATCATTGCCTTGGACCAAGAAACAGGAGCCTTCAAAACTGGCTTCATTGCTGCAAAATTTGGTGGCAGCGACTCCACTATTCGGACATCATCATTTAACACTTCAATGAAGTTCTTCCAGTTAAAAATTTGTTTAAAATCACTGAGACAATAGAAATTACAACACTAGGAAAAATCAGGGAGACATATTTAATTTGTTTGACTACATATAACAAAGTTTGATCAGAATCCATACCTACCTTGGGTCTGTCCAAAATGAATGGTGATCTAATGTTGGTAAAACCAGAGTCGCTTCCATGATTTTTGCAATAGCAACCATGTCACTTATCTGCAATTTCAATTTGATTAAGTAAAAAATTAAGTGACAGTAACTAATAGTTATCACTGAAAATCCAAACACAGAATTAAGACATACTCCGGTTTTCATTTGATTTAATCCTCCATTGGCATGAACCAAAAGGTAGCCATTTGTGGTGTCTTCTTTCCCTGTGGAAAAAAATTAAAATTTATTCCTAGTTACAAATAATATAATGAATTACTAGAACTGAATTTTAGACTTTTGGACTCACTTATATGAGTCTGAGGTCGATCCATGCATTTGGAGTAGTTGTCACTATTGGGGTGCTTCCAAATTTCGGGAGTCTAACTAACAGATATCAGATGAAAACTAGCATCACAATCTATATGTAACTGCAAATCATATTAATATTTTGATCATATTGTGAACAACAATTTCAAAATATCAAGTGCAAAACCAAATCATAACAACACATATAATGATGCTTTTCACTATAGTTACTTATGGATTAATTACATTTCATGAAGTTCATGAAACAGCTAATAAATACATTTTTGGTCTTTTTAAAAAAAAAAAATTGATGTTTTGGTCTATATGTGTCACTTATATTCATTTTAGTCTCTATATTCAAAAGTTTCATTTTAATTTCTTCATGTACCAAAATTATGTTTCTCGTCCTTATTATTTCATTTTAATTCCTATATTTGATAATATTTTCATTTCAACCCCTATTCAAAGAAGAATATTTGTTATATATCCTTAAACTTAGCATCATTATTTAGATACTAAAAATGGAAAATAATGTCGAGTTTAGGGCTCAAAACGAAAAATATTGTCAAATATAAACACTAAACCCAAATAATATGGGCTAAAACGTACATTTTGGTACGTGGTAAAAGATTTGAGATTTAGTGTTGTCCTGTTTTAGTGTTGTATGAGAGAGAAAGAGAGAATAAAATTATGAGTCTCATTTAAATAGATGAGACTCACAATTTTATTCTCTTTGTGAGACCCATAATTTTACTCTATCTTTCTCTTTCATGCATTATAATGTTGTCAAGTCAAGGGAATTTAAAACCCAAACTAAAGTAATATTTTTTACGTAGGAACCAAAATAAAAATGAATGACATGTGTAAGTATGACTAAACTGTTAGTTTAAACTTGTAGAGAATAATTCAAAACTAATCCTTATAAATGCTAGTTTCATATTGATAAAAAAAATTGGATCTCCAAATTTGTTTAGGTTGAGTGTTAGTCATGTTTGTGGGACAAATTCCATTAAACGAAAATAGATTGAAACCCTTCACTTGAAAACTAAAACCAAATTCAAACTTCACAAATGACTACTACTTAAACTAGAAAAACACATTTAGGTATAGCAATAGTATATAACATAGGAGATAGAAAAAATATTTATATACCGAGAATAAAAACTTGTTTGAAGAAGGCAAATCTTGAACGAAGTTTGGATGCAAAACAGGATCATAGGTAGAAAGCTGATCAGAGAAGATATTCATCAAGACAAACTTGGTAAGAACACACATAAAAACAAGAACCATTAGTCCCAAAAACATGTGACGTCCTAGCTTCATCCTCAATTGTCTCTGCCATTGTCTTATTTTGCGTCTCACAGAGGACATTCCCCTCTTCCCAATTGACATCAATCCATAACGTTCTTCTGGTCTATCTAACAAACCCCTCCTTGCCTTGTACATTCTTAAATTAAAATATTGGCAAAGAGATGATAGATGAAATTGAAATTAAGTAGAAGAACAAGTTATTAATATTTTTGGGGAAATTAAGGTTAATGAATTGAAGAGTTGAGGGAGGGAAGGAGGAACTTTAATTTGTTTTCTTCTTTTGTGTTTGGTGAGGCTTTAGTATAGTTAAATGGATGGATAATCTATTGTATGTCTTCATTGCGGAAATTGAGGCCATTCATTCTCTCTGTTGTTCATGATGTTTTTAGTTCCTATGCTATATCTAGTTTCATTTATATTTCACTTATTAACTTCAAATCTTTATGCTACATGTGGCCTTTTATGTTTGTATTTTCACACCAATCACAATATTTACACACCAACCCATTTTTTTTAAAAAAAAAACATGAGAGATTATTTTCATCGTCTTATCTATTATCATGACAGGCTTAAAAGTAAAGTTGGTCGGGTCCTTGTTTTAAACCCTAAGAAAATACATTTGATCCTATTTTTATATATTTTTATTTTTGAAATATCAAAATACTTTATAGTTAAAATACTTTTTTTTTGCAAAATATTTCTTGATATTAGATAAAATGCATTTAATATTTAAAGAATAATGTTAATAATGTTAAAGTATATTTTTATGTTTCAGTCATGTAGTTCAATTGGTGAGTGCATTGGAACATGCGTGTGTAGATCGGAGTTACATCCCGGTTTTATTACTTTTCTATAAAAAAAAGAGTATATCTTTTTATTATTAATTTAAAAAAGCCTATTATAATAAATTCCTTTAGGTTTTAAAATTGAGTGGGCCCTAAAGAATATGTGGAGAAGTAGGTGACCTTTTTATCCATTCCTTATTTGATCTCCCAATTAAAGAATTTGTGAATTATATTGAAGATATTGTCATTGATGGATGTTGAAGAAAAAATTAATCTCAGTTCAAATTTAGTATGTCATAGCTGAATGCGTTTCAAGTGGAAATGAACAACTTCACTTCAAGGTTCTCAGTATTTTTGTAAAGAAAATCAAAGATGGAAGATGGGGAGTAATGGATTAATAATAACGGAATAGAAGTTGATAAACCCAAGGGTTAGTTAAATTGAGTAGGTGGATGGGATTAGCACCATTTCTATTGGGAGTGGCATCATCCTTTTTAGTATATAAATTTATAATTCTTACATATAAAAAGGATGATATCACTCTCAATAGAGATGATGCTAATTCCATCCTCCAATTGAGTATGAGATGGTGTGGTGTATACCCCGTAGTTGCCTATATTGTGCACGTGGATTGAGAAATCAAAAAAGTCCAATTATAACAACTATTTCAAGAAATTTAAAATAAATACAACATAGTTTAGCAGTCCTCTGCAAACTGAATCATGGTGTGGTGATTCGTGAGATTGGAGAAGGAAAAACATCATATTGAGGTAGTATTTTTAGAATTTTAAAAATATATTAAAAAATTACTTGGGTGGTATTGAAAGAAAAAGTATGGTGTCAAAAGTATGGGTCCCTGCTGTAAGGAAATTTTTTTTTAAAAAAAAATGCATCATTTTGGGCCTGAACTAGGTTTGTAGCGAGAGTCCAATGAGAAGTATGGAGTAACAACCGCCGCCATCTATCAATATAACGGCTCACTGCCTCAGTGCCCAAGTCAAACTCTTTTCTTTCTTCGTTCTTCTTTCCGGATTCTGAAAACCCTAGCCCCCTCTCGTTCCATCAATCAACAATGGTACTTTCCTTTTCTTTCTCTTTCTCTTTTTCTCTCTTCAACTCTCATTCGTTTTTCAATGCTTGTTTTATTAATTGCTGAATTTTCTTTTCTTTCTTCTTCAAAATGATGCAGACGACGGGAGAGGCGGCAGTGAACCCAAAAGCTTACCCGTTGGCGGACGCACAGCTCACTATAACCATTTTGGACCTCGTTCAACAAGCTGCCAACTACAAGCAGCTCAAAAAGGGAGCTAATGAAGGTTCGTGATTCCTATGCTATGCTTCCTTTCTTCTCTTTCATTTCATTTCATTACGTCCTATGTAGGGTTAGCTAGCCTCATTGTGCTTTTCCCATGGGATTGGATGCGGTCTGTTATTGTTTTATTAGCCTTATTCTTATTTGTAAATTGTAATTGTAATGTATATGAAATTTGGTGATGTATACTAGTTAGAATGTAGATATTTCAGAGGGTTAGGTTAGGTTGGCGACTTTGAATTGAGTTCCTGTTAATTATTTAATATTTTACAGCTCAGAAATGATTAGAAGTTCGGAAATGTCGCTTTCGATCAATTGCCCTGACAAAAATGCTAGTTGCCATAAAATGCTAGGTGTACTAAATTTTGATTCTTGCAGATTGATATACAAGAATGTTATTTATATGGAAGTTTGTTTTTGAGAGAGTCAGATTTATAGATTTGCTTTAAGGCGACGTCATTTTAACTCTTTCTTTGTTATTTCATTTGTTGCGTTGTAGCCACTAAGACCCTTAACAGGGGTATTTCTGAATTCGTTGTCATGGCTGCCGATGCTGAGCCCCTTGAAATTCTTCTCCATCTTCCCCTCCTGGCCGAGGATAAGGTAAATGTTCACTGAATAATCTCTATTAATGCTCAATTTTTTTGTGGGTTCTATCCCATAGGAAAATGTTTATACATTTGTTAATATGATTTCTCAACTTGGGCCATTTCTGGGGCTAGCCCAGCCCAATCCCTTTTTACCCAGACCAGCCGGTTCTTATTTTGTTAAAAACGAATTTCGGGTCTAACCCAACTCAGCCCCAAATAGTCGGGCCATGATAGGGCCGATCATGGGTCAGTCTTGTGATCGAGGGTTATCGTCTCCCTCCTCTAATATCCTTGCGTCTCTGCAACTACAAGATACTGAGTGAGCCCACGACAAATATCCATTCCCTCCTTGATCAACTTTGAACCATATTCTTCCTCTATGCTACTTCACTTCTTGGAATTAATTCAATTTATTGATTTATTGATTCTGAAACGATGAACTATTGGTAATTAAATATTTTTAGCTTTGGTTCTCCCAATTTATTGATTCAATTTTGGCTAACTATTATGATTATAATATTCAGTTGTTGATGTATTAGCTTTAGTCCTGCTCCTGCATCGTCTTTTGCTAATTGCAAATTATCGTGATTTCTATTTATTTTATTTTTTATTTTTTACAAATTATTGTGACTTAGTTCCACACTTCCAACCATTTATGTTTGCTTTTCTTATTATTATTTTGGGTTCAAATAATTTGTTAAGCTTTTTTTGCCGGTTAACTGCTCCAGGAATAAAATTTTATTATGACGCCAATCATTTAATGAAAATTCTAATAAATGATTAGCATTTTGGATCTGATTTTCAAGTGTGAACGTTTTGTTATTCAAGCAAACCAGCATACCAAAAAAATAGTAAACCAGATCCAGGAAACCAGATTAGCGTCTAAACATTTTTCCGGTTTAAATTGACAAGTTAGTCCATCGGTTGGCCCTAACCCCCTTGGGCCCTGTGAATTTTTGGCCCTGCAGTTTTTTTGGGGTCCTATCTGTTTTTGGCCCTAATCCGTTGGGTTGGGTTAGGGCTGGGCTGGGCCAATTAGCCCATATTGACAGCTCACAGTTCTACTTTCTGCCAGTTTGAATGCTCTGCCATATAGCTTTATATTTCTTTCTTGCCTGTGTTGCTGATTGGAAAAATATAAAGCTGTTTTTGTTCGACTTAGCCATTACTGTTGACCCGTAATATTGCTCCGCTTTTTGTCCATCAGCCATGTATAACTTGTAAATAATTATTTGAAAATTTCAGAATGTGCCTTACGTGTTTGTCCCATCGAAACAAGCACTTGGGCGTGCATGTGGGGTCACTCGGCCAGTGATTGCTTGTTCTGTGACAACTAACGAAGGAAGTCAATTGAAATCGCAAATCCAGCAACTAAAGGTATGTGCACTGTGCTTTACTATCATGATCTTCTGGAGAGATACAATTTCCAACTATATCATTGATGTTCTAATGTTTTATTGATTAGACATGATTTTTAGTAATTTGGTTTGTATGCAGGATGCTATTGAGAAGCTATTAATCTGAAAATTTCAAATTCGGTATGATGGGCTTCTTGTGTTTGGCAACTGTGCCTTCAGAGGCTCTGACTGGACGACTTGTGTTTGCCTATACACTTTATTTGTTAACTGAATTTATTTTCTTTCTACTTGGAAAGTTTATCTTCAAGGGGTATTTTTGTTCAGTTAGTAAGAGTGATGTTTCTAATCGTTACTATAAATTGTTCAATACAGTTTTATGATGGTTTTCATTAGAGAATTTGGGGTACTTTATATTTTTTAAATAAATATTAATATGTTTCTTCAAACATCATAGTATGAATCTGTCCTAATAGCAAAAAAAAAAAGTACGAATCTATCCTACCTATTTTGAAATGCTAGTATAATGCTAATGAAAGTAAGTTTCATGTGCAGATAATGTTATAAGGTTACCTTCTTTGAACTTGAATGTTTGTTTTGTGTCTCTAAAATTGGTTGTTGTTGGTGTTGTTTGGTTGACTGTATTTTGTCTGTCTTTAAAATTGATTGTTAAATTGCTGGCTTCACCCGTTTGGTGATGACTCCCTTGTATGGTCATTGTGTTTGTGTTTGTGTTTGTCATCCTCTTTTCAAGAAATGGAATTAATCCTCCGATCTCTTATTTGATAAGGAAAATGGCACAAAGTTCTTCTTGGGAACCTAGTTTTACACAATTCCCAAGATTTTATCTGTGCCTATAGCAATCAAAAACCTTTCTGCTTGAGCCCTCTCTGTTATCTGTAGAGATGTGCTCCAGTGTAATTGGCTTATAGTTTTATCCATCTTCACATCTATTTCATCCCCTTAATTTGTTGTTCAAGTTTGCTTGTTGGTTATAAATGATATATGGATTGAGAATTTTTGCATTCAACCATGAATACTTAATATGTTTCTTCAAACATCATAGTATGAATCTGTCCTAATAGCGAAAAAAATAAAGTATGAATCTGTCCTACCTATTCTGAAATGCTAGTATATTGCTAATGAAAGTAAGTTCCATGTGCAGATAATGTTATAAGGTCACCTTCTTTGAACTTGAATGTTTGTTTTGTCAGTGTCTCTAAAATTGATTGTTGTTGGTGTTGTTTGGTTGATTGTATTTTTTGTCTTTAAAATTGATTGTTAAATTGCTTGCTTCACCCGTTTGGTGATGACTCCCTTGTATGGTCATTGTGCTTGTCATCATCTTTTCAAGAAATGGAATTGATCCTCTGATCTCGTATTTGATAAGGAAAATGGCTCAAAGTTCTTCTTGGGAACCTAGTTTTACACAAATCCCAAGATTTTATCTGTGCCTATAGCAATCAAAAACCTTTCTGCTTGAGCCCTCTCTGTTATCTGTAGAGATGTGCTCCAATGTAATTGGCTTATAGTTTTATCCATCTTCACATCTATTTCATCCCCTTAATTTGTTGTTCAAGTTTGCTTGTTGGTTATAAATGATATATGGATTGAGAATTTTGGCATTCAACCATGAATACATGTTTCTTCAAACATCAAAGTATGAATCTGTCCTAATAGCGGAAAAAAAGGTATGAATCTGTCCTACCTATTCTGAAATGCTAGTATAATGCTAATGAAACTATGAAAGTAAGTTCCATGTGCAGATAATGTTATAAGGTTTCTTTGAACTTGAATGTTTTTGTCAGTGTCTCTACATTGTTGTTGGTGTTGTTTGTTTGATTGTATTTTGTCTGTCTTTAAAATTGATTGTTAAATTGCTGGCTTCACCCGTTTGGTGATGACTCCCTTGTATGGTCATTGTGTTTGTCATCCTCTTTTCGAGAAATGGAATTAATCCTCTGATCTCTTATTTGATAAGGAAAATGGCACAAAGTTCTTCTTGGGAACCTAGTTTTACACAATTCCCAGGATTTTATCTGTGCTGATAGCAATCAAAAACCTCTCTGTTATCTGTAGAGATGTGCTCCAATGTAATTGGCTTATAATTTTACCCGTCTTCACATCCGTTTCATCCCCTTAATTTGTTGTTCAAGTTTGCTTGTTTGTTTTAAATGGTATATGGATTGAGAATTTAGGCATTCAACCATGAATACTTGATAATGGTCTCCTCCCCTCCCCGCCCCCTCCCCGGTTAAGATGGTGGCAAATTGAAATTTAGTGAAAGTGTCAATAGTTTTTGTTGCCTTTTGTTGTTGAGAATAGTTAGTGTTTAATCATAATGTCCTTATTTTATCTTACATTATCTAATTGAGAACTTGAAATTTCATTTTAGTTTTCTATCTGTTACTTGACGGAAGTTGCAACATGGTAGTTATATTTTTACTTTTTTTTTTGTATGTCATTGACAATAAAAAAGGGGGAATGTAAGCGTAGACATAATGTTTTATCTGCAGAATAATTCAGAAAGTCCTGTTTGATTTGTTTGTTATTTATTTTTTATTTTTTTTAATTTGTGTTTTTGAAATTTATATTAAAAAAACTGAAGATGACTGGAAACAGAATTTTTTTTATTTCTTGCATTTTTAATTTTTTTTATAAATTTCAGAAAACAGATAATACAAAATGAAAATAAAAATCCCTAAATGTTTATTTCTCGTGTTCAATAAATAAGATGAATGGAATCATCAAAATTTGTTTTAAAGAAGGAAGGTAAGATGTCTAATTAGTCTACTAAAATTGAAACTTCATCGGCAATGAAACCCAACATATAATTGAAAACATTGTCAGTATAAATTCCCTTCACTGTACATTCAAATCTTGCTAATGTTAAGTCGTTGGAACTAGAGCTTAACAACTACGTGTATGTTTGGTAACACAAGCTTATAGTTTATTTAGGAGTTTATAGCTTATAGCTTGTAGTTTATTGTTAATTGGAGGTGTTTGGTAACAAGTTTATAGTTTATATAAGCTATAAGCTAGTTTATGAAAAACTAGTTCAAGTAGCATATAGCTTATGAAAAGCAGCTTTCAATAATTCTTTCTTATTTTACTCTCTAGTCATTTATTATGTTTACTTTATCAAATAATTTATTACATGTAATTATTACCTCTTTAAGTCATTTAACAAATATAAGCTGCTTAATAAGTTAATTTTACGAAATATCTCTACTCAATTATAAGTCACAAGTCATAAGCTATAAATTACAAGTTATGAGCTATAAACTATAAGTCATAAACTATAAGCTAGTTTTATCAAATAGAACTTACGTCAAGAAATTTAAATTCTTTTGTTACTAAATTTAGTGAATAATGTCCAAGCATGTATGGTATCACAAAATAGTGAGATGCACATTCATCTATCTCTCTTAAGTTTGACTTTACTTAAACCATATACAAGTGAAAATCAGCTATCGTATTTAAATTGGTGACAGCAGAGTCACAATGTAAATCCATGTTTCTAAGCTATGTTTTTCTTTAAGAGTGCTTTGAGTTGTATGAACCATGTGAGCTTGCTTGACTTAACAGTTGCTACAATTATAAAATCGGATAAAGATTGATAACTTTGGAGAGCAGAAAGGTGGCAAAATAAGTGTATGTTTGATTTGTATTTTTATTTTTTTTATTCTATTTTGTTGTTCAAAATTTTGTATAGGAAAAATTTAAAATGTTAGAAACAAGATTTTTCTGTTTTTAGCATTTTTAATTTTACCTTTTTAAAATTTCAAAAAATAAAAAACAAAATAAAAACCTAAATAAAAACAAAAAATAAAAATATGAACCCAAGAAAGATCCCATTTTCTAATAAGAGCAGCAACCATATAAACTTTATGTGCGGAATAAGGAATGGGAAATCTAACTTGGGATGACAAAATTTCTGATCTACATAACTAATTCAAATTTTGCATAAATAATCGCAACAAATTATGCAACTTTGTAGACTTTTTCACGGATGAGTGATTAGAAACTTCAAAACATTTGTAATGAAAATTATTGACAATAACAGTAATCCATTCTATTGGGTTTGGTGTGATTGGGGATGCAAGTACAAGTGTAGAAGTAGAACACAACATGAGCCTCTGACTCTATCCCACCACATTCAAGATTATTCCCAACTTTGACTGCGCCTAAATTGTTATAAGAGAATATTTATTGAAAGAATATTTATTGAAAGAGACAAAATTCAATTTGATTATATCTTTTAGCCAACGAAGTAATTAGTCGATTTAAGAATACCTTATTGTTCACACGTGGCATCTCAGATTGGAAGGTGTATTGTGCAAGAGTTTAGGTGGCTCTGCATTATTCGGTCACCTTAAATTCCATTAAGTAAAAGAATGTTAGGACCTAAAACTAACAATGCCCAACCATGCTTTGACTAAAAAAAAGAAGAAGAAGAAGAAGAAAAAAGTCAGAAAAGTGGGGATTTCGCAGAACAAAAAAAAGGGCAGGGGACTTGGGGAGTTTGGCAACTAAGAAAGTAAACGGAGTGTTAAGAAAGATACTAACCTATAATTAATTAACACGACACATTAGATAATGGAGATTTAAAATTCAAACTCTGCCACTGAATATTTAATGTAAAATATTATAAATTAGTTTATGATTTATGTGAGTATTTGCCGGTAAAACTAGTACTTTTCGGCAAATTATAATACTATGGTTAAATTAGAATTCTTTAATATATTATTATAAAAAATATTTTATTAACTAACAGAAAATAATTATTTTGATTCAAATGCTATCAATGATTCTTAAATTTTGAAATCACTATATAAATTATTAGATTGTTTAGGAATATCTTAAATCCAAGGAAGTCAGGGTATTGAGTCAAGAAGGGCTAAACTCAAAAGCATAAGGCACTTTTAATGTCCGAGTTTGGAGTATGTACAAAACTTAAGAAGAAATTAGGGCAATTAACCTTTTGTATATACAATATTCGAATAAGAGAGTAATGGGGAATATTTTACGAAAATGAAATAAAAAAAATATTTTTAGGAAAGGATTCTAAATACTCATTTGTTTCGCACTCTATTTATTTTTAACATTTGTAATCAATGTGTTCACTAATAACCTCATCACAACTGATAAAATAAAACAAATAATTTACATAAATTACTTTTCATCAGGATTTAAACAAAATATAGACAAATGTGTAAAATTATTATAATTATAAAAGTCAAAAGACCATGTCTATGTTACCAAAAAAAAAAAGACCATATCTATAATTAAAGAGTTTTAAACTTGTAAAACTAAAAATGTAATTAACCCTTAAAAATTTGCATATTTAGTAAATTATTCCTTCCGTTCCTTTTTATTTATTCAGAGAAAGAAACTTTTTTCTTCCTATTTATTTGTCCACTTATTTTTTTTTGAGGCAATATTAATTACACTTTTATGTATTCTAATCTTATGTTTGATTTAGTATTAATTAATACTCAACTAATTAACCAATGAAATAATAATAGATAAAAAGTAATATAAAAAATTTAAAAATTATTTTAATAAAAATAAAATTAATAATTATATTATTTAGTAAACATATTTTATCCTCAAATTTCCAGATAAATAAAAACGTTGTTAAAGTTTCTATAGCCTGTCCAAATGAATGATTTTGGGATCTCTAAACTTTTAGCTTTGGATGGAAAAGGACACACAACTTGAGCTGATTTGGCTCAGTTCCCATCAATTTCAAGACCAGTTTGTTTGTTTGTTATGCAAGAAAGTAGAAACCACGTTTCTAGAGCGAGAACAAGCTAATGTTGCTGCACAAATTGTCACACTCAAACGTGTTTTTATCAAACTTTAAAATTGAAAATGTAAAAGAACCAAACGGGCGGCATTTGGCAGGCCTCCCACCAATCACTCCGGCCTAAGCGCCAAAATGGCACCAAAAGTGTGAAGTATGATATGATGAATATGAAAATACTAAATCAATAACAATATAAACATAAATATAAGTAAAAGAATAAGTAAAAAGAGGATTATAAATGGTTTCATTATACGAACTTTATTTGTCGTTAACATTAAATATACTTTATTATAATTTTTTTTCTCAAAACTTACATGCACAGCTCTTGCATCTCCCTTGTTTTGATACTCCCACCATTTTATTAAGGAGTACTGTTTTATAATATAAGTATTTATCTGTGTTTTACACAGTTTAAAAAAGTAATTATTACATTGATATTTTTTTAAATTTTTTTTCTAATTTTACTTTTAAATAAATATAAATTTACTCTCTTACCACCTCCGTTCTGAAATATTAATTACTTTTATTAAAAATATTTGTTTCAAAATATTTGTCATTTTATCATACAAATATAATATTTATTGTTATTTTTCAAATTTATCCCGCTTTAACTCATTCGTGGTCATCTATAAAAAATGATATTATTGATAATTTCAATTTTTAACAAAGAAGGTAATAACATCTTACTAACATAAAATTTTTTTATATTTTAGAATAACCAATGTTTTTTCTTATTATTTGTTTTACTCTAAAGTGACTAATATTTCATAATGGAAGAAGTATGAATTAACAACACTAGTAACAAATTGCTTTAATTAATAAAAGTAAAGTTGAAATAACATAATAAATATATTTTTTTGTGTATATGCTTATAATATAAAACATGATATATTAAGGGTTTATATTATGGAACAAAATGAATATTTTTTAAGGAATGAATATAAATTCTCATAAAGCTTCTTCATACGAATCCTCTTATATAAAGATAGAAAGAATTACTCTACCTCGTCTTACTTTTTAGAAAAAAAAAAATCTTTATTATAAATTACCAACTAATTCATTAATGAATGATTTTTTTTATTATCTTTTTTTTAATTTTTAAATATTTAATTAATAATAGACTGGGAAAAAGTGCGAAATAAGAGAGAAAGAGACATTAAATAATTTAAACATTTATTAACACATTTAAGAATTATGGATATTACTAGAAAATATTTACTTTTAAACAAATTTAATGAGCTAACAATCATTACTTGCTTTTGATGAATAGGTTATAAGTAACTTATATGTAGACCCAGAAAAAAGTAATTGTTTGTTATATTTTTAGGGTCTTGATATATAGTGCCCTAATGACACTAATTAAGGTTATTAGAAGTAGAAAAATAATCATAAGAGCACATTATTTCGTCTCTCGAAAATATAAAAAACTACACATTACGATATGTTTTTACCATATTTAAATTCTTAAATAGTATCCTTAAGATATTAAATATCATTTATCATATTTTTAAGGCATGATACCCCATACTTTTTCATTCAATGCTTATTCTATAAACTATTAGGAGAATTTTGTAACAAAACTCTTTTTAAAGATAGTGCGTATATAGTCATTACTTATAAATTAGAAATGTTGGCATAATATTTTAAAATATAACGGGAGAAAAATATAAATTAAGACAAAGATGTCTGTTTTTTTTCTTAAAAAAAATCATCTCAATATATTTGAGGTAAACTTAAGAATAAATTAGTGTAATTAACCATTTGTGTATACAATATTAGAATAATATAATAATAAGGAATATTTTACTAAAATTAGTTAATGAAATTAAAAATCTTTGATGATAATTTTCTAAATTTTATCCAAGAAAAATATTTTTCATATTTAATTTTAAATTTTTTCCTCAATCATTTCTGAGAATAAAAGTATGTTTAAAAACACTTAATTTTAGGAAAATATTTTTTTATAAAAGAACTCTCACAAAATATATAAAAATAAATAATCAATTCTTAAAAATAAACTAATCTAAACAAACACTAATTCTCATTTAGGTGGGTAAGATCATTATACTAATGTTAAATAGGGATCAAAATTTTCATTTTGAATATTAAACACAAATGAATTTTTTTTATAAGCAACAACAAATTTATTATAGAAAGTACAAATTATTTCTACGTACAAACTAAACACAAATAAATTAAATACTCAAAATTAAAATTGGAAACCATTAGTAAATTTTTTTAATCCTTTTACTTTTTTATTTCAGTATTTATCAATAATTTGACAAAAACAAATTCCATTTAACCATACTTACCAAAAAAGAAACCCATTTAACATGTTATACATTTTTGTATTATAAAAATGCTAACAAATGCGGATACTTCTTAAGAATTCAAAAGCAACTTTTTTTAATAGAAATTAAAAATATTTATATTATTGATAATTTCAAAATCATTTATTGCATTGTTACCAAAAAAAAATCATTTATTACATATTAATTAAAGTAAGTTAAAATTTAAAATAAAATGTTATAATTATTACACATTAATTAATGTACATTTGTTGCTGAACAATACTCTCACTGTTTTTTTTTCCTGTTCAATTAGAGGTTTTTTTCCCCTTGTGCACTTATGTTTCGATATTAATTGTAATTTTATCTATTTAATACTCATTAATACTCCACCAATAAAATAATGAGAAATAAAAATTTATATAAAGACTTTAAAAATTATTTAAATGAAAATAAGAATAATAATTATATTCTTTAATAAACATATTTTACACTTAGATAGACAAATGAATAGGAAAAGAAAAAATGCCTTTATAACACTGTATAGAATTATTAGAAATAAAAAAAAGTATACATTACTCTTTTATGAAAAATAAAAAAATTATAAATTTTAACTATATTTAACATCTTTAAAAATATGTTCATGTTAATGACACTAAATATCTTTCCGATCTAATATATAAGTCATCTTTTAGAAGAAATCTTTGGTCGTAACTCATTGATTGAGCTTACTCCTTTTATCTCTTCTACAATTTTTAAAGATTTAATTAATGATAAAATGAGGAAAAAAATAAAATAAAAAAGAGAAATAGATATTAATTTCTAAATCATTTACTAATACATTTAAGATGAGAACACAGTTGAAAAAAAAATTTAAACAAATTTAATGAACTAAATATTACTATTTATTAATTCCATTGCGAGTTAGTTTTATATATAGAAAGGGGGGAGTATCATTTTGTTATTATTTTTTTCATCACCTCACATAATATGGAGGATGGAATAAAAGAAAGAGCAGGGAAATGAAGGAATTGAAGAAGCATCCAAGTTCCTGTTTGTATACGCGTTTTATTTCCTTTTACCTTCTTACTTCCTCCCTTTGCTTGCAATATCAATACGCTTTAAATACAAAATTACAAATACGCTTCTTCTTCCCAATTCCAATTGCAGACGCACGTGATCTGTGCTCTGAACCTTCACCCATTCCTCGATTCCACCTCCTATTGCCATGAACCCTCTTCCAGATTCTCAGATCCATGATGAAACAACCGAATCTTAACCCCGAACTCTCTCAGATCCATTCCCTTCTCCAATTACGATAATACCCCTGAGTCCCGAGCCCTGAAGAACCCTTCGTGTTCGAATAATAGAGATCGAGAATGAAGGGTTCGAGCCGGTTTTTCACGATCGGGTTGGTGGCCGCGTGGTACTCCTCCAACATTGGTGTGCTCTTGTTGAACAAGTACTTGCTCAGCAACTATGGCTTCAAGTATCCGATATTCCTCACCATGTGTCACATGACCGCCTGTTCCTTGTTCAGCTATATCGCCATAGCCTGGTTGAAGATGGTTCCTATGCAGACCATAAGGTCCAGGGTTCAGTTCGTGAAGATCGCTACGCTCAGCCTCGTTTTCTGCGTCTCCGTCGTCTTCGGTAACATTTCCCTCCGCTACTTACCTGTTTCTTTCAATCAGGCTGTCGGTGCCACGACGCCGTTCTTCACTGCCGTCTTCGCTTACTTCATGACCTTCAAGAGGGAGGCTTGGCTCACCTATCTCACCCTCGTCCCTGTCGTTACCGGTGTTGTCATTGCCAGCGGGGTAACTTACCATCTCTGTCTCCTGTTTTCTTCAATTCTCAATATTAATTGTTATTCCACGTTTAGGATTCTTCCCCAAAATTGATATCGTTCATGGAGATTAGATGATATAGGAGGTGTGTTTTGGAACAAATAAATTTCTTATACAAGAGATCAAATCCTGGAGTTGTTACTCTGGGAGGTGTTTAACTAGTCTCACAGCTATGTCGGTGAGAATTGAGGTACTGGTCAAAAGAGGGGAAAAAAAAAAACTAATAAGGGAAACACATTGCAAGTTAACTTTTTTTTTTATTTATTTATTATTTGTTGAGTCCCCTGCATAAGAAAATAGTCAAAATACTCTTATTTTGCACAGGATAATGTTAGTAGACATAATTAATCAAAAACTTAAAAAATATTTTTGTGATAATTATAAAGATAGCAAAACCCTTGTTATGCTGTTTTAATTTACTGTTATTTTGAGTTTTTGGTTTGTTGTATGTGCTCATGCAACCATAAAATATTCCAACTTTTAGTAATTTTGCAATCATACAGAACTAAATAGAGTAGTATTTTACTTTCAATGCAATGGCATGTATAGTTGTGCAGCTCCAGGGTTGTGTTTTTAGTTAAGTGGTGGATTACTCGCCTAGCACGTAAGAATCTTTCCTTATGTGATCAGCAAAATATCTGGTTAGGTTTGTTTAAGACGCAGAGCTGATGCTGCTTTAAATGATATCCGATGCCATACAAAATGCACCACTTGTCCACTTTTCGATTATAACTAGAATCTTGTTTAGTACATGTTTTGTCGCATTCTTTGTTTTTATTACTTATTTGGTGTTGGCAGTTTGATGGCGGATTTTCAAAAACGGAACTTGTTTTTTTCTCTTTAATAAATATTGAATTCATATGCTTTAGTTGCTTATGAATCGAATTGAACTGCTGGTGAGTGACAGCTTTCATACTAAGTAGTGGCCGATCTGTTATTTGTTTAATATGCTATGGCTCCTGATATTTATTCTCTTCTTTCTTTGGTAATAGGGTGAACCAAGCTTCCATTTGTTTGGATTCATAATATGCGTGGCTGCCACTGCTGCACGAGCCTTAAAATCGGTGTTACAAGGAATTTTGCTTTCTTCTGAAGGGTGTGTATAAGGACATGTGCTATTTGTCTCCGTTTATTTGTTTTCTTCTGTTATCTGGTTACATATGAAATGAGTACTGACATACTTCTTGTTGTGTATTAGAGAGAAGCTGAATTCTATGAACCTTCTCCTTTACATGGCTCCAATGGCTGTTGTTTTCCTTCTTCCTGCTACACTTATAATGGAAGAAAACGTGGTAGGCATTACGTTGGCTCTTGCCAGAGATGACGTGAAGATAATTTGGTATCTGCTATTTAATTCAGCACTTGCCTATTTTGTCAACCTGACCAATTTTTTGGTCACAAAACACACCAGTGCTCTTACCCTTCAGGTATACCTCACTTATTCATTCACACAGGCTTACGTCCTTTTTCTGCTCATTTTAATTTTTTTAATCAGACAAACACGTCAGCTGTTGTTAGTTGGAACATTAAAATTTTCTTGTCATAAACATAGTCTGTTATCAATTCACAGGAAATATATATGTTCAGCATGTTCATGTTAATGTATATTCTATTTTTTTTTTTTTCTTCATTTTAATGCTGTCCTTGGTATAGCTAATTTCTCTGAGTTCATCTTGTTTCCTATTTATTTTTTTATATATTACTTCAAGAATAAAATTTGTTGGAAACAAACTTAGCAGATATTATTGGAGTTTCAGGATTTCCTATCTAGTTTCTGAAATCATGAGTACATAGTTTTCCAGTTTTTATATGTAATTCAAAACTCTTGGAAAAGAAGTTGATGCGTGCTTCTCAAAATTGTCTGCTATATGCTATTATTGCTATTAAGGATCTAGAGCAATATGTGTGCACGCACTGTTCAGTTACACTTGAGGTGATATTACCGAGATCTTTAGATTTCATTGGCCAATTGCTATGATTTTGTCCCAAAACGATTATAAGATCTGATTTTTGGAGAATTGCAGCATTTTTATCGAGTAAACATAGATTTTAGAATTAGTTTTAGCCTATAGATTATTGAAGGTTCAAAGAACTGTGATTCACACGAGGATAAGTAGATAGCAAGATTTACATTCTTAAACACAGATTCAAGAATTAGTTTGTAGGCCTTGGATTATTGAAAGGTCAAAGGAGCGTGATTCTAATGAGGATAAGTATCAAGTAGATAGATCAGTTGCAAGATTTTCAATTTTTCCTGCAGTATAGTATTTGATATTTGCATAAAACCATGTGATTTGATGCTTTGACAGCTAATCTAAGAGTTGCTTAATGCAGGTACTTGGGAATGCTAAAGGGGCTGTTGCTGTAGTAGTTTCAATTCTTATATTCAGAAACCCTGTGTCAGTCACTGGAATGATGGGGTATTCCCTGACGGTTCTTGGGGTTGTACTTTACAGTGAAGCCAAAAAGCGAAGCAAGTCATAGTGATGCTGGGATACATCATTCTTAGGAAATCTGCAGCGAATTCCCTATATTTTGTTTTCATCACTGCGCGGATAACTCAAGATTACATGAGGCAAATTTGTTAACATGATTATCAGAATCTGGATATTTCATACTCTATATACAATTTTTTTGGCCCAACATGGAAAGCCTCATTGAACGAGTTCCCAATTGTATTAGCGACTGTGCAGAAATAGAGTACAGTACAGAGTTTCAATAAGTGACCGATCTGTCTACTATAACCATGTTGGCATATTCGAGGAATATCTTTTTGTCGTTTATTCTTTGGAGAAACAGTTGTAGAATTGGATCGATACTTATTTGTTGTTTACATTGTTTACATTTGTTTATTGATGATAGAATTCGTAATTTTACCAATAGTAAAATTTCTGTAGTACCTACTGAAAAAAATATTTAGTGTAGTTTTATGGTTTTATGTGAAGACATTCTCTATTCAGAACTAGAAAATTATACCAGTTATTATTTTTTTTATGTCCATTAGTTGTTTCCCGTGTAGCAAAATTGTTGCTGTTTAATCCTTGCCTTCAACGCGGACATAAATTACACTGTGGTGTCAAGTTAGACTTTATCTAAAAGAGAAGACAAATTAACTTAAGACATCTTGCAAAATCACATTATCAATACTGAGGGTGAATTGGACAAAAACATCACAAAATAATTTGCTTTTCAGTGAGGCCATGCACACATGTTACAGTGCAACTGGGAAATAGGATATATAGAATCATAGATATCTTTGCTGGCTCTATTGTCTGCTCTTGTCTCCTCCCAAGAGCAAGTCTTTTGTTTCGGGGAGGTTTAAAATAATTAGAAAGAATGAAATTTTGCAAAATTAAGTCAAATTAAATGTATTTCTCATTAAAACTGTAGAAAATAAATTGCTTTCGAGAAAAATAGAAATATAGTTGGGCTCTTGTGAATCCGATACTTTTCTCATACTTGTTCTTTAACGAGTTAAAAATATTCATGATATATGACATTTTATTTTCTAGAAGAAAAATTTTCAATAATGCACGATATTCCAATTTTTTACATTTTATTTTCTAGTAGAAAAGTTTTCAATAATGCACAATATTCCAATTTTTTCAATGTATAGTTAATATTTGGTAGTTGAACTCAATATGATAGAGTGAAACAGAATTGAGATGTAATGAAATATCGTGTTTGGTGATCTAAAACAATAAAATTATATATTTTATTTTACGTTTTGAATGTCTATAATCTCCATATTTTCCTTAAAAAAAAATCAAACATGTTGAATATTAATTATTAATTATAAGGATGTAAAGATAATATGAACTCAAAACCACAATGGATACGGGTGAGTAATATACCAAATTTACATAGCAAAACTAGAAAACAGCAAGAATTGAAGAAGAACTGAAGCAGGGTAATAAGTTCCCGCCAAATTACAAAATTTCCAAATGGATCCTTCTCTCTCCGTAACCGTAACTAACTCAACAGTCACCAGTAGTCACCTCCCTCGCGCGTTCATGCACTGACTCAACCTTTCTTCTTCCTTTCTCTCTCTCTCTTTTTCGTTAAGCTCATCTTCATATCACCATGTTTCTTCATCCTTTGATCTTCCTCACTCTTCTTTCCCTCCTTCCGAAAACCACCGCCTCCATTGGCGTCACCTACTCCCCTCCCTCCACCACCCCAGACCCCACCGCGCCGGCGCGAATCACCGCCGCCATTAACACACTCAACCTCAGGTCCCTCCGCCTTGAAGACCCCGACCCTGCCATCATCCGCACTCTCCTCTACACCAACGTCTCCCTCTTCCTTACTATCCCCAACTACATGGTTACCCCTATCGCCTCCAACCGCTCCGTCGCCATCGCGTGGATTTACACGCACGTCGTCCCTTTTTACCCGCGCGTGAAAATCACTACTATCTCCGTCGGAAACGCCTTCATCGACGTTTATCCCCAATTAATCAACAACCTCCTCCCTGCGATCTCCAACGTCCATATCTCCCTCCGCGATCTTGGAATCCACAAGATCTCCGTCTCCACGTCGTTCTCCTTCGTCTCCGCCATTTCCTCTCCCTTCCCTCCTTCCTCCGCCACGTTCAAAGAACCGCCCACCGTCAACCTCTTCGGTCCTCTCCTCCAATTCTTGCGAGACACGAATTCTTCCTTCTTGATTAATCTCTACCCTTACAACCTCTACCGTCTCCGATCTGAGATCCCTCTCGGAATTGCTCTGTTCCAAGAATATCCGTTCAACTACCGCGACGACTTAGTCACCGGCGTCAGATACCGGAACCTCTTCGACGTCATGGTGGACGCGGTTGTTTCCGCCATCACCGTCGCCGGATACGACGAGACGATTCCGGTGGTTGTGACGGAGACAGGGTGGCCGAGCTCGAGCGCCGCCGGGAACGAGATGGACGCAAACTTAGGGTACGCGGAGATATACCTGAGAAGGCTGGTGAAGCACGTGAATTCAGGTATGGGAACGCCGCTGTTGAGAGAGGGAGTGAAAGAGGTTTACGTGTACGAGATGTTCGATAGGGTTGGAGCAGGTCGCGATTGGGGAGTTCTTTATCCCAACGGAACCGCCAAGTACGACGTCGATTTCTCTTCCTCCACCGCCTCCTCCTCTGTGAACGTCGCTGTCACAATCTTGTTGCTCTGGATTCTGCGGCTTTTTCATCAGTAGAATGCATACTCTGCTCTTAATCCAGGTTCATTTAGTTTTTTGATTTTCTGACTCATATATGCGGGATTGAAATTAGGAGTTTTGAATAAGCGTTGTTAATAATGTTGATCAGATTTTAGTGGTAATGACTAATATTAGTGTTCAAAATTAGTTGCTGTTCGTGCTCTCTGTTGGTTTCTGTCAATATTGTATTCTGGTATACAAGATCAATTTACTCAGTGAAGTATTAATACAGATTCTTTCTTTTGCTTTGTCACAGAAGTTTGCATTATTTGAATTTTGTTACATTACACGAGAGTGATCAATATTGTGTTACGTTTATTTTTGGCGGGGATGAATTTGTTTCCACATTTTCATGTTTCAAAGACATGGCATTCGTTCAAACAATTCAAAGTTCAAACCAGAGGGTTTAAATCACTTTTCAAATTTATCACACTATTTTGTTTATTTTAGAATTAGTTTTGTCATATTTTAATAAATATAAATAATAGTTTTTTTTTTAACATGAGTAAGTGATGTGCATATGACATGCATATAGAACAGGTGGAAATAATTTATTTATTTATAAACTGATAACCGTCTGTTGTTGGCGTATAAAATATGGAGAAAGTTCTTTTTAAATGTGTTTTTTATTTTTTTGTTCCAGCTTCTTAAATGTGTTTGTATATTCAAAATGCACAAGTGAAAATGTATGGATTCTAAAAATTCATAAGATATTTTAATGTACATACATATACACACACATACATGATAATACACCCATTTGTTTGAATTTTTTCAAAAAAAAGAACAACTTTAAAATAATTTATTCCCAATAATTCATTTTTTTTTGCTCATCCAATACTCATTTTCAATCTTTAATGTTTTCTCCTTGGCCAAAACTAAACAGTGAACGAGTTTTAAGGGCACTAGTTAAAATTACAAAAATAGTAATATTTTATTAAAAATAACAAATTTTAATATTTCGAAACTTAAAAAATATTTAACACACGTTGTTTATAATAATTCCAATCATTTAAAAAGGTATATTTATTACACTTGTGTCCTATAAACACTTGTTTAGCATAATGTTTTTTTTGTCTTGGCTTTTTTCTTCCACAGAAATGTTTTGTCTCATTACAGCTGGCAAGCAGGAAAGAAGCCTAATGGGACAAGTGAGATACAAGTGCATCTACAATCTATGGGCAGCTGTGATTAGTACTACTCCACTTAGAAACGACATCACAATTTTCGGATAGTAGCGTCCAAAATTCATAAAATAGTAAAAATAAAAAGCAAACTACTATTAATTTTCTGGACAGCAGTATTCGGAAATGAATGATGCATTTTTCAAATGGGATGATATCAATCCTAATAGTCTAATGCAGTAAAATTAATATGGGTAATGATGACACAACCCCTTTTAAAAGATCTCACTATCCATTTTTCAGAAAAACCATTTTAGAAATATATTTTTGGATTAAGTTCTGAAAATATTTTTGAAAACTTCTGAAATGAACTTTTCGAAAAAAAGTAGTGCGATTACTAAAGTGTGGTGTCAATATCAGTCAACTAAAACTAATATTCTAGCCGTGGTCCATTTAAAAGGCTAATTTTGGGCCATAATATGCGCATCGATAAATGGTGGAAGGGATTAGCACCATCACTATTAGGAGTGGCACAATCCTTTATAATATATAGATTTATAATTCTTATATATAAAGAGATGGTGAAAATTTCAAAATTGGGTGGTGCCAATTCCTTCCACATCCATAAATATACTTATCATTTTGTTTGATAATCAATAGCTACCCATGACATGTCAGCATAATTAGGGGTTGGCTCGTATCCATACCACTCATTTTAATAACCGGTTATCTCATTTTTGCCTCTAATAAAAATTGGAGAAAACAAAGTTGTATTTCCTAACAAGTTTTTGGGAAAATATATGCTTTTCAAAAAGGTTTTTCCGAAAGAAAAGATAGTGGATTACTAAATAAGGCGGTGGCATAAGTAACTTTATAAACCAAGTAGCAGTTAGTGAAATAAAAAAGAGCATCACTTGACCAAAAAAATGGTAAGTAGTAAGATCGTAATCGTATAGATACAGAGAAATTTGCTACCGCTGACCAAAAAAAAAAGGAGGATTTTGTTCCCTAAAGTACGTGTGTATAGTGAAAAACGAAAGTTAAATTTATTTTTAACTTACAATTAAAATAGATTTAAATTTATATTAGTACTTTATGGTTGTATGATACAAATGTATGCAATAATAAAGAAATGTACATGGGTGATTACTCAGCAAAATCCGAGCTACGCCAATATGGATATGAGTGGGAAAGAAACTCATCAACAAAGGATGCAAACATGAAGTTACTTCAGTTTTTTATGAGAAACGAACCAGCATAAGATGCTATTCTTAGACAATTTTATTACCACAAAACTATACTGATTTTGATGGTGAAGATCCCGTGCAGTTGATTTCTATTTTCCAACTAATGTTTTGCAAAATTCTGATGAACTATACAAGAAGCACAGTGGAAAACTGGAAATCAACCCCTAAACCCAAGAGCTGCGAATCACATTTCTTAGTCAGCTGGATAACCAGATGATTATAAAACAATTAGTATAAACATTTCTTAGTCACATTTCCATAGACTCAGGAAATTTACTGCAACCTAAAGGGCATGAAGATCATGATGATGTCTTCAACTTGTCTGAACATTCGTCATGATCTGCTGGGGCTTTGAAGTTCTTTGCTGATTTTCCCAAGACATTTAAAACAGCAACACGCTGCAATTCTCTAGCTGCCATCATGGTGAATACGAGAGAGAAAAACATCAGCTTCCTGAGATCTCAAGACATATGTCGTTTGCTAAAAAACTAAAACACAATTAGTTACTAAAAGTATTTTCATGGATATAGACACATGTAAGCAGGTTGGAGATGCTTATGGTTAGAGCTGCAGCTCAGACAAAATGCAATAAATGTTATTTCCACATTCTACCATAAAACTCATGAATTATGATAAGCAACTATCAATAAATAAGACGGACAACTGACTGAAAAGGATATGGAAAATGGAGGAAACTGTAAGCCAATTACATTGGAGCACATCTCTATGGATAAAGTAGATGGCTCAAGCAGAAAGGTTCTTGCTCGCTATCCGCACAGATAAAATCCTGGGATTTGTATAAAATTTGGTTCCCAAGAAGAACTTTGTGCGATTTTCCTTACCCAATAAGAGGTCAACGGATCAATTCCATTTATTGAAATGAGGAAATATGACAAATACAACATCAAAAGTACAACAGAATGAAAAGGATATGAAAAGTGGAGGAAACTGTAAGCCAATTACATTGGAGCGCATCTATATGGATAAAGTAGATGGCTCAAGCAGAAAGGTTTTTGCCTGCCATCCGAACAGACAAAATCCTGGGATTTGTGTAAAATTTGGTTCCCAGGAAGAACTGTGTGAGATTTCCTTACCCAATACGAGGTCAACGGATCAATTCCATTTCTTGAAATGAGAAAATATGAAAAGTGGAGGAAACTGTAAGCCAATAACATTGGAGCGCATCTCTATGGATAAAGTAGATGGCTCAAGCAGAAAGGTTTTTGCTTGCTATCCGCACAGATAAAATCCTGGGATTTGTGTAAAATTGGGTTCCCAAGAAGAACTTTGTGCGATTTTCCTTAACGAATATGAGGTCAACGGATCAATTTCATTTCTTGAAATGAGGAAATATGACAAATACAACATTGACAATACAACAGAGTTGGGGAAGAAGGGATTCATCTTGTCATGAAATGGGGAGAAGGCCGCAATATAACAACCAAATTTAGACACTGACAAATACAGTCAACTAAGCAACAATAACAACGCAAGTGCCCTAAGGAAGACAATTAGAGAGATGGATATTTTTGAGAAAAATTATAATTGAAAAGATTTGTTATTCAATAGATCTAAGTGCATTAAGCCATTAACTATTATTATATCTAACACCACACCCCACACATCCAGTATGAATTGACTAAGCATCATTTCTAAGTCCGTGAATATAAATGGAAGCACGCAAGACAATAGTGTCATTACCTTCCTCTAATGAAAGCTGAATTGATCTCTTCTCTAACTCAACAGCATGTTTGCTAAGCTCAACGGAGGACAGGGATCGAAGCACTGCAAAAGGATGATATCAGCTATATAGAATTTCAAAAACTTCATAAAGGGAGTAATTTTTAGTTCCTGCACATACTTTGGATATATTCTTCTTGATCTGATTGGTCCAATTTCCTCAAAAATATCTGCAATTGTTGGTAGCGCTCCTCCCAGTGCACATTCTTTAATCCCTTTTGATTACCAATGGTAGCTGGGCCAGAAGAAGCTGTCACATAATTGGACTCAATTGGTGCTAACTTCATGGCAGACTTCCCGAGAGAAATAGGAACTGAAGGCTTTCCACATGAACTCATTGAAGAAGCCATAGGAAAAGGTGCAAATGCTGGGATACAAGAAACCTTGTGTTCCTTTATTTGAGGTGGCTCCTTAATCTGAGGTTTTGGTTGAGCAGTCTCCTCTTTGCAACAAAGATTCCTTGAATGTGGACAATAAGCATTAATGCTTGGATTTTCAAAAGCAGTGCTCTTGCCAAATTCTGCTTCTGATTTTCTGCGGACATACACAAGATGCCCATTTGCAACATTACTTCCTGGAGAATGTTGAAGATGTTGGTTCACTGGGTAGCTAGATGAGGGTCGCTTGGTGCCAGAAACTTTATTAGAATCAATACAAGGATCCTTATCCTTATCCTTTAAAAAGGAAGAGTTTCCAACAGTGGTTGGGGCTGTGAATTTATTATCATTATTCAGATTTTGCAAATCTCTCAGTGCTGTCTTCTTCACAGCAACAGTCAGTTGTTTATGACAATTAGGTGAGTCCATTTTAGAATTGCATAGACTGTACTCACAAAATTTAGAATCAATACCCTGTTGAATCATCTCCAGCTGTCCTGGAAAACATGACATTAAGTTATCTGTACTTGCCAGACTAGTGCTCGAATTTAAAATTGAAGTTTTGAATAAAAAACCTAGATAATTTGTGCAAGAGATATAACGTTTCTGAAAACAACACACAATTTCTGAGATAAAATACATGCTCTGGAATTGTCAAAGAAAGAGACGAATACCTTCTACTTTAGATATAAATGTTTAGGGATCATGTCCAGAGCTTATGGATGAGTCAAGATAGATGTAACTTTTTTTGGTACCTCCAGTGTGTTCATGTGATCAATATACTTTGTTCAAAAATATAGTCACTCTCTTTCTAAGTTGAAAATTTTGTATATTATATTAGTTGGAGTCTATAGAAATACAGCTTACACACACACATGTTTATCAATTACAGTTGCCAAACTCATGAAAATCTCTTTAAACTGAAGTATTGCAAATTGGGAATGAAAGTTTGGAACTTTCTTCAATCAGATTTAGAAACTATGGAAAAAACACTTAAATGTGTTTATAAGCAAAGTGAACAAGTAAAAATGTATGCATTCCTAAAATTTATGAGATATTTAAAATTAAAATATATATACACCTTTATTTGTACCTTTTTTTTCAGAAAAAAAAAAGAACAACTTCAAAAAGAATTTATCTCCAACCATTCATTTTCAATCTTTTGTGTTTTCTCCCTGGCCAAAACTAAATAATGGATGAGTTGTGTACTTTACTTTTGTCTCAGCTTTAAGCTGTCAAGGAGCAAAAGAAACAAGCCTAATGGGCTAAGTGTGATACAAGTGCACTCTAGAATCTAAGAACAGATTTGTTTTCTCCTTTTCGGTAAACAAGAACAGAATTTAAATGACAAGAGACAGCAGGCCGTCATTATTTAACACTAACATAATACAGTCAAATTAAGATGGGTAACGTTTACAGTATCCCTTTTTTAATAATCCCTCTATCCTTTTCTGAAAAACAGTTACTAAACTCGACCCGGCTGGAGTAGAGTTAATGGGTCACTGGGTCAACCTAGGGCTAGGGGTCATTGGTTGACTTGGATAATTGTGTATATATTAAAAGAGAAAGAAAAAAACTCCAAATTTGACATATTCACACCCCCAATTTGACATGCCCATTGAAAATTCAAGATGAATATAATAAACACTCATGTTACATATATGCAATTTAACTTGAGAATGCAGAGATCAAAGAATCCAAACTAGCTTACTACATATCAAGCATTAACACTTCAATTCATGGAGAAATTATTTCAATAAGGAGGAAAAACAGAAACAATACTACTATACTACTAGTCATAATTCAAAGAGTAAACTCAACTCATAAACAACATAATAAGATTCGCATTATTGAAACTCAGAATTCAGAGTAAACCTTGAAGTTTTTCACAGAACCCATCAACACAGGAAGATTCTAAATTTTCATTCAATAATAGCAAGTTCCTCACTTATGAAATTTTTCCCTCACTTCTTTCCCAACCACATTCTCACCATCCATACCAATTTTCACAGCTTCACACACACTTTCTTTAGTGAACAGAAAATTCGTTTCAACTTTCAAACTTCAGCTATAGAAGAAGAGGAAGTGAAGAACACAGACACTCACTCAGGGCTCAAGGGCGAAAATGAAGGCCAAAGTCGAAACTCAAAACACGTGCAGTGGCAGCAGATCTGCAAAGAGCATCGGCGGAGAAGAGAGGGTGAACGGTGGTGTGCATTCGTACGGCGGCAACGACGAGCTCAACTAATGCGACAACAGCGATATTCGTGCGTGCGGATCCACAACGGGCGGCAGCGGAGAAGAGAGGCTGAAGGGCGGTGAGAACGGTGGCGTACGCGCGGCGGCAACGACGGGGTTCGTGCGTGCTGCTTTAGGGCTTGACGGAGAAGATGGTCTTTCCTTACGGATTTTAATCCTTTCGTAAGGAAAAATACCATTTCAGAAATACTTTTTTTTTATCTTCCGAATGTGCTTTCTGAAAATATTTTTTGTCCAAGCTCTGAAAACATGTTTTTTGGGTCCAAGTTCTGATAATATTTTTCAAAGTTGCTGAAGCCTGAAATGCACTTTTGGAAAAAAAAAATAGTGCTAAGAAGTGTGGTGCCAATATTAGTCACCCAATTTAAGGGGCTGATTTTGGGCCATATGTGCATTAATAAATGGGTGAACGGATTGACACCATTTTATCTGAGAAAGACACCATGCATTTTCAGACAGCAGTCTTTAGAAATATGTTTCTAGACGTTGCTATCCGAAAAAACAATAGTGATTTACTTTCTATTTTTACTATTTTATGAATTCCGGATGTTATTGTCCAAAAAGAGTGGTGTCATTTCTAAAGTGAGGTGATGTCAATCCCTTCACTCTCAATAAATGTATCATTTTGTTTCAGCATAATTAGGGGTTGCGAAACCCACAATTTTATTCCAAAAGTGGTTTGGAATCGTATTTTTCATAAAACTTAAATATATTTTTAGTTTTTATAAAATAAATTACTTTTGAATTGAGTCCTTATAATTTTTATTTTTATTTTTTTTACTTAACTCTTCCATGATATAAAAATAATTTATTTAAATCCCTAAAAAGAATTGATGACTTATTGCCAAACATGCCTCTCTTTAAATTAATTAATTGATCAAATAAATTTTAAAATTGAAACAGTTTTTTTTATAAATCATAAACTATACACTAAGGATAAGGTATTTTTTGAAATAAAAATGAAATGCGTTATTTAAATTAACTAAACTATTTGAATTTTTTTTTTAAACAATGTCTTATTAACTTTGAAGTTTCTAGCTCAATTTACATAATTTTTATATTTTTAAAATTGAAAATATTTTTTAAGAAATAATGTATTATATACACTTGAAAAATATTGTATTTTTCGAAATAAAAAAAAGGAAACATGTTTTTTAAATTATTTAACTTGTTTGTAGTTTTTTTAAAATAATGTATTATCCACTTTGAAGC
Organism: Cyamopsis tetragonoloba; assembly: GCA_037177725.1. Taxonomy (NCBI): domain Eukaryota; kingdom Viridiplantae; phylum Streptophyta; class Magnoliopsida; order Fabales; family Fabaceae; genus Cyamopsis; species Cyamopsis tetragonoloba. The sequence continues at coordinate 71,741,655 of CM074119.1, forward strand.
TTATGGCTAGAATTACACAATCTTGTTATATTTTTAAAATTATAACAGTTTTTTTTACCGATGATGCACTATACATTTGAAGAACATGATATTTTTCGAAATAAAAACAAAAACACATTTTTTAAAATACCTAAATTATTTGAAATTTTTGGAAAACAATGTATTATTCACTTCGAAGTTTCTAGCTCAATTTACATAATTTTTATATAATTAAAATTGAAACAATTTTTTAAGATATCGTATACACTCGAAGAATATGGTATTTTTCGAAATAAAAATGAATATGTGTTTTTCAAATTATCTAAATTATTTGAAGTTTTTTTAAAACAATGTATTATTCACATTAAAGTTTCTAGCTCAATTTATATAATTTGTATGTTTTTAAAAATGCAACAATTTTTTAAGAAATCGTGTACTTACACTTAGAGAATTTGAAGAATATGACGTTATTTGAAATAAAAATGAAAACATGATTTTAAAATTACCTAAATGATTTGTCATTTTTTGAAAATAAAGTATTATATATTTTGAAGCTTCTAACTCAATTTACATAACTTTTTATATTTTGAGAATTGCAACAACTTTTAGAGAGCATATGCTATACACTTAATAATAAGGTACTTTTCGAAAAAAAATATGAAAATACATTTTTTAAATTAACTAAATATTTTTCATTTTTGAAAATATTTTGAAGCTTCTAGCTCAAAATACATAACTTTTTATATTTTTAAACTTACAACATTTTTAGAAATTATGTAATATACACTTGAATAATAGGATATTTTTTTAAATAAATATGAAAACAAATTTTTTAAATTACCTAAATTATTTGAAGATTTCTAAAATAATATATTATTCACTTTAAAGTTTCTATCTCAATTTATATATATATTTATAATTGCAACGGTTTTTTAGAGATCATGTACTATACAGTCGAATAATAGGTTGTTTTTTGAAATAAAAAAATACGCGTTTTTAAATTACCTAAATTATTTGAAGTTTTTTAGTACAATTTATAATTCAATTTGAATTTTTTTAACCAAATTTACATAATTTTTTATTTTTAAAATTGTAACATTTTTTCGAAACAAAAATTAATAGGGTATTTTCAAAATAAAAATTGCAACAGTTTAGAGATCGTGTCCTATATACTTGAATAATGGAGTGTTTTTCGAAATAAAATTGAAAACGCAATTTTTAAATAACCTAAATTTTTTGAACCTTTATGAAAATAATGTATTATTAACTTTCATGTTTCTAACTCAATTTATATAACTTTTTATATTTTTAAAATTGCAACAATTTTTTTTTAGAGATTATCTAAATTATTAGAAACTTTCAGATAACAATATATTATTCAATTTGAAATTTATAACTCAATTTTCATTATTTTTGATATTTTTAAAATTGTAACAGTTTTTTAAAATAAAATAAATTGCGTGTTTTCGAAAAAAATTGCAACTGTTTAGAGATCATGTTCTATACACTTAAAGAATAGGGTATTTTTAAATGAGTATAAATACAATAAAATTAATCAAAACTTAAATAGAAACTAGGATTGAAAAAACTGTCTTATGCACGATGTGGCGTTCTATTACGCGTCGACGTCCCATTTTACAATGGTTCGACGACCCATTGTATTTAAACTCTTTTTAAATTATCTAAATTATTTTAATGTTTCTAAAAAATTGTTCATTTTGAAGTTTCAAGATCAACTGACATAATTTTTTATATTTTAAAAATTGCAACAGTTTTTTTAGAGATAATGTATTATATATACTTGAAGTATAGAGTTTTTATAAATAAAAACTAAAAATCGTTTTTTAAATTACCTAAATTATTTGAATCTTTTTGAAAAAAATATTTTATTCATTTTGAATTATCTAGCTAAATTTAGCAAATTTATAACATTTTTAAAATTGCAGCAGTTTGTTTAGAGATCCCATACTTTATACAATTGAAGAATATATTTTTTTTGAAATATATATGAATAGGATAATTTTCAATTACTTCAATTATTTGAAGTTTTTTGAAAAAAATATATTATTCAGTTTGAAGTTCCAAGCTCACTTTACATCATTTTTTATATTTTTAAAATTACAATAATTTTTTTAGAGATATTGTACGATACACTTGAAAAATAGAGATTTTTTTAAATAAAAAGGAAAAATAAGTTTTTTAAATTATCTAAATTATTTGAAAATAATATTTTATTTACTTTGAAGTTTATAGCTCAATTAAATTATTTTAATAATTTTAGAATATCAACTATTTTTTTAGAGATCGAGTACCTAAATTATTTGAATAGGGTGTTATTGAATTACCTAAATTATTTGTATACAGTTAAAGAATAAGGTGATTTCAAAATTAAAGATGAATAAGTGTTCTTGAATTACCTAAATTATTTGAAACTTTATGAAAAAAATTATTATTCACTTTAAAGTTTTAAACTCAATTTTCAATTTTTTTTATATTTTTAAAATTACAATAGTTTTTTAGAGATGATGTACGATACACTTGAATGTGATGTTTTTCTTAAAAAAATGAAAACACCACTTTTAAATTACCTAAATTATTTGAAGATTTTCGAAAACAATGTTTTATTCGCTTTGAACAATCTAGCTCAATTCACATATTTATTTATATTTGTAAAATTTTAACAATTTTTTTATAAATCATGTACCATACACTTAAAGAATATAGTGTTTTTAAAATAAAATTGAAAATGTAATATTTAAATTACCTAAATTATTAATTAGAAGCTTTCTTAAAACAATGTTTTATTCACTTTGAAGTTCCTAGCTTAATTTAATTTAATTTTATAAAAAAATCTAAAATTGCAACAATTTTTTTAGAGATCATGTTCTATACACAAAAAAGAATAGGGTTATTTCCGAATTAAAAATGAATAGAATTTTTTTTAAATTACCTAAATTATTTAAAACTTTATGAAAAAAATGTATTGTCCACTTTCAATTTTCAAACTTAATCTACATAATTTTTAAAATTGTAACAATTTTTCAAAGATTATGTATAATACACTTGAAGAATATGGTATTTTTGAAATAAAAATGAAAAATACATTTTTTAAATTTCTTAAATTATTTGAAGCTTTTTAAAAACAATGTCCCATTCACTTCGAATTTTCTAGCTCAATATAGCAAATTTTCAATATTTTAAAATTGCAACGATTTTTTTAAAGATCGTATATTATACATTTTAAGAATATGGTATTATTTAAAATAAAAATGAATAGGTGATTTTTAATTACTTAAATTGTTTGAAACTTTATGAAAATAATGTATTATTCTCTTTGAAGTTTTAAGCTCAATTTACATAATTTTTTTATATTTTTAAAATTGCAATAGTTTTTTTGGCAATCTTTATAATGACCTAAATTATTTGAAACTTCCTAAAAACAATTTATTTTTTATTTTTAAGTTTTTAACTCAATTCACATGATTTTTATATTTTTAAATTTGCAATAGATTTTTTATACAGATCGTGTACATTACATTTGAATAATATGGTTTTTTTAGAAATAAAAATAAAAATGGTGTTTTTAAATTACCTAAATTGTTTAAAGCTTTCTAAAATCTATGTATTATTCAATCTATAATTTCTATCTCAATTCACATAATTTTTACATTCTTAAAAGTGCAACAATTTTTTTAGAGAGCATGTACAGTACACTTGGAGAATATAGTGTTTTTCTAAATAAAATGAATATGGAGTTTAAAAATTATCTTAAATATCTAAAGTTTTCTAAAATAATGTATTATTCACTTTGAAGTTTCAAGCTCAATTTTTATAATTTTTTATTTTTTAAAATTGAAAATATTTTTTTTAGAGGTCGTGAATTATACACTTGAAAAATAATGTGTTTTACGAAATAAAAATGAATAGGGTATTTTTACATTACCTGAATTATTTGAAGCATTTTGACAATGATGTATTATTCACTTTGAAGTTTCAATATCTATTTACACAATTTGTTATATTTTAAAAGTTGCAACAGTTTTTTAGAGATGATGTACTATATGTTTGAAGAAGCTAGTGATTTTTAAAATAAAAATGAAAATACATTTTTTAAATTGCCAAATTTATTTGAAGCTTTATAAAAATAAATGATTTATTTACTTTGAAGTTTCTAACTCAATTTACATAAGTTTTTTTTTTATAAAAACATTGCAATAGTTTTTTAGAGATCGTGTACTATACACTTAAAAATTATGGTGTTTTTTAAATAAAAACTAAAATAATTTTTTAAGGATACCTAAATTATTTAAAGCTTTATGAAAATAATATACTATTCACTTTGAAGTTTCTAACCCAACTTACATAATTTTTTATATTTTTTAGAATTGCAACAATTTTGTTAGAGATCATGTACTATACACTTGATCAATATAGTGTTTTTCAAAATAAAAGTGAAAATCCGATTTTCAAATTTTCTTAATTATTTGAAGCTTTATGAAAACAATGTCTTATTTACTTTTCAGTTTCTACCTCAATTTACATAATTTTAATATTTTTAAAATAACAATAGTTTTTTTTTGAGATCGTGTACTATACACTCGAAAAATAGAGTGTTTTTCAAAATAAAAATGAATGACCATTTTAAAATTACCTAAATTATTTGGAGCTTTCTCATAACAATGTATTATTCACTTTGAAATTTTTTGGTCAATTTATATATATTTTTTTATATTTAAAAATTGTAATAGTTTTTTTAGAGATCATGTTATGAACACTTGAAGAATAGGTTGTTTTTCGAAATAAAAAATAATAGGGCGTTTTTAAATTAATTGAATTCTTTGCAGCTATTAGAAAGTAATACATTATTTACTTTGAAATTTCTAAATCATTCGACATAATTTTTATATTTTTTAAAAAGCAACGGTTTTTTGCACTTGAAGAATAAGATATTTTTCGAAATAAAAATGAATAAGGTGTTTTTTGATATAAAAATGAATTTGGTGTTTTTAAATTACCTAAATTATTTTTAGCTTTCTAAAAATAATTTATTATTCACTTTGAAGTTTCTAGCTCAATTTATATAATTTTATATATTTTTAAAATTTCAACCGTTTTTTTAGAGATTATGTACTATAAATAAAAAGGAATAGGATATTTTTAAATTACCTATATTATTTGCACATTTTAGAAAATAATGTATCATTCAATTTGAAGTTTCTAACTCAATTTACATAAATTTTAATAATATTAAAATTCCAACATGTTTTTTAGAGATCCATTTGAAGAATATGATATTTTTCGAAATAATAATGAATAGGGTGTTTTTAAATTATCTAAATTTTTTTAAGCTTTATAAAAATAATGTATTATTCATTTTGAAGTTTTCAGAGACCGTGTACTATATAGTCTATACACTTGAAAATAGAGTATTTTTTGAAATTAAAATAAATAAAGTGTTTTTAAAATACCTAAATTATTTGAATCTGTCTGTAAATAATATATTATTCACTTTAAAGTTTAAGCTCAATTTAGAGATCTAGTATTATATACATGAAGAATAGAGTATTTTTCAAAATACGAATGAAAACCGTTTTGAATTGCCTAAATTATTTGAAGCCTTTTCAAATCGTTGTATTATTCACTTTGAAGTTTTTAGTTCAATTTACATAATTTTTTATATTTTTAAAATTGCAATAGGTTTTTAGAGATGATGTACTATACAATTGAAGAATATGATATTTTTTGAAATAAAAATGAATATGGTGTTTTAACTTTCCTAAATTATTTGAAGCTTTCTGAAAATAATGTATTATTTATTTTGAATCTTTTAGCTTGATTTGCATAATTTTTTATATTTTTAAATTGCAATAGTTTTTTTTAGAGATAGTGTACTATGGGACTTGAAGAATATGTTGTTTTCGAAATAAAAATGAATAGGGTGTTTATCAATTATCTAAATTATTTGATGCTTTTTGAAAACAATATATTATTAACTTTGAAGTTTCTAACTCAATTTGCATAATTTTTTATACTTTTAGAATTACAACAATTTTTTTTAGAGATTATGTACTATACACTTGAAGGATGCGGTATTTTACGAAATAAAAATGAATACGGTATTTTAAATTACCTAAATTTATTGAAATTTTTTGGAAACAATGTATTATTTACTTTGAAGTTTCTAGCCAAATTTACATGTTTTTTTTTATATTTTGTAAATTACAACAGTTTATTGGAGATCGTGTACAATATATTTGAAGAATAGAGTTTTTTCAAAATAAAATTTAAAACTTGATTTTTAAATAACTAAAATTATTTGAAGTTTTTTGAAAATAATGTCTTATTAACTTTGGAGTTTCTAGCTAAATTTACGTAATTTTTTTTTGTATTTTTAAAATTACAACATTTTTTTTTATATTTTCATAACTTGTTATGATTGATATTTATTTCAAATTGTAAATAATGTAGGGAACATTTAATAAATTAGCTTTAAGACACATTTGTAATTTAAAATTTTATAAAACTATACATCTCTTTTATTCACAATAATAAAATAATACTCCTATTTGTTATGTCAAAACACAAACAAATACTATAAGTAGTTTACTTTTGATTATCAATTGAACCTATTAGAGTCTTACCCGTGCACTGACAACAAATACTAGTACATATAATAGGAGCACTGTCATATGGTAATTGGGAAGCATGGTTTTTTTTTTTTTTTTTAATCTTAATCCCATACCCGTTATTAGTAAATCTTTATATATTATCTTCCTCAAGCTTGCAAAGTGGGGGTGAATGGCACGTGCCTTTTCTAGTACTAGTATCTTTTACATACGACACGTGCATGTGGGGAGATATATACTGTAAGGCCCACTGAAGAACATATCATTTTAAAAAGCACTTATTATGTTTTCTTTCCTTTTTTTTCTGAAGAAAACGACACATGCTGTGTTTGAAACTTTGAATGTTAAATACCTATTGATATTAAACATGTGATTAACAACATCCCTGATATTAACAATGCGAGATGCAGAGAACAAAAAAATAAAAATAAAAAATACTAATGTAACAAAAATTATCCATCATGGTATAGGATGAAACTTCAAAATCCAGTATCTATCTATGCTCTCATCTGTTGCTCAAATCTGTCACATAGAGGGTCTGGAAGCAAAAACTTTTGCGTTTCTGTATCTGCAACAATCAAAGCATCAATTCTGCTGCTTATGATACTTTTTATATGCAAGCCCTTTGTTTTTATCACGTTGCTTTGTTTAGAAAAGCACTCATCCTCCCCTTTAGTAGAATCTTCATCTTCTGTTCTGTAAAAAATTCAGATAAATTTGACATAAGTGATTACATAGTTTCTTAATCTTTCCTTATCAATGATATGAAAGGAACATAATTGATTACAATACCTCATCATTAGGGAAGACCAACCACTAAATCCTACAGAGAAAAGATAATTGGTTGTGGCATTTCGGTGTATTTCAGGCTCTCTTGATAACAAAATTATAGACCATCCACTAGCTTGAAGGTTCTTGTATAATCTTAAAAGAATCTTGTGCTTTAGATTCTTTGCCTCAAAGATACAGTTGCTAATGTGGCTGTTATTATGAAATTCACATCAAAAGAAAACCTTGTCAAGTTACTACTAAAAAAATATATGCAGATCTGCATCAAGATGGAATAAATAAGCTACATAAATTATGTCTAATAATATCCAATGGTGATTGGATAACAATAAATATAAATTGTCAAACTGATGCAAGTTGTAACAAAACCAAGTAGTATAAAAAAAAATTAAAACCCATGGTTCCAGCTGTCCCTGATCTGAGCATATATTACATTATCTAGAATTTGAGAACGTGAATTGAAAAAGGATTTGCTAATAAAATAAACAACAAAGTCCATTAAGATTAAGATTATGAGGAATCCTACTAACACACCCTTCTAAATAAACTCTATCATTGGTTGAATTTCAACATGAGTTTCAAAAGAAATGAAAAAAAAAAAAAGTTGCTTCCTGTTAGACCAAACCAAGAGTTGCAAACTGTAAAACAAACACACTTTGAATTTCACTAAATCAGTGTTTTGTGCTGTCAGAATTTCTCTTTCAAGAATTTTCCTGTTAAGAAGACAAGAATGTAGAATTTCTTTTACAGAACTGAACAGATAGAACTTGAAAATTATGCCCTCAAAGACACAATGAGAAATTTTCTTGTGGTGGACAAAGAAATGTTTAGCACCTGATAAACTTAGGCAAGAAATAAATGTATCTGCAGCTATATATGATAAGAATACCTTTGAAACAAATTGGAAGGAGAATGAGGAACTGGTGGGAAAATGTCATCTATGTCTATCAAAACCACATCAAGATCATCATCTGAAGGTGTAAAATTCTTGAAGTAATCCTCAATCACAGACTTGGTCAACTCCAAGTCTCTAGCATATTGACCTCCATTGACATACTCTATGGCCAGGTTCTTGCAGATGCTAGGAAGATTATGTTCTTCCAAGTTATTGAGCTTAGCATGCAGAGAATAAACCTTGCAATAACTGTAATCATGATCATTTATATTTCGAAGCTCGACAAGTCCACCTTTGTTATTTTGACAAGATTGAAGCATCATTGCCAGTGAAACTAGCAAAGTAATTAACAATAGTCCAATAGCTGCAAATGCACCCACAAAGATGGTTGCAGCAAATGATGTGATGTAGAATCCTGATTCTAGCACATAGCTGCTCCTCATCTCTGTGACCATAAAAGAAACAGAATAAATAATCATCAAAATTGTGCTTAAAATAAGATTTTGAAGGATAACTTGGGCTGAAAGGTAAGATAAGGTTTCAAATCAAGGTCTGATACGCGACATAATGCCACAATATCAGGGTTTCTATAGTCACTAAAATCACATCAGACTGTGATAGCGGTTCACAATCGCCGCATTTAACCCAACGTGACTATAATTGCAATTTGAAAGCTAAGAAAAAGCTATGAATTGTTATCTACCACCAAAAAGCATCAGATGGCAATAGTCACTTGGTAGTAAGATACGCTACAAAATATTGTTTTCTGCTGATAATTATCATAATTTGGAGATACAGTTTGTGTTTGGTTATACGTTTGAATGAAATAAACGTGAATTTATTTCAACGCAATTACGAGTGTCTTTGACATTTTGGATCACCACTCATAAGGGCAAATTTGGTGTGAAACCAAACACACTGAAAGCTGTTATTCATTTAGAACTAAATTAATACATAACATACCAGAACCACTAGAGAGACTCCGTGCAGAATATGTCTGCTCCATTTGATGGCCATAAGCAGACATAGCTTCAAGCTTGATCTATCCTTGAATCCAAAATCCAAAGGGGTATCCTGAAATTCCAGAGAAAATTATTCATCATTCATAACCTCAGTTTCAACCAAAAAATTTGAAAAACTCAAGTAATTGGATTGCTATCAGAGCTTACAAGCAAATACTGCTACTTGTTTTGCTATAAGCTTCAAACAAATAGCTGATTCAACAATTCCCTTTTTCTTTTTCCATCAAAATGTCTTCTTAATTGCCAGAACTGCTATGAGCCAGAACATTCTAACCCCATCAAGGAAAAAAAAATTCCAAATTTCACCTCTCAATCAAGCATCAGGAGTGAATCAACGGATCCAAATACAGAATATAAAATACAGAATTTGTGTAGATGAAAATTTCAGCTGAAAAATCGTAAGAAGCACATGAGTTATGAATCACCCAGCATTACATGTAACAGCAAAAAAAAACTCAAATTGGTTGAAAAAGAAAAATGTGGAAGGTTGATAGAGACTGACCCAATAATGCTGTTTGTTGTCACATCCCAAATCCCTATTAGCTTGAAATTTTGAAAGTCAAACTGAAACTCTGTAAGAGATTTAATACTACAGGATAATCAAAGCAATCATGTGGTGAATTATGCGGTTTAAACTGGGGATTTAGAAAAGCAATTAAAGAAATCAGCGCCTGAGAAACAGAGGAAGACACTGTAATTAAGTGCCAAATTGTGAATTATGGAAGAAAGAGAATATTCAATGAATAGAATCATACATAGCGCAAGGATGTAACTGTAGATAGATATTTCGCCATTTTCATGATTAATAATAATAATAATAATAATGGGGGGATTGAGATAATTTCGAATAAGGAGCAGTGAAGTCACTGTATCCATCTAATATCTCCTATCTCCTTTGATGATTAAAAATTTTTAATATCCAAGTAACAAAAAAGAAAAAGTAATAATATAAAAAGAAAAAGAAAAAGAAAAAGTAATCATCCTATGGAAATTACCTATTTTGTCGAACGCAAGTGATGTAATAAAAACATGTAGCAGTAGTACTACTACCTGATTAATCAAGGAGTTAAACATCAATTTATTACTTCAAAATTCAAATATTTCCTTATAATTAATTTTGTCTCTTAAATATTTTTTTCATTAAATTAAATTTTTTTCTTAAAAAATGTATAACTTTATCGAATTAGTCTTTCAAAATTCAAAACACTTTCTATCTCGCGAGTTTCCTTGCAAAAAGAAGTCTATTGGTGCACTACGAGAGAGAATCAAGTTGAATATTGACGGTAGTTGTATTGGCAATCCAGATCCGGCAGGGGCTGGCGGCCTCCTCCGTAATCACTGCGGAGAGTTGCTTTTTGGCTTCTACGAATCTCTCTGGGCGATTCCACGAGTTTTCATGCGGAGCTTGTCGGCCTCTATCGTGGTCTTTTCCTTACATGGGAACTTGGTTATCGTGATGTTGTTTGCCACTCTGACTCGCTCCTTGCGGTGGAGACCGTCAAGCTGGGTGCTGGAGAGTTTCATCTTTATGGTGCATTGATCCAGTCCATCAAGTAGCTCTTGTCTCGTAATTGGATTTGTCGGTTTGAGCATGCTTATAGGGAATCAAATTTCTGTGCTGATGCCCTCGCGAAACTTGCATCTGGCGGTGCTTTTTCCCTCTCACAGTGATCCACTCTCCTATCCCTCAGCTGTCTAGTTTGTTGTTGGCTGATAGAGTAGGAGCTGTTCACTTTAGATCCCTTCCTTCTTAGTGTTTTTTTAGTTTTATTTTTATTTATTTTTTCGATGTAACAAAAAAAAATCAAAACACTACTAAATTGGTTTTTTATAAATTTAAAACATGTTAAATTAGTCCTTCAAATTAACATAATAAAATTTTAAAAGACTAATTTGATGACAAAAAAAATTTTCAGAATCAAATAAACTTCAGAATCAAATTGGTGATGAACAAATTTTTAAAAAATTAAATTGATGTCTTATTCTTCATATAGCTTCGTAAAAAAATGCTTACAAAATATTTAGCACAATCAACAATCAAAGTTTAAGAAAAATAAAGGTTTAACTGAAATTTTAATCTCTTTAATTTTGATTTTTTTGCTTGATTTTAATATTTTATAATTTTAATTGTTTAATTTTACTTTTCTTAATTTTAAAATGTTCAATTTTGATTTGATTTTTTTTCCGACAATAACCCCACTATAATGTTGACATGATAATTATAACAAATAAAATAGTATTTTTATAATTTTTTATTTTAAAATAACATTATAATTAAAATACTGAAATTTGGAAAAACTACTAAAATAACTTTTTTACTAATAAAAAGATCGAGCATTTTACAACAAGAGAAACTAACATCAAGCAATCGAAACTAAAAAAAGAAGACTAAAATCAAGTAAAGAATAAACTAACACCTTATTTGGTTAAATAGACAAAAATAGAAAAAAAAAATTGAAAGTAAAGAAATAGAACAAAAGGAAAATTTAAAATTTTTCATTTATTTTTTTCCTTCAAATCAAACAAGAGAAATTATATTGTTATTCACTTTTTATTTTATTTCTTTTCTCACAACCAAATAAAAGGTTAAAAAAATAAAATTGCAACTAAGTGAAATAAAATCCAAAAAGAAAATATTAGTGGGATAAAATGAGAAAAGATAGCAATGTGTAGAGTTCCACAAGGGTTGTATTGGATCGATTAAATCTGATGTTCAATCCAATAAAAAAAGGGTAATTGAATTTGATTGAATTTACATTTTTTTCACATTTAATCCGAATCAATTCAACCCGTAAAAAAGTGAATTAGATTGGATTCAATTTTGGATTATCCAATATTATACTAAAAGTTATAAAAGATTATAATTAAATAAAGGTAAAATCACATTTTTGGTCTCTTAACTATTTGTGCTAATTCATTTTGGTCCCTTAACTTTTTTTTGGTTCATTTTGGTTCCTTAACTTTTTTTTGATTCATTTTGGTCCATTAACTTTAATTTTGGATTCAATTTGGCCTTTACCGTTCAATTTGGACACTTGTATTATTACTTGACGGAAGTAACGAGGACCAAATTGAATCCAAAATAAAAGATAAGGACTAAAATGAATTAAAAAAAAGTTAAAGAACCAAAGCGAATTGACGCAAAGAGTTAAGGGACCAAAAGTGTCATTTTGCCTTAAATAAAAAAAATTTGATAAAATAATTTTAATTTTTTTGTCGAAATATATAATTTTTAATAGCAATAAATGTCAATCTAATTTCATGATAAATAGGTATTAAACTATTAAAAATTAATAATTTTGACTTGTACAAATATTAATAAAATCATCAAATGTCATAATGATAATCAATAAGCATTCACTCATTGCACATCTGCACCATCACATATAATAAAAACTACTATAATACAAATAAAATAATTGCCAACTAATTTTATATGATCTAGTTAAACTAATAGATTTAGTATAATACCAAAAAATAATTAAACAATTAATACTATACAATTAAAGTTTTTATAATATCAAAAAGTTATGTCACCACATCATTTACGCAAAAAAATTATTGTGAATAATAACTTAAACAGAGATATTTAAAGCTTGTTTGATTCCTTTTTTAAAAAATTATTTTCTATTTTTAAAAATAAGAAACTAAAAATCTCTTTCGTCAGACAAGCTAGTTTTCGAGAATCTTTTTTGTTTTTCAGTATTTAAAAATTAAAATTTAGAAACATCTAAAACTCGTTTCTGTTTTTAGTTTTTACTTTTCTGAATTACATATAAATTTGTATTAAAAACTCCTCAAACTTTTTTTTTTAAAACCGTTTCTGAAAACTGTTTTATAATATAATTTTAAAAAACTAAAAACTAAAATTATTTTAAACAAGTCCTTATTATCTTTAGATGAATAGATCTACTCGATTTAAACTTTCTTGATTGAATATTAAATCTATATACATTAAATTTATTTATTTTCAATCTATTTAGACTCCTTAATCCAAATCAAACTATTATTTTTACAATTAAATTGGTTTGATTGAATTACTGAGGTTGATGATCACCCCTAATAATGTGTGTCACTGTCATAGAGGTTGCGTTGAAGAGGGAAAGGAATAGTACTGAGCCACGTGGCATGCATAATTGTTCAAAGTGCCGGTTGAGGTGGGGTAAAGAGGGTGGCTAGATTCTAGATTCGATCGAATCCCATGTAATAAATAAAAAATAAAGAAATAAAAAAAATGTAGAAATAGTGACAGGTTGGTGCAATCAGAGAGGTTGTAATTTTCAGATTGCATCATCAGTCATCACTCATCAGTTAAATGACAGCACAGCTGTGATAATGAAATTCTTTCTATCTGGATTTAATTCTTTTTGCCACAACCAATATCCTCCCTCCAGGTATGCTTCATATTATGGTTCATAAGAAAAAAAATTGAAAAGAAAGAAAAATGAAAATAATAATATATTTTTCTTCTTGGTTTGAAACAAATAACAAAGAACATATTAATTTATATAGAAAAAAAATTAAATTATTTTTTTTCTTTATTTTTTTTCTCTCAAAACTTTTTTTAACCTTATTTTCTTCCACTCGATCAAATACAAGATTAATGTGTGTTTGAGTTAGTCATAAAAAGTACTTTTTTATTTAATAAAAAATATATTATTTAAATAACTAAAATATGTAAGATTTATTATTATTATTATTATTATTATTATTATTATAACATAATAATTTTCTATTTAAGTATGTTTGTTGAAAAATTAGTTTTATGAAAATTGCTTTTGTAAGATGTAGAAGAGTTAAGAAAAAATTTCGTGAAATGATGTAAAAAGAGTATTTTTTTTAAAAAAAAAAACTTAATCAAGCTTTTTACTATCAAATTTCTCCAACATAATATAAATTAATGGATAAGTTTATTATTAGTTTAATACTATGTCAAAAGTTTTTATTTTGTGAAAAAAGAAACTATTCTAGACGTGCTTTTATTTGTGAAGATTATTATGAAAGTTTATTTCACTGTAAAATGATGGCTATTAAGAACAAATTGTCTTTTTAACCATAAAGGATTAATTTCCTTAAATTGTACATATGCCAGACCATTAGAATAAATTTAACCTTAAAATTTTAATTTAACCACTTTAAGATTCGTTTAATTGTACTTTTACTATAAATTTATAGTAAAAATATTTTAAAATAAAGTAAAAACTTTTATTTTTGTTAGATTTACGTTAAGATCTAAAATTATTATAAATAAAAATAGTTTTATCCTTTCATGAAAAACAAATACACTGTTAAATAGTTCAACCATTTACCAACCCTTTATTTAATTTACTACAAACTTCATCATTCAAACCACATTTTTTGGAAAAAAAAAACGTAAAACACTTTGATATTCTATTATAAGTGGATTACATGGTGGGTCAATCAAGTTTGACAAGTATGCCTTCTCACCAAACAAGAGTAAAAATGTCATTTTACATGGAATACAAAAATGATTTTATTCACTATTAAAATCTAACAATTAAATGAAGTGACACATAAGTAAAATGACATCCGTTAAACTTTTCAGGATTTTTATAACATGTATAATATTACATAAATTAATAATTTAAAGATAAAAAATTATTAAAATAATAAAAAATTTAATGTAATTATATTGAACATATAATTAATAATATATTTTCTTTCCATCTTTAATTTTTTTAATTGAGGAATATTGTATAAATTGAAAAAACCCATTCTTCTATTTTATTTTTCGTGTAATAAAATATAGTCTTCATTCGTTAGCGATCTCTAATAAGAATTTTGTTGGCACGTGCTAATTTCATCAAAATTTTAACATTTCTTATTTTTCTTTACTCAACATATTCAAAAGTAATTTTACACTTTTTTTTTCTCCAACTTAAATTACTTATATTCAAACTATTTTTTTTTTTAAAAAAAGGTATCATTTTTCTTTAAAGTTACTAATTTTTTTTAATCAATTATAGCCTATTTTTGAAAGAGAGAAATTTAATTTTCAAACGCAAGTAAATATTTAAAGATATTTGAAAAAGATATTTCAGAAACACTGCTATGATAACCAAAGCAGGAGACGAGGTGCAAAATACTGAATACATAAGGTTTAAATGCAATCTATCCTTTGTGCATCATCAGACCTATTTTCTTATTCAGGTCTGATACTTCAAACTCTACAATACAATTTGCCTATCAGTTACAAAATCATTAGCATCATTCGCTACCATTAGGTTTTTCAAAATCAGGGAACACCTTGTCCTTTTTCTCATTCCCAAATGTAACATTTTATTACAAGTTAATTAATGTGAGAATCCATCGCAAAATTGCATTAGGCAGTAATCTGATGAACTAACTGATTAATATGGTCAGCCATGAGAAAACTGTTTCAGCCACTTGTTTCCTAGATCTTCATTCCATTCACAACATGCACTGCGTTTTCCACAGTTCTGGCCAATTCAACAGCTGCTCCAACATAAGTATGCGGCGTCAACTTTAAAAGATTCGCCTTTGCTTCTTCTGGAATTTCTAAGCCTTCAATGAAGTCTCTTATGCTATCTTTGGTAACTGCTTTGCCTCTAGTTAGCTCTTTTAACTTCTCATAAGGTTCAGGAACAGCATATCGTCGCATAACCTAAATAAATATTTGCAAACCATTATTGTAGAACTTCAAAGGGGATGGTGATAGGCAGTAACTAAGAATAAAAATAATCAGGCAGACAAAATATAGTGATGCGGTATAGCAGACTGGCTTGAGAGAGGGAGAATGATATATCATGTTCTCGTTTCAATCCTCAAGAATTATCCTCTTTCTTCTTGAGGTTTATATTTCAAGCTTTTCTGTAATGAGAGCAGTTCCTATTATATTTCAAAATGCTAGACAGATGTAAACTTTTCATCCAAAAATTTCTGTAGCTTTACGAATTTAAAATTTTCTGACAGGAAGCTTATCAACAAGGGGCAAGCAATTTAATCATTGACTCAAGAAAGCTTAAAGGGATTCAGTCAATCATATGGAATTGACTATGAGGAGATGTTTGCACCTGTTGCCAAACTTAATTCAGTTTATTTTATCCTTGGCTTCTAATTTGGATTGGCCACTACATATCAAGAACACATTCTTGAATGGTGAGCTAGAAGAGGGAGTACACATGCCAATTCCACCAGGACTTAAGTCATCTGGCACCCTTAAGAAAGTCTTAAAGCTTCAAAAGTCCCTATACAACCTTAAGCAATCCCCACAAACTTGTTTTGTTGTCAAAAAAGACAGATTCATAGTGTCAATCTGATCACACCATGTTCATCAAACACTCCTTGGAAGGGAAGACAGCCTAACTCATAATATATGCAGATGACATGGCATTCACAGGAGATGATCATAAAGAAATTGAGCACCTAAAGAAGCTCTTTGCTAGGGTATTTGAAGTCAAAGGCCTTGGTCAGCTTAAGTACTTTCTAGGAATGGAACTTGCTAGGTCAAAGGGTGGGATCTAAGCATCTCAAAGAAAATACCTTGAACCTACTATGAGAAACAGGGATGCTTGGATGTGAAAAAGTCATACAGAGCAGTGCCGTAGATGCGTGTCAACCTACTGTCAAACGGAGGTACCAAAGTCTGGTGGGAAAACTGATCTACTTAACTCACACTAGACGTCTAGACCCGACACTGGATTTTCTGTGTAGTGAATCGCCATATGAACAATCCAAATGACACTAGTATTAATGCGATCTACAGAATTATGCAATACTTGAAGGGTACACAAGGAAGAGGATAGCACTTCAAGAAAAACTAGAATAGAAGCATATAAGTGTTCACTGATTCACGCTGGGCAGGGTGCACAAACACACTGAAAATCAACTACGGGCCATAGTTCTTTGGATTGAGGCCCCTTTGGTCACTTGGCAGAGTAAAAGGCAGCAAGTAGTGGCAAGCAGCAGCACTAAGGTTGAATTTAGAGCCATGGGACATGGTATCTGTGAAGGAATATGGCTGAAAATAATACTAGAGGAACTCACTTCCTACTAACTACATGGTAAGGATGCTTTGCGATAATAAAGCAGCCACTAGCATCACAAACAAACCAGTCCACCATGACAGCACGAAACATGTAGAAAATAACCAGAGTTTCATAAAGCAGAAGCTTAACCATGGGCTGATTAAAAAAAAAGAAGCTTAACCATGGGATCATAAGTGTTGATCATGTGCCATCATACAGTCAAAAGCAGATGTCTAAACTAAACCTCTTCCTACACACACATATAAAACTGAAAGTATCAGATCCAATCTGGGAATCATTCATATCTATCACACAGATTGAGGGGGAGTGTTGATGACTGAGATCATGATAAAACCAGATTTTGTTTTCTTCTCAGAAGCAGGTAAGTCTGCATGGCATTTATTTGCATAGATAGAACTATAGATTAGGACGGATTTCTCCTCTATTTCCCAGAATCACATGTATAATAATTTTCCCTTTTTAGGTTGCTGAGAGATTATGGCTCCTAATTTATAAGGCTAGAAAAGTGTACAGATCTTCTCCCCTATTTATCACCCATCTATAACCACTATGATATACAGTGAAATAAAATCATATTTCTGCAGTTATGCCACAAAGCCAACTTCAGAAATAAGCTTTGATAAGAAATATTGACAACAAGGCCAAGATAGAAAATTAAAAAAACCCACATATTATCTTCTCCTAGACTAATAAAAAATGAATGGCAGCAAAGAATGAATATTTAAATATATTTTAAACAATCAATGTAAAACATGGCTGAATCAAATAACCATGTAAAGCCAGAAGCCCAGAAGCATATACATACCGTCTGTATTGGTTCAGCAAGCACCTCCCAGCACTGGTTCAAGTCTTCACTCAGGCGAGCTTCATTAACCTACATTGTAAATTATAATATTACAAGCAAGCTTGACGAAGCAACAAAAGCCTATTGTCTTCTCCCTAGGTTATAAAAATTGCTATATGGTTATGCAAATAGGCAGTGACTGCAATTTTATATATGCATTCTGGTAAGATAAACAAAATACAACAGAGAACTTAAAAGCCGGAATGCATCACCTAATAATGCTTTATGTCCATTAAAAAAAAGAGATAATTATGCAAGTACTGAGAGAGATGCAACATAACCCATTGTTATGTTTAATACCTGAAGTTTCCCAATTCCTTGAAGTGTGCTTTTGTAGGCAAGAAGAGAATGACCTATGCCTACACCCATGTTCCTTAAGACAGTTGAATCAGTCAAGTCTCTCTGCAAAATAAATAAATAACTAAAGATATTGCAGAAGATAATTATTTCTAAGAGCTTCTTACAGTTGGACTATCATTGCCACTAAATTATACTATAAGCATAATTGACTGCGATATCTCAGGCAATTATTTCCAAATCATATCGCTTGATGACACACACATATACATATTAGAAAAGAAAATTACACTAACCATCTTCCAGAAGATATAATAGTAAAATCCTCAGTATCATAGTTTAGACTAACACCAATACCATGATGATCAACGGAAAAAAGATAAGATCGAACAAAAGTAGGGCTTGCCTGCCAGCGTGAAATCGGCAACTTCATGC
This sequence comes from Cyamopsis tetragonoloba, assembly GCA_037177725.1. Taxonomy (NCBI): domain Eukaryota; kingdom Viridiplantae; phylum Streptophyta; class Magnoliopsida; order Fabales; family Fabaceae; genus Cyamopsis; species Cyamopsis tetragonoloba. Next base: position 71,760,572 of record CM074119.1, read on the forward strand.
TTAGGTGAGACAAACCTCCATTAGCAACACCAAGATTACCTTCGCTATTCTCAAAATCAATAGGATTCACTTTGTGAGGCATAGTTGAAGACCCAATCTCCCCGGCCTTGGTGATCTACACAAAAAGTTTTGAAAGTAAAAAAGATTGTTTAATCCTAAAGTACAAAACCATACACTATAGTTACTGCATCAGAAAGCTCACCTGCTTAAAGTAACCCAAAGATATATAACCCCAGACGTCTCTATCAAAGTCAATTAATATATTGTTGAATTGAATGAGCGAATGAAAAAGCTTTGCCATGTAGTCATGACTTTCAATCTGTTAAACAAGTGGAGTAATATAGTCAGAAGGATATACTAGGTTACCATCTCCTTAACAAGTTGGTATACAGCTGGTGTTAACTTAAATTTGATTTCCTATGTGCTCAAAATATAAGTATCATTAAGAAAAATAGAAAATAACAAAAATAAAAATAATTAAGAGTTTCATCGATGAAAAATTCTCAAACAGTGCATAACTCAGCATAAGTACACAACAATGGAAATAGTATTATCTCAAAAATTATATGGCTTCGACAACCTTTAGATTTAGCTTTGTTGAGTTGCATAGAGATGCAATAAACCTGAAAGGAACCAAAAGACTGTCAAAATAAGAAGGTAAAAACATACCTGAGCAACATAAGGATTAAAACTCAATCCAAGAGATTGCACAAACTCTTCGGAAATTTGAGGCCAGTTAACATCAGGATATGCAGCAATATGTGCATTATAATTTCCAACAGCACCAGCAAATTTTCCTAATATCTCAACCTGGGATATTTCCTTCCTTTCTCTGCTTAATCTCACAGCAAATATTGCCATTTCCTTTCCCAAAGTTGTTGGTGAAGCTGGCTGGAGAATAGTGAAAAAATAATTGCAAAGTTCAATCAAGACTGTTTAACAATGAATATCTGGCAACTAAAGAAGTGAAAATATAATAAACCTCCCGAATCTAGAGTGTTTGAAAAGGATTTGTCTGCCATCTTTCATACAGAAGGAGTTCGAAATTCACTTAATTCAAAGTCGAAGTATTTCCATTAGTGTAATACTACGTCCCACAACATTACATATTCAACAAATGCACAAATAGTCATACCTGCCCATGAGTGCGTGAAAGCATCGGGATATGAGCACTATCTTTAGCCATGTCACACAAAGCTTTAATTATCTTATCCATGGCAGGAAACATGACAGAATCCATCGCTTCTTTCAGCATCAGGGCATGAGCAAGGTTATTTATATCCTCAGATGTGCAAGCAAAGTGAAAAAACTCAAGCACCTGTTCAAAGGTTTTAGAATGATGCAAGCAATCCATCAGAGCTCATAAAGTCAAAACAGAAAGTAGTGTACAATCTCAAAGCACAAAGAAACACACATAAAGTGAATCTAAACCTTGGCCACTTCAGCATTGGATTGGCATTTCTGTTTCAAGAAGTACTCCACTGCTTTCACATCATGATTTGTGACCCTCTCAATGCTTTTGATCTCCAATGCATCACTAACACTAAAGTTATCGATAACGCCTTGTAAAAAGGATTTGGCACCTTCACTGAAACTGGGAACCTCAACGATTTCAGGAATTTGAGAGAGCTGGAGCAACCATTTTATCTAACAGAAGGAGAAAACCCACAAGCAGAGAATAATAAAAAAGGATTCTTTGTCAAAAAGGGGTTTCCAAAATGAGAGGAATGGAATGGAATGGAAGTGTACCTACCTCAACGTATACCCGGAAGAAGATTAAGCCAAACTCGCTCATGAAAGGAGCCAATTCCTTAACTTTGGACCAATAACGGCCATCCAAAGGGGACAAAGCGGTCAAAGTAGAATGCTCGAAATCAGCAGAAAGAGGACCCAGCATTTTGTTCTTGTGGGTAGAAGTGGGAGTTTGGGTGCTGAGAATGGCTTTACAGGAGCAACCTCTGGGAAGAAAGCGAAAAGGAAAAGAAGCATACGCAGCAGAGTGAGTGGGGATTTGAGGGGTGGGAGTGAGAGGATTGAAGCTCCGAACTTGGGTGGCGTTAGAGAGTGCCATGAACTCGCTCGCGCTCACGAACTCACCCTCCGTCACAGTTGGTTTGAGGGTTTATGGAGTTAGTTCGTAGCTTTTGGCTATATATTTTGGTCTCTGTTGAATAGCTGTGGGGTTTGATGGTGGCGTCGAGCAAGAAGGGCTGTTGCAGTGTTCGTCAGGTCGCTTGCGGTTGCGGACGGTATCGGCGCATTAAAGGTTTGTGATTTCACGCCGATGGGGTTAACTGGTTTTTGATTTTTGGTTGGATTTTTTCTATCCTATTTTGGGCCTGTTTTTGTTTTGGGCTTGGTTTTTTAGCCCATCTTTTAGGCCTTAGTGCGCCTTTCTGTATTGGCTGTTTGTATTTGCTTCTATCTGAATCGATGATGAGGAAGCTAACTGTTGAGTTTTTCTATTGAATTTCTAGATGAGAATTAGAGTGTGCTTAGTATTAATTATGAAAAATAAATTAATCTCATAACCAATTATATATATAATTTATTATTATAATAATCGATATGTCAAAATTTATTTTTGTTTTTAATAAGAAAGTATATTAATCGAGAATTGAACCCGTCAATCTGGATATTCACACACGCATATTTTCATATACTCCCTCCGGTCTTATATATAGGTCACCTTCTACAAGAAATTTTTGGTCCTAAATATAAGTCACTAACTAACTCATTAATTGAGTTTTCCTCTTTTACCCCTTCTACAATTTTCAAAGATTTAATTAATGATGGAGTGAGAAAGAGAGTGTAATAAGAAAGAGAAAGAAATATTAATTTCTAAAGCATTTACTAATATATTTAAGTTGAGGGCATAGTTGGAAAAATTTTCTTTTTTTAGACAAATTTAATGAGTTAACTACCATTCTTGATTCGGTTAGAAGTAACTTATATAGGATCGGAGGGAGTACTCAACAACTAAACTACATGACTGGAACAAATTTATTTTTATTTTGATATTACTGTAAAGAAATTATTTTTAAGATAAACTTCTGTTTGGATGGTATGAAAAAGATTACTTTTACATAATAAATTAAAAAAAAAGTTGTAAAATTATTTTTAAATAATAAATTGTTGTATGTTTAAAGATAATATGAGAATATTGGAAAAATGATCAATTTTTTTTTCTCAAAATGCTGAAAAATTGCTTATACTCTAAATGGTTTTTGTTTTGAATGCAAGGGAAATTATTGAAATTTGTGCTTATTATATTTATACTTTATTTGTTTGTGAAAATATGCTTACTTCTTTTAAAAGGAAAAGTTGTCATAATAGACCAACAAACCTAAAGAAAAATAAGTATAATTTCGCAAATAAGTTGGTTCTCAGGCAAAAATCTCATGAGAAGCTAATATGATTTTCCATTTGATGCAAGAAATCAAAACATTTAATCAAATCTACCAAACAATTGTCTACAATTGGTAAGTTATGAAGACATGTGTGTAGGTATTTAGGTTCAATCTTCAATTAATGTAATTTTTTATGAAAAAAAAAAATCTACCAAACATTTTTTTCAACAACTTTTTATAGCACAAAAAATTTTTGATCTATTAAAATCAGTATGACCTAATAGAAACGTGTTAAGTCGGTATGATTTGAGAATGTGTATAAGGAGATCCTTAGTTTAATTCTTGCGAATAATATTTTATTGGACAGGAAATTTACTTATGTCACTCTAATCTCTAGGATTGTGAAGTTATTCTCTATAATTTTTGAAAAAAAAAATTGATCCCCAAAATAAGATAAGACAATTAATAATCATACAACTCCTACAATTATAATGAGTTCAACTAAAAAATTATTTTTTTATTGAACTACTTATAGATAGTAAATGATGGATAGTAATTGGAAAAGGTTACGTGTATATTCACGAATAACCTATTTATTCTTATATTTAACTATTTTTTAATGTAAAAAATTAAAAAATAGAATAAAAAGCTTGATTTGACTGATGTTACATGAATTATAAATGAGGTGTATGTGCTAATGGTCATTATTGATAGTAATTATATGTTTATATTTTTCCAAACTTTAAATTAGTAGGGTTCAAATTCTCTCCAGAAACTGAATATTTCCCGGTCCTAATCCAATGGTTTATACACACTCAATTCATGTTATAATTTATTTTCATATATATATATATATATATATATATATATATAATGCTCTATGCAGAGGCCTTAAAATTATTCTCACTTCTGTAACTGTAAGTTTGCTTTGTACAGAACAAGTTCCCTAGCTCCAGGACATGTGAGGGCTAGTTAAAGTTTGTCTGTTAACATTATTTATACTTAACTCATAATTACAATTTGAAACTTTAATACAGAGACGCAAATTTTGGAACTGCAAATTTGAGACAACATGACAATTTTTTTCAGTCTAGAATTGTTTTGAGACGCAAACTTTAACTCAGGCCTCGGATTTATCAGTCTAGAATTGTTTTGTCTTTTCCAGAGAACATGACAATTTTTTCCTTGAATTTCCCGATTACTTTGCTATGAAGATGCTGCATTTATAAAATAAATATAACAATGAGGATTTTGCTAAAGAAAGCTAAAGCTCAAGCATTAATCTACTTGAGTTTCAGCTAAGTATGTCTGGCTCCACTTATAATTGCTGTTAATTTTTTGAGTTTGTGACTAGCAAGGAACTAAAAGTTGATATTGCTGCATATACCCTTCATAGAAAGTGCAGTGATTTCTGAATGGAATACTGAAGATCTGTCCAATAAAACAGAACTCAGAAGGATTAATACCCTCAAAACATAAAGTTGCCAACCCTAAACAAAATTGGATCATAAACATGGTATGTATATATATTTCCTGATATGATTCAGCAGTCATTTTCCTCCTTTTTCCTTATGAATTTACATATTATTCGATATTCCAATGAGAAAGTAGTTTTTTTTTGTCACTTCTATCAAAACCATGGGTTGGGAAAGATATTAGATATATCTAAAGAAATAAAAGACAATCTGATAAGATTTTCGTTTGTCTTATCTCAATGATTTACACACTCTAAATCATGGTTTGAATGTTACAAACACCAATCCAAACATCCACTTGCAGTGTTGGTAAAATAAGAATTTGAACCATAATTCATGACTTGCAGACTACTGAATTGGGAAATGTTAAATGGCATGGTTCAGTTGGTGGCCTAGTGTCTGCACCTATTGACAAAGTCTGGTCCTTGGTCTCTCAAACTAAAAGACTACCAGAATGGATGCCAATGGTAGAAAGATGCTCTGCCTTGGCCGGAGAAGAAGACAAACCGGGCTGCATTCGGTTAGTCTCCGGCTTCATGTTTCCTCAACGAGATGGAGAAAGGTCATGGATCAAGGAGAGGTTGGTTTCATTGGACTCTTCATCACATAGCTATGTTTACAAAATGGAAGCAAGTAATGTAGGTTTGGATGGATCTGTAAATTCACTAAAACTAGTTGACTATGGTGATGAATCAACTCTTGTTAATTGGTCATTTGAGATAAACCCTTTGGAAGATGTGTCTGAGGACAGCATAGTGGATTATCTAGGATTTCTCTATAAATCTTGCATCAATAGAATTGAGAGTGCTATTGAAGCTGCATCAAGAAATGTTTCACCAGCATAGTGAAAATCATTTTATGCAACCATAAGTTATTTGCAATATGTATGTAAACTGGAGCCTTCAGTTTATTCAATTTTTCCCTCTTATATATATATATATATATATATATGTCTAAAGTTAAGTCATAATTTGAATAATGAATAATAATTGCTGGTGAGGGTATCAAATATCAATCTAATATTTTAATTCTCTTAGATCCATTCCACTTTTATGTTTCTTCAATAAATCATATGGCAAAGAAATCTTTTGGTAATGAACAGGGGTTCAATTATTGGAAAAGGAAGGATTCAAGTACCAGGACCATTCCCTTTCTAAATAGGGGTTCAAGTACTTTGTTGTTGAATGGGTTAGGTAATTTTTTTCAGTAAAAGGTTAGGTAATTTTGTTGTTGGAGTCTTGGATACATTATTTGATAAAATGTTTCTAGTGTCATTGTACCAATAATTTTTAATAGCTACTGATAGGGCTATGTGACATAGTTTTTGGAGTTCAACTTTAGGGTATCCCCAACTATATTTTACTCAACTTTTCTTTGGATGAATTGCCCTTAATTTGACAATGTGTGTCATTATATCCTTGTCTTTTAAGTTTGTTAGACTCTGAAAAACTTTCTGAAGACAATTATGACAAGAAAAAAAATGACAGTGCAATATGACTTGAGAACTAAATAACTTTGCTATAACGTGGCAAAAAATTTCTTCTCAACGTGTGCTTAGTACTCATACTCGATCCCACCGATTAAACTGAAACAACCCCGTGCCAACTGATCCAGACGCTCGATGATAGTAAATAATCATATTTATATTGGCTAATATTGATACAGCGTTGTCCACCACAATTTTCTTTTGCTTCCTTTTAACTCTCTGGTCCCTATTTCTGCTTAACTTTCTGAATGAAGCCAATTGAGCTATTGGGTTGGTTGGATAATTTTCTTCCGTAGCTGTACTTAATCTTCTAGCAATATATTTGTTTTAACAGTGACAAGAAAATATGGCATCACTTTCAACCAAAGTTGTTAGTTCACTATTCAATTCAATACAAGAAAACAGTTATAGTCCTTAACCGTGTATTGATTACCCAATTGGTAAATTATAAAATTGATTGATTGAACCCCTTTACAAGTAATTGTAGTAAATAGATGTGAGGGATTGAGCTTTATTTAACAATGCAAAAAATGTGTTTTGAAACATCATGGCCAAGGGAGGTGATTTTAATGAAGTACAAACACAGCATCTATTGACAAACAATAAGAAAAATCACATTGAAAAAGATGTGCCATTTGAATCTATAGTGGGTTGTGATGCTATAAAACTATGTATCTGTACTCTTGTTAAGCTTTTAAAAATTTATTATAAGCTTTTAAAAATTAAATCAAGGTCATGAAGTGGATGTACTGAAAACTATAGGCCAACCATAAAATGTCATCTTCATGTATATCTTATAGTCTCTCTCTAAATGTGAATCATCACTCACAGCTACAATCCAACATTGCAGGGTATATCTTCTGGAAATGTATACATACAGATACAGGGGAAAAAATAGGCAAGAAATTTGAAAAACATGCTCTTACTAATGAGAAAAATAAGTATTTTTAGCTGAGCAGTATTTTTCAATTCATGAAAGGGTTTCTATCAGCTGAAAATAGCATGTAAGTTTTATATAGAAGAGGACAGCTTAGGACTATACATTGTGTAGCATGCAAGAAAACTTAGTAAAAGTTTAAATACATGGCTAGCATGATTTAGTAGTTACCTAACACTTGTAAAACGACATAGCATCAAAGATTGTTCTATTATATAATCTTAAGGTGCTTAATCACATAATACTATTCAAACAAGAGGTCAGGGGAGTATTGAAGAGACACAAAAAAAATATATAAAAAAAATATTAATTGCAGAAGAGAATGGAGTCACGCCTTCTGGCAATATTTCTGATGGCTATTTTGTTTCCTTCATTTGTTCAGTCCTTGGTGCGTCATTATAAATTTAGTGTAAGTACACTTCTTATGCTAAACCTTGCAGGTTTATTATAAGTGACATGTGACAAAAACTAACAAGAAAAACTATTGGTATTATTGAAAATGAGTGAAAATAGCAGAAAGTCCTCTGCTATGGTAAGATACCATCATTAACAACTACTTGATAAGCATTTGTAGAATTTCTTATAATCAAAAGGGAGGGATAATAAAGGTGAACGTGGAGATACATTACAAGTTAAAATGAAAATAAATGCACATTTGTTTTATAGTTGGATAAATGCATTAAGTGTTCTAATAATATATAAATAATGATGATTTGTTTGAACACATGCTTCAATCATGTTAAACAGAAGCAATAACTTGCTTTTAGTGAGAGTACTTTCATGTTGAAACTTGAGCCAACTGAAAAACAATACGTGTTGGTCAATGTGTACAGGTGGTCATGAAGAACACAACAAAACTTTGCTCAACAAAATCTATAGTCACAATCAATGGACAATGTCCAGGGCCAACTCTCTATGCAAGGGAGGATGACATTGTAATTGTAAGGGTCACCAACCATGTTAAATACAATGTTACAATCCACTGGTGAGAATTTCTTCTCCTCAACAAATTTGCAAGGAACTGACAAAATTAGCCGTGAAGAATTTGACCGAATCATCAATTTTGGACTTATGACAGGCATGGAATCAAACAGCTTCGAACTGGTTGGTCCGATGGGCCGGCATACGTCACACAATGCCCAATCCAGCCCAGGCAGAGCTATGTCTACAACTTCACCATCACAGGTCAAAGAGGCACACTTCTTTGGCATGCTCATATCACTTGGCTAAGAGCCACAGTGTATGGTGCCATTGTCATTTTGCCTAAAAGAGGCATTTCTTATCCTTTTCCTAAACCAGACAAAGAAAAAATAATCATTCTAGGTAAGTTTTATGTGTTAGATTCAACAATATTTCCTTATCACTTGTAAATTATGTTTATTTGTATTACTATGAAGTATTAACTTTGATCTGTATGAGTTGTAGGTGAATGGTGGAAATCAGATGTTGAAGCTGTGCTCAATCAGGCCTCAAGTTCTGGTCTTCCACCAAACATATCAGATGCCCATACCATCAATGGTCATCCAGGACCAGTTCCTGGTTGCACTTCTCAGGGTAATATTTTCTTTTCTAGATTAATATCAACAAAGCATGTTTGATTGCTAACAAAGCTTGACACAATTAGTAAATGACTGTGTTTTGTTTTGTAGTTGACAAACTAGGGTTTGGCTCAACAGAGAAAACAATTTTTCTTTTCTTGTTTAGCTCAAACCATGGTTTGAACGCAAAATCATGTTAAAAAATAACTCAACATGATTTTTATCAAATACTCTTTTTAGACAATTTGGTTCACACATCTCAAATCATGGTTTTAAGGATTCAAGCGTGAATCCCAACGTGCTCACAATCCTTTAAGCATGTTGTTGAGGGGTTCTATTCTTGATTATGTGTATGGAAAAAACTTTTGTTGGGAAAGATATAGCACTAAGTATTCTCGTCATCTCGAAAGAAATTAGTCTTTTCGGGGAAAAATATTCTTAGTACACACAAGAAAAAAAAACTAAGCATGCTCATCTTTTCTCTTCAACCAATAATGGTGTATTATTACAATTAAAAGAGAACAAAAAAACAAAGGACAAAGAAACGAATGAGATTCATGTTTCTAAAAGTTTATACCTGTCCTGAAACATGGTAAAACTTCATCAATCTATGCAGGTTACACTCTAAATGTTGAAAGTGGCAAGACCTATCTTTTACGCATTATAAACGCAGCTTTGAACGATGAGCTATTCTTCAAAATCGCAGGGCACAAGCTAACAGTGGTTGAAGCAGATGCATCATATGTTAAACCCTTTGAGACAGACACAATATTTCTAAGTCCAGGTCAAACAACAAACGCCCTTTTAACAGCCAACAAACTTGTTGGAAAGTACTTAATAGCAGTAACTCCTTTCATGGACGCACCTATCTTCTTTGACAACATAACTTCATTTGCTTCACTTCGTTACAAAGGCGCACCACCTTATCTAAAAACAATTCTATCGACCATTCCTCCGCTAAATGCAACTCCTTTAACAAAAACTTTCATTGATTCTCTAAGAAGCATTAACTCAAACACCTACCCTGCAAGAGTTCCTTTGACCGTTGACCACTCTCTTTTCTTTGCAGTAACTGTTGGGGTTAACCCATGTGAAACATGTCTCAGTGGATCCAAACTTGTGTCTGCAATTAACAATATCACGTTTGTGATGCCTAGTATATCACTTCTTGAAGCACATTACTACAACATAAAGGGTGTTTTTACAGATGATTTTCCTGCAAAGCCACCTATGGTTTTTAATTATACAGGGACTCAACCTGCTAATATACAAACCAATAATGGAACAAGGTTGTACAGGTTGAATTTCAATTCAAGTGTTGAAATTGTTCTGCAGGGGACTGCTATGATAGCACCGGAAAATCATCCATTTCATTTGCATGGGTACAATTTCTTTGTTGTTGGGCAGGGTTTAGGGAATTTTGATCCGGAGAAGGATCCGGAAAGGTTTAATCTTGTTGACCCAGTTGAGAGAAACACAATTGGGATACCAAATGATGGATGGGCTGCAATCAGATTCAGGGCAGACAACCCAGGTTTGAAAACTCACTTATATATATCATTATCCTCTATATATTTGTAGCGGAATTTTTTCATTTCTTGAAAAAGTCATTTAAAATTATAATTTATATGTGTTTTATATAATGTAAATAGTGTATGCAAAGTATCCAACAAGTTAGTTTAGTAGTCGATGAATAAAGTTTTAAATAGTAGCTCATCAATTTAAATTCTTGTGAACGCACTTTTGCCTATAAAAAAATATAGTGTATGCAAATTGAGAGATTAGAATTACTCAACCATGTAGAATCAACATTTAGTATTTCTGAAGATTTATTCTGTTTTTATTTTCTTTTTTTGTTGTTGTTGTGAATGTTTATGATGTGTTTGAACTGAACTGTGGAATTAGGTGTATGGTTCCTGCATTGCCACTTAGAAGTACACACAACATGGGGACTTAAGATGGCATTCGTGGTAGACAACGGTAAGGGTCCCAACGAATCCACCCTTCCACCTCCCAACGACCTTCCAAACTGTTAAAACGACAAGACTACATTTCTGAAGCAATGAAATCGAAATTTGGAAAAACAGAGTGTACACTACATTGGAGAAGAGGTGATGTCACGTTGTAAAGGAAAGACATCAATTTGTTTGAATTGTTGCAGTTTCTCAAGTTGTATTTGTAGCACAAGTCAATAAATATTTTTTTTTTGCTGTAGATTGCAATTCAATCTTTTTTGGTCTTATTTCAAGGTTAGAATGAAATATGTACTTTCTGGGTGCATAAAAACTTAAGGGATGTGCTTGTTAATGTCTCTTAATTCAAATTTATATAATTTCCAATTAATAATTAGTCTCCGGTTGGAACTACATTTGTTGGCTGTTTGAGTAGAAAAAAAATACTAAACAGTAACGCGCCAGGTAGGGGTCGAACCTACGACCTTCTGCTTAGGAAACAGACGCTCTATCCACTGAGCTACAAGCGCCGGTTGATTTCAAAGTCACTGCAATTTATACTTAATTAATATACTTTGGTTTTCTGGTCCTATTCCTCAAACGTAGTGGTTAATTAGAAGGGAAAAGGTTTGTATACACCTACTGTAGTTATACCCGCATTTTTTTTAATAATGTTTGTTATCTATCTCCTCTTTTTTCATGGTTTTTGGAGCCAAAATAATATAAAAAGATAGTGTATAAAGTGTACATCACACCACATAATTAATGTATGTGTACTAGAACTATAATAAGAAACTGACGTATTCTAATCAAGAGACAAGAGTTGTTTCTTATTAAGTGCTCCATTTATTTTGGGTCCTTATAGTTCTTTTTTTCTTTTTCTTTTTTTTAAAAGGACATAGATTAAGGTTAATATGATACTTACACGACATTGCAATTAGAGCCTAAATAAAGAGGGGGATTATACTTTCCCCTGAAAAAGTTTGTGTATTTTTCTATTTATATACCCTTATCCTTATTTAGACCTCTTTAAATACCGATATTAAGGACAAAACTTTATGTTTAGTTGTAGGCTTATACCTACTACTACTAGCTAGTGTGACCCTGGAATCCCAACCTTATTCCTTAACCAAACCAAATCCTCCCATTCTCTCATTTAATTTGTTATTCCATCTCACTACAAAACCATGAACAAATTCAAATTCAACCCCTTTTCTTGTTCAATAGTTCAATGATTCCTACTCTCTTAGTTCCAAGTTTCCATTTTCATGTGTATCATCTGTACATGTTATATGTATGTATAATGTAATGTAATGTAATACAATTGCTTTTATAGTTGCTTCATCACGAAGAAACGACAAAGGGAAACAGTTTCAAGCTTTTTCCTTTGTTGATTGTAAAGAATATCTCTCTTTTCTCTATTGGATCATCTCATCTTTGCTTTCTTCACCCTCTTGGCTCTTAAGGCTATCATATTTTTCTCCCTTTCTCTGGAGCTCAACTTTGTAAGCTCATCTTTAAAAAAAAAAAATCGTCTTTTTCTCTTTGGGTGTGAGAATTGCTATTCCTTTTCTGGTTTCATCTGCAAAGAAACTAACATATTTATTGTTTTAGTTTCAGAATTTGGGTGGGTGCCTCAAGATTTTTCCAAGATTCCGTACGATTCTAAAAGGTATGACTTTTACAGATTCTCAACTTTTACCCTCATGATCACACTCAAAAGATTCTGAATTCTTTGTTCCTTGTGAATCAATCAAAGCTCTATAATAATTTTCTTCATTCTGTTCTGTGTTTATGAGCATCCCTTTAGGGAGTTATCATTCAAGTTGCAGAGTTTTTTGTATGCTTGTGTTTGAGGAATGGAATTGGAAACCCTTTATCCTCCTGCTTGTTATGTATCAAATTCAAATTGGTATGGTCAAGAGAGCCAAAACACAGAATGGACTAAAGAAGATAACAAGTTGTTTGAAAGTGCCCTTGCCATATATGATAAGGACACCCCTGATCGGTGGCTGAAGGTGGCAGCCATGATTCCTGGGAAAACTGAGTTTGATGTGATCAAGCAGTACAGAGAATTGGAAGAAGATGTGAGTGAAATCGAAGCCGGTCGCGTTCCGATTCCCGGGTATATTGCCTCTTCTTTCACCTTTGAGCTTGTTGACAACCATAACTTTGATGGATGCAGAAGGAAAAGTGCAAGTGTTAGAGGTTCTGATCAGGAGAGGAAAAAAGGTGTCCCCTGGACTGAAGAGGAACACAGGTGAGTTTCATCAATTTATATTCTCCATTTGTCTCTTGCTTTAATTTTTTTCTTCATTTTTTTCCGTGAGCGTTCTCTAGTCGATAGTTGAAGACTAATCCTTTCGAATATTTGAAGTGGGGTTTCCCGATGAATATGTGCCGATCAATGATTCAATAATTAAATATTTAAATCATTGTTCATTTCATTTAGAATCTCCAATTGCCTCTTTGTTTTGATCTTTTACTCCCTACTATAGTTGGTTAAAGCTGTTTTTAGTCAAGAGAAAGAAAAGAGATAGATATTGAAATTGTAGTAGTGAATCTGTGCTTGTCAATTAGCCAAAAAATAAAGATTTTAAACATTGTTCATTTCATTTTAGTTGAATTTCAACTTTTTTTTATTATTGATCCAATGGTGTGTTTCCCTATGCCGGCCAATTAACTTTTATACAAACTGCTTCTTCAATCTAGCAAAGTAACTCATTATAACTTAATCAGAGTTTGTATACAAGTTAAATTTTGAACTTATACGTATGGATGATTAGTTCAAATGGTACGTGATTTTTGTTCTTAAGCATAAAAGTTGAATTGAAGTCTCTATATGAAAAACATCTTCTGATAAGAGAGCTAGTCCCACCATAATATAGATATTTTTACTTGAACAAAATTAATTTTGGTTTTGAATTTCAGGCGTTTTCTGATGGGACTTTTAAAATATGGTAAAGGTGATTGGAGAAACATTTCTCGCAATTTCGTTGTGACGAAGACTCCAACTCAAGTAGCTAGCCATGCACAAAAATACTACATAAGGCAAAAGATTTCTGGAGGAAAAGATAAGAGAAGACCTAGCATCCATGACATAACCACTGTTAATCTCACAGAAACCATTTCTTCAGATCATAAGAACAAAACTGCTTTATTCAATGTGTCTCCTATGATTGAATCACAGCAGAAGCTAATGTCAAAAGCACAGGTGAATTGGGCTGCTAGTCACTACAATGATGGATCACTCATGGTTCTCAACCCAAATTGTGATGGAATTTTGATTTCTTCTTCTGATGTTACTTCTTCCAAGGGAATGAAGATTCAAGGGCAGGATCTCTATGATTGTGCTTTACATGAGGCTTATGCTAAGTTTAAAATTCCAGGTTTCAGGATGATGGCTTCTAGAGACTTCAATAAGGAATCTGTTTTTGGTATTCATGCACTGTAATTTAATAATGCCAACTCTGTTTATGTTCTTTAAAAAAAAAAAGAAGCAATTCCGTTGCAAAGAACATTGTTCTGTAGGAGTAAGTAATTGATGTTAGATGACATGAAGCTGCTTGGTTCATGAACATCCTGAATTAGGAAACTGCAATAAGAGTGTGTCAACTTTCAATCCTTAAAACTGAATTTTGAAATGGATTTCTTTTGAATTTTTCTCTGTATCTTTTAATTCTGTAGTGACCATGTCTATTTCATTGGAGGCCCAATCTAAATCATATGATGTGCCATTCTGACATGCCATTGCTATATCTCTAGAGCAACATGACAAACATAATAAATAATTGAATTCTATTATCACATGGCATGTATACTAATAAGGGTTTAACATGTAATTTCATTCAAATCAGAATTCCTCATTCTTATCCAAAAAGCTAAAAAAAAAAATGAACAGCACTGTTCTCCCCTCAATATTCCCCTCAATATTCAGGACGACACTCAAAGTACGTAGTTTCTAACACTTGCTTTAGGGTAAGTCCAAATCATAATAAACTGTGACTTATGTCACAGATATCTTCCGCTTGAACCAAATAGAATCATTGTAGAAGCACTTACCTAAACATATGAAATAGCAGCATTATGTCAAAACGCGTTCTTATAATGGTCCTATCCAATTGTAGTAGAAAATATCTATGACATAAAATTGTTATTTCTTATGTTTTAGGTCTACCCAGTTCGAGCAAGACTATAACGTAGAGTATAACGATGCTCTTAGAATAAAATATTGAAATGAAAACTTGAGAAGCCAAATCATATGCTGATGTGGCTGAGTCACTTGAGCACTTGGCAGCTTGTAGCACAGTGAAATGACCCTTGTTGTGTGTTAGAGAAATGAGAATGTTATAAATCATTTGCTTAGTAAAAAGCAATAAGGGCAAGTTGACCACCATGTTTGATATATCAGCATCACTTTGTGGTTAGTTGAATCCGAGTTAGCATTCCACTTAGACAGATTCTAATTCCTCATTGGGTCAAGAATATGGGCAGATTCACGTAGGCATGTGCCTATGTGGCTCACACTATCTCACACTCTTCTTTTAGTTTATTAATTAATTAATTTTGATAATTTAGATTTTGATTCTTAGCCAATCCCCTTATGCCTTTTTCTTTGATATTTCTGCACTTGCCAATCTGCTTTTTCTGTGGTGGCAACCCTGTTGCGTTAGCATTCTTTTTTCTGGTCTCGTGAAGCATCATGCTTTATTTTGATTCTTTGTTTTACTTGAGAACCCAATAACAACATGTTCTGGCCCCTATCTATTATGCACTATGCACATTTTTTTTGTTTTTATCGTAACTATTATTAGGAATTAAAGCAACCGACCTTGGATTATATAAGTGCAAATGGAATTGTTTAGATTTTAGAATATTAATTAGCATATTGCTCTTACTGAGTTTAGAATAGAATTGTTTCTTTTTAATTTGCTTATATATTGTTTTATTTTATAATGATAATAATAATAATAGCATAAGATTTTACCAAATGGATACTGTGTTATTTGAAATTTCTTATGAACAGTCCCTTTCACTACCTAAAAAGAGGAACACTGCCAAAACATATATAAGCAGTAGTTCCTATAAAATATCATTAGCATCTTTTCCAGTTTTTTTGTAAACTGCTTTTCAAAGCTAAAGAACTTGCAATTTAATATAGTGTATAATAGAATAATACTAATAGAACTAGAATATTACGGTAAGATGGATTTTAAGTTTTAACATGCATGGGTCAGGGTACTCATTGTGACTCTTAAATCACAAGTTATTCTGTTGTTAATCTTTACTATTAAATCTACAAGTTAAATAACTTGGTCTGATCATATTAAATTTGAATGTGAAAAAAATTATTTATGTATTTTATCATTGAATTTACTAATTTGGCCTGGTCATATTAAGTTTGAATATAAGCTCAAGTTTAATTAGTGACCCATCAATGATCAACACATTATCTCGGTCAAATAAATAATCGAGTCGAATTTTATAACACTACTTATAGGAATTCATGTCAAGATCAGAACCCTCAAATAGTATTGAGTTCTTAACAAAGCTATTTAACTTAAAAAAGCAAGCTAAGAATCCACCGTTGAAGATAATTTTAGATAACTCTACTTAATTTTATAGTCAAGTCGAATTTTATAACACTACGTGTAGAAATCCATGTCAAGACTAGAACCCTCAAATAGTATTGAATTCTTATAAAAGCTATTTAACTTTTAAAAAAAGAAGCTAAAAATCCACCATTAAAAATAATCTTAGATAACTCTACTTAACTTTAAGCAACTTCAATTAAAAATGCTCATATATATAACATAAAACTTGTCGAATTTTGATTAAATTATAATCAACATTGGATATTGCATGCTCATCAAATTTGAGGTCATCATTATTCATGTTACACCACTTTTTAGATACACAACTCACTATTTTATTTTTTTAAAAAAAATTAAACCTAACTCAAATTTTAGATTTTGGTATTATACACATGACTCAAAAAATTTAAAAATTTAATTAAGTATTATTATTGGATTGGATTCTAAATTTGAGTGAGAACAGATTTTAGAATCGACTTTGAACTACACTTTAGAATTTAGTAGTATATAACCGAGAGCGTTTTAGAAATTTAGTATATAACAGAGTTTTAGGATCCGTTTTGAATATACATATAACTTATGTTGTTGGGATTATAGTCTACTTGACAAGCGTTTAGGTATGTGCGCATTGAGACACATGAATGCATGTGGTACGCTAAGGTGACTTGCCACTAAACTAACATAAAGTATAGAGTCCAAAAGTGATCAAATTATACATATAGGCCTAGGGTCGTTAGTATTACTAATAAGTGACTAAGGCGTGACTATTCACTATGATGGGCGGGCTAGCAGTCATAGCCCAATAGGGTTATAATGGCGGCGGTTCTTGACGATGACACTTAAGTACTAGTTTATGACTTCAAAAGTTTTGCTTGACCTATTTGGTGCTACCAAGGTTGAGACCTTCAGTACCCATCTACCAGGAATTGTGTCTATCGTCAAAAGACCCGACTCAGACATTGTAGAGATCATGATCAAGTAATTTTCGTTCCTCTGACGATCACACCTTCTCTATTAACAACATGGATTCAGCTATGCTTTCGGTCTTCTCTCAAATCTTTTTAGTGATGATTCGGTCCAAACGAGTATCCGTTCATATGGTTATTGAACGAAGGTTCCTTCATATATAACTTAAACAACAAGAATTTAGAATCCATTTTTGAACCAGACTTTAGAATCCATTTTTGAACCGGACTTTAGAATCGCGTAGTATAAACTTGTGGTACCTAGGACAAAATTCCTAGGGATAACTTTTTAATAATAATGTGTGTAATGCGTCTAAAAATGTGTGAAAAATGAATAGTAATGGCCTCGGGAAATTATGAACCATACTCATGAATTTCTAACATATTTCACGTTAGTTAAAAGAAAAGCTTATATTTTACCGCCCCAAAAAATAAAATGCCTCTTATACAAATTTTGGCAAAGTAGCAACTACCTATTTATACATGATTACTATATTATTTGTCAACAGTTTTATGGGTTGATTGGATGTTTGGCATTGGCTTAATTCGTATATTAGCACAGCTCGCACCTTCAAACCAACTTTGGCATGTTGATCCTTCTTTTGAGAGAAAATACATCATTTAGTTTCTAACTTTGTAGGGTTTGTAAATTTTAATCTTTAACATTCGTGAGAGATTTTGTCGAACATAATCCACATTCATCCCTAACGTTAGTTTAGCATTAATGCAGTAAACAAAAATCCAACGTCCCACGTTAATTGCAACATAGGATCCCTAAACTACGTCGTTCTAGTATACACAAGTGAGATCAATAAAAAAAATAGAAGAAAAAACAAAAAGAAGCCCATTCTCGCCGGAAAAAACTAACCAAAGCCTCACAGGAAGCACGAAACTAAGAACGAGTCTCTCCTCTTGAAAACTATATATCCCCAATCTCTAAATCTCCCATCCACAAACCATTATTCTCCTCTTTGAATCGTTTAGTCATAGTCTCATGAAAGAAGAAGGAGACGCCACTTCACTCATCCCCAAACCCTAGAACAAAGCTCATGCAAGACGAAGGAATTAAAAGTAGTTTCTGTTAGCCTTGCGCTATGGTAGTAGAAGAAGATCATAGAAGAAGCTAGTGCTTGTGGAAGAAGAAGGAAATAGTAGAAAGCGACCTAATTGAACATTTTATAACAAACTAAAGCACTTATCTGCATCATTTTTTACAATGTTAAGGACCTTTCTACACAATTTATAACAAGTTTACCTAGAGACTATGTTGAACTTTATTTAACAAAAAAAGGCTGAATTGAATATTTATAACAAACCAAAGGACTTATTTGTAACATTATTTATAATTTTAGGGACATTTCTGAACATTAGGTTTCAAACAAGTTAGTTAGGGATCGTTATATCTTGATTTAGAGTTACTTCCTTCGCAACGAGATGATGCCCTTTGAAATCTTTGATCGTTGCTTGCCATGATTTGATCTAAATGGAGAATTGGAAAAAAAAAACAAGAAGAACCAAGAAGGAACCTAAATTCTAAAAACATGAAGACCAAGCCGAAAATGAGGAAGAACATGAATAACAAGCAGAAATTAAGGCTTTGCTTTGGGTCCAACATGACATTTAACATGTTACGTTGGACTGTTAACACTTTTAGCAAAAAAAACTAAAACTAATAACCTATTTGCATCACGACTCACAAAATGGAAGATGTATATGCACCGAAATGAATGTTAGGGACTTATTTGCACAAATCCTACAAAGTTAGAGACCAGTGTATTACTTCACTCTTTCTTTTATATCAGTTTTCTAAAAAACAAAAAATAAAAAATAGGACAAACTTTTGTGCAACAACTTTTTTGGACAAACCTCTGCAACGACAATGGATTTAGCTAAACTTTGGTTTTTGGACAACGTGGATTTAGCTAGCTATACATGTCATCATGCAAAAATATCTCTCCACTGTATTTTGACTTGGACCACGTATCCGTGGATTATTACAAGTTTTATAACTTAAGTGGCTACTAAATACACCACCCATTGAACCTAAGGTGACTCAGACCAAAAGAACCTAAGGTGACTTCAAATGTATCGAATGTTAAAATTTGGTTCAAATGTATCAAATGTTAAAATTTGGTTCAAATGTATAAAATACAAGAGGAATATAATAACTTATAACCGTAATTTATATGCTAATTATATACATTCTAAACATAGGTCAATATATCTGCTTTCTAATAGGTCAGTAATTGTTTGGCCTAAGTTCACATAAACGACTTACAGTTGGTTAAAAATAAAAGTATTTTCATTTTGAGTATTAATAATTATAATTTATTTAGATATAAATCTTAATCACATTTGAAGAAAGTATTCATTCTATTCCATTATAAACTCTTACTAAACAAATCCTTAACTAATTTTCGTTTCCACTATCTCCTGAGAGCCACCACCATCAATGGAATCAAGAAAGAAATTGGTCAGAGAACACAAAGTATGAGAAAATCCAATCTTCCCTGGTTTGGTTGCACATGAAACACAATCATAAGATATAAGACTGGATGCAAGAAAAATATATTTCCCCACTCATGACGTGTAAACGAATAGGAAATATGAATACTATTTAAAAGAGACAAAGAAGTCAATTCTTTTTTTATCGGCCAAACACATACATCACACTATACTAATCCTAAATTTACCCAATCTACCCCACCGAGGATCAAATCTCTCTCCTTGAGCCCCAAAAGTTCCTCCTTATACCACTTGATCAGTAAAAACTCAAGAAAATAGAATATCCAAGTTTATGTGATTTCTATTTTTATTTTCATATCAATCTAAGCAAGAGAAAAAAAAATATTTTATTTTATTTTCTTTTATTGGTTCCATTTAAGGTACACTCACTAGTTTGTCACTACCGGTAGTTCCAAATTTTGACCTATAATAGTAAGTTTTTCAGGTAAACTCTAGTTTTAAAAATTTATATTAGAGTCCTTGATATTATTTTAGTTTAATTGTATTTTAACCCTTCAAATTTATTCAATGGGTCATTTAAGTCCCCAGATTTTTATTTTAAGGTGATAATATTTATATTTTAAAATATCCTAACAATAAAAAATAAAAATTTCACCTTTCCCATTTTGTAACTCACGCACCATTACTCATCATTTTCCTTTCAACTTCTCCACAGCAACACCTCTGCTCCTTCGTCTTTCCCTCTCCATTTTTACAGATCACTTAATTCCTTTCTTTCTTTACTAGATCATGTAATTCAACCTTCAACATCGTCTCCAAATCATGATTTAAAAGACAACATCCTTACAAAACTCCACCTAACCACCATGGTTGCTACAACCTCAGTGTCTCACGACCCACAAGCATCACCACCGTGACCCCCATTTTTTCCGGCCACCACCACTTTCATTATAGAACCAGCTCTCTATCACCGTATCACCACCGATTTTTAGATCTGAGCAATTTCGTTTGGATGACAGTTTTTTGGATGGTTCTTATTTGATCTGATTTCGTCATTGCACGAAATATTTAGTTGTAGTGGTGGTTTGTGACGGTTCTTAAGACCAATAGTGGCTGAGGTAGGTGGGTGGGTGGGAATTCCCAAAAGTGAGAAGATGGTGGGTGGTGATGGTTTTTGAGATTGAAATGGTGATTGTGGTTGTGGGCTTGTGGCAGTGGTTGCATTGGTGTTGGTGGTGTTGATTGTGGTGGTAGAAATAATCAGGGAAGAGGGAGGGGGCATTGAGTTTGGAGAGGACGGTGATGATGGTGGAGGTTGAAGTTTGAAGAAGATGAGACTAGCCTGGAGAAGAGGAAGGCGTAGGATTTTTTATTTTATTAATTTATCATCTAAATTAATAATTGATCATTTAATTAAAAAATTTAATGAAGATACATTTGACATCAGAAAAATAGAACTTATGGGATAAAATGTATTTAATGTAATGTTTTTCTAGGAAATGTTTATTTCGTTTAATAAGAAAAAAAATATTTTTCTATTGATACATACATTTAGTGAGATGGAAAAATTTAAATGCACAGAAAATATATGGATTTAACTGAAAATTTTTATAAATACGTAATAAAATGTGATTCATTAATTGTCTTTCATAATCACAGCCATATATTTAAAGCTCAGTTGATCCAACGACTATCACAATTTCGGGTCTACCATAAATGAAATCTCTTTTATTTTTTACGTAAACCAAACAAAATTTTCATTTCATTTTGTTACTCCAATTTTGTTTATTTTTTTCTTCTCTCCCTTCTTTTTTCCTTCTTTTTTTTCAATTTTCTTTTTTATATTTTCCTTTTTGACCCAAACGAAAAGTAAAAGTACTGGATTACCTTATTTATTTTATTTATTTTTGTTGAAAAAACTCGTACTCAAATTTAAATCTAAACAACAATTCTAAGATTTATATATATGCTTACTACAATTTAGATACTTACATATAATATATGTAGAAGTATGGATTTGGATCTTTTATTTATATTTCAATTTAATAAAGTATATTATTTAATGTGTTTATATTTTGATAATTTAGTAAAGTAAAAAAAATGCATTTTATTAATTCTAGTATATTTAAACTAAATAAACTAAAAGAAGTATTGTATTTTGAATTAAGAAAATTTTTATTTCAAACTAAACAGTTAAAAAATGTTATTACAAAAAAAAACAGTTAAAAAATGTGTATGATATAGCACCAAGCCACCAAACATGGAGATTAGCTTGCTAATAACTGATCAACCTTAACCGTTGATATCACGAGTCCTATAAATGCATCTGCATTAACACTTGCGCTTGGAGAGCTACCGCCTATTATACTCTTACTCATCTTGAGCCAGATTAGCAAGACTCGTGCGAGTCATTTATCACAAAAAATTAGCATCATCAGTGAATGGGAACTAGCTGCACGAGTTGGTAGAAACATATCTGAATTACAGACAAAGAACACGAGCTTATTACAAGACTAATGTCTAGGAATTGCAGATAAGATTGAAATCCTTCTAACTAAAACACTTGCAATCACTTACAAACAAGATTTGAAAGGGAGAAAGAGGGGGAAAAACTTGGAGAGGAAAGGAAATGAAGAAAATGGTATGTACAACATTATGTGTCGACATATGCTGCAGGATCCAAAGGTATAACAGTATCTGGAAAATCTGTTCTTGGGCCAGCAAGGGAGTAATAAGCAAGAATATGAGCTGGATGCTCAACAAGTTCAGGCTCTCCGGCGTTATTGTTAACAATCACGCGTCTAGAAGGAATCAACTCAATATTCCAATAGGGTCGAGCCATTGCCAAAAGATCGCGCCCAGATGGAGATGCTCCATAACCTTGCACCCATAGATACCTCAGAGAAGTCAATCGAGTTGCAGCAACAGCTAGTGCATACTCACTGAAAAAGGAACACCCCCTCATTTCAAGTTTCTGAAGACTAGGGCAGCCCTTAGAGAATTCCAAAAGCCCAGCATCGGTCTCCCCAACATAACCAAGAAGCATCCATCTCACGTTTGGGCTGTATTTCCCTATGTAAGCTAGTCCCACATCGGTCAAGCCACCGGGCCGGAGGTACAGAGCAAATCTTCTGAGCTTGTCACAACCCCTCAGTAAGGCCCTCACTCCGTTGTCAAGTGGCAGATCAGTTATTTTCTCCTCGCGGTCTAGCAACACAAGGCGAAAATCACAAAGGTTTTTCAAATGAGTACCAATGTGCTCTAAGGATGCATTTGTAATGTCGGATACATAAACAGCCATGTATTCAAGTTCTGGACAACCCTGTGACAAGGCTGTTAGTCCTCTCTGGGAAACAACACCTTCTACATCCTCCATTCCATGATCATCATCGCCACGTTCAATCCGAAGCCTTTTGAGCTTCCTACAACAGCGAGCGAGTACCTCTAGTCCTCTGTCTCCAATTACATTCCTTGACTGCAAAAAGGTAACGACTGTTAGTTCATTATTAGTATTACAAAATAACCATTATCCCAAAATTAACATAACACCCGTAATATTTGATTTTATTATTTTTACAGTTTATTGTTTCCTTTTGTCTAACTCTTACCAGAGTTTCAAATCAATGTGTAGTGTAAATAAAAGCATGTTGGTACTTGTGGAGTATACTCATGCATGCAAGTAGAGAGGCGAAAAGCTAAATTTGGAAGGTTATATTAAAAGAACCACCAAACTGAAGATATATCAATCAGAGCAAGGATTTGAAGAGTAAGCAAATTTCATGAGCAAAGTTCATAGAAAGTTACCTCGAGGGTTTCCAAGTTGAGGCACTTCTCGATTAACATACAATGATCCTCTGTATCCAGCATTGCATAGAGAAGATCCAACTTTTTCAGTAAGGCTGCATAAGGGAACACCATTCGCAATTCATTCTTTCCAATATATGTCAAACCCAATTGATTCAACTTCGCTGGTAACGGTAAAGCAGCATACTTTTCCGGGTCCTCGTTGTAAGAACCTCCACAAAATTCTTCTAGAGCAGATGCAAGTCGAAAGAAGTTCACCAGGTCTAAGATTTCACAATCAGTAATTTTCAGAGAGATTAAGTTGGGACAATTTTTGGCTATAAGTTCAAGGTCCTGGATTCTGACATTGGCAATATCCGTCAAGTAAAAATTCAGTGTCTCAAGAACTGTATTATTCGTAGCAAGCTCATGGAGCCAGTCACCATCATTCTCAACAACTATGCTTTCCTCCAAAAACAAGGTTCTCAAATTCCTGCCAGAAAAGAAAATTCACAGTCAGGGTCGCACTAATTTATGATAGCAGGCATGTTCCTTCTTCGGAGAAGCAATGACTCAGAAGTCAGATCAAAACACTATCAACAGATAAAATAGAAAAAAAACTTATATTTTGAAGTATTGAGAGCCAATGGATAAAACAAAGTACATCAAATGACGCTTTAAGTGAGCAGAAATTCAGTTTCTAACTAAAATATAGGCAAAATAAAAAATTTAAAACAAGCATTAACAGTACGAAATAAATATATTAACGAGTGAAAAGAAGCATCAACTTGGAAAAATAAGTAATCACAACCTAAAGCCTGTAATTAATGATTGAAAACAAGCATAAACTTGGAAAAAGACAGCTTAGAAAATCAAATGAGGGAGTGTAGTGTTTGATAATACTCCGTTCGTTGCTTTTTATTTGTTCACTTCTGTTCATTTAAAGAGAAATTTGTGTTCCTATTTTAATAAAAACAAGAATGATATCAAAAAGCATCTCTCACTCTCCAGGGATTAGAAGTTGAATATATTAACTGAACCAGTTGGTAAACTTTCTCGTTGACTTCTTTTGTTTTTCTTTTTTTTTTTTGGGTAGTGAAATTTTCTTACTGACTTGACACATACCATAGATTTGAATCATAGCATAGTATTCTATAAAAACCTAACGTCAGAAACAAATACAGATGAACAAGTCAAATTACACAAGAGAGTCTCCGAAATTTAGAGAATAGAGGAAAATAGTAAAGGATGAAATAAAGGATTATATTATATATTAATTAAAAAATAAAGAATTTTATCGTAGGGATTGGTTATATCCAGAGCAAAAGGCAAAAACACAAATTTGAATTAAAACTTTCAAGCAACATAATAGTTAAGGATTCAAAGGACTTCCCCCATTATGTTCCTCTAAGGTTAGTAAAAATTTATCAGCGTAGATATAGTCAAGACTCAAGAAATATAGGAATTCGATTTGCTTTAAACCTGCACTCGAGTATCTATCATTAAACGGTTCTATACTTCTATCAGTGGGAACTCTAGCAGCATTGAAAAAATTCAATACGAAGTAAAGTCAAATCATCAGAGATCACAAGATGAAACTCCAACAGTCATATCCGCTAAAGGATGCACCCATAAACAACAGCCAGAGCTCCTCATGAATACCAGTTAATGCAGTAAAACAGGGCACTATATCTCAATAAAAGGGAATAGCAAAAACACAACAATTTAACTGCAAAATATCAGTAACAGAACAGAGTATTTGCAGAACGAATTAAAACACCAGGCGTTACATTTGAAGCATTAAAAATTCATAGAGACAGAAACAGAAGACTGATCTCATGAAAACTTAAATATTTAAAATATATTAAATTATATTAAAATATATAACTGAAAGGTTGGAAACAAGCATCGCATAGCAAAGCTAGAGTACGTTATATAATCCGAAAACATCAACTGAAACAGATACTCTGGTTTTCTGAACTATTCTACTCTGATATCAAGTTAATAACCAGAAAAACGAAAAGAGACCTGCAAAAGCGACCGATATAGTAAAGGCCATCGGTGGAGAATCCAGAACACTTGTCGAGCTTAAGAGCTTGGAGGATGTGACCACGAGAACGAGCGAGAAGCTCAAGATCGGAATCGTTGACAATCATGCGACGGAAGTGGAGGGACTTCAAGCAGTCAAAGTGCTGCGAGATCTCTTTAACCCAAGGGGTGACGAATCCTCCCCAATCCTCCGGTATCAAGTTGAACATAGCAGCCCTGGGTTTCCCCTTCAGGTTCAGGGACTCTAGATGAGGGAACCGCCGCCGGAGTCTGTCCGGCGTGGTGGTGTAGCAGAGAGCGATGGTCACGTGCTTCCGCGTGAGGGAATCGAGCTCGTACCAGCGCCGGCACACCTGAGAAATGGCGTCCCTGTCCTTAGGGTCATGGATGTACGGCATCACGCAATCCAGCACCTCGTCGGATAACCTCGTAGGCGACCTCCCCGCCGCCCGATCCTCCATCTCGCTCCGAGATCTCCTCGACCTGACTTGTCACCCGTGACACGTGTGCTCACGGAGGAAAAAGGAGGAGGCGCGTGGCATGAAGCGGCGCCGCCAAAACGTGTTTGGTTCGGAGGCAAGAGCAGTGGAAGAAGGGAAGAGAGAAGAAGATTCTGAGCGCGACGAACGATATGGATTGGTATCAGGAGGAGGAAGCATATAGCAGAGATTATTGCACTGAAGACAAGCCAATCGGATCGGGACCGAACCGCCGAACCGGCCAATCGAAGAGGAATGGAAGGGAACACATAGTGGGAACGAACGGTTCAGATTGCCAGAAAACGGAGGTATCCGACGGTGACAGTTGGACTTGGAACAGTTTGTGACTACTCTAGCGAAATGGATCGGACCCTAATATATCATACAACCCAAAGTAGGAGTCAAAACTTATACTACTACTGCTTATGCTTACTAGTACTTATTATTATTAATTACTCCTTCCTTTTCATAATATAATTTTTTAAAGTAAAAACTAAAAATTTATTACTTTTTTATAAGACATTATTTAAAAAAAATTTATGATTCTTTTTTTATAATATGTTTTGTAGTTTTTATAATATATTTATTATTTTTTTTTTAAATGTATTGACTATTTCAAATATTTAAATATGATTGGCTAGTACATTGTACAATGAAGGATAATATTGTTATCTCATGCATTTTTTCTTATAAAACCAATAAAATTAACTAAATTTAATTACTTTTCTTGGTTTATATAATTCGGTTAAAAATGTCTTATAAATAGGACTAGTAATATTTTATATTATAAATATTTAATCCTTCGGTTTCTATTCATTTGTGTATTTAAAGATAAAGCACGCTTATTAGTAATGTAATTATTACTCTTGTTTTCATTAAAATAATTTTTTAAATCTTCATATTACTCTTTATTTCATTATGTTATTGGTTTATTAATAGAATATTAATTAGTACCTAATCAAATATAAGGATAAAATAAATAAAAACATAATTAATACTATTCTAAAAATATAAGTGAACAGATAAATAAGAATAACTTTTTTTTCTCTCTGGACAAATAAAAAGAAACAAAAGTAATATAAAACAGTAAAAATATTTATTTTACTTTATTTTATTTTATTTAAGAAAAATGCAATAAAATCCCTAAAAATAGCATCCAACCCCAAAGTATATAAAAAAATTGCATTCTACTCTTTTTTTTTTTCTAACGTGACCTAACCCACCTATATCCGCTCCTTTTTTTAAGTTTGCTATATTTTGTTCACAGCTCCAACAATCACTTGTTCTGTTTCGAGTTGAAAGAGCGCATAAATGGGACTTGCAGACTTATTCAATGAATTCTCAATATTGATTTTTTTTAGTTGGATTTGTGTGGAATGGGGGCAAAAGCAAGCTTTTGGTGGCTTTAAAATTGGTGTATCAGTCTCGGCGCTTACAACAGTTAAATGGAGAGTCATTTGAAGTTTTTTTTCTTTTTTATAAAAAAAAGACTTAACCATGAGTTACTTAGAGCATGTTAGAGCACATTCTTAACAAAATATACTCAAACCGTTACCTCTGATACTAAGAGGGGGTGGGGTGCAATTTTTTATATAGTTTAGGGTTAGGTTTTTTTTCATGCCTCGCCATAACCGTTACAATTTACTTTTTTATTTATTATAGTAAATTATTATAAATGTTTATAGTGAGTTATATTTAATTAACAATGAATTAAATTGTAAAAGAGTAATATTTTTTTTAAAGTTAATATATAAATTATTTTTTATATTAAATATTTTTTTAAATTGTATAAAAAATAATTAGATACTTATATTATAAAACTGATGAGTACTAGTAATTATTATTATTATTATTATTATTATTATTATTATTCCCCATATCCCTTATTAAGTATTATTTAAAGTTATTTTACATAATTTAAGAAATGTCATTAATTTCATTATTTTTATACCAATAGTTATGTAACTTCTTTTATAGCAATTAGATATCTAATTTTCTTATTGATATATTAATTTCTTTTTGCAATCCTTGCACCTCTGGTACTTTATATTAATATAATAGGTTCCTTTTTTGTTGATAAAAAAAAATTAAGTAATGTTAGATCTTCTTAAAAAGTTTCTTATTTATCCTTATATTATTATATAAAGTATGAAATTAAGTGCACTTTTAATCTTAAAATCATAAAAGATATTAAAAATATTCTTTAATGAGTAAGTAGGAGGATTTGTAAGAATATAGAGTAAGAGGATTATGAAGCTCACATTCTATTATATATCTAACTTTCTATTATATCTCATATCACTCTTATTAATTAGAAGCTCACATCTTTAGAAATATTTATTTAAAAATCAACTATTCAAAGTTATATTTAATAAAACATAATTAATACGTCATTAAAACTATAAAATAATAAATAAAATGGGACAATTTTTTTCCTCTAAAATGACACTGGGACGGAGGTAGTAACAATTTACTATCATATGAGGTAAGTTATTACTACCTACGATCTTTTTTATAAGAGACAAAAAGAGAATTTTTTTGTCCTTTTTATAAAAAAATTTGTGAGTTTTCTAAGCGTATTAATTGTTATAAAAGGGTAAAAATATTTTGTCACACTCAATTTATTATGAGCACTCACAATTTTTCATATAAATGGATGTATTAACTACATAGATATTTTAGTAATTTTCTCATATCATTAATTGAAAAGAACATTATTTATTATGTTTTATTGATAATAAAATATGTCTAATATTTCTTATAAAAATGACCGGAGTGAGTACTAGTGTATAAATTTAACTAAATGGAAGCATCGGCCGTTAGTTCAATAACTCATTGGTTTAAATGATAGTACTACTCTCTCCATTCTAAAATATTAGTCACCTTAAAAGATTTTACATTGATTAAAAAGAATAATTAATTTTTATAGAATCTAACAAAAAGTGCATAGGTAAAGTAAATTAATCATTGACTTTGAGGTTTACTTAATAGCTATTGGCTATAAAAATAATAAAAGTGGAAATAGTTAATAAATATAACATTAGTAATATAATAGTGACAAATATTTTGGAACAATTTTTTTTTTGCTAAGATGACTAATATTTCAGAATGGATGAAGAATATAATTTAGTTTTGTTTAAGTAAAAAATTTTGAATTTAAGTTCTCTGAATGAAAAAACACTAGTTAAAAGAACTAGTTTTCACTTGTTTTTTTTTCGGTTAGTTTTACAAAAAAAAATCTGATTCGAACTGATTATTTTTTGTTTAGATGTGATCAATTTTCAGTTTTTAACTTTGTATCAATTATAAATAAAAGTAAATATAAAACTACACATTGAATAAATTATATATATATATATAATAAATGTCATCCAAAAAAATATATTTATAGAATAAATAAAAAAAGACGAAATTCAATTTTTAATTAATCAAAAAGTAATAAAATTACAAATATATAATATATGGATATCATATCTACATTATAAGTACGAGTAGTATTAAAAAAATTTGGTTTTTTTTTGTTTAGTTTAGTTTTGAACACCCGTAGTTTTCACCATATAATTTTTTTATAGGCAAATATACACTCATACACGTATTTTAAACTAAATTTTCTAAATGTCTACTATCAAGATTCAAATCTTAAATCTTTAATCTCTCAAGTCTTAAGTTTTAATACATGACAAAGTGAGCTAATATCCACTGTCTTTTAACATATAAATTAAATAAAGTTTTTTAACCAATATAATATTTCACAAATTTAAAAATAAAAAATAAAAAATTATCGTAAAAAAACAAAAATTTAATAAAATTATATTGACATATAACATTATATTTTTTTCTATTTTTAGTTTCTACCCGTGCAATATTACGTATTATATAAAACTCCAATTAAATATTCTCGGCCTGCAAAAATTACCGACTAAAAAAATACTCCGAGAGAGAAAAAAGTAGAAAGCAGATTACTGAAGAAAACGACAAAACTTTCTCTCAAGTCTCCAGCTTGCCAAATAATGTAACACGAAATTGATGGGGGACTGATGTACAAATAGTCAAATATATACACATTTAGAAAGTTTATCAATCAACTATCAATACATAAAATCATTGGATTAGTAGTAAATAATTTAATTTAATTCTTTGTAAAGATGGCACTACTTTAAATTTCAGAAAATTTACTTATTAACAGAGAAAATAATTATACATCTTATGCGTTAATATATTTAGTTATGTATCAAGCTTTTAAGACTTGAGACTTAAGAAATTAAAAGTTCAAAATTTAATTCTTAACATGAAAATTTAGTGTAGATATTAAAAATTTAGTGTATGATGGATGTGAATATTTATCTATAAAAAAAGAGAAAATAAATGTAAATAATATTTTATTTTACGAAATTACCAAAGCAATAAATATACGATCTCACACAAGAAATAGCTTTTATTAAAAGTTATTTTTTATCAGAGAAAACAAATATATTAAATACTTTGATTGGCATACATTGGCAAATACTAATTTCAATTGGTAATTGTATGTGCTAAATGGAACAAATGTATAATACTCTTATACATCCTGCAACATCTTTTAAAATAACGATACGTGTTCTATATTTTATTAATCTTTACAAAATCTCATCACTTACCATATATTATAGGCTCATCAATAACTGTACATTAAGGAGGGGAGTGTGTTCTATAATACTATAACTAATGTTTGGGTGAGTTTTTTCTCTAAAAAAACTCCATGTTTAAGGTTAATTAATTTCTTGCTAATAGACAATGAGCACAACGCTTATATTTCTTTTAGACATAAGACAAGGTTAATATGAGAGCATAAAATGCACAAACGAATAATGACCACGATTAAAAGGTTTTATTGAAAGAGATAAAATTTATTTTAATAATTATTATGTCTCATAAATTTTAATTGTCTATTGAAGATACCTAAAAAAAATAAAACACAAAAACGAAAATGAATGAAATCAATCACAACTTTATTTTAGACAAAACAAATCCACTAAAAAAGCATTCATTTATTTTAAGGAAAGAGAGAGAGAGATTTTCTTGAACCATATATATTCTTGTCCACAATGAAAAACTCAGTATCAAAACATAAAAAATCATAAAAAGAATTGTTAGTTGCAAAATATCCGGAGCAAACATGTATTCCCCACCACATTAGTTATTGCTGAAAGCATCAATCCCTTTCCACTACTCCCAACATGAGTTCAAGTTAAGCTTCATGAGATAAAAACCACAAAATAATTTCCAGAATTGTGGTGACAAACATGGAACAGATCATATATAGAGCTACCTGTTCAATTAATTTTTTCTTGATAATTAATATCATTACATTAATTTCATGTTTCCTTTGAAAAGAAAGATATTTGCTAAAATAATTAATGTCAAATTAAACAATTTTAGGATACAATTGGTTTTACACCAATTAAAAATGATATGTCGAAGTTCTTTTTTTCACAAAACCTACCGTTGGATTTAAACTACTTATCGTATAGATTAAATATACAAAATTTCACATCAATATGAAATCGTTTAGTACTCGATCAATGTAATAAAAAAGTAACGTAAAATATAGTTTTAAAATAATGAAAATAACAAGTGTTTTGATGGAGTACTAAACGATCTCAGATTAATGTAAAATTTTGTACACATGATATATACAATAAGTATTTTAAATCCAACGGTACGTTTCGTGAAAAAAATATTTTGATATATTATTTTAAATTAGTGTAAAAATTGATGTAAAACCAATTAGTGTTAATGGATTCTTATATATATATATATATATATATATATATAAAGTGATGAATATTCTACCTTAACTCTTGGTGTTGGAATTTTAGCATGAATAGTATATTCTAAAATCATATAGAAGACCACATTCTTAATAAACTTGACCTTCTTCTAGTATATCTCCACAATAAAGGTGTATATATAATTATATATACTTTTTTTACTAGTGAAAAAAATTAACACTTATAGAGAGAAGGCTTTATTGGATGAGGTAAAGTTCATTTCAATGATTTCTACGTTTCGAGGGGATTATTTTTTGGCTACTGACTGAAAATATCCTTGATAAAAAAAATAAAATTAACACTGTATAGATATAACAAAAGCAAAAAAAAAAAATGGATACTATACTCTCTACGGTCTACATACATGAACATAACTATTTCATTGGTTAAGGAAAGGAAATATTAACTATTAATTAGTACTAATATCAGACTTAAATTTGAAAAATTAAAGAACTTAGGTTATACTCTCTTGATTTCTTTTTATATGTGGTCATTTTTTTAAAAAAAATTATTCATTTTTATTTGTAACTTTACATTATATCCTTATTTATTTATTATTTTATATATTTATCATGTAATAGATAGTTAATTATTTGAAATTCCAACAAGAGTATTAAGAAGAAATACTTCATAATTTTTATAAAAACAAAATCATTAATTATGTTTTTTAATATGTGTAATTTTTAAAATTACAACAAATAAAAATAAACAGAAAGAGTATTATCTAATTATTTATTACTTATTGCAACTGGATGAAACTGTCATTTTAGCTTAGGGTATGTCTGGTGCAACAAAATTATAGTTTTTGTAAGAGATTATTAAAGGTGGAAAATGGGTCAGACCAGACCAACGGTTAAATAGGTCTAGTCTATTATACAAAGTGAAGCTTAAGCCTAGGTCTGTAAATTGACATAGGACAATATTTTAGGATTGGCTCGGTCTTTTTATAAGTCTAGCCTGACCCAATAGTCTATTTAGTAGCCTATTTAACATTAAGGCTTTTAAACAACACTAACAATTTAAATTTAATGGGTCAATAGGCAAATAGGATAATAGAGAATAGGCTAAGAAGCCTTAAGGCCTACTATTAATAAAATAAAAAATATTATATTTTTTTAAAAAATAAATTATAATATACATTATACATTATATTTTTATGGACTATTATATTTATATTATAATATTACAAATAAATAAATTTAAATTATAAAATAATGTAATTCTTTAATTGGACCGGCCCGATAAACTTAAAAGGTTTTTTTAAAAACTTAAGTCTAGTCACTTTATTTAAATAGGCCTTTTAAAAAGATTAAACCTAGCTTTTTCAATAAAGGCTAAAATATAGTTTGGTCCTTTACGTTATTAAAAAATCTCAGTTTGGTCTCTTATGTTTAAAAAGTTTTAATTTGGTCCCTTATGTTTAATAGGTTTCACTTTGATCCATTATGTTAT
Organism: Cyamopsis tetragonoloba; assembly: GCA_037177725.1. NCBI lineage: Eukaryota > Viridiplantae > Streptophyta > Magnoliopsida > Fabales > Fabaceae > Cyamopsis > Cyamopsis tetragonoloba. Next base: position 71,793,908 of record CM074119.1, read on the forward strand.
ATTTTTCGAATCACTTTGGTCCTTTATGTTGTATTTTTAAATTATTTTGGTCCCTCATTTTAGGCACTTACTTGAAAAAATATATAATATAAGGGACGAAAGTGATTCATAAATACAACGTAAGGGACTAAATTGAAACTTTTAAAATATAAGGGACCAAATTAAAATTTTTAAAACATAAGGGATCAAGCTGAGACTTTTCGATAACGTAAGGGACCAAAACTATATTTTAGCCTTTAATAAACGAGCCGAGGCAAGCTAGGCTCTAAATAGGCTAGGCCATATGCCCTCGACGGACAGTCTGATCCATTCCATTTCCACCCATAGAGATTATAGCTTTCAAAAAGTTTGTAGAGTTTAGTAATCAAGAGATTAAAGCTTTTAGCGTTTAAAAATTGACTATTAACAATTCACTTTCAAAATTGCTCTCTTAAATTTAAATTTTTGTAAATAATAAGTTACCCACCATTACTATACATATGTGTGTGTTTTTTATCTTTTAACCTAGTTCAGATACTTACACAATTTATTTTGTCAAATAATTTTATTTTATAATCTAACTAAATATCTATAATTTTAGTCATAATGTCACCGTTTTAACCAATTTCATAACTAAAAATTAAAAATCATATCAAGTTGTTGGCATTTATTATTAGACATATAAAACTGGAGATTCATAATTGCATCACTCCCAAATATTTTAGAGTACTTAGCTTTGGCCTTTGATCATGTTTCTTATTGTTTCTTATTAGACATATAAACCTTATGTTTCGATGCAGCAGTTGAAAATTTCAAAGGATTTAAAATTTTAGAAAATTTTAAAAATATTTTTTATTTTGATGAAATTGTGAATGCTTATCATTTAATTGAAATAATTATGTATTTAAATACTATATTTTTTTAAAACTTTTAAAGTTTCTTTACAAAATAAATTACCGTCTTAAAATTATTCATTATTGAGTAAATAATTTTGAAGTGAGTTATATTGTAATTTGTAAAGGTGGTTAATTTTTGGTTTAACTGTACTTTTAGTCTCTCTACTTTATATTTTGAGCGAATTTGGTCCCCCGACTTTTAAATGCGTGATTTTGAACCCTGAGTTTGCAAAACATACAATTTTTGCACTTTGTTAGTTTTTTAAAATGTAACTATGGTTTTGATCCAAGTTAGTGACAATTTTTAAAGGTTAGCGACGGTTTTTTTTTTATTATCTAAATTAGTGATAATTTACATCTAAATTAGTGACGGAGGGACTAAAGCCATCTATTTTGCAACTTAAAAATCGGTCATTTAAAAGTCGAAAAATTAAATTCGCACAAAAAACAAAGTAACGGAATACAATTGCAATTTAGCTTTAATTTTTTAAATGATTACATTAAAAATCATAACTTATTTATGTTTGATTATAATATATAGCAATCAACATTTTTTCAACATTTTCTTTATTATAGTTGATTATCTTAAAAAATAATTTTAAATAAATTTTTAAAATAAGCAATAATTTATTTTTTGGTTTCTAATTATTTTTAAAAGTGCAAACAAACTACTTAAAAAAATTACAAAATAAATAATAATAAACTGCTCTTAATTTCTTATTCTAAGTTTTTTTTTTGTAAAGTTCTTAATTATTCTAAGTGACCGAATAAGAGAATGAATTTTCTTTTGATTTTAATCTGAGAATCGATGCCATGTTGCTGTGTCAAATCTCCAATCAGTACTTTATAAAAATAAAAATTTAAAAAAAAAAACCTCCGATCAGTAATATATAGTTATTTATTTAGCATTTCCCCATTATATTGTTGCTCTTTTCCTTGCTTTTCTGAATTTCTATATGGACTTATCATGTTTGAAAAGAATATGGAATATCTTCCTATTCCTATTCCTAATCCTATTCCAACTACAGCTTTACTATGATGAAAGTAGCAATTATTTATTGGTTCTCTTAATTATTAATTCAACAATAATGATGTGGTATCCTCCCAAATTGCATTTGTTTAACTTTAACGACTAAATAAAGCTCGCTAAAAAGAAAAAAGAAAATGCAAGGCCCACAAGAAAAAAAAGTTTATAAATATGTGCTGTAACTTCTTCAAGCCATGTAGGATTGAGTAAGTGGTGAGCATTTTATAAATATGCATTGTAATTTTTTGGTTTATAAAAAAGTATATTAATCAATATTTAAATTCGGATATTCATATATGTGTGTTCCTATGTACTTACCAATTGAGTTACATGACTAGGACAAATATACATGGTATTTGTTTTCTTATTAAAGTTTCATATTTTAAAAAATTTTAAAAATTTTTCTCATTCTTAGTATTATCAAAAGATTCTCTCTTAATTGAAATAACTAATTTATATTACTCATTTTACTATCATTAATTTAGTATTTGATTTTTTATGATATTTAAAGCAGAGAAAAATCTTTCAATTATTGTAGTTGTCACTAGTAGCTATGAAAGCTATCTCTAAAAATAAATACACAACGGTAGATATGCAATATGTTTCTGGTATCACACATTTCATGGAAAAATCACTAATTCCATTGAATTCCAACTAATGCACAGTCAAAGCACACACTTATAAAATAATTTTCAAGGTAACTATGAGAAGACCTAATGAAAAAAATTCTCAAGAATAAAATTCAGTCAAACTAAAATTATGGGGACAAACAAAAAAAAAATAATTATGAGGGCAATTTTATACATTAACATATAAATTATTTAAATTATTTGTACAAGCTACTAGTTAGAGTGTTTTGTGAGGGCAATAATTGTCGCCACTCCCACTTTAGATCTCTCTTTGATGATTATGGACACGTTTGTTTAAAATTTTTATTTGGTCAACGTCACTTTTGATTAAAATTAAAAATATTTACTTTTAGATTGTTTCGATTTTTATATATTAATAATTTTAATAATTAATTTTTATCTTAATTTTTGTACTTTTTACTTTTCATTCAATTAAAATCTAAACCAAACAAATCATATATTATTATTATAAGCACATGAAAACATGTTTTATATATATCAATTGTATGATGTCTTTTTGACAGTTCGGATAATTTTTTTTATCAACCAATTTTTTCCTTTTTTTTTTACGGGAGAAAAAAGAAGAGGAAAAACTTTACGCATAATAAAATTTCGATCTTATACTTTTACTTGATATCCCAATAAAAAATCCCTCTATCTATTATTAGGTGGATGACAATTTAGATAGTAAGTATAATGTCTTTGGTTCAAATATCAGTATTATCGATATACTATGAAGTTTTGTCTACCGTGCACTTAATTAGTGAATTGTTGATAAATGTAATATTTGAGATAAGTAGTTAAGATTCAAATGCAATAAATAATTCAATCAAAGATTGATTTGTGTTATACCTATTATGAGGATCAGCACAAAAGAGAGAAGTGAGTCCCGCATGCACTTATTCCAAAATTGCTTCTTAAATTTCATATAGCAGGTAGTTAGTTTAAGGTCTGTTTGGATATATTTTTATAATAAGTAAATGTATAGTTTTAGAAGAAATTTTTTTTTTTTTATCTTTATTAAATTTGTGTTAAGATATGAAATTGTTATCAGCATTTTTGTACTCTTACAATACATAAACAAATAGGATCCTACTTGTTTTTATATTGTTGAGACCGAAATAAGACAACTAAATGACATTAACTTAATTATATTCAATACACAAGTTCAATTCAGTGTTTAAAAGAAAAAAGAACAAGTCTAATTAGGCTAATTAACAAATCATTATTCAAGAGTTATATATAATTTAAATGATGTTCCATTTTTTAAGATTACTTGATCGCGAAGCTAAATCCTACCGATCCAATCACTTTGCATTCATTTTATTAGTATTATATTACCTAGCTAGCTATTCTAAAGTAGTCATTAATATTGATAAAAATGATGACACAAATAAAGTTAGTTAACCTGCTTAACATTTTTTTAAATTATGTCATAGCTGAATAAATTAAACAGTAGAAATACGCCCAATATTTAAAACATTTTAGGTAGCATTTGGCCTAACATGGGAGACTTGAGTATTGTTTTTTTAATTTACGGTGAAGAGAAATGAAACAAGACATTAAAAAAATGAATAAAACACTTTAATCTTATAAAAAAGTGTGAAATTAAAGAGAATATAATAAAACAAAGAGCAGAATTATCATAATTTTTAATGAGTTGTTTTTTATTAACAAAATAATATATATTATTTTTAAAATTATATTAAACATAAATTATATTTAATAATTTTATTTATTGTAAGAATATTATATTTGATGTTTTTAAAATATTTCCATAAAATATCATTATAAAAATGAATAAATTTTAAAATTATTTTTTAATTATGCTCGTTCAAAATAAAATATATATATTAAATATGGTGTATAAATTAAAATAAAGTAGTTATATATGTATTATATATAGTATTTATTTTAAGGTGGTTTCTATGATGTTATCTCTATAGAGATGACACTATAGAAACCACCTAATTAACACTAAGTGCAAAATAAAATATATAATTTTGTTTTGTTTTGTGGTCATAATACACATTATGTTATGTTTCATATCATTCTTATTATATCTCACTTTGTTTTATTTTGTTCAGCTACCTAATGCTATGTTAAATTATTTAATGGTAAATGTGTTAAAAACTTAAGTTTGAGAAACTTGGTTGAATTAATACTATTAAAACAGAATGTGTTAAATGACGATAATCATGTAAGTGATATATAAGAAATAATAAGACCTTATAAACTCACTCTTAAAGGGCGTTTGTTTTGAAGTTTATAAAAATATTTTTAAGAATGTATAATTAAGAATGTAAGGGTCTGTTTATTTTGTTTTTACTATTATGTTTTTATTTTTTATGCGTTTAGTTCAAAAAGTGAGAGAAGAGGAATTAAAAAGTGATGTGTTTGTGTTTAGTTTGTAAGGGGAGATGGAGTGATTTTAGAAAATATTGAAAATAAATTATAGTTTTTTTTGGTTGTTTTCAAAATTTACTACAAAAATCTCTTAAAAAAGAAAAGAAAATGGGAGTAATAAGATGATAGCTTTGTAATACAACTACTCATAAAAATAAAGAATAAAAACATAAAATGAAAATACAAAGTAAATAGTAGGTCTTATATAAGATTCTCATATTTGTTTTAAGGTTTGAAAAAAGATTTTCGAACATAATTTATTTTCGAGAATGCTTTTCCTTTGTATTTTCTATAATCTTCATTCCTGTGGTGAAAGGTGGGTGAGTTACTTCCCATGAGAATATAAATAGTTATTTTGTATTTAACTTGTAATCTCCACTTTTTGATTTCTCTTTTTTGAATTTTTTATTTGAAATTCAAAAAGCATTCTTAATTATGTTAATTTATATCAAACACTCTTTTATAAAATGCTAAAAAATACACAGATTTAGAAATATATACATTACCAAACATAAAATGCCTAAAAATATTTTAAATTACTCGAAGTTAACGCTTCTAGATTGTTAATGTTATGTATATTTAATTCATTGTATTATTTTTTTTTTTGCTTAACCTATATAATTGTATTACATTGTTGTTATACGACTTGTTATCTTTTACTTTTTTATTGATTAAATAATTAAAATAAATAAATAATATTTTATACAATAAAAAAATATTTTCATCATTATCATATATAAGTGTAACATGTATTATAAATCAAATAAATTTTAAATGTTATTAAAATTTCTTCAAAAAATTTCTAAGAATAAAAACTAAAAATCAAACAACTTATTTAAAATTTTTAGAAATAGACATTACTAAAAATATATTAATGAGAATAAAATACCAAAAAAAATTTTAAATCTCGAAACAAACACTTCATGAGTTTTAATTTCTAGAGGTGGTGCATGTGTGAAACATGTTACTCCATAAACTTCCTGAGTTTTAAAATAAATGCATTATAGAAACTATAAAATGTCTTATAAAAAGGACCATGAAAATTTTTTAGATGGTGTCTTATAAATAGAACCAGAGAAAGTATATTACAGTAAATTTACTCTTGGAATTAACGGATTTTTTTTTCTTTTCCTTGACATGTAAATGTAAATGGATTTTTAATTGGGCTTCCATAAATGCCTTAGAAGTGGTATTAATTATAACTGATAACACTTTTAAGACACAGATAAAAGAAAAAAAGAACTAATAGGCATAGCACTTCAATTATATTAATTATAATAGTAGTAAGAACGATTTTTATTTTCAGTTGAATGATACACTGATTTGTAGTAGAATAAAGAATAGTATTTGGAGAAAACAGCTAGCTGGCTGAAAATGATATTAGTTGATTAAAATTTTAGGATACCAATGAAATTATTAATTATCAAAACATTAGAACTAAAGAAAGGGTTATTGTCAAATTAAAGTAGCATCTAGAAGATATGATGACATGACTATTTCAAACATTTCTGTTATTACATTGAAACTTTTAATCATGCCATCTTTTTCCTCCCTCAATTCAAACTATATATATTTTGAACTTGTCGATCTCTTTTATTTTTTTCCTTAATAAAATATAATTTTAATTCTTTATGTTTTACGAAAATTAAGTTTAGTCTTTTATTTTTTAATTTTTGGATTATTATTATTATTATTATTATTATTATTATAGTCTAAAAATAAAAAAGGATCGGAATACAGTACCTTATCCCAAAATTTTATAATCCAAATGAATGGAGAATATATTTCTTGTCCAAGTGGCATTTCTCTAACTCTAAGTAACTCATAATAAATAAATTTTAATTTTCTTTACGTTACATCAATTGTATTAAAGTTCCTAATCGCATATCTTTTTGACATTGGTGAAGCTTTAAACAAAAATTATTGCTTGACGATTTATATTCCCTATTCAATTATCTCTTAATTGCTGTAGTTGCTCCTCTGGACCTATCTAAGTCTGATTTTTTTAAAAAAAAATTATTGGCCTTTTTTTACGTTCCTGCAATCACATATTTATATTAAATGTATTCAATAAATTGATTATGATGGGAAGTTTTGAATAACAGCTCCTAAATTCGAACTTCTATGAGTATATTTTGTCTTAAACATTTATATCAAATGATTTTGAAATTTTTTGTTACATGCTTCCTCCGTTAGAAAATATAAGCAAAAAATACTTACCGCACACCTTTTAAAAAAATTAGTTAAACTTATTAAATTTTGTTGAAATTGAAATCAAATAAAAAGTATGTTTGTTTCCTAATTTATTCCTAATTATTAAATCTCTCTCTTAGTGTTGGTTTCAACTTTTAATCACTAAGAATTTAACACTACTATGGGGAAGTAGAAAGTCTTTTATCTCTCCTAGCCAAATTAATGAATTATAGGGAATAAGAAGTGAAATAAATAATGATATTTTATGTATAATTTAATTTAATGTGGTCAAAACAGTCATATTTGCTTATAAAAAATAACATAGGACTTTCCAAAAATTTGCTTATATTTTGTAATGGGGGAGTACTGTCAAATTAATTATTCGATGAACAATGTTATATCCTCCTAATAATCCTTCTAATTATCTTCTTAATACTATATAAAATATGGAATTAAATGCATTATCAATTTTAAAAATATAAAAAACATTGAAAATATTTTTTAATAAGTAATTAGGAGAATTTTTTAAAAAATAATTAGAAGAATTTAGAATTATTCTTATTTGATTAAAACACAAAGAAAGAGACCGAAAATTACAAAACACGACTTAAAATTTAGGGTAAACAGATTTATCGCACGGCCACCATGAGTAATATATATATATATATATATATATATATATATATATATATATATATTGGTAAAGATGAGTAATACAATTTTTTTGTTATATCGATGAGTAACGCAATTTAGCTTTTTTAAAGTGAGTTAGTATTGGAATTAAAAAAAAAACCAAAAGAAATAAAAAGTGAGCCAATATATAAAATGGGAAAATAAGGACACATTTATCTTTAACAAACCATTTATGTCCTCGGGAGTAAATAGTAATACACTCATTATTTCACACAGCATTCAATTTTAAAAAATTAAATCTTAATAAAATACATATATGGGTAGATATTATTAGTACCACACACATTTTTATGAAAAGCACACATTTTTTTCTTTTTCTAATTTCGCCCTTTGCTTAGAACTAAAGTTTTAAGGAGTTTTAGTCTACACACAACACATGATTTCGAGTTTTGGCCTAAGTTTTGAATGAACCTTGGCCCATAACTAGAAATAAACTTTTGGGGTGAGTTTTGAGTATGAACCAAGTACAGAATTTCATCTTATGACAAGAAGTAAACTTTTGTTTGGTGCAAATAACTGATGAACAAAGGGTACAAGGTGATAGAGAGAGCATGAAGGAAATAAGAGAGAAACTTTTTTAGATTGTTGCTATAGGTGAATCACATTTATCGTCACTATAACATAATTGGCTTTTAGCAACATGACCTTTATTCAACATGTGCAAAAGATATTGCAAATATAAAAAAAAAACATTTTTTTTAACAATTTGACAAGAGATATTGTCAAAATCTTTTTGCAACATGGTCTATATACAACATTTACCAAAAATGTTGCAAATACACAAAGGTACAATTTTAAGTGATTTGACAACGTTTTTTTTAGCAATTTAACAACATATTTTCGAATGCTGCTAAAGGACAATTACATAGCAGTGCGTCCTAACCAAAGTTTTAGTTCTAGTTATATACCCGACCTTAGTTCCAAGCGAGAGATAAAATTGAAAAAAAAAAAGTTAAACCCGTAAAATGTGTGTGGTATCAACAATATTCATAGACGCTGAGATAGACATTATCCTAGTTAGAAACAAAATTATCATTTTTTCGGATACGAGCGTTCGAAATCGGCACAGATCTAAGACCCTAGGGTAAGGGGGTGCAAATTTTTTTAGAATTAAAAGACTAACAATATCATCGTTAGATAAAAATAAATGTATAAATAACAGAAACAATTATAAATTTTTGAGGTAAAAATAAAGTTGAGGTAAAAATAACAGAAACCATTTTCTTAGTATGTTAGGGAAGTGTAAAAAAAATAAAAAAAATAAAGAATAAAAATATACCGGAAAAAAGTTGAGGCAAAAATAAAGTTGGGTTTGAACCTATTAATAATTCAGGAGTATAAAAAGAAGAGGTATGTGTAGTGGGTCTAGAATTAGTGTGATGTTAAAAGTTGCACCGAAAAATATAATATCTTAACATTTCATATAGGGGGTGCAAAATTTATAAAATTTCATAGTACTGGTGGTAATTTTTCTGAAATAAGGGGTACATTTGCACTCCTCACTTCTAAATAGGTTCGACCTCGTTCGAAATGGTGTTTTTCGACAATAATGTGTCATCCATAAAATAATAAAAATATAAAAAAAATAACTTTATTTTACGAACAACACCATTCAAAAATACTATCCTAAATAAATGCTGATATCCAAAAAAAAGAAATAATCTTCTTTTTAACGGGAATAATGTCAATCTCAATCTCTCTCATGAAATATACATGCCTTACGACGTCCATAATTGGCCAGGGTGGATCTATGCCTAGGTCCATTCTACGATTGAAATTATTATGAATTCGGCAAATAGATATGTAGCTATAAATAACGTTAATTCAGCATCTTGACAGGAGTTCGAATACTGATGATGTGTATAAAGAAGGTTTTGTTGGGAGAGACAATGCTCACTTCGATGATCTTTATGTTTTGAGGGGATTAGTCCTCGGCTATCGGCCGGGAGATACCCTTAGTTAACCCAAAATAAATAACGTTAATCCTGTCAATTAAGCTAACCGAGAAAAACAAAATGCATATTGTCAAATTTTATCAGCTCTAGCTAATTAATTATTTTTGACGGGTAATATATTATATATTATTACCAAGAGAAAGCATTTATTTGACTTTCAGGAACATACATACCAAACTCTTCTTCATATATTATGATTATAAAGAATACTAGTGGTTAGTAGATTTGATATCCAATTCAAAACTTAGATGATTACACTCCAAAAATTTGACCATTACACATATATATGATGAGGAACTCGATTCTCAGAAAGCAACAAAACAATAATGATTCTTTTTTTTTTTTCAGATTAGGAATTTATATAAGTGCTACACATACATACACTTTCCCTAGCGGTTTTATTTAGAAAACTATAAATACCCACAGTTTCAAAATTAACCCTGCTTGCTGTTGACAAGATATTAAATTAGAGCCACTAGTAAACTGTTTCATGGACAGTATTTTGTAGAACAAAAAATATCTTCCGAGTAATAATTGAAGATTAATTATTCTGAGACAGTAAAAGTTATGAAAAAAAGCTCTTTGAACAAAGTCTTTTTATATATATATATATGTGTTTAGGAACTGAAAAAATGAGTTCATTTTATATATTATTAAAAGTTAAAAAGTTAATATATATAAGTTTTAGTCCACTAAAAATAGTTCGTTTAGCGACTAATAAATTGATCGCTAAACTTGCTTTTTCAATTAGTAAATATTTTAGATACCGAATTAATAACCAAAATGATTTGCGGTTCAGTATTTAGTAACCAAAAGTCTTGCTAATTTGGTCTCTTAAGCACATTTTTTTGTAGTGGTTAGATAAGATCAAATAATCATTATAGAATATAGTGCCGACACTACAACATAATTGATGTTTAGTAATAGAACATTTATACAATATTTGCAATAATATCATAAATACAAAAATGTAATATTTTTTAACAATTCGGTAATATTTTTTGAATATTGCTAAAATCTTTTTGTAACATGGTCTTTATACAACATTTATAAAAAAAAAAAATTACAAATGCACAAAGACAACATTTTTAAAGATTTGACAATGTATTTTAACAATTTATCAATATTTTTTAAATATTGTTAAATCTTAATTATATCGTAGTGTGGATGGAGATTCTTTGCAGTTTATTTTAAATTGCATAATACATATCTCACCCATTAATTGTTTCAAGAATTGAAATAAATTAATAAGCACAACAAAGTAAATTTTAGTCGATAGATAATAAGTAGGCCATAGTGTGTCATTAACACTCATATGCCACTCTATCCTAACGGTTAAATCTTAAAATTATGAATAAAATAATATTTTTATTATATATATGTATAATAATATTTATATATATTCTTATTTTGTGAGATATAGATGTACCAAATTAAACCCATGTGACACCCTATAATCCACCAAGCATCCCATGTCTATAGTGTGCAATTACAATTCCAAGCTAAATTAAAGTTCTTTTTGAACCGCAAAGATAGAATCTTCATCTATTGATCATGCTTTAGTCGTGTATCAAAACCTATACATTAAGACATTAAGTTTCATGTCATTTAAAAATTGAGTTGGGCACGCAATTGCCTTTTCATGAATTAATTTTTAGAATTAAATTAAGTTTAAATTTAAATTTAAAATGATATCGGGATTCTACTACACGTAAATAGGGTGATAAGTGAAGATACTTGAAAAAATAGTCAATTTGTTTTTATAGATTAAAGTGCATTCATAGGAATTCGAACCGAGGGTCTGCTACTCAAAGTAATACTCCTCAACCACCTGACCAATCTGCTGGATGCAAAAAAAATAGTCAAATTGAGTCGGGATACTCAAGGGAAAAAAATGTGAAATAGAAAAAGTTTGTGTTTGACTTATATTTTTGGGCTTATTGTTATTTTTATATATGTTGGAAAACTGCAAAATAAAATATATATTCAATCGATCGAGTTTGATCAAGTATCAAACATAAAATATTTTATGAATAACAACCCATCTCAATTTTTTTTTTTTTTTTATCTTTTTATATCCTGAAATAATCCATCTCCAACACAAGTGGCCTTTCGCAGGAACAAATAGGTCTCTCTAATGACTAAGTGGTCCTCCACATTAGAGGACAGGACACCAATATAATCTCCCATTATCATATGCTACGTTGGAATCGTCATTATTCAACCTTATTCAGACACCAATAGTTTATCTTGTAAGCTTGTGCTTGTCCAAATTGTGCAATAATATACAACTCAAGTGACAAAAGTTAACTTACGTGTAGGTGAGATGAATAAATTCGAGTCATTTATATTTGATGGGTACTTGTCATACAATCACAAGTGTGTGCTTGTGTGAAATTCCGGATGGAAGATGTTTTGACGTTGTTGTGTTCTAAAAAATGAAAGAACACATTATAAAAGATATCTGGATATGAGATGATGTAGATGGAGTCTACGAAAAGAGTGTAGTCTCGGAGTGTTTTGGTGATGACGGAGATGGAGGACTTGCATAGATTTTAATGCTTAACTGAGTATGAGGTCAAAATGGAGAATAAGCAATATATGTATATTATGCATACCTTAATGATTAGTAATAATATTTATTTATAGTATACAAATTAGGGTAGGGTTTTGTTCCCAATTTGGCCTAGGCCTGAAATTTAGACTGAAATCTTGGTCCACAATACACGTCTTTTTATATAGAACTATATAAAACGGTGTATGATGTGGTGGGAGTTGTACAAGCAGAAATGTCGACATCCAAATCCATGATTATTAGGATTTGTGTATAAAATAAAAATGTTGCATACCTTTGAATGTTTACATGTAGTGTACTTATAGAGTCTTTAGGGTTTAGTGAGCATCTTAGTAAACTTCGTGCTTATTGACATTGAACCCTAGATTCAATTGGAGTACAACGCTCATAATGGACCGTAGGCCTTATCTCAGTATATCATACAGGGATCATAGTTCTAAGCCAAGTTTCACATAGTCAATACACTTGGATGCCAATATATGACAATATCTTATAATAAATGGTTGATGACATTAATAAAAACAAGCAATCATAAATATTTTTAAAATTAAATATTAATAAAAGGAGTTTTTTAACTTGTCTAACTATTGCACATGATAAAAATCTAAAATAAAAAACATTGTAAGTAATAAATGTATGTTAAATATAAAACTCAATTAATTTTTGTGTTTCTCTATAAAAAGCTTTTCTTTCAAGATGCTAACATGTGCACTGTTAAACAGGTTAAAAAAATCGTTAATAAAAACTTTTAATCATAGTATTATGGGAAAACCTAGTATTATTGTGGCTGAGACTTGAGATGAAACGTGAGGCTTGATCTTACCCAATATGACTTTTTTTTTTTCTTAATTTGTGGTTCTCTGAAATCACTCACAAAAAATTGAATTTAGCAACATTTTGGCTCTGCACACTGCACCAAAAAATTTATGAACCGGGATGCTTGATGTCCCCATAAATTCTCTTGTCAACTTTTCTTCCTTGACCTTGAAACACATGCAAAAGCTCGATTTTTATGATTACTATTACCTCTGGTATTTTTACATATAGAGTTTTGATAAATAATATTTTAAAACACTTATTAAGGTTATTGAAATTAGAAAAATAATTAATATGCATATTATTTTGTCTTCTAAAAATATTCAAAATTAAATTTTTTTAATAAATTTTTACTATATTTAATTCATTAAAAAGTGTTTATAGTGCACTAGATATAATTTATCTTTTTTATAAGATCCTCTATAAAAATTTTCTTAGTTCTTTTTATAAGGTTATCTCCTAAATTTTTGTATTGTTAATTCTTTGTTTACAAAAATATCTTTATCACTAAACAATTCTTTAAAAAAGTTATGAAAGAAACAATTAATAAGGTATGTAGAAAGAAAATGTAGTATTAATAAACTTAATAAATTAGAGAATAAGTTATGATAACTAATATAAATTATAAATATACTAAATAATCTTAACTAAGTTAACTATTTTTGTTAATGTGTGTCAATTAGTTAAAAAGTCAACCATCAGAAAATTTGGAAAAGATTTTTTTTAGTTCTTCATAATATTTTAATTCGGCCGCAGTTTTTTTTTTCTTTACTTATCATGTAAATTTGATTGAATTAAATAAGAAAGTCCAAGTCTTAAAGGGACCTTGAGGTGTATGGCTCTAATACAATTTGTACTTCTTTATATATTAAAAAAAAAACTGAACTTTTTTATTTGTTAAAGATTTTTTTTAAATAGTGAATTGGGCACAAGTCCTACGCCAGTGACCTTGAGGTATATGGCTCTAACACAATAACCTAGCAAATAGTAAAATGCCAAACAAGTTTGATAATGATTAATGAATCATAATGGTTGAAGCTCGTGTCATTCTCACAGCACGGAAATATTTTATCGTCTTGAGTTGTCTCTTTGGCACAAATATAAATAAATAAAAGATAAAATGATGTTCTGCGATTAAGTGAACATAGAAAATAAAAAATAAAAATTAGTATTCTTCTTTTTATTAACACTTATATAGAAAGTTAGAATATTTATTATATTTTTATTTTTAATTAATAAAGATAATGAAGTTGTGTTTTAACGTAAAAGTGAATTTAAACATGAGTAAAATAAAAAAGACATTAAAATTTTTAGAAAAAATTATAATAACCTCTCTTAAGGTTTACATTCATTACACATAAATTCAATATTCTTGCGTATATTAAATAGATTTCACATTAAATTTGTGCATATTACACATAAACTCATTATGTTATAAGAATTATGCTAACTCCTCGAGGTTGGTGTTTTTCGTTACACCTAAATCACTTAGGCTTATTCTAAAAATTTATTGGGCTTGAATGTAGTGCTTGCGAACCTCAAAGAGAATTGTCGAAATTTTTTTAAAAAATAAATCAACATTAATACATTTTTTAAAAGTTAAATTATTTTTAATTTATTTTATTTCTATTGTAGGTATTTATATGTAGCAAAAAAAAATGCTAAATTCTCTTATTAAATCTTTTTATAAATCTTTCTACTCACTTAATTTTGATAAGTATCTTTCATCTTTCATTAAACATTTATTAGAAGATATTTTACACTTGTCAAAATTAAGAAGATTTTGTAAGAAAATTTAGCCTTATTCATGTAAGAATGAAGGTAGAACTTATTAGTCAGGGATCCACAATTGACATCATATATTTGTGGTTGTCTTCCCTTATGTAACCTTGACCAAGTGACCTTATAATTATAATCTCTGAAATCTGAATTTATGATGATATCTAACTGAGTGGTCACAGATGGTGCCATCTCTGGGGCACCGCCTTTTGGCGGTTAAGGCTCTCTCTCACCTCTCAGGTGACTGATATTCGTTTTGCTCTCAATATTGCACAATACACAAAAAAAGAATGTAAACAATGAATGTTACTAGACAGTATAGTATTAAAGAATGTTAATAACAGGTTATTAGGCGATTGGTTCAACCAATAAATTATTGGATAAAAAAATATTAAGAGTGTGTTTTGTGTTTTGTTGAGTGAAGTGAAAGTACTTTTATCTCAGTATTTGGTTTTTGGTTGGGGCTAGTTGAGGTTAGTTGGGTAGAACAAAATTTGTGTTGAACTGGGGTTTGGTGAATAGTCTCTTTTCAGTTTCTCAAACTTGGCTTTGAACATTTTATAATGTATGTAATGTAATTACTTTTGATCTACCTATTCAAACAATAT
This sequence comes from Cyamopsis tetragonoloba, assembly GCA_037177725.1. Taxonomy (NCBI): domain Eukaryota; kingdom Viridiplantae; phylum Streptophyta; class Magnoliopsida; order Fabales; family Fabaceae; genus Cyamopsis; species Cyamopsis tetragonoloba. Next base: position 71,809,464 of record CM074119.1, read on the forward strand.
TCAATTGTTAAATATATTTTTATGTAAAAGTATCAAATATAATTTTGTTGAACTAAACTAACTTTTAATTCAATTTATTTTTACTAAATTTAAGTTCAACTAAACTAAGTTTTACTAACAGAAACCAAACAAACACTAAGGCAGTGTTATCTATACTTTAATTACTGATTCATATAAGTTAAATATAAAATTTTTAGAAAACTAATTGTGCCTTCTGCTTAGTGCTTACTACTGGTTCAGCTAGCTAGTGATAGTATCCTGCAGTTAATTGGTTAAACAGGCGTAAGTATTCTTCCTTTTACTATACCCTCACTCATTTATATAAACGTCACAATTGTAATTTCTCATTTTGTAATGTGAATAAATTCATTTATCCGTTCTTCCTCAAGTTCTTCTCGTATCAGAACCGTGGTTCAAATGCCTTTAACAGGACAGCAAAAATCTTCAATAGTGATGGTTTCTGCAGGTCTGCAGCATTGATCGGTTCTAATTACCATTCCGGGGTCAAGTCAAAGCTTGATAAAATAAATTGCATTCCATAGACAATATGTATATAAGACTGATTTAAAATGAATAAGATCAATTTTATTAGGGATTTGAAATCCGATTCGATACAATAAAAAAAATTATGATTTAGAATTTTCAGTGCAACTTTTACAATTTATATTAATTTGGATGAACACGAACATCCCTGCCCACAAGCAATCAACCACCAGAGGCACATTCGAAATTACTAATTAATTAATTAATAGAGAAAAATCAAGGCATACTAAACCAGAGAAGGCTCAAGAATGGCGAATTTCGCACTTAAAATCATTCAAAAGGGCTACAGCACATATCTACATTTGCTGGACTAAAGAGATCTACAATCGACCAAAACAAGAGATCTACACAAAAAACAAAGTTTAAAATGAGTGCATTCATCACTGCCTACTGCTGGGAATCCAACGCCCCACCATCATCATCTGAAAAGGCACCACCTAAATTATTAGGTTTATTCACTGCTTCCAAAATCCCGACTATGCCTGATGCCTCCGAGCCACCTTCGCCGTCTGGATCCGACGCCCCAGACAGTGACGCTAAACCCATGGCAGCAATGCTATTCGCAATAATATCTCTGGTTCCGGTATAAAGAGCACGGCTGCCAGCAACAAGTACATTGTTTTGTTTTTCATCCGGATTAGTTAAAATTGCTGGCAAAGAGTCCATCACCACACGTTGGTTACCCTGGCTTGACCCACTAATCAGCAACCTCAAAGTCTCCCTTGCACCCTTCACCACTGCATCTGATTCAGGAATCAGTGGCTTCACTAGCTTTGGGTGCAAAGGCGGGATGCTAGGTGACATCGCAGGGCCGGCACTAACGAGATATCCTTGACCTGAGGAGCACACGTCAATCACCGGAACATGAACAACAGGGTCACACATCAGTGGCGTGAAAGTGGGAATCTGCTGAGAAGTTGGCATTGACATCCTGACTAATGGATCAGGCAGAAATGGAGGAAAGTCCATTGATGAGCCAAGTTTAAGAGGCTGTACTGGTTCCAACAGGCTAGCTGAGAGTGTGTTGGGCAATAAAGAGGCGCCTGAGGGAAGAGGCAGTGATTCAATAGACGAGACGGGAGACTGTGGAAGTGCTGCAATGGATGGAAAAGTAGAAATTCCAGGGGGACACCAACAATAGTAGGGAGAAAAAAGGGGTGACACCACAGGAGGGAGTTCCACGCCCTGCCCAAAGTTTGATGGAACAGAAAGCATTCCTAGTGATCCCAGAAAACTTGGAGTGAAGCCATCGCTTTTGATAACTTCTGAAGCTCTGTCGTGATCTGAAGTTGAAGACGAATCCAAGATGTCTGTCGAATCATTTGTCAAGTTCTCAACTGCTGGCTGATGACTGTCACCACGACGCTTAATCTTCTCCCTGGCAGCAATCCTGTGGGAAGAAGAGTTTCTTGGGGGGACCTCTTTAAAAGAACTTGATCTTGGACTAAGAATACTCTGACAAAGCATTGTATCTCCTTTCGCCGCCTGACCTCCAATATGTCGAGATCGGGGAAACTTAGATGATGAAGAGTGTGAATTCTCAGAAGGAACATTACAGCAAGCTGTGGAATTAGCAGATGTTGAAGCACAAACCGATGTATCATGGCTACTGCCCCCCGCTAACCCCATAAGAAAAGCACGAAGCTGACTAGTAAAGCAATCAAGCCGCGACTTGCTAATGCCACTCAATTCGGCAATGGATGGTTTCCTCTTGAGCAAATCCTTCATCTAATTAATTGGGAAATAAATTAGATAATAATAAATATCAATTGTAAAAAAATAAACTGTATATATATATCCAGAACACAAAAAATAAATAAAGGAGAAAGTAACACATCAAAATTAAATGAACAAGTTCAAGGTTGGAAGCAAGAAAAATAGCCAAAATTACCTTTCCAAGTAATTCATTTCCCAAAAGCTTAGACTTTTCTGAGCACCAAAAGTAAAAAGCCCTGCTATCAGGAGACCTTACAAGGAAGGATCTGCCAGAACTGTCAGTTGGGATTTCATCAACTGCAATGGCAGAGCATTGGGATACGCTGGTAATGGTGAACAATTTCTCTGTCTTACCATCATCCCCAATGAATGAGAGACGAAGATCAGAACTTGGGAGTAGTACAAGTGTCAAGTTACCCCTGGGAACAAGTCAATGAAATAACACCTTAATAATGGATAGTTAAAAAAAAAAAAAAAAAAAACAACAATGAATCAAAAAGCCAAACAAAATATCAAATCTGCACGACGAAATTGTCATGCAGAATATTTCAAGTTCAAAACCTTAGCCCAACAACAAAACATAAATCTTCCAAATAACCACTTAATCATTAGTAATACACAATGAAAAGAAAAAATATCAACAGTCAATCCTCATAAAACAACTATAGACCATTCTAAAAACATCAGTCTAAACAATTTAACCGAAATATGAAACCCTTTTCCACAGTTTTAAATGCAGATAATCTACTTCAGAGAAAGCAAAATTAATCCTAACCACTTTCCACTGCATGTTTATGTTGTTTCAAGTTGAGTTCAAAACAAACAAACAAATAGAATCAAATAAAAAATCAATCCATATTGAATTTGGCTTAATTCCAACAAAAAAACAGAAAACATTCTTCATATGTGATCATATTGACACAAAAATTTGGGGAGGGGTCAGACAGACATGTTTCGCAACTAAATGTAAACACATATATAACAAGCAATCATTGAATTCATAGAAAGGCACAGCATATAGATACGCAAATAAATGTCACATTGCTATATAGTATAAAGTGAATATTTTAATCAATAAGTGGATTTCGATGCATAAAAGCTCCAAACCTATAGCGATCTGAAATCTGAACAGCAGTAATATATATAATATAGGATCATGAAACTACCTTTACTTCCTCATAATTCAGAGATCATAATAGAATACTCCCAGTAACCTACAAGTCAAAAGACATTTTTACTTGGAAGAATGCACATATTACCATCAATAAACTAAACTACAGTCTCCAGTAATTACCACCCGATCATCCAACAAACTACACATTTCAGTAAGATTATATTCCAAGCATGTTGAGAAAAAATAAAGTTGAGCATCCAACCACAAAATAATTTTAATCTATTTCTGCAGATAGTTAAAACAAAAGCAATGAGAAAATAATTGCTATAATAGGTTAGTTCACATATCATAGACAGGTATAAGATTCTTCCATCTTAGGCTTAACCACATAGTAAAACAAAATGCATAAGTAATTGACTATAGCAAGTTGAAAAATTCAATTGCAGAAATAATAGTAGACTACATAACAGCTACAAATTAAATTATGCACGTATAATCGAACTACATAATAAGGAACCATTCTTCAAGGAAATCAGAATTCTTAACTCCTTTAACTTTTAAAACTTGAAAGGAAATGAATCCCTACAAATTTTCACAATGTACCATAGAAAGATTATTACAAATTTAATCCAGTTTAAACAAACTCATTAAACCCAAACGTTCCCTTATCCAACCAACAGAAAATAATAATTGGTTCGGGTAAAGTATTTATGGACCTGAAAAAATAAGGTCTTTTTCTGAACTAATTCAGTTCTCCCGAATAAGAAGGTCCAGAACTAGAGACCTGCCTCAGCTTATTGGCCTACCTTGAGTAGCCGCAGCTGTCAACTCCTTACACTTCCTTGTGCACTTATCACACAACAGCCTAGCATTTATGCAGCAAGGCTGAACCCCAAAATCATAATGGGGCCAGATTCAGCCAATTTCAAAGTTTCCTCTTTAAAGATAGTCCCCCCCCCCTTTCGTGTGTGTGGCATCAGGTGAAGGGAAAATTTAGGTATTCAAATCAATCACTCAAACTTTTATAGTTGTTGGCAAAGACCTTTGATTATTTCAAACACAATCCAGTTTAAACAAACTCATTAAACCCAAACATTCCCTTATCAGCCAACTTGTTAGGCAGAAAATAATAATTGGTCTGGACCATGTAATTATAGACCTGAGAAAATAAGGTCTATTTCTGACCTAATTCAGTTCTTCCGAAATCAGAAGGTCCAGAACAAGAAACCTGCCTCAGCTTATTGGCCTACCTTGAGTGGCCGTGGCTGTCAACTCCTTATACTTCCTTGTGCACTTATCATGCAACAGCTTAGCATTTATGCAGCAAGGCTGAAACCAAAATTCGTAATGGGCCAGATTCAGCCAATTTCACAGGTTTACAGAAAATAGAAAGTTTCCTTTTAAATAGTGTCCCCCCCCCCCCCCAAAAAAAATTGTGTGTGACAGCAGGCGAAGGGAAAATTTAGATATACAAATCAATCAGTAAAACTTAGATAGTTGTTGGCAAAAACTATAGTTTATCTCGGGATCAAATCTGAAACTTCACATTCTCAGTCGATAGGAAAAGTTAAGAAAATGATGGAAGGGAGCATGCAGCCGATTTTAGAAGTAAGGCAGTAACAGAATAAAAGTGACCCAACATAATGCCATAACTTGAAAGAAAAAAGCCAGTAAAATTCCATGCTTTGATAGTTCAATGATCCACAAGGATGCAGAAGCATGGAGCAATGTATCCAAATTCCAAACAATTGATCATATATAAACAATCTCACGAACACATACACTAACTTACTTGTATATTTAAAAAATATGTGACATACTGCAAAACATCAGAACTTTACTAAAACCAAGTATTATTTCAAACCATCAGCCTGCGTAGGATACAAAGCATAATTGACAACATTGACAACACACAATGAGTTTCCAGTAGATGGTTATGGCAGTAATAATAATATACAGTTGGCCAGCCAATAATTCGAGTGTTTGACTGCTACTGACATAAGATTAAATCGCATCAACAGACAGACTGACAAGCTTTGATCAAGGTAGTAGATGTGAAACTTAAAGACAAAAAGGGGACAATATCAGGCGCAAAACAAAACTAAAAGAATGAAATAATGTGTATAGTACATGATCCAAAATACACAACTATATTGGCAACGTGAAGGAATCGTGCAAACTAACGGAATAATAAGTAAAACATAAGAGTTAAATATTTAACTAATCTAAGGGGCGGGTGTACCTATTGGCAGTAGGGCAGAAGCGATTGCCCTCCTTGTTGATCTTTCCGACGCGAATTGAAACAAGAGGCACGCAGAAGCATCTGGCTAGCATACCAACCTCAGAAGGCTCAAAATGCTGCATAGTGGAATAAACAAAAATAACAATGTCAAACGGGGGGTAAGTAAAGCAGCATAAGTTGACAGAAATCATTATCGCAATAATTCACCGCACAAAAAGCTTAAGAATGAAGTTCACCTGGGTTAATTGAGTCAGGAAAGGATCTTCAGCGACGCCACAGGCAGTGTTCATCTTCAGCAAGGGTTTCAGGCGCTCATCAGCTCGACATGCTCCCATAACCTGGAAATCAAGAGCCTGCAGCCACTGCAACAGCCGGTCTCCCCGATTGGTTTGCTGAATCAAAAGATCGTCATCGCTTTGGTCAACGAGAATATCCGTCAACCGTTCTGTCAGCGCAACCTGACTCCTCGAACCACGATCCTCGCTCACAGAAGAAGAACTTGTTCTGGATCCACCACCTATGCTTGAAGGAGTAGTGTCCAAGGACAATGAATCATCGAGATACTCACCGTTCAACGGATCAACTGGATCGATCCCGTCACCGTGAACCAAATCTTGCCCTCTCCGGTTCGCCATGACCAAAGTATTATCCGAAATTAGAAATCCAAAGAAAAATAGAGAAATCTTGAACCGTAGCTTGTGTTGCAAGATCGGAATCAAACGCCTCGAACTGCAATCGAGAAATTACGCAACAAAGAATCCAAATATTTGACGATGGAGCCGATAACTTATTAGAGAGAGAAAGCGAAAGGTTTTAGAGAGAGAAATAATATCTCCAACAGGTGGTGCCAATGCCTGAAATGGAGATGAGGAAAGCCGTATTGTACTATATATAGTAGCGCGTCAGGGTGACGTGGCGGACATGAAATGCATTATACAATGAGGTTTGGGCGTTGGTTTGAGATCCAGGCGCAGTGGTTGGTGGGGTCCGTCGTCCAGGTCAGATTTTTGGGTCACTTTTACGTACGTGAGCCGGTGCCACGTCAGAGTTATGGCCGACCTTCTCTCTCTGATTAGGTTTTGAAAACGACAGCGTCTAATAACGACGGTAATATTGATGGCCACCCTGTGCAGGCCAGAGTGTCACTTAGAATCTTTGTTTATATTTTTTAAAAAATTAATTTTTTTTCTTTATATTTGCATTTTATTTATTTTTTAATTCATATAAAAAAATGTTTATTTTAGTTCTTTTTCATGCTCTTCGATTTTGTTCTCGTTTTAATTTTTTGTGTCATTTTTCATTTTTTCTATCGTTATATCTTGCAGCTTTATCATCGCAATCAACACGGGCCACTGCTATTGTACAAAGTCAGTCAAACAGAAGACAACGGGATGATATCGTCGATGCAAGAGCTAATAGAAAATTGTCATCACGCGCTCAGCCACATCAACAATAGTTACGACACTCAACTATTTGAGTGGCGCAAGAAAGAAGCAGCACATGGTAATATGTTTCTAGTTCACCAAACTTCGAAAATGGATCCGTTCAATGAGACGTTGCCGATGGCAATGACCGTGGTTGTCGCGTTAGTAAAACTCTGAGATTTAATAGCATAGCTAACGAAAAATTATGGCAAACATTAATCTATGTTTTTTTAAACCAACGCGATTTCTTCCTCTCTTTCTATAGTACTTTTTTATTTATCATGTTATAATCATTATTATACCACTTGAAAAAAAAAAGATAAAAAAGAAAAAGAATTTGCTGCAAATTATAGTGTAAGAAAAAGGATCACAATAACTAACTAACGATTCAAATTTTTCTAAAGTCTATTTCTTAGAAAAAAAAATTATTTTCCTAAAATTGATGTTAACAAAAAAAAATCACAAAAATAAAAATTTGTTGAATTTTAATAACCTCTATATTGTTTATAAAATATAATTCAACATATTACATATTAAAATATAAAATATATAGTTTGACATATTACTCAATGTTGTGTTATATTAATTAAAATTTTAAAATATAGTTTAACATATTATATATTTAAATATTTTTATACCATTTATAAATTTGTTTAATAGTATTAATTTCTATATTAGAATGCTCGCTCAAATATTAATCTCTGTATGAACACTCAAGTGAACATACAAATATTAATATACGTTTCCACGTAGATATTAATATATATACACCATGTTGTGATACTATTTTTTAGACTTTATAAAAATAAATATACTTGACTAATATTTTAATCTTCGTAAATTAAAATATTATTTATTAGCGTTTGTGGATATTAGATTTAAATACTTTTATTTTTATATAATGTTTAATGTCATTATATTATTATATTTTGTTATTTAAATATTATTTAAGGTATTATATAAATATAATATTAAATTAATTAAAATACATATTAAATTATGACCGGTTCGGCCACGGTCCAACCAATAAACAGTGAACCAACCAGTGCCTTGACCGGTAGAATGACCGGGCCGATTTTTAAAACATTTTAGGGGGAAAATGAAAATAAAGGATCGACCAATTTCTACAAAGAACACCGATGAAATGTGAGAATGAATTGTGCTCTAAAGCTGGTGAAAGATTGATACCATCACTTCCATTTTAAAAATTGAAGATGTATAGAATTATTATTATTATAAACCATATTCAGATATATGTTTCTCCTTCAAAAAGTGCTCTGCAGAGCTAAATTCATGTCTCCATATCACTTGCTCTTATCAGGTTCTTTCGCATATTGAGCTATCAAAGCTTCAATATCCTTCCAGAAAAGACCCTCAACTAAGATTCCGTCCTTAGTGAACCTGCAAAGCCAAACAAACAAAGTAGACTGATGATGCATTTTGATCTCCATAAAACAGTGCAACCATGCAACAGATGCACACATACTGATTCACACGACCAGTGTCATTGTGTGATCATGCATAAGCTAAGAGGTGGGGGTTGGAATGGAGAAGAGAGAGATACCATTTAGTGACACTTTTAGTAAAATGTACTGGTTCCTTTGCAGAAATTGATTTTGGATCTGCACTTGCTATGGTCAGTTTGTACATGTCAGAAAATCTAGGCAATTTGGATGAAATCACCAAACCAGTACTGGTGAAGGATGCCTATAAAAAAGAAAAAGGAAAAAAGAAAACTAAGTTGGAATACATGATAATCATAATTTTAGTATGCGTTAGACTCATGCTGAAACGCTGATATCAAATGCATTATAAGATTCGACAAAAGAGTTCAAAGACAAAATAATTTATTTAGATGACTGAAATACAACATATCCAAGTAAAAAAACTACAAAGATGAAAAAAAAAACACATAAAATAGCTAAACCCATAGTCCATGAAATAACTATAAATATAATAGTCAGCCAAGCATCTAACTAGTTTGCATAACTTAGTCATATATCAAGACTTAACCCCTCTAAACCACTTGCAACAAAAAGAAGCAACATCATCTTAAGACAGAGCAACCACCTACACAGAATTTAGCATGCTTGGGTCAACTCAAATTTCATATGAAAATGTAATTAAGTTGGAATAACAGATATAAATACTATCTGGATTAAATTTCTAATCTAAAGAGATGACATAGTCTACTTAATGATGACTAGTTTGCCTTGTTTAACCCAGAGGATGTGATATAAGTATAACAATTCGAGAACATATAAATAGTTAACTGCAACCATTTCAAACAAATATTACATGCTGATCAAACCGATATTAATTTCAGCTATCTGTCAACTTGACACATGGGCATGGCCCAGATAATATGCACGTAATCAGCTTCATGTCTGGTGATTTCTGAGCTAGTAACAGTCATGCTCAGATTATCCTACATACCATAAGGTCATACAATGTCGCACAATTTTAACATAACTAACCAAATTGGCTAAGTAAGATTGACGTGGTATCAACCTTAATAAAACAATTATAATAAAAGCTACCTGAAATGGATTTTAGAGAAGCTGAGGAACATAACCTTATTCAAGAAGTTGTCCATTGAAATTTACTTTGAAACAACTCATGACACAAGTTTTACAGGATTCCTGTAAGTGTGTCTCAAGAAGGTCATCCAAACAAGCTCTAGAACATCAAACATACTGCTCTCTCAGAAGAGACTCCCCCCTCCCTCCAAAAATAAATAAATTTACAAAAACAATAATAAAAAGGTATACCTTCTCTTTCTCACTCTCACTCACACACATAAGCAACAACACAAATGGAATATACAGAAGAGTTTCTAGTAAGCATATTTAAGCTTATGTTATGATGTAAAAAGCTAATGTTTGGTTAAGCTCATTTGATAAAGCCTTTAGTGAACAAGTGTTCAACTAAGTTCTTTACTCAAACACACCCAAAATAGATATCATATAATTCTAAAATGTTCTTTTTATATATTGCAAAGTGATGGATAGAAAAGGTCAAATGAAACAAGATATAGATAGTGCATAAAACAGCGAGAAATAGATCTTCCAAAATTTTAACTTTTCTAATTTATATATATATATATATATATATATATATATATATCTAAATGACGAAGACTAAAGGCCATATACTCTATAACCTTAATATATTGAAATCAACGGGTCATAAAACATCACCACATAATCTAAAAGATCATGTCAAACATTATAAAGATGAGTGAGTAAGATAGAGTATGTGCTTCAAAGGTATTCTACTATTCTATAACTTCCAAATCCAACACCAGATAGCTTATATATTATCATTACCAACCAAAGGATGAAAGGAGGGTAGCAGACAAAGTTCCAAATGAAAAAAACTTAGGAAGATCAATTGTCCAAAGAAATGCAAATCAAACACAGCATCTATTCTCCATATATTAACAAAACTCTAGCATTAGAAAGAAGTGCCTTTAGTTAAGTTAACAGAAGCTTACAGCAGGAGGATAAGTAAACAGGATGGCATTTTTCTCCTTAGTGTAGATGATCAGCTGCAACAACACATTGAAGATTATGTACGTGCAGGAGTTAAGGTTAAGGATCAGACGACACTGAAGCAGAAAGCATAAAGATCATAAACATCACAATTACATTTCCTTTCACATGTAAAGCATTAAACAAATTTAACGAAGAAACTTGGTAGTAACTTTCAATTTGAATAATTTCTGCATCCCACCTTACTTCAAAAGTTAATTCAAGAGGTTTCATTTTCCATTATTTAAGAAAAAAAAAAGAAACCTCCCGTTTTCGGATATCCTTGGTTTTAGACATTGAAGCGATTTGATCAAGTATTTTTTTTCTGTTAATTTCCAAACACCGCAACAAAATAAAATAAAAAATAAAATAATAAAAACAGTGAAAGGATATAAGGCGATGCAGCAAATGAGAAAATCCCTATTCTCAGGGAACTCCTTCCTGTAAAACTGGGCGAAGAGAGCAATGACGATGATGATGGCCCCAATGATCAGCCTCACATTGCTCAATCTCACGTCTTCAACAAACCCACGACTCTTAACTACCTATACCAATCCAGAATTAGAGGCACACCATATCCAATTAGCGAACTAGCATCAGATGAGATCAAAAAGGGGAAAATAGAGGGTTAGGGTTTAACGGGATAAACCTCAGAAACAGATTCGTCGAGGATGTTCTTGATGGAGTAGTGATCTAAGAGATTGGCTTTCTTCGCAGCTTTGGACGCCATTGTCGATTTATTCGCTCTGATTCTCTGAGACTTTGATTGAGCCGATCACGAAGGAACGAAGCCCCTAGGCTTTATTTTTTTCTTGGTAATTAGCCCCTCAAGTCATCAACGTTTCAAGTTTCAACCCGCTAGACAAGGGATCTGAAAAGAACAGTGTACTGAGTTTGGTGATTATAAAACAGAACAAGATAATATGTATTAATTTAAATTTAATGTGAATTAAAATGTAGAAAATATTTTTTTTTGTTAAATATTTAAAATTATACTTTACTGAATACAAATTATAAAATTAAAAGAAAAATAAAATTATATTTTTTAATTTACTTTTTAAAAAATTATCAGTATAACTAAATTATAATTTTAAAATATATTAATTTTTGTATTAATATTTTATGAAAAAATTAAATTATTAAATATAAATTTCTGTCAATAAATATAAGTATTAAATATATTTTTAAAATTAATTATTAAATATAAATTATGTTGAATATATTTTTATTATGTAAATTTTTTAAAAAATATTTTTTGGTTGGAAAAAAATAATATAAGGCTTAAGAAATTTAAATGTATATTATGTTCTCTTCTCTTCCACCCTTCTCAATAGAACGAATTTGTCTCATTCATTTGCCTTAGTGTCATGTTCCGTTCCTTTTGATACACCAAACGGAAAACAATACACAGTGTCCGTCATGTTTTATGCGCTACTTGCTACACATTGACACTTTTAAAGCAGTTGGACAATTGCATTTTGAACTTAAAAAAAAAATTAAAAAAAAATTGATTGTTCTTTTAACAGAGAAAAGGTTTTTTTTGTCATTTAGTTAAAATTTGAATATTATTTCAAAAATTTTCAAAATTATTTTTCACATCTTAAAATTATCTTATCACATCTGATAACAAATATATTTAAACAAAAATCGATTATGTCTCAGACAACCATTTTTTTTGTATAGCTTATTTTTACAAACAATCACAGCTAATCCAAACACACCATTTAAGTTTTAAGTGTGTTTTTGCGAAAGTGATCAAAATTAGGTTATTTCGAGAATTGATTAGGAGTGTGTTTGAATTAGAGCATGGATTACATTTTTTTCTAAACATAAGTTGAATAATTGTATTTTGTACTTAAAATTTTATTATTATTCTTTTAACAAAGAAAAAATATTTTTGCCCTTCACCTAAAAATTGGACATTATTTTGAAATCGATTTTCACAGCTTAAAATTATCTTAAAAATCGCTTCTGATGGCAAATATATCCAAACAAAAATCGATTATGTCTGAGACAATCGATTCTTTTTCACATCTTATTTTTACAATTAATCACCGCTAATCTAAGTACACCCTTAGGTTATTTTTAAAAAATAATTGCTTATTTTTATAAATTCTATCAAAGGGCTTTTGAAAAATAAACGATTATTTCTACTGAAAAAATATTTCCAAACATGCACTAGGTGTATAATTGACAATATTTATTATAATATAATTAATTTTTTTTGTTATATTTTGAAAAATTATTTTAAAGAGAATCTTTTAAGTTTGAACGATTGTTAGGGTTAAATATGATTTGGTTTCTGAACTTTAGCGAAAATCTATTTTTTGTCCCTAACATTCAAAAAATAGGTTTTTAGTCCTTAATATTTTCAAAACGTATACTTTTATCCTTCGATTAGGTTCCATTAAGTTGGATACTAATGTGACAAATAACATCCACGTATTAAACTCGTATAAACCCATGTATTAGATTCTTTTAATAATTTAATAAACTAAATTTTAAATTTCTAAATAAAATAAAATAAAAAACCTTTCTTTCTTCTTCTTCTTCAACTTTTCTTTATTTATTCTTCTTCAATTTTTTTTCCAACAGCGAATTGGCGCTTGGATTCATAACCTATATCTTTTGGGTGATTTCTAGGTTTTTGGGATTTTTGTGAATCTATTATGTGGTTATAATATTTGGTTTTTTTTTTTTGTGAAACCCCATTATGTGTGTTTGATGGTTATTCCTCTGCTCCCCCACTCTTCGATTTTGATTTTTGTGTGTGTTTGATGGAGGTTGTAGAGGGATTCAATTTTGATTTTCTATTTGTGTCACTGATTTCTGAGTTTTTTTAGCTGGATTGTGGCTTTGATCGTCGAAATTTGGGTTCGAGTCATCAGTTTTTGTGTTTATTTTTCATTTTCTTTAATTTAATAACTAAATAATTTAATTTTTATATTTTTAAATAGTTTGACACATGGTTTACCAAGAAGCCGACACGTGGACGACATTTATCACATCAGCACCAGAGTTGACGAAAGTTACCAGAAGGACCAAAAGTGTACATTTCTAAAACACTAAGGACTAAAAACATTATTTTAAATATTATCAGGAAAAAAACATACTTTTGAAATGTTAGGGACCGAAAATATATTTTCGATAAAGTTCAGGAACTAAAAACATATTTAATCCAAAATTCTAAATTATTTTTTTATAATTGATAGAAGAACAAATTAGATTAAAGCTAAAAACTTTTTCAATATGCTCCAAATTTGTGCTTATTTAAAAAAGCTATTTCTAGTTATAACAAAAAAAATAAAAAATTTAATCACTTTAACAAATTTCATCCAAACACACTCAATAACAATAAAAAAAATATTTAAATTATGTCATAAGGGTCCTTTTATTTACACTTTTATTGCAATCAAAACTATATTGAGAGGAAGTAAGAATTCTTTACTTCAATCAAATTTATATTGAGGTCTAAAATCACTACGAGTAAAAACACTTTTTGTACGGTTGAACGGGCACTAACCCTTTGTTTAGAATAGTAAAAAATGCAAGGAGAGAAAATGAGAGGAGAAAACAAGGAAGAGGAGAAAAAATGGGAGAAAATAAAATTTTGAATCTTTTTCTTTATAATTCAACTTTCACTTCTATTTTCTCTCAAATTTCTCTTTCACCAAATAAAAGAAATTGCATTGTTATCTGTATTTTTCTTTTCTTCCGTTTTATTTCCTCTCTCCCAAACAATAGGTAAGCAGTGGTTGATGCCTAATGCGCACTCCACAACCTTTAATGTTCTTCTTTTTAATTTTTGGAAAATATAAGTCTACAATTACTAGTTTTTGTGACATCTCGGGTCGAGACGGCGATGGGAATGTGGGTCCTCACGATGAGGGAAGGGAGTCATCACTAGTGTAATGAGGCATAGAAGACGAGTGGCTCCTGACAAACTTTTAGGGACAGGACACATGAATGAATCGAATATACAACGGAATAAGAAGGATCTTAAGGCTAAATAGGTATGAGACTATACAATCAATAATAGTTTAGAATTTATTCGCACTAAAATATACCAACATAATTCATTTACTTTTCGGTAGTCACTTGAGAACATCAAGGTTAAGCGTGCTTGACTTCAAGCAATTAGAGGATGAGTGACCTTCTGAAAAGTCATTCTTAGGAAGTATGTGAGTGAGAACAAAACACACTGAAAATTCTCATATCAGGTCACAATGAGAGAGTGGAAGGGTAGCTTAAAATAATTGTCTCCTTCATATCCATCCCTACATGCCAAAAATGTAGCACAAAATTGTTGCTCTTAATATTTTATTGGCTTGAATTCAAAAAAGGCAAAATTTTAGGGTAAAAAACTCTCTTATTTTCTTTTTTTCCCCCTTCCTATAAGTTATAGTATTGGTTTAAATAGAGTTGGGTATTTCCAAAAAAAAAAAGTAAAAGAGTTTAGTGTAAACTTGAGGGATTTTAAACACTTGTAAATATACGAGACGTAGTTAAAAATGCAATGTCATATAAGTATTTTTAATTGGTAAAGTAAATTGCGCACTGTTAAGATGAAAAAAGGTCAATCCGACCCGTTTAGCTAACAAAAAAAGGGGATGGCCAGCCCGCCATAGCTATACGGGTTCACTTTGCTGAGCTGACCCTTTTTTTATTCTTCTGGTGGGTCGCAGGCTGTTCGCTTATCCCCAAAAAAATTATTTTTATATATTAAAAAACGTTTTCCTAAACAAAATGTTTTTATTAAATATATATATATATATATATATATATGTGTGTGTGTGTGTTTTCATTAAAAAAATGAATTTTTATTAAAAAGTGTAATTTTTAATTGTATTTATTTTGTTTAAAAATTTTTAACCTCTCTTTGCATAAATAAAATGATGTATTTTTTATTAAAAAAAAAAGGGTCGGTGAGCTAACTCGCCTTTCGCCCGCACTGGTTGGCTAGCTAGGCGGGGCAGGCTAAGTAAGAGTAGAGGGCTTTAATAGGTGGATGAGATTAGCACCATCCTTATTGGAAGTGACACCATCCTTTTTAGTATATAAATTTATGATTCTTACATATAAAAAAGATTGTGCCACTTCCAATAGAGATGGTGTTAATCTCATCCTCCTTTTAATATACAACCTGGCCCACCAATTTAAGGCGGGCTAGTAGTTCGGCCCAATAGGCCAAGCCCGTTTTGCAATCCCTACGCACTGTTACCCAAGACTCGCAAAATTATTGTGTATATATCTCTTATACTTGACCGGAGGACTTAAGAGATCGTGAACGCTTGCAACCGTAGGAGGCGTAATTAAAAATGCAACGTCAAATGCCCATTTTTCCTGCAATAACATACGTTGTGCGTTGCGTTTTTGTTGACAATTTGATAAGCAATAATTAGTTAAAATATCCATTTTTAAAATTAAGTTCACAATTGAAGTTAAAATACAAATATCATGTTTGTTTAGAATACAAAACAACACTCAAAGGATTACGCATACACTTCAATGCATTTCTAACAAAAGGAAAAATGTTTCCCTTTGGCCAAAATCGATTCTAGAGCCCAACCAAACGGGTTATAACACATAGGAATCATTGCCACACCCAGATCATTTTATATCCATATCTCAAATATAAATCGAGGCCAACTCTTTTTTCGAAGTTCAAGATTACAAAGGGGGTTACTCATTAGTTCCAGCAAATTGCGAGAAGCTAGTTCGGAGAAACTTAAGGTACTTTATTTTTTAATTATGATAGATACACTTGATCTTTTTCTTCCCTATTAGTGCATAGCAGATCTAGGGTTTTCTCAAAATTTATAAACGCAAATTCTGAATTGAATTGTTAAGAACTCAATCTATTAGATTGAGTTTCTGGACTATAAGACGGTGGAATCTGCTTCATTATTATGCATCTCATTGATAGATGTTTAGAAAATTTTCAATTTTGAAAACCTAATCCCAATTCAGATTAATCAGTCTAGTTAGTTTTTGACTTCCTTACTGCTACATTTCATATTGTTCATGACATTTCATCATTCGTCACTCGTTGCTCATATGCCTTGTTTGAGAGGATCTCCAATTAGAGTTGGGTATATTGTTTCCGATCTGCAAAACGAATCATCAAACTCGCAATTTCGCAGACTTGGATCGGTAAAAGACGTCCATATAAATTGTGGGCTTTGTAAACTAGCCTGTTTGTCCTCTAACCAAACAGGTAAAACCCAAGAGCTCCATGAGCATCTATTTACTCACATAAATTAAAAAATATATAATTATTATAATAAAATTTAAAATTAAAATAGATATAGTCCTAAGCCTAGGACACTAGACAGTCAGGGTGTCTGATAAATGCGCCACAACAATTCACTGTCCGAACTCACACTCCCTTGGAGTCTTGAAGTTGAAAGGGAAAAACACACTTGGATTTGAGTCTACGATAACAGTTCCACACACACATAAAATTAGAATTGTAGCCGTCATTTTACCCCCAAAAGAAAATGTAATTGCCTTGCACTTTCTGCTACACCCTTATGGTCATTCTTTATAAAAAAAAGTTACAATTAGTCAATTACCATTATCGTAGGCATTAGCTCACTTGGTTATGTATCAAGTGTTTAAAGACATTGGAGGTCTAAGGTTCAAACCTTGCATTGGAGATTTAGGTTAGAATATTGGAGATTCAGTTTAGGATATGTGTGTGAGTATTTATCGATAAAAAAATCCAAAAAATAACATTCTATCTTCTTTTATCAATTAATTATAAAACTGAATTTTAAAAATGCTGCATTTTAAAAAATAAAGAATAAAATAACCATAAAAACAATATGTGGACTACTCACAAGTTTGTAGGTCCAACATAGACCATATTTATATAGATCGATATAACATCCTGGCTCTAGCAATTTGGTCCATTTACTCTCGTGTTTTGTGGGGCGCGGCGGATCGGGGGAGTCGACCCTGGTATCCCTAACTATGTCTTCAATCATGTTAACTCATGTGAGTTGTTATTTATAATGATTTTTTTCCCCATGACGACAAATTATCTTTTATGTATGGTAAGCAACTCACTTTATGGTGTGAGTGAGTTTGGATTAAGTTATTTTTAAAAAAGTAGTTGCTTATTTTTATAAGCTCTCTGAGAGATATTTTGAATAATAAACGTTTGTTTCTTGAAAATTAAGTGTTTTCAAACATGGAACTAGTTTTTCCTCCAACCTAGAAAGTTTTAAATTTTCTTAAATGGATCCCATAATCATCTTTTTGATGTATAAAAAAAGGACCTCGTAATCCACTCCACTCTAGTATTTTTAAAATACTTTAAAAATTCTACAAAATATATTTTTTAATAGGCGTAGCAAATTCCTTTTATTTTTTAAGAATAGCTGGTTCTCCCAAATGATAAAAAAAGAAAATAAAATATCACATTGAACAAAAAACAACGCTTTTAACTTGTCATATTCTCCTTTAGTCCTTCTTATATTTCGTTTTTTCATTCAACTATTCTCCATTTTATATATAGTTTAAAAGACTTATAACTTATATTTCATGTTTAAGAAATAACATTTCAAAGAGGAATTTTGCTTTCCTCTCCACACGTTTTTTCAGAATGCATCACACATTGTCTCGTCTGGGGATTAGAATCTGGGTGCAACCCAAAACTAGGATTTGTTTAGTTTAAACACACCACATTACACTTCAGTCAAATTTAGTTAGGAATTAAAATTAGGATGCACTCGAAAACTAGAATCTGAGTGAGATTATGTGTGGCGAAATTAGTGAGAAGTGTGGCATGAATAGTTCTGATCTTCCAAGAAACTGAACTTTTTTTCAAATATTTGTCAGGGGAACAACATATACCGGAGAAATCAAAGAAAGAGAAAAGGTCATTTCAATTGATACTATTGTTGTACTTAAAGCATTATTGTTTTTTAGGTATATACAGTGATAGTGTATATTGATATTTTCAAACTCTATTAAATTTTTGTTCTTTCTTTGATTTCAACATTTGTTACTATGAAGAACATGTAATTTTTAATGGACTATTTTAATACTTGTTGTTTTCACATGTTTACATATTTATTTCATACTAAAGTCTCTTTCTTTCATCTTTTATCTTTTTTTATATTATTCAATCAATCTTGAACTACTAACCTTTTTTTCTCAAATATTTTTTTTTTATATTTTCCTAGGTGTTGCAATGGAGGAGAAGATTTTTCTCAAGAGAGGCAAGAAACCAATTGACATTAAACCAACAGTTGAAATAACCAAGAAGGTGAAACGTTCTGACAATGGTGCTATCATTGTGTGTCTGAGAGTTCACCATGCAGAAGGAATTGACAATCCAAGCCTTCACCCCGATGTTGTGAACAGATTTTACCGCGCAATATTATGGGTAATGCCTGGTCAAGAGATCTACACCCGTACAGTTATGGGCTTCCCGGACCCTATTTGGGAACAAGAAGGCCTAATCTATGTCGAGAGTTATCCTCATGACGCCGCGTTCCTCAACGTGGAGATTGTAAGGTTCTGTTCATTGAATGGTCCATCAACATCGAGCGGGAGAGTTGTCGTGGGAAGAGTGAAGATACCATTGCCAGATGAATATGAAACTGTAAAATCAGGTCGTTTTGGATTGGTGAGGGATAATGGGAATGAATGGCTCAATCCTGAAGGGCACATTATAATTTCAATGAAAATTAAGAAGTGCATCTTCATAAACGGACATTACTATTACATTCAGTGATCCCCCTAGATTAGAGATCATGGTTAAGCAACTTGGTAATTGTTGATAGATCTTTTTTATAAAATTTTTCTTTTTGGATCTTTCTTCTATCTTCTTTGCTGGAATATTTGATATTTGCACATTATCTTTTGGTTATTTTTTTCGATCATGAACCAAAAATATGAAGGAGATTATGAATATTAGATTAATCTTAATCACTCAGTATCGTTTCTGGTTGATTTTTTTGTTTATGAAATTCGTTGATAATGAACAGTTTTTTGAAATATACTTTGAGGTTGATGTGAGTTGTCTTAATGATGAACCCACAGTTAATAAAGAATCTATAAATGATAGGGGGATATAGCTCCTTGTGATGTGGTGGTGATAGGGTATATGCAGAAATCTCAATGATTATGTGGCCTAATAGGAGGTAGCAACTAAAAATGTAGTTTACCTGATTTTGGGTAACTTCTTGTTATTTATAATATAAGTCTTAGGTTTAAGGTTTTGTGTTGTAATGAATTTGGCTCAGGGCCCAAATCTCATAATACTCTCTCTTACATGTGTGGGCCTCATCGGGTTAGTATTTCAATATGTCTTTATTTGACGAATAATTCTAAATTCTCCTAGTCTAAGTTTTTAAAAATCCTCACATTTATCCATTAAAGAATGTTTTCAATGTTTTTTATATTTTCAAAGATGGAAAGTGTATTTAATTCCATACTTTATATGGTATTAGAAGAATACGTAAAAAAAATTATTAAAAAAATAAATAGGAGAATTATTAGGAGAATATAACATTACTCTTATTTGACATGTGTGGGTGCATACAAGTTAGTAGTCAAGTTGCAATAGGTATGAAAATCGCATAGAGGATAATTAATATTATTTTTACTTTAGGTTAAATTACATTTTTTTCTCTTATATTATATTCTCTTATATTATAAGAAAGTTTCAATTTCATCCTTTATATTTATTTTGATTGACTGTAGTTTTTTGTGTTATATTTTTTTAATCAATTTGATCTTTTGTGTTTATTTTTATTTTTTTATTTTCTATATTATATTTTTTGGTCCAATATGTAAAGACAAAACGACGTCAGTTTAACTTCTTAACTCAATTAAAGAAACTTAACGGAAAGAAGCAAACTGACCCAAAAAGTGCTACATAAAAGACTAAAATAACTTAAAATAAATTAAAGGAATCAAATTAAAACTTTATTATAACGTAAGAGAAAAAAATTATAATTTAACCTTTATTTGATATGTATGTGTTTCTTTCCCTCTATTTTATCTTTGTTTTATTAACCCTTGTATTTTTTTCAACTGTTAACCCTTTTTGTCAAAGAAAAAATAATAATTGTCAACAAAGGTATTAGCATAGTAATAGAAGTATTTTATTTTATTTTGTTGACAAAAGCTTCTCATTACATAAGGGGAAACCCCAACTTTAATAAGGATGGTTCATAACCGACATTATTAGTTTTTGGTCGAGGCCCAACATTATATTTGACTCGTTATTACAGCCCATCCCAAAAATCTATTTTTGGTCCAAAGCCCGTTAGAGTTTTATTTTTGGTGGATGAGATTAGCATCATTTTATTGAGAGTGACATCATTCTTTTTATTTTATAAATTTATGATTCTTATATATAAAAAAGATAATATCACTTTCAATAGAGATGATGCTAATCTCATCCTCCTTATTTTTGGTCAAGAAAGCCCGTTAGAGTTGAGAAATGTTGGAAATCTCATTGTTTTGGGCGAACGATAAATCTTTTTTATGGTTTATCCAAAATATCCTTCTTTATTGACATGCCTTTTCTCGTCTGCTCATCTTTTACGCAATGCAATTTTTACTCATCTTTTAATTGGTTAATATAATTAAATATTAATTTAATATAATTAATTATTAATTTATTTTTTTAATATACTCACATTTATAAAATCAATAATTGGATTATTGAACAAGAGGTACACATACCAAAAATAACATGAGAGAAGCCCGATTGCCTTTTCTCCTTATATTTGTAGTTCACAAGAACTACCAAACCACACCCTTTTTCTTAAAGACATGCTGCATTTTCAGACTCACTTTGGATAACATCAAATAAATAAAAAAATCTCAATTTGGACAACTTTGTTAGAAAGTGTTTATAAGAGTATATATAATTGAAATATCAATGTTATAAAGTGTTTACTTTTAAAATAAGATTTTATTCTTAAATTTTTAGATATAATTTTTAAAAAAACTTGAAGTATAGACACTTATTTATGAAAACTCACAGCTAATCATATTAGTACTTCTATGTTGATATTGGATTAACTTCTTAAAAAAATATTTATAAAAATAGAATTTGTATATTAGAGGCTCATTTTATATAAATTTTAAAAGTCAACTTTTGAAAATAAACTTCTGTAACTGCAATACCTCACTATAGTATCATTACTCCAATGGAGTTTAACCACAAAGTTCAAGATGATTTTATGAGAACTATTTGAAATAGCAAATTTGACCAAAAAAAAAAAACTATAATAAAAATTATACGAGAACGACTTATTATGACACATGAGAAATATGCTCTAAAAATATTCTTATAAACATTTCTCGAAGGAATAATAAATCTTATAGTGTTCAAATTTTAGTTAGAGATTTAGTGTAACCAAAATTGTCTTTTTCATCTACATATACATATGAAGATGTGATAAATTATCAAACGAAAGTTAATTATTTAGTTCAAAGAAAAAAAAATTAATATTGAACAAAAGCATTATTGATAACAAGACTCCTAATTAATAAAAGGGAAATCCAAACGCACAATATACTTGTTCAAAATAAAGATTTTTTTTTTTTTAAAATAATAATAATAAGGAAAGGAATTTTGATCTAACAAAAAGCAGATATGTCTCAATATTTTTGGGTTGGTCACCGAGAGCAGTCATTTTTCATCCACAATATATGTTGCTCTGCTTTTAGCCTTTGACAACATGATTATTAGGTGTGTTTTACTGTCTGATCAATTTTTTAAAAAAAACGTGAGACAATGTTATTTACAGAAGAAAAAAAAAAGAATTTTTAACCAAATTTCTATTCAACAATCAATATACACAATTCAATTAATATTGTTTTACTTAAAATATACCAAAGTATTCCCCGCCAAAAGTCAAAATCTAATCTCTTTTTAAACAAAGAAATTGTTGAAATAGGTACAGTTTCCTTAAACAAAGTACTTTTAGGTTTGGTTAAGTGGCCCTAAACAAAGTAAATGGCCCTAAACAAAGTAAATTTAGATTTGATTAAGTGGCAAATGCGCGTGTGTGTGTGTGAGAATTTAGACACTCATGAAAAATATGACCATACGAGCAGTCGGAGAGCGCAAGAAAGGAGTAGGGAATAATTTGATAATAGAATCAATGAATGATTACGCAAATTTTCTCTAACCTCGAATGATGTTCGTGTTTATTAAACTTATTAAAAATCTTATTAAGAATTTTAAATTCTTAATTTTTTTTTAAATTCTCAATTTTTTTTTAAATTGAAGATATTTAAAAATTTTAAATTCCTAATTTTTTGAATTATCTGTCATGGCACAAATGAGCTCTAATGCTTGTAGACCAATATTATAATATTGAAAAGCATGCTCAATGTTATTAGTCAGTTTTCAATTTTATTAATGGAGAAAATATGTTGGAACATGTTGAGGCAACCATTCTACCTCCTATTTCAAGACTCCAATTGGAAGGTCAAACAATTTGAGAAGAAGAGAGCAAGATGAGCCTACAAGGCCTAACAAATTAAGGAGAAAAAATATTTCTTTGCATTGTAGTAGGTGCAACACTTACGGTTTTGAAGAAAAATTGAGAATTTAAAGTTCTTAATAAGGCTTTTGTGTCCACGTAAGCAGCTGATGTGGCACTCCATGCTATCAAACGAGCAGTCTTATATGTGCCACGTAAGCCAATTGTAACGGTGTTAGTGACATAACTAACGCCAGGGACTAAAACCTTAACAACGTGAAAATATAGAAATTAAAACCTAAATAAATGTCAATTATAAAGACAAAAAATGTATTTAACCCTAAAAAATATTATAAGGAGAAAATAGATATTAATTTTGTTGAGACTAAACATGTATTTAAATCATTAATTTTCATACTTTATATGCTAGCTCAATACCAGAAACAAGAATGTAAATAAATCTTTAACCATTTGTTTGATATAAGAGAAGTGGAAAGGAAAGAAGTGGGGTGGATGGAAGTGGTTCAAAATTTTCTCTCTTTAAAGTCAACTATTTTCACTACGTAATCCGCACTTCCACTCTATTTATATTCTACTTCTCTTCTGCCAAACAAAAGCTAAATGTAGAACTTGTATAACTTTTACACTTAACTGTTGCTATTTTATTTTTTCAGTTTTACATTTATTTATTGGAAAAGTTCGTGATATAGGTTAAGAAAGTATTTTTTTTAATTGAAAATAGAAGTAATACAATTCTAATGTAATACAAAATGTTTACTTTTTAAATAAAATTAAACTTTATATTTATATAGCTTATGCTTAACATATATAGGATAACCAAACTCTTTATTTATTTATTTATTTAAACTAAACTCATTTATCGTTACTATTTAAAATTAAGTTTCACTATTTTTATTAATCAAGGATAACATTAACAAATAAATACCTCTTTTTTTTTTTATGATAGAATAGCTTATTTAATTTTTGGACTAACATATAACTAGGCCAAGTCATATCCAAAAGTAAGATAATATGATAGAAGCTTATGAAAAAATAACAATATTTTCACACAAAAATAGAATACTTTTTAATTTTTTAGGAGTTTATAAATAAGAATGAATGGTACAATAAATTGATGGCCAAATTTAGGTTTATTAATGTTGTAGCCTGACTGACAGTCCATAATTATGGTTTAATCAGTACTTTGAGCATTGGCACCTTCATATTTTTTTATTAATAAAAGCAAATCATGTTGTTAATCCTTAAAAATTATTGAAATCCTGGAAAGCCATGAAGAGCAATTCAGACTTATTACACAAATGTGTTACAAATTTACAATGTGCAGCACTAAAGAGAGTCAAATTGTAGCGGATTTGAATTTGGGAAGGTGCAAAAATTCCACTGAAGTGAATGATGTAACAATTTTGATCAAATCACAAAATCAAATTAAATCAACAAAGTGGAATTTAATTAATTCCCTCCCTCTGCCCACCTAACGTTCCATATTTTCATTCCGCTGTGCTCATCAACAACAATATCTCCCTCAGTTCCATAATATAAAACTCCCTAAAATAATATTGTGGGAATTAAAAAAAGTGGTTAATTTAATTAAATGTATTAAATTTGTCTAATAAAAAATATTAATTTTCAAACTTACCCTTTCATCTCTTTCTATCACATCACTCTCTCTTAATGTTTTGGATTCATCAAAATTAATTGTATAATAAGGGTATAATGGTAAAAAAAATTAAATGTACACAAATTTTCAAATAGTCATATAAATTGGGACAAGTAAAAGCTCTCTCGAGAGTCTTACATTTTAGGACGGAGGAAGTATTATTCTCAGGATACAAAGAATAATAGATGATTATACTCAATTTCCAAATTAAATTGTTGTAATAATGGTGCTTTTCTTTGAATTATATTCAATTATTTTTCATCCCTTAATAAGATGGAGGATGTAGAAGGATTTTAAGTTATTCTTTTAGAATTATTATATTGTTATGGGTCTCAATATATATGCCTTAAGGACACTAGTTAAAGTTATTATAATTAAAAAAATAATCATAAGAGCACATTGTTCCGTCTGTCAAGAAACAAAAAACTACATATTTTAATTTTTTTTATTATATTTAAATTTTTATATAGTGCCCTTAAGACACTAAATATCATTTGTCTATTCTTATTCCTTAGCTTGATAGAATATTACTTTAGCTATTCATAGCAACTGATGTTGCATCTTGGGATGTGACGTTCTTTCCGATCGCTTCAAATAAACACTATGAAATTAAATAGGAGTATTAAAAAAAATCTGTTACTTTTATGTCGTGGATCAACATTAAAAGACATTGATAATAAAGATCATGTCGACCATCGCATGAAAATTTTTATTGGGATTAGGCTAGATTCAAAGATAAAGTTCATGAAATTTAAAATACAACCTGCAAACCTTAGTTATTACATTATATATACTACGCACAAGATCGTACAATGTACACAATTAATTTGATATTGTTACTCTAACTCTAAATAGTCATTTACTTGGACGTCAAAGTCTTTATAGGTTCCCACCGACCTTTACGAGAGCATCGTCAGAGCATTCACAAATCAAATTCCACCTACATCTAACCTTTATTATGTTTTTTTTTTACATAACTTTATAACAAAATACTATAAGTGATATATATATGAATTTTTAACATTTTTCATTAAATTTTGTTCACAGTATTAACTCTTTCAATTATTTTTAATTTTTTAATAAGAATTAATTTTTTTTATTTCTTTTGTCAATATCTTTGTTGACGTTTCATACTTTAAAATATTATTTATACGATTAGTTATCTTATCCTTTAGAAAACTGAAATTAAATATTAACAATCAATAAATAAAAAAGTATATTTTATTACTAAGACCGGTCATAATAAAATAAGTAGATAATACTAATAAATATATACTGCAATATTAAAAACTACTACTCTAACCTTCGGAATTGCGAGAGCAATGTCTCTCACAATTTTTAATATATAAAAAAAAACTACTAATAGAGTTTATCATATATTTTATTATTATTAAATCGTCATTCAAACAAGTATTGATTAAAAAAATATTTGAATAATATTTATTTAATTATTTAGGCAAATTTATCAAATAAATGCTTTTTTAAAAATATTTACTAAATTAGATATTCATAAAAAAATATTTATTAAATTGAGTCTTTTTACGGTTTATTCAGCTGTTTTTTTTTAATAAAAATAAATTAATTGAGTGACATGTGATAGCACCCGATTGAGTGGTGTTTGCTGAAAGGTGCCAACTAATAAAATAAAATGCTGGCACGTAAGGTTATTTGGTGCCTACCACTAAGCGAAAAACATATAATAAAAAAAAAAAAACACTATGATTTTGTTAGTTGTCATAAGCTTGCAGTTTTTTGCATAACAAGAGTCACCAAGACCTACCAAATGCATTTTTTTAGTGTTTTACTTTTTTAAATACTTAATTAATTAAATCTTAAATATTTTGAAATAATATTAAATTAATGTTAAAATATAATTTTATTAAAATTAATTTAAATAAAATTATCATTTTTGTATCATAAACAAAATTTATTAAGATTTTATCCAAAACAATTTCTTAATTTTTTTTTAAAAAATAAATTTTTAAAACTATATAAACTATATTTTCTTCTTCCCAAGGGCCAGTGCCAGCAACGCAGCGCAAACGAGATTAGACACATCCTAATTCCTATGGGTGGGAAAACTCGTAGTTATACAAAAAAAATAACTATATTTTCTTAAATTATATAAACTATATTTCAAATTCATTTTCATAATATTATTTTTAAAATTTTTAAACTATAAATTATATTTTTTGGGAATCATCAATTTTACAAAATAAATATTTGAAAAAAATAATAATTCTGAAATTAATATTTGAAAACTTTAATAATTTATTTTTGTTAAAATTGTTTTTGACTTAAAATACTTTTTTTTAAGAAAATTAAATGTAAAAATGATAATTTCAAAATAATTAATTTTTTATGAATAAACTCAATCAAAAAAATTAATATAATAATATTTTAAAATACTAGTAAATTAAAAAATATTGAAAATTAAATTTTGTATTTTAAAATTTTATTAAATTATTTTATTAAAATAAAATATCATTTTAAATCAGATAAGATTGGGACTGTATTCATCTTAGTTTATTTTTTCTCTGTATTTTTTGTTTTTTTGTTTCCTATTTTAATAAAAAAATATCATTTTAAATATTTTCAAAAGAAGCAAATTATTAATATATTCAAATATTAATTTAGGAAATTTGATCATTCCTCAAAATTAAAGTTTATAGTTTTTAAATTTAAAAATAATATTCTGAAAAATGAATTTGAAATATAGTTTATATGATTTAAGAAAATATAGTTTATATAGTTTTAAAAGCTTATTTTTATTTTAAATTTAACATTTTATTTTGGGTAAAATCTAGTTGAAAATTAGTTTTTTTTATTATAAAAAACTATAATCTTTTTTAAAAAATTAATTTTTTGATAAGATTTATTTTTACATTAATTTAATATAATTTTAAAATATAAAATATTTATTTAATTATTCATTAAAAAAAGTATAACACAGAAAAAAATGCACGCAAAAAATTTGGTGCCATCCTAGCTGTGACAGTTGACAGAATTTTGATGTTTTTTGTATTAATATGCTTTACGCTTTGTGACCGGTGAAAAAAACCTGTGTCTGGTAGCATTCCATTGATTGACGCTTTCAAGTGGTAACCACTCAATGGAGTGTTGCAGTATGGCATTTAATTAATTTTTTTTCTTAAAAAAAGCTAAATAAATAGTAAAAAGATTCAATTTGATAAATATTTTTTTATAAAGAGTCAAATTGGTAAATATTTTAAAAAAACATTTTATTTGATAAATTTGCTATTTATTTATATGTCCAATCAAAATATAGTAAGTTGTAATTGATCACCATGAAAAATATGAAAAATTTTGGTATACAATTTCGGTTTCTATTCAATTTATTGATAATTGGGTTTCATTATTATATTTTTAATATAAAAAATTAAAAAATAAAATAAAAACATAATTTAATTAATGTTAAATAAATTGTAAATAAGTTCTATATATTTAATAATGTATGCGTATCATTTCTGTGAAAAATAATAGCCTTCTCGTGGAAAACGTTTTGGGATAGATTGTCTAGGAAGCACAACTTACTGACGAAGTAATAATCGACATTTTTAAATTATATTATTTTTAAAAAATAATTATTTATTTTTATAAGATTTGTGAAAAAATATTTAAAAAATAGGTGAATATTTTTTTATTAAATATAGTTTCAGTTGGTGAGTTGATGAACTCATGAGGACATAAGTGTGTGGGTACGGGGTTCAATCCCCAGTTATACTACTTTCATATGAAACAAAAAAAATATGCACTTAATTATGGGTACACACTAGGGATGAAAAAGAGAGTCGAACTTCTTTTAGTTCGACTCAACAAAAGTTTACTCGAGTCGAACTCAAATCAAATTTTTTTATGATTTAATTTTTTAGTTCAAATTCGACTTGTTTAAAGTTCACGAGCGATTTAATTCAACTCATGAGCTCACAAATAGAAATCCTTAACTTTCTAAAATTATTATTATTTCATTTCTGTAATAAAATGAATA
This sequence comes from Cyamopsis tetragonoloba, assembly GCA_037177725.1. NCBI lineage: Eukaryota > Viridiplantae > Streptophyta > Magnoliopsida > Fabales > Fabaceae > Cyamopsis > Cyamopsis tetragonoloba. The sequence continues at coordinate 71,838,184 of CM074119.1, forward strand.
TAAAAATAATTATAATAGATTATTCTTATAAATTATCACTTAAACAATATCTAACATAAAATAATGAATATTATTTTAGTTAAAAGATTATAAATATTAAATAATTTTTTTTCGAGTTAGTTCAGTTTATTTCTAGTCATATTAGTACATAAACATACATTTCAAATCTAAAATAAATTTACGTCACAATCATTGAGCTGTCAACAACAAGAAGCTAATATTTTATATTTAGCTTAAATATGTTTTTTGTTTCTGAAAAATAGAAAAATAAAGATTTAAGTCCTTGAAAAATATTTTTTAGGATTTAAATCCTTAAAAAACTCAAAAATATGGGATATGAGTCCTTGAAAAATACTGATTTAAGGACTTAAATCACCCATTTAAGGATTTAAATCCTAAAAAACGTTTTTTAGGGACTTAAATCCTAATTTTCCTATTTTTCAGGGACAAAAAACATATTTAAGCCTTTATATTTTTATAAAGAGAACAAAATTAATCTTTCCCAGGCTCAATTCATGTATAAAAAAAATTTAAATTCTAATATTAATATTTTTTATAAATCTTTTTACCTACTTAATTTTTGATAAGTATCATCTATCTTTCAAAAAGTAAATGCTTAATTAATGAAAGATGCTACCTTCAGTCCTAAATATAAGACGTCATTTAGAGAAAATTTGTTGGTTCTATATACAAGACCCCTTACAAAGTTCAAGAGGCAATTATTGATTTTTTTTCTTGTCTATCCTTATAATAAATGAAAGGATAATAGGTATAATTAATGCATTTGTTGAAAATTTTGACTTTAAATAAGTGTAAATTTGGTAGATTATACTATTTTTTGAAAAAAACAAAACATTAAATAAAATTGTTAGTAATTTTCTTAATCTGTGTGAATTGATTAGATGGTCCTATAAAAATGACCAGAGGTAGTAGAAAATATTTGTCGAAATTATGTGGGATAAGAGGATCGATTTAGCATGAGTATTTAATATTTTTTTAAAAAAAGAGAAATTATTTATTAAATGGGATAATATATAGTTGTTAGTTGGGTTGGCCATATCCATCAACATAGAGGAAGCAGTTATGGTAGTGTATGTACACTGTAATTAGAAGTTAGAACTCAGAAGACAACATGTTCATGCATGCATTTGGAGGGTGCTCGCATGCGCGGTTGTTCTTATCCTTTTGTCATTATATGAAAATATGTTTCTTTATGGGAAGACATAAAAATAATTTTCAAATAATGCTACGTCGTCGTATAGTGCCATACTGCCATACATACATACATTTTTCAAGTTGAAGAGCACTATGAACTCTATAGCTAGCTACTATAAAGGTAGCTAGGTAGCTGCAGCGGCAGTTGGTGGGTGGTGACTGTAAGTGGCCAAGTTCAAGTCTCATACGCATTCATCAATTAATCATATCATATATATATGACTGATGAGTATGAACCATATTGGAATTGGAAATTAAAATTAATGGCTATGGCATTTTATATAGGTGGGAATCTACGCCAAACATACACGGACGGAAATACGGAATATTAATGTATACTGAGTTGACCATCCACTCCGTCCATCCAACCTATTCAACAAAAGAAACTCAACACCATCTTCAATTCTCCATCTTCATCAAGTGGGTGATATAACTAGATTTGATTCTTTTGCGGGAGTGTTTGGTTTAAAGGAGTGGAAGAGAGTGATTTTGATGGAGTGGATTGAAGGTGAAGTGTATTTGATTCAAAATGTAATAGACCGAGTAAAATATATAGGAATAGGGTGAGTTCGAGTTGGATTGGGTTGATTTTTGACTCTTTTGAAACTCAACTCAAATTAAATGGTTTGGGTTGGATTTATCCAATTTTTGCTATTTTTATTCTACGACCCAAACCAACTCAATCGGAACTTGATTGACTTGTGTTGAGTTGGGTGATTGGCTATTTAATTAAATAAAATACAAAACTTCTTTTAAAAAAAATATCTATAAAATTTATAGTAATATAATATTAATTTTACATAAATTTAGTGATTAAATTTGTTAAAATAAAATGTAAAATTAATAATATAATTGTACTGCTACAGCTAGGCAGCCCATCCGCACAGTGGCCTGGCTACCTCGCCAAATACAATCTCAAGCCTTCTCAGCTTGTCGCTTCAATGCTTGCGGGGCTGGTGTATTGTTACAGCTAGGCATCCCACCCGCGCAACGGCCTGGCGGTCTTATTAAGCAGTTATCTCCTGAGGTCTATGTCTTGAAGGGGCACGATCGATCTCCCAGCTCGCCCTCAAGGCACATCATCACTCTACCCATGATCTCACAACCATGGCTCCACACCCGCGTTCGTTCAACTACCCGACCAGTCGATCATCCTACACGGCCTGTACCTATAAAAGCCACCCTGTCCAGTAGAGATGGCATGTCACAAATTCTAACTAAGGCAACTATTGTGTTCTAGTCTTTAGACCTCCCGTCCAGGGGCACCCCGGTAGCTTGTTCTAAACAATAATCATACAATATAACATAGTCTTAACATAAATAAAGCAGTCAATTAGTCATAGGAGAAGGAAGCAATGTTGGTGGCGAGGAGGTCAAGATGACAGCTACTACTGGGGTTCTGAATCTGATTATGCTTGTTTTGGAAATAAAGTAATTAGAAGGAGAATTCGATTAGTCAATGACTGAGTTTGGAGTCAGGATTGAAGTCTAAAGAGAGTAAAACGACATAGAGAATTAGGCATTTAGGAATTTAATTTGGGTTGTTTGGGTTAGGTTTGTGTTTATTAGGTTTTTAAAATGCAAACCTAATACTCAACTCAAATTGGTTTGTGTTCACTAAAAAATACCCAAACCAACCCAGTCACCCAACTCAGAAAAATCGGTTTACTTTGATTTGGGTTACTCAGATTTGTGGGTTACCCAACCCTGTACCCACCCTTAAATTAGAAAAATCACCCATGTATCTATTCTATCATTCTACAAGTATAACATAATGCGCTTTAGATAAAGAGCCCAAATCTTCGAGTCATCATCATTCATTGAATCATGTTTAGCAAGTCAATCCGCATATGCAATAACTTTTCTCGAAGTATGATGAACCTAATAATTTTAATTCCTATCTAACAAAGCACGAATAATATTTGGCATTGATAATACCAACATAAACATGTGTAAACTCTGAGGCATTAGACAAAAGATGATTTGCCATAGTCGAATATTAATATTGAGCAGCACATAACTTGAGTAAAATCATGATTAACAGCTAGTTTTAACCCATATAGAAGAGCTAATAACTTAGCTTGCATGTTTGAGGTAATACCAATGAAACCTTAGTAACTAATTAACAATCTGTTGCGTTTTAAAATTATAGGAACGACATCAAATAGAGATATTTGGCTTGGAGGTAACGTTGGTGGGATCTATGAGAAGAAGTCCGATCTTTTAGTGCTCCGACAGCGCTCCACGATGGCGGTGGGAGACTTGCAAGGACTCTGACGCTCAAGTCAGTGATTGTTTGGGTCAAAGTAATTATTATTAGATAGCATACATGATCTAGTGTAATGTGTTATATTATAAAGAGTCATTAGGGTCTGCAGGTTATATTTTGGGCCCTGTAAGCCTTGCCTTTGGGTCTAACCCAATTTTAATAATAGCTATAATATCGTGCCTGACATGATATTTACAACTGAGATATCTCTTAATTCCGGTCTACAACACAACCAATTCCCACAATTATCACAAAAAACTACTTCAAACTAGCCTCACCCAGGATATGAAGTGCAGTACCATCAATATCTATCCAGGGCATTCTAGGCTATCGCAACCAGAGAGTGGACATGCCAAGAAACAACACTAGGGGAATGAGGTAAACACTAAGAGTTTGTTTGGAACAGTTTTCATTTTTGGTTTTTAAAAACTATATTATAAAACAATTTTCAAAAATAGTTTTCAAAAAAAGTGAGAAGAGTTTTTAATATAAATTTGTCTGAAAATTCAAAAAACTGAAAACTGAAAACCAAATCAGGTTTTAGATGTTTTCAAATTTTGGTTTTTAAATACTAAAAAACAAAAACTGTTCCCAAAAACTATTTTTGAAAACTCGTCTGCCAAGCAGATTTATTAGTTTTCTATTTTTAAAACAGAAAACTGTTTTCAAAAACAGAAATCAAACAAGCCCTAAGAATTCAAAGATAATTACTTTTTTCTGTTCCATTTTTCTCTATTTTCCTTCAAAATCTCTCATTTTCCGTCCTCTCTCACCCTTTTAATATTTTAGCAGAAATTACAATAATTTTTAAAGTTTGCACATGCCACTGCAAAAAAAAAAAAGATTGTTTTAGCAATCGAATTAGTAAGGTTATTGATCACTAAAGTAGCGTTGCTAGTAATTTCTATCACTAATTCGGCCGTTAAAATATCTAGTAACTGTAAAACTAAGTTTAGCGACTAATTTCGTTAGTTACTAAATAGACTTTTTTTTTTTTTGTAGCCAACATATTTTAAAAAATTACATCAACCTCCCTTAAACGTTAGACTTGAATATTGTGTATGCAAACATCGATCTAAAGATATCAGTGTAACATAAAACAAACCTAAAAAAATTAGCAATGTAACTGAAATCAAATCTCATAAAAAGTCAGTGTAAGTTACACAAAATACATTCTACTAAAAGGGCTAACCTTACAATGGCGAGATGTGATCGGCTCAAGCAGAATTACATCTCTAGTGAAGGACGAACTGAAAATCATAGAGAAATTAAACCAACAACTCTTTCTTATTCCTAAGAATATCCTGCCATGTATCACATCTGCAACAGAGCAAATATATTAACTAAATCGTTTTCATAAAATTTTTCATTAAGAAGAACTGGCAATTTTTTTTTTTTAAATCAGCCACAACTAGCAAATACTTTTAATTATGATATAATTGTAGGCAGATAATTAACAAAATAGATTTATTCAATTTTAAATTTAATAATGTTTAAAAATATTTAATCAACATCAGTTAAATACTTATAGCTAGTGACTACTACTTATTTTTTGATACTCCATGTTTATATTTATATAATTAAATATAACAGGGTCACCTGTCGTCAAGCCGTATAAAGGGACATCGGTGACTCATCGTTAGAGGTTGGGAGGGGGAATGGGGATTCATTGTTCATTATGAAAATGCCATTTCTAATGCTTAAATAATGTTGGAAATTATTATTCTTGCTTTAAATGTCAACTATTTTTGACGGATGCTGTCACACAGATTCATAAATTAGAAAAGTCAACTTCAAATAAGGTGCATGAATTAATTACCGGCCAACATTTTGTTTTATATAGACCATATGGGAGTATATGACTTTAAAAAGGGTGGGATCCACTGAGTTTTTGGATATTTATTATGCTTAATAAATTTGTTTACATATTGAATTTCACTATCTTAATATTTCCTTTATTTATTTTTATCTGTTTAAATAAAGAATTTTTTTATTTATATGTTCATTTATGTTTTTCAAGTAGTATTCATATTCATGACATTTTTTATTTATTTTATCTTTATATTTAATCGGTCACAAGTTAATAATTCACTATTGAACCAATAAAATAATATAAAATAATATAAAGACTTTAAAATTTTCTTTTGATAAAAACTAAAGTAAAAATTATATTTTTTAATGTTATGGACGGGATCCCACGCTAAGGGTATTAGAGACGTTGTCCCTAAGGGGCATACCATTACATTCTGCTACTGATACCCGTCAACCCTACAAAGACAATAGGATTGATTATCCGTCACATCCCGCTACTAATACCCATCGATCCCGCAGAGATAACGGGATAGATTAACCTAAGACGTCCCACACATAGAGTTTGTTGGCCTTCTTGGACGACACGTCATACAGACAGAAAGGTACAAAGGAGACCACGCTTGCAGAACTTGTCTCCCAGATTGTACGAATGGTCGTTTTCTAGGGATTTGGGCTTGGCTCAATGAAAGGATTTTCCCCCTCCACCTACCTAGTCATACTATATAAGGAAGAAGTGACAACACTTGAGAGATAACCTTATCATTCTAATATTCCTGCACATTATCTCTTTCCTAACTAACTTAAGCATTGAAATGACTTTGTAGGTTCCACCCCCTCTCGTGCTCGCTGAAGCCCCATCTCATGAGAGACGCCGCCGAAGATTCCATTGGAGATAGGCTATTTCCTAGTTCTGTCCTTATCTTGCTCTTCAGAGCATAACACTTAATCTGCATGTTTTACCTCAAGTAATCAAATAAATAGGAATGGAGGGAGTACTTTAATTGTTGAATAATTTTTTTAAATCATACAAAATTTTACACAATTTTAAAATTTATAGATATTTTATAGATCTATTTCACTTCAACTAATAATATGTACACCTTTTAAAACCAAAGTAAATATCGCCTATAAATTGATATATTCTTATGTATGATGCGTTAGACTAGGGGTTAGTCTATCGGATCATGATCTTCTCTCTGAACGATGAACCTCTCAGTTCTGATGAGTCTGCTCTGGTGATAACATTTGCCAATACTTCGGTGATAGCATTTGCAAGTACTCTGATGCCAAATCCAGTTTCACTTTGTGAGAGACTGAGCGTATGAAATGAGAACGTATCTTATTTCTGGAGCATGTTACACATATTTATAGCTTTCAATATCAATTCCACGTCAGCCACATTCTACATCAGCTCTCTGATTATCCGACGTGAATTTTAAATCTCTAACTTCCCAACAACTAACCACATGCTCATCCCCAATGTTTCAGATATACGAGCATCCGCCATTATCACCACGGATTGGCCCGTCTAAATTCACGGCATGAAATTGGGATAACGAAATAGATTACTTACCTTATCCGGCGATAGTATCGTAAGGTAGGTCGAAAAAAAAATTGATTTGTTTTAAAAAATTAATATAAAAAAAGCACGACAATATATAGTAATATAATTTAATTCTCAATTGAATTAATAAAATTCTATCATAGGTAGTGAAAAATTATTAAGTGGAACAAAGTAAAATCCTCACGACGTATTTGGATTAGCTATAAAAATTAGTTGTGAAAAAAAATTGATTATGTGAAACATAATCAGTTTTTGTTTAGATATAATTGTTGTGAGAAGCAATTTTTAAGATATTTTTTAGTTGTGAGAAATTATTTTTATGTTTTTTAAAACAATGTCCAATTTTTAGCTGAAGGACAAAAAGTTTTTTTTTATTAAAAGAAGAATAAAAAACTTTTATAAAATTTAGTAGCACCCCAGTTCAGACCCTTATAGACACATTTTCATCTATAAAAAAAACTTACTAAAATATAGAAAGGCATTGTAATTAATCTAGAGATTTATTTAATTTTTTTTTATAAAATTTATAAAATAAAGTAAAAAAAAAAATCTTAAAAGTTGGTTTCGCACTGTCACACACCTGGCAACATTCAAGTTCAGTGTCACACATAAAACCCAGAGAACCTTGAACTGTTAGCCACGTGGCTGATTCCAAGATACATTGTAATGAAAATTGCAAATAGGACCTTAGAATTTGGACTAAACGCACCAAAAAAAAAGCCACTCTCCACAGTGGCAGCTATAACATATCACCACTGTGCAGTATGTCAAGCTAATCCTACTCATATCACCTGTATTTTATTCCATAATGTCCTGAAGGAACAGTATATTAATATATACTTTTTTAGTCAAACAATTAAACTATGCCACAGACCAAAATGTGCAATTAGCTAACTTAGCTAGCAATACAGATTTCTTATATATAAATAGATATAAATATACAAATAAAAGTATCTCAATTTTGTAATGTTAATATTTGCCATGATCAATAGGATATTATATATACTGACACAAACCGACAAATCAAAAATGGCGGTTGCAGAGATTCCGAGAAGTTGGATTAACGCAATCAGATGGTCCAAAACCTAAGTTATAAGTATTATTAAAATTTTAAAAAGAAGGCATAAACATAAAATAATGTTCAAGTAGCCGTAATAATTTAGGATTTAGGATTTGGGACAGTAAGGATTAGCTAAACAGTTGAGATTCTAAGGAGCCGACCTTTTTGGGATTTGAGGAATCACAGTTCACAGCACACATACACAACTTAAATAGTCGGCGCTACGATCTTCTCATAATTCTCATCAGTTCAATTTTTTTAAAAAGATTTAATATCACTGCTCATAAAATATAGTAGTACTCCTATTTGATAATTATGATAATAATGTACGATCTTCAATTTATTAGTGACGACATATATTTAAAATTTATATTATAATTACTTCTATTTTATTGTCATTTGTGAATATTTTGGTAGATAAAATTTAGGGTGGGAAGATCGGATTGTAGTCCAAAGCTAAAAAAGTCTCTGAACAAAAATTGGGATAAAAGATGCTCAACTATAGTAATAAAAGAAAAGATAAAACAAAAAACCTTTTTGGTTCAGCCAAATTTTTTAAGGAAAAACTGGAATTCGATTTCTGATACCATTGAATTTTATGTAATTTGGTACTATGGAGAAAGGAATGGTGGAGTAATTTTGGGTGCTGCTTGAATTTATTTAAAAGAAAAATACATATATTTTGAAGTGATGTTATATGATGAAAAAAGAGGGCGAAGAAGAAGACAAATCGGATCAGTGAATATATATTTGGTGTGTGTCCTTGGAAGCAGACCAGTGACCAGAGGGTGTGCGATACTCCTGCGATTTTAAGAAAAAATCTGGAGATCCATTGTAATCTTCAAATTTGTATCACATCTTTTATCCTTTATTATGTATATGTATGTATGTGTTTTATTTTATTATTGTTGTTTGGATTGTATGGATTTGGTAATTGAGATACTTGTTTTGCTTTTTACATAACATATCCTAGTCAATACTCAATAGTAGTAGTACTACGTCCTCTCCTGGTTTAATTTCCTGCTTTTTATTTGCTTTTTTGGGCCATTTGCTATCAGCTTTATTTCCACCAAGAGCCCAAACAATATCCTGCCGGGAGACACTCCCACGTGTCCCTGCATTTCGCCCGCCAACAACACCCCTTCTTCCAAGTGTCAACATGCTTCTCATTCTTATTATTTTATCCACAATCCACAGTAAAAAAACATAATTACAGCTGTAAAAAAACATAATTATATTGGGCTGATGTGCTCTATCAATTAAGTTGGACCAATTATATATGAGAAAACTCATTTTAACAATTTATACAATTTGCCTTATATAAAAAGAAAAAGATTGCACAAGCATGTTCATGTACTCACAGCACCAACTAAATTACATAATTAACACGATTACATTATATATTTCTTCTTTAATCAAATTAAGTGATATTTGAATGTCTTTCAAAAAAAAAATCAAATTAAGAGTAATCGGATGATACCCAATTGAGGTTAAAAAGAGAGTATAAACACAACGCCTACCAAGATGCAAGATTTTATTTTATTACACTTGACAACTATACTATGTAATTAAAAATAATTGAATAAATCCCAAAAACATATATCTCTAAAGATTAATGTTAAAAAGCTCATTTCACTTGAATGGATTTATCAAATTAAAACAAATACAGTATTACAGAAATAATGTTATTTAACTATCCATTACTAATCATAATTTCTACTCTGTTTTTGTCTGTTTGCAACCATTTCGTATTAGATTAACCAAAGAGCAACCGGATAACTATCCATTACTAATCATCATTTCTACTCTGTTTTTGTCTGTTTGCAAGCACTTCGTATTAGATTAACCAAAGAGCAACCGGAAGGGTTGGTTAAGAAGGTTAAAATGATAATTTTATAAAACCTCCAAAATTCAGGCGTTGAAAGAAGTGTGGCAGAGTCGTCATTCAAAAAATAAAGAATGCAAACTTTCACCAAGAAAAATAAAATAAAATAAAGAATGCAAAAAAAAAAAAAAAAAAAATGAGTGTCTAGCATCAGCAAAATGAGGTTCATGAATCCAGACACGTTCCCTCCCCTTATAAATATAAGGCACTCCCAACCGCCTTTTCCATCTCCATCTCACTCCTCACTTGCCTATTACGCACAACAAACAGCAAGAGAGCGAGAAAGAGAGGGGACAAACAAAATTCTCTTCTAGTTTTATCCAAATCTCGATTAAAACCCCACTCAAAAACAAAAATGCCTTCTTCTGCACCCACCCTGCTCTCAAAATGCACCATCTTCCCAGACCAAAAATCCACTCTCGGAAACCTCAAACTCTCCGTTTCAGACCTTCCTATGCTCTCTTGCCACTACATCCAGAAAGGATGTCTCTTCACTGAACCTTCTCTCCCTTTTCAAACTCTACTTCCTCTCATTAAGTCTGCTCTCTCTCGCACTCTCTCTCTCTTCCCTCCCCTTGCTGGCCGTCTGGTAACCGATTCTGACGGTTACGTCTACCTAACTTGTAACGACGCCGGCGTGGAGTTTGTCCACGCCAGCGCTAACAGAGTTTATGTCAGTGACTTATTGGCCTCACTTGATGTTCATGAATCCTTCAAGGAATTCTTCACATTTGATAGGAAAGTTAGTTATACTGGTCATACCTCGCCGATTTTGGCAGTTCAGGTCACTGAACTCGCTGACGGCGTCTTCATTGGCTGCGCCGTTAATCACGCCGTTACTGACGGCACTTCCTTCTGGAATTTCTTCAACACCTTCGCGCAAGTCTGCAGAGGAGCTAATAAGTGTGTCCGTAACGTCCCGGACTTCCGTCGCGAGTCGGTTCTGATCTCTGACGCCGTTCTCCGGCTGCCTGAGGGCGGTCCTGTAGTGACGTTTGACGCTGATGCGCCGATTCGTGAGAGGATCTTTAGCTTCAGCCGCGAAGCCATTCAGAGGCTGAAAGCTAAAGCGAATAACCGCCGGTGGATGGAGGCTAACAACGTTAACGCCGGTGAGTTGATGAGGAAGCGAAGCAACGATCCTCACGGACAGAAGGAGAACGGCAAGGTTACTGCGATTCTCGAGAGCTGGTTCAAGAGCTCAGTTAATTCGAAAACGCAAACGGTGATGGCGAACGAAACGGCGGAGATTTCGTCGTTTCAGTCGGTGTGCGCGTTGCTGTGGCGAGCCGTGACTCGTGCGAGGAAGTTGCCTGCGACGAAAGCGACGACGTTTAGAATGGCGGTGAACTGTCGCCACAGGATAGAGCCGAAATTGGATCCGTACTACTTCGGGAACGCGATTCAGAGCGTGCCGACGTATGCGACCGCAGGCGACGTGTTGTCCAGGGATTTACGGTGGTGCGCGGAGCAGCTGAACAAGAACGTGAAGGCGCACGACGATGCTATGGCGCGGAAGTTCATAGAAGATTGGGAGAGCAATCCGAGGTGCTTCCCGTTAGGAAATCCCGACGGAACATCGATCACCATGGGAAGCTCCCCGAGGTTTCCAATGTACGACAACGATTTCGGGTGGGGAAGGCCGCTGGCGGTGAGAAGTGGAAGGGCGAACAAATTTGACGGCAAGATATCGGCGTTTCCTGGCAGAGACGGCAGCGGCACCATTGATTTGGAGGTGGTTTTGGCGCCCGAAACCATGGCGGGGCTTGAGACTGATCCTGAGTTCATGCTGTATGCCTCGAGTCAGTTATAACTCGTGTCGAATCGTGGTGGACCCAACATAACTACTTGATCACGTGATGACAGCATCCAACGGCATGGTTCGAACGGTGGTGATTTCATCTGGGACCGCGTGGCTTTTCGGATGTCAATTGTGACATAATGTATAATGTTATTTATTAATTAGCGTTTCTATCTAATTTGATGTATGACCCCAAAAAAAAATTAATTTGATGTTTGCTCATGCTTCTACTTAAGAAATGATTTCCTTTTCTCTTGGATCCTTACGTTTTGTATCGTGATTGAACTTTTACATTACTTTTCTCATTGTCCCTATTAATTATATGGAAAGAAATAACCCCATCACAACATATTATAGAAATATTATTACTATCGCATACCCTATTTTAGAGTGTGAGAGAGGTTAAGTAAAAGAAAGGAAAACAAATCATGATTAAATATATTTTTGATTCTTTAATTTTTGTAAGAAATTATTATTAATTCCTATATTTTAACAAGTCAGTTTTTAATACAAACTTTGAAAAAAATTTATTTTTTTATTTATTTCATACAATTTTTTGGTGATTTAATAAATTGATATAATGACACGTGAATCTAATAAAGGTAATAAAAAAAATTATTTTTAGTCCCTTTCAATGTTGTCAAACTCGATATTCTAGGTAGACTCGTGAGGGGTCAATAGACTCAACTCATAAACTTATAATTGTCTATTGAAATAGTTAAAATTTGTTAATAATCTCAACAATAGTGACCAAATAGAGCGTTACATATACAATAGAATTTTAATCATCTAAAATCATAAAAAAAACATAATCATGACTAAATTAAAGTACAAAGTACTAGTCTAAATTTAAATTAATTCAAATTAAATTTTGGTATACCAACTTTAGGCATCTATTATTGCAAAATAATTTCACTAATCACACATTCATACTATTACACTACAATTACAAGTTTAGAATTAGAAAATAATTAAAAATATATCAAAGTAATACAACTCATACAAGTCTATAATTAAAAACAAAAGTACAAAAATAAATAATAACAAAAATAAAAATGTAAAAAAGTTCAAGGCTGAACTGCAAAAGAGATTTAAACATTGAACAAATATTAAAAACAAAAAAAGTAAAGCTTAAAGCTGAATTGCTCAAGGGACTTTGCATAATTTGAAATCTAAACAAGAACAAGAATAATTGATAAAGAACAACCAATTTTGTCCAGTCGTAAAACAGAATGATCAATTGATCAAAGGAGGGCTGGAAGGACGTTGTCGACATTGCGTTTGATGGAAGGGGAAGACGGAAGGCGGCAAGGCACGACCAGAGGACGTAGAAAAATGATGCGCAGAGTAAGCTGGAGGGTGGGATCGACAGAACGTGACGATGTGGGGTGGAAAGTGGGAATGCAACGGAAGGGAGAATGACAAACTCACGCACAGAGGAGAGGAAGCTTCGAAGGAGTGAAGAAGATGAGTGTTAGAGTGTGTGTCCCATGATTTGCTAGTTTAATTTGAGTGAATTGAAATCTTAAGGAAATTGTAAACAATATTGGGTTGTTTTACGCATATTCTTAATAATTTTAAAAAAACTTCTTAAACTCGTAGATTTAGATTAAACATCGTGAGTTTACCACAAGTTTACCAAATCTTATCGAAAACGATTTTATACGCGAGTCAACTCTTTTCATTAGGTAGACTCGTAAAATTGTAGGAGTTTACAAGTTGACTAGAAAGTTTAACAACACTAGTCCCTCCATATGTTTTTATTCATTTTTATTATTAAATGTAATAAAAGTAATCAATTTTTTTATAATTAAAAATATAATAAAATATTAAAATTAGTTTATATTTGAAAATGGAGAGAGTGCTGTCGTACGGGAGATCATTATGGTCCGAATAAGGCAAGTTAGAGTCGTTTAAGAGAGTTGACAGTTGAAGTCTCAATTTTAGAGACAGCTGAATCTGGCACTTTTAATTTTGATGCAAATCATTCTTACCACTTGATATGATATGATATGAATTTGTACTCACAAAGTCAATATCAAAGTTATGATTTATATCAACCAAATTCAGATGTATAAAGTTTTGGGACACACACAGATCAAGTTGCTTCACTTTTGCCTCATCAATGAAATTAGAAATTAGTGACAGCCCTGTCACGTTTCGAAATTGGATTGGATTCGTTGACTCTAATTTATGAGCAAATGAATTTGTAAAAGGGCGAAAAAAAAAAAAAGAAATTTGTTGTATTTTCTTATTAATCTTTTTATAGTGTGTTTGATTTAACGTTGATAGAATTAATTTTGAATCATAGAATTGATTTATTGTAAAATTGATTTTAAACTAATATGATTTATGTTTTGAGATTTTTCATAAAACAAATTTAAAGTAAGAATATAGTGTACAATTTTCAATTTTAACTTTTTCTCCATGTATAACCAAATAATTAGTTTATCAACCAAAAGCAATTTAGCTTCTTCAAACTCAATTTTCCTTCAACTTAATATTTTTTCAAATATGCACTTATTTATTCTTTTATTACTTTAAAAGATAAATATTATTTAAAAAATTAAATGTATTATTATCTTAAAAATATAAAAGCATTAAAAAAAATTTTGATAAGTAAGTATGAGTATTTATAAGAATATAAAGTAGAAGAATTTAGAATTTTATTTTTTTTTAAAAAAAAACACCCCCAACATAAAACACAGCATAGGACAAACAAGCCGTAACCACTAACATCAAAACATGAAAAATAAATCAAATAGTACACCGGATAAAAATAAGGAAATATAGCAAAACAACAAAGGTTGTTGGAGCAAAACCGAACCAGCATAAAAAATCAGAATAAAATAAATAGTATTTCTTCACTTAATCTTATCGCTTATACATTGTTTATTTGCTTAATTTTCTTTCCTGTCCATGGGGCTCCTTTAGACACATGTACCTTAATAAGTAGTTAGAGTATTTTAAATTAAAAAAATAAACATCTCACTCATATAGTTCAGTTGGTGAATACAAATAAATATGCACGTGTGACATGCCTATGTGAACATCTATTTTTAATCTAGTTAATACTATATTTTTTATGAACCAAAAATTAAGAAAATAAACAATGTATAAGAGATAGGATTAAGTAAAGTAATACTTAAATTTAGAATGCTCTAACTACTTTTACAAGTATATGTGTCCAAAATGATTTCCATTAATAGGAGTGACTCTTTTCATAGGTGACAACAAACAATTAAGCAAATAAATAATGTATTTTTTTCGTTTCATTTTATTTGTCGTTTATGGTTAGACACATTTCTTAAGAAAATAATTAGAAGTAATTATTATTATCACTAAAAAATTGTAATTTTACTAAATCACTCTCATTAATTGAATTAACATGTTTAATGCATTAATTAAATAGTTAGATGAGATAAAGTAATAAATAAGGGTATTATTGTAAAAATAATAATTAATGTTGCATTGTTTTACTAAAGTGACAAGTAATTTAAAACATAAAAATATTTTAAACATCACAAATAAAATATAACGAAGGGAATATAAGAGACAATATTAAGTTAAGTAATGCTATTTAAGCTTACATATAGTGCAATTTCAACATGTTTACTGTAATTGGGTTGGGGTGAGTCATGTAAATAAACTCTAGAAATTAGCTACGAAGTATTTTATATATTTTTCAGTGTTCGTTTAAGGTCCAAGCAGCCCAAACAAGGGCTTTAAGTCCCCCGAAGAAAATGTCCCAATTTTTTTTTAGTACTAATATATGTCTAATAAAAAATTAATTGTAAAATCTTATTTGAAAATAAATTTTAATTAAAATATTATAAGTGATTGATATAACTTTGTATTGATCTTACAAATACTAACATTTAATGATAATTTTAATAAATTGTTTTATTAGTAAATAAAAAGACCTCATTCTTAAGTTTGCTTTAGACTTCCTAGACTCTTGAGCCGCCTTTGATATTTTTTCATGTCTTTATTATAAAACACATTTTAAAAAAATTTAGTGATATTTTATAAGATTTTGTACAAATTTCATCAAAGTTTTATTGTTATATTTTTTATTTGTCCTTATTAAATGCTTTGACTTTACTGTTTTAATTATTAAACACAATTTTTAAGATGGGATATAAAGTGCCATAATAATTCTTGGGAGAATTATTGTATTGGATTATTACATAAAAAAACTAGCTAGACTCTAATTCGAGAATCTTTAAAGAATAAACTATTTAATTTTTTAATATATTTTTTCACTCTCATGATTGAATTTCTTTTTCATTGTTAGATATTCAAATTAATTTTTCTCTTTATACTTAACATTAACTTTATTTACTTTGAGAGTATAATTAAAAATAATAATTAATATTATTATTAAATTATAAAATAATAAATAATTTACTTTTATTCTCTTTCTAAAATTTAGCTTTAAATGTTGACTAACTTGGCACTTTGTTGATAAGAGGGCTTTAAGGTGTTTTTTCTTGTTACTTTTGTTAACATGATATCAGAGTCTATTCTAGATTTATTATTGGGCTTCCATGTTGAGTGTGTTATTAGTCCCGTGTTGTTTGGGCCACTCTTATTTGTCCACAATCCAACTATGTAGTTCTAGGCGTGAGGGGGTGTGTTGAAATTCTCACGTCGGCTAGTGATTTAGCGTTTACAAGGGCGTGACATTCTGTGAGTTATCCCAACTGGGGATTAAACCTCGTACCCACACAGATGACTATATTTTTTTTAAAAAAAATTAGCATGAAATGGTTATTTTCGACTTTTTTTTGTTAATTTTATTTCTCATTGTCTGTAAGTTAAAGCGACTAATCTACTTAATATGTAGAATCATCGAAATGAATTATTTCTTCTAACACATACGCACGGCCATTGCTAGTATACCTTTGCCGACATACGATTGCAGTGATCACTATCAGTCCCACAATATAATTTGTACGTAGAAATGAAATTAAGCTTTAGGGTTTTAATTTTGAGGTATCAATCAAATTTGACCACTCGTACAATGCACTGCTTTCGCAGGTTCAAGGAATTGAATTTCAATGGTCTACGCTGCATCTCATCTTGTGTTTGTGTGCAATTAATTGAGATAAATTGATATGTGCCAATTGGTCCATCCAAGCCAATGCACCTTTCTTTCTTTAATTTCTTTTCTTTCACAAATTTAAAACCCAAACGTATCTGCGACCAATTGCAGCTCTAGTGGGGAATTATTTAGTTTCACACAAGAATTTCCAGTCATACGGTCATACCACATTAAGTACTTTGGTGTGTCAAAATCTCGACTCACCTCACGAATACGTATTAAATCTATACACATTCAGAACAATTAATAGATAGTTGGGTCTCTCATATTTAAGGATTAAATCCATCCTGATTATGTGTGTGTTATGGACTGATATTCCAATATCTCGACTACACTAAAATTCGTCCAGACAAGGTCATCCTAGTTTTATCGACTAAGATAGAGATCAAGAGTTATACACGGTTTATGCACAATACAATTTAACTGGACTAAAGACCCAAGTCTATCAACCTCATAAGGCCCACCGAGTGCATAGCAAAGCTTAGGAACGCCATTATAAATGGATATCATGCAACTATATAAGATACGTGACTTTTTATTAATCATACAAATTCTAATAACTCATTAATTTGGGTATTGCAATACAACCCTCACCACACTAAAATTCCCCATACAGCCAAGGAAATAGAAGAGAGCATCTTCAATCTTAGACTTGACCCATTTATAATCGTGACAATTGTTATATCTATTTTGGTGATTTGTGTCTTAAAATTAAAGAAATTAGTCTCCGGATTGTCGCTTAGTAATACTTTAGAGAAAAAAAAAACTATGCACACCGTCCACTATTCCCTTCACTACTATATTTTGCAAGATTTTATTTGGATTTATGAAAAAGGACGAATACAAAAAATTTTATTGAGCAGATTCCACAAAAAAAAAAAAAAACATTTATTGAGCTCCTCTCTGTTTTACTTTTACTTATCTATATTATAGTAATAGGATATAATTAAAATATTTCATAGACTAATTTAAATTGAAGAGATAAAATTCTATCTTGTGTAATTTTTATTTAGAAAAGAAGAGAAGAAGAGAAGCCAAAAAGAAAATCCCTAGTATTGACTATTACCTAAATATCCCGCGACTGATCCGAAGATATTCTTTGCTACTATGGTCCCTCAAAAATCCCGAATATTAAATCTGGTCCATGCTTTTCTATTTTTAGGTTCTTTTTATCACAAAACAATTGATTTGATTCCAAACAAATATTTTACCAGTAATACCAAAAGCCTATTCCAAACAAACGAACATTAGGGCCCAGTCTATGATACCTATAAGGACCACAGAAAAGCCTATAATTCAAAAGATTGGGCCTTCAGATGCATTCAATACTAGTCTCATTCGAAAGGGTCTGTATCGCTGACCGTAAAAAAAGGTTTTATTTATCAGGATAATTATTAGGATAATGATATTTGTTTTCTTGACCCAAAAAACATGATGTTTATTTTAAAAAAATAAAATAAGAAGGAATAGAAAACTAAAAAAAAGGAGGAAGAGAAAAAGTTATTAGAACATATATTATTTATTTTAATTAAAAGAGTACAAAGTTAATATTTTCAGAGTATGGTTTCCATCACTTTCTTCAGCAACAAAAAAAACAAATGAGTATAATTTCAGAAAAGAGAAAAAAAAAGGTACAAAGTTATTATTTTTCTTTTGGAAACAGATGCAAATCAAAATCAACATAGTAACCCTTCATTTTTTTTATAAAAAAGTAATATCGAGAATCGAACATTATACTCACATATGCATGTTTCCATGCACACCAATTGAACTATATAACTGGGACAATATAGTAACCCTTCATTTGTTATTTTAAAAGTTAAATATAATTATGGTAAGTTTAAGTTAAGAAGCTATTATTTAGTAGTTCTATTATTTTAATCACTAGACTGTTAAGGTAGAATCTAACCATTGAAACTCTTTATTAACCTGAACCATATCTAGTGCATTGCACCCTAATCTTTTTTTAACGGTGTTTAACAGTTTAAGGGATGAAACAAGTTGAGTTGATCATATAAAATTTAAATTTAGCTTAAAAAAAATGAATTGGTCAAACTTGACTTGTTAGACTTATTTATTTAATTGTTATTTTATAAAAATTTTTAATTTAAGTTTATTAATTCTGTATTTAATAAATAATCTTTTATTATAATTTTATAAACTTAAAATGTTGCAATATCTACCACGTGAAGTTTAAAACTTCTAAATTATTATAATTTTATAACCTAATACACTAAAAGAAAATCTTAAAAATAGTTTTGATATTTACATTAAAATAATACATATTTTTATGTAAATCATAATAAATAAGCATTGAAAAAATCTTCATCACTACTTTATCAGTAAAGTAATTTTCTTCAAATATAATCCAACCCATCAATCCCATATAGTAGCATCAATATAAATTACTAAACTAACTATAACATGAACAGCAATCTTGCAAGAGCCTCTTCTTCTCACACAAAAAGATGACATCTCTAATTAAAAATCCCATGACGATGAAAAGTCTCCCACTATCATAAAATTACACACGGGAAGATGTTTATTTTCAGACTTTTGATACAATTAAGGAAACTTTACCTAGAGGTTTATGACATAACTAAGAATCTAAATAAACAAGAGGTGGCCACTAAATATCTTTGATAGTAGTCTAATAAAAATGCTACCGAGATATTAAGTAAAAATATATTGTTTGAATTCTATTAGGTGCAAAATTCTTCTACTCCTTTCACTAAAAAAATTAAGTGCTTGTTTGGATAGAAGTGGATTTATGTTAATGTGGATCTATTTTAATGTTACTTTTTGTTGCGTTTATTGGATCCGCCTCGGCTTATGTGCCAAATTTATCTCATTGATTTATCTATCTTAACATAATTTAATGTGATCCAACGCCAATTCAAACACTAATAAAATGGCCACTAAGACACTAACAATAATAAACATTTACTTCATTTGGAAGGTGGATATATTATTTGGTTTCAGTGGATAAGAAAAAGAAATTTTAATCAATGCTAGTAGTGGCTTATGCGCACCTATTATTTAAGCACCCCAGTTAAGCACTCCATATTCTTTGGAGCATGATGACGTGGAATGAGGTACTTAGCAAAATTGTTTAAATTAGCACTTGATTCTTATAGAAAAAGTGTGCCCAATTTATATTAAAAATAAAAAAATAAATATGAGATAGTTAATTTGTGAGTATACATGTGGGTTTCATTCGGAGTACTTATTTAAGAACCTACATTGAAGTACTTTGGGTGCTTAAATTAATAAAGTGATGTGTACATTTAAAACCTAACAAAATATAATACATTAATTCATAAGAACCTAATTAAACATCTCTCTATTGGAGAGGCCTCATCTTGGAGCATGTAGAAAAAGTGAAAAACAAACAAATACTTCCTCCAATCTTATATATAAAAAACATAAAATATTACACAGATTACTTTTTTGTTTTGGTAAAAGTTATATAGATTACTTAAACATCCTTAATAATATTTTTTAATTAATAAAATAATGAATTTAAAATTTATTTTAAAAGTGTTCATATAATTAATGTATCATCTTATATAAAAATTGATCAATGCCTTAATTTATATTCTTATTTCCTATTTTTATTCTATTTTTTATTTTCTGATTTTTAAAAAAATTAAGAAAAAAAAAAATTTAAAACATTCCATAATGAAAAACATAACGTAGCAAGTTCAGTTCGGTCCTTTGCACCGTTTTTACTGTTCGGAATTGGTTGTGAACCGCTCCATGATCATCCCTACGGAGAACCAAGTCCTAATTAGTCAATTGACTACCTAACTTCAACAAAACAGAGTCTCGGTTTCTAAGATTTCTTGAATCTGTTTCATTAGCTTTCACTATTCAGCTTCAAAGCTCAGAATTTGGGTTTTGTTGATCGTGACTAGCGAAAATTTGAGAACTTCACTTTCAGAAATGAAGAGGCGTCAGTTTTTGAAGCATTCAATCACTCTTGTGCTTATGTTGGTCTCTGTTTGCTGTCTTTTGATCGTGATTGTGACTTTTCTCAAGCTTCCAGAGGCACCAACGAACAATAACGAAATGGGGTTTTACCCAATTACCAGATCCAGAAAAATTTCCCTTCAAGATGTAAGCTTGGGCAAATTTGGCGAAATGATGATTGAAATGTTACCTCAAGATCTCGCTTTTACAGTTTTTGTTCCTTCTGAGGAAGCGTTCAATCGTGATCTGCGTCTCTCGGTGAATCATAGCTTGAAACCAGACAAGTTTAATGATACATATGCAATTATTACTCGTATATTGGGATTCTCAGCTGTGCCTCGTGCACTTTCCTCTTTTAATGTGCGTTTTGGTGAGCTTGTGAACTATGATTCTGTATCTGGGTTTCCTTTGTATATCTCGAAAGACATAGATGGAATGCTGGTTGTTAACAGGGTTAGATCAGAAATAGTTGATGTTAGAAAGAGGGAGATTGTTGTTCATGTCATGGATGGGGTTATTATGGATGCTGATTTTGAGCAATCGGTTTTTTCTGATGATACAGATGAGGATTGACTTATTCTGCTTTTGTTCTTTGATTCTGGTTTCATGTGTTGTATTCAACTGAGGACTAGCTTCTACACTTGTACATGCAACAATAGATGTATTCTTTCATTTTTCCTTTTTCATTAAATCAATAGTTTTTACTACAGAAAAAAAGTTGAAATATATTCTGCTATAACCATTTGCTGGAAGAGATTCGCATTGCAACCACCCCTCCAAATGACCAAGAAAAAAAAAAAAAGCTTTTCTAAATGCACATGATCCAAGACACTTATTGACAAAAGGAAAAGACATGTTCTGCCTAATGGTTATCCAAAATCTCACTTGGTGGATATCAGACTATAGTTATTTGCATATACGAGTTTTAAAATTTTACCTATATTACAGCTAAATGCCTTCTTAATAAAATAGTTGTGACTGTAATGTTCACAGATCATGCTACTGCATATATTTTGCTCAGAGAAGCATCGATGTTTTCTTCCAAAATCATGTACAAACATTTTCAATAAATCAGTATAAAATTTGGACCTCATTCATGTCTCTCAATGTATGAATCTTTTCTTGCATTGTTTTTACTAGCAATATAATTAGTTTTTCTACTCGCCCATAGTTGTCACCAAGCAGGTTGATATGAGATCATTTCTAACTCATCATCCTGTTATCACATTGTTCCCAACGAAATACATGTGATTTACAGCTTATAAAACACGATGAGAATCCACATTACCACTGGGACCCTTTATCGAATATTTTAGAGATAAGCATTCTGCATTCATCTGATGATACAAATGATTCGTAAATACTACCAGAAATTCCAAAGTCAGTTTTATTGTCAGAGAACAAATTCCAATAATAAATTTTCTATTCAAATACTTGATTTGTGTGAATTTCTACACGTGATCATGTTTAGAGGAATAAAGATCAATTTCTGATGTGAATAGTTTGTCTACAATAGTGAATGGAGTATTGCTCTGAGATTGTGAATGAAGCTACCAGATAATAAAAAATGAAAAATGCTCAGTATCTAAAATTAAAACACAATAAACTGCAAGCTGAGGAAACGAAATTCCTTGGGTAAAACTATCATGGTGCAATGTTACATGCATTTCCCAAGCCCATGTCTGAATTCTCAAGAAGACCAACACAGGTGACCGGAAAGGCGTAGTTATCTTGGTCCATGTACCGATTGTTGTATTATAAAAACAGTGCTATTAGAGCTCCAATCATCAAATCTCTCAACCCTAACTTCCAGCTGCACTTGGTAAAGTCACTGGTTTAGAGTCTTCTTCCTTTTCATGTTCTTTATTGAGCATCTGAAATGATAATTCCAACGTTAAAAGACAAAAAATCACAGTAACAATGTTTCAGCAAGTTTCACTTGACAACTTTATCACACCTATTTTTATGTAGTGTATCTCACCTTGTTGTTAATCAAGTTATGGAGTGCAATTACACTCCTAATGAGAGACGACAGGTATATTACCAGCATCATATCATTCGTTTTCACTACACAATGAGCACAAGGATCAACAATCTAGAAAAGGCATCACAGAAAACTATAACATTTATCTACATTAATTCAAATTTTAACCTGCGAATGCCTTGATCAGATCATTGACATTAAGATTTGGCAGCAGGTTGAATACATCCTAACAAAATAAAACAAAATGGTGAAGCTAAATAAAACTTCTTTCATCAAATATAAGACAAAAAAAAAAGAGAGTAAAAATCAGATTATTTCAAGTAATGCTTTTTCCAGTCATTAATGTCAAATGATTGAATATTGATTTGAACCAGCTGTAAATTAAATTTAGCGATATGGATCAGCAGAAAATTATTCCACTAAAATTCCTAGTTTGATAACAGCCAAAGAATCAGCAGATACCAAGAAAGAGTATGCTAACAGACCTGAAGATGGTATAGGATCTCGTGGTTTAAGGGAAGCTTTCCCTCAATGACAAGGTCGAGGTAACTTCTTATCTCTTTAAGTCTTGCATCCAAACCCTTCAAGGCTGTGAGTTTTGCACTTACCTACATAAAACTTATTACAATTTCAGCATTTGTCTTTTTTGTAAAAAAAAAATTCATCTAACACACTCATCTAAAAGGACAAGAAAGCCAAAAACAAATATAAAGGAATTAGTATATGGCAAGAAGAATGAACACAGGCACCTCTGTTGCAAGGGTACTAATGGTTGTATCCTTCACATCTCTAAGCAAATGTTCAACTCCTGCTCAAGGGGAAGAAGAATATAAAACCATAAGATAAATTGATTAGACCACCATGAATAATGTGAATAACAGGATAAGATTAAAAGATTCAGTATTAATTAAAATAAAAAAAAATGCAGCAGCTCTACATTCCATGACATACCTATTTCCTCAACTTCATGAGCAGCAATTTCTGACTGCACATGCACAAAGACCTTTTGGCTTTTCTGAGTGGCATTCTGTAGTCAAATTTTTAAAACAGTCTAAGTTCTTTGCAACATGCAACATCTATAAAATCTGAAGTATAATTTTTTAAACAAAGATAAAAGCACTTCAATTCTACCTCTTTAACCTCTTCAACAGCATAGTATGCTTTTGTAGGAATTCCCAACTCCTTAGGTTCAACATCAATTATAACCAAAACAGGATTCGGAACATAGCTGCAACAATGTAAAACTAGATTAACTGACATACACATAAATAAGGGATAAAAGCAACGCGCAGAATTTCGTTCTCTCATGTTTGCGACAACTAAGGTGGTGTTTGGTTCAAGTAACCAATTCTCATCTTAGGGAAACTCCCTAAAAAGAATAACTTATCTGCCCTTGCTAGAAGATACAAAAATAATTTCTACAAGTAAGTGACTTTCCTGAATATCCAACATATGAAGAATGTCAACTTTTAGGATTCCGGCTCTGGGTGTCTTCTACTTTCCCGGGAACTTACAAATTTGGGATATTTTGTTACATAACTAGCTTACAATAAACTTATTACCTGGAAATTTTAATTGATAATCAAACGTACAAAGCAACTTATATCACTTGCTCTAGAAAGACATTGCTAGAAAAGTAGCAAAAAACTAATCCAAGGTACCAAACACTACCTAAGGGATAACTAAAAAACAGCAGTGAAATATAAGTAAGTCTTTCTCACTCATTGAATAAACCATGAATGTCTAGGTCATTTTCTCGCAGCTTTGGACCAGTGCTATACCACCCCACAACATGCTCCTTTGCTGCAAAGAAAAACAATAATAAAATGTTAGCAAACCAAATTTTCAAATAAAAAGAAAAGAAAAGCAAAATTAGCTGATAGTACCGTTGATTCTCTTGAACATGGAGAACATGGATTCGTGGTAATTGTGGTCGAGGAACCAGATGGAAGGATCCTTGTCATCTTCTTCGAAGGGAACGGCGTAACTGTTGGAGACGTCGACGGTGCCCTTGAAAGAGGAACCGAGCAAGACGCCAACGACGCGCTTGCGAGTGTCCTTAGCGACGCGGTTGTAGTTGTCGACAATGCTGAGCAAAACCAGAGGGTGAACTATCACTTTCTCTATCGCTCTCGATGATATCTGCTGCGTCTTTATCACATCCATTTTCTTCTTCTTCTTCTTCTTCCGATCTCTCTCCCCTAAACCCTCTTCTCTTTCTCTCACACACACGGGGACACCAGTGACACTGACACCACACAAGCTGGTTCTCTGCTCTCTCTTCCTTTTGGGCTCTTCTCGCTGGGCCCAAAATGTATGCTTGGATACTACTTTTCGCACTACCCCTTATTACTACTATTTACTCTGCACCACGGATTATGCTCATGCATAATATAATATACTTTTTAACCAGATTACAATTAACAGACCAAAAAAGTGTGCTGACAAAAAAAATAAAGACTACAAGTCCAACCAAAACAAATAGTAGATTGTAAAATTTTCTTGACAAAAAAAACTAGATACAAGTTTGACGAAAAAACAGATTCAAAGAAAAATGTATAAAAAGAAATATTATGTATTAATATAATCGTTGAAATTCAAAAATAAAAAAATACTAATTTATTAGTTGAGACAACTAACTTGGTGGTAACTCTTATTCATTTGGTAACTTCATTCATTAATGAGTATTTGGTATTAACTTTAATACATATAAATAGCCTTTTCATGTACTTAACTTTTCAATGAAAACACTAATTATTATGATTTAAATACATTAGAAGAATTCAACCCAAAATACTTATCTATTAGGTGAGAAAATCTCACGATTGAAATAACAAATATAGTTTTCAATTTTATTAAATGTGGGATTCCTAATAATTACCATACTTAATTAGGGTATGTTTAATAACACTAGCCGGGAAAGATGAAAAGATAGATGAAAAACTAAAAGCTTTAAGTTAAAATCTAAAAGATAATAAGTAGGGACGGATTCAGAAATACTTAGTGGGAGAAGGGGGGCAAATTTTTTGTGTGTGATTGGAGAGCAAAATTTTAAATTTATAATAAGAATAATTAAGCATATAAAGAATTTATAAATAAAAAGAAAAATATTTCGGGTGCGTTTGATGCATGAACATGACCGTACAAGTAATACAACACAGTACAACTTTTATGAGTCACAGCACAACCTTTTGTGTTGTGTATTGTTTGATACTCAATACACATAACAAGAAGCACAACATAAATTTTACAATAATATCCTTCATGTTATATATTATTAATTTCACTTTAATTTTTCTAAGAAAAAATATTTTAATATTTTAGAAATATTTTATTAATTTATTATTTATTATAAAATTAAAACTTCATATTTTAATAAATTACTACATAATATATTTTATGTGATATAATAATCATATTAAATAAAATCAAAAATTATTATTAAAAAATATTTTTAACTCTTTATTTTTTAATATTTATATTTATCATTAAACTTTATTTTATTATTAATACGTTATTTTAATTATATATATATATATATATATATATATATATATATATATCACGTTAACCCGGAAATATGCAGAAGTGAAAAAAAATAACGTAAACATTGATTTAAAAAAAATAATGCAACATAAACTACTTTAGGTAAGTGAGGAAAGTGGGGGAGGTAGTTAGTAAAGATGGAAGGTTAGTTCTGGCTTTTCCTAACTTGTGCATGGAACAAGAAACTTGTGCATGGAACAAGAAACTTGTCCCTTTGTTTAGTGGGGTACAAAAAAGTGACTATTTGTGCTGTCCAGTTACTCAAATATTGTGCTGTCTCTTGATAACTTTTTGAATCAAACACAGAACAAAGAGTTTTATTGTGTGTTGTACCTTCAAAATTAGCAAATCAAACAGACCCTTCAAGTTTTAAGAGAAAACAACATGAATCGTTGTTGAAAAGTCTCATGTTGACTAAAGATATAACCACTATAATATATATAAATGGTGTGATAATTATCTTCGTATGAGTTGAGTGAGTTAAATTCGAACCCTAAATTTAAGAGTTGAGTATAAATAAAGAATATTTCTTGTCATCGTCTTTTTTTCTTAAATATAACCAAATAAGAAGATTTTAACTATAATAGAAATTGTTATTAAAATTACTAAAACACACAAATAACAGTTTATCGTAAAAATTAAATATTAATTCTTTAAAACAAAATACTTAAATATTATCATTTATTAATATATAAAATAATATAATATTCTTTATATGTGTATAAATATTTTTAAATAGCAAAAGAAAAAATATATTTAGTTGAATAAAAAAGAAAAACAATAGTAAAAGAACTTAAAAATGAGAAAAAAAAATAATATAAAAATAAAACAGAAAAATAATAATAGGAAAAGAAGAACGTATAAATATTTTTAAATAGTAAAAGAACTTAAAAATGAAAAAAAAATAGAAAAATAAAATAGAAAAATAATAATAGGAAAAGAAGAAAAGCCCACACAAGGGTTCGACCCCGCGACCTAAATGCAGATTGAACGCCACACACCACGAATTATATATAGCTTACAAGCGAACAATATTATATATAATATCTATTACATGGGGAGGGGGGAGGCCCCCTCTCCCCCCTTGGGTCCGTCCCTGATAATAAGGTACTTGTTAGAATTGAATGTGTTTGATAAAATTAACTGTTAAAGTAACTAGTAAACATAATATGACAAAAAGAAAAAGAAAAAAAAAAGGGAGAATGCCAATTAATTTTTAAGGATATTTTTGGAAAAAATAAAAATGTGAAGAGCTGAAATCCTTAAACGCTAGTTAAAGTAGAGTTTGAAAAAAAAGTTGGCAAAATATTAGTAACGGCCAAAATCGTCTACTTTCGTGGACCTTTATCAAACAGGACTATTAGCGTTTCAACTAGTAAAAACATCTTTAAGCTAGATGGAATAGCTTACAAAACACGCTTTTAGATAATCTAAAGGTTATTAGATTATTTGTTTTCCAAATAAATAAAATAAAAATAAAGATAATTAGATTATCTATGTGCTTTTGTATCAATGGAGTCTCACTAATTCATTAAATTAAGATTATGGTAAATGTTATGAGCACAAGAAAAAACACCATTCGGATCCTTTAAATAGGCTTGTATCACTTATTTAGTAATTTGACTTATTGTAGAAATCCAACAATCCTCCTTATCACTTGAATTTTATCAACTGTTTATCATTTCTCATTTGCTTTGCCCTCGCACGTGACTAGCTAGCTTACAAACATGTGAGTATGAGTGAGACCATACCAGTAGTCTTCATAATTAATCAAAATCCCTTGTCTCTTAACCAAAATTAGGGTTACTTGAGAATAACAATGAATGATAATTGCAACTAGGTTTGATTACCATACCTTGTTTTTGAAGAAAATATTATATTGTTTTGTGTGCGAACATAGTAAATTAGCCCATGCATGATATTCCAAGATGTAAGCAGACTCGAGGTATGACTCCTTTGTAACCGTAGAGCAGTTTTTATATGCTCCTTTGTTATGTTGTATATATCCTTTATGCATTCCAAGGTGACATTTCACGAGAGGAAGGGAATTAGAATCCCAAGCTATTATCATAATATTCAATTATATAATCCATGTAGAATCAAGTTCAAGGAGCATGCAAGGTATGTCCGGGCATTTATAATATTTTAGCTAGATTGAACTAATTAAAATTGATTGATCACTAGGTAAATATTAATTTGAAGCTACATAAATTATGATCTTCGATCAAGATACAGCCTAAATGTTTAACTTTTATGCTAAACCTAAGTTAACTAAGTAACAACATGAATTCGGTTAGTACATGTTTGGTTCAGTTTATTTTAAAGAAATAATAGATCATTTATTGTAAATTTTTTAGGAGAATTCTCGAATAGAAAAACGATTACTTTTCAAAATTTAAACTATTCCAAACATGTGCTTAGTAAAAGATTTTCTCTCCCCCTTCCCCCTTACATAAAGCTCAAGCGCAGGTCTAATGGAGGGTGTTCCAATTGTTCTCCCATTGTTGTGTATGAAAACATTGTAGTATTATTATCCATGTGTTCATTTGCATGCAACCTCTGAAACTTCTCTGTTTCTGATTCACCAAACGAGTTTAAGGGAAAGAGTTGAAGAGTCTCAATCACCCTATCAGGTTCTGAAACTTGATACAGTTCATTAAGACCTGCAATAATTAAAGGAAAATTGTCAATAACATGTCATATATATCCTCAAAAGCAAATTAATAGTTTTCTATAAATTTATTGGCTGGTTAGTTGGAAACAAGCAAAAACTTGACTAGAATGTAAAGAAAGGGCTTTGGTTTGAATACACCGTTTTTTAGTGCGTTTGAATTTTCATTGAAGCTATTAAACTAACTTTCATCTCTATACATGTTATGATGAGCCTGAGCCATATGTCTAGATCACCAAAGAAAAATAAGTAGATAAAAAGAAAAAGTTTTAAACTGACATTAAACGAGAGCATCATTTTCATTATGTTAACATCTAATGCTAATGACTATTATATCCATGTAACCATATGTCATATGTTTTGATTAATAGATTAAAGTATGGCAACTTAAAGTTAAAGGGTTTCATACTGTTAAGCAAAAGTCATTTTGACGAAAACTCCAGTTTGTTGACAAAAATCCAAACACACTTATTTCATAGATATGTACAGTTGCGTTACTTACATTGTGCAGAAGCACTGCTAAATTTCTGTGTAGGAATCATCAAATCCTTCTTCTCATCAAAGGAGACCCTTCTACGCTTCTGTCTTTCCCTAGCCTTGTGGTTCTGAAACCAATAGAAAACATTCTTGCTCTCTATCTTACCATAAAAGCTGAGCTGATTGGAGATCTTTTGAATCTGATCAGTGGTTGGGGTGCGAAGACCAGAACTGAAGAGTTCAGTGAGAAGTTTAACTTGTTCAGTTGTGGGATTCCAACGCCCACACTTTGTGCCACTACTACTTTTATTATTAGTGACAGTACTTCCAGAAGATGATCTGATACAAAAGCCTGACATTCCTTCTTCCATTGTGTTTCTCTGCTTCCAGATTATTCTCTGTTCTGATCTGCCTTTTGCTCTGAGGTTTTTCTGAACCATATTGATCCCAATCCGTGTGTGTGTATATTTAATGCCTTAAACTGAATATTCTAATATCAGTATCTTTGTCTTGTACTCTTGTTTTACTTTAATTGCTTCTTTTTGTATTGCTTTTGTGGGGATCACAGATCTTATAGTCTACGTTCTGTCTGCTTTGAATTTTGGGAATGTGAGGCACTATTATATGGGCCTGAAATCACTTTACATGTCCCCCAATAAAAAAAGTTTTAAAAACAAATACTTAACTTGAACTTAGTATGTGCGCGCGCTCAAGTGTACAATTTTTTCTTTGTACTTTTTGACGTGTGTATTTAAATACAAAAGTCACATTTAATGATGATTTTTATATGAAATAGTGACGATTTTAACCATCACTAAGTATGACTTGTATCTAAGTATACATACACTAAAGTTCATAGAACTTATTTGTTTTTAACCCTAAAAAAATGTCACAACCAGAATTTTGGCAAGATAATTGGGTCTCGCAAGTCACGAATACTCTCCGTTGTGTGTATAAAAAAGATTTAATTAAAATAGACAAATCTCATTTATGTGATCTTTAACAAAAAATCTTTTAACAAAAATATATTTTGAGTGTTTTATAAAATTTCTATTCTCCTCTTACAAATTTAAAAACATTACTTTTTCTTCCATCTTCTCTCCTCATTTGAACTAAACACTCATTTAAACTAAACCTGTCCTAATTTACGTGGATTTGTTCAATTTCATTTTGCCTGCTGTTTTTTTTTTTTTATGCTACATAATAAAGAAATAGAAAGTGTGATACTGATAAAGACATCCATTAGTTGTTTAACGTTTCGGTCTCGGTCTTAGAGCAGCGAACATGTAAGTTTCACTACTTAAGTTCTTTTTGGTAATAATTTAAGTTAAACTATACTGTATTTTGTATGATTCTTCATTTTAATTTTTTTCTTAATTTTTTATTTCCTCGTGTTCATCTTCTTAGACACAACACAATGTGTTTTTCAGTAAAGTGTGCACTTACTCCCAAATTTTATACTGTTACACATAATTGATAATACCTTTATGTATGTTTGTGTAATTTTTATTGTCTTATCTCTTATGCTTAGTGCTTGGACAGCATACTTATCATATTGATCCAATTCTAGCAAGACATGTGAGTTAAGCCAAATTTTGCTTTTAAAAAAGAAGTGGCTGTCCGCTAAAGTTCATAGAGAATGACAAAAAATAGGCAAATAATAGAGTAAAATATTGTTGAGAGGTTTATTCATAATTATTAACTTTTCTCTCTCTCTTTCTCTTGTGTGTACTAATGGTTTCTGTTTATGAATTCCTTTTGAGAGAAATTACAAAAATAAGAGTGTAATCTCTTCCATATTTTTCTATACAAGAAGAATTGAAATCTGACAAGTTTATTATAAAGACACAATAGTCTGTTAGAATTCTACGTCAGCCAGTCGGCCAGTGATATGATCATTGTTGAGTTTATAAGGGTGTGACAATCTTTATTTTATGAGCTAGCTTTTGAGAATGAGTTGGGTCCAAACCCAAATTATAAGACAATATCAAAGCCATCCAAGATCCGTTTGTTGGGCCTATGTTTGTTGTTGAGTGTTTGTTTGTCACATATTGTTGCCACCCGTTTGTTTATCCACCGTGTTTGTCCACGCTCTAGCTGTGTAGTTCTGAATGTGAGGGGGCATGTTAGAAATCTCACTTCGACTAGTGATATGACCATTGTTGAGTTTATAAGAGTGTGACAATCCTCATTATATAAACTAATTTTTGAGAGTGAGTTAGGTTCAAACTCAAATTGTAAGATAGTTAATGTTTATCAATTGTATTGGATTTTGTTTGTTAATTTCTCTTAGTGTGTTTGGTTTATATTTTAGTGAAATGAGAAATAAAAACTATAGAAATTAAAATTTAATTAATAGTTGAGATTATTAATACATAAAAATCGAGACTATCTAATAGAAGTAATTATTTTTAATTTTGGTCCCAAGCAAAATTTTAAACAAAGGTGCCCTTGGTCTTTTAAAGAACAAATTAACAAATCATATTTCAATTATAAATATCATCAAAAAAAAAGAAAAAAGAAAAAGAAAAAGAAAACAGGGTTATATGATCCTTAAATTGCTAATGCATGTGGTAGAGTGATACGAGATAGGTAGTGAAGAAAGGACAGAGACCACATTCTTCCGTGCAGTGAGTACAATTCCCGAGGAAGTTGAACTATTCACGAGTGCCATTTTGTCTCTCAAAACTTGGCAATAGGAGTTTGGCTGCTCTAACTTCTAGGCCATTTTTGGATTCAAGCTGTTGGGCGTACATGTTAGGCAGCTACCCACCAAGCAGCTAAGAACTAATTTCCGCAATTAAGCACCAATTAAGAAACTACTACTATTACATAATTCAAACTTCCTATTTTGATTAGTTTGCTTTGGTTATTGAGAAGCTAAAACCAACAGAATCAGTCAAACACCACTCCAAAAGAGACTTCAGTTTGAAGGATTTTAAAGATAAAATAAAGATTGGCAAGAGTGCCCTGCATATTAGTTGTGTGTCTTTTTGCTATTGTCCTAGGGATACTGTTTCTCAAGAAAGGTTTCAAAGAAAAGGAAAATGGGTAATTTTATGGTTAAGAAGTGGAAGGCTAGAAATAGAAAGAGGGGAGGGAAGGCGTGAAATCTAGGACGCCGTCACCCCCTCCTCCCTCTCCGTATCATCTGTGTCTTTTACTTTCTTGTCTCTCCCACTTTGTCTCTGCTTTTCCCAGAAAAACTACCTACTATGCGGAAACCAAACCACAAAAAAATATTGGCACTTGGCATAATAGCACTGGCATCACATTGAATCGAACCACCACTACTTTAAACAAGCCAATAAGAAAGTATTCTCCTTAGAATCTGCACTTTTGAGTGATGACAAAAGACAGTGAATGTAACTTAGCAATTTGTATTTTATGCAGATTAGCTTTAACATTAGTCAAACATTCCGTCCGGAGTGTCAATCATGCCAACAATGCCCGTCAGTGGGAGAAGTTCCTCCCACCTCTTTTATGCTCTCTGTGATTATCGTGATGTCATGGTTCCTACGGGCTAGTGGGAATCTAGGAAGTTCACTCGAGGAAAAAATACTAATACTGAATTTTAACCTAGACAAGTTTGGTT
The DNA here is from genome assembly GCA_037177725.1 of Cyamopsis tetragonoloba. NCBI lineage: Eukaryota > Viridiplantae > Streptophyta > Magnoliopsida > Fabales > Fabaceae > Cyamopsis > Cyamopsis tetragonoloba. The sequence goes on from CM074119.1 coordinate 71,871,142, forward strand.
AATATATTAGATTAAACACCTTTAGTTAGGACTTAAACATTTAAGAATAGTTCAACTTAAAAGACTTATCTATTAAGTGAGAAAGTTGTTTTATGATTTAACATCGCATTAAACTTTAAATTCTACTTAATAAAAGACTCTTGACTGTACACTTTCCACTTTCCAATTTAACAAAAGCTATGAGCAACGATGATATTCTTCCTACTGCTACCTAACTTTTCATTTTTAGTACACTAATACACTAACGCTAGTGAAAAGTAGATGAGGGAACAATGTCATAAGAATAAAATACCGAAATAAGCAATTTTTTTTCAATTGCACCATTACAAAAGATAAACTCCCAAGTAATAATAAGATATTAAGGTTTTATTTTATTTTTTTGTTTTAAGGCACCCTCCCACCCAATCACTAGTGTAGATGACTAATTTCTTAGGTGCAAAGTAAATAGACTTGCTTTGCCAAAATGTTACTCTCTCCTTGATTCAAATTATGATTCTTTTACTAGGTCATAATGTGTTTCTATCATTACGCCAACACTTCTCTTAATATAAGATACTAAGGTTTCGATTATCATTAAAAAGGTCAAGTGATTCACCACGAACGGCTTACATGTGACCATTAGATTTATTAATTCACATCTATAACGTAAAAATAAGATGGCTCAAATAGACCATATTGACAATTAACTCATTTTAAAACCTGCCCGTCTGTGCCAGATACTAGTTATGAAAATAGACCAATGACGTAAGTGAATAATGCCAACTAGCTCTATATCTGGACAATTGCAAGCGAGAGTTCTTAGTGGCTAGTCTTACAAACCCAAGAAAGGGAACTAGTCTACTTGCCCGACTCTAATTTTGCTCAATCCATTATTTTCCTGTTAAGTATTAAGTGCTAATTTTGTTCCCAAAGACATCCTCTAAATACTACAACAGCGATGGATTAAATGAAAAACTCCTGATATTTAGAAGGACCAGAAATACATTTTTGTTTAGCTGACAATTGTTAATTTTTTAATGGCGTTGGAAAGGGTTAACTCGTTTTAGTATAATAATTATACGTGTATCGTCTAGAGCACTTGGTTTATCCGATTAAGAATTAAGTTGACGAGTTGTTCAAAAATATCATAGGTTGTGAATGGAAAATAAAATAAACACTTATAAAGAAATAAACAAATAAGATAGCTATTCACCTGGGATTGAGTTTAATTACTTAACCTTGTTTCTTTCAATTAAAGTTAAATATTATAAAAAAAGATGTGTACTCAATGTCACAAGTGCAAATCTCTTTGATCACTTAATTCTAAGACACTAGTCTCTAGAGCCCAATCTCTTGGCACTCTAGGTACTAAGTCTTGCATCAAGCAGAGTACTAACACTTCCATCTATCTCAAGGTTTTATGAGAGTTTTTCTCCAAATCCATTTATAAACTAAGTTTTTCAACTACGCAAATAAACTAACACATGAAAAAAGGTGATCAAGCTTAAACCAAGAAAAGAAGACTAGAAGAAGAACTCCAATTCATATATAATATAAAACTAACAATGGAAAAAAACAAGAGACGAAGTAATTACATTCAATCCCGGCGGAAAGCTTAGCCTAATAAGGCCATGAACTTCAAGAACTAAACCTAAGAGTATTAGAACTCTGACTAAAGCACTACACTTTGTGGTTTATTTCTCTACAATCCAATATCCCTCCTAACTTCTAAAAGGCTCTATTTATAGGTGTTTTGGGCTGGGGTCTGGCGCTCGAGCGCCCTTCTGGCACTTTGAGCGCCCTCCTGACACGTGCTGGTTAATGAGCTTAATTGCCTAATTAATGCGTCTAGCGCTTGAGCCCTGGTATGGCGCTCGAGCGTCAAAGCATTTACACTGGCAGAAAGGATCCTATGTTCCTCAGCTTCCAGCACTCGAGCCTTGATATGGCGCTCGAGCGCTGGCCTCTTATATGCTCCAGCAACTTGATTTTTTTATTTTGCTTCCAAAAACACCTGAAAATACATTTCTAAAGTTAGAAAATTTATTATTACCACTTATTTACTCTTAAACTGACAAAGTAAGAAAAATAGGTGAAATTATATATAAAAACATATAATTTCTAGAAAAGATAAGTACAAATCCTTTATTATATAAATACACTAATTTGCACTTATCAACAATATAACCTTCGAAACCCTAATTAATCTTACCTGCAAGTTGTCGTCACTAATTCACCAACTTATCAAAACCTGGTGAGGGCAATTCGTGAAGGGAACTTACAGCATCTGATATGAATATCTCAAATATGTTGTCTGGATTAATTTGCCATTCCTGATATGAAAGAGAAAGAAGCTGAATAAAATTTGAGGATTAAAAAAAGGTAAAAGCAAAGAACGTAACTAGAATGACTAGAGAGAGCAATGCTAGCATACCACAACATCATCAACATATTTGTTTACTTCCAACCCTTCTAAACCAGAGCTGCGTCTGTTAACAGCACTTACCTTTACAGTATCAACTGTCATCACATGAATTAACACAATCAAGCTTTCAATCGTTCAAGTTAAAAGAACATTTTTTTTATCATCTTTAAAAATAATCTTATCAATTACTATAATAGATTTATAAAAGAAGACAAAAGAAGTAAACAAAAAATTATATTCACAACACACTAATGGCAGAGAAAAGGCCTCACATGAAATACTTTCAACCGTAAATTTTAAAATTTATAAATAAAAAGATGAACAATTTGAGTATGAATATAATAATTATATATACTTCTGCTACGTATGAACTAAACATATTTGTAATGGACAACCATTTCAAAAGATTATGTTCTTTGTAACCCAAACTCCTAATCTTAACCTAAAGCAACTTTTTATCTAAAAGAGGTGTACTAAAAAAAGCAGAAGTCATTCTTCAACCAAATGCACCAAAGTGTAATAAATATTGCACATTGCCGCAAAATTTATTATCAAAGACTGGTCCAAGTATTTGATTTTCAAAATAATAACTTGCTCCAAAAGAAACTTTTACTAATAGAAGAGGTTTAAAATAATCGGACTTACCATCCAACTATAACCTGATTAACTTCCTATGGATTCACATTTTAGTAGGATATTAACATATTGTGGTGGTACTCAATATCCAAAGCATCCTGTAAGAAAGTAAAAGATACTACAGTAAACAACCATAAATAAATAACAGAATTTCCCCCCTTTTCTGAGGCTTACAACAGGAAAATGTGATCCAATAGATTTTCAGAGGAAACCGATGTTAGAACCAGAGGACAGATTTGCCAACCATTGGAAAAGTAGGCTTAAAGAGGGTTAAGCAAACTCTAACAACAGAAATTTTAGTTCTGTAACTCAAATTCTAGTTTAGTCTAACATAAAGAGTGCAGTTGCAATAATTCTAGAAACAAATCAATAGTCAAATATAATTAACATGAAAGTGTAGGTGACGGGAGTGTGCGTGACCTGATCGATAGACTCATTGTGCGGAACGCCGTAGGAATTACGTACACCGACCGTTCCGTCGGGGAGAACGAAACAGAATTGTGTTCCGATGACGTGATCCGCGAGATCAGGACGTGGAACATAGCAACCACAGATGTTGAAAATAACCAGGCAGTGAAACAGTGAAACTTCGCGGGAAAGCTTTGCGAAGAAGAAGAAAACTGCAAAACCGTTCGCGCCATGCTCTGAACTTCGATTCGGCAGGTTCACACACACCAAGAAAGACGCGCGAGGAAGTGAGCCCAAGGGTCCATTTTCGCGGACAGTGGGCTGAAAAAATATGTTGGGAATTTGGGCATGGGCCTGGTAAGGCCTAAACATGTCATTACTCTGTCTAATTAACAATATTGAAAAAATATCATTTAATCATTAAAAAGAATGCATAACAGACAAAGATTATTTTAGCTGAGAAGAAGCAAGGTCAAGCTTTATAATATCATTAAAAAAATGGATTCCAAAAAAAATTTAAAAAAGTAAACATTAGACTTTCCATGTAAGTCAAGTTATTCAAATAAACAACTCTGGTGCGACCAATAAAAATAACAAAGTAAATGTTTGATTAAAACTACATAACTATAAAACAGTTAGTAGTAGCAAAAGAAAAAAAATAAATATGATTTGTAAGATCAAATTAATAAAGGAACAAATATACAACCCAGGGAGTGAGACAGCACCAGAATCAATAGAAGCAAAAGAAACTACAAAACAAATGAAGCCAGCTGTGCAAAGGCGAAAGGGAAATATGAATGAGTAACTATTGCTGTATTTACACCTCATTTACAACTCCTTAAAATTAATCAAATCATGCTTTTGATTGTATTTTTTAGTTTTTTTTATATTAAAAAATAATTAAACATGGATGGTAAATGAGTTATATGTGTACAGAAAGAATACACGAAACATTTTCCAATAATGAAATATCCCATCAAGAAAGGTTGGTGTGAGGACCATGTTGAACACCCTACCCACATCATCCTCTTTCTAGTTGAGATTATAAATGTGTTGGTGTTGTGGTTTATTGTTGTTTTCGGCATGAGAAATTACTTCTTAAACTAGTGTTTACTTTAAATCTACTGAGGTTAAGCTTCTATGTTGTTGTGTGTTTGTTCTTCACTTCTTGTTTATTTTAAATCTATTGAGGCTAAGCTTTTATTGTTTGTTTGGGTAAACATCTGTAAATTTCATTTAATTTAATTTAAATGATTTTGATTATATAAAATTGACTGTTGGCCGAACATGTTGGGTTGAATAATAGGGTTTTTCAATAGCCCAAAATTAGATTTGGCCATAAATAAATAAACTATACTCACGGAGGATACCCATTTGACTTGCTTCAATCTAGGCAAAGAAAACTCTACCCTTATGTTTGATCATAAAGAGAAAATAAATATAAGAAAGAAGGTGTGAAGGAAAAAATAAATGAGAGAAGACAAAAGAAAGAGAAAAGTGAGAATAGAGAAAGTATAAAAATGCTAAATTTTTATAATACCCTTATATCAAATTTTTATAGGAGATAATCTCATTCGGATAAAAAAGAGTGACATTATGATGAATCTAATTCTAATAGCCGTAAATTTTTTTCACGTACAAAATTGAGACCGATTAAAGAAATAAGCACGTACTAATTCAATCAATGTAATTTATTTCTTTTTATATGTACATATGTACATTTCTTATGCCTTTTCTTAGTGAATATGATTATTGTGCCACTTCAATTTTCTACATTTCTGTCCAACCAAACCTAGCATTTGGCTTTTGAGTAATCTTTGATCCTTGTGTCTCTGTGATTTTAAATATTTATCAGATTCAAATTAGATATTCCCAGATTATGTTTCCAATCATGTTTCACTAATAAAATATCGTCACGTCATTAAAAAATTCTATTAAAAAATTAAAGATTAAAATTAAAAAAAATATTTTTAATGACGTGACAATATTATATTAATAAGATATAAATGGTGACGTGATTTAAAAATACCTAATTTTGAATCTATATATTCTGAGATCCACAATTAAAAAACAAATGACACAACCTAAAAACGTAACACGTCATCTCTTGTTTGCAAATTGCAACATTATCTAAAATTAAACTTCAAGCAAATGAAACTATCCAATGACCCAAACTTCCCCTCTCATTTACTTTCGGATAATGTTATTGTATATTATATATTGAACATCACTCACTATCATTAGGCAAAGTATAAACACACAGAATTATCAAAAAAATAATAATAAAGAAAGTATGAACACCAAGGAAAACTTATTAGTCGCCATTCGATAAATACTAAAAAAAAAAAAAAAAATTGCAAAATCATCGAAAAAACACTCTAGGAACGATTCTACGGTTTACACGTGTTATGTTATTAAACGTGCTTACATTCACTTTCACTTACCCATAATTCGTGACCCACCCATCCCATGAGTGCCACGCCTTGTTTGCCAAGGATTTAATGGAATTAATTACAGTAAGAAACTGCACTTGCAAGTTTGCAATCTGTTTGAAAAAAATCATAAAATCACTATTTGATCAAGTGCAATTAAAGAAATCATAGTGTGCGATGATTTTTCTCAAGGCTTATGATCACAATTATTCACAACATAATAATTATTTAAAATTGGACAAGCTCACTCGATGTGCATTATTGACGAAAGAGGTGGTCCCCACCGATTAGGTACCATCTTCCATTCTATCCACCCACCCCACTCCTCTCCCGAACAAGTGATAAAAGAAACGAAACATTGGCATATACTCGAGGAAAGAGGACAAATATTCCAGTGCGGACCCTAGAACAATACAAATTATATATTCCCAAATTTATTTTTCATTTTGCCAAAATACACAAATCACAGCCGTACATCACACATGAGCTGGGCCCTCTTTCCAACTAATTAAAAGTAGAGGAATACTGGCCCCCTTGACATAGACACTTGAACAACAATATTCATCATAATAATTCTACTACATCATTCATCTTTACATACAAAATACAAGAACTTTGAAGGAAGAGGAAGAAAATAAAATTTAAAAAAAAAAAAAGAAAGATAAATAGATCATGAAATGATGAAACCCACAACCATGGCTTGATTGCTTTTGTTTTGCAGTTTTCTTGCTTTCCAACTTGATTGATTGTTTGATCACGAACCGTTTGATTCGATGATCACTTGGACTTGAAGGGAATGGCTCGGATTACGACTTGGTGGTAGAGAGCAGCTAGAGCTGCGCCAATGAATGGACCCACCCAGAAGATCCACTGCACAAATTGCCATAATCAAACGGTTGAGGTTCATTATTATAGGTTCCAGAAAATTCAAAAATTAGACAAATATTACTAAAAATGGAATTAAAATTAAATAATCAACTTACGTGATCATCCCAGCCAAGGTCCTTGTTGAAGATGATGGAAGCACCGAGACTACGAGCAGGGTTGATACCGGTTCCGGTGATCGGAATAGTAGCCAAGTGAACCAAAAACACAGCGAACCCAATAGGCAAAGGAGCCAAAATCTACTCATTCAATTTCAAACCACGTTATTAGTTCATAATTTTATTTAATTAAGGTAAAATTAAAAAATATAATTAGTGAATAATGGATTGCTTACGGGAACGTGAGAGTCTCTGGCGCTACGTTTGGCATCGGTGGCGGAGAAGACGGTGTAGACAAGAATGAAAGTTCCGACGATCTCAGCACCAAGACCATCACCTTTGGTGTAGCCAGGAGCAACAAAGTTAGCACCACCCTTGTATAAACCGTATCTGGTTTTTCCCTCGAAACCTTTCACCACACCAGCACCGCAAATAGCACCCAATACTTGCATCACCATGTAGAACAACGCCCTAGTCAACGACAATTTCCTCGCCAAAAACAGCCCAAATGTCACCGCAGGGTTTATGTGACCCCCTGCACCACAAAGAATAAAAAATATTATGTTAATCAATTGTTTCTTTTTGGTTTTGATTATTTTGAGAAATGGAAATTATGTAGACCTGAGATTCCAGCGGTGCAGTAAACGAGGGCGAAAATCATTCCACCGAAAGCCCAAGCGATGCCTTGAATACCAACGGAAGCGCACTTGGACTCTGCTCTGTTAACTCCCATGACGGTTAAGATGGTTATGTAAAGAAACAGAAAAGTCGCAACGAACTCTGCTATTCCAGCTCTGTAGAACGACCATGATGTGAGCTCCGACGGCTCGAACAGCGGAGCCGGCGGTGGTTCCTGGTAGTCCTTCCCGTCGTCCTGGCTCTGCGCCGCCGTACCAATCGGCTGCCTCTCCGGGAACTTGTTGGCTCCCAACGAAACATCCTGCTCCTTACCCTCCATTGCTGAGAAAATTCCTGTGACTCTTGTTGTTCTTGTTTGTGTTGTCTCAGTGGTGGTGAGAGTGAGTGGTGAAGAGCGGATTTATAATCAGAATGAGTTGGAGTTAATGGAAGTGAGAGGGAAGGGTGGTGGGTCCTACCTCGCGTAATATGTTGAATATTTTAATATTTTGGCCGATAGGGACCAATGATTAATGGGGGGCTATCCTAGCTGGCACGATTATAACCACTCATAGAAGACCGACCATGTTCCGCGCAGCACTGGAACGTGGATTACTGTTGTTGGCAAAAACAAACAAAGAAGGAAGGGTGAAATGGTAAATGTGTGATAACGGAAAGGGGTCCAAATTCCACGTGTTACTTGACTGGCTTGCTGTTGGGGCGGTGCAGATTATCAAGATGTGCTGAAAATTCACGTTGAACTCGCGTCCGTTGAGTGCCACGTGTCACTGTGATTGCTTTATGGTTGATACACTGAATAAACCAATGGAGAATTAGAATTAGAAACCAACACGTAAATGTTCCTACTGCTACTACTCTGCTGCTACTGCAGTCAGGTCAGGTGTCAACAGTTTTTTTTTTTTTCCTCTTTTTGTTTTGCGTTTCATATTTTCTTTTTGGTACTTTCTTGCGTTTACAATTTGGCTCCATTGACAGTGTGTTTGTATTAGTGGAGAAAATTTGATAATTTTAAAAATTGATTATTTTATAATTAATTTTTATTTAGGTTTATTTTTAAAAATAATTTTTAAGATAATATTTTATATTTTGATGTATAAAAATTATTTTTAATAGTATAAATTTTAATTGTAAAAGAATCAAATAAATTGAAGCAAAAGACTTTAACTGAAGCGTCAAAGTTTTAATTTATTCAATTTTTTAATTACAAAAAATAATAAAATAAATTAATCATTTTTTAAAAAATCACTTTTTCAATAAAAAACATGTTGTTTCTTAAAAATAATTACATCCAAACTTGCTCTGAGGTTATAATGATAATTTAATATTTTAATATTACTACATTTTTAGTTGAAACATTTTATTATTTTTAAGCTAGATTAAAAAATATAAAAAAGAAAACCCTTTTAAATTTTGATACATGAAAGGTAAAGAAATTTATGTATCGAACACAATTTTTAAATTTATGTGTCCTTAATCTGGAAAGTACAATATCCAATTTTAACTAACTAATTACTATTAGTAAATAATTAGTAAAAACTACATAGAGAATGAGAAGAAATAAAATTAAATAATCCCTTCTGTTTGATCGAAGAGAATTAAAAAAAATTACTTATAAAAACAGAAAATTTAAACTTTTATTTTACTTTCTCTTGCATTTTCTGTTTTCTCATTTTATTTCCATCCAATTTCCCTTGAACAAAAACACATGTTAAATGAATTAGTACAAGATGGACTGGCCTGTCGTGGTATTTTCAAACAAATAGCATGTGGTAGGACTCATTGAATGTAAACAACGATTACTTTTTCCATACTAACGAATTTTCCTTTTTTTGTTTATGTTAGTTCTGGCGAAGAGCATAATTATTAATTATGTACCAATTAAAAATAATATAATGTACCATAAGGCATACACTACAGAGTAACACAAATTAACAGTCTAGAGACGAAAGAATGATAGAGATTAGATAAACAACAAGGTTCCGATAATATTATTTACGCATTAAACATTTCTTTCTATTCATTTTGTGAGATAAATTATAAAACATGGTCGGCACATGGCTGTCATCACTTAACTAATCTCACGTCTCTATTATATAAAAATGATTAATTCACAATTGGAATATGGGTTCCTTTGTTTTAGTTTTCATAAAATTGAAATTAATTTTATAGAAAGTGAGAATATATATTTAACTTCTATAAAATTTTTATTGAAATTATAATCCCTGTGAGTAAAATTAATTTTAGGGGTAAGAAATCTTAATGAAACAGGCTGTATCATTCATCTTTCTCTCCTTTTGTTTATGTGTTGTTCGTATCTGCGTGGATGAGACAATGATTAAGTTTCTACAGAGGGCATATTAATATAATAACGCAGCTTAATTAATTTTAAATTAGATGGATAATAGCAGCCTTTGTTGGGGTTAATTAATACGCAGTGATACAAAAGTTGTTATAGCCAAAAAGCAAAAGAAACAAATTGAATATTGTTGGAGTAATAGTATTATATTAATTACATTACCTAATATGCATTAGTTTAGTATCTTGATTAGTGTCCATGACTTGTCTAGATAACATTAACAAAACAAACGGCTCTTAATCATTTTGATTTTGGAACTGTCAGCCAAATTTTTTGGAATCTTTTGGAAATTTTCTTTGTCATTCTACTCTGGCAAGAGGCTACGGGTAAGAGAAGCATCATCTCCAGGCAGATTTCGGGTGGCAGGGCCCTCCCTTCTTTTTAAATCTTTGTGTAATAAGTTGATAGTCAAAAATTAATTTTTTTTAAAATAAAAAGATTATCAAAATAAGTATAATATTTTTAAAAAAATTATACACACAATTAAGATTTAAATTTTTATTAATATATTTAAAAGACTTATTATCTACTAACTGTGCTAAGGTTTTGTTAGTAGGGCCTCCTTCTTTTTATATCTTTGTTTTGTGGCTTTAAATTAACAATCACAATTTCTATACCAAAAAGGATAAAGAAATTAAGAAACGCAATCATATAAAATAGAAAAACAGCTCAGGACACCTTTTGGCAATTCGCATTATGCTTTCCATTTTACATTGTTTAGCACATTATCATCATTTCCCCTTATTAGATTGGTTCCTTCTAAATATATGATTTTGATACATTCAAATTCAATTAGGGCCAAAGCGAAAACTAAAAAAAAAGTACTTTAATATTGAAATGAAAGCTATTATTTTCTTTCACTAAGTCTTAAATTTATTAGTTAAATTAATATTTTTCCTTTTAACTTTTTTTTATTATTTAACTAATAAAAGTCTGAAATTAATTATGTTACTTTTTGTTATGTTTTAATTTTTTTTTCTTTTTTGTTAACTTTGTTAAACGACGACTAATGAAAAAGTTACGAAAATAATGTCAAAACTAACGTTGTTTCTCGTACACTATTAAATATATTTTAATGATTATTTTTTTAGAATAATGTTAACTAGTGCCATGTTAAGAATTTAAAAGTAGTAAAGTTTTATACATATTTATAATTTTTTTTATTGGCTAAATTTACACACTCTTACACTACACTACTCATAATTCTATCCTACTGGGGATCGAACTCTTTTCCTTCAGCTCAAAAAACTCCTTCTTATTATGCCACTTGAATTACAACCTCTTGAGAAAAGTATTTCTAATCTTAAAATTTTAAAATTATTTAATGTACTTTTTTTAATTAAAGTAAATCAATGATTTAATAAAATATAATCATTGCATGTTAATTAGCGTTTCATACGAGAGTATCATAATTCTAAATCAAGTTTCAAACTATTTTTTTGTGTAATTACATGTATTCAACTGCTCGAGGAGGAACAAATATATATCACTTAAAATCAACTAGTACATGTTAAAACAAACATTAAACTAAATAATAATTTAATATCATCATTTTTTACTTGTTTACTTTGAGTGTGTATAAGATAATGTTTAATCAACTTTATCATTAGGTTTTTTATCTTGTAAAATATGGTATAATTAGAATTTTTTTTTGAGTAAAGTGGCACTTGCATCTCGCGCTTTGTAGAGTTTGTTCAGTGTTGTTCCTAATATTCGTAAGAGAGTAGATAGGTTATTGATTTTGTCAAACGTGATGCAGTTTTGTTCCTGATGATAGTTTTTTGCTAATGTCGTTAACAAAAATCACATGTGACTATTAAACGTCATGTAAGATTCGAAGCGACAATGTTTTGTGATTGAGGTGGCATCTTTAAACCCTATTTTCTACTAAATATTCATGTTCTTTCGCAATTTCTTGATGTTATTGCAAATTAGGTTTTATTTCTTGTTCTTTCTCAATTCCCCATTCAGATCCAATCATAGCAAGCAACATTCAGGAATTTAGAAGGACATCATCTCATTGTGAATGAAGTAGCTTTGAATTGAGATATAATCGTCCCTAAGCGAAGTGTTCAAGTGGCTTGATGTTAATGTTTAAAAAAATCACTGACATTAATAAAAACACTGCAAATTAAATAAGTTCCTTAGTTTTTTATATAATGTTCAATTTAGTCCATGTATTATTAAACAAAGTTCAACGTAATATCTAGTTAGCATGTTCAATTTGATCCATGACATTGTAAAAAACAAAGCAAATAAATCTTTTATTTTCTTATAAGATGTTCAATTTAGTCTATCTCTATATTGTTATATAAAATTCAACTTATTCCCTAATTAAACATGTTTTAAAATATTCAGTTTGGTCCCTGATACTTTAAAAATTATACATTTAAGTCCTTTAATTTCTCGTAAGATGTTGAATTTAGTCTTTAACATTGTAAAAAGTGACGTTAGCAAAAAAATTTAACGCCAAAAACATAACTACATCACGTTTGATAAAGTCAAGACCTATTTACTTTCTTGTGAACGTTAAGGACGAAATTGAACAAATTTACAAAGTTAAGAACTAAATAATATTTTTTTTCATCTTTTTTTCATCTTTTTTATGTGCATCAAGAGTATACTTAGCTGACAACCAAAATCAATTGGATTTTTTTATCTTGTAGAACATATATCTCCATACTCAGTTATCTACTGTCTGTTAGGCTTTGCTAGTATAACTAATTTTTTTAACATGTTATATAATATTGACAATCTTTACTATTACTTTTTAATAAAATCAACTATCATTAATTTTGTAAACGTCATCAACAAGTATATTAGTTTATCTCTACTTAATCACCGATTCTATTCTTTAAACAAAATATATAATTTTAACAACAACTAAAAAAATACTTGGGCTCTTATCTTAGTCAGTTTCACATGAAGCTAGAGATATAATTTCATAATGGGGAAAATGTATCGTTTTATACATTAAATTTGAAATCTAACATTTTTTTTCCTATTTAGTGGTTCTTGTGTCACTATATTGAAAATACTATATTGTTCTGAAAATAATGCCTTTCTGTGGTCACTCATAGCTGTCTCTTTCATTTTAGAGAAACAGACCACAGAATTGAATAAATGTGTGGATAAAACTTTACAAAGTGGGTGATTATTTTCTTTCCTGTGCTGTATTATATAGTTATATTATTATCAATCTCAAAATTCAACAACTAGTGATAGAAACCGGCCATATGTTATATTATGTGATAAATTAATTAATTCACTTTTGAGACCGTCAACGAAATTAGGGCCACAGGTTTATGTTGATAAAAGCCACAGAGAATTAATTAATTAATTAATTATCTTATGTAATATACAATAACCAAATAAATATGCTTAATGATCTAATTTGCATTTGAATTTTACAAAATTTCTTAAGTCTATATATTGGTCTCTCTATGCAACGGCTGCTTGCGAACCGTGCAAGGAAAGGAAACGCTCTAGTAATTATACTTTTCATTTTGTTTAAAAATAATAATTTTTATTTTCCGGTTAGAGCACAGGTTTAAAAAACTGTTATGTCCATTTATTAATAATTGCCAACTTAATGGTTTTAATTGCCAATTTTAATTTTTTAAGGGAATTAATCGGCATTTTTTTTTGTTGGAAACACTAGTACGTGACCCGTGCGTTCGCACGGGTCTTCGATTATGCGTTTGTGAATGTGTGTTAATGTCTTGTAATAAATATACAAATAGCACAATTAAAATTATTAAAATATTTAATAAATATACCTCCCCACGATTTATCGACACAATCTTCAGTGAAATATTATTTACACCTCAACTATTGCACAAAACCATTAAATATGAAAAAAGACATCCATAATTTATTATGAGACTCCTGTTGAACAATAAATTAGACTTTCAATATTATTAAAACATGATAACACACTTGCAAAAAGTAAAATAAATGCATGTAACAAATTTATATACTGACTTTATGAAAATTTACATAATTAACATATAAGAAAAAATTTGTGATATTAAGTACACAGATTTAATTAAAGTTTGATCCTATATTTGTGAATCACATATAACATGCTTTAAAAATTATAAAATAGACAAATGATAAGTTCATTCTTAACAAAATTTGTTAATGTATTAAAAAGTATATGTTATCTTATTCATAAATAATTTAACAAATTAATCCCAAGCGTTGGCTTAACAGTGTAAGGCCCCGCTAAGTTCATAGGAGGGACGATCCACAGCGAGAGGTCCCGTGTTCGAATCTCACCTATGCCAAATTCCCGAGGGTCAGCACCAACCACGCAGTGCGAACATGATTAGTCTCATTCTAAGAGTAAAGAAATCCGTGGTTATACAAAAAAAATATAATTTAACAAATAACAAAAATCAAAAGTAAAAAAAATGGAAAAGAAAAATGCATAGTAAAAATAGAGAAAGGAACGAATAAAAAATAGAGAAAAAGAAATAAAAAAGGATAGTGAATGAAACGTGAAATGAAGGGAAGTGGAGAGGAAAAAAAAGAAGTTAGAGAAAAAGAGTTTAATAATATAATATAATTTTATTATTAAAATTTTAAATTTTAATTTTTTTTCATCTCAAAGTAAGCAAAAATTAAAAGGGAAATTGAATCATTCTTATAGTGATATGTGTCAAGTAAGATAACTTGAGGCCAAAAAAAAAAAAGAAAAAAAATAAAAGGGACAACAATAAAATAATAATAAACAAAAAAATTGGAGAAAAATTAAATGCATGTAAAAATGACACATGGCATAAAATGTAGCTCGGAGTCCAAAAAAGAGTTTCTTTTCTTATTATAGACTATAAAGGTATGTAAATTTGTTACAGCTTACAGCATTATTACTAGGAAAATGATGTTTATTACGGAATCCAACTCTTGCATAGCAGCATAGGCACAATGCATATAAGCATAATTAATCAAAACGACAATAAATAATAATTAATATTGAAAGACAATTATAATTATAATTGAAAATTTGTATTATCATTATTATTTTAATATTATTATTAAGAACATCTTATTTTCTGTGTCTGCCATTTGTTAGGGCTATTTGATTTGTTTTCTTTTTATATTTTTATTATATTTTCTGCGTTTTTTATAGAAAAAATTGAAAATAAATTATAAAAAAAAATCGTTTTCAGTCATTTTCAATGTTTTATTTAAATTTTAGAAAAAAGAAATAGAAATGAGGTGGCAGCATTATATTTGTTTATGAAAATAAGAAATAAAAAGTGTAAACCAACTGGGCATTGCCACGCCAGTTATTGTTTTAGGGTCTGTTTGGTTTAGATTTTAGTAAAATAAGAAATAAAAATACATAAACGGAGGCAAAAATCAATAGTTAAGATTATTGATGTACATAAACCGAAACAATCTAATAGAAGTAAATAATTTTAGCTTTGGTTAAAAGTAATTTTGACCAAATCAAAATTCAAAACAAACGTGCACTTAAAAGTTGAGGGGAAAAAAATACTTGAAAGGATTTTTTTTTTATAACCACGGGTTCCCCATACTTAAGATCACATTAATCCTGTTTACGCTGTGTGGCTAGTGCTGATCTCCAAGAATTTGGCATAAGTGAGATTCGAACATGGGACCTTTCGTTGTGGATTGTCTCTCTTATGAACTTAGCGGGACTTGACACCGCTAAATCATTCCTTAGGGTTACCTAAAAGAGCATATTTTATTTTATTTTGTTTTTAAATTTTTTAAAATTGTTTTACAAAACGGTTTTCAATAACTATTTCTAATGTAGAAAAATAAGTTTTCACTCCCAGGTGTTGGACAGCTTCCATTCCACATTCCTCTTAAGAATGACACAACTTTTTAAAAAATTTCTAAAAGGTTTCGTCTGAATAGGAGTGTTTTAAATGGTTGTGTCATTTTTTAGTTATACAAGTATTTTTCGAATAGAATCCTATGAAATTTAGTTAGAGTAATGTCATTTTCGAGTGGTACAGTGACAATCTCAAAACCTATCACTCTCCTTGCATTGTAACTTTACGTATGCTCAGAGAAAACAAAATGAAAAATAAAGCTGAGAAGAAAAAAAAAATGAAATTATGCATACAAGTTAAGCTGGGCTTGGATACTGAAGCCCAAATAACCAGACAATTTTAATTTAGGGTCCATGACCCAAGTCCAAGGTTTCTAGTATCAGGACTCATGCATCTATTCCGTTGTTTTTCCAAAAAAAAAACAAAAATCGGTTTAAGATTGATCTGTTGATCTTTTCGATGTATAAAGAAAAAATAGATGCATTAACAACAAAAAACATCAATATTGGACCCCAAAAGAAATCAATACCAATACATTGATGGCAAAAAAAAAAAAAAAATAGTACTCAATAATAAAGGGGGGAAATTCTTATTCATCCCTACCTTACCTGTTCAGAACTTTATTTTGGTAAATTATATTTTGATCCTTTTTGTTGGGATAGCTAGTTGCATGCATAGACTAGACTCACAAGAGTGTGTAAATAACTTATCTTAATTAATCACATTTTTCAACTTAATATACCTCACAAGTCACACATGTGCGAATTAAAAACAGGCCCAAATAAAATCTAATATTTATTGTGGTTTAACTAAAATTAATTTACATTCACCCGAACAAACAACTACAACAAGTAGTACGTTGTAATAATAATAATTAGTAAATGATAAATGATGTTTTCAATGATGTCATATCGATCAAGATAGTATTTTGTCTTCTTATTCAATCGAATAAAAAAATTGATAAGAGACAATAAAAAATTCAATTAAGTCATATTCTTCATTAATTCATTTAAATTTAAATAGATATAAACTTGATTTAATCATAAAAAATATATAAAATTTTCTAACTAAAAGTTTAATTAAAAATTATATAACAGTTAACATAAAATTAAAATACAATTATATTATTTAAGTGAAATTTATTTGTGTCATATTTATAAAATTTATCAGTTAATTATTTCTTGTTTTTTTGTTATTTTATGAATTTTCAGTTGGAAAATTTGTAGAATATTATTATTATTATTATTATTATTATTATTATTATTATTATTATGGATAAATTCATATTTTAGTGCTATAACTTTATCTCAAATTTTAATTTGGTCGTTTTATTTTTCTTCATATTAGTAATTTTTTCAATATAAAATGATATTTTTTATTTTTTTATGATAAATAATTAACAAGAATGCCCAAAATAACATGTTTTTATCTTTGACTTTTTCTTTTTCACATCCAACAACTATTTTAAATATTTTTATTAATTATTTAATGAAATAAAATAAAGCAAAAATAAGTGAAGGAGCCAAAAAAAAAATCAAACTAAAATTTGGTATAAATTTTAAGGACCAAAAACAATATTTTTGCTTTACTGTATTTATTATAATATTCATTTAATTATTTATCTTTGAAATAATAAAAGCTCATTTTTTTCAATTAATTGAAGTTCAAATACACATTTAATAATATAATCAAGATATAAGCATTTAATTGAAAAATAGAAACATACAATCCAGATTAAAAATAAAAAACTAAATACTCTTAGATTAGAAACAAAATTAAATTTATATATATTCAAATCTACGTGATTTACTAAAAAAATATAACTTAATTGAATTTTTGATTGTCTCGTATCAAAATTTTAATTTGATTAATAAGAGGGATTCAAATCATATGTCCCCAAAATCATGTCCTCAATCATGTCCCACCAATAGAATATGGCCACATCATTAAAAAAAATTATTAAGAAATTAAAAATTAAAATTAAAGAAAATATTTTAATGATGTGGGAATATTATATTTGTGAGACATAATTAAGGACATGATTTTGGGGACACAAGATTTGAATCCTAATAAGAGACCATGGTGTCATTGGATTCAAATCATGTGTCCCGAATCATGTCTCCAATCATGTCTCACGAATAGAATATTGCCACGTCATTGAAAATATTTCCTTTAATTTTAATCTTTAATTTCCTAATAATATTTTTTAATGATGTGACAATATTCTATTAATGTGACATAATTGGGGACATGATTTTGAGACACATGATTTAAATCAAGTGTCATCTTGTTAAAGATGGTACCATAAAAATCACCTCAATATAAAAATAAGATTACTACCACTCCAAAATATTTATATATTATCACATATTTTAATCTTTTTTACTTAAAATAGATTTTTAATCAATAAAATTAAAATATTAATATTTAAATATTATTTTAAATACTAATAAAAGAGTAACAATAGAATAAACTTATGAGTGATAATAACAGCCCCTTAATCAGATAGCAATATCATATTATCATATACTATGGCTCTATTTAAAAGAGTGCATGAACAATTTATGAAGATAATTTATGAATTTTTATAAGTTATATTTTTTTAGTTTATTTTCATAAATTTTCTAGAGTAATTTATTAATTCAAATAAATTTTATAATTTTTTAACAAAAAAAAATTTCATTTAAAAATAATTTATTACATAAATATTTAATTAAGATCTTGATATTCATCATACTCCATATAATAGTAATAATTAGTGTTTTCTTTTGAATAATTTCTATTAACATTGATTATTGAACCTTGACCTGTTGAACTTGTCTTCCGCAAGTTGAGATAATAGTATACAAATTATACAATACATATGCATACATATTCAATAATGACATCTGTTTTTTCTGACTTTTAGTTAAGCCGTACAATCGATGGTGATCCCTCTTTTCCCATTATGTTCTTCATTTTCTTGAAATATCACCATCAGATTTTTTCTTCAAAGCTAAAATATGTTTTTATCTCTGAAAATATCACCATATTTTTTGGTTTTATTCCTTATTTTTAAAAAGTTTAAATTTTGTTCTTACTAAGGCTTTTTGTTTATTCTTTCCATATACTCCATTAATTCTAAAATATTAGTCACTTTTATTAAAAGTATTTATTTCAAAATATTTGTCACTTTACAATATCAAAATAAATAACATTTATTACTTCTCTTCTAAAATTATCCCTTTTTAACTCATTTGTAGTTATTAATAAAAAATAATATTATTGATAGTTTCAATTTTCAAGAGAGAGGTAATAACGTGTTACTAATATTAATTTTTTAGATTTTTGAATAATCTATGCTTTTCTTAATATTTGTGTTTTAGTCTAAGAGTGTGTTTGATAACACTACCTTATAGCTTATTTAGGAGCTTATAGCTTATTGTCAAGTAGAGGTGTTTGGTAACAACAAGCTTATAGCTTTTATAAGCTATAAGCTAGCTTATGAAAGCTACTTCAAGGTAGCTTATACCTTATGAAAAGTAGCTTTCAATAATTCTTTACTATTTTACTCTCTAGTCATTTATTATATGTTTAATCTATAACTAATTTATTTACATGTAATTATTAGTTGTCATTTTAAGTTATTTAACAAATATAAGTTACCTAATAAGCTAATTTTACCAAACACATCTACTCAATTATAAGTCACAAGTCATAAACTATAAGCTACATGCTACAAACTACAAGCTATAAGTCATATGCTCTGTTTGGTAAAACTAGCTTATAACTTATGACTTATAGTTTGTAGCTTATAGCTTACAGCTTGTAACTTATAGCTTATGACTTGTGACTTATAATTGAGTGGAGGTGTTTGGTAAAATTAGCTTATTAGGTAGCTTATATTTGTTAAATGACTTAAAAGGAGAAGTAATAATTACATGTAATAAATTATTTGATAAAGTAAACATAATAAATGACTAGAGGGTAAAATAAGAAAGAATTATTGAAAGTTATTTTTCATAAGTTATAAGCTACTTGAAGTAGCTTTTCATAAGCTAGCTTTCATAAGCTAGTTTATAGCTTATATAAGTTATAAGCTTGCTGTTACCAAACACCTCCAATTGACAATAAGCTATAAGCTAGTTTTACTAAACAGAGTCTAAGATGACTAATATTTCATAATAAAATGAGTATATATACATTGTACTATTTTGTTATCAATTATTGTTAAATAATGACGAGCTATGTTATTATTTAGAGTGATGTACCGTTTCAGTCTTTAACTTTGCGAGAATAATTCATTTTAGTCCCTGACTTTGTGCGGATAAGTCACTTTAGTCCCTGACTTTATATTTTACAGGTCACTTTAGTTCCTGAATTATATAATCATTCATTTTAGTCCATAAAAGTTAGGAACTAAAATAAATGATGTAGTGAAAGTCAGAGACTAAAATGACCAATTATAGTGAAAGTCAAACTAAAATGACTGATTTCGTGAGAGACTAAACTGACTTTTAAAATAGGGACTATTTTAATATATAATTTTATTATTTAATAAAATAAATAACGGAACATAAACAAAGAAACTAAAAGAAAATATTTAAATTTTTACGAGGACTAATAAAACCATATTTTTTTAAAATAAGAGACTAAACATAAAATAATATCATAATATTTTGAGAGCTAAAAACAAATTTTAGCCTTCTTTAAATTAAGGATACTTTGGAGTGAATAGATAATGACTATTTTTTTTATACACAGTGTAATTAATGCGAATTACACATATTTTAATAATTTTTCCCCTTAAAACAGATTAAATAAATCTAACCTTAATTGTTATGTTTAATAGACAGAATTATATGTTAACTATATAAAACTTTGTTAGTATCTATTTCCATTTTTATATCATTGAGATATATTAAAATTAAACACATTTTGAATATACGGCAGTTCTATAAATTAATTCATAAGTGAATGAAAACTTAGACGTGAACAAGTAAGGGACATACTAAAGTCAATGTGATCCATCACTGTCTAATATAAGAAGTTTATGCTGAGCTTTTCGTGGCATAACCATGGATATTTTTATTGTTGGGATGAGATTAATTTTGTTTGCATTGTATAATTGGCGCTGACCCCAAGAATTTGATATATATGAGATTCGAACACGAAATCTTTCGATGTGGATCGTTGTTCCAATAAATTTAGTGCGATCTTAAGTTTATCCTGAGTTTGAAATAGCGCTTATAAAATTAATTTATAGATTGTATAATAAGTTATTTTAAGCTTAATTTAATAAGTTTTGTGAAATAACTTATTAGACTAAGTTATTTTTAATTTATTCAAATAAGTTTCAGAATTATATATATATATATATATATATATATATATAATTTTTTAATAAGAATGTATTATATAAATACTTAATTAAACTGTGTTTTGAAACTCACCCTTAGTTTACGCAACCTTAAAGATAGTATAACCATCTTTGACGAGTCTAATATGTCAATATTTAAGTACCATTTGGTCAAATTTTTTTTTTAAAAGACATTTTAAAGTTAAAGTTACAAATAAAAGGATTAAAAAATCATAAGCTATTTGATAATTTTTTTTAAATTTAGTATAAACTATTTACTTTGAATTTTTTATTTATTATAATAGAAAGTAGTATGTGTTTTATATTTTATAATATTTTTTTAAAAAAGTTTGTTGACTGGCAGCGGAGATCGGCGGTCCGGCCGTGACTATAGTGGTCGCTAGATGTTCAATGAAAATAAGTTAAAAACATAAGCAAAAACTCTTATTTGAGCTTTATTTTAAAGCTATTTTTTTTATCTGTTTTTCCATTAAAAAATCACTTAAAACTTTAAGCTTATTAATATTCTTGTTTGGTTCAGTTTTTATTTATAAAAAAAATATAAACCTAAAATAAATCGAGCAAAACAGTATCTCTGAAGAGAGAGACACAACAGCTAGGACAAAGGTCTAATATGAGTGAGTATACCACACAACAAAAATGTTATGTTTATCAGCCATCAAGTTGTTAAATTTTTTTTTTTCACTAAATATTTTAATGATTAAATTAATGATTAAATTAATGATCAAAATAGTTTGCAATTCAATAGTTTTAATCTAACATCAAATTCAAAATCAAATGAATAAACACAAATACAAATATGCAAATAGAGTGTTCAATTTTAGCAAAGGAAGTTTAGGGAAAGTTCAATTCAGCTCAGGCATTTGATTTGACTCCGAAGACATTTGCAATTTAAAAAATATATGGGGAGAAAAACTAAACATGAAAAAAACACAAAGACACAATCATAATTTCAAATTAAAATACAAGCCCAAGTAATAGGTCGATAACCATAACTATAGATTTAAAATATAATATATTCAATAGTTAAAGACAAGTTTTTTATGATGAGTTTTTTTTTTTTTATAACCACGGATTTTCTATTTTTAGGATGGGATCAATTTTGTTCGCGCTGCATGGCTGGCGACAGGGGCGGAGCAAAGGTTTTGGAGGCCCTCTTTATTATTTCAATTTTTTTTCAAAAAAATGGGGGCCTCTAACTAATTTTTTTTTTAAAAAAATCAATATTAAATGAATATTAAGGAATCGAATAAATTCTAGGACTCGAACATAAGATGTGATGTTAAAAATAAAACCCCTTATCATATACTCTACTTTATAAAATTGATTATAAATGCATCATTTAATATTTAAGACCTGTATGATACATCATTTAATATTTGTGGCCCATATTTTTGGGGTTCTGTGTGGTTGGGCACCATGCACAGGCCCAAAACCACTCTTGGCTGGCGCCGGCTCCCGGGAGTTTGGCATAGGTGAGATTCGAACACGGAACCTCCCGCTATGGATCGTCCTTCCTATAAACTTAACGGGACGTTACACCACTAAGTCAACCCTTGAAATTTATGATGAAAAACTTTGTCACTACTTAATATTAAATTCGTCTTAAAAGACAAATTATATTCTTACAAACACAATTCAAATGGGTTTGGCCTAGTGAAAACGTGCTAAGTCCGTAAGGTGGGAGAATGTGTACGAAGATACTTCTTCCGGACTAATTTATAAGCAAAAAAAATATTAACTTTGTTGTCTTAAAATATAAGCAAATTTCAACTACTTTTACCTTATTTAATGTCTTTATTTCTTAGGTTCCATTATTTGATTGACTATTAGACTTTTTAAGTAGAGAGAGAATAAATATAATAAGTTAATTTGTTAAATAGAGTTAAACATTTACTTAAAAACAAAAAATTAAATATATTTAACTAATTTTTTTGGTATGTGTAAGTTAATTTTTCTTTTGCTTATGAATCAGTCCTGAGGGCGAACTATATAAGTAAGATATTGATACGAATCCTTGTGAAAAATAATCCATAAAAAAAAAGTTTATCCATATTGCTCTAATTTTCGAGACTTTAAAATTTCTCCGCAGTTTTATTAAAGAAAAATATGCTTACAAACATTTTTTTTAACAAACCGAATCAATCTGATCCTAAAATATAAAAACTTCAATGTCATGTTAATTTTCAAAATTTTCTTTTACAATAATTTTTATGTATATATGATTTCATAAATTGTCAATCATCGCTTCCACCATCATATTGTAATTTTATAATTATTGTTGGCATGTTTCATGCTTTATTTTCCCTTTTCTTTTTCATGCTATTGTTAATTGTTAATGAGAATCTTGCCTTTAATCACTTAAAAGCAGTTGTCTCTTGCAAATCAAATCTAACAAAAAGAGACGAGAATAAGAACCAAAAAATTATTTTGGTTCGGTTTAATCTAACTAATTAACTAACTAATTAATTAATCTATTCACACGCCCAATCGTCGTTCCGTTAAGGAATAATTCATATACGTTCGGTTGGGCGTAAATCAGGTAAAAGAAAATGGCTGAAAGCAAATTATTATAAAGAAAAATAAAGCGAAAGAAAATTTTTAATTTTTTTCTTTTTAAAAATTAAACATTTTTTTTTTCTATTTCTCTCGGATAAAAAAAGAATACACCGTCTTCAGTGTATTTCTTTTCTTCTGGTTTCTTCCCTCACCGAAAATGTGTGTGAATTTAGAAGTGGAGTAGGAGCCTGAGAAAAACACCAGAGGCGACGGGATCGTCAAACTCTGATCTGATGAATCCAGCGGCGGAGAAGGCACCCACGTGGCAGGTAACACCTGATTTATGTGTATGAGCGATTTATACACACAGCCCGAATAGTTGTCGGAACCGAACCAATTGAAAAAAAACGAATCCATTTCTCGCATCCATTTCCGTCAATATTATCTGAGACTGAGACACAAAACACACCGCGACAAATGTGAGCAATCAGTACGCTTATAGCGTTACCTCTCACTTTCACACGTCAAAGCTAACCGCATCTCACACCAGCTCCTTCCTTTCAAATCGCAACAAACCAACCAACCTCTTTTACGTTTCTCCACCGAACCTGATTCCCTCCGTGCTCGTTCGTTTCCGAAGCTCCGGCTCGGGATGGAGGCCGCGCCGCCTCGCCGCTGAACCGGTCCGGTTTGACTTGGAGGGATCGTCGAATTTTCCACTCTCTCGCGGTGATGAGAGGGAGCTGTTGGTTCAACCGCCGAACAGAGCAGAGGTTCCGCTTACTCGCGATCTCCACCGTTAAATCTCTCAAGATCAAGCTTCTGCTCTGCTGCTGCGTCGCTTTAACGCTTCTTGCGTTTTCCTCAAGTGCTTCCTCCTTCTTCTTATGGAACAATCAATCTCCGCCTCCGCGGCCCTTCCCTGATTCCAGGTTCGGTAATTAAACTCTGATTTGAATTTTTGCTTGCTTTGTCCTTTTCCGGCATAATTTAATCCTTTAATTCTTTTATTACGTAATATGTACTCCACTTGCTAGCTTTTGGTTTCTATGTTAGGCCAGCGTAATTCAAAGAAATGAAAAATATGTGGTTTGCTTTGACTGCGCCACCGTGTAAATTGTAATTGTTAAGATCGGTTCTGTTTTGTTAACGAATTCTTTTTCGGAAAGGTTTTTGTCTACGAAACAATCAAAGTTCCAGTTTCCTTTAAGGAGTTTCCATTTAAGTGTCGGCAACTAAGATTCTGTTTGATTTTTATGCGTCGTCTTTATTGTTTCCTTCTTATAGGGAAAATAAAATAAAGAAGGGATATGTGTATGTAAATAGGTTTCTAGTTGCAGGATTGGATAGAAGTGGCCGATTAAAGGTCAGTAAATTTCGTTTTTAGGAGAAAAATAGGCAGGTAATAATCCTAATGTTTAGCTCCCGTTATTTTGGAAACAATCTGTTGAGATGATCAGTATAATTTAGATAGTCCTGAATATGCTCTAGGTGTTGCGAATTTTTTAAGTTGATAATTCGTAATGTGTTTCTGATGTCACTATAATTGATCTGGTTATGGGGGGCCATTGCGTGGATTTTACATGCTCTCTGGTACTGTATTGTCTAGTGATAATCACATGTAACGAAATGGTTGATAGTTGTGTATCTAATGGACAATTTATTTCATATTTTTTGTGATTCAACAATTCTAGGTGAGCTTCCCAAGTCACCTGACCATCTGTAATAGGGAAAAAGGGTAAACAAAACTCAAGTTGAGAGGTTCAGTGGTTTAGGAAGTTTTAAGTGTGGTGTAGTGGGACTGGTTATTGGAATTTGAAATGATGATGGTACAATCCAACTTTTAGATCTTATTCAGAGCTAATGTTCAAATCAAATCTTCAAGTTGTAGCATTTGTAGGTTATGTGCTTCTGACACTGCACTATACTTGCTTGCTTTCCATTGGTTGAGATAATTCATTTGAATACTTTTGGATCCTCTCTATTTCATATATTTTTGTTACGCAAATGAGTGGGATTTAGCCTGGAGGTTGGTCTTTTCATTCTAAATTTATTTTTAAAAGAGTGCTGAGAGTATGTTGTTTTGTAACATCTGAGAGAACTCATTGTTGTCTCATATTTTGTTCACAGAAAAGGATATTCTATTGTAATGAACACATGGAAGAGATATGATCTCCTAAAGCAGTCCATCAAGCACTACTCATCGTGTCCCCGACTTGAATCAATACATATTGTATGGAGTGAACCTGATCCTCCTTCGGATACTCTTTTAAAATTTCTGCACCACGTTGTAAAGTCCAAGTCCAAAGATGGACACCAAGTGAAATTGAAGTTTGATATCAACAAGGAAGACAGTTTGAACAATAGATTTAAAGAAATTAAGGATTTGGAGACAGATGCTGTCTTTTCTATTGATGATGATGTCATATTTCCTTGCTCTTCGGTAGAATTTGCATTCGATGTTTGGCAAAGTGCACCTGATACAATGGTGGGATTTGTACCTCGTGCCCATTGGGTGGATTCATTGGTATGGTTTATCTGCTTTTAACCCAATGACTGTTCTTTGGTTGCATAATATTTATTTTACGACTCTGCTTTTGTCTGATTGAATATGGAGCAAGTTTATCCTTTTATATTTTCGAGCATTATTTCCTGTTCTTTATCTGATCTGCAATATTTGACCTCTTAGTACCATGATTGCTAATAGTATTTTCATTGCAAGATGTGGTTTTGCAAAACATAGAAAACATACTTTTGCGAAATAAAATTCTGTTGAGATCCAATTAAAATTTGAGCTTGACTTCTGACTGGCATCAAAACTACAAAAGGGGCACGTTTGTATTATCTTTTGTGTAATTTAGTTTCTGAAATCGAGTGTCAACATAAATTAGGGACCTGTTTAATTGTTCATGGTGATGGTCTAATTCAAAGGAAATAAAGCATCTTTTAACTTGATGTGAACTTTAATGTAATGTTTATTTTAATCCAGAATTCTGCAATCTTTTAGGTTTCCATTATTATTTTACCATAGTTTTGTGCAGTGACTTGAAAAATATCAAAACTTTTCATGGCTAATCATTCATGTTATTCCATGTGCTTGCAGGAAGGTGATGGCAACAAATTTAGATATGGTGGATGGTGGTCTGTGTGGTGGACGGGTACATATAGCATGGTGCTCTCCAAGGCAGCATTCTTTCACAAAAAGTATTTCAACATCTACACAAATGACATGCCGTCATCAATTAGAGATTATGTAACCAAGAACAGGTTTTTCTCTGGACTAACTAGTCACTCACCACTTTCATTTTTAATCAGACTTCAATCTTTCAAACTTCGTTTCTAACAAATTTTTTTTTTTTTGTTATTTGCCCTATTATTCGATTAACGTACCAGGAATTGTGAAGATATTGCAATGTCTTTTCTTGTTGCAAATGCAACTGGTGCACCTCCCATATGGGTTAAAGGTAATTGATTCACTAAAAACATATTGTTTAATTTGCTTCGAGTTTTTTTTTTTTTTTATAATTTCAATATACTGATGAAATCAAACTCAAGAATTTAACAATGCTATATCTTGCAACAATTGGGGGTTGCACGCATGTTACTTTTTTTATTTTTTCTTGTTTAGTTCCGAAGTTCTTTACTGGCTCAAAGTGGATAATGCCCTTGTTTTCCATTCAATATGCATGTATGTGTATAATGATTAACATTCTGAGTTGGGGATTCATCGCCTTCCTGATATTTGTAAGATTGATTTGTGGTTGGGGAGCTAAAAATGATACATGTATATGTTTAGCATGTCAAAAGAAACATGAAAACAATGCATCTTCGCACTTTCTACTTATTGACTGCAAGAAGTAGTTGTAGTTTCTTGTGTTCATTTAGAGGTATTTCTTCTGTCTTTCTCGTATCCAATGGTGTTTAACATCTTCTGAGCATTAATAAAGAGGAATACCATTAGCAAAAGGAAGAAGCTGTACCTAGATTTCCAGTTAAATTTATCCCCCTTACTCCCTTCAGCCGTCATTTTGTATATAGTGGATTTGCACCCTGTATAATGCAGTTGAACTCCACAATTTGCTAGCTTAACTATAGTTCCGTGGTAGAGATTCAACAAGTTTTATGCTAGTTATTGAGAGTCTCACACAGCCCTCCTTTGTCCGGGCTTGAGTCAGTTATGTGACCATAGGCAGAGTTGCTAGCTTAACTACAGTTGAGATAGAAAAATCATCTTAGTAGAACATGCATGTATGTCTTATAATAAAAAGTTATGGTTTCGATTCCTTTGTTCCTTTCATCAACATGATTTTGCAAGAAACAACTAGCTACGATTTGACATAGTATTTTTTTCAGTTATCGTCATTTCTTTGGTGATTATCGCAACAATGTGATTATTCATAGTATCTTTGTTTCACCACTGGGGTTATTTTTTGAAACCGATGATAGTGCTGGTATTTCGTAAGAAAATGTATTGTTTTCACGCCAGTGGCCGGAATACTAGTGGGATTTATATCTACAATCTTAAGTATTGAATAGCTGGTCATGAAATTCCATGCCAATGCTTCATCTTATGTTGTCCATTCATGCGATACACATTGAACATTGTTCTCATCAGTTATAAATCACCATGTTCATATATTCCACATTTCCACCTCTAAGTAGATATACATGGAAATGTTAACTTTGTCAATTTTCTTTGCTACAGGGAAGATATTTGAGATAGGATCAACTGGAATTAGTAGTTTGGGAGGTCACAGTGAAAGAAGAACAGAGTGCGTCAACAGATTTGCTGCCTTGTATGGGCGGATGCCCTTGGTATCTACTTCAGTGAAGGCGGTTGACAGTCGCAATATCTGGTTTTGGTGACAGCTGGATTTTGGTTTTTGCTGGATTTGTAGAAGTTCCACTGTGATCGATTAGTAGCTAGTTGAGTCACTCCATTCACGTTAGTTAGAGAGTTGTATAATATTGAATCTCATACACAATTCATGCATTTTGACCATAAAGTAGCGAATTCCTTAGATTGATTTCTTGTATCGTTGATGTGTAATACAAGGCAGCATTTTGAGGTGCGTCTTGTCTCACAATTTAAGAATTTGATTGTAGAATATTAAGGGTATTACACCCTTTAGAAATGGAGCTCTCTTCAGTCATCACTTGATCTGCTTCCATTCTTTTTCTTGGATAGTTGGGACTTGTCTAGATGTGCTGAACAACTCTCGAATCTCAACAAATGGTCAAGTAGGAATCAAGAACGTTTTGGTGTTACAACAATAGAAAATGGAATTCACAATTGACTGAATTTGTCATGCATTGATTTGAAAGGGAAAAAAAAAAAAACTTAATGGACAATGTACGTAGGTTAAGCTGTGTATGTGATGGAGACTATGTTCAACAAATTTTGTTAAATTGCCTTTTGGTTCCTATCCTTTTATTTTATTTTCATTTTAGTCTATATAAAAAAACTAATTCTTATGCTTTTACTTTATTTTCATTTTAGTCCATATAAAAAAACTTTCATTTTAGTTCTTACATGTGTTCTTCGTTTTTGCTTTAGTCCCCGCTATTAACTACTCTGAATCTCAACTCTTCCACCATAACTACCATGACAATCGTATTGCATATTTATTGACCTTCCACCTCTTGCTTTGCCACCACGACGATTCTTTGTCAGCCGGTTTCTAACCTTTACTATGAATACCACTCCTCTGTTCGGAAAACCCTCATCGTCACCGTTACCGCCACCATTAAAGCCAAAACTCCGTCGAGGTGGTTGTGGAGGTGAATCTGCGGGATTCAGAGTAGTTAATGGCAGGGAACAACGATAATATGACGGCAGAGACTAAAATAAAAACAAAGTAAATGTATAACGATTAAAAGGTTTTTTTGTTATAAGGATTAAATCGAAAATGAGGTGAAGTATAAGAAAAAAAAGTTAATTTAACCGACAAATTGTATAGAAATTTCCTGCATACAGTAGCTTTAAGCAATGGATCCATATGCAAGTATAAACAGATGATTCATGCTTCCTTCGTAAACTTAAATTTTAGCCAATAGATACATTCTCACACGTAAACATAAAAGTGATAAAACACAGATGATTATTCCATAAATAACTTACTGCGATGGCCAAGACGATATAAAATAAAAATCTAACTGGTAATAACTATCTGAAAACAAAAACCATAAAGTTCGAGGAATACACAACTTAATTGGTAATATGCCACTACCAAAACAAAAAGCACCATCACTGTGCTATGATGGATGATAATACGGAGAATGTCATAATTGCAAGTTGTCTAGTTTTTCTATAGGCAAGTTCGGATTATCTGTTCCGCCGGTTTTCCACATGAAACCGGCATACTTTGATAAATAGTAGGTGTTGCCAGGATCTGCTTCCATTGCTTGCAGATATCTCAGTTCTGCTGCCCATAAATCTTTTCTCACCCTCCATAAGAAGTCGCCGTAGCGGTTAAATGCCTCAGCCTCCGGCGACTCCACCTGCACTGAACGCTTATAGTACTCTTCTGCCCTGCAAAACCATATCTTATGTATTTAGATTCTCTTTCCAATGCTTTAACCCAGCATACCTCTTCCACAAAAAAAAACAACCAGCATACCCCTCAAGACAGCAATATGAGAATTGTTACTCTCAATATTGCAAAATAAACAAGTTGTCTCAATATGTTTATGTTTGGAAACTTATCATAAAAATAAATTTATAATAAAACTTAATGTGTGTTTGGATATCAGTTTCTTAATGGGCAATTCCACGCTTCCCACACTGGAATGTGGGATTTGGCTTTCTAAAGCCTTCTGACACTCATGAAACTGGTATCCGAACATGCATCAAGAGGACAAGTAAATAATGCAGCCTTATGAAATGCAAATTACATTTTATCACAAAAATGGTTTTTGAGAACTCACCTATCAATGTCATGCAGGACAAGGAGTAGGAAATGTGCATAGTTAGTCAGCAGAAGGGAATTGTGAGGTGTCTTGAGTATATGCTTTTTGTAATAAAGATCAGTTTTCACATACTCCTCATATTGATCCCCTTCAAGTTCCACAGACACTGGAGCCACAAACCTTTGCATTGTCTCATGATCCAAAGCCTCATTCATCAATTCTCTTTGCAAAATTGAAGCTTCCTCTAACATGGATTTCCACAACACTTCCTCCTCTTCTGTCAAATCCTCCTTTACACACTCATCTTGATCAACTTCAGCATCAACTTGTAAATGTTGCTTATTGTCGGTTAAGGATAGACCCTTTGTGGTCATGGATGAAGAAGTGTTGTTTCTATTCATAGAGAATAGAGAGAAGTTAACTAGAAGAACCATCACATCAACCATAAGATTTGGTGTCTTAGAGAGAACTTGCTGAAAGATCCATACAAATGAAGCATCTATTTCTCTTCTCAACTTGGCTATAACACTCTGCAAATCTTCACAGCACAATCTTTCCCTAGTTAGCAAGGCATGATTTTGAAGCTCATGGATGATACACATCATAGAGTAGAAGGTTTTCTTCACAGAAGAGTAACTCAACTCACATGCCTCATTCACACCTTCTTGCAATTGTAGCTTCTTCTTGATCATCCTAATGGATAAAGGAATTCCCACACTGTTCACTTTCCTTTCAAAGATCAGTCTCAAAATCTCATCCCTTTCTGGCCAAGATGGTGGCTCAGGTTGGATTCCAAGAATAGAAGGCTCCAAAAGTTCGGGATTCATTCTGCAAAATTTATCAGAGGAAACTCTATCTGAGAAATTCATCATTCCTTCAAGGTGAAAGTCATCAAAACGAGCAGAACAAAAATGCTTTCCTCTTTTCCCTTTCAAATTCCATGAGTTTGAGAAGGGTGATCTATAATCCAAACGACATGGCAATGCATTGTAACCATTTTTTCTGTTCCACTCAGTGAAATTTCTCAGTGGAATAGAAGGAACTGCACGAGGGGTCTTCAAAGAATGAGAAGGAGAAAAAGGAGTTTTGGGATTCGGTAAGACTCTTGAGCCCATGTCAAATCACCAAGTTCTTCCAGTGATCACAGAAATAATGAATTACACTGAAAAAAGAAAAACAGAACTATAACCTAAAAAGTAATCATCATTAACCCCAAATAGAAATTAAGTAAAATCATCCTTTTTATGTAGATGTTACACAAAAAAGTTTCCTTTTTATGTATGAAGAATCCAATCGGATCACAACTTTTGACAAACAGAAAAAATGCAAACTGAAACGGGCGAAGAAAAATCGATCCTTTTTGGTAACAACAGTTGCAATGATAACAAAATTGAAAAGGGTATATCCAGATTCCAGAATTGGGTAGAAAAACAAAAATAGGAAATTGAATTGATAGAAGGTTTGCAGAAAGCGATCAAAGCAGGGTTTTCAGGGGATTTTAAGAAGCCCCTTCAGGATGAAGACATCTGGCACGCAAGTCAGAATGAAATCAACGAAACGAAGATGGGTCTTCTTCAGAATTGAAGAGTGTTTTGTATCAAAAATCAAAATCAAAATCCAAATAAAATAAAAAAGATAATATTTATGGCAAGTTATGGTAACAGAAGAGGGTACTTTACTACTTTTGTAGTTTGGAGCCGTACGAGAGGGTTTTGATGAACACGAGAGGAGTGGATAACACGTGGGACCTCATGGACGTGGCAATGAGATAAAGCTTCAAGATATTTGCTTAGTTTTTTCATATTTTATTGTTTTTTTCTTTAATATTATATATTATATTTTCTTTTTTATTAAAAAAAAATTAGGTTAAATTGGTACTTTAATCATCTAATTTATTTATTTTATCTTTTATATAATAAAAGTCTTATGTTGGTATTATAATTTTTTTCTTCGTTTTAATTTTTTCATTTCTGTTAATTTCGTTAAATAAACAACAAAAAATTTATGAAAATAAAGTCAAAATGACGTCAATTTCGTGTAAACTCTAACTCAAAATAACATTATTCAGAATTTATCAAGAATCACGACTCATGAGATACGGCATTGAGGAAGCAAATTATCCTCATAGCTATGAAGAAAAAAGAGCATAGACGAAAAGTTGATTTGTGAAAAAAAGTATTATTGCTATTATCAATTCATCATCGATACAAAGGTTAAACAGATGCTTATATATATATAAAAAAAAGACTAACTAATTAATTAATTGAATAACTACAAAATAAAAACTAATTAAGGCAGTTAATACAATGAATTACGGAGAAAGAGGATTTTAACAGAAGCTTAAAACGGTTAATTGTTATCCTTGATGATCTGAATTGTTATTTTCCAAAAAAAAAAAAGTTAAATGAGGAGAGTATTAATTTTGCTCAATATTTATAATTTTAAATAAAGGTAATGTTAAACAATACTCAGGATACAACGTTTTTAGAATTAGAAAAATAATCATAAATATATATATTATTATGTCTCTTGATAATATAAAAATTATATTTTTTTATTATATTTAACTTTTTAATCAGTGCACTTAAAAGTATTATATATCATTTTCTATTAAATAAATATTAGATTTCATTTGATATTGATTATTGGTGGATTATCTCTTTTTGCTGAAATGACTCGAGATCCAACTTGCCATGCGAGTTTGTTGCTCTACTAATTTTTATGCCGGTTTTAGTTTATCCTTGATGATCTGAATTGTTATTTTCCAAAAAAAAAAAAGTTAAATGAGGAGAGTATTAATTTTGCTCAATATTTATAATTTTAAATAAAGGTAATGTTAAACAATACTCAGGGTACAACGTTTTTAGAATTAGAAAAATAATCATAAATATATATATTATTATGTCTCTTGATAATATAAAAATTATATTTTTTTATTATATTTAGCATTTTAATCAGTGCACTTAAAAGTATTATATATCATTTTCTATTAAATAAATATTAGATTTCATTTGATATTGGTTATTGGTGGATTATCTCTTTTTGCTGAAATGACTCGAGATCCAACTTGCCATGCGAGTTTGTTGCTCTACTAATTTTTATGCCGGTTTTAGTTTATATTTTTTGAGTTTATTTTTAGGTGAAAACAAATGTAAGTTTTTTTTTTTTTCATTATTGTATACTACTTACATCATATGCCTAAATTTTAATTTTAAAATCAATATTTTATATGTACCAAAAAAGTCAAAATTTTAGTGAGAAAAGTAAATATTTAACCTTTGAATTTGTGATGTGAAGTGATTCAGTAATTTAAATTAATATACATAAATATTTTTTATTCTATCCATCCATTATACCAGTATGCCTAAATTTAAATTCTAAAACTAACTATTTTTATTGAGAAAAATAAATATTTAGTAGATTTATTTGACAATGCTTTCCAAGGTAAGTTATAATTTTGAATGCTTAATCTAAGCATGCAATGCATAAGCTGAAAAAATTCTGTTAAGGGTAAACTATAACCTTCAATATGGAGTTATTATTTAGTCTTAATAAGATTTATATTGTAAATTAATTATATATAAACTTATCTATGTATCTCAATCCATCACAAACAAAAACATATTCAAAATATGAAATTATGAATTAAAAAAAGAAGATCATATCAACATGAAATTTTTATTTTTGTTCGTTGAGAAAAAATAAATTAAGGTAAGAGAATTATCAATTAACAAGCCCATGTTGACAAAGTTTGCAAAAGCTTCTAAAGCCCAATCCCAATCTAATCTCCAGTAGAATCTCATAATTAATAGAATTTAGAGTACGACATTTGACCAAAAAACCAATAGTAATTTGGACCAAAAAAGAATGAAAAAGGAGAAATGACCTTTGCCCACGACTTCAGAAGAGAAAAAAATTGCCCAGGACCAAAAAAAAAAAGAAGAAAGAGCAATGCTATTTCGATATATGCATATGCATATAATGCATAAAAAAGATAAGGACAAAAAGTATAATTAAAAATTAGTTCACCTCAAGCAAGATTTTGAGTTTGATTTTTGTGAATGAAAAACAAAAGAGTATTTGTATACATTATAACACTTGAAGAAAATTCAAATTTACCAAAATTTGAAATAATTTTACTAATCAACTTGTAACTTAGTGTGAGATTTTAAAATTTTCACACAACGTTAGATAAGGAGTAAAATTTGGGAAGAAAGAAAAGGAAGAGAAGATAAAAATAAATAAATATGAGATATTGTATGGTTGAAGAGATATTAGAAGAAAAAAAATGTTCTATTTAATTGGATAAAAATTAAAAGAGAAAAGAGTATGAGAAAATATGAAAAAAGTAGACAAAGTAAATTTTTTTCCCGCAGTACTAAGCCCAATAATTCTCTTCCCTAGAGAGTTGTACCAAAAATAAAATCATCCCCAGACTCCTAGAGAAAGTCTTTTTTTAAAAAAAAACAAAAAAAAACCACATGTATTCCTTTCTCCTTTTTCATGGCATAGCAAGTTAGCAATTTTCTGTATTTCTTTCTCCCGTATTTCCATCAATACGAATAATGGGTAAATGTGTTCATATATAACTCTATTTGATCCTATTTTCAAATAGTATATATCCATAGATTGAGTTATATCCAAAATGACTTTACACTTAAAAAAAAATACTTTGGACTTTTAATAAAAGAAAAAAAAACTTTACACTAACCTTTAAAGAAATCACTAAAGAAAGTTCTTTTAGTGACTAATATGAAATTAATCGTTAAACTTATTTTTTAAGTCACTAAATATTTTAGCAACTAAATTAATAATTAAAATTATTAACAACACTATTTTTAATAACCAATAACCTATTTAATCCCTAATTAAATCAGATCAACTTTTTTTTTTTAAAAAAAAATGAATGATACGTATGAAATGCGCTCTAACTCAATAATGCATGAAGCCAATCAAATGTTGTTGTGAGATGTTTTTTAGTTGGATCTCTAAGAGTGGAGACCATAATAGTAATACAAGGCATGTGAATATATCTTTTTTCTTATATGAATTCCTTTTGTAAAGATAATAATTATCAAAATGTTCATGACTTTACTCAAATTTAAAACTAAATGTTCATGACTATTTGCTTATATTTAATAGATATTAAGACTTATTATTATGTATAAAAGAAATTGTGTTCAGCAGTTTCAAAATAAATTTATAAGATGTGAAAGTTAGTCTTAATTATATATAAAAATGGCCTATGTTAGTTCCATATAAATGTGAAATCAAATAAAAATGTAACTTGATAAAGAAACAAAATATTTAATTAAGCTTTGCTTGAATTAGTTGTGAAAATTAAATTATTTCGAGAATTAATTATGTGTATAATCAATTATAACATAATAAATTTTTATTCGAATATGTTATTGAAAAGTAATTTTAAAAATTTTTTTTTTGTTTCGATGTATAACAATGACTTTTTATCGGAAAAAGTTTAGATTATAAAAATATATTTAAGAAAACCTCCAAATTCTTACTTATTTAAGAAAAAAAAAACTATTTATAATAAAAAAAATTAACTACCTAATCAAATTTTATTCAAATACACTAAAAAGATTCCAACAGTTTTTTAAAAGAAAAAAAAAACAATTGAAGCAGGTTCCAAACATGCTCTTATTAGATTTTAGACACCTATTATACATAGCTAAACAGTGAAGTTGGTCAACAACAAAATTGGAAGGTACAGCTACCCTTTTCATGAACTATTGCATGCCTAGTTAATTTTTTAAACCATAAGTTAATATTTGACTTTTTTTTTTTAATACGATTATTCAAATAAAATAATCTAACACTTTTTTTATTAAATTATTACTAAGTTTTAAAAATTAACTTATAAGAAAAGAATTGTTACATTACTTATATACTTTATCATAACTTATTTTAATTTTATCATAACACAAATTGTTTTTTTCCTGGTCTTGCAAACTGCCTAGGAAATAATGTTTATTATGGGTGGAAAAAATCTTTATTGACTAGGACTTCAGATTTTCACATTTTGAATAAACACTATATTAAACAAACTACTTATTTATACTTAAAAAGGAATTCTTTCAAGTTGCAATTGAATATTTATGTAAGACATGCAATGCACATATACTTGACTGTTCCACCATACTATTCATTATCATGTGTTGAATTCGTGCTAAACAAGCCAGAATTAAAATGGATAAGATTTAATTAATTTATTTATTTTCTAAAAAAAGAGCTATATGTGTGTATTTATCTTTTTTAAAGATAAACCCGGGAGTGTTCTAGTAGTCAACAGAATAAAAATTGTTGACCTTTTCTCTTCCCTTTCCTACTGGATACAGTACTAGATTTGCTTCTTTCTCATGAGTCTGACATTTTATAGGAAGAATTTATTTAGATTATGTCTTACTACTTCCTATAAGGATAAACATAGAGAAACAATATTAGATTATGTATAATAGAATTGTTTAGAGTTGTTATTTGTGCTAATTTAATTTATTAGTAAGTAATTTTTTATTGCAACTTGTTGATGTGACTTAAATTGCTTATGTGAATTGCTTAAATAAATAATTAAGACTATTGATTACTTGAAAGAGAAGTAAGACCAAACAAATAGAATTTTATTATAAGAACTTTACATTGTATGATACGCGTGAGATCCATTTGAGTTACTTAATAAGAACTTTACAATGTAGTGTAAGAATTACTTAAATTGATAGAGTAATGTATACCCACAGAACCTACCAAAATATTAATAAAATATAAACTAAACACACTTGTTAAATTGCTTAAATTATACATGTTCTTAAGGTTTCATATTATAAGCAATATATAAAATATAAAGTGTATTTATTAATTTATTAGTTTTATTATTATTTTTATTTATTAAAATAACTTACCATTAATATTGTTAATTAAAAATTAGTAGATTATTATTATTTAAAAAAATTACACTGTCCTCCTTTAATTAGACTCTCGATTTATTTTAAATATTACACGTATCTTCTCTTAACTATATTATTTCATTACATATACATCTCTTAAATTTTACCACTACATATCTTGAATTTTACCACTGGATTAGAAATATATCTCCCCTCAACTAATGTAGTGAAAATTTAAGAATCATCAGTGTAATTTTCTATATTTATTTAGTGGTAAAATTATAATTTAATAATTAATTTTTTCAATTATTGAAAATATGTAGTATGTGTCTAAATTGAAATAACATGTTAAATATACAAACCAAATTAAATAACTCTACAAACGAAAGAGTGTTAATATATCATTAATAATGACGAGACAGTAAAGATCAATTTAAAAATAGTTTTTATGTGAGGACTAATTTTTCAAAAATAACAGTGGTGTAAAACCCAAATTGATAAATGATAAAGCATGCCAGACATAAAGATATTTAAAGTTTAAACCTAAAAAAGAAATATGCTAAAGAAATAAAAAAAAATCAAGTATTTTAGGGACAAAATGGTTTACACTTTAGAACAACCTCTAACAAAATTTAATCCCTATCCGGATATCCCCCAACTTTGAAAAAGAAAAGAATTGTTTTTTTTTTTTGTATTAATTGAATATTAAATTACCAAGAAATAGGATTTTCAGAATTTTCCCAGTGATAGCCCAAAAACGTTTTGGCAGCGTCCAAGCTTGGAAAATATGTAGGTTCAAGGAATATCTGAGTCAACGAGTCAGAATTGGCCTCTGAGCTTCCAATCAGCACCGACACTACCTGTTTATACGCGTAGAAGAATCTCTTCATCCCCATCTCTATCCCCTGCATCGCCTGCAACACCTCAACCCTCTCAAATCCACTCTTCCTCTTCTCCGCGTACAGCTTCATTGCCGCTTCCATCACCCTCGGCCCTCCCTTCGGATCCGCCTTCACCTCCAATATCTCCGGCACCTTCTGCTTCAGATCCCTACACAACTTCGCCATCTCTACTAACTCCTTCGACCTGAAGCAAAACGTCACCGTCTCCCCCCACCACCTCACTCCTAGCTCCTTCTTTAGCCTCAGAAAATCCTCTGGATCCATCATCACGTGAATATCTTCCACCTCAGCCAGAAGCTTCCAGATCCGCTCCACCGCGTGAAAATCACTCCCTGCCTTCTCGAACCTTCTTCTCTCAATCGCCTCCGTTGCTCTCTCCAGCAACCCACGCGCAGCGCGTGCCCACGAATCCACGATCTGGTGCGTCGCCTGCACCGTACGATTCTCGTAGTTTTGATAATCATACGGCGTCGTCTCCAGCGAGGGTATTTCATTCGGCCTGCAAACGGCGTCGTAACGGAGAATCGGCTTTCCTGCGAGATTCGCTTCTCCCAAACCTAACGTGTACGGACACCTCATCATCTCGCATTCCACGGTGGAAAGGATCCTCTGCGCCACGTCCTTTGATTTGTGCCACGTGGCGATTCGTGGAAGCAAGCTTTCCTCGCTGTAGCTTCTGGTCTCGCTGATGCTGTTCATATCAGTGACCGGGGCTTTGCCTCGTGTCTCGGGGTCTTGTTCCTCGTCTTCGATGAGTGTAGCGATGATATGGACCTGGGCCGTAGCGAGCGATTCGACTCGTCGAGTCCACTCGCGCCGGTTGACGTAGGGTCTGGGGTCTGACAAAACGGTTGCGAGGAAGCGGAACGTGATCTCGAGAGCTTGCAAGGCGGGCTTTAAGATGGGCTCGTTGGCCCAATTGGGGAAGTGGTTGGAAGCCCAGAGGTTTCTGAGGTGAGGAAGGCGAAGGTAGTTGTCGTAAGCAGCGCAAAGATGAGACGACGCTAAGGGGATGTCGTTTTGGTGAAGAGGTGTGGGTATGGAAAGTTGAGACATGGGCATGGGTTTATTATCAGAGAGGGTGAGTTTGGGGGGATTGTTGTTTGAGGTTACAACTATTTTGGATTTCCAATCTAAATCAACCATTTTTGAGAGGGAAGAGGGAAGAATTGAATCGAATAGAAGTGATTTGAGAGGGGAAGGAAGAAGAAAGTGTGAATTTATATGGGAGAGAAAGAGTAGGGGGGTGTGGAAATTTAAAAGGAAAAGGAAAAGGGTAAAGAAAGACGTGTGGACCGGGGATGGGAATATAGATTAGAATCAGACAGAGGGCACACCCAAAGAACGAGGAATTTGAAAATCGCGGCGCTCTCGAATGTCATTTTAATTTACAATTTCTTTTTTTAAAAAAAAGCAAAATAAATAGTAACCAAATTAATAGTTTGATACTTTAATTTATTATTATTTTTATTTTGATTCAGTAATTATTAAATGTTTCAATTTCGTTTTGTAATTTATTTTTATGTTTCGATTTGGTTCTGTAATTATTAAACATTTCAACTTGGTCCTAGAACATATTTTCTAGTTTCGATTTGATCTAAACAAAAAAATAAGTTACAAAACCAAATTGAAACATTTAATAGTTACATGATCAAATTAAAATAGAAAAATAAGTTTTAGGACTAAGTTGAAACGTTTAATGATTATAAGATTAAATCAAAATACAAAAGTAAGTTACAATACCAAATTATCAATTTGGCTTATTAAATACTTCCTCAGTCTCAATATAACACAAGAATTAAGAAAATTAATAAATTTAGAAAATATCATTAAATTTGTCTAGTAATTTAAGTTTATTTTTCTACTTATCCTTCAATTATTAAAATCAAGAATAATTCTATATCCTCTTAATTCAAGCTTTTAAAAATTCTCCTATTTACTTATTAAATAATATTTTTAATGCTTTTTATACTTTCAAGATTAAAAGTGAATTTAATTTCATACTTTATATAGTATTAGGAGGATAAGTAGAAAGATTATTAAGAGGATATATCATTACTGTAAAATAAATAGAATTACTTTATTTCTACTAAATTAGTCTTTTTTTAATTATCATAAGAGAGAATTTTTCTCTCATAATTCTATTATATTTATTGACTTTGTACCACACAAAAATGATTGAGTAAATAAAGATAATTTAATAAAAAAAATTTGAATTTGCACAAAATTTTAGAGAGAATTTTATAAAAAGGAATGCACAATTTTTTTAAAAAGAGTTTTATAGATAGATATAAATAAGGACAGAGGGAATATGAATTTGTATTTTGTACTGTAGGTCCTGCCTCATCGTATATATTCTATTTTAAAATAGTAGTTATTTTAGAAAAAATAAAAAAAGTTAAGAAAGTAATTAATTTTTTAAAATTTAATAAATAAATGATGAATAAATTAAATTAATTTTAAATTTAAAAAATTACTTAATTTGTTTTGAGTAGAAGAATGGCAATGTACTTATGGAATTATAAAAATAAAAAACTATTTAGAATTACTTTTTTTATTAAAGTGATTATGTTTTAAATTAGAGTGAATAATACATATTTTACTTTTGGCTACCTTTTAGAGCTTGTTTAAAATAGTTTTGGTTTTTAATTTTTAAAAATTGTATTATAAAACAGTTTTCAGAAACAATTTTTAAAAAGAGTGAAAGAAGTTTTCATTAAAAACCAAAATATATTTCAGATATTTTCATCTTTTAGTTTTTAACTGCTAAACGAGTTTTTAAGTTTTATATTTTTAAAAACAAAACTATTTTCAAAATGAAAAATCAAACAAACTCTCACTCTCACTGTCAAAATTTTTTTAACTCTTTATTTTTCAAAAGCTATTAAAATTAGATCCATCCTCAAATCTTAATTTAGTGAACATTATAAAATTTGACCAATTAAAACACCATGCGAGACCTTCTAAATTTAGTTTTAATTAACCATTAACCATGTAAACATTAAAACTCAACCTTAGTAGAATTTTTCTCAAATGGGGAAATAAAATAAAGAAATATGTGATGGAGGAAAATGAATGGAGAGTGGGGGACAGGCGGCAGCACACGGAATGGAACTTATCCACAACATAACAGTCCCTAACGTGAAAGGACAAGAAAGGAAGTTGAAGGGAAAGACCGTTACACTTTGTTTGGAAGAAGAAAAAAATTAGAGAAGAAAAAACGAGAGAAGAGAAAATAAGAGAAAAAATGAAAAAAAAAATAATTTTTTTATAAATGAATTTTTTCTTTTCTTCGAGGTTAATGTTTATTTATTTTTTATTTAATATTTTTGTTATTTCCATTAATGTTTATTCGGAATAAAAAAATTAACAAGAAGTAGAGTTGTTGAAGTTGGACCTTCTTAGGTAGGCAACTTCAACTCCTTAGCCTTGGGAACCGGCAATCACTCCTATAAAGGATAAGTACATGTTGGATATTCAATTAGTTAAACGATATTTGTATTTTAATTAATATGAATGGTTATAAATAATTATCTGGTTTTGCTGGAAATTAATTTTCGATACAAGTGTAAAACAAGCAGACACTAAAATAATGTTTTGGGTGTTTTTTTTTATTTTTTTAGTTGGAATTGGACCGAAATATCC
Organism: Cyamopsis tetragonoloba; assembly: GCA_037177725.1. Taxonomy (NCBI): domain Eukaryota; kingdom Viridiplantae; phylum Streptophyta; class Magnoliopsida; order Fabales; family Fabaceae; genus Cyamopsis; species Cyamopsis tetragonoloba. The sequence continues at coordinate 71,913,023 of CM074119.1, forward strand.
CACTGTGCTATTCGCCCCTTTCTTGTACGCACATACTAACAAAAACCCTTCTTTCCCCTCATCCAAAATGCTTACTCACTATTTCATGCATATCCTATTCAAATTCAAAATTTATCTAAATTAATCCACTTTTCTCACACAAAATTATTAAATTCGCATTCATTTTGGTTGATGTTACAGGAGAGGGGATGGGATTGTTGTTCACCTAATTATAACATGTATATATATGAAATATATATTGATTAGGAAGACCAACATCTATGCACTTTGTATATATCTTTTTTTTTTAATAAAATGTATATATCCTTTTTTAATTGGATACATTATGTAATTTAACTAAAAAAAACACTTTACTCCTCAAGTAAAAAAGCCGTTAAAAGTTACATGATATATATATATATATATATATTGAATGAAAATATTATTTAAATTTATTATATTTTAAATAGATAATAAATTAAATTTACTCATATTTTTTTTATAACTACGGATTTCCTCATCTTTAGGATGTGGCCTCCGGAAATTCGACATAGGTGGGATTCAAATACGAGACATCCCGTTGTGTATCGCCCCTCCTATGTATTTGTGTTTAGTTTGTAAGGAGAGGTGGAAAGACTTTATAAAAAACATTAAATATTTGTTTTAGTGGTTTTCAAAATTTTCTATACATAATTTTAAAAAAATAAAATAAAATAAAATTAAAGTGACAGTTTTATATTACAATTACTCATAAAATAGAAAATTAAAAATAAACATACCCTGATAGGTGTTACCATTTTCATTTCCATTTGCAAAACTTAAAAAAGAAAAGATGGTTGTTAGAGGATGAGGGGAATCTGGTTTCTAAGGATGCCTTCTTCCTTAAGTACAACATCATTAAGCCACCTGAGTGATGAGATTCTGGGACGGCAAATACAATTATACAACCATATTTTTTTTATATGCTTCGTTCATGACATTTTTTTATTCAACATATTTTTTTCTTCGCATAGGCAATTTTACATTTTTTTTTTTTATTTTGTGAATGAAAGGAGCCAAAGTCCAAGAAAAGAATTTGGTATGGACGATCCTCGCCAGGTGCATTTCGGACATTTGGCTTGCATCAAAGGGGTCATTCGCAGACTCGAACGCGGGATTCGAAGGGAATATCACCTTGCAGTACACCCTCCAAGGATCGCGCTTGACACAATTGTCTTCCCCTTCTTTTTGAATATAGTACACAGATTTTTTTTAAAAAAATTTGAATCTGGGCTTAAATAGGAAAGAATCATAATTATCTAATACTATTATCCAGTCCTAAATATAAAACTTTTCAGAGAAAATTTATTGGTCTTATATAAGACTACATACAAAGTTTAAGAGATAATTTTAGTTTTTTTCTTGTTTATTTTTATAATAAATAAATAGATATGAGTATAATTAATGCATTTGTTGATAAATTTGACTTTAAATAAAGATAAGTTTAATAGATTATACTATTTTTTAAAAAATAAAATATTAAATAAAATTATTAATAATTTTTTTAATTTATGTGAATTGATTAGATGGTCCTATAAAATGGACCGGAAGTAATATTATATAAGACAAAAAAAAATTATTATTCAAAAGTGCCTTGTTGGCCTTTCTTCTACCCATTAGTGACTTTGGTAATTAAGTGGTCTTGCGGGTGTTATCTCCCTCCTCTAGTAGTTGAAAGTCTTTAGAATTAAGGAGTTTTTTACTAACCTAATTTATATGCATGGTTGTGTTCCAATTGAGAAGGAGGATCACACAAGAAATAAAAAGGTTATGTCTCCAGGAGTAATAAATTTATATGAAAGGAAAAATGAGGGAATTTTTTTTATAGGCCAAACACATACTTGTACTATATTATTTTTAAATTTATTTTTAATTATACTTTACTGGGGATTGAACCCCAATACCTTTAACTCAATGAGCTTTTCTTTATGCCACTTGAGCTACAAGCTCTTAGCAGGAGAATTTAATTTAGATTCAGATCAATTAAATATTTATTGTACAAACGTCAGCTGACTTACATGTTTTAATATGTTTTTTAATATATATCTAGACGCCGAATTAATACATTTTAATTTTTCTTCACATCCTTCATTTTTAAGAAAAGTGCAGATGAGTTTAATTAAATAAAGTAATTTTACATTAAAGCTAAGCAATGTGTTAAAAAAAAGTGTAAGGTAAATTCAAGCGGTGTATTTAATTAAAAGTGAGATTCTAGAACAGCAACAAACTTCATGATCGATATATGATACTACTATATCCATATCTAATTATCTGCCATGTCATTGATGAAGTTGAAGATTTTTTAGGTGGCTTAATTTGAATACTAGTTCGAGGAGAAGATATACATTATTATTATAATATAATTAATAATTAAAGAGATCAACTTTATTCATTGTTGTTCTTGTTCTTGTGTTTTGCTTTATAGCCGTTATGTATGGGTGATGGGTTTGTCCCATTCCATTCCATTCCCATTAGTGAACAGTACTTTGTTTGATGTTTTTACTGATCCAACTTAGCAACGGTTTTAGGGCACGTGTTGGGTGCGTGACACGTAGCGTGGGAAGCACGTGACGCACCCACCCTGAGTGTCGGGGAAAGGAGGACAGGTGAGGTTGCTTTGCGGTGCTAGCAGCCATTGTCTCATATTCTGAACCCCAAATCTCAGTAACTGCCATTGCCAATTTGCCATTTTCATCTTTATCCGTATTAATAACCCAAACTTTTGACTAATAAATGCACCCAAAAATGGCATGGAATACATATGGACTTAGATTTATCTCTTAGGCATGCTTGGGTATTTTGTCTCACATTGTTTAATTACTAATCTCTTCGTTCTTATTTAATTATCGAAAAAAAAAAAATCATACATATTAGAAATGTAATAATTGTTATAATTTTTTTAAAATAAATTTTAAACTTTTTATAATATCCATTGTTTGATTAGTTGGACAGTGGGGCATTGATTAGGCTCCAATTAAACATAAGATTAAAATTGGTAAAAGTACAATTAATGTTACATTAAAAATATGGGTAGACAGATAAATAGAAACAAAAATTTTTTTTCTCTCCGAACAGTTAAATAAGAATGGAGGGTATACTCCCTTCGATTCTTTTCCTAAGGACCTACTCAACATGACAATTGTGGTTATTAAATTTTTTTTAAACATGTGCAATATTGCATAGGTTAAAAAATCATAATGAGAAATAAAACACAGTATTAATTTCATGTCAAACTCAATTACATTAAATTTTTATGTTTCCCATAAATTTTTTACTACTTATAGTTTCTTAACATGTGCAATATTGCACAGGTTAAAAAAATTCTTAAAAAATAGTACTATAATTAGGTTAGTTAATATATTGGGATTTTAAAAATTTATATAATCTTCTATGTTTATCCTTATTTAATGTATTGAAAAGTACTAAAAGATATTAATTCTCTTTATAATTCAAATCTTGAAATTAAAAAAAAGTTGACTCATTATGAAGGACAAATATGAAAAAAGATAATTAATATTTATAAATTTTGATAGAGAATCTTATAAAAAAGACCACTAACATTATCTGAAAATGGTCTTATAAATAAGACCAAAGGGAGTATTAATTAATTTTTAACAATATTTAAAAAATATTTTAAAATTATTTAAATATGTTATTAAATTATTAAAAATATTGTTAAATTGTTAGAAAATATTATGATTTTGTATTTAAAGTATTTATAAAGATTATATTGCACGTTAAAGATCAATTATATTATAGTAATTGATTAATGTGCGACTAAACAATCAACTACTATCATTCGAAAAGAAAAAATTCATTTGGGAAAATTATGTGAAGGGGTCTATTGTGAAGAGTAATTCCATTTATAAGGCAAGGTTATAAAAAAAAATATTATTATTTTTATATATTTTCTTAATTTAATTGGTTAAATTAGACGACTCATTATAAATCATTAAATATAAATCATAAAATTGTCCGGAATATTATTAGGAAAATATTTAAAATTCCAAATAATACGGTTTTGGAAAATATTAAGTATAGCATTTGTTTCCTTGAAATATAAACAAAATGCTATATTCGGTATTAAATATAAATAAAAATTAACTAAATTATGTTTATTAAGAAAGTTACTTTAGTCTATTTAATTTTTTTGTTTTAATAAATTAAATAACTATACTCTCTTGCTCCACTCAAGTAATTAAATGACTCATTAAAAATATATATTGAATTAATGCAAAGAAAATATAATAATATTTTTATGAATAAAAATTAGAAAAATGTTAAGCTGTGTTCTTAGACTATGTACAATGCAAGCAACTCAATAAGTGTGTTTAACCCATATTTTATTAATATCTTGGTAGGTCCCGCAGGTACACATCACTCTATCAATTTAAGCGACTATTACATTACAATGCAAAGTTCTTGTTAAGCAACTCAAATGAGTCTCACACGTACCACACAATGTAAGATTCTTACACTAAAATTCTGTTTGTTTGGCCTCACTTCTCCTTTAAGCAACCATTTGTCTTGGTTGTTTATTTAAGCAACTCACATAAGCAACTCAAGCAATGTCAGCGAGCTGCAATGAGGAGTTGCTTGCTAAGTTGAGTTGCTTAGTACAAGCAATAACTCTAAGCAGTCTCGTTGTATATAGTCTAATTAAGAGTATGAAAATATAAATGTTTTATAAGAGTGGATACAATTTATTATTTTAAAAGTTGTAAACTAATTTAATGTATACTCTTTATAAGAAGTCAAAACATTAAATTGTGTGTATTAACTACACTTTAACTAGTGCTCAAAAAATACTATTTAACGAGATCCTAAAAATTAAAGTACTCGTAATTGACTTTTATTTACAGTTAGTTAAGAAAATTAAACTTGTTAAAATTTGTTTATATTTAAAATGAGAGGTACTACTGTAGAGAGTGGACTTTGATTATAATGGACGAGGGAAGTGAAATTAGGGGCACAGAAGTGGAGGACAACATGAAAGCATGTTAAAGTGATAATGAATTAATGATAGGAGATGATCCATAAAAAGGAAAGGTATAGAGATAGGGATGGATAGATAGTATTAGAGATAGGGCAGAATACAAGGCTATCTATCAAGTGGAGGATGCCTTAGCATGACAATTATATATTTATATATTTATATTAGGTATATGTTTGGGTTTCAAAAGAATACGAAAGGGGGGAAAAGGTACTTGTTCCATTCCATTACCACTTTTTATGGATCTTGGATGGTATGGTGCCCAAAATGTTGGGTCACTAGACATTCATTTATTTTATTTTTGATTGCGTCATTACTCTCAAAACATACACGCTTCTATTCATTACCATAATAATTCTATAGTCATTTTATATTTATATTAATAATGGACCGACCTTTATAGCAAAAAAAAAAAAAAAAACGGACTGACCTTTCGAGCACAAATTAATGTTGTCTAGCAACGGATAATGCATAACCTACCACTGCGTATCTTTCATTTTTATCCATCTGGTTTCTTCTACGGTTGTTTTGGTTTTGGGTAAGCGTTGAGTTTTTAACTTTGACCCACAAGAGCCATTATTCTTCTTTTTTCTGTTTGTTTTATTCTTTTTATATTATAAATTAAAGTTTACTAAATTTTTAATTGCAGCATGCCTTGAGTCAGTCCTTGTCAAAGATATATAAATTACAATTATATTCTAATTACTATATATGATGATACCGATACCTACCTCAACTCGACGCATCACAAGTCATTTTGGTATAATTACCCGTAACAATTTTCGCACAATATTCTTTTGAAGAAAGGGCTCAACTTAGCATGAAATAATGGCATCCGTAAACTTCTTTCACACTCACATTTGTTCACTGCTGTTGGAGTGACTAGAGGAGAAGAGATATATAAATGAAGAGGCATCACAGTGTAAACTAAAACCCTTATATTAGAAGTAATGATCTTTTATTTATAAACTTTTTATTTAACTTTTAATCATCCACGCTTGACTTTCAACAACTAAAATCACTATAATGATAAATATATAATTTGGAAAGATTATTTAGTCTGACCATCTTGTACTCTTATGAAAAATACATAAAAAATTAAGACTTTACCAAATATATAATTAACTTATATAAAAAATACATAGAAAATATATAATTAACTTATTTAATTCATTAATGTTAGAAAAATAAATATAATTTACTAAATTTATTCTTATTTAATATAAGACTTTACAACTAATACATTAGTTGCATCCTACTGTATGCTCTCTTCCATTCTAAATATAACTAAACATAAACTAATTCACACTTATTGAAAATAATTTTTTTAACCTGTGCATACAATATTGCATAGGTTAAAAAATAAATATTTTTTTTATCTTAAACAACTCCATCTATTACCGTAAAAAAATATGTTATGAATTGGTTACATTTGAAATTCAAGAGTGTCTCTTTAAAAATATGAAGAGTATATATGAAAATAAATAATAAATGCTCCTTAAAATTTATAATGTGTCTTATATAAAAGATAAACAAAATTTTTGTAAATGATTTTATATATATAGGATCAGAGGAGCATTTTTTTCTTTGGCATTCAAAGCCTTTTCAGCACCAAGGAACATAAAAAATTGCCTTGCAAAAGCTGCTAACTTGGTTTCGGTTTTACAACCATGAGGCAGAGACAAGTGATAAAAGCATAAAATAATATGACTCGGAAATTATAAAATCTCATAAACTGTCACAACGCAACAACGAAAATAAGCAAAGTAAAATAGTAATACTGTACCTAGAATGAGAAAACACTGACCTCATCAAATCTATCTAACAAAGCAAAATTCAAATGAACTAAAAGTAAACTCAAGAAAACCATCCACAAATTAGTCAAAGAGCCCAAAACCCATATCATCATCAGATTCTTCCTCAGGTTCTTCTTTCTTTTCCTCTGCCTTGGCAGCAGAAGCAGCTGGACCAGCACCAGAATCTGCAGCAGGTGCTGTTGCAGCAGCTACAGCAAACTTACTTGGGTCCTGCATTTATCATAACGTTTCATGAATCAGTGGAAATAAATGGATCAATAATTTGGCACCAGTACTACATCATAATGTAGAAGCTAATACCTTGAGGTACTCCTTAACTTTCTCTGCCTGAGAGAAAGAGTATTCTGTCTCGACTGCAATGGCAAGAACATTCTTATAGGCATTAACGAACATGTGTGGTGCTGCTGCAAGCGATGGGTATGAGATTGCCAACGATAGTGACGAAACCATTGAGACACCAGCAGCGAACTTATCGACGAGGTCATCCTCGGTGAGATCAAGAACCTCAGGGCTAAACACTGATCCGTTATCATAAACAGAAACAACCACAAGCCCATATGAGAAGGGCCTTATGCCTAGCTTGGACAGCAATGCAGCTTCGGAAGAACCAACTTTTTCCCCTTTCTTAATGAGTTCCACAGGTGTAATGATTTCCACAGTACCCTTGTTAATCTTGGTAGGAATGTTGAGCACCTGAAGTGGGGAGAATAAATTTAACCATACATTCAAAACAAGGAAATTTAGAGCAGTTTGCATTTCCATTTCATGTTTTCATTCAGTTTCTTGTTTCTGAAATTTTACAACAGAAAAACTAAAAATGCTAAGAACAAAGACACACAAAACAGAGTATGAAAGCAAGAAATGAAATACAAACCAAACGGATTCTAAGTTTGGGAGGAACAATATCACAAACCTGGAAGAAAGAGGTCTGAGAAGGATCAAGCCCTGTGTTGCCCGGAGGAACAACAACATCAATTGGAGCAATCAATCCAACACGAGCAGGAGCTCCAACCTGTTCAGATTAAAACAATAATCATTTGAGGTGAATTCAATTAACAGGAAACATGAGCACATGCAAGCAGCGTCCTAGAATTTTCATGCAACAAATAGGTAATTGTTACCGAAACCAAAAACGGGGTATTCAAAATCAATGAAAACATAAAATTCAGCAAGCGAAAGCAAAATATTCCAACCATGATATGTGATTAGGCCGGAAAAACAAAACATTGCAAAATGAAAATTAATTAATATAGTAACCCAAATCCACCAAAAGGTACCAAACAATTTCCACAACCTAGAAGATGACAACTATCAAGATAACACCAACTAGCATAATTGCGTATCAAATCATAAAGTGGAAACAACAAGAATACATTGATGATCAGAACGTTGCAATTCATGAAAGTTAAAATCGAGATTAAGATGACGATACCAAGGTCAAGAACAATCTATAGCCAACTTGCATGGTAGGCTAGCAATCCTACTAAATAGTCACAGTCATCGTATAGAAAAATAATCGAATAAAATCACAGAACCTAAGGCAATAAACAAAACAGAGTAACATTACCAATAATAATTATTCATTACTCAGAAAAATGAATAGCAATAAGAATATTTATTTCAAAAAAGAAAGTGGAAAGGAAAGTTGACCTTGTACTTAGCAACCTCCTCGCTAACCTCCTTCAAATCCCCTTTCGTGAAGATCAATCCTACGTTGCCCTGTCTCAATGAACGAACCATAATTCAAAATTGTAAATCCTTCATAAAAAAACGGCGCAAGGTTAAATTGAGAGAAGAGACGAAAACTTACGACAAGGAGGGGGATAAGGCTGAGGAAGACATTGTTGCCGGTTTTTTCAGAGTGCATACGAACAGAGCGCTTCATCATGGTGTTCTTCCCCATGAGGACAATGGAATCACCACGGAGACCCTGACGAATGTTCTGGAGCTGGTTTGATCCGACATTGTCAGCGTTCACGATGAGGATCTGAGTGTATTCCTCGAGGAGCTGGCAGAGTTTTGCGTCGTAAGCAACCTTCTTCTCCGCCTTGGTAGGTTTAACCGCCATGGATGGTTTTCACTCTGCAGTCACAGTAAAAGACGAAGCTATACGTCATTCAGGTGAATCGTGATGTTTTTAACTAAATTTTTTGACCTAATGGGCCAAGCCCAAAGTAAATGCAGAATGGGAAATGAAAATCTGGGTCTATTTCCTTACTTCTTGGGCAAGGTTGAATTTAGTGTTAAATTATAGGTTAAATTATTCATTCACTTGTCATGCGTATTTTTTATTTTCGAGTTTTTATACATAAAAAAATATTTTTTTAGTTTTTATATGTGTCTTTATTAGTGATTTTGATCCTTCTGTTATCTTATGGTTCGTTCCTGCTAAAATAAAAAATAAGTACATGAATTAAAATGAAAAATAAGTACATGTATAGAAATTAAAACGAAAAACAAGTAGATACTAAAATACTAAAAAATAAGTACGTATATAGGGACTAAAACGAAAAATAGAGATAAGTATATGGATTAATTAATTTTTATGTTAGCCATTTATGTGTTCGTCTATGTGTTCGTCATTGATTGACTCACAAAAATTTTGTTAACTATGTTGAATTAAGTTAACACCATTAATATTATTGATGATTTCAAAAATGACGTATACGTAAATGGAGTAAAAGAATATTGACTTTCAACGAAAATGAAAGACGCGGAGTTAGGGAATTTTGGGTTCTTCGATTTCATTTGTTCAAAGGTAGGGATCATGTTTACCTAAAAAAAAAAGGTAAGGTTAAAAAACGAAACATTTTTCACAGGAGATGGGATGCCTCCCTTCGTCACTCTGGCTTAGAGGCTGTTATAATTATCACCACACCTATTGTTTATGGCACCATATTTTTTAATTACTAATTTTAAGAATATGTTAAAAAATATTCATTGTAATTTTAGGAATATGTCAAAATATGTGACACTCTGAAAATATGTGTAATGGTAAAATCAACGCCCTATTATCGGGGCACCTCTTCAATTTTTTTTTTTCAAGCCAATTTCATCTATACTATTATGAAGATTGTGCTTTTGATGCTTTGTAGGGCGCTACCTTCTAACTTTTGAGTTTTCTCAAATGGCAAAAATATCCCCTTTTTCCAAAAAGCCTCATTTGGAATTTTTCTGAAAAAATTTATCCACATTTTTATAACATATATTTAAAATTTTCTAAATTGTCATATTCTTCGTGGTGTTTTAGGAATAGTATTTTTTATTTGAAGAAGATAAAAATTTGAAAAATTCAAAAAATATATTCAAGAAGAAATTTAGATGAGAATTTTTGGAAAATGAAGATATTTTTGTCATTTTAAAAATCCAAAAATTAGGAGATGACTCGTTTAGTTACGACCTACTTTGTAAGGTAGAAAGGATTAGCATCATCCCTTTTGGGAGTGGCACCATTATTTTCAATATATAGATTTATGATTCTTATATATAAAAGAATGGTGAGATTTTCAAAATTAGGTGGTTTCAATCCCTCCCACTCTTTGTAAAACCTTCTATGTACCCGATGGACTTTTATTGGTATAGCATTTAGGCCCAAGTACAATGTTTTGTCATTCAATTTGTTGAAAAAAAAAACATGTCATTCCTAATGTTTTTCAGAAGTATTTCTCTTGAAATCACATATACTTTAAAATAATTACCACATAGGTCCTCAACTTTACAATGAAAGTTCATCTAGATCTTTGACTTTCGTGAAAGTTCACTTAGGTACCTGACTTTGTTCAATGTTGTTCACTTAAATCTCTAATGTTAACCACCGTTTTAACACCGTTAGCAGAAATTCAAATCAGTTCTTGTGTTTGAATCAAAAGTTCAAATGTCACTATGTTTATTAATAAAAGTTCAAATAAGTCTCTATGTCAACTTTTGATTCAAACACAATGACTGATTTGAACTTCTGTTAACGGTGTTAAAACGATAGTTAACGTTAGGGACCTAACTGAATAATATTGAAAAAAGTTAGGGACCTAAGTGAACTCCCGCGAAAGTCAGAAACCTATGTGAACTTTTCTTATAAAGTTGGAGACCTATGTGGTACTTTTGAATTTTAGACTGATAATAGTCTATTTGTATGGTTTATACTTAATGTAAAGGAGTTCTACTAGTTAGTTGGGTGCTTCAAGTATATTGATATGGAATTGAATCTTGATTATGCATATAAAAAACATTTTGTTGGGAAAGATTGTACTTATTTTAATAATCTTTTCGCCTCGGAAGAGATAATTTGTCGGTATCAATTAAGAAATACTTTTGATGCACACTAAAATACACTTTTAAATTTTTTAACATTTTTTTGAATAATCCAAATTGCATTGATACAGTCCCAATAGTACTCAAAAATCCAAGAAGAGCATAAGCTCATAATTGAGGCATATTTCTTCAAGATAGCCACATAAACTAATAGCTATCAAGGAAAAAAATAAATAAACAGCAGAATGATGTGCTGTCAAAAATCAAAATACCAACCCACAGCTATAGAACACCCAACACAGATCTCTTCCAAATAAGTAAGATTACAAGTTATTACAATTGAATAAATTCAAGCAAGCAACATGCAAACATTCTCAGTCATAAAAGAGTAATAAAAATTATTTGTAGCAACTTTTATCCCTAACCAAGAGTTAAATTTTATGGTGTCTATAATTGAAAAATAATTCCAAGATAAACCTCTGAATATTTTTGCATTATGCGCTTTAGAAATTTTTCAACATAACATAATATAATGTTAATGTCAGAATTACAAACATTTTCATAACTTAAATTACAAACCTTGCCTGCCATGGGTTTACCTTTTCATAAGTTTGGTGACAAAACAAACATATTCATCGGTTTGTATTAGTTCTTTTTTGGGGTAATATTGGTTTTTAATTTTATAATCTTCAATAGTGATGTTAACCAAAAAAAATTAGTTTTTTCGCTTGTCATGATTTTGTTATTATCATCTGTTTATCTATCTGTTTTCTTCTAGAATTTTTCTTCTAGAAATTATGTACAATTTCTTCTTCTTTTCTATATTATACTTACAAAATATAAAACTTCCTTTTTTTAAAAAAAGATACAAAACAAAATTTTTCTTATGAAAATTATTACACAATATTTTGAATTGCAAGTGGACTAGGCCCAAATATCTTGGGCTGAGTTGGCACGAGGGTGGAACTGTGGGACCCAGTTTGCTGAGCTGAAATGGAATGGTGAGATCTTGGAATCGAACATACACCACACTCCGATGGCTTCCACATTCCGTGACCGCACGTCGGAGTTCCGGTCACTGTCGGAGACTCTGAAGAAAATTGGAGGAGGCACGGTCGTAGCGCCGCTGAATCAACCCGACAATGCTCCTTCAACGTTTCGTGGATCCGAATTCAACCGGAAGGCCTCCCGAATCGGTTTGGGCATCCACGAAGCCTCCCAGAAGATCGCCAAGCTCGCTCAGCGTAAGTAACCGTCCGTGTCCTCTTGGATTTCCGATTTTTCGTGTGTGTTTGATCGTGTGAGATTTTCAGTGGCGAAGAAATCGTCCATGTTTAACGATCCGATTGTGGAAATACAAGAGCTCACCGCTTTGATTAAGAACGACATCACGATGTTGAACTCTGCGCTTTCGGATTTGCAAACCATTCAGAATATGGATATAGCTGATGGAAATTACTCTGAGGATAGGATTGTGCATTCAAATGCTGTTTGTGATGACTTGAAGAGCAAGCTTATGGGGGCCACAAAGCGCCTTCAAGATGTCTTAACTACTAGGACAGAGGTTGGTTAATCAATAAAATACTTTGTTTGAAGAGTAGATATATACAGTAATTTACTTTTGAAAGATGTTTTATGATATGCCTCTCACTATTTTTCTCATTGCTGGTAATTGATATTGTGCATGTGTGTGCCCCAGAATATCAAGGCTCATGAGAATAGGAAGCAGATATTTTCAAAGAATGCGTCAAGAGAGAACCCTTTCCAGCATCAGCCAAAGCCACCCACTGAGCCGCCACCTTGGTCAAATTCAACAAATGCTTCTGAGGACTTGCAACAAGCATCCACGTGAGTAGTTTTCTTCTTAATCAAGTTATAGGTTAATCATCCATTATCATGCCATGACATGAATATTCCTTCTCCACTTCCATATTGTGAAATAAGTTTAGGAAATCTGGCACAAATGTACAAACATGAAAAACCTGGCTCCTTTTATGGCAGCTTTCTACTATGCTTGTATAAATAGTAGGGGCTTAGCTGTTGGCGTGTCCAACTTTAAAAAATTGAAACATTCTTATTCTTGAGTGCTGTTCTTGTTATATTTTTGCTGCTGGTATATTCTGAGTTCTGCATCATGGGTTCCTCCATCTGACCATATGTATATGAGTGTGCATGTGTCATATCTTGCCAAAATTTTCTTGTTTCATATTATACCTATATACATGATTAATGATTTCATATTGCAGCTGAAATATCTAGCTTTTTTGCATTTATATTAATGAAAATTAGTCGGTGACTATCAAAACTTCATTTCTTTACTAATGCACAGAATGACACACTAAAGCTTCAATACTCGTACCTGAAAGAAAGAGTTTGAATTTTCAATTTGATGCATTTCTTAACAAGACAAGTAATTGAGATTATGGTAGTCATCTAGGAAAAGCAGAACATATATATTTCATATGTTAGGTGATCCTTGTTTGTGTCACTGCGAAATTTGAATCTCAGACTCAACAATTGAGTCCTTAGTCCTAAATAATGCAAGACCAGGCCCAGTCTATTCTGATTTCTGAATACGGAATAGAAGTTCTAACTTCCAAGTCTCTCTTCTAAATTCCAATATGAACATACAGCTTAATTACTTAAACCTGTTATCCTAACCTGCCTTAAGTAGCCTTTTACTGCCTTTTAGATATTTGTTTTTAGTATACTGATCCTCTCATTGTATGTATTTGTATACTTTAATATTATTAATGCCAAAGTTATGTCTATCTTTTATTTATTTTCTGTTAAAAATGATAGGCCCTTAAAATTTTATTAGTTGTTACATAATATGTATGTGTATCTCTCATGCAGATTACCGTCAAGTGGAGCTCCAGTTGGCAATCAACTAAGGTCTGTTTAATTTTTCTTTCAAAGCTATAATATCATGTTGCCTATTTTACCATTTCTATAGAGCTTAGCCTATATGTAGGTCTAGAAAATCCAAATATCATCATCGTAAACTTGCACTTTAATTAAAATAAGTGGCTTTCATTTGGCTCTCGTAGGTCATAAAATCTCTATGTTTGAAAGTAAAATTCTTTTGAGTTCATATTCCTTGTTCACTACTCCATCCATTCTTGAATATAAGCAAAAAATACCTACCTCACATCCTTTAAGAAAGTTAGTTGATCTCATTTAGTTTCCTTATCTCATCCAAAAAGTAATTTGTTTTCCTAAATTAACCTTTAACATATTAGTCTCTCTCCACTTTAAAGCAACTACAATAAACGAGTGAGTGAATTGAGTAGAGGATATTTTAAGTTTGTTTTCATTAAATATAATGAAGTTTGTTAAAATTGCTTATATTTAAAAACATAGTCGTGTGAGAAAATTTGCTTATATATGAAAATGGAGGGAGTATTTTGTGATGAACGTTCCCTCATTCTGTGTCAATTATTATCAAATTTAACCTGATAGTGTGAGAATGTCTCGAAACTTTGTTTGATAAGCCATTTTGTAGTTAGGATGTCTGCGGAACTTTATGTTGTTGAGAAAACCAGTTTGATTTTGAAGAATGTGGAGGCTTTGTCAAACGCTGTCATTGTCAATCTCTGTTCATAGTCAATTGAAATTATTCTCTCTTAGTCTGCACAACTAGTCTTATCTTCGCATGGCATGAATCGATTAAACTTCCTTTTCCCAATATCGATGATCATTTGATTGGGGTAAGTTATTTTTCCTACATAATTTTATATGGTTAGTGAATTCATGGTATTCAATTGCAAACTAAATCATACATATTTTCCTGTCGCTTGAGTCCTCAAGATGTCTCTTTGATTATTGCATTATTAAGTATATTGTAGAAGTCACTTCCAATACTATAAATTGTCCAAATATTAGGCCTGCCTTCTGTTTTGTTTTTTCTGCACTTGAATGCAAGGGTTTTATACTGGATTTTGACTGAGTTTAATCTGGTTAGATATCTTGCCACCTGTGATTTTAATTTCAGAGAAATGTACTTGCCAGAATTCCCCTATGGTTTTCTCTTAAAAAATAGAATAGCACCTATTTAAATCCTTGAATGTATGCATTTATGCCATTTAGAGTTTCCTGCATAAGTTAAGTGGGCAATCACAAGAATAGTTTTTTAATGTGGTCACCTAATGCGGTGGTTGTTACAACTCTGGTTTTTTTTTTTACACTTGCTTTTTAGATATGAATTTCTTATGGTATGTTCATTCTAATCTGAACTATAAAATGTGGAATATTTTCTGATACAGACGACGGTTAGCTGTTGACAATACTCCATCCCCGCAGATGGAAATGTCTATGGTACAGCAGGTTGTTCCTAGGCATGAAAATTATGCTCAAAGTCGGGCAACTGCTCTGCACAATGTGGAATCTACTATCACAGAACTTAGTGGGATCTTCTCACATTTGGCTACAATGGTTGCCCATCAAGGGGAACTAGCAATCAGGTTTTTCTATTTTCACTTGAATATTTGACTCATCGATTGCAGCAGTGCACTAATTTTTCCTCCTCTTGAATACGACTTTGGTGTATGTTAATAAATTGAATCAGAAAATACTATTGTGCGTGAAGCTATAGATGTTCACATGTTCTAGCAATTATCATTAAATATTTAAATCAGCTGAACTGGCTTGAGCAGGATTGATGACAACATGGATGAGTCATTGGCAAATGTCGAAGGAGCTCATAGTTCTTTATTGAGGCATCTCAACCGAATATCATCAAATAGGTGGCTTCTAATCAAGATATTTGCCGTTCTGATACTTTTCCTAATGATCTTCATATTCTTTGTGGCCTAATATACTTGCACATGCCAATCATGTAAGCGTTTCTAATTGGCTTAGTTGGATTGTTTTCATCATTCTGTGGAGGAAAAAAATTGCTAGAGCAGCTCAATGAAGAATTATACGGTTGACGGATGTCCTATATGGCTATATGTGCCAGGACTCCATGATCCTGTAAACCTTTGCATTCCTATATGCTGTTGTTAGGCAATCCCTATAGGTGTTAATTAATTTTATCATTGGCGTGTAAGCCCCAAATTTTTATGAGTTTGATTACTGATTAAACAAGTAGTAGTGCAAGAAATATTTTAGTGCTTGCTAAACTGGTATAGAATCACAATATTGTTATGGACAGGAAGCTGAGGGAGTTTCTAAGATGGAAAAAAAAAAAAAAAAAAGGAAAGAGAAACGACAACATTTCTCATTATTGTAGTGCACTTATGACCCAATACCTGGAAGTTAGGATTTGGTGGCAACATACACGAAGCCCTTTGTTCCGTTACGTGCACCATGTAAGAAGCTTTACGGCATTGTATAAGAAATGAGTTATTCCATTAAAGTTTTATGTATGAAGTAGAATAATTTTTAATTGACCATTCTTGTCCTTACTCATTGATATGCTAAAGATTTTAATATTTACTTGTGATACGTGCAATGATGTTTTAAAAGAGGGATTCGTTCCTTCTACTGCTTAAATATTTCAAGATACTACGCAAGTAGTCTTTACTCTTTATAGACGATACTGCTAATTTATTCACAAAGAGGATGTTTTACTTTACATAGATAAGGATGCAGCCAAACACACAAATCTGGTTATTTATATAAATGTTTGATGGGAATCCACTAACTTATTTGCTGCAGCTATTGCCAAGAATCTCCTTTTTCTGCCCATACTTTTAGTGGGTTTTCACTGGTTCTGTTGTTTGTCACCACTTGTCTGTCTTATATTGAATAAAAGACATAGAAAATAAGGATATAAATGAAGCCAGATTGAGGTCCTGAGTTCTGATCGTTAATAATATACTTAGAAAATTTAGTGGGTCTCTTATTTCTGTCACACTCAAGCATCTTCGAGTATTAGAAAGCATGCAAAAGGCAAAATTGAAGTTAATCAGAAACACCCAAGTTGACCTGATTTGGTAGATTATGAGAAATTGAGAATCTCCCTCTCTTATCTGCTTTATCTATGAATTCATGTCCTTATAATTTCCGCTTGGATCATGATTCATGAGAGTTGAGTTTTTTTTGTTTTCTTTATGTTTTTTTTTTTGGTCTAAAGAGTAGAGTTAAAAGATAGAAAGATTACTCCAAGGTTGCAGGAGGATCATTTTGACCAACAAGTACGGGCAGTAGACATGATTGTCCAAGAAACTTCAACGTGAGAGGTCACGTGCTAAAAGATTGAAATAAATGACCACCGATAAATGTTTACCAAAAAAAGAAAAAATGACCACCCTTAAATTTTCTTGTTGCTTTTGTACGTTCCAACATTCTAAATGACCAGTTTGTTTATATTTTTATTTATAATAAAAGTCTTTTTTGGAAGAAATAAGATTTTTCTTTTATTTCTGTCAGATCTGTATTGAGATTTGAAATTACTGAGTAAAAATGCTTTTAGAGTTTTTTAACTGAATAGGTTTTAACTTGTTAGTGTGTGTTTGGATTGGTGTCGGATCACGTTAAATCACGTTAAGATAGATAAATTAATGGTTGAGATGAATTTGGCACATAAGCCGAGGCGGATCCAATGAACGCAACAAAAAGTAGCGTTGAAGTGGATCCACGTTAACGTGAATCCACTTCTATCCAAACAGACACTTAAATATTGGTGGAACTTCACTCTCTAGGCAGGTTCAGGGTATACAAACCAGAGACTTTCGTTTTCTTTTCTTATATAATGATAAAGCATTTTCAGAACATATCAAGTTATCTATTAAATCTGACTACAAATTCTGGTGATATGATGATATATTGAATTGGAACTTTTTATGGAAAGTATTATTAAAGGTTTTTTTTTTAAAATATTATTAGGATAAAAGATTAATTTCTTGAGTGTATATATAGGTTTGCCTTTTTAATTAGTGCTTTCTCTAGAATTCGAATAGTAGTTCTTTTCCTGAGTCGAAGTGTTTCTATCTTTACGTCAAAATCTTTTTTTGATGATTAATGGTAACTTGACTACTAATAGCATTTCCTGTTGAATGATACTGAACATAGCAACTTGTAAATAGGAAAAGCAGAAAAAAAAAAAAAAAAGAAGCTATTGAACTCTTCTTATTAAACTTTCTGATATGATTATTTGATTCAATCAATCAAATAATATAACACAAGCTTAAGTAAAGTGTTTCCCCTGAATGAAGGACCGATTTTGATCATACTGAAGAAAACTTCAAATTATTCATTGCTTTCTTTGTCTCTTTCCTGGCCCATATTTTCCTAACATCTTCAACTTTTGGTACACCTCTGCTTCTGACTTTATACGTAGTACATTTTCTAATTTACTTGTGAGGACAAGGACGTTACATACTTAACTACCCACAATAGATTCTTTGGTCTCTTCTTTTTTGGTCAAATTTTTTTGGACTCTGAATAGTCAACACAACAGGTGTACGTGCTTTGGTCATTACTAATGCATGTATAGTTTGTAGTTGGTTAAATGTAAAAATATTTTTACGAATATCAATAATTATAATTTATTTGAACGAAATTCTCAAAAATAGTTAACAGATGAAATAATTTTTAACTGCTAATATAAATATTTTTATTTTCGGTTAACTATAAATCAAACACACATTCATACAATAGTGCAAGGTCCAATTTGCAAGTGAAATAAAGAGTAGTTAGGCCTCTTCTAGGGTCACACTCACACGTCAACATTATAGGTAATAATATTTCAAGGGTAGTTGTACCATAAAGTTATTTAATTTATTAGAGAGCAATCCCTTGATACACAATACTTGCTCCTAACACTCGCATTAGCATTTTGATTGATCTTAATCTTTGGAGTCATGATTCATGAAAGGAAAAAAATGGAGGATGAGATTAGCACCATATCTCTATTGGGAGTGACACCATTCTTTTTATATGTAAAATCATAAATTTATATATTAAAAAGGATGGTACCACTCCCAATAGGGATGGTGCTAATCTCATCCAAAAAAAAAACAATACTTAATTAAGTTAAATTTGCTTCAATCTTTCGAAAGTGGTTTTTTGGAAACCAATTATTTGTTACTAGCTTGAACTTGAAGTGGTTTGCTTTGTTACGTTTCCATAAGTAGGCAAATGTTTAAAGGAAGACAAAATAAAATGTATTTGTTGTATTAAAATCACGAAGATTATTTGATATATATTTTTAAAGTGATCAATTTTTTTAACAAGATAAATTAAATATTTGTGTTAACTATTATTATTTTTAAGACATTTGTTAGTAGAACCCTAAATATAATAATTAAACTAAGTTAACATCATTGTCATAGCTAGAATCTGATTTTCAACTATTACTTGAATTTCCACTCGCATCATTTAAGCTAAGATAAAACTGAACTTTTTAGAGTGATTTGATTTTTCAAAATCCTTTGTTGTCACCTCAAGCGATTCTGGCCTTAGTGGCAACAAACAACTTATGAGTTAAGTAGTGGTCTAATGGCAACAAATAGTGGCTAAAATCCTAACTGGTGTTAATAGCTGGTGAAGAATTTCCATCAATAAGACCTAATAAGAGTCTAATTCAATGGAATCTTCCTTGAAGACCTAGAGAGCCATGACCTAATTAGGCAAGTGCTTGAAAGTGATGCCTCTTAGATCCCCACTATAAAGAATACTCGATTTTTTTTTTTCAAATATTACTATAAGTCAATTATATTGTAGTGGTAAGAAACATATGAGATTAAGAGAAAAAATCTTATATTGTGCTTTATGTTAATGATGTTCGCAAATCAGGTTTAGCCAATAACTAAACTTAAACCTAATCGAAGTGTCGGTTTTAATGAGTTAAGAATCCAATGAACTGACTTTACAATTTGGTGAATGCGTTTTAATTTTAGAACCAATTTTGAACCATATCTGATTTTGTTTTTTGTTTTTTTTTTTAATATTCAATGGGACATATCCGAATTTATTTTTAGTTGGAAATGTTTAGAGCTTGTTTTTTACCTGTTTTTTAAAACAATTTTATATTTTTAAAAATAGAAAACTAAAAAATATGGGTTGCGGCTATTGTCACTTCATTAAGTTTATTGCCACTCATTTTGAATTATTTTTTAATTTAAAATATATTTTTTAACCAATCAAATTAAATGTTATAGTATAAATATTATTAAAATATTCTAAAAGGGAGTGGCGATAAATTTTTAGGAGTGACAGTAATCCTACTCAAAAATTTGTTTGGTAGACTAGCTAGTTTCCAAAAATGATTTTCAGAAACAATATGCGTTTTTTAGTTTTTAAAAACTAAAATTTAACATCATCTTAAATTTGTTTTAATTTTCAGTTTCCTGAATTTACATACTAATGGTATTAAAATCTCATTTTTCTTGAAAATTATTTTATAATATAATTTAAAAAAACAAAAATATAAAATGGAATCAAACAAGTCTTCAGTGTTACCTTAACTAAATCTTAACTGATTTTGTTAACCAGTTTTCCAAAACATGTTCTGGTTCGATTATTTATATGATGGTTCGGTTCTTAAAGATTCGGTTTAATTAAGGTTCAGTTTGATTTTTGAACAGTCCAACTTCCTGTTAGATAAAATTTTTATTAGCCAAGTCAATTTACTTTTCATTTCAGCCATTCCTTAAAAAAAAATAAAAAATCTTTTATATGAACTATTGATTATAATTAAAGTAAATAATTATCAATTGATGAGAAACCAAATCGAAATTTTATTTGGCCAAAGTAGGAAATGTTAGCATAATACGTATGAATGAATCTGAAGGGAATTAAGCATAGAATGAAAGTGGGATTTCAATTAAGTGGGAATTGACCATATACTTGCTGTGTTATGACTCTTTTATTATTTGATGGAATTTGCCGACCTTGTCTTCCACATCTATATCAATATCAATTTCAATTTTGATGTAACCATTCCTTCAATTTGTGCTAAAATCCAATAATGCTACACCAAGAAAAATTTTGCTTGATGATGCCCCCTCTATAGCAAAAGCAATTCTTGTATAAGTAAGGTTAAATCAATTGTTTATGAAAGGAGTAATTAAATAGGTATTTGAATCACATTTTAAAGATTGAGACTTACTTTTAACATTGTTTTTTTAATAGAGTCAGTAGGAAAGGAGAGATTCATACAAACTGAAAAGAAGTTAAGCTATGACTTCTATCTCAAAATCAATCGACTATGATTAGAGTAACTTAACAAGTATTTAAATCGCACTTGAGACTGAGGCAGACAATGTGAAACTTACTTTTACTTCTAACAAGTAACAAGGTATATAAACATATTTGAGAATAAGATGATCTCCTTAAATTGAGAATCATCAATAATTTTTTCCATTAAACAACTCTATTATATAAAAAAATTAATATTTATATTTAATTAATTAAATTTATTAGATCGAACGATTAATAATCAAATAAAAAGATCATTATAATCTCTAACTCAAGAGACTACCCTATATCCGGCCTATAAACCAATCAAAATTTGAAAAGTATTAGAATAAATAGTTAGAGTAGTGATTAATATACACTATGACATTTTTTATTTTAGGCCACGAACAAAAATTATTTTCAAAATTTAAAATAATGTTGTCAAACGTTTAGGCAACCGTTTGGCAACGCTTTCGCAAGAGTCCTCGTATAAGGCGTTGTCTATTGTCTAAGGTAACGGTTTTTAACAAACCGTTGTAAAAAGTGTCACAATAGCCTACGATTTTTTAGTTCCACAATAAACAATATTTTCTCATATTTTTCTAAACCTTGTAGTGATAAGGATGTATTATTACCACTAAACTAGGGATATTTTATTGGTGTACTTTGCACATTATATATACTAGTACCATTTCCTCTGATCATATACTCGAAAAGATTAAAATTTTGAAAGTGTTGACTAATATTTTAATATGACCACAATTATAAAAGTGTAGCATATTACGTAACTATAGATTTAAATATTTTGACTAAAATTGGAAAGTAACGTTTTTACTTAGCAGGTTAAAATTAAAGAATATTGAATGTTTATATTATTGGCTATGTTTTGAGATGGGTTGCGTAGATAGATTTTTTAAAACAATTTTATGAGTGTTATGATTATTATATTATTGGCCACAATTTTAAAAATGTAGGCTAATCTTTTTACGTAATTACAGTTTAAAAATTGTGACTTTAATATATCAATAGTTTTAAATGTACTGCCTAAAATAAAAAGGCAATAATATTTCTCGATAAAGTTTTAAAGAACACAAAATATTAATTTTATTGTCCACAACTAAACAATCCCCGTCTAAAAGTCTTTTTGAGAACAATTTTCACATGAATAGTGTTAGTTAAAGTCAAAAATAATAAAGTGATACAACATACAACATTCATATCAAAAAAAGATAAATTTTTCTATTACTATTGTACCAAAAAACAATTGTTATTACTAGTTATAGAAAATTATAATTCTACACTAACAATTTTTTCTAATAGTAAAGCCTACTTTGAAATAAGAATTTTTTATTGGTTTTATTATTTCATAAATAAAAGAAGTATTAGAGTATGTTTGTGCTTACTTAAGATTTTTTTTTTTTAATTTGTGCAACAATTAGAAATGCTAGCATTTAATTAATGGTTTGATGGTTTAGACCAAAACACGAAAGTAAAAAGTGTCTCTGTTTATTTGACAATTGCTTAAGG
Source organism: Cyamopsis tetragonoloba (assembly GCA_037177725.1). Classification (NCBI taxonomy): domain Eukaryota; kingdom Viridiplantae; phylum Streptophyta; class Magnoliopsida; order Fabales; family Fabaceae; genus Cyamopsis; species Cyamopsis tetragonoloba. Next base: position 71,935,751 of record CM074119.1, read on the forward strand.
GAAAGAGTAAGAGTAGTATTCATGAATCATTAATGCCAATCATTCTCTTAAGAGACGTGATCAGTTCATACACATTATATTCAACTATTCTGTTCTGAGGTATGCATGAGGAATGTTTGTTTGTGTTTCATTTTTTAAATATAACACCATCTTTGGAAACTGTATAAAAATAGAATTTTTTCAAATAAAATACAAAAAATTATTTCTTATATATTTATATATTTCTAATTAAAAAAAATTCCAAAAGACTTAGGGCTTGTTTGATTTCTCTTTTTGAAAACAGTTTTCTATTTTTAAAAGCAGAAAACTACAAAACTCATTTGATAGTCGAGTTTTCAAAACCAGTTTTCAGAAACGGTTTTTGTTTTTCGATATTTAAAAACCGATATGAAAACATCCAAAACATATTTTGGTTTTCAGTTTTCTGAATTTATACACAAATTTGTATTGAAAACTCCTCTCACTTTTTTAAAAATTGTTTTAAACCAATTTCATAAAAAGTGAGAGAAGTTTTCAATACAAATTTGTCTGTAAATTCATAAAACTGAAAATCAAAACAGGTTTTAGATGTTTTTAAATTTTGGGATTTAAATACTAAAAAACGAAAACTGTTCTCGAAAATTGTTTTTGTAAACTCATTTACCAAATAGATTTTTTAGTTTTCTATTTTTAAAAACAAAAAACTATTTTCAAAAACTGAAATCAAATCAAACCCTTATTAATTAAGAAACTATTTATATGATAAGGCCAATTAATGCTAAGACTCTGATAGTTTGTCCTTTTGCAGGGCATCTTAGGTTTGGATTTCATATATATACATACTACTATTAATATTGTAGAAACGAAATAAATAAATAATGAATGTAAAGAAAGTGGTAATTCAAAACATTATAGAGTTTTTTTTGTGAATAATTAAACAGTGATATTATTCTGATTCTCTTCCCAACAATAGTGAATTAGGTTATTTCAGTGACCGATTGAGTTTGAATGCAGGGTGATGCTAAGATTCCCCATGACAACATATGGCAATCTATTAAACATTGGCACCAAAATCTCTTTGTCGGAATAATAATTCCTTAAATAATTCATCTGTGTGCTCAACATGGGCCTATGCTAGTTTCATACCAAAAAAAAAAATTAAGTACAAAAATCTCTATCAATCTTCTTCTTCTTTTTTTTTTTTTGAATAAAACGTATATCAATCTTTGATCGGCAATACTAAAGGACTGTTTGGTTTGCATTTTTATTTTCTGTTTTCAATATTTTTAATTTTTTTTTTGTAAAATTTTAAAAAACAAAAAACAGACTAAAACAAAAAATGAAAATGCAAACTAAACAACCCCTAAATGTGCAATTAAGTTAAACTTACAGTTGCATTGAGTTAATCAATTTTTTTTATAAGAAAGTATTACAATCGAGAATCAAACTCCATACCCACACACGTGTATGCATACCTTCATACACTCACTAATTGGATAGCTAATCAATCTTTTGATTCATATATTGTGATGTGGTATATGTTACTAGAAAAATAATTTGAATATTAATAAAGTAGAATTTAACTGTAAAGGGTCGTGAATTGTGTGGATAAGTCACATTTCACTTTCAACATTAATTCCCCTTTTTTTGTTATATATTATATCAAACAAGATAAATATAAGAAAAATGATTCATAATAATCTTGATCGGTATTCCTCCTCTATCAACATCTTTAATTGTATTGAAGAAGGTAAGGTACTTTAATTTCTCTCTGTTATCCCTTTATTTTTAATAATAATAATAATAATAATGGGGTAAATAACTCCTAATAATGAAACTAATTATAGCAATGATGAACAACAGGCACAAAACCCATAATTTATGTGAACCCACACCGTAGGACCGATCGAATTCAAATCGGTAGATAAATATTTATTTGGGAAAAATAAAGAAAAGAGGAAATTCAAATGAGTAAAGCAGTGATTACTTGATTGTCATGCTGCTGCAACAAAAATGATTTCCAACACCACATTCAAATACTCAAACAGATTTTCAACTCCCCATCCCTTCTCAAAACTAAATGTTAATTAAGATTATATATATATATATATATATATATATATATATATATATATATATATATATGGGTTTTATGCTATCTATTTAGTGAAATAAACAGGAACAAATTGATTCTTAGTTAAATACATCATAATCTTTAATTTGAATTAAAATATTTTATAATTTTAATTCACTTTTTTTTGTTCATAAAAAAATAATATGACTAGAAATCAAATCTCATACACATATGCATATCTCTATGTCCTTATTAATTGAACTACATATATTTTTATGTTTTTTACTTTACACACTCACTTGTAATTAAATTACGTAAAAATTAACACAACCACCTAACCATCTAAATGGATTGCATGTTATTATGTATATAAAGGCATGGTTGTTTGGCACTTTGAAGTGCACCTCAACAAATTAAAGGGCAAGCAACCAATCATATTGTTGTCCCAACATTTATATATATATATACTCCATTGCTCTAATGATGGATCAGAAATGGAGATTATATTAATTTTAATTATCACCACTATATATGTAGAAATTCTAATTAAGTGGCTTTAATTTGGAATTGAGGATCATAGCTAGCTAGCTAGACATGCATATATATATATAATACAACTTCCATGCTTAACTTTCATAATTCTTGGTCCTACGTTCATTATTATCCCACTACAACTCTCAAATCTAACCATAGAAAATTCAACAGTTTGATGCAATTCAGGTTTTATGAATTAAAAACGTATACATTTTAGTTAATTATTCACCAAGATTGTACTATATATGGAGTATATTAATTAACGAATAAATTATCAATTATTAATATGATGCATAGAAAACACGTTAAGTAACATGTTAGAGTCTACAAGTGTAATCACTTAAAAAGATATCATTTGATTTAGTTAGAAAAAATCAATTATCTTCATTTTTAAGAACTTGAAAAATCAGTCGGTTTTTTTTAGAAGTAAATAAATGTATTGATATAATAAATGTTTTTTGAAAGTGATTGATTTTTCAACTTCTCATGAACGAAAAATAACTGATTAAACTCTAACATATATATTACTTAATGTGTTACATATGCATTTAGTTAAACTGAATATTTTTATTAAGACGAGGTTAAAACGCTTTATAATTAAAAAGTGATAGACTAGTTTACAATATTATTCATTAATTAATAAACAAATATCGTGTATCTAATCAGACGCATGAATGAAACACTAAATTAAACTTAATTGTGGGGACTTAAAGACCATAAGCATGTCCTAGGATGCTTGTTCTAAATATTAATAAAGTCGATTCCGAAGACGGAAAGTGAGAGAAAATTGTGTTTTAGCCACATAAAGCAAAGCAAAGCTTGCACTTAGTATTAATGTTTTTATGAAGGGATAAAATTCAAAAAGAAGCTTTAAAGAAAAAGAAAATCCAAATAAATCCAATATCTTCCTTTTCGTTTAGTATTTTCAAGTAATATCTTTTTAATTTTCTTTGTGGGTACCCCAAAAATTCCTTCTAATCATCATTTTCTACTTGGACCCTTTGGCTTTGGTTATTTATTGGGCTACGTACACAAACACACAAATTATATATCAAAAAATGTCACATTGATTGATTATATTTATATGATTAGAAATTTAGAATCGTAGTGGCGATTGAATAGTTGCAATTTGTAGCTGCAGTTCTCAAAAGAGGTCTTGTCTCAAGTGCTATAAATCCTGAGAGTATATATAGAAGATCTACCAAGTGCTAATAATCCAACAAAATGGACATAAAGAATCACAAAAAGATTAGAAAAAAACTCATGTAACCTTAATTACGTGTTTCTTTTGTCAACAAGTCGATTACTAGAGTATAATCTCTTGGATACACAAAATTATTAAAGTAAAAATTATAGGATATAAAGTAATTGTATAAGAGATTTGGTCCATTTAGTCATGTACTAAATCTGTATTTGTGAGTTTGTATTTTTTTATAAAAATTGAGAATTGATATTGTCACTCTAAAAATTCTATGACCACTCCTTTTTTTAATATTTTAATAATATTTAGTTATTAATGCTTTAATTTGATTGATTAAAAAATATAGTTTAAATTAAAAAAATATTTCAAAAGGAGCGGCAATAGAATTTTAAGAGTGATAATATCACTTCCCATAAAAATATTGTATAAGAGACATATAAGAGTAATGATATACGCACACCATTAACAACTAACAACTGCTCCACGTCAGCAATTAGTCACCTATGTCTATCCTTTTTTCTTTTTCTTTTTTCAAAATTGACACTAATCCCGAGTTGTAAATAAGTTGTCACAGTGGTGTGCACAGATATTTTTCTATATATAAAGTAAAAATTTATATGATGCTTATTATAGATTTTAATTTTTATATGGTTATCTTTGGTGAAAGTAAGTTGAGTTAGTGTGTGTTTGAATTTTCGTTGACAAAACTTAGATCATCATAAAGTGAGTTTGGTGAAAATAAGCTGAGTTAAAAATCAATTTCTTCAAAGATTTGAAGAAATTATGTTTGGATAATTCTAGCAAAAATACTTTTATACACTCAACAAATGCTAAACCCAAATTAACTAAACTGAAAAGAGAATGCTTTCGTTGGTCAAACCCAGGTTTGGTGGCCAAACTCAATTTTCTCAGATGAGCCTAACTGAAAGGCAAACAAAATTTTGATAGAGCAAATTGAGTTTCACAAATTGAAAAGTATATTTGGGGAGTAAACTAAAAATCAAACACACACTTAAAAGTTAGTATAAGTCAACTGAATTTATATTCGAATACTTTTAGCTAAAAGTAAGTTTGAGAAACTGAATTTGGATAATAGTATTAAAGTTAATAGGTTGAAAATACTTTTAGGACTCTTCGACAAACATAAGTTAAAAGCTGGTTAAATGTGAGTTGAGATAACTGAACAAAAAACCAAACAATATGACGTCTAGTTACATACATGTTAGAATTGAGTTGAGCATGCAAGAATTGAGTTGAGCATGCAACTCAACGAAAAATCAAACATAACCTAAATAACAACTTCAGCATGTTGACTACTTAAAGCGTGTTTGGACTAGTTGTGAAAAATAATCGATTGTCTGAAATATAATTAGTTATTGTTTGGGTATATTTGCTGCGACAAATCGATTTTTAAGATAATTTTTAGATGTGAAAAACGATTTTTAAGCTTTTTAAAATAATGTCCAATTTTTAGCTAAAAGACCGAAAACTTTTTCATTTGTTAAAGAAGAATAAAAAACTTTATAAGTGCAAAAACAAACAATCCAACATATGTTGTACTCAAAACTACTCAAATATGCCCATACTAATAATACCAAACTTTAGAAATCATCTTATTTATATTAATTTTTTTAAGATATACAATATTGCACATATTAAAATATTAAAAGTAAAAATATTTTATTATTAAAAAATATAACATCTATCATCTATCATAAATAATCAAAACCCATTAAATAATATTTATTTTGTCTCATAAAATATTTTCTCTTTAGATTTTTTAATATATGCAATAATGTTGCACATATTATAAAAACCACGTTTATATATAATCAGGATTTAAACTACTATTAGTATGTTTAATTAAGTGTTTAATTATTTGAATGGACACTTAGAAATGTTTACCAAACATGTGTACTTTGTGGATTGTCTGATCTCTTTAGATACTTGGAACTTTATGGAAAAATATTAGATAAGGTTGAAGCTTTTTTCCTCCTTACCTTCTTCTAAATGCATTGTTACCTAACTTGCTTTCATTATTGTGACTGATAAGTGATCAAATCTTAGAGGAATGTATGTGTATATATATAAATATAATTGTTCATGATTCACGCTTCCCTTCTATGGTAATTTAAGGCCTTTTTACTTGACATCTTAAAAAATACTTCTTCCATTCAGCGAGGTACACAACTTAATTCCTTGTTCAACATTTGTAGCCTCTTTTGACCAAAAAAATAATGTCGCGTGTTTGCCTAATTAATCTCTTTTTAAGCAAATCATTGGCTTATATAATTCTTAATTATTAGAATTACAACTATTAATCTATTTACTTTTTGAATTATTATTAAATAAAAATTTTGTCTCACATGTAAGACTATACAACAATAAGCTTTATTTAACAATGTGAGATCAGCTACATAAATCACACAATTATTAAACTTGTTGTGTCTAAGTTCGTAGTGACTCAACTGCATCATCACAATCTTCTAATTTGACGGTGATCGCTCTTGCTCCGGTGTTCTAGCTCCAAAGACAGTAGTTCACTTACGAAGACTCCAATACTCAAGTCAAAGAAAAAATATCGTAATGAGATTGTTAGTTATATAAGTCGTCCTATAAAATTTTCATGGGATAGACTCCTCACTCTAAGCTAGGATCTATGGCATGACGAATAGCATTCCTTGTCTCGTGGGAGAGCACACGAAGGTCCACCATAATACACAATCAAAAATCAAATTTGCAAAAATATGTAAGGTTTATATTAATCCATTTTTATATTTTAAGAAACTAACTTTTTTTTTAATAATTTTATGGACCAAATTAAGTGACTTAGAATAACTTTTACTTTTAACAAAATCAATCATACATTAAGTAATGTCTAATTTACATACCATTCAGTATTTTACATTTTGGTATTGACCACATTCCCTTAAAAATTTGCCCTTGATGTGTTAGTGATTGGCAAAATATGTCTTGTAATTTTGGTACTTTTACACTTCAAAAGTAATTTGGATAAAAAAAAAATATATTCAAACAAGATATCTTATAAAATTATTTTTATAAAATCAATTTTATTACCATACCACCGCAAAATTAAATAGAAGCTAACATAACCTTATACTAAGCTTGTAGATATTTCTCACATTAATATATAGATATATATACTTTGAAAAATAGTATACTTGGGGAAAAAGACAAGAGATGACTTAAGTAGTGGATTATACCTGATGATCAGAGATTCTCTTTAATTAGAAATGGCGTTTGAAACTACCTAGAGAGATGCACAAATTGTCCTCCACTTAAAGAGGTTTGGATGATTTGATAGCCTCAATAGGAAATTAAGAGGAAAGGATAATGCTATAAATTAATTAACTACTATCTCTAATATTTAAATTATATAAAAATTAAAAAAGTTGGGTTGGGTAGTTAGGAAATAAAATTAATGAGAATAAATTACATATGCATGAAGACGCAAATAATAATGAGTGAACTAGGGTAAGAGGAAAAGGGAGACAAGGAGCATATTATGGAAAAGTTAGAAACGGAGTGAAGAATGGAGAGTGCGGTCCCCCCAACCACTAAGCATGTTATTTAATTTTATTTAATTCTTTTGACAATGAAACCTAACGCTGATATGAGTATATTGATTGATCTCTCTCTATAATTAATAATTAATAATTAATAATTAATTAAACATAATAAAAACATCCAATGTTCCTTTCTTTTGAGTTTTGACTGACCAAGGATTTTAATTACTTCATCAAATTATTTTAAAAACAGCACAAAAGATTTCCATTTTACTTCATTGAAAACCTTTAGAATTGAATATTGAAATATTAAATAAAATACATATACATAAGCTATAGGGTTTTTAGGACATTGCAAGAATTTTGCAAATTAGTGACATAATTTGTAGGAGATTTTTGACAAAATAGTGACGATATTAACACTAACTTAGTGAGAGATTTCCGACGAAACAACAGATTAAAGGAAAAAGTCCTGCAACTATTGCGACAAATTTGCGAGAGAAATAAAGTAGAAAATTTGAGACCAATTTGCGACGAAAAATTGAAATATATGTTACTGGTCACTGTGATGTTTTTGCAACAGATCAGCTATATAATGAATTTTATAGTTAACCAGCAACTAGAAATTAGCATTGAATAGTCCTTTAATTCCTAACAAAAACAGACCATCAACAGGAGCATAATACAGGATCAAAGGAGCATAATACATGATTACTCAGCGTATAATTTATTCCCTTTGTTTTGTTTTTCACCTTTTGTACAGCACACACATTCTAGAAGCTGTGAGCTAGCAATAGTACAAGAATATCCTCTGCCATTCTCAGAATTCTGTTAGGAACATTTTTTCATTCTTTTGCTATATATTGTAATCAATAATTTCCTGTACTGACAGAAAATCAATATACAGAATATTTACCTTTATTCCTTTCTCTGTTATGGTATCTAGAGCCTTTTAAGGTTCCATGGCAGCCAATCCCAAATCACACTCTGAGGTGTATCATACCACGACTCTTCCTCCTTCCTTTACTGATCCGAGTCAGAACCCTTCAAGTCCTTTTCACATACATCCCAGCGAGAGTCCCACCTCCGTCATCGTCACACCCGCGTTGAACGGCAACAACTACCAATCATGGTTCAAATCCATTCGGATGGCCCTGATTACCAAAAACAAAATGGGATTTCTTAATGGTTCTATTTCCATTCCAGAAAACACCTCACCCCTGTTTCCTCATTGGGAGAGATGCAACAATCTCTTAACTTCCTGGCTCCTTAACTCAGTCTCTCCATCCATTGCACAGAGCATTGTTTTCTTCGACAATGCAACAGATATATGGAATGACCTCCGAGAACGATTCTCTCGAGGCGATTTATTGCGCGTAGCTGAGTTACAGGAAGAAATTTACTCACTTAAACAAGGCACAGCCACTGTTACAGACTACTACACCAGTCTCAAAGCTCTGTGGGAAGAACTTGACAATTTTCGCCCATTCACGCCATGTTCGTGCTCTGCCTTGACCTTCCATAAGCAAGACTTTATCATTCGGTTTCTTAAAGGGTTGGACGAGCGCTTCGCGATGGTCCGTTCCCAAATCCTCTTGCTCGATCCTCTACCTTCTTCCAACCGAGTATTTTCCATGATTATTCAACATGAGAGGCAACATCACTCATCTTCCCCATCTTTTATTGATATCAATCCGTTTGTCAATGCCACTTCCAGCAAGCCTTGCAGCGGCTCTCTGTCAGGGAGGAGCAAGTTCAACACCTCCAATCGCAAGTGTGACCATTGCGGCCGCCAAGGACACACTAGCGACATCTGTTATCAGAAACCCGGCAACAACGTCCCTAAATGCGAGCACTGTACTCGACCCGGACATACGATGGACGTTTGCTACGCCAAGTTCGGGTATCCTCCCGACCATCCCAAATACCCAGGCAAGCCGCGGATGCCCAGCAAGGCCGTCCCTTCTGCCGTCAACAGCACCTTCGCTGACCAGAAAACCCTAACCAATGGAAGTGGAGCAAATGAGAACTCAGTGCAAGGGCCCAATTCTCCAATCACCATGGCCCAATATCAACAACTCATGGCTCTTCTCCAACAAAACCCAGGAAATGGTGGTGCGCACTCAGATGATAAGTTCATTCGGGCCAACCTTTCTCATTCTAGCCCAAGTTCCATTTCTAACACAGTGTTGGGTACCACTTTTATTTTTTCTATTCACACCACCAACACCCTAGGCACTACAAAAATGCAGGAAACACCTTGGATTTTAGATTCTGGAGCAACTGATCATATTTCTTCATCTTTACATTATTTTCAATCTTATTCGAAAATTAAACCAATCACTATTCACTTACCCAATGGTCAAACTGTTAAAACTTGCATTTCAGGAACAATTCAGTTTTCTTCTAATTTCACCATCTATGATGTTTTATTTATTCATGAATTTACCTTTAATCTTTTATCCATCTCTAAATTAATTTCTCATTTCAAATATTGTGTAACCTTCTCTCATGTCTCTTGCCAAATTCAGGAAATGAACACGTTGAAGACGATTGGTTCGGCTAAATTAAAGGAGGGACTATATCACTTGGACCTCAATCACAAGGCATCAACCCCCAACCCACCTTCTACCATCAACAACGCCAACATTGACTCCACCAACAACCCCACCTTTTGGCATTTTAGACTAGGACATTTATCTGGACATCGTCAAAATGTTTTAAATCAAAACTTTCCCTTTATTTCTAGCAATTTTAGTGAAATTTGTGATGTGTGTCACTTAGCAAAACAAAGAAAATTATCTTATTCTCCTAGCACTAACCGGTGTTCCAGTATCTTTGATTTAATACATATGGATATTTGGGGTCCTTTTTAAAAAATTCTATTCATTGTCACAAATATTTTTTGACTATTCTTGACGATTATAGTCGTTATACTTGGGTTGTCTTACTCAAATCAAAGGCTTAAGTTCAAAGTCAAATTAAAAATTTTATTGCCTTAGTTGAAAATCAATTTGGAACTACCGTCAAGACTATCCGTTCTGATAATGGACCCGAATTTTTGCTCAGAGAATTTTTTACTTCTAAAGGAATAATTCACCAAACAAGTTGCGTTTACACTCCCCAACAAAATGGAAGAGTTGAACGCAAACATCAACATATTCTCAATGTTGCTAGAGCTTTTATGTTTCAATCTACTCTTCCTGGCAATTATTGGTCATATGCGGTTAAACATGCTGTTTTTTTAATTAACCGGGTTCCTTCTCCTGTTATTTTAAATAAAACACCATTTGAACTTTTGAACAAACAAAAACCTAATTTTTCTATGCTTAAAGTTTTTGGTTGCCTTTGTTTTGCTACCAACACCACACCACAACACAAATTTGACACTAAATCTCGTAAAAGGGCTTTTTTGGGTTATGAAAATGGAACCAAAGGATATATTATTCTGGACATATCCACCAAAGAGGTATTTATTTCCAGAAATGTTCTATTTCATGAGATGTCCTTTCCATTCCAAAAATCCAAACAAAGCATTTCAACCCCTAGCCTACCTGTTCCCTTGGCCCACGATGATTCCTTTCCTTACACCACCTCACCAGCCCATACCCATACCCAACCCAATCTCACCCCCGAAACCAGCCTAACCCTACCCAGCACCACTCGCCACATCCTAACCCCATCTCCAGAATCTTCATCCTCTCCATCTTTCAATCAATCTCCCCCTCTATCTCCAGAACCTTCGACCCACACCCAACCTCTCCTCCATCTTCCGAACAATCCTCCACCACCACCTGGTGATCCATCCACTCCTTCTACTTCTCCTCACAATCCACCCACCGTCGAACCCCCTCCACCGCGCCGTTCTTCTTGCCCCAGCCAACCGCCTCCCTACCTCGCCGATTACAAGTGTGATCTCCCTCCACTCAAGTCCGTACAATCATCCTCAACGTGTTCCTATCCGATTCAATCTTCTCTAACTTATGATCGTCTCTCTGCTCCTCATCGTCATTACCTTATGGCTTTATCATCTGAATCCGAACCTACCAGTTTTCGGGAAGTCGTGAAACATCACCATTGGAGAAAGGCCATGGGTCGTGAAATTGAAGCCTTAATAATGAACAGAACCTGGGATATTGTCACTATTCCTCCTCACACTCGACCCATAGGATGTAAGTGGGTCTTCAAAATCAAGAGGCTACCTGATGGTTCTATTGAGCGCTACAAAGCACGCCTCGTTGCCAAAGGGTATTCCCAGATTGAAGCCGTAGACTACTTCGAAACTTTTTCCCCTGTTGTGAAAATGGCAACCATCCGTGTAGTTCTAGCTATTGCTTCCATCAATCATTGGACCATACAACAACTTGACGTAAGCAATGCTTTTATGCATGGAGACTTAGTTGAAGATGTCTACATGGTCATTCCACCTGGCCTGCCTGGATACAGTCCTTCTCAGTGCTGCAAACTGAGAAAATCCCTCTACGGATTGAAACAGGCAAGTCGCAAATGGTATGAAAAGATCTCTAATTTACTCTTATCTTGCGGATACTGTCATGCTCATTCTGATCACAGTCTGTTCATCAAAGCTCGTAATTCTGAGTTTACTGCTCTAATAATTTATGTTGATGACATAGTGCTGACTGGTAATTCTGTATTTGAAATCAACTGTATCAAATATATCTTGCATTCCAATTTTCATATCAAGGACTTAGGGACATTAAAGTACTTTCTCGGAATCAAGGTTGCTCACTCTGATAAAGGTATTTCACTCTGCCAAAGAAAGTATTGCTTGGACCTTCTCAAAGACTCTGGGCTGATTGGTTGTAAACCCTCCTCCACCCCAATGGATAGCTCCCTACGACTTCATGCTGATCCATCTGATTTGCTCTCTGATCCCCTTCCATATAGGAGACTGGTCGGACGCTTAATCTACCTTACAAGCACCCGACCAGACATTACTTTCGCCACTCAACAATTAAGTCAGTTCATGTCCAAGCCTACTCATGCACATCATAATGCTGCCCTCAAAGTCCTTCGCTATCTTAAAAGCTGTCCTGGAAAGGGTTTAGTGTTCCCTAGGTCATGCACCACTCAAATACGGGGATTTAGTGACGCTGATTGGGCGACTTGCGTTGATTCTCGTCGTTCTATCAACGGCTATTGTTTTTTCATCGGCAGCTCTCTTGTTTCATGGAAGACTAAGAAGCAAAACACAGTCTCCCGCTCCTCCTCCGAAGCAGAATATCGAGCACTAGCATCGGCCACTTGTGAATTACAATGGTTAACTTTTCTTTTCAGAGATTTGCGTGTTTCTCGTTCTGCATCATCCTTCTTATATTGTGATAACCACAGTGCATTGCACATCGCAGCAAATCCTGTTTTCCATGAATGCACGAAACACTTGGACATAGATTGCCATCTTGTAAGAGAAAAGTCCCAAGCTGGTCTCATGCACCTTCTCCCTGTTCCTTCCTCCAACCAACTGGCTGATATATTCACCAAAGCTCTCCCACCGCGCCTGTTCCATATCAATCTGTCCAAGCTGCAGTTAGGCGACATCTTCCTACCTCCAGCTTGTGGGGGGCTAACAGAAACAGACCATCAACAGGAGCATAATACAGGATTAAAGGAGCATAATACATGATTACTCAGCATATAATTTATTCCCTTTGTTTTGTTTTTCACCTTTTGTACAACACACACATTCTAGAAGCTATGAGCTGGCAATAGTACAAGAATATCCTCTGCCATTCTCAGAATTCTGTTAGGAACATTTTTTCATTCTTCTGCTATATATTGTAATCAATAATTTCCTGTTCTGACAGAAAATCAATATACAGATATTTACCTTTATTCCTTTCTCGGTTAATTCCGCCGCAAAATCTCGCAAATATAATTAGCAACAATTTAAGACGAAATTGTTTATCACCAATCTTAAAAAATTTTGGGGTTATGTTAAATATTGTCCTAAGGGCACTTGTTAAGGTGCAATAAATACACCTTCTTAAATGATTAGAGTTACCATAAAAAATATTTATTAAATGATTTTCAAGTTTCAAAACATTAAATTATACCATTTTTCAATTAATTATTGCTATTTTTACAATCTAAACTAGTGCCTTAGAGTACTGTTTAGCATTTTCTAAAATTTTGTAATGAAATACATTTTTCATTTCCTTATCCATTTATAATAAAATTCAATTACAGTCAAAATTTTCTTATCTCAACTCTTATATAAAATCACTTTTCTCAAGTCGTCTTCATTATATATATATATATTAATTTTTGATTTTGAATTTTTTTCTACATACATAATTACAATTATGTTTTTCTCTTTATTTTGTCCATACAATTAAGCTTATATATGACTTCTAACTCAACCATATATATGTTGTTATAATAATTATGTTTTCTCACTTTTGTTTTTGTCATATATACGTTAATATGACACATAATATGTTATAAATTATGAATCAATTCATACATTCAATTTTTTTAATTATCTATAACGTGTTTTCCAAAAAATTTATTAAATAAAATAATTTAATTTTGCTTTGTTTTTTCTTTTCAATTAATTACAATAAGTATTTTTTTAATTTTCTCTACGTTTATTTCTTTGGAGAGAATACTTATTTAATTTGCATTACACATTAATAATTGATATTATTTATTTATCATATATAATATTGCACATATTAGGAATTCTTAGTGAAAATCTTTTATTAACAAATTTTTTAAGACAAAATTACACTGATATTTTCTGAACTTTTGTCAAATTACACTAACCCCTGCATATTTTATAAATAACATTGATCTTCTATGAACTTTATCACCTCATTACACAGACCTCTCCTGCGATTAAAAATCCATTAGTTAAGTTAGATAATGATACCCAACAAGTGACTTTAGGGGTGAAAATGGGTCAGTCCGTTTGTTGAAAGCCTATGACCGGGCCTATTTAAGGTCTGGTCTGGTTCGACTTTTTTTATTAAAAATGCTAGGCTTAAGCTTTTGAAAGTACATATTTAAATAAAAATATCATGCTTAAGCTTTTTAAAAAGTCTTTTAGGTCCATTAGGCCAACCCAATTAAATAATTATTTTATTTTATATATTTTACTTATTTATTTTTAACAAACTAACAATATAATATAGACATGTTACCTTTTGTTAGCTTTTGGATTATTTGAGATAAGGAATTTTGTGGCGTTATTGAATATAATCACGTTGAATTATCATATTTGTGAAGCCATTTATGTATACTTTTTTGGTTAAGCATAATATTTAAATATAATTGTTTATCATAGGTTTTTCATTTTACTAATAGTAAGTTTTTCAACCAGTTAACCTATTGTCTATACGCCAGTAAAAATTGAATTATTAGTGTTCTTTCAAGGCTTTAATAATAAATAGGCTACTAAATAGACTATTGGGTCAAGCCAAATTTTTAAATTGATACAAAGCCTAAATAAAGGCCTATGTAAGTCAAAGGCCTAGGCTTAGACCAAAGGTTTGGCCCATTCTCACCCTTAGTGACTTCTAACCCAAATACATTAGTGGAGTGTCAATTTTACACCTAATGTTCTTGAGCTGAAAAATCACGTAAAAGGCATTGTTAACTAATTTCATTAATTTAAAAATAAATTAATGTATTTAGGTAATAATATTTAAGAAAGATTTGTATGTCCCAATCATGTAGCTCAGTTGGTGAGCGCATAGAGACATGCGTGTGTGCGTACGGGGTTCGAATCTCGGTTGTACTACTTTCCTATGAACCAAAAAAAAAGAAAGATTTATATAATTTATAAAATATATAAAAGCTTATGTAACCAATATTGAGTGTAATTTCTCCTAGCATAATAGATCACACTAATTTAGAAACATTAACAACAATTTCATTAACAATGTTATAACAAAAAATATTTTTATCACTTCACATATATGTTTGTGAAATTAGTGTGATCTCTTTCTCATTAAGCTCATGGAGTATGAATTGCCTAGAGCTTGGAAAGTTTTATTTATCATTTTGGGCATATTAAATATTTTTATTCTTCTTAAGACTTATTTTTAGTCCATGAAACTATAGCAACTAATTATTTTAATTTTTGAAATTATATTTTAAAACTAAATTGATAGACATTTTAATGATTTGAAGCATTAAGGGTGTGTTTGGATAAGTTTCAAAATCGTTCTTCACAGCTTCAAATTATTTTAAAAATCGCATTAACAGCAAATATATCCAAACATAAATCGATTATGTCTCACAAAATCGATTTTTTTCCCAGCTTATTCTCACAATTAATCAAAGCTAATCCAAACACACTCTAAATTGATCCCAAAAATAAATTAATTGACTAGTATAAATTTCAATGACTATTTTTTTCCATAATTTGAAAGCTTAAATTGCTAAACATTCATAATTTTTTTTTTCATTTCACACTCAATTTTTCAAGTAATATAATTTTTTTACTAAATTCCATTTTATAAATTATGACTATTCATCACTATAGCCACTTTAGTGATATTGACCCTCATACACAAAGGCCAGCGAGTAGGGACTAACCATAAAACTCTTCTGCCAAAGAGAAAGAACATTGAACACAAACACAAAACAGAGAAGAGAGAGAAAGTACACACTACTATAAGAGAAGCCAAGCCCAAACCAACATTTCTGACTGTCAAGAATGACAAACCCAATTACATAGTTTAAACAGATTTCTTCCATTTTCATTGGTCCTTTTTCATTCCTTCAATTTTCAATTTTTGTTAAGTCACAAGAAACTCTCCAACTGCAAGTTTTCTCTCTCAAGTGTACCAGTACCACTTACCTTTTGTCAGATCTCGATCCTCTCTAAGTTCAGGAATCAACCAAAGACTCGTTTTTTTCTCAACTTGCTTCCATTCCAAACAAACCCTTTTTCTTTCCTTTTATTTAATTGCAACTGCAAGTAATAACGTTTTCTTCTTTCTTGTTTGCTTTGTTTTCAATTTTCATACTACTACTGAGAGTATCTTGTGCATTGAAAACTGCCAGATTCTGCCGATAGCTTTCACAGGCAGAACCAGCATTTAAGAGGGTCATTGAATTGAATTCCCCTTAACTGCACCATATAGTGCATAAAACCATATTTAAGTCTCTGACATTCTTCCAATTCGAACAGAATCAGAGTAGTTTAAAGTTTAAACACTTCAAAACCAAAACCAAGTGAAATTATCAATTATCAACCTCTCTGAGCAGAACCGCAAATCCTACCCAATAGGGTGGCTTTACTATCTTCCCCTTTTGCCTTGTTTGAGAAGAAAAAGAAAGTGGATAACAAGTACTGAGTAAAAAAAAAAAAAAAAAAAAGCTTCTGTGGCAATCACACACACCCACTTGTCACTAAAAAAGTCTCTGTTTCCTCTGTTTTCCTCTGTTTCTATGTTATAAACCCAGAGAGAAAAATCTCAGCTTTCACCTCAGAGCAACATTGACCAAGAGTAGGTAACTTTTGTCACTTTTTTTCTCCTATTCGGTTTGGTATCATTGACGGTGCAAAATCTCCTTTTTTGGTTTCTTCTGTGAATTTCGTTGGGTTTGTTTTGGGTTTGGTAAATGTTTTGACTCGGGTTCTTTTACTGTGCATGTGCTTTTGTTTCAGATCTTTATCATCTCGGAACAATGTCACCCCAGAAGCAAGGTGAAGAATTGATGATGTCTAGTCTCAATGAGACGATTGAACGTGATGAGAGAGAGGAAGAGAAAGCAGGTAGTCCTCATTCTAGCTTGAAAAGCCTTCTCTGGCATGGTGGTTCTGTTTATGATGCTTGGTTCAGCTGTGCTTCAAATCAGGTAATTACATATGAATTCATGAATCAAAATCTCATCTTTAGAACTGAGATTCTGTAACCCTTTTTTGTAATAGGATTCTGTGATCCCTTTTGTTTAGTGTAAGTGTAAATTTGGATTTCCATTCACCAAATTGAAGTTTGATTCAAATTGATGTTTGTCTAACTGAATGGATATTATTCGTCAGCTTAATTCCATTTCAAAGTCCTTTTTCATTGAGTCAATTGGCTTTTATGGAGTAAACCAAACATGGCAAAGATGAAAGTCAAGATGAAAGTCAGTTTGGTTGATTCCACTAAAATACAAAAGAGAATTTGATCACTTTTTTTTTTTTCTTCTAAAAAATGGTTTTGTGGTCTGCAGGTTGCACAGGTTCTGTTAACTCTGCCATACTCTTTCTCTCAGCTGGGAATGCTTTCAGGGATAATACTGCAAGTTTTCTATGGAATTCTTGGAAGTTGGACTGCTTATTTGATTAGCATTCTGTACATAGAGTACAGGAGCAGAAAAGAGAAGGAGAATGTCAGCTTCAAAAACCATGTCATTCAGGTTATTATACCCAAAAAGAAAAAAAAAAAAACTTTGCTTTCAAAACTTTTATTTTTTACTGTGTAAACATTCATAGAGAGAGAGAATCTTAGTTTAACTTCATTCTTTTGTACAGTGGTTTGAAGTGTTAGAAGGTTTACTGGGTCCATACTGGAAAGCCATTGGATTGGCCTTCAACTGCACTTTTCTCCTCTTTGGATCTGTTATTCAGCTCATAGCTTGTGCAAGGTCTGAATTTCCTTTTGTTAAAATGCATAAATTGTGTTTGTTTTACCGTTGTTTGCCTTCTGTTAAACATAGTTAGGGTTTATGTCTATACAAATCATTATCGTGTTGATCCAATGAAAAACAAACGTACACGTATTTGATTAGATGATTGAAAGATTTATTTATATTAAGCATTTTTGTGTTTTGGGGTATGCAGTAACATATATTACATAAATGACCACTTGGACAAGAGGACTTGGACTTACATTTTTGGAGCTTGTTGTGCAACCACAGTCTTCATTCCCTCTTTCCACAACTATAGAATTTGGTCTTTCCTTGGCCTTGGCATGACCACTTACACAGCTTGGTACTTGACCATTGCAGCCCTTGTTCATGGCCAGGTAAGCAACACCATTACCACAGCTTGACTTTTGGTGTGTGTTTGATATAGGGTTGGTTTACGTGAAAGTATTTTCACTTGTAACAAAAGTAATATTGTTTTTGCTAGAGTCATTAAAATAGGTTATGGTTTCGCGAGTTAACTTGACTCAACTTGTTTCGTAGGTGAGTTCAGTTGCAAAAGTACTAACTTGAAAAAATTTAATTGTTTAACCGGCAAGAATTGAGAGTCGAGCAATATTAGTTCAGGTTGGTCTTGCTAAACCTGCATTTAAAATTTTAATTTTTGGACGCACTTTTAAAAAATTTAATTAATTTTTTTCCAAATTTTGTGCCTATTGAAACTTTAATTAATATTTTTAATTTTTATATTTTTAATATTAATGCAAGTCAACCGGCTTAACTCGCTAGCTCGCTCAAGTCGAATTAAGTTATATAATTCTTAACTCGAAAAAAAAGAGCCGAGTCGAGCTAGCTTTTATCGAATCAGCTCAATTGAGTCGAGTTAGCTTATTTTGACAACTCTAACTTCCTTACACATAGCATGTGATTGAAATTTGTGTTGAAACAAATTTGTAACACTGACATGCAGTTATTTAGTGGGGTCACTCTCCTCTACTTTGATTTTTTATTTTATTTTATAGTGATTGTTTTGTTTTTGTTTTTGCAGGTTGAAAATGTGAGTCACACGGGCCCAAAGAAAATGGTTTTGTATTTCACAGGCGCCACCAACATACTCTACACTTTCGGCGGCCACGCCGTCACAGTGTAAGTCTCATTATTTTTAAAATAAAATATATATTTTTTGTTTTTAAGTTAGACAAAATAATCATGATAGTGTTCTTTATTGTCTTAAGACAATGAAACATCTTAGACTAAGAGGGTGTAAAAGTTTATTGCACGAGCACTTTCTTCAATTGCAGCTTTTGCCTCCACTGTAATGGGGCATTACTGCATTACAAATAATCATTTAATTGGTGTTTGTTTTATTAATATTAACTTTAACGGAAATAATAATTTCTCTTTACATTTTTTGGTAGAGCTTCAAAAGCTCTATGTTCAAATTTTTCTTTTACCCCAAGAGAGTGTCTATGTTATAGAATACTAGTAGATTTACATCTAAACAATAACTGGTTAACTATGGTAGCGACATTTTACAGCATGATGTGTACTAGTTATCTTAGTTTATTTATCTTCACATAAAAAAAAGAATAGAATGGATTTGCTTTTTTTTAAGAAAAAACTAAAATGCATAATTCTTTATCTCACTAAGGAATTCTTTTCTAATACTATAATTTCAACCTTTTAGGTCAAAACATTTGGACATTTTCTAAAACAAGAAAGGGTGCAATGCAAAGCCAATTAGGGGAAAATAAAATAAAATTGAAACACATATGGACATATTTCAGGAGTGACAAACCTGATTTCATTTTTGGAGCATGTTATTTGTAGAAATAGAAGGACCATTTAATTTGCCGAGATGTTATTGCAATATATATGTACTAATGTGGACCATGTGACTATAAATTACAGGGAAATCATGCATGCAATGTGGAAACCTCAAAAGTTCAAATATATATATCTTTTTGCTACTCTTTATGTGTTCACTCTCACCCTACCATCTGCTGCTGCTGTCTACTGGGCCTTTGGTGACCAATTACTGGACCACTCTAATGCTTTCTCTCTTCTCCCTCGCAACGGATGGCGTGACGCCGGTGTCATCCTAATGCTCATTCACCAGGTTCATATATATTTCTTCACAAAATATAGCAACACACTCTTTTTAACGCATTCTTTATTATTAGTTCAAATTCAAGTATGACGCACAAAATGATGCATGTTTTTACCTTTTATGTAAGAGTCTGGCTCCTTATTTAGTTGCCCACAGATTCGGACTGGATCCTTTCTAGTAATTTCCTCTCCATCTTCTTTCCTACCAAATACGAACTATTGATGTATTCGATGATTGTAACTAAAACCTTAAACTACAAACTTGCTTATAGTAGCGACATTACAAATAGCGACAAAAAATCCGTCGCTAAGCACTTCAAGTTAAAGTCAAATACATGAGCAATTCACATTTGGCTAGAGAAAGAAACTGCAGGAGAAGATGCAGATTCAAATTTCAATCAATAAAAAAAAAAAAAAAAGTCTTCATGTTCTAGTATTTCTGTCCTATGTAAGCACATAATTTTCTAATGAGTTTGATTTGCATGTAAAAATGACAGTTCATCACATTTGGATTTGCTTGCACACCATTGTATTTTGTGTGGGAGAAAGTGATAGGAATGCATGACACAAAGAGCATATGTTTGAGGGCATTAGCAAGGTTACCAGTGGTAATACCAATATGGTTTTTGGCAATTATTTTTCCTTTCTTTGGTCCCATAAACTCTGCTGTGGGGGCTCTTCTGGTTAGCTTCACTGTCTATATCATCCCTGCTTCTGCCCATATGCTCACTTACAGGTCTGCCTCTGCAAGACAGGTAAATTGTCTAATCTTTCTCCCTATCATATCATATCCTTGTTTCTCTTCTCCATTCATATTTATGTAATATATAAACTTGGTCATTAAAATTATAATAGCAAATTAATTTAGCATCTTAAATTACGAAAAATAGATTTAAGTCTTGACATTAACAATAGTCAATCAATTTAGTCCACTTGTATGGATTTGTTTTTAAGTAATTAAGGGACTAAATTGATTCTTAAGGACTAAATTAACTGAGCAATATTTATTTCAGGGACTAAATTGATTTGCATAATTTTTTTGGGATTAATTGATATTTTACTCTTATATATTTCATAACATTTGCTATGAGGCATGTTGAAGTCAATCTGTGTAGACAATCTGCTCATACATTCTATTATCTACAGCCTGTAGCTACCTGTGATAGTAACTAGGCACAGTGATTTCCTTCTGCCCCACCCAAAAGCTAAAATCTTTATTATTTGGTACATGAAAAGCTAAAATCTTGAAAAGAAAGATTTCAATGAACAGAGCTACAACAGGGGAATCCAGGGTAGTCAATTTTTCTGAGCTGGGTCTTAGAAAGCATCTAATAGGGATTGGGATTCTTGAAAGCTAAAACTCATTGTGGCATGGGTGTAAATGTAATTGTTGTGTTTGAGGGATATGATTCCAACCTTCATGATTTAACTTGGAAGTGACTTCCCATGTCACTTGGCATTATAAGTACCAGTCCCACTACTTTTATAGTTTTATCATTATTCAATTTTAGTTGTTAATATTAATTATTTATTCCAATTGGAAATTTATGAGACAAGATGAGGTTGGTCATATTTCTTTGTCATTCAGTTATATGCTATAGTGACACTACCATGGATATATCACACATTTTAACAATGAACTGGGCCATGGTCAACCTAACCCTCTTAAGTGACCCTACTCATTGCTCACACTACTGTTCCTTTTCATGTTCCTGTTCTTACTCATAATAGATGCTCATAATAATGAGTTAACAACTTGTTACAGTTAGCATTGTCTTACTAGTGTGTGTTTTGGCTCAACGTGAAAATACTTTCACGATAAGCAATAAGTATGGATGGATTTATGTTCATTTAACCAAACTCACTTTCATCTCTATGTAGTGATGTGTCATAATATTTGAGTCATTAGATGAAAGTTAGTTAACTTAAAGAAAAAGAGTTTCAATCTAGCATTGAGACAAAGCCTCGATTTAGCAAACTCGAGTTTGATTGAAACTCCAATTCAAAAAACTGAAAATCCAAGCACACATAGAGCACTAAATTCTGTGTGTTTGGCTATCCAAATAAAACATGAAAGAAAATATGTACTTCGGTTTCTTTTTTTTTGACCAAACAACAACTCAAACATATACACTATTGTTTTCTTTGAACGCGGTTGAAATTTGTGTTCAAGTCATGATTGATTATATATAATAGAATCCGTGCTACATCGATGCAACAGAAAAACAAATAAGCACTTAACATTTCAAACTGTAACTTTACTTGACATTTAATCCATTTCTTTGTTTTTTGTTTTTTAAATACAGAATGCAGCAGAGAAATTGCCCTTGTTCATCCCAAGCTGGACAGCAATGTATGTAGTGAATGCATTTGTGGTAGTGTGGGTTCTGGTTGTAGGATTTGGATTTGGAGGGTGGGCAAGTATGACCAACTTCATCAAGCAGGTTGACACTTTTGGACTATTTGCCAAATGTTACCAATGCCCCCCAAAACTCCCACCTTCCAACCACACTCTTCATCATTAAATATTTGAAAAAATTATGTTCTTTTTCATATCATGATACAATATATTGGGAGGATTCAGCATCTCCCCCCCTTTGTGTGGTGTCAGCTGTTTTTTTCCCTATCTTTTTCTTAATCTCCTTATAAATGTTGTTAATGGTGGTGTTCCCTTGTGTAGCAAGGTAATTAATATTGTTATGTTTTTCTTTTGAATTATTTTTGGTTGACTAATCATAAACATTACTATAATTAAAATATATTGATAGGATTGATGTTTGGCAATGGACATATAGATCTCAAACATGCCTGCATGTTTCTGATAATGTCCTCCCTCTCTAGCAGAATTTATAATAATTTCTTTCCCTTAAGAAAATCATAAGTGTTGTTAGGCCTTGTATGTTTGGTGAAGGTTAATCACATATAATAGCATGTAATAAATATATATTGCTTCATATCTTCAAAGCATATTTATGTCATGATTAACAAGCTAAATTGAAATGATTGACTTACATTTTTTTAATAGGCTTAATTAATAGTTAATGATATTTACTAAGTGTATAAAACAAATTTGTCACGAGAGAGATAAAATTTATTTTGATGATTTTTACGTATCTAAAGTGATTAGTCTTTATTACTAGTCAAAAGTAGAGATGTTCGCAATTTAATTTGGTTTAGTTTTGGGGGTATGACTATTCGATCCGATCAATTTAAATCTTATTCGGTTTAGTTTGGTTAGGTTGATTTTAGAAAAGAAATGAAAAATCATTTTTGGATTAGATTGGATCGATTTTAATAGTATTTTTTTTTACAAATTTTAATGACAAATAAATAACTAATACCATCACTAACAAAGACAAATTGGTAAATGAAAATACTAACACTCCAAAAGAGGATTATATTTAGAGTCACAAAATACACTAAAAAGATGTCTAAATTCAAACTAAATATCAAAATGAAAATAACTATTTAACTTATTTTGTGTAAAGGTCATTTTCGTACTTTTTTTATTAATATTAATATAATTTTAAAATATAATTATTATTTAATTGTTTCGGTTTGGTTCTCTCAGGCATAACCGAAAATCAAATAAAAGTAATCAAAAAATTATTTTTTCCAGTTTTTTGTTTTCGATTACTTCAATTATCAATTTTTCAATTCAGTTTAATTGGTTTGAGACAGTTTGGTTTTATTTTAAACACCCCTACACTTGTGATTAGGCCTTACTGATCAGAAGATATTCTTAGTGCACTTGTGATTAGTTAAGCACCTAATAAAATTTAATATTAATGATTCTCTTGTTTACTTGAGGGCATTATCAATTTATCATTATGTTTTTGGTGCTCAAGTACAAGTTCCATGATGTGTTTGACTAGTCAAAATTTGGAATTTCATGAGTGAAAGGGAATAAGGGTATGGATGACATGGAAAGGGTTTGGGCAATAATTGAGGATTTTTGTAAAGGCTTATTTGAGTTTGGTGTTAGTACCTTTCACCTTTATCTCTATTCCCTGAATCTCAGCCATTGCATATCACTATCTCTCTAGTTTCTTCTACTTTTTTTTAAAAGTTTTGAGTCGTGTTTAGAAATATATATAGAATCCTAAAAGGTGGACCCTAAATTGAGGAAAAATAGCAAAATGCTCCCATTGTATAGCATTCAAAAATAATTTTTCCTTTTGCTTCCTCATTGAAAATGATATAAGCAAAATAACCATCCTTTTTTGGACCTTAGTCTCATATCGGGTAAGAATTCAAATTACGGGCATCTCATAAGTTCCACCTCTCCTAAACTCATTAGGCCAACGACATTTTTATGATGAAATTGAGACTCGATATAATCCAAAGCAGACAATATTATTTTGGTTATTCACTCGTTTCCATATAAAAATAATTAGAGTAAAGCATAACATAGGTCCTTAATTTTAGGAGAAAAGTTCATATAGGTCTTTAATTTTTATGAGAGTTCACTTAAATCTTTAGTTTTGTCCAAAATTGTTCAATTAGGTCTCTGGCGTTAACTACCATTTTAACATGGTTAACATCAATCCAACATGGCACGTTAAGTGTCACGTTTGACAAAACGACATTGTTTTATAAAAAACACAAAAAACGTGAAAAAGTTTAAATTGATCCATGTGTTTAAATGAAAAGCTCAAATTAGTCCCCTACGTTTATTAATAAAAGTTCAAATCAGTCCCTATGTTATGTATCAAAAGTTCAAATAAGTCTCAATGTTTATTATTAAAAATTCAAATAAGCTCCTATGTTATTTTTGTTAACAGTGTTAAAACGATAGTTAATCAGGAACCTAAGTGAATAATGTTGGACAAAATCAATGACTCAAGGAATTCTCATAAATATCAGGATCTAAGTGAATTTTCATGGTAAAGTTAAAGACTTATGTAGTAATTATTTCGAAATAATCCCTACTCCTCAAATTAATTTTTATGTAAGTAAAATTTTCCATTTATTTGCTGTGGTTTTCATGGGTATTCATTCTGTGAAGAATATCACGGTAGTTTTCTTTTTCTCTTTCATTGAGCATGGAATCTCATTCACAAGTGAAATGAAAACTACACATTCTACGTCGATGCGGGCTTAACTCATTCTAAAAAGTTAGTTTAGAAAGAGAATTGTCATATAGAATTTAGATTTGGACCTAACTCACTTCCAAAAGCTAACTCATAGGAAGAAGATTGTCACACCACTTATATACTCTATAGTGACCCTCTTTCTAGTCAATGTGAGACTTTATCTTAACACTATCAAAAAAAACTTTGATTTTTCACTTTGATACTTATCATCTTTTCTAGTTTGTGTGATTGACTGTTTTGGTCCTCATTTTATAGTCACAGGGTGTTTTAGTCCTTGGCTTTTTAAAAAGTCTGAAATATCACTTTAGCCCATAGCTTTAAGTGACATTGATGAAATGCTTATGTGACATGTTAAGTGCATGTATGACACGTTATTAACCACATATGAGTTCACGTAAATGATCAAACAATGATGTTTTACTTAATTTGCGAAGTTATAGAGCGTTTTAAGAATTAAAATTGGATTATGTTATAAGCGATTTTAGGGACTAATTGAGTTATTTATTTTAAGATTAAGCAAAACAACGTCATTTTATCGTTTATGTAGACTCCTAAATGTCAACTAATATATCATATTAGCAGTTAATGTGTCTCATAGACATTTTGCCAATTTTACTTAACAACGGGGACTAAATTGACCTATGGAGTACGAAGTCGGAGACTAATGCAGACATTTTAGATAATCAGGGGTTAAAATGACTTGTGACTTTAAAGTGAGGAACCAAAATAGTAAATGGTTCTTACTAGTTTATTAGGTTTCTGTAGGAACACTTTAATTAATTAATTTATTTATTTTAACAAAACATTTTTTTTAATAAACAAATTTATTAATGAGTACTAGCCGTACTCAAAAATATTACAAGAAAACAC
This sequence comes from Cyamopsis tetragonoloba, assembly GCA_037177725.1. Taxonomy (NCBI): domain Eukaryota; kingdom Viridiplantae; phylum Streptophyta; class Magnoliopsida; order Fabales; family Fabaceae; genus Cyamopsis; species Cyamopsis tetragonoloba. Next base: position 71,961,746 of record CM074119.1, read on the forward strand.
TTGTTATTCAGGTTAGGAATAAACCCAGAAAACCACACAAAAATTGCAAAAGCATCTCCCACCAAACACCTAACCACACCAAACTAATAAATCATAGATAGAGCATCAATTGCGAAACGCACGAGGTACTGTCCACCCACCCTAACTAACTTCAACTTACAAAACTCAATTTAAACAAAGCAAAGCATATGACCCTAACAATATAAAAAGAGTAGTTGAAGCCTTTAACACTTGTCTTTACCCATACCCATAACCAGGAATGAAATTTGATCCTCCCAAATTGTGCTCTAAAAACTTTATAATTTCTTCTTTGCCATATGGCCCAAACTATTGAAAATCACGTTGCAATCTTGCCTTTTCTTTGATTCCGCTAGGCTAGTCCTCCAAATTGTAAAAATGAATACGACTATAATTGTGAAACGCAATCCTAACCCCCACGAACAAACATCAATCCATACAAAACAAGCGATGGAGCAGAAAAGATGAAAAATCGTCTCCAAACCGGCAACATATATTCATAAGGTTCTCTTTATCTGGTAGCCTCCGAAATACTAGTTTTCAAGCCAACGCCTCTAATATTTGATGGTACAATGGAGTTCCAAAATGATTTAAAAAAATCTGTATCTAATATACGAAAAAATGTAATCTCCAGATTGTGAACTTGACCAACTTTGCTAACGAGACTGACTCCACAACTTCCCACACTACAGTGAACACAGACATTACTCATATTATTTTTTAGTTTAATTGTTATTTTTAACCAAAATTACCATTTTCGTTCAGTAATTCTCGATTTGATTCAAATCTTTTGAAAAATTGGGTTGGCCTTTTTTATCTTTACTCTTTATTTTTTTTGTTCAGGAGTAATTAACTAGTTTAACTTTATACACACTCACACACATATCCTTACCGGTTATGTATGTGCGGGTCTTACGAGATTTCTTCCTTTCTCATTAATTATGTCAACTCTCTCAATGCAACTATCCATAACCACAGTAACGATTTTCTTCCAAAAAAATAATTAAAAGTAAATAAATTAATAATAAAATATTTATCTTCAAATACTTAAATAAGTGATAAGCCACATTTTCAATTTTTTTAAAAAAATATTGCTTCTTTACTGAAAATTAATCCATAACTATCATTATTGGAGTCTCATTCATTTGTTGTTCAGACATGTGATTCTTTCATGTAAGCTAGTTATCATTATTTTTTTTATTTCTAAATATTTGAGTACTTCTAGTACTCTTTCTAATACATAATATCTGGTCTTTCAAAAAAACTATCATTATTAAAAACGAATGAACATCGAAATGTAAGATCACCTAACAACAGTAATAATATTATAATATACATCAATAAAACCTACTTTAAAGATGATAGGGAAGTAGCACAACCGGGGATCAAACTCCGTATCCACACGTACGTCCTAATGCACTCACAAACAAGCTATATGACTGAGACAAAATTTTGAGTCATTTAATATCAATTTAATTTTTTTTCTCTCATTTATATCTAATTAAAAGAAAAATAGAAATATCATACTTTTTATCAGTTTATTTTAAAAATTGAAAATAAACCGATAAAATAAACTGTTCTTATCAGTTTATTTTAATTTTTTCTTTAACAAACAGACTAGAAATCGGTTCTTATATTTTTGGCCAAGAAGTAGGTAGTTGCATTTTTCTATTAAAGAAAGACAAAGTGCAATAAAGCCCGCAAAGACCAAATCTCAATTTTTTGGACAGGCCCAAATCTCACATGGTAAAGATTCAGAGCTTCAAAGTTGATCCCATGAAAATATTACTCATTTTGTCAAAAAAAAAAAAACATATTACTCATGAGAGGATCGAGCACTGGCAAGAATTTTATTTATTTTTGACTGAATATTTTGGAATTTCATGCGTTGAAAAACTAATACCATAATTTCTTTTATTCAAGTAACAGATCCGTGCAGTTGTACTGACAATAATTATTTTGATGTGTAACTAAATGATATATAAAAATAAGTATATACCAATGAGGTGAACATGGTACAGATAATGTAATGTAATGCAATGACATAAAAACTAAATAAAATCTGAACCCAATTTTGTAATTAATGATGTGGACTAAATACACAAATTTCATAATTATTGTGTGAACAAAAAAATATAACAAGTCCATAATCATAGTAAAGATATATCATGTATTTTAACAAAAAAAAATATACACATTTGTTGTCCATATCTTGCATCAAAGCCCTGTTCCAAATGAAGGTAGGCTAGAGTAGAAAGATTTGTAGTCATATTATATGGAGTTAGTTTTGTTAAAGAATTATTTGTAATTGAATGAATAAAAAATTTTGCTGATTTTGAAGTGTTCGATGTTTAGTAAGAAACTCATGGGATGCACGGGTTATATATATATATATATATATAATCGTGAGTTCTTAAGATAATTATATGTTTTATGTAATATAATATTAAAATTATGTTTTGTGTTTGATGACACTTCTAGAACATATTTACTCTCAACTAATTTATTTTAAAATTATAAATTTTGGAAAACTAATTAAGAATAATTTAATTAAATTATTTTTGTCAAAACTAATATTAAATTTGAATTGGACTCATTAAACATTATCTCTTTTGTTAATAGTTGTAGTGAATTACGATAATAATATTAATTTATCATCTTAAAATAATTTAGTATATTGGCACATAAGCACAATTATCTCGAATAAGTGAAAAACATCCAAAAGGTAATATAGTTAACTTTTTTTATCAGCCAAATTTTATTTTTTAGGGAAGGGAGAGAGAGTTTTTGCACCTAGCACAATTTGAATCATCCACCTTCACAAATCTTAGTACCACTCTTGGTCTCTCGCCAAGCTACTATAAAAAGGATAACATAATCAAAGTAATTTAATTTAAAATTATAAATTTTGTAAAGCCAATTAAGAATAATATATTTAAATTATTTTTACTAAAACATGTACTAAGTTTGAGTAATACTCATTAAATATGATCTCCTTTGCTAAAATTCATATTGAATTATGACAATAATATTAATTTATCATCATAAAATAATTCAACATATTGGCACATAAGTACCATTATCTCAAATGAGTGAAAGACATCTAACCGTTAACCTAATCAAAAAATTTAATTAAAAAATATAAATTTAAGAAAATCAACTAAAGGGTGGATATTAATAAATTAAGCGATGCACGAGGAGTGGTGTATATACACAGTTACGAGAATCTAAGATAATTATATAAAACGTTGAAATAATAACAATGTTTTAACCTTCTGATGGTAAAAAAAATTATCACAATCATGCCATTATAATTTGAATTATGTAAAACTAAAAGATTATTAATTTTATAATTAATTCATTTAACTATGTTATTTGTTTATACAGATGCCATAAGGCTGTTAGTCGAAAAAGATAACATTATTGAATCGAATTCGAAAGGAAAGAAGTCCAAGCATATTGATGTTGTTTTGGAGGATTTAAAGTACAGATGGTTATCTTATGGAGGATAACATCCTTAATGCCCTATTTTTGTTGCTGAATTTATATACCAAAGCAATGCTTAGTTCTTCCATAAGATTTATTCTTGGACGGACGAAGAAATTAATTATCCTAATCCTTATTGTTGTTATCCTTTAGTTATCGATTCTGACAATGATAAACGGATTTTTGATTATCTACCGTCTAATGAAAATTTCCAGAACAAGACATTCAAGTGGAAACAGAAGGTGACAAAGCAGTTTGCTTCAGGAAGAAATACTTTTGTAATAGAATTAAATTTTTTGTTCAAAATTATACACTTTTTAGTATATATTTTTAGATTATTGTCTGCTTATCTGTTGGTTTTATATTGCTTATTGTTCTTTCCAGTGTATTCCTGCACACATTGTTTCTGACGTATTGTTGAAAGACTAGACGGAGGTAGAGTTGATTGAGCCGACATTAAAATTTTATGCTAAATGCAAAATTCTGCAAAACAGCAGTAAGCGTGCGAATGAACGAATGATCGGAATGGGGTGGCATGGTTTTTGTAAGCAATTGAAGATTCGTTTTGGATACAAAATTTCATTTTGTTTTGAATGTAATCTGTATCAAATCGTTGTTCGTGTTAACAAGAGTGTTTAATATGATTTTGATTCATATTTTCTATTTCAAGTCTTTTATTATTGTTGTTAATTTTTAGATGCTGAAGTAATATAATGTTTGAGTTTTAAAAATTTTAGATTATTGCAATTTATTATTATATATATATATAGTTTGTAATATATTTTGAATGGGGTTTGTTAATGTACACTCATATGTTTTATAAAAAGAATGCGTTAGCAAGCTACACCTTTTGGGTGTATTTTAAAAAATCTAGTTATAAGTTGCTAATGCACTCATTCTATAAAACAAATGGGTGTACGTTAGCAAGCGCTTGCTAACATACACCCACTTGTTTTATAGAAGAAGTGCGTTAGCAAGCTACACCTTGTGTGTATATTTTAAAATTTCAAGTTATAACTTGCTAACGCATACCTTCTAAAAAGCAAGTGAGTGTACGTTAACAAACCTCATTTTCAATTTTTCAATTATTAGCAAAACTTTACATAACTATCTTTTTGGACTCGAACCCAAAATATGGTGTTAAAAACAAAACCCCTTAGCATGTATCATTTAATATTTGACGCTCGTAAGATACATCATTTAATATTTGGGGCCTCATATTTTTAGGGGGCCTATGCGGTTAGGCATCTTGCACAGGTCCAAAAACACCCTAGTGTAAACCTTATTTAATCTGATAATTTGTTTTAATATTGTAATGTAGTGTTTCAAAGATCTTATAAATTAACCGTAATATAGTTAATTTTCTCATAGTAAGATTAATGATTTTCGCAAGGATTCTCAGTAATTAAATGAACTTTATTTTTAATGCGTCAGTTAATTTATACATTAGTTGTATTGGAAATCAACTCCTTTTAATTATGCCATCAGTTATTGCTTTAATCAACTAAATCGTTAGTATTTATTCATATCCTTTCATGTTTCAATAATAAATGAGAAATTATTGGTTTATAAATTAACTGTATTGAAAATCAACTCCTTCTAATTATGCCATCAGTTATTGTTTCCTAATAAAAGATATAAATAATAAAATTCTTTTTTAAAGTATTCCAAGTGCCTCTTGAAAGTATTTTATTAAACAAATAATGGCCAAATAGATGATTTTTTCGTTAAAAAATTTTTATTTTTCTTTATATATATATATAAATAAAAATGTAACATACAAACATAATATAATATTTTATTACGCTTGATAAAAATTTGACCAAGTTTGGTTGGCCGAAAAGTAAGGTTTTGTTAATTAATATATGATATTTGTTTAACTTACTGAAAATTATAATATCACAAGTATTACTAAGTGAATCCATATAGTTAACTTTTATGATTATTGATTTTTTATGTTTTTATATTTGTGTTTATCCTATCTAAAAAAAGATGAAAAGTCATATTTGATTTTGTATCAGGATTGCATAAGTTATACAGTTGATTTGATTGTCCTTTGTAATGAAAAATAAATTAAAAACTGAAATATTATGGCATCAATTATTTATTAAATTAAATACTATAAAAACTTAACGACAGATTATGTTAAATACAATTTTTTTGTTATTTTTTTTAATTAAAAATATTAAGAATCCGTATCCGTGTATAATTTTAACTATAACTATATATACATATAAGTAAATTATCAAATTATTAAATTGTTAGTATATTAATAATAGTATAATAAATTATAAAAAAATCACAAAATCTTAATTGTGTATAATAAGTATCATTAATTTTTTTGTGTTTTACTCATATTTAATCCTTCCATATACTATTTAGGGTTTCAATGAATAGTTATTTGATAAACTAATTGATTAAGTAGATAACTAAAATAACTGTGAGTGGTTTTTCAATATAAGAAAAAAATAAAAATAAAAGATTCTCGGTAAAAACCAAAATTATGTTATTATTTGGGTTTCCATTATTTATTTGTGTAAATAATTATAATCAACAACATTTAAGATATCATTTTTATATAAATACATATATAAAAAAATTGATTTTTCTTAAGATTAGTTTCAGTTTATTTTCTATTTTAATAATACATTGAATTTGAATGATTTATTTAATATTCCATCCGTCCCAAAATATAAGACCAAGTTTTTGCTTGTCCCATTTTATAGGATCTTTTGAGAATTTTTGTGCACATTTATTTTTTTTACCATTAAGAGATAGTGAGGTGATAGAAAGAGATTGAATGGTAAATTTGGAAACTAATACTTTTTGTTAAACAAATTTAATATATTTAATTAAATTAACTACTTTTTTTAATTTCTGCAATATTAGTCTAGGGATCATACATTTTCAGACGGAAGGAATAAAATTTATTTTATATGACTATTATGCCTAAGTTTGATAAGTCCAGTTGATGGAAATCAATTCAAAATAAACCAGTTTTAAATCACTAAATTTTGAATTTGAATGGTTTGTTTTATATTATTATCATTATTATTTTCAGTAAGTATGACAAATCCAATTGATAGAAATCAAATCGAAATAGGTCGGTTTTAAATCATTCAATTTAATCTTATCGTCGGATTACATAAATTTTTAATTTTTAATGAAATCTATATTATAATGAAATTATATTGGTTGAAGATTAGATCAATTATCCCTTAAAAAATTGTTGAAATTGTATCGTATCATATCATATACTTTCTTCGTCACAAAATATAAGACTCTTTATAGAGTTTTTGTTTGTCCCATTTTACAGAATCCTTTGAAAATTTTTATGCATATTTAATTTTTTTTACTATTATACCTTTACTACTCAACCAATTTAGAAATTAATGTTTTTTGTTAAACAAATTTAATGTATTTAATTAAACTAACCACTTTTCTTAATTCTCACAATATTAGTCTAAGCGTTCTTATATTTTAGCTCGGAGGGAGTATAATATATCATTTAATGCAGCACTTGGTTTCCAATGTGAAATTAATGCTGCATTCCAAATGTGAAATTAATAATTCCAAGATTATCATCGTCTCATTCTGATAAAAGAATTTCTTTCAAGTTTTAGTAAAGACAATTTCTGTTATCATTTGCGATGACAATAAATAAAAGTTAAGGACAGTCACTTAAGCATGTTGAAATATACCTTCCAAGACCTGTATTCAGTCATGATCAATTATATGTTGCAATATCTAAAATAACAAATCGAAGGAGTTTGAAGTTGTCACTATTAAATGGAAATGCTCATCATATTTTAGAAGCTAAAAACATTTATTTTTAAAGAGATTTTTCGCAACTTAAATTAAGTTAATATTATACATTTGTCATTGAATTTTTCATTATGTTGTTAGTTAAAAACTTATTTCATTGAATGTGAATTATGTAGGACGATAGATCCACTATATTTTTTCATTTTTTATGAGGTAATAGTAAATGCTCTCCTTCCAAAGAATATTTTATTTATAATAGTTATTATTATTATTATAATGTAAATAATAAATATAAATAATAATAAAAATTATTATAAAAAATATTAGAATCTATTTTTTTAATAACCCACCCCATGCATTGCCCGGATGCAATTCTAGTTACTAGTATAGTAGACAATTCACGTGACATCCTGACTAATAACTATCACGCCATTATACTGAAACAAATATGGAAGGATTTGATTTGACATAGATTGGTGTCCAAACTTCAAAGAAAGAAAAGAAAAAAAATAATAATTATGAAACAAAGAAGAAATTCACTATATGAATTTCCTTTTGGAATAGTAATAAGTAGCATTTATGAATTTCCTTTTTAACTTCTATTATAATATATTTTTCATTTAAAATTAACTCATTTATATAAGTATATAATATTTAGATTAACAGATACATATATGAACCAAAAAAAAAATCTGATTTTAATATAAAAATTTAAAACATACTATCAATTTATCATACTTTTGATATATCGTATATACCTTTAAAAATATATAAATTTATTAATCAAATTAAGGCCTATTAAAGTCTATTTAAGTGATGATTCAATGCTCTAGCGTTAATATATAACTTTTAAAATCTACTTTTGGTTTTCAACATTTTACTTAAAAGTATGGTACTTTTTCAAATAAGACCATCTCCAACAGAGAGGTATTTAACTAAATTTTTATGAATTAATTTATTATATTTTGTTGGGTTTCACATTTATATATCACTTTATCAATTTAAGCATTCAAAGCACTCCAATGCAAGCTCTTAAATAAGCACTTCGGATGGGACTCATATGTACCCACAAATTAACTATCTCATATTTATTTTTTATTTTTAATACAAATTAGACTCACTTTTTCTATAAGAACCAGGTGCTAATTTAAGCAACTTTGCTAAGCATCTCATTCCACATCAGCATGCTCCAAAGGAAATAGGGTGCTTAGCTAGGATGCTTAAATAATAAGAACCCATTTAAGCATCCTCATGGTCTAAGTTACTAGATAAGAAAATAGTATAAACTTAAAGAAAAAAAAATCTAAATCTTAATAATTATTTGAATATTAGTGGATTAAATTCATATTTAGAATTAAATATTTTAAAATAAATTAAAAATTTTCTGAAAATGATAAATCAATTGACATACTCAACCACGAATATGAAATGTCAGGCTTCGTTTGGCCCATCTTATTTTTGGCTTATAAGCCATTTTTAAGTAAAAGCTGGAAATAAGAGCTTTAAATAAAAAACTGAAAACTGTTTGATAATTTCATTATTTTGTACGTTATAAGCTACTTATGAGTAAAAAAACTGTTTGTTTATTAAAAGTATTTTATGCCAATTTTTTAAGTTATTTATAATTAATTGTCACATTTCTTTATTTGTTAAAAAGAAAGTTGCAATAAAAAAATTCTTTGATAAAACTCAATATTTTTATTTTTTTTAAAAATAAATGCAATATAAATTTAATAAAATAATAATATAACATTAAATATTTTTTTATATGAAAAATTTTAAATGACAATAAAATTGATAAATATTAAAGTGAATGAATAATTCATAAACGAAAAGAAGACTTTTTGAAAGTTTTAGCAAAGAGAATGAAAAGATATTCAAGATTTAAGTGTTAATTAGAATATTTAGGTATTAATTACACTGGGCCCACAAATAAGCCAGTTTTTTGCATTTTGTACATAAGAGAAAAGCCAGCTTAAATTTAAGAGCTTTACCATAAATACTGTTTGACCTAGCTTTTACTTATAAGAGGAAGAGAAGCCAAAAAATGTTAGACCAAACACTACCTTAGTCATGTAATCCAGTTGGTGAACGCATGAAGACATGCATGCATCACTACATGGTTCGATCCCCAATTATACTAGTTTCCTATAAAAAAAATATAAAAAAGTAAATATTTTCTAAACGCATATATTATTTACAAAATAACATTAATGATTGCAGTCCAACAATATTTGGTTCAAGGATATATTTTTTTTTCAAACTTAAAATTAATAAAATCTTGGTTAAAATAAACAGTATCTCTACATAATTTGAATAATTTTCTTTATTATCTATTAAAAATAAGTCTTAAAAAAACAATTACGATAATTTTACAAATAATTTTTGATAACAAAAACCCCAAAAAGTAAAAAATTAAATAAAATTATAATAATTTTGATAAAAAGTTTCATTATTAAATTTATTTAAGGCCTTCATAATCATAACCATTAAGTGGCTTATTGAAGTATACTTTCGATTTTATTCAAAAGAATAATTAAAAATCTGAAAAACATTTCTAAAAATGTTAATTAAAAAATAAAATAAAATAAAACAAATTGAATCAGGACAGCATTCCTTTATGGAGTTTACACTTTGCAGTGCAGAGCAGCAGCAGGTGGCATCATGGTTACTGTTTTCCTTCTTTCCCATGCGAATGCACCCTACCATCGGAACCACCGCAGGTTTTCTCCTCTTTTGCATGTTATTTTTCATTTCTATTTCTACTACTTACAAATACACTCTCACTCTTTCTTTTCCACTGTCTAGAACTAGAAGACGAGAATCATCAATGTCGTGTGTGTCCTTAAATGCGTAGCCCGTGAACTTCGTTTTTCTCCTCTTTTCCCTTTACTTTGATCGCTTCAAGTTTCAACAACAACTCCACAAGAAGGAAGAAGAAAAGGGGCTTCTTGATTTTTTGGCTATTTATTTCCGAAAGAAGAACGCTAAGGAATGGCGCCAAGAGGACGTCGACACAGAAAGGTCTTTCTTTTCATATCCCTTTTGGCTTTTGCTCTTCCCCTGTTTTCTTCGATGCCTGTTTAGCTTCTCTTTTCTAGAATTTTTCTAATATTTTTGGGTCGTGTTGGCCTTATGTTCATAAAGTTTGTTCTTTTAACGTGTTTGTCAGTTTCCCTTGTTTTTCTTCCGCAAACCCACAATTTTTGGGAAAACTCTGGCAAATTTCCTTTCCTTGATGGCATTTTTTTTTGGTTTCTGCAGAAGATGGTCGGTAACACGCGCTTGGATGCTGCCATGGACGCAATGCGTCCCTTTGGATTCAAGGAACAACTGGTTGAAGAGACAATTGATGAGCTTCTAGATGTTGGTCTTCTTTTCCCCAAATAGTGATTAGTAAAAAAAAATTTAATTTTTTTCATCTCTTTGGTTTAGTCTTAATTTATTTCTTTGTTTTTTGTTTCTTTTTTTTGGTGGTTGGTTGTGTTGGGGGATTTCTCCAGGTTTATGATGGAGCTCAAGGATGGCCCTTTATTGAAGAGGCCTCTTACAAGCTCCTAATTGAAACCATTCTTGGCAAACAAGGTTCTGCAGAAGAGAAGGTAAACACTTAACCATACGGTTATTATGTTTTCCATTTTACATTTCTGTTCATTTGGTTTTGTTTATAAATTAGTTTACCTTTGGAAATTTGTTAATTTTTGTCTTAGTTCATTGCTGAGCTTGTTCTTTTGTAATGTGACCAAGTTCTGGCCACACTTCTCTCAGAGGTGCAGAGAGAAAGAAATGTTGCATTATGGTTTCCCCATCTCGTGTCTCTTTAGTTTTCTCAGCCATCAAAACTGTATAAGCTTTTCCTTCCTTCTCTGTTTTACACACACAAGAAAGAAATGCAATTCATATTTGGGGTAGTTTCACTAGTTTGTGATAAAATTTCCTTCAATTGGGTTCCTGATGATACTTACCTAGGCATTGTTTTGTGGCTGTTTGAGATGCTGAATCTCAGGTGATTATTTGCTGCTATGAAGTAGTTATAACTCATAAGGTAAAATTAGTTAAATATGTAGTATTTACTGGAGAATTCTATTTTCTCTTGTGTTTTCTGATTATAAACTCTTCTTTGTTTCTGTTGGTTGTATATCTCTCTTCATAATAATAGTTCATGTTCAATCAGGTGGAATATTTCTCCATATTCATTTAAATTCATATTTCAAATGAATGAATTTTGTCAAATATTTCACTTGGACAGCATGTTATACACTAAGTCTGTCAAGATTGTTGATATATGGTTACTTTTTTATGAGTCAAGACAAAGGAAGATTCTTTGCAGGATAATACAAGAAGGAATGGTGTTACCGAGGCATCATCAACTGCTACTCCTGAAACTGGAATTACTGAAGTTTGCTCCCCTGGCCCGGTTGCTCAGAACTCAGCTTCGTGTGCAAGTGATGTTTTGGACTCTTCATCTCAAGCCAATGATCATGAACGTACCGCACTTGGCAATCTAGAAACTGGTAATTCAATTCAATTTGATCCGATTCAATTCCATCCTCCATCAGTGCTTCCCATTTGGAATGTATTCATTTAATTATTTGCTTCTAGTTCTTGCTCCTAAACTTGGCTGCTATTGATTAATGAGTTATTAGTTGGTTGTTAATCCGTTAAACTCACCAAATAAATAATACAAGTTGAGTTTATTGTTGAATTGCAATAAATGGTTTGGTAACAAGCTACACTGAGAGCCTCCGCCTTGTTTAGATTGCAAATCCATGATGCATTTGCTGTGTAATCTCATCATATTGAGATAAGTGTCTAACTTTCTGGTTATGTTCTTTCTTTAATGCCATAAATGTTCTTGATATCTGTTTTGGTTCCAGGTAATAAGAATACAACTTTGGCAACTGATATAGGACAACATGGGCAAGACATTAGGGTGGAGTCTAGAAGTGAGGTAAAGTCTACAGATAATGTCAAAGGAAGCAACAATAACATGTTTGTCAACAACATTGCGAGCACTTCTGTGAAGCTTCCATGTCGCAGGCGAAAACCTTGCTACGGATGGATTGATGATAGCGACGAGGATATGAAACTTGTCGAGTTTCCGGTTCCACCGTTAGCTAAACAACTAGAGAAGTTGGTTTGTCTGGGTGAAGTTCCTCAAAGTGGCAGTAGGCGAAGGCGCAAGAGTAGATGGGATGAAAAACCAGATGATTGGGAGCAAATTTATGTTCAGAGATGCTGAAGATGTCTCTGATGACTGATTTTTTGTACTTTTTTTTGACATGATGTCCAAAAGGAATATGCAAACCAAATAGAATATGAACAAGGGAAGACTGTTGTACTGTCTAAGTTTTATTACCATATAAAAATTAAATTAACAACTTTATTTGGTGTTTGAATGATCGAAATATGGTATATATAAAATGTGAGTGTCTTTGGCACATCTTCTGCTATTATTAATAAAATAATATTTATTTAATGTACAAAAAAAAGGAAAGAAATTGTAATAAAGTGAAATAACATCACAATAATATACTTCCAAGATTAATTTTTCTTTTTATATAATTACTATTCACACGTATAACTAACAATTTCATTCAATTAATTTTTCAAGTTGAATGTAATTGAGTTAAGTTGTTAGTTGTACTGTAAATAATAGTAGTATATAATCACTAGTCGAATTGGTTAATGAGAAAAATACACCTGATATTTTAGCAAGGACGAAAATGTAAATTTCTTTTGAAAGATCTTAAATCTATCTAGTCGTTTAATCCACTTAGGTGTCAAACATTGATTGGGTATTGAAACATCCCCCGCTTAATATTTGTCTTAGAAACAAGAAAAAATATCTTAGCGCGGGTATTTAAGCCAAAAAATAGCGGATAATTGTTTCTCCTCTCTTCTCTCTGCACTTCCACTTTCTTCAATCTCTGATTCATTCTAATGGCGCTAGGGTTTCATCTCAATTAGAGGCACTGCTCAGTGCTCTCTCTCAAAGCAACCATGACTCTCTCTTTAGCACTTCCTTCAGCTTTTCGCGGCAACCTCCTCGTTCCTCTTTCGCTCTGCGCTTCTTGCTTTAAATTTCAGCTTCCTTTGCAAACTTCCAACGGTTTTCGCCGTTTACGTGGTCGTCGGAGTGCTTTCAAGTTTATTCGGAATCCAAGGTACGCGTTTCGTTTTGTTCTCGGCGAAATCATTTCGTTTTTCGATTGGTACTGATTCGGCTTCAAATGCTGATGCGTTTTGAGCTGATTAAGATCGAGCAGGAGGAGAGGGATTGCTTGTAGTGTTACTGAGCCACATGACGGTAACAACGATGAGGTACTTTTTGTTTGTTACTATATCTGGTTCAACTTCTTCTTTGCTCTTCCTCCATTATTGAATTTTTCTTCAGGAATGAAGTTGGTTCTCTTTCACTGTCATTTGATGGCTTCATGATATTTTCTTTTGGTTTGAACTGAAGTTTGCAAAAATTGTTCGAAATTGCTTGCATGGTTATTTGGTTATGTTTATTAACCAACCGGGTTGGTTTCGTTATTATGGACTTTTGTCATTTCGGTACAATTTGGTGACAGAGTTGGAACTTGATTACAATAGCATTTGGTGTGACACAACTCATTTGCTAAAGCTGGTAATAGCACTTGGCTTTAGTTGGCCAGTTTGAGGTTTCAACTCCCAAATGATGTCCTGTAGGAGAAGTATGCACATAAATAAAATTCATCTTGTCATCCCCAGAGTAGTAGTCTTTTTGTTGTTCAAAAGAATTACGGAAGTCATCGAATACATTTAATTTTACGGATATGTAACTGCATTTGAATAAATAATGTTTTCACTTCATTAGTATTTTCTCTTATTCCACCAAGTGTCACTTCATTAGTATTTTCTCTTATTCCACCAAGTGGAAATATCAAGAAATAAGGATAAAATTGAAAGAAAATTAATTCGTTTCTTCTTGGTTTTCTATGGTGAAATGCAACATTTGTTTTCTAAAACTATAGATGTTTTGGAATCCATGGAGTACATGCTTTCCATTGGGTGGGGAGCAAAAGGGCAAAACTTGCATTTTGTGCAGGGATGTTTCGGCAGATTAAAAATTAACTCATATTTAACATGTTATGTTTTTAATCATCAGAATAAAAATAGATATTCATTTTTTTTACAGGACCTAAATACTTTGTGGAAAGAATGATTCCCAACTTTACATGTTGACGTTTACTTTTCCATACATTTCCCTTGATGATGTACAATTTTAAATTTATCTAGGAGAAAGAAGCACATAAAAGTGGAGAGACACAGTCCTCGGAAGATTCCTTTGAGCCAAGTATCCCTCCGCCTGTAGATGCAGAACAACCGAACAAGTTTAGTGATGAAATTAAGGATCAGAATGATGTTCTGGTAATGCTCGATTTATTTAGCTGTTATTTTAGATTTGTTCAGAAATAGGTATGTTGCCAAAGTTAGTCTAGCATCTCTTTTTGTTGTCTTTATTTGATATCATATTAAAACATCGCTAAAAGGTAAGTTACTTGCGACATAATAAATTTATTCTCTCATTTACTCCTAATGTGTAAAAGAGGTTTTACTTTTAGAAAAAAACTGTAATTAGGTGTACTTCTTTCTGTAGCTTTGTGACAATAATCAGTAGAAAAAGGTAAACTACTTGACCAGAAAGCCTCCTGGTAGTGGTCACTATTTGCACATGGAAAGTCTTCATAAGTCATAACCATGTAGACAGCATCTTAGTAATTTGTCTGAACTAAATCCTTAAAATGGGACCTAATCTTGCTAGTCGGCAACAAACAACAAAAGGTTTATCCTGCTAGGTAAGGTCCGATACATAGATCATACAACATTGTGCTCGGTTGAAGACCATATTTTCAAAAATATTATTTACCATGTGAGCTCTTCTAAAATTTCTTCTTAGGTTCTTTTTGGCCTCCCTGCACCCCATTTTTGAGGACTAAAAACAATGTCATCCATTATCATCACTAATGCCTTTAATATCCTAACTTACTCATGTGTAAACCACTTTAGTCGGCTTCATATCATTTTCGTCTCAATAGGCGCCGTGCCACTATCACTTTGTCTACAATCATTCCGTATGTTGTCACTTCTTTGTGTGATCACACCCCATCTTAACATTCTCATCTCAACTACTGGCACTTTGTCCCTTTAAAGCCCAACACTCACTAGTTTGCCACAGAATATAGATGGCCATATAACAATGTATAAAATTTTCCTTGAAGCTTATTCGATAGCTTGAAGTCACAAATAACTCCTAATCTTGCTAGTCTGGTTAAACTAATTGTTGCTTCCTGTTGAGTTATGCAATCATCTGGATGATAGCCTGATAGTTTAATTGATTAAGATAATCTACTGTACAAATTGTCATTTCCCAAAACTTTAACTATTCCATCATGAACTCTATTTTAGCTGGAGTCAAACAAAAAGGAAGAGGAACTTATGTTATTTCGAGTTAGGGGAATATACCATAATTTCTTAATTCTTATCTCTTGTCTTTTGGGCTTGTGATCTAAACAGAACACGGATAGCATAGAAGTTGCCAGTGGATCACCTCTGCCAGGTGTGAAGGTGATTACATTTTATGTTCAATATTTTCTACTTCAGAAGAGCATTCTCATTTTTTAATTCCTTTTCTGTATCTGTTCTTTATATGTTCTGAACAGCCTCAGCAGCTGGATGAAGCAATAAAAATTCCCAAGGAAACAATCGAAATTCTTAAAAACCAAGTTTTTGGCTTTGATACTTTTTTTGTAACCAGCCAAGATCCTTATGAGGTGTGTGCCTATTTTTCCTCTGTTTTTTTGCACATGTAGAAAGGTCTTGTTGTATGAAGAATGGGTTCTGTTTTTCTGCTAGGGTGGAGTGTTGTTCAAAGGAAACCTACGAGGACAACCCGCTAAAAGTTATGAGAAGATATCTAAGAGACTGAAAGTATGTCATATTATTTGTTTTGTCGCTTAATTGGATTTGTGAGTGATTCCAAGTAAAGATAAATGTCTGAACCATATTTCTGCATAAACTTGGCTCTAGGATAAATTTGGAGATGAGTACAGGCTTTTCCTTCTAGTCAATCCTGAGGATGATAAACCTGTGGCTGTTGTGGTTCCAAGAACAACCTTACAACCAGAGACAACTGGTACTTGTTTAGTTCAGCAAGATTGCGCATCAGAAAGTGATTTTTAATAGTAAAGTTCATGATTTGTGCTTATGGTATTATTTATCTTTGCAGCTGTACCTGAGTGGTTTGCTGCTGGAGCTTTTGGACTGGTCACAGTGTTCACCTTGCTACTTCGCAATGTTCCTGCTTTGCAATCAAATTTATTGTGAGCATATTTCTTATGCCTTAAGTTGTCACTTCATACTCTTTATCTTTTAGGCTGAAGGGTCGTGTCCCACAAAACCATTTCATGCATTTTTGTTTGCCATGCTGATCTACCTTACTGCACTTGTTTACACTTCAAAGATATATATTCTGTTATGTTTACGAATAATTATTCTAAATTAAATAAATTTTGTTATTAAGTTAGCTTCGCATTTTGATGTTTCACCAAATAACGCGATTAATATTCCAGATCAACTTTTGAAAATCTGAACTTGTTAAAGGATGGCCTACCTGGTGCCCTTGTTACTGCACTTATTCTGGGGATACATGAACTCGGTCACTTTGTAGCTGCCAAAAACACTGGAGTTAAACTTGGGGTCCCGTACTTTGTTCCTAGCTGGCAGGTTATATAATGCTTTCATTCTAGTAGGTTTTATGTAAATTATTCAGAGGATATATACTAGTGTGGAGCTTAAGTTCTTTTTTTTTTTGATTAATTCTTTATCTTTGTCGATGCATGTCAACTGGAATCAATCCATCTGCATTTGTCCTGCACAATGTAACCGGTTATTGATCCTTATATTAAATTGCTGAAGCATATTGTCATCCGGGAATTGCTTTTGTTTGCTTTCCTTCAAACTTAAGTCTCAGTTTTCTTCTAGGGAACTCAATATGGCTGTACTTTAGGAATGAAATTATACATTTTTTTTTTGGTGTGTGCTTTTCATGCTATAGAATTCATTATTTATGGTATGGTGTCAAGATTCAAATGGACAATTTGGCCAATTTCCCCTTGTGGACTGGATAGTACATTTTCTAAAATATTACTACAAGAAGAAACAGAAATCCTGATGAGTAATTTGGTGGCAGATAGGCTCTTTTGGTGCTATTACAAGGATAAGAAACATAGTATCCAATCGTGAAGATCTGCTTAAAGTTGCTGCTGCTGGGCCATTAGCTGGCTTTTCCTTGGGTGTCGTGCTTCTGCTTCTGGGTTTTGTCTTACCTCCCAGTGATGGTATTGGTGTTGTTGTTGATGCTTCTGTGTTTCACGAATCATTTCTTGCTGGCGGTATTGGTAAGCTATATGCATTATAGACAAGTGCACAGAAATTTAGATCGAATTGTGTCTGCATTAATATGTCGTTTATAACAAACTAATTTCAAATGAGCATTTGTTTTTGATTATTTATATTAACAGATAAAATTTATTTCCATGATCGCCTTATACGTCACTGATTTATTTGTTTTTATTGGCTGCCTTATCTAGAAAAAACATTATGTAGTGAATCAAATAGTGGTTGGTCACAGTGAAATGAAGTTGAAGTGTTGAACTGTGATAGAAAGAGTAGTCTCACAGTTATGCAGACCCAACATGTCAATATGTAGTGATCTTTTTTTTTTTTTTTAGCGAGGCTGCTTCTTGGTAATGTTCTCAAGGACGGAACTGCAATTTCTGTTAACCCTCTTGTGATTTGGGCTTGGGCTGGACTCCTTATCAATGCCATCAACAGTATTCCTGCTGGAGAACTTGATGGAGGGAGAATTTCATTTGCCATATGGGGGAGAAAGGTGTCACATTTATTAATGCTTTTCAGAACAAGAAAACATTCACCAGTGAAACTTGGTTTGCTAGTATCTTAGATAACATTTGATTTGACTAATTACGCAGTTAATTGCCTTTCTGTATTACATTTTGAGATAATTAACTGACTAAACTCTATTTCACAGGCTTCATTTCGCTTCACAGGAGCTTCAATTGTGTTACTTGGACTCTCATCGCTGCTAAATGATGTAGCATTCTACTGGGTAGTTCTGGTATTCTTCTTACAAAGAGGTCCAATTGCTCCTCTCTCAGAGGAAATAAGTGACCCTGATGAGAAGTATGTTGCTATTGGAATCACAGTTTTGCTCTTAGGCTTATTGGTATGCTTGCCATATCCTTTCCCATTTACTGACGAAACCCTCGCAAGTTTGTAGAATAATCGTTGCTTCAAGACGTATTGGTAGAATCGCTTTAGAATGCTAGTACATGAAATTTTTGAGAGGTGGAGAGAATGTATGAATCTAGCTTCACGTGAAATGTAGATACTTGTGTTGTAATAGATCCACATTATCTCATGTAAATGGGAAACCAGACATTCTTCTGGTCAAATTTTCAATGATTTAGATTATCACGTTGGCGATTGGTCCATTTACTAGAAGAGTTATCCAACATCAAAAAAATGTTTGATTTAAGTTCTAAAATAGCAAATGATGTGGATTATTAAGAAATAGTTTGACCGACTAATAAAAATTCCAAAGATTATTGGGTAGACCAAAAAGATATGGGAGATTGTTGGGTAATAACTTATATCCGATAGATAGATCTTGCAATATTTTGGTATGGAAGTGCAAGTACCAGCAAAAAAAAATACTAATATTTAACATGAAAGATTCTCAAATACCAAAAGGAAATCAGGAGATAAACTTTCAAAAATATTTTATGTAACACGATAATTACAATATTTGTTTCACACTCTTACAGTAAAGATGTAAAAAAGTAGTATTGTTAGTGAAACACATTGCTATTCATGCGTAATGGGAGTCTAGAAAGTTTGATGCACAACAACTGGGAGTCTAGAAAGTTTGATGCACAACAACAAACAAGACGAATATAGAAATATAAATCTCAATTTTACACAAAGGTTGAATATTGCTCTTGACATAGCTAATGCATTGGATTATCTTTACAATGATTTCGAGCTGGCTATAGTTCATTGTGATATTAAGCCAAGTAGTGTTCTTCATGATGATGACATTATTGTTCACTTGGAAAACTTTGGATTAGCTAGGCTTCTTCTTGATTCTAGTAGAAAACACGTTATTTCTTCTACAATAAAGAAAACAATTGGTCACGTTTTCCAGGTAAATTAAACTGCTTTCTATCCTTTCACATGTAAATTAGCTCTCAGGAAAAAAAAAACTAAAGTAATCTAGTTTGCTTCATATTTATTAGTCACAATATTTTGACATTTAAATTAGACATGATATTATTAAACTTGCAAATTGCAATGACTTAATGACTACTTAAAACTATATCCAAAGTTTTTTCGATGTACCAAAAAAAAAAACTATATCCAAATCTTTAGTCTTTGTAATAAATATTTTGACATTGACCAAGGCAATAGTGCCATAAAAATTGAGTCTTCTAAAAGATAATTTGTATGTTATAATGAAAATGTGATTATATTTGATGTATGATCATTTGCTTTATTTTTGTCTAAAGAATTGTTGTTGGAACAGAGTATGGAGCAGGTGCGCCAATATTATATGTATAGTCAATTTATATCACATCTTCATCTTAACATTCTCACCTCATCATTACCACCTTTTTCTGTTTTTAGACCTTTAAAGCCAATTACAAAGGACATTAGTCATTATACCATAAAGTATGATATAGCAGCACAATAAAATTTTGTTGCAAAGAGGTCCAATTGCTTCCGGCTTGTTTGGGTTACTCAATTTGCTTTTACATCAGATGGTCACGTGGATATATATAGTTCATTTGGGTGCTTTGGTTCTTGTATGTTCTTCTTTTTTTCCATTTTTGCTGTGCCTTTGTAATTGTTTACGGGACACTTGTAATATTCTTGTAGACCCAATACTCTTAATGGATAAACAACTTATAAATAAAAATTAATAATAAAAATTATAATTAATGAAGATATACTTGTAACATTAAATATTATATATTTTAATAATTAATTTTTATTTATGAATAATTTATCCATTATCTTAAAGGTAACAAAACCCTAATAAAATTTAACTTATAAAAAAATTTCCTTACTAAAATGTCCCAGTTTTGTAATTCATGACTTATCCAACACCCAAAAAATGTTTGATTTGTTAAGTTTTAAAATTGCAAGTGACGTGGACTGAGTAAATAATTTTAAAATTTAAAAGGAGATTATTGAGTAGACCAAAAAAAGATATTGTTGGGTAATAATTTAGTATATCTAATAATAAATTGAAAATAACAAAATATTTTTATCATTTATTAATATTTAATACACTTTAAAAATGTGCTAAATTTTTTATAATTAGAACAAAAAAATCAATTTTTGTTTTTTATAAAAAGAGTCAAAGGGAGTATATTATTTATAAGTTACTGCAAGACCGAATTGGGTAAGTTGACCACAAACTGAACCGAGTAATGGGAATACAAGTAAAACCGCCCGATCTTAAAGTTCAAAATGAATCGGATGCTGGGATTGACACTATTCCAGTTACGAATGAGATCACCATTTTTTCGGACATTAGCGTCCGAAATAGTATTTCTGGATGGTGTCGTCGAGTTATTGCTTTTATATTTTTATTATTTTACTGACGACATCGTCCGGAAACACCATTCTGGATGCTGATGTCCGGAAAAGGGTAGTATAATCCCAACTGGGATGCTGATGTCCGGAAAAGGGTGGTATAAAAACAAATTATTACTATATAAACTCCAACTAACATTTCATACGGTTTACAAAAAAGTGATTAGATTATTTGAATTAAAGTATTAATTAGACTATTGAGATGTTATACCAATTAAATTTAAATTCAATTATTTTCTATTGGTTGGATGACTTTGAAAGTTAAAAAAATCATAATAAATGTTTCTAATTTTGTGTATAGAAACTTATATCATGAGACAAGACTTTTTGATAGTTGAAACTTATATTTTGAGATAAAAAGAGTAATATTCTTTTCTCTATTTTGAACACTCTCAGTGCTGCTTAATAATAATAAAAAAGAAATAAAAAAGCATTGCCTATATAAGAAGAATAACATATTTCTTCTAAAAAATAAATCACAGTACATAAGTAAATCCTTATATAAAATATCCTAGTTTAGTTGATCAGAATATGTGTGTGTGGATATGTGGTTTGATTCCAATTGTACTATTTTTCTATAAAAAAAATTTTCTTATATAAAATATTTATATATACAATATTTATTCGAAATATTTTATTTAGTTTTTGGGTCTATTTATTTATTGAAAATGGATTTTTTTTTGTGTGTTAACATTTATCGAAAATGTCTAAGTCAATTAATACGTTTGGAAAGAGAATGAAAGAAAAACACGGATATATAATAATGTAATTTTTTTTTGTTTGGTTCAAAAGAAATTAAAAGAAAAAAATTGACTTGTAAAAAAAAAATTAAAAATTCATTTTTCTCTATTTTTCTTCTCTCATAGCTTCTTTTCATCTATTTCTCGCTTCTCTATTTCTACTCAAGTAAAAGATCATTTAATACTATTAAAAAAGACCATTTAATAAAATTTCAAAAGAAAAACAAAAATAATTCTCTCGTACTCTAGAACTGGAAGAGATAATATAATTGACACTCGCAGGATGAGTACATAGAAATTGAACAGTTTGGTCAATAAACACTAAATCTGTACAATTTTTCGTTTATTTGTTCACGTTAAAATAAAAACTAGTAAAGACATATAAAGGAAAAAACGAATGCCCAAATTAATGTCAACTAATGAAAATAAAATTTCTTAAAAAATAAAACAAAACAAATATATATGCACTACCCTATTTCCTTATACATTTTTAGAGATACGTATGAAAGATTTTAATTTGTTCGTCCTTGAGTGAAGTTTAGTTTTGAGAGATGATTATATTTTGAAAAAAAAAAATTTTTTTTAATAAATTGTTAGTCTTATATCTTCTGTTTTTCACTTACAATCTTTTTCTTTAACTTTAATTCCTCACATCACCTAATAATGTGCAACAGTGTAGGTAGATGAAGGTCTATAAAAGGGAAGACATTTGATTGTTCGATCTCATGTTTTATTCACTTGCATGCTATGCACATAATGGCTACTACCAAAATGATGACTCTAATCATGTTTCTTCTCTTTACTTCACAAATAATTGTGCACAACTGGCAAACAAGAGTTGTGGCTTCTATGGTTTTGAATTCAGAAACTGATAAACTAGCTTTGCTTGATTTGAAGGAGAAGTTTACCAAAGGCATGTCCGATGCTCTGCCATCATGGAATGAGTCTCTCCATTTCTGTGAATGGCAGGGTGTCACATGCAGTCGCCGCCATATGAGAGTCTCTGTCTTGCGTTTGGAAAATCAAAACTGGGGTGTTGGTACTCTGGGACCTGCCTTGGGAAATCTAACCTTCCTCACAAAACTCATTCTTACAAACATCAACTTGAACGGTGAAATTCCCACCCAAGTTGGTCGTTTGAAGCGGTTGAAAGTCCTCAATTTGAACAACAATACTCTCTTTGGCCAAATTCCTATCCAACTTGTGAATTGCACCAATCTTCATGTAGTTGGATTTTTTAATAACAAACTCTCTGGAAAAGTTCCCTCATGGTTTGGATCCATGTTGCAGCTTACTATGTTGGATCTTGGTAAGAATGATTTTGTTGGGACTATCCCACCTTCCTTAGGAAATCTTTCATCACTTGTGGCAATATCACTGGCAGAAAATCATTTGGAAGGAATTATACCTCACTCTTTGGGTAGGTTATCATATTTGAAAGTGTTGCATCTGGGTTTTAATGGTTTATCAGGTGTAGTTCCTGATTCTCTTTACAATCTTTCAAATATTGAAATGCTTTATGTGCAACATAACCAATTATTTGGTACTCTTCCATCAAATATGCATCTTGCATTTCCCAAGCTTCAAATATTATTTGCTAATAAAAACCACTTTACCGGAACATTCCCATCTTCAATAACCAACATAACTGGATTGCAATTGTTTGATATATCTAGAAATGGTTTTAATGGACCAATACCTCATACTTTGGGAAGGCTAAACCAGCTTAATCTGTTTAGCATTGGTAACAATAGTTTTGGAAGTGGAAAAGCTCACGATCTAGATTTCCTTTCCTCGTTAACAAATTGTACTCAATTGCAAAAACTTGTATTATTCGGGAATAGATTTGGTGGTGTGTTGCCAGATGCTATAGGCAACTTCTCTACCAACCTCAATTGGATTTATATGGAAGCTAATCAAATTACTGGAAGCTACCACAAGGAATTGGACAACTAACCGGTTTGACTTTCCTTAGCATATATCAAAATTTTCTTGAGGGAACAATTCCTGATTCAATTGGAAAGCTTAAAAGTTTAGTAATCTTATACTTGAACGACAATAGATTATCTGGTAATATACCTACCATGATTGGCAGTCTTACTATGCTGCTCATCTTTACCTTGAATATAACAAATTTGAAGGAACCATTCCCTTTAGTCTTCGAAACTGCACTCAAATGCAGAGATTTACTGTTTCTAGCAACAAGTTAAGTGGTGATATTCCTGATCAAACATTCGGCCAACAAGAAGGTTTGGTAAATCTTGACTTATCCATGAACTCCTTCACTGGTTCCATTCCTTCAGATTTTGGTAACTTGAAGCATCTTTCCCAATTATATTTGTACGAAAACAAGTTATCTGGTGAAATTCCTGTGGAGCTTGGTGGTTGTTTGACATTAACTGAGCTCTCACTAGAGGGAAACTTCTTCCGTGGAATCATACCATCGTTCTTTGGCTCTTTGAGATCTCTCGTGTACTTAGACCTCTCCAATAACAACTTCTCAAGCACAATCCCTGCTCAACTAGAAAATTTGACATTGTTGGATACTTTAAACTTGTCCTTTAATCATCTCTTTGGGGAGGTTCCAAAAGGAGGTGTCTTTAAGAACGTCACAGCAATTTCACTCATTGGAAATAAGGATCTCTGTGGGGGAGTACCTCAACTGAAGCTGCCCGCATGCCCTCAATCACCTTTGAAGAAACACAAGAAAAAGAAAGTCATCCTTGTCATTGTAATTGGAGCAGTTTTCATCTCTTTTGTTGTACTATTTCTCACTATCTATTACATCCATAAGAAGCCCAAAAAATTGTCTTCTTCCTCATCATCTCTAAAAAATAGGTACTTGAGAGTGTCTTATGCAGAGCTACATGAAGCAACCAATGGATTTTCTTCTCCAATTTAATAGGTACCGGAAGCTTTGGTTCTGTATACAGAGGATCTCTTCCCCATTTTGAAAGACCTGTTGCTGTGAAAGTGTTGAATCTTGAAACACGTGGGGCATCAAAAAGCTTCATAGCCGAATGCGAAGCTCTGGGAAAGATCAAGCATAGGAATCTTCTCAACATCCTAACTTGTTGTTCAAGTATTGATTACAATGGTGAAGATTTCAAAGCCATAGTTTTTGAGTTCATGCCTAATGGAAGTCTAGAAAGCTTGTTGCACGGCAGCAAACGAGACGAATCTAGAAATATAAACCTCAATCTTACAGAAAGGTTGAATATTGCTCTTGACATAGCTAATGCATTGGATTATCTTCACAATGATTCCGAGCCAGCTATAGTTCATTGTGATATTAAGCCAAGCAATGTTCTTGTTGATGATGACGTTGTTGCTCACTTGGGAGACTTTGGGTTAGCAAGGTTTCTTCTTGGTTCCGATAGAGAACAAATTATTTCTTCTACAGTGAAGGGAACAATTGGTTATGTTCCTCCAGGTAAATTAAAGTGCTTTTCATATTTTCACTTGTAAATTAACTCTTTTGAAAAAAAATAGGTGAAGTAATCTAGTTTGCTTCGTATTTATTAGTGACAATATATTGGCGTTTAAATTAGATATGATATTGAAATTACAAATTGCAATGACTTGCTGACTAATCAAAACTATATTTAACCTTAGCACTAAATATTTTAACATTATTGACCTTGGCGATTTTCCCTTTAAAATGAACGAGTCTTCTAAAAAATGATCTTTTTATTATAATGAATATGTGATTGTATTTGATGTATAGTCACTTTAATTTGTCTAAAAGAATTTTTGTTGGAAAAGAGTATGGAGCAGGTGGGCTAGTAACACCAGAAGGAGATATCTACAGTTATGGGATTCTTCTGTTAGAGATGCTAACAGGAAAGAAACCAACCGACACTATGTTTGATCTTGAGGGTGTAAGCCTACACATGTTCTGTAAGATGGCGATTCCAGAACGAATCAGTGAGATAGTGGATGCTCTCTTGCTCACTCCATCTGTTGAAGAAAGCAGAGTGAATATAACTATGCGACAGAAAAATATGCAACTACAAATTATTAACAAGTGTCTAATGTCATTTGCTAGAATTGGAATTGCATGTTCGGAAGAATTTCCCACTCAGCGAATGGACATTAAAAATGTTATACTGGAGTTGCATGCAATTTTACAGAGTTTATCTCTCTAGGAATCATTGTTGTGGTGAGGAATCAGCTATATCTGTGTTTACCCTTTCTTTTTTCCAACAATAAATCAATGTTTACCTGATTTCTTTAGACCATGATTTTACCAAAAGCTCACATTAGTCATTGAAATTAAATTAAAGTCTGTTATTATTTTTGTCCTTGATGTTGTTTACAACTAACATTATTAAGTTTAGTATCCTTAAACATTCAAATCTTTGTGAGGTCATAGATTAATAATATATGTAAATCTTTATGGAAGTTAGGGACTTGTCTTGAAATGCAAAAATGTTTTTTGATCAACCAAATACTGGTCAACTATTGGCCAACTAGTTAAAATATTATTTTTCTCTCTTACTTATTTTTTAATTTTTTAAATTAAAAATCTAAAATATTATTATTTTATCTAAGTTAGTCAAACTTGGGTTGGCTGAAAATCACAGCCGCTCAAAATCAGAGCTACTTGTCTCATTAATGTGTCAATACCATGTATATTATTAAAGTGTGTTTAGCTCAAATTCAACAGAAAAAAGAAATACTGATATGTAAATTTTAGCTCTGAACATTCCACCAAAAAGATTCAAGGTGTGCTTAATTATTACTCTAATTATTGCTGGATGAATGCTAATAATTCATTGAATTCGGAAATAACAGTGATGATATATATATTATGATCCAATGCACGTCACGATATGAATATTGAATAACATCTTTTCTGGTTTTGTTCAATGTAAACAAACACTACAAACTTTTGATCGAGTCTTTAATTATCTTTACGACTTTAATTTATCTTTAACGATGTCTTTAATCTTTATTTTATTCTTTTATCTTTTTCTTTACTTATATCTTCTTTTAATTTTCTTCGTCCTTTTATAATTTTAACCTTAAACTATGCAATTCACACCCAATTAATAACCAATCCAAATGTGCCAATAATTAACTTAAATTCTCTATCAGTTTACTACTTTAGATGAGTTTAAAGGGGTAAGGTCAATAAATTAAAAGAGAGATAATGGTTTCTTGTCCACTTTGCTGGCAAAGTTGCATCTGCTATGGTTTTAAATTCGGATACTGATAAACTAGCTTTGCTTGATTTGAAGGAAAAACGTACTAAAGGCATGTCTGATATGCTCTGCCATCTGGGAATGAGTCTGTCCATTTTTGTGAATGGCAGGGTGTCACATGCAGTCGTCGCCATATTTTATGTGTTTGGAAGCGGATCGGATGCGCTAAGAACATCAGAAGGAGATAACGGATAGAATTCTTCTGTTAGAGATACTTACATGAAAAAACTCAACAAATAACATGTTTGGTCATGAGGGTGTAAGCATAACATGTTTTGTAAGATGGTAATTCTAGAAAAAATCGTTGAGATAGTGGATTCATTCTTGCTCATTGCATTATTTGCTGAAGGAAGTAGAGTGAATATAACTATGCGACAAGAAAATATTAAGGAGTGTTTAATATTATTTGTTAAGATTGGAGTTGCATGTTTAAAAGAATTTCCCACTAAAAGAATGGACATACATTAAAAATGCTATACTGGAGTTGCATGCAATTTTACAGAAGTTATCCTACTAGGAATCATTGTTGCCATGAGAAATCAAACTCTAGATACTACTACCATGTGCTTCCATAATAAAGAACAATTAATCTTTGTATCAGTGTTTAGTACAAGAAATAAATTTAGCTTGGTATATTCTTCTTGGTTTTCCAATGTCACATGCAACAAAATTTCTTTGGATAAGAAGGAATCAAAATAGAAAAAGGATATTCCTGTACTATTGACGGTACATCTATTCTAGAATGTTCACTCTGTACAATAAAGGAAAATACAAGAAAAAGGCTACTGCTATTTTGCTGATATATTGCTGCATTCTGTAATGTTTGGACTGGAATTGTATTCTTCTTCTATTAAGATGTTTTGAAATCCATGGAGTACATGTTTTCCGTCAGGTGGGGGGGTAAAAGGCCAAAATTTGCCATTTTGGATAAGGATGGTCCATCAAATTAAAAATAAACTTCTGTCTACCAAGTTATGCTTGTAGGCTGTTATTATCCACGTCACAGTATGTTTTGAGCACATTACACCTAAAATGAATTTTAGAAATCAAATAAAAAAAAAAAAAGAATTTGAACGAATAATTTTACAATTATCAAATTCTAAAATCTATTTTTGTGTAGTAAACCTAAAAGAATGTTTGAGAGACTTATTAAAGTGCGTTTTTGATCGTGGTTCCAAGCGAATGAGACTAGTTAGAGTTATTCTTTTGCTGTTTGGTGTGTAAATCTAATGAGATATCCTATTTTTCTGATTGTTGTTATTTTCCTATTTGCTGAATTCTATTGCTATTGCTGTATCATTTCTGGTTTGTGTACTACTCGTACTCATTCCTATAATTATAATATATTCTTTGGTTTACCAAAAAAAAAGTGCTGTAAAATATAATATTTTATATTTTTTAGAGACAAAATAATGTGCACTAATTATAATTATAAGTGTCTTAAAGGTGTTGTTTATCGAGACTCTTACATTTGAAAGATTCCTTTGAGCCTATTATCCCTCCCTCCGCCGGTAGATGCAGAACAACTGAATAAGTTTAGTGATGAAATTTAGGATCAAATGCAGGTGATGTCTGATTTATTTAGTTGTTATTTTAGGTTTGTTCTGAAATAGCAATGTTGCCAAATTAAAGTTTATTGTCTAGTATCTCTTTTTGTTGTCATTGTTTGATATATATCATATTGAAACACGGCTAAACATAACAATGATATATAGCATAGAACGGCACCAACAGATCATCATCAGCTCTGCCAGGTGTGAAGGTGATTGCATTTTATGTTCACTCTTGCTCATTACATTGGCTTACGACAGTAGAGTGAATATGAAAGTGCAACAACCAAATATGCGACAAGAAAATATTAAGAAATAAATTTAGCTTTGTATTCTTCTTGGTTTTCTAATGTCACATGCATCAACATTTCTTTTTTAAAGACTATTGATGTTTTGAATCAATGGAGTACATGCTTTTCATCACGGGGCCAAAAGTGCAATACTTGCCATTTTGGATAAGGATGTTCCAGCAAATTAAAAATAAACTTCTATTTAACTGGTTCTGTTTGTAGCTGTTACACCATTTCTTGGGCACATACATCGGTTAAGATAAGAACAATATAAGACTCACATTGACTAAGAATGTGATTAAAAAAATAAATATAAGAGGTGTGATAATCCTTATCATATGCGCTACATGTTATAAAAATAATGAAGTAGGAGAAATGTGAAAGAGAAAAGAGAGGATGTAATTCATTGAAATGTTGAATACAATAAGTGAGTGTTCTATTTATAAGTATAGTCTAGGCTCACCAATCAGAGTATGAACATTCATTAGATAAATATTCATACCACTCTCCTTTGAATGTCTCTCTTCCTAGAGGATGTGTCTCGTTAAAATCTTATTTTTGACATTTAGTTATTAAGTCTAAAGAGCCTAAATTTAATATGGTATTATCGGATTGAATTTGGCTTAAAATGCCCGAATTTAATAACATCTAAAATGGATTATAAAATCTGAATGAATAATTTTTAAATATCAATTCCTTTCATAAATTACTTTACTCATGAAACTATAGACCAAATAGTATGTACCGTCCAGGCAAAATGTCTTGTTAACATAGGCGATAAGGTTTTGAAGGCAGTAGGGACTTGACTACTACTCCGTTCGGTTCCAAATATAAGAAAAAATGTTTTGCTATCCATTGTCATTAAGATAATCGTTAAGCAACTCATTAATAAAAAATTTGAATTTAAAATAAATTGAAAATAATTTGATAATATTGAATACTCTATACTTTCAAACACCAAGTTTTTATTAATGAGTTGCTTAATTATTGCCTTAAAGGTGATGAATAACAAAACCCTAAGAAAAACTACCACAATATTTTGGTTCTAAATATAAGTAAAAGTCAACTATTCTAATTCTTTTCAACCATGAAAGATGATAATATTGACAAACAAGTCCAAAATTATTTATTTTTATTAAATTGTTTTGATTTTTATACATAAATAATTTTAATCATTATTTTTATTTCAATTTATATATTTTTTACTTTTTATTTTACTAAAATCTAAACTAAAAAGGCTCTAAATCATTTTGTGACTATAAAATTTAAAATTAATTTGGCAAATTACTCTGAAAATATAGACCAAATAATACGTACGATACACGCAATATGGCCAAAAGGTTCCGAAGGTAATAGGGACTTGACTACTACTGAAAGTGAAAGTCAAAGTCAACACTCACAAGAGTCAAGACTTTTCCTTTCCTGCAAGGCAAAGCACAAAGTCATTGTTATTACTCTCAATATTTAACAACGTAACATTTTTCTTTTCTTTATTATTATTAATATTTTTATACACAAACACTAAGAATTTGTCGTCTCCTCTTATAACACTCGTCATACACTTTTAATTTCTAAATATGGGTGTATTTAGATATTTTGGAGCTAAGGTGAAAATTTATTTAATATATATTAACTATCATATAAAACCTTAGCTATATGATTTTTATGTAACTTTTGCAGAAAATATTGAAAATGCATAAAGATACGTTTTTAACTATTTGATAATATTTTTAAAAGGATTTATTTATTCCGTATAATTTTACACAAGTTAATTTTACACAAGTTAAGTGTTTAATAATAGTAGCTTTTTGTTAGAAATGACAAATACTTAATTATATTTATACTCTATTATAATAAATACTCAATTATTTTATAATTTTAAGTATTTTTAACTTGTACAAAATTGCACAAGATAGAATAACCCTTTTTAAAATAATTTAGCGATATTTTTTCAAATGTTATTAAAATTCAATATTGTTTTAGTGTCTAACTAATGATAAGCGTAAAGCGTAAAGATTATTAAAATGAAGATGTACTCTTTTGATAAAATCTTTTTTTACCTCACATTGTATGGTACACTGATACATATAGGATTCACCAAATGCACGAGTCAACACTCAACATTACTATTAGCTTTCAGTGTAGATAATAAAATGTATAAAAGGAAGATATGGAGGCTTGGATCTCGATCATATTGTACTACTTCATTTGCATAGTATACACATTTTCTAATACCAAAATGACCACCCTAATAATCATGTTTCTTCTCTACTTTGCTTCTTCACAAACAACAACAGTTGCATCTGCTGTTGCTATGGGTTTGAATTCAGAAACTGATAAATTCGCTTTGCTTGAATTGAAGGAGAAGATTACCAAAGGCATGCCTGATGCTCTGCCATCATGGAATGAGTCTGTGCATTTCTGTGAATGGCAAGGTGTTACTTGCAGTCGCCGCCACATGAGAGTCTCTGTCTTGAATTTGAAAAATGGATATTGGGGTGGTACTTTGCCACTAACCTTGGGAAATCTAACCTTCCTCACAAAACTCAATCTTACCAACATTCATTTGCATGGTGAAATTCCCACACAAATTGGTGGTTTGAAACGATTGAAGGTTCTTGTCTTAGGCAACAATTCTCTCAGTGGTGAGATCCCTATCCAACTTTCTAATTGCACCAATCTTCAAGTAATTAGCCTTTCTAATAACAAACTTACTGGACAAATTCCCTCATGGCTTGGATCCATGATGCATCTTACTAAATTGGATCTTGGTGTGAATGATCTAGTTGGGACTATCCCACCTTCCTTGGGAAATCTTTCATCACTTGTGGGTATATCACTTTCAGATAATCATTTGAAAGGAAGTATACCTCATGCTTTGGGTAGGTTGTCAAATTTGATAGAGCTTTTATTGGGTGGTAATAGTTTATCAGGTGCACTCACTAATTCTCTTTACAACCTTTCAAATATTGAAACTCTTGATGTTTACTCAAACTACTTATCCGGTACTCTCCCATCAAATATGAAACTTGTTTTCCCACATCTTCAAGAATTTTCGATCGCATTAAACGACTTCACCGGAACATTTCCGTCTTCAGTATCCAACATTACTGGACTGCGAGTGTTTGATATATCCAATAACGGTTTTCATGGGTCAATACCTCCTCATACATTTGGAAGGCTAAACCAGCTTTATTGGTTTAACATAGCTAACAATACTTTTGGGAGTGGAAATGCTCACGATCTCGATTTCTTTTCCTCATTGACCAATTGTACTCAATTGCAATATCTCGTTCTTTTAGACAACAGATTTGGTGGTGTGTTTCCAAATACTATAGTCAACTTCACCAATCTCGTCATGCTCGATATGGGCTCCAATCAAATTCATGGGCAGATACCTGAAGAAATCGGACAACTAATCGACTTATCTGACCTTACATTATACAAGAATTTCCTAAACGGAAGAATCCCAGATTCAATTGGAAAGCTTCAAAGTTTAACATGGTTAGATTTGACAGATAACAAGTTATCTGGTGATATACCTACAATAATTGGTAATCTTACTATGTTGTCTCAAGTTCAGCTTGACAATAATAACTTAGAAGGAAGCATTCCGTTTAGTCTTGAAAAATGTACTCAAATGATTTCGTTTCATGCTCCTGACAACAAGTTAAGTGGTAATATTCCCAATCAAACATTTGGCCAAATAGAAGGTTTAGTAAGTCTTGACTTATCAAAAAACAACTTCACAGGTTCAATTCCTTTCGATTTGGGTAACCTAAAGCATATTTCTGAATTGCTTTTACAAGATAATAAGTTGTCTGGTGAAATCCCCAGAGAGCTTGTTGCTTGTTCGACATTAACAAAGCTAACACTACAGGGGAACAACCTCCGTGGAAGCATACCATCGTTCTTTGGCTCTTTGAGATCCCTTGAGTACTTAGACCTCTCCAACAACAACTTGTCAAGCATAATTCCCCCTCAACTACAAAATTTGACATGGTTGAATACTTTAAACTTGTCTTTTAACCATCTCTTTGGGGAGGTTCCAAAAGGAGGTGTCTTTAAGAACGCCACAGCAATTTCACTCATTGGAAATAAGGATCTCTGTGGGGGGATACCTCAACTGAAGCTGCCTGCATGCCCTCAACCACCTTTGAAGAAACACAAGAAAAAGAAAGTCATCCTCGTCATTGTAATCGGAGCAGTTTTCATCTCTTTCATAGTACTATTTCTCACTATCTATTGTATCCAAAAGAAGTCCAAAAAATTATCTTCTTCCTCATCATCTCAACAAAATAGGTACTTGAGAGTGACTTATGGAGAGCTACATGAAGCAACCAATGGATTTTCCTCCTCCAGTTTAATAGGCACCGGAAGCTTTGGTTCTGTATACAGAGGATCTCTTCCCCATTTTGAAAAACATGTTGCTGTGAAAGTGTTGAATCTTGAAACATGTGGGGCATCAAAAAGCTTCATAGCCGAATGCGAAGCTTTGCGAAAGATCAAGCACCGGAATCTTCTCAACATCCTTACTTGTTGTTCAAGTATTGATTACAATGGTGATGATTTCAAGGCTATAGTGTTTGAGTTCATGCCTAATGGGAGTCTAGAAAGCTTGTTGCACAACAGCGAACGAGATGAGCATAGAAATATAAACCTCAATCTTACACAAAGGTTGAATATTGCTCTTGACATAGCTAATGTTTTGGATTATCTTCACAATGATTCCGAGCCAGCTATAGTTCATTGTGATATTAAGCCAAGCAATGTTCTTGTTGATGATGAGATTGTGGCTCACTTGGGAGACTTTGGGTTAGCTAGGCTTCTTCTTGATTCAAGTAGAGAACAAGCTATTTCTTCTACCCTTAAAGGAACAATTGGTTATGTTCCCCCAGGTAAAGTGCTTTCTATCACATGTAAATTACTTTGCTCTATTGAATATACAGCTTAAGTCTTCTAAAATATGATTGGTTTATTATAATAAATATGTGATTGTATTTGATGTATAGTCATTTGTTTCGTTTTTTGTCTAAAGAATATATTGTTGTTGGAATAGAGTATGGAGCAGGTGCGCCAATAACACCAGAAGGGGATGTTTACAGTTATGGGGTTCTTCTGTTAGAGATGATTACCGGAAAAAAACCAACAGATAGCATGTTTGGTCATGAGGGTGTAAACATACACATGTTCTGTAAGATGGGAATTCCAGAAAGAATCATTGAGATAGTGGATCCACTCTTGCTCACTCCATTACTTGCCGAAGAAAGTAGAGTGAATATAACTGTGCGGCACCAAAATATGCGACAAGAAAATATTAGGGAGTGTCTATTGTTATTTGTTAAGATTGGGGTTGCATGTTCTGAAGAATTTCCCACTCAACGAATGGACATTAAAAGTGTTATACTGGAGTTGCATGCAATTATACGAAAGCTTTCTCACTAGGAACGTAACCATTGTTGTGATGAGAAATCAGCTGCAATATTACTATGTGCTAGCATAAAAAAGAACAAGTGTGTTTTGTTTTACAGTGTTACCTGTTTTGGTCAGGTTGGTGGGGAGTTCATCACGAGCTCGATTCAAGACTAAGAATATAATATTTCAATTTGAAATATAACTGTTATAATCTGAACTCCATTGAAGAGTTCTTCCAGAACAGAAAAAAACATAGAAACAATCGAGAGAAGGGAAGGGTTTCAATAGAGAAGATGATCAAAAGTAATTTTATTAGTGTTTTAATTAATTTGTAAAAGTACAAGAGTTATCTATATATACAACTATCACTACTCAAAACTAAAAGTAACAGAATGTAACAACCTGATATATACCTCTAACTAACTTAACAAACAGAATTAGAATACAGGGAATTAACTATATACAAGTGATGTTAACACCCCCTCAAGCTGGAATGCAGAAATCAAACATTCCTAGCTTGGATACAAAATCACGATACTGCTGAGGAAGCAAAGGCTTTGTTAGTAAGTCTGCAAGCTGAGCTTGAGTAGACGCATGCTGTAATTGAACCAAACCTTCTTGAACTTGATCACGCACCATATGACAATCAATCTCCACATGTTTCATGCGCTCATGAAAAACCGGGTTATTTGCTATATGAATTGCTGATTGATTGTCACAAAAGATGGAAATTGGTGGGACTTTATACAAACGAAAGTCTAGCAGAAGCTTCACAATCCACTGAGCTTCACAAACTGTTAGAGCTAAGGCCCTGTACTCAACCTCTGAAGATGAACGTGACACAACAGATTGTTTCTTACTTTTCCACGAAACCAAGGAGGATCCAAGAAAAAAACAGTAACTAGAGACAGACCTGCGTGTATCTGGACAAGTTGCCTAATCAGAATCCGTGTAAGCTGTGAGAAGAAGATTCGACTTGGCAGAGAAGAAGATCCCTTTAGCAGGACACCCTTTGATGTAGCGAAGAACCTTGCAAGCAGCTTGATAATGTGCATTAGTAGGGCGAGACATGAACTGACTCAACCTGCCTACTGCAAAAGATAGATCTGGACGTGTGTTGGTAAGATAAATTAGTCTCCCAATCAAACGTCTATAGGAAGAAACATCAGTATATAGATCAGTGTCATCAAAGTGAAGCTGAGTAGTATGATCCATGGGTGTAGAAGAAGGTTTGGAAGCAAGAAAACCAGTATCTTCTAATAGTTCTAAGGCATACTTCCTCTGGCATAACGAAATCCCATCATCAGACCTGGATATCTCCATGCCAAGAAAATAGCTCAAGGGACCTAAGTCTTTGATGCTGAAGGTAGAGTGAAGTATAGCCTTGAGGTTGGAGATTTCTTTAGCATCATCACCACCAACAAGAAGATCATCAACATAGATCAAGACAGCAATAAAACCCTGCGAAGAAGACTTGGTGAAAAGTGAGTAATTAGACTTAGATTGAACATAACCATTGTTTTTCAAGGTGGTAGTCAATTTAATGTTCCACATGCGGCTGGCTTGCTTAAGTCCATATAGGGACTTCTGCTACCAGCGATGGATCTGTTACATTAAGTCCGGGGGGAACACGCATGTAAACATCTTGAATCAAGTCTCCATGCAGAAAGGCTGTATTAACATCTAACTGATGTATAGCCCAATTTCTAGCCGCAGCTAAAGACAAGAAGATCCGAATGGTTGTCATTTTAATGACAGGGGCTGAAAGTATCCAAGTAATCCACACTAGCAACCTGTGTAAATCCTTGTGCCACAAGATGAGCTCTGTGCCTCTCAATGCTTCCATCTGATCTATGCTTTACCTTGAAGATCCAACGACATCCAACAAGTTTCTTCCCTGGAGGCAAAGCAGTTAAGGACCAAGTGTTGTTGTTTTCCAAAGCAGCAAGTTCACACTGAATAGCATCTCTCCAACAGGCACTCTTGATAGCCTCTTTATATGTCCTAGGTTCTATGACTGAGGAAAGAGCTAAAGCAAAAGATTGCTGTGAAGGGGGTAAAGAAGAATAAGGAAGGCTAGAAGAAATGGGATACCTCACAGAAGAAGTGGCCAGATGAACTTGAGAAGCAGGCATTTGACAATGGTAATCCTGCAAATACGAAGGAGTACGTTTGATTATCTCAGAACGTCTTGTAGTTATAGTAGCATGATCTTGAGTCTCAGTGACCACAGGTTGCATCTCAGTGACAGGAAGCGCAATATCAGTATGAACAAACATGTCAGGAGGAAAGGGATCCTCAAATGATAAAGGCATGGATGCAACAGGGTGAATGGTTTTAGTAGGAGTTGAAATCTTAGATTGATCATGCAGAGGAAAAATATTTTCATAAAATAAAACATCTCTAGATAAGAAAGTTTCTCTTGAGCCTAAATCATACATGATGCTGCCTTTTGTTCCTGAACTATAACCCAAAAATAAGCATTTTCTAGAACGAGGGGATAGTTTGTTTCTGTTATGGGAGAGAGTTGAAGCAAAAGCAAGACAACCAAACACTTCTAAGCTAAGCAAGTCAGGATCACAGCCATACAGAACAGCATAAGGAGATTTGTTTTCAAGAAAACGAGTAGGTAATCGATTAATGAGATGAACCGTATGTGCTATGGCATAGTTCCAAAAAACCTTGTGAAGATTAGATTGAAAAACAAGTGCTCTAGCCATACTCAAAATGTGTTGATGTTTTCGTTCCACAATTCCATTTTGTTGTGGTGTGTTAACACAAGAAGTTTCATGTAAAATGCCCATTTTACCAAACTAATCTTTCATTAGAAACTGTGGTCCATTATCCGACCTAATCTTCTTAATTCTTGTATGAAATTGTGTTTTAATGAATGAGACAAAATGCTGCAAACGTTTGGAAGTTTCAGATTTATGTGTCATGAAGAAAACCCATGTAAATCTGGATTTGTCATCCACAATTGTTAGAAAATACTTGTGACCAAAGGTGGATGGAAAGGGAAGTGGTCCCCAGATATCAACGTGTATCAAGTCAAAAACAACATTAGAGACACTATGACTAGCAGGAAAAGACAAACGTTTCTGTTTTGATAGATGGCAAATATCACAAGGAGATGCAATCTTATTACACTGAATTACAGGATACATGTGTTTAAGAATAGATAGCTTGTCGTTAGACAAATGACCTAAGCGCATATGCCAGGTATCTGTATCATAGGTAAAAAAATTATTGACATAGTGAGTAATCAAATGCATCTTGGATAAGGGAGCCATTGCATAAAGGCCTGCTGTCAAGCTAGCTGCACCAATCATCTGTGAGGAGAGCTTGTCCTGTATGGAACAATCAAAATCAGAGAAAATCAGTTGACAAGCTAAAGTTTTGGTTAATTTAGAAACAGATAAGAGGTTGAATTGAAAAGAAGGAATATATAGGACATCTACTAGGGAGATTTTCGAAGATATGATGACAGTTCCCATAAAAGAGGTAAGAACCCGAGAACCATCAGGAAGATTGATAGGAAGAGGTTTAATTTTCTTATAAGATTGGAACATATTCAAATTTTTGCACACATGATCGGTGGCTCCTGTATCGATGATCTAGGAGTCAGAAGTTAAGGAAGAATGCAAAGTAAGGGTTTTACCTGATGGAGAAGAATTGAGAGTAATGGAGGGGCCAGCAACCTGATTCACAGAGTGACTAGGAGTGCTACCTGAAGAGGACTGCTGAAGAAGAGCTAACAGTGCTGCTCAGGAGTGAACATAACACCTTGTCCCTCACTACTCACCTTAGGAGAGATTACTGCTTGACTGTCATCAGAATCAGTATCAGAATCTGCATGGAAATTAACAACACTGCCTTTCTTCAAGTGAGGTGGTAAACCATGCAATTTGTAACAATAATCAATCGTGTGACCAGATCTGCCAAAATGATCACAGGTTTTAGTACTAGGTGTCTTAGAAGAAGAGGCACGATCTTGATTCTTATAGCTAGTATACTTCTTTTTGCTAGAAGAAGCTTGCAATATCTGAATATCTGTAGAGGAAGAGTTACACTGTCGTGCAGCAGCATTGAATAAACTCGTTGTACATTAGGGAGTGGATCCATAAGCATAACCTGTGATCTAACAGTGGAATATTGTTCATTTAGACCTTTTAAGAAACGAATTACACATTCCCTCTCTCGATATGTTCGCACAGTAGGAATCAAGTCACAAGCAATAGCACAAGTGCAACTAGGTATAGGATGAAAATGTTCTAATTCCTGCCATAGACCTTGTAAAGCAAAAAAATATGCAGATATTGATAAAGAACCTTGTCGAAGAGAATAGATGTTCTCAAAAATATCTGAAATACGAAAGACATCATGTTGACAGAATCTTTGTTTAAGGTCAGACCAAACCTCAAAGGCATTAGTCATCCAAAGAACGCTTGGAAGCAGAGAAGAATCTTTATTGCAAGATCCACGAAAGAACGAACTTGTTGCATCGATCCCATGCCATTTGAGTATTGACATCAACAGCTGGTCGACATAACGAACCATCAATGAAACCAAGTTTATTTTTCATTCCAAAAACGAGAAGCATCGTTTGAGACCACGAGTGATAGTTAGAGTCATTGAGAGGAGTAGAAATAAGAGCTAAAGCAGGTTGCTCATTTGAAGCTAGAAAATATGGACTTGTAGGATCCAATAACGGATTGATTGGAGCCGCCATTGATGAAGCAGAAAGGAAGAAGACGAATCAGAGCAATACAGTAGAAGAAAAAGAACGAGCAAGCGCGGAAGACCGAAGAAATCCTACCACAAAACCCTGGGGAAGTTCTGATACCATGTTATAATCTGAACTCCATTGAAGAGTTCTTCGAGAACAAAAAAAAACAGAGAAACAATCGAGAGAAGGAAAGGGTTTCAATAGAGAAGATGATCAAAAGTAATTTTATTAGTGTTTGAATTAATTTGTAAAAGTACAAGAGTTATCTATATATACAACTATCACTACTCAAACTGAAAGTAACAGAATGTAACAACTTGATATATATTTCTAACTAACTTAACAAACAGAATTAGAATACAGGGAATTAACTATATATAAGTGATGTAAACAATAACTAATTCTTCCGTGTTTGTCTGTTTGTCCTATGTAACATCAATGTATCGATAGTACTGGAAATAAATTTAACTTGACTATGTAAAGTCCTGCTTGTGTTGTTAATAATGAGTATATACCTTAGGAGATAACTTTCCACTCGTTAGTGTGATTTGTTCCTTATGCTTGTTGATTTGACTTTTTATTACCCATTTAATATTAAGTGATGTATTAATCTTTTAGAGATTATTTCAATATCAACTTTTTTTTAATCCTTTTAGATATTAATTTTTTTGATCAACAGATATTAAAAAGTTGAGAGTAGAAATAAAAGAAATAAAAAGGGGTAAAATATAGTTTAAAAATAAAATAAAAATTTTATTAATAATTTAATATAGTTTATCTACTCAATACTAAAATATTATGAAAAACATTTTAAATAAATATCCAAAACTGTATAAAAAATAATAAAAATATAAATAAATTTTAACTAATTTTACGTTATTTAATATTAAAATTATTAAAATATTTTTCGTTTAATGAATTAGTTTATTTTCATTGAGAAAATACTACTCTACACTAACTACCATAAGGGTGTTTTAATAAATAAATTTATTTTTTTCACACGAAACTAGAAAAATTGATGTACTTTATATATATAAATTAATTTTTTTCCTTATATATATTTGAGTCTAGAGGAGATATATACTTCTTCTAAAAATTAAGTGAAGTAAACCCCTATTTAAAATGTTTACATTATTTATTCGAAATTCGAAAGGTCTTTTTTAGTTTTTGGGTCTATATATAAATGTATTTATTAGAAATGTCAAAATCTGCAGTTTTTGGATTGTGTTGCTGTATTTGTGGAAAGCTTCAAAGTTGAAAGAGAACATTGATGTTCTCTCACAGTATACAACTTTGGAATTGTGTTGCTGAAAAGAGACTACTAGTGATATTTGAAGACATAGAAATTAAATGGGTCACACCAAACACTCGTCCATTTACGAAGCTACCCAAATTTGCTTGACTTCATTGCACGCAGAATATTAATAATTATGCATATGTCTATTTTTATTTATTTCTTCTTCTTTTGATAAGATAAGATGTGGAGTGAGAAGTTTACGCTCTGAAAATTAGAATGATATAGGTAATCTCTTTCTTAGCAAACAAAATGTTTTTAAATAGAAATCGAGTCAAAGACTTTCTCGTAAAATGTCTATACATATATTCTTAAATTATACTGTGCATTTTACCTTTTTAAATAATGACTTTAGTTGAATGTGGTCGTGTAAATCAAAATAAAAGTTTGGTGTTTATTGTAATCACGATTGCAATAAATATATAGGAGAATATTTATATTGACGGTGATTTCTTGGTGTTCCTTTAAAAAAAAAATAAAAACTTGTTCTTTTATATTATTTCTCTTATTGATTGACATGTGTTTAACTTGTCAACATCTTTTAATTGAAGCTAATAATTTTTAAATATGATAAACAAACCCCTAATATTAAAACAACATTTTTTAAAATTTAAACACATATTCTTAAACTATTGTAATATTCATTAATCTCTTTTGTTCCGACTCACATCTTACTCAAACTACTCTTCCTCCAAATATCAAATCAATTCAATTTTCTATATTTTTGTTACATAATATTTTATCTATTTAATTCTTATAATTATTTATTTTAAAATATACATTCTTGTCTATTTGAATTAATTTATACTATTTAATTTATATATCATTTATGTTATTTTTGTTATATACTAAATTAATTATAAATTTAAATTTTTTACTAGTTCAAGAAAAACTTAATCATTTTATATTATTATCTATTTCTCTCTTTTATTATTTCTAATTAATCCTAAAAAAAGGAATGAAATACGTAATTTCTTTCTTCTATATTTCTCTCCAACTAAATAACACTCTATTTCTTTGCTATTTTAACTCTTTTTTTGTTCTTTAATTTCTTACTCTCTTTTTTATTTCTTTCTCTCCTATTTCTATAATCAATCAAATAAAATGTGAAATAGTATTTTAAATACTCTTTTCTATTGGATATTTTTTAATTTAAATGTTGTTAACTTATATTTTATATCTCGTATATATCCCAACTTTTTAAAAATAAAAAAAGACAAAATAAAGTTGGTAAAAAACATATAAACTTAATAAATATATTTAAAAAAACTTATGTTATTCTAACTTTAAATGAAATAAATTTATACAAGTAGCTTGCTTCTGTAACCTTCATGAGTGTTGTTGATGACTTAGAATTTGCTCCATGTTTTATTTGTTTATTCCTGTTTGTTTTTTTTTTCTTGCTTGCTGGAGTGCCTGCTATTTTTTAGGCCCTGTGGTTGGTTTTTTCCTGCTGTTTGGATATCTACTTAGCACTTTTTGTGCTCTTAGTTTTTATTAATATATTTCTTTTGGTTAATAAAAAAAAATTATAATTTTTTCACATATAACTTATATAATGTAGACTTTAATTTTTTAAAAAATCATTTTTCATTATTATTATAATTTTATATCAAATGTCATGAAT
Organism: Cyamopsis tetragonoloba; assembly: GCA_037177725.1. Taxonomy (NCBI): domain Eukaryota; kingdom Viridiplantae; phylum Streptophyta; class Magnoliopsida; order Fabales; family Fabaceae; genus Cyamopsis; species Cyamopsis tetragonoloba. The sequence goes on from CM074119.1 coordinate 72,003,574, forward strand.
TTTTTAATTATAATTTAATATAATAATTTTATAAATGGGCTAAACCACACGATCAACTTTATAAATAATTTTAAAAACTTATATAAGTTTTATTTAAATGGGCCAATCCGCTAGACTTTAAATTTTAAATAAATAGGTTAACCCGCTAGATCCACAATCTATAGCTTTCTCTAGAAACTTCATCGGTCTTTTTCTCTCAATTTGCAATAGAGGATGTGATTAGCATCATCTCTATTGGGAGTGACACCATCCTTTTTATAGGTAAGAATCATAAATTTATATACTAAAAAGGATGGTGTCACTCCCAATAAGGATGATATTAATCTCATCCACAATTTGCAACTTATCCAAGCCTTCCCTATCTCGTATATCAGCTCAATTCAATTTTTATAGATTAAATTTAACTCTTATAATAATTTAATTTTTAAAAATATATATTCTTTTCTATTTGAATTAATGTATATTATTTAAATTATAATAAGTTTATATCATTCTCTCTGTTTATCTCTTCTCTCATTTTAATTCGATTAAACAAAAGAATAATAATAAATGTTAGATAGACAAAGTCAAACTCAAGTTAATTAGTGCACTAAATGAAAGGCACCAAAAAACCACCATGTCAAACTAGTGCTTTAGCAATTCAAAGCTAAGAAAAATATATGATATAATAAATCAGTTATAGTGCTTAACTAACAAATCATGTATTTAAATGGCAATACTATTGTATTAAATAAAGTACATACATCTTATATGTTTATATTTAGTAAAATAATTTTATTATGATTTTAAAATGTAATAGTATATAAAATATTTATATGTATATGTATTATATGTGATATTTTGAAAAAAAAAATGTTATTTGATTATTTGAAAAAAAAAAGAATCTCGTGGGACATAAATTGCTTGTGGCCTAAGGGGCGATTCAATACTTATAGAGACTTAAATCAAAGTTAAAAATTGAGTTTTTTTTTTCATAATAACAATAATTTATTAAATTTATTGAAATTTCATTTTTTCACTTTTAGAGATAGAAAATTATTTGCAGTATAAAACGTCAATTCCCATTTAACATTTTTTTCAAAATGTTATATAAAACGAAGTCAAATCTATTTGATTTTTGTTGAGACATTATTGGCATTAAATAATTGAGCTTTATTAATTATTATTTTAAAAAACTTCTTCTGAATCAATTGTGACGGGAATCAATAAGATTATTTTGTAAGCAATATATACGTTTAGAAAAGAATGTATTTTTTATTTTTTTTAATTTTGGTATGTCAATTGCTTTATCATTTTTATTTTTTTATTTCTTTTAATTAAAATACTTAATTCTAAAAATAAGTTTTATCATTCAATATTTGTTCATATTAAAGGGATAACCCGATAGAATTTAAGTTTTAATTAAATAATGACTTTAAAATAAATTTTTTGTTTAAAGTCTAAATAATATAAGTTATTTTTAAATTAAAATATAAATATATTTCATTTAAAGTGTAAATACTATAAACTTTTCTAAATATATTTATTAAGTTTGTATTTTTTCCACCTTTATTTTTTTTTCACTTTTTAAAAGTTGAGATATATGCAAGATATAAAATATGAGTTAACTTAAATTTAGAAAAAATATCTAATAGAAAAAAGTATTTGAAATACCTTTTCACATTTCGTTTGACTAAGTGAAGAAACAGAAGAGAAAGAAATAGGAAAGAGAATAAGAAATTAGAAGAGTTAAAATAGAAAAGAAATGAGGAGTTATTTAGTTGGAGAGAAATATAGAAGAAAGAAATTATGTAATTTTATTCCTTTGTTTGAATTAATTAGAAATGGGAAAAGTGAGAAGTAAATAATAATATACAATGACTAAGTTTTTCTTGAATTAATAAAAAATTAAAATTTATAATTTATTTAGTATATAAAAAAATAACATAAAATGATATACAAATTAAATAGACAAGAATATATATATATATATATATATATATTAAAATAAATACTTATAAGAGTTAAATAGATAAAATATTGTATACAAAAGATAGAAAATTGAATTGATTTGATATTTGGAGTGAGAGTAGTTTGGATAAGATATCAGTCGGAAGAAAAAGAGATTAATAAAGTTTACAATAGTTTACGAATGCGTTTAAATTTTAAAAACAATGTTGTTTTAATGTTAGGGATTTGTTTGTAATATTTAAAAATTAGCTTCAATTAGATGATGTTTACAAGTTAAACACATGTACATCAATAAGAGGAATAATATGGAAAGACAAAATTGTTCGTTATTTTAAAAGAACACAGAAGAAACATGTTTCATAATATAAGACTCAAGTATTCATTACTTTTTTTTTTATATATATTTGCCCATCATAATTAATGATATTTTATAGATAGTGGAGGTAACTAATACAATGATAAAAGAAAAGAGCGGTAAATTAAGGAGATTATATATATTTTTTAAAAGTTAATGCATTAATTAATTTTATTATATACTCTCTCCGTTCCTTTTTAAATATCTTAAGGTTAATTCACAATTATTAAGAAAGTTATTAATTTTCTTATTTTTATAAAAATAAAGAGGTAATTCTCTATTATATTCTTATTAGGACTTTAAAATTATTAATTGTTCGTTACTTGATGAATGAACCAAGTAATAAATAAAAGGGATATGATAAAAAAATGAGCTATAAATGCTTTTTTGAATTCTTAAAAAGACAACAAAAAAAATTATTTTTTTCCTTAAAATGGAAATAAATAAAAATGAACAGAAAAAATATTTTTTTAATAAATATAATTGTCAAGACCTTATAATAATATAGAACAGTGAATGAATATTTACTATGAAAAATCTAATTAGTACGCAATGTTTGTGAGATGAACCGTCGGTTTGAAGTTAAAGAAAGAACTAGAATGGAAAGAAAATAAAAGTGAAGAGAAATTGAGAAGAAAGAAAAGTATGATTTTTTTTTTTAAAGCTCAATTTTTCCACTACTTTTTCTTTCATTTTCCATTGAATCAAATAAAAATATATATTAATTTAGGTGCTTTTTTTTCTCTTATTTTCTTTCTTTTAAACCAAACAAACCTTACATGTGAATCAAATAATCAAATAATGATAAGGAAGAAGGGCCCACATGCTCAAAGTCTTGATGGTGTTGACCACGTGATTGAGACTTTGAGGAACAAGTTGTGAGTTGTGACCAATTTCAAGGCTGTGTCTAGCATGCGCTCTATCTGGTGTGCGCCTTGTGCGCCCCTGAAAATACAATCGTCAGATCCATTTATTTATTTTGAATGGCCGTGATATTTTACCGGGAACCGATAGCCTTGACGTTCAAAGATTACTACATGCTCCTGAACATGTATAGTATAAATGTCTACTGTTTAGCTTTTCTTTCTTTTTTTTTTCCTTTTTAAACATGTTTATTGTCTAGCTTCATCTTAACATTCAAATTAATGAGGATCATTTGCATCGATGTTGAGAAGTAATGCTCTATTCAATTATTATCTATTAATCTAAATTTTATTAATGATGATAACGGATCTATCATGCTTTGAGCATGGCGGCCATGACCTCCAATTTAGTTTCCGGTGCGGTGGTTTGAGTCCTCTGGCCACTCACCAAGTCAGTAGGTTCTCACAAGGTTAAACTCAAATATCAAATAATAGTAAAAACATACCAATTTAAGATAGGTCACATGTATTTATAGAGCTCATAAGGCTACTAAAGTCAAACTTATCACTGTCACACCTCCGTCGATTGCGGCGGTTAGTACCATCTGTAACCGATCTCACGTGGGGTGGAACTCCTCAAGCTCTAAGTCAGGTGCCCATGTCGTGGTAAACACAACATCATACCGACGGCTTGGGCCACTCACGTGGGCTTCGCACGTACCTCCATAACAATAACTAAAATTACTTTATTCATTGTGACATTTATTTCATTTCTTAATCTCTGTAGAATAACCTTAAACAATTGTCATTTTAAATAGTATCAATTGAATAAAGTTTTCAGTTTCAAATAGTTTTGAAAATTTTCACTAATAATTTCAAAAACATGCATACTAGTGCTTCATTGATATCAAATGGTTGGTGTTGTGTCTCCCACGACATTAATAATATTCAGAGGCTGGAATGTAGTATTTGGTTTTTTTGGACGACAACTGAAACGTATTTAGTGTATGCATTTGAAATGTAATCTAAATTAGGGGCTGAAATAGATTTCCCATGTATATGTGCTTTTACAGGAAAACTGGGTATTACCGGTTGCAAATTCAAGGCGCATGAGTGCGCTTAAACATGATAGGCGCACCATAAAACACCCCCAATTTCAAATGCTAGCATAGGTACCTTCTACTAAAACCACAGACCCACCTTTTGAAATTTTTTTAATTAATGATGATTTTGGAGATGTAAGTAAGGAGTTGTCCCAATTCAATGAGAAAAATTAAGCAGGAGACTGTGATAGTGTGATATCGTAAAATTAGAGTAATTTTTTTATTATTATTATTTTACAAACGATAATTTTTAAAGATACCATTTTAAATACTGATGTCGAGAAAATAATTGATCCTATTTACAATTAAGATTAAGTCAATCCTAGCATTCTACCATAAATTATGGATCCGCCCTTCAAGATTAATGGTGTATTACAATTAAAGGTATTGTTTCTTGTTTCTCTCTTTTAAGCACTGCTTAATAAAAAAATTGCCTATAATAAAAATATTTTTTTTGTTAGAAAATAAGTAGGAGTGCATCAATAAAATCTTTATATAAAAATATATACTTTTTAATTCATGTAATATTGCACAGATTAAAAAATTAAATAAAAAAATAAAACATAGGATTTATGAAATGTTACACGTAGTCTTATTAAAGTTTTGATTTTTTCAATAAAAACAATCCATTTTTAATTTTTTTTATCTTGTACACATTAAAAAAATCTTATATAATTTTTGGGTGTAGTTATTTATTGGAAATGCCTTTTTTTTAAAAAAATATTTAGTGGAAATGTCTAATTAAATCTGCAGTTTTTTCATTCAATTATTGAACTCTAAATCTTTGGGTTGTATTGGAAGAAGCTTCAAATAAGAAAAAGACCAGTGATGTTCTGTCACTACAACTGGAAAGAGATCATTGGCATTTTCGCAGGATGAGGACATAGAAATTACAACATTGATATACAACTATTAACATGTATAATTAAAATCTATTTAATATCAGTTACATTAAACATTTCGATCTATTTTTTTTATTTTTTTACATTAAAAAAATAAGTTATACGTGAATAATGAGTGTATATAATACTTTTCTCTAATAATTAAACATTTAGGTTGAAGAAACACTTGTCTATTTACAAATTTATTACCTCGAGTCCTTTTTATAAGACCTCATAACTAATTTATAAGAATTAAGAAAAATTAGTTAAATTGATTAGGATTATTAATTATGTCTATAGTTTATATTAGTTTTTCTATATTATCCTCTAATTAAATTATTGAAGTCATTAATACCACTTTTAGCTTCCACTAAAAGTAGTTGGGAGATAAGGACATTTTAATAAAAAAATTAATTAATAATACAAAAATTTAGTAAAAATCTTATAAAAATAATCAAGAAAATTCTTCGAATTATCCTATAAAAAGTACCAGAGCTATTACCAAATTTGCTTGACTTGTAATTGGACCCACATCATTTATGCATATGTTTTCGTTTATTTATTTATTTATTTTTGTTTTCTTTAGGTAAGATAAAATGTGAAGGGACAGGAGAAGTCTAAGCATCTACAGATTAAAGCAATATGAATAAGTTTTCTTTATTTAAGATGATTTTTGAAATTGAACCAAATACTCTTTATTACAAGTTTTCTTGGATACCAAATTGTACTTCTTCACTTGCATGCTATGCACACATTGGTTAATATCAAAATGATGACACTAATCATGTTTCTTCTCTACTTTGCTTCACTAAAAGTACTGCATAACAGGCCAACAATTGCATCTGCAGTGACTTTGAATTCAGAAACTGATAAACTAGCTTTGCTTGATTTGAAGGAGAAGTTTACCAAAGGCATGTCCGATGCTCTGCCATCATGGAATGAGTCTCTCCATTTCTGTGAATGGCAGGGTGTCACATGTAGTCGCCGCCATATGAGAGTCTCTGTCTTGCGTTTGGAAAATCAATATTGGAGTGGAATTCTGGCACCATCCATAGGAAACTTAACCTTCCTCACCGAGCTTAAACTTACCAACATCAACTTGCATGGTGAAATTCCCACACAAGTTGGTCGTTTAAAGCGGTTGAAGGTTCTTAACTTTAGCCACAACAATTTTGGTGGCCAAATTCCTATCCAAATGTCTAATTGCACCAATCTTCAGATAATTAGCTTTTTTCATAACAAACTCAATGGAAAAGTTCCCTCATGGTTTGGATCGTTGTTGCAACTTATTAAGTTAGATTTTGCTGGCAATGATTTAGTTGGAACTATCCCACCTTCTTTAGGTAATCTTTCATCACTTGTGGGTATATCATTCTCAGAAAATCATCTAGAAGGAAGTATACCTGATTCTTTAGGTAGGTTATCATATTTGAAAGTGTTGTATTTGGGTTTAAACGCTTTATCTGGTGTAGTCCCTAATTCTCTATACAACCTTTCAAATATTGAAACTTTTTACCTTGAAAAAAACCAGTTATTTGGTACTCTTCCATCAAATTTGCAACTCGTTTTTCCCAATCTTAAAATATTCGCAATTAGACGAAACCACTTCACCGGAACATTCCCTTCTTCTATATCTAACCTCACCGGATTGCAAATGTTTGATATATCTGATAACGGTTTTCATGGACCAATACCTCATACTTTGGGAAGGCTAAACCAACTTCAACGGTTTGGCATAGCAAACAATAGTTTTGGAAATGGAAAAGCTCATGATCTGGACTTCCTTGTCCCATTAACCAACTCTACACAATTGAATACACTCATTCTTATTGGGAATAGATTTGGTGGTGTTTTGCCAGATGCTATATGCAACTTCTCCACCAATCTCAGTTGGCTTTATATGCAACGTAATCAAATTTCTGGAAAGCTACCACAGAGAATTGGACAACTAACCGGTTTGACTTTCCTTTCTATGAGAGAAAATTTTCTTGAAGGAACAATTCCTGATTCAATTGGAAAGCTTCAAAGTTTGGTAGTTTTAATATTGAACAACAACAAATTTTCTGGTAATATACCTACCATAATTGGTAATCTTACTATGCTGTCTCAAGTTTATCTTGACAATAATAACTTTGGAGGAAGCATTCCAGTTAGTCTTGGACACTGCACTCAGATGGAGACGTTTAGTGTTTCTGGCAACAAGTTAAGTGGTGATATTCCCAATCAAGCATTCGGCCACTTCCAAGGTTTGGTAAATCTTGACTTGTCCATTAACTCCTTCACTGGCTCCATTCCTTTAGATTTTGGTAACTTGAAGCATCTTTCCATATTATATCTGCACAGAAACAAGTTGTCTGGTGAAATTCCCATGGAGCTTGGTGCTTGTTTGACATTAACAGAGCTCTCACTAAAGGAAAATTTCTTCAATGGAAGTATACCATCTTTCTTGGGCTCTCTCAAATCCCTCCAACTCTTAGACCTCTCTAACAACAACTTCTCAAGCACAATCCCCCCTCAACTAGGAAATTTAACCTTATTAAATACTTTAAACTTATCTTGTAACCATTTTTATGGAGAGGTTCCCAAAGGAGGTATCTTTAATAATACCAAAGCAATTTCACTCGTTGGAAACAAGGGTCTTTGTGGGGGAATGCCTCAATTCAAGCTGCCTCCATGCTCTCAACCACATTTGAAGAAACACAAGAAAAAGAAAGCCATCCTCATCATTGTAATTGGAGGAGTTTTCATCTCTTTCTTAGTACTATCTCTAAGTATCTATTGTATCAAAAAGAAGCCCAAAAAATTATCTTCTTCCACATCATCTCTCCAAAATAGGTACTTGAAAGTGTCCTATGGAGAGCTATACGAAGCAACCAATGGATTTTCTTCCTCCAATTTAGTAGGCACCGGAAGCTTTGGTTCAGTCTACAGAGGATCTCTTCCACATTTCAAAAGACCTATAGTTGTCAAGGTGTTGAATCTTGAAACACGTGGGGCTTCAAAAAGCTTCATAGCCGAATGCGAAGCTCTGGGAAAGATCAAGCACCGGAATCTTCTCAACATCCTAACTTGTTGTTCAAGTATTGATTACAATGGTGAAGATTTCAAAGCTATAGTTTTTGAGTTCATGCCTAATGGGAGTCTAGAAAGCTTGTTGCACAACAGCGAACGAGATGAGCATAGAAATATAAACCTCAATCTTACACAAAGGTTGAATATTGCTCTTGACATAGCTAATGTTTTGGATTATCTTCACAATGATTCCGAGCCAGCTATAGTTCATTGTGATATTAAGCCAAGCAATGTTCTTGTTGATGATGAGATTGTGGCTCACTTGGGAGACTTTGGGTTAGCTAGGCTTCTTCTTGATTCAAGTAGAGAACAAGCTATTTCTTCTACCCTTAAAGGAACAATTGGTTATGTTCCCCCAGGTAAAGTGCTTTCTATCACATGTAAATTACTTTGCTCTATTGAATATACAGCTTAAGTCTTCTAAAATATGATTGGTTTATTATAATAAATATGTGATTGTATTTGATGTATAGTCATTTGTTTCGTTTTTTGTCTAAAGAATATATTGTTGTTGGAATAGAGTATGGAGCAGGTGCGCCAATAACACCAGAAGGGGATGTTTACAGTTATGGGGTTCTTCTGTTAGAGATGATTACCGGAAAAAAACCAACAGATAGCATGTTTGGTCATGAGGGTGTAAACATACACATGTTCTGTAAGATGGGAATTCCAGAAAGAATCATTGAGATAGTGGATCCACTCTTGCTCACTCCATTACTTGCCGAAGAAAGTAGAGTGAATATAACTGTGCGGCACCAAAATATGCGACAAGAAAATATTAGGGAGTGTCTATTGTTATTTGTTAAGATTGGGGTTGCATGTTCTGAAGAATTTCCCACTCAACGAATGGACATTAAAAGTGTTATACTGGAGTTGCATGCAATTTTAAAAAAATTGTCCCGCTAGGAATCCTTGTTGCCAAGAGAAATCAAACTCTAGATTCTACTAACTTGTGCTTGCATAATGAAGAACAAGCGTGTTTTGTTTTATGATGTTTTCTTTTTCTGTTTTGGTAGATTTGCGGGGGTCATTGGATTAAAGACTAAGAAGAATATTATTCGAAATAACTGTTTCTGTGTTTGTCCTCTTTATCAACATTTATTTTCTTAGATTCTTGATGTTTTGAAATCCATGGATTACATGCTTCTAATCAGGTGTGGGGCAAAAGGGCAAAACTTGCCATTTTGGATTGGGGTGTTTTTAGTAAATTAAAAAAAAAAACTTATATTTAGTAGATTATGTTTTTAGGCTGTTACTATCTGTGTCATATCATTTTTTGGGCTCAACACATGTAAAACGCATTTTAGAGTCAGAGGGAATAAAACACGGATTTTAGAATTCGAACAAACGACTTTTTAACTACCAAATTCTAAAACTCGGATTATCTGGTGTTTTCGGGCTTGTGATCTAAACAGAACACTGATAGCATAGAAGTTACCAATGTATCACCTCTGCCAAGTGTGAAGTGATTACATTTTATGTCCAATACTTCCTTAGTAGATTCTTTCTCAGTTTTTAATTCCTTCTCTGTATTTCAATTCTTCATATGTTCTGAACAGCCTCAGCAGCTGGATGAAGCAATAAAACTTGCCAAGGAAATAATCAGAATTCTTAAAAACCAGTTTTTGGCTTTAATACTTTTTTTGTAACGAGAATTAAGATCCTTATGAGGTGTGTGCTTATTTTGCCTGTATGCTTTTCTGCACATATAGAAAGGTCTGGTTGTATGAAGATTGGGTTCTGTTTTTCTGCTAGGATGGTGTGTTGTTCAAAGGAAACCTTCTAGGACAAGCTGTCAAAACAAAAACTTGTCATTCATTAAACTTTTTTTTTTTGTTGGCTAAGTATAAATAATTGATCTATAGTATCAATTTACAAGTTTTTAATGACTAGACTAACGGATAAATATGTTAGGCAAAATATATATTAACGATAGCTAATCTAACAGAACAAAAAAATATTAATAAATAACAATTTATTTGTAGTCTCGTACAAAATAATATAACTACTATTCACATGTATAACCTACTATTCCTACTTACTAGACAGTAGTTACATGTTACTATAAGTCATCTAAGAGACTGAAATTGAGTATGTGATATTCTCTGTTTGCTGCCTGAGCTTTTGATCTTCCTAAAAGAAGAAACAGAAATACTGATGATGATTAATTTGGTGGCAGATTAGATAGACTCTTTTGAGGCTATTACAAGGATAAGAAGCATAGTTTGATTCCAACCGTGAAGATCTGCTCAAGGTTGCTGCTGTCTTATTGATTTATGAAAAAAAAAACATTATTTAGAAAATATTAATAGTAATATTAACATGAAAAATTCACTAATAAGAACGTAATGCTGGTGGGATGTAATCTGATTGATTCAAATAATGAAAAAGCAAGAAGGGCCCACATGATCAAAGTCTTGATGGTGTTGACCACGTGTTTGAGACTTTGAGGAATAAGTTGTGACCAACTTCAACAGATCAGCTGCTAGCATAGGTTCAACTAAAATCATAGGATCCACCTTTAGAAATTTTTTTGATTAATGATGACTTTGGAGATGTAAGTAAGTAAGGAGTTGTCATAATTCAATGGAGATCATGATCTCGCAAAATAACAGTGATTTTTTTTTGTTATTTTTATTATTTTATAAATAACAATGTTCAAAAATATCATTTCAAACATTAATATTTAAAAAAATAGTAATTTCATTCGTAACTAGAATAGAGTCAATTTTGACGTCCTACTGCAAATTATGGATCAGCCTTGACAATTAATAATAGTGCAGCTTTGGATTGTAAATATAATTAATAGTATTGTTTCTTGTTTCTCTCTTTTGAGCTAAAACACATTCCTTATGAAAAAAATACTATTTCTAAAAAATAAGCAAGAGTACATCAGTAAATCTTTATATAAAATATTTATATATTATTTATTTGAAAAATATTTTTTTAGTTTTTGGGTCTACTTATTTATCGGAAATGTCTTTTTTTATATATATATATAAATATTTATTGGAAATGTCTAAATCTGCAGTTTTTGCATTCAATTATTGAACTCTAAATCTTTAGGTTGTATTGGAAGAAGCTTCAAACTAGAAAAAAGACTAGTGATGTTCTATCGTTACAACTGGAAAGAGATAATTGACATTTTTGTAGGATGAGGACATGGAAATTAAACAGTGGGTGAAGAAACACTCGTCCATTTACGAATCTATCCAAATTTGCTTGACTTGTAATTGGAGCCACATCATGTATGCATATGTTTTCGTTTATTTTTTATTTCTTTTCTTTTGGTAAGATACAATGTGGAGGGCCAGGAGAAGTTTACAGATCAAGAGCAATATGAGTAAATTTTATCTTTTAAGGTGAATTTTTCACAGAAACTGAGCCAAAAACCTCTATGGAATATCTATGTATACACTCAGAAATCATGCAAAAGTATTGATAAAAATGGGTCACCTATTGATAAAAAACAAAGGGTCACATTTTCAACTAGTATAGACAATTTTTCACAAAAAATTGTTTATAACGCAATTTTTCCTTTGTTTGTTCACGTTGTAGTAAAAACTAGTAAAGAGATAACGAAATTAAAGAAAAGATTATATTTCATAGTTAATATTGGATTTTTTTGTAACTACATTTCATAATTAATATTAAATTTTTTTATAATGATAAAAAAAATATTTAAAATGTAAAATCAAATAATCTAATATATGTTCCATTCCAAAAAATACCCAAATATGTCCTAATTTTGAGAGATGATTATATTTTGAAAAATATAATAATAATTTTAATAAGGGTAAAGTATGCTTTTAGTCTTTATAAAATACACTATTTTTTAATTTGGTCTCTATAAAATCATTTTTTCGTTTTAGTCCCTATTTTTTTAAATATTTTGTTTTTTAGTTCTTACCGAGTTAAACTCGTAATTAAATTCCTAGGCTATTCGTGCGTATTGTTGTGGAGAGCTAGAAGTAATTAAACTCTTGCTGACCAACAATTTCATGATAAACTTGTCGTAATTAGGCTCACAATAAAGCACGAAATTGAACATTAAAAAGTTAAAAGTACAGTTTTTTTAAAAATAAAGACTAAAATACAAAAAATAATTTTATAAGAACTAAATTAAAAAATAATATATTTTATAATGAACAAAAATATATTTTACCCTTTCAATAATTTGTAAAGTCTTATCTTCTGTTTTTTACTTTCTTCCCTTTTCTTCTCTTTCTTTTTTTTTTTCTCTTCACATCGTATGGTACACTCATACACATAGGATTCACCTAATAATGTGCAACAAAGTCTATAAAAGGGAAGATATTTGATGCTTCAATCTAATATAGTACGTACTACTTCATAATGATGACTCTAATCATGTTTCTTCTCTACTTTGCTTTACAAATAATCCTGCACAACTGGCCAACAACAGTTGTAGTTGCTATGGTTTTGAATTCAGAAACTGATAAATTAGCTTTACTTGATTTGAAGGAGAAGCTTACAAAAGGTGTGCCTCATCCTCTGCCATCATGGAATGAGTCTCTCCATTTCTGTGAATGGCAAGGCGTTACATGTAATCGCCGCCACGTGAGAGTCTCTGTCTTGCATTTGGAAAATCAAAATTGGGCTGGAACTTTGGCACCATCCATAGGAAATCTAACCTTCCTCAAAGAGCTGAATCTTACCAACATCAACTTGCATGGTGAAATTCCCACACAAATTGGTCGTTTGAAGCGATTGAAGGTTCTTGACTTAAGCTACAATAATCTTCATGGCCAAATTCCTATCCAACTCACTAATTGCACCAAACTTCGGGTAATTTGGATTATGAATAACAAACTCACCGGAAAAGTTCCCTCATGGCTTGGATCCATGATGCACCTTACTTATTTAAACATTGAAGTGAATGATCTAGTCAAGAATATCCCATCTTCCCTGGGAAACCTTTCATCACTTGTGGTTATATCACTTGCAAGAAATCATTTAGAAGGAAGTATACCTCATGAATTGGGTAAGTTGTCAAATTTGACATGGTTTAATTTGGGTCAAAATGGTTTATCAGGTTTAGTCCCTTATTCTCTTTACAACCTTTCAAATCTTCAAGTTTTTTCTCTAGTGGAAAACAAGTTATTTGGCACTCTTCCATCAAATATGCAACTTGCTTTTCCAAATCTTCAACAACTCTTTCTTGATTTTAATCACTTCACTGGAACACTCCCTTCTTCAATATCCAACCTTACCAGATTGCAAAGATTTGATATATCTTACAATGACTTTCATGGGCCAATACCTCATACTTTTGGAAGGCTAAACCAGCTTTATTGGTTTAACATTGGTAGTAATAGATTTGGGAGTGGGAACAGTCATGATTTAGATTTCCTTTTCCCATTAACCAATTGTACTAAATTGCAATATCTTTATCTTTTTGACAATAGATTAGGTGGTGTGTTGCCAGATGCTATTGGCAACTTCTCCACCAATCTCAATTCCCTTGATATGAGAAGCAATCGAATTTCTGGAAAGCTACCAGATGGAATTGGACAACTAACTGGTTTGACTTTCCTTTCCATATTTGAAAATTTCCTAGATTGAACAATTCCTAATTCAGTTGGAAAGCTTAAAAGTTTAGTAATCTTATACTTGCAGGACAACAAATTATCTGGTAATATACCTACCATGATTGGCAATCTTACTATGTTGTCTCAAGTTTATCTTGGAAATAACAAATTTGAAGGAAGCATTCCCTTTAGCCTTCGAAATTGCACTCAGATGCAGAGATTTATTGTTTCTGGCAACAAGTTAAGTGGTGATATTCCCAATCAAACATTTGGCCTACAAGAAGGTTTGGTGACTTGACTTATCCAATAACTCCTTCACTGGTCCCATTCCTTCCGATTTTGGTGACTTGAAGCATCTTTCGCAATTATATTTATTTGAAAACAAGTTATCTGGAGAAATTCCCATGGAGCTTGGTGCTTGTTTGACATTAACAGAGCTCTCACTAGAGGGAAACTTCTTCCGTGGAATCATACCATCGTTCTTTGGGTCTTTGAGATCCCTAGAATACTTAGACCTCTCTAACAACTTCTCAAGCACAATTCCCCCTCAACTAGAGAATTTGACATTGTTGAATACTTTAAACTTGTCCTTTAACCATCTCTTTGGGGAGGTTCCAAAAGGAGGTGTCTTTAAGAACGTCACAGCAATTTCACTCATTGGAAATAAGGATCTCTGTGGGGGGATACCTCGACTGAGACTTCCTGCATGTCCTCAATCACCTTTGAAGAAACACAAGAGGTCCCTTAAAAAGAAAGTCATCCTCATCATTGTAATTGGAGGAGTTTTCATCTCTTTCATAGTACTATTTCTCACTATCTATTGTATCCATAAGAAACCCAAAAAATTATCTTCTTCCTCATCTTTACAAAATAGGTACTTGAGAGTGTCTTATGGAGAGTTGCATGAAGCCACCAATGGATTTTCTTCATCCAATTTAATAGGCACCGGAAGCTTTGGTTCTGTATACAGAGGATCTCTTCCCCATTTTGAAAAACCTATAGCTATCAAGGTGTTGAATCTTGAAACACGTGGGGCTTCGAAAAGCTTCATAGCAGAATGTGAAGCTCTAGGAAAGATCAAGCACCGAAATCTTCTCAACATCCTAACTTGTTGTTCAAGTATTGATTACAATGGTGAAGAATTCAAAGCCATAGTTTTTGAGTTCATGTCTAATGGAAGTCTAGAAAGCTTGTTGCACGGCAACAAACGAGACGAATCTAGAAATATAAACCTCAATCTCACACAAAGGTTGAATATTGCTCTTGACATAGCTAATGCATTGGATTATCTTCACAATGATTGCGAGCCAGCTATAGTTCATTGTGATATTAGGCCTAGCAATGTTCTTCTCGATGATGACATTGTTGCTCACTTGGGAGACTTTGGGTTAGCTAGGATTCTCCTTGATTCAAGTAGAGAACAAGTTATTTCTTCTACAGTAAAGGGTACAATTGATTATATTCCCCCAGGTAAATTAAAATGTTTTCCATTCTTTTACATGTAAATTAGCTCTCTTGATATTGAACTTACAAATTGCTTATTTACTACTTAAAACTATATCCAAGTCTTTAACCTTTTTTTTTCATATTCAATTCTTCAACCTTAGCACTAAATATTTTAACGTTGGCCAAGGCAATAATCCCCTAAAAATTGAGTCTTCAAAAAAGTGATTTTTTTAATGATAATGAATATGTAATTGTAGTTAATGTATAGTCATTTGTTTCATTCTTGTTGTTGAAACAGAGTATGGAGCAGGTAGGTCAGTAACACCAGAAGGAGATATTTATAGTTATGGCATTCTTCTGTTAGAGATGCTCACAGGAAAGAGACCAACAGACAACATGTTTGGTCATGAGGGTGTAAGCCTACACATGTTTTGTAAGATGGCAATTCCAGAACAAATCAATGAGATAGTGGATTCGTTCTTGCTCACTCCATTTAATGAAGAAAGGCAAGTGAATATGACTATGCGGCAGAAAAATATGCGATTACAAAATATTAGGGAGTGCTTATTGTCATTTGCTAGGATTGGAATTGCATGTTCAGAAGAAATTCCCACCCAACGAATGGACATTAAAAGTGTAATATTAGAGTTGCATGCAATTTTACGAAATTTGTCTGGTTAGGAATCATCGTTGTGGTGAGGAATTAGCTATATCTGCGTTTATCCCGTTTTTTGGCATGGAGATTTCTTTAGACTCAAAAGTAAACTGGAGATTTCTCAACAGTAGTTTCGGAAAATTATCGATGTACTAATACTCTTACTCGTTCTCCACACATTACTGTTGTTTGCACCACTTAAATTACTACGTGTCGATGTGATAGTTTATCTTGAAGATTATTGTACAGCAATAATAAATATTACCACTTTGTGCTAGCAGAATAGAGGATTACTCTTTTTGTTTTTTTATCTGTCCATTCAAAGAAAAAAAAATTATTCATAATTATATGTTCACTTACATTTTTAATATATAATTATACTTTTATCAATTTTATCTATATCTTTTAATTAAAATATTAATTAATACTCCACTAATGGATAAAAAATCACTAGTAAAGAGAGAGTTCAAAATATTGTTTCACTGTTTGTGCATATTTAGATTAAATTCTTAAAATTGATTCTGAGCAAAATCAAAAGCAACAAATAGTTGCTTCTCACCAAATTATGATTTTCTATCCAGAATCAATTTTGGTCTAAAGTTCTCAAACATGATTTTTTAGTCAGAATCAATTTTGAGTGAATCTAAACTATTATTTTGGGTTGGTAAAAGCCAATCCAAACATACACTTTGTCATCTGTCATCTGTCTTTCTTATTCCAAGTTTGTCATCTGTCTTTCTTATTCCAAGTTTCTCATATATCGTTGACAATAATGTCTTGTAAATGGGGTAGAAACACTTGTGAAGAGCAATTTTTGCCTGAACAAAGTTGTTTTTTTGGTAGAATCGTGAACGAAGTTTAAATGGATAAGTAAAACAATACTAAAAAGATAAATAATTTTGATGTAGTTTTTATATGAATTTTATTATTTTTAATATCAGCTAGAGAAATCATGGTGAAGAACTATAACCAACCAGAGTGTTGTAAGCATAGCATAGTATATAGCATACAGCGGTAGGGATCCAGAGCAAATGTAACTACATGGATCAATCTTATATCTTCTATTTTTAATAATAGTATAAAGGCAAAGAAGATGAGGGTGAGTTGTGGAGTCCAATCACATTCCCCAATTATTTTTGGTAATTAACAATAACAATGTACACTTTGTTGACAGTTAGTAGAACACAATTTACAGCAAAAGGTTTGCGAGGGCAAATTAGACCCTGAAGTTTTTTTGGATAAACAAATTAGACCCTGAAGTTACTAGGTGTTATCTACAATGAACTCCGAATTTTCGCTCCCATGATGGTCCTCAGCTAGTTTACTATATTTTATTCAAATCATAGTTAATGAAATTTGCTGACAAACCCCTATTTACTTGAAAAACAAAATTACAGAGATTGACACCCAAAGTTGGATTAGGTTTGGAATTGGCCCTAAATCACCATAGATGCAGAATCAAAGCTGTTGATAGTAGAAATTGAAAACCTAGATACCAAGTCGCTTAACCTAATCACGCTGAAGAAAAAATCGGATCTAATCAAGAACAAATTGTGCTCGGCCATAATTTCATCGCCAGAATGGAACAAGGCGAAGGTAGTCCATCTTAAAGCACTGATGATGCTATTGAACCTTCTTTCGGCACCAAATATGAGCGTTTCACACCCTGAGAATGCGATGAAGCTTCTGGAAACCGAGTCATCAACAAAGGAAGGGAGAACATAGATATGCGACTATGCGAGAAGGAGGCGTACGTAGCATCGATATTTATGCGCGTTCATTTCCATAGAAGAGGCAAGGTGAAGTCCCTACTCCCTAGGTCCATCCACCTTTGCAACAACCTCTTGTCCTCCGTGCGGTGCTCGTTGGTCTATCTGTGAAATTTTAGTTGCATTTATGGTTTTGAATTTTGATTGAGATGTATATTGTTTTGTGGATAGAAGCAATCACATTTTTTCATGTAATCTTTAAAAGTTGCTCTGTTTTCACAGGCAGTTTTTGCTACGTTTCACGCATTAAAGCTCAGGCTTGACTAATTCTTACTGTACTTTATTCTTTCTTCTTGGATAGTATGTTTTTTCTCAGCAATGGCAAGAACATGGATGAGGGCAAAGCTGGATGAATCTCGAATGAATGACTAACCAAAATAATAGACCTTTTTGCAAATATTAAATTTTGTGGTGTAATAAAATAATAATATTTTTCATTAAGACCATGAAGGTCCTTGAAATTCTAGGACCATTGTAAAATGCACCAAACTTTAAAGAAAGTCAAATCAGCCGAGGACTTCTATAATTTATTTATTATTTATTTATTTTATTTTGTAAGAAGGACTTCTATAATTTTATTCGTGACATCTTTTACACAGGTGAGTGTTTGGACAAGATTCTAACACACCCAAATCAATTTTATTAGTAGTAATTTTGAATCTCAATAAGCTAAAAAATTTTACTTTCTTCAGAATCAATTCCACTTACATTGAAAGCTAAAGCAAACAAACTCTTAATCATTCACATCAGAAAGGATTTGCAATAATTAACTGAATAATCGAAATTGCAAAAATTCAAAAGTCATAGCCTTTACACTCAAATTCTTAATATTATCTGTGGCAATGGTCCCAGTACAATTCTTTCTTTAGAAAATGATTTGTTTCTTATAGATATGTTACTGTATTCAATATTGTCTAAAGAATTGTTGTTGAGAAGAGTACGGATTAGCCAGCCAAAGATCCCCACTCAGTAAATTGGCATTGAAAAAGTTATAGTGGAGTTGCATTCTAAATTTAAGAAATTAGCTGCGTTCACTTGGATATTATAAGCTGGATAAGTCTTGTACCATTACTTCACTTCCTACGTGATGATGCAACACCTTCTGTATTTTAACCAATCTCTAGAATAACAGTAGTACGCGACAACTATTACAACGTGCTTGCAAAACAAAGAACTATTACCCTTTTTGGGTTGGGTTGGTTGTGGTTTGTGGGGTGTTCTCCATTTCGGAACTGGAAAGAGTAGAATTTAAAAGATGTTTCAGTGTTTGTGTTCCTATCCTTTGTACAGGAAATGGTTTTAGCATGAATTCACATCTGATATACTTGGCCATCTCATTGCCAACACAAATGGAGAACTGAAATGGACAGCGTGGTTTTGCTGCGAGCAGGTGCATTTATAAGCTGAGCAGGGAGATTGCGGGTAGAGGAATCGTCTTCCCAACTAATGTTCTCTTACCACTTCTCTATAGTTTAATAGGTTTCTTAAAATAAATGACAAAGTCTTATAGGCTATTCAATGAAGTTATACAAGACATTTCAAGTTTAACTGGTTAAGATGGATTTTGAACAAAGATGGATTTTAAACAGAGATGGATATCTACAGCAGGAGGAAGGTTATTTTGTGGGAGATTCTAGACTAGGTACTGCGGAATGACATTGCTAGGTGCAGCAGTTGAGATAGCGAATTCATATTCATATTTGCTTGAAAGAAATTATGTTTAGTGCAAAATTGCACTGATGAGTGATGACCCCAACAATCCAAGCCAGTCAGATCACATGAAAATGAGCTACTTTATCAGAAAATTCGAGTAAATTTCACAGTTTACAAACACGAAACTTGCACCATTCTGTTAGCGAACTCTTGGATAACAGCTTAATATGTTCAATTTTGAGAGCAATTAAAAGCGAAGCCGCCCCAGCTAGAATCCACAGAAAACCCTAAATTTACTAGGCAAAAGCAAAATCTTACAATTTGAGAATTCAAACTATGGGAATCCAAGTACAGAAACAGAGTTACCTCATAAAATAAACACGATCTGCAACTTATATAATATTATACACAATCACAGATTAGAAAACAAAAGGAAAGAAACAGAATATACCGAAACAGAAGCGTGGATCGGGAGTTGTTTCCTCAGCGCTTGGTGTTATCGTAATCGACGATCTCGGAATCGGTGACCGATCTGGAGTGCTGGACGATGGAGCGACCGATGGAGTTGATCCAATCCTCCTTCTCCTTCTCGGAATCGGCGATGAAGTACATGGTGTCGGTGCGAGTGGAAAGCTCGAAGGCATAGGGTTTATTGAGAACGTCTTCGGCGCCCTTGACGGTGAGGCAAGAAGCCACCGGGATTACGCCGCGAGGCTTCGAGGCGCGTGTGACAGCAGAGTCCTTGAACCAGAAGAGCTTCCCCTGCTTGAGGACGAACCACCGGCGCCGCCACGTCTTGATGTACTCGCCTTGCTTGGTGAGCCAACCGGTTCGCTCAGGGTTGGACCAGAACTCGACGCCGTCGTAGTCGTTGGGTTGCTCCGTGAAGGAAGTCGCAGCACGCCAGAGGCTCGCCATCGGAGATCGGTTGGCCTCCGAAACGCTCAGAAAACGAAAGCAGAATTACAGTTCACGGACACCAACAAAACCACTCAGGTTGCGTTTCTGGTTTGGCCATACCCAAAATTCTCTCCCCCCTAATTTTCTTCTTCTTTTTATTAATAATGGAAAAAGGTTTGTATATATACGCTATGTAATTACACGCCTCTCTTCTTACTTTTATCTTAATCTTAATCTTATCTTATTTTATTTTAAATTTAATCTTATCTTAAAGAAAAAAAATTTTAGAGTCAATTTTATAGTAATCACATAAAATTTACTTAATTGTAAAAAATTCACCTTACAATTTAATTTTATGCAACTTTACAATAAAATTCTATTTTTTTCGATTAACTTTGAAAAGAAAACCTACCGTTATTGTTTTTGTCTTTTACTCAGAGACGAACCCAAAAACACTTGATGGGGAGCTGATTTTTTTTGTGATTGGAGAATAAAATTTAAAATGATAATAATGAGAAAATTAATTTTAAACAAATGTTCTAATAACAAATGTTCTAAAATCTTAAACAAATCGACGTTTTGAGATTGAAAATTAATTTTACCTATTATTTTTGTTATAACATTGCTTTTAAGAGGAAAAAATCAAATATAAATCACTAATCATCAAACTCAATTTTACTTAAAATTAATTTCATACAATTAATTTTACTCAAAATTAATTATAACACAGCAAAATCATAGATACGCTTAATACTACTATAACACAATTGATTTTATAATGAGTGTTGTTTTAAATAAATATTTTATTTCAAAATAATAATCATTTTACATTTTTATTACATTATTAAATGTTATTTTTTCAATTTTACACTTATAAACAATTAGTGTTCAACTACAATAATATTAGAAAATTAATGTTTCAACCATTCATAAAAATATTTTAATAAATTTAATTTACTTATTATAATATTTATTTTATTATTTCTTAATCTCTGATCTATAAAATAATTTTTTTGATGAAGCAGGAAATTGAAATATAAAAATTCTTTAAAATAACTTTAAATGAATGTTTTTTGTTTTTGCTATTAAATAAATGTCATTTTAAAATGGAAGGGGTAATGGTTTTACATTTCACTCCATCACCTTTTTTTTCCCATAATACTCACATTCATCTTTTTTTTTTATTTACAAAAAAGTTATAACACTAAGAATTGAATCATATATCACACAGTTATACATAAATACCAGCTGTATTAACTTTCCATGACACTCACATTCATCTTTTGAAATCAGTAGTTGAAATTCTCTTTATTTTTTTCTTAATAAAAATGGAGAGATTTACCCTATTCCTATATGTAACTAGGTCTTAAAATATAATAAAGTGTGAATCATGACCATTATAAAAGTAATTAATTCTTTTTTCCTTTGTCTATAAAAATTGTCTTTTTTTACCGTAAAAATTTATTCTTACAAATAGCTAAAAATTAATTCTTTTACAATATTAAAATCACTAAAATAGTTTTGTCTCTTTCAAGTTAAATAAAATATTTTATATATACTTAATTATGATTCGAACTTACACATATTTAAAAAACTCATCTATTTTTTAAATGTATCAGACTTTATCAATAAGTTGTCATTATTTTATTATAGCATCATTGAATTTTATAATAATAATAATTAATAATCATATATTTCATAATAAATGTATAAAAATATTGTAACAAAAAAATGTATAAAAATAAATAATGATTAAGTATATAAGAAAAATAAATAACAAATGAACTTCTGAAATTAAAAATAAGAAGTACCAAAATGTGTTAATTCAGTGAAAAATAAAAACAAAATGGAATATATAAAAAGAAAGTGGTAATAGAACATTTTTGTTTATTACAAAGAAGTGAATAAATCCCCTAGAATAAGAGAGGAGAAAAAGGCGAAAGTGAAGTTCAATTCTTGGACATCATGATTAATGATCAACTTTACCACCAACTAAGCTACTTCGCTTAATTTCAATTCTTATTTTATACCCAAGAAATACATAATATCCCTTCAGCAACTCTAAACATGCAGCTGCCCTTGGCAAAACCACAGGAATGTCGAGTTGAGCTCAATTTTCAGCACCAGATACTAACACAAATGATAAGAACACACAATTACAATAGTTAAAAAAGTATTTAAAATCATAATCCTTTCTCTTCTCATTACTAATTTTATTCAAATAAGCACCCCTTTCCCCAAATTTTTAGCCAGACAGCTTTTGTATAATGGAATGCAACTCCACTATAACACTTTTGATGTCCATACGCTGAGCAGGAAATTCTTCTGAGCATGCAACTCCAATTCTAACAAATGACAATAAACACTCCTTAATATTTTGGTGTTCCATAGTCATATTCACTCTGCTTTCTTCAGCAAATGGAATAAGCAACAGAGAATCCACTATCTCAGTGATTTGTTCTGGAATTGCCATCTTACAAAACATATGTAGGCTTGTACTCTCACCAAACATATTATCTGTTGGGTTTTTTCCAGTAAGGATCTCTAACAGAAGAATCCCATAACTATATATATCTCCCTCTGGTGTTATTGGTCCACCTGCTCCATACTCTGTCCCAACAACAAATACAATAAATTGCTGATTATAAGTCATACACAAATCACTTTTAGTAGAATGAATTTTAAGAAGATTATTAATTTCCTTGTTCAAGGTTAAAAATTAAATGCTAATTAAGGCTACATATTTTGAATTAGTCAATAAATTATTGCAAGTGTGGTCTTATCTAATCTATATTTCAATAAATTAAAACACCAAATGAACTAGATAACTTTTGCTAATTTTTTTTTTTTTTCTGAAGCCAATTCACAAGTATAGGAGGTAAAATATTTTGAAGGATGAAAATTGTTTTACCTGGGGGAACATAACCAATTGTTCCCTTAATTGCAGAAGAAATAACTTGTTCTCTACTAAAACCATGAAGAAGCCTAGCTAGCCCAAAATCTCCCAAGTGGGCAACAAACTCATCATCAAGAAGAACATTGCTTGGTTTTATATCACAATGAACTATAGCTGGCTCGGAATCATTGTGAAGATAATCCAGTGCGTTAGCCACATCAAGAGCAATATTCAACCTTTGTGTAAGGTTTAGATTTATATTTCTAGACTCGCCTTGTCCATTGTTGTGCAACAAGCTTTCTAGGCTCCCATTAGGCATGAACTCAAAAATTATAGCTTTGAAATCTTCACCGTTGTAATCAATACTTGAGCAACAAGTAAGGATCTTGAGAAGATTCCTATGCTTGATCTTTCCCAGAGCTTCACATTCAGCTATGAAGCTTTTTAAAGCCCCGCGTGTTTCAAGATTCAACACCTTGACAGCAATAGGTCTTTCGAAATGGGGAAGAGATCCTTTGTATACCGAACCAAAGCTTCCTATGCCTACTAAATTGGATGAAGAAAATCCATTGGTGGCTTCTTGTAGCTCTACATAAGACACCCTCAAGTATTTGTGTTGCATAGATGAAGAAGATGACAATTTTTTGGGCTTTTTTCTAATATAGTAAACATAGACAAATAATACTACAAAAGATATCAAAATCCCACCAATCACAAAGATGAGGATAAGTTTCTTTCTCAGGGACTTGTTGTGTTTTTTCAAAGGTGAACTAGAGCATGGAGGAAACTTGAGTTGAGGTATCCCCCCACAAAAATCCTTATTCCCAATGAGTGAAATTGCTGTGACATTATTAAAGACACCTCCTTTAGGAACCTCGCCATAGAGATGGTTAAAAGACAAGTTCAAAATATTCAAAAATGTTAGATTTTCTAGTTCAGGGGGAATTATTCCTGAGAAGTTGTTGTTAGAGAGGTCTAAGACTTCAAGGGATCTCAAGGAGCCTAAGAAAGACGGTATGCTTCTACTGAAGAAGTTTCCCTCTAGTGAGAGCTTTGTTAATGTCAAACAAGCGCCAAGCTCCATGGGAATTTCACCAGATAACTTATTATCTTGTAGAAGTAATTCAGAAAGATGCTTCAAGTTACCAAAATCGGAAGGAATTGAACCTGTGAGGGAGTTGTTGAATAAGTAAAGAATTACCAAACCTTCATGATGGCCAAATGTTTGATCAGGAATATCACCACTTAACCTGTTCTCATAAGCACTAAATGTCTGCATCTTAGTGCAATATCTAAGGCTAAACGGAATGCTTCCTTCAAATTTATTACGGCTAAGATGAACTTTAGACAACAAAGAAAGATTGCCAATAAAAGTGGGTATATTACCGGATAATTTATTGCCTTCCAAGACTAAGATTTCTAGATTTTTAAGCTTTCCAATTGAATCTGGAATCGTTCCCTCAAGAAAATTCTCAAACATGGAAAGAAAAGTCAAACCGGTTAGCCATCCAATTGCTTCTGGTAGCCTTCCAGTAACAAGATTTCTCTGCATATTAATCCAATTGAGATTGGCAGAGAAGTTGCCTATAGCATCCGGCAACACACCACCAAATCTATTATCAAAAAGATCAAGGTCTTGTAATTTAGTAGAATTGGTTAATGTGGATAGGAAATCCAAATCGTGAGGTTTTCCACTCCCAAATCTATTACCACCTATGTTAAATAATTGAAGTTGGTTTAGCCTTCTGAAAGTATGAGGTATTGGCCCATGAAAGTCATTGTAAGAAATATCAAATCTTTGCAATCTGGTAAGGTTGGATATTGAAGAAGGGAGTGTTCCAGTGAAGTGGTTAAAATCAAGAAAGAGATGTTGAAGAATGGGAACAAGTTGCATATTTGATGGAAGAGTGCCAAATAACTTGTTTTCCTCTAGACCTAAATCTTGAATATTTGAAAGGTTGTAAAGAGAATAAGGGATTACACCTGATAAACCATTAACACCCAAACGCAACACTTTCAAATTTGACAACCTACCCAACTCATGTGGTATACTTCCTTCCAAATGATTTTCTGCCAGTGATATTGCCACAAGTGATGAAAGATTTCCTAAGGAAGGTGGGATAGTCCCAACAAAATCATTCTTACCAAGATCCAACATAGTAAGCTGCAACATGGATCCAAGCCAGGATGGAATTTGTCCAGTGAGTTTGTTATTAAAAAAGCTTATTACTTGAAGATTGGTACAATTTGTAAGTTGGATAGGGATTTGGCCACTGAGGGAATTGTTAATTATAGCAAAAACTTGCAATCGCTTCAAACGGCCAACTTGTTTGGGGATTTCACCATGCAAGTTGATGTTTACAAGAATGAGCTGTTTGAGGAAGGTTAGATTTCCCAAGGCTGGTGATAGAGTAGCAGTACCCCAGTTATGATTTTCCAAATACAAGACAGAGACTCTCATGTGGCGGCGATTGCAAGTAACACCCTCCCACTTACAGAAATGCAGAGACTCATTCCATGATGGCAGAGCATGAGGCATGGCTTTTGTAAGCTTATCCTTCAAATCAATCAATGCATGTTTATCAGTCTCTGAATTCAAAACGGTAGCAGCTACAACTGTTGTTGGCCAGTTGTGCACAATTATTTGTGAAGCAAAGCAGAGAAAGAACAATATGGTTAAAGACATCATTTTGTGAAGTAGAATATGGGAATTGGGATGTAAGCAAAAAAATGAATTAGATCCTTCTTTTATAGACTTTATTATTATGTAGCATTAGGAAATTGTATTCTTATTATTATTTTTCAGTAGTGAAGGTCTGGTTTCACACAACACATTGACATTGCTCTGACTTTTCGTTAATGTGTTTTCCGGAGGCTCATTTGTATATCACACTTTTCTTTCGACAACCTTTTAATAATAACTGAAAAATATTCTTATATTTCAAGCACCAGTAATTATTCTTATAAGTTATAAGCTATAAACTAGTTTTACCAAGCAGAGTCTTAGTAGTATTACCATCAATTCTGAAATATTTTTTTAACAAAAAATAGCAAAAATACTTGTTAATAGTATTTTATTTAATATTAAAAATTTACTCGATGATATAAGGCTAACCATTTTGTTAGTGGAGCGCCACTAAAATTGTGGAAAAATGCACAATATAATCAATATGGACCATAACCAATTAGCCTAGTCGTCCTTTTTAGTCTTCCACTACTCAACTCATCATTCAAGAAATAGAATTAAATAAAGTGTATCAAGAATACTCAACAAGAAAAAAAAAAGTGGGGTATTAAAAAAAAAGTTACATATCTGCCATAATTATCAATTAATCTTCAATTTTATGATCTTTATCATCCAACTTTTCTAAATCCAATAGGGATAAATAAAACGTGTGATATGCCACAAAATAGTATTCCCTTCGATCCTATTTATAAGACTCTTTTCAAAAAATGTTAATGGTCCTTTTTATAAAATTCTCTATCAAAATTTACAAACATTAATTATCCTTTTCCATGTTTTCCCTTCATAATGAATCAACTTTTTTAATTCCAAGATTTGAATTACAATGAGAATTAATATCTTTTACTACTTCTCAATACATTAAATAGGGGTAAACATGAAAGAGTATATAGTTTCTTAAAATCTCAATACATTAATTAACTTAATTACATGTTTTCTTAATAATCACAATTGTCATATTGGGTCCTTATAAAAGGACCAAAGGGAGTACATGGTATGACAATGTTGAAAAAACATGGTAGAGTGACACAGAAAATTTTTTATTATTTCACTTTGACTCATATTGAGATCGAGATACATTGTATTTACAGAAAAAATTAAATAATTAAATATTTAAATTATCAGCACTAATGTACTCTAAACTTCATAATTGACTTGGACTAATATCTAAAAATTTATTTTAGCTCAAACTAAATAATCTTAATACAAAGCAATTAAATATTATTTTTAACGGACAAAGATAATTTAATGAAATGAGAATGATGACAATCAGTTGCTTTGATATCAAAAAGGATCTATGTGCTACATACACGTTTGAAAAAAATATAGCATGATCATACATCAAACACACGGATGTGATTGGCAACTACACAAACCAACCAAAAAAAATACTAACAAAAATATAATGGAGTACTGCATACACCATGTAAAAAAAATGTAACACTTTTATAAGAATATGGAAAAAGTGTTTGTATGATGGGGTATTACATACTCCTTACAGACCCTACTAAATTTGAGTAGTACTTATTAACATTATCTCTTTTGCAAAAATCCGTATTGAATTATAATAACAATATCAATTTGTCATCTTGAAATAATTCAGTGTGTTGGCACATAAGCACCATTATCTTATAAGAGTGAGAAACATCTAACGGTTAATGTAGTTAAAGTAATTTAATTTAAAATTACAAATTTTGAAAAACCAACAATTCATAATAACTTACTTTAATTGCTTTTTGCCAAAATCCGTACTAAATTTGAATAACACTCATTATACATGATCTTTTTTGTCAAAGCCCATATTGAATTACGAAAGAAATATTAGTTTATCATATTGAAATAATTCAGCGCATTGGCACTTAAACACCATTATCTCAAATGAATTAGAGACATCTAAGAGTTAACATAGTTAAATTAATTTAATTTAAAATTATAAATTTTGAAAAATAATTAAAAATAATATAATTAAATTACCTTTACCAAAAATTCATAATGAATAGTACTCATTAAACAATTTGAATAGTTCCTCTTCAAACTGAAAATCAATTGAGTTGATGCTAGTAACAAACTCGTTCGATGCACGGGATAAAATGTATTCAACTGAAAAATTTTAAAGTAATTAATTATGTTGTGTTTAATGAGTCATGAATAGTATAAGGTTGTACTGTTAGACCATAAAAACATGCATAATTTATATTTTATGTTATAAGTCTATACTCATACATATCTTATTTTATAAATCAACACCCGTACATATTTTAATTTATAAAGAAACGTCCGTATATATTTTATATTATAAATCAACTCTTCTATATTTAATTGTGTTCTAAACTATTATCTATGGTCATATTCTACACATACTTTCTTAGAAATACATAAAATATGGTCACAAATGAAAATACGTACGGTTGGGTCATAAAAAAAATCCATAGTCATATACGTGTGTTTCAGGGGATGTATATATTATTTTTACAAATAAAGGGAAGGTATGTGTAATAATCTACTAACTTATGAAATGTTAGTGTAATTATCCCTTTATTTTATAATCTAACAATTATAAATATTTAATTGTGTTCGAAGCAAAAAATTATATAAGTCAATATTCGTAATTATATTTTAAAAGATTTTGCTAACCATGGATAATAGATAAGCAATACATAAATAGAAATTAATTATTAGAAAGTGTAATATTTAATGCTACTAACACATCTTCATTAATTATGATTTTTATTGCCAATTTTTATTTATGAGTTGCTTATCAATTGTCCTTTTTTTAAATTATCAATTATATAAATTAACACTTATCCTTTTTTTTTCACGGAGTTGATTTATTTAAGTACATGTACTGTCAACGTGTAATGTTATATAAAGTGATTATAAGTGTGGATGATATTTATGTTATGACATATTATATAACTAATGAATAATAAAAAATATAAAATGGTGATGAAAAATATTTACCTTAGGCTCTTTGGAATTTTTACATTAGCATACCTTTTTTTAGACAATTTTGTTTATAAGTATTAAGCAGTAATATAAGTGTTCGAAAGGTAAAAAAAAATAATAGTAAAAAGCATTAAAAAACAAAAACAATTTAAAAAACAAAAAAATAAAAAAAAAATAGTATGTACAACTCTACTCTTCCATTGACACTCCTAAACTAATCGATTGTGAATAAAAATTTATACTTTAACTTGGTAAGCAATTGGTCAATTATCATTTACATTAGTGTGTAATAGAAAAAATCTAATATTAAAGTCTAAACAATATTTGGTAATATTGATTATAGGTGTTTGTTATTAATTTAACAACGGAAAAATCTCTTGAGAAATAAATTTTACCCTTTTATTGAACTGAAAAGAACATTTAAAGAAAAAAATATATGTATACCCATTATTTGCTGACATTTTATATTTTTAAACGAATTTTTTTTGGTACTATGATAATATAATCTTGTAATAGAATTAATTAGTTTTACTAAAAGTAATTTAATCTAATTACTTTGGTCAAAATCCGTGTTAAATTTGAGTAATATTGATTATTCGAATTGAATTGACGATAACAATACTATATTTATAAATAGGCATTAAAGAACTTCATACATTGTTTTAATTAAATTAGACACTAATTAAAATTAATTACACATTTCTTGTATCTAAATCATAAATATCAAATAAAAAGAATAAGAGTAATTAAGATATAATCTACTTATTATCTACTTATGATTATAGATTCTCCATGTAAGCCACTCAAAAATCTCACAAATACTTTGCCTAGTATGCTAATTGATACTCCTAAGCTAAAAAATAATATAATATTCTAACTTAAATTGACTCTTCTAGGCTAGAAAATAACATAAGATCAATTGATAATTTGATTTAACATTAATGACCCATTGAAGATCAATTGACAACTTTAAAAGTGTTATTTTTTTTGGTCAAGACTTCAAAATTATTATGATTTCCTAGCTTTTGCAGTCAAATATTTCTATGTATAGTCAAATATCATCATGTTTCCTATGTCCAAGCCCAAATGATGCCCATTAATTCCTTTTCATGCCCAAATGATGCCCGTGCGAAAACCACTTTAAGTTTGTGTCAATATTATGCATTAAATTAAATATAAAATAATTCAGATAATTGAGTTTATCATGCTATAAAATATATACATAATCTCAGAGTAATAAGTATTAGTTTAATCCAGCTCAAGTATCATGCTATGATTGAAAAAAAAAGTACTATATTATTATTATTTATGATTTTAGATTCTGGTCCATAAAAAAAAAATCTCTGTTTTTTTCAATGTAACTTTTTTTTTCTTATTTTATTCATTTTCTTCTTTTTTAAAAAAGATAGACTAAAGTAGATAGTGTGATGTCCTTTAACATGTGTCCTTTAAGATTCTATGTCTTAAATTTTTTTGATAGACAAAATTTATACAAAGTAGTCATATGGAGTTATAGATTCTCTGGACAAAAACGTTACACCTCCAAAATTTTTTTTTTTTGGTACATCTCCAAAATTTTATTTGTTACTGATATAATTTTTTTCAAATATCTCTTCACTGTATTATTAATCACTTATAAATTTAAAATATTATCAAATTAATTATTTAATGTAATTTAATGTAAAAAATGAATTTTAGAAGAATTTATTTGCTGATAAAATTGTTTAAGGGACTAAATTAATAATAAATAAAATTCTAAAAATTTGCATTAATATTTTCTTATACTAAAAAAATATATGCCTTACTCATGTGTCCCTTGATAAATAAGTATTGTGAGTACATATTAAATTTATAAAGACTCAAAATATATTAAAAGTTATTCAAAATCAAGACCACTATCCTAAGCAATTTGTTGTTTCAGGCTTCTATCCACTTATATTTGATAATCGTACATAGGGAGTAATAATGGTTTTTTTAATGTTTATTAATTTCACTTGATTGACATGCAAATGTGATCTAGTTTGAAGGTTATGAAAATACAAATAATATTTTTTTTATGCTTGAGAAAGAGATATATTGACTTGTCAAAATCATCTAAAGGGATAACAATATGAATCATATGGGTTATGGTTACACTTATTTTATGATTTTAAAAATTGAAAATATATTTTATTTATACCAATCAAAATGTCTTCTTAAGTGAGGAAGTAAAATCATAATAAAATAAGAGTATTACTATATTCTTCTACTCGTTTTCTTACATATCCTCTAATTACTATATAGAGTAAGAATTAAATAAAAAATTAAATATATTTGATATCTTTAAAATATAAATAATAATTAATAAATTCTTGTTCAAGTAAATAAGAGAATTTATAAGAAGAAATTGAACAAAATTTTAAAACTATTCATAAAAGAAAATCATCATTATCAAACCTATTTTCAATTTTATGTAAATTGGAGTATGACAAAAAATTAATTTTCCTTTTTCTCGTAACGACAATGATATTAATAGCATAAAACCTATAAAAAACTATTTGAATGATGTTAATTCCTTCACCTTAAATATCTATCTTTGTATAAATAATTTTATTTAGCTCATCATCGGCCAATAAAAAAACAGTATCAACCCAATTCAAATAACATAAGAGTGATTCAAAATGCACATATTCTTGCATATTGTTGATTTCCAGAAAAATGACATTTTCATGCTTTTTGTTTGGACGATATATGAGAAGTGCATATCTAGCATTCCAATGGCATGGAAATGGGGTAATCATGGCCCAAATAATAACTTCCACTCACTTCTATATATCAGACCTTTTTTTCATTGTTTGAATTTTGAATAACATATATGAAAATCTCAAATGCTAACCAAACGTAGTGTTTTCTAGAACAACTTTTTTAATTATAATGAGTGTTGTAATGGATATTGCACTTGATTCTCTTGATCACCACCCATCTTCTCAAGCTTAGCTCCTTGTTTCTTAATTGGAATCCAAGCTAATTTATTAGAACGATTAGCCAATAGCATAGTTTTATGTTTTAACTTCAAATAATCTCCTTCTCTCTTTATATAATAAATAACGTACCAAGCGTATTACTATTTGAAATACTAGATAGATAGAATCTTTTGGATATCTAATATGTAAGAACTAAGATTGATTTTTATACTATTTTTATATTATCATGTTTTAAAAAAGATATGTATATCTATCCCGTATAGTTCTTTACATTATACAATGCAATGATATAAAGTAATACATAAATAACTGATTAGGATTGACCTAGTATTTAGGGATTTTGATAATTTATATAAGATCTTAGGTTTAAACTCATTTATTTTTATTGTAAAAAGAAAGAGTATGTTAAAAAGGAAACTAATTACTATTAAGTAATATTCTGTTCATTTTCATAAGTATTTTATATAAAAAGCTTTTAAAGTGATCAAGTTTCAAATTGCTTAGATAAACGACATATCTCACCATCATGAATTTTGCGATTGTTGTCATAGATTCAGTTTTCAAAATTAATCTTAAACTTATCATTTCACTCAATCTTAGTATTTTGATTTGATTTTTAAATACTGTACCCAAAATATATTTTAATTGATAAGTGAAGACTAATTTTTTTTATCAAGACTAATCCTTTTTAATTAAATGGTAGAATCACTAAACTTTGACGTTTTATTAATTACTATTATCTTCAAGTGATTATATTAAATTGGACGAAGAATCAAAGATTAGATTTTATCTTCTCCTATTTTGTAATAAAGATTTTATCTTTTTATTTTTATCAATGGAAAAGCACACTAAATATAAGTAATGAGTTAAAAGATTTCAATAGTATATTGGAAAAGGATGAGTTTGACTGAAAGAAAAAAAGAAAAAAAAGAAAAGAAAAACTTCTCCCGATTGTGAATTATTATTTGTTAGTATAAAGATGACCAAGTTTTGATCGAGGCCTAAAATGAATTCGTTGAGAAGGACGATGTATTAGAGAACGTCTAGTATTATAGGTGCCGAAAGATTTTGAAAGAAAAATTTATTAACTTTTATATTATATTCAATAGCATATTAAGGAAAAAATATTATTTAATAGCTAATAATAAAAATCTAGCTATATTTATTAGCTATAAAAAAATTCATAACTAAGTTTTGTAGTAAACTTGTGCCATTCTTGTAGTGATCCATAATCTTTTTATAAACTTTAGTTTAGATATTTACATAAATGCATATTAAAAAGAAATTCGTGAAAACAAGTTTTTAAATTTATTTTAATAAATTTCATGTTCATATTTATAAATGAACTCTCAGGATAATTATTACAAAAGTATTTGATTAAGTTGTCGGTTAAAATCAAATGCTTTGAAATATAATAAATTAAAAAAAATTATTTAAATCGAGCTTAAAAACTTTAAAGCTCATTATATATTGTCTTAAAAAAAATATTTTAGGTCATTTAAAAAACATATATTTGTTTTTATTTTGATATAAACACATTATTATTAAAGTGTAAAATACATGATCTCTAAAACAAATTGGTGTCATTTTAAATTTAAAAAAATTATTTAAATTGAGCTAAAAAATTTAAAGTAAATAATACTTTGTCTTCAAAAAATATCAAATAATTTTAGTAATTTAAAAATGAGTTTTTATTTTTATTTCGAAAAACCAACTATTCTTGAAGTATATAATACATGATCTCTAAAGTTATTTTTGCAATTTTAAAAATATAAACAATTATATAAATTGAGTTAGAAACTCCAAAGTGAATGATATATTGTCTTCAAAAAACTTTAAATAATTTAGGTACATTAAAATGTTTTTTCATTTTTATTTCGAAAAACACATTATTTTTCAAGTGTGGTGCACGATTTCTAATTTTTTTTTTTTGCAATTTTAAAAATTTTAAAAATGTTGTAAACTGGGCAAAAAACTTCAACATTATCTTGAAAAAAAAATCAAATAATTTAGATTTTTTTCATAGAAAAGTAGTACAACCGAGGATCAAATCTCATATCCACATACGCATGTCCCCATACGCTCACCAACTGAGTTACATCACTAAATAATTTAGGTTATTTAAAAAATAGGTTTCCATTTTATTTCAAAAAACAAAATATTCTTAAAGTGTATAATACATTTTCTCTTAAATTATTGTTGTAATATTAAAAAATTTAAATTTTTTTTAAATTGAGTGAGAAAATTGAAAGTTTATTATACATTGTCTTCAAAAAAGCATCAAATTAGTTCGGTAATTTAAAAAATAAGTATTCATTTTTATTTCAAAAAATACACCATTCTTCAAGTTGAAAATTTTAAAAATTGTTTAAATTGAGTTAAAAACTTCAAAATCAATAATACATTTTTTCAAAAAGTATAAAATAATTTAGGTAATTCAAAAAATGTGTTTGCATTTTTATTTCCAAAAACATCTTATTTCTTAACAATATATAAGTACACCATTTCTAACATGTTTTTTTTGTAATTTTAAAACTATGTAAATCTAGCAAGAAACTTTAAAGTGAGTAATATATTATCTCTAAAAAAACTTTAAGTAATTTATATAATTTAAAAAATGGAAATTCATTTTTATTTTGAAAAACACTTTGATAGTACATGATCCCTAAAAAAATAGTTGCAATATTAAAAATTTTTAAAAAAATAAATTGAACTAGATACTTCAAAGTGAATTATACATTATCTTCAAAAAAACATTAAATAATTTGGGTTATTTAAAAAATTGATGTTATTTTTATCTCAAAAATATTGTATTCTTCAACTGCATAGCACACACATTCTTTAAAAAAATTGTTGCAATTTTAAAAATTTAAAGAATTACTAAAATTTAGGTAGAAACTTTAAAGTGAACAATACATTATCTTAAAAAAACTATAATAATTTAGATAATTTAAAAGACACGTTTTCATTATTTATTTCATAAAGCACCCTATATTACATAATCCCAAGAAACAAATTGTTGTAGTTTATAAATATAAAAAATCATGTAAATTGAGTTAGAAACTTCAAATTGAATAATAGATTAATCAAATAGTTAAGGTAACTTAAAAGATCATTTTTATTTTTATTTCGAAAAATATCTTATTCTTAAATTTTATAGTATACTATGTTTAAAAAATAGTTGCAATTTTTAAAATATAAAAAATTATGTAAATTGAGCTAGAAGCTTCAACGTGAATAATAACTTGTCTTAAAAAATCTTTAAATAATTTAGGGGATTTAAAAAATGAGTTTTCATTTTTATTTCGAAAAATACCATATTCTTCATAGTACACTATATTTAATAAAATCTTTGTATTTTTAAAAATATAATAAAATAACAGAATTGAGCTAGAAATTTCAAAGTGAGAAATACATTGTCTTAAAAAAACTTCAAATAAATTAGACATTTTAAAAACCCATTTTTTATTTTTATTTCGAAAAACAACATATTCTTCAAGTTAGTACATGATTTCTTAAAAATTTGTTCCAATTTTAAAATTAGTAAAATTATGTTAATTGAGCTAGAAAATTCAAAAAGTGAATAATAGTTTGTCTTAAAAAAACTTCAAAAATTTAGATAATCTAAAAAACACATTTTCATTTATATTTCAAAAAACACCCTATAATCGTTGTTGCAATTTTAAAAAATATAAAAATTATGTAAGTTGAGCTAGAAACTTAGAATTGAATAATATATTGACTTCAAAAAGATTCAAATAATTTAGGTACTTTAAAAAATACGTTTTAATTTTTATTTTGAAAAATACATTTTTCATACATGATCTCTAAAAATCGTAGCAATTCCAAAAAAGATAAAAAAAATTATGTAAGTTCAGATAGAAGCTTCAAAGTGAATAATAGGTTTCCTTCAAATAAGTT
Organism: Cyamopsis tetragonoloba; assembly: GCA_037177725.1. NCBI lineage: Eukaryota > Viridiplantae > Streptophyta > Magnoliopsida > Fabales > Fabaceae > Cyamopsis > Cyamopsis tetragonoloba. The sequence goes on from CM074119.1 coordinate 72,039,242, forward strand.
AGGTAATTTAAAAATGCGTTTTTATTTTTATTACAAATAACACCCTATTTTTCAAGTGTATAGTACATTGTCTCTAAAAAAATTATTTCAATTTACAAATAATAAAAATATGAAAATTATGTAAATTGAGTTAGACACTTCAAAATGAATAATAGATTGTCTTCAAAAAATTTCAAATAAATTATGTACATTAAAAAATTCTTTTTCATTTTTATTTTGAAAAACACACTATTCTTCAAGTGTATACATGATTTCTAAATTGTTTTGAAATTTTAAAAATATTTACATTGAGCTATAAAATTCAAAGTAAACAACACATTATCTTTAAAAGGCATCAAATAATTTAGGAAATTTAAAAAATATGTTTCATTTTTATTTCGAAAAACCAACTATTAAAGTGTAGAGTACATAGTCTCTAAAACCATTGTTGAAATTTTAAATATACAAAAAGCTATATAAACTGAGCTAGAAATTTTTAAATGAATAAAACATTGTCTTTAAAAAGCTTCAAATAATTTAGATAATTTAACACATGTTCTTCAAGTGCATAGTACACCATCTATAAAATAATTGTTGTAATTTAAAAAATATAAAATTTATATAAATTGTGCAAGAAAGTTCAAAGTGAATAATAAATTTTCTTCGGAAGGATTTAAATAATTTTAGGTTAAATATGTTTTTAGTCTCTAAACTTTTGCGAGAATCTGATTTTAGTTCTCGAACCTTAAATCGTCGGTTTTTAGTCCCGAAATTTTGAAAAGTTCATTTTTAAACCCTTTATACTTTTTTTGGTGATGTGATAAATTTAGCAGATCAGATTGCTAGGTTACTAAAAAAGTTTACGAAAAAACTAAATGTAAACTTTTTCAAAGTTTAACTACTAAAAACTAACTTTTTAAAGTGTAAAAACTAAAAATATATTTAACGGATGAAACTAGTATAAATGTATATATATAGTAGCGGAAGAATATATACAAAATAACCTCACATAGCTTTATTAGGAAGATCTATAGAACCACTAGCAATTTATTTTAAGTCCTAAAGCCAAGAAATACGAAATTATATCGAAACATTTATAAAATATAAAGAAGTTATATATATTTGTCATAACTCCTAATCATCAATTAAGCTTGAACTTTATGATTTTTATTGTCCAACTTTTCACCTTCAAATGGAGAGTATTCAAGCAGTGATGTCCACTGTTCACTCATTGTTATGCTAACCTTTAAGTTTTAACTTCAAATAATCCTCTCCCCTCTCAATATAATAAATAACCGGGCTAGCCTTAAATAAGATTATTTTAATTTTTGATTTGCATACGAATCTCTTGTATCTGTATAGATTAGTTAATTTTTTTAGTTTTTCAAGTGCATAATAAATGCTTATGAAAGCACGCTAAATATAAGTAATGTGTTAAAAAATTTCAATATTATCTAATAATTGGAAAAGGGTGAGATTGACCTAAAGGGGAAAAAAAGAAAAAAGAATCTTCTCCTGACTGTGAATTATTGACCAAGTTTTGATCTAGGCCTAAAATTAACTATGCCAGCTGCAAGTAAGCTTGAGAAGCAAAAGGAATGAATGCTCTTTTGAGAATTTTAAATTCTTTTTTATTTTTTCTTAGAATTCGTTGAAAGGACTGCGTGTTTAAAGAACGTCTAGTATTGTAGCTGCCTTTGATGAATTTAATTTCGACTTTTAGATGAAGTATTCGAATATATATTTTTGAAGAAAAATTTATTACTTTTTTTTATATTTAACAGGACATTAGGGCTAAAAAATTATTTAATAGCCAATCAATAACAATCTAGCTATATTTATTATTTACTAAAAATTCATAGTTTGTTAACATTTTTAGGTTTAATATTTGTTAATATGACATAAAACTATTTCTAGGCTTTCCGTTAATATACATTTACACTTTATTATTAACATTGTTTTAACATTTTAATTTTAAAAGAAAAAGAAAGAAAGAAACCATATTGATTACACGATAAAGGGAAACTCTGCCTCCATTCTAACAAAGATATCTAAAATAATCAAGAACCATACGGAAGTTTATCTTACACGGATTGAAAAAAGTGAATCCAATGGAAAAAACGACAATAGTTTTAATTTCTTATCGTCAAACACAAAGAATTAAGAATAGTTGGTAATGCAAAGAATACTGAAACTACTGTATATATGGAAATAACTATAAAATTAAAAAGAGTTGTATATCTGCCATAGTCATCAATTAAGCTTCAGCTTTATAATCTGCATTGTCCAACTTTTCATCTTCAATTGGAGTACTCAAGCAGTGATCTCTATCGTTCTCACTCAACATGTCAAATATCTGAAAAGGAACAATGGAAGAACATATATAATTATGTTTTTATTTTTCCATTAATTAACTAGCCACATTTTTTAATAGAAAGTGACCAAGAAACACTAAATCAAGATTATTTGAGATGGTTTAAAGAAGTATAAAAACAAGAAAATTGAATTAATTAATTACCTGTCCAACAAAATATGATCCAACGTCAAATTGAAGGTACACCTTTTCTTTTGTTGAAGATGAAGTTGAAGCCTCGTTACTCTCCGAATTAGCCTTAGATTTATTCCAATTCCAAGGACTAAAAAACGAATCATCTTTCTCAAAAAAAGATAAGAGTGAGGAGTAATTTATAGTTTTCTCTATCGTTTGATCATCGAAGTATCGCAATGAAGAAAATACCTGATTTTCCATTTCATTACTCATCGAGTGTTGCAATAGAGAAAATACTTGATTCTCCATTTGATCGCTCATCGATGATGAGTGTTGTAATAGATATTGCACTTGATTCTCTTGATCATCATCGATAGAGAATTGCATTTGATTCTCTTGATTATCATCCATAGAGAGTTGCACTTGATTCTCTTGATCACCACCCATCTTCTCAAGCTTAGCTCCTTGTTTCTTAATTGGAATCCAAGCTAATTTATTAGAACGATTAGCCAATAGCATAGTTTTATGTTTTAACTTCAAATAATCTCCTTCTCTCTTTATATAATAAATAACGTACCAAGCGTATTACTACTTGAAATATTTGATAGGATTTTTTGTATATCTAATATGTAAGAACTAAGATTGATTTTTATACTGTTTTTATATTATCATGTTTTAAAAAAGATATGTATATCTAATCTATAAGAAATTAAGATTGATTTTGATATTATTTTCTATTTCTATATTATCATGATTTTAAAAGATTATTTTAAATTATCTCCCTCCATATAGTTATTACTTATTTTTTAATTTGAATACAATCTCTTATCTTCTGGAAGTCAATTCTCGAGTTAATTTTTTTTTTTTTTAACACTCGAGTTGATTTTGAGATTTTGTTTGGTAACACGTGGGTTTGCTTTTGTGCGTTATCGGTTATGTTTGATGAAATTCTGAGTTTTTATTGATTTACAAGTGATGATCTTTCTAAAATAGATATGTATATCTAATCCAAAAATTTTTTATACTATTTTTGGTTTCTATATTATCCTACTTTAAAAAGATTGTTTTAAATTATGTTCACGCAAATAATTACTGATTTACATCGAATCTCTTGTATCTGTTTAAATTAGTTAATTTTTAAGAGAACATATATAATTAAAATATTTTAAATATTTTTTTTAGTTTCAAGCGCATAATAAATGCTTAGATAGGAAAGCACACTAAATATAAGTAATGAGTTAAAAGATTTCAATAGTATATTAATGAAAAGGATGAGATTGACTGAAAGAAAAAAATAAATAAATAAATAAATAAATAAACTTCTCCCGATTGTGAATTATTATTTGTTGGTATAAAGATGACCAAGTTTTGAATTCGTCAAAAAGGACGATGTATTAGAGAACGTCTAGTATTATAGGTGCTGAAAGATTTTGAAAGAAAAATTTATTAACTTTCTTATTATATTCAATAGGATATTAAGGAAAAAATTATTTAATAGCTAATAATAAAAATCTAGCTATATTTATTAGCTATAAAAAAATTCATAACTAAGTTTTGTAGTAAACTTGTGCCATTCTTGTAGTGATCCATAATCTTTTTATAAACTTTAGTTTAGATATTTATATAAATGCATATTAAAGAGAAATTCGTGAAAATAAGTTTTTAAATTTATTTTAATAAATTTCATGTTGATATTTATAATTAAATGAACTCTCAGGATAATTATTAAAAAAGTATTTCATTAAGTTGTCGGTTAAAATCAAATACTTTGAAATATAATAAATTAAAAAAATTATTTAAATTGAGTTTAAAAACTTTAAACTTCATTATATATTGTCTTAAAAAGCATCAAATATTTTAGGTCATTTAAAAAATATATTTTTATTTTTGTTTCCATTTCAAGATAAACACACTATTATTAAAGTGTAAAATACATTATCTCTAAATCAAATTGGTGTCATTTTAAAATTTAAAAAAAATATTTAAATTGAACTAAAAATTTTAAAATAAATAATATTTTGGCTTCGTATCAAATAATTTTAGTAATTTAAAAATGAGTTTTCATTTTTATTTCGAAAAACCAACTATTCTTAAAGTGTATAGTACATAATCTCTAAAGTTATTTTAGCAATTTTTAAAACATAAAAAATTATGTAAATTGAGCTAGAAACTCCAAAATGAATGATATATTGTCTTCAAAAAACTTTAAATAACTTAGGTACATTAAAAAAATACTTTTTCATTTTTATTTCGAAAAACAGATTATTTTTTAAATGTAGTACACGATTTCAATTTTTTTTTTGCAATTTTAAATTTTTTTAAAATGATGTAAATTGAACAAGAAACTTCACAGTAAGTGATACATTATCTTGAAAAAAATCAAATAATTTAGGTTTTTTTTTTATAGGAAAGTAGTATAACCGGGGATTAAATCTCATACCCATACACGCATGTTCCGATTCGCTCACCAATTGAGCTACATGATTAAATAATTAAGGAGCTATTTGGTTTGTATTTTTATTTTCTGTTTTCTAAAATTTTATAAAGAAAAAACTGAAAATGCTAAAAACAGAAATTTTCTATTATCTTCGGGTTATTATATTATCTTCAAGACTAATCCTTTTCAAATGGTAGAATCACTAAACTGTGACGTTTTAATAATTACTATTATCTTCGAGCGATTATATTAAATTGGGGCAAAATGGTACTTTTGGTCTCTTAACTCTGCGTCAATTCACTTTGGTCCCTTAACTTTTTTTTATTCATTTTGGTCCCTTAACTTTTATTTTGGGTTCAATTTGGTCCTTACAGTTCAATTTGAACACTTGTATTATGACTTAACGGAAGTAACAGTAGTAGGGACCAAATTGAATCCAAAATAAAAGTTAATGAACCAAAATAAATCAAAAAAAGTTAATAGACCAAAGCGAATTGACGCAAAAAGTTAAAGGACCAAAAGTGTCATTTTGCCTTAAATTGGACGAAGAATCACTTAAAAATTAGATTTTATCTTTTCCTATTTTGTACTAAAGATTTTATCTTTTTATTTTTATCAATGGGAAATAAATAAACAAAGAGAACAAAGAAAATTACGGGATTACGTGAACTGCATCTTCCAGTAAGTGAGATTGAATTGAAGGTGAGGCTTCATGCGTTGCTAAGAAATTTGCATCTTGCCTTTCCTCTCTAAATTCATGTTTGACGTCAACATATTTATAGAATATAATTTATTTTTAAAAAAGTTGATAAAGAACTTAATAATAATAATAATATAAACAAATTTCGTATAAGAACATCTTTTACATAACATTAAACAATCATTTAGCTAAAAAGAAACATTTTTAATCAATTAAAATTTACAAAAATAATATATAAAACAAATGGTGTATTTTTATCACTTTTAACCAATTCAATCTTGCTTCCACCAGTTATGCATCCATCGGATCTTTACCATTGTTAATGTAGTCCCACTTTTAACCACTTCTACAAATATAAGAAAAATACTAGCAATACACTCTTTGACAAACTGTATTCAAAATATACTGTTATTGGATAAATTTCATATGGTTGGTATTACACAAAGAAGGACACAAACATGATTAATTGTATCTCAAGTTCATCCTACAATAAAGAATTAAAAACAGTAGTGATATACTAGCATTCCTTAAAAATACAATGTCGCATCATTTGTGGTCCTTCCTAAATACAGTTTTAAGGGTGAAATAACACCATTCTGAGATTAAAAAATAAAATAAAATGAGTACTACCAATTTACCTCCAGTATATAGCTGAAAGCTGATCCACCTAAAATCACGAATGCCTTCCGTTGCACAAGGTTATAATTATATATATCATTTCCAATAAACTTTACACAATTAGAAGCATGGCAATCTCCATGCTTCCATATGAAAATCCACCATGGCTGAAACTCAGGATAAAAATGAATGTGCCATTAAAAGTTAAGCAAAGAATTTCCCAGAGTAGAGCTGTTTACCTGGCTCGCAAACTGGCAGGAGATTGATCACCTTTCTCACTGACAGTATCATCTATTTCAATATTATCTAAACAAAGACCATTTCGGTTTACACTCAATTCAGAACTAGCATTACTGCTAGTGGCATGAGGAGAACCCGAGACACTAACAGTTCGGCTACGTGGAGGCCCTGACCGCACACTATACATTGAAGATGCTGGAATGCTAGTCATCAATGGCCGCAAATTTCCTGGAACCCTTCGCCTTATATCCTATTTAAAGAGAAACAAGAGAAATTATCAGGAAAAAATATAGAATTTCATCAGTTCTAAGTAATCCATGTGAATCAATTCAATCCATGTGAATCAATTCAATAATTAATAAAAAAGCATAAAATGAGAAACTCTAGAGTCTCTTTCAGTTCAATCTTTAAAACATCGTGCACCCAGAAAATGAGGAGTGATCCTAGCATTTTGTTAGTTTTTATACAAGAGTGGTGATTTAGAAGCAAATACATTACAATTTACAAGTTTATTCTCCAATCTCCACTGTTAGAACATTATTATCATCTAAGCATTATTTTCCTCTAAACGGAATCATATCAGGAAATGAATGAAAGATGCATACCATATGCCTAATAGCCATGTCCAAGGATTTCTTCGAGAGTGTTCTTCCGAAACCTGAGCTGTCCGGGGACGAAGATGACTTGCCAGAGAAATTACTATGAGGAGAGTTTTTGTCATCCATTCTTGGGGGAGCTAGTTTCCGCATATTTATTACCCTCTCAACCATTTTGGTGCCCATTACAGCAGGGCTGACATTGTCATTCACTTTAGAGTACCCACGGCTGACTGCTGGCATAGAGCTTCCAGTTGGATGAGAAATGCCATTGGAGAAACGTCCTCTAGAAGGAGAGCATGATTGCCGCCTTGGTCTGCCACTAGAAGCAGGCTCAACAGACGAAGATCTCGAAGTGGGTGCTCCAGGCCTCCCCCTTGTTGCCGACAGTGGCCTTTCTGGAAGTGTTGTCCTCAAATTAGGTGGAGCATCAAGTGAAAAGCCAGGCATCTCAGACGGCTTCCATGGTCTTGATCTAACTGTTGGTAAAGTGCCGATTGATGATACCGGCTGCCTTGACATCATAGGAGCAGGCTTGGAGATTGAAGAAGTCTTAACTGAAGGAGCAGATATGGAGGATGAGTTTGATGGTGTAGATGGTGTAGATGGTCGTCGAGTTGGAGTTGATGCCCTTGATGTGGACCTGGATGCAGTTAAGGTAGGTCTTGTAGTTGGAGTTGAAGATCTTGCGGTAGATCTTGACAAAGGTGTAGAGGATCTAGATGGAATTGTGGGTTTAGCTGCAGGCACTGTAGTAGACTTAGTGACAGAAACTGTAGTTTTTGTAGCTGAAACCACGGGCTTGGCTGTGGAAACTGCGGTCTTGGTCATACCTACTGCTGTCCTAGCCGAAGGTACAGTTGCTCGAGAAGTAGGTGTCGAAGGTCTAGATGATTTTGAAGCTGTATTCGATGTAGGGCGTCCAGTAGGAGTTGCAGATCTTGATCCTGGATTCCCAGAAGATGGGGGCCTCCTAGTTCCACCACCTGAAGAGGTCAAACCAGGGGAGGAAGGCGGTTGTTTAGATACTAAGTTACTCCTTCCTGTAAGCTCTGATGGCGGATTAGCCAACTGCAATCATAAGGGAACAGATACATAAAAAATCACTTTTTGACTATCTGTGTGAAACAAGGAAAATCAAAATCACACTATTATGAACTAAATATTAAACCACCACTCAGTCATTATTTTGGAAATAGTACAATACAGAGCATGAGTTTTATGACTATATCACTATAAACACTTAAATGTTTAAAACTAATAGTCATTAATTTGCTCAATTATACCTACAAATCTCAATAAGTAGTTTTTTTTTATAATAAAGAAAGAAGAACTTTATCGAAAAAGAATAGTTTACAAAGAGAAAAGAGGATAAGGAATCCCCCCAAAACACGGAACAGAACAGAAAACAAACAAGAAAACAGAGGAAATCTATGCATCAGAGCTTCCCATTCCCTCAACATATCTATTTGTGAATCCCTGTTAAAATGGTCATCTGTTTCACACCGGATAAATGCCAAATGTTTACACTTAAAACAAACCAAGTGACGTTCCAAGGAAACGTCGTGAAAAATCAGGAGTTCCGCTCCAACCAAATCCACCAGGTTGTTCATAGTTTGCACATTGCCACAAATCTAGCCTCTATACTACTACCAAAACCATGAAAGTTAACCACCAAGATTTTATCTAGCCAGGAAACACCCAGCATTCACTGAAAATTCTGAACAAAGAATTTGATAAAGAAACTGCAACAGAACATTGCAAAGAACAGCTGAGGACAAAGATCCTTTTATGAACCTTGATACTTGAAGGAATGATCCTTTTAATAAAAAAATAAATTAACAAAGGCATGCCATGGAAAGTCGGTCACACAGGTAATATGATGAAAGCAGCTAATCTGTAGCAACCCGGCTTCTCTCCTGTCTTTTTTTGGTGTTGTGCACCTTCTCCTCAACTTTTGATTGGTTAACACAATTAACTAGTAATTTAACACATTTAAATATTAATCTCACTTTTCCTAAATAAACTCACATTATAAAATCAATGGTTGGATGATTGGGCTGGAGATGCACACACCAAAAAGGCATGAGAGAAGCCGGATTGAATCTATAGTCCTGTGATGTCATTGCTTTGAGACTGTGCAAACTAGCTACATCTAGTCAGGCATCGGCACTGAAATTATGGAAAAGCAACTCACGAGTTCGGCTTCTCACTAGTCACTAGTTCATGATTCATGAAACCGTTTTATTTCTGCTTAGGTTGAGTTCATCGTGCATAATGAATAATAATCATGTTGCTAGCTAAAGGACTTCCCTCAAAACCAGGATCTTACAAGGAAAAGTACAATTTCAATAAGGAATTCAGTCCTGATGCAAAAGACAACATTTTCCAAATACCATAACATGATTGACATGAGCCAAAACATTTAATAATATTTGCTTACTCTAGATTTTAATGCTGTGGCACGTGCAGTTGGAGCACCAAGCTGGCTCATAACAGTTTTTTGAGTTTCCATCTCCAAAGAAGGAAACAGGGGAGTCCCAGGAGGAGTTAGAAGCCTGAAAAGGCAATAAGCATGCTAAGGCCCAATGTGAACAATAATCATTCTGCTCAGGTGGCTAAAAATATCATGTTATCTTTTAATGATGAAAAGCTATGTCTCAAGTCTCAACATTAGTGATCATTAATTTATCTTACATCAGTTCAGATGCCCGAAGCATCTGTACAAGAACTTCATCAATGTTAGTGATTTCATTACTGGAAGGAGACCGTGAATAATAAAATGAGATTAATAAAAAAAAAAACAAATAACAGCAGTGACATAATAGCACTAATACTAATAATTTATGAATGGAGAAAGATATCCAGATATGATTGTATTTAAGATATCAAGATCCTAGACATCATGTAACTACTGAGAAGTGAGAACAAGTGTCAAAGATCAGCTGTCATAGACACAATACTTCCTTAGATACAATAGTCCGTTAGCATAGAGTCAGTGTCAATGTTAACTATTCAGCATATAATTTCAAATTTTATGGAAATAATACTTACATCCTTGGCCTCTGTATATAAGGAATAAGCTTTGGATTCTAATTTTCCGAAATAAGATTAAGTTCTTACATGCCAACGAGTACTACCCATACATACTAATGAAACAATATAGAATAAATGGAAACTTCCCTTTCCAATTGTTTAGTTTAAATTTAAATTAATATTAATATAATGATAATGAAGCAAATACCCAGACTTTTGTTATGAGAGGACAGGGAACATTACAAGCTCAAATACTAAAACCACAGAAGCAAAAGTATCATAGTTATTCACATGATGTATCTCTGATTCTCCCATTAAATTTTACAAAATGATCTTTTAAAATTCTGGAACTAGGAGAATGAATCAATGAAGGCTTGCGAGAAAACTCAATCCAAGACGTGCATGAATAGATTATAAAAAATGATTATGTAATAAATAATTTAAAACTAGGTGCTTAGTCCACTATAAAATGCAACTACGATTCCATCTGTTCGACTTACAATTCATTGTAGACGACAGTTTTCTCTCCATTTTTATATTTCATCTTCCATAAATCTAATTAAATCGTGTATTCCTTATTTGGAATTGCAACGGGAAGTTACTGCTACAAATAGGAGAGTACCGGCACATACCAATCATAATCGTTCTTATCATTTTCGGAATCGATAAAATCATCAGCACCAGTCTTACGCACAGGAGCTGACGTAGACGATGAAATGTTATACAAGAAAGAAGCTCCCGTATTCGAGCCTGCAACCCAAAATATAGCAGCTTACAAAGAGAAATTCAAACAACAGAACCGTTTTAATTTTTCGAACTACTTCGTTTCATCTAGTGAAAAGTACAGTATCATATAAAGAGTATAATCGCGCTAAATTAACAAAACGACATCGAAAAACCTTGAACGCGCGTATACCTAGCGCGGCATCATCGAGCTCGACGGCGGAGGCGCGACGCAGAAGATCGTTACGCTCCATCTCGCGGTTCCTCATCTCGAGAAACAATGCGAGCTCGTCATCCCTGTCCTTCAGAATCCCCAATCGTTGCTGTTGCCTCTGCTTCAACGCAGCTTGCATTTGCGATTCCTGAGCTCTGAAACTACGATTCATTCGCAGCAATTAGGGATCGATCGAACAGAGAAAGCCTCAACCGAAGAACCAAACTCAGTTTCCCTCGTTCACCTCACCAACCGAAACCGGAAATTGGGGATTCGAGAAAGTTCGATTCAAGAGAAGAGATGGCATGGAGGATGATCTGTTTCTTGATTTCTATCACTTAAAGATTACGTTACATGATTTTTCTTTTAATATATGTTCATCTTTTTTTTTCTTTGAAGCTTTTTCTTTGCTTCAACGGTGACTTTGCAACCATGAACTCACTCATTGTTTGGGTAACCCCCACAGCCCCACTGCTGTTTGTTTGAATTTTTGGGTTTTGCCTTAAATGAGCATCTTCCATCCATGTCACTTTCTCCGTGCCTCTTCAAATTAATAGTGCAAAGGACTACAAATTTGTGAAATTATTCGGATAGGATAGGACCTTCATATATGTATATGCACTAACAAAGTATACATAAAGTCAGTGGTAACATTTAGTTCTGTTGAGTTAATTAAAATGTTCCTCAACTTTATAGGATTTAAAGATGGTAAAATGGGTCAGATCGGCTTGTTTAACCGTCATTAATTTGACTCATCAATAGTAAGCTCGAATAGAATGACCCATCATAATTATACGGATTTTTTAATATAACCTGTTGTGTAATTGATCTAGCAGGAAGACCGGTTTAGCCCTTCAAAAATAAAAATATATATTTTTATATTAAAAAAATTCCTAAAAAATGTTTTTATTAAAAAAAATTATATGTTTTCATTAAAAAAAGTCTTTCTATAAAAAATTATAATTTTTAATTATATTTATTTTATTTTGGAACTTTTAACCTCTTTGCATAAATAAAAAGATGTACTTTTATAAGAAAAATTGGCTGGTGGACTAGCCCGTCCCGACCCGCCGTTGGCTCACGGGGGTTGTCGTGCTAGGCGAGGTGGGCTAAGTGTGAGTAGTGAACTCTAATATACAACTCAACCCGCCACTTTAAGGGGGGCCGGCGGATCAAGCCCACCACCTTATAATGGACTATGTAGAATATCTGAATTAGTCCATAACTTTACACTTCATAAGTCATTTTAGTTGCTGGTTAAGTGTTTATGTGACATATTATTTGACACATAGAAGTTTATGTAAACAACCAAACAACATTCTGGGGCCAAAACGTAATATTTTGAGACCCAAAATTAGGTATGTTGTAAGCCACAAGTCACTTTAGTTCCACATTTCACTTACAATAAAACTCAATTTAGGCTTCAAAAGACTGTCTTTTGGCTCCACATCGTTTAGTCGCTTGCATGACTTTTATGTATCAAATAACATACTAAATAGGCACTTAACGTGCCACATAGACACTCCATCAGTGTTAGTTAATGTTAGAGACTAAAATGATCTACGGAGTTAAGAACAAAAACGCACTGTGATCATAAAATTTAGGACCATTTAGATAAAGGGAAACTCTATTGGCATTCAATTTTGTCTATTGTCACTCATTTTCTATTATTTTAATAATATTCATATGTTAATAATTTGATTTTATTGGTTGACAAAAAAATTTTTAAATTAAAAAATATTAATAAGAGAGTAACAATAGACAAAAAAAAGTGACAATATACCCACCCTTAGATAAATCTCATCTAATCTTCTTATTTTTGTGATTGATTAAGTCAATTTAATCTAAATTTAATATGATATAAAAGTTAAGAAATAGTATTTTTATCATAATGTTATTAATAATAATAGCATGTCAGTTAATGAATTACTAAAATAGAAAATTATCAAAACACTTCAACATTTGAAGATTCCAAAACGAGTTGCTTCCAAAATTGCCATTATTAGCGTGCAATTTTAATGTATAAACGTCGTGTATCCCGCTTCCAAAATACTAGTCCTACCTCTACTTCTGGACTCAAATATAAATAAAAAAAAAATTATTTATTGATTTAAAATATAAGTAAATTTTAATTATTTTTCTCGTATTTTTATTTAATATTATTATTTTAAATTTATTCCTCATTCAATATTATTACTCCTATCTTGCAATAAATAGGAGGTCAATTTCATTTTAGTAATTGGAGTTTATCTTTTATATGAAATCAAAAAAATTAAATGGAACTAACTAATTTTCTTAATATGCATAAGTTAGTTAATTTTATCCCCAAATTATGTCCCCAATCATGTCCCACCAATAGAATATCGTCACGTCATTGAAAATATTTCTTTTAATTTTAATTTTCAATTTCCTAATAAATTTTTTAATGACATGGCAATATTCTATTAGTGGGACATGATTGGGGACATAATTTGGGAACATATGATTTGAATCCGTTAATTTTTGCTTATATATGAGTCCGGATGTAGTACTATAAATGCAGCATAGTGTAAATGTGTCATACTACCTCATGTTATTTTTTTTTATAAGAAACATTAGACATATTTTATACATACCAATAAAACATAATAAATTATGTTTTTTCAATTAATAATATAAGAAAATTACTAAAATATCCATGTAGTTATTGTATTCACTTGTATGAAAAATTGTTAGTGTTCATAATAAATTGAGAGTAACAGTATTTTTACTACTCCTTAACAATTAATACGCCTAAAAACTCACAAAATCTTTTATAAAAAGGACTAAAAATTTGTCTTTTTGTCTTTTATAAGAAGGACAAGAGGTAATATTTTTTAGCATGCCTTTATTGAACGACCATTTCACCAACAAATAATTTAAGTTATGATTATAACAGCTTACCTCTGTTATATTCAGTTTAACGGTAGATTGGGAGTTTTTGTTGTTTATGTTAAATCAATTCGGTTTTAGTAAGAAGTGGATTGAGTGGGTGAAAGCTTGTATATGTGGAGGTCAATTGTCTGTTCTTGTTAATGGAAGTCCTACTAAGGAAACTCCAATTGGGCGTGGGCTTAAACAGGGGATCCTCTTGCCCCTTTTCTCTTTCTTCTAGTGGCAGAAGGATTGGCGTGGTTGATGAAGAATGCTATAAGGCAGGGCCTGTTTTCAAGGGTTCAGATTGGTGACTCTGATGTTTGTGTTTCGCTACTCCAATTTGCAGATGATACTGTTATTATTGGTGAAGCATCTCAACAAAATCTGTGGGCGGTAAAAGGTATACTGCGGAGTTTTGAGCTTGTCTCAGGTATGAAGGTCAATTTTCTTAAGAGTAGTGTGTTTGGGGTAAATGTTAGTGAGGAGTTTCTACTTTCAGCATCTGATTTTCTGAATTGTAAGATCGGTTTGTTACCGTTTAAGTATTTGGTTGGTGCTAATCCGAGGCATCGGTCATCTTGGAATGGGGTGGTGGAATGTCTTAAAAAACGTCTGTCATCTTGGAAGAACAGGTATGTTTCTATTGGAGGAAGAGTAACCTTACTGAATTTTGTCTTAAATTCAATTCTTATCCATCTTATCTCTTTCTTTAAAGCACCAAGCTCGGTGATCAAAGAAATTATTGGAATTCAACGCTCTTTTTTGTGGAATGGGGTTAAGGATTCGAGTAAGGTAGCTTGGGTTAAATGAGACGTTGTTTGCAAGTCGAGAAAAGAAGGTGGGCTTGGTGTTAGACATGTAAAATTCTTTAATTGGGCGTTGATGGGAAAATGGATGTGGAGGGCTTTACATTCTCCAAATATGCCTTGGGTTAAGATTCTTGCTGCTAAATATGGTGATTTAAGAGCTTTTATTCATTCTAAATCAGTTGATCAAAAATCTTGTCTTTGGTGGAAAGATTTGGTGGATATCCTACATAAACAAGTTCGCTGGTTTGAGAAGAATTTAGAGAGAAGATTGGGGATGGTAGTTCTACGCTGTTCTGGACTGATAAATGGTTAGGTGGTTTAAGGTTGAAAGATGAATTTCCTCGTCTGTTTTCCTTAGTGTTGAATTGCAATTCAGTTGTGCAGAATTATGGATATATGGAGAATGAAAATTGGGTATGGAGTATTATTTGGAGACGACGTTTATTTGAGTGGGAGGTGGAATTAGTGAATCATTTATATGAGTTGCTGGCAGCTATTCAATGTTCTGTTTTTGAAAAAGATAGATGGGTTTGGGTTGGGGATCCATCTGGAATTTTTTCGGTTAAGAATGCGTATGCTTTGGTGACCAAAGGAGTTCTGTTGAGTGTGCCGGTAGATTGTAATGTGGTTTCTGCTCTACAAATCTTATGGAAATGTAAAAGTCCGCATAAGTGCATTATTTTTTCTTGGCAAATTCTCCTTAAGGTTGTCCCTGTGCGTTGTAATTTGAGGCGTAGAGATGTAAATTTACAAGATTTGGCATGTGGTCTGTGTGGTGGGTTAGAGGAAGACGTGCCCCATATGTTTCTACATTGTAATATTGCATTTGGATTGTGGTACTCTATGGCTAGCTGGCTGGGTTTTTCGACGTCTCTTCCAATGTCGTTGGAAGGTTTGTTATTGGAATGGAATGGTTTTTTCCCGGGTCTTAATAATGGTAAGATTCTATCAACAATTTGGGTGGCGGTTGTGTGGAACTTATGGTTACATCGTAATAATATCATCTTTAATAATGGTGTTCTTGACGAGCTTGAGTTATTTGAAGTTGCTAGGCTGAGAGCATGGAAGTGGCTTTCGGGTTCAGGTTTACTGAAGCTTTCCTTTGCAGGGTGGTGTCTTAATCCTAGTCTTCTTATTTTACATGTTGGGTTTTGTTAGTCTGGCTCTGGTTCTGATGTTTTCTTTTGTTGTGTTCTAGTCTCTTTTCTTTTTGTTGTTTATGGTTGTAATTTGATATGGTATAGGTTTGAGCATCCCTTATGCTCCTTGAAATATAATTTCTGCTTATAAAAAAAAAAAATTAGTTTAACGATAGAGTTTTTACCCATGCCCTTGCGCATAGGTTGCACTGCACCCAACCGAAAATAGCCCCGGTTATATATATTTCATGAATGATTACAAAACCATCTTATTTTTACTTTTATTTAAAAAAAATGTCCAGGAAACCTTATAAACGAAGCATATCACCCAAAAAAACAAAAAGAGAAAATAACAGTTAAATATTGTTTATTATGATTGTCATTCTTGTGGGTTACTGTTTTATCCAACTATATTGTGCGTGTTTGTAAAGCCGTTCCAACCAGTTTCGTCCGGTTCGCCCCTTGAAGTCCGTGTTTTTAGTGCAAATGTGAAAGCAGAAGTGTGTGTTTGATTTACAGTTGGAAGACCAAACTGAAAAAATTTTTGTTTGGTTTTCAGTTAAATCAAGTGAGATCAACTAGTTTTAAACTCCAAAAGTACTTTCTCTTAATTTGGCCTAGGAGTCTCTTTTGGGTTGGAAAAACTTAGGCTTATAAAATGTTAGTTAATAAAAGTTCTTTCAACATCATATCCAATCGATATTTAATTGACCAAACTTTATTTTAACTAAAAATATTCAAACATAATTTCTGTTGTAAAACCTGACTTTGATCCAACAAACTTTTCACTCAATTGATTTTTAATCTAACTTACTTTCACTCAACGAAAATCCAAACACACGCGAAATTATCTCCTCCGTTTCGTTCGTTTTGAATGAAAACCAAACACATTGATTTTATATTCTATTTGAAGAGAACTACGGAAAGAATGTTGATCGCAAATAGAGGCTAAGACGTCGGTCTAATCACTTAAACATAAAAGTAAGTGCTTATCGATGAAAATGGGGCGGAAGTGTCATGGTAAGCCTGAATGAAGCTCAATAATACAACAAATTGAAAAACAGAATTAGCAGTTTGAACATCAGTGTTCTTACATCAGAGTCAACAATCCACGGTAAATAAATTATGTTTTTGGGCAAAATGCAGATTTTGCTAAATTGCCCATATTAATCCACATTCATTGAACAACATCAGCAACAAAGAAAGGGGGCCTAAGAATGTACAATTGAATTGTCAATGGTGGGGATGACTAAACATCGTCTGCATCACTTCCACCAACATGTGCTTCATGGCTGACCCAATAATTGCTGCCATCAGGACCTGACACCTTGAACCTGACCAAAACAAAATTCACCTGCATAAGCTCAAAATGCTTTCACATTATATTAACAATGTTTTTTCACACTACTCACCGTTCAAGAACAGATTTTCCTTCCTTATACTTCTGGCTTTTATCATGGGCAGTCTCCTGAAAGAAACCAATAGGGTAACTTAATGGTCTACATAAAAACAGAAAAAAAATCATACTTTTGAAGCACTGATACACAAATCTTACATATGTCCAACCAACAATTGATCCACAACCGACACAGAAAATGTCAGCCACAGTATGCATCCCAGTGGTCATCTGTCTGTCCTCTAATTCTCCAAGAGAAACATTCACGCTGTAAAAGAATAAAAAAAAATTTAACAAAATCCGGAAACAGACCAAACTGCAAACTGTTTATAGCTTCAGTGGTCCAGAGGCGAGAAGCCTAGAATAATAAGCATAACTAGGTCTGCTTAACACTTTGGTCACAAGCTACAACATACACAATCACCTAACTTCCGTTGATTAAAGTGATAGCGATGATGCACTTCGTTGTTACGTAGTTGTAATGCATGTGATATCCACTGGCAAGTCATTGATACAAGCAGAAGAGGTTTCGTGATGGAACAGCATAAAACAATGATGATAATATAGACGCATGTTGTACATATTCAAACAAGTTCTGGGACAAATAAAATGTCAACCAATTCCTCTTTTATTTATTTTTCTTCTCAAAGTATTTCATCACCCAATTTTATTGCTGGATTCTGCTTGGCAATACCAAAAGAGAACATTTATTTCGGTATTTCTAGTAATCGCATGTTGAAGTGCCAAGATCAAGGACAACTTACACCTTTTTGAACAGATAAGCTTTCCCATGTCTACTATGGAAAGCCTGAATAAAACAACACAACAAAAAATGCCAGTCAGAATATCTATATTTTATTTTACAAAAGGCCAATAAAGAATTGTTTGTCCCAATTAAAAATCACCAAAAACATCAAGAAAACAAGATAATAAATTCTGGTAAAGCTCAACACTATCAACACATATATCTTATTTGAAACATGAGATCCTCATTTGGCCATCAACAGCCTAGATAAGCATCATACTATAGAGAGAAACTCATGCTGTATGGTGTGCGAAGTGTGTGATTCAGAAACAAATTGTGTGAATATAAAATAAGGAGCGCCAAAGTCCAAAGACATCAAGATCCTAGACATGATGCAGAAATTGAAGACAATAACGATGGTCAACACTCATGACTCAACACACAAACAATGTTCTTCAACCAAGATAATTTGAGTTTGTTCAAATTCTACATAAGAGGAGCAACAATTTTATTTGTGGAAAGTCCTCCACATATAAATAGCAAGGAGACCTAAAACTCTGTCACTTGCACTTTAATTTCATATCTCATATTCACAAAAGTATGATGAATCAAAATATGAATAGCATTATCATGTTTTTTGCAGTTCCTCCAAGCACTATGCCAAATCAACCATGTCACAGTGAATGGGAACTTATGTAGACTGTAAATAACATCTTTCTCCTCTGCGGGTAAAGAGTTAGAGAACCATAATTTAACAACTTTCTCCCTTATATCTTTAGCAAACTAAATATCTCAAAGCATGCAACCTTCCGCTTTATCTAGTGTATGGAATGCGAGTACAACCTTTTCTCTTGTTAGAATAACGGCAGTGACTCTAATACCATATCAGCGATCAACTCTCCAAGAAGCCCAAGCTAATATCTATTAAGTGAAGACTCATAATTAATTTTAAATCTATCATAAAGGAAGCCATTAGAATTTCAAAGCTGCCAAAAAAACACTTAAGTTATGGCCTCATGACATCAAGTTACCAGTATAACCAACCAAATAGGAAAGAAGAACAAAATGCCAAAGTTGAATCAAAGGAAAATAATAACTAAAAGATGCTGATTAAATCCATCCTTAAGTGTGTTTGAATTACAATATATTGAATTACAAATCAAAACAACTTGTAATCAGAATCTTATAGACAGACACAACCTTTGAAGGGGGGAAACGAATTTTCCCTAAAATCAATCCAAACCAAACGATAATGTATAAGTATAACACAATCTAATACCATGATCATTAATAACCGCATTAAAGCACAAGCTCGCTTAACATATAAAACAACAACACTGGGATTAAAATCCTGAAGAAGAATTTTGAGTCATAAAAACCATGTAAGGGATCAAAATGAAATTACCTTGGAAACGACGTCTTCACAGAGAGCTAGAGGAGTCCGGCAGTGTTTGCAGCTATAGATCCTCCCTTCCAGATGGACCAAAAACAACCTCCCCATAGCGCAACTCTGAAAATTCTACGCCACAAACTGAAGATCAACGAGGATTTCAAGATATTCAACAAAGTTAAAATCAAAAAACGATGCAGTCAAACGGAAATCGCGCGAAGGTCAAATTAAAGCGATGAATCAAATACAAAATAGTGTGAATTGAGCACAGGGAAGAAGGAGACGAAGAAGAAGAGAATCGTTGAAAATACCTAGCTACCTGAGTTTGGTTTGGGAAGAATAGGACGCAACGAGTTGCAACAAATGTGGAGAGAGAAGCAATCAATCATCGCTTTTTCTGTAAAAGCAGAACCCGACAAGGCGTGTGTTGTGTGTTTTACTTATTTAATTAATTTAAGTTGAATTACACTTTTTAATTCCTATAACAAAGTTTTAATTTGATCTTTATTTTAATTTTACTTTAGTTTCTTGTCTTATACTATTTTTTTTTAGCAAATTTAATTTTTTCGGTTAATTAATTTTGTCTAATTAAATTACCAGAAAATCAAAATTTATCTAATTAAATTACTAGAAAATCAAAATAATATCGTTTTGTCTCTTTATATTAGTTTAAAAAAGAAAACATAAAAATGAAAGGTAGGTTTGTTTATGATTTAGATTTGTTAAAATCACTTTCGACCAAAACTGAATTTATTTATTTTCATTAGATCGTCTTGATTTCTGTGTATCGATAGTCTCAACCATTAATTTTTACCGTGTATTTTCACTTTTATTTTTACTAAAATTTAAACCAAACAACAGGACCTAAATTACTAAAGATATATAACACGAGAAACTAAAATAATCCAAAAAGTACATAAGAAACTACAAAAAAAAAATCAAAATAAACACAAAAGATCATATTAATCTTAAAAATAAAACATAAAAAATTAAAATAAATATAAAAAACTAAACAGAAACTTTTTTACAATATACTTGACCAAAAATATAATTTAACTTCTAATATATTTGCTTTTTGTTTGTTTTTATTTTCAGTTTTCATCATGTGGATTTCTTTTTCTTTTCTTTGGTAATATGTTTATGTTTATTTCTTTCCCTTTTATCATCTTATAAAGCGGAGGCGCTTTAGCTCCATCGTAATTTTTTAAATATGTGTTTCAGATTTTAAAAATAATATATAATAATATAATATATAATAACAAAAAATGTGCCTAAAATAAAATTAATGATGTGTTTTAGGTTTCAAAATTATTATATAATAATATAATATATAATACAATATATTATTATTGCTAAAACTTGCTCAAAAAGCTATTTGATTTCCAATTTTCACTTTGCTTCTCATACAGTAATATGCCGTCTCTTGCTCTCTTCTTTGTCTATGTGAATTTTCAAAATGCTAAAACTAAACCCCTCAAAATCATCACTTATTATTACTTTGTGCTCTATAACCTTTGAATATACTATGATACTAACCTAGTATGCTTGTAAATCATCACTCGTTATCTACACTTTGGTTAGTTTGTGAGTTTTGATTGTTCTCCTAATTTCTTAATTTATTTATCACTTTGAAGTTTCAACATCAGTGCAATATTGTGCCTTTATCTCTTTCTTAAGACTAAGTTTTACAATTTTGATCTTTTTTAGTTCTAGCTTGTAAAATTTGTTCCTTTATATTTTCTTTTGTCTCATGTTATCGTTTGAACTAATAAAGTGTTGTCTATTATTATTAATTAATAAGTTTCTCATATTGATAATGTATTGCGCCTTTCTTATGTTAATTTTCTTTGTGGTTACTAAATTGCTAAAACTATAATGTGGTTTTTCAATAATAATGTGTTTTATTTATTGTAAGTATGACTAAAATAAAAATAATTGATAAATTTTAAAATGAATATAATTGACGTAAGTAGTTTTATTCTGGTAGATAGTTTAACTCTTTATATTGAGAAAAAAATTGTTGATCGTTTCAGTACTGAATCAATCATAGACAAAATAGAAAGCATCATCGAGTTCAATTTTCTTAAGTAAAAATTGTAAGTTTTTTATCCTTTTTTTTCCTCTAATTTATATTTTATATAAGAATTAATTATCATAAATCATTTTAATAATTAATTATTTTTAATATATTAATTTAATAGATAAATTTAATTTAAACTATTATATTTGTCCCCTATAAAAAAAATAGCCTAGCTTCGCCCCGGGTTATAAGGCTACTTATGCTTTTTCTGAAGCAATAACCAAAAAATCTTCACTCATATCAACAATGTCAAACATAATTAATAAATAATTGAATCATTAAAACATATTGATAATAGTTTAAATTTTGATTATATATATAGAAAAAAAATTTGTTAAGATAAACAAAATTCACTCCAATCATCATTACTCTCTCTGTTTCACAATATAAGACATTTTTTAGATAAGGTGAGTATTTCATTTTATAAGGTCCTCTACAAATTTTTAGGATAATTAATTAGATTTTTTGCCCTTCATAAATGATCAAATTTCTTTTTTTTATTTCCAAGGTTTAAACAAATGCAATAAGGTGGTTTCTCCGGTGTTCCTTCAAAATAAGGAATAAATTTGTTCCTCCACGTGGCTCCATTTAAGTAGTGACACTTGTTATTACTTATTCATGTCATCTAATTTAATATAACTTTATAATATTGCAAACATATCCTCTCTTTTAATAACATTTACCCTAGCTTAAGCACAATATTTCTTAAAATTTCTTTATCTTTTTTCTTTTAACAAATTTAAATACAACATTCATGACTAAATTAAAATTAAACGCAAGTGATTATAAAAAATAATTGAAGAAGGGTGAATAACAAGTATTAAAACATACTAATAGTGTATGACTACTTTTGATGTATTCATCCACAACACAATAATACTATCCATCATAAAAGACAAGTATTCATTAAAAATACATTATACACAATTTTAGTGCAAGTTTTGATAGTTTTTTGGGTTTAGTATGTGATTTTGTGATTTTTTATGTTGTTTCGATGTTATTATATTTAAATTCTCCATGTCAATTTGATGTAAAATATGTGTTAGGTGTCCAAGTTTTGCTATAATGTACATAGCTATTTTTAATTGTTCTTGCTATTTCTTGATAGATATTTCTATGGTGTCTATGGTGTCATCTCTATGAAGATGGCAACATGATCTCTTATCTAATCAAATCAAAATTTTGATATGAGACAATAAGAAATGCAATAAAGTTTTATTCTCTATTAAATCATTTAGATTTGGTAGATACTAACTTGATTTTATTTTTTCATCTAATATTTAGTTTTTATTTATGTCTCAATTTTTTTATTCAAAATATCAAATACTTAGATTTTGGTTACATTATTAAAGGTGTATTTGAGCTTTAGTTAATTAAAAAAAATGAGTTTTTATTAGTTGAAGAATAAATAAATTAATGGAGAATATTATAATAAATAAAATAAGGTAAAAGTAGTATTTTGGTCCCTAAACTTTACATTAAATTTTAGTTTGGATCTCTTTTTTTTTTGTTCATATTGACTTCTTTACTTATTTTTTTCGTGTTATTTCATTAAATAATTAATAAAAAAATCTAAAATAGTCGCAAGACATGAGAAAGAAGAAGACAATGATAAAAAATATTACCATGGGCATTTTTGTTAATTATTTATCAACAAAAATTAATAGAAAATAATTATATTATATTGAAAATATAAATTAAGATTATGAAGAAAAAATAAAAGGACCAAATTAAAATTTGAGATAAAGTTATGGGCCTAAAATATGATAATATTATTTTACAAATTTTTTCTAGTGAAAATTCATAAAATAACACAAAAAGAAAAACCTCACATATAAATTTTAATTTATAAATTTGACATGAATAAAGCACACTTAAATAATATAATGTATTTAAATAATATTATTTTCATACAAATAACTAGTATACGCATCATTACGTTGTCATTTCTATGTTGTATCAATTATTTGTATCAGGTTCTTCTAAGTCTTATCATTTATTTCAGGCTCAATTATGAATTATTTATGTTATGTTATTTTTTAAATATAATTTGCTTTTAAAGTATTCATTAATTATGTATTTTTCTTCTAGGTCGCTTCAGGTATAAGTTACCTAGGTCGCGTTCTATTCAGTCAAATGTTTGCTTATTATATTTATAGTTATAAAACTCATACTAGTCATCGACTCGATCAAAGTCCTGGATCAATGGTCGAACTAGTAGGTCATTGATTGAACCGATTTAACTTGATATATGATAATATTTTATAATTTATATTAATATTTACAAATATAATATATATTTTACTGTAAAATTTAATATATTAAAGAATTTTTGTGTGCTAATCATATATTAGTACTAATGTTAATTAAAGTTTATGTAAAATTAAAATATATAAAATTATAAGTTAGATAACATTTGTTTTTTTAAAAAAATGCAAATACATTAAAAAACTAAATTCATAAATATATTGCAATAAAATTTTCTATTATAATAATATAAACATACTTATGAAATTTTTTATATTTGACAACTAACACATATTTTACTATATGTTAAATATATTTATATTCTAAAACATTTTAATATAATAATATAAATATATTTATAAAATTTTATTATAATATATTTATGAGTTTCATTTTTTAATGTATTCGCATTTATTTTTTTAAAAAAATTATTATCTAAGTTATAATTTTATATATCAATCTAAAGTTATCAATATTTATATATTTTAATTTTGTATAAATATTAACATTAGTACTAATGTATTATTAGTATACAAAAATTCTTTAGTATATTAAATTTTATGGTAAAATATATATTACATTTTTAAATATTAGTATAAATTATAAAATATTATTATACATCGGGTTAAATCAGTTTAACCAGTAAGTTAGTGGTTCGATCGGTGATCCAGGACGTTGACCTAGTCGATGGCTGGTATGAGTTTTATAACTATAAATATAAGTAACTAATAATTGAGTCTTAAGCAAACATTAGGCCGAATAGTACATGATCTAGATAACTTATATTCCAGTCTGAAGCGACCTAGAAGAAAAACACATAATTAATGAAAACTTTAACTTGAAGCAAATTGTATTTCAAAAATAATATAACGTAAATAATTCATAATTGGGTCTGAAATAATTTATGAGACTTAGAAGAACCTAATACAAGTAAATGATACTTGAGCATAGGGATAATAACGTAATTAGGCATGTACGAGATATTTATATGAAAATAATATTATTTAAATATATTATATTATTTAAATGTGTTTTATTCGTGTCAGATTTATAAATTAAAATTTATATCGGAATGATTTTTTCTTTGTTTTATGAATTTTCACTAGAGAAAATTTATAGAATAATAGCATCATATTTTTTATGGCTAAATTTATATTTTAGGCCCATAACTTTATCTCAAATTTTAATTTGGTCCTTTTATTTTTTTTTCATAATCTTAATTTATATTTTTAATATAATATAATATAATATAATATAATTAGTTTTATCATTGTCTTCTTCTTTCTCACATCTTGCGACTATTTTAGATTTTTTATTAATTATTTAATAAAATAACACAAAAAAAAAATAAGTAAAGAAGTCATTATGAACAAAAAAAAAAGAGATCCAAACTAAAATTTAATGTAAAGTTTAGGGACCAAAATATTACTTTTACCTTATTTTATTTATTATAATATTCTCCATTAATTTATTTATTCTTCAACTAATAAAGACTCATTTTTTTAATTAACTAAAGCTCAAATACACCTTTAATAATGTAACCAAAATCTAAGTATTTGATATTTTGATTAAAAAAATTGAGACATAAATAAAAACTAAATATTAGATTAAAAAATAAAATCAAGTTAGTATCTACCAAATCTAAATGATTTAATAGAGAATAAAACTTTATTGGATTTCTTATTGTCTCATATCAAATTTTTGATTTGATTGGATAAGAGATCATGTTGCCATCTTCATAGAGATGACACCATAGACACCATAGAAATATCTATCAAGAAATAGCAAGAACAATTAAGAATAACTATGAACATTATAGCAAAACTTGAACACCTAACATATATTTTACATCAAATTGACATGAAGAATTTAAATATAATAACATCGAAACAACATAAAAAATCACAAATCACATACTAAACTCAAAAAACTATCGAAACTTGCACTAAAATTGTGTATAATGTATTCTTAATGAATATTTGTCTTTTATAATGGATAGTATTATTGTGTTGTGGATGAATACATCAAAAGTAGTCATACACTATTAGTATGTTTTAATAGTTGTTATTCACCCTTCTTCAATTATTTTTTTTATGATCACTTGCGTTTAATTTTAATTTAGTCGTGAATGTTGTATTTAAATTTGTTAAAAGAAAAAAGATAAAGAAATTTTAGGAAATATTATGCCTAAGCTAGGGTAAATGTTATTAAAAGAGAGGATGTGTTTGCAATATTATAAAGTTATATTAAATTAGATGACATGGATAAGTAATAACAAGTGTCACTATTTAAATGGAGCCACGTGGAAGAACAAATTTGTTCCTTATTTTGAAGGAACACCGGAGAAACCACCATGCAATAATTAAATGCTTCTACTTTAAATAGAGGCAAACATAAGAAATGGTACTAATATTTTAAAAATCAATATATTAATTGATATGGTAGGATGACGTTGTAGTGATACTACGAGAACATAGAAATTACTGGATTATGTGGCTTGAAAGTTGGAAGGCTTTAGAGAAAAAAAGCATACAAGATGTTCAAACTTTGACACAACGCCTTTATATTAAACACACATGTTATTATTTAATTCGCTCCCAACATTTCTACCATGAGTGCTTGTTCGTTCTCTCGAAGCCACACAATTCAGTGTTCCTTCTTTATCTTTAAACTCACATGTGCTTGTTAAGCTTTCAAACCCATATCTCTAGACCTATACCGTAACAAATATTAAAATTTAGTTTTTTTTCATTGAAAAGTATATTAATTAGAGATTGAACCCGCATACTGACACGCATATCCCCATATACTCATTAACGGAGTTCCATGACTAAAACATAACTTAAATTTGAATTTTCTTTTAAAATCACAACAACAATAATAATAAATATAAACACTTAGATAACCTAACAAATTTTGATAAGATTTTTATAGGTGGAGTCTCATTTAAGATCATGAATCATCTATACTTTTCTTATTTTCATTGGGGTATCATCATTCGACGGTCGAGAACTAATCTTTATTGTGACTAAGAAATCAATTTATACTCTATTTTAAAGTGTGAGTGTACTTCTATAAAAAAGAAAAGAAATTAATACTAAAAAAAATTAAATAATATGCAAAAAAAAACTTTTTACAAAAAAAATTAACAACACTAAAATTATGTACTACAAACTCATACACGTCTTTACTGGCCATATAAGACTAATGTATGTGCGAAAGATTGTGATAGAACGAAAATATATTGAGTTGTCGGTGAAATATAATAAAAAGTGAGAACCAAATATAATTATTAATTTTTATGTTTTTTCAGGAAAAAGCATATATTAATATTAATTAACTTAAAATCACGAAAGGTGCTAACTTTTTTATAACTGATACGTACAGAAGAAGAAGCATCTTAAAATAATACTAGTAGGCACATGGAATTAGGTGTAAGAATAAGATAAATAAATTTTGACATGGAATTTGGGGTAAAAAGATTTTTTTTTAAAAAAAAAGAAAGAGCAATATATGCAGCCCTCTAAGGTTCTATCCGAAAGGAAAAATAATAAAAGATGTTATAGGATAATAAATTTCAACGAGCTATGCTTGTTAGCATATATTGACATTATAATTAGCACATTTATTTAGCTTTCTATTAATAAAGTTAATATAAAAGCTATCTAAATTACGCACAGATATGATATAATCCTAAATTAGCTCCTCAAAGTACAATAGTACCCAACATTGTTGTTGTCAAATTAAACCGCACTATAGTAATCTGTGTATAGGGCCGCAGATGGGAAACCAAGCCGCTTCACAGTCTAAAGAGCTAACTCAATAGTTTATGCTTCAAGAAATCTTACTTCCATCATCTCTCACAATTTTTGCGACTCAACTCAAAGAAAGAGACCTTGTGGCGAGATCAAGACATAGCCTCACACCGAACCTTCCCTGAACTTGAGGCCAGCATGCACCAATGCTTCGTCATTGTGAATATTACCGCTAGAAGATTGAATGCTATGAACATCACTATGCAGCTCTGTCTCTACCTCTATCACTTTTTTAATATTCCCTCCGGTCCAAAGGTTATGTAGTTTTAGAGCTATGCACAAAGATTAAGAAAATGATAATTGTGTCATACTTTTTATCATATGGATTAAACTGCCCTTATTTATGTTTTGATTAATTAATTTGTTATAGTTATTAGTTATCCCATTACTTACCTATAATAATGATCCGTCAGTGCATAATTATGTGAGTTTACTTTACCCATATCAATAATACTCTCATTTTTTTGGGGAATTTCATATATTGTGTAGTCTTTATTCCTTTGGAAAAATGCATCATCAATTCTTTGGAAACATATAACATTTGGTGGATACACATTTAATCATTAGTTTGGGAGTATAATTGGAAGAAAAAATAATCAAACCTAGAAAAGTCAAAACAACATAACTTTTGACACACAAAAAAAAAAGTGTCTAAAATTACATAACCTTTGGATCGAAGGAACTATCAGTTTTCTAACTAAAAATTATTTAATTTTATAACTAATTTTACTCAGAATTATTCATAAAAAATCAATTTATATGTAAATCAATATAATTATACTATGACATAACCAAGCTGATGATAGAAGTATATTCGATCCAAAACAAAAAATATTTTTTCCATATAGGAGTATTCATTAATTAATACAAACACAATACGTCACTGCTTACCTGTATTCTGTAAGAGGTAACACTTGACTAGCTGTGATAATTTTTTTTGCATATTTATATTTAAAAAATGCTAACATGTTTCTTAAGTTTAATTGAAATTAATAATATTTATTGTTACGAAAGTTTAAATTTTACTCAAATGCTATCGATCTTATTTTTAGTCTTTTATTTTTATTTTTTTTATCAGTCAAACACACACCCTCACACTATGCTATTCCTAAATCTACTCCTAATTATACCCCACCGGGGATTGAACCCCACATCTTCAACTCAATAAACTTCTCCTTATGCCACTTGAACTACAAATTCTCAGCAATATATTTTTAGTCTTTTAATTTTGCCTTATGTACAATTTTGGCCACATTAGTTTTAATTGCTTGAATTTAATCTCAATGTTTTACATTTTATCCAGTTGTATGACATAATATTTGTGAAATTCTATTGTCACTTTTTTAAATCAAACACTAAACAAAATTATTTGTACTGTACATTCTCATCAACCTTATACCTCAACTATAAGAACGGGTGTCAAACATACACAAGTTTTGGATTTGAGAAAATCCTAAGTCCTCTTTTTTTTTCCTTGGGTTTTTATTTGAAAAAACTAGACACAAATTTTTGTTCTTTTCTTCTTTTTTTTAGTTGGTTGAAAAATTACTTTTTCCATTCAAATAAAAAATGAAGCATTACAAACTGTTAGCAAAAGGCATTTTAAACTAAAAATAAAATAAAAATTGACATCATCCCAGTTAGTACACCATCATTTTTCAAACATCAGTATTTGGAATGGTAAAAATAAGAAAGAAATTACTCTTATTTTTCGGACAACGCCATCTAGAAATAGGTGGGAGAGAGCGGTTGAGACCACCCAATTTTAGAAATCTCACCACCCATTTACATATAAGAATCATAAATCTATATATTAACAAGGATGGTGTTACTCCCAATAAAGATGGTGCTAATTCCTTCCACCCTAAAAATACCATTCCGAATGCTAATATCCCAAAAAAAATTGATTTTCTTCTAATTAGAGTGGTACTAATCCTAGCATCCAATAACTAGTAACTAAAATGGGCCTTTATTTTTTACCGGTTTTTGGGTCCTTTCTTTGGTCTACATAGAATGGGCCCGTTTTATTATCTTCAATTTTCATAGAACAGGTCATTTCAATAACAGATTTTTGGTCGCCTAAAATAGGACATTCAATAAAGATTTTACTTTGACTAAAAATAAAGATTTTGCATTGAAGTCCAAAAAAAATATAAATATTTCGCTTTGACCAAAAACATATGAAAATTTTGCACGTTGACCAAAAATAAAAAATACAGATTTTGCCCCTATGTTGTTGGGCTGGCCCATGCGCCTAGGTTTTATTAATATATGATGTATGACATGAAATGATATAATACTAAATACGGTAACATATGGTCCTTTAAACAAAAAAATATTGACCATTCAACAAAAAAAAATGGAACAAAAATAAACCAAAATATTATTGTCCAAAAAAACAAAAATATTAAAAAAAATCAAAAAATGAAAGATTTTGCACATTCAACGAAAAATAATTATCAGTTTAGTTCTTAATGGTAGTCCACATAGGTTCTTGAGTTGCACATAGGTTCATTTATGTTCTTAAAATTACTAAATATTTATTCACTTAGGTCCCTAAAGTTTGATAATTTCAGTGACCTAAATGAACTATTTTTGCAAATTCAAGGACCTAAATAAATACTCCATCTGTTTTCAATTATAAGTAAAAAAATATCTACCTCACACCATTATAAGAAAGTTAGTTAGTTTAGATAAATTAACATAGGAGTTTTCAAAAAGTTGCTTATATTCGGTAACGAAGGGAGTGATATTTAGTAATCTCAAGGACATAAGTGGACAACTCTTTCAAACTCAATGATCTAAGTGAATCTATGTACAATGCAACTCAAAGACTTATTTAAACTACTCTAACAAACTCAGAACTTATGTAATGATACAGTTTGATTGAGTCAGATTTGGTTTTTTCAGACTAATCAAACAAATAAATTGTAGTTCCTTAATTATATAGTAACATGTCTCTATTATACCGACACTTTAATTAGTAAAATTTAATAACTAATATTTTTTCCTTGCCTCCTAATAGGAAAATTAAAGTTGGATCTGCGGTACAAGCATATGTATCCCGCATATTATGGCCAAACATTATAAAGCTCAAAGAACACAAGAGGAATTTTATAAAAAAATAACATATTAATTAATTGATTGATAAAAAATTAATTATACAATTAAAAATAGGAGTTTATATATATAGTAAACACAAAAAATTTTTAATACTCTAAATTAACTTAACTAATTTTTGTTGTAACTAACTACTAACTATATATCTTAACCGAACTTACTTTTATTAACTCTAAATATTTCTAATAACTTCTATCATGTTTTCTTACCCCCTTATTATTATTATATGTTTTGAAAAGTTTATTATCATACATTTTTTCATTCTCCTTGGATCTCCCGCCATAAGAATTTTTCTGTTTGTCTTTCTTTTCTCTTTCTTGCTTAGCGGCTTGATTATCTGCCTTATTATTTCGAACCAATTCTTCTATCTAGATCCATTTTTCGGCCCGCTTTTTCAGCTCCTCCATTGTTTTAGGCTTTTCTCCCGCTAAATCCTTGGCAAAGCCTCCTGGCTTCAGCCCCTGCCTAAGAAAATACAACATCATAATAGGGGCGACATCACGTACCTTGAGGGATTCTGCGTTAAAGTGGATAATGAAATCCCTCAATGGCTCGTCTGATCTCTACTTTATCCTCTCGAGATGGTGCTGGGTTTTGAATTGCTGTTTGCTGCTTGTAAAGTTTGAAACGAACTTATCCTTTAGTGCTTTCCATCCCGTGATGGATCCCGCTAGTAACGATCAGAACCATCTCCGGGCCGCAGCTTTCAAGGTCAACGTGAATGCTCGACATATAACGGGCTCCTTGGCCCCTTGGAAGACCATCGTCTATTGAAAGATCTCCACATGATCTTGAGGATCAGTTGTCCCGTCATACGGATCGATCTAAACGGCGAACTTAAAGTTGACCGGCATGTCAAAGTTCATGATTGCCGGGGTGAAGGGGTTATGACACCCTTCAATTCCTATGTCATTTTCCGCCTCCTGATCCATGTCGGGCAGCTGGGGTGGGGCAATCGCGGGGTTGGTGCGCGGGATCTGCTGACCAACCATGGAGACCTGCCTCTCCATTTGGGGATTTTGCCCCTCTTGTTGATTCTCATGTCGTTGAGGGAGTTGCTGGCCCATCCCAAGGTTGACCAGAATTGCTTGGAATTCCTCTTGTTGCTTCTTCCAAGCTTCTCGTTCCCTGTTCATCCTCTCGATTTCTTCGGCCTGCTTTCGAATCATCTCTTTCAGGTCGAGCATGCCGTCCTCAATCGTTGTCATCCTTTGTTCGGACATCGCAGGACCAGCAGGCCTGGCCTCTTCTTGTTGTCGTGGAGAAGGCCCGTTAGCAGAGGGCTGTTCTCCAGGGGCTCCTCCGGCGTTGGCCGATGCTCCCCTAGCTGCTTGATTCTTTCTCCTGGTGTTCGCCATGTCGCTACAACCACATTTTCGGTTAGCATGAGTTAATTCCTGTTTGCCTGCGAGCACAAGAGGTTTTCTTGCCGTACACTCATGCATGATCGTTAATGAAACAGGATTTAGGAGGATGATGAAGAAATTACGTATTCATATAGGAATATATTCACAATTATTGCAGAAAAAATCAAAGAATGCGATTATCCGATCAACCAATCGGTGAAAAGTCACAATTCACCGATTGATCGGCTAGAAATGGCTTTTGCACCGATTAATTGACCGGAATTCACCTTGATAACCAGCAAAAATGGATATGCGAGGAGAAAGAGGTTGAGTTCTTGACTCCGGTGGTGTTCTTCCTGCAAAATTACCAGAAAAACCAGATAAAGGAGGAAATAAGAGATAAGTTACGATCGGAGAAGAGCAATTCTTTCCCACAGATGGCGCCAATGTTCCACCATGCTCTTGGCATGGCGGATCTGGCCTCCTATCTGGTCTCCGGTGCGGTGGTTGGATATCTCCGGCCACTCACCTGGCGGTGAGGGGGGTACCTGCAAGCACTCCGACGATCAAGTCAATTGTGTGTCTTAAGCAGGAATTCTCAGATCTAGAGTTATGAAAAACATACCGAATGAAGACTAATCACATGTATTTATAGGGTAGACAAAGTCACCAAAGTCAAACCTGTCACTGTCTCAGTTCCGTGAATTGCGGCGGTAGTTACGGATCTGTAACGGTCCTCACGTGGGGGTGATGTCCCATGTGCCTTATGTCGGGTGCCTTATGTCGGGTCCCTATGTCGTGGGTACACGACATGGGACCGACGGCTTGGGCCGCCCACGTAAGACCTGCACGTGTTCTTCCCGCGGGTTAGGTCCATAACAGTTTCTAATAAACTCAGAGACTTATGTAATGATACAATTCGATTAAGTCAGATTTGGTTTTTTCAGACTAATCAAACAAATAAATTGTAGTTCCTTAATTATATAGTAACATGTCTCTATTATACCGATACTTTAATTAGTAAAATTTAATAACTAATATTTTTTCCTTGCCTCCTAATAGGAAAATTAAAGTTGGATCTGTGGTACAAACATATGTATCCCGCATATTATGGCCAAACATTATAAAGCTCAAAAAACACAAGAGAAATTTTATAAAAAAATAACATATTAATTAATTGATTGATAAAAAATTAATTATACAATTGAAAATAGGAGTTTATATATATAGTAAACACAATTTTTTTTAATACTCTAAATTAACCTAATTAATTTTTGTTGTAACTAACTACTAACTATATATCTTAACCAAACTTACTTTTATTAACTCTAAATATTTCTAATAACTTCTATCATGTTTTCTGACCCCTTATTATTATTATATGTTTTGAAAAGTTAAGCAAGTTCATAATTTTTTTTTCTAAATCAATTTCTTCAATTGCACGCCTAATTTACACAAGAGCGACTTGAATTATATATAAATTATAGATTATAGATATACTAAAAGGCAAAAGTAATGGTGACGAATAAACAAAACCAAAACATGAAGTTATGATGGCATTTAGATCAGCCCTTCCTTTTGTCACATGCAATATAATAGAGCTGATTCCTCAACAGGGCACGATCAACTAATAGGCTGTAAAGAGAGCAAGAAGATTATAATGGGATCAAAAAGATGGATTAGGCTCAAAAATTTTGAAAATTGACTTATCATCAAGTGTTTGTATGTTTGATGTGGGAACTGACAGCGAGAAAAAACCATCATTAACACATGTTCATGTCGGAGTGTGTCCCTTAAAATTGAAGGCCCCAAATGGAATTAATGGGCTATCACATGAACATGAAGTAGTAATCAAAATGCAAAAGTCATAATCAATAGGAATAGCTTCCAACAATATGAGTAATGGCTACAAATTAAGTAACGGAGCATATTAATTTAATTTTCCAGGTGTGTTTTGTATGCTACTAATCATGATTTAACCTTGTAGGTTGTAGCAAATCCTATAGTCCCCGACACTAATCATTCCTAATGTCAGCTCCAACTGTTGCTCATTCTCCCTCATTCATTTTTGTAAATCTTTTTATGCACTTGGCAATATAATTGGTCCTCGTTATTTAATTGCACTCGCTCAGTTTTATCCTTCTTTTTTCAACAATGTATTCATCATTAGGAAATAGTAAAATAAATAGATTAACTATAACTTTTTTTAAAAAAAGAAGAAGAATATTTTATAAGTAAAATTTGATAGATAATGAATCATGTTAATAGCGTAGCTAGCATTAACAAATGAATGTTATACGGCTACAAGGCTGTCCTACATAACCATGAAGCATAAGTTAATTAATTATACATAAAGAAATTATAGGTAGAAAAAAGAAAAAGGCAGAGTTAGGTTAGAATTTGAAAGTCACGGCTATAGATGGATGATTATACTTGAAATGCCTCAGAAAAACGGAAGAAGGGGGAAGAAGGTGACGGATACAATATCATAGATATTATTGAAATTGGGCTAGACCCAAAGACAAGGCCTATGAGACCCAAAATATAGCCTGCAAACCGTAAATAATTCTTTATAAATACAATACATCCTAGTATGCTACTAATCTAATGATAATTACTCTGATCCATACAGTCACTGACTTGAGCGTCGGAGTCCTCGTAGGTCTCCCACCCGCCGTCGTGGAGCGCCGTCGGAGCACCTAAAGACCGGAGTTCTTCCCGTAATCTCGTCATCAACACCTCCTAACCAGGTATCTTTATTCTATGTCGCTCCTATATTTTTAGAACACAACACAATGAAATACATTATAATTGTCATTCTGGAAAAACATCAAAAATGAATGAATAGTTAGAGCTAGCTAGCACTAGCACTAGCACATACAAAACAGAGAGATTGAATAATGTGTAAGAAATAAGAACCAAATTGGTGATGGATGGTCTGATGGCAGTAGCTTACCAAATGCGAGAGTTGATTGCACGTGAACTACTTTATAACCTCACTGACAAAGGAAAGAAGTCAGACCTAGTTGGACCCTCCACCCCTCTATCAAATTAAAATAAGTAGAGAGGTGCCTAAAGTGTGTTTTGGGGCACTTAATTATGATATGTGTGAAAAATCGTGTGAGTCGAACTATTAGGTTTATACTGAGAGGTGTCTAGAGTTTTATAAGTAGAGAGGTCAAGTGTATGTTTGTTTTGGATTTTGATTTGATCAAAATCACTTTTGATCAAAGCTAAAATTATTTACTTCTATTAGATTGTCTTGATTTTTATGTATAATAATCTCAACAATTAAGTTTTGTCTCGATTTATGTGTTTTTTATTTCTCATTCTACTAAAATCTAAATCAAATGAGCTCTAAGTCTTCCTTATCAAAACCAACAAAATACTCTCTAAGTTTGTCTTATTGGAAACCTAGATACAAGAGAGGGTGATTAGGTCATGGAAGACTTCGCTCTTCAATCTTTCACACATAGTAAGTCAATTATGATATAGGTAGCAAGTAAGTGTTTCTCTAACTTTTTAATTAGTATTCTAATTTCATATAATTGATCATAAACGTATTAGTTTATTGCTTAATATCGTTACTTTATGTTAATTTATATTTGTAGTATATTACAACAAATTTTAAAATATACATTTTGTAAAAAAGCCATTTATGCATTTTGCTACCTGTATATTCTAAATGTGTAATTTCTTATTAAAAATTTTTATTTAATTACAATAAAAATATTATTTTAATATTAAAAATAAAAATAAAAATAAAAAATTTAATTTTTTTAAAAAATATTGCTAACAAAAAAATTTAATGTTCTTAAAATACTTTTTAAAGAGCCTCATATAATAAAAATAGAAAAAATAATATTGTTAAAAAATAATATTTTCTTCGTTCTGAAATATTAGTCATTTTAACAAAAAAAAATTCAAAATATTTATTACATTTATCTTATCAATACTATATTTATTAACTATTAGTAAACAGCAAATTTAATGATTAATTTAATTTATTTATATATTTTTGTTAAATTTTATAAAAATTAATTATTTTTTTAAAGTGACCAATATTTTAGAAATATAAATTTATGATGCCTTTTTTAATTTTAGAGGAGTAAATTTTAAAAAGTGTCTTAAAGATGACAGTATTACTATTTAGAAGACTCTTAAAAAGTTGAAAAAGCGAGGAGGCACACGTGCAGGGTGTGACATACCCATTCGTGCGGACAAGTGGGTGGACATAGGAAAGCGTGATAAATGCACCAGACCTCGTGTCTCGTAGCTGACCACTGACTACTTTTATGTTGACTTTTGTCTTCTCGGATTCACATTTCAGAATCCCAACGAGAAACACTCTCTTCCTTTTTCACTCTCTCTTTGAATCTATAGGAAGAGTAACATGGGAAAGAAGAATATGATTTTCTTTAGAGTAATATATTATTTTAGTCTTTTATTTTGTAGTTATTATGTAATTTAGTCTTTTATTTTTAAAAATGATTGATTTAGTTTCTTACGTTGTAGTCTGTTATACAGTTTAGTTCTTACTATTAACTCTTATTAACGGTGTGATGACGTGGCCAATTAAGTGCTTAGTGGCTGTTAAGTGACAATTAAACATCCCACGTAGGATTAAAACGACGTCGTTTTGGTAGACGCAAATCATTCACTTTAGTCTCTCGTTTTAAAATTTAAATATGACTCCCAAATCATTCAGTTTAGTCCTTAGGTAAATATGAATGGTTAAGTAAAATTCCTAATTTTACAGAGGAATTTACCATCTTGTTTCTCACCTCCTCACATCGTTTCCTCAAGCAGAGTTCTTTGTCGCCATTCGTCGTGCACATCAGGGTGTACTCCCTGTGCCATCGTGCCTTGCGTTGCCGTGAAAAGCAGTCTAGTTGTGCCACCGTCCGGCGCAAAGTTACCTTGCGCCTCCGTCTTCGTTTGTCGTTAGGGTGCGTCGTTTTTCTTTCTTCAATCGATGGCTCAGAGAGAGAAGCTTAGGGTGCGCTGTGCAACTATAGGAGGAATCAGAATCCAAGAAAGCATCGATAAGACTAGAGTTCATGAAGAAAGAAGAAGGAGAAAGAGAGTTGCTGAGAATGTTAGGGATTCAAGGTTAGGAATAAGAGAAATGTTAGGGTTTCAGTCAAATAGGGACTAAACTGAATGATTTTGGAGTCAAATTTAAATTTTAAAACGAGGGACTAAAGTGAATGATTTGCGTCGACCAAAACGACGTCGTTTTAATCCTATGTGGGATGCTTAACTGTCACTTAACAGCCATATAAGCACTTTACTGGCCACGTCATCACGCCGTTAGTGAGAGTTAGCTATAGGGACTAAACTGCATAACGGACTACAAAGTGAGGGACTAAATCAGTCATTTTTAAAAGTATGGACTAAATTGCATGGTAACTACAAAGTGAGGGACTAAAACAGTATATAACTCATTTTCTTTGTTTACTAAAAGTAATAACTAAATTAATCATTCAAATTTTTTAAAATATTTGCCATAAAATTATATCAAAAAACATATATATGACTAGATGAGGCTATTGTTGCTTCTATATAAGTATTTTAATCGGGGGAGTATCGAATGATATCAGTGCAATTTACAACAATTCTTACATTGGTTAATAATTATTTGTCGAAATTTTTATCATTGGATGCTCACAAAATTTCATATCATTCTGAAATTATTTAGTACTCCATCAAAATGCTTGTTATTTTCATGTATATTTTTAAAAGTATATTTTACGTTATTTTTTAGTACGTTAATGGAGTACTAAATGATTTCAGAATAATGTGAAATTTTATAGACATGATTTATACGATAAGTAGTTTCAATCCAATTGTGAGTTTTGTGAAAAAAAAATTCAACAAATAATTATCAACCGTTGCAAGAGTTGATGTAAGTTACATCAGTGTCATTTGATCATTCCCCACTTTAATCATATTCAAATATCAATATTTTAATTTTATTGGTTAGAAAATATAATTTAAGTTAAAGTAATTGGAACATGGTAACAATAGAAAAAAAAATGTCCTATTTTTTTTGGATACAAAAGGAATTAACAAAACAACAAAAACAAGAAACAAAAAACTAATGTCCTATAAGATCAGTACAGTTGGCAAGAATATATGTATGTGAGTGTGTAGTATAGGTTCAACTCTTGATTTAGTAATTTTCGTATAAACCAAAAAATAGAAAAAAATGGCAATAACCCCCTTCCTAAAATTATGCCAAATTTTGTTTATCAAAATTTTAATTTTCGACTAGTTTCTTGTTATAAATATAAGGGAAACTCAAAATAAGCGGGTCAAAAACATTACCTTAATGTACAGTAATTAGCAATTCCAAAGTTATATATATGTTTAAACTTCAATACTCTCATTTATAAAAAAAATGTTACATAGAAAAATATTGAAAGCTTTATGGTTCTCTCAATACAAAATTTTGAATTTCAACTTCAACTTGATCAAGCTCGTTTTGTTCCCTTATTATTATATACAAGTAGTAAATTAGAGATATGAGATACATATAACATTGGGTGGTCCTCCCTCAGCCAGCCTTAAAGAGAAGATCAGAGGAAAGATATGAGCATCATAAAGACCCGATATCTAAGTTTAAAAATCAAATAATTAATTTTTTTTTCAAACATTTTAACATGAGAAAATGGTGGTCCAGTTTAAAATTTGAAAAATCTTTTTAAACTTAAAATAATTTACCGATACTTACATTTATCTCACATCAAATAGTGCATCTACATATATTTAAACTTTAAACTAAAGGATTACTACTCAAAGCTTTTACTTTTTAATCACTAGACCAACCTATTAGATACATGCAAAACTTAGTTATGCTCCATGAATTCCTCGGGATTAAATGCAAAGAAACAAGATAAGTTTGGTTGCTGGCTTGTGGTGCCATTAGAAAGAAAATAAAGAAAAAATAACACTGGGGGACCTCACCCATTGTTTTCTAAGCATCCAAACAAGCAAAACAAGTTCATAAATTTTAGAAATGTACACGTCCTTGTGGACAGTTTTCTTTCTCCTTTTCACAATCACTGATTTATGTTACGAAGAAAAAAAAAATATCGGCAAGTGCACAATGACAATCCTAATTTCGAAAGAAATTTGTTAATCATTGTGATAAGGATAATCGATAAGTAATTCGTTGATATAAATTTCTCTTTAAAAAATATAATATTTAATATTATAAATACAATAATTATACTGTGATTTTTAAATAAGCTAAGAAAATTTTATCTATAAATTATTTATCTATTATTACATTAAAAGCAATAATTAACAAAACTCTTTTACCATTTCAGAACTCAACCGATAGAGTATATTATTGAATACTATCTCTATTTTTATAGGTAAATCCTTAAAAAAAACTGATATTGTTTTTTTATAAGTTTTTACCATAAAAATGAAAAGTGTTTATATATGTCTTTTTAATTTTTTTTCTTTAGCTAATTAGGGTGATTGGGCTGTGTTTCAAATAATTGAAATTTTATGAGAGTAATAGTGAAAAGACATTAATTTTTTTAAAAAATTCAATACATTTTTTTATGTTAATAATTTTTTTAATATGTATATTTTTTTGTTTAAGAACTTACTTATAGCAATGAAGGTAGTATATAGTAAGGACCCAAATCAAAGTTCTTAAAAAAGGTTTAACTGCGATTCTTTACTCTATAATTTGGAGTTGATGCGATCTTAGTACTTTTAGTTTCACTTAATTGAATTTCATACTCCTAGTTTTTAAAATGTTCGAACTTTAACCTTCTAATTTCAAAATGCTTAATTTTTTTTTCCTTAATTTTAAAATGCTCAATTTCTGTCCTCTTATTTAGAAAATATTTGAATTTTGTCCTTCTAATTTCATAATACTTGAATTTGTTACCCTAATTCAAAATGTTCAAATTTCATTCTCTTAATTTAAAAATGTTCAAATTTTGTCTCCTGGTAATTAATGGCATATTGACATCCAACAGGTTGGTCAGATGGTTAGAAGGTGCTGATTTGAGTAGCAGCTCATAGTTCGAACTCCTGTAAATGCACTTTGACCTATAAAAAAAAATAATGACACAAGACGAAAAAATGCTATAGGAGGAGAAGGAGATGAAATTCAAGTATTTTGAAACTACGGAGACAAAATTCCTAACAAAGGAAACATGAAAATTATAACACTATTTTTTGGACAATTTTAGTGTTTTATAATATAAGACCTCATATAAATATTTGTGTATTTATTATTTAATTAATAATACTTTTTGAATTATAGTCATTACAGGAATGACAAAAATAGCGAGGGCTAAAACTGTCGCTAAATGGCCTAAAACTGTAGCTAAAAAGGAGTTAGCGACTCCCAAGCGATGGAGGTCGAGCCATACTATTTTTTGTGTTACTAAAATTAGCGATGGCTCTAATTAGCGACGGTAAAAATTGTCGCTAAAATATGAGTTGATTTTTTTATTTTATGCTTATCTAGCGACGGAAAAAACAGCTAAGTTTCTTTTTTAAAAAAAAATAGCTTCCGAAGGAAGAGCTCCTTATACTTTTGTCGGTTGGAAATAATATGGAAGAAGAAAGGAAGAAAGACAGAAGAAGAAGAGGAGAATAAGAAAAAGAAGAACAAGAAAAAGGAATAATGATAATAAGGAGTTTTCTAACATCTGCAATATTGCACAAGTTTAGAAATTATAGATAGAAAAAAAGAAAAAATATTTATTGTAAGTCAAACTTAATCTCATTAAATTTTTGTCCATTCCAACAACAATTTTCTAGTTTTAGTTTCTTTACTTGTGTAATATTGCACAGGTTAAAAAAATCTTAATAATAATCATAATAATAATAAGGTCGTTGGAGTTAGAGGTTGCCAAACGTTTGATGAAAAAGAAGTTAATAGAAGAAGAAGTGAAAGATTTTGTTGAATGGGAAATGATGAAGAAATTAATTGAAACAAAAAAGTAAAAATGAACGGTTATATAAAGAAGAGAAAGAGTAAAAAATGAGCTATGAACACGCGTCCCAATCAGCAGCATAATTTTAAAAGAAAAAAAAGAAAAAAGAAAAATCATTCCCGCTCGGTAGCAACGGCCTATATCGTCGCTACCTCTAAAAAGTCCCGCCCTAATAGCAACGGCTTAGACAGTCTTGCTATCTAGCAATGGCTATGACCACCGCTATTTTACGGCAAAAATATTACAAAAATAAATAAAAAGAATTCCTCCACTTTAGTGACGGTAAAAGCACCCTCTAATTTGTCACATAAAATATTACAAAATTAAATAAAACAAACACCCTTCACTTTAGCGACGGTAAAAGTCGTCGCTAATTATTAATATACCGTTGCAACTTAGTGACGGTGTGGTGCCATCGCTATTTTTACGTAACTAAATTGTCACATTAATCTGTAAGTAGAATATAATTAATGTAATGATTAAAGAAAATGAAAGTAGATTTAAAATATTGTACATAATTTTTTTAAAAATTAATGTATTAACTAATCTAATTATATATTTTATTAAAAAACATAATTGTTCAAATAAATTCTTATAACATATGAAATGGAAGAAATAATATTTAATCAATCAAACGAGTATGCATGATTATTGATTAAGCAAGAGTAATTATAAGCAGCACAAAAGTTACTTT
Source organism: Cyamopsis tetragonoloba (assembly GCA_037177725.1). Taxonomy (NCBI): domain Eukaryota; kingdom Viridiplantae; phylum Streptophyta; class Magnoliopsida; order Fabales; family Fabaceae; genus Cyamopsis; species Cyamopsis tetragonoloba. The sequence goes on from CM074119.1 coordinate 72,080,921, forward strand.
AATTATAATAATAATAATAATAATAATATTTTTAATATGTGTAATATATTTTTAAGTAAATAAATAAATAAAAATCGAGGGAGTAGTGAATTAAGCTACGAACAACTCCAATAAAATAAGTATAGACAAATTAAAGGGATTAAAGCAACATTGCCAAGCAAATGACCATTGACCAGGATTATTCCTATATGCCGACAGCATCGATTTGAGAGGGAACCCATCGTTGAAACTCATAAAACAATTGGCGATTTTCTCCAAATCCCTCGAATCATGGCTTTTAATCTCTCTCTAAACTACAAACTAACCTACCTATAATTGCTTTACCAAAAACAAAGGAGTATCATAGTATTGCAAATTTAATCTTATATTAGTGCGTTATTCTCTCAATAAGCCTTTTTTATATTATATATATATATATATATATATATATATATATATATATATATATATATATTTAGAGTTTATTTGATGATCCGGATAAATTTATATGATGGGATAAATTATTTTATGTTGTTAATTATAATATGTAGTTTGGTGAGCCAGTAGGATATGATAGGTTTATCTTGTCAGCTTATTCAATTTACTAAAAAATTGTCATTTACTAACGTTTTGTTTTAACTTTCGTTGGATTATATAGACTTTGTCTAACGGAATTAATTCGTTAGTACAAATTTAAATAGTAGGTTGGTCGGATGGTTGAGGATTACTCCCTCCATTTTTGATTATAAGTAAAAATTACCTAATTCACACTCTTTAAGAAAATTAGTTAGCCTCATTTAATTTTTTTTGAATCTATCAAAAAGCCAATTTGTTTTCTTAAATTACCCTCTATTAAGTTACTCTCTCTCCTTTTCAAAACTACTATAATAAATGAGAAAATGAATTGAGTGGAGATTATAATAGATAAATTTTCATTAAATGCAAGTGAAAATAGTTAGATTTGCTTATATTTAAAAACATAGTATTGTGAAAAAATTTGCTTATATTTGAAAACGGAAGGAGTACTACTTTGAGTAGTAGGTCTACGGTGTCTTCGTTTTGAACATCTGTGACGCACTTTACCCTATAAAAAATAATAATAATAATATATATATATATATATATTAAAAGCTGTTATAAAGTTTTATTACCATAAGGAAAAACAAGCTGTTAATCAAGTTTTCATTTATTTTGGTCAATCATAGTATAGTATTTCTTTTATCTACACAAAATTAACTAGAAATTGGATTTAATTTATATAAAAAAATAAAATTAAAATATAACGAGTTATGATAACTCGCGCTCAAACTCAATCGATCCAACAAAAGAATTTTTGAGAGAAGCCACAAGACCCATCATGATGAAGTTCTTATAAACATGATCATAATTTAATTTAATTTTGCAAGGGTTTGTCTTGTGAGTAGGGGGCTTCACGTCCCTTCATAGGGACCATGTGGATGGATGAAGCTAAGTAACAGGCATGTTATTGTGCACTTAATTCATATCATTATTAATATTATATACTCTCTTGCACGTGGATAGGCTTAATTAATCTTGCTTACTTGGCTAATCTTCTCAGAAGCTTCTCTTTTGTATGTGGGTGCTCACAGTCCTTACTTATAATTTATAAATTAGTGATGAACTCTTTCAGTTCTTTTTTTTTTTTTAAAAAAAAATCAATTATGACAATCAAAACGGAATAATATATGTTCTATAAATTTTAGATGCTTTTCTAATTTTATCTTTGTTAAAAATTTATATTTATTTTTAAACTCAATTTTATTACTATCATTAATTAAAGGTAAAAATTAAAATATATATATAAAAACTTCAATTTCTCATATTATGAGCTTATAAAATAAAACACAATTTTTTTTTCTAAATAATTATAAATAGGAATACAGAGAGTATTTTTAAAATAAAATAAATATTTCTCACATTTAATTGTGTGTATTGTTATTTTTTTTTATTTTTTATTTTCAAATCTGTGGGCCAAAACAATACATATGCACCTCACTTGAAAGTATGGAGTCACAAAAGTGAGACTATAAAAGGCACTACATGGGTGTAAATTGAATCCGGATTCTCTCCGACAAATACCTCGTCAATCTTTCTCCAATCACATCTTAGCCGTCTATTTTATCGACTTTTCATGTCAATCACTCTTTATTAATAAACGTGCAGCACTTAATCAATCAACAGTTAAAATTAGTGCCAGATTTAACCGAAATTGGAAAAGATCCAAATGCGTACAAATTAATCTACATTATTCTCTCCAACATTATATTTGGGGTCATTTTGTGGGTATTACATGCATTGAGTTATGAATTTTCGGTGAACCTCCTTAATTATTATATTTATATATCTCTTTTTTTTCTCTCTTATATACTTCTTACAATCTTACCCTTTGTTAAGAAAGGAAGAAAGAAAATGAAGAGTGAGAAAATTTGAATAACAATACTTTTTTTTTATTAAAGAAAAATGGAGAGAATATTGATTTTTAGAAAATAAAATAAAATTTTTCTCTCTATTATTTATTCTCCTCATAATTTTCCCTCATTTTATTATCTCTCCTTTCTCTTTTTTTTTTTTAACTATGGGTTTCTTCATCTTTAGGATAAGACTAATTCTGTTCGCACTGCTTGGCTAACACCGACCCCCAAAAATTTTGAAAACCACTGTAATTTAATTTGAAATTATAAAATACATTAAAAATAACCTTGCGTAGTTTTGCTTTTTTGTTTTTGGGTAAAAATTCTCTGTTATTTATTCATCTCATAATTTTCTCTCATTTCATTATCTCTCTACTCTTTTTTTCTCTCCTTCTAAACACAGTGTTAACTCGGAGACCATTGTAATTTAATTTGAAATTAGAAAACACATTGAAAATAAGCCTGCGTACTTCTTTTTTTTTCGTAAAATACTTTTCCTTGTTTGTGTAGTGGTTTATTGCATCTTAAATAGAAGAGACCTATACGTGCCTATAATGGAGGGCTTGGCTTCAATTCCATCTCTCTCTCTCTCTCATGCAAGTTTCATAGCACATGATGTGTGGTTTGCACTTTAATTTGCACTTTTTCTGCTTATTGCTTTATATATAGTCCAACCAAATTTGCCTATAGATTTTTACTCCCTTTATATGCAATATAATTGTGGATCATCGTTTAAAAATATTATCAAAATTTAATATATAAACTTTATTTATTTTTTGTTGATTAATTTTAAGGTTGACTTAAGTTCAAATTTATTGTCATATAAATTATAATGTGTTATTCTTTAAATTAAAAAAATATTTAAGCCAATCAATATGATAAAAAAAGAAACATAAGTAATAAAATAAAATAAATAATAGTATTAGATTTATCTTTTTGGGTTGGCATTTGGCATAGTGGGCATGCCCCAACTAAAGTCATATCCTTTAGAGAAAATTGGATAGAAACAATAAAGTGTGTGAGATATCAAAAGGATTATTGTTTTTATACAATTATATATTATAGTTTATAGGAAAGTAGTATAACTTAGAATTAAATTTTTTATTCACATACGTATGTCTCCATGTGCTCACCAACTGAGCTACATGATTGGGACATACAATTATTATATTGTATATTAATATAACTAATAACTCATTCAACTAAAAGATAAAACTTTTTAAATTGTACAAATAACATTAATTTTTCATACCAAAATATCCCAGATTTAGCCTATGTTTGAATTTTAAGAGAGAAAATGAATAGAGAGAAAATATGAAAGGAAAAAATTAAGAGGATTGAAAAGTTTAATTTCTTTTTAGAAGTTAGTTTTGTCTTCGATTATCTTTTTATTTTCTCTTAGATAAAATAAAAGAAATAAATTTGGTATATCAATGATTTGTATTTGTTTATACCTTATTTTTTATTTTCTATTTTTATTATATTTTTTGAAAGTTCATACAAAAATATTAAAAACAATTGGAATAAAAATCTTATTTCCAATAAGTTCCAGTACTTATGAAAATTCTCTAAACCAAAAATAGAAAATAAAAATGAAATTGATAGTTTTATAATTATCTGTAAAAAAAAACAAAAACAACATAACAAAAATTTGCCAATTTGTTTTTGTTATTGATTTACTCCAGACACCCTATTTTTAAGGTATAAAAATGTAAAAAAAAAAAAATATTTTAAAAAATTTGATAGAATAAAGAACTCTGTTTCATGTACACCCACTTTTAGATGTACAAATTATAAACCACTAATTTTTATTTGTTTCAAAAACAAATTTTTACTTTATTTAAAAAAATGAAAAATATGAAAACAAAGTTGATGTCACAAAAGTTAGTATTACACCAATATTTTGTCTAGAATAAATAGAGAAGTCATTTTTCTTTTTTCTCCCGTACCCTTCTCTCTCCTTTTAGATTCCCACCAGATACCCCGTGTGTGTTCCACTGCTCCCTTCTCATCAATCTCCCCTTTCTTGAAACTATCACCAAATTTCAGCTACAACTAATACAATAAAAAAATATTTTCTTATTGAATTAATTATGAATTGTGTATAATAAACAGTAGTTATTTTTTTCTCTATATATAATAATAGTAGTACTCCTAGTACATATACCATCATCATCAAATTATTCCTCCCTACAATAATTCCATGGCATCGACACTCACACTACTCTATTTTCTCATCCCATTTTTCCTCGCCTTTCTTTTCCTCCACCGGAGATCCCGCCACCGCCGCCTACGGCTACCGCCGGGGAGCCTCGGGCTTCCCTTTGTCGGCGAGACTCTTCAACTCATATCCGCGTACAAGAGCGACAACCCGGAGCCTTTCATCGACCAGCGAGTGAACCGGTTCGGTCCAATCTTCACGACGCACGTGTTCGGGGAGCCAACCGTTTTCTCGGCCGATCCGGAAACGAACCGGTTCATTCTGCTCAATGAGGGAAAGCTGTTCGAATGTAGCTACCCCGGTTCGATATCGAACCTTTTGGGGAAACACTCTCTGTTGCTCATGAAGGGTGCTCTTCATAAGAGAATGCATTCACTAACTATGAGTTTTGCAAATTCGTCAATAATCAAGGATCATCTACTTGTTGATATAGACCGGCTCATCCGGCTCAACTTAGATTCCTGGTCCGACCGGGTTTTTCTCATGGAAGAGGCTAAGAAGGTCATTTTTCCTTCTCATACTTTTTCTTCTTTTCTTAATTAAAACTGTTTATCGACAAAATTATAAATTAAATTTAGTATTTAAGGTTCATATTATAAGTATTTGACCGTGTTCAGGCAATATTTGCTTCATTAATTATATGCAAAATGAGCTAATAAAAACCTGATTAGGCTTTCGCAAGAATCAAAATCAAATCATTGAGTCAAATGGGGCCATGAATCGCTCGAGTTGAACTCACTTCCCACCATCGTATCATAAATCATATTGGGGTCGTGGACCAGTTTTTTCCATCTCATAATAATTCTCTTTATTTACTTCATGGATCATAAGGAATAATGTATGTTGTCCCCATATATATATATATAATGTAGGTTGTCAAACACACACTTACGTTGCATTACTTTTAAATCTATTTTATTAGGATCAAATTTCACATCTTGAGTTTTAAGAACTCTTTTTTAAGTCACTTGAGTTACAAATTTTCAGTATTATTTTTTTAAAAGCATTTAGTTTTTAGTATTGAAAAGTTTGATAAATTTTTATTAATTGAAATCTAGAAATGGATGTTGGCATGTGATTGTGATTTAGGTGATGGAATGGAACTCATCCTTTGTTTTGAAAGGAGAGAAAATTAAGACGAAAGATAATGAGAGTAGAAAAACTAAAAGGAAGAAAAATGAGTTATTCCCGTGCACACACATTCGAGAAAAAAAAAAAGTTTAATTAGTATAATGCGTCCAGTAGTCCGTGCATAGGAGGTAGGCCCCACGTTAACTGATTACTGTGTTTTGTGGCTAAAAACAACAATAATCATTCCCTATATGAACTATATATAGCTTAATTATATATACTAGCATGCATGCACATGTATATGGAATTATATTTGTTGTATTTTTCTCGTCACATGTTTAGTATTCCATTCCTTCTGGTCCTTATCATAAGACACATCTTAAAAGGATTTTGTGGTACTTTTCATAAGACATTGTCCAAATCTCATAAAGTATTTATGGTTATTTTCCTTATTTGCTCCTATTAAATGCCTTAACTTTATTATACCAACCACTAAACACAATATTTAAGGAAGGGTAAAATTGATATATCATCCCACTTTTTAAGAAAATTAATGCAACCAACTATCTTTACTGGTATACGTAATTTAGGTATTTATGCCTTATAACAAGGACCAGAGGGAGTATTTATTTGAGGCATCGATTGAAGGTACAAATTAACATTTTAGAATATTATTTTAATCAATGCAAAAATATTAATATTAATATTAATATTTGTGACGAATTTTTACTAATATTTTTTATTTTTTTTGGGGTAACTTGTTACTTGCAGATAACGTTTGAGTTGACAGTGAAGCAGCTAATGAGCTTCGATCCAGGTGAATGGAGTGAGAGTTTAAGGAAAGAATACGTTCTTGTCATCGAAGGATTTTTCTCACTTCCCTTCCCTCTCTTCTCTTCTACTTACCGCAGAGCAATCAAGGTACGTAATTCCTCTTCTTCTTCCTTTTTTACCTTCATTTGTAATTTGTTATCTACGTTATTATATTATAATATAATATTATAATTAAATACAAGTAAAAGAGTCTATTTAGCGTAAACAATTGTTTACTAATTCATTAAATAGCTAGTGACACTGTATTTATCGACTAACAAAATCGGTCACTAAATTTGTTTATTCGGTTGTTAATTATGTAGGCAAGAAGGAAAGTGGCGGAGGAATTAACATTGATAGTGAGGCAGAGGAGAGAAGAGTGCGTAACAGGGGAGAGAAAGAATGACATGTTAGGTGCATTGTTGGCCTCCGGCGACCAGTTTTCCGACGAGCAAATAGTGGATTTTATGTTGGCGTTGCTCGTCGCCGGCTACGAAACCACCTCTACCATTATGACTTTAGCCGTCAAATTCTTAACGGAGACTCCTCTCGCATTGGCACAGCTCAAGGTACACAATTACTATAAAGTTATTCAACTTTTCTTGTCAATTTATTTTTATTATTTTTTTGTTATTGTTAACTTTCCGATGTTTCATAAATACATAAAAAACAATATATGCATAGGTAAATGAATACAATAATTCTACTTGTCAATTTGACGATTTCTATAAATCATTCCATTTTGTATTGGTTTTTATGTATGCTCTTTAATTATTAATATTCATTAGTTATAATTATTAAATATGTTATTAAAAAATGGTATATTATGTTATGCTTTTCATGTATGTGTAATTTATTGACAATGTTTTGTAAATAGGACTAGAGTGAGTATAACAATAAACTAGTATCAATTTTTTTAAAAAGAAAAAATTGTATGATTTATAGAATTTACATTTTGTTAAAGAATGTACTTGATAAATGTAATTAAAAAAAAACTAAAACTTATGAACATCAAGAAAACTAATAACAAAAGTTTTATGAAAATTATACAATACCTTATAAAAAATTTTTAAATATTTTTAAAAGATGTCTTAATGTCTTATAATAAGAATTAGATGAAGTATGTTGCACACAATTATGTCTTGGGTCCCTCCCACCCCTACACTATAAGTACACCAAGTGAAACCATGCAATGCACACTCATTTCTACATATTTTATCCTAAAAACAATTCAGACTTCAGAGTACTACTATTAATGTTTTAAAAAATATATATGATATATAAATTATATTTTTTTTAAAAGAATGTGCTTGATAACTATAATAAAAATGTACTTTAATAGTTGGCTATAAAATATGTAAAATAAAAAATTGTTCTCTCTATTAAACGTATTTATTCAATTGATTATTCCATCATGTGGTCTATTAATTATTCGAGAGTAGTGCAATTCACATTCCAAAATTGGGGATTTGTGTTTGTGTTGACAGGAAGAGCATGATGAAATCAGAGCAAAAAAGAGTAATCCAGAGGCACCATTGGAGTGGACAGATTACAAGTCCATGCCATTTACTCAATGTGTAAGAATATTTATTCTAATTAATTAATTAATTCTGATACAGAACATCAAAGCTCTGTTTTTAGCAGTTTTTTTAATTACTTGAGTATGCAATTATTAATTAATATAATATAATTAATTATGAGATGTAGGTTGTGAATGAGACATTGAGGATGGGAAACATAATAGGAGGGATATTTAGAAGAGCAATGGAAGACATAAACATAAAAGGTTACACAATTCCAAAGGGATGGAAGGTCTTTGCTTCATTTAGGGCTATGCACCTAAACCCTAATCATTTCAAAGATGCTCGCACCTTTAATCCATGGAGATGGCAACAGGTAACCTTTAATTATAAAAATTATATAATTGCCCTTAAATTTCTATGTATCATTATTTTTAATCACCTATGTTATGTATGATTGGAAAAACAATTGTAGAAAAATTCAGAAACGACGAGTCCGGCGAATGTATTTACACCTTTTGGAGGAGGTTCGAGGGTGTGCCCTGGCTTTGAGCTTGCAAGAGTAGTTCTTTCAGTCTTCCTTCATCGCTTTGTCACTCGTTATAGGTACAGAGCAACCATTTTTAAGAGACATTGATTTTAGAAATGTTTAACATGTTTGTTTGTTAATATATACTCTAATGTGTAATGTTTTGAATTGTATGGATGGCAGTTGGTGTCCTGCAGAAGAAGATAAGTTGGTGTTTTTCCCAACCACAAGGACGCTGAAGAGGTATCCTATCATTCTGAAGAAGCGTAGAGATCAAGATTCCAAACACCATAATAACAACATTAAGATTTAAGACAAGAAAGGGAATATATTAACCAGATAATATATATATTATAGATTATAGATTAGTTTAATCAATATAATAGTTTCATCATTATAATGTCCACTATAAGCTACAAAATAATATAATATGCACTTGCACTCAATGGGTTATTGTTTTCGGTAACACTTCTTCAGTTTAAACATGTATTTTACTTATATATAAAAAAATAATATTCACGTATTTAGTAGTTTGTATATGATTTTTTTTTTCTATATATATCAGCGTAAAGCACTAAACCTAGATAAATTGTGCTTCCAATTCAGTATTTGGAATCAATAATAATTATAATACAAGGCATTTTCAAGGGAATAATATAATACTAAAAGTTTTGATACTATCAAATTGTACATTCAAGAAATAGCAAGAAAAATAAAATAAAATTTTACATTCAAGTACTATATATGTGATTTCTTTTTTTGGTCAAGAGTAAAATATATTCCATTCCAATTTTTCTTTTTCTTTTTTTTTTCTCGGCATTCCTATTTTGTTAATTTTGTTTTTTTTTTTTTGGGTTGATCAAAATTAATTGAGTTCTGTGTGTAGAAACACCTTCACTAGGATAGTTACCTTGTTACTATGTTAAGCCCTTTGGTTTTACCAAAAAAAACTGTTTAGCCCATTGGTGGGCCTATGATATTTGAAGCCCAACTTAAGGTTAAGCCCAGTTATCGTTTCTTTTTTGTGACGGCTCAGTCTATTTTTAAAATTAAAGCCCAGTGAGGATGGTTCGAGTCTTAGTTTGCATGGCTGATTTGAATAATTTTATTTTCTTACCAAAAAAAAAAAAATTCAATTTTGAAGCAAAACAAGATTATATTGACATATAAGTAACAAAATAGGGAAAAAAGGGGTTCTGATGATTAATTCAGATAACTGCTGATAGCCTCCTAAATGACAAAATTAATATAAAATAAAATTTTTGGTCTTAGTTTAAATGGAAATATATACATAAAATCAAACCATTTAAAAAAAGTGCTGCATATTGAAATAAAAAATTTTATTTTCAAACAAATATTATTTGGCTAGTCTTTCAATTAATTTCTTAACATTATGTATTGCAAAGGAATATGTTAAATTGTGGCAACTTTTTTTTTTTTTGGGTTTCTCAAATATCTCTAAGGATTGTAATAAGTAGAGTATTATTGTGTCCACATTTAAAAAAAAATTATCATACTCATGTGGGTAACAACTTCAATCCATATCTCCATATCCGTATTCACCACTTGCACTTTTATTTAATATAAAATAAAATAAATAATAAAAAACATTAATAAACAAATAAAAACATTAATCAGTTAACAAAATTATACTAACCTTATTGAAAGTTATCATCAAATTATCCATTCATTACAATAAAACATTGAAAACATAATAAAAGATATAACTGTTGCTTAACAATCACGCGTTTTAGTAAATATATTGAAAATTTTATAATTAATAACGTGTATAATTATTATATAAATGAATTATTTTATTTTTTTGTGTGTTATATATAGTGTAGACATGAGACAGGATGGGTAATAAAATATCTGTAATCGCATTCATCTTAGTAAAATTTACGAGTAAATACTTGTACTCGACCCATGCCTAATAAGTGAGTATTTACCCTATCTATTATGATTATTTTAGCGGATAATGCTAGAATATAGGTCCTATTGTCATTCTTAGATATTTTTATTTTGATATCCGAATAGAAGATCAATCCCATGGTAATCTTGTATTCGTAAATTTGAATCTATATACACTTTGATACAAAATTTGATCTGACATATAAAAAATATAAAAAAAAAAAATGATCTGATTTAATGGACGAAGAGAGGATGGAGAAAGAAATGGTTAGAAAGGATTTAAATTCATGATGGGTATGTTGTTTGTATAAAGATATACAATTAATTTTAGTTTTTGGAAATCAATTAATGTTTTTATTATCATTATTGTTATTTAATTTTAGTGGCATTCTTGGCCTAGCTTGGCCCGTTGACCAAACTGGAGCCCAGACTATTCAGGTGTGCTGTGATGAGCAGACATTGTTAGGAATTGGAATTGCACAGTGTAATTGTTCATAGTAAAATGAGAGCAAAATACTCAAGTCTATATTCTAACATTCATCGGTGAAAGGAATTAGAATTATATTCAAATGTTAAAATTTTATAAGCCTATATTCACTAAAATTAACTAACAGTTAATAGTTAATAGTTTACCACTTATAATTTATAATCACGTGACTTATAGTTTATAATTTATAAGTAAATGATAATGTTAGATAAAATTAGTTTATAACAAGCTAACATTATGTTAAATAACTTAAAATAACATACTTATAATATATTAATGTAATATTAATATTAATTGTTATTATTAAAAATATAAGGATAGAATTGGAAAAAATTTATTGAAAACTAATTTTGATAAGCTAGTTGTCATCAAACACCTCTACTTATCCATAAACGAAAAAAAAACACGGTTGAACACAAAAATCAAGCTAAATTACTTATTTTTTATTTCATCTTTAATTTAATAAAAATATCAAATCGATTTTGTAATTTTACATTTTATTTCAATTTCATCATTTTTTTATTAGTTCGGGTAAATTATGTATTTTTGTAACTTTTTTGTTAATCATTTGATAGAATAAATGAAAAAAAGATGAAATTTGAATAAATCAGAAAAATTACAGAATCAATTTTTTTTTATAATCACGAGTTTCTTTACCTCTAGGATGAGACTAACTCTATTTGTGCTGTGTGGCTGACGCTCGCCCCCGAAAATTTGACATATGTAAGATTCGAACATAGAAATCTCTTGCTATGATCATCCCTCTTATGAATTTAGCTGGGTTTCACACCACTAATCAAACTCTTGGATTTTACGGAATCAATTTAAGAATTCTATTAATTAGAAGTTAAAATAAAAAAAATAGAAGAATAAAGTACTACTTTAGCCTCGAAATTACGTTAGAAATACCCTCCAAATTAAAGACATGGCTCCACTGTACAGTCCTAAAATGCACCTCTAAATAATGTCTTAATAATGTAATCATGTGGCTTTAACTTGGTCTCTATATATACATCTATCCTGGTTTTTTTTTTTTTTTAAAGAAAGAAAAATTGAAATATACATCCAGCTTTAGATCGATGTTGTCGAGGTGTGAAGCATCATTTGGACATAAGAAATTGTAAACCTGCTATCTGAAATGGAAATAATAGTTTCATTTTAGATTTCGGTTTAGAAAATCAAATATAATCAATCACAGTCGGTTAATTAATTAATCAGCCTCTTGTTGAAAGTATAATTAAATTAATTATTACCTTAAACCATGCATGATGCATCCTTTGAACATGAATAATTGAAGATGATGATGAGAAGCAGAGAGGGTGATAGATAGCTGAAAATCTGTGAATGCATGTTAGATTGATCATAATTATTACAGTGTCAGATTTGGTTCATTTGACTCTTTCTTCTTCAAGAATCTTCTGATACCTTGGATACCCATTCTTGCATGCTGAAATCTGCACACATATCATCAAAAAGTACACCTTATCAATCATTTTCTCCAAAGTTTTTTAAAACAAAAAAAATTGATTGAAGTTTCAGTTTTGATTATGAAGGAGGTGGAATTATTTGGCCACAGAAACCAATCATTCAATTGCCAATTGAGAATTGAGATGGCAACATCAAATGCCATAAGTTTCAAACAATTTGTTTTGGTGAGAGACTAATGATGCCTAAAAGTTATTGATACACAGAAACACATAAATCAAAAAAAAAATAATAGTTAAAATTATTGATGTATAAAAATTAAAATAATTTAATTAAAGTAAATATTTTTAATTTTGGACAAAATCAAATCTAAATATTAAACAAACAAGCTGTTAGAACCTGTTTGTTTAGGCTATTAAACAGTGTCAAAATGTATTTCTAATGTCCCAAAATGCATTCTTAACAAAAATAAAGACGTTTGGCAAATAAACTACTTAATAGTAAATCAATTCTCATTTTGAGGAATGCACGTGGAAGTTAAAAAAAAAAATTTATTTTTGGGAATGTATCTTGAACAACATTTTAACTGTATTTTCAAGAATTTATCCAAACAAAATCTATTTTTAGAAATACATTTTAAACTCACTTTTTTTAAGCATAATTTATTCTTCTAAAATCAATTTTTCTAAAAAAAAATTCTACAAAATCTATTTCAGTAGTTGCTACATTTATTTATTTAAGAAAAATAAGATTCTTGATTTTTTATTTTTTTACTCCAACTTCGTGAAAAAGGAATGCATGTTTTGAACATAGTGAAGAGAAAATATTCCTATTCCTTGTCAATATTCTCACCAGCTCTATTTGGCTGTCTCAAAAAGTCAGCAAACAGATTTTTTGTCTAAGATGAGTATAATGGTAATTTAAATTTTGGTTGAAGAATTCAAGATTATTTTGGTGGTCCTCCACCACAAGCAAAAATTATAATTCAAAATATTTATTATATAATTTATATTCAACCTTTCCAGAATGGAACCATACTCAACCCTACTATTGCCACCAAATTCCTCTATGGAAGATTCGCCAATCTCAAATTCTTAATGGATATTTAACTACCTACATGGAATCCAAATAATAAACTATCTCCTATGAATTTTTAACATGATCAAATGGAAATTATACCACCAATTTTTTTTCATAAAAATAAGTTTCCAAATTCCAATTGTTAGATCAGCTGTTTCACTTAATACGTACTCTTTATAACAAAAAAATTATCTATTAATGCATTTTGATATTTTCTAACTGAATTAGTTATTAGATGCATACTATTGGATATCATACCATAAATGTAAATTAATATATATACATATATATATATATATATATATATATATATATATATACTAACAAATTAATTCAATTAAAAAATGTATATATCTAACATCAGTTACTCTAAATTTGTATGAATTTTTTTATTAAAATATGAATTTCTTTTTATGTTAGTTTTTAAACTAAAAAAAACCTTGGACATTAGTTCATTACATATTAATTTATTAAACATAGTAGTCTTCGAATTTGTAATTTGTTAAACACAAATAATATGCCGGAGAAATTATAAATTTGTGAATTAATAAAGGAATTTATTTAGTTTGAGTTGTAATGTGAGGTGTAGAAATCTGTTAACTAGATTGATTTTTTACTCTAATAATAAACAGTTAATATTAACTATCAAAATAAAATAAAATAAAATGAAAATTAGAATGTGTGAAACTTACAGCTTCAATGTCAATTTTGTAGACCAGAAGCTTTCTTCTTTCCCTGCAACTTGTTCTGTAGGCAACAACCACATGTGCCACCGCAAAACAAACAGAGCACAGGAACAGAGTAATTTCAGACCCTCTATCATACCCTGAACCTCTTCCATCCACACTCGAATTTCCAAACACATAAACAGCTTTCAATGAGACATATAGCAGAGAAATCACCGAACACATCGTCGTAATCCCCAAATAATACCCGTGTGAAAGTCTCAGCCCATCACAGAAACTATAAACACCTGCACAGAACAGTAAAAAAAACAGAGGAATTCAGATTTCAGAGCATTATCGCTTTTGATTCAAAAGGGTCATTGAAAAATTCAAAATTTTGATTTGTTTATGTACTTACAGAAGATAATAAGGGATCTTATGATGGATACGAGGGGTATGTCGATGAGAGAGGATCGAAAATTGTAGTTCTCGAAATGGGAGAACAGGGGCTGGAGGGAGAGAGAAACAGGGGAAAAAGCAGAGAGTAAAGCAGAGGGAAGAAGTGAATCAGCAAGAACCAGAAGAATCGGTGTAGAGAAAAGAAGAAGGGAAATAAACATGGTAATTAAGAAGAACAGAGTCTTCAAACCCCTTAACACTCTTTTGGATTTCTCTTCCTTCATCTTCGTTCCTCTGTTTTTCTTTTCAATTCTAACACTTGCTCTGTTTCAAAACTATGTATTGTGTACGAAGCAGAGTAAACACAAACGAAAATGCATTGATTGGAACTTCAAAGTTATTTTATAGTTGAAGAGTGATTCTGTGTGAACCTTCCATTCCGTGGAATTTTACACCTTTGTTGGTAGCATGACACGTGTCCCAGGTGATGCTAAGTCAACGAGATCTAACATCGAAGAACGAAAAGTCAAAGGGTCAAAGAGTGGTTGGTTTCAATGTTTTCATGTTTATGCCCATCAAGCGCGCATGGTGGAAGTGAAAAGGTTGAACGCATGTGATCACATGCGGCATTTTGTCTTCATATAAATAATTTTGTTTTCTTTTGAAACACGGTGTAGAAAACTAAACGGTTTTTCTATTACGTTATTACTCTGCATAATTGAATATTTTTTTTTTGGTAAATATTAAAGGGTATTTTTTATGGTAAATATTTAAGGGTGTTTGGTATGGGCATATTTTTACTTTTTTGGAAAAAAATAGGATTAGGCTAGAGATAATTACTTGTTAAGAAATTAATCCATAAGGAATTTTTGTTAAGTTTAATTAGGATTCTTAAAATATTTTTTTAGTGTGCATATGTGAAGTGTTCGATTTAGAAAAATATAATAAATAATAATGAAAAATCTTTATTTTCTTTTAATGAAGACTCTTACCTTTTGAAATTGAGAATTTTGTCTTTTTTTTTTTTATATTTTTTCGGTCCATAACAGTTTGAATGTTAGGATTGGTATAGAAATAATTAGCAAGGTCGGATTAAGAAATCTTGAGGCTTAAAGCAAAATTTATTATTAAGGCATATTTGTATATAGTGTATTATTAATTATTTATCAATATTTTTTTTGTGTCTTATATATTTATCAAGAATTTTAGTACAAGCAAATTTAACTTGTTTGTCACAATAGATAATATGACCAATTCATCAACCTATCTTACAAAATAGTTGTTAGCATAAAGCCGTAAGAATATTATAAACAATCTTGTATTTGAAAATTAATTTAATCTTTTATAAAGTTTAATATTTTAGTAAAATATTAATTTTATAGGTTCAATGCTTCTTTCAATAGAATATTACTTGCATAAGTGAAAAAGATTTTATCGTGTTATAATAATATTAAAAATTCATAAAATATTTTTTATGATTTACACTAACAATATTTTTTTCTATAGCAACATTAAAAATACTATTAAATAATTTTTTTGGCCTTCTAAAATTTGTAGCCTTAGACAATTGCCTTATTGGCTTATCTGTAAATCTGATCTTGATAATTGGTTGTTAAGAAATTAACCAACTTTTTTTTTTGTTAAGCTCAATTAGTATTCTAAAATATTCTTTTAGTCTATACATTAAGTTTTTGGTGAAAGAAAAAAATATTTTAAAAATCTTAATTAAACTTAACAAAAGTTCCTTTGAGCTTAATTTGTTAACAATTAATTATTTCTAAACTAATCCTATAATTCCTAACAATGGAACTCCAATTAACTTAGCATATATTTATCTCCTTATTGATGTGCGAAGATTATCTCATCCTCTAGTCCTTTATGTCATGATTTGCAACAGATAAATAAAATAATAATCTCTGATAAGTTATGAATCTCTTTTTGTGAAAACAACTCCAAGTTTTACTCTTATATTTTTATTCATAATTATTTTTTTTATCTGTGGTAATAAATACAGCGCACACACTTTATTTATACTTGTTATGAATCTCGTTTTGTGTTCATAGGGTAAATTCACTATAAAATTTTCTTGACCTTTCGAAGAAAAATAAAGTCAGTAAACTAAAAATAGAATAATTAGTTATTAATTTGCTACATACAGCCTATTCCAGGCATGTGGTATCGAATGATTGGTAGTTGGTTGGTTTAATTTTTTTATGTACATATATAAAATATGATTAATCAAAGTGTGCAACCCATCATTTGTTTGCTTGTCAAAATATAAATAATTTAATAGTATATGTGATGAGATGAAGTGTATAAATATATCTTAGCAAATACGAATAAGACATATAACAATGAATTGAACAAGCAGAAAGAAAAAACGAGATTACCTTATTTTCAGTTCAACAAGCAAATAATTTTTCCATTATTTATTGTATAGACATACATTATATTTTTGTCACAAACTCACAAATGTCAATTTAAGATTATCCAAAGATTTTTATACACACCATTGAAATAAATGGAATATTTAATAATATATTTTAATTTTAATATTAAGGTTTTAAATTACGATAAGCATCATATAAAATGCATTCAAATATTATTGTAGATTGGTTTTTTTTGAGGTGTGGATTTCGTGATTGCTAAAGACTATTAGAATTTCAACAATTCAAATCTTTGGCTGCTTCTGACAATTAATCTAACTAGACTAGTATGAACTATGAAGAAGTTGAAAGTTAAAGGGCTCCAATCACCAACGTAATTTATTGATAAACCACCGAGAAAATTAAAGCAATATTAGTCATATGTTTGAATTCACGAATCATGAGAAATGAAAGATTTTTTATTTTATTTTTTTAATTTTTGGATGTGGGAAGCAGTAAATCATGCCAAATATTGCCACTACCATCCCACCAAGACAATTTTTTTGTCAAGTCATCATAATTTTCAATTTTGCCACCATATTGATTTTGACTTCATGGGTTATAAGAGAATTAATATTTAGGTTGTCTATGCGTCATTAAAAATATTCACTTTAATTTTAATATTTAATTTTTTAATAAATTTTTTTAATGACATAATGATACTTTATTTATAAAACATGAATATAGACATATTTTAGGTATACTAAATTTAAATCCTTAATTTTGATAGAGTAAGATATAAAATTTTTACTTTTTTTTAATTGTTAAACTTTATATTTGTGAAACTACATTAAATGATTTACTACGTCAAATATTAATTGTTTGTCTTTACATAGAGATATTTATATGAAATTTTAAAAATGGAAAAAGGTTTATTTATTTTTCTTTTTGAGTGAAGATGTTAAGAGTTCTCTCAACATATTACTTAAGTTTTGATGTTCTTTCACCTAATAAATTAGTCTTTTGAGTTGGATTTTGCTCGTATGTTTAAGTTGTAACAAAAGGGGCATTTGGATTTGAGTTTTTGAAGGATTTTTATATTTGTCTTTGAGATTTTTGGCTTTTTATATAGGTTTTGTGATTCTGATCCGTTATGCATTTTACTCACTATCATTTGTTTACAATTAATAATATCAAGGTCTTGGACTAATTTTTTTTATAGACAAAAATACTATCTTACACTAAGGACTTGTTTGGAACAGTTTTGATTTTTAGTTTTTAAAAATTGTATTATAAAACAGTTTTCAGAAACAGTTTTTAAAAAAAGTGAGAGGAGTTTTCAATACAAGTTTGTGTGTAAATTCTGTAAACTGAAAACCAAAACATGTTTTAGATGTTCTGGTATTTTAGTTTTTAAATACTGAAAAACAAAAACTGTTCCCGAAAACTATTTTTGAAAACTCGACTGCCAAACAAGTTTTTTAGTTTTCGGTTTTTAAAAACAGAAAACTGTTTTTAAAAAAGAGATATCAAACAAGCCCTAAATCTTCAATGTATACAGTAACTCCTCTCTCAATGATTGAATGTTACTTCTAATCTCGCAAGTTTTAAAGGCTTAATACATAACTAAATGGGTTAATGTCCAATGTCAGATTTTAAACTAAATTAAACCTTTTTTAAAAAATTAAATTATTTTTAAAAAAAATACATAAACTAAATTAAACTTTTTAATAGCAAACATAATGTTCTATTTGTACTGTCAAGTATATATGAAAATAACCCAAAGTTAACGGTATTGATTATAATAAGTGCGAGTGACTAAAATATTAATGACCAATTTTACTTTCATGTACTGATATGAACCGAGTGCTAATGTGAACTACCATTATTAAATCAGATTTTTTCTCAATTTTGTTTTCATTGGAGTTGAAATAATATCACAGTTCAACGAATATATGATTGATTTATTTCGTTGGAGTGGAGCTGTTCTAATTTTGACCTATATTATTATTTAATACTGTATGCAGGTAAAATTTTGACTATTAACAAGTTTCCATCTAATTGACTGAATTCAAAGGTCTTCAAAATAGTACTAGTAGAAATATATTTTTTATTAGATTTTTTTTTTTTTGGATAACTGAGTAATTTCATTCATAGAAGAAAAGGAAATATCAATACAAATGAATCTAGTAGGTCCCAATTAAATATATAATCTTGTACCTGATTATTGCATTACTAAAGTTTTTTCTCTGGGTCGTGACGTTCCTAAATGTTTTTTTGAAATGCTATATTTATTCTGGATCGTGTTCATACACAAAGGCCCATACCTGAAAAGACTATTGAACCCAAAAATAAAAAACTGAACTGACAGTCTTCCAAAAATAAAATAAAAAATCCTTATCTCAATTCCGACTTCCGAGATAAATAACGCGCATACTTAGCAAAGAAGAAACCTTCCCTAGACTCTAGAGTGAAGGCTAGCCTTTGGTTAATGAGGTCAGTTTGGTATGAGATAAATAAAAAATATTGTTTTTAAGAGTAAGAAATACTCAAATAAATAATACAACAAATCATATAAAATGGACAATCACACTAGTATTGGTTAGTCATAATATGGAATCAAATACCAAAAAAACAGTTAACTCGAAATCAAAACAATCCACAGTATCTTTGTTACAAAACATACATAGAAGGCACGATACAAACACTAAACAAATTAGTGACAACAAACATAACACCCATGATGATCAACTAATTCTTAAACAAACAATTTGTTGCGATGTCAGTTTCTACATTATGTAAATAAACTTTAAGTTGGATGCTTTAATTTGATCCACAACTATGATCGAGTTTTAACTATATCGAACAACTTTGTTAAGACTCATTTTTTATTAAAAATGACATTATTTTTTGCCAATCAAATCGCCCAAATAGTTGAAAATCAAATAACGTGTCAAGAATTCTTTTTTTTCTTCAATCCCTTGCACAAGTCAAGAAATTGTGAGTAATGTGTTCATTTGTCATTATGCAACGTCGATTTAAAGTCAAACTAACATAACACCAAATACGAAACATTGTTCGTCGATATGGATTCAAGAAAAATATGAGAAACTAACTCTATTCCTTCTTCACAAATAGGACAAATCACATTCTCCATTTGAAAAATATCCCACCACGTCAATTCTTCTTTGTAAGGCACCCTATTACGAAGGTATCTTCATGCAAACAAAAAGACTTTTACAGAAATCTTTATTCTTTATTGAGACCAAAAACTTGTAGGTGGTCCATATAAAAAATTACCTTATATGCTAATTTTACTATGTATTTTCCTATTTCAGTAGCAAGTCACGAACATCGGTCTTGTATTTACTTATACAATGTACCATTAATTTAATTTAATAAAAAGAGTTGTTTTTAGTTGAGCTAGACAGTTTAATTTGTTATACATAATAAGTGGATAATAATGATAAGTTTATCCCTTTTTTTTGGATATATAGGAGTCTAGGAGCTTTGAAATGTAACGATGAAATGCGATGTAACTTCGCAATAATCAAAAAAAAAAAATTATTTATAAAAATAACGTTTCATTATAAAAAAAAATGTTTTATGCATAACTTATTTTTAAGGTATAGGGTGTCTAGAAGAGAGGAAAAATAAAAGATATTAAAGATAATAAGTAAATAGAAGAGACATAAAAAAGAATATGAAAAATAATATATGATGTGGTAAGGGCAATATAATAAAAATGGTGTTTATTTTTTTTTAAATTTTACTAACCTTAACAAGAATTTATTAAGATTCTAATTATCTATGAATCATCATCTTATTTATAATCCTTAGAAGCAAACTTTATTTTTTATTTTTTTGTAAAGAAAAAAAAATTATAAGTCATTCACTATTAGAGACTCATAAGAATTTAAACTAAAACTAATTAAAATAAAATTGGACAAAACATCATAAATTGTTGTGCCATATGAGATATCATGTTTATGTTCGACATTGATATAATTTTTGACACAATGATAAAAATATATTATAATCTTGTGATTTTTTCTTTTCTTTTATATTTTTGGAGATTATACAAGCTTGAAAACAGACAATTACCTATTCATAAAATATTAGTAGTATTTTATCTTGATATTTGAATAATTTATTATGTAATAATTTTGACACAGACAATGCGACACAACAAATATTTAAAATATAGAATATCAAGTATTCTACTTATATATAATTATATAGTATACTATAAGGAATATAACAAAAAAAAAAGTTAATAAGCTATTTATTTTTTCAAAATACTTTGTTAAATTTTATAATTTTATTTGATAAACAAACCTCATAAAAAAATACTTAAAAACATAATTATAATATTAATACTTTGTCTTTCCTACAATCTAAACTTTACATATTTTCTAACCCCTAATCATAATGTCTTTATCAAAAAAAAAATACTAAAAGACATAATTACAATATAAATTCTCTCATAAAATTTTTTTTTATAGAGAACTCTTAATTCAAGACATTTAACTTTGATTATCGTCATTAAAAAATATAATCTCTAATAATTTTGTTTCATCTACTGCTATAAGTGATATAAACTCATTTTTGTTTCTTTTTGAAAATATTAAGAATTACTCTAAACTCTAATTAATTTTAAAAAATTGAATGATTTTTAATTTTAATGACGCAAGTAACAATATTTTATTGAAATTGGTTATATTTACTCTAACAATAGGAGTAATTTTTTTTTTTTTTGGAAACGTTGAGTAGAGGTTAGAGAGAAGAGAAGGAAGTGGTGAGAACATAGAAGTTAACAATGTCATAACAACCCAACCGCCATTCATCGCATTCGCATAAATTCGAATCATTCTCCCCTTTCCCCTTCCCCTAGATCTCATTCCAATGCTAAACTAAACCCTATCTTCATTCCGCCGCCGATGGAACAAGATCCCTCTCACCACCGCCCAAACCCATCCAAAAACCCCCAATCCTCCCCCTCCTCCTCCTCCGGTAAGTCCTCCGGCGAGGTCGTCGTGGACGGGGACCCGGCGGTGTGGGCGGCGTTCAACGAGAGCTTCCGGCAGGTGCAGACGGTGTTGGACCGTAACCGCCTCCTGATAGAGCAGGTGAACGAGAATCAACAGTCAAGAACACGCGACAAAATGGTGAAGAACGTTTCATTGATTCAGGAACTCAACGGTAACATCTCCAAAGTTGTTTCTCTTTACTCCGATCTCAATTCCAATTTCTCCACCGCCTTCCAACGCCACTCCAACGAAGACGACGACCACAACTCTGCCGCCTCACGTGACAACTCTTCACCCGCCTCACGTGACTAGCTAATCTCCTCTCCAACACAACAATATCATATTCTTCTCTGCCTACCTTTCTTGTTTTTTACCCTTGAGATACATTTGTTTAATTTTGTGAGGGTCAAATTACCACTTTTCGTTCTTTGATTATTTTTTTTATTCTGTTTTCTTACTAATAAAAAATTTAAATTGATTCTATATTATTATTATTATTTTTGTTAATTTTGTTAAACTATCAAGGGAAAGTTATGAAAATAACATTGTTTTGCATAAATCTCAGCTGAAAGTAACATTATTTTAGATATTTTTATTAGTTATTGAATGAAATTAAAAAAATAAAATTGAGAAAAAAATAAAAAATTATAAGACTAATTTAAATTTTTTATTAAATAATAGATTAAATTAAAATAAAAAAATTAGAGGAGAATAGTATTAATTTAAGTTTTGTGATTCATGTTCTATAACACAACTCTCATAATCGCACCCCCACCCTTTTAACTCTTTCCTTTAGTGTTAAGTAGTAATATGCATCTTAGAGTCAAAGATTCATTTTTTTACACCAATGACACCGAGTTTCATTGTATAAATCATTACTCCTTTTATTTAAAAATATTTGTCATTTAAGTTGTTTTAATTTTTTTTAAGTTAGAACGTGTTTGAATTAGCTTATTTTAAAAAAATAATCGTTTATTTTTATAAGTTCTGTGAGAGAGATTTTAAGTTTCAAACATACTTAGTTGTCATTACATCTCTAATAATGATATTTTTTTTTTAATTATACTCTCGAGAGTTAATGTAATGAGAAAAAAAAATAATTATAAAAGAGAAAAAATATATAAAAAAATTAAGTAATTTATTTTTATAAAACTAAAAATATTAAATATTTTTATTAGTTATTATGCCAAAATCTTAAATTACAGCTATTATAGTAGTGGAGGGAGTAATAAGTTAAGAAATGAACACCCAAGATAAGTTTAATTTAGATTGAAACAGAGTATGGGTTCTAGTGATGTAGATTGGTGGATTTATTAGGTGTGTTTAAGGTTCAAAAGAGTATATTTCTTCCAAAATATTAGTTATTTTACTTTAAAATATTTGTCATTTTTATATTATTAAGTGTATATTTATTATATATTTTTTATTTTTATTGTTTTTCTATTTAATAAGCATCAAGTAATATTTTAAGTCAAAGAATAATTTAATCTATTTATTCTTTATTTATTAAATTCAAGACAAAATTAATCGTTATTTAATTTTAATTAATAACAATTAAATATCACTCTCAAACACCTTTTAAACTCTAAATGAACACTACAGAGTTGTTCTTTATTAAAAATCTGTAGTTATAAAAATTCGTTGGATCTGTAATTCTTTATTAGAATCGTTTTAATTAGCATTTGCAGTGGACATACACTCTCCAATATATTCACATGGTTGTTCCACAGAAACAGAATCGCCATTAATTAAAGAAATAATGTCACATGCCTGCATAGTTTTTGGAAAAAAATATATAACATAATAATTTAAATGCTTGCAAATAAAGTATAACCACGTGTATGATATAACAACTGAATATATATTATATTGTCCAGTTTGCTTCAGCTTGAAGTTTTCATCAACAAATTACAAATATATAAGAATTGATTCTTCAACAATTATATCGCACACCTTGGACCATGAAGCTAGATCAAACTTCGTGATAAAAATGCTTTAATTTCTAAAAAAAAAAAAGGGACCTAAGTTTAGTTTGTTCTTTAGAAAAAGAAAAGAAGCCATAATTGCTGTTAAATAAAGAGACATATATATAGCAGAGAAGAGAAATTGGTTAATATTCTGTTTTTATTAAACCAATTTCAAGAAAAGCCCTTGAAGCATTATAACATGATAACACATTCTTTCTTCCAATTAATTATTAACTACTTCATATATAAAGCAACAGTACTGGGGATTAAAACTCTCTGCTCTGCATTCACTACAAAATAGTGGATAATGTATTCATTTTGAAAATTAAAACTATGCGGTTGAGAAGGCATGCAATTTCAAGTTCATTAGCAAGTTCTTTGTTTTTTTATAAGCAATTAAAATGAGTATAAATTGTACTCAAATATTTATTAACAAGTTATTTGTAATGCATATAGCATCTTAAAATGGTAAATCTCACAAGTATATATGTGGCATGGGAGATGCAAATTCTTCAAAATAATTATGTGGAAGATGATTCATTCATGCATGTAACTGGGGCCACCAAGACTTATGACCCGTTTGTTTTAGCTTTAATTATAAGTGTAATAATTAGTTTTAAAAGTAGAAAGAATTTTTAGTTTCTGTGAAGTTTATAATTATTATGAATGAAATTGATTCTGTGTGGTGAAAAAACTTAACCAAACAAGGAACTAATTTCTAAAAGATTGCAGTATATGGTGTGGTTACATTATACTACTTTAATTACTAAAGTAGGCACTAAGCAAGAAGCATCTTTGAAGTCCTATTGCATGTTGAGAAATGCTCAAGTACTATTTATCCATATACACAAAACAAATTAATTAAAGTCTGAACATCGATGAATATATAAAATGAAATACCATCATGAAATTCCTTTGGACACTCGTTTTGAAATTCCATTCCAAATTAAATGGTCAAAGCATCATAACTAAGCAAAATCATGTGGATGAAAATGATGAATAAACTAATCATGCCAAGGATTTAGATTGAGTAGTTAAATGACCTGTTCAACTTAATTTGTGATGAATCAAAGCATAATAAAATCCGAAGTTTCCATCAATCTCTATATCAAAATACATATATTATTTTAAGCCACAACATCCAAATCCATTCCTAATTGTTTTGAGGGAAGAAGAATATGATGAGAGTGTAGTCTGATGGAGAAAGAAAGACGTAAATTTGTATATATAGTCACTGCAGCATAGCATATTTAAATATATAGAATAGCTGAGATGAATCACATGAATCCTTACCAACGTAATGATAAATGATAAAGACATATTACAATCCTAATTCTATAACCATGTAATTTAAGTCTTCAATAAACATTAATTGAAAAGGATATTTTAATGTCACAGCGCCCTACCTTGACAACAGGGTAGGAAGATAGAGAGGAAAAAATTAATAGAATCACTTTATAAAAGATCGATGATTTATTTCTCTAATGCGTTACACCTTTTAGTAGGGATGCCACTCTATTTTTGAAAAGACTCATCCAAAATTGAAAAAAAATACCGAATGTATTTTTTCAAAAACATTATACTTTTAAATGATTTTTTTTTTTTAAAAAAAATGTGTTACTATTATTAATAAAGTTGACACGGTTATTGACTACTTTCTGCTTAGTAAGAATCACAACTTTAAATATTGGTTATGTTAATTTGGCACATCTTTTGGAAGGGGATCGTCATCATAAATCATGGTATAAAATTACTTTCGTATAAATGCTTACTTATAAAATTTGGGTATCTACTAGTGATTCCATGTATATATATTTTTTTTTGATGAAAATTCCATGTATATATGTCTACAAGTAATATATACTTTTTGTCTGTTGCTTCTTTAAAAAAAACGAAATATTTAGTAATAATGTATATGGGTTTTACTAATTAATATGATTTAATTTCTTTTAATTTTCTCTAAACTTTCTCACTTTGGTCAGATCAGATATAAGTGCACGCAGACCTGTGATCTCTGCTTCTTAGATTTATATAGTGAATAATAATAATAATAAT
The DNA here is from genome assembly GCA_037177725.1 of Cyamopsis tetragonoloba. NCBI lineage: Eukaryota > Viridiplantae > Streptophyta > Magnoliopsida > Fabales > Fabaceae > Cyamopsis > Cyamopsis tetragonoloba. The sequence goes on from CM074119.1 coordinate 72,106,871, forward strand.
GGTACAATAAATATTTCTCTTATGATTTAAATGGAATATAAAAAAATATATAATGTCATCCATCAATAGGTTAAAGAAGAGAATCCATTAAAGCGAGTGGAATATGAATATAACTTAGTGGAGTCCTTCTACACGATATATAATTCACAAAAAACAGAAATTCACAAAAAGATCAATCCATTTATATCAGCTTCAAAACTCTGCAAATTAAAACCGCACAAAATTCAGAAAAGAACCACAACAAGATGCTTGTGATAAAAAGTATGAATATAAAATTATTAAAATGGTTAATCGTGAAAGTAAAGCAGAGTGAACGTACGAAAATAAAGAGAAAATAATTAAAACATTAATTATACTTGTAGTGATCTAAAAACAAATCCACTACTACTACGTACAGTGATATGTATTCATATTAGGCACGTGCGGTCGTGTGTACAAATAAACTATGTATATTATTGTCTGAAAAGAGAAACATGTGAACAAATTGAAACTTAAAAACATTCATGCCATGAAGAACCTCTGATTTTCTAAGTGATCAATTTGTTGTGTTTTCTGCTTAATACTATATTGTTAAGTGTGAATGTTGGTCACAGCACCAGATGCTATGCGCACTATATGTTTTTCTGTAATTGAACGGATTAATGTAATGGATAATTTTATTTTATGTTTTTGGTTGAGTAATTTTAATTGAATGACTCTTGGAAAAAACAAGTAGAATTATGTGTAGAGTGGTTAAATTATTTATCAATCTGTGAAGAAACAAATATATTGATGTTATTCAGACACATAATTGAATTTTAAATCAATTTCAGTTTGGTCTATGCTAGATTAAGAAAATCATGGTAGTAAAATCTTGAACAGAATCAACATTTCTATTGCTAGTTATGTTCATTGTCAAAAATGATAGCAGCCCATATTATAAATAATGAAAGATCAAGTAACACACAGAGAGAGATAGAGAGAGAGAGAGAGAGATTCTGTTTGGAAGATTCTTACTTTTTTCATATTCTATTTCTAACCCTTTGTTTTTCATACATTATAAGTGCAAGCTTTGTTCCAAATCTGTCTGTCTGAAACACTTTTAGAGGAACACAGAGAGAGAAGAAGAGGCAGAAAGAGATGGGCAATAACATGGCTACATACAACAAATACAAAAGTTTCTTGTTCTTTATCAGAAAGTACAAAGTCACTGAGTTGATCCCACCTCAAGACCTAAAGGAGGCCTTTTCAAAGTTCGCCGGAAGAGGAGGAGGGTCTCGGATGACAGCAGAGGAGCTCCACCGGTTTCTGGTGGAGCACCAGGGTGAGGAGAACTTCACTTTAGCAGATTCAGAGAAAATTGTTGAGAAGCTCTTGCAAGTGAGAAGAAAGCCACATCAAGAAAATGTTGATCATAATAGAGAACTTGAAAATGGAATCTCCCTTGAAGACATGTTCTGTTTTTTGCTTCATGATGATTTCAATAGTCCCTTCAAAGCTGAGGTAATTTGCTCTTTTCAGGCTTCATTGATCCTAAAGTATCAACCAACATGAAAATTGAGTAGTCATCACTCATCACATGGTTTATTTTGTATTATAACATATTTATTTTATTAATTAATATAAAAATCAGTGGTTTTGATTTAAGGATTATCTATAGTCCTTAAATTTTGGGATTATTTTAGAGGAAAACTTGGGGTAGAGAACTTTTAGCATAGCTAGAATGATTTTGAGGATTGGATTTTACATGCCTGTCTATTGCTCATAGGATGATTAAATAGAAATGGTATCAAGTGATTCAAGAGTTCTATCTCTTAGACTTTTTTTTTTTTTTTTTGCTAACAGAAAATAATAAATGTGATGACAGGTACATCATGATATGAGTGCTCCATTGTCACATTATTTCATATATACAGGGCATAACTCCTATCTCACTGGGAACCAATTGAGCAGTGATTGCAGTGAAGAACCAATCAAAAAGGCTTTGTTACAAGGAGTGCGTGCTATTGAACTTGATTTATGGCCAACCATCAATAAAGATGATATCAAAGTTGATCATGGATGGTAAATCAACCTTTTATCAAGTACATTTTAGACTTCATTATTTGACGCGATCTTTATCTATGTTCTATCAGTTAGATTTATCTATAATTTTACATCATTTAAAAATTAGACTTAATATTTCTATCTGGATTACACTTTATATTTTTAAATGACATGGCGATAATTTGACTCATGAAAGTGGTTTTAGAGTTTTTATTCCGTTTTGACTATAGTCACAAAGAAAGAACACTTTTTTTTTTTTTACTTGAGCTTTTTTTTTTTAATGTTATTAAAACAGAACCTTTTTTTTCTGTGGCATGGAATGAATGCAGGACTCTCACCAATCCTGTCTCACCTAGCAAATGTTTGCAGTGCATAAAGGAATATGGTTTTGTTGCATCTCAGTATCCAGTGATCATAACAATAGAAGACCATCTTACAACAGAACTTAGAGCTAAATTTGCAGATGTAACCATCCCTTACTCACTATTATGTTTTGTTTTTTTTATTTCACCTTTTTTTTTCTAATCATGATTTCACTTCTTGCAGATGGCAACTCAAATATTTGGAGAAATGCTTTATTATCCTGAGGCAGGTTGCCTAACAGAATTCCCTTCACCAGAATCACTGAAAAATAGAGTTATCATATCAACCAAACCCCCGAAAGAACGCTTTGTGTCGAACTGGATCAAGGACGAAAGCAGCTATCCTTTGTTGAATGGAAGTGATTCATCTGAAGATGATTCATGGGGAAAGGAATCTCCAGATTCCAGAGAGAGTCAGGATTCGGTGAGACAGAAATATCATTATTATTATTATCAATTCATATATTTGCAATGAAACTAATAAGCTTTGTGTGCTTATGTTATGTTACTTACTTGTTTTTGATTTATAGCAGAATGGAAATGAAGGGGACACCAGTACATGTGAATGTGATCAGAAATCATGTTCTCAGGGGAATTCACCTGATTACAAACGCATAATCACAATCCATAATAGGAAATTCAAGGGTAGCTTGAAGGATAAATTGAAAACTGAAGGTGAACTTAGACGTTTGAGTTGGAGTGAGACTTCCCTTGAAAAGGCTTCTGAATCTCACGGAACTGACATCATTAGGTACTTTCACTTGTCAAACATGCACTAATATCATAACTGCTTACCAATTCTCCTAAAAAGATCTTGTAAAAATGAGATAAAAGTGACGTACCGAGTACTAATGTATCAGCATACCAGATACATGTACTGCGAATTTTATCAATATGACACCTACATTTTAGATAATAGTTTTTCTATGAATCATAATTTAATATCACTTTTACATAACATAAGCTACATTAGGCCTAGGTGGTTATATCCCTTGACTTATCTAAATTGAAAGCTGTTAATCTTCCAGGTTCACACAGAGAAATATCTTAAGGGTATATCCAAGGGCAATGCGTGTAAAATCCACAAATTTCAAGCCTCATATTGGGTGGATGTACGGCGCTCAGATGGTTGCATTCAATATGCAGGTTAGGGAACTCTGACTAAGGCAAACTGTACGTCTGTCTGATTTCATTTACCATATCTCAACATGAAACTAAAAACACAATAAGAGTCTTAAAAAACAAGGAAAACTTTCATTTTGTGTATTTCTTACCGTGTATGTTTTCTTGGAAATGGAATCATAGAGGGGAACCTTGTGAAACCTAAGCCACATCTATCAGCTCAGCTGTTATCCGTTGGGGAAAAACCTGTTGTGCATGTTTTAAATAGGGTTTATTTACTAGTATCATTTGTCAGAAATTCTAACCTTCTATTGTTCTACTATTTGTTTTAATCAACAGGGTCATGGGAAATCACTGTGGTTGATGCAGGGGATGTTCAGGGCAAATGGAGGTTGTGGTTATGTGAAAAAGCCTCAAATTCTAATGAAGAAACATGAATGTGATACAGAGTTTGATCCTAGAAAGAAACTTCCAGTGAAGAAGACATTAAAGGTAAGCAATCATATATAACTAAACAAAAGGTAAATTAATTTGTTTGGTGACATATTGATCTTAATGTAATGTTGTCATGTCCAATAACAGGTAAAAGTATACATGGGACATGGGTGGAGCTTAGATTTTAGTCCTACACATTTTGACATGTTCTCTCCTCCAGACTTCTACACAAAGGTCAGTTGGATTATTTTTAAAATATTAGAGAAGGTTTGGCTTGAGAAAACAGTTTTTGCTTTTGTTTCCTGCTTTCAAACTTAATCACAAAACCAACACTTTTTTTGAACTAAACATAATATTTTCAAAGAGAAATTATACATGTACATTTTCTTACACCCGATTTTTATAGTTAAATGTGAAGAAATATGTAATTAAATGAGTACATAATTTGATTAAATCATTATGCAGTAATTTAATCACATATTTCTTGAGTAAGAATTATTTTCATCACATATATTGTTTCATATGTATCTTAGAGTTTTGTGAATGTGTGTGACAGATCCGGATTGTAGGAATACCTGCTGATTATGCAAGGAAGAAAACAAAGGTAGTAATGGATAATTGGTTTCCTGTGTGGGATGAAGAATTTGAATTTGGATTGAGAGTACCAGAGCTAGCATTGCTTCAGATACAAGTTAAAGACAAAGATCAAGGCGGAAAGGCCGATTTCGCCGGGCAGACATGTTTTCCGGTCTCAGAGCTCAAACCCGGCTTCCGTTCTGTTCCATTGTATAACAAAAAAGGAGACAAATTTAAATCTGTAAAGCTCTTCGTGCGCTTTCAGTTTGAATGACACACAGAAAAAAAATTGAATAGAATTAAGAATTGTACATATCATTGATTTCATCCAAATTCCAACATATACGTCCCTCTTGTTTATAATGCTCTACTTTTAACTATAGTTACCATATTCTTCATCTTTCACAAATGTTTCATTCCAAGTGTTGGGTAAAGCCTCTGGTTCACTTTGGTGTAGTCTAAACGGGTTATTGGACGTTACTGGTGTTCAAAAGTTTTTAAAAAAAGAAAAAAAACTTGGAGATCTTCTATAAGAATTCCTTAACATTATATTTGGTTGAGAAGAGAGAGTGTAAAGAAGAAAGATGAAGAAGAGTAAATAAGAAGAAAATTGAGTAAAAATTGAGTGTGTATCGTTGAAGAAAAAGGGCGAAGAAAGAAAGTATAATAGTATTGTAAATAACATTTTAACTCATAAAATAATAAAATATAATCAAAATAATGGATACATGAGTCATTTTGCTCTCTTTCTTGAACCGCATATATGTGATCGGATACTCTTTAGCGCTAGACGATCTTGTGTATGTTTGAAAAAATATTGAGTTGGAGCATAATTAATTTTGGAGAGCTAAAATCGATTTTGATTGATAAATCAGCTGTTTGTTTTTACGTTGAGAAAAAGTTAAAACTGATTTTGGGTTGCCAAAATTGATTTTGGCCGAAGTAAAGTGAGAATTACTTTCACGTTGGGTTGACAAATTTACACTGTATAACTTGCTTTTGAGAAAAAAATCTCCGAACATAAATCACGTTACTTTAAAATCAATTTTACACGAAATCAATTCTATAAAATCACGTTGATTCAAAATCAATTCTACCAACGCTAAACCAAACACACACCTAGCAGCTGGACAAAAATACTATAAGCAATATTATATCTTCCTAATAATCCTTCTAATTATCCTCTTAGTACTATAGAAAATATGGAATTAAATGCATTTTCAATTTTTAAAACATAAAAAACATTGAAAATATTCTTTAATGAATAATTAGGAGGATTTTTAGAAACTTAAATTAAGAGAATTTAAAATTATTCAAATACTATACCATATACAATTTAGTGATTTTTGGGTGTTAGTTGACACTTTTATTTAGCTTGCTATAAAATCACTTAAAGAGGGTTTGAAATAATTTTATTAGCCACATAGATTGATAAAAGCACCCAACATGTTAATTTAGTAATTAGTACTTAGGAGGTGACACTTTAGTTCCTTAATTTCAATTCTTATAAGTACAATCTTTTTTATAAAAAACATAAATTCAACTGGTGAATCAATATAATTCATAATCATGTAAGTGAACTTTCCTCTATATAGAAAAAACTATAAGAAGGTACGATACTCTCCAATTTTACCACACAATAAGTTTAGGTATATTATATCTTTTACTAAAATTAATTAAATTTTATATTATTTTACTTTATTTATTTTACTATTATCATAAAAATATTAATTTAAATACAAAAATAAAAATGGAGTATGATATTTTCTAATTTTAAAAGAGTACGATAAATTGAATTTTGATATGATCTCTAATCCGAGTGATTGATCATCTTGTGTGGTATATATTCCGAGGGACCATAAAACTGGGAAAGTGAAAATTGAAAAAGAACCACATATATGTAATGGTGCGTGGTACCAAATATAAAGCACTTGTTCAAAATCAACTTTACTAATATTACTGTAACCATTTTTTCAGACACATGCCATGAAGAATTGGGGTGGAACTGTGGCTCATCGATTTGTCACAATCTATTATCTATTATCTAATGTAAAAGAAAGCATATTAATTTTCTCTTCGTCTAATTAATTAATATGATGCATTAATATTATATATTATTTTCACGCGTGCATCACTTATCCTATCCATATGCAACAGAACAGATCCATGAGATATTATTAGCTTCTTCCTAGCTAGCTCACTCAAATTCTGCTGCTTTAATTGTATATTACATTCATTCCAGTGAAAAATGTTCTACTTTAAATTCTTAATGTTCAGGTTTTTACAAAATATTTTGTTTTAAAAAGCCAAATTTATTTCGACGATATACATCATAGTATTCAGCTTTATTCGACGATATACATATACCTGTCTTTTTCTTTTTTTTGCTATTAGCATATATACGTGTAATAATTTTTTAAAATAATAATAATAATAATAATACGTGCAAGTCCAAGTCCAACGAACGATCCCGCTTTAAACGCATAATTGCATTCCATTTATGGGTTGTCTCCCTCTCCCATTCCTTCATTTCTCATCCTTTTCACCTTCTCTCTTCCTCTTCCTCTTCAATTCTCTTTCAATTCCCCTTCTCTCTAATGTAAGCGAACCGATACGGTTGGAGCACCTTCAACTCCGACAATGGCGTCCTTTACCTACAAAATGTTCAAATGCTTCAACCGCAAATTCTCCTTCTCCGAACAGTCCCCTCCCCCCGACATCAGGGACGCCTTCTCCACCTTCTCCGACGGCGCTCCGTTCATGTCCGCCGACCAACTCCGCCGCTTCCTCGTTGAGCACCAGTGCGAACACGACTGCGCCGACGAGGATTCCGACCGGATCGTCGACAACTTTTTGCATTCTCGGAAACCGAATCAGGAAGCCGACGCTGCCGATAGCGACTCCAATGGGCTCCACAATACTAGTACCGGACAAGGAATCTCCCTCGACGAGTTCTTCCATTTTTTGTTCCTTGTCGATTTCAATGGTCCCCTGAAATCCCAGGTGTGTCCTTTTTCACCCTCTTGTGCCTTTTCCCGGGAAACGTCGGAAAATGAAAATGCTGCATTTCATTTTACTTTTTTAGGTTTTCTGAGTATGTCTTATTAGCATTTTCTTGTGTTGTTATTTGTTATTGCCGTTGAAACTGGGTAAGGGGGGATGTTAATTTCTAGATAATTTTTGTTATGAAGTTGGTTGAATGTGAAATTATTTTTATGAGAGAAAAACACATTAAGAAATTGTTACTTCTGTGTAATGTAATTGATATATGATGTGCAAATAAAGCATAACTATTCATATATTATTGGTACGATCGAAATGCTAGTTGCGAAAAATTCACTGTTTATATAATGTTAGTGTTTATCTGGCTCTTAATTAAACGATCCTGTTTGGTGGATTTTATTTCAGTTTAAGAGCTTAGTAAGAAACAAATTTGAGTGACACCAACTGGGGGATTTCGTTTTGGTAATTATCTCTGGTTGCTACTTGCTAGATCGTCTAATTTTGATTTATGTATGACACTATTTTTCTTTACCTTCTTTTATGCAATTATTTTAATTTGAGTCCTTTCATTCAGTGGTAGTGGCGTGAATTGATATTGAAGTATATTATTACATCATATATTAATCAGCTAACATGGGGAAGTTCTGACATAGAGAAATTATTCTTTCACACTCTTCTGTTTCTGTAGTTGCACACTTGCACTTGCACCCCCATTTAGGCGCATAAATAAGTTGAATTGTAGTATTTATAAAACGTATATTATGCAAGGGGAAATGACAAGAGACAGAGGAAAGTGCATACTGAATTTCTAAAAAAAAGAGTGAAAATGTGATAACTTGTCTAAATTTTTCCTATATATACTGTATTATCTTGTTGTCAGAAAACAGAAAAACAATGATAAAAAAAAAAACAAAATAGAAGTATTATTTATGAGTAACTAATGCTAATAAGTTGGATATGCATGAACATGATTGTGGATAACATTATTGGGCTGGAGTTGTTGTTGGGCCTACACCGCTATTGTTGGACTGGGTAATAAATAGAATCACGGGTCGGGTCACGGGCTGAATATGTAACAAAATCCCACCCCTCTTTTTAGTTTTTGCACCTGAAAAGAATGGGAAAAGTCTGAATAAGGAGTGAGGATCCAATAAGAACCATCAAGGGGAACTTACTTTTACGCTAAAATTAGTATAATTGCGGAACTTGAATTGTTTTAGTGTGTGTTTGATTTAGCGGTGGTAAAATTGATTTTAAATTAAAATGATTTTGAAGAATTGATTTTGTGTAAAATTAATTTTAAGATAACGTAATTTATGTTTGGGAAATTTTTAGTCAAAAACAAGTTTGGAGTAAAAATACAGTGTAAAATTTTTAACTCAACGTAAAAGCAAGACTCAACTTGCTTTTACTAAAATCAATTTTGACAACTCAAAATTAATTTTGATTTTATTCAAACTCAAAACCAAATAACAAACTAACTATCTAAAATCAATTTTGATGGGTGGATTGAATTAGCACCATCTCTATTGGGAGTGACACCATCCTTTTTAGTATATAAATTTATGATTATTACATATAAAAATGATGGTGCCACTCCCAATAGAGATGATGCTAATCTCATCCTCCTTTTGATGTTTCAAAATCAATTCTCAACACCAACAACATTTTACCAAACATTCACTTATACTTTTAGTTGATGGTGGCCCAATTGAAATAATATCATAAAAAAAAATTACATGTGAATGGAAAAACATAAAATTCAGGAATTAAATTTAAAACATTAACTTTTTTTCTTAAAATATTAAGTTTAAAAAAGAGAAAAAAATCAATTTTGGGGTTATCCCTTCAAAATAAACGTAGCTCCACCTCAGCATTGCGTACCCAGTGGATTTCATCTTATCTGTACTCTCTTGATCAATTTGATTCTTTGACCATAATTGTATGATGAATTCTAAACTTATAATTGATATCATGACAACGTGTTATAAGTTCATGTTGTTTAGTTGTGGTTTGAACTTGTAATTGTAAACTTATGCTATTTATTTATATTTTTAAATTTATCAATGTGTGTTAGGTTACTTAGGTACCTCTCATACTATTTTGCACCCGTTTCCCAAATTTACTTCATTGATTTATTTATTTTTTTTAAAAAAAGAAATCCTTATTTTTAAGTTCTTTAGAAGACTATTATTCAACGAAGATTTGATTAACATCATTTTTTTTTATATTAGATTTGATTAACTTCATTATAAATCATTCAATAGCACATTTTATAAGAAAAAAAATTCAATATCACATAATATTAATATATATGATTAGTTTGTATTATATTTTTCTAAAGAATCCATTTATTTTACCCAATACTGCAATACTAATGTCGATGCTTGTGCAACATAACCTAAGCGCAATATCAAGTTTAAGATTAGTGTTAGCATTGTTTTAAATCTGTTCTTGACCCTAAGAATGATATGTGATGGCAGGTACATCATGATATGAATGCTCCGTTATCACATTATTTCATATATACAGGCCACAATTCATATCTCACTGGGAATCAACTAAGCAGTGATTGCAGTGATGTGCCAATCATAAAGGCTCTGCAACGAGGTGTAAGAGTCATTGAACTTGATGTATGGCCCAATTCAACTAGAGATGACATCGTTGTAGTTCATGGAAGGTGCTGATCAATCCTCACTTCTATCTTCTACCGCTTGATGTGACTTAGAACATTATAGTATTCACTATGCAAATTTATAAATCCATTATTCTTTAAACATTTTTATGAAATATTTCAGGACACTTACCACTCCTGTCTCACTCATCCAGTGTTTGAAGTCCATAAAAGAGTATGCTTTTGTTAAATCAATCTACCCTGTCATTATTACTTTAGAAGACCACCTTACATCTGATCTTCAAGCTAAAGTTGCTGAGGTAACCTTCCTTCGTTACTCCTCTCCATGGATTTTTACTTCAACTCCCTGTTATTTCAGGTATTGAATGAAAATTCAATCTTGTTATTTGTAGATGACAACTCAAATATTAGGAGATATGCTCTACTATCCTCAGACAGATCCTATGACAGAATTTCCCACACCAGAATCACTGAAAGGTCGAATTCTCATATCAACCAAACCACCAAAAGAATATCTTGAATCCAAGAGATTCAAGGATACTGATAGTGAAAGGGAGTTGGTCGATGAAGGGTCATTTTCTCCAAGCCTTATTACTGAAGTGGAATCTGATGACAAGGTGAACAGAGAGATGATCCTTATTCATTTGTCAAATTCTGTTTATATTTTATTAGCTTTACAAGCTTAATTACTATCTTTTCCTCTCAAATTTGATAGTTCAATGGAAGTGATCTCGAGGAAGAATATTTGTTGAATCCACGCGGGAAAAAATCAGACCAGCAGGGTGCACTTGAATACAAACGTTTGATTACAATCCATGCTGGGAAACCAAAGGGTCATATAAAGGACCACCTACATGTTCTTGGAGATGTGAGGCGCTTGAGCTTGAGCGAACAGGAACTTGAAAGGGCTTCTGCTTCTTATGGAACTGATCTTGTTAGGTATTTGCCATACAGTCGCAAAACAACTCAGTACATTGTAGTAGTAACTGCAAAAAGTTGAACACTCTCCCAACTAAGATGGTCACTGTTTATTCTTTCAGATTTACTCAGAAGAATATTATCAGGGTGTATCCAAAGGGAACACGAGTCAACTCCTCAAATTACAGGCCGCATATAGGGTGGATGTATGGAGCTCAGATGGTTGCATTTAACATGCAGGTCAGGGCCTTGTGACCAAGGTTGTTTCAATAAAAGGTTTATCCTAGTGTTTTCTGTTTCCTGTATTGAATCTAGATGCATTCTACTGCATATGGTCGATGTGAAAATTCCTAAGGACTTAATCAGAAAATCTATTGAAGCATGGCTACATTTTTGTGCTGCTTTGTAATTCTAGATTCTAGAACAATCTTAAATGCATATTGAAGAATTAATATCTCTAAGTTGATGTGCGCAGATGCATTTAATTATGTGTTGTATATATTTTAGTGCTGATGCTATGTTGATTTTCTTCATCACTTGTGTTACTTGAGAAAAATTTCCTGATACAGTATGTTGTTAATGATAGTATGTTAGTAAGATCTAACTTTTCAAGGTTTTTTTTTAATGCATCCCTTGATACTAAAATTTTAGCTTGTGTTTTTCTTCATCAGGGGCATGGAAAATCACTATGGTACATGCAAGGTATGTTTAGAGCAAATGGTGGGTGTGGTTATGTGAAAAAGCCTGCATTTCTATTGGAAAATGGTCCAGACAATGAGGTTTTTGATCCCAAAAAAACATCGCCGGTGAAGAAGACATTAAAGGTGAGATGTTATTTGAGAAGGAAGTCAATCTTTTAGTTTGGTGACATATTTTTTGAAATTCTCCCCTGCACCCATAGGTAAAAGTATATATGGGAACTGGGTGGAGCTCCGATTTCAGCAAAACACACTTTGATGCATTCTCTCCACCGGACTTTTACACAAAGGTCAGTTCATTTACTTTTGTTAATACTGCAGATTAGGAACGATAATCTTTCAGTAGACATAGTAGAACATTTATAGGTGTAAAGAGATCTTTCTCACATCGGCAGCACTAGCAACACAAACAGATTCCATGATATGCTAAAATTAAAGTGACTTGCAAAATAAGGGAATAGGAACGAGACCTACATGTATCGATGAGTCACGAATTTCAGACAATAACATGTGTCTTTGAAAGGGTGCGTTAGATGGTATCTTGTTGGCATTTCTCTTTTCACAATTGGACTCGATTGGCTTAGTTTTCTTGCTTCTGTATTGAAAGATACACCTCCAACTAATTATTCGGCTGAATTTTTAAAAGATATTGTCAGCAGCCCTTTAAACATGATATAACCAATCTTATAACTACTACCTTTCACGATATGTGTAGGATATACACCTTCAAGAATCAGACCAAATGTTAAGAATTTACTAATCTGTTGTTGATAATGGCTAGAATTTGAAGAGTTAATTGAGCAGTAGTAGTGTACTATACTTAGCATCTGATCTTAATTCAAATGACAGGTTTGTATTGTTGGAGTACCAGCTGATAAAGCCATAAAGAAGACCAAGGTAATAAGAGATGATTGGTTCCCTGTTTGGGATGAAGAGTTTGATTTTCCTTTGACAGTTCCAGAGCTTGCTTTGCTCAGAATAGAAGTTCGAGAATATGATAAGCACGAAAAGGACGACTTCGGCGGCCAAACATGTTTGCCGATCTCTGAGCTCAGATCTGGTTTTCGGGCAGTTCCTCTACATGATTACAAGGGCGAGAGATTAACTTCTGTAAAGCTTTTAATGCGGTTTCAGTTTTTAGATGAATTATAATCATAAGGATTAACTATCTAGCTATGTGATATGGTCCTCATAATATATATTCCTAGATGGTTTTCCTTCTGATTTGTGAATAAAGGTATTAAGAAGATAGTTGTAATTATAGTTTAGCATCATCTAAACAAAATTATGGGCTTCAGAACGTTATCTAAATTCACCTTCAACATAAAACCAGTTGGGGGTTGAGATCATATGCAGAGAGCATACAAGTTTTGAGGTGTAAGCTGATGCGAGACATGACACCAGAAAACCATAAAGCGGTTGAAAGATGTTTGTAACGTGCGGAGGAAGGAGCAGTGCCTGTTTTGCAATCCGTTAGAAACCCCAAAAGTATTTTCATTAATAGTAATTTCATAACACAATTTTTCCAAAAATGAAAAATTATTATTTCTTCTAAAAATACTTTTATGTAAAAATATAAATAAACGAGCCCACAAGAAAGGTGAAACAAACTCTCCTTGTCAGTTTAGTAGTGGGGGTGTAGCAACACAATAATTCAACCATTCACCTTTAATTTGCGGCTCTTTTTTTAGAAGGACCACTCCTTTTTTGTGGTGGTCGTTTTTGTCGTAGATGTATGTGTTTTTTAATGACAAGAAGTATCAAAGTACATTATGGTGCCCCTTTTGTGATTAGAATTCTGTTCTGGTTTGATTAAAAACTGGACAACAAAAGAGCTGCCCAACAGAAATTTGGATTCTTGTGCATGCAAATGTCCTTTCTTACACGTATTTTTCAATAGCACAAAGCCCTATTATTTTGGACCAGTGTAAAGATGGGAAGAAATTAGAATGAAAGAGTCTTCTAATCCTCCTAATCTATATTTTTACAAATTTTCTTAGTTACTCGTTAAAGAATATTTTCAATGCTTTTTATGATTTCAAGATTGAAAGTACATTTAATTTGATACTTTATATGGTAATAGGAGGATAAGTAAGGAGAATCTAGCTTTACTCGTTCCCCTAACTTCACTATTTAAATCCGAAAGATCTTGCTTTTAAATAAGGGAAGGAAATGAAATTCTCCTTATACAGTTATAAGTCAATCAACTCTATAATTATAAGACATAATAAGCAAGCTAAGGTAAAATTTATAAGTTAATTTCACTAAATTACATAATTCATAAACAAGTAACAGACTAAAGATAGCAAAAGTGACATTAGTTAAAGAGATTTAGGCCGTTATTAACTTATTATGGACATGGATGATGGATGTCCAATGGAGCTCATAGTACAAATTCTTGAATAGACATGATGCATATGAATGAGGCAGTGATTGGGCAGAGGACATAACACTTGCTTCAACAGTATTGCATTGCATAAGCTTAAAATAAAATATTAAAGTACGTTTGGATCTGATGATGTCACCACCACCCTTGGTGATTGGGTCAGCTATGACTCAATTCACATATCCAATTAATATTCTATTCTTGTCATTAGCCAAAACATACAAAAAATATTACATGGGAACTTAAATTATATTATATGTTAATTAAAATGAACAAGAGTTTTTTCAACACATATGAACAACACCTTTCACATTAGGGACGCATGCAAACTGTGATCTGGCTAACAAGTAACTGCGACAGGGTTTCAAATTAAATATAATTGATTGATGTTTAACTAATTATGATTTTAGTCCATTATTAACTTACATTGATTTGAGTTTTGATTCTTATTTTAAAATTTCTATATAATAGTTCAGTTTAAAAATAGGGTAAATTGCACCAGAGCCCCTTGAGGTTTGAATTTATAGCACTCCGCCCCAAACTTTTTAAAAAATTGCAATTCGCCCCATTAAAGTGACAGAAAGTAACACATGTTAACTCTTGTTAACCATGGTTACTTGTTTCCACTTAGAAGACCAAATACATGTTCCCAAACAAAGAGGGAAACGTGAGTCTCGAGAACTTGGCGCGAAGCTTCATTCTTGTTGGAGAAGAAGTTGCAAACTGTGGAGGAGAAGGACGGTTGCTGGAGTTGAAGCCCCTTCATCGTTGTTCAGAACTGAGGTACTGTGCTATTCTTGTTTCATTTTTGCATTTTGGGGTTTAGGGATAAAGAACACATCTTATCTTTGCTCTGTTTTTGTGATGTAGGGAAAAATGGAGAATAACACTCGGTTCAGCATTGTAGTTCGTTGGAGTGGTGACTTGTTCATCTTGGAAAAGTTTGACACGGGTTTTTTCTGCCTAATGGACCTAAAAACGAAAGTGTATGAGAATCTAAGGCTTGATTGCTCAATAGTGGAGATACAAATGGAAGGCATTCTCCCAGATGATACAAGATTGAAGCTTGATAGTGATTGGGCTCTAGTTGAGTGGTTAAACAAGTGCTCCAAGGCAGGTATTGATACTATCCATTTGGTTGTTGAACCTTTGAACCCTATATTGTCACATTTAGTTGAAAGTCTTGTGTTAGCTGATGATAGTGATGAAAGTGATGGTTCTTATAAATTAAGGGATGATGATGATGTTAATCAAGGGTTGATGGTGTTGGATAAAGTGGGTTCAGCAGAGGTCGATAGTGATTATAATGACTATTCTGACATTAATAGAGACTTGAATGGTTCTGATTATGATGATGAAAGACCTTACTTGGACAGAGCGTATAGAGCGAAGATTTTTAAAGAAGGTAAGGAAGACAAGATTATATTAGAAAGGGGGATGTTGTTTGGGAGTGTGGATGCTTTTAGGGAGGTTCTTAGGGATTACGTAATCCAAGAGGGGTTTGAAATAGTAAGGACTAGGAATGAAAGAACTCGATTTACGGCTCTTTGTGCTGCTCGTGGGTGTGAGTGGTACTTGCATGCTAATACAAACGGTGACGATATTTCTTTTGAGATAAAGGTTTATAATGGGGTGCACTCATGTACAAAAACAAGTTATAATTCGAGTGTGACATCAACTTGGATTGCAAAGAAGGAGGCTCAATTTAGAGCTGATCCAAATCTCAGTTATGACTTGATAGTTGAGTATATGATGAACAAATATGGTGTGGAACCATCTAGATACCAAATGTATCGGGCAAGGAAGAAGGCAAAGGAGCAAATTGATGGAAATCATGCCAAGACCTATAGCAAACTTAGGAAATATGCTGAAATGGTGATGAATGCTAATCCTGGAGCTGTTGCTAGAATACAAGTTGATAGGTTGGATCCTTCCAAAAATCCCACATTCAAGAGGTTTTTCCTATGCTTGGATGCAATGCAAAAAGGTTTTATAAGAGGGTGTAGACCTTTCCTAGGTATGGATGGGTGCCACCTAAAAGGACCCTACGGTGGAGTATTACTAGCTACTGTTGCTCTTGATGCAAACAATGAAATTTTCCCGTTAGCATTTGCTATTGTTGAGGCTGAAAACCGAGAAAGTTGGACCTATTTTCTTAAATGGATTGAATCTGTAATTGGCACTAGCATGGAGCAGAAACCATTAGTCATCATGACGGATAGACAGAAGGTAATTATCACTTGTAATTGTTATATATTTTTGCAATTATATATATATATATATATATATATATATATCTGTTTTTCACTAATACGTATGTCTCTGTTTGTGACAAAAAATAAAGGGATTGGACCAAGCAATAACAAAGGTGTTTCCGAATGCAGAGCATAGGTGGTGTGCTAGACACTTGTACACCAATTTTAGAGCTGAATTTCCTGGAATATTGTTGAGGACCCTTTTTTGGAAAGCAGCTAAGAGCTACTGTGAATGGGAGTTCAAAGAGGCTATAGAAAGCATCAAGAAAGCAAATCCTAAGGCCTATGAGTGGTTGGAGAAGATCCCATCAAAGATGTGGGCTAGGAGTCACTTTGATCCTGGGTCAAAATCTGATCATATCACTAACAATATGACTGAGAGTTTCAACCAGTGGATTGGGACACTAAGAGGTAAACCTGTTCTAACTTTGGTTGAATCACTTGTCATCAAGATCATGGGCAAGGTAGCTAAAAAGTACGGTGAAGGTTTAGTATGGGATGGTAACTTAACACCAAATGTAATGAAAAAGCTAAAAAATATCAAGGATAAAACAAAAAGATTAAGTCTTGTACCTGCTGGTTATATGGAATATTTAGTGAATGATAATGGGAAGAAATTTCCTGTTGACTTAAAGAAGATGAAGTGTACATGCAAGTTCTGGGAGATTTCTGGTTAGCTTTCTGTTTCTGTTTGTTATTCTGTTTTTATTTCGATTTCTGTTTCTGTTTGCTTTGTGTATGTTTCTGTTTCAATTTCTATTTCTACTATATGCCTTTGTCTTTCATTCTGGTATGTGTCTCTAGTATGTGTTTCTGTTTCTGATAAGCATTGTGTTTGTTTCTGTTTTTATTTCTGTTTCTGCTATATGTCTTTGTCTTTCATTTTGGTATGTGTCTCTGGTATGTGTTTGTATTTCTGTTTGCTTTGTGTTTGTTTCTGTTTCGATATTTGTTTATGTTTCTGCTATATGCCTTTGTCTTTCATTTTGGTATGTGTTTCTGTTTCTGCTATGTGTTTGTACATGTAAGTCTATGCTTATCACAAGTCATTCTATTTTAGTTTCTTATTCTTATTCTGTTTCTGTTTCTGTTTCTCGAACTTAAGGTCTACCATGCAAACATGCTCTGTGTTCCATTTCATACCTGAGACAAGATGTTTCTAACTTTTGTGATCATCACTTCTACAAGAGTTGCTATCAACTTACATATTCTGAGATCAACCATCCAGTACCTGACCTTAGCATGGTTGAGACCAATGAAAGACCGGAGGATATTGTCCTCCCTCCCTTTCTGAAAAGGTTACCAGGACGACCAAGAAAAAATAGGAGAAAAGAGCCTTGGGAAGGGTCAACCACTAGTGGAACTGATAAGAGATCCTCTACCTTGAAGTGTGGCAATTGTAAGGAGTTTGGACATAACAAGAGAACTTGTCAAAGAGCTCCTGTCAAGACCAAAACATCCAACAAGAGACCATCTAGAAGGGTTATCATCAATGAAGATGACGTACCTACTTTTAATTCGCAAGCATCAAATCAGGTAGTATGAATTTGATTTTGTAATAATGCAAAGTATAATATCTAATGTTTGGTTTATATCTTGTAGGATCAAATTTTGAGGCCAACTAGAGGAATTGTCATCAATGAGCGTGGATCAACTTATATTCATTCTCAATCTTCTGCTACAACAATTGCAACGAGCAAAGGGAAGGAACTTGTTACCTATAACAAGAACAAAAAAAGGAAAGCAGCTAAGAGGTTCCAGCACTATGGTCAATGCAGCAAGGCCAAGGGAAATGATACAACCAATCAACCAAGTGATTGTTAATTCAAAGTGCTATTGTATAAGAAGATTCAATATTTTTTGGTGTAACTAATTTTGGGGATGATAGTATTTTTTGTGTATAGTCTTAGGAGTTTATGACTTTATTCATAAGTTATTTTGTAAAGGATGATGAATGATGCCACTCATTAATTTTTTGGGTTTTGTTCTATTCCCAACTGCAAATTTCAAGCATTAGTGCTCTCACTTTTTTTGTTGCACATGCTTTCAATGTAAGTATGTAGTTGAGAATTAGAAGAACATGACTTGTAATACATATGAAACAATGTTAATCCTAAGAGATCCTCAGTTTATTTTTATGTTACCAATTTCGAGTCTGTTCTGCATAATGCTATCTAAATTTCATATTTTTGCATGTTCTGCATAACAGATTCTGCATAACAGGTTCTACATAACAGGTTCTGCATAATGCTATTTTTAGTTATCTTTCAATGAATTCCATAGTAAAAAACTTGCAGGAAGCTTGGTGCTATTTTTAGTTATCTTTCAATGAAATCCTCAGGTTCTGCATAACAGGTTTTGCATAATGCTCATAGTCACAACCTTGTGACTTGAAAATTGAGAATAAATGTCATAACAGGTTCTGCATAATGCTCATAATCACAACCTTGTGACTTGAAAATTGAGAATAAATGTCATAACAGGTTATGCATAATGCTCATAGGATAAAATTTTCGTTTGAAACTAAAGCTCATAGGATGTTATATCATTTACATTCATTTTAGGGTGCATTCCATATTAGTACAGACTGTGCATTCCATTCCTGCTTCAATATATCATTTACATTTTTAGGGCGCATTCCATTTTTAGGGTGCAAATTGTGCTATTGTTCTGCATAATGCAAACAGTGCAAATCATTCCTGCTTCAACTATAGTGATATTCTATTTCTGCATAATGCAACGGTTCTGCATAATGTTATTTTTCTGCAATATACTATAATGACATTCTATTTCTGCTTCAGTATAATGTCATTTCAATATAATGGTAAAAATTAGTATAAACACTAAAATTTCTGCTTCTTCATATCCATTTCAATACAAATTACACAGTACAAACACTAAAGTTTCATTAATCAAATAAAAACCATACAAAGGCTACAATTCATTGATCAAAAGACAATGTTATACAAAATAAACTTTACACAATAACTTAGAAAAACAAGAACAAAACTAAATTTCATTACAAATACTAATCAAAATAACACTAAATTTCACTTGCCACTTAAATGAGAAACAAAAAAAACAAAAGTCACTAGAAAGTACAACATCAACACTGCATAGCCTAACAGTGAAAATCCTCTACCCATTGTGTCAACCCTCTGCTTCATCATCATCACTTCTGCTCTCAAATACAAGTTTCTTCCACTGTCATTGCAAGCTCCATGCCGTGGCTTGTTCTAGACTCCATACCAACCATGTTGTCTTCATGCCCTTCAACTGGTTCAGCCCATTCAAAGAATTTGCAAACCCTATCTTGACAATTATAGTAAAGCCAATTTTTATGGTCTTTACTTTCACTACATCTAATGGCTGCCCTTCTTCCACAATCACATTTCTTATTTATAAATCTGAGTCGAGAAGATGAAGAACCGCTTACCCTTGAAGACATTTTCATCCCAACAGAGAATCTTCCCCTGTTTCTACGCTCGAATAATGAACCTCGACGATTTCCTTTTCCTTTGCTCTAATACGCATACGATTTGCTTCGTTTGATGACGCAGAACATTGATTTACGAGGAAGAAGGGGAAGATCGAGTGTAATCTGAAGATTGGAGAGGAGAAGAAGAACACGATTTGCCCCTCATGTAACGAACCCTAATTTTCCTTTTCTTCCCCTTTTCGTTTCTGCCCCCACACATATATTTCAATATTCTTTTTTTTTAAACTGTTTTTTCTTAAAAATTAACTATTGTTAAAAGTCAGAATATTCCAACCCATTGGAATATTCTGACTTCCTCAACGTCAGTTAATATTTAAGGGCGGATTGCAATTTTTTAAAAAGTTTGGGGCAGAGTGCTATAAATTCAAACCTCAAGGGGCCCTAGTGCAATTTACCCTTAAAAATATTATAAATCAACTTTTGTAGGGACCAATTCCTAATATTTCGAAACTATAAGTATTGAAAAAGAAGAAAATGTTTATTGAAAATTGTGTATAATGAAAACCTAACAAGTCCAACTATATACACATGCTAACACACGCACACGCTATTCACGCGTGAGAATGAAGCCCAAGGAGAGCAAGAGGCGGACAAGCCCAAAAAGCCACAAGCTGACCCAAAAGGAAAAAAAAGAAAGAAAAACACAATATTTAACACCCCCCCTCAAGCTGGAGCATAGATATTCTTAATGCCCAGCTTGGAGATTAAAGAGCAGAACGAGGCTGGTTCCAATGGTTTACTGAAGATGTTAGCAATCTGATTCTGAGAAGATACCGGCATTAGGTTGATGACGCCTTTCTCAAGCTTTTCTCTGACCACATGACAGTCGATCTCTATGTGTTTCGTTCTTTTGTGAAAAACAGAATTTTTTGCGATATGCATGGCAAAAGCGTTGTCACATAACAGAAGAACTGGTTTGCAAAAATTGAGTTTTAAATCAGAGAGAAGGTAAGTAAGCCACTGGACTTCACAAGTGGTGGAAGCCATGGCGCGGTATTCAGCTTCGGACGACGAACGAGACACTGTACTTTGCTTTTTGCATTTCCAGGAGATGAGCGAATCACCAAGAAAGACACAATAGCCAGTTACAAAATGCCTGGTAATGGGGCATGTAGCCCAGTCTGAATCGCTGTAAGCTTTAAGATGAAGGGTGGAAGAAGAAGGATAAAATAAGCCTTGACCGGGATCCTTTTTTAAATAACGCAATACACGAACAACAGCTTGGAAGTGCTTTTCACGCGGGCGCTTTAACTCCTGACTTAACTGTTGAACAACAAATTGAATATCAGGCCTGGTATTGGTTAAATAAATAAGTTGGCCAACCAGCTTTCTATATCTAGTTACATTTTCATAAAATGGATTAGAATCACTGATTTTTAAAGAATCTTTTACCATAGGAGTGTCATCAGGTTTACCAGCTAGAAGACCATAAGAATCAAGTAAATCGAGAGTGTACTTACGTTGAGATACCGAAATACCTGAACGAGAGCGCGCAATTTCTAAGCCCAAGAAATAACGTAATTGACCAAGATTTTTAATGTTGAATTTAGCATCAAGTTTTTGTTTAACATAATCAATTTCCATGCTATTGTTCCCAGTAATTAAAAGATCATCAACATAGACAGCAATTACAATAATAGAGGAAGAATGGTGTTTAAAAAACATGGTGTGATCATGGTGAGAATGTCGAAAACCAAGCGTAACAAGAAAAGCATAAAGTTTTGCATACCAAATCCTACTTGTCTGTTTTAAACCATAAAGGGATTTGTTAAGTTTACAAACTAAGTTTTTATTTGAAACAGAAAGCCCTTGAGGGATAGACATGTAAACATGTTCATGCAGATCACCATGCAGGAAAGCATTATTGATATCTAATTGATGCAAAGTCCAGTTATTAACGGCAGAAATAGCCAAAAGCAGTCTAATAGTGGTTAGTTTAGCAACAGGAGCAAATGTTTCAAAATAATCTAAACCTTCACGTTGTTTGTATCCTTTTGCAACTAGTCTAGCTTTATAACACTCAATAGAACCATCAGAATTATATTTGATTACCCATTTAGAGCCGATGGGCTTTTTATTAGGGGGTAAGGTGGTTAAGGTCCAAGTTTTATTTAAAGCAAGAGCAGATAATTCATTAGACATAGCATTGACCCAACTAATGTCCTTATAGGCTTCACTATAAGAGCGGGGTTCATGTTGAACAGTAATATTTAAAGCAAAAGAAGCAAAGGATTTAGACAGTTTATCATAGGAGAGGCAGTCCGATAAAGGATACAAAACGTTAGAATTTGAAGCAAGGGACATACCATTAAGCATACTACAGTGATAATCACGTAAGTAAGAAGGAGGATGCGAAATACGAGTAGACTTTCTCAAAGCAACAGGTGAATCAGCATTATTATTGTTAATAGAATTATTATCAACAGAATCAGAAATAACATCAGTAGTATAAGCATCAGGGTTATTGAGATTATTTTCATTAGATGTACCAGCCACCTCACTGGTAGGCTGGGTTACTATAGAAGTGGACAACTCCATGGCCAAATCATCATAAAAAACAAAAGGGTTGTTGGTGGTGTGAAAATCAGTAACAGGAACTGTGTCAACACTGCTCTGTTGCACAGTTCTAAAAGGAAAAACATTTTCATAAAAAATTACATTGGGAGAAATGGAAACAGAACGAGTTTCAAAATCAAGAACAAGAAAACCTTTGGTGCCAGTTTTGAAACCAAGAAAAACACCTTTTCTGGCACGAGCACCCAACTTGGATCTATTGTGAGAAAGAGTGCTAGAAAAACAGAGGGAACCAAAAACTTTTAAATTCGCATATGTGGGATGTTCATTGTAAAGAAGTTCAAAAGGGGTTTTGTCTTGTAAAACAGGGGTGGGCAGTTTGTATATAAGATGAACAGCATGATTAACAGCAAAACACCAATAAGAACTAGGAAGATGGGAATGAAACATCAAACTACGGCAAACATTTAAAATATGATGATGTTTACGCTCCACAACAGAATTCTGCTGAGGATACCTTTTGAATTAAAAAAATCAGACATTAAAAATTCAGGACCATTGTCAGAACGTATAGCCTTCACAGAAGTTCCAAACTGATTTTGTACATATGCTACAAAGTTCTGTATCAACATTCTAGACTCACCTTTGTTTTTCATCAAATGAACCCAAGTGTGGCGAGAAAAATTATCAACAACAGTTAAAAAATAATGATGATTATGAATGCAATCAGATTTTAAAGGACCCCAAATATCCATGTGAACAAGTTCAAACAGAGAAGATGTTCTATTATTCATGTTGGGAAAAGGTAGTTTAGATTGTTTAGAAAAATGACATGAATCACAAACAAAAGAGTTATCAAATTTGACATATGGAAAAAAAATTTGAATGCATTGAATGACAGGTGTTGAAGGATGGCCTAAACGATTATGCCAAAGAACAGTATTATCAACATGTTTATTCACAGTATTATTAGCCGAAAGCAAAACAGTGCATGGGTGCTGTAAGGTGTAAAGACGGTTGGAGACCTCAGCATGTCCAATCGTCTTCTTGGTAAGAGTCTCCTGTATAAGACAAGAAGATTTGTTAATCACAAAAGTCAGATCAGAGTCAAAGACCAATTTAAACACAACAATGATGTTAAGTTTAAAATCAGGAATGAACAAAACATCACGCAGTATAAGGTCATCAGTGAATTTTATAGTACCAGCAATACTAGCCAAAGAATAAGCACCATTAGGAAGGTTCACATGAACAACAGGAATAGTAACATAGGTGTCAAATAAAGACAAATCACAACATATATGATCAGTAGCACCACTATCAATCAACCAAAAATTATTATTCAACAGAATACCTGTGGTAGGATTAGAAGTGTGTGCTACAACAATATTAGCAGAGTATGAAGGTGCAATGTGTGCAGGCTGAGGGTTTGGGGAATCAGAAGCAGTGGCACGCGCTTGGCGCAACATATCAACAAGCAAATCATAATCCTCCATAGATATATTCTGATTAGCATTGGTGGAAGCGTTATTTGTCGCAGAGGAAGCATTATTAACTTGCATGCTAGGGTTTTTATTTTTAAATTTGAAATTAGCCGGAAAACCATGCTTGAAATAACAAGTTTGAACAGTATGATTCAGTTTACCACAAAAGTCACAGATCTTGCCAGCAACGGATGAAGATTGTTTAAAATTGTTTTTCCATTTACCTCTCTGAGAATCAGTAACATGCTTACCTCAGGTTTCCACATAGCAGCAGCAAGAATAGGGTTATTATTGTCAAGAAAAGTATTATTGGAAGACTGGCGTTCCTGTTGAATGATCTGAGCATAAACTTTTGAAATAGGGGGAAGGGGATCCATGCATAAGATTTGGCATCTAACAGTATCATAGGTATCATTTAGGCCTTTCAAAAAACAACAAACATACTCATTTTCCCTATTATCACGCATGCTAGTAGAAAGAGCACAAGAACATCTAGTTTCACAAACGCATTGTAAAATAGGTCTCAGAACGTCAAGTTCTTGCCATAAAACCTTGAGATGTATAAAGTACTGAGAGATGTCTCTGTCTCCCTGACGAACAGAGTGAATCGCTTGCAAAAGATCCGAAAGGCGAAAATAATCGCCCTTAGAGTAGCGATCTTTGAGATTCTGCCAAAGGTCTTTGGCAGTATCAAAGAACGCTATAGTGGAAGCGATTTAAGGAGAAACAGATCTAGAAATCCAAGAAGTTACCATAGTATCGCACTTAATCCATTGTGTGAAGAGGATATCACCTGGTGGTGGCCGCGGAAGCTCACCAGAAACGAAAACGAATTTATCTTTGCAGATCAAGGCCTTCATCATATTTCTGGACCAGATCAAGTAGTTGTTGGAACCTTGCAAGATCGGCGTCTCTACGACGGAGCTAGGGTTATCGCCGGAGTGCAAGAAGTAGGGTGAGGAAGGGTTTTGTGCTTCTGAAAGGATGATGTTGTTGTTTGGTGGTTGAGTCACAACGATAGGATCATTGGCTGCCATTGGAACAGAAGGAAGAGAAAGAAAAAAAAAGGAAACCCTAGCGCCGCAGCACGCAGGGAAGATGAAGGGATTTACAAACAGGGAAACCCTAGCAGAGCCCTTTGGGAACCAGAGCTCAGTAATACCATATTGGAAAAGAAGAAAATATTTATTGAAAATTGTGTATAATGAAAACCTAACAAGTCCAACTATATACACATGCTAACACACGCACACACTATTCACGCTTGAGAATGAAGCCCAAGGAGAGCAAGAGGTGGACAAGCCAAAAAGCCACAAGCTGGCCCAAAAGAAAAAAAAAGAAAGAAAAACACAATATTTAACAATAAGGATTGATAACAGAATTTTAAATTATAAAGACTGAAATTTAAATTGGACGATTTATGGCTTGTTTGATTTCTCTTTTTGAAAACAGTTTTTCGTTTTTAAAAACAAAAAATTAAAATACTTGTTTGGCAGTCGAGTTTTCAAAAATAGTTTTAAACCAAAATATGAAAACATTTAAAACATGTTTTGGTTTTCAGTTTTCAGTTTTTTGACTTTACACAAAAATTTGTATTGAAAACTCCTCTCATTTTTTTTTAAAACTGTTTTTGAAAACTGTTTTATAATACAATTTTTAAAAATTAAAAACCAAAACTATTTCAAACAAGTCCTTTGAGCAAAGTTTACGGACCAAAACTGTATTTAATTAGATCCATGTGTAATGACATTTTGGATAGTTTGATTAAGTTCAGTTCAATGGTTTTAAAAAAATGAACTAATAGATTTGATATCTATTTAATTGTTAAATTAAAATTATATTATATGACACACATAAATAAAATAAAATTGACGTTGATTAATTTTAATTCAGGTTAATTAATTCACATAATTAAGGGAATTGATAGCATAACTAATCGAATTTTATTAATTTGTTGAATTTCGTTATTTTTTTATTTGTTTATTTTAGTGAGGTAGTGTTAGATTTTGATATGAATACATTAAATAAATTAAACCAATTTAATTAATTTAATATGCTTTTTAAATCAAACTAAGATATTTTCCTGTATAAAGAAAAAAAAAAAAAGAATCAAGATATACTCTCAATAGAGACTTCTCTGGCGTATAGTGACTTAAAAAAGTGTAATTTTGTAGTATTAATTTAAAATACAAGTGTACAAGAATAGAAGGTAAGCATAGAAACTTTGTAGGCAGAGAGCACAACGTATATATTCCATTAAAAAACAACCAGAGTGTGAAGATACATACAAAAATATTTGTTACAATTTTTTAATAAAACTATGAGTGGTGATACTCCAGCAAATACATGATGTATAAACGCCACTATGTATATTAATATTTTTTATATACTAACTAATTATAAAAAAAAAATGCCATGCGTGACATGTGAATATATGCTATACCAAAATATTATAGCATAAAATAAAATAATATTATCCAAGTTGACAATTCTTTTCAAGCCAATAGTTTGGATCTATTTCCTTTACAGCTGTGTAAATGAAGTAATGAAACATCCATTCCTCGTCGCGTTAATAAATTAAAGAATCAAATAAAATTTTGGTACTTTATATTTTATTTAAATTTTATTTTGGTCTTTTATGGGTTTTTTTCTTCTGTCAATTTAGTTTTCTATATTTGATTTCTGTTTTAATTTAGTTTTTTTGTGTAATTGCGTTAAAATTTTAACAAAAAATGCTAAAAAATGACGTCGTGGAATAAAGTAAAATTTAAGTGAAATATAAGGAACTAAAATAACGAAAAAAATATAAAACGCTAAATTGAAGAAAAAATATATAGAACTAAATTAATAAAAAAATCGTAAAGGACAAAATAAAACTTATAAAACATAATAAACAACAATGTTGGAGTTATAAAACTAGTACAATTTTTGTAAAAAATTATTTTGCTAAAAAAAAGGGAAAAAGTGTTAAAAATAATTAAATAACAATGAGCTGTATATCAAATTTTATTGTAAATTAAATGATTAGTAGTATTAATTGAGCATGTGAATCTGAGTTCTCGAGGACATGTGGGGGCACCTCACGTTTTTCAGAATTCTCAATTTTATCATTTTTTTTCTTCTCCAATTATTACTAAGTAAAAGAAAAAGAGAATTCTATATAATAAGAGTTTAATCGGGGTAACTCAAGGTCTAAGCAGCCCTATGGTCCAAGCAATCAAATCAAGGGTGTTAAGATCCCAAATTTTTAAGGGAAGAAAATGTTTTAAATAATTATTTTATTGTCAATTAGTAACATTAATATATAAACGATTAAAAATATATTTAGTTTTAACAATTTGATATTAGTGATTAAAATATCATATAAAAAAAATTAGACTAATAAAAAATAATACATCAAATTATATACTTAATTTCATAGTTAGTCTTTTTTTTTTAACCTATATATTGCTATTTTTTTTCTTAAGTGCCATATCACATATTATTAGGATCAAAGGCAAATTTTGTAAGAGTAAACATGTTTTCATTTTTAATTGATATTCTCTTTATAATATTAACAACAAAAATAAATCATTCACAACTAAAATTAATAAAATCTTAATTAAAGTCAATAGTAATATATCAAGAAAAATAAAATAAAATAACTTTATTGTTAGTTAATTTAATAAAATATTACATAACTTAATCATAATAATTTAATAATTAAGTAATTTTATAACTCAAATATTAAAAAATATATTTTAAATAATTTCAGCTATTATTACAAATAATATTAAAAGGCCACATGCAAAAAAAACAGTTTTAGGTTTCTAAATCTATTAGGTCGTCTCTATTGGCGATGATGAAATTGGTAAGACGTAAGACGGTGGTGATATAACGTTCTATTATGCATAGAGATCTCATTTTACAATAAGTCGTCGACCCAATATATTTAAACTCTATCACAATACAAATACACACAAAAAATAATTCACTTTGTGGTTTTTTTTTTTCAAAGTACACGTAGCCTTTTCAAAAAATATGAAAATTCATAAGGTTAATTGGTAACAACTAGACTAAACCAAAAATATTATAACTAATGATATCTTTCGAAGCGCTTGGCACATAAGAAGTTGATATTGTGAAATTTAGGCACATGAATATATGAATACAATAGTGTATTTTTGGATTTTGTTGACACACTTAGAATTTGTGTCAACGTGTGAACTTTGCTCAATACTGAATCAACATGTATAAATTTAATTTTCATTAATGGAGTCAAACAGTCAAATTGACTTTCATCTTTACCAAATTATTAGTGCATCACTTTACATTTGGATTACCCAATTAGTAGTAGTAAATGGTTTCAAATTGCGTTAAAAGGAAATTAGTTTAATCCGAAGCATTTGTCAAAAATGAATATCCAAAAAAAGCCCACACAAATAATGTCAGATTAAAACTTTTGTTTAAGTCAAACGACTTTTATCAAGAAATTCAAACTTATTATATTTCTTTATATAAAAATAAAAAATAATTTAATTAATCTAAGTCAAAATTCAAATACACACATAATTTGTATGAATGTGGCTATAATGTTTGTCATGGGACCACCTCTAGTGACCGAAAAAAAGCTTATTTTCCTAATGTGTTAACTCTATAACCCAATGTTCGGTTAAATAAAAATAAAACTTTGAAAAAGTCATAAAAGAATTCCAAAGATACAGTTAAAAAAATTAAAAAAATAATTATAAATATATATTATTTTATCTTTAAAAATATTAAAAATTATAACTATTTTCAACAGTTTTTACTGACTCATTAAAGAATGTCCTTACAGTTCTATTTAACATTTGAATTTTTTTTTAAAAAAAAATTCAATTCAAATCTTCCTTTAAATATTTCCTAAACAAAAAAGAAAAAAGTTACTACTAAATTGGTATTAGAATTTTTTATTCTTCCAAATTTTTTTCTACACTCTTTCATGGATCCGCTTCGTTTATATAACAACAACGTTTAAAATCTGAATCCCACACACACTCTGATCACTGTGCAGGCGCACACACACACACACATATATCTCCGTGCCTCTGCCGGCGGTGAGTTCAAAATTCACATCAGAACCGACACAAACCGCCGTTATGTCCAAACAAACTTACAGTGTCTGCTTCTGCTGGCGGCGCCGCTTCAAGCTCGCCTTGTCGGAGGCCCCGCCGGAGATCAAAACCCTTTTTGATCAGTACTCCGAGAATGATCTCATGACAGCTTCACACCTCCGAAGGTTCCTTGTTGAAGTTCAGAAGCAAGAAAAAGCCACCGAAGAAGAAGCTCAAGCCATCATCGATAGCTTCAAGCATTTCCATCGCAGAGGCGCGGGTCTCAATCTCGAAACTTTCTTCAAGTACCTCTTCAGTGACAATAACCCTCCTCTTCCTTCTCTTGGGGTAACCAAAAAATCTCAGCTTTTGCATTTTCCCCTCTTGAGTTTTGCCCCCATTTTGTTTGAGTCAACGAGATCTGGATGTTATTTACTTTCCAATTTGGGTGTTCTCCTCTTGGGTATAGTGGATCTTACTAGATTGATTACCCTATAACCTTTCGTTTTCCACCATTTTTGTTTTGTTTGTACAATCTGAGAAGTTTTTTGTTTTTGCTTAACCTTTGTCTTTTACTTCCAGTTTTGGTAATTTTGGTGATCATAGGAATATCCGCCAACATAAGCTCATATGTCATCTTTGAATGGTTTTCCAGGTCATCAAAATTCAGGATGAGGATTTCATTTTTATTTTTTTGTCAAATTTTCAGAATGTGTTCATCAAGTTAAACCTTTCCCTAAAATATTTCTTCTCTTGAGAAGACAAGAGTTGCAGGGAATATGAACTGTTTTGCTTCCTATTCCATTCTGCGGAAATGCACTTTAGTGTTGCATATACCTTATGGCATCACACTTTCTTCAGCATATGCCATTACTTTTTACTTTAACTGTTGCTTTTCATTCTGTTTAGATGACACTCAGTCATTTAGTTCAGGATCTTCTTTTCCGGCACGGCGGCACCTTAAATCTGTAGAAATAAAGGCCAAAGCCATGATTAACATAGTGGATTTCATTCAAACCTCCCATAACTCATCACTGCTTCTATTTCCATAGACCATTGTTATTGATAATTTGATATTATATCCTGTATAATATATTAAGTCTCTTATTTGATCATTGTGTTTTTGATAATTGTTTCTTTTATTCCAGGTGCATCATGATATGACTTTACCATTGTCACATTATTTCATATATACCGGCCATAATTCCTACCTAACTGGGAATCAACTGAGCAGTGATTGCAGTGACGTCCCAATCATAAATGCACTGAAGAGAGGTGTAAGGGTGATTGAATTGGACATATGGCCTAATGCTTCAAAGGATAATGTGGATGTTCTTCATGGAAGGTAAGTTTACAGGTTGAATGATGCTGACTTTCATATATGAACTCATGCCAATTCCCTTGTCTCTTTTTTGGTTTTTGGCTCATTTTTTCCTCTGTTTTGCTGTCTTCATTGTAAGGATGAATTTCCTTGAGAAATGAGAACACAATTTCGTAGAGAAAAAAATGATTCCCCAACATATAAAGATTTTAATACTTTCCCTGCAATCTGGCATACCAGACAAAATGGAAGGAAAAGTTTGAAATCTTTCTTCAATTAAACAATAACTGGAATGCATGGTCAAAGAACAGATACATAAATAACATCTTATCACTATATTGTTTATCATTGCCAATTGAATCTAGAAATTATGTTTTTGAAAATTTTAAACATAATTGTTTACATATTTACACGTTTTGGTGCAGGACATTGACTACTCCTGTAGAGCTCATCAGATGTTTGAGGTCTATCAAGGAATATGCCTTTGTGGCATCGGACTATCCTGTTGTGATAACGTTGGAAGACCACCTTACCCCAAATCTTCAGGCTAAAGTGGCTGAGGTTAGTTACTTGGAGTTTTATTCGGATTGATAATGCGTGCATTCTTGTAGTTGACAATCCTGTCCAAATTTTTAGATGGTGACTCAAACATTTGGAGACATACTATTTTCTCCTACCTCAGAAAGCTTGAAAGAATTCCCGTCTCCTGAATCACTTAAAAAGAGGATCATTATATCAACCAAACCACCTAAGGAGTACCTTGAGGCCAAAGAAAAGGAAAAAGGGGATGATTCTCTGCAGCGAAAGACATCAGAGGATGAAGAAGCTTGGGGGAAGGAACTCCCAAGCTTCAAAGGTGGTACTGTCGCCGATTGCAAGGTATGCGACTAAATCTAGAATGTATATAAATTGCCACTTGCATTTAATTTTGTGAGGGAGATTTGGTGATTGACTTTATGGTTTTCCATCTTTAGGACAACAATGTGGATGAAGAAGATCTTAATGACGAGGAAGAATCTGATGAAGCAGATAAATCGCATCATAATGAAGCTCCAGAATATAGACATTTAATTGCTATTCATGCTGGGAAGCCTAAAGGTGGATTACTGGAATGCCTCAAAGTGGATCCTGATAAAGTGAGACGTCTAAGTTTAAGTGAGCAACAGCTTGAAAAGGCAGCTATAAATCATGGAAGAGAAATTGTTCGGTATGGTTAAATATTTCCACTAATTCCTTTTAAGGGAGAATTTATTTGATCATGATTGACCAATCTCACAATGAAAATTGCTGAATACTGAGCTTGACCTTTATTAATGGTGCGTCAATGTGTGCTTGATTAGATTTTTATTTCCTGATTGTTGATCTGCTGTAGGTTTACTCAGCGGAATATACTTAGGGTGTATCCCAAAGGGACTCGCATTGACTCGTCAAACTATAACCCATTAATTGGGTGGATGCATGGAGCTCAAATGGTTGCATTCAACATGCAGGTTTCTATTTCTGTATCCTGATTTAATATTTTCTCTATTTAGGTATTTCTATAATTGCTTTCTATTTTTCGTTTTTGTTGGTTCAACACTTCTTCTTTGAGGCGGCAGATGGAAGAAGAAATTGATAACCTTCAAGCTACCGACAAAATACAATAAACATTCAAAGTCTAGTAATTTGATGGTTGAAATATAGGGCAGTACTTTTTAGCATGATCTATAATCCATTTAATCTCTTCTTCCATTTCCTTCTGATGTGAGATTGAATTCACCCTTCTTTCAGCTGCTATATTGGGATGTTACATTCATGACACATCTAATGTGAAGAAGTACATTACTGATTATCATATTGTTTGATACGAGAATCAGTTTTAATAATGTTTGGTTTCATGTTAGGGCTATGGGAGATCACTATGGTTGATGCATGGAATGTTCAGAGCCAATGGAGGGTGCGGTTATGTTAAAAAACCAGATTTTCTACTAAAGAGCGGTCCGAATAATGAGGTCTTCGATCCTAAAGTTAAGTTACCAGTGAAGACTACTTTAAAGGTAAAGTTTTATTTAAGTAATAAATCAGAAGCCTCCTCATTCAAGTGTCTCTAGTTATTCACTAACAAAGGTTACACTTTTCTTTTTTTTTTAGGTTACTGTATATATGGGGGAAGGATGGTACTATGATTTCAAGCATACACACTTTGATCAGTACTCACCTCCAGACTTCTACACAAGAGTAAG
Source organism: Cyamopsis tetragonoloba (assembly GCA_037177725.1). Classification (NCBI taxonomy): domain Eukaryota; kingdom Viridiplantae; phylum Streptophyta; class Magnoliopsida; order Fabales; family Fabaceae; genus Cyamopsis; species Cyamopsis tetragonoloba. Next base: position 72,139,398 of record CM074119.1, read on the forward strand.
TTAACATGATCTTAATTTGCGCCTGGGGGATCTTATTATGGCAAAGATTTTTCTATCTTGTGCGACTTTACACTGGTTAAGAAATTTACAATTAAAACCTTTTATTGGGAAGCAAAGCATTTATTGTATTGTCATTGTATTAATAAAATTCATTAAATGTTTGTTTATTCCCATAAAAGACTTTGTACTTCCAATTACGTGTGCAAAGTTACACGGGATAGATTAATCGTTATAGCAATACGATTTCAATTCATAGTTGTTTTCCTTGAAGTCTATTGCATGCAATACCTTCCGTGCGACTTGCCGTTTGATACTAATACTAAACTTTTATGCAGGTGGGGATAGCTGGAGTCCCTAATGATACTATAATGAAAAAAACAAAGGCAATAGAGGATAATTGGTTGCCTACATGGAACGAGACATTCGAGTTTCCGCTTACTCTTCCGGAACTTGCCCTGCTTCGCATAGAAGTTCATGAGTATGACATGTCCGAGAAGGATGACTTTGGTGGACAAACATGCCTACCTGTCAGGGAGCTAAGAAGCGGCATTCGAGCAATTCCGCTGCATAGCCAGAAGGGAAACAAATACAACTCTGTAAAGCTTCTAATGCGCTTTGAATTCGTTTGATTCTGCGAATTCTTCCGCTCTGTATCATGTACAGTGTTGAGATATTTTAGTGAGAGTTATATGTAATTGCTGGATGACATCAAGAATATAAGAAATAAAATGTGTTGTATGTTTGTTCTCTTGATGAGGCGTGTGTTTGTAATTGTAACCATAAGGAAATGTATTTTCGATGTTGAAGTTATGTTTGTTCATCTTTCTTTTGTAATTATTAAATAAAATAGATTCCAAATTTTTATGTTAGTTATTTTGCATAAACTACTATATAATTTATGTGCATTAAATTAACCAAAATTGAAAGTAAAGTTGGTTCATGAAAAAATCTCTGATGGGTTCAATTATAGATACTTGTACCTTTTTTTATCTAGATCTTAGTTCTGTTTGTTTGTAAATACAATTATTATTGGTCTCACTTATATTGTTTTTCTCTAGGTAAACCTATTAATTTTGCAAGTAAAATTCAAATTTTCGTCCTAATTTATACCAATTTCTTGGTTTTCATTCGAACATCACATGAATGAATCAATGAATCATTCAAAAGGAAAACCAAAATTGGCTAAAGATTTTAAAAAATATATTTCTATTTTTAATTCAAAGACACCATACCAAACATGAAAAATATTAGCAAATAGGTTCCTCTTTAGCATTGGACCGTCCAACACAAATATTGCTCAAATCTTAATTCACTATCGTTGTGAAAGAATAGTCCATATTTTGTTAGAGTGACATGATGAATGAACGGTCCATATGTAGTTAGAGAGTGTCAAGATGGTGAATTAACCCTAGATGATATATATCTGAAGAATAATAAACTTAAAAAAAAATGGATAATCTAGATCCAATTTCATGACTAAACTAATGGTCATGGACCAAGTTTTGAATTTTGATTGGATCATTTTTGAAACTCATATTTTTATATCACACAATTTTAGCAGTTTATTCTAAATTAAGCAAATATCAACGGATGAAATTCACTAGAAAAATTACGGGAGTGTTTATCTTGTATTTTTATTTCTTGTTTTAATTTTATGTTTCTATGAGTAATTATAAAATAAAACTATCACGTTATTTTTTTTTATTTTCTGTTTTCAGATGTTTGTATTGTAAACATTAAAAACAATCAAAACAACTCTATATTTCAATATTTTGTAAAATTCTTCTATCTCCTCGTTACAAACCAAACACAAAACACTACCTTTTAATCTTTTATTTCTCATTTTTTAAACTAAATACACACATAAAATAAATAATAAGAACACAAAATAAAAATGCGAAGTAAACATGCCCTAATTTGTTCCTAGCACAAGCTTAGCAATGAGATGAATATCAATAGAGATAGTTGTTGATATTACATGCCAAACCCATAAACACCCTAAAGTTAGACATTGCCTATTTGCCTTGACCTACAAGCATTCATAAAGAACATAAATAGACCAAAAAGGAGTTTAGTACCACTTTTAGTTCACATTGTAAAGATTTTTTTTATTATTGTACGTAACGGAATTTTATTTTAATCTCTAATTTTTAAGAAATTACTTTTATTTTATTTATATCATTTAATTTGATCATCGGCATAATAACATCTTTAATGAGTTACATCTTAGTCATTGGATTTATTCAAAAATTTCACTTCAATCTCTAAGTTTGCTTTAAAATTTTAACCACGAGTTTTTAACAAAACTCAAAGACCTATTTGAATTGTTTTTAAAAATATCAGAGACTAAAATAAAATTTATTAATCACGTTATAACGTTAGAAATAAATTAAAAAATAAAGAATTAAAATAAAACTCCTTAAAAAATTAAGAACGATAAACAAAAAGGGTAACAAAGTTGAGAAAAAATGGGTGTCTCACCGTCAATTAATTACATAGGACACACTCATCATCACATCACAGCCCCAACATATTTCCACATCACAAATCTGTAACCCATCGTCTTTGAATCCAACATGTGCAAAATTTGCATGTGTAATAACTTTTTATCCACGAGACACCGTTCCATGTTTGGTTTGTGAAAGGAAAAATTCTTACTTGAATCATTTCTTTCACGAGAAAGAATATATCTTTTCTCAGACTAAGTCCTCAACATGTTTACTCAAAGCCAGTGTTGGTCATTCATCACTCATGACCCCACCTTTGTGCTGACGTGTAATCAGAAAGAAACAATAGGGAATATAACCAATCCTCTTCCTAAATTAGTTCCTTTACCTTTGGTCAATGTTGCCCCCATCATACAAGTCAACGAATTCTTTCAAGTAAAAGATAAAGTTTAGTTGATCATTCTGGTTTTGATGGGGTCCATGTTTAGAAAGATGATGTGAAATGAAAAATGGTGAATTATTTTGTGGGCTCAATAGCTCAACTACTCAAACTAGAATGAGGGCACTTAGGTGATGTTTTCATGCTCTAAAAGCTATTCTTTGTTCACACTCTTCTCTCACACAAGTCAAATTTGTAAATTGACTTGGTAATCAATAGGTATTCCTTTTTTTTTTTTTTGTCTAAGCTTCTAAATAAGTTGTTAGTGACCGTGCCTTCTCTCAAATCTCCTCTAGTATAGAAGGGAACTGTGTCTGTAATCTCTCACCAGAAACCGCTGAATTAATATTCTAATGGTGGACTAATGACCTCAAGCAAAGTATAGACACTTTGTAGGCTGATCAATCCACGGCTAGATTATTAATTCAACTGTTGAGGATTTAACCAGAGAGGATCCTTGTCAACCTTTTCCTACCAAATATAAATGCAAACAAAATGATTCTCAACAATTTATACCGTCATCATTGAGAATTTACCGATAAAACAAAGTACGATCATTTAACATGTAAGCTGAAAAATAAAGGATAATAAAAAGAGGTCCAAGAAAATTCAGTGTACTTGTGCACACATCAATTAAGCATAAATGTTTCTCTAATCTGTAATGCCATGTATGAGGCATACAAGCATTGCAGGCTGTAAATTCTCAAAAGATAAACAAAAAAACAATTAAACCTTTACTAGCTGTTAGTGCGTCACAAAATTCTACACTTCAGCTTTGATGTTAGATGGCATTCCTTGACTTTACACCCAAGAGTATACTTATGACTTGAGAGAAAGAATCAAAATAAAAATCAAGGAAAACTGTAAGTTCTGTTTCCCTTTCCAGGGGTTTGAATATCAGTCAGATGCAATAGAGATTGTACCACTTGAAATGCTGCCATGGCTAGTATCACAAAGAGCCAAAGCGCGCTCCAAATTTGCCACAATATCAGCCATTGTTGGTCTTTCCTTCCCTTCCAGATTCACACAATGTACAGCTGTATAGGCCACCAGCTCCACTGCTTCTGTTTCACTCATCTCCGGCGGTTCAACCCTCGGGTCCAATATTTTCGCCAATTCTCCATCCATAATTACCGGCACTGCATAGTCCACCACGCTCACAGGGGTGCATCCATCTTCACCATCCTTGAATATAGCTCTCTTACCTGTTAAAAGTTCAAGCAGCACCACTCCAAGTCCATATACATCACTTTTCGATGTCAATACATTTAGACCGTAGTATTCGGGGTCAATGTATCCAACTGTTCCGGCTGCCTTCGTTGGCCGGTAATCACGGTCAGACTCCGGACTCATCAACGACAATCCAAAATCAGACACTCTTGCCGTCCACGTGGCGTCAATGAGAATGTTGGAAGACTTGATATCTCTGTGAATTATTGATGGAACCGCGTAATTATGGAGATACTCGATTCCTCGCGAAGCATCCAGCGCGATTTTGATCCTCATTCGCCACGAATTCAAGGCACTACTATTTTTGTCCACATTGTTTTTGTCATGCAAGTGATCATATAATGCACCATTCTTCATGTACTCATACACCAAGAGCTTTTCATCTTTCTCTTCACAGAATCCAACAAGCCTAACCAAGTGTTTGTGATGTAACCGGGACATGAAGGCCAATTCTGACTCGAATGCACTTTCTTTCTCTTGAAACATCTTCTTCTTAGTACCAATGTCACCCCTCTTGATCGCCACCTCGCGGCCATCGGCGAGCTTGCCTCTGTATACAATACCATAGCTTCCAGCACCAATCTTGTTCTCGGGCGAAAAATTTTCGGTGGCTGCAGCAAGCTCAGCCAGAGTGAACTCCTCTGACCTGTCTGGATGTTTTGTTGATGAGGTCCCGCTTCTTTGGCGCCGCATTATCCTCGAGCCCTGATGCCGAAGTGTGGATGATCTCGAAGGAGGGCTATTGTTAGAAATAGCCCCACCATTGATACTACCACCTCTAGTGATTGTTGGTTGCACAGAATTGTGAATTTTCCTATTCCCAAAACAAACCCCAGTCCACAAGCAATAAATTATAGTGCAAATACCAGCAATACATCCCACTGATCCAACAATTGCAAATGCCAATAAACCCTTTGTCAAGGTCTCAGATGGATACACCACCGGCGGTTGTGGTTGCTCTGGCGGTGGCGGCATCTCCGGCGATCCTGGCACTGGCACTGGCAATGGAGGCCAACAAGGCTGTGGTTTGCAAATGTTACCGTAACCAGAACACAAAGATTCAGATTGAGGATATATTCCACACTCATTACAATCAGATTTAACACAAGGCCCCGGAAGAAAAGGAGGCAAAGGAAGCTCAAACCTTGAATTTGGAGCAGAATGAGAACTGTTAGACCAACCAGGACCCCAACAAATAACAGAAATATTGTTTGTTGTTAATCCACAAGTGAAATTCAACCCAGAAACAATTATCTCAAAAGAAACTCCCTTTGTAACATTAACATTAAACAACCCTCTTCCACCCCAACAAATGACAGAACCATTGGATCTTCTAATAGCACAAGTATGTTCAGCTCCAAGTGCTAACCCAGAATAACCAAAAGCCCCTTCTTGAGGAACATCCAATTGACCAAAATTGTTACTTCCTCTGCAAATCAAAAACCCAGTTGAATTCAATCCACAAACATGTGACTCACCGGATACGATGCTCAACATTGACATATTCCCAAATGCATTCTCTATCCTTGTCGCTAAGGGTTTATTCCCCCAACAACGAACCAGAGAAGAATTCTTCAGAATCCCGCAAGAGAATCCTGACCCAGATGAAATAGACGCGAATTGATCCGACCCAGAAGGCAATTTGAATTCGGCATTGGTTCTCCAACACGACACCGTTCCGGCGCCGACGACGGTGGCGCAAACCTGGACATCCCCAACGGCGAGATTCTCGAATAGAACAGTGCCATTGTTGTAAAGTCGCCTACTTTTGAAGGAAGAGACGGTGTCCCAGCAGAGGAGACTGTAGTTACCGGACCTGAGACCGCAGAAGTAGCTCGTCCCACCGGAGATCGAAGAAAACGAGACGTTGGGGATGACGGCAATTACATCACCGCGACGGTAGCACACAATGCGCCGCGTCGGTTGCTCCGCCACGATGCCGCAGACGGTAGCGGAGGCGTCGCTGATGGCGAGAGTGGTCCCGGAGCCAAGAGCATTGGATAATGAAATTGAATATAGAAAGACAACGGCAGCGAGAGTAACAGTGACGGCGGAGAAGGGCGAGTGATTGTTGTTCTTCATCAAATTTTCGACGTTGTTGGGATGATGGGTAACTGTCGTTTCTTCTGCCTCATTGGCAGAGAGAGAGAAAGTTGAATTCTTTTTTATTGGGGGTGTTTGATTCTTGAAAGGGTCTGATTCTGAAGTTTGAATAGTAGAAGAGAAGAGAAGAAAAGAGAGAAGGGTGAAACTTTTCAGGGGGTTTGTTGTGGACTCTGTTGTGACATCAGCTTCAGAGATAGTATGTGCATTTTTATTTTATTCTTTTTAGTTTCAAACACTTTGCTTTTCTTTCTCTTTGTCAACGAAAAAAATAAGTTAGAGAAGAAAATAAGGAAATAACTGAAGGATTAATTTCTTTTCCAATAATAATTTTGACTCTTGATTTTGAAAATGATTTTTTATCAGTTAAAAAGTCTATTTTTTAGTCAAAAATAATTATGACTGCGTTTAAAAAAGCTTATACACAGCTTATATATAACTTATGAAAATTGTTTATAGGTTATAATAAATTATATTTTTAGTTTATTTTCATAAATTTTCTTAAATATCATGTAAGAGCTCGTTCAAATAAATTTTATAATTTTGTCTTTAAATAAACTCATTTTTAAAAAGAGTTTATGTATAAACACTTTTTAATTTTTACTTTATTTTAAATATTATCATTTATTTTTTTTAATTTACATTATATTATCACATTTTTATTTTTTAATTTAAAATTTTAGTGGTACAACAATGTTTCACCATAGAAATGGTTTAAAATGAATAATTTTTTTTATCAATTTTTCTATAATGTGAAATGTTATACGTTGTACATGTTAAAAATATTTAAATAGAAACTTTTTATAAAAAATAAAAATATCTATTATATATTACATACAATATTCGTTTCAATGTTTGTTATTTCTTATAATTTAAATTTTTTTAACATGTGCAACATTGTACATGGTAAAAAAAACGTTTTTAAAATTGTATCATCATTTGCATAATTTAAAAATAAAAACTTAAATAATACTATAATAAAAATTTTCTACATTCTTTTAATATTCTTATTTTTATTCTATACTAGTATATTCTAAATTTAGCTGTTGAAATATTTTTTTGGGTACAACTTAACTGTAAATTAATTAAGCATATGTTTCTCGAGATTTTCCATCCAAAATTATGTATTTTAAATTTTTTTAATTACATATACTGATTTATCTTTCAAATTTCTATATCAAATAAACTTAATTGTTTTTTATATATATAACCTATTAGCTTCGCTTAGTTTTAAGAGGTTTAAGTAGCTTACATGACATTTTAAGTTCAAACCTCATATATTTTTATTATACATAAAAAAAAAGACGTTTTATTTTATATTTTATACATGTAAAAAATATTTGTAAAACATATAAATTTGGTATGTGATTTGTGATTTAAACAATATGTTTAGGTGTTTAAATGAGTTTTCTTAAACATGTTTATCAGAATCAACAAATTATTATACCGCGATAAGCAACTTAATTCCCTATATATAAAAATTAAAACACAATATATCAAATCCGGAAAACACATTTGTTAGCCTAACAAGCAACCATAAATATATTATCTCCAAGATTGCAACAACATTTATATTGATCACATGAAAAAAAGAAATTATATTCCTTCAAATGTCCAGTTATCTTTGCATAAAAAATGTCTAGTTATCAATGTAAAAAAAAATGTCTAGTTATCTAAAAAGTGTTTTTTATTATAATTATTTATCAAAAAAAAAAGAAACCATTTGAGACAGTTTTCAAGAAAGTTAAATTAGAAAATTATTAAAGAAACTAAATTTGAAAATAAAAATTATAATATTATTGATTATACAATAATTTTGATTTTTGACTCTGAAAAACGTTTTCGATGATAATAATATCATTCAAATAAAGAATGCAAGTTGTGTAAGTGGTTATGTGATCCATTCAAAATAACGTAAGAAAATTGTCAAAGGAGGTTTGTGAACATTAAAGTTAGTGTTAATTAGCCAAACAAATTTGGAGTAACAAAATATGGTAACGTATGATACCTAACACCCACTGCAGCCAGCACAACAGCCTTTTTTCTTTTTCTTTTTCTTTTTTTCATAAGAAAAAGTTAAGTCAAACAACTTAGTATAAGAGAATCTCAAAAATTGAAAAAAGTAGTTTTTTTTATTAAAGATAATTTTAAAAAATATAAGCAATAAATTTAGACTTTTACTTTTTCTTCCACATTTATTTCTACGGTTTTTCTTCCAACACTAAAGTATATAAAATATTTTATTAAAAACAACTTTTTAATTATAAATAGCTTAAATTTTAAAAAAATAAGCAACTTTTAACTTTTTTTAAAATACTTTTATTTATAATTTTAACTTGAAAGTAATTCTTAAGTTAAAAAGATATGATCAAATAAAGTGTAAGGTAGAGTTTGGTCCAGTTTTTTTTTTTTTTTCTTCTCTTTCTCTTATAAGTAAAAGTTGGGTCAAACAATATTATGGTATACCTCTTAAATTTAAGCTAGCTTTTTTTCTTGAGTACAAAACGCAAAAAATTGGCTTTTAAGCCAGAAGCTAGAAATAGTAGCTTTTTAATAAAAAGTTAGCTTATTTTGTGGGTCCATCATAATTAATAGTCGAATATTCTAATTAATACATAAAATCTTGAATATATTTTCTTTCTCCGTTCGTAAAAATAGCCATTCATTAAAACCTTTAAAAAGTCTTCTCGTTTATGAATTATTCATTTCACTTTAATATTTATGAGTTTTATTGTTATTTAAAATTTTACGTATTCAAGAGTTTTTTATATTAAATTATTAGATTTGTTAAATTTATATTGTATTTAGGTTTTTTTTAAAAAAATAAAAATAATGATTTTTATCAAAAAAGAATTATTTTTTATTGCAACTTTCAATTTAAAATATTTATATTGTTAATTTATCTTTTTATATAAAAGAATTATGACAATTAATGATAAGTAACTTCAAAAAGTTAACACAAAATACTTTTATTAAACAAACAACTTTTTGCTTATAAATAGCTTTTAAAGTACAAAATAATAAAACTGTCAAACAGAGCTTATTTTTTAAAGCTCTTATTTTCAGCTTTTACTTAAAAGCTGCTTATAAGCCAAAAATAAACCGGGCCAAATGAAACCTTAAATGTGTTTTTTTTTATATATAAAAAAATAGTGGAGATCGAACCCAGTCAAACAAATTGTAAGAGAATCTCTAAAATTGAAAAAAGTAGTTTTTTTATTAAAGAGAATTTTTAAAAATATAAGCAATAAATTGAAGCTTTTACTTTTCCTTTTACTTTTACTTCTACGATTTTTCTTCCAACACTAAAGTATATAAAATAGGGATTTGTTAACGTACACCCACCTATTTTCTAGAAGGAGTGCGTTAGCAAGCTACATCTTTTAGGTGTATTTTAAAAAATCTAGTTATAACTTGCTAATGCACTCCTTCTATAAAACAAGTGGGTGTACGTTAGCAAGCCCCTTGTAGGGCTTGCTAACGTACACCCACTTGTAGGGTTTGCTAACGTACACCCACTTGTTTTATAGGAAGAGTGCGTTAGCAAGCTACACCTTGTGGGTGTATTTTAAAATTTCAAGTTATAACTTGCTAACGCACTCCTTCTAAAAAGAAAATAGGTGTACGTTAACAAACCCCTATAAAATAATACTATTATCAAATAACTTTTAACTTTTTTCTAAAAGACTCTTATTTATAATTTTAACTTGAAAGTAATTTTTAAGTTAAAAAGACAGGGTCAAATAAAGTCCAAATATGTTTTTTTTTAATAGAAAAATAGTGGGGATCGAACCCCAGTAAAACAAATTATAAGAGCATCTCTAAAATTTTAAAAAGTAGTTTTTTATTAAATAGAATTTTAAAAAAACATAAACAATAAATTGAAGCTTTTACTTTTCCTTCTACTTTTACTTTTATGGTTTTTCTTCCAACACTAAAGTATATAAAATAATATCATTGTCAAATTACTTTTAGGTTTTTTCTAAAAGACTCTTATTTATAATTTTAACTTTGAAAGTAATTTTTAAGTTAAAAAGATAAGGCCAAATAAAGCCTAACTGCGTTTTTTTTTTCGTAAAAAAATAGTACAGCCGATAATTAAACCTCACTCAAACAAATTATAGGATAATCTCTATAATTTAAAAAAATAGTTTTTTTATTAAAGAGAATTTTTAAAAATATAAGCAATAAATTTAAGCTTTTACTTTTCCTTTTACTTTTACTTCTACGGTTTTTCTTCCAACACCAAAGTATATAAAATGATAATAGCAACAAAAAAAAATATATAAAATAATTTATTAAAAAAAACAAATTTTAATTATAAATAACTTAAAATTTTATAAAATAATACGGTTGTTAAATAACTTTTAACTTTCTTTAAAAAGGCTCTTATTTATAATTTTAACTTGAAAGTAATTTTTAAGTTAGAAAAAAAAGGCCAAATAAAATCTAGGTGTGTTTTGAATCATTCTTTAGCGGGCAAACTATTATTTGAGAGAAATAATAATTAATTTATGATATTTGAGTGAATTATCAAAACTATTATATAAGAAGAAATAATTTTTACAGCATGTTTGGATTGACGGTGGCCAAATTGGTTATGAGCATAATTGATTGTGTTAATTGATTTTAAGCAAAATTGATTATAGCTAAAATTGATTTATGTTTCAAAAATTAAGATCAGAAAATTGATTTTGAGAGAGAATAATGTTTGGATACTACTATCAAAACTTATGTTTTATAGTATAAATTTAATGCATAATTGACTATAGAGAAGTAAAAGCAATAAAAAGTTACTTCTCACGAAACTTAAATTTTGTATCTAAAATCAATTATAACTCAAAATTGTCAAACATGATTTTTTTAGTCAAAATCAATTAAGTTTCAAGGCAAACTATAATTTTTACTTTTATGGTAAACAATTATGTATTATATAATGTTTTATTTATTATGCAAAAAGAATTCTAACAAATAATATTCTAACAATATTACAAACTTAAAAAAAGTGCTTATCAAAAGAAATATTAAAAAAATAATAAATCCAAACGACAATATATTTTAAAATCACCTTTATGATACCATTTTTTCAAGTGAAAACCACTTTATTTTATAATTGTGTTAATTTTATTCAAAATCAATTTAGTCAACACCAATTCTATCGACACAAAATTAAACACATACTAAATGTAATGAGTACGGTTGAGCATGGAAAAATTAAATATGAAGACACCTCTTGGTCCATTAACTCTCATGTCAATCTCATTTTGGTCTTTTAACTTTTTGAGGTTTCGTATTAGTCCCTTAACTCGCAAAAATGTTTCATTTTGGTCTTAATCGTTAGCTCTGTTAATAAATTTAATGGAAGTGATAACGAAATTAACTTTACGCCTTCATCACCAAGTTCGCACGAGAGTCATTCATTTGAAGAGTTTACGCCGTCATCACTGTTCCGTTAAATTTACTAATGGAACTAACGATTGGGACCAAAATGAAATGACTTTTAAAGTTAAGGGACTAATATGAGATCTCACACAGTTAAAGGACCAAAATGAAACGAACATAATAATTAGAGGATCAAAATATACATTTGACCAAAAATTTTCAATATTTTTTTTAGTACTCTCTCCGTTTCATATTATAATATCATATTAGAATAATTGTACATATTATGAAAACATGAGTTAATGTATTGAGTTTTAAAAAATTAGTACTTTCCTTGTTTGTCCTTATTTAAAGTAAAACTTGTTCAATCATTTTATTAATTATAATCTCTCAAATATAAATCATCATAAAGGGCAAACATGAAAAAAAAGTAGTTCTAAAATTTTTTAGAGTGTCTTATAATATGAAACACTAACGATGTCTAAAAATGTTCATATAATATAAAATAAAGGGAGTATTATATATAAACTTAAAAAATCATTTTAAAATATTATTTTTCAGTAAATTAAAAGGATAATTAACTAATAATGATGACAATCTCTCATGAGGCGTTTGTTTTAAGGTTTGAAAATACATTTTCGGGTATCTTATTGCCTGGAATATATTCCCAGTAATGTTTATTCTCAGTCCCGGCATTTTAAACAAGTTGTTTGGTTTTTAGTTTTTGTTCTTATGAATCTTTTGAAAAAATTTCAATAAAATTTAAAATCTATTTGATTTATAATAATGTTACATGTAATAATATGAAAATATTTTTATTGCTTACAATATTATTTATTTATTTTAATTATTTAATCAATCAAAAAGTAAAAGATAACTAGTAAAAGGACAATAATATAATGCAATTATATAAATTGAGAAATATATATATAATGAATTAGATACATAACATTGACAACCTAGAGGACGTTAGCTTCGAGGAATAAAAAATATTTTCAGATATTTTATTTTTGATAATTTGTATATTTCTAAAAATGTGTATTTTTGAGCATTTTATAAGAGGGTGTTTGATAAAATTAACATCATTAGAAATACTTTTTAAATTTCAAATGAAAAATCCAAAAGAGAAAAATAAAAAAGTGGTAGTTACAAGTAAAATATAAAATAACTACCTATATTCCTATGGGAAAGTAACTTACCCACCTTTTACTATGGGAATGGAGATTACATAAAATACAAAGAAAAAATATTTATAGGAATAAATGATACTCAAGAATCTTTTTTTAAACCTGAAAATAAACATGGAAATCTCACATTACCAAGTATATTTTCAAAAATATTTTTTCTAAACCTTGAAACAAACGCCCCGTTAATAAAAATAAATTAGTGAGATGTTGTATTATCTTCTTTCTAATTCAACTCATTAATGCAAAATTAAAATTTTCGTTTATTTTTTTTATATTAATTTTCTTTTATTTTTTAGGTGTACAATAAAAACAATGAGGTTTAAACCTAAAATTTCATAATAATCTATACACCCTCACCATTAGCCCGACCTTAATGGCTTAAATTTTCTTTCATTTATTTTAACATAATAATCTTTTCTCATTTATAAATGCACCAAATATATTTGGCCATGTTTGAACAAACCGTAAACTTTTAATTTTTTTTAAAATTGTAAAGTTGAACAAAGACTATTAGATTATAATTATATAGTTGAATTATAAATTACAATTGCTTAACAAAATAAACTATATAACTAGTAGAACTATACTAAATAAATAAATAATAGTATAAAATAATTATAATACTATTGGAATGGTAGTGTTGTGGTAATATGTGATTTTCAAAAATTAATAAAGATAATTTTAAAAATAAATTATTAACCACTAATTTTGTAAAATAAAAATAATCTCAAATAAATTTTTAAAATTTAACTATAAAAACTAAAATATCATTTTGTAAATATCAAACAATTTTATTAATTCTGTAAAAATTATAATCTATTAAGAAAGTTATAATTACCAAACATAGCCTTTATATTTAAAAAAGAAAAAAAGAAAAAAAGAATGCACCAAATATCTAAAACAACACTACAATTCTGATATAACTCTTACACCTCGTACTAACCATGCGACTTGACCTTGTTAGCACGTGCTCCCAATAGCTATTGGATATTTGGATTTGGAAGCACACGTAAGTAATCCAATGCATCTTCTGAAATCTAACGTTTGAGCATAAAAATAAAAGGCAAATGGTATTTGGTGTTTTAAAGTATTATTTAAAAATTTAAATGTAGTAAATAAATATTGAAATGTGTAGTTTTTTGTATTTTTGAAAGATGGAAAAATATGTTCTTGTAATTAATTTTTTATTTCTAGTAACCTTAACTAGTACCCTTAAGGCGCCGTATATCAAGATTCAAAATAAAAATAATTATATTTAAAAGGTTAAATCTAAAGTTATTCAAATTTGATCGAATCTCGTACGTACACACGTCTTTATGTGCTCATTAACTGAGTTATATGACTGACACACTATATTAGTTTTTAAAATTATCGTAGTAAATCTTTTTATTTTAAAGATGCATATGGTAAAAGATGTTATGATATTTGGAATTCAAATCTAAGATGAATCAGATGAAGATGTATCCAAATCAAACAAAATTCCATTTTTACAAAAGTGGAAATTAAAAAGGCGAGAAAATGACAGAAATTAAGAATTGAAGATGTGGGGATACTTATGCAGTTTACTGGCTATTGGGAAAGAAAAAAAAATATTTAAGCAACTATTATTCACATTTTAGGCTAAATATATTTAGCCCTTTATGTTTTACCGAAATTCTATTTTGGTCCTTTACGTTTATCTTATCTCAATTTGATCATTTACATTTATTCTTTTGACTAGCGTTACACTCTTATTTGAATTCGTTAGTCTAAATTTACAGAACAACATACGTAGTACCTATATGAAATTAACAGCGGTAGTTGCCATTCATTTCCTGATTAAAACAACAACGTATTGAATTTTTTTTCTTAAGTCTGTTAGTCTAAATTAACAGAATTGCATATGCTTAAGAAATTTTTTTAATGCGGTGTCGTTTTAGTCTGGAAAGGGATGACAACTAACGTCGTTAATGCCATGTAAGTGCCACCTATGCAGTTTGGTTAACTAGACTAACAGATTTAAAGAAGAGTCTAACGTTTTTCCAAAAAGTAAATGTAAAGAATCAAATTAAGACAAAATAAACATAAAAGACCAAAATAAGACTTCGACAAAACATAAAGCATAAAATATGTATTTTAACTCACATTTTAATTACAACTCACACCTATTGATAGTAACAAAAAAATTAAATATTTTTTTGTACAATTAGTTGTTATATTTATAAAATAAAAGTAGTAATTAATTTTCATCATTACTTATTCGGAAGTTAGTGAAGCACTTCAATTTCAGGTCCACATAATGAGATTGACAATTGATGGATTTCTTTTAAAAAAATGTTTTTTAATAAGAATTTACAAAATTTGTTTAGAAAGTCATATACTCTCTCCATTTCTATTTAACTAGAGAAAAAAAAAATCTTGTTTCTATTTATTTGTCCACTCATATTTTCAATATAACATCAATTGTACTTTTACCAATTTTAACCTTGCATTTAATTGGAGGCTAATCAATACCCCACTATCTAACCAATCAAACAATGAGAGATAAAGAGTATTATGGAGAGTTTAAAATTTATTTTGAGAAAAACTATAACAATTATTACATTTCTTAATATGTGTGTTTTTCTCTCTCCGGACAATTAAATAAGAACGGAGGGAGTAATTAAGACTATGTTTTGGGAACATCAGTTTGGGCTTTTTCAGGGGATTTTGGCTTTCAAAAATCTTGGATTGTCATTTGTTAATTACTCCCTCCGTCCCATTTTAAGTGTCGTTTAAGGTTATTACACACAGTTTAAGAAATGTCATTAATTTTCTTGTTTTTACACAAATAGTTGTCCAACTCCCTATTATACCCCTTATCACTCTTATTAATTAGTGAATTACATCTCTCAAAACATTTATTTAAGATTTAACTACTCAAGGATATATTTGGTAAAACATAATTAATACTTCATTGAAACTATAAAATGACAAATAAAGTGGGACAAATTTTTTTCTTTAAAACGACACTTAAAATGGGACAGAGAGAGTATAAAAGTAAGGCTTTTGCCTACGAGATTATGACTTTTATAACTAACTTTTGCAAAGTTATTCTTTTAAGAGGCTTTTGACTTCTAAAGATGAGCTTTCAATATTTTATTTCTAAAATTGCCCTTATTTATTTTTAAAAATCACAAAATACTCATCACTATTTAATATTATTATTATATTAAATATTAATATAATATTATTTGTCATTTTTAGTCATTTAACATATTTCAGTTTATTACACTGCCTATTTTTCCGAATTATCATAGTCAACAATTGGTTAGTTAGTACTATGAGTTAAAGAACCTAATACCTCTCTAATGAGCATTAGATTAAGTGTGTGTTTGGTTTAGTGTTGTAGAATTAATTTTGGATCAATGTGATTTTATAGAATTAATTTTATGTAAATTTTTTTTTAAAATAACGTGATTTATGTTTGAAGATTTTTTTTTCATCAAATTAGCAAGTTTAAAATAAGAATACAGTGTAAAATTTTTAACTCAACGTGAAAGCAAATCTCTCCTTGTTTTAGCCAAAATTAATTTTGACAGCTGAAAATCAATATTAATTTTTTCTCAACACATAATCAAACAATTAATTTATCAATCAAATTTTAATTTTGTTTTTTTAAAATCAATTCTCCTCGAACTCAATATTTTTTCAAACATGCAATATATTAGTGGAGTTTGAAATAGTTACCATTGTCAGTTATGATCAGTTATTCCGTAAATAGGCAAGAACAGTTTTGTTGTGATCTAACCTGACTGGGATGTAGGACGAGCAAGATGGTCTTCTTTATCAGCAGAGGGCAGTGGGATTGCTTTTGGGTCCTGAGCTTCGGCGGCGGTGGTGTGCACCTGCAAGCACTTCGACGCTCAAGTCAGTAAGTGAATTAGGGTTTGTATATATGATAATATATCTTACGTACCTTGCGTGGTGCATTATGATAGTATTTATAGAGTGAGGTAAATGACCTAATGCGGTCCATATTGGGCCAGGATCTATGCCTAGGTCCAATCCTCATCATCTGGGCCTTGATAGTAGGCCGCGCCCAACGTACCGAGATGCTGGCGGTAGTTGGCAGTTTCTTGACCCGGCATGTAAGCGTCTATCCAGGATGCCATTATTTTGGTCCACAACAGTTGCCCCCCAAGTCGTCAAGCTTTTCTTGGGAGAAGTTGACGAGTTCATTCGTCATGCCAGGTGGATGTTAGATGGCGATTCTGGAAATTTCACGAGATGACGGTTAGTTTTCTTTCTAGGCGCGTGTGTTTTACGCATCCCATTTTGGGCACTGTGCGTGATGATTAGCGTGGTTCTTGGGCCCCACGTTCATTAAGGTGATGTGACGGTTTTTACTTTATTTCTTTTCACCCGTTACATTTCTTTTCACCCTTTGTTCAAGTTTCTACTCATTCTTCTCTTCGCGCTTCCTGTCTCTTCATTTCCTGTGTCAGAGAGCTTCTGAAAACCTTTCGTCTTCCATCTTCGTGCTCGTTCATCAGGCCCGTTTTCTAGCGACATTTTATCCCCATCTTTCAGGTATTGCTTCTACTTTTCGCTAATTTTTATCTTTATTCGACTCTTTCCTGATTCTTGTATTGTTCTTTCCTCATTCTTGGATTGTTCTGTTGCATTCTTCCCCCCCCCCCTTTAGGGTTTAGTTGTAGTTTCTGGATTTTTTCCCTCAAAAATGGCTGATAACGTTATCGTGCTGACGAGTAGTTCCTCTTCAGAATCAAATGATACTGAACTTCTTGAGAGTTTTGCGAGGGGTCTTCGCAAGCATAGGTCTTGTAATGAGCCAAACCCTTATC
The DNA here is from genome assembly GCA_037177725.1 of Cyamopsis tetragonoloba. NCBI lineage: Eukaryota > Viridiplantae > Streptophyta > Magnoliopsida > Fabales > Fabaceae > Cyamopsis > Cyamopsis tetragonoloba. The sequence continues at coordinate 72,157,012 of CM074119.1, forward strand.
CTGGTACGCCCTCCATAGCCAATCTTGATTATTGTGAGTCTTGCCATTTTTGGTTTTATCCTCTGTATTCGCGACGAGTAGAGAGTGGTGAATCAGTCACCCAAAGTGTGAGTGGGTCGTTTAACACTCTGAACCCAGAACCTTCTGCTCTTCTTCTTGCCTCAGCCCATCTTCCTGATGAGTATAGTTCTGAAAGTTCTGTGTCTGTCGAACAAGGTTCAGATCGTCGTGCCCCAATTAATTTCATCCCAGTAGGGGATGAAGTTGAGTCTTCCCATCCCGGGGATTCTTTAGAAGATAAAGAGTCTATACCGTCGTCTATGACTCATTCCTTAGATTCTGAATCCGACCCTGCATATGTTCCTTCTTCTTGTAGCCGTTCATCCCCGGGATCTGACTCTGCTTTCTTTGATCATGTAGATATGGAACCTGTTCAAGGTGACATTACCATCCCGGTAGCTTCCGATGCTCCGGGATCCTCGGAAGTTGTCGTACGAGGGGCAGGGGAGCCCAGTACTTCTCAACCTAGAATCGAATGTCCCCCTGATTTCTTAGAACTAAAAAATATCTGGGGGATGTTATGGGTTCCCTGGGATATCCTTCGGGAGGAATGTTCAGTGAAGGATGGTCGCCGGCTCAGACTGGTGGAGAAACGTTGGAGGAAATGTTTTCATTATGGGCCCAACACCCCTGGGACTGACGTTACGGTTGATCCTTCTTCGAACCACAAGTTAGTCATTCTGAACAAGAAGGAAAGAATTTGTATGCCGGCTTCTGAAGGCAAAGGTTCTTATATTATGATGTTGGAGTCTTTATGGCATCAGCTCAGGATTAGGTTTCCTTTCTCTGACCTTCAAATTGAAGTCTTGCACAATCTTCATCTTGCTCCAACCCAGCTTCATCCTAATGGTTGGGGGTTCCTTCAGGCCTTTGAGGTCTTTTGTTGGGCCTAAGGCTGGCATTGCTCCTCGATCTTATTCTTGTACATTTTTGGCCTTTATCGCGGCCCGAGGAAGAAGAATTGGGTATCCCTCCGTCATAGCTCCAGGATTCCTCAGCTGTTTGTCCCTTATGAAGAGTCCTTCAAGGCTCATCGGGACTTTTATGTTAAAGTCGTCCCTTGGACCGACGACTGCACTCCCTTCTGGATGGGACAAGACAAGCAGCCCTTGTTCCCGTTATATTGGACGAAGGAGCATTATCAAAGGTCACTATCCCTGAATGAGTTGGAGATTGGCTTCTTGGAGGAGGAAGATCAACAAACTTTTAGGAGTCTATGCGTCTTTGTTGAGCGTGGGGGAATACCCATCCTCTTCCTGTAGGGCATTGCTTTTTACTGTACCGCATTGTTTATCTATATTTTCCATGTTTTCGACTTTTATTAACAAGTATGTTCTTGTTTTTTGCAGCCGAGATCATGGCCAATTATGCCATTCAAAAGCAGAAACGAGATGCCAAGGGGAAGGGGAAGGCTGCTGCCTCTGGTCCGCCTCCTTCTCCTACTCCAGTTCATGTTCCTATCCCGGTAGCTTCGACCGGGATCAACATCTCGGGTGTAGCTCCTACTAGGGGAGCGTCTCCTGCTAAGAGGTCTGTACCTCCCAGTTCTGGTGGCGAGATGGCTACTACGCAGCAAAAGCGTCGCCGGATTACCAAGTCTGGTATGTTTTTATCCTTCTATAATTTCTAGTTATGTTAGGACCGAGTATTGCCTTTTTATTATATCGTTTAGTTCAATTTGTAGGTGACCAGCTTGGAGATGCCGAGGGGGCTTCAGCCGGGATGAATCCGGTATTGGTGGCACCCTTCTCTACTCCGTCGTCTGCTTAGGAGGGGTTCCAATCTCCTTTGATTAAGTTCCAACACGGGGACTTTTTCTCTAGGGGTGGAGCCTCTTCTGTGAAGGTATATATCCTTGTCATATAGCATCGTATGGATGATCTTCTTGTTATATAGCCTTTGTCAACTCTATAATGATTGATCTCGGTATAATGATTGATCTCGGTAGGAATTGGCCTAACATCTTCTTGTTGTTTCTGTCTCTGTAGGAGCAAGCCAAATCCCTTATGGGTTGGACGGCTATGAGCATGGCTATGCTCCAACACGTTCACGACCATGCAGACGATCTGGGCCAAGCTTCTTCTTTGAGAGCTCAGTTGCGGGATCTCCGAGATGATATGGAGCTGAAGGAGGCTCTGATTACTAGTGTCAAGGAATCGGAATCCCGAGCTGGGAGGGAACTTGCTTCCTTGAAGGAGAAGTTTTCCCGTATGGAGGAGGATCTCGCCAGGGAGAAGGAGCGGGCTGCCAGCTTGGAATCAGAAAAATCCAAGTTGAGGAAGGAAATCTCCGGGCTGAAGACTAAAGCAGGTGAGGATGACTCTGCTCTCAAGCTTCTTCAGTCTGAGCTCTTCGGGTCGGCTTCCAAGTTTCATGAGGTTCAAGTGGAGCTACGGGAGACTCAAGAGAAATTGGAGGAGGCTTATCAAGATATGGATAACATAGTGGATGATTCCTACTGTGACTGTGTAAAGACCCTCCTTTTCTTGAATCCCGGGGTTGAGCTGAACACTCGTGGGCTTTGCAAGTTTCACGGCATGAAGGATGGGGTGTTCATGGATTTCCATGACCCTCATAATGCCGTGCCTCTCGATCCTTCTGATCCCCGGCTGGAGCCGTTCGACTGCAGCACTCCTCTTCCGCCTACTGACCCCGTGCCGGAATCCGAGGGTGGAGATGCTGGAAGGGTTGCATAATTTGTTGCTTTTGTTCTTATATTTCCCTTGTTCTGTTTTTATTTTGTAATTCTTATCGACAAGTTTATATTTAATGTAGACTTCTTCGTTTTGATTTTCCGAGACGTTCTTTATGCATGGCTTCGTTTATTTTTTATTCAGATGCCTTTCTACATCTTGCTTGCCATTAAGAATTGAACTAACTTGTTTATGTCAAAATAAATGGAATGCAACTTTATTAATGCTAAGAAGCAAATAACAAATGGGGGCCTCGTTAAAACCTCTAGCAGTAAAACCCTCCTTAGGGATAAAACCTACTACAGGAAAAAGAGTACCTCTTTATTACAAAAGCTGTAAATTACATAGCTTAGCTATAATAGCGCTTTAAGTCTGCGACATTAAGTGTTCTGGGAATCTCTTTGCCCTTGAGAGTTTCTAAGTGATACGCTCCGTTAGCTGCGATGGTCTTGACCCGGAATGAGCCTTCCCAATTCGCTCTAAGCTTTCCGTCTTTAGCATTGCGGTTTCCAATGCTGGCTCTTCTTAGGACTAAGTCACCGGTTTGGAATCTTCTCGGTACAACCCTCAAATTGTATCTTTGTGCTATTTGTTGTTTCCGGGATAACTCTTTGATTCTGGCGGCTTCCCGGATTTCCTCGACCATGTCGGAATCTTCTCTGAAGAGCTGCTCGTTTTCTCGAGCGGGGTATATAACCCTCCAGGATGGGTGCCCGATTTCTACCGGGATCACAGCATCTGATCCGTATACCATTCGAAATGGGGTTTCTCCGGTGGAGCTATGGGGAGTAGTTCTATAACTCCAGAGTACTTGATAAAGATCTTCCACCCAACTAATTCCAGCTTTCTGGCACCTCTTTTTCAAGCCATTAAGTATGACTTTGTTGGCGGACTCTGCCTGTCCGTTCGATTGTGGGTGCTTTACACTGGTAAAGTATTGCTTGATGTGGAGACCTGCTAGCATTTCTCGGAATTCTTTGTCGGTGAATTGGGTCCCATTATCACAGATAACTTCTGCCGGGATACCAAACCGGCATATTATTTGCCGGGAGACAAAATTCTGGGCTTTAACTGATGCTATGCTGGCTAAGGGTTCCAGTTCAATCCATTTCGTATACTAACTCGTTTCAGTATAGTGGAAAAACAGATTATCGTCCTCAGGGAGCAACCACAGAATAATTTAGTGCCAATATAAGACCTTGGGCGAAGTTTTCGAAAGGTTTTGGATTAAATTGAATTATGAAACGAACGCTCGTAATGTAAAAGGAGTTTAAAACAGTTGTAATAAATACTTGGATTTGAACTTGCTGCGCACTGTAATGATCTCTTCCTCTCTGTTAATTTCTATATTATTCGAAAGACCGTAAGGTAAAATTTTCACTTACAGAAGATTTCTCATTCTGTAAGATTCTGTGATAATGAAAATACATATTCCAATCTCTTAAAAATATGTGAATTCAATCACGCAATAAGCAAAACCTCTAAATAAAAGGTTCATAAATCAATACCTATCTCTAGGTTATTGCTTTATGAAAATCCTTTATCAGAACCTCCTTTTAAATCAAATTCTCATTCAATTGAAAAGGTTAGAAGAAAGAGAAGAAAGATTATTAAGCTTTAAACTCAACAATTAAAACAGATAAAGAGAAACAATTCAATTAATATAGAAAGGAACACGAGAGTTTGAGTGATTACAGTGCTAGCCACGTCCAAATCCACTAATAGGAATCTAAGCTATCATCTTGAATTGAGAAACAATTGAATTCATAGATGAAAGTTACACAAGATCTCTCTTTGCACTATTTCTATCTCTAGAATTCTCAACTTCTCTACTCAGACTCTTTTAGCTCCTAGTGAATGAGGCCTTTTATAGAGATCTCAAGTGGTTATCTTTGCTCAAAATAAGATAAAATAATATCAAATAAGGTTGCTTCAGATCTTTTTCCCTTTTTCTTCACCCTTATCTTCTGTGCTTTTATCTATTTACCTGCAATACAATAATTTAGGGATCAAATTTTATCTAAATTAGTCCAAGATAAGGATAAAACTCAAATAATCAACCAACTCTCTCTCAAATTAAGATAAGTATTGAATTTACTAAATTTTGGGGAATTTAATTAAAAGATAAACATAATTTCATTTAAAATGTATTCAAATTAACCACAAAATAGTTTAATAATTATCCGTCATCAAAGGTCCCAAGAGGTCCAACCCCCAAGTGTGGAAGGGCAAAGGGGTGGAGATGCTGTGCAGATCTTCAACCGGGATGTGGGACAATGTACTGTGTTCTTGGCACTTTTGGCACTTCTTCACGTGATCAGCTGCATCTTTATTCATGGTTGGCCAGAAGTATCCTGCTCGCAAGGACTTTCTTGCCAACGATTTTCCACTAATGTGATGACCGCAACTTCCTTCATGAACTTAAGTAAGAAAATACCATGTTTCAGATGGTCCAATGCATTTAAGCAAAGGGGTTGATAGTCCTCTCCTGAATAACTGTCCTTCTATCACGGAATACCGGGAGGCATTTTGCACAAGCCGTTTTGCTTCCTGGGTATCTGCCGGGATGGTGCCTTTAGTAATACGCTCTATTATTGGAGTTCTCCAATCGTCATTTTCAATCTGCAAAATAGCACAAGGAGAAGGGAGAACTTCTTCTATCACTGACTTCAAAGTGGAGGATGAATTGGTACTGGCCAATTTGGAGAGTAGATCAGGACAACTGTTCTCTTCTCTTGGAATGTGCTTGATTTCGAATCTAGAGAGACCAAGTAGACTTTCTTTAACCTTTGTCAGGTATCTCTGCAACAATGGCTCTCTTGCCTGATATTCCCCTTTTATCTGGGATACTACCAATTGAGAATCCGAACATAAAGTAATCGCGGTAGCCCCTAGTTCTTTTGCCGCACGTATCCCGGCTAGACAAGCTTCATATTCTGCTTTATTATTAGAGGTTGGGAATTCGAAACAGGGAATATTCTACAGCTACCCCCTCATCGTTTTCGATTAGTATGCCTGCGCCTGCTCCTTTGGGGTTTGAGGATCCATCAACATAAATAGTCCAGGATCCTTTTGGCTCCTCCCCGGGATGTGTCATCTCGGCTACAAAATCAGCCAACGCCTGCGCTTTGATTGCTTGCCGTGGTTCGTAGAAAATATCGTATTGTGATAATTCTACTGCCCAGGTCATCATCCTACCCGCCAAGTCGGGTTTGTGCAAGATTTGTCTGATGGTCTGATTAGTTCTTACCATGATAGGATGACATTGGAAGTATGGCCTCAGCCGTCGGGATGCAAATAGCAAGGCATAAGCGACTTTCTCGAGCCGCTGGTAGTTCAACTCCGATCCTTGTAGCGCCTTAGAGACAAAATATATCGGACTCTGGTTCCGGGATTCTTCTTTCACCAAAGCCGCACTGATTGCTTCATTGGTGACAGCTAAATAAAGATATAGGGCCTGTCCGGGATCTGGGCGAGACAAAACTGGTGGGCTTGAGAGGATTTTTTTCAACTCCCGGAAAGCTTCTTCGCAATCTGCATTCCATTGGAAATCTTCCTTACGTCGTAAGGTCCTGAAAAAGGGTAAGCATTTCCTGGCTGAATCTGGAAGGAATCTCGTCAATGTAGCGACCCTTCCAGTTAGCTGTTGAACCTCCTTGATAGTTCTGGGACTCTGCATACTCAACATAGCGCTACACTTGTCGGGGTTGACTTCAATCCCTCGACTGGTTAGCATAAAGCCTAAGAACTTTTCGGCTTCGACCCCAAAGGTACATTTGTTAGGATTTAACCTCAAATCATACCTGCGCAACTGTTGAAAAGTCTCACGCAAGTCAGCCATCGGATCTTTATCTTCTGGGGTTTTTACTATCATGTCATCAATGTAGACTTCAAGGATTCTGCCAATCTGTTCTTTGAAGACTTGGCTCATCATCCGCTGGTAAGTTGCTCCGGCATTCTTTAAACCAAACGGCATCATGGTATAGCAGTAGACACCCATGTCGGTGACAAAAGCCATTTTTTCTTGATCTTCCGGGTATATAGGGATCTGGTTATAACCGGAGTAAGCGTCCATGAAAGATAGATACTTATAACCTGCAGAATTGTCCACCAGTTTATCGATACAAGGTAAGGGAAATGGATCTTTGGGGCATGCTTTATTCAGATCAGTGTAATCTGTGCACATTCTCCACTTCCCGTTAGCCTTTTTCACCATCACCACATTTGAAAGCCACTCTACATATCGTATTTCTCGGATGAACCCTGCGTCTACCAACTCCTTCACATGTTTTTCTATCGCTGCTTGTCTTTCTAGACCCATTTTTCTCTTCTTCTGAGCCACCGGGATAGATCCCGATCTCAAAGAAAAGCGATGGCATACGAATTCCGGGTCGACTCCAGGCATGTCGGAGGATACCCAAGCAAACAGGTCTTTATTCGTCTTCAACAACTCAATGAGTCGCTCTTTGATCACGGGGGGTAAGTTCGCCCCTATCTTGACGGTCTGATCTTCTTTAAATCCTATCTGAACTAAGATCTGATCCCCCTCTGGTTGAGGTCGTTGATGTTCAAAGTCTGCTCTGGGATCTAGGTTAGTCATCATGGCCCCTGCATCCCGCATCAAGTCACGTCTCTCCATCTTTTGCTTCCCTTTCTCTTCTGCCGTTACTGGCAAAATGGATGGTGATTTCGTGATTTTAAGGCTTTCTTGATAACATTTTCGTGCATCACTGCTCTTCCCTCGGACAATTACTACTGAGCCATTTTCTCCAGGAAACTTCATGGCTAAATGGATGGTAGAGACTATGGCGCCGAGGCTGTTCAGGGTTGGTCGCCTAATGATTGCATTGTAAGCCGAGGGGCAATCCACCACTATAAACCTAGCGGGAATTGTTTTAGTATTTGGCTTTTTGCCAAAATTCAACTTAAGGTCAACATATCCTTTGGGAATAATTGTATCTCTTGTGAAGCCAATTAGGCTGCCCTTATGGGGGATTAAATCTTTAGATCCTAATCCCATTTTATCAAACAAGCTCCAAAACATGATGTCAACTGAACTTCCTTGATCAATGAAGATTCGATGGACTTCAAAGCCGTTCAAATTAGCTGCTACGACCAATGGTTCGTTATCCCGGATCCGTTCTTCCGGGAGATCTGCATCTGAGAAAGATAGCACTGGGTTAGCCACAGCAGTTACTTGGGAACAAGAATCCCTGACATCTCAGGTCCTCTTCTTATCTTCGAGACCCTTTAAGCTGGCTCCTTCAGCTATGACTTGAATTATTCCCCTAGGAGGGGATTCCTGTGCTCGCCTTGGGCTTCGGGATCTCTGACGAATTTCAGCTCGTTGATCTCGGTTTCTAAGAGGAGATCTGAGTGTCTGTGTCCGAGGAGATGGACTTCGGCGACGATCCCGCCTTTCTGGGGATGCCCGAGCATAATTTCTCAACCTCCCTTGGCGGATCAGCTTTTCAATTGCATCTCGGAGTTGGATGCATTCATTGGTAGAATGTCCACGATCTCGATGGTATTCACAGTATTTATTTTTATGCTTTCCAACCGTTTTCAAAGGTGGCGGCCGCTCTCTCAGTTCAGAATGTATCACTTCTTTTAACACTAAAGCTGGCGGGACTACTAGCGGAGTGTAATTGTTGAAAAAACCCTTGCTCTTCTTGGGAGACCTATCCCGGGATTTGTCGTCTTTGCCTCGGGATTGGTTTGGAGGGACAATTTTTGCTTTGTCATCCTTCTTGGCGGCTTGGGCCTTCTCCCATTCTTCTATTCTGATCCACTTTTTGGCCCTGACCTTCAAGTCATCCATGGAAGTGGGCTTATCTCCAGCCAATTGCTTGGCAAAGGCTCCTGGCTTCAATCCTCTTACAAAGAAATATAACACCAAGTTAGGTTCGACATTCCTAACTTCTAATACTTCATTGTTAAAACGTGTTATATAGTCTCGTAGAGATTCATCTTTTCCCTGTTTAACAGTTTCTAAGTGGAATTCAGATTTGAACTGTCTTTTACTGCTACTGAAATGAAGAATAAACTTATCTTTGAGGGTTTTCCAGTTGCTGATGGATTGTGGTGGGAGGTCTGAGAACCAACGATTTGCAGCCTCTGACAATGTGAGGGGGAAAGCACAGCATACGATGGCCTCATTTACCCCTTGGAAGTACATAGCCCTTTCAAAGGTGCTGACATGTAGAGTGGGGTCCTTGGTTCCATCATATTCCTTCAACTTCTTTGCAAACTGGAATCCATGAGGGAGGGCATGGGCCATTATCCATGGCGTGAAGGGATTGTCAATGTACCCGAAATCCGGGACATTTTCAGCCATATGCTCCTGGTTACCGGCAGGTTGTCCGGGTTGCTGGCCCGCAGGGGGGACAGGTGGCGGGTTGGCCCCCTTAACCCGAGATTGATGCGGGGCCCCTTCATGTCGGCGACTTACCCGTCCTTCCTGTTGCCTTTCTTGAGTTTTCAGATTTCCTTCTTTTTCTCCCTCTATTGCGGATTTCCGTTGCTGTTTTTCCGCATTGTCATTATCTCTTTCCAGATTTTCAGGGTTTGGCTGGGTATGCCTCTCAGCTCTTTCCTCTTCTGAATCATCTTCGATAACAACATGCTTGCTCCGCCGATGTTGCTCTTTAAGATCTGCGATCTCTTTAGCTTGTGACTGCACCAACTGTTGCAGTTTACGGAATTCTGCTTCAATATCAAAGTGCTGAGATGCCCTTGCTTGATTCGACGCACCAGCCTGCTGTCCAGCTCCTTGGTTTTGCACACTGGGATCGTTGTAATCCCTATTTCTGGTTGAGCCAACCATTGTTGATGATGGATGGGAACGAAACTTTTTGTTGCGATCCCCACAGACGGCGCCAATGTTGTGATCTAACCTGACTGGGATGTAGGACGAGCAAGATGGTCTTCTTTATCAGCAGAGGGCAGTGGGATTGCTTCTGGGTCCTGAGCTCCGGCGGCGGTGGTGTGCACCTGCAAGCACTCCGACGCTCAAGTCAGTGAGTGAATTAGGGTTTGTGTATATGATAATATATCTTACGTAACTTGCGTGGTGCATTATGATAGTATTTATAGAGTGAGGTAAATGACCTAATGCAGTCCATATTGGGTCAGGATCTATGCTTGGGCCCAATCCTCATCATCTGGGTCTTGATAGTAGGCCGCGCCCACCTACCGGGATGCTGGCAGTAGTTGGCGGTTTCTTAACCTAGCATGTAAACGTCTATCCAGGATACCATTATTTTGGTCCACAATAAATTTCATACATATGGTTGCGATTGAGGTTAGTTATGATTAACGATTATAAAGTTCGCTTGGCCTAAAATGTGTGGCAACAAAATCCTATATCCAAATTTAACCACAATTTTCGTTTCAAAATCATCTAACTTTCTTTTAATATTGAGAGATTTCAATAATCTACAATACAAGCACTAATAATTTGAAAATTTGAAAACAAATAAAATAGTCATATATATAGTTCTTAATAGAGACAATGTATATGTGAGAAGCTGTGAGCAGAGAGATGAGCTTCATTTTTATCAAATATATAGTTTTGGCAGAATTAATACACCTAATTAATTCTTTGTGCTTTTGTTTGGATAAAAGAAAAGAAAATGAAACAAAGAAAATCACGAATAATGAGAAGTTTTATTTTGTTTGTTTTAAGGGGAAAAAAATTAATTCAAGAGACAAAAAAAAATATTAAAATTTTCATCTTTTCATTCTATTTCTCTCCTATTTTTTCTCTTTTCGTTTTTTTGTTCTATACTTCCTGTTATGGACCGAATTTATTATATCTCAGTCATATGTCACATGTCGGTTTAGACGTGATAAGATGCAACCTTGAAAGCTTCCCGCCATGAAGCCGGGATACAAGTTGGCCTACGGGATATAACAACATTGACGGGCTGGGCCAAGATAAATAGTTTATGGCCCATTAAGACCCACGGTCAACTCTAACACATCTTATATTAATACTCAATTAAGTACACCATGTAAGATACGTATCATTTTAATTATCACATACAAACTCTAATTTTACTATTGACTTGAATGTCAGAGTCTTTACAGATATATCACCACTGCCATTGAAACTTGGACGTCATATCTTAAATTTATTGTAAATCGAAACTAATCCAGACATTGCTCACCCAACATTCCTACCAAGTAGGATTACAACACTTCCCTTAAACCAAACATTGGGTTGAAGAAATATTCTGTCCAGGCTTATTTTCAAAGTTTAGCGACATCAAAAGCGACAGCAGCAAACAAACAATTTGGTTTACTTTTGACCAATTATTTTATCTGCAACACGGAACAATAAAGCGAAACCACCAACTATATAATATGTGTAGAAATTAGAATCACAAGGAAATTTTAAAAGACCAATATAATAAGGATCAGGAATTAAGAACAGTGAGAAAGCAAAATTAATATAATATAATACACGACATTATATATGTGTTATAAGTACAATCATGGCTGCTGCAAAAGCTTAGTACAACAAAATTGCAAATTAAATATTAAACTATATATATATTACTCTTCACCAAGTGGTTTAATTGATACCAGTTTGAATTTGACCGTGTATAAAAATTAAGAAAATATTTTATAAAGAGAAAAGTAAAATATATTTTAGTAATAATTTTTAAGCTTCAAATTAATCTTCAACAGTTAACTAGCAGCTAATCTCTTACTCACCTGAAAAAAAATATTATAGCCATGGAGAAACTAGGAAGACAAACATCCTTGGCAAAATTAGTAATTTTGTTCTTTAATTTATTTATTTTCAAGTTTAGTTCTTCGCTCAATCTGTTTAACATGAAGTGTCGCATAGAAATGAGGTGAAAAATTAAAGAAAGTACAATGATACCTTTTTACCAAAAGAGCAAACTAATCATTTCCTTAAAAACAAAAAACAGTTGTTTAAGTTACAATCAATATTTAATTGTGCATGAAATTGCGTATGTCATTGACTAATCCTCCCAATCGCACAAAAACATTATATAAACTTATCAATTTTATACAAGTTTTTCTCTAACAAACCATGCAAATTATAACAATAAACAATATGAACTTATACTAGTATTATAATACATACATTAAGCATAATTTGATTAGCAAAAAAAGGTAATCTCTCTCTCTATAATTTAATTGGTGTACTATCGATAGATAAACAAAAGCTATAAAACTAGACATAGCAGCGAAGAGAATAGCGCTATTTTCCCAAAAATACTTGTAATCACTTCGGTTCTTAAAACGCAGATATGACGGAATTAAATAATTTTTATTTCTTTAAAAGTTTTTTTTTTTTTAATAAAAGTACAAAAAGAGGAGCCATTATTCTTGCAATACCAGCTCTATTTTGTCAAGGTATTGAGCAATACTGGATAGAGCTTTTAAGGACAGGCCAAGCTGGAAACAATTGTTTTTATTTTATTTTTAATTTTCTTTGTTTACAACCTAAATTCCTTATATTATGTTGGGCTTCTAACCAATCATAATTAGTTGATTAATTATTATTTCTTCAACAGCATAAGGCATATGGCCATACTTTTGGTCACTTGGGTTGCCTTGCCAGTTGCTACTCATCTTGCTGGAATGAGACTTTAAGACAAATAGATACCATCTAACAAGTGTTTGAATTTATTTATATAATATAATTATCCATATTTTAAATTATTATAAAGTGTAATTTTATTTCAAACTCATATCTAATATCTCTAATGTCTATCTTAAAGAGCTCCCATCACAAGAACCCTATCTAAATGGAGGCAATCAAGTGTGAGTCTTCTTCATTTTGTCCTCAAAATTCTTTTCTAATATAAGTAGATTCTAGGTTAAATTAATTATTTAGTTTATATATATATATATATATATATATATATATATATATATATATATATATATATTCATTTTCGTTTTAGTTTTTATACATAAAAAAACGTATTTTTAGTCTCTATATATGTCCATATTTTTCGGATTAGTCTCTATAGTCAATTTCAATATTAATCATGTTAACTTTTTTCTATGTGGTTAAGTGATCCAATCAATAATTGACATATGAATGGTTGACATGAAAATTAATTTATCCATATACATGTATTTATTTATTTATTTTTATCCTTATACATGTACTCATTTTTCATTTTAATCCTTATGCATGTATTTAATTTTTGTTTTAGTCTATATACATATACTTGTTTTTTATTTTAGTCTCGTACTTATTTTTTCGTTTTAGCAATAGGATAACAGAAGCACCAAAAATACTAACAGAGACACATGTAAAGACTAAGAGAAATGTATTTTTACCTATAGAGATTAAAACAAAAAAATAAAAGACACATATATGGACTAAATGATTAATTTAATCTAGATTTTTTTTTAATATAAGAAGTTTTAATTTTATAATATATGATATTATTAACATGATATTTTTTTTCCACATTACATACATCTAATGTGAGCAAGTGTATAAACGGCAACATATAGCATTTGGTAACTGCCTAAACTATTCAAAATCAACGTATCTCTCTCCATCGTATTCAAATTTGAAGAGAAGTCTCAAGTTGAACTTACACCTTTTATTTTACGGTCAAAGGCAAATTCATTCAAATGAGTCGTAAGGTCGAATTTCATAGAAAAGTCAAAAGCCACCAAATCCAGGTTACAACAGCAAAAGAAGTCATTTAAATTGGTTTCTCTATTTAGAGGCCCATCGTACATACCTAACAACAAAAAATTTCCCCACACTTACCCATTAAAAATACAAAGCAATAGTATTTTGACTTTGTGAGAAACCTAATATCAAGATTAAGAGTTCCCAAGTATTCTAGCTATTGGCTCTGCAGTACTCATCAATTACAAAATTATTCTGATGATCAAGACAACAAAGTACTAACCACCAAATATCAGTAGTTTTGAATGTTTAATAATAATAATTTATGCCCTCGAGTGCTTCTAAGCTTTTTTTAAATATTCCATATGTCTCATAATATAAATCTCAATTAACATTTTATACAGTTTAAAAAAAGTTGTTAACTTATTAAAATTAGAAATATTAATTAGACTATTGATTTAAACTTAATTCTTTTCTATTGGTTAGATGACTTTGAATGTTAAAAAATCATAATAAATGCTTCTAATTTTGTGTATAGGAAACTTTTTGATAGTTAAAACTTATATTAGGTGATGGAGGGAGTACTAAAGTAGTATTTGATTCTAACTAGAAAGAAAGCAAACTAGTGTTGCAACAGACTTGAGGACGTAATTAAAGTGTGAGATGTTCGAAATTATTGATAAAATAATTATACATTAGACTGATGAGATACTTTCCAACAGATTGCAAGCCTATAAACAAGAATCCAAATTCTGGCAACCTACATACATAAATGGGGGAACTGATTTGACTTCAAGAAGCAGCATTTGAAACCTTGGGATGCTCCAGAAACAAATTGATGCTATACAAAAAAAAAAAATCTATTTCATCAAATCAGCAGCCGCCCTTCCAACAAAATATCTAAGAATTTCACCAAAAGAAACAAAGAAATAAAGACAACAGAGCTTGATGCCAAGCAATTTTAATCCTACAATGTCCAACTGGAAGCTGGAATCCCTTGCTTCTGGAACCAATCAGGCATATGGAACTTATCATAGAGCATAGGTCTTACATCTTGCTGCTCCGAGAGTTGCTTGAGAAGGGGAAGGATGACATCCAGAAGCTGATACACATGCAAAATACAGGAGTTGGTGAGCAATTCATCAAAATATCAGATGGGTGATTTTATTTTATTTTTAGTTTGGCCATGGTAAATTTTGTTTTCAACAGCATAGATCTGTGCACCTGATTGTCATGTGGTTGCCCGGCAGAAAATGGGATGCATGGGATGCCATTCACCGGTTGCAATACAAAGCTGAAGGGATTGTTGTCTACAATAACAATGCGGCATAGATCCTTTGAGATGCAAGTGAGATCCTTGACATGTTCCCGATATTCCCTGCAAGCATCCAGCGATAATAAGATTATAAGAATGCTTGTACGAATTCATCCAGCACAATCCACTCTGAACTTTAAGCTCAAAACCATAGACCACAAAATAACACTAAAATTCCAGAGATGATTCAGATTTAAGAAACATGTTAAAAAATTACAAAAAAAACATACTCAACCCTAACTGAAAATAAAGTTAAAAGGACGCAATTTCATTCTAACGTCAATGATAAATATGCACACACATTTGGACTTACAAGGAAGTAATTGCATGACCTTTATTATGCAGAGCATAGAGTGTAGACTTGAGAGAAATGCAAGAATGGAAGAATTGATTTATTTTATATCTAAGTTCAGAGGTTTAAAGTTGCAGTTACTTAACTGTGATAATTCATAAAACCAAAGTCACATAATAAGCATATCTCAGGTGTTTGGGATGGGTAGAGATTTCAATAGAGCTCATGAGTTTAAATTGTGGTTATAACTAACAACCCTCAGTATACCAAAACTGAAAACATAACAAACCAGCTAAACAGTTTGTCCATCTGATAGGACCCGGATTTGAGGAAGGTAAAGGAACAAGAAAAGATTAAGAAGAAACCATAAAAGACTGAAATAAAAATATTATTGATGTAGATGAAGCCCAGAGCAAAGCTCCTAGCCTAAAATACTAGACTCCCTCTGGAGAATGAACTCTACCCACACACTTTACAAAATATTCTTCTCCATATGACTCTACACTAATTGCTATATATTTATAGTAATCATACACTAACTCAATAAACCTCCTAACTAACTATGACAACTGAGTTAGTTAACTAGGCTTCTAACTAATTGAGTACTAACTAATTCCTAAAACCATCTCATCCAGATTCATATCTAAAAGTTTCTAAACTTTTTCCAGAAAAACAGAAAGAAGATCACAAACCTATATTTCACAAGTATAGATGTTGAAGCAACAGCATAAAAAATAAATGTGCAAGTATATAAAAATGAAAACTAATGGGGAAATACAGAAATTATTAGAGAGAATAATTGCTGCACAGTTTTTCTATAACAGCACAAAAGTTTCTTCCATTTAACTATGTAGCAACTGCAGTTAAATTTAGCAAAGGCTTGTTCAGTCCAATTGAGTCGAACCAATATTATATGAATGAAACAAAATTGCACCAAATATCAGTTCTGTGGGTGTTTTGTCAGTGTCGCCAAGATTCATTGATCTCCCCTCCAACTTATAAAGAGAGGGATAGCACGTAAGACATAGGTTGGTACCAAAAAAGCAAGGTACAACGGATCGTAAAAAAATATCAAATGGATTACATAAATAACTCATATAGTTGGCTGGTTACCAGCAATTAAGGACCAAAAAGAAAGATTAATTGTATGAAAACAGAGTACTGGATTGAAAACAAGGTAGAAGCAATTACGTGCTAATCGTTGAAGGCCGATAAAGTCGTCGACTAAACCGACTTTCCTTGTCAATTCTGTCAACAAGGGGTCTAGCATAGCCTGTGAGAATTCAATATTATTCAGCAATGTCAAACAGAATTCTAAGGGGGGGGGAAATATACAATAGTGCAGCTTAGTATTTTGGGGCAAACCTTCAAGCCCAGCAGTAAACAGCACCATGTCAGCAAATTCACTAAGTTTCCTTAAGAACTCCTTCAGCCCAGGGCGTTCAAAGACTGTAACATAATTGATTTTTGGTTTGCCTTCTACTTCCTTCAAACTCCAAGAAGTCAAGTGAGCATAGATTATTCTAGTTCTAGACAAGCAATCTGATGCAAATTACAAAAGTAACATACCTTGTCCGAAGATACACATTCTAGCTCAAACCAATTCAAACCAGCTTCAATTGCTTGAGTACGTAGTGCAGCTGGCAAACTTGATGTCTCATATGCACATACCAGCGTTTCATCCAAGTCAAGCACTACCTGAAAGTGCACATGTAAGATCAAAGTCTACAATAGCAATGAGAAATTCATCGTAAAATCAGTTCAGCAGGTTTGAGGTGGGGAAGAAGTCAAGTAACAAAACAACATAAAGTATGAATCACTTGCAAATTTGCACTCTTATGAAAGCTCATCAAAACAATACACCTTATATGATAGCTTTCCTTTCCTGCTTGATGACTAACAAAATATTTCAAACTGCCATGTTTCTCCCTCTATTCACAACTTCGATGTAGAAATTTTATTCATTCAAAAATGAAAATAGTGTTTGTGAACCTCATATTAGAAAAGGAACCCTCTAACTGTAGCCAAATTTTTAAAACAACATAGTAACATATTCAATATGCCAAATTTAGGTAATAGCAAATTTGTTCTAGTGATCAAGAGAGGGTAGATATAGAAATTAAAATTGCATGAAAACTCAACAAGAGAAGCTAAACACTAAATATCAATGAGGAAGTCATACAAACAAATCATCATCCATTACAAGCAAACGAAGGTTTCCGTGCAGAACGCTGCAATCTAAAAGCAAAAACAAAACAAAAATGCTTCTATTATTATAAGAAGCCAAAACATGATGGACTTCAAGCATCAAGAGTAAACGCATATGTTGAGATAAGAGTCACTCAAATTCTGTGAAGCAAACAACAGAAATTCTTACATGTGGTCAAACCCCGAGGACTAGCAGCTGCAATCGTGTTTTAAATGTCCCTGAACATGGGAAAGCATTTCAAAGCCATTTCTAATATTTTGTCTTCCTAACATTTCCAAAATATGCAAGTAAATAAGACCGTGCCAATTAGGCTTGTGTTTGAATCAAGATCTAATTTCCATTAAGGCTTCTCGGGAAGCCAAAACCCATTTCCAAGTGATTAAACTTGAAAGACGGCTTTTGCTTCTACTTTTTGCTTCGTTACATTCTGTTGGATTCTAACGCATAACCAAATTCACACTAACTTCATAACACACATACGTTCAAGTAAAACCAAAACCAGGACATCAAGATGAAGGCGGTTAAACAAAATCCAAATACAAAAACATCAAAGGAGGAAAAAAATAGCACAAACTACGAAGATAAGAAGACAACAAGCAAGAGATGCAGCAGGAAGCAAGAAATGTTTGCAACACACAATGTTTGAAGTATAAACAAAGGGCAAAGCATATGATCTTTATCCCAAACACATAATTTTCAAGTTGAGTCCCAGATTCACCCAGGTAACATGGTCAGTGATCATCCATCTTTGCCCTGCAACCCATAAGTACACAACTAGAACTCAAACTTTCTTTCCCCGGTTTTCCCTTTGATATGCATGTTTCAGCACCGTTTCCCTACTCATATCAGAGCCAAAGCACTTCTCGTTACAGACAGAATTTCAATTTCCAAATACTTCACACATAGTTCAAATTTCAAAGGAAACAAAATAAAAAGAGAAACAGAAAGAGAAGCTACTGATTGCGATGATACCGTGAGTTTCTGGATAGGGCGGTGATCAGCAGGAGAATAATCGGCATCGGCATCGGCATCGGCGTCGGCAGCGGTGATTTCAAGGGCGGAGGGAGGAGGCGAATCGTGTTCCTGAAGCTCAACGGAGGGAAGAGGCTTGAAGGAGTGAGAAGAAGAGGAAGAGGAGGAAGAAGAAGAAGAAGAAAAAGAGAGTAAAGGATAGTGGCCGAGGGCTCTGATAATCTGAAAGAAGATCTGGAAGAAGAAGGCGAGCCAGCTCAGCAACGCCCTCCACACTTGCTGAGTCCTCGGCGAGTACACCTCCGCCTGAGTCAACTCGCCCATATCAGAACCTTGAATCTCACAACGATAAAATAAAACTAATCCTCAATCCCTAATCACTTGTGGTTCAAATTTCAATCGTATCGTACTGCGTTCGTTATATCCTCTTTCTCTCTCTCGATCGCTTTTGTTTGATTTTCAGAGAAATGTGGTCATGGTGGTGCTTCGACGAGGTCTAGAGAGAGAAAGAGAGCGATACGAAAGAGAAAGAGAGGAGAAAGTGCAGCAGCTGTTGTCACACGCGCTACGGTGGAGCGTGGCTTCGTCTGGTGGCGCGTTAGTCACAAATGTAACGGTGGCCACAGCGTTAGAAAGATGAGGTTTTCTAGGGTGTCAATTCAGGCTCTCTTAAACTAATAAACTAATAAATTAAAAATTTGAAGTGTACAATCATATATTAAGTTAAGTTTTGATCTTCATAAATTATTTGAATTTGGATTGATATGAAAATGTTTTTTTATTTTTAAATCTAATCTTTGGCTTCTATTTAAAATTTAAAGTGTATCACTTTATGTTTCAATCAAATATTTATATTTTGGTTAATAAGGTGAATTTGTATTTTTATTAGTTAAATAATAAATAAATTAATAATAAAAATTATTATAAAGAAAATAAGATAAATGTTGGTATAAAAAAAGTATATTAACTTAAAAAAGAAAGATAAATGGCTATAATGAAAAAAATTAAAGGTAATCCATATTGTACTATAAATTTTTTCAAGTGATAAATTATAAAATAACACAAAAGGCTATAAATTTTTTCAAGTGATAAATAATAAAATAACACATAAATTATAGTTTTTAAATGGTATGAATTTTTGCATAGTTGATCTACATTGCATAAACTTTCAATTGATTAGTTAATCGGCGAAATTCGTTTTTTATAAAAAATTTACACACGGTGTCATTTAAGAACTTTGACACCTTTGTGTCATTTGAACCCAACTATATATATATATATATGGCTTAAATATGTTTTTCGTCCCTCAAAAATAGAAAAATAAGGATTTAAGTCCTTAAAAAATGTTTTTTAAGATTTAAATATGGGATATGAGTCCTTACAAAATACTGATTTAAGAACTCAAATCACTCATTTAAGGACTTAAATCCTAAAAAATATTTTTAAGGGACTTAAATCCTAATTTTCCTCAGAGACAAAAAACATATTTAAGCTTATATATATTTGCCCTCTAACTATTGTTGTTTCTAAAGTTCAAGTCGTAATTCTCTCTTTGAGTCTTGGTGTATTGTTTTTTTTCCTTTCTTATAGTATTTATCGCCGTAAATATTGATTAAATCTAACTCAAAAGTGAACTCGCATGAAGCAGTTGTTGGTGACCACACAATATTATTCATAAAAATTAATCAATTTAATTTTTAAATATTATTTAATTTATTGATAATCCCAATTTTAAGTACTACTCCCTCTATTTTTTTAATTGTTCACTTAAATAGAAAAATTATATTTCTATTTATTTATCTACTTATATTTTTAAGGTAACATAATTTCTCTTTTATTGATTTCACCTTTATTTTTAATTGGAGAGCTAATTAATACTATACTCCCTCCAAAATGAATTATATGCAAAAAAATTACTAACTTACATGTACTAAAAAAAATTAGTTAGACGCATTTAATTTTCTTGATTTTATGTAAAAAATTCACTTTATTTACCAAAATAATCTTCATTACTCCATATTAATTGTGTCTCTCTTAGAAGTCAAATAATCCACTAAATAATTGATACTCAAGGAATAATAGCATTAAATGAGATAAAAATAATTAAAAAATGTCTATATTTTAATCCAAGAAAATTATTATTTTTTAATTATGATTCATTCCGAATGGAGTACTATTCAATCAATAAAACAAAAAGATAAAAAAGATATTTAGGAAATTCAAAATATACTTTGATAAAAATAATACTACCTTTAGTTCTATACATTCCATTCGCTCAGAAATAATAGTCACTTTAGAGAATTTTATACATATTAAGAATAACAATTAATTTTTATAGAATTTAACAAAAAATGTATTGATAAGTTAAATCAATTTTTGACTTTAAAGTTTAATCAATAACTATTGCTTACTAAAATAATAAAAAAATGATAAAATTGAAAAAAAAGATAATAAATACATCATTGATAATCTAAAAGTGATAAATAATTTAAAACAATTTTTTTTTTGTTAAAGTGACTATTATTATCCTTCTGAAAGGAAAGAGTAAAAGAAATATTGGACTAAATTCACACAAACTAATAAAACATATTAAATGATGTCTTTTTAATTAATTAAGTTATGAATTTGAATTTTATTTCTATTGTGTTCATATAATAAATGTATCCAATTACTCCATCAGTTTCTAAATATAAATCTCTCACTACAAATTTACACATATTAAAAAAATTAGTTGATTACTTAATTTTAGTGGTATTAATTACACTATTTTCAATTATACCCTTTTTAAAGTCAAATTTCTCCACTATCTCTAATTAATGATATGTTTAAAACTATTAAAAAGCAATGGTGTAATTGGAAAATAAGCAATAAATACTTATATTTCTTTATAGAGGGACTTATATTTTGAAAGATAAAAAAGTTTGATAGAGACTTATATTTAGAAATGGAGGGAGTATATGAAATTGATAATTGCTATACTCTCTTTGTAACTAATTAAGGATACATAAGAAAATTAATTTTTGTTAAAAATTAATAATTATATTATATTTCTTATATTTAGAACCAAAATTTTTTTCTTTATATTTCTTATATATAAAACTAAAGATAATAATTATTATTATATTTTTAATAAATATAAATTATATTTTTTTGTATAATTACAGATTTTTTCACCCTTAAAATGAGATTAATTTCGTTTGTATTGCATGGCTGGTACTGACCTCTAAAATTTAGTATAGGTAAGATTCGAAGACCTCTAGTGATACTCCCTCCGTCCCAAAATATAAGATCCCCTAGACTAATATTGCAGGAATTAAGAAAAGTGGTTAATTTAATTAAATGCATTAAATTTGTCTAACAAAAAACATTAATTTCTAAATTTACCTTTTCAATCTCTTTTTATTATCTCACTCTCTCCCTTAATTAATGTTTTGGATTCATCAAAATTAGTTGAGTAGCAATGATATAATGATAAAAAAATTAATATGTGCACAAAAAATTTCAAAAGGTTTTATAAAATGAGACAAACAAAAACTTTCTAGAAAGTTTTATATTTTGGAATGAAAAGAGTATAAATTATCTTTAATTGAATAGATAAATAAAAATAAAGAAAATAAATTAAATTGATGTATAATTGAATTAGTCAAAATTTGGGGGCGGCGAAAAATGATTGCTGATCAGGTAGAATGAGATAAACGCGCTGTGATGGAGCGTGAGATGAGAGGTTGTTACTGTTCATTATTATAACTAGAAATACCTCAATTATTGTAATGAACGAAAGAAGTAATAAATGTAAACGATAATGTAAATAAAGAATTGGAAGCTACAGAATGAGCCAATAAGAAAAGACAGTTTTAGAGTCTATGTTTCTTGGTTCCACAGTGTTATAGAGTTGCTATTATTGCCTTTGTCGCCACATTTTCTTTTTGTTTCATTATATATATTTTATTTATTTTACACATTTATAAATTTGCTAACGACGTGGATCCGTTTTATTTAGATTTTAATAAAATAAAAAATAAAAAATATATAAATCGAAATAAAAATTAATTGTTGAAATTATTGATCCACAAAATTCGAGATAATCCAATAAAAATAAATAATTTTAATTTTAGTTACAGACCAAATCAAAATCTCAAACTAACGGACACGTGGATGAGAAGGATTAACATGATTTAAAAGTAAAAAAAATACATTTTGGTCTTATATCTTTTATAAACGTTTCATTTTGGTCCAGCCCGTCAACTACGTCCCCCTGTTAACCGAATTAGGCTAATAAGAACATAGTTAAATTACGTCATTTATCTTCAAATCCAGACAAATCATAGCATACACATGAATCATAATAAGAATAGAGTCAGATTACCTTGTAATAGGGTGACGGAGTTGACGGACTGGACCAGGATAAAACTTTTATAAGTGATACAAGACCAAAATGTAATCCAAAAAGATATAGTACCGAAATGAAATGCGCATAATAAATACAAGACCAAAAGGTACATTTGTCCATTATTTAATTATACTCATAATTCTTTTAAAAAATAAAAAATATACTATTTTTTTTCATTTAATTTTATATTTTCTATATAGTACAGTAAAATTTTATATTTATTATAAAAAATATTTTATATATTTTAATCTGTACTAAATAAAAATTAAGACATATAGTCATGTTTCGTTTTATGGTCACCAAACACAATACACGATTCTATTAGGTTTCATTCTGTTCCGTTTTGTATAACTACCAAACGCTACCTTAGATAAACAAAATTTGTTCTTATTTATCTGTTAACTTATACTTTCAAAAAAGAATTAATTGTTCTTTTATCAACTCTATCATCATCTTTAATTGGAGAAAAATAATTAATATTCTACTGTGCAACCAATAAAACTGAGAAAGATAAAAAGTATTATATAGAGTTAAAACAAATCATTTGATTAAAAAAAATTTACTAATATTTACATTTCTTAATATGTGTAATATACTATATATGAACAAATAAATAAAAGCAGGTTAGAGTATCATTTATCTCACATTCTTTTATTAATTAAGATAAAATTATTAAAAGTGCATCTAATACTAATTATAAATGAATAAATAAAGAATTTTATTCTCTCTAAGTAAACAAATAAAAAGAATGGAAGAGAGCACTTTAATATAAAAACATCTGATATATTTTGTTATTTTAAATTTCTCTTATTTTAAAATTCATAATTGACATATTTAATATTCCATCTGTTTTATAATACAAACCCAAACAATAGATAAGCTCTTACAAAATAAATTAAAAATATTTATAACGTCTTTTCAATTATATTTTTATTTATTTAATGATTCTAAAGTAACACAACTGATGTTATAAGACAAGGAAAATTAAATTTAATAAAGATAAAATTCGAATAATATTATTAATACTCCTAAAAACAATATTTCAATGATTTTTCAACAAACATATTAAATATAATTAAATATTTATACTATGAAATAGAAGAAGCACTTAAAATATTTTGATTAATATGTTAATATCACTCATCACTAAAGTACTTTGAACCCTCAAAATATTTATTCAAACTCTGACATGAATGTAAAAGTCTGCTTGATTGTTAATATATATATATATAAAAAGAAAAACAGTCTTATTAATTGATGGATAAATATTTAATCTTTGAAAAATATTAGCATTAGTAGTTAAGGAATAAAAATAAAAGTGCTGTATTGAAATTAATAATATTAATTGTTTTGAAAATTGATAATTCACTCAATATATACTTATTATAATGTCTTTAAATTATTGTTTAATAAGAACATTACTTTTTGTTTGGTTTGAGTGAAAGTAAGAAAAAAGAAAAAGGGAAAAAAAATGGTAAAAAAGTGAATTTTCTTTTGTTTAATAGAAAAGAGTAAAATGGGACACGAGCAAATTTTGTCATGAGTCTCATAATAAAAGTTTTCTCTCCACAAGTGAAGAGAAAGAATTTTAAAAATTACAAAAGCTCTTATGATCTAACAATTCAAAAAATACTTCCTATACTTTTACTCTCTCGTATAATCAAATGATCAATTTGATATTTTATACGCATAAGCTTTTCTTTCTTTTTTTTCAGTTTTCTCTTTATTCAAATGCAAGGGGGAGAAAATTATCAATTTCTCTCTTCATTATTTTCTATCAAACTACCCATAATCTCTTAATTTTCTTTTTATTTTTTCTTCTATCTTCTTTCTTTTTTTTAAAGTTTGTTCATGACCGAACCAACCTAGTCTAAAACGCAAAATTGAAAAAATCGAAAATCAAAACTGAAAAAACTTAAAGATCGAAAAAAAAAATTAATAAGTCCGGTTCGGATATCGGCTCTTCTCATGAGAGTCAATCCAACCCAAACTAAACTATGCGATATACTAATATTAAAATATTTATGAATTTCATATACTATTTATGTTCACTTTTTTTTTTCAATTTTATCTCTATTTATTTCACTATTTTATAATTAATCCTTTAATTCCTATTAGTAAACTTTGTTACCATAGTTTTTTTTTTAAACCTAAGTATTTTTTATTTAAACTTAAGTATTATTTATTTAAAAAAATTTAAGTATTATTTATTTATAAAAAGTATCTAAAATTTTTAATAATATAATTGAGCATATTATATCTAAGTATTTAAATTGAAGATTTTAAAAACATAATTTGATTTTTATTTAAGTTTTTTATTTTAATAATAGGTTTTATTTTAAAATAATAAAGTAAAAACTGAATAACTGATCCAATATAAATCACAAAAAATCGATTCGAGTTTCATTTAAAAAATCAATTAAATTATAAAATCATATTAATTGATAGTATAATTTTTTCCTCTACAACCAAACCAATCCATGCCATGTTATAATTTGAATTAAGGCCTAACTCACTTTCAAAAGCTAGCTTGTAAAATGAGGATGACGACACCGTTATATACTAAATAATGACCAAATCACTAGCACACTCCTTCATGCCTCCAACTACGGATAAACAGCACACTCAACAACAAATATGGGAGGCCTAACAAACAGATCTAGAATAGACTTCGATACCATATTATAATTTGGATTTGAACCTAATTCATTTCTAAAAACTAAATTTTAAGTGAGATAAACCTAAATCCAAATTGTACGAGGCCACAAACACGATTACTTTTTGTTTTTCATACTTTTTCTCATCACACTTTCTCTTATCTTCCCAAATAAAGGCTGTTAATCTTTATCCGATGGAATTTCTCCCAACCTTCAAAACACCACCAATCCACCATTCATATTACACAGCAAGTTTCTCACTCGCTGGTCAACACTGTAATATTTGGACCAGACTTTATGCAGTGTGCCACCAATCACCAATGGGGTCTTCGATTTATTAATTGTTTGGTTGTTGAAATCATAAAAGTGGCAGATATATATGTCACCATTTTGAGAGCATTCATTCACTTAACCAAATAAAAAAACTGAGAGCATGTTTGAAAACATAAAAAAACTGTTTTTAATCTTTAAAATAAAGAGCTTTTAGATTATTTTAGATGATATTTGGTAAAATAATTAATTTTTAATTATTTATTTATTTATTTATAATTACGAAAGTATTTTTAATAAATAAGATTTTGGAGGTTTTTTTTTTTGCTTTAATCAATTTTTTCTTTTACAATTTGAATTTTTACTGTAAAAAATTATTTGTATACCATCCAAATATAAAAGATTATATTTAAAATATTTTTCAACAACATATCCAAATAAAACTTGATTATGTTATAATCAAATATAACTTTAATCAATTATTCACATAATTAATTTTTAAAATAGTATATTTTTTTATCACTAATTTAAACACACTATGAAAGCATTCAATTTGCCCTTGACATTATCTAACAAATTTGATCTTGATGTTTAATTTTTAGACTGAAATATTTTTTTTTCCAACAAATCAAATGCACTCACATAAAGTATGGTGCTACTACTTAAAACGTTGCTTCTTAGACATTAGATCAACATGCTAAATGCGGCTTTTACATAATGTTAATTGATGTACTTTTCGGGTCATTATATAACTTTTATTTTTTAATTTTTTGTAATTTTGTGTAATGCATATTTAGGTGTTTTCATTAATATTAGGTATAATGAGATAAGATGTTTATAAATTATAAATTATTTGTTATAAAAGAATAAATGTCAAATTAGTATTTTAGTCCCTTTAATTTTTTATTGGGTTTTAGTTTGGTAATTTATTTGTTATATTCTAGTCTTTTAAAAAATCATTTTCTGTTAATATTGTCGATTAAATTATCATCAATGTTTTATGTTTCGTTTGGTCTGGTTTTATTCTGGCTTAGAAGCATCTTTTAAGCTAAAATTTTAAATAAGAACTTAAAAAAAAAATTAAAATCTGTTTGAGTGTTTGATAGTTTTATTATTTTTTAACTCATAAGTTCGTTTATAAGGAAGAGAATACTAAAACTGATTTTTTTTTTTTCTAAAACACTCATATTTTTAACCTTTTTACAATTTTTTTTTACATTTTAATCACAAAAGAAAAAGTAACTTTTAAATTAAAGAGCTTTCAATTAAATGTGTTTGACTTAACTTTTGCTTATAAGAATAAGAGAAAATACCTTAACTAATCTTTTCTTATTCTTTATCGTGTCTATTATTCTTTATTTTGGACATTTTTATTCATTATTTAATCATTTTTTTCAACATTTAATCAATGGAATGAATAAAAAATTATAAAAAAAAAAAGAAAAAAAAAAGGTTTGCGAGGACCAAAACAAGTTTAGCAAAAAAATATGTTTTTTTATTTTTGTTTTTGGTTAAGGTAAAGATTTTTTTTGGTAAATAGTTAAGTTAAAGTTTAATTAATTAGGGGTTTGTATTTTTATTTTCTTTTTTTTTTATTAATTTTTATATAGGAAAAACTAAAAATGCTGAAAACAGAAATTCTTTGTTTTCAGCATTTTCAGTTTAATTTTTGTTTTCAGCATTTTCAGTTTTTTCTTTGTAAAATTTCATAAAACAGAAAATAGAATGAAAATGAAAAATGAAAACAGAAAATAAAAATGCAAACCAAACTTTTTTGAAGTAAAAATATATTTGAATATCGCTAAGCAATGTCTTTAGAGCATTTGTTAAGTTTATTAAAATTAAAAAAATAATTATAAGTGCATCTTCTCCCGTCTCTTAAAACAAACTATATTTTCTAACTATTATTTTCTATATTTAGCAAATTAAAATTTTTTCTAACGACACTAAATAGCATTTGTCAATATATTAACAGAGGTTTTTTTAATTTGTGCACAACTTAAGAAATTAAAGGTAGTTGTTGAAAAAAATAAAAATTTAATGTATTATGTTTAAAATATAATTAATATTAAAATACTGATTTACACAAGATAAAACATTAATTAATCAATTAAAACCTCACGCCATTATAATTTCGTCAAATGGTAAAGACTGATTTATAAAGCTTCTTTATACATAGAAATCAAATTGCAACAAAATCACTCTTCATATGATAGCGAAAAAAGAAAGGAAGTCTTCCACCAAAAAATAAAATAGTCCAATATAAATACCAAAAAAGAATTGGCCTTAAATACAAACATTTTAATTTAACATCCACCAAAAATAATTCAACAATTTTTCTCTTGTTCACTTACATCACTGAAGCCCAGTTACCAAAAATATCACTGAAGCCCAACCAACATCTCTTCATTGCAAGGTTCGGGAGTTGGGCTCTCCAGGCCACAGCTTTTCCCACCACACCTTTTTCTTACCCCACTATACGTTTGTTTTTTTTTTTTCAAATTTACTCTTCGCCCCCATTATGAGAATCCGGGCTAGTAAAAAACTTGTATTACGGATTTTGAGAATCCGTTCTCTCACGAATTCTCAAATCCGTCCTCTCACGAATTTTTAAAATCTGTTAGTTTACCAACATTGAATTTGAACTACGGATTCTCATAATCCACAGTTTACGGATTTTCAGAATCCGTCCTCTCACGAATTTTTAAAATCTGTAGTTCACAGATTCTTAGAATCCGAGCGAAATGGCAAATTCTTAAAATCTGTTTATTTTAAGTGTGATGAACACTATTTTCCTTGGATTCTCAGAATTCGAGCGAAGGACAAATTTGAAAAAAACATGGACGTGTGGTGGGGTGTGAAATATGTGTGGTGGGAGGCAGCCGATTCTCCAACTGAAAAACGTTGGGAAGGTGGTTACATTTGTACCATCTAATATTTCTAAATACACCATGTTTATTTTATTTTCGAAAATTAATATTTAGAAATATTCTTTATAACTTCCAAAAAAAAAAAAGAAATATTCTTTATCACTTTCAAAGATTATATCTATAAAAAATCACTTTCAAAAAAGCTAATTTTCAAAAGTAATTTTATTAAATTTAAGGTTAAAAATAAATAAATTCCTTAAACATTGTATGTGAAGTTGGGTGTAATTACTTTCAAATTATGTATTTTGGTTTCATGTACTTTTTAAAGTGTGCATAAGTACAAAGTCACATTTAGTAATGTTTTAACCGTTGCTAATTTTGATAAAAAATCATTAGTAATATGACTTTTATACTTAAATGCGCACTTTGAAAAGTAAAAGAGACCAAAATGTACACTTTAAAAGTAATTGCACTTAAGTGCATATAGAAGTTTTTGAGAGCTTATTTGTTTTTAACCTTAAAGTTAATTTCCAAAAATGGGATGGTGTATTTACGAATCAGTGTGGTGCCAAAACCAAGCCTATGCTGAAAAACATGTTTTTGTGATAAGCCCAAAATTGCTGCACAGTACGATTTACAAAATTAGTAAATAACTTTTGAAAACGTGCTTGTTGAAGTTCAACATTCACTGGGGAGACATATAAGTGCTTCTGAGACAGGCAATGCACACCCTTTAAGTTATTTTTTTGGGCGTTATCCCATAAAAAAAGTTCGTGTTTTTGGGCTGAATTAAGCCAATGATTTCTGTTAGTGTTGATGTTTGCAATGTTAAATGAACCTTCCCATGAGTTGGGGTAGCAATGTTAAATATCTATTCAAACTTTTGTTACTCAAAATAAAAAAATTGCAATTGGAAAAAATTCAATTGTAGCAAATTAATTTCTTAAAATTTAAAATTTAACTGAATTTTAAATTACATCACCATCTAAACATACATTTTAAAAAATCGGTAATTTTTTTTGGCAATGGTTAACAAGTGCATTAAAAGCAGTTTTTAATGAGATAAATGTAGTAAAAAATTGTTAAAAGATAACTTGTTTTTATTTATTTATTTTGTATTTTCCGGATACAAGATAATGTGCATCTATAATTATTTTTATAATTCTAATAACCTTAACAAGTGTCCCAAGAGCATTGTTTAACTAAACTCATTTTTTTAGGATTGCTGCTTGAATGGCTTAATGGCAGTATTTAAGTCAGCAGCACCTATCACACTGAAGTTCCAAACAGTTTTTGTAATGAAGCCAAAAGAAGTCTACTTCACCAGATTCAAGTGCAATGAATTCAGGGAACCCCTGTATTATCTATTCTGTGACTTATGTTAGAATCTAAATTATGACAAGAATATGTTATTTTGGTAATTCTCATGGAAGGAAAAAATAATGGTAGAAAGTTATGTACAAAGAACAAACTGTTAATCAGCCGAGAGAACAAAAAAAAAAAAAAACAAGATATACATCATGAAACTGAATTCACAAACCAAAATTGAGACTGCAAACTTTGCTAACGCAGAAAATAAGCTCATAAAGCATGACTGATATGTATAGAACCCCCAACAGAATTACTGAGCATTCCACCATAGACAGAAATTTGTTAGTTGGACTTGTAAACATAGGAAAGCCATGGATGCTTTAGCGCCTGTCTTGCGGTAGGTCTTCTTTTCGGGTTGATGCTTAGCAAGTATTTGACGAAGTCTATAAACATAGTATCAGTTACCTGTAGGTGTTGCTCCAATGATGACTCCTCTGGAATTATATACTCCAGTTGATCAGTCTCCTGTATACAATTCTAAATATTAGTTGGAAACAATTGAAAACGAAATCAAACCGAGGATTTGATTTTGCTGATGAATGAAAGGCCATTTTTTTTCGTTATCATGCGTAACTAAGACGTGTATCCCTTTCAATGACTCTACTTTCTCACTCAAAATCCAGTTTTATTTTTCTTCACTTTGTTTTCTAGTAGAATCTGAAAAAGACTATTTTTATTGACCGCAGCCTCAGCAAAGTTTGAAATTGCGCAGTGTGGATTAATAAGAATATAAGGTTTAATCAGCGCCTGTAAAGAAAATGAAGAAGTGTGTACTGAATTCTCGCGTTAACTAGATTTTAGCAAGCTAATACTTCTAGAAAACAAGAAGAGAACATTTTGCTGTTTTTATTCGAAT
Source organism: Cyamopsis tetragonoloba (assembly GCA_037177725.1). Classification (NCBI taxonomy): domain Eukaryota; kingdom Viridiplantae; phylum Streptophyta; class Magnoliopsida; order Fabales; family Fabaceae; genus Cyamopsis; species Cyamopsis tetragonoloba. The sequence goes on from CM074119.1 coordinate 72,187,606, forward strand.
AAATGAGTCAATGTGACCTGTATGCAGCAGCAAGAAAAAGGTTTATGCCTATGATGATTTCATGAAGAACAACAAATGAAATGGGTTGAGTTTCTGATAAGAAGGAACAGCTATGAAGGAAAGAAAAAAGGGAAACAAACCTCATTTATACAATAAATATCGTATTCTTTGGTGAAGTACTTGTGTGTTTCCTGTCCTTTCACCAACATTTCCAGATCAATAGGACCAAGCATTCCAATCATGCGTGCGATAATCATTACAACTGCATCATTAGGAAAGAGCACCTAGAGAAGACAAAAGAACTAAGGATGAATAAATAACAAATAATTCTTCGAAAATAAATTATTCCTCAACTATATTAGATTACCAAACCAATGACCAGATTATAATTGTGAAAGCATATGAAAATTCCATGCTTATGTTAAAGCCATAGGAGCTGACAAAAAAATGTTAAAGCCATAGGAAAAGTGTATTCAATTAATATCATAAAAAACCCAAATTAGAACATACTTCACCGGAGCATAGCTCAGCCAAGATACAGCCGAGAGACCATATATCAATCTTTTCGTCATATTGAAGGCCTAACATCACTTCGGGAGCTCTATAGGATCGGGATTGTACATATAGGCACAGATTGTCTGTTTGAAAGCAACTGCTTCCAAGATCAATAACCTTTATCTCACATCTTTTGTAACTTTTGATCAGAATGTTTTCTGGCTTCAGGTCGCAGTGAACAATTCCCAAGCTATGCAAGTATTGCAATGCTTCCAAACACTGACGAGTAATGAGCTGCAAAAAAGGATAACAACAAACCTGATCATCTTGCTTTTACAAATTCTCTATTTCAGACAAGAAACAATGTTATTCAATTCAAATTGCTGTGTTAACTGTCACAGACAATGTATTAAGAGAAGCTACATATTCGTGAGCATTGTTGGTCTGAAGGTTGTAAGATGTTGTAGAATTTAGAAAATGAGCAATATAACAACTGAATAAGCAATCATGTGGAACAGGTCCAAAAGTTTTAGTCTGGTTGAACAAACCTGCAATCTGTTCATTGTAAAATATGCTTCCCCTCCAGATTCTTGGTTGAATTTCTGAAATTCATACAAGTTTGCTCGCAGAAGTTCAGTTGCAATGAATAAATGCTCCTGTGAAGTTTTCATTCAAGATAAGTGACTTTAATATTAAAAGTTAATGCAGAGCACCATGAAGAAGATATAAAAAGAAATGTTAATCATGAATGCCCATCAGAATGATCAGATAATTCTAAAAGTTGTATGAAGAGGATTAATTTTTCCTCTTGCTTTATAGTTTAAAGTTTCCTTGTTAAGCAAGTATGATTTCACAAATAATATTTTGTATATAGCTTGAACTTATTGAAATTTCTATAGTCATGTGAAATTAATCCAGCTGTGTATGGCATACCTGATGGTAGAAATAATCATAAAGACGCAATAAGTGGTGTTCATCTGCTAGGTCATGCTTATTGACAAGTTTCAAAAGCTTGATTTCATCTAAGCTTTGATCAAAGAAATCTTTGTCATTTTTAATAATCTTCAAGCAAACATCTACTCCAGTCTGAAGATCATGTGCCTGAACAACCCTACTGAAGGCAGCTGAACCAAGATATTCTGTTATATAGTACCTTCCGGCCAGGACCGTATTTAAAACAATCGGCATTTCCTTGCTTTCTTCAAATCCAGTCCTGTAGATGCAACAATGGATAAAAGCAAATTATAACTCAGGCACAGCATGAGACTCTTTAAGATACCTAAAGAGTAGAGGTGGATAGCCTCAATACAAATTTCACAGATCACAACAAAAATTGAGTTAAAATATCCAAAAAATAATAAAACCAAATTAAAGTTTCGGACACATGATTTCAAATTTTCCTAGCTTCATGTCACCAACACATTTAAAATCAATTCACTATACAACATTACCAGGAATATAAGGTAGAAATTTAAGTTTAGGAACACGGGATCTTCTTCAACCAAACCTGTTCTTTCTATGTATAATTCTCAGGTCAAATACTTCATATTCATCCTCTTGAGTGTATTTTAAGAGCTCATCATCTATAGTGTCCTCTCCTTCCACAGCAACCTCTGGATCTTTGCCTTCTTCAACGAATTCTCTGCCATCTCGCGCTTCATAGTCGTCAAGTCCATTTGAAAGATCTGTTTGAGAAACTTGGATAGTTAAGTCATACGGTCCATTGTACCCATTACTGCTATCATTTTTAGTGTAGTAGTCGAAACTTTGATTCTCACTAAGCTTTGAAGCAGAATCAAAAGAGTTAACATCCCCAACATCCTTCAAATGAAAATTATTCAGATGGATTTCCTTCAAATTAGGGTACGTGAAGTTTGTAGGATCCGCACTACAAGAATCACCTGAATCTGCACAGCTTTTGCAAAATGGAACTTCGCAACTGTAGTCAATATTGTGTTTGTCAGATTTGCCCTCTGATTCCCTTTCGAAACGGTCATTGTTGTCCTCATGACAATAGCCATTTGAATAAGCCACAGTTCCATCCCCTATAGAGGAATTATTATAAAGGCATGCCTTATCCATGTAATCAACATTTTTTTCCGATTGAATTTCTTCACAATTATAACCAAGGTCCAGAGAATTTTCATGTTCATTTTCCCTTTCTGCGGTCATGACAAACTTATCTTCACTTTGACACCCAAAGAAATCTGGCCCTTCAAAACTAGGAGTCAGGAAATAGTCATCATCTTTTTCATTATACCAATATGGTTCATTTTGCATATCGAATTCGTGATAATCACGCGCTGTGCCAAATTGAGATAGTCTATCAGAAGATGACTCAGAATCGTTCTGAGTCTGAGATGAGGAACGGATTCCATATGGATTGATGAATTCTGCAAAAACAGCTACGTTTTAGGATGCTCTACTCTCTTGCAATGGTGATGAATCATGATGATGCTACTTAGCACTTACATACATGAAATGAATAAATCAGGAATTCACAAGGAGAGGAAGTAGATTGAGGCTTGAAAATTCTCAACATAAATCGAATTTATTAATAAACTAAAAATAATAATAATAATAATAATAATAATAATAATAATAATAATAATAATAATAATAATAATAATAATAAAAAAATTCCATTTGCAGGTCCAGCCTAATCCCGTCTATGCCATTTTACATTAAGAGCATCCTTTAAAACATAAATAAATAAATAATGTTCAGATCACATGAACAAGAACGCGAAATGCGGAATATAACATGCAATTGGACTGTAATTACCATGAAAGTGTAAAACCAAACACACGAATTCAAAGTTGGATTATCAACTACGTGATCCAAATATACAAAGTGAAACTACCAAGACAAAAAACAGAAGAAAAAACACCAAGAATTCAACTAATGCAGAAACTAACCCAGAAGTTCGGAACCTATTTCAACGATCAAAGTGAACAGAGTGGAAATTCGAAAACATTCAGTAAAGCAGAACAGAGTCGAAAACAGAGCATAAACAGAGAGAGTAATAATTGATCATCGATCAAACCAAGCAATTAAGCATTAGCGGGAAAAAATTGATTCGAATTACAATAGAGCATTCCAAATACCTGAAGAAGAAACGCGAGAGGAAGAAGTTCCGATGCTGACGAACTCATCTTCCGACGAAGCAGAGCTGGATTTGGAGCAATCTCCGGCGAGCGGCGGCTCCGACGATCGGACTTTAACGGGAGGAGGCGGTGGAACCATGGGGAAGAAGAATTTCTCGTAGTCAAAGGAAGCGAGATCAGTGTTGTGGATGATGTCTTCTCGGAGAGCAGACTCTGCCTCCGATAAGCCATTCTTTCTGAGAAACTGTAACACTGCTTCGACGCCGTTGGATACAGCCATGGATGCAGCTTAGGAGAGACGTTGTTGATGTTGGTGAGTTAGCCAGAGGGGTACGAAAATGTGAATTAAGAAAGGAATAAGGGGTAGAATGGTAATAAGCCTCATGGTGTGTGTTGTGCATACTATGGAATTAAGAGAGAGAGATATAGAAATAGTGTTGAGAGAGATTCTGCGTGTGCGTGTGTATGTCTCTCTCTCTACTCTCTAGGTGACTCTGTGTAAAACATAAGGAAAAGCGAGGGTGCGTATGTCTAACCAACTTTGAAAATAGAGACAGAGAAGAAAAATGTAGCAGTTTTGTGGGGTCAGAGTCATTACGATTTGCACTATATGACACGTGTCATGATCATAAGATGCCCATGTCATCTCATTATTTTTTCGTTTTTTAATATAAGTCCATTCTATTACCCTCCTACATGTTTTTTTTTCTTTCCAATTTCTAATTATATTATAATTCTCTCTTATTAGTATTCTTAAATTAGAAAAAACTTACTAAAATTAAATGTTATTGAATTTTAAATACACAATTTTATAATTATTTTTTAATAAAATATTTTTATTTTAGGACTCTTAATTCACAACATGGTTTAACATGTGTAATTTTACACAACTGAAACAAAAATTTTATTCTTTTATCATATTCTTGATTATTCTTTTAATTTTATATAATAAAATAGAATAATAACTACTACTTCAAACCATGTTGTTGTTGTTTTGTTTCTTTATGGTGAGAGGTCAACATGGGCATGGGCCACCTCATTTTTCTTTTTTATTTTTCCTTTCTTTACTTTTAGCAGATTTTTTAATTTTCAGTTTCCAGAAGATGTTCTTTTTTTGGTTTCTTTAATGACTTTTTCTCTCTTTTGTTGCTGGGGAGCTCATTCATTTTCCGTGAAAATATTAAATGAATTAGTGTAATTTAAATGTCCGAAAGGAATATAATTCGGATATGTTTTCTTTTGTTCAACGAATTAAATTTTAGATATTCATTATTATTATATTTTATTGTTCAGCCGCCTTAATCCTTCTTTTATGCTTGGAATATTCTCCTAAGTAATTTTATGTCCTTCTTCCCTTGTTTGATTTCAAAACAACGGAAATAATAAAGAGAATTAAAAAATAACTGCACCATAAAAAAATGTCTAAAAAATAGAATGGAACTGGTTGCATAATTACTTATATGGACAAAATGCTTTCTTAAGCAAATTTGGCTGCTGGGTGACGTGGCATTAAAAAAAAACAACATAGAGAAGAGGTCAAAATGTTTTGTTTTTTGTTATTTAAGCAAATATGGATATGGATATTTCTGGAGGCAATTTAGAAATATAGGTTGATATAGAATGGATATGTTTTAAGAATATAATTAATAAAATTATGGTTATGAACAAAAGATCTAGAGAGAGAGAATTAAGAAAGAAGCAAAGATTAATAATGATTAAAATGAGTAGGACCACATGCACATGTTCAATCTTAAGAGTAAATTGAACTTTTTACTGGTATAACCTACTTTTGATTAGAGGGTAGTGAAATCAATAACACAGACCCACCATTGTTCATAATAATGTTCTTTCTCAGTTCTCTGAAACTGATTTGCTGCCCACTTCTTTCTTTATCGGGTAATCAGATAAGTAACCGCATTTATCACGTCATACCAATAAAATTCGATACAGTTAAACATTTTAATTATATTGATTAAGATTGATTCATGTAAATATGTATGAAATTTTTTTATTAAGAGGGATAAAATTTATTTCAAGAATTTTTATGTCTCTGAAAGAATGCAATTAATTTTTAGCTATTTATCAGCTGAAAAACGAAAAAAAAAATTATAATACAAAATCAACCCACCACCCACTGGTCTGGTATGCAGAATCATTAAGCTCTTTTTCCCCTTCCCTTTATTATAATTATTATTGTCCTTCCCTTCCTTTTGTTTTCTTTTTAACCTTTATTTTTCTCTTCTTTAACTTTTTATTTTCTCTGGCCCTAGACAACATTTGAATTTCAAATTAATGGCTCGTTAATGAGGCCACACTAAACCTGCCAATTTCTTAAAAATATGTCACTTTATATTAGTGACAGGTTGTGCATGAGGCATGGTTGAAGCTTAATAGCATATATATACTATATCAGTATATAATTCCAAATAAATGTCACAAATGAAAATTTTGGTTTCAATTATAATTCGCATAAATAATTCCAATTTTAATTTCCCGAATCTTTAGATTTCGATCTGCTTTAAATTGGACAAACCTAAGCTAAAATCTAAAGAGTAGTCTATAAATGGAGTTGTTAGCATTGTGTGGCATTATATTGTCAATAGTACAATGCAAGTGGGTAATTACTAATTTCACTGTTTAAACTCATGAAATTCTAAACATAAATAAATACGGTCCATAAATGCAAATTTCACAATGTTAATTTTAATTAATGCTGGACAAGGATTTTTCACCTCTTTGTCAATCTTAGTCCTTAGATTGCTTTTTTGTATGGACATCCAACCTAAATCGTCAAGTATAATCACATAATCCCTAACTTAATATTCACGTACAATTATTCTGCATCAATTCGTATAATTAGTTAAACATAAAATAATCTGTGATTAAATATCTATATAATTTGGTTAATTTTAGTTTTATCATTATGTTGAAGATGTTTTTCATATTAATTTTTTATTAATTAAAAATCAAAAAATATATAATTAAATTATTATGTAATTTAGTTTATTTGAATGTTACTATTATATTTGGAATTTTTTTTATATTAAACTTATATAGTTAAAAATCAGAGTATATATAATTAAATTATTACATAATTATTAACTAAATTATATATCAATTTAACTATATATTTTTTTACATTTAATCATAAATATAAGTTGTACACAGATTATAAGTAATAGTAGATGTGAAAAATCATCTTTGACAAAAAAAAAAGTCCCGATTCAAGTAGTCCATCTACAATCTGTACAACTGATGACAAGGAGTATATAATTAAATTACTATAAATTTAGTTTATTTTAATGTTACTAGTTTGCTAAGAATATTTTTATATTAATTTTTTGCAATTAAAAATTAAGAAATATATAATTAAATTATTATGTAATTTTATTAGTTTTGATATTAATACTATGTAAAACATTACTTATATTAAATTTTTATAGTTAAAAATTTAAGAATATGTGATTAAATTATTATATAATAATTGTTAGTTAAATTATATACTAATTTAATTATATATATTCCTTTACGTTTAATCATAAAATGCATTATACATTGATATTTAGTATCATGATTTTTATATAATATTTATAAAAAATATTTTAAATACAAAATATATAATTTTAATAATTTAATAGTATTTTAAAAATAATGTTAATAAAACTTTTTAGTAATATAATGTTTATAAAAAATATTATTAAATCATTAAAAATAAAATGTTGTTAATTTACAGTGACTAGTTGTCGATGTTCATAAGTAACCATAGTAGTGAAAAATCATCTTTGACAAAATAATTGACTTTTCTTTCTCTTTCTTTTTCAAAACCGGAACCATTCATTTCATTTCTGTGGGCTCATTGTGATATATATCCACATAAACCACAAGGAAAAAGAAACAAATTAAACAAATGTTTGAGTAGTTCTCTGTCCCTCAGATCCAAAATAGAAAACTTTGAAAATGAATACTAATAATTTAAAGGAAGCAAAACATTTCTTTATGATGACAAATTTATTTAAGTTTTATTATACCATAAATTAATTAATGTTGCTGAAAATGTGGGCTCTATGGTACAGTTTAATAGATGTATTGAATTTCCACGTATGACTATAATTATGATTGTCAACATTTGAGTTCTCTTTGGATGCCCACGTTCTTAAGCACCATGCGGAGATTGAGGAGTGGAAGAAAATAGGAAATAATTATTATTATTATAATGATAGTTTCCTAATCCCATTCAACATGAAAGTGACTCAACAAATAGTGGAAGACCAATAAAATATTTATAGAAAATTAATATATTATATTTGGGCATTATTGCTTCTTAATTAATGTCTAATCAGACACAAAATTTTGAGGCATAATTATCACGATGATTTTTCTTCTTAGAGATATATGAAGTATAGATAACGAGATACGAATCTTTATTGAAAATTTTATAAATTAAGGGTTCTTCAAAAAATTGTTTAAAAGATTATAATAATCATGTAATTTGTTTTAGAAATATTTATTAAGAAAAGTAACAATTTTCCCAAAATCTGGAACACATTATATATAATCACTTATTTTAGTTTAAATAAACTGGATCGGACCTAAACTTAAATTTGATAAATATACAGAAAAGATATATATGTAAACCTTTTATTTTTAAAAAAGAAGAAGAAGAAATGTGCTTCTAATTATAGAAATAATTACTTGAAAAAATAAATAATGAAAAATAATTACTTGAAATAAATAATTTTTAAGAAAAACTTGAATTTTCATTATAGTGTATAGCAAATTAACAACACTGAGCATAGTAAACACCAATTCTTGAAATGGCACATCCAGTAGCATGTGCTTAAACTCTAAGGGGTTTGCTTTTTGCACCGTTTTTTCTTCATACACCATTTATTTTCCGGAAACTGATCTAAAAATTGTTAAAAATTCACGTATATAGAAAAAAGAACAGATCATAGAATTACGAAATTCGAAAGGCTCTCATGATTTTTGTCCATTAGAAACATTTAAATACACCTTGGGCTTTGCCCTGCCGTAGTAATATTTCCTTTTTGTGTTATTTTTTTTTTCTTTCAATATATACACTATTTTTTTAAAAGGGAAAAAGGATTGTGAGGAATGATTGTAATTAATTAAGCTTCCATTTTTTCATTTGCTTTTCAATTTCCCAAAAAAAAAATCAAATTATACATTTTATAATTCATTATTATTTTTTTATCGGCTAAACACACACAAAATACACTAAATTTTCTCATAAATATACACCACTGAATATCAAACCTAACACCTTAAGCTCCAACAACTTCACCTTATGGTGTGTGATTTGCACTACAAACTTTTAACTTAATTGTTACTATTAACTGTTTCCCTAAAAAGTAATTAATCACTTGAATTATACTCTTAATTTATAAGATAAAATTGGGTAACTTACTTTACATAAAAAAAACACTCAACTCACAACGATTGTTTTGTGATACAACCATAACTAATGTTTAAAAAAAAAAATTAAATGAGAAATTATTAACAATGGGTTTGCTAAACACAATGCTACACTTTGTAGGAAGTCCTTAAATTTTTACTCACTTTTTTAATCTTTCAAGTAATATTCCCTCCGTTCTTTTTTATTTATTTGCACTGAGAAAAAAAGTTGTGAAACATTAATTATACTTTTATCAATTTTAATTTTATATTTAATTAGAGTGATAATTTAATGTTCTACCACCCAATCAATAAATCTAATAGAAATAAAGGGTATTATAAGTAGTTCAAAAAGTATTTTAATGAAAATAAAAAAATAATTATTTTTTTAATATACGTTAAATGGATAGATAAATAAAAACAAAAAAATCGTATGAAAAATAAATATTATCACTCTAGATTTGATGTTATTACTCTCATTTATAAGCTATTTTTCATTATTTAAACTCCCGTATTAACATGAAAAGTTATAAATTAAATAAGAATATATTTTTAAGAGTAATGATTAATAAAATTATACTTAAAAAAAATGTTAACTAGTACTTTTAGAATATGCGATAAGAATTCACAAGTAGACAACTTTTATAAAAGTGAAAGTATTTATAATTCTAAAAGTTTATATACATGTTTTTCTTAAAGCAAGTACAAAATTTTAATAATAAAATATAATTATTACACCTTAATTAAGATTAGTTTAGTAACACGAAATAAAAGTATATAAGAGATTTTTTGTTGGAGTCCATTATATTAATCAATCCCATTAAATAAATGTGCAACTTTCATTTTCAACCATGTGATATTTGACTTGTAATTTCCCTTGTGTGTGTTCGATGCAAATGCGAAATGCCAACTCAAAGCCAATGATCATGTTATCCAATGGGACACACATTGAAAGTCACTCTCCTCTTTTTTATTTATGGGTTCATTTAAAATAAAAATAAGTATATTAAAAAATATAATTTTTATTTCTTTTATTTTATTAAAATTATATTTAAATTTTTTATAATACAATTTATCTCTTATCTTTTTATATTAGGTTTAATAATAAAGTATTAATTAGTATTTTAATTAAATAAATACTAGTATAATTGATTAAAATGTACTTATTATTATCTTAAAAATATAAGTTGAAAGATAAATATTTTTTTTTCTTTTAATCACTAAAATAAAAAAAATGATAGTTAAAAATAATTTTTTCAACAACTATAATTGAATCTTTAAAAAAATTTATGTTTATAATATAATCGATTCAAACTTTTATTATACAGTATGTTATATATAAAAAAAATTATATTATACTGTAATACTGTAATAGATTAATTTTACAATTCCAAGTTGTTTTTGGTTAGAGATATCAAAGCGGGTTACTCCCTACCCATTTTCCAAATCAAACTATTTTAAACAATAAATAATATTAAGTTTTTTTTTTTTTTTCCAAATTAAACTTATGTTGTCTCTTTTTCTTCGTTGAGATTGATATAGCACATTAGCAGTTAGCTCTATACCTTTTTCATACCTTGACGTAGACGTGGAGACAGCTACCAACAAGTACGCTTAACATATTGATTTGGTCGAGTGAAAATTTAAATAGCAGTTTTTTTATTTAAATTTTTACAAATACAGTTTTATTTATAAAAAATATTTTTATTTATATTTTACAGCAACAATTAATTAAACCGAAAATTATTTTTTGAGTATAATTAATTGTGAGTAATAAATATTGAACAATAGTTGTTGAGTACTATATGTTTTCTTAATAGAAATGGTCCTTAACGGCATCGCAGACAAAATATTAATTATAATGAAGATAAAATATCCCTTTCATATCTTGAATAATTGTGGTTAAAGGTATTAGTCTGTCTCTTGAAGGTTCACACAAGCACAACAGATTGCAGAGGAAACGAAAAAAATTATTCTTCATATTATAGATAATGATGACAAGATACTTTAATTATTATATTTTCCAATTAATATAAAAAACGATGAATGCTAATTTATATGTGTTGTGTTACAAAATACGGGAACGACATAGAATAGAGATACCTGGAGGTGATGATGACGGGATCACGAGAAGAACTCGAGTCTCTAGGTGCTCCGGCAGCACTCCACGACGGCGCAGGTGGGGGACTTACAAGGACTCCAATACTCAAGTCAGTGACTGTATAGTTCACAGTAATTATTCGTAAATTAATAGTATACCTGAGTAATTATAATGTATTGTATTTATAAAAAAAATATTTAGAGTTTACTGGCTATATTTTAGACCTCAAGGGTCTTATCTCTAGGTCTGGCCCAATTTTTAAAATAGCTAAAATATTAATCTAACATAATATTCACAACTAAGATATCTCTTAATTTCAGTCCACGATAAGGATAACCATGGATTTGTCCCTCGCTATCTGAATTTTATTCCATGATGCTGATGTAAACAGAGGAGTACTCTCAAAGGTTTAAATCAGCCATTAATTAGGACGATTGATTCAATTGATAGGCCAAGTATACATAATTGCATTCATTTAATGGTTATGTTTCTATTTACGTCACTTCATTATTATTCCTTACGTTTCATTTTATTTGTTTATTTAAAATATTTTCATGTTTTAAAATTCTTGATATTTTATTAAATTAATAGTATTAATTCTTTGTTTTACAATATTATTCTTATTTATTATATTGTCTCATTTAGTAGTTAGAATAGGTCATATAGGTTGAACGTTAAATAAGTTTGATTATATAAAATTAAAATTTAAGTTTAGAATTTAAACTTATGACTTGATCCTTTTAGAAGTTTAGTCTGACTTAATAACATGTTTAGTAGTCTATTAAACCTCCAAATAACATTAATAATTCAAATTTAAAGAGCCAACAGAATAGGAGACAACAGATAGTTAGTATTTTTTCTGGTGTTTTAATTGATAATTTACTCTAATAGTTAATATTAATCATACTATTATAGTATAAATATTAAATATATTATAATCATACATTATATATAAAATAATATAATTATTTACTTGGGTTGACTCAATAGAAAAGAATTTTTTAAAAATTTAAACTTAATCTCTTTATTTAAATAACATTTTTTAATAGCCTGACTCATTATCATTCCTACTCTCATTATCCTTTTGTTTTGTTATTTTATTTTTAAATTTTATCTGTAAATATTGTTGAAACATATCCTCTCCAATTCTAGCACGCCTCTAACGTGCTCTCGACCGTTTATTCATCATCACTTGGAGTTCGAAGTAGCAAAAGAATGTAACAAACTATTTGATCTGAATTGCTCAGTTAGATGGTCCAATGTGAGAGAGAATAAAAATCCTAACTAATAAGGTTAAAAATATAAATAAGAGTTGAGCTCAATTTGTGAAATACTTAACCAATCTCGTTTATTTAATTAAATAAACAAGCTTAAATTTAAAGTTGAGCTAGCAAAATTCAAAGTTAGAATAAACAGGTGAATATAAAATAAAAGCTTTAAACACATTAACGTCATACACAAAAGAACTAACAAAGAAGATATATACAACTATACAAGCCATCTTCTAAACATAAAAAGCTAAATTTCTACTGAAATATCATATGATAATTACCGAAAATTCTCAGGTTAACAAGTTACTAGCACATTATTGGAACCATGAAGACATTGGGCCTGAGAGATCTTCACGGGGACAGGTCCAATAACACCAACCCAAATTTAGAGCCAGTTTATTATTATTTATTTTGTAAAATAATCATTTTTAATAAAAAAATTAATTATGAATGTTTTTAAGATGTTCGTTTGTGCTTTTAAAAATAATCAAAAGTCAAAAATAATTAACTGTAGTAAAAGAGAGAGAAAATTAAAAAAAATATTTTTTTTTTCATTTTAACCAAACATAAATAACTTATAATTTTTATCATAATTAATTAAAAAATGAGCAGTTCTCTACACACCTTCAAAATCAATGATTTTAAGCAATAACAAACGAGCCACTAAGTCTTGTTTAGCAAAATTAGATTTATAGCTTATAACTTATAGTTTATGTGTGTTGTTTAAATACATCTTGATTAAGCACTTATTTAATAAGTTATTATTAAAAAATAGTTTATTCATAATAAAAAATTATGACATTGATTTGCATGAGTTAAAAATAGTTTATTCTGATAAGCTATTACATGGAACTTTATAAAAATAAGTTGAAAACAACTCATTATGACCTATAAGTCATTTTTATAGGCTATGTATAAGCTATTTCAAACACAATCACTTATAACTTATGGCTTATAGTAGTTGTGTAAAAGTGTTTAATAAATTTTGTTTATAAACTAGCTTATACTATTTGTTAAATTATTTAAAAGGTCATGTGATGATTATATGTAATAAATGCTTTTGGACTTGTTTGGTGATACTAAGGATAACTTAACCAAAGGTGAAAAGATAGATAAAGGATGATAAGTTAAAAGTTTAGAATTGAACACTGTGTTAAGAAAAATTTATGTGCAACTCATGAAAATAATTTATAAGTCTTTATAAGCTCTTTTCAGCTTACTTTCATAAGCTATATGAAATAAATTATCAGAATAAGTTATTTTTAGCTTATTTAAATAAATTTCATAATTTAATGTATAAATAAACTCAGTTTCTATAAGAGCTTATTGTATAAGTGATTAATTAAGCTATTTTTTAAACACACCCAAAATTTGGAACCTGAAAAGGTAATTGATAGAATTAAAAGTATTTGGTAACATTAATTGTTAAAGTTGTGGATAAATGTAAAATGATAAAAAAAAAAAAGGAGAAAATTGAAAGAATGTTAATTAATTAATAAGGATAATATTTTAAAAAAATAAAAACATGAAAGGAGCTGACATCCTAGAAAGTTAGCTAAAGTATGATTTGAAAAAACGCTAATAAAATGCTGGTGACCACAAAAATCACCCATCTCTTAAATCTTTACCAAATACGGTTTTTAACATTTCAACTAGTAAAAATATTTTTCAGCTAGATGAAATGACTTATCAAACACTATTTGTAAAGTAAACATGCATGTAATAAAAGCTTTAAAGGCAAAATAGAAATAAAGTATTTGAAACTCACTAGCTTTTCATAACTTATAACTTATAAGTTACTAATTCATTATAGTTTTTAAAAGGTATAACCTCGTAGTTACTAAACTCTATTAGGTAATAAATTATATATTATAAGTTTTTAAATAAATTATAAGTTAGTGTTGTCAAGCATAACTTTATTTTTGTTCGTGCTTATTAAAATAATCGGAAGCAGAAAATAATTAGATCTCTGTTTATTTTGAGAAGTGACTTTGAGTGTTCTTATTTTAACTAAACATAAATAACTTTTGATTTTTCCCATAATCAATTAAAAAATAATCAATTTCCTGCAAGTCTTCTTTAAAATCAATTATTTTTAAGTTTAAATAAATTGACTCTTAATGTGTTTCTTTTTCATCTCCCCTTTTGCTCAAAATTCTTTTGCAATGATAAAATGATATGGTAATTCAGTAATTGATTATATAGTTATCGGATATTTTAGTTTTTAACTTTATCAAAATTTATTTTGAATTTTGCTAAATAATATCTTTAAGACACTTGTTAAGGTTGCTAGAATTAAAATATTTTGACTCTAAAAAAAGAAATTATATTTTTCAATAATTTATTATTGACTCCTTAAAAAGTGATCTAAAGACACTAAATGACATTTGCCATTAATTTTTAGTCTTTTATTTTGTAAAATATAATTTAATTTAATCTAATCAGAAACTAAAATAACTGAATTTTTTCTAAAACAAAATACTATCGTGATTAACTTTACAAAATTAAGAACTAAAAATTAATCTTAATAAAATTAAAGAGTAAAATATCAATAAATTACATTTTCTAGTAGTATTTATTTATAGACAGTCACTAGCATCTCACATCTCGATTATATATTGCATTGGAAGAACAGATGACCAGAGCAATATCTCAAACCAGATCACAAACCAATTAATGAATTAATTAACCATCCTATCATATATATGTACTAGTAGTATACATACGTATGTAATTAATTAATGTCAAATGTCCATATTCTTTAATTTTTCTTTAAATAATAATAATAAAAAAAAGATTAGGGTGTGACTCACTGCGCATAGGAGACGACATGAAGTGGCCTTTTACTTGAGAGCAAGAGTCACTAATTGGTGGTATACAGTTTCAAACACGTGATAAAATTAAAAATTTTAGTCATTGGGAATCTTAATTTCATATTTTATGATAAAATACCTTATTAAATATATATAGTTAACACTTAACAATACTCACTTGCGAAGCGACCATGATTGAGGTTTAGAAAATTCATTAATTATATTCAACAGTTATTTTTGTTTTATCGAGATAACGAAAATATGACTAAATGTGATTTACATATCTCTACGGTTTATTTTACTTATTATATTTTGTTTTTTAATTATATTATTTTTGATAAATGCTATTTAGTGTTACTAGGACACTTTTTAAGGAGTTAAATGCAATAAAAAATTGTTAAAAAATATAATTTTTTGTATTTTTGAGAAACAAAATAATAATATACGTGCACTGATAATTATTTTTCTAATTTTAATAACTTTAACAAATATCCTAAAGACATTATTTAGCAAGACATTTATCACTTATTTCTTTTCCTTTTTTTTTTTTGAAGCGAGAAGCGGTGAGAGAGTTTTTCCACTTAATAAACCATATGTACTTTTACCTGATGTTTCAATAACACTCCACTAAGCTATTATCAAAAGAATAAAACTATTATCTTTTTTTTTTTTGTAACAATAAAACTATTATAGACTATTATCTTTGAGATAATATAGTTATTTTTTATTTCATTTTTCTTATATAATTTTTCATTTTAAATTCAATTAGTATATACACTTATAATTTTTCTGTAAATATATATAGTCAACCATGGGTTGTATTTTAAGAATTTTTTTTGTTATTGTTTAAAAATAATTTAGTAGAGAATTGATTGTTTTTTTTAATTGATTATGATAAAAATCAGAAACTATTTATATTTGGTCAAAATGAGAAGAATTAGTTTTTTAATTTTCTCTCTTCTATATTATAGTTAATTATTTTAAGAAAAAGTTTAAAATAACTTCTAGAAAAATAAAAATTTAATTATTTTCTATTACTAATCATTTTTAAAAGTATACACAAACATCTTTAAAGTATTTAAAATTGACTTTTTTTTATTAAATAAATAATAGTTATTTTATAAAATAAACAATAACACATAAGCTCTAACTTAAGAGCTAGCGATAGTGCAAATTTCCACAAAATAACAGTAAGGTATGAATAATTATGCAAAATTAAGTTGTAAAAAGACGTGAGTACCCCTAAATAGTGGAAGTGAATATTCTAGAATGAGAATTATATAATTAAGCATTATTATTAGATGCACTTTAATTTAGCCTTTACAAAAAAAATATAATTAAGCATTATTGGTATAACATAGAAATGTTAGATCCAGCGTGAAGTGCGTATGGTCAATGGTCAACTCAAAGAGAAAGGGGAAGCAATCGCGTGAGTGCATGTATCAATTTGGCGTGTCATGTTATAATATGATCCTAACTGGATAATGTTATTAACTTATTATATATTACTACAAAATGTCTAAATATTATATATAACTCATATTTAAATTTATAAAATTAAACTGATGCATATTTTTAATTATTAATAGTGTGTAAAAATCCAATTGGTTCTCACATAAAGGTGTGGTATATATAGCGGATTAAAATATGAAGAAAAGTGGGGTTCAATAATTTCTTTAGTGACAATGATACCTGTATAATATTTATGAGTATAAAATTATATATCAAATTAAATGCATATATAGGTGCTTGATTTGGTTATGACTAGGTCGGGATTATAAGTCAAAGCGTCTAATATAAAGTTTACTCACATAATGTAAGAGTAGGTATCACAATGAGCTGTTTACTAAAGAATTAGATGATAGACTCTGTTGATTTTGTTCCTATTATGTGCTTTCTTTGCATCTGTGGTAAGGATAATGTGTGTTGTTTTACTTTTTGTGTCCGGGGGATCAATAATTAGTTTGATATCCCGTTTTGGATTATTTATTTGAGTATATTTTGTACTCTTGGTAATAATATTATCTGATTTTATTTTAAAAAAATAATAGAGTATAAAATAATTTTATGGATCATGTGATTAAATTAATAAAAAATAATTTAACTAAATAATATTTATTTAAATTAAAAAATAATTTTATCCATCATGGGTATTTAATTTGATGTATAACTTTTACACCCACATTGTTAGATATGCACAAATAATTTTCCTTTGTTTAGTGCATGCATTGAATTTGAAGCCGGTTTTTATGAAACATGCATCGCATCATGCTATATACTACAGTATATAAAATATAAATAAAGCATGCAATTAATATCGCCCCTAAAATCAGGGTGCACTTATACATCACCACAACACAATAATAACCATCGGTTGTGAAGTGGGGACGAAAATCTTAATTTGATATATTTTCTAACTAGGATCGATCTTTTTTTAATACATCAGGACAATTAATAAAAGGCAAAAAAAAAAAAAACTCTAAGGTAACATGCTTACAGTGGATTCGACATACATGTGCAAAAAAAACCATTAGAAACACGTAATACTCAAATTTACTAACCAATTATGAATTTGACATATTTATATATGTGGGAAATTTATTTTGAAATAAAAGAGGTAGCTATCTTGTACAAGAAGGTGGAGATTTTAAAGATTCAACATGGGATTTACCACAAGGTCCTCTCAATCTAATGAAGAGTCTATATTGGTCAAAAGTCATGGCCTTGTACAATGCAATTCCATTATGTGCTTTCTTTACAAGCTCTTTTGCTGGCTCAATGGGAATGTCACTTTTGGGATTGTAGAAGAATGCTAGTGACACTCTCTCTTTATCTGAATTTACCACCACTCTGTGCTCTACACTCTTGTACATTGCATTGCTTATAACCTTTCTCAAAGACAAATCAAAACAAAACAACATTAAATTTGTATTAGTTACATTTATTCATATTCATAAACCTAGCTAGCTAATAGCTACTCCGTAGTACATAACTAAAGATATCTATAATACTTAAAAAAATGTCAATAACTAATACTAAATAAAAGACCAAATGATATATTTTTTCATTAAATAATATTATATATACTAAGATGGTAAATAGAATGTTCGCAACAATATCAACCTAATTGGCACGAGGCCGGCCAATAAACTTTTTTCCCCAAAATTACTATTACTCATACACTATAACAATTTTTTAAATTTGTTTTTAAAATATTGATAGTTATTAATCACTAACAATTTATTATATATACTAATTAAGATGGTAAATAGAATGTTCGCAACAATATCAACTTAATTGGCCCGAGGCCGGATAATAAACTTTGGGTTTTTCTATCTTATGCCCATGGGAAAGTTAACAATGATTAGTAGTCAATGAAATTTTAAGAAAAAAAAAGTTACTAAGTAGTGGGTGGTTAGGGGTTTAATGGTTACACTCAGGATATAGCAAAAAATATAAATTCAACTATTAAAAAATTTAAATTAATCATTGTTAACTTGTGCCTATGGACACAAGTTAAAAAAACCCATTAACATTTTTCTCCAAAATTACTATTACTCATACACTATAACAATTTTTTAAATTTGTTTTAAAAAACTTGATAGTTAATCAGTAACAAAGTAGTAGCAAACTATAGTAGCTACTGATTAGTTAAAAAAAATTTTAAGCTAAATCTAAGTAGCTAATTTACTACGAAAATATTTTATAACTAATTTATAACTAAATTTTGTTTAACTATAGATTAAGTAAAAAGTTTTAGTAGACAGTTAATCAATAACAATTTAATTATAAATTAGCTAAAAAAAATCTATAGCTAAATTTTTGTAACTAATCCTAAATTTTGTTATAGTGATATACACGCGGTTGTGGGTAGCCAAAAGCATATACGGTAGAATTAAATAATGAGTAACATTTTACGTACACTAACTGTTGGTGTATCATTTACACTCAATTAAATATAAATAATTATTTAGTTAAATCAGTACATATTTTAATTTTTTTAGATAGGTTAAAGTACATATTTTAATTAATTATTATATAATTATTTAACTACATATTTTTATATGATTAACATCCAATAAACATATAATTAAATTATTACATAAAATTATATTTTTTTTATAACACGTAAAATTATATATATTGATTTATTAATCACATATATATATTTTTTATATTTAACTATGAAAAACTGGCGTACATAATATACAACAACAAACTTACGTACTGTACACAAAACTTGGTTCTTAAATAATGCTACTATACTATGCACTCATCATATGTTTATTTTATGTATTTTTACATAGCACGTGAAACTCTAACCAATAAATATACTCTCCTTTTAGAATTTGTAAGAACCCATAACCACTATCCAAGGGTATGGTGTGAGATAATAATATATATATAGGTTAAAACTTATTTAGTCAATATGGCAGACTTCCAAACTTTATTTAGTCAACATAATATAACTTATAATATATAAGTATTTTATTTCATGTTATGTAGTGCAGTCATTATTGTTGATAGAAATACATTTTTTACAAAGGTGCTACATATATTGCGTTATTAATTAGGAACATTTTTCAAATTAACACGTATACAATGATGTGCTAATAGTCATATAATATCATATTGCATATGACTGGTAGATGTTCTTGACCATATAGGTTTATATACAGGGGAGTGATATTGTCACTCTAATAATTGATATTGCCACTCTTTTTTTTTTTTTTTTTTATAAAAAAACAAAGTAAGATTGAATAAAAATTTTTAAATGAGAGTGACAATATCAATATAGGAGTGGCAATATCAATTTCCTTATATATACGATGAGAGCGTAGTTAATTAGTGATCATGATCATCATAATTATAGACGATTAATTATTTCGTAAAAATAAATTAATTCAAACACATGCAGCACCCTAAGTAGTGTAAAGTATAAATCATTGATTCAGATCTAATTGTCATGTCAATTAAACAAACTAAACGATCTTATCCATTTTATGTATGCACGCTGATTCTGAAACAGTGTAAAATGACATTCTTTATATAACTAATAACGATCTCTTTCAATAATCACACCATTAAACCCATCTTAACTAGGATAAAAAATGAAAGGGTTAAATATGTTTTTAGTCTCTAAATATTTGTGAAATTTTTTTTTTTAATTTCTGAACTTTAAAACGTCGGTTTTTAGTCTCTAAACTTTGAAAAAAGTTCATTTTTAGTCCTTATGTACATTATTTGATGACGTGACAATCTAATCTGCTGCTAAGTGGATTGATGAAGGGCCCTCAGTTTGTCACATCACCAAAAATTGTACGGAGGGACTAAAAGTGAACTTGTAAAAGTTAAGGGACTAAAAATTGACGTTTTAAAGTTCGGAAACTAAAAACAAATTTTCGCTAAAGTTCAGGGACCAAAAAGATATTTAACCAAAAATAAAAAAGTGAAGGCCATGGTGTGTATAATAATATAACAAGAGTACAAGTTTAACACAATTGTTTCTATTTTGTGA
The DNA here is from genome assembly GCA_037177725.1 of Cyamopsis tetragonoloba. NCBI lineage: Eukaryota > Viridiplantae > Streptophyta > Magnoliopsida > Fabales > Fabaceae > Cyamopsis > Cyamopsis tetragonoloba. The sequence continues at coordinate 72,208,326 of CM074119.1, forward strand.
AAAAAAAAACTATAAGATTAAAAGAAATTTACATTCTTTTTATAAGTACCTATTACAAAAATAAGGAGTATTTATTACATTTTTTTAATTTTACTCTTATTTAATGAAAGTAGTTGAGTTTAGTTTTAAATGATATAAATATTAATAGTGAAGTTTAACTTAAATAGGAGTAAAATTGGAAAAAAATTATTATTTATCTAAAAATTAATGTAATTTATTAAAGTTAACACATTTCTTAATACATGTAATTTTTGTTATAAGTGTTTATAATTAGAAAGGAGGAAATATTAAATAAAGTGATATCGGTGCATAAAAAACCCTACTAAATGCCACATCCATGAATAACATTTGCCTAAAAAGAAAACTAATTAACCAATAAGATGTTGGACAAGTGATAAGTGATTTAGTTTCCCATAATGATAAGAACACAAGTTTAAGTGCATGTTTGAATTAGTGTTGGTAGAATTAATTCTTAGCATAATCGATTGTATTAATTGATTCTAATTAAAGTTAATTATGAATAAAATTGATTTACGTTTAAAAAACTAGAATTAGAAAATTGATTCTAAGATAGAATGTTATTTAAATACTCTTGTCAAAACTTCGATTTTGTAGTGTAAATATAATGCATAATTAATTATAGAGAAGTAGAAGCAAAACAACAAATAGTTGTTTCTCAAACATGATTTTTATTTTTATTTTTTTTGTTAAAATCAATTCTGATCCAAGATAAATCATGATTTTGGTGATAACTTCCTCTGTCCCTATTTAACTGTCCAGAGAGAAAAAACACATATTAACAAATATAATAATTGATATAGTTTTTCTCAAAATAAATTTTAAACTCTCCATAATACCCTTTATCTCTCATTGTTTAATTGGTTGGATAGTGGGACATTGATTAGTCTCCGATTAAACATAAGGTTAGAATTGATAAAAGTACAATTAATATTACATTGAAAATATGAGTGAACAGATAAATAAAAAGAAGATTTTTTTTTCTCTCCGGACAGTTAAATAGGAACCGAGGGAATACATGAGTTAAACTAAACATATTATCAATTTTGAGAATCACACTTTTGGTAGAGAGAATAATATTAAATGCTCTATCCCTCAAAATTGAAAAATAAAGTGTCTCTCAATTTATATATTTATATATATACATAAGAAGAAAGTAATTAAAATGAATGATTGAAGTTGAAATGTCCCCTCCATGTGACAGATTCATGCATCAAGCTAAGAATTGAATTCTGTAATAATGTTTATACTAATTAATAAGAAAGAGAGTAATAATAAGAGGGAAATACCTGAATCTGGTCACCAATATTAACAACAAAGGCATGAGGAGCAGGCTTCACTGTTATCCAATTTTTACCCTTTCGAACTTGAAGTCCACTCACTTTATCATCACAAAGCAATACAGTCATTCCACCTGGATCCGAGTGTGATGAAAGTCCCAATGTTAATTCTGGCCGAGGGCATTTTGGGTAATAATTAACCCTTAAGCATGCTCCTTTCTCTTCTCCCCCAAATGCCCTTTCTAGAAATTCCTCTTCTAACCCTAGATTTATTGATAATACCTTCATTAACCTCTCACATAACTTCACCAACTCTTTCCCATACTCATCAAACACTTCCCTGCACACGTATATCAGTTAGTGAATCTACTAAAATTCAAACCGAAAAGTTAATACTTAAAGTAATATTCTTCAATTACTAGACTAACTAGTTGGATGCGGTAACGAACCCTTGTTACTTGTGTGATATATATATGTATGTAACAAATTAAAGAATTATACATATAATTAAGTTGATGAATTTATTATAATATATTTCAGATGAGTACCTGCAATTGAGAGGCAGAGCAGGCCATTTGTTGTAATCCTTCAAAGAGAAAGGAAGATAATGAAGATAATAATAATCACTCCAATCAAGAACAGCATCTTTCTCTACACCAAGTCTGCTTCCATACCCTTCATATGTTTTTGGTGAATTTGCATATTTTTGTTTCATTTCCAAAGGCAATTTAAAAAATTCACGCCATATTTCTCTAACTTTCTCCATCAATTCATGACTCACTCCATGATTCACAATTTGGAAAAATCCCCAATCTTTACAAGCCTCAGAGATTTGATTCAGTGTGGATGCTCTATCATCACCATATAGACCTCCAAGGTCAATGATCGGGATGTTAATGGTGCTGAAATCATCTTCACCGTTGGATTCTATGGATGGACGGTCATTAGGAGGCTTGATGTATCTTTCAGGGATTGAATCTGTGCAATTTTCAGACAAGGTTTGAACTCGGATTATTGGCTCTGGCCATTCTTCCACTGCCATTTTTGCTTCTTCAATTTTATTACAATTCGTAGCTAGATCATGATGATGATGATTTATTTCCATGGTATAATTGCTATTGATTTGATCATATATATATATATATATATAAATATTAAGAAGTAATTAGTACTGTGAAATGAGTTTGGGGTACGTATGTTTTTGGAAGGAGAAAAAGAGAGAAAGGGAGAGGTGGGTGTGGAATGGGAATTAATTAATGAAGAAATGGGGCCCACGGTGTGGGACTGATTGGGACATTATGAAACGTGGAATTCATGCGGTTTTAAGTTATTTATATATAAATATATATATATATATAGGTGTGAATGCTTCATAAGTTATTAATTTCCATGAGAAATAGATGAGACAATTTTGGTGGGTATTTTTGCAAAAGTGGAGGTGGGGTGTCTTCTTTTGAAGTTGACATATGTATAAAATAAATAAAAGAATCTCGATTTTCTTGCATTTTTTTTTACACCTTTAATATTTTAATGGTTATATATTTTTATTTTGTCAATTTCATTTTTCTTTTTTTATAATAAAATTCAAGATATTATTATTTTAATAAAAATGTAACGAAAATGAGTATAAAAAAAACATTTTATTACCTCTTGTCCTTTTTTATATTACTCTCTAACTAATTCACATAGATTAAGAAAACTATTAATAATCTTATTTAATGTTTTATTTTTTAAAAAAATAGTACAATCTACTAAATTTACCCTTATTTAAAGTCAAACTTTTTAACAAATCCATTAATTATACCTACTATCCCTTCATTTATTAGAACAGTAGACAAAGAAAAAATCAATAATTATCTCTTTAACTTTGTAAAGGGTCTTATATATAAAATTAACAAATTTTTTCTAAAAATCTTATATTTAAGACTGGATATAGTATTAAATAAGATGGAGTACATATCAAATGTGAATTTACGGGGATTTGAATTTTTTGAACCTTTAGGTAATGTAGTGTCGTGACATGTGAACAGTCCGATTAAGATTAAATAATTGAAATTTAATTGGATATTTAAAATATTAAATTTAATTCTTTTGACTCATCAACATGAGTTTTTTCAATTTTATAAATCGATTGGCTCACGAGAACATTTGAAGTATTTTTCCGAAGGCAAGAACTCAAATCTTGGTCTTCTTTGGGTAAAAATTCCTTGTTTTTCAAGGAAAAATAATTTGGAGGTGAAACAATTGTGTATGAATAGAGTGAAGGTAGAAAACTCAATCGTGTAATTGCGTTGATGAATACATTGAGAGAAATGTGTATGCGTATTTGGATTTGACTTTTGATTATTGTATTTTTTATGAAAAAAATAGAATAAAAAGAAAAAAACAGGGATGAAGCTAGTTCTAAAATTTTGAGAGAAAAATATATACAAAAAATTAAATATATGTCAATTACTTAAAATATTAGTAGTTTTTATTGATATTCTAAAAAATTATATATAAATGTTAACAATTTTTTTTTACAATAGAAGTTAAGACCCTCTCATGAGACTAAGGTAGCTCCTCCTCTCGAGAGACTCTCAGATTTAAATAATACTTATTATACAGTATAAAAAATGTTCTTTATACAGTTATTAATTAATATAACTCATTCATTAAAAAAATACTAAATGAATTGTGAATTGTATCGACAAATAATTGTTGTATACAAATTAAAATTATATTTATCTCACTTCTAGAAACTAAATAAAGATTTGAATTTGCAACCGCGTGAGACTGTCACACTCTTTTACTCTAATAAACTAACTCCTTTTAGCATTGTTTAGCATGCAACAATGCAAGTGACGTTTTTGTTCTTAAACATTTGTTCTTTTTTTTTTTTTTTTCCTTTTCTATTCGTTTAAGGAGATACGGTTTGTTTACTACCACATTTAACATTTTATGAGTAATGTATTGAAAGTTTTTTCAATTATAGAAGCTACAGAACAATACAGATACTAACAAATTATTTATTTATTTATTGACGTCCTACATATAATAAATGATTAAGGCATATTTGATTTAGATTTTAGTAGAAGGAAAAATAAAAAATATATAAATCAAGATAAAAATTAATAATTAAGATTATTGATGCACAAAAACTAATATAATTCAATTGAAGTAAATAATTTTAGCTTTCATAAAAAATGATTTTTACCACATCAAAATCCCAAACAAACTGTCACTAAATGGTAGAAATAAAATTAAAAGTTAATTATCAATTTGGTCCTCCAAAAATTATCTTATCACTAATTTATTCTTCTAAAGAATTTTGTCACCAAATTAATCCTCTAAAGATCACTTTTATTATCAAATTAGTCCTTCAAAGATGTAAAAGTATACTAAATTTGTCCTCCAAATTAATGACTAGGTAATATTTGAAATACTAATTTGGTCATAAATTTTTTTTAGAAAACCAAATTAATTATAAAATAATCTTAAAAAAATTAAATTAATAGTTAACTTTAAAATTAAATATGACGACGTCGATTTTAATTTAGAAGTGAGGCATGTCGACGGAGTTAGATTGAAAGGGACTGCTCCAATTCCGGCGCCGTGAACAACTTCAACTTGGTTTCTATATACCTCAATTCATTTTACTTTTTCATTATTAATTTCTAGCCTAATTGTTTTCATTATTTTTATCCAAATTTTTGAGGCTGGGATTTCAGTTGTCCCGAATTGTGTTTGATGGGACTTTTACTCATTTCTTTCATATGTTTTCATAAAAAAGCACAAGGAGTTTCCATGAGGTATTAGATTATTGATCCAACATTCTAGATATATATGCACTTATTGATAGGAAAAAGATGTGTTGTGTACACAAGCGCCAAAGAATAAAATATGAGAGTACATGTACACACGTAGAGAGAACAGACATATAATTGTTAACGTGGTTTAGTGTATTTTTTTTAGGTCTGCAAAAGTGTCTTAACAAGATTTTAAATATCACAATGATGATTACAAGTTCTTTGAATAAGTATGTAAAACTTTCTTTATGTGTAGTGTATCACTCTACTTATTTAATTCTCACAATTAAAAGTTGTAATAAATGATAATATACATTTTTAAAAGATATTTTTACATATCTTGTCATACATCTCTTTACACAAGATTTTTTTTATTGGCAAATACACAAGCACACAACTGAAATTAAATCTCTAATATTTTACACTATTCTCATTTGTCAATGTTTGAACCTTGAACTTTCACTCCTCCCAATTCTTAAAGGCTTGATACTTGACCATATGGGCTAATGCCCTTGGTCACACATGGTTAATAAATTAATTCTATACATTTCATCAGTTGAATCAATCCTTTTAATGAATCAAGTATTTTTCTTCATTCAATACATCCATTTGAAAATTAGTATTGTTATCTCAACACTACTTAATTTGAGGTATGTGTTTTTCTTTTTGTTTATAGAAAAATAGTATAACCAGGGATCAAACTCCGTACCCACACATATGTCCTCATATGTTAACCAACTGAGTTACATGACAGAGACATGTGTTTTTCTAAACTAATAGAAATAAGTATAATACACATGAATCTTAGAGTAATCTAGTATAGTTTTTTTTTTTATTAGGTCCATACAACACTGACTTAATGGTAAATAAAATAAGGGAAGGGATTTAGGCCTTAAAAACTTCATCTTTTGAAAAATAAAATGAACCTAATATCTTGAAAATAAGACCTTAGGAATGCTTAGATTAGCACAATTCTAATTGGAAAAAATACCATTTACTTTTGGATAACAGTGTGGAATGTTGTTTTTAGACTATGTTGTCTGTAAAAAAAGGAGGATGTGATTAGCACCATCTCTATTGGAAGTGGCACCATCCCTTTTATATGTAAGAATCATAAATTTATATACTAAAAAGAATGGTGTCACTCCCAATAAGGATGGTATTAATCCCATCCACTAAAAAAATGATGATCTCCTTCTAATTTTCACCATTTTTTTCATTTTGGACACTGCCTCTTGCAATGTTTTTTTTGTCTAAATTAGGCTTGTGTAGATTTCAAACAAGCCTAGTTTCCTTGACCAAAAAAAAAAGCCTAGTTTCCAAAAAAACACTAACAATTGTAGATTGTTTGAACAAAAATACCAAACTTACAAAAACCAGATTATTGAAGCCCAAAATTATGTTGATACATAAATTTGTTCAAATTATAATTTTGCCTGTTGTCCCAAAAATAATTATAATTTTGCCTTAGAACGAAAAAACGATGCAAAAAAGCCCAACCACTCATCAAGATTCTATATCCAGGGACATAAATATCATGCCCAATTTTTAATATTAGGACTGGACCAATAATTCAATAATTCCATAATTTGGGAAATAAAAATAATTCTAACATTTGCAATGCTACAAGTCTCAAACCACAAAGTGCGATATGGAGATAACTTACATAGTTTCATAACTTACATCATATAGTAATCATTCGATAGTTACTTTGTGCAAGTTTAGTTACAAAAATAGAATTAATTGTTATAGTGGTGGATATCTAGAAAAGAGGGAGGGGCGGGGGGGGAATCTGCAAATCTCAGCACGTGCAAACTGGTTCATAATCGGCACGAAGGGTCACGTGCCATACATGTGTGAATTTTTATCTAAAAACTCTTGGACTTAATGATATTATTATTATCCTTTAAAAAAACTATATTATTACAGTGAGCTGCACACCTTAAAAAAGTTGATGGATTGGCTTTCAAATTTATAAAATGACAATAATTTATTCCACGTTATTTACAATAAAAAATGTACAATAAAAAAAGTACTTTTTAACCAAAAATCTTAAGGCATGTCCTATTTTTTTTAACCCTAAATAATGGTGAGAGGGATTGAGACCACCCAATTTTTTAAATCCCACCATCCCTTTATATATAAGAATCATAAATCTATATATTAAAAAGAAGGACGTAACTCCCAATAGAAATTGTGTTAATCCCTTCTACCCTAAATAATTTGTAAGAAAGATAATTGCTATTGGCATCACACTTTTTTCTACCCAACACCATCTTTTTATATTTTTTCTTAGATTCTTAGAAATCACATAAAGATTCTGCAAATCTTAGCACGTGCAAACTGGTTCATAATTGGCACGAAGGGTCACGTGCCATACATGTGTGAATTTTCATCTAAAAACTCTTGGAATTAATGATATTATTATTATCTTTTAAAAAAAACTATATTATTACAATGAGCTGCACACGTTAAAAAAGTTGATGGACTGACTTGCAAATTTATAAAATGACAATAATTTATTCCACGTTATGTACAATAAAAAAAGTACTTTTTAACCAAAAATCTTAAGACATGCCCTATTTTTTTAACCCTAAATAATGGTGAGAGGGATTGAAACCACCCAATTTTTGAAATCCCACCATCCTTTTATATATAAGAATCATAAATCTATATATTAAAAAGAAGGATGCCACTCCCAATAGAAATTATGCTAATCCCTTCCACCCTAAATAATTTGTAAGGAAGATAATTGCTATTGGCATCACACTTTTTTCTACCCAACACCATCTTTTTATATTTTTTCTTAGATTCTTAGAAATCACATAAAGACTCTAAAAAATACAACACTCTCTCGCCCGTTATATTAGGGTTGTTCTTGGTTTTGGTTTACTCAAAAACCAAATCAGAACTACACTCAACTAAATAAATAGTTTGGTTTATAAGGTTGAACGACTTTTGTAGTTCCCAAACATGTTCTGGACCGGACCGTTTTGACCCGAACTAGTTTTCAAATGTTTTTTTATTTTTATGATTTTTTTTTTCAATTTCGTCATTTTTAAACTGGTTTAAACTAGTTTTTGAACTAGATCGAACCTAAATATTTTTTATTTTTCTAAACCGGTTCAGAACTGGTTTTTAAATTTGGTTATGGTTTAATTTTTTATCAAGTGGTTCGCCTTTTAAATGGTGCGGTTCGGTTTGATTATCAATTTGATGTGGCTCTTTTGGTCTTTTTGAACCGCCCTATGTTATATTCCTAAAACGTTAAAATTTTCATAAATTGGATTTTATGCAACTTTCAAAAATTAGTGTCCGGAAATTCCCTAAAACTAATTTATTGATTATCAACATTCCAAAAATTAGTTTAGTAGTTTTTGAAATCTAGTTTTCAAAAAATGAAACAATTCAATGTTGAAAACATTTAAAAAAATTAGATTTCAGAATACCAATTATTTATTCTGGAAACTAATATCCAGAAAAAGGACATTTTTGCATTAAATATGTCAAAAAATTTGGAGTGCTGATTTTTTGACACCTAAAAATCATACACCAATTTTACACTTTCGTTATTTTATTATTTTTTGACCCCTTTAGTATCCTTCATTTCCCTAACTTTTAATTCATTTAAAGCAAATAATAATATTATATTATAGATGTAAGAGAGGTGTAAACTTTTTGAGTGTAAAAAAACGTTATTCAAAAATTTGGAGCGGCATAAAGTAGCAAAAAATATATGGTGTTGATAGCAATTACTTGTCTGAAATTACAAATTATTGATAGATGTGAATAATGTGACTGTAGTGCACTGGGATTTAGACCACACAAGCTAGGAAGTGCATTATCCCCCCCTTTTTTTTTTTACCGTCAATCAGCAAGTTAAAAAATATATTCTAGATTGATAGTTCTAAAATAAGAAATGATATTGATAACCTTCCAAATAAATATGGTGTTAATTCATTGTTATAATAGGTTTGGTAATCAGAGCAACTGAATCCTTAGTAGCTCAGTCCACAACTTCTTGACTTTTTTCTTCTCAAAAACAAAATGAAAATTGCAGGAAAAATAGGTGGATGAGATTAGCATCATCCTTATTAGGAGTGATACCATTCTTTTTAGTATATAAATTTACAATCTTACATATAAAAAGGATGGTGCCACTCCTAATAAAGATGGTGCTAATTCCATCCTCTGAAAAATAACAAATGGTAATGTATTTTCACGACGCAAAAAAATAAAAATAAAATGGATAAAATATATTTTTAATTTATATAAAATATGATATTTTTTGTTTTTAATCCCTATAAAATTAATTTTTACATTATGGTCTTTATAAAATAAAAATTTATTGCTTTTTATCCTTATAAAATTATTTTTAGCATTTTAATCCCTATAAAATGAAAATTTATTGCTTTTAGTCCCTACCGTTAAAAAATTTTCGTTAAGTGTTGACTAGAATGATAAAGTACCACGTGTTAACGTCATATGAGATCTAAATAATTTTTTATTTAATAATAATATTAATTAATTATTTTATTAATAATAAAAAAAATAAGAATATTGGGTACTGTCTTCTTCGTATCAAAGCTCTTATCGACGAACAACATTTAGAAGAAATTCCTGCACACAACCTCTTAGAGAGAGTCGAGCCCTACCTTCTTGCTATGCAACCTCGCTCAATTCACCCGGTACTTGTTGACACATAGTACTTGTCATCCTAGTCAGCACTTAAATTTCTTAATGATAGGGATTAAAAGCAATAATTTTTTATTTTATAAGGACCAAAATGCAAAAAATAATTTAATAAGGACTAAAAGCAATAATTTTATTTTATAGAAATAAAAATACAAAAAATAATTTTATAAAAACTAAAAACAAAAACACTCTATTTTATAAGGATTAAAAACATATTTTACCCAGATAAAAATATATTTTACCCGAATAAAAACATTGATCATGTTGGCTCATATTTGAAATGAACGGGTAAAAATTATTTAATCAGGACATGGACTCGCGATTAAGAAAAATCTTAAAAATACAATGTTTGTTTTTTTTAAATTTTAATTTTATTGTTGAATTTAATATTTAATTAAAATAATATAATTTAGTTTACGTTCCAAACAGGAAACAATTTTATAATTTCTAAAAACTGAATTTCAATAAAGTTTTAATAAAAATAAATAAAAAAATATAGTCGTAGACTTAAAAAAAAAAATTTTCCTCACAGAAAATACAGTCTCCCACACTCCCCCCACTAGGCGAGACTTGGAGTTGGAGGGGAGAAAGAAAAGCGTCTCTTGATTATTATGTTTTTCCCAAAAACACCCTAGTTTTGATTCTTTTCAATTTTTATTCATTTTGCCGTAAAAAATCGGTAGTGGATACAAAATCAATTATTTACTTGTTAATATATATTTTACTATAGTTAGTTACATTGTATTATCGATAATTTACTCTCTAAAATAAGAATTAATTAAATGTCATTATCAAAATTAGTTAAATAACAATTACAGTCAATTATTATCATTCTCACTATATATACTAATTTATAAGTTTATTTATAATTAATGAAATTATTCAATTTTTTTTTACTCTCTCTCAACTTTTTTACTTATTTACTTCGGAAACTTGTAATTAATCAACAATAGATTTAAACATCCTGTGACGTTATTGATGTTAAAAACATTATACTCTATTATTACTGAAATGAGTAAAATCGATTTCCGTCCAATAAAAGTTGATAGCACTTTATCATACTGTAGTATATATGTCTTTATGAAAGTTGATTGTTAGATGTAAAAATTCTTCTTTGTATCACAGGTCTCAAAAAATTCATCAATCATTTTATGTCATTAATTCTCACATATAATTTTTTCCTGATTAGACAAAGAAAGAAACAATAAGAGTGTTGTCAACTTAGAGGTAGAATCATGGTTCGTGTTCGAAAAAAAAAATCAATTTAAAGGATATATTTAACTATATTTAATAAATTAGTCTTTTATCTTAATATTAATCAGAATATAGAAGAATACGTGACAAATTAAAAAAATAAAAAGAAAAATGTTCTAAGTTCTTACTTCTCTATCTCTCAAAGTATATCTTATTCTTATAGCTACCACAAGACTTGAGACTAAGATCTTCACCTAGAACCATGCTCACAGTTTGGCCGTCTAAAATCACCATACAATTTTAGGGGCTCCCAATACTTTAGCTCCTTCAATCCCAATATTTGAGGACTAACCTTTTGATAAATAATGTGTGTTACATGTCTAATAAGTTAAGTTAGCTTAATCAAGGGAAAGCATGATCATTTGATGAAAATTGATGGTGATCAATGTTTCTTGACACTGTGAGCATGATCACCCTCAATCTATAAACACTCAATTTCAAATCATCCAAGTAACTTCTCTCTAACTTAGTTGAGTTGTTATTCGTCAAAATTGCTACCGAAATTTAACCAAAACTCTCAATCCTTTTTTATTAGACTCTATAAGTTGTCTCATTAATTCGAGGATCTCTGATGATTTATAGTCGTGAATAGTCAAATATTAAAAAAGAATATAAGACAAAGAAAAAAAAAATTCTAATGATGAAATGTTAGAAAATCATCAATAATTTTTAATTCAATAATACCACTTTAAGATGATAGGAATTTTTATTGTTCCAATTGAAGTTTGCCTCCGCAACTATCTTGGAGGGTTCAAAACTTCAAAAAAGGATACTAATAGTTCTTAAAGTTTTTTTTGGGTAAAAATAATAGTTCTTGAAGTGAATAATAATAATATTTGTATGAATTGTATTTTTTTTTAATTCTCTTAGTTAAGGGGCAGGCCTATCCCATCCAAGACTTGGAATTTACAGACCGTCTACTAACATGAGTTAAATTTAACGAGATGAGACTCGAAGCCATGACCTCGAAGTCATAGGCCTAAGCACACACCATCTGGACCAACCCCTTAGCATATTTGTATGAATTGTATTGGACCTTAAGATCAAATACTTTGTTGATAGAAAAGAGATAAATGAAGGGTGGATTTTTGTGACCAAAAGTACTATGACTATGTCAAAGGTGTAGTTCTCTTTTTTCTCAAGTGCTAGTCTCATGTAAGAGGAATAGGTTGTTTTCAAGCTATAGTGGAAGGCTGAGTCATAAACATATCTTGCTGTCTGTCACCCAACTGCGACCCACTCACTCAGTTAAGCACTCAACAATAATAATTATAAAGAGTTTTCTATCGTGTACTGTATTGTACAGGTTATTATAAAACTCAATATAAAAAGTAAATACAATATTAATTAATTGTCAAATTAAACTTTATTAATTTTTTGTTTTTTTAACATTAAATTTTTATTCATAGTTTCTTAACTTGTGCAAGATTAAAAAAATTCTAATTATAATAATAAAACATTATAGAATTGAAAGAGCCAAACACAATACAAACCAAAAACGCGTTCAAACTTGTAGTATTAATGTGTTGAACTGCCACACCCATTCTCTTGTGGTCCCCCTCACTGCTCCCATTCTCCTAAATTAACATTGCTCTTGTTATTTTATTATTTTATTACAGAGGTCTGTCACGAGTAGGAATAGAATGGTCGGTTTACCATTTTTAATCCTGATTATTTTATGTTTCTTCTTCCCATTATTGATTTCGCTTTTAATTATTTAATCACATACTGTTAACTATTCTTTTATACTTAATAGTTCTAAATTTGAAGGAAAAAGTTAAATGAGAATATTAAACTTTCTTAGAAAGAAATACAGCTTACTTAAAAAGAAGAAATCAAGGGTCATCGTACAAGATTCTTTTGATTCGTATAAGTATTCAATCATAAGAGAATAGGCCAACACAATTCATGAACTTATTCTCTTAAATTCATTATCCTTTTTTGCAATGATTCAATCTTATTGTATGCCTGGCAAACCTGGCTGGCTTTGCTATATTCTAAAAAATCTGCAATGTACAAATGTTAACAATATTGTATGAGATAAATATACCGTTTATCCAATAAAGAAGGACTAAAATCCGTTTCAATAACGTTATTTGAAACTGGTCAATAAAATGATTGGCTATATATTTATATATTGATCAAGGAATGGCTATATGTTGAAAACTCAAGATTTGCATCTTCAATGTTAGGGGTATGTTTGGATATTTTTGTTTCTAACAAATGTTTGATTTTGTACTTATAATTTTTTTTTAATAAAAGAAGAAGTTTTTAGTCTTTCAGTTAAAAATTAAACGTTGTTTCAAGAAATTTAAAAATCATATTTTATAGTTAAAATTTATTTTAAAAATTACTTCTGATAATAAATATATCCAAACAAAATTGAATTATGTTTCAAATAATCGATTCTTTTTCACAAGCTATGAGCATGTTTGGATTTAATTATTTTCAAAAGCTTCAAAATCACTTTTACAGCTTAAAATTATCTTAAAAATCGCTTCTGACAGTGAAAATATATCCCAACAAAAAGTGAATTTATCTCAGACAATCAAATTTTTTTCACAACTTATTTTTATAATTGATCACAACTAATCTACATACACACAAATTCAAATACGCCTTTAAATAGTAGCTTTTGGCCAGAATTAGCATACCTAAGCAGAAATAAGATTTTGGTAAATATTTTGGTTTGTCCCCTTGTAAAAGGAAGGATCATTAACTGTTGTGAACTTAGAAAGTTTCACTGGCATCCAAGTTGAGGGGAATTCATATTTGGTTTGTAATTAATTAAAAATAAAATTATTTTTATTTTAAATATTAATAATTATAATTTATTTAAACATAAATTATAAATATATTTGACGGACAAAATGATTTTTAATTTTTAATATATCATTTTCATTTAACTGAAAACCAAACAATCAAATAATTGCATTGAGAATTTTGAAATTAAAGTATTGATAAAGAAAGAAAAAAAAAAAAAATAAAAGATAACAGGGCAGCGCACCAGCGCGTAGGCAAGAGAATCAAAAGCACAAGCACAACTCATAAGCGCACGTGAGAGTGAACCACCCGTTGTGAGCCTCCCAGAGGGGAATCGACGGTGGGGTCCACACAAAATTTGAGTTTCATTTCAATCTCATTTCGAGTTTCATTTGCATTTTACATTGCATTTAGGAAGATAGAGACATTAAGCAAACGCTGCTCGTGGGGCCATAACTTTGGCATTGAATAATTGACTTTGACCAAAGAGGAAGAGAAGAAAGAGGAAGGAAGAAAAGTCACACTTTCCTACCTTCTTCCTTTGCCATCCCTAATAGCTGTTTGACAATAAAAAGGGCTACCCCTCCCTCCGTTTCTCCCTCATCTTCTCTCAGTCGAGGTCTTCTCGATTTTCTTCTGCACCCTTTGTTGCAACAGAATAACTTATTCCACTAATACTCCCTCTCTACTACTCAAAAGGTATGTGTTTCTGTTTTGCTTTCACCGCCTCAATAAAGTTCTGTTTTTTGGGTGTTTTTGCTCGATCTTACGTTGTTTTGGGTGAGTTTTAGGGAAATGTTTTGTGGGTCTGATTTTGTAGATTAAAGTTTCACACTTTTGCTTTGGATTTAGGTTGTTGCTTGATTTTGCAACTCTTTCTACTTTTAATCAGCTTAATTCTTACTTTTGAGGTATTGGGATATAATATAAATCTGCTGTGTTGGATAGTTGATAATACTGTTATGGATCTATTCTTCGTTCAAAATTTTGGTATAAAATGTTTTGGGATGTTACTTAGCTGTGCAACTTTAGGGATTTTAAACCGGGGTTGGTTCTAGATATGGCGAAGAGTGGGAAATTTTGTTTTTAAGCTGATTTTTATCTATTTCTCTTCTGTGTGAATAGAAGATTTTAATTAGAGAGGTTTATTGAGTTTATTCTGTCCAATTAGCAGGATTCGGGGCATGTGCAGTGGTTCTAAAAGTAAACTTTCTTCCTCGAACCACATCATGGAGAATAAACTTCAGAAGCAGAATCAGGATGATCTCTACAACTCCTCGGCTTTGCTTGAATTGTCAGCATCCGATGATTTTGAAGCTTTCAAAAGAGAAGTGGATGAGAAGGGCTTAGATGTCAACGAGGCAGACTTTTGGTATGGTAGAAGAATTGGATCAAAAAAGATGGGATCCGAAAAGAGGACCCCCCTCATGATTGCTTCTTTGTTTGGAAGCACCAGGGTACTGAAATATATTATTGAGACAGGAATTGCTGATGTAAACAGGGCGTGTGGTTCCGATAGGGCCACGGCTCTCCATTGTGCTGTTGCTGGGGGATCCGAATCATCACTTGAGGTTGTCAAGCTCTTGCTTGATGCTGGTGCAGATGCTGATTGCCTTGATGTCAGTGGAAATAAGCCAGTTAATCTGATTGCTCCTGCCTTCAATTCTCCTTCCAAATCGCGAAGGAAGGCCTTGGAATTGTTTCTCACAGGTGGGGAAAGAGATCAACTCATCCACCAGGAGATGGAGGAACTGATGTTCTCTGATCCTTTCTCATCCAAAGAAGGTTCAGAGAAAAAAGAAGGAAATGATAAGAAAGAATATCCTATCGATGTATCGTTGCCTGACATAAACAACGGTATTTATGGAACAGATGAATTCAGGATGTACAGTTTCAAAGTGAAGCCGTGCTCAAGGGCTTATTCTCATGACTGGACTGAGTGTCCTTTTGTTCACCCTGGGGAGAATGCAAGGAGGAGAGACCCACGGAAATACCCTTATAGCTGTGTTCCCTGCCCGGAGTTTCGCAAAGGGACTTGTCAGAAAGGGGATTCCTGTGAGTATGCACATGGTGTTTTCGAGTCCTGGCTACATCCTGCTCAATACCGAACAAGGCTTTGCAAGGATGAGACTGGCTGCAATAGGAAAGTGTGCTTCTTTGCTCACAAACCTGAAGAGTTGCGCCCTGTGTATGCTTCCACTGGCTCAGCTATGCCTTCACCAAAATCTTATTCAGCTAGTGGACTAGACATGACAGCTATGAGTCCATTGGCTCTTAGTTCCTCATCTTTGCCTATGCCAACGGTTTCAACACCACCCATGTCTCCCTTGGCAGCTTCATCATCTCCCAAGAGTGGAAGTTTGTGGCAGAACAAAATAAACCTTACTCCACCATCCTTGCAGCTCCCAGGTAGCCGGCTTAAGACTGCTTTGAGTGCTAGGGATCTTGATCTGGAGATGGAACTGCTTGGTCTTGAAAGTCCTGCTCGTCAACAGCAGCAACATTTGATAGAAGAGATTGCCAGGCTTTCTTCCCCATCTTTCCGAGGCAAGGAATTCAATAGGATTGGTGATTTGAATCCAACTAACCTTGATGATCTGTTAGGATCTGCTGATCCTTCTGTGTTATCTCAGTTACATGGACTTTCTATGCAACCTTCAACACCTACACAGTTGCAGTCTCCAAGTGGGCTTCAGATGCGCCAAAACATGAACCATCTTCGGGCAAGTTATCCGTCCAATATTCCATCCTCTCCAGTGAGAAAATCCTCACCATTTGGGTTCGACTCGTCAGCTGCTGTGGCAGCTGCAGTGATGAATTCCAGGTCTGCAGCCTTCGCAAAACGAAGCCAAAGTTTTATTGATCGGGGAGCTGCAACCCACCATCTTGGGCTGTCTTCACCTTCCAACCCCACCTGTAGGGTGTCCTCTGCCCTTTCAGATTGGAGTTCCCCCACTGGAAAGCTTGATTGGGGTGTCAATGGAGATGAGTTGAACAAGCTGAGGAAATCCGCTTCTTTTGGATTCAGAAACAATGGGATAAATGCTACTGCATCCCCCTTGGCACAATCAGAACATGTTGAGCCTGATGTCTCGTGGGTTCATTCATTGGTTAAAGATGTTCCCTCCGAAAATTCTGAGATATTTGGTGCTGAGAAGCAGCAGTATGATCTCAGCAAAGAGATGCTTCCACCATGGGTGGAGCAGCTGTACATAGAACAGGAGCAGATGGTAGCATGAGCAATTGCTGCCATGGAAATGCTTCTCGGTTATTCTGACAAAGTTTATTTATTTATTTATTTGTTGATTTTATTTCAACTGTTACCATTATTAAACATTACATAAGAGTATAGATAGAGATAGGAGGAGATATGTTTCAAAGAACAAAGTTCAGATTAATCCAAAGATTTGAGCAGAGTTCCAACTTCTAGATCAGGAAAGACTTGGAGAAACCCCGGATGAAGCGAGGATGCTGAATTTTTTAATGTATAATATAATTTATTTGTTCCCCCCTTTCTCATTGGGGTGGCTGTATTTTCTTTAGCAAGTGGACAAACTATGTCATTGATTAAGCCGCACTATTTGTTTTCTTGCTTATATCTTTATGTCTTGTAATCTAATGCTTTCATGAGTCAATGTGACTGGCATTCTTTAGGCTTCTTATTAAATTTGTGTTCGATGTTAATCCTCGTGATCATGTTTGGCTTATCCGTCTCGGCTTTTATATGAACACGTACAATGAGAAAAAGAAAAAGAAAATATCCGTATTAACTTTTGTTCTACGTGATAATCCTTGTCTGCAAGCATCAATAGATCAAGTTCTTCATGTTTTTTATACTCTTTCTTAGTATCAATATTGTATACTGTATTGGGATTTCAGTGTGTTTTATCCTCTCATTGTTTTAAGACATGTTTTTATATTATTATTATTTATTTATATTATTTAAGACATTGTTACTGGTATAACCTTCCCCAGATATCTGTATCTTTCTCATAGCATTTTGATGTTCTTAGGAAAATTTCTTTCTAAGAGTATCAACGCTCCCCCCCGCCAAACCAATGTTTAATAAAATACAATAATAAATGAACTTAGGCATACCAAACTCCCAAAAACTTAGCTTTGTTTTTGGTGTTGCAAACCTTAGCTACTTAGATAACGATAACAATATGCTTGTATTGTTGATAACTTAGAGGAATGTATATGGATTAGGCAACTTATTGAGGCTGACTGATATACAAAATAATGTGAATCAGTGAATGTGCTGTACACTATAATCAAATTACAGCTAACATGCGAACATTAACGTGCACACGTGGGAACAAATATGTTTACTAACAGTAAACTAGCAAAGGAATTAGAGCTACCTCCAGAAGTTTAACGTCTAAAGGAACGACCAGGACGTGCGATAAAAATAAGAAATCATGCAATCAGTCAGAACTGCCATCATGCAATCAATCAGAACTGCCACCATTTACGGTTTTCCATTCTTTTACGGAGTTCACTTGCCATGGATGCAAAGTCTTGTGCCCCACTTTCCAACTCTTCAGTATGCTGGCTAAGCATCTAGTAAAAGATGACGAGGATAAATGGTAAGATAGAAAAGTAACAAACAAATTAGGGAGAATTCAGCCAAGCTTCAATTAACTGTGAGGAAACCTGGCTATTACAAAAAAATATATATTTCATTATTAAAATTTAGAATCAAAAACAAAATTTTACGAGTAGAATCAACTTGTCGTATAAATTATAAATTATAATCATCAATCAAATTTAACATCTAGATCATGATCCATAAGCCCTGCCACAACTGGTCATCTAGGCCCAATCTCACTTGGATATTTTATTTTCTTTTATTTCTTGTAACCACTTTTCCCGCCTAGTCTCTGTTTTCTCCTTCCTTATATTAGAACTCGCTGTAACTAATCATTTTAGAGGTTGAGTAATCAGTACAATTCCTTCTCCTTCTTCTTCTCTCAATATGAAATCGCTGTTAATCTAAACAAAAGTTTGAATCCCTGAAATCAACGATCACTAATCAATTTAGTTGTCCCGGTCAATTTAATCCCTTAAAATATTAAAAATAGTTCAACTTAATCTCTAAATATGATGAACTAAACTGACTTTTTAAGTAAGTTAGGACTAAATTGATTGTTTGAACTGAATTGATTGATGGTTATTAATTTCAGTAATTAAATTGCTGGCGGGTATAATTCCAAGAATTAAGTTGGTGTCTTATTTTTGAAGTTTTATTGTTAAAAGATGCTTAAGTGGAATTCATTAGGAACATGTCATGACTCATGCAGCTAGATTTGTTAATAGACTTACAATGGGATCTCAAAGATTACTAAAATGAACACAAATCTACGACTAATCTGAAACAAGAAACTTTTTAAACTGGAAGTTTTTCACTTTTGGTGATTCGGGTCTTTATTTTCCTTCAAAACGAAGGAGATGAGGTTTGACATTGTCAGGATAAGATACGGTTAATGGGGAATGAAATGAAATAATAATCTACCTCAAGTTTTTCTTTCCGCTCCATAAGTTTATCCTTAGCAAGTGCAGCTGCTGCCGAGACATCCTGAAACCAGTGATCAGGTCAAAACATGTGAAGGAAAATGAGTGAATTACAAAATTTTCAGATCTCAGATTTACCCCTGTTTTTCTGTATTTAGCTTTAATTTCTTCAGCTGTTCTAACTGTTGGTTTCCGGTTGGTGTTTGCTTCCTCAAGTAATTTCTGTCTGTCTGTTGACTCTGTTACTTCCCCTTTATCTGGCAGAGCAACCATTCATTATTTAAAAGCTAAATTAAGGAGAAAACAAAACATTATAGACGTACCTTTCTTGTCAACATTGTTTTTCCGAGGAGACGGAACGGCTGCAGGTTCATCAATTTGAATTTCATCTGCAAAAGATAAGGTAAACATTTTCAGAAAATACAGAATAGCTGGCAGTAGAAGATGTTAAGGACAAACCTATATCAAACTCAAAAGAATCTAGATCATCCACTGTGCCTGAGGAAGGCTTTAAGAAAGGAGGACTGGAGAATAATTGTTTCAAATTTTCTGAAATATTAGTATGAACAGCTTGGTTTGCATTCTGATCCGCTTTTCCCGCTTTAAAGTTCTTAGCTATATTAGCAAAGATAGCATGTGCTCCCTATGGCAAGATAAGATGAATTACAAACCCTCAAAGTAATGGGAGAAACAGAAGCATAGTAAGCCTGAACAAACTGAACCTGTCTTTCCTTTTGGTTTGGGGATAGGCTTGCAGTGACGTCAAGTGCAGCTGCAAGAACTTCATCATGAAGACAAGGAAAAGAATCTGAAATCCTACACTTGTTTTAAAGCTCAGTTAGAAACCAAAGTTCTAAATTCTAAGCAGACGATGCATGTAATTTTCTTAACTTTTTGCAGAGGTTAATCACATTCACCAACCACCTGTGGTTGTGTGGGTCTCTCTTTTATAGGAGCTCTCATATTTGATTTTGTTTGATTTGTCATAAGAAGCTGTGTTCTGTTTAAATAGTTTAATACTTCAATCCAATTCTTTGAATGTGAAGAATAGTACTATAAATTGTGGGGTTAAGCAGTGATGGCTAAATAAAACAGACATGACCAAAAAAGGGATCATATATATAAAAAGATACCAGAACTCATTTTCACAGGTCAGCAGTGACATGCAAGCAATCTCATTCCCATTGACCTATAAAACAAGATAGCTATGAGTTTGATTATAAAACCAAAAGCAACGCAAAATACTAGGAGTCATTCATGCTACGTATTTTCTTGCAGCATTCAGCTTTTTTCTAGATCATTGCTAAGCTGGAACATAGGTGATTCTTACAAAATAATCAGTCAAAGGAATAAACAGAATAAGGTGGACATTGTTGTCAGTTAGTCCAAATAAAAGTTCAGGTTACAACATTTTCTGCGTGATTAACATTTTGAAAAACTTCCAAGTGAATAGATATTGGTTAAGTAATATACTTAACTTAAAATGCTAAACATTTGTAAAGTAACATATCAAGACAACAACAGACCAATCACATAATCTTTCAAAATTATACGAACAAAAGTAGCACCATTTGAAAAACAAGATTTCGAACCAAAATAACTTGTCCATTTGATGAACATATTGCCTCTCCACGTTAATGGATGCTAATTACTTAATATGTACTTAATTCAAAATACTAAACATTTGTAAAGTTACATATCAAGCTTAAGACAATTACAACAGGCCAATCAAATAAGCTTTGGAAGCATATAATAACAAAATAGCCTCGCTTAAAAAACATATAACCAGAATAATTTGTCCATTTGATGAACACATTGCTTCTCCATGTGAATAAATATTGGTTAAGTAATATGTAGTAAACTCAAAAAAACAACTAGCCCGATCAAATAAGCATTAGCGACATATATACTAAAAAAGTAGCGTCTTATGAAAAATAAGAAAACTTTCAAACCAGAATAATTTGTCCATTTGATGAAGAACATATTGTCTTCTCCATGTTAGTCTCCATGTTCCATCTTAGAATTGACATTAAAGAGCTTTCTCTCAACACTTCCAGAGTTGGTAATGACCTGCTCAAAAAGTTAACTAAAAGCTTATCAAAAAGAGGGGGAGGGGTAATATAGCAAAGTGGACCATGACATACTGAAAAGCTAGCATAATATAGCACCGAGCCCAACACTGCACTAGAATAATTATTATAGATTCAGATCCAAAAGTATAAAATAGCATAAACAGCCAATAATAAAGGACATCAAAGATTTATCATGCAACAAAACTGGCATATCTATATTGGTATGAGGGGTAATCATAGACCCACTCAAAACCATAATATAAAATTAATAAACCTCCATATGAAGGATGGTAGTGTAATTTCATTCTAGCATAAGAACTTTCACCTTAATTCTATGTCTCCATTTTGATACAGAACAACCAGAACACATTCGTTTTCATTTTTCTTGAAGGTTGTAGTCCAACAGCAACGTTGTACAAGGTTCACCTTCCGTATGTACTTACTGCTACCCTGTTATTAGAAAATATCAACCAGTAGATAGGAATAGATTAAGAGTGTGAGGATAACGTACATGAAGAGTGGCACCTCAATCACACAATTTAAAGAGTGTAAACTCAATTCACTCTCATAACAAAGTAAAATAAGTGAGTTGAATGCTATCTGCCCAAAATATGAACTGTCTACAGTAGTAGCAGTTTCAACTTCGACTTGTGAATTTTCAGATTCAATGTTAATTTGCATTCCAGAATCACTCTTCTGAGGTGAGTTGGATGTAAGTTTTTCAGCGGATAGTTCAGAAGCACCATCTGAAATTACACAGCACCATAAGCAATCAAACCTTTGGCAGCTTGTAATATCTAATTTTCTTAAAACACTTGCCTATAATGTGCATTGAAATTGCATTTGACTTTACTCTGGGGTTCAATGTCCTACTGCAAACTATATTCCCTGCTGCTGTATCCATTGCAACAAAATGTGCATTCCTTGTCAAAATAAAAACTAGCCACTTTGTAGGATTGTCAGAAATATCAGATACAGATTCCTGTGGAATGTCTAAACTACACGAGTCTGAAAATTTTGCATTCAGAGAAACGACTGCTGAAGATATGTCAGATTCAGTATTTGAAAGAAACAAAACTGATGCTGTGCTGATATCAAGCATAGCCACCTGCAAAGTGGATTACAAAATAAAGTTTGAATTTTGGTATTAAATTCAAATTGCCAATCAACAGCTCAAACAGCATCAAATAAACCATTTGCTTCAAAAATAAAAGGAATTGATGGACAACCTTACCTGCCCATGTTCATATCCAACGGCAAGCTTCCCTCCAAGGTTTGCAAACTGTAGGCCGCATACAGCTGAATTTTGAAGGGAAAACACTGCTTTGCAATGGGGTCCATCCCCTTGATGCATATTCTGAACTGTCTCAATATATAAGAACAAGTTAAAATCAGAGATAAGAATTATCACTTCATTTTTTAGAATGTAGTGTAAACAGAAGCGTGAAAAGCAACTTAGAACACTGTCAACTAAACAGTTTAACTTCCCCAGAACGATTTGGGATATGCATATGCATATACAAGTAATGTGTTCTTCTCCAAAAAGGTGCATTCTAACTCCAGCTGTGAAAAATTGATGTCGGATATTGAACCCAAGATTTGGAAGGCACTTTGACCCTCACAATTCACAATCCCACAATAGTTTGTTAAAAAAATCCCTAACTTTCAAATACCCCTTTAACATTATTTCTTAATTTTGCAGCAAAATCTGGCCTTTTTTTTTTTGGAATATGCATTAAAATTTGCTTGAACATATTATAAAACCTGCTCAACACTTGAAATAAATAAAGAGAAACTCTATTTGACATTCAAATAGAAAAGAAGGAACAACCAACCTTCAGTTCCATTTTCTGTCACTAAGTGCAGACTTGTGTCATCTGAACTCTTTGTTAACCCATATAGACGAACCTGCATACTTCCATTCGATAAATAACTAAGGATTCAAGACTTTATTGAATGGAAAGAATAAAACACTACAATACTAATGAATCTTACAATGCCACTTTTATCACCAACAGCCAGATGCAGCGAATGAGTGCAAAAATCCAATGCTGACACTGGTGCATTTGCAATGCCAACTTTAACATCATTAACCTGCCAATGCAGAAATAATATTGTAATGAATGACTACCATAAGTCTCCGATAAACGCGTTACGATTTAGATATAAGTTCATCGTTGTGGGGGGCTAACCTCAGAATTTATGTTGCAGACAGGTGACAAAGCAGGATATGTGGCATCCCATATCCGAACAGATCCATCTTGGTAACCTGCTATGTATATTTGAATAATAGGATGGTCTTCTTTGAAAAGCTGACCTGGAACGCCCCCAGTCAAAGGCCACTTTTTATCCATACTTGTCTGTTTTTGTACTGAATGCTTCTTTGCAGCTACAAGTATCTACACAGATATCATTTGATGTTAGTTGCGAGTGATGACAATCAAGTTCTTTTTATACCTTCAAAAATAAATTAACGGTTGTAATGCAAAATTGCAAACTAAGCATCTATATAACATTTACCCCAGAGCTAAAGAAAAAAAGGTTTTTGTAATGCAGACTTGACATCTATATAACACTTACCACAGGTCAACAGCTAACCATAGTAAAAGAAAGAACTTCAGACATAATAAGTATGCAATAAGTATTTATACCTCAAACAGGGCCCTGAATGACTTCACATCTTGGCATACCACATCAAGTCTTGCTGTTGTCATGAATGGTTCAAGAGTGGGTATGACTTTGGGGTACTGCATTGTGGGAGTATAAATCTTTTCTTGCTTAGACATCAAAGAAAACAAACAATCATTGTCGTAAAGGTCCAGTTGTCCAGGATTTGTCAATACAAATAGCATATTACAAGCTTCCTCTGTATGGCAATCACTATAAAATAAAGCCATATCAGAAAATGAATCATGGAGTGTAATATCGATGCGGCCAACGCACTTGAGATTTTCTATCCCACAAGACCAATCAACACTCAAAACCTGTAAACACAGGGAAAAAAACTTAGCAACACAACAATTATCAACTTAAGTTGAATTTATGAAAACATAACAGGCCTACCAGAGATGCTTGGGTTTAACTTAACCCCAAAGAGCTAACTTGAGGAGCCAGGATTGTCCAAACATTATAGAGATTAATTTGGCCATATTCCTGATCGAGGGGATCTCAACAACACCACTCACGCCCTAGACAAGATATCTAGAGTATGAAATTTACATTACTATACATCTGTAGGTGCCTTAATTGGATAAGTTCTGATACTCTATTAGAAATGGATACTGGCTCACGGTAGGAGGACTACTCAAACCTTATAAAACTACTTTAGCCATGTTCTTAATCAATGTGGGATCTCAACAAGGTCAGTGATACTGTCAGTATGAAGACAGCCAATGTTCGAATCTAATATAGAAGAAGAGGAAAAAAACTACTATGGTAGAATAAAATAATCAGTTCCAACAAACTAGTTATTCTTCAGTGAAGAAACAATGGAATGATAAAAGCACATAGGATGAAGTGATGAACGGTGTTGACTCCACCAGTTCACAGCCTATAAACAACTTTACTCCTCTAGGCTGATGCCATGACAGGATTTATATATAACTGAAGTAAAGCTCCAATAGGATAAAGAAGCACGGACCAAAAAAAAAATTTTGATAGTATTCATCTAGGACAAGTTGCTTTCTTTCTTTTTTAGTGCAGTTTTTACTGCAGGAACTGGACAACATCCAACCCTTCAATGAAAGGCCAGAAATTGATCATTTAAGAACAAAGGACTAAAAAACCAGTAACCTATTTGAAAATAAGCCTAGATCCATAACCATGTTTCTTCTATCATCTTTAACCGATGAAATGCCTCCAGCCAAGAGGCAAATTTTTCACATTTCACATCCCCGCCCTTAGCCCACCGGACATAGGATTTTTTCCTCCAGCTGGTTTCCTATTTCACCTAAACTTCCACTAAAACATGCACAAGACTACCCATTGTGACAGGATCTTTCCGCTCCTTATAAAACCGAGGAAATCAGCCATACATAAGTTTCTGATTATAATAACAAATAAAACGTCGTTGTTAAACGGCTTTTACATGTATGAAACTTACTGTCAGAACTTCTTCAGACCCGATTTCGTTACCACCATAGACAAAAAGTATGCCCCCTCTCTTTTCAAAAGATTTATTGGCAAGCCAATGTAGAACAATTATAGGGAGTCTTCTATCTGTTGATGATAATTGAAGCTTGACAACACTAGTTGACAATATTTTATCCTGTTGGTCTTGGAGAGAGTCAGCAGTTGAAAAATCCCAAAAAATTATATCACCATCTAAATAACCAACAACAACTACTGATCCATCATTAGATGCCCATGAAACAGAGCCTATCTCCTTGTCCTCTAATTTATCATCAAAATGTTCATTGTTAGGATCATTTGGATAACAAGCAACTTTTTTTCTCTTCAACTCAATATCCTTGTGGCCTCTCATGAGAACAATTCGATCGTCAGAAGCATCCCAGAGTACCAACAAACCGTTCTCATATGCAATCAGCAGTCTGCAAATGAATGAAATTTTCAATTAAATCAACTAAAACATAAATATACCATACATAAAATCTACATAGAGTGCATATCACTAAATCAGTGTATCTTAATTATGAGTCACCGAATATTAAAGAAGTTACAAATTGATTTTGCAATGATGTTTTGAATGTTGCAACTGCAGTCTCCAAGCAATGAGCATAATCAACAAGTAATAGAACAAAAACTGATAAGGAATTTGATGTTACAATTTACATTACAAGGTGAGATGTAAATCATTATATTCATGATGTGGTGGTAAGGACAAATATTTCAAGGTAGAAATTCAGAAGGGTATCCCTGTCAATATTTCAAACTCAGTTCCCTCAGCAGTATCTGCTTTCTACTATCTAACTTGCAGAAGTTGTCAGATTATGCCAAATTTCCTGTGATTGAATAAAACCATTGTATACAAATATCACAACCTAGCAAGAAGGTAACAAAATTGGCAGTCCGACCCAAACGCCGCAAGTCTGGCCTCACTTTCAAATTAACAAGGAAAAAATCGGCATGGGTTAACTTGACCTGTATATTGAGTTGTTGACCCATTTAACCAATTTATACTTTGGCGGATTACACTTTCCCCTATGGTTTAACTAATATGCATTTTTCATACATAAAATTTATTTTCTAAATGTAAGCCCTAAACTATAATAAGAAGTCTAACTATACTCTCTGTCAAATTTAACAATGGCAATCTAAAGATGAAAGCTAGAATATAGTTTTATGAGAAGCAGGTCAAATTCAAGTGTTAAGTATTTTTCACGAGTATTTTATGTGCAGAATGCCGCTATTAAATTTAATACAAAATACATAACTAAACTTTTACCATAGTTTAGGGAAGTTATGTGATAGAAAATAAAATTATGTATGAAAAATGAAAATGGATTAAATCTTGAGGGGTTGGTAAGTAAAGTAATTAACCCTTTATCCTTTCATGCAAAGACTAAAATGGAATAGCCCGTGAGACATGAGTAAACCCATCCGGCCATTCCTGGCCTATTAAACCTGTGAATTGAAAGGGCCAGGTTGAATGGGACATAACTTTGTCCTAACCTACCATAACCCTCTAGTTAAAAGTTTGGCAACTATTTTTTTATGGCTCTCCCCCCTTGTCATGCACTCACACTTATGAATGAAGAAGCACCACATGGTTCATTGGGATTGGGTCTCTAGTCCAATACTGAATTATACCCGGATTGAGTTTATTCTCCCTGTTGTATATTTCAAACAAGGAACTCCAAACAATTAAATTTAAATTTAAATTGGAGTCCTTGAGTATAATGACTATAATCTATTGGACTTCAGCCAAAAGTGAGCAGAACTTCACTGTCCCTTGAAAACAGAACAGACATATTGCATATGCACATTCAAACTTCAATATATATAAGAAAGGACAGTGAAGTTCTGTGGTCAAGCCAATCTAGAAATTGATAAAACTCAAACTCATTCCCACAAATAGTTTCAGAAAACATGGCCATTTAATAGAAAGATCATCTAGCCTAGCCACGGAGATAAAAAAATTACCTAAAGACTAAAATTCACGTGTCACAATTTCCTTCATGGAACACATCGAATCAAAAAGAGACTTTTTAGTATGTTATTGTCTTGCCTGTTTCCATTAGAAGAAGGTTGATGGAGAACTCTGATGACTGAAACGTGATCAAGTGACATCCCAACTGCTTCTGAAAAGGTGAGAAACATTTTGAGACCAGACATTATTCGATTCATAGGAAATATATGATCTCCTAGATGAAGAAAATTCCAAAATAGATATTAACAACATGATTATGGTACATATATAGTAGGGACTTATGCTACATTCATCAAATGCCAATAAAAATCTGCTCCAGTTAGGAAACTTTATTGAAAATGATCACAAGTCGTCATAAATAAACTAATAAAAATGTATTTCAATTTTCAACTAACAAAACATAATATGCGATATATGAAACATGTACACAAGAAACATGGCCCATGGAAGACAAAAGTTACCAGTAACCTAAAACTCCAAAGAGCAATTATAAATCTTCCTATAAAATACTCATACAAATCCTCCTACTTATGAAAAAAGTCAATGCTTCTAATAAACCAGCCCACTCTGATCAGTGCAAAAATACAAGTCTTGCTCCCAACTCAAAATTGGCATGAATGAACTGTAAGAATGAATATTTACCAGATATGACATTTGTGGGAACATAATAGGGTAATATTTCAATTTTTCTGTCTTCAGAATCAAACTTCAACACATATACCATCCCATGCTCACTTCCAATATACCTGAATCTCATCAATGGGGTAAAAATGTTAAAGACGGATGTACCAAGATTTGTTTGAAAGAGAAGCAAGAAAATTGCAGATCCCAGATCATCTGCACAAGTATTTTACATGTAACTGGTGCCATAGATAACAGAGAAAGCAGTTATGATGGATCCCCACTGCAAAGCAGAAGCAATTTTCCTGCTTTTCAAATCCCAAACCTGACATTATCAGAAACATATTGAGCTGGCTAATAAATGAAGATCAAAGGAGGAAAATGGGAGGGAAAAATTTATCCATTATAAAATAAAAGGATAATGTAAGGAAAGAAAGCACATATGGAATACCAAAACAAGTAAATCATAAGCAGATAACAGAGTGCTTGGTTCTACGCAGTATAAAAGAACTAGACTAGCCTTCTAATGTACCTGTATTTCATTGTCACTGGAGATGCTAACAAGAAAACCTTGATTTTCCAAGAACTGTTAGAAAAATGCAGAAGGATAAGATTCCATAATATTCATAAATTCTTCAAACACTTTTTATTTTGACATTAGAGTTTAATAAAGGGGCAGTGTTAAGTAAAAAAACAAGCATGCAGATGCACATCATACACATTATTAGGGTAATAATCAATACAAGATTAAAAGACTGGTAGACATTAGTCTTTAGCTTTAAGTTTCAACATGAACCCAAAATTACAAACCTCTAAATTCTTGAAGGATATTTTCTTAGGAGAGACAAGACTCCCTTCAATATTGTCGCCTCCAAATACTTTTATCCTGCCGTCACTACAAGAGTGAAGAAAATGCCAGAGTCAACCCAAAAAGCTGCTAACAGTCTCTATAGCAAAATTGTTTAGCTCTCAACACCACAGTGTACTAGTGTACTACCTTGCTGTCCCTGTATCTCAGCTACTTTACTCTCCAAAATTATTAAACATTAAACGATTCAAAACAAGAAACTCTAATGAAGTTGAAAATGCAATTCGAAAGGCATGCAAAACATAAATGAATCCTTTTAATAACATTAAAGAAAAAGGGAAGTACTGGAGGTATTATCACTTTATCAGCTAGTCCCCGAAGCTTGAATCTCATTCTCATGTATATTGTACAAAAAACAAGTATCATATACTTGATCATACTTAAGAATACAAAGTTGTCTGACTTATGAATATTTCATTTCGGTGTCACTAGAAATGGAAAATTACAATAAAGCAGAAAATATAAACAGAACGCGTTGTTCCAAAACAAGGCCAACGACAAGCTATAACAACTCACGATGTTCCCACCGCTAAAAGACATTGGACGCGATCAAAGGCTAGGATACACGCGGTAGATGGAATGCCGTAGTGAAGAAGAACTCGCGGATCGAAATCCGTCGACGAAAAACTACTTTGCGCCACGTTCTGCTGTTGAACAACACGCAAAATATTCAGGAACAAAATCAGTTTCAGAGCTCGTATTCAATTGGAAACTCATATCAATGCACTATTGGAAAGATGAAAAGTTCGCTAACATTCTTCAACGGCATTCATAACCACTGAGAAAAAAACGAAGAATTTAGAATCTATAAGGAGCGTAGCATTCGTCTAGGGCAGAAAGTGAGCACGTACCTGCGGTGAATGTTGCTGTGGAGATTTCTGAAAGAATCTGGAAAACATCGTTGATGATGATCCAATTCAAGAGCTTTTGGCTTTTGCTTCTTCTGCTACCCGAATTTGTATTCCGCTTTTCTGTTTCTTCGTGCTTCAGGTACCGTGTGAATCACCAGCATGATGCATCGTGCACGGCTGCTCCTTCCGATTATCTCATCAAAATGGACGGTGATACGAAGCCTACTAAAGAGCTACTTCGACCGTTGGATTTCAAGGTTTGGGATCGCCGGAATACCACAATTGAAAATTTAAAATATATTATAAACAGCTTTGGTTTTTATTAATTATTGATAAACATTTGAGTAATGATTTATCTTCCTAAATATCTTTCTAAATATTTTTCTAATTTTTTTTAAAGTAGGTATTGATGGAGAAAATTAAATATTTTTATCTTAAAATTATAAAATGCATTCCTCACTTAATAATTAAGAAGATATTTAGGAGGATGTTTTTGAAAGATATATCATTGCCCAAGCAAATTCCTCTACGTTGGAAAACCATAAATGAAAGAAGAAACGTGGTTACTTCTAAAGTTGAACAGTTATTGATTTTAGCACTATATAATAAGAATTTTTTTATCTGTGTAATATTATACAGATTAAAAAATTAAGCATAAAAAATTTTACTTGAAAAAATAAAAAAATTAATGGAATTATATTTAGTATATAATTAATGATGTACTTTCTTTTTATCTTTAGTTTTTTTACCTGTGTAATATTACACAATTTAAAAAAAAACTCATATAATAAATCTAATAATTTGTGTATGATTTCTTCCAAACATTTGCTTAATCAGCCGTTTTAATTTTTTTAAAATTATTTTTTATTTTATATTTTTTTATGATGGTATTAATCATTATTTTTTAATTATACCTTCAAATAAGAGAAAATTAATATTGAATATGGAGATAGAAGTTAACATAATGTAAGAGAAAATTAATTATATAAAAAATTAAGTAATTTATTTTATAAAATCTAAAATATTAAATATTTTTTCAATTATTGTGCCAAAACTTTAAAATGTGGAACTGAGAATTTATTATGATAGAAAATCAGAGTAAAAGTTATACTCCATACTTTCCATTCACTCTCTTTCACTTGCAATGGGATGAAAGCTTTACTCCTTTATATTCTCTTTTGAAATGATCTAGGAGTCCGACGATAGGGGATAAACTAATTAGAGCTATCGATATGGGTTTAAGCTCGTGAGCTAACCCAGCTTACCACGAGTTAGAGTCAGATTGAGTTGAGAAAAATTTGGTTCACTTTAAATTATAACTCAGTTAACACAACTTGTTTAACCCACAACTCATACGGGTTTAGACCGGATTGGCTTGTGGGTTAGCCCACAGGTTAGAATTTTTTTTTCATTTTTTCATATTATAATAAGTTACAATTAGTAAAAGATAAAAATTGCAAAATTTAATTTAAGTTTTTAGAATTTATTCTTTTTTTTAAAGTTGTTATTTTTTTATGTGTCTTGTGTTATATTTTTTAATTTAAAGTTTTTGTTAGATCTTTAAAACAAAAATTGTAATTTTTTTTTTAAAAAATTTAAAAAAATTCACTTTAATTTTTTTATGATTCTCTTTTAATAAAAACTATTTTTGGTGAGTCAACCTATTTAACCCGCAACCCGCGGTGGGTTAAGTTGGGTTGAAAAAATTCTAGCTCGCAACTCACATGGGCTAACCGTGCAGTTAAAAAAATTTTCAACCCATGGTAAGCCAACTCACGTGTGCCGATTTGGCTTACTTTGACAGCTCTAAACTTAATCTTCAGAGTTTCCAAGTCAAGTACAAAAGTAGAGTATGTGTCATACATTGGGGCTCAGGTTTGTATATATACTATAAGGGGTTAAACGTCTAGGTTTCATGATTGCTTGAATCTTAGGATGTTGTCTGAGTCCATTTGCTATGATCATGGGGCATTGGATGACCATTAAAGACCTTGTGGCCGTTATTGATGTTATTAACAAAGGGGACTATGAGGCGCATGTTCAACTCGACCCGATTAAGGTCGGCGCTAGATGCCTTCGCTCTTATGCTGGCGACAGGTGGGGCCTTGGATTCGGGGATGAGGTCGGTTCTCTGGTGAGGTCGGATGTCGAGGTACTCCAGTACCGTATAGTAGCCTTAAAATTCGTGAAGCTTTAGTTGAAATGACTTGATGAGATCGGATGTCGAGGTACCCCAGTATCGTATACCAACCTCGGGAGTCCCAAAGCTTTAGCTGAAGTGACTTGATGAGGTTGAATGTCGAGGTACCCCAGTACCGTACATATCTCAATCAGACAGACTAGGATTGCGTTTGAAAAACTTTATGTGCAGCTTTGAAAATAATTTACGGGTTTTTATAAGTTGTTTTTAGCTTAGTTTCAATAAGCTTTTTGAAACATTATATCAAAATAAATTATTTTTAACTTATTTAAATAAGTTTCATAATTTATCTATGAAAAAACTTATTTTCAATAAAAAATTATTATATAAAATACTTAATTAAGTTGTATTTCAACTAATAATAATAAAAAAAAACTAAGTTCGATTTCAAAACACACCCTATATGTGATATAGATTTTCTTATGGATTTCAATTATATTGAGTCTTACTCTCATATATGTGACATTGTTCATTACTTCCTCTGTTTTTTAATATAAGAAAAAATTTGACAATGTTTTTAAGTATAAACAAATTTAATCACCGTCATTACATTTAATAAAAATATTTTTAAAATATCCTCCATTTATTTTAAAAATTCATTTATTATAGTTGTAAAGAAGAAAGATTAATATGTTAAATGTATTTTAAAAATTACTTTTTGATGTAATTAAAAAAATTAAATGAAATTAACTTATTTTAATAGTTACTTTTTTTCTTATATCCAAAAACAAATGGAGAAATTCCTTCCCACTTGCTCTCTTATTACTAGTATTTTATTATGAGGAATAATGGAAATTGTCATTTTAATTTGATATTGTCATTTACAAGCCCTTTCTCTAATTATTTTAGTTTTTGTATTAAAATAAAATATTACTGTATGTATATATAAGAGTGATAATATCAAATTTAAAGTCACAATATATTATTTTTTATTACAAACAAAACTTTAAAGACTCAATAAATTAATAGTACTAGTTTTAAAAGAAAAGAAAAAAGTAAATACAATCAGGCCTGTGTCCAACTCTTCCGAATCCCTGCTTGAATGCTTGTTGCCACGAGAGGCGCATCTTCCCTCACAAAATGGCAGAAGACTGCCACTATATATCCCTACTTGCATGTGGTGGGTTTGGTTTAAAGACATCGTTTCAATCAATATATTCCGCTTTAAAGCTTGTCTTTTCCAATTTCGAGTGTTTATTGTTTGGTTATTTAGCACTCTTGCGTTTCAAAATTTTTGTTTTAAAAATTGCTTCCCACATTTTAAAAATTGTAAATGATATTTAGTGTTTTAAAGACACTAAATTTAACAACTCAAATGTAGTAAAAAGATATTGGAATGTGTAATTTTTTTGTGTTCTTGAGAGACGGAACAATGTACTCTTATGATTATTTTTATACTTGTAGTAGTAACCTTAATTAGTGTTCTAGAGGCACTGTATATCAAGACTCATTAAAATATTATAAAATATTACTCCTTAATAAAATATTTTTTTAATTAAATGGGACACTAATAATATGTTTGGTTTATCGTTGACAACGAGATCCTGAAGCTTTGGAACGGAAAATCACAAATTCCCATAAAATAAACATAAAAATAAAAAAAATTTGCTTTTGCGTTGCGTTGGACTCCAACATTAAAACAAACATACTCTAAGACTTAAGAAGAATTACAAAAAGGTCATTAGCAAAAACGTAATACCATAAACATCCTCGCGTAATAGAAGAACTAAACAAGGAGGGAAAACATCAAAATAAAGTATTATTTTAAATAAACTACACTATCTCTATTTAATATGTTATTTATTATTCTCACTGTCCTTATTTATCTGTCCACTTGATATAAAATACAGTTACTAAGAAATGTAACTATTATTGTTGTTTTTATCAAAATACTCACTGTGTCCCTATTTATAAGAACCTTTATAAAAAAATTGTTTGTCTCTTTTTATAATAACCTCTTTGAAATTTTGTGCACTTTCAAATTATTTTTACTAAATTATCCTTATTTAATCAACTACTTTTGTGTGGTTCAAAGTCAATAAATGTAATAAATTGATGAGAGAGAAATTCTCTCTTGTGATAATTGGAGAATACTAATTTAGTAGAAAGAGAGTAATACTATTGGTTTTAGTAATTAAGGGTAAATAAGGAAAGAATGACAAATTTATACACAAATTTAATGAATAATTGGAGAATATTATTTAGTGGGAAGAGAGTAATACTATTGGTTTTAGTAATTAAGGGTAAATAGGAAAAAAATGACAAGTTGATATACAAATTTAATGAATTTTCTTAGATTTACTAATTTCCTTAATTCCGTGTTTTTTTAGATGGTCTTATATAAGAACAAAGGGAGTAATTTTTAAAATCTCCACGTTATCATTTATCTCTCATTGTTTTATTAGTTTATTAGTAGAGCATTAATTAATATTCAATGAATCATAAGGGTAGAACCGTAAAATAGATAAAAGTGTAATTAATACTATTTTAAAAATATAAGTGGAAAAATAAATTAAAAAAAAAACTCTTTCCAACTAGATAAAAGGAACGGAGGAAGTATTTGTGAAGGGGTTGAGAATTTCATATTATAATTAAAAAGAGAAAAAAAATGTGATCAATGAAAAAAAAAAGATAATAAAAAAAATAATGAACGTGAACGAGTAGGATCGGAGTAGTATTTATTAATTGAGAATAGAATTAAAAAAATAATTATTCAATTAAATTTTAAAATGACGAATGCTTTAAAAGGTAAGGTCCTGATATACAGTATTCTTAGGGTACTAGTTAAAATTATTAGAAGAATAATTATAATAACATATTGTTCCGTCTCTTGAAAATACAAAAAAATTACACATTATAATATTTTTTTACTATATTTTAATTTTTAAATAGTGTCCTCAGAGCACTAAATATCATTTGCGTGAAAGATAAAGTGTAGTCTTTTTTTTGGTACATCAGAAAGATGATAAAGTGTAGTCTAAAAAGTAAAAATTTTGAAACCAAATGAGTACATTTTTAATACATTTACTCAAATATACTTTTATTATGATTAAAGATTAAATATTAATAGAATTATTTGTTATTACTATTATTAATTTTTTTTTGAGAGTTTATAGTTCAAGTGGCATAAAAAAGAATTTTTGGAGTTTAAGGAGAGGTGTTTGATCCCCAGTAAAGTAAAAGATTTAGAAATAGATTTAAGAGTAATGTAGTATAAAGATGTATGTTTAACCAATAAAAAATATTACTATTAGAATTTTTTTATTAAGTAGCATATATATTTGTCACACTGCCTATTAATAAATGTAATGATATATTATTCTGATTTTTATCAAAATATTTTTTGAATTTCTTATATTTTTATTTATGGCTCCTTATTATTCATCTATCGAGAAACATATTTTAAATTAAAAAATATTTAAAAGGACTGACAATAAAAATTATCCAAAAACAATAACATCACCCTTAACTTTTATATGTTATAGCTTTCTAAAAAAAAAAAAAAAACAGCTGCTATTTTTGAATTTGCAATAAAATTTTGACCAAAAAAAATCTTTCAATAAAATTAAATAGTGTTAGAAATGTCCAAAAATGGTCAGCAATCCCTATCAAATGGGACATTTGTTAAATATATAGTCTTATTTTGAACAAGGAAACGAGGAATTTATATAATATCAAAAAAACAATCATAAAATAAGTGCACATTTTAAATAAAAGTCTCTCTTTGTTTTTTTTTTTCGCAAGTAGAAGCACGAAAGCTTGAACTCATAACATTGTGTATATTAATTACTACCTACTAAATCTCTCACCACTATATTAATGTTAGTAACTTATTAAAAGTCAATTAGTTTTTGCTGAATGATTTTATAAATTTTTTAAAGATGTTGGTTTATATTTTTAAAAATAAAAAATAAAAAAATAAATTTTTATTTATTTGTCCATTTACATTTTTAATACAGTATTATTATTAATTATATTTTTATCAATTATACCTTTATCTTCAATTAAATTAGTAATTAATTCTCTATCATCTAACTAATAAAACTAAAGACGATAAAAGATATGATAAAGACTTAAAAAAACTATTTTAATAAAACTAATAATAATTATTATATTTTTTAATATGCACTCTATCTGGTTCTAAATATAAGTAACTTTGACAAAGTCTATACGCACTAAATAAATTTGTCATATTCAAATAATATTCTAAATTTTATAAAAAGAATAGGGAGGGATCAACTTATATTGGTGTGTAAGTTGAGGCAAACTCTTAATCTCTTATTAATTAATAATTTTCTTACAAAACTGACTGATGATTAAAAGTTATTAGTATATAAATCATATCTACAAAGTTTTACGTCGATTTGAAATCGTTTAGTATTTCATCAAATGATTGTTATTTTTTTATGTTTTATGAAACTATATGTTATGTTAATTTTTTAGTATTTTGATGAAGTACTAAACGATTTCGAATTGATATGAAACTTTGTAGATATGATCTATATACCAAGATTTTTTAATCTATCAGTCAATTTTAGAAGAAAATTATTAATGAATGAGTTATTCATGGTGTAAGAGTTGACGTCAACTTACACCCGTATAAGTTAATCCATCCCCATAAAAAATAGTACCACATTTCTTGAGTTACCCTTGAGCCTCCAAAGGCATTATAGAAAAGCGTCATAGATGTTTAATTCTAAAATAATATTTGATTGGTTAAAATTAACCCAATAAAAAAAAAGTTTAATTATTGGTACTATTTGTAATAATTGTAAAGAGAACAACTTCTCTCTTTTCTTTAAAACATAAGAAAATTAATCGAGATATTGAAAATAAAAATTAAACGAAATTAAGTATATAATTTAAGAATTTTATCATTAATTAAAGTATAATTAATTGTTTTTTTACTTATATTTGAAACAAGCTAATTTGATCAAAGATGTTTATATTTGATATTGATAGAAGTATATGTATATATGTATATAATATGTAAAGGATAATTTGAACTTGTGTAATATTACATAGATAAAAAATAAAAATAATTTTTTTTATTAAAAAATTATATATTACACACAATAAATATTATATTTTTTTCCTCTTTTAATTTCTTATGCAATATTATACTACTAATTAAAAAAATTCAATATATAATAGGAACTAGTATAAGGCAGACAGAGAGAATCATGGAAAATGAAATGGAAATGGTGGCTCCATTATACACGTGTGACTCCCAATATCCGCACGCTTGGATGAATCAAACGGAGCCTAACATAAATGATTAACCAAAGGGTCCCAATATTTTCAGTGTCACACTTTTTCCCATTTCCGTCTCTCACGTAATCATGGCCTCTTCAACTCACAAGCAACATCAACTCTTTTCAAACCTCTACGGCGGCGCCACCTCAGCGCCTCCGCCAACTCCCTCCACCCACCCCAACAGCCTCCTCTCCACTTCCGACGCCGCCGACGCCCTCTCGCGTCTCCTCCACCGCCTACCACCTAATCTCTCTCTCCCCACCCGCCGATCCCCCTCCTCCTCTGCTGCCGCCACGTGTCCTCCCTCCCTCTCATTTTCCTCACAAACCCCGAACGATATCCTTTCCACCGTTTCTCAACTCGGTTACGCGCAACTCACCGATCATTCCGTGTCCTCCGCACTCGCCAACTCAGCCGAGTCAGAAGCACTCGTTCTCTTCGACCTCTCTCGGGACCAGAAGGAATCGTTCTTCCCCAAAAACTGGCCTCTTGGTTACGATGGCGGCGACGAGGACGAAGAAGATGGACTCGCTGAGTCGTTCCGCTTGGACTCGTCGTGTTCGTCCGAGTCGAGCGAGTTGGCTCTGGATTCTCTCCGCGAGTTCACCCGTGCACTTGAAAAGCTGGGGTTGAATGTCATTGATGCATTAACGCAGGCCTTGGGCCTTGAAAGTGGCGAGCCGACCCGGTTCAGATCTATTATTTGGATCTCGCAGTGCGTACCCGGGATTAGACCCGATATGACGGGTGGGTTTTACCCGTTTATCGTCGGGTTGCAGTATCAAATTCGGAGCCAGAAATACTCGTTGCTATCGGATTCAGGATGGGTTTCGGTGTTGCCACACGTGGACTCGATCTTGGTCACTGTTGGCGATATCGCTCAGGTTATATTTTTAATTAATTAATTAATTTTTTTATGTTGTTTTTGAATTTATTATTGTTTTTGTTCAGACACGATGACCATGGCCGCTTAGCTTTATGATGTTGATATTATTTGTTAATTTTGTTTATATTCTCAGTTTTTAAATATAAATATAAATTTATTTATATTTTCCTGGTCAGTGGCTTGGTTTGGGGGAAAAGCTTATGTTATGTGAGTTTGTCACGTAATCATGTTGGTTAGTTTAGAATTATTGATGATATGTTATTCCGCTTTTGCCCTCAGTGCATGCATATGCGATTTCAACTTACGAGGCATTATTATTTGTCTGAATGAGTCTTGTTTTAAGTTTTTGGGTCACGCGGTAAGTGTCAGATAACTTGTGTTTTTGGTGGTGGCGTGGTATGAGTACTATTATTCCCTTGGTTTTATTTTATTTGTTATGTTTGGATAATTTTTAATAGACAAAACTCATTAGAGAGGCTACTACAAGAATGATCTAAAACAAATAATGTGTAGGTTTGGAGCAATGGTAAGTTGAAGAAAGTGAGAGGAAGACCAGTGGCCACGGTGGGAGATGAAATCAGTTCGTGCTGCATAACAATGTCATTGCTGATAACTCTTCCTATTGAGAGCAATGTCACTCCGCTCCTTCCCAACAAGTCAACCACCATTGACCAAGAAGAAGAAGAAGAAGGAGGAGAAGAAAGTGATATAAGTATTGACAATGGCGAGGGAGAAAATGAGAAGGCGTTCAAGTTCAACTCTTTTGATTTTGAAGACTATGCTTGGCGAGTCTACCATGAACGCCTCCATTTCAAAGATCCTTTGGATAGGTACCGTCTCACTTAATTCAGCCATATGTGAGCTTGTGTGTGATTTATATATTTTGTCAGTGAGCTTTGAATTTTGGAAGGTTAAAGTAGAAAAAAAAAATGGTCAGAGGACTGAAGTGATGAGATTTGTATATGCTATGCTCAATTTATTTATTGGATTGATTTTGAAGAGTTCTTTTAAGAGCAGTGCTTCTTAATTTTTTCACTTTGGCTTTCATTGTAGTATTTGAGTTTCTATCAATTATTACAAGCAGGGGATTCAACTCTGCTGCCATGCTAATGTTAAGTAGGTACTAGGTTGTGGCTTCAATTTCGTCTCCTTCAATGATTTTTTTTTAAAAATATCCTAATTGAATATTTATGCTGTACAATGTTCAACTTGAAGATGGAAAAAACAAACAAAAACACTTGGTAGGAGAATATTTGGTAATCATGGGAGGATGTAAATAAAATTTCGGAATGAAAATTTATTGTTGCACACATTATTCATGAGCAATTAATTTACAACTCGGGTTAATCTGAGTTCATTCCAAACTTAAGGAAAAATAAAAGGAAGAAAACAATTGTAAATGAGTTGTCTTTCTTTAATGCTGTGCAAGAATCATTTTTTTTTTTAATAATATTTAGAGTTTGGTAAATGTAACTACGTATGTCATTGTCGGGAGTCTCTTTGTTCCGCCATCCGCCCTTCCTCTATGTATTTTTTCTTCATTTTGGGCCTTTGGGCCCATTATTTACCAAAAACAAAAGAGTGAAACACCACCATTCTTAAGTTTGTAAGAATAGTTCACATATGACCGTGAGTTTCACAGAGATTCACTCAGATCCCTGAGTTTGTAAGAATAATTTATTTATGTATTTGAGATTATCAAATGTTATTCACTTAAATTTGCAAAAGTAGTTTATTAACTTCACTTGGATCGATGAGATTATCAAATTTTAAAGACTTAAGTGAATAAACATTTAGCAATTTCAGGGACCTATAAATGAACTTTCGTACAACTCTAGGACCTATGCAAATTACTTTTGCAAACTTAAGGACCTATGTGAACTTTCATACAACTTAGAGACCTATATGAACTATTTTACAAACTCAAATGATGAAAGTGGTAATTATTTTAAAAAGGAAATATTTAGTATCTGGTATATGCCACAGTTTTTAGAATGGAGTAATTTTCATGTCTAGACAAAACAAATTTAAAGTTGTTTTTATTTTTTAAAATGTATTTTTGGGTAAGTCGTTTTAATAAGGATAATTATGCCACAAAACACTAAATTGTAAGATTTCTCAAGAACTTGAAAATACTGACCTTTTGTGGTGAAAATCTGAAAAGTTAAAATTACGCTCAATTATAGTTTCTTAAAAACTTCAGATGGTTTTCTTTTTAAATATTTCCATTGTATAATTTTTTAATTAAGGTTTTTGAAAAATAATTCTTTTTACCAATCACTTAAAGTAATTAACCACATGTGTGAGGGTTCAGTCCTGTGTTGATGGGAATGAAACAATATTCCGTGGTCACACTACAACCGTTTTATGTGTGTTCACCTTTGGTGAGAAGATTAGCCATTAACAATTTATTAATTGAATCTATTATTTTTTTATTTATTGTGTGGTTAAACAAAGAAAAAATTAATAATTATTTATTGAATTTTATAGGAAATCTTACTTATATATAAGACAAAAAAATTTCTCCTAAAAAGTCTTATATATAAAATCGGAGGTAGTATCTCTTATCATAATTTATCCCTTTTTGTCTATGTTTTCTTCTTCTCGCGAGGTCTAACAAATAGGTGTGTTTGTTTTAGATTTTAAATCGAAACACTTTTGAAAAAATAAATAAATAATAACTTCTCATTTTAGTGCATGAGTTGATATGCAACACAAAATCTTAAATAAACACACCTTGAAAAGTCAGAAGAAATTTCTACTTTGGCATCCGATAGCAAAAATTTAATCTGTGAAAATATATACTATGAGAAACTAAAAGAAGAAGAAAAAAAACCTAAGGCAACAACCACAAACTAATCTGTTTTTGAATTTTGAAAACAAATGCTGGTGGGTATGCAACATGAGTCGTTGCTCATCAAATTATGGTGGTACTGATACCTGCTCCTCGCCCTTCAACGTTGGATTTGGGCCACATTGAGTTTTTTTATTAGGGCCCATTTCCCTACCAGATATTCCTTTCTTTATTTATTCCCCTATTATATATTATTATATATGTTGGTTAAGATTAGGTGATCATTTTTTCATATATCTATTTATCTATTTATTTATGGGGTCGTTAATGCTTTTAGGATAGGCATGCCTGGATGATGTTGCCATTTAGCTAATATGATGGATACATCTGAAAGTTCCTAAGATGTCTGGCTTTGATGCTTTCAGAAGTTTGTTTTTAAAACTAATTACAATTACAATGAACTGCATATTTATTATTTATTTATGGTACATGTTTCTCTTGAATGCGAAGCTAATTATCACAAACTCACTTTTCACACCTTTTGACAAAAGAAACAATATAATGCTTGAGCCTCTCTAGGTTTTATTTGTTCTCGCCAGAAGATGAAGTATTGCATTGGGAATTTTGGATGATCCATCTCTTGAACAATCCTTTGGAATTTCAAACAGCATGGAGTATACCATATGGTTTCTCACTTATCCTTTGCTTAGCTTGTTTAATCATGCATTAGACTGGCCGGTTCCAGCTCGGAGAAGGAATTAAGGCGACCTTGACTGAACACAATAAGAGAGGCTCGCGAATCTGAAACAATCAATCAACATTTATGACATAGAAAAAACTGGGATATATCGACCAGTATTTACATTTAATACTTTTTTATTTTAGATGAACATATAAATATTAGGATTTCAAGAGACTCATCAGTATAAATAACCTCAAACCCTTCAATTCACAGTAAAAAACACGCTCTTATTAGAGTTCTGAATACTACCCTTTTATACCTAGGAGCTTTGAGTGTGCATGAATTTTCAAACCATCAAACACACTAGGTTAAAGCTTGGAAGAAAGCCTTCACATAATAAGGTTCTATTAATCAACCAATGAGGTCAAGTAGTAAATACTCCCTCTTTTTTTATTATAAGACATATTTATCTAAATTAAACATATCCATAAAATTAGTTAGTTGCATTAATCTTCTTAAAAAGTTACGTGATATATTAATTTTACCCTTATTTAAATATTGTGTTTAGTGATTAGTACAATAAAATTAAAGTATTTAATAGTGACAGATAAGAGAGGTTGAGGTACATCGTCTTTTAGGGGCCATTGGTCACCCCATCGCGAAAAAAATTAGTAATACACATATATATATATATATATATATATTATAATTTCTTAAAATATGAAAAAAAAATTAATAACACTATCAGTAGCTTTTCACCTCTCTGCCCCTCCCAAAAAAAAAAAATTTATTTAGACCCTTTTATATTTAGATCTTTATGAATTTAAGCTAGTTCCGTCTCTAAATAAGGAAAGCAACTATAAATTTTTTATAAATTTTATACAATATCTTATAAAAAGACTATAAAATTCTTTTAAAATGTGTCTAATTATAACAATAACAAGAGGGAGTAACTTAGTCTAAAAAGAATAAAGACACAGTTTAATTTAAATTTTAAAAGGTACACTTATTAGAAGAAAAAATAATTATAAATGTTGCATCTTTTAAAACTAAAAAAGTAATGTTTTCTACAATTTTATAATATAAAAAAAATTCACACCTTATGATTTATGATTTATACTTTTTCATATTAGTAAATTATAGAGTAAAAATATCT
Source organism: Cyamopsis tetragonoloba (assembly GCA_037177725.1). Taxonomy (NCBI): domain Eukaryota; kingdom Viridiplantae; phylum Streptophyta; class Magnoliopsida; order Fabales; family Fabaceae; genus Cyamopsis; species Cyamopsis tetragonoloba. The sequence goes on from CM074119.1 coordinate 72,251,133, forward strand.
GTAAACATGCATTAAAAAGTTATTTAAAAAGTTATTGCTGTTCTAGCTTGCCGATGAAACTTTCACTAACCTCATTTATTGTGCCAAAATTTTCCGGAGTACAAAATATCTTACCTGTCATCTCGAGATGCACAAATATGAAAGGAAGTAGGGAAATTTTGTTTTAAAAAAAAATACTAAATCCTCTTATTAAAATCGCTTACAAATTTTTCATTTAACTTATGATAAGTGTTATTTATCTTCTACTCAGCATTTACTTTTTAAATGATAAATGATAATTGTTAAAATTAAATAGATAAGAGAATTGGTAAGAGATTTTAATAGAAAAATTTAGCATTACTCATCTTATTTATTGCATGTGAGGATATCATAGGCTTTTATATATGTCTGGTTTTTAAGAAGGAAGAAAAGAATTTAAACCATTTGCTTATTACTTAAAAACGTTTCATGTATAACTATTTTTGGGTTATATAATTGTATAGAAAAAGATAAAAAGAAAATAAAATATAGAAGAAATAAAAAAATATTAAAAAATGATATGATAAATCTTATTTATTGCATGTGGGGATATCATAGGCTTTTATATGTCTGGTTTTTAAGAAGGAAGAAAAGAATTTAAGCCATTTGCTACTTAAAAACGTTTCATGTATAATCTATTTTTGGGTTATATAATTGTATAGAAAAAAGATAAAAAGAAAATAAAATATAGAAGAAATAAAAAAATATTAAAAATGATATGATAAATAAAGAAGAGTAATATTAAAAAAATGAGTTCTAAAATGTGAGTAGATGAATAATAGTTGTAAATGAATCATGGTCTAAAAACTTATGAATAATGATTCGTGCATTATTATAATTTATTTCTGTCTTTTTTATCACTCATTTTTTTATCTGTTTTATCTATCTTATTATTACCTTCATTCTTTATATATAATTTTTTTTTTGTATTTTTTCTCTCTTCTTTTCTTTTTATTTCTCTCCATTCATAAACATCTTATTAGGGTGTTTGTAGTGCGGACTTATTCGATTTTGAAGCAAAAATTCACCTGATCCGATCGTTGTTATTTTGCAACGTCATCATTTAAACAGTTTTATTTTAAAATCCAAACTAATTTAAAGTAATCTTTTATTTTTTAAATTTTTATTTATTTCTTAAAATATGTTCTTATTATTAAAATAATAAATATACAAAACTTAGATATGATACATATATTTATTTCAAGTTTTGTTATCTACATTTTTCATTTAAATATTTAAACATGTAAATCTTTACCTGCTAGAGGATAGCAGTTTAGAAATTCTGTCAAGGTAGGACACACACAAAATTAAAGCAAACATGAAACTATAAACACAATGTCAAAATTTGAAGCAAAAATAAAATTATAAAAACAATGTTTTAAACGAATCATTTGAGCTTTTAAAAGTTACATGAAAAATTCATAAATATATGTTATTACATTCAGTTTAGTTTGAGTTAATTTAATTTTAATAAAAAAATTAAAATTCAAACAAAACTAATAAAATTATACAGTCTTTTTAATTTTGGCAATTTATAAAATGGGTTGGTTTGATTTATGAACACCTCTATACTTTACATCTCAAATCCGGTGTACATTTGGGATGTGTTTCGGAAATATGAACACAAAAATGTAATGTTCAATTTTTGTTTTAAGTTTTGAAAAATAAATACTCAGATATTATTTATTTCTATGAATATTCTTTAAGTGTTTTCCATGAATTTTATTTCTATAGTAAAATCAGGGTAAATTGGGTAAATTATTATCATTAATGTCACAAACCAAACATTTTCTTTAAAAATGAGGTTATTGACATTCTTTCTTGTTTATTTGGACTCCCTTTTTAATATTTATTAATTTAAAATTATTATTATAATCAATAAAAATTAAATATTAATACATAAATATTATTAAAATAATAAATTAAGAGTGACGTAAATTAAAAGAAGCAACAATAGTCCTCCCTTCCTTTAATTTAGAAAAATGATATTTAGTGCCTTAAGGGCAAGAACCCAAATATAATAAAAAAATATTAAAATATGTAATTTTTTATATTCTCAAGAGGCGGAATAATTTAATCTTGTAGTTATTTTTCTATTTCTAATAACCTTAACTAGAGTCACCGAATATGAATAACCTTTAATTTATCCTACAATAACATTACTCCATATAACATTTTTGGAACGTGATTCTTCTGCGAAATATAATAACAAACACACCCTTATAATTTCCGTAAACTTATTAACTATATAAATAAATTTTATTTTTATTTTATTTATAATTAGTTGACTGATTGACCTGCTAAATTAGGAGTGTGTCTGTTAAAGTGGGGTTCTCACTCAACTGAACACCAAGTTCTGAGAAGTATCAAACGCGTTAGTTTGCAATCTTAAACTGAAAGACAGCAACTTTGTGTCTACCATTGAGCCTTCACTCCCTTTTCTTTCAATTGACTCACACTCTTACCTACTTTCAAGGCTTTGAGATCACTCTTCTCTTCTTCTTCATCCATCTTCTTCACAGTTGTTGCTTTTATTTTCTTAATGCTTCACAAAAGGAACAAATATAGAATTTGAAAATTAAAATAAAGCAAACAAAGCTTAGAGATTTGAGAAAGACAACTCTCCCTCCACCAACAACAGTGTATGTATTGTAATGTATTCTTGAAAGAAAGCGCCATTTCACCAAATCTCAATTAAACAAACAAATTAACACAACCTAATACTCTACTCCAATTCAATTCAAGTCTTTCTCTCTTTTTATCAATCAATCCATGTCTCTATATTTCTACCTCTCTTCTATTCTTCTTTCCTCAGACTCACACTACTTCAATTTTCTGATCAATTTTATATCTTTATCTCTCTCTAACACATGCAGCCTTTTCGCCGCAAGACTCCTCTTTTCAACTCAGAAACAGGGGTCATGAAGGGTCGCAAGAACAACAACCTCTCAATCTTCGTCGTGGTTTTCTCCGTTTTCCTTTTTGGGATTTTCATGTACAACGAGGACGTTAAATCAATTGCAGAATTCCCGTTTTCCAGACCCAAAACTCACGAAACCCAAGAAGCGGGACCGAAACAGAGTAGCTCTGTTCAAGACTCTGTTTTGAAAACAGAGAAGGAAGTTGAAGAAAACTCTGTTGTTCAAAGGGTCACGGTTTCTAAGAATTCAAGGGCTCAACTTGAGAAGAGAAGCGATGAAGATTCCTCCGATGAAACCCAAGAACGCGTTGATTTGAAAACGGTTGTGGCGAGTGAGAAAGAGGAGAAGAAGATTGAGGTGAGAGAGGCAGAGGAAGAAGAGGAAGAGGAAGAGGAAGAAGAAGAAGTGGTTGAGTTGCCACCAGAAGATTGTGATTTGTTTACTGGAGAGTGGGTTTTGGATAACATGACACATCCTTTGTACAAAGAAGAGCAATGTGAATTTCTTACTTCACAAGTGACTTGCTTGAAGAATGGAAGACCTGATTCTCTGTTTCAGAACTGGAAATGGCAGCCCAGAGACTGTTCTCTGCCCAAGTATGCATTTTGATTTTTTCAGTTTCCATTTTTCTTTTCTTAGCAAGGTTTCAAATTTGGTTGCGGTTGCCTAGTGTTCATAATAATGTAGTGTTAAACATGGTCGGGTGCAATTATTATTAACTGCAAATCTGCAATTACTGGTTGGTGACTGCAAAATCATGAAGGTTCAAACCAAAACTGTTTAACAGTCACCAAACAGTAAATTTATGAAGATTGTAACTAATTAAATAGTCGCTAGCTCGACAATAATTTAAAGACTACAAATATAATTATATGAATTATTAATTATATGATTAGGAATAAAAGACTACAAATTTAACTAACTAAAAATAAGATTTTTTTTTGTTTTTTTAAATAGATATTCTTATTGATTGTATTTTTGTGAATTTATGAAGGTTCAAACCAAAACTGTTGTTTGAGAAGATAAGAGGGAAGAGGCTTATGTTTGTTGGAGACTCACTGAATAGGAACCAGTGGGAATCAATGGTTTGTATGGTTCAATCTGTGGCTCCATCTGACAAGAAGACTTGGTACAAGAATAGTTCTCTTGCTATCTTCAAAATTGAGGTTTGTCGTTTTGCTTTTGATAGTGACATAAATCATAATAAATTTCCATAAATCATAATGATTAATCACCACCAAAACAACTTATTGATTGGTAAAGTAACTAATAGTAGGTAGTTGCTTCACATGGTATACATATAAGTAAGCTTTAAAAACTAAATCAGAGTGCTTTAGGGTTGATAAAGTATTGGATTATTGAAGTGCTATTCACTTCATTAAATTTTACCTAGAATTAGTGCAAAAAAGAATCATTTAGTGCATCAATGGTGGGCCATTGAACTTGATGACACCAAACAGGGTAATTTAAACACCGAGTCACCTATTTATTCGGCCATTTTGTCTGCAAGATCTGGTTTTGGAAGATTGTGCCAATCTCATCTTTATCTTATGGTAGTTAAAATAAGGACGAGTTGTCTCAGTGGATAAAGTGAAGTAGTGGACCGAAGCAAAATTAGTATATTGCTTAGGGTGCACTCCTGTTTTGAGAGAGGAAACATTAGTTCATTTTCTAATGGGGTAACGTTTTGATAACGTATTAGTAATTTTTATTATTTGGTTTGACGTAAATTTTAATCATGTTAAATAAAAATATTTTTTTATTTTTAGAAGTAGTTTTACTAATTAGTTATGTGCATGCAGGAGCCCGAATATATTACCACAGTGGAATTTTACTGGGCACCATTCCTTGTAGAGTCAAATTCAGATGATCCAAACATGCACAGTATTTTGAACCGTATAATAATGCCTGAATCCATTGAAAAACATGGCGTGAATTGGAAGAATGTGGACTACCTTATCTTTAACACCTATATTTGGTGGATGAACACTTTCTCTATGAAAGTTTTGTAAGCATTATATCACTCTAACTCTTTATTTTTTTTAGTGATTGTTTGTATTAAATTTTATTTTAATTTTAAAAAAATACTCATTTATCTTATAGCTTTTCAATGATATATTTGGATCGAAGAAAAGTAAAATACAGATAACAATACAACTTTTATTGGTTTCGAACAATAAGTAGGAGGTCTTCTAAGAAATAAATAAATAAATAATTGTTTATTTTTTCCATGAACTAAGCTTTTATACATGTGCTTAGTATTTTTAATTTCAAGAAAATTCATGACACTGATGTGTGTGTTTTGAATAGACGAGGGTCATTTGACAAAGGGTCAACGGAATACGATGAAGTGCCTCGGCCAATAGCATATGCAAGAGTCCTCAAAACATGGTCAAAATGGGTGGATGACAACATTGACCCAAATCGAACCAAAGTTTTCTTCACCAGCACTTCTCCTCTTCATATCAAGTAATGTCCATATCTTTCTTTTCTCCTTCCTCATCTAATACTATGAGATTTTTAATACATTTGATCATGGAGAACAACTGGTTTTAAACATGTTCATGTTGACAAAATTTTATGACATGAAAATGACCACTGTGAACACCACATAATACATGTAATTCACCGGTAGTTTGCATGTCATCATGTTTGGCTACAAATCTTATAACTTCGATTGCAATTCGTTGTTTTGAAAAAGCTTATGCTGTACTACTACTAACACATCACAATGGCAAACTGGCATTTGGCACCAATGACCATAAGCTGTCAGAGTATAAACTATTCAATCACATGATTGGTGTTTTCACTTTTGATCTTCAGTAGTTTAGCTGGTGACCCAACACAATGTTCTTTCTTTTTTAGTGCTTGACAATTATTAATTCTTTAACTACACTGGCCTATGAATTCAAGATTCACACTTGACCATGTGGTTTTGTAGGAGTGAGGATTGGAACAACCCCGACGGTATAAAATGTGCCAAGGAAACCACACCAGTTTTGAACATGTCGATGCCATTGAATGTGGGCACAGATCGTCGTCTCTTTGCCATTGCCAACAATGTGACGCAGTCAATGAAGGTGCCAGTGTATTTCATTAACATCACAACCTTATCTGAGCTTCGAAAAGATGCACACACATCAGTTTACACCATACGTCAAGGCAAAATGCTTAATCCAGAACAGCAAGCTGACCCAGCCACTTATGCAGATTGCATCCATTGGTGTTTACCAGGATTACCCGACACTTGGAACGAGTTTCTTTATACACGTATCATCTCTCAATCTTGACATATAACAAGTACAGATATACATACCTTTACACATACCTCTATTTTCCCTTTTCATCTTAATTGTTATTATTTCTCAGTGCCACAGTTTTTGTTGTTTCTGTCAGGTTTTATAATCTTTTAGTAATTTTAATAGTTTTTTAGGACTTGGCATTTTTACATTTTATTTTCTCGTTCTCTGTTGGTTCAATTTAGTGGAGAGAACGGAAGCACAGCATGAAAGCTGAATTGTACAATGAATCCCTTTTCTTTGAATGAAAGAAAATAAAGCATCAAGGTTTTGTTCAATTTACTTTTGAAATGTTCTTTCAATTTTGAAGTACTAGATAATTGCATATTAAGATATTATGTCCTACAGTTGAAAATAGGACAATCTTAGTGGAATCATATATTTCCTATAGCATTCTGGAAAAAATAAATTAAATTTTTTTTTTGACACAATCATAGATGGCCGAGATCAGGGCTCATTATCATTAAAATAAAATTAGACCACGCAACAAGATAATTTAGTTGATGAGAACAAATCAGTATGTACACAATTATCCAGTTTCCAGGGACATCTCAAATCTCAATGTCAATTTGATTTGAGGAACAGGAAAGTAGGAGAGGTGATAAACTTGTACAGGTGAAAAATGCTTTGCCAACTACAGACATGTGAAGCCTAGACATGTGAAGCCTACTGTACATACATACATACATAAATATGTAAAAGTAAAAAAATAGAATAAATTACAATCATGACAAACATCTATCTATCTCACTAATAACATTGATATGAGTTCTTGGAAAAGACAAACGCAACAAGGGAACTGAAGATGAAGACATGAGTTTAGGTTTGACTCTATCTACAGCTGTCCTGACTATAGATGAAGCTGGTACATCAAACCATTGAAGGAACCAAGAAAGAATTATTGCACGTTTATCTTGGGATTCCCCATCAGGCCATTTTCCCAATTTCAAATATCTATGAAAATCATCCTTCAATTCCTGAGAACTATTTAGGAATTCTTCCACCTGTTTTCTAAGAGAACCAACAAAAGTTGATTGTACAATTCCACCTTTTGGGGCAGTTAACTTTCCAGTCATCAATGCCTCAATATACGTCAGAGCAAGCTGCAAGCAGATACAATTAACACAATCAAGTCACGCGCAAGCTAATAAAGTGTGGCAAGTGCAAAAGGCTCCCATTAATATGAGGCTAGGGGAGGATCAAATGTATGCAGCCCTGCCACCTAACAGAGTGGCGTTTCAATGACTTGAACCTATGACCACAACGTTGCAATCACAAGCAAATAATTTTTATCATTGCCTTAAAGCTAAACCTAGCAGTCCAAGATTTTTTATTTGAACAACTCAGATTTGCAAAATGAACATAACTCATCCCTAGGGTAACATGTCACTGATATCATATGCAAGACATTATGCCTGATGGCTTGGCTCTCTAGCCAGCTTCAACCATGTCCATCACTTAAGCTCATTTACAAGACAAATGGAAAGTATAACCAAATCAAACGAGATGACTAATGGTAAAGAAAACAGCTTTATTAAAAAAGTTAATCTAGAAACAGAATATTACTTGAAAATAAAGTACACAAAGATTAAGAGTGAAACTCACCTTTAAACCAGATATAGAGAGAGAGTCATTGAAAACAACCGCGCCCGTAGATACTTGACCCACCACTGATTCAACTGTTGTGTATAATGACAAATATACCTGCATAATAAACCCATCAATAAAGTACTATCAGACAATCCCAATTTTAAGAATTGCAAAAAGTCAGTATCTAATAGTTACAGCAAGCATAGAAACTCTCCACACATGCACGAACACAAACAGGGCTTGTCAAGTGAGAAAGCAGAATTATGCCCCTTAAAAGAAATGAAACACACAAGATTTCAATATTGTGTAACTCATGCTTAAAATTCCATGTTTATTCAAAAGTTACATATGCAGTTATGCTGTGTTAGTTATTTATTTAGTACACATTATTGCCATCCAAAATGAGAATTCAGAAATAGAAGAGATCTATTTCTCTGTTTGTGGAATATCCAATACTATTACACCTTTCCAAGTCACACAAGTCATTTATATAATGTAACCCATACAGCAACACAACCAGAATTGAAGCTTCTAAATTGGTGTCATCATCATTTATTTAATGTAGAAAATACAAATTAACCTTCGAAGTACCTGTAAAAGAGCTGGCCTATCCTTGCTCACACACTCAAATAATACTTGCAAACAAAATTCCTTGAAATCAACATCAGATCTGCAAGCATGTTTATGTTTGATTAGTTTATCCCGATATTGCACCATTTTTACAGAAAATAAAAGTAATACTATTGGCAAGAAATCTGCAAAATTATTTATAGCCTCTTTGACTTATCATCTACAATTTCTTTATGAATCTGGGGATAAAAGAATAAAAATGGTTTAGAATCCCAAAAAACAAAAAGAAAACAAAACCTCTTTGAAGGAAAGCCCTGTTGAAGATCAGGTGTCTAGCTAATTATGATGTTATGATGCAATGGATACTAAAATCAAACATATGAAAAAAAAAAGAATTAAATACAAAAGGTACAATCAAAAGACAAGGATGCTAAAATATAGGATGAAAAATACTATACAAAATATAGCCTACCTATTATGCCAGGATGGGTCGCAGCAGAGTTGTGCAAAAGCAATCAAACTAGGATCAGATGAGAAGGTACCAACCAACTGATCGACTGTTATAGAACCAGATCCACTATGAGAGTCGGTGATTGTATCAGATGTTTTTAAGCTTGTCAAACCAAACACCTAGATCAAGCAAAAAATTAAAATGGGTGTATAATAATAGAGTGAACTTGTCCAAAGGTATCAAACACTATCCAATTTCAACCTTGTGCATTGCCCGTGACAGCAGTGACTGGCACCCAATCGGATCATCAACATATGAACAAGCTCCAACCTTTCTTTTAATAAAAAGAATACCGGAATTAAATGGATTATTCTTGTCCCCAAAATTCCACCAAGGTTTATCTGTATCAAATGCAAAATTTCAGATGACTCATTTAGAAGTATATAGTTCTAAAATTCTTATATTAGTATAAGATCATACAAAACAGGATGACAGTTTTATGTTTACCTTCAGGAGCAAAGTCTATCACTTGAGGCCAGTAGCGAGGCCCACAAACATGAATTCTTTTCAACTGAAAGAAACAATGCTAAATTAAATAAGATCTGGAACTGCTTTTCCAAAATCCAAAAATAATAAATATATTCATTCCATCAATCAAATAAAAGTTAATTCAAACAGAAGAGTTGTACATCAAAAAGGATAAACTAATTTGATCAATTAGACTTACAATAGATCGTTCTGGCAGAAGGCAAGGGGTGACCTCACAAAAGCTTGACTCTGCATAATGCTCTGTTTCTCTGATTGTGATCTCAAGAGGAGCATACACAGGTAGACCTGTGTCGACATCAACTGTTTGAATCCAACGCGCCTCTGTTGCAAGAACATATAGATGGCGAAATGCCTGCCGAAAAAAATCAACAGAAGGAATTAATTTTAAGGAGTAAACTGAAAAGCACACAAGATTTTATCACAAGGAACAGCAATTTCATCAATCTGATGTACCTGAAGGTGGCATCTGTTATCATTTGGACCAGTAGGCAAGCGTGGATATAGAGTAATGAGCAAAGCAGCAATTGAACTGTTGTTTGTTGAAAATGTTCTCATTCCACCACCAAGAAACAAGAAACCAATAGCTAAGCTTACCTTAAGCAGCAGGTTTAAAACAAAAAATTAGGATGGAGACCACAGTAAGCTAATTAACATACTCAATTTATTTTATCTTTTTTTTTTTAATAAAACACACACACACACAAGATTTTGCCTGAATACAAATCATGTGAATAAATTTTGTTATAGCAAACAAAGTACAGGAACTTCTTGCTGAAATTTTGAAATTACTATCGTAATGCAAGTTAATTGAATACAAGATAAATCATCACGGGCCATAGTCTTTTAAAGTTTATAACTTGTTTTTTGGCTTCTTGTACTGTTCAAAAAATTTTGCCTCTGGTTATGACATTCTAGATTGGGGCGTACAGGACATTCTATATAGTAGTAGAGTAGTTAGTTTGTCTAAGGCTTGCTAATTTTATTTGTCTATTCGATAATTTCAGTGTTTTGGTAATGTATTTTACTTTTAAGAACTTTGGGATTGTTTAGTATATTTTATGACAACTTATGACTTGGTACGGATAATTGGATGAGTAGCTTATGAATTTTCGGTTTAAATTCAGTTATATGATGTGATTTTGGGTGTTAGATGGTCATGTTTATCAATATGTATATGGATAAGTATAATTTTTATAGAATCTTAATATTTGATTTACAATTCTACGATTTATGATTTTCGATCCCCCTTCCAATCCTAGGTAAAATCGCAATTTTGATAACATTGTGCTCTCCCTCTATGTGTGTGTGCGTGCACAAAGAAGAAGGGGGGACAGATACATGCATATATAGATAGCAAGCACCATTTGGAATTCTAGAAAAATGAGATATAAAGACGACCTGCATACCATTAACCCTATGGCATAATGGTGCCGAGCAAAGTCCCTCAACCCCCTGACAATTCAAGTACCAAAACTGGCTTCTCATATTGTTACAAACCCAAAATGGAAAATAAACAAGATAGAAAAAATGATTTTAAAACCCAGAAAGTTGATCGGGTAACTAGGTGAGTGAAGCTTTAAGTAGCAGCGCCTCAACTCGAACCCATGTGGTGCACTTTTGCTTATAAAAAAGAAAAATAGGAGAGAGACATCTCCTCCAAGGGTTTCCACTTCATAAAGGATTTTATTACTTCCTAAAGAGCATAATCTCAATCCAAAAAATAATACAATAGGAATCCTTCTCCCTTTCATTCTCCTCCTATTTATTTACTTTACAAACCCCTTCTAACTAACTATAATAACTGTCCTAACTAACTCCCTAGCAACTAAGATATGGATATCCAGACTTAAAAAGCAATTACCGAAAGAAAAAGAGAACCAAATTGGAACTTACTGCCATCTGAATACCAAAACTTGACTGCCCCTCTGCACAATTTCTGCTCCTTAGAAATCTCAGGAAGCGAAGTGTTTGTAAATGTCCAGACCCAGCCATAACCTGGTAAGCATAAGTTTAACCAAAGAATTTTATCCATGATCTTGATCCTTAATTAGTTGATATTGGAAGGAAGGAGGAAGAAGGTACCACAGATAGGGAAAGAACAATAAGGTGAAGGCATGTCTCCAATGTGCCCCGGTCGATGTAGCGAGACAGTCCCTTCGGGAAAACCTTTCCACTTGTAGAAGAAACAGGCTTGATCTGCAAGATAAATATAAGCCATTTAGAACCAACCACTTAACACGGACGGAGGAACTAAGCAGCATATTTCCACAGACCAACCTCATTAAGAAAGTAAATAGCTAATTCATAAAGTAACTCCTGTGCATTTCCATTTCTTGTGCCAGCAAAGACCAGTCCTGATATGGTCAAGAAGAAAAAGATTCAAGATAAGAGCAGATTGTATCATAAGCAATGTTTTGGAGCTATCAACGAAGTCAGAAAACATATAAGAAACCTTTGTTAAGTAAAATAATTTCATTCAGTGGTATGATTACCTTTGATATAAAAAGAATTTAGGTAAACAACATACAATAATAGACTAGGAAATATCAGTATTTCAGTCAATTACTCTTCTCTCTTCTCTCTCTTTCCTAGTTTTCTAAATTCTAAGATACAAGACCAAGGACCAGTTGTCCAAAGTAAAATAGTGGCAGCAGCACTTTCAAATTCATCATAAAATGAATGCAAAGACCAAAGGGCATTTTACCAAGAGATATACAAGCTCCAGCAACAATATTAACATAAGCCTGTATAAAAGCCTCAGCATCCATGTCATCAACATCATTACCATCACCTCCAATCCCTTCTACACGACATCTGACAATTTCAGGAATTTGAGACCAAACCCAATCTTTTGAGGGATGAACCCTACAAGAGAACGTGCAGCAAACATGGATAAAAAAAGTGACAAGCAGATCCAAGTAACTTGTTGCAGTAAGTCAAAGAATCCAGCACTAACCTGTTCCACATTATTAAATTTCGAGCGATGACTCGAAGCATTATGAAGTCAGGCCTCACATATTGCAAATCAAAAGATGTATTGGGAATCGACAGCCTAGACACAATAGCCTCAGATTCTGTCTGTCAAGAATACAGTGCAAATTCGTAAAGACTCCATACAAAGTTTGGTATGCCATATTCATGACTGACCTCAGAGTCGCACGCTTGTATACTGAACCTTTTCCTCACAATCTCTAAAGGTAGAGATTTACTTGAATTGCAGAAGTGGATAAACAAATTTCTTGTTGACATATCTATTACTTATTGGAGAATGAGTTCACCAGATTACCTTCAAAAACATCAAAGCAAGAGCAATGATGGCTCCCGGTGCAGTGACATCAATATTGATTGCTGTCCCGTCCATCATCTACAATAAAGAAATAGATGCAAAAATGTTTAATTGGTTATACAGGAGAGAATCCCAACCATAATATGTCTCAGAAAATTTTATTTAACTTTTATTTATAATGAAAAAGAATATATGAATTAAATTATCTGAACCTGTGCAGAACCACGATTTTCGTCCGTTGAGGATGTCGAAAAATGTGATCTCTCCTGATGCAGAAATACTAGCATTATATAAAGAAACATTACAAAGTACTAAGCTCAGTGGAAAATGACAGCATCACAAAAGCGCAGTCTCTTACAGGCATTGAAAACTAGACTCATTTACTCATTAAAAAAAAGATCCAAGGTTTTCAACAATGAAGAAAAAACACAGACAGGAGAACTTGTGTATTCTATAACATACATTGTGAATTTTGTCACCAATATAGAGAAATAGACGGTTCACGAACGTGTCAATAAAACCAAGTGCATCTTCTCCCCTTCCTGAAGGCAGCATATCTTGGTTAGACGAAGATTAAAAAATCTAAAACCTGCTAATTAAAGCATTCATACCAAGTGCAACAAGACCAAGTGCAAATCCTGCAGAAACAGCATGACCCTCTCGCTCAAGAACATTATCACCTCCACTTCGGCGCCCAATTTCACCCTGAGAAAAATACATAGATGTAGTAGACAAATTAAAAGGAATTAGATAACAAATTTAGGTGACAATTTAAAGTAGATACTGCAACTCTGCACCCAGGGAAAATAGAAGTACTACTGTTCAACATGAAAAGGAACCATGCATACAAAAAAAATCATGACAGAAACTGATCGACTGCTATTGAGGTAGGTTTGTCAAAATTTCAAGGACCGTGGATCTGTACATACCAGACAATTAACATCGTGCAAGCAAACCACATCTTTGATGAGTGATGACCAATTCATAGACAGTAGTGCACAAATGGTAATGAAATATAAATATATCTAAACTATAAGCTAATTGCACTAAACATAAGGGGAAGAGCCAAAAAGAATCTATATTATACCCATTAATTAAACTGTCCAAGCAACCATTAGAATTCAGCAGAAGAAATAGTACCAGCTCAACCACAATCTATTAATGTTCACCTTATCTTTTGATGGAATGCATGAATCGAATGACTAAGGAAAATGTTTAACCATTGAAAAATAGAAGATAAACACAAGAAATATATTTACCAATAAAACCTGCATTGTTGGAGGGTGAGCTGAACCTTCATACAGAATTCCCGCAGACATTAAGGCTGCTGACTGAAAAAATATAAATAGTGACATTGCAAATTGAAAATTAATCATTGAGTTGAGTGTTATTAATGTTATTGGACATAAGTGATTATAAATAATAGTATTACTGCACCCAAATTCAATGTAATTAACAAAACAATCAACTACTACATCAGATAAAAACATGGTATGTTGCAATCATAACTTCGGGCGTTTACTATTTCTCTTCAGATATCAGAGAGCACTGGCTTGGTGGAAGTGGTGAAAGAGGCCATCTAAAGTAAAATATAGAATACAATTCAAAAGATACCTGGAGCAAAGTTGGAACCTCTATCTCGGGATAGAAAGATGGATGTCGCACAGGGATATGAGCATAAAGTAGCTGCCACAATAATTTTATCAGATCTCCTTCAAAAAAGTTTGACCAATTTAACATTTACGAAACATAGTGAGTGTGTTTTTTGGTTAACAATTTAGTGCAGAGGGAAGGCAGAGAATTCAAAAAGAAATATTGATCAAGATTCAAGAACAATTACAAAACAATCAATGAGTCCATTTTCAGTCCCCATTCCTGAAAGTCAATTCCACTAACAGAACCATATCCCAGAATTCAATTTGTTTTAAGCAACACTTACTAGAGTCATTCAAAAAATAAGTTCTAAGCACAAATGTACATTTGTGACAGCTCATTATTATCATTTTACCACTCTCCAATAAAAATATTACTATTTCCTTGTGGAAATCATCTGAACTATGAACATCTCAGATTTAATAGTCATGAAAACTTTGACAAGAATGAGTGTTTTCTACTTGTTTGTATTGAAGTAATTTTCTAATGCTCTAAAGTTATGACATGCAATCTGATGTATGATATGAGATCTGGTACAATTTCATCAGAAAAAAAAAATATTGATTGATACCTTCGATATAGCTGGTTGCATAGTGCCTTTGTAAGAAGCTGCCAGGCCTAGCATTAATCCTACTGTAGTACTTTCATGCTCCTATAAATATGTAGTGAAAAAATATGGTATCATACAAAATGGAAAAGCTGAAGGATAACAGTGTAAAATAAAAAGTTAGAGGTGGATGATTTGTCCCCAAGTTCATTGAAATAAAATGAATGATTTAGCAACAACCATCTTTGAGTAGATAACAAGACCCTTAACATCAAGCAGTTTCTTGATTCCACCATTTGATAGTTTTAGTTTGTTGAACTTCATTCTGACTCCAATCACTCACAAAAATGTTTCAGTTAAAAAAGAATCTGAGAACTCTAAAATAAAAAGCTAGTTCTTTTTCCTTCAACCACTATAATTGTCTAGTTGCATCTTACACCCTAAACTTTTGTAATTGGTTCAACAAGTATTTATGTCCTGTGCGATGCCCGGGCTAAGAAAATTAAGAATGTGAAGTGGGTTGCAAATAGTTACTTAATAACAGGGTATCTTTCAGTTATTGTAAGAAAAATGTGAAGAAAAAAAACATGGTATAAAAATGAGCGGAAAATGAAAAGTGGGATAAAGGGTTGTGACAATTGACAAATTAGGGTTGCAAGACTTATTTACTTTCATATAAAGTACAGATACAAATATAGATATACATTACTCTCCTCCAAAGAGAAGTTTATGTTACAACAATTACCCTCATAATTTTCTCAGCTGACCTACGATGGAGTCCAAATAGAAATGCTGCTATTATAAGGCTCAATTATTTTTCAATTGCCAAAGTTGTTTTAAGAAGGTGAATATAGTATACCATTATTGAAAGATCCAATTCACATTGTTCTGGGACTTTTTTTTGTTAGAGTTAAATGCTTATAATGTGATTTGTGAAATAATGCCTCTTAAGATTTGATAGGCAAATGTAAAGCTTACAAGCTGTTTTGAGAAGGCAAGCATACACATCTTGATTCTTACTGATATTTTGTCAGATTTCTCATTTAATTTGATTTAACTCCCTCACTCTCACTCCCAAGTCTCAATCTCATGTCATATATTTCAGACATTAGTTGTGTTGAAGTTTTAGTTCATATTTTCCATGTCAGAGCCCATGTTCATAGCTTAAAGCAGCCACAACAAATAATTTATGCTCCGGAAGATATTGCTTTGATAGAAATTTAACATTGATTATTTATCCTATGCACACAATATAGTAACACCATGAAAGTAAAATGGAAAGCTAAAAATTGAGATGGCAAAGATAATGGTGCATCAGAGAATTAAACCTGATAAAAGTACTGGTAAATGTCAGTAATACTTAATACACGCAGATATCCATGCAGTCCTAGGGCAAGGAGAAGTCCAGCATGAACAGAATTCGGCTCCTCAGGTCTGTTATATATTATCCATGTTCTTGACATTCTTCCCTGCAAAGGGGTTATTTGCTTTTTTTTAGAAATAAGCACCCATGATGTGCCATTGTCCTAGCTACAATAACAAATACTCAAACCCAAAGCTTTGTTCAGTAATAACATTGTTGACACTGAATTATTGCTCAAAAACAGCAGTAAGTTAAAAAAAAAAAGGATCCATTTGATTTGAAACAACATAGAGGACCCAAAAATGTGCCTTGTTTAAGAGCTATTGATTCCACTTTTAACTCACCAATCATAACATACAACTGAGTCTTCAAGAGGTATTGATACCACTTTAAAACTTAATGAAATTTAAGTTTAATAAGTTACTCTCATACTTGCTATATAGAAAAGTGGTTGATTCGGTTGATAAATGCGATGACAAGTTAACTAAAACAAAAAGTGATTATTTTGGATTGATTTACTAGAAGAATTTAGTTTTGGTAATTGGAGCAACAAGTGGTATAAAAAAGGCAAAACCATTTTTAAGTACAAAATGTATTAATGAAGCAACCAAAAAAATCCCTACTAGAAACAATATTAAACTGCTCAGAACTAAAAAACCTTAGGAATCAATGTTAAACCTGAAGGGGGGCTAGTCTAAGTCCAGCAGCAACAGCATTATGAAACTCAGGCCAAGACCTGAGTTCTTGTATGTTCCTGATGTTGGGATCCAGATTAACCTAGAGTAGACAAAATAAAGTCAAAACAAATGCATAACTACTAAATAGTTTCACAAGCAGAAACAGGAATTAAGGATACAGCTGTAGTGCAGCATATTATATCAACTTACTGTCGCATTCTGTTGTGCTGGCAACCGACCTGCTAATACAAGCTTTGGAACAGTAAAAGCCTAAAAGTTTTGTAAAGATTCTATCAGAAAGAGTATATTTCAAGTGATTTTAAATTTCTCACAACAAAGACAAAATGGGATAAAAAAGCTAAGTGTGGGAGAACCTCAGTTAAGAGTGTATATATTGTTGCGAGGGTAAATGCCCCACGTCCAAGAGGAAGTGCAGTGGTCCTTTGTGCCAGATGCCACAATTGAGCCTTCAACCAAAAAACCAAACAAAAGGGTCAAAGGCAAATATTATTTTATTTTAAAAGAAAAAAACAGTATATCAAGTCAGCATGAGAAAAGAGCATTTGAATCACAGAAACAGAAAGTAGTGCACTGTAGAGAATTAGGAACAAACTTGACCTTCTATTTTTTGAGGAAAGAATTCATTAGGAGAGCAACCAATTTCAAAGATGGAAGAATTAAATGTTTAAAACAAAGCCCACAACATAATTACTAACTCAAGCAAGCTCTCTTTGTATGAGCACAGCACAAGACCAGGAATCATATATAATATGCCAATTACAAGTCTCTAAGGTTGCTTTAGATTTAGTATTTATGTCTATGTGATTTAGCTGTGAGTCTGTGACAGTTCTAAATGATTAAAAAAGTACCCAACCACTCATTTCTAATAATCAAGTTTAAGTATTTTAAAGGAAGAATTGAAAAGGAACAAAAAGTAAAAGGTAAAAAGACTAATTGAAAGCAAATCAAAGCAAATCCCTGAGGTTAGTACAACTAAGAGAACATTGATTATTTTTCCTTAATCATTAAATAAAAAATCCTGGCCTAATAACAAGCCATATAAAACCATGACCTCAATATAGCCAAATATTATGTTGATAGCTAAAATATCAAAGTGGGCTAAAAAATAATGTACTTATTTCACAAAAAAAAAAAAAAAGAAAGAAAAAAAAGTAATGAACATTTTATAGCAGGGAGATAATCCTAACATATATTAGGTGGATTACACTTACACCCAGCGGTACAGATTTTACCCTAAAGCTAATATGACAGTGCAGAATCACATGTTTAACTTCTAAGTCACATGTATAGTTTTAACCTCAAATGACTTTCTACAATAGATGTAGTATATATACTAGTGTCTAGGTAACTAACCTAACTGACAGCTGTGTTAACTATATCTAATATACTCCCCTCAAATCAAAGGGGGTCAGGCGGTCAGCCGAGAACTACAACTAGTTACTCTATTAGGTTTTAATCACTACACAGGGTATATATAAGAATTTCCAACAGAGGGATGCAAGATCAGACATGCTAACTGCTAAGAATATTACCACCAAGTATATCAGTTGCTTGAATAATCAGAATTAAAAAACAAATTGTAGATGATTAGAAATAACTGAATAAGCCAAATGCGAAAAACATACCTGCTGGAGGTCCTGATCAGATGCACTATGGTTAACAGATGTTTGAATTGCCACAGGTCTTGAGGAGCACAAAAGGCGCCTGACCTGGTAAAAGTAGGAAGAGACACGATACAATAAGTTCATAAGTACATTATGCTTAAGCACATCAATTGATAGTGCACACGAAGTCAAATGTCAGTTCAAAATATCTTTTCATTATCATTATAATTTTTTTAAAAAAAAGTACTGCACTAATAGACTGCAGATGAACTTTAGCACACAACAAAGCAGATTTAAGTAATCAATGGCAACTCATAACTATCCATTGAGGCATATTGACATTGCAGATTCCAGAATTGATCAAGAAGCATAAAAAATTTGAAACTTCTAAGACTATAAAGCAGCCGATGTTATACAATAAGAAGCTCAAGAAGGCTTAACATTAACAAGGCACCATACAGCAAACTTTATTTTCTCCAGCATTTCTGTTGTTGAAGATAGGTAAAACAATAAATAAAAACCTCTGGACTTAAGTGGCGATGACAATAAAGCAACAATAGCACTTTGCCTAAAATGGTTACTGACAAATCAATGTGCAAAACCATAGCCCTTTACTTGATCCATAAACAAGCCACGACAGGGGGTTGAAAATACATATCAAGCAAAATAATCAAATCAGTGTTTCAAAATTCTTATGTGAAGTGCCATAACTGACCTCATTCAATCTCAGATCACGACCATAACGAAGTTGGGTGCTAGAGTTGAAAATATGCTCCATACCATCAGTCATAGACCCATCAACTGAGTCTGTATCCTCAAACTTTGTTCCTTCCAGTCCAATTGCATCAGAGATAGTCGAAGATATTGTCACTGGATGCAGATTTAGCATGTAAGGTGTGGACATAGAGATTACATTCAGATTGGTTGGCGTTTCAATTTCCCTATACTTGCATTCACGTGCCAAAGTTGACATTGCCAAATCTTGTCGACCTAGAAGAACATAAGCAGCGGCTGGCCAGTCATTGGGAGGTGAATCTCGACACTTATCCAACACCTAGAAGGCATAACAGAAGTCAGGCGTAAAAAGCTATGGAATTGGAATTATATGTTAAAACTAAGACCTTGCTAGAGATACTACTCAGAACAAAAGCACTACAATAGCAATGCAAAGCAAACACATCTGAAACATAAAAGAACTTCGTCCCAGATGACAAAGAATCAAAGAAACGTACGAACAACAGTAGTCAATGCCTGATAAATGAGTGCCATTGTGACGAACAATATAATTAAGCAGAAGTAAGACAATAGGCAGTTTTAAAAGGCACAAAATATGCTGGCTGCCAGCATATGGTACTCGATAAAATAAAACAAAAAAAAAGTTGTAAAACCACTTAAATCAATGTAAAAGTTCATCGAAGGTTAGACACCGCAGAAAGTCAAACTCACATGACGAAGTGGAAGAGATACCCCAGAAGGCAATGAGTCCAGCTGTTTAAGTCCAAACCTTTCACCAACCATCGCTAAAACAGTAAGCTCCTCCTTTGAAGAATGTGATCCCATAGTAATGTTACAGTAAACACCAGAAGAAAGCTTCTTTCCAAGCAACTTAGCACCGGATAATATACTATAAAAGCAAACTATTTTCCGGGCCAAGCTAACCACAGAACTTCCATCTTTACAGACTAAAGATGGAAGATCACTAATACAGGCATAACCAGATCCATGTTGCAAGCAGTTCTCAAGCCATCTGAATAAACTTGGAGAAAGTTTCGGGGAAGTGGTGATTTCAGATGTCAGAAACCTTTTACAGAGGCCAGGGAAATCACGAATATAATGATCCAGGTAGTTACCCTCACCCAGAAATTTAGCAATGTTGCATAAGAGAATTGCCAGAAGCTCTATGTCCCTGTAGGTAACAATTATCTTATAGAATCATGGAAAAAAATATTTCAAGCAGAAGATAATTACTACGGAAACATAATGAAATGCAAAACATGGATGGTAGAAACAATAAGTGAATGACCACAAGACAATCAACTAAACCTTTAGCAGAGAATACTCAGCAGTCAGCACATCAACACCTTTCTTGAAAAGCTAAAATCAAAAGATTTTGCACAACAAATGACAGACAAAAGACTGAGCAAAATCTCCAGCACTAAATACCAGGTCTTCGGCTAAGACTACTGAAACACTGACTAATGAATGGTCCTCAATTCTAGCGGTATCAAACTTTTGACAGTCACAGGAAGATCAGGAAGGTTGAAGAGAGAAAAATGACAGACAGGGGAGGAGCTGTGTATGATTGATAGTCAATGGCTGATCAGTTTCAATTTGTGACTGATGCATGATGCTTTCTAAATTCTAATAGGAATACAACTTCACCACATTTATTAGCATCTTCGGTTCCCCTTTGTTTTTCAAATAGAATCCCATCCTTTATAGGCCTCAGAAAGTTACTTCCGAGGAAAATTCAGCCAATCTCCTTTTCCACATCCAAATTTTCTACATGGTTCATTTACTAGTCTAAGCTCTATTAAGGAATCTATAGAACCCCAAATGATTCAAACAGAGATTTTCTACAAACTACTCATCCATAATGAACTGTCAAACCCTGTCTTTTAAGTAGGTCAGTCATAGTTTCATACCATGGATATTCATAAAAAAATGTCACTAGTAAAACGAAAGAAGAGAGAGAGTAAAAATGCCCTACCCTTTGACTATACCAACCCATCAAAAAACAGAATGTCAGCACATCCAACATCATCACGAAATGAAAGAAAAACAACAGGTTGCTACTTAGCTTATAACATAGCATTATGCTGATCAAAGCAAGTTGACATCAAACATTGAGCTAATAACTGGAAAGAAACATAGATTACTGGCTAGATTCACCAAATTCAATCAATTAGCTGCTTCTTGAACAAATAGAGCAATGTCACCAAACAAAGCACTTGATAGGATAGAAATCAGAGATGACCAGAAAAAGTTTGAGCTCTGCTAGAGACTGAAATTAAAAAGAAAAAAAAAATTAAAAATAAGAGATCAGAAAAAATGTAAGACATACGTTTTGCGGAGAATGTCAAGCTTCAAACTCTCATAGAGAGCATGAAGAGAATCCAGACTTTCTGTTAGCAGTTCAGTGCAAAAGGGCTTCTCAGAACTTTGTGTGCCATCTTCAGATGACCTAGGGAAATTTGATTCTTGATGATGAGCAGGTGATATCGCAAAAGATGTTCTGAACATGGAGTTTACTTTGCAAAAGTTATTATGAAATTTGCTACTGACAAGGAAATCCCAAGCAGATTGTGGCACTGAACCAGAATGCTTTTGAGATAGAACATTAGATTTTCTACAAATTTGCATCATTACACAAGAAAATGAGTCCCATTCTGAATCAACACTAGTTTCAGCTTCTGACAGATGAGCAGGATCACCATCTTTCCAGAGAAGACCAAGAAAATGTCTGTAGAAACCAGATCCAAGCCCCTCTGCAAGTGCTGTGATGCAATCATTAGCTAATGAAGATGAAGGACTTTGACGTAATGCACATCTAAACATCTGCATATACAATACAAAGATGTCAAAAGGTACAGTTTCAAAGAAACAGGGAGTATTTGGTCTCCAATTGCCAAGAAACTTCCATGTGTCAACTTCAAGGTAAAAAGGAAAAGAAATAGTCCCTCATTACAAGTCAGTTTACCTGCCGATTATTTACTATCACATTGACACGCCCCTCAACAGCATCAGCCAGGCCAGTAATCTTTAAGTCATTGGGCAAAGAAGATGTTTCTCGAAGTTCCAAATCACACAAAACCTTATCTTTATTTAAGCAAGAAGGTAGAACATATCTACACAGGCATTGCTTCCCAGACTACAATATAAGCAAGATATTACAAAATGAAATATCAAGCTTTAGCAATCTTCATACCACTTGATGAGAATAAATTATTATTATTATTATATGGTAAAAGGTGAGGGAGAATGAAGAAGATATATAAGGTGCAAAAAACCAATCTAAAAAAAAAAAACAAACCAAAATAATGCTCCTAACTTATCAGCAGCTTGAGTAAGAAACAATATCCATGCAATAAAGGCAGGTCAACAAGGGACTTGCATGAACATTTTGGTCAAATTTCACAAGACAAGAAAAACTTATCAGATGTAGCCCTGGTACTTATCGAGGAACCAAAAAAAAAGGAATTGGTTACAAAATGGGTCATATATAGATCAATAAACCTGTAAGTACAATATTGCTAAGGAGAGGGAGTAGCCAAAACTACACATCAAAAAATATTGTTTCACAATGATTATTTAAAAATATAAGCAGACAATTGAAGCAAAGCATTAGTAAATACAGAGTACAGTCACATTGATTGAAGGAAAGATAAAAACAGAGCAGGATAATCAGCAACCCTCCTAACTCCTACAAGCACCAATCCAAAAGAGCTCTAAAGTCCACTCCATGTGCAAAAAAGAAATATTTTTGTAAAAAGAAAATATGAAAATTAACCCACAAGGAAGCTTAAAATAGAATCCTATCACAAAGTAATATACTTGGTAAAGAGACCTGTAGACAGACAGAATAATAATAAACTGCAGAAATGCCAGGGTAATCATGCATAAAGCTTACATAGAGAAGTAGAACATTTTCTGGTGCCAAAACCAGTATGTCTGAATATGGAAGTAGTCCAACTTTGACCCTGAAAAAACATTTGAAGAAAATTAAGCTCATCACTATAAAAGTGAAGTAAAAAAAGATGGAACAATCTCATTTACCTTGGACGAGTAACAGTCACCGGCGAAGCTGCAACTGCAGCTACGATCCAGCTCATATCAGGCTTAACATCAAACACGATCTCATTATTTATTTCAACACTCTGAAGACTGACAGAAAACAACTTTCTTTGTTCTTGGTGAAAAAAGCAGACAACAGGAGTTGCATCATCATCGGTGGCCATAAAAACCTAGTAATCATTTAAGCCAAAAAAAAAAAGCATAATTAAAGGCATATACAGAAATCAATAAACCATGCATGAGAAAAGATGAATGGAATCTAGCAATTTAAATAAGGACTTGGAATTCCACTGTTCTGAACTAAAAATCTTCTAACTGAATAAATTACTCTTCAAACAAATAAAACAATCAAGCATTTTGGACAATATATTTGTACAAAACATGATCAGGCATGTGTTTGGATTAGCTTGTAATCAAAATCTTACTGACATTCATTTTTTGGGGGGTTTGTTTTTTTTGTAAAATTAAGCAAATAAAAACTTGCCCTAAAAGGAACTAAGTCAAATTAAAGTTACAAGAAGAACTGTAAGTATATAATCAGAAACCAAATGATATGAAAGTGAGATGGTGAGCCAAGTGAGGAACCACAAAAAGGGAAGCTGTACTGTAATAATGTGAAGATAGAGTAAAAGGCAGGGGGAAGCACCATTATAGGGCAGTCTTCTAAGATAGCCAGAAGAATAAGAAATCAAAGAAAACCTTGAATAACATAATTTTAACTACTAGTTCTTCCTCTGATATGCTATAAATGCTAAAAATACAAATTAAAAGGTTTTGAGGCCATAAAATAGCATACAAAGCATCTATACATAAAAGGAAACAAGTACCCCATTAACTAATACGGCTTTTTCCTTTTGAAACAATATATTAATTTGCCTAACTAAATACAAAGACTAACAATAGCAAGAATGGAAGCCTATATCACCTTACAAGCAGCCATTTGAGCACCTTTTCCCTGCCATATTCTACGAAATGACAAATGTTTTGGCAATACACCCATGGGATCAACATGACCACTGGCTGCCTCATCAAAGTTAGAATTGACGATTTCTGCAAACCACAATGAGTGCTGCATCTTTCCTGAATTTGAAGTAACACCATACAAAAAATTACCAAGATATGAAGCCATTCACGTGGAAACCAGGAATTGATAGCAAGAATTTAATGAAAAAAAAAAAAAACCTTTGTTATAGGATGCCATAAGCGGGACCCGATCACTTGTCCAAATTGTCTTTTCATCATATTCCTTCATTATGTTCAATTTGCCTCTTTCTTCAATAAAAGTTGGCTACAAATTACAGTTGAAAGAAACAAAATGTAAAAAGTAATCAAACAAAAACAAGTAATACCAGAACAACAATCTTTTGCAGTAAAAACATAAACACTTCACAAGATATAACCAAAAAGAACAAAATCTCAGCAAACAATGCAGACGCTGTTATAACATACTTGTCGTTCATCCAGTGGATCCATCAGGATCAGATGAGAAGATACTAAAGTTCCCTCCCCATTTTGGACATGATTAGATGCACTAAGAAAAATGTCACGTGTACTGAGCAACGGGCTCGTAGATGAAAATGGAACACGTGATGGTATATTTGCTTCAACTTCCTGCTGGAGTAACAAACCAAATGGAAGAGGCCATATTGAATCGATTGTATGAGGAAGTTCAAGTGATACTACTTCACCTATGAAACAGAAGAAATTTTCAGTCACCATAGAACTAAAACAAAAATTAAACAAATGAAAATAGTCATACTGACAATCTGATCTGATACATAGACATATGAGGGAAATTTAAGTTGATGGGCAACATATATTGAAATCAATTTTGACCACGTGGGAAGTTACCCTTTAAAGCTTCCTACAATTTTTTTTTTTTTCAGGAAGACTCCCTACAATATTAACAATTAGAGAAATGATTGTGAATCTTTATTAGAATCCCACAAAATGCTGGTTATTTGGGAATTTGGTTCTTGGTTCTGCAATAATAATAAGTAAAAAAACAGTTCTCAATGAGTAAAATAAAGTTTTATCGCAAAGCTACATTACACTCTCATGCCATAAGATAACAGTTTTCTTCCTTATGTATGGTATGATGGTTGAACTTCATTTAGTGCACTCACCAGATGTATTATAGATTGTCAAACAGTCAATTTGTAATATACATAGAAGAGCCTCAGCTGTATGACCCAGACGACACCAGCACACCTAAAATTTCAAAATAATCAGTTGAAGCAAAACTGTTCAATAAATGAAACAAAAAGAAGCATCAATCAAAAGTAATAGCATCTTGCTTTCTTACAGTCCTAAACTATTCATCCATTCATCTATATCTATACTATATATAAAAGTAAATGAATCTTGCAACCCTAATTCGTCACAACTCCTTATCCCACTCTTTGTTATCCACTCATTTGTATGCAACATTCTTTTTGCCACACGTTTTTCGCAATAAATAAAAAATAATAACAGAAAATTAGCTCTATTTTTTAAGTAAATTGTTTGCACTTTGCAACTTATTATCCATTCTCAATTCTTTTATCCCGGGCATCACATTGGGTATAAATACTTCTTTTAATAAAAATTGCTAGAAAAACTCTAATCCTTGTTATCTATATCTATATTCTATACTATCTATAGAAGTAAATGAGTTGCAACCCTTTTGCCACACGTTTTTTACAATAAATAGAAAATAACAACTGAAAAATATCTCTATCTTTTAAGTAATTATTTGCAACTCGTTCTCAAATTTCTTATCTCAGGCATCACCCTGGACATAAAAACTTGTTTTTTTAAATAAAAATTGCTTAAACTCTAATCCTAGGTATCTGAATTTCCTGAAATCACTGTTGCAGCCCATATATTCCAGCTACCACTTTAAGAATTTTTGCACTTTCATCTTCTGAAGTCATGTACCCCCTTCTGCTGCTATAATCACTAGATCTTATCCAATTTAGCATGAGAATTTGAACTATATAGGTGACAGTGTTGTTGTTAAATAGCAGTTATGGTGCAGCCATAGTGATATAACGTAGCAGGATTTGAAGGATTTGAGACACTAATGCGACGGACGCAATAACTGTCATGGCGGTTATATCATATGCTTTTGAATTCGCTATTTTGCCTTAAACTTGTGAATTGATCATGTTTCACTATTTCTCAACTTATTTTTGTTTGTATGTTGCTTATTTCTTTTTTTTCGATAAGTGCCTATTTCTATTATCATACAGCTTATATATTTCATTTTTCTATTAGTATACAAGTTATTTTTATGTATTTTATAACTTCCGTTATTTGCCCACAACACAATATGGCATTTCTCAATTTTTTGGCTTTCCGCTATTAACGCGATCAGCTATTAATAACACTGATATGTGAATCACATGTTCTCTTAACACTGGCTAAAAATGAATATAATAAAAAAAAATTAAAAAAAAAAAAATTAAGGCTAAAAATTCTTTTCACCTCATACTCATAAAGAAGATTTTAAGTAAATTAAACATACACATTGAATCAGGATAAGAACACTAAAGCAAAAGCTCATCCAAGTAGTTAACACACCCATCAAACCAAAGTGTGCCAATAAATTTTTTTCCAGAGTCGAACCAGTAACTTTGGCTTCCCGCTAAAAAATTATAAATTATTATAATGATTATTATAAATGGAAAAAACAAATACTCCACGGGAAGCAATTCAGAAACGAGCATTGAGTGAAGGAAACAATACGTTCCTTCATCAACAACGTTTAACAAACAAATTTAAGTATTTTATAAGTTAGAATAAGGGTCAGGAAAACGCATTTTAAGACATGAAAAATCATTGTTCATACCTTAATAATCGGTGATCGCAAGGTGAATCTCTTAAATACTCGTGCACCTGTCGACCATATAATCCTGTCACATACCAGTGCGCAAGTTACATAGAGCACCAAATATGTAGGTTCAGATAAAGTGATAATCAAGCACAGCTCAGAACTCATACACGGTAGCAAGAGAGCAACAATATTTGAAAACGAAGATTAAGATTCATTTTCATTTTCCTTTTAAATTCTACTCGTTTCGGCATCTTTTGAAGCAACCGAGCAGAGAAACAAGGGTTTTTTTTTGGCGATGAATATCTTACCGATTCCCGCGGATGAAAAGCTCGTGGTCTCCACGATTGCTCAATGCAGAAGCAACCTCGTCGCAACTATCTTCGGCGTCCCTGTCTCGAGCGAGTTCAGGATTGAAAAGGAAGTAATCGTACTTCTCAGTGACGGCGTCAGGGGGTTTCCCGTCGAGAGCTTCGGCAATGAGACCAAATGGCTTGAACTCGCCCAGCACCGTTAAGCGACGAACGCCTGTGGACATTTTCGCAGCTCACGACGTTATCTCGTTTGAGACCTGTAGCAAGTGGCATATAAGGCGGAAGAAAAAGTGAATTGAACTGTGTCTGTGCAGAACCAAACTTTCGCCTCCCGCCCTTTATTTTTGGTTTATTTCGAACGAAAACCGGTGGGTTGGATTTGGCTTTGCGGCCTTGTACACGAACCCTAAAGTTTTGGGCCTAAACTTCGGCCATGATAAAGTTGTTGATATTCACACCATCTTACTTGAAAATAGCACCACCCTTTTTAATTTTTAAACGATTCTTGTTATGTTATTATGTTATTAGATTTGAAAGGTATAATTTGCCAGTCAACTACAATTATTGAACATTGTTTCTTGTTATGTCACTGGACTTAAAAATTTTGATTTTCAAGTCAACTGCAATTAGCTCCTTCAAAGAAAAATTTTATTAGATTTGATAAATGGTTTAAAGAGACTCTTAATAAACTAGCTGGATAGTGGGATCTTTTTTCCTCTTCTTCGCAAACCTTAGCTTATACTTTGTGCACTATATGGAGAATGAGGAATGGTGTTGTCTTCCATAGAGCTAATGTTAATCCGTTAAAAACTGTCTTTGCTATTAATTCTTATATATTTGATTTTTAATCATGCGCATAAAGGACTTATGAATCTCAACAGACGAACATGAATAGAGTTTTGGCTAAAAATAGTATTTGGAGACCTCTCTCTCATAGATTTTTAATTATGCGCATAAAGGACTTACAAAGGCACTTTCAAAATTTTTATATAAAAGAATTCCAAACAAAAATGTGTATTATTTTACCCTGAGAAAAAATAGCACAAATTAAATATTAAATTTTAATTGTTTTTTAAAAAATTTGAAACCATGTTCTAATAACAGTCATGCATAAGCCAAGCTGCCTCAAAATGAGAAGGTCTTTGTTGCCGCATTGCAGGCATCCTACCACAACAAAGAAGAACTAGATTATGTTCTGAATTGATGCAGACCAAGTTCTCGGACAGAGCTTTCAGGAACATAATGCGTTAATCCACGTCACAGATACGATGATCTATTTATTTTTGCAATATAGAAGCCTCCATAAACTTTTTGATGCCGTGTGAATTTATTTCCAATACTCCAATAGTATGAATATCTAATAAATTACAATAATTAAACACCATTGAATATTTAGTTGCTCTATAAAGATATAATTTCAACTATAGACCTACGAAGAAAACAAAACTTTATTAAAATCTCCAATGATTGCCTAGGTGATGGACATATAACCACAAACATTTCTTAAATGCTCACGAAGCCCTTCGCGCCCTCGAGGGTGTATGATAGGATACACACCACTTAATGCCCATACTGCATTTGCATAATCAACTGAAATTGTAATCATTTGGTGGTAATAATTTACTAGTTGGAAGTTGAACAGATAGTCCTTTTGAGAAATACATCAAATACCCTCGCATGGCCTTGAGTCTCTTTGATACCAACTAGTTTGTAGTCTAAATTAAATGGGAAACTTTTAGTGGAAATAAATTGCACGTATGTTTTTACTAGAAACAAAATAATGGGTCTCTATACCTAGCCGCCATCTCCTTCAAATATCGTTTACCATTTATATTTCTAGCTCCTCTAACGTTATAAGAAATGATACTCATATTTGTAAAGTCCATAAAAACATGAGCAAGAGGGGCTAATATCCTGACATTATTCTAAGATATTGAAAGTAGCTTCAACTGTCTAAAGGTTTAGTGGTTTAGTTACAACTTCAACCCTAATACCACTCCTAGCTTCCATGAAGGCACTTTGCACATTGACTACTGAATTTGCTTGAATATTTGTTAAAAATATTTGTCAAAATTTGACTTATCCTAGTGCACAACATCGACTCAACGCTTCTTAGCAGGTCGAGGGACCTCATTAAATTTTTTACCTTTTCGGAAGGATTGTTTAACTTAATTCTTAGTCTTTCATAATTTTGCTTGATGATGACGTATCGTTATTTTTCCTCAATCTGTTACTTGACAGATTGTGTCAACTTCCATAGATTTGGTTCGTTGACATTTTTTCTTTTTAGGTGCACTTGAGTTTAATTTCCCATTGCCTTTGTTTTTTTTTTATTATACAACAATCCAATCTCCATAGAGATTCTCACCCGAATTAATTCCTTGACAAACACCATTTTGATCCACATTGATTGTGTCATTATTGGGAATAACACCAACTTTGATCTTGGAATCAATTATGCGTTTGTCGTTATGATATTGGACTGTTTGTTGTGTATGCACATGGCCTTTGGCCTGTTGTGAATGAGCACCATTGCTAACCACTGCAGTTGCACTAGGGGCTTTATAACTGGTTGAGGCTGATCACTAGTAGGTGCATGATGCTTCACCAAATTGCAACTTCAAGTTTTGTGGTCATAGCATATGCATGACGAATAGATTATATGTAAGCCCTCATAAGCAACATTATACCAATAAATGACCTACAACCGGTTTAGTAAGACGACTTTGACACAAACATGAGCAAAATGACCTCTGTAAACATCCAAAGTTTTGATATCAACCCTTACAGAAGTGCCCACCATTGACGCAAGTGCTACTATAACACTTTCATCATAATATAACAAGTTGAGACCTATAAATCTATCCCACACTAAGGCTTTTCAATTTTAGCCGAAGGATAAGCAAAAGCCAGATACCATTGTTGCACTGCCAAATAATGATTAAACATCATCCATGGACCCTTCTCCATAACCTTCACACAATCCACTTCCATGTCAAATTTGATCATGAAAAAACCATTATCAATGTCCATGATTTCAAATGCTCCATTAAGATTCGATAGCTTCCTAAGCGTTCCTTCACAGTGACGTAACCAACATTCTTCCCCAAGAGCTTAATAACCAAAACATCACGCCAAGGGACACTTACTTTGTTGACAACTTTTTCATCCAAATATAACAGGTTTCAACACATTTCCATCTATTAACTCCATTTTAGCCAAGTTTTGTTTGAAAATATTTGACCTCTCGTAGGAGGAAAATGTGGCTCAACATTGCTTAACAACATGTCACAAAAAGATAAAATAAATGAAGAGTTAAAATTGCTGAATGTTTGTTAAAATTAAAATACTCCCTCTAGTCCTATTTATAAGACACCATCTAGAAAGTTTTCATGGTCTTTTTTATAAGACATTTTGTAGTTTTCATGATACATTTATTGCTTCTTTTCTTTTTTACCTTCATTAAATGCATCAACTATTTTAACTCATTAATTGTAATTGGCTAACATATTATTTAATGAAAGATAAAAATGGTATTTCATACACTTTTTGAGAAAACCAATAAAGTTAACTAAACTCAACTACTTTTCTTGATCTGTATAATTCAGTTGAAAACGTCTTATAAATAGAACCGGAGGGAGTAGCATTTAATGAAATGCTAGTACCAGCAAAACAAACTCCCTCTCTATACTCTTATCAAATATAGCTACAAGCATTTCACTAATACAAAAGAAAAATGCTAAATTCTCTTACTAAATTTTTTACAAATGTTTTTTGCTATTTAATTTTGACAAGTATTTTATATTTTTTACTAAGTATTTATTTTTTAAAAGATAGATAATAATCGTCAAACTCAAATAAGTAAAAAAATTTATAAAAAGATTTAATAAAAAGATTTAACATTACTTAATACAAAAAAAACTATTATCTAATTGAAATATAAAGGCAAATATACCCTAAGGACGAGAAACGAAAGCTTTAAAGCCTTGAAGATTTTTTTGGGTTAATTATCCTTATTACCGCTCCTAAATATCCTCTCTTGGCTTGCTTAGTGCCTAATAGGACAGGATCTACTAATAATGTAACAATTGATTTTGTTTAATTTGTTTTTTTTTTTTTTCCGTAAAGACAAATTGAATTGAATTTTCCACTCCATTTCTTTGTCCTCCTGTTTTATATGTCAGAGCCCCCTATATTTCATTTCCACGTATCTCTCTCCCTCTCCCTTTCCTCTTCTCTTTGAAGAGGGTCCAAGTCTTCTCTTCTTCTGTTTCCAGATCTCACAGCGATTTGGTTCCTCCTTAAGTTCTCTATCTCTCTCTACTTTTCTTCCCTCTTCCACTCTCTATCGACGAATTCAATCGTCGGTCGCAGATCCGAGTCTTCAGTTTTCACTAAGCCACCATGGCGGCCGCGAACGCTCCGATCGCCATGAAGGAAGTCCTAACGGTGAGTTGTCGTTCTCCTTCAATTTTATGCCTGCACAGTTTGTGAACTTTGTTTTTCGCTGGTTATTATTGATTATTGATCTCAATTTACAGCTTCAGCTTTGAACACAAGAACTAGAATGCCTGCTTTTGTAATTTTGTCGTATATTTTTGTCGTTTTGCGGTTATAACTTGCCCAATTTTGGTTTTCAACTCGACTACTCTGCAATTTTACTTTACTAGTCTTCTTACTGCAAAGTTTGCGCGGATCTGAATTTTCGCTTGTTTGATTGTTTCTGAACTGGAGTAGGAAGTTTTAATCGTTCGTTGTTTCTTATGCATTCTTTCACCTGATAATGAATGAAGCGATGCGATGTCACTGATTTATGTGGTCTGACTTGTGATTGCAGCTGCCAAGCGTTGGCATCAATACACAATTCATCACTTTCACACATGTAACGATGGAGTCCGATAAGTATATATGTGTTCGAGAAACGGCTCCACAGAATAGCGTGGTTATAATTGACATGAACATGCCAATGCAACCTTTGAGGAGGCCTATCACTGCTGATTCTGCTCTTATGAATCCGAATTCTAGAATCCTTGCTTTGAAAGGTAGGACACATATTTTGTACTAATATTTTCCTAATCTTGTCAGTTGCGTGTTTTAGTTAGTAATATTCTCAATTCTTTATCTACTATCACTTTGGTATTGATGTGAAATATGTCTGTCATTGGCAGATATCAAATTGTAATCAAAACTTAATTTTTTTCAATAATATACTTAGATTCTTTTTGTTTTTGATTCCTTTAGTTGTATTATTTTGTTGATGAGATTTTTTTTATGCAATGACAAAGGAGAGAATATTTAGAACATATTTAACTCAAAAAATGCAACTATGTTTACATGTTTGGACTTCGGATAATAACCAATCCAAACCAATGAATCCCATGAATCAGTCCCGTCTTTTAAAACCCGATGATTTATGAATAATATGATAGTTTGTCCTAAAGAATTATTATTAAGCTAATTAACTCAATTTTCTAGGTTTTTTTTTTCTTTTCATGTACGCAATAAAATTGCATTTCACCTGAAAAGGATAATTATTGAAGCATTCAGCCCAAATTTCCTTTTTAATTTTTAAAAATAAAAACTACATATTAAACCTGATGAATCTAACGTAACCATCTCATTCATAATCAGTTTGATTAGTTTCAGGTGTGGTGAAAGAATTGTAAAACCAAACCAAAGCGGTCCAATTGATTTTGATTGATTTGGATTTTTTCTTTACTTAAACCAAATCAAACTGACCCGTCACCCGTGGACACCCTGAAACAAACTACTTATTTTTGACTAGTTTGACTTGACGCACATGAACAAGTTTAACTGTCCATAGCATACCTACTTGATGCATGATATTTTTGGTTTTTTGAGCTAGACTATGACTTTTTTTAATGGCCATTGGAGCTCTGTTATGTTGTTTACCTGATTTTCTATAGCACAGTCAGTATTTATGTGCTCCCTGATTGCATGGGACACAGAGCTGTGAAGCAGGGATCTTTGATTGATTTGAGCAGCTGAAATCATCTGGCATCGTTATTTTTGAGTTTTATATAATGATATAATGTAGTTAATAGATCACATCTTTAAGTTTTATAATATGATAATATTTGTTGGGAAAATATACTTGATTTCCCTTAATGAACGAATCTGATAAATATTTTTCTCTCCTTGGTTTTTGCTTTTGCGAATGTATTATGATCCCCAATTTCATGTTCGGCCTATTAGATGTTGCAATTCTACATATTTTTCTTGTTCTTAATGTTTGACCAGGTTTAAAGCGGTTATAAGAAAATACTCAGTTTTAAGATTGCCTACAATGTTCACAAATCATAATGCTCCTAATAGTTGGCAATCTTCAATTTTTCTCTCTCTATTTATTTTGTGCTTCTGATAGTGCTACATTTAAAAAGTATATGTTTTTGGATTATCATCTCTTACGAGTTACATCGTTCTCATGAAGCTCAACTGCAAGGGACTACTCAGGATCACTTACAAATATTTAATATTGAGATGAAAGCAAAGATGAAATCATATCAGATGCCTGAGCAGGTAACTATTATGTTCAAGGAAACATATACTATAAAATAATCCCTTCTAAAGGATGACTTGGTTAATCGTTTTAGAATGCTTTTATTTCATGTATAGGTAGTCTTTTGGAAGTGGATTAGCCCTAAGATGCTGGGTCTCGTGACACAGACCTCTGTATACCACTGGTCAATTGAAGGTAAACTTAGGATAATCTGCTTAGCTCATTTTTTTCTTGTCCTACTATATTCTCCAGTCAACACATTCTTGTACAGGGTGCTTGTTGACTGTTATATGGTCCATGACCTATATAATTGTTGACGGGTATGTGCTCCATGATCTATGTGACTTATAGGTGATTCTGAACCAGTCAAGATGTTCGAGAGAACAGCTAATTTGGCAGGCAACCAGATAATTAATTATCGATGTGACCCAACGGAAAAATGGTTGGTCTTGATTGGTATTGCTCCTGGTTCCCCTGAGGTATATATCTGATACCTATTTTTGCCAGCTCTTGTGATGAAATACACTTCAAATTTTTAATTACATTTTGTGATTTTCATGTAGCTTGTATTTGCTTGTCTCGATATATATATTTCTGCTTAGTATATTCATGTATAATTTCATGACAATTATATTCTCTACTATGATTTTCATAGTCCTGATCTATTTTCATATATTTCTTATTATATTTTCATTACAGAGGCCACAATTGGTTAAAGGAAACATGCAACTTTTCTCTGTGGATCAACAGCGAAGTCAGCCTCTTGAAGCTCACGCAGCATCATTTGCGCAATTTAAAGTATGTTTTTCTTATGATTCATTTTCCTTTATTTTTTATTTAATATATTACATGAATAATTTTATACAGCCATACCATGCTACTATGTCTTGTGCAAAAGTTGATTGTATTTTGGACAGGTTCCAGGGAATGAAAATCCTTCTACTTTGATTTCTTTTGCATCAAAGACACTTAATGCTGGTCAAATTATTTCCAAGTTGCATGTTATTGAGCTGGGTGCGCAGCCAGGTCTGCATATTTTACCTCATTTACATCCACCCTTTTTGTATTCTAAATGCAATTGACTGTCTTGTGTTGCCAATCTATTTGTTTCATCTTAACTTTCCAAAATTTGATTTTTCTGGTTAATCGGAAATTTAAATTGGTTGTTTATATCAGTATGCATTTCATGTTTGATCTATAGCCGTAGAATGGCAGAAGCACATATATGTTATGATTTCAAATTATTGAACTCAGAATGTAACATTTTCGTAAACTTCGAATTTATTTATGAATTATAGTGATCCATGTAATTGGACTGGGGAGGCCACTCATTATTGCTGATACCTTCAGTCAATAAATTGTATTCTGTTTTGGTTATAGGCCCTGCTTCATTGATTGCTTTTCCATTTGTTACCACTTACCATGCATTTGACTGATAGGACATTTTGAATATGCAACACTTGGATTTATTATTATTATTTGAAATTGTAATCGATATATAATTGGTTTTCAAATGTAATGATAAAATGTGTAGCTGTGAAAGTTGGTATTTGGTAACTCATTTCATAAGTTCAAGAAGAATATTGAAATCAGTCAGGGCTTTTGAGGATAGAATGGGTATTGTGAAATTGAGCTGCGTGTATCATTGTATCACCTGTGATCAAATTGGTTATCCTTCTGGAGTTTAACTTTTCGACTTTCCTGGCAGGGAAGCCATCATTTACAAAGAAACAAGCAGATCTTTTCTTTCCCCCAGATTTTGCTGATGATTTTCCAGTTGCCATGCAGGTACGTAATTTCCAAGTGTTTGTTGTTCATTTTATCAACAGGGTAGATATTTGATTCTTGCTTTGATTTTTGCAGATATCCCACAAATACAATTTGATTTATGTGATTACCAAACTTGGACTACTATTTGTCTATGATTTGGAGACAGCTACTGCTGTATATAGGAACAGAATTAGTCCAGATCCTATATTTCTGACATCGGAAGCTACAGCTGTGGGAGGCTTTTACGCCATCAACAGGAGAGGCCAGGTTTTATTGGCAACTGTTAATGAACAGACCATTGTGAATTTTGTCAGTGGTCAAGTATGTTCCTGACCTTGTTATCACTTTTACTTTGTGAAGTGGGGGGAGTGAAACAGCAATTTAACAAATTTCATCTGGTTATTATCACAGTTAAACAATTTGGAGCTTGCAGTTAGTCTTGCCAAAAGGGGAAACCTTCCTGGTGCTGAGAAGCTGGTACGTCAATCTTGTCTAGAAATCAACTTTATTGATAAAAACATCATTTCTTCATAAGGGTGTTAGGGACATCCCATGAACCTGGAGGCATTGTTGGTTAATCACATCAGGTTGCATTCAACTGCCAAATGCTAATTTTGGTGAAGTTTGGTTGCAAGCTTGCCTTAGAAAAGTGCAGTACTTATACTTAATAATTGTTAATATTTCTTTCCTGCAGTCAGTAGTTAAATTTATTCCATCAGTGTTTGAGAGACATTCCCTTTCTTACTGATATTATGGGTGTTATGGTGGTGATCTTGATGATGAATGCTGTAAAGTGATTTACGTCATCAATGCAATCTACTTGCTTTAATCTGTTTTCCCCCTTCTGTTTATATTTTCATACTTTGTGAAGTATTTGATATTGATTGTTATTGTGCTGGGCATTAGGTTAGTAGCTTCTAATAAATGGTGTCTATTGTTATTGTCTTATTGTTTCTCCAGGTTCTTTTATTTGTAGAACATGATAGCAATTTTTATTTTCAATATTACAGGTTGTGGAACGTTTTCATGAACTGTTTGCACAAACAAAGTATAAAGAAGCAGCAGAGCTTGCCGCTGAATCTCCACAAGGAATCCTTCGTACACCCGACACAGTTGCCAAATTTCAGGTTTCTTGATAAGGCATAGCTATTGAAGAATGTTCCCATGCTCTTTCTGATACTTCATTTATCAATGCAGTCATCTTTGGTTGTTTACTGTTTAGGTTAAGATGGTATTCTATTGTTTGGCAAATTAGATTATTAGATTAGATGTTTAACAAGCCATTATCTGGTCTCTGGCAGAGTGTTCCTGTGCAGGCTGGGCAAACTCCTCCGCTGTTGCAGTACTTTGGAACCCTTTTGACTAGGGGAAAGCTGAATGCCTTTGAGTCATTAGAATTGTCACGGTTGGTTGTAAACCAGAACAAGAAAAACCTGTTGGAAAATTGGTTGGCTGAGGACAAGCTTGAATGTAGTGAGGAGCTAGGGGATCTTGTTAAGGTTGGGTTGCATTAAAAGATTTGAAGAATTTAAAGTTGTTCTTTTACTTATTTGTATCTTTGTACTTTTACCTTCCTAACTGTTGGCCTAATAGGGTACTACTAATATATCATGCTTATTATGAAATGATGTATTTTTACTAATTTTCATGAGTACATTCCCCTGTAGACTGTGGACAATGATCTTGCTTTAAAAGTATATATCAAAGCCAGAGCTACTCCAAAAGTTGTTGCTGCTTTTGCTGAAAGGAGGGAGTTTGACAAAATTCTAATTTACTCTAAGCAGGTGCTTGTTTACTATCCGAGTTTGATTTATAAGATACTTTTGTGCTATCTTAGCATGTGAAGAGCATTTTGCTAAGACTAAATAATTAACATTGCAATATTTCCTTTTAAGATTACTGGAAGCACTTGGCCCTGAATATTTTAATTACTTGTTGTATAGGTTGGGTACACACCTGACTACCTCTTCCTTTTGCAAACAATTCTCCGAACAGATCCTCAGGTGCGAGAGAAACCTCTGAAATTTATATTTGTAATCATTTTATATTTTTAGTTGAACTATTCTCGTAGTTCTGCATTGTATGCCATCTTGTTGAATGCAAGCTACTGTTTGATTTTATATGTACAATAAGATGGCAACTTCTGGTATTTTTCTTTTCCTTTTTTTTTTGCATAAAAATTCTTCAAGTTGTCATTTTCGTTTTGCTTTGCAGGGTGCTGTTAATTTTGCATTAATGATGTCTCAAATGGAGGGAGGTAGCCCTGTTGATTACAACACCATAACTGATCTGTTTCTTCAGGTTGATTATCTATCGTGGTTAATTATGATAATTAGTCATTTGATATTTTAGCTTCACGATCTCTTTCATTTAATACTGATTGTTTCTTGACATTATTGTCATTTTCATGTTGGTTATTCTTTGTTCTGCTCAGAGAAATCTGATCCGTGAAGCAACAGCTTTTCTCTTGGATGTTTTAAAGCCAAATCTACCAGAACATGGGTTTCTTCAGACAAAGGTTGTGGCCTTTGTTTCTCATTTGTGATTGGCATTTTGCTCTGATATTTCTTTCTTTGCATTGATATGATTTTATTGCGTTTTTCTTCAGGTGTTGGAGATAAATTTGGTAACTTTCCCCAATGTTGCTGATGCAATTTTGGCTAATGGCATGTTCAGCCATTATGACCATCCTCGTGTTGCCCAACTTTGTGAAAAGGCTGGTCTTTACGTGAGAGCTTTGCAAGTAAGCACTTGCCAAATCTATTTTTGTCCTGCATTTGCCCTATGTTAATATTTAAGTCACACTCTTTGTTGATTGCATTATTCTTGGTGCAGCATTACACTGAGTTACCAGATATAAAGCGTGTGATTGTTAATACACATGCAATCGAGCCTCAGGTTTATGTTCCCTCTTGCTTTTATCTATTTTGGTGTTTAAAATACATGCTTGAACTTTAAAATTACTTACTCATTATGTGGTTGTTACAGTCACTTGTAGAATTTTTTGGTACTCTGTCACGAGAATGGGCATTAGAGTGCATGAAAGACCTCTTGCTGGCCAATCTTAGGGGTAACCTGCAGATCATTGTGCAGGTATGGAAGTGTCCTTATCTTAAATAACTTGGAACTTGCTA
This sequence comes from Cyamopsis tetragonoloba, assembly GCA_037177725.1. NCBI lineage: Eukaryota > Viridiplantae > Streptophyta > Magnoliopsida > Fabales > Fabaceae > Cyamopsis > Cyamopsis tetragonoloba. The sequence continues at coordinate 72,290,028 of CM074119.1, forward strand.
ACTATTGATAACTAAGCTCACTTATGTCGGTTCAGGTTGCCAAAGAATATTGTGAACAATTGGGCGTTGACGCCTGCATAAAAATTTTTGAGCAGTTTAGGTCATATGAAGGTCTGTACTTTTTCCTCGGATCATATTTGAGCTCCAGGTAATTCTTTTGTTTTGGGAAAAAAATCTGTTTTTTTCTGTTGGTTATAGGTCTCATTTATACTTGAGATATGCTCCTATGTGTTTCTGCTGATGCGTGCTCCTCTGAATATTATGGGACAGTGAGGACCCTGACATTCACTTTAAGTACATAGAAGCAGCAGCAAAGACGGGTCAAATCAAGGAGGTTGAGCGTGTGACAAGAGAATCAAATTTCTATGATCCTGAGAAAACAAAAAACTTTCTAATGGAGGCTAAGCTTCCAGATGCACGCCCTTTAATTAATGTTTGTGATCGATTTGGATTTGTTCCAGATCTAACACACTATCTGTACACAAACAACATGCTTCGCTACATTGAAGGTTATGTTCAGAAGGTATCATAATAGCTTTGCTATCTACTCTCTCTCGCTCTCTCTCTCTCTCTGTGTGTGTGTGTGTGTTTGTTCCCTCTGTCAGAATTTTGTGCCTTGCTATACAGGTGAACCCAGGGAATTCTCCTTTAGTTGTTGGTCAGCTACTAGATGATGAGTGTCCAGAAGACTTTATCAAAGGCTTGATTCTTTCTGTTCGCTCATTACTGCCGGTGGAGCCCCTTGTGGATGAATGTGAGAAGAGGTAGTATTCATCCTTTAATCCTAAATATTTTATTTTTGCATTCATGTTTCTGATTTTCATCCCGTGATTTTTTGATATGCAGGAATCGGCTTCGTTTGCTTACACAGTTCTTGGAACATCTCGTTAGTGAGGGAAGCCAGGATGTTCACGTTCACAATGCATTGGGTAAAATTATCATTGACAGCAACAACAACCCAGAACATTTTCTCACGACCAATCCATACTACGATTCTAGAGTTGTGGGCAAGTATTGTGAGAAACGGGACCCCACCTTAGCAGTTGTAGCTTACCGGCGAGGACAATGTGATGATGAGCTTGTCAATGTCACCAACAAAAATTCTTTGTTCAAACTGCAAGCAAGGTTTGTGGTGTATATGTGGTCTTCCTCAACCGAATCAATTTTCTTTGTTTCAATGCTGACCTGCTTATATTGTGATCACAGATATGTTGTTGAGAGAATGGATGCAGATTTGTGGGCTAAAGTTCTTGATCCTGATAATGAGTATAGAAGGCAACTTATTGATCAGGTTGTATCTACTGCTTTGCCTGAAAGCTCAAGCCCTGAACAAGTGTCTGCAGCTGTTAAGGCATTCATGACAGCTGATCTGCCTCATGAATTGATTGAACTTCTTGAGAAGATTGTGCTTCAGAATTCTGCTTTCAGTGGGAACTTCAATTTGCAGAATCTTCTTATTTTGACAGCAATAAAGGCTGATCCATCCAGAGTTATGGATTATGTCAATAGATTGGATAATTTTGATGGGCCTGCAGTTGGAGAAATGGCTGTAGAAGCTCAGTTATATGAGGAAGCGTTTGCAATTTTTAAGAAGTTCAACTTAAATGTTCAAGCAGTCAATGTGTTGCTTGATCACATCCATAGCGTTGATAGAGCTGTTGAGTTTGCTTTCAGAGTTGAAGAAGATGCTGTTTGGAGTCAGGTGGCCAAGGCTCAACTCAAGGAAGGGCTTGTAAGTGATGCTATTGAGTCATTTATACGAGCAGACGATGCTACACAATTTTTGGATGTTATCCGTGCTGCTGAAGATGCCAATGTTTACCATGACTTGGTGAAATACTTGCTAATGGTAAGACAGAAGTCAAAAGAACCCAAGGTTGATGGTGAACTTATTTACGCGTATGCAAAGATTGATAGGCTCAGTGACATTGAGGAGTTCATTCTTATGCCAAATGTTGCTAATCTTCAAAATGTTGGTGACCGGTTGTATGATGAAGCATTATATGAGGCTGCAAAAATCATATTTGCTTTTATATCTAACTGGGCCAAGTTGGCCATCACACTGGTTAAGTTAAAACAGTTCCAAGGTGCTGTTGATGCGGCAAGAAAAGCCAACAGCTCAAAAACATGGAAGGAAGTTTGCTTTGCTTGCGTTGATGCAGAGGAGTTTCGTCTGGCCCAGATATGTGGACTCAACATTATTATACAGGTAATGTGTTGATTTCACTATAGAAGGGTTTTCTTGATTTTTTTTATAGAAGGGTTTTCTTGATTTTTTATATCATCTGATTTCAACTAGAGGGTTTGAACAATCTGGTTCTTCAGAATGTATCAGTTGTATCCTTAATACTACAAGTAGCCGCGAATGGGGAAATGTATAATGATTGCAAGGATTTTGTGCTGTTTATGTGAGCTTATGTAGATTTTCTAGTAGTGATCTTAATGATTTTCCAATGCTCACTGTGTCAGTTTTTCTTCTGCTAATTTTATAGGTGGATGACTTGGAAGAAGTCAGTGAATATTACCAAAACAGAGGTTACTTCAATGAGCTAATATCTCTCATGGAGAGTGGTTTAGGTTTAGAGCGGGCTCATATGGGCATCTTCACAGAGTTAGGAGTTCTGTATGCTAGATACCGCCCTGAGAAGCTCATGGAGCACATCAAACTATTCTCAACCCGCCTCAACATTCCTAAACTAATACGAGCTTGTAATGAACAACAGCATTGGAAAGAATTGACTTATTTGTATATCCAATATGATGAGTTCGATAATGCTGCCACTACCATCATGAACCATTCACCTGAAGCATGGGATCACATGCAATTCAAGGATGTTGTTGTCAAAGTTGCTAACGTGGAGTTATATTACAAGGCTGTTCACTTCTATTTGGAAGAGCATCCGGATCTTCTCAACGATGTTCTCAATGTCCTTGCTCTTCGTGTGGACCATGCACGTGTTGTTGACATCATGCGCAAGGTAACATCGATGGATAAATTTTCTTTGGTCTTAGTTTTTCACTTGCTATTACACCATTGGTTTTTTACTGTGTAATGTGCTATAGGCTGGTCACCTCCGTCTTGTGAAACCATACATGGTTGCAGTTCAGAGCAACAATGTATCTGCTGTTAATGAAGCCTTGAATGAGATATATGTTGAGGAAGAAGATTATGATAGATTGCGAGAGTCAATTGATTTGCATGATAACTTCGATCAAATAGGCCTCGCTCAAAAGGTGAGTGGCATTTGGTCTCTATGGTCTTTTTTTTTTTCTGTTTAAATTGTCGAAACTATATAGATTATTGTTATTATATAATGCAGATTGAAAAGCACGAACTTCTTGAGATGAGACGCGTGGCTGCTTATATTTATAAGAAGGCTGGTAGGTGGAAGCAGTCCATTGCTTTGTCTAAGAAAGATAACCTTTACAGAGATGCCATGGAGACAGCATCTCAATCTGGTGAGCGTGAACTTGCTGAGGAGTTGCTTGTTTATTTCATCGATCAGGTACCAAATTCAGTTTCAAACTGCATTTATAATTCATTTCCTGACAACATCCTATATGTCTAATTACTATATCATTATACTTATGTGCATATGTATATACCTACTTTACGTCCTTGGAGGTAAGGATTATTGGTGATTACATAGTAGTGGTATGCCTTGTAGCGTGTGCAATTGTAGGTCTTGCAGATAAATTATGTGATAGCTAGAGTTATCTGTAATTTCTTTCTTTGTCAAGTCTAGTGACTTACTTATTCTGCTAGTGCACGTTAGTCTTATAATCAACAAATGTTGATTGAAAGATTGCCATTTGATCATCATACCTAGGGGTCAAAGCTTTTTTCTTTGTTCTCGTGGAGTCATGATATTCCAATTTTTAATTAATTAATTTATTTGCAAAAATTGATTTTTCTATTTTTTATGCAGGGAAAGAAGGAATGCTTTGCCTCGTGTCTATTTGTTTGCTATGATTTAATACGGGCGGACATTGTTCTTGAACTAGCTTGGATGCACAATATGATTGACTTTGCCTTCCCATATCTCTTGCAGGTTTGCAATTCATCTTTGCTGTTGACTCATATCACCTTAATTCAGTTGACATATATGTTATTCTTATAATAACTGTTGATATTAGGCTTTAAAAACTTACATTACTCTACATTTTCCCTCCCCCTCCTCACCAACTTCCCTGAGAATTGTGCTGACTATCTCTTACTCTTTTGGATCAAATCTGACCGCCTTTTAAAATTCTGATAGTTTATGGGGAAGCAGTCCCTTTGAACTACTTTTTGGTGAATTTGGGATTTCTGGACTTGGATTATGTTTATAAAAATGATAAATGGGGAAATAATAGATAGTGTCTGTGCGAGTCAGTGATGTCTATATTGTGAAGGTTGTGATGAGTCATGAGTCTTGTGTATTTGCAGTGTTAAATGGATCATCCTAGCAAATCTAGGTTGACTAATGCGTTTATTTTCCTCTTGAGCATTTCACGAGCTGGAATAGGTCTATTTATTCTATATGGTGATTTCTCTCATTTTTATTCTCTGTTGTAGTTTATCCGTGAGTACACTGGCAAAGTTGATGAACTTGTGAAGGATAAAATTGAAGCACAAAAGGAAGTGAAGGCCAAAGAGAATGAAGAAAAGGAAGTAGTTGCACAACAGGTAATTATGTCGGCCATTTTCTGTTGCATTAATATTACTTGATTCTTGGTGCGACTTTGCGGAGTATTTGTGAATTCTGACAAATATGTCGGCAGTTTGAGCATTCAGAAATGTTTTCCATCGAATGTTGATAAATCCTCTTTCCTTCCAAGTTCTAATCCTTCATTTTGACCAAATTGAACACTAGAATAGAGCACTGATATGAATGAGGTTTGTTTTCTTTTTCAGAACATGTATGCTCAGTTGTTGCCTCTTGCTTTGCCTGCACCACCAATGCCTGGAATGGGAGGAGGAGCAGGTATGGGAGGTGGCTATGCTCCTCCCCCTCCAATGGGTGGTGGACTAGGGATGCCCCCAATGCCTCCTTATGGCATGCCACCGATGGGCAGCAGTTACTGAGATGTATTCAACGGTGGCAAGTATATAGATGCATGGACTCAATCCCCTGTGGAGAGCAATCTGACAACTTAAAAAGTTCTGCATAGAGTTTCCAGTGGAATTTTGATGCAGCATTCTTTGTTTCTGGTGGATGTAGGGATGGAAGGTGAAATAATTTCAAGATTCTGTTTAGGTTGCCGTGATTGTCTTGTTAGAGTTTCATTTTCTTTTTCTTATTTTTGAGGGTTGTAGTTGAGGCAATTTTTGAGCTGCTGGTTCGAACTAGACGAAAATAATCTGTATTATGATATTTTTCCTGTTTTAAGTGAATCAGTCCCCCCAGTATAATACGAATTTTACCAACTTTGACATCCATTTTGAACTGTGCCAGTGCTTGTCATGGCCTGGATTAATCCATTCCCTAACTAGATTTTATTGGTATGTTGTCTGTCCTGTGCACGTTGTTTTAACCCCCAGTGTAGATTAATTTCATTTTTTTTTCTTTTTACAGAAGTGACTTAATTTCATGTTTAACTGTAATTGTTTTTAACTGACACTTTTGATAACAAAAAACTCGTGGTACTAACTACCGTATATTTCGGCAATGTATTTGCTTGCCGGCTTGCCCTATTTCCTAAGAAGTTTTGTTCCGAAAAACCTTGTGAAATAGTTCTAAAAAAGTTTTATTTCTGTTTCTTCACTTTCAGCTTTTGATTTACGGAAGACACAAAGGAAAACTGGTTATTTTCTTTCATGAGCCATTTTCTCTCATCATGGTGCAAAAGAACCCTATATTTTGTCTGCATTACACTGTAAACAGATTTTAAAATCTAGTCAAAAAATACTTGTCTGGAGTGTGGTGTGTCTGGTAATGTGTGGCGTGGATAGTGTTTTCATTCCTAACGAGGATAGGGGAGTTTCTCTCACCTTTTTGTTGTGTGCCGTAAATATTGTACTCTATTTTTGGTCAATTATTACAGAAGTTTCTCAGTTCAACGAAATAAACAAATACCACATGGGAAGTTTTTTATTGTCATTATTCAAATTAATTTTTTTTAAATAAATAAATCCATGCAGCACGATCTTTAAACATGTTAATTAACATTCAACTCAGTAAATCCTGGCATGATCTTTTTCAACTGCACCCTAAATCTAGAACGAAATTCTACCCTGTGAGGAACTTGAAGACTAATGAACAAAAACAGAAGTGATCAATTTTGCCGTCTACCAGTTACTCTGCGTTGAGGCATTTATTACGAATCCATGATTGCACATTATTTCAGCCTTCTCTTAGCAAAGGGACAAACAGGCTTCCAACCTTAATTAGCTTTCATCTGTGTCCGTAACGCTTCATTTCTTATCATTCTATTGCTTGAAAAATACAAAGACGTACGTCCTGTCTCACTTTTGATCATTTTGGATTGCCATATTTTTATCGTGACGCCTTCATTTATAGATAAACATTACAGATATGATTTGAGATTATGGGACCCAAAAGCCTGAAATTTCGATTAGATAAATTAACATGGAGCGAAGGAAAGAAGAGGAAGAAACAATGAAAGAGATGGAAGGAAAAAATACGGAATCATAAGAAACCACACAATTTGTGTAAGAGAGAGATAATAGAGGCTGTAACAAAGTGAGTGGTTGATCAGTAGTCGTATCATTCTTTAAGGTGCTTTATTATGAGTTACAATTTGTAAGTGAAATGGGTCCCTCACTGTGATTGTAATTGAAGCTTCCTTTGTTTTTTAGCTTCCTTTTCAATCAGATCAGAGAGCCATTAAAGTGTACTACTACTACAAAATAAGCCGCTTTTACTCAGTGCCCTGCTTTCAACTTCCACCTCTCAATCAAGATACATGAAGTAATTCACCATAAAATAAGGGTTAAAAGAATTATTTTGTCTTTTGTGTATTACTTTACTATAATTCTATCAAAACTGTTAGAAATTAGACTAAATAGCAAATTTCACATGCAATTTCAATGATTTGAAGAAACATGTCAACACACAAAATATTAAGATCTTTTTGCAGGTTGTTTAAGTATTATTATCAAACTGGACGTACGGAACTAAATTGTTTTTAACCCTAAAACTAAAATATTGAAACAAATCAATCTTTCTTTTGGATGCATGCTCAATTGGACAAGTATACTTGTTTGTCCAATATATGCTGAAATAGGTCCAAGAGGTGTCTTAAGCATAAAGGACAACCCGTTTAGCAATGTGGTTACATCACGCATTTGTCTAATTGTACGAGCAAATCTTGCTTGCTACTGTGTTTGTTTTTTTTTTTTTTTTGGAATCCTGTGTGATTGTGTGCTTGTAATGTTTTCTTCCAATCACCTTTTTCATCTTGGTCATCATGCCAAAGACTATAAAACTTGCGTTGGCACAGTATAATAGCCCATCAGCATATTTGTTGAAGCTTAATTCTATCTAATTGAAATTCAATGTGGAGTCTTTAATAAAGTATATCTTGAATGAAAGGGATCCACCACACATCTAGCAGATTGGATTAGGACATTTTGATAAAGCTTAAAACATTGGATTTTTTTTTTTCCCATACATTTCATGTAAACGTTTTAGGACATGATTGGGTAAATGGGTTTACTCTTTGGTATGCACTAGGGATGTCAAAAAAAACCCGTACCCGCAGGTACCCGGTGGGTATACCTGTCACGGGTCGGGCACATGTAGCTAATCGGGTATCTATCGGGTGTTTTAAGCGAGTATTTAACTACCCGTACCCACGGATACCCGTTTATATATATATATTAAAATAATATTTATAATAAATAAAAATAAAATTAAAAAAATATCCTCATATATATATATATATATATATATATATATATATATATATATATATATATATATAAATGTTAAGACTGACTTTTTTTTTAATTTATTATGGTTGAATAAATTTTATTATTCAATGCAACAGGGTTCATTTTATTGTTTGTTCTTTTTTTTATAAAAAAAAAAATTAGTTGGTTATTCATGTGTACTCGCAGATACCCGCGGATATGAAAAACTACTCGTGGATATGTATAAATGGGTACCCGACGGGTAATGGGGCAGGGACAGGTATAACGGGATTAAACGAGGGCGGGTAGTGGGGGGAAGGTACTCGTCCCCGCCCCGCCCCGTTGCCATCCCTAGTATGCACTAAGAGTATCATTCGACTAATAACCGATGACTAATCTTTTTTAAGTGTAAAGATAATCAAAGTGAGTTCTATCTCTACCGATAAAACATTTTATGTACATACAATCAAAATTCAAACACTAATGCAGTAAAATTTTACTACATGAGCATTTATTTATCATTTTTTTATCATTTATTTATTTAGCATTTATTTATTTATTATTATGAATCATGCGAAACTAGGTTAAGAAAAAATTCCATAAAAAACACGTAATTTTTTTAAACTCGGGCAAGTTCAGCTAAACTATTGCAAACACCCTTTTTGCTTTTCTTAAAAAATAAATCCAAACACTCTTTAATGTGTGATTTTTATTTTTTTTTATTTTTTATATCCTATATATTAACTGAGTACAAAATTAATCCCTTAAGTATAAACATATTTACTCTTCACAACTGACCTTTTTTCCTGGATTAGAACCATAATTCTTTCCTTGAGAGCTTATGTTGGTTTTGAAAGATTGATAAAGCACAAACTCAAGGTTTATCTTTAATTTCTTTATGAAGTTAAATTCCAAGATAAGTACAATTAGGATCTAGACTATATAATCCACAAAGAGAGCCCAAGTGGCTATAATTACCATCAGAACAGACAAAACACTTTTAACACAGAAGAATAAGATACTAACCATCCATCCACTACATCCTCTTACTGTTACTAAGTCAAGCTGTTCCAATTTTCCAACAGTGATTTCCAACTCTATTTGCATATTTATCATTTCTGGTTCAAATTCTTAGTCTCCAAGGATACTCATTAAGATAAGAGCCTGTTGGGCCAGCCCAACCTTCATGCTTTTTTTAATTTTGGCTCTTCCTTTTTCCCCTTCTCAAGTTTCAGATTCTTCACAATGTTTGTCTAGTGAGATTTATTAGGGAAGAAAAAAAAATTCATGCTGAAGTGACAGGCAGATACAGCCAAAACCCATTTTCATCTGACCCATTAAAGGTTATAATTTTGCATATCACACACCAATCACCATAAAGATAAGAAGAAATATCAGATCACAAATTAAGCAAACAGTAGCTTTGAATGGGAGATAAAAAGCTCACTAGGCAAAACAGAAACTCTAGGATGGTTCTTTATTTTGGATATGGAAAATTACTACTATTACTCTGCTTGGCCTCAGAGCACCAACCAAATGATTCAATGCAACTCTGAACCAAACAGTGATCAATATCCCTTTTCAGTGCCAACAACAGAAATACTGCCTCTTGCTTCTGACCCTTCTTCCTCTCTTCAATTTGGACAGTTCCCTTCATGGCCTTTACCTATTGAAGAAGATAAAGCAGCAAGTGCTTCCAAGAGTCACAGCCAAGCAGAGAAAAGAAGAAGAGATAGGATCAATGCTCAACTTGCAACTCTCAGAAAACTTATTCCCAAATCTGATAAGGTAAAACAATGTTTCATGATTTTGTCTCTTTTATTAAGTGGCAAATATAGTTACTACTATCAAGAGTTATTACCATTTAAAGTTTGAATACTTTTATGCACATCATTATTCTCTACTTCAATGTTCCTCTGCGATATCACGCCACAATATCATGATTTTGAGTGAGATTCATTGAAATTATATCAGTGCAATCTACGATTATCATATTTAACCATATCTAATTGCATCTCAACGTGATTGTAATTTAAAGAGCATTTTTCTATTAATCAGATCCATATTCAAGATAAGTAGATTGGATGAAATTTTACTTTGGTTGTTGAGTGCCTAACACAACCTTTTTCCTTTTCTCCGGGCTTGAGATTAGTTATGTATACAACATAGACAAGGTTGGCCATTGTCATGGAATTACCTATTCATAGTGATATAATATGATATTGGGTATTTTTAAGGAAAATATCTCATATTATATTCATTGAGAGGTTATGGCATTTCAATAATTCAATGCATCTTTTTCTATGAATGGCATAGTCATAGTCACTTTCAATTATAGTATTACTAGCCTTTATAATAGATCATATATACCTTTCAATTCAATTCCATACTTTCCTATCTTCCAAAAAGAGAGAAACTATAAAAGGGGTAAATTACATTTTGTGGTTGCAGATGGACAAGGCAGCTTTACTAGGAAGTGTGGTTGACCAAGTCAAAGATCTAAAGAGAAAAGCCATGGATGTAAGCAAATCCATTACAGTTCCAACTGAAATTGATGAAGTAACAATTGACTATTACCCTTCTCATGATGAGAGCTACACTATACAGAACCAAAACATTGTTATAAAAGCTTCTGTTTGCTGTGATGATAGACCAGAACTTTTCCCTGAACTCATCCAAGTTCTCAAAGGATTGAGATTAAAAGCTGTGAAAGCTGACATAGCAAGTGTTGGTGGAAGAATCAAAAGCATATTGTTGCTTTGTTCTAAGGATAGTGAAGAAGGTAGAGTTTGCCTTAGCACTCTCAAACAGTCCCTTAAATCAGCTGTGAACAAAATTGCTTCCTTATCTGTGGGAACAAATTGTCCCACTAGAAGTAAGAGGCAGAGGTTCTTCTTGCCTCCACATTGCTTACAATAATTTATTGCAAAATCTTTTAGGCTTGATTGTATTTTTATTAGGTCGCAAATGTTTAATGTGCGATTTCAGTCTCCTGATATTTTTTAAAGTGATTACAGTACTCCAAATTTTTGTAATGTTTAATTTTGCTGTTTTTTTTTCCAAATTCTAGCGAATTAAGTTGGCACACAAAGCTCTTTTGAACAGTTTACAATAAAAAAATGCAACTACAAACTTTATATTATATTTCAATATAATTCAATAGATTTTGAAGAAAAAAAAAACCAAAAAAATAGACCATAATTAAACATTACAAAAATATAAGGACTTAAAGTGTTAAAGAAAATAAGGAGATAAAAGCTGCATATTAACCATATTTAGGGAAATTTGCAATTAAGCGATTTGATTATATTCCTTAGAGGGTCAATGCAGTAGGTGAAAATTAATTGTTTTAATTTTTTTAACATTTTTTTACTATCACATATAAACTATGTTAAGCATATTGAGTGTTAGTTTTGTGCCTCCAATTATGGTAATATTTTTTTTTGATTCATAAGAAAGTAGTATAACCGGAATTCGAATCCCGTACTCACACACGTATGTCTCCATGCGCTCACCAACTGAGCTACATGACTGGGACTCCAATTATGGTAATATAAATGAAGCAGGGCTTAGACCAAAAAAAAAGAAAGAAAGAAAAGAAGCATAAACAAAGGAGTTCTGGTGTAGTAATAAAACGTGCCTAACTCTTCTTCTCTTAGATGTTTTTCTGAGAAGATAATAGGAATAGTTCTTGAAACAATCTATTCATATAAAGGTAACTATGGATTTAGAAATCGTTCCGTGGAGGAGCCAAAATTAAACAAAGACAACAGAAATATAGAGCACATAGAAAATTTATAGTAAAGAAAAAAATAACATGTAAATTTTAAAGATAAAAAGAATATAAGATTAAGTATAAAGAGAATTCATTATTATCTGCACTATGATTTTTTTTCCATACTAGTAATTTTAAAAATCTAACACCTCATTGTTAAACAACCAATTTTTTAATATTATTGAAATAATAATAGCACCAATTATATACTAAAATAACTCAAACATGATAATCATTAGATTAGATAATATATATTATTTTGAAAGTTAAATATTCTTAAATAATTTAAATATTATAAAAATGTAAAATAATATAAATTTATAGCATTATATTATTTGTCAGTGTACGTATTTGGATAGGAGGGAGGTGCCAATGCCCTCGTCCATACTAAAGGACAGGAAAAGCATCGAGCAAAAATGAAATTTACAATAAAGAAAAAAATAACATGTAAATTTTAAAGAGAAAAACAATACTAAAAAATTAGACTGAATCTATTGTATTTTTATTTTTTTAGGTAATAAAGGAAATAAAAAACAAAAAATTAAGAGAAAAAAAAAACTAAAATCCTGTTAGAAATGCAGAATCTATTGTATGTTTGTTTTTTTTGCTACAAGAAAAATAAATTGAGTGGAAGGAAATAAAACATCAGATGCTTGTTTTATTCATACTATTAATTACTCCTATTAATGCCTCATTATATTATTATAAAGTACAACTAATTTTTAAATAACAATATAATAATATTAATAAAAATACAAGTTGCATATCCGAATCATTCAAACATAACAATTATTGGATAATAGATATTTTTGGTAACAGGATAATAGATATTATTTTCAAAGTTAAATATTCTTTAAAAATTTAAATATTGTTAAATTATAAAATAATATAAATATAATATCATTATTTCTTTATATATAGTAGTACCGATTTAGACAAGGATCTATATGGTTGTTTGTGGGGTCAATTGACTAATTTTATGTTTTATATGTTAATTTCATAAAATTTTCCCCCCCAAGCTAATTCAAATCTTATTTTTATAATATATAAGTTCGTATAAAATTGTTCTTCAGTCAAATTTATATGTATGTTAGAATTATAGTCTAATTTCTTTAATAATATTTATTCAAATAGTTAAAATATTATGAGGAAATTTACACCTTAAGTAAAATACTATATATTATGGTGAAAACTTGCTATTACAAAAAAATAATAATAATAATAATATTTGCGCTTCTTAATGTAAGAAACTCTAGAAAAAAAATTAGAGATTCTTAATATTAGTTCATTTAAAAAATTTAAGTAACATTTTTTTTTTATGTCTGCTCTTGTAATTAATAAAAAGATAGTGAAATATAATTAATAGATTAATTAAAAAATTAACTTTAAAAAAAGATAAATTTAGTATATTATACTTTATTAAAACTAACTCATTGAATAATTTGTTACATATTTTGTTAAGAGAGTCTTACATGAGGGCACACTTGTTAGAAGTGTGTTTTTAGATGCTAGGAATTATATATCTAAGAATATTGTAATTAGAAAACTTATTTATGGATATATTTTTTATTGCGTTTGGATGGAGTTTAATGCCTATGAGAATATCTTTTGGATTTTAAAAAATATGGAAGTTATAGGCTTATTTCTAATAACTACACATATTCCCGTATAAATTTAATTTACCTTTTTCTATAACATTCTCAACTTAACATATTCGAGAATCTTCTAATATAACTTATAATACCTCTACCTCTGATCTTAAATATAAGACCCTTTAAAACAAATTGGTAGGTCATATATATGAGACTTCCTACAAATTTTAAAAGGTAATTATTAGTTTTTTTCTTGTTTACCCTGGTAATAAATGAAAGGATAATGAGTATAATTAATGTATTTACTGAAAATTTTGACTTTAAATACTCCCTCCAGTCTGAAATATTAGTCACCTTAGAAAATTTTACATGGATTAAGAAGAATAATTAATTTCTATAGAATCTAACAAAAATGTATAGGTAAACTAAATTGACTTTGAGGTTTAATCAATAGTTATTGGCTATAAAAATAATAAAAGTGAAAATAGTTAATAAATATAACATTGATAATGTAAAAGTAACAAATACAGTATTTTGGAATAATTACTAATATTTTTGAACGGAGGGACTAAGGGTAAATTTGGTAGATTGTACTATTTTTTGAAAAAAACAAGACATTAAATAAGGTTGTTAGTAATTTTCTTAATCCGTGTGAATTGGTTAAAGGGTCCTATAAAAAGGATAAGAGGTAGTAATAATCATGCCTCAAATTTATATATAGGGTTTTGCTATCCATTGCCCTTAGGATAATGGTTAAGCAACCTATTAATGGAAACTTTGCAGTAAAAATAATTTTGTAGCATTAAATACTCTACATCTTCTAATACTAAATTTCTATTAATGAGTTGCTTAACCATTGCCCTAAGGGCAATGGATTATGGTAATGGATAGCAAAACCCTTATATATATAGGGGTTTGTTAACGTACATTTATTTTTTATAAAAGGAGTACGTAAGCACTTTACACCTTTTGGTTGTATTTTAAAAAATCAAGTTATAACTTACTAACGTACTCTTTCAACAAAATAAATTGGTGTACGTTAGCGAGCCCCTATAGGATTTGTTAACGTACACCCCACTTATTTGGTAAAATGAGTACTTTAGCAAACTACACCTTATGGGTGTATCTTACTAACGCACTCCTTCTAAAAAATAAGTGAGTGTACATTAGTAAACCCCATATATAAGGAATGTATCAAGTAAGAGATAAAAGTGTGAGAAGAGTTAATACCAACCATCCAATTATAATTAATGGTTAAGATTTGATTTAAGAAAAATAATCTCAACCATTCATGTATGATTGTATGGTCAAAATTAACTCTTCTCATCCCTCATTGAATATGCCTATATATATATATATATATATATGATTTTTCTATAGAAAAAGAAACTAACAATAAAAAGTTTTTATGAAGAAAACTAAAACTTTAATAAAACTATATGTAACACATAATAAATGAAGTGTTTTCTTTTCTTTTTTTGATTTCATATCAAGTTAATATATATATATATATATATGAGACGTATCTAGTGAGAACAGTAAACATATGAGAACATCAGAATACTAAATCTTGATCATACGACCTTGCATTTATGGATGAGAGAGAAAATTTGAATACATGGTTGTATGGTTAAGATTTAGTGTTCTCATGTTCTCACATATTTAGTGTTCTCACTAGATACACCAATATATGGGGTATATATATCCTTACTTTCTAAAAAAAAAAAATTGTAGTGATATCGAAATATTAAATAGTGTTCTTAACTTGAAAATCTCAAAAAAAAAAAATGGGGATTATATTGTTTTGAGCTAAGGAATGAATTATGTTTCCATCTTGTAGAATTTTTTTTTTTTAAATTATCTTCTTGTAGAAATTTTGATTGTTTAATGCTAAATCCTCCTACTAAATTCTCTTACAAATCTTTCTATCCACTTAAGTTTGACAAGTGTTATGGGTTGGAGAATTTGCAAGAAAATTTAGTATTTTATACATAAAATATCAAAAAGAAAAACACTAAGTTATTTAAGGTTTGAAAACTCCTTCAATACTGAGTCTGTACTATATGCATGACTAACTACAATAACAACTTGCAGTTACGAAAATGAAAAATCATTCCATTTACTCATACATTTCCCTCTTTCTGATCTCCAACTGTATTCCACCACACTTTAATAACCGATGGCAGTTACAACTTCCTACGTGTTCCTTTTGACTTCCCATGAGTTAGTTGGCTTCTCTGGCTACATCAAGATTATGATAATAAACCATAACTAATTTCAATTATACAACAAATAAATAAATAAATAAGTCAAAAATATATATTAATATCATCCACATACTGAATGCTCCATCCTAACTGCCACTCTTAGAAATCTTGCTAAAATTAAAGACAAAATATAGATTTTCATTTTTACAAAAAAAAAAAAAATGTTGATGACAATGAGAACAAGAACAAACCGGTAAAGAATTATTATCTCCATAGTAAGAGTTTCTAGGAAAAGGCGTTATATGAATCAGTTACATAAAGGTGGAAGTTATAACTTCCTCCATTATTAAACTTCCATATTTTTTTCTCTTTCACCCACTTCCTTCATAAAACCTCTGTCAAAATAAACTATAAAAACCCACCTGTAAACTTCCACCTACCTAAGTCCTAACCGAAAACACCCAAATACTGTTGCTAAAAAAAAATTACAACTAAAAAACAAAATTAAAAAGAAGAAGAAGAAATTGGGAAACAGAAACAAACACGTTGGAAACAGACATCGTCCAATTGGTTATGCATAGAGCGGTTTTGAGATTCATGCCAACTACAACTCTACCGTCTTAGTACGTAATCCGTTAATTTATCTTCTTTTTTCATATAAACATAAAAACAGAGCCATAACATCAATTAACGCTCAGCAACGTTCCTTACTTTCTTTGGCATTTTCTCAAACAGATAGGGGACAATGTTCGGAGCCGATTCGAACTCTGCCGGTGGCAATCACGTTAAGGGTTCGTGGAGTCCCCAAGAAGACGCCACGTTATTGAAATTGGTGAATAAACACGGTGCGCGCAACTGGTCCGTTATCAGCAGCGGTATTCCAGGGCGCTCCGGCAAGTCGTGCCGCCTCCGGTGGTGCAACCAGCTGAGTCCCGACGTGCAGCACCGCCCGTTCTCACCGGCCGAGGATAGCATCATTATAAATGCTCACGCCGTTCACGGAAACAAATGGGCCACGATCTCCCGCCTCCTTCCCGGCCGTACTGACAATGCAATCAAGAACCACTGGAACTCCACGCTCCGCCGCCGTCGCATGGCGGAGGAATCCCCTCCCTCCGCCTCCGTCTCTTTCTCATCCGTGACGCCATCTCCATGCTCCATGTTAAAGCGCCCCCCTGGGCCGTGTGAGGACCTTCGGCATGATGCTTACAACCGTTCATTGGATGCGCGATACCCTTTCAAGAAGCGGTGTGTGGAGGTGGCTTCAACGGAGGGCGAAACAGAAGAGCGATTAGCGGGTGCCGTAACGACATCATTGAGTCTTTTCCCTCCAGGAGAGGGTGTGGAAAAGATAGAGGAAGAAGATAAACGCAAGGAAAACGAGGAGGAAGAATTCAAAGTGAAGATAGAGGATCAGCGTTACATTAGAAAAATGATTCAGCGCATGATAGCAGAAGAGGTTAGAACTTACATTGATAGCTTGCACCTTCGCAAGGGTGACGATTGAGGAGGCTCTATTCAAACTTGTAATTCATTTATATTTACGATCATTCCTTAATAATTGTTAGCTGCTATATTTTTTACGCGAATTACATTAATGTTAATATAGACATGTATGCTGTGTTATAATCAGTTGGTGACATCTTCGTCTCATTAGTTTGATTTAAAGCGGACATAAAATTATAGGACAAATTAGTTTAGGAATATTATCAGTGGAAGAGATGTTTGCAAAAGTACACATATCTGATGTAAGGAATTCAAAATCCTAATAATAATTAAATGGGTGGTCGCAATATTTTAAATTTTAACAAGTTGGTCTTGTAGGAACTCTTGTAAAAACCGAAATCTAGTACAGCATCCTGTAATTTGGTGCTCTCAAGCAAAACATTTTAACAAGTTGGTCTTGTAGGAACTCTTGTAAAAACCGAAATCTAGTACAGCATCCTGTAATTTGGTGCTCTCAAGCAAAACAGCAAGACATGAACTGCGAAACCTATTAATATGAATCTCAGTTTGCGCATAAATGCTCATCCCACAGCCACTATTAACTCACTTTTTTAAGAGTGAATAGTGATTGTGAGTAAACCGATTTCATTCGTGTTTTTACACATTTGTTATAACCATGAGTTCAAACAATAAAATGCAAATACTCAATATTTTGCTTCTTAAAAAAAAATTTTGCTATCAATTGCCTTAATGGTTCAACAATCTATGAATAGCAATTGCCTTAATGGTTCAACAATCTATGAATAGCAACTTGATGTTAAAAAGTATAAAATATTTAATATTATAAAATTATTTACAATTTATTTTAAATGCAAAATTTTCATTCATAAACTTGACAATAGATAACAAAACTCATTCTCATTATTCTTGACTGTTGACAGTTAAAGGAGAAAAAAAAACGTCACAGTTGACTGATTCCCAAATCAATGAACACTGAAGTCCAACAAGCCAACAATTTTTCACTCGGGAAAATCCAGACTCTTATTGCCCAAAAATAAAAATTCCAGTCCCTTCATAGGTAAACTAAATCACCATGTTTTCCTGGAAGCTTATGAGGTTAAAGATCCAGTTCTCGTAGACTGACATTTACAGAATCACGGTGCCTATATAGTTACGCAATGACCATAAAGATTAACACAAATAACGAAAATTTTGGTTGTTGATGTGTTAAGAAGAAAGAATGGATTCTTTTGGGTGAATGATGTAGAATAGGGTATGCTACTAATTACAACTAACACTCGCCAATCTAGTTAACGGAGATAAAAAAACACTAAAACAGCTCTATAACGCTTTTCAACATTTTATAAGAATCTAACTAATAAAACGTTGATTACAAAATTTTATGATTAAATGCCTTGTATGCGAAAATATAACAGGCTTTCAAAGAATTGAAAGAACACTCACAATAAGAAAAAGACAAAATCACGCTTAATTACTCGCCGAATACACATGAAAAACACATCAAGTCTTATTCGCATAAGACTACATCTACATTATATGCATACAAAATACATTCAACTTAAAATTATTAATTGATTTCACCGATGAGTACACTACAGAAACATCTTTTTTCCAACAGTTGAAACTGGTAGCCAACAAAATAAATATATGACATTATGAAAACCGTTTAAAGAAGCAATGGTAAACTTTTAACAGGAAAGTTGAAACCAATGCGTGAATCCTCATTTCTAATATCAATGGCAGCACGGATGAAGTGTTTTTTTGAGGCTAAATGTAGCGATTATAGTTTGGTGAACAGATAATTGCACAATTTTTCTTTCAAATTAAGGATAAGTAACAGTATAAACAAGTAGAACAGTCTAAAAATCCAAACAATTAAATTCCAGAAGATCTCTCGGATAGGCATCCACCACCAAAGACTTTCTTTGGATAAACACAACGGGCACTCTCAAGCATAAACGACAAGTTATAATCGGGTATAAACCGCGCCGCAAAAAACAATAATAATTAAGACTAAAGTATTCTGAGAGAGAATTCAAAATTGCGATAAGCACTCAGGAGATTTATATTTATATACAACCATAACTAATTACCTATCCATTATTATATATTCCATATCTCTGGTAAAAAGAAAAGTCTCGCGAGAGATAAAATTCGAAACAGTGAAAGAACCCTACAATAAAAAAGGGAAAAGGCAATTCAACAACGCCAATTTAAGTAGTACTTGTTTACGCAGCAGTGAACGAAATTCGAAAGAAATAGTGAAAAACGCAAAGATCAAAAATGTGACTAACGGATTAATTACCAAACACTATAGCTCATAAAAATAAGAACGGATTAGGAGAAAATTCGAATTATTATAAGATAAATCAGATTCTAAGAAGCAGACTTATAAAAATTTCTAATCACCGTAAGAGATAACCAATGCGAGTTAAAGCCGAAACAGAAAACGAAAATTGAAAATCAAAATGATTGCGCAGGAGGAAAATTGTTTACAACTAATATAAGATAAGATGAACATAATAGAATCAGAACACTAAAATGAACAACGCAGTACTACTAGATTCGATTACTGGAAAAAAAACACAAACGCACTATTTAGATCTCTGCCTCATCTTTCGGCGCTTCCTCTTCAACCTCCTCATACGCTTCTTCTTCCACTGCAAAAACCACGGTTCAAATCAGACCTCAACTTTACCAAATAAATACAGAAGGAAAACGAAAAGAGCGAAGCAAGGAAATCGAAAAGAGCGAAGAAACGGTGCAAATCAAGCTACCTTGGCTCTCATGGTGAACAGAACACGGCACTCTTCTTCGATTCAGAACCCTAGTCGATGGCTGCTGATAAGTAACAGAGAGATGGGGGAGTTGCAACATTTATAGCCGAGAAACCCTAGCATATTTCTCTTCTCCAAAGTATTGGGCTTTAGCCCAAAGGCCCTATATGCAGTGAATGTGTTGGAAATCCGAACCAATATTTGACAAAATAAAAGTCCAAACCAAAACGTTGGCTTTGGGCCCATTTTATTTTTGGAATTTCAGTATTTTTACCATAAAATATTAAGGGTGCGTTTGATTTACTAAAATATACGGCACTGCACAGCACAAAAACTTTATTTCACGTTTGATTGTAAATATAGACATGTCACAGCACAAAATTTGAGGCACAACATAGAACAAAATGAGAGATTTTTGTTACTCACTATCCTAGAGGACAAGAAGTTATCCCATGGTACAAGAGGGTTAAATACAAAAACACCCTCACTCACATCTACTATCTCATAAAACTTTAACTACATCTCCCCACTCCCACACTTACACAAGGTAGTTACTATAATAATTTTTTTTTATTTCATGCAATATACAACACTAAACTAGCTCATATATATATATATATATATATATATACCAGTTAGTTTGACACAAATTCTTACACCAATCAATAACGATAGATCAAAGCTTTTATTTTCTGAAACATACCGTTAGATTGAAACTATTTATTGTACAGATCATGTGTACAAAAATTCACATAAATCCAATATCATTAAATACTCTATCAACACGGTTGTTTTTTTCACGATTTTTAAAACTATATTTTATGTTAATTTTTTAGTGCGTTGATGGAGTATTAAACGATCTTGGATTGATATCAAATTTTGTACAGATGATCTATACGATAAGTATTTCAATCTAACGGTAGGTTTCGAGAAAAAATAATTCGATCCATCGTTATTGATTGGTGTAAGAATTGGTGTCAAACCAATTGGTGTCATTTGATCTTAACCCTATATATATATTTTTTGAGAAATAATAAAACATCTAAAAATATATCAAATTATTTGAGAAATCTAATTTTATATATAATTTTTTAAAATATAATATTATAACAGTTTCAAAATTTCACAATATTAATTGTCATTTTTTTATCTAAAATAAATATTTTAAAGTGTAAAAGATATTATCGTAAAATTGACTTTATATTTCTTGTGTTGTACTTTAATGATCAAACAATAAACAACACAAGTAGTTGTGCTGTAACTTATTAAATTGTCCTGTACTATACTTCATGTACTGTACTTGTCCATGCATCAAACGCATCCTAAGGGTCTAAACAGCGCTTTAGCACATTTTCTTTTGTTTCTCGGTATCCTCTCACCTTATTAGGTAATACTAGAACATTAATTTTTTGAACGTAAATATATTCGTCCTCCCAATCAAGGGTGAGCAAAACCCTGTTCGGCCCGTTGGACCGTTCTAGCCCGAATTATTCGGGCCGAGTTTCAACTCGTCTTTTTTTAAAATTGGACACTAACCCGAGTCATTTTATCTAACCCGGTGTTAATTTATGACAAGTTTGGGTCACCCCAGCCCGACCCGGTATATATATATATATATATATTATTTAATTAATAATTATATTATATTGTATAAATTTAATAATTACTTACAATTTATTCTACTTCTATAGTCATATTCATAAGCATAGAAATTTTCACAGTTAAACTATAAAAGTTTTCACGCACGTATGCATACACACAAAAATTTTGAAGGCAAGTTATGAAAATTTTAACAGCCATAAAAAATTAATAGCCAACCTATAAATTTTTACAACCATATTTTGATCCACTTTAAAATTAATTATGTTGATAAAAAACTTAAACAAATTAACATTTCAAAAAATATTCGGATCAACCTGATCTCGTCCCTCTCAAACCCGGTCTTAATTAGACCCAATAGTCATCGAGTTCTTTCGGGTCAAGGGACATGTTAAGGTTTTATCATAGACCAATGTCAATTTCGGGCCGGGTGAGGAGAAGGTCAACTCATCCTAACTCGTCCTTTGGTCACCCATACTCCCAACTGGTGCCATCTCCGGGTTCGAACTGTGGTTCACGCTAGGTCATACTCTACCACTACGCCAGCATCCTTGTTAGGATGTAATAAATACATCTGATTTAATGTTTTGAGTTGCAATAATAAATACTCCCTCTGTTCCTTTTAATATGTCTAGACAGAGAAAAAAATTATTCTTATTTATTTGTCTATTTATGTTTTTGAGGTAATATTAATTGTACTTTTATCTAGAGATAGCAAAATGGATAGGGTCTGCCGGGCAGACCCGCTATCCTGTCTTAAACTGGCAGGTCGGATTTTATATTAGAGCCCGCTATAACCCACTTGGCCTGCCACGCCTAGCTCACACGGGCCATCGGCAGGCCGAGTTGGGCTAACCCACTAGCCCGTTTTCCTTTTTTCAAAAATACATCTTTTAATTTATGCATAGAGAGTTTAAAATTTTCAAAAAAAAAAAAGTTTAATAATTATATTTTTTTAATAAAAACACTTTTTTCTTAGGAAAACTTTTTTTAATAAAAAATATGTTTTTTTATTTATTTTTTGTGGGTTAAACGGGCTATGTCGCGACCCGCTAAACCAATAAAAAAAAATATCGGGTTAAAAAAGTAAACTCGTATAGCATGGCAGGACAGCCCGCTTTTTAGCGAGTCAAATGAGTGGCGGGCTAAATGGGTTGGGCCGACCCGTTTTATCACTTCTGCTTTTATCTATTCTATCCTTATGTTTAGTTTGTACTAATTAATATTTCACTATTAAATAAATAAAAGTAATAATTACATTCCAAACTAAAAGTATTTTCAATAAAAAAAAATATTTTTACTCTTTATTTCTTAATTAACAAGTACCCTTTAATTGTTAACATTTTCCAAAAATAAAATCCAAAAGAATAAGAATGAACCTTGAAACTAGTGTAAGAAAAAGGTTGCTAAACACTTTGAGACAACTTTGATCATGTGACAATATAACTACGTAAAAATAAAGATGGTTCAATACTGTTTTTAAGTTATGATTGTATATTAATAGTTAGCGATGAGTTTTATCGTTACTAAATTAGTGGTGGTCTAAACCATCGCTATAAGGGGAATATTTTTTATGTTTGTATGACACAGTTGTGACGGTCTACGCTGTCGCTACAAGGGTGAGAATAATTCTTTTTCTTTTATTTTTAAACTATGCTAGTAACTTTACGACGGTCTATGTCATCGCAACATAAACATATGTTCACAATTCATTAACACAATGATTTCGTTATCCATGATTTTTCACTCTTTCTCTTTTTTATTTAACGGTTTTATTGTTCTTTTTCTTCAAATAATTTTTCATTAATTTTCATTCAACAAAATCTTTCACTTCTTTTTCTATTAACTTTTTCTTCGTCCAATCACTCCATAACAACACTATCTTACACCTCACAACCTATCAACCTTCGATGACATTCATTTTTGGCAACCTCCAACTCCGACAACCACCTTCTTCTTATTTTTATTGTTCTTCTTCCTCTTCCTCTTCTATTTTTCTTTTTCTTTCATGCTATTTCTTTTTTACTCATGTCTTTCTTTTTTTCTTTTTCTTCCATGTTATTTTCAACCGATAAAAGTACGATGAGCTCTTCCTCACAAAACTTTTTTTTTTAGAAAAAACAAAACTTAGTGACAACTTTTACGGTTGCCAAATTAGTATAAAAGCAAAATAAAAAATAAAAAAAATCAGCTCATATTGAAGCGATGGCATTTACCATCACTAAGTAGTGACGGTAAAAGCAGTTGTTAATTTTTAACAATGCAAAAAACAACGATGGCTCAACCTTCAACACTAACATCTTTTTAATGATAATTTTAAAGCATTTAACGACAGTTTTGACCCTCACTATTTTGACCATTTTTGTAATAGCCGAAAAAATAGCATATATTATATTGGTAATTATACCCGTGTGACGCATATAAAACTAGATGCACACATATAAATATTATTATATGAAAATTGGCAATTATATGAAAATTAGCAGTTGTGTTACGACATGTAAAACTAGTAATATATGAATATAGACACAAACTTTTTTATTACATGAAAACTAGTAATGGTGCCTGTGTGATGCATGTATAACTAGATACATATATACATCGAGAAGATAAACATGATGTCGCTGGTGAAACTTTGTAGAAACAGCAATTTTAAACTTGAATTTTGCTGCACCCTTTCCAAGTAATTGCTCCAAACTTCACTCTTTTGGTGCATTTCTAATATCTACGCGGAGTTTACACAATGCGGCACAACTAATTTTAAAGTTTAAAGTAAATTTTTTTGTGATAAGAATTTTTAATGATAAATAATAAATATTTTAAAATTAATAAAATTATTTTATAATTAAAATATGCATTTTATTTGAGAGATAGAGATATTTTATAAAAAATAATTTTTTATGTTATAAAATTTTTATTTTTTTTAAAAAAATAAAAATATATAAAAATAGGGACTAAATATATTAAAAATATGTATATTTCTTTAGAGGCTTAAAGCAATGACTTGATTAATCTTACTCTTAGGCAGACCCTGAGTTTACATTTATAAACTCTTTCACAACCTCACTGTCTCAATTCGTTTTCCTCACTAACATTGTTATAGTGACATTCTTCGAGACTTACGTAGAAACAATCATGTTTTAAATATTATATATAAGTAGTAGTGACAATATGTAAAATAAGTGGTAAAAGCTTCACCTAAAATGTAAAGGTTTAAACGAGTTGGATTGAATTTTGGGATAAAATTGAAATTGAACCAAATAAAACTAATTAGTGTATGTTTGGAAAATTGTTGGGTTGGAGTAGAATTGATTTTGAAGAGCCAAAATTAGTTTTTATTGATAAATCAACTGTTTGTTTTTGCGTTGAGAAAAAGTTAAAATTGATTTTAGGTTGTCAAAATTGATTTTGGCTGAAGCAAGGTTAGACTTGCTTTCACGTTAGGTTGAAAAATTTACATGGTATTTTTCCTCTAAAATTGCTTTTGAGAAAAAAATCCCCAAACATAAATCACGTTACTTTAAAATTAATTTTACACGAAATCAATTCTATAAAATCACGTTGATCCAAAATAAATTCTACTAACATTAAGTATGTGTTTGGATTGACGTCGAATCACGTCAAATCACGTTAAGATAGATAAATCAATGGTTGAGATAAATTTGACACATAAACCGAGGCGGATCCAATGAACGCAACAAAAAATAGCGTTAAAGTGAATCCACGTTAACGTGAATTCACTTCTATCCAAACAGATACTAAACCAAACACACACTTAATCGGTGTTGGGAACCTAGATTGAGTTTAGCTGTATTTTTTAACTCAAACAAACTCAAGCTAATCATCCACATGTTGTGTTATTAGCCTTGATTCTTGGGTTTACATGTTTTCATAAAATGAAAAACAAAATAAAAAATAACGAATTTTTTTAAAAAAAATTATTACTCATTTTCTAAATATTTACAATTATAATATAAAAATATTAAAGATTAAATATTTATTATAAGTATTTTATAAAGTTAAATTTATTTTCAGGGACCTGCACCAGTCACGCAACGCGAACGAGCGAGATTAGTTTCATTCTAAAAGTGAAGAAACACGTAGTTATATAAAAAAAGTCAAATTTAAGTTTTTATGTTCAACAAACTATCATAAAAGAAATCCAAGTGAATAAACTATTGTCTCTTAAATTAAATATTAAATATAATATAATACTTTTAAAAATTAATATTTAGTGAAAATTAAAGTGAATGTGAGATATTATATATGAGTGAAAAATGGCTAGATGAAAATCCCAAATTATGGAATTAAAAAACAAAGTATTTTAGGGAACAAGAAGTATGCATAGGTTGCCAAGTTGAGTTGGTTTATGTGGTTAGAAAAACACAAACGTCATACCTGATTAGTTCAAAATTGGGTCATCATACACGCTTCGACTCATATTTATCTAATAACTCGAACTAAATAATTTTTTTAAGTTGTGTTAGGTTGAGTTGATCAGATTCACAGGTTGACATGTATCTCTTACACTAAAATAAAATGGCAAACCGCTATTATTATTATTATTATTTTGTCAAAAATGTATCAATTTTAAAAGGACAAACCCAAATTGAGTACACTTAAAACCCTTGAAGGGCTGGAATTAATAAAAACATCAAGTTATTTAACTAATTGAATAATATAATTCCGAACAAATGTCAAACCAATTTAACTTGTCATTGGATTTTAAAACCATTGGTGTCTCAATCTAAGATTGATTGTATCATGTACGCAAAGAGGAACGTATTCTTCTGGGTTTGAGGTACATGGCTGGACAATATGCCCATAACTTAGATAAGCATGGGATTAATTAGATCGGTCAACTTACACACACCTATATATCCTCTTAGGGGAAAAAAAAAAGAAAGAAAAAGCAACGCTCCACCACCGGTATCAAGTTATTATTTGTTAAACAATGAATGCTATTTGATGATCAAAATTCAAAGGAACAATATGCTAAGTTCGTTTTTAAGTAGCATATAGCACATGTAGCATAATATATTATCCATATACATGAGACGTGACATGATGATAATTCACATCGTCTTTTAATTAATATATCTAGTGATTTAATTTTTTATTTGTTGAAACAGAATAATATTTTATAATCACTTAACAATTACTTAATTTCAATGAGAAAATTAATCATAATTTCTAACATGAACACTTGGATTAAAAAAAAAGGCATATTATCCATATGGTCAAGTTCAATTGCTTTTTTACAGAGACAGGTGGTACTGTGCGAACATGCCACGATAACCTAGCATATATAGAATAGGTGGAGTGTGGGCGTAATCTAAGTAATGGGTAACTCGTGATGAGGGAATATATAATTATGAAAATTGAACCATATAGCAATTAGCAACGACATTAGAATGAACTAAATAATTAAAAATGAGAAAGTAGTGGAGAGTGTTCAGAGTTGTGTGAGTGTGTGTGGGGTTTTGTTTTTAAATATTATTACGGGGGGGTCCCAATTATATTAAGAAATAATCTCTCTTAAAGTCTCAATTATCTATTTAATTAATTTGAATAAGTTTAACACAAGGAACAGAATCCTGTCTCAGTAGACCCGGCTAATGCTAAAGGTGACTCATAAGAGCAATATATTTAAAGACTTATCTAAACAAATACTACCATTACAGGAAATTAAATTATGTGTGTAAGACCTTTTCAACACCCGTCTGCCACTTTTTCATCATCTAAAACGTAGAAAAGTGAAAACTCGATCGAGTGAGTATTAGCAGAAAAAAGAATAATAAAAATCCACTGTCTCGGACCTTTGTCACATGCAAAGGAATTTCTCGGGTACCCACTTTCGTTGTCAGCATCTAATCAATTATCAAATATTTAATTGATAACAGCAGATAAAGGCAATAATTAACACAACATTTCAAATTAAAAAAAAAATACTATTTCACCAAAACATTTAAGAAACTAATTAATCACACTTTTTGAGATATAATAGGACAGCAGAATTTTTAATAAATAAATTCTTTATTATAAGTTTCATTTGTCATGGAATTTCAAAGCAGTGCCCTGTTTTCTTTAAAAATGTTAAATCGCCAAAATTTTAGCACAAACTTTTTATGCAAGCTAAGAATATAACACTTGAATTAAAAAAAGAAAAAGAAAAAAGAGAGAGAATATAACACTAACATTATGCTTCTCATATTGGTTCATTAATTAATAGTTGAAAATTAATCCATTTTCAAATATAAAAATTACCAATGAATTTTGCTAGTAGTTAGCTTTTTTAAGGAAGCTCGTTATCTACTAACTAGATTTTATGAATTTAGTTATTTTAATTTTCGTTACTAACACGGTAGTGACAATAAAGAAAATTTTCCTAACAATTACACTTTCAACGGGTTACGAATTTTAAAATAAAAAATAAAAAAATTATTTGAAATATTAAAACTCTACTGAACTCTCTGAGTTTTTATTTTTTGGTAACATAATGAATTCTGAGTTTACAAGGCAACAACTAATTTACTTTTTAGTTATTTTTTATTTCCAATTTTTGATTCTTAACCATTGACATGATAGAAAAACTCTGCTAAAAATATTTCAAAAAACATGTAATATTAATTTTTTTTAACATCTAATTTTTATTTTTTTTTTATACTTAACATGTAATGTTTATGTAAATAGTACTACCGTATAATACGTTTAAAACACATTTAATTTTAATTAATTAATTAATTAATAACAATAAAGAAATGTGTAAAAATAACTTAGTGGAAAACTGTATCGCTTCCATTACTCGTAAATCTAGCAAATCCTTCTTACAGCGATTTACATTCCAGAAAACAAAAATTATCCAGAACAAACACTAATAAAGTTACGAATCGAAACTGGAAAATAGGATCAGAGAGTGATATTTGTATATCTAAGAGGAGGTTCTTGAATCAAAATTTTAGGGAACGGAGAATCGAGTTTGAGAGAAGCTCTACAGAGAGGGCAACTAGAATGATTAAAGAGCCATTTATCAACGCACTCGCAATGGAAGCTATGGTCGCATCCAGGAAGCACTTTCAATTTCTCGCCGTCTCTGAATGCGCCTAAGCAGATGCAGCATTCTTTCTCCTCCGCCGCGCGATTCGGCTCCTCCTCCGTCTGGTGAAGGATTATCGGCAATTTCTTGATCGCGTCGGGATCCAGGCCCTGTTGCGGCGGCGATACCGACGCCGGATGGAGTGATTCGAATGTGGACGGCAGGAGGCCGCGGTGGCGGCAGATCCGGCGAGCGAAGAGGAAGAGAGCGGTGAAGAGGAGGATAATGGAGAAGAGGACGATGATGAAGAAGAGTTTCCGGCCTCGGATTTGGAGGTTCTCGTCGTTTAGCTCTGAGTCGTAGTGCCAATTGAATACCTGTGCGTCCTGGTTCGACATCGTGAATTTGATCGCAGTGTGCAATGGCGGTGGTTCACAAAGGATGCGGCGGTAGAGGCGGCGATTTGAATCGCCGTACAACAGTACTACTCACTGCAATTGGCACTGCTTTTGGAGTGGGTGCTGGTCTGTCTGCTTAGGGAGTATTGGAAATGACCATCTATAGCATTATTTATACTTACGTTTGATTAGGTATGCCGTATGCGGTGCTAAATGATAATGGTAATTTTTTTAGTGCAAGGTATATCCTTTTTATAATTCTCTTAATTATTTTTTAATATTTTATAAATATGAAATTAAATATACTTTCAATTTTTAAAATATAAAAAATATTAAAAATATTCTTTAATAAGTAATTAAAAAGTTTTGTAGGAACATAAATTAGGAGGATTTAGAATTATTTAATTTTTTAATATTTTTAACAACTGCTAAGTTTAAAAAGAAAAAAGAATAATTAACAGCTTTTTTTACCACTTACTACTATTTTCCTTATATTCAAACTTGGGTAAAGTTACCTATTAATAGTGTTGGGTTTTATTAGTATAGAAAAATAATATTTAGTGTTTTAAAAATATTATTCAAAGAGTAAAATGTAGTAAAAGTTTATTAAAAAATATTTTTTTTATCTTAAGGAGACAAAACAACTTATACTTATAATTATTTTCTAATTCTAATAACCTTAACAAATGTTCCGAGACATTGTATATCAATATCCTTACTAGTATGCTATATGCAATTTTTTAAGAACCACTTGTTAATTTGTTAAAGTGATTATAAAATTGTATGAGAAATAATTTCTTAAAGATTTTTATACTACAAACAAATTAAGAGATTCTTTTTATTAGCTTCTATTAGATTAGTTATCGTTAATATGGACTTTGTTTAATAGTTTTATCTATATTTTTAGACATTTACTAACAATCTGTAAATCAATTACATATATACTAAATACTTATACTAAAATATTTATTTGTTAGTAATTATATATTTATCTATTAATATAAATATTATATGTTTATATTAAAGTATACTATTGTAACATAAAAAAAACATTAATAAATAATAATTTATTGCAGGGTCATAAGAGGTAAAAAGAACATTATGCATTAAAAATAAGTTTTTTTTTCTTATTTATTGCCATAGATTTTTTCGGTACATCGAAAAAAAAAAAAAACAAAGACCAAGAAACGAAGGCATAACATGAACCGTGGACATGAGGATTTCAGGAAACAAATTAGAAAGCTTAACTGAGAAAGACATAAATCCCAAATCCGAAGTTGATCATTATTGGAAGCACCTTGTTTAACTAACCAATCAACACGAACATTAATCTCCTAAATGTATGTTCATTAGTAAGTTAAAAATAAGTTTTGAAATTCTGTTTTTATGATAATTTTTTTAGGAAAAAGTACTCAATAATTTGTGAAGAGTTAATTATCAATTTGATTCTCCAAAAATTATCATGTCACTAATTTGGTTCTCTAAAGAATTTTACCACTAAATTAGTCCTCCAAAGATTACCTTGTCACCAATTTGATCCCCAAAGAACTTTGTCACCAAATTAGTCCTCTAAAGATTTAAAATTATACCAAGTTAGTCCTCAAATTAGTCCTCCATCATTGATCAATTTGATATATTTAAATTTTTGAAGAACTAATTTGGTATACTTACACATCTTTGGAGGACTAATTTGGTGACAAAGTTATTTGAAGGACCAAATTGGTGACAAAGATGATCTTTAGAGGACTAATTTGGTGACGAAATTTTTTGGGAGACTAAATTGATGACAAGAAATAAATTGATAGTTAACTCATTTGTAAAATATATTTGACATGGCTTCAATATAATAACAAAGGTTTTTTCTGTGCACAAATTAATAATAGTTGGATTTAATTTTTTAATAGTTAAATTTAACTCTTTTTACTACAATCTCTAGTCCTTTTTATAAGAAACATTAGACAAGTTTTACATGTATCAATAAAATATAATAAGTTATGTTCTTTTCAATTAATGATATGAGAAAATTACTAAAATATCCATGTAGTTAATGCATCCACTTGTATAGAAAATTCTGAGTGCTCAGAATAAATTGAGGGTAACAAAGTACTTTTATCCTTCTTTAGCAATTAACATGCCTAGAAAACTCACAAAGTCTTTTATGAAAAGGATAAAAAAATTTCTTTTTTTGTTTCTTATAAAAAGGACCGGAGGTAGTATACTTTATGTGTACCTACTAAATTTCTAACCACCCACTACTTAATACTCCATCTGTTACAAAATATAAGCAAAAAATACTTATCGCACACCCCTTAAGAAAATTAGTTAAACTTATTAAATTTTGTTGAAATCAAGTAAAAAGTATATTGTTTTCTAATTTACCCCTAATTATTAAATTTCTTTCTTGGTGTTGGTTTCAACTTTCAACCACTAGGAATTTAACACTACTATGAGGAAATAGAAAGTCTCTTCTCTCTTCTAGCCAAATCAATGAATTATATGGAATAAAAAGTTAAATAAATAAGAACATTTTAGGTATAATTTAATTTAATTTGATCAAAATAGTTATATTTACTTATAAAAATAACATAAAACTTTTCAAAAATTTGCTTATGTTTCGTAACCAAGGGTATAACTTTTTCGCACATAAAATTTTATTAATTACTGTTCATTGTTAATTTATGGGTATAATTTAAAAGAACCCTAATAAAAATCATTATTAGTTTCAGTTTACGGTTAAGCCAAAGTAATTCGAAGGAACATACACTACCACAAACAAACATAAATTCGAGGAGGGGGTATAGTCTATCAAGTCATATACTGTTGGCAATGCATAAAACAGAAACAATGTCTACGTTATCCATATCAATCCATTTTATCTTTTGTTACATATCAATCCATATCAATACCAAGAAACAAGTTTATGAAAAAAAATAAATAAAAAGAAACAAATAGAGTGAGGTTTCTTCCTCGGAAAAAGAAGAATAATATTAACAAAATCCCGCCAGACATCGTTGTTGGATTATTACATACTCTTAATATCAGTTTATTGAATAGAAAGAAAATGAGAAAAAAATATTAAATAATAATACATTTTATTTAATTTTTAAAAATAAGAAAAAAGTATAAGAAAAAATTGACTTGAAAAAATAATCCTTTTTTCTCTTTTTAGGTGAGAAAATATTTTTTTTCTTATATCTTCTTTTCTTTTCATTTTATTTTTTTTTTAAAAAAAGTAAGACCAGCACAACTAGCAAGACATGTATGTGTAAGTAGATGATAAAAGTTCAATTTCTGGTGTCATTAACTTTCTTGTAAACTAAAAAAAGATTTTGTTTTCAACTTCTAACACTTAAGCAAAAAGCTTCTAAAGTAACATAAGGAGAAATTCTCGGAACTTGAGGGGTGTGGTTCAATTTCCAGTGAAGTATATTAGGAATAGATCTAGAAGTAGTGTAATGTGGGTCGTGGAGTGTGTGAGTTTGGCCGATAAAAAAACTTCTAACACTTAAAAGGCAGTAAAAAATTTCTTCCACAATTTTTTTTACAAATAAAAAAAAAAGTTGCTTTCAATGTGCAGCCGGCCCGACAGTGGTGGGAGAATATCTTCGTAAAAATGCACAAGTACTCAATAAGAGGTAACAGCCAATGAATATGTATCTCAGTTCAACTGTTATTAACCAATTAATTGAAGTATTGATCACGTAATTTGTCTAATGTAGAAGCAAATCTGAATAGAAAATCAATGTCCTACTACACCAGTATTTTACATTTTTGGATAAGATTACCACGTTTATCTTTTACTACTTCCTTTTCACGTTACGCGTTCAAATTGGACGGTGAATTTTTTTGACATTCACGATTTAGTTGTTTACCGAATAAAAAAACATTGCAAGGTGATTTTATCTATTCCTGCCACCCAAACTTGAACACTTTTACCATTACGGACCGGTGATAAACTTTTGCTTTTGTAAACAGTTTTTTAGAGGCTATTTTTATTACAAGATATTTATATTTATTGTCACTCTGTTTTT
This sequence comes from Cyamopsis tetragonoloba, assembly GCA_037177725.1. Lineage (NCBI taxonomy): Eukaryota > Viridiplantae > Streptophyta > Magnoliopsida > Fabales > Fabaceae > Cyamopsis > Cyamopsis tetragonoloba. Next base: position 72,322,768 of record CM074119.1, read on the forward strand.
CTAATTAGTTTTAAAATTTAAAATATATATTTTTAATCAATAAAATTATAATATCAATATTTAATTATTATTAAAATATTTATATAGGAATGACAATAGATAAAGAAAGGTGACAATAACCCCCCTCCCCCCCCTTTTTTTACATAAATAGAGTATAAATAACCAAAGTTTTTTTTTCTATGTAAAAAAAAACAAGCTTCTTCCCCCCACCTAGTTTTACAAATTAACTAGTTTATATTAATGTTAACTAGTTGGTCTCACTCACTGTATTTTTAGTTAAAAAGTAATGCTATTGTTACCTCTTTTTTTAGGAAAAAAAAACTTAAAATAACCTCATCTTAATTAAGATTTAAGTGTTTATACATTTAGGTAACTCATCTAGCAAAAAAAAAAAAAAATCCATGTCCCTTCGATAAGGGGTAATTCTTAACATAAATCCTCACCGACGGATGAAGTGTATATTTGATTTAGTTTATGGACAATTAAAATTATGGTTTATCTTGGATTAAAATTGATTTTCACCATAAATTTATGTTTGACAATTTTATGTCATAATTGATTTTGAATATAAAATCTAAATTTTGTGAGAAACAATTTTTTTTATTGCTTCTACTGCTTTATAATTAATTATAAATCATATTTACACTATAAAACCAAACAAGAGTATCAAAATATATTTATCTCTTATAATTAATTATTTAATCTTAATTTTCTAAACGTATGTATATTAATTATCCTCAAAATAAATTTTACTTATAATTAATTTTCACAAACAATTCTACTTATAAATCATGTTACACATATATGTGTCCATGCTTATGCTGCTATCATTGTTGACATTCGTGCTTTGCTTCATAGGTTTGGGACTGTCTCAGTCTCTCATCGCCTTCGGTAAACCAATCAGTGCGCTAATGTCTTGGCCAATGATACAACTAACCTTTTAGAAGACATCCTTATTATTAAGGAATATCTTCGTATAGTTACTCTTATTCTTCTCATCGGACCTATGTTTCTAATAAAATCTTAGCTTCTTTTTTCTCTTTATTTTTTATTTCCTTTGTTACCAAAGAAAAATTCTACTCAAAATTAATTGAATTATTTTCAATCCAAACATGCAGGATACATAGGAGATGGTCAAATTAAGATACTAAATTTTTTTGCATGTACCGTACGTGATTTCGGTCCTATTAGGACTTGGTCATTATCTGGATAGCTTATCCATAACAATGTCGGAGATGCAACCAATTCACTGCATCCATTTGTTCACAATACCAATCGATTTAATGTTTTTCAGTTTCTTGTGTCCGTCCCGTACGCAATTTAAGAAGAGGTTTTTTTTTTAAAAGTCAATTTTATTTGTCTGGATAGAAGTGGATTTACGTTAACGTAGATCCACTTCAACGCTATTTTTTGTTGTGTTTATTGGATCTACCTCGGTTTATGTGCCAAATTTATCTCAACCATTAATTTATCTCTCTTAACATAGTCCGACGCTAATCCAAACACATACTTATCAGTTAACCACCACTTTGCACGCAATTATGCAAATTGAGACGCCACGATTAAAAATTATCCCCTTCCTTCTTATTAACTGACAATTTTTTATATTACCCTTTATTACACTCTTCTTTTTAGGAAAATGCTTGAGACGCCGCAATTAAAAATTATTCCCTTCGTTCTTATTAACTGACCATTTTTTATATTACCCTTTACTACCCTCTTTATTTTAGGAAAATACAATCAATGCTTTAAGAGTATTGATTAAGATTATAAAAATAGCAATATTTTATTAAAAATGGTATAATTTAATGAATTTTTCTAACTTGTGCAACTATTGCACATGATAAGAACCCCAAAATAGAAAAAAAATATAAGTAATAAATGTGTGTTAAATACAACTCTCAATTAATTTTTGTCTTTCGCTATGAAAAATTTCTCCTTTGAGATGTGCAATGTTGCACATGTTAGACAAACCATAATTTAATATTTCAAAACTTGAAAACCATTTAATGAATATTTTTATAGTAACTCCAATCATTTAAGAAGGTATATTTATTGCACATTAACAAGTGCTCTTAAGACACTATTTAACATAACCATTTTTTATTGAATCAATAGTGAAACGTTAATTACTATCCAATTGAACATAAGGATAAAATTGATAAAATTATAATTAATATTTTTTTAAAAATATAAGTGGATAGATAAATAAAAATAAAATTTTTCACTCCAATAGACACTTAAAAAGAAGAAAGAGAGTAGTACATTTTGTCTCTCTCTTAAAAAATATCTTAGTTTGTGTGGGTTTTTTTTTTATTCCACTAAAATCTAAAATAAACACGTGCTTAAACAGCACTACTCTAACTTGTGTAGTAAAGCTAAATTTAATAACTTACAATAATACATTTAACATATTAAAAATATTAAAAAATGATATATTATTCAACAAAAATATTAACAAAATGTTGTACATGAATGAAGTGATATATTGTGATGAATTTTGTTTGTCCATGAATTTTTTTTTTTTTTATGGAAATGAAGAAAACATTATTACATTCCTGTGTAGTAGGGATAAAATTACAGCACGCGTCCATTTTGAAATTATAAATAATTTTAAATTTGAAAAATATTAAGATTTTTATAGTATTAGAATAATTTATTAAAAAACGTTTATGAGAAGAGATATACATGTATGAATGTACATATCACCTTGATCAGCATGAATTAGAGTTTCATTCTCATTCTTTAGTTTATTTGATTGCAACAAATTCCACAAAAACGGGGAATTTGTGCAATTAAAAGAGGCGGGGATATTTTGACTGACTGACATAAAATAGCTTTCATGGAAGACTGACCCAAAGTCTGATTGAAAGGTTAATAAATCGTGGATTTTTGCACATCAAGGAAACTGAGATGAAGTTTTTTGACCAAATACATAAATTTTTTGTTGCGTGAAATAACCGGCACAAAGTCTAATTTAAAACAAAAATAATTGAAGAAAAGAGGAATACAATAGATACTCATCCCATATACAGTACATCAAACTACAGTAAATTACAGCAGGGAAATATTCGCTATGAAATTTTTTTTACTGGCAAATATACACTTATACACGTACTAAATTAATATCAACTATTTTCTACACTAAACTTTAATTTTAATATTTGAATCTTAGACATTAATTGACTTTTAACTATATTTTAAAAACAAATTATTAAATTATTAAAAAAGATTATCAAATAATTAAAAATAATATTTTTGTACATTTATAATATTTTGGACAAATATTATATAAAAGTCATGTTGCTTAAATGTTTTAACATCATTAAATTTTTTTTATTAAATTATTAAAAAATATTTTTCTATTTGTAACATTTTTTATGAATGTTGTGTAAAAGTAATGAATATGTCAAAGGTTAATTATGTTACCGTGATAATTTCTTTTTTTTTTTTATAGGAAGAAAGTGTTATAGTGACAATTACTAAACTATAGACATGAAAAATGAAATTAACCCAAATAAAAAAGTAGAACCTTTTTGTTTAAAAAAGGAAAACATTGATTATATTAATTACAAAACTCATTTATATATATTTATATATATATATATATATATATAATATTTTTTATATATGACTAGGACATAAGCAAATAGTTTAGTTAGGATCTTCTCCATTTCTAAGGAGAAATTGATAATATCTCTATCATTAAAATATTTTTTTAAAGAAAATGTTAGGAAAAGCTATACAACGATATTGAATTATTGATTTTTTTTTCTGAATACTAGTTATTTTTTTAAGTGAGAACAATTTATTAGTTATAAGAAAAAAAAATTGGTCAATAATAGTTATTAGAAAAAATATGGGGTGTGTGGATATGGTAGTTGTGGAGTTTTTTGGCCAGTGATTGTAGGCTTGTAGCGCATTTTTGGGTGAAACTCACATGTGGCTATGGCTCTTTTGGACCAGAGGTGGTTACGCCCTTGAGCCTAGCATTCCGCGTTTCCACCAACAATAAGAGCCCACCTAAGTTTTTTTTTCTTCTTTTATCAGCTGTTGAGTACAAATACAATCTTTGACAAAAACTGCAGGTTTTGGCAACACTAAAGTTAGACTTGGCGTCATCTCATTACATTTTTTTTTAGACTAAATTACCTTTCGCAACACAAATATTCGAATTTTAACATGGCAACACTATATCACACCACCCCAATTTCGAATGCACCTGCTTGAACTTTTCAAAATCAAATATATAAGAAATTAAACATCACATGTCATCTAATTTTTGAATTTCTGTGCGTGAAAATTTTTCAAATGTCACCGTCCGAAATTGAAAATTGAAAAGATAACCACACAACATCCTTTAATTTCTATATGATTAGGATAGTGACAAACCCAAATTAAAAACAGTCAATTTCAACGTCCTTCAATCACATCAATTAGCAATTATCTTGACCAAACAAATAAATCAGTTAAGGAGTCCAGGAAAAATAATCACATTTCTTAAAAGAGAATAATAATTTACGTACTACTACTATTCATTTGCACACGTTCTTCTATTTCTCCTATATAGGAAAAAAGACAAGAACCCTACAATACTATTTTTTTATTTTTTGTTAATCAAACCGTAGGATACCTTATTACTAGTTGATCTGCTAGTGATTGAAGACAAGAATAGCTCGGAGGAGACTGCACATACATATTTCATTACATACAATTTTTTATTTTTTCTAATAGGTTTTGCTATCTACTATAATGATTAGGCGACTAGAACTTAATTAAAAAAATTAAACAGAAGGTACATTTGCAATGTTAAATATTATATTTCTCAATACAATTTTTTTATCTATAAATCATTTATCCATTACCTTAAATGAGCAGTAAATAAAAGAGAAGTACACTAAACATAATTGAGTTTTAATAATATCTAAAAAATATTACTAAACTGTTAAAAAATATACTATGTGCATTTAGAATATTTTTGGTAAACTTGAAATATTTTTTTAGAAAGTAAAAATCAATCACAATAACCTATGATTTCAGATACAAATTTGTCAATTTAGTAATTGAATAGACTAATTTCAATGTCCTTTTACAAACTTAAGGTATAAAAATTTAATTTTGATAAAATTAGAAATTAAATCACTTACGGAATCAAAGACCATTTTACCATGAGCATTATTACATCCTCCTAAAAATCATTATACTTATTCTCTATGTCTTTTATATATATATATATATATATATTATAATATTTTTTCACACATTGTTAGCGTTTCATAATATATAACTCCGATCCTTACAAGTTAGGAACATAAATAATTTTTTTCATGTCTACCCCTTTAGAATTAATGAGCTTTTTAAAATAATAATAAAATGTAATTAATATTTTAAAGAAATAGAATAAGGATAAACTTGAAAGATTATTAAGAAATTTTAAAACTCAATATATTACTTGATATTTTTTTAATAACTGAATTTATCTAAATATAACCTTATAATATGAAACAAATCAAAAAGTACTACTATAAGTAATAAATAAAAATTTGAATACCATTTATGTCTTGAAAACATAAAAAAACATTTAAAACATTCTTCAATTAATAAATAGGAAAACTTATAAGAATATTACTTAGTAGAATTTATAACTATTCTTTAATTTTATTATAATATTCATAAGAGTATTATTATATTCTTCTAATAATTTTTTTTATATTTATTCTCCTATATGCTAAAAACATTGAACATATTATTTAATATAAGTAGAATAATTGGTGGAAATGCGAAGTAGGAAGATTTATAATTTTTCTATTCATAATTAATTAATAATCAAGTTACGTTCTCCGAGATAATTAAAATTCGATCGATATTAAGTTTTAACAACATTAATTTATAGTAATTTATTTAAGAGTTCATGACTTATAGCTCATAACTTATTATTTTATAAAAGTGTTTAGTGACTACCAATTTAGTTTATATGAAAGCTACAAGCTATTTAAAATAGTGTATAGCTTATGAAAAATTAATTTTCAATAATTCTTTCCTAATTCATAACACTCACACATAAGCTAGTTTTACTAATGGTTTTTCTATCATGTGCAAACGTTGAACATGTTTATAAACTAAATGTGAAAATATTTTATGGAAAAGAACAAATATTAAATGATGAGTTTTGGTCCTCTACCATAATAAATATTGTATTTATATTAAAATATTTCTAAATTTAATCTCTTAACATGTGCAATGTTAGATATTAAAAAATTCGTTTTATTATATACCTCTACATAACTATAAACAATAATAGTTCTATACTTCTAGTGTTACTAAACTCAACCTAAATATATAACTTTCAAATTTCAAATGAGATCATTTTCCAACAATGATTTCCATAACGCTAAGATAGTAATTGATAACATTGAATGAAATAGAATTTCGGTCAAGATATTTTGAAATTATATGAGAGTACAATTTTTCCCTAATTCAATACCAAAAAAAAAAAACAATCCCTAATTCAAAATTAACAAACTGGAAGCGAAATCCTTTAGGCATTTCACAAGATTTGAGCAGAAAGCATATCCGACTATTTTCTTCAATCTTTCAATTTTCTAAACTTGTGGTCGACACAGTCAACATTCCAGGAAACCCAAAGAAATGTTTGACCGAAGACAACATTTCCAATTACATGAAGATTCTAATAACATTAATAATCAATGAATGACGCTCTGAAATTAATCAAGTTTTTAAAGCAATTGCAAATAGTTTGTGCCTTTATAAAGATGAGAATACAATTCTGAATCTAATAAGCAGACTTGTAAAAAAGAGCAATGATAAATGTCACCGGAAACGAAGAGAACATTTCAAAAGGAATTCAACTACTTCTCCATAACAGAAAGAAAAAATTGCTTACCATATAATCAGACGATCGAGGCAAATAATTGGAAGCAAGCTCGTTGAATCAATGGTCACCAAAGAAAGCACCAGCAACTGAATCAGTTTCCTTGACCGTTCAGATGAAACTCTATAACCAACAATATCCACAATTATTAATACTAGTAATTGACAAACTTTAATTTCAGCAACCATGAACCACCCAACACTTTATTCACACCATCAGTATATATATGTGATCTATATATGATCTTTTTCTCCTTCTGCTTCAGCAAACTATATATAAGTTCAGACCAATCCACCAAGAAATTAAAATTAAAATATTTTAATAATAATAATCAAGTAATTATTATGAAATTTCCTTCATTAAAAATCAAAGAAGAAAGGATCATTATAATCCCAAAGAGTAGCAGGATAATCTTCCTCATTCGTCAACGGCCACATAGACGGCGAACCAACCCCCACCAATCCCAGCGACGACAGATCCGGCTCCACCGTCGCATCAAAATTAACCTGAGAAGAAAACGAATTCATCCCTTCCAACATGCAATTATTATTCTGATGCTGTAGTTGCTGTTGATTCATCACCACATGATTATCATTATGATGATGATGATGATCCGGGAAATTCTGGTAGGAGGTTGTTGAAGTTCTAACGGAATTATTATTATTACTAATAACCGTTTCAGTTTCGGCGTGATGATGATGATTAAACGGTTGCGACGGGTTCGGTTGGAGTTGCACCACCTCCGCGTGACGATGATAGTGATGATGTTGCTGTTGCTGCACCGTACAGTTATTATCAACCGGAGGGTAGTGGGCGGTGCAGTTACTGTTATTAGTATTAACAGAAAACGGGACGAATCCCGAGGCGGTGTTGAAAAGCAAGGGAAGGTGATGAGAACCGGAGGGAGAGAAAGTGAAACCGAAGCCTGCAGGACGAGGGAGCAAAGGGCGAAGGGTTTGAGTAGTGGAAGAGGAGGAGGTTCTAGAGGAAGATTGAGATGAGGAAGCAGAGGGTTGTAGGTTGAGTTGAGCCCTGGAACCGTAGAGGATAATGGCGGCACGGTCATAGGCACGGGCGGCGTCTTCAGCGGTAGAGAAAGTACCGAGCCACTTGCGAGTACGCTTACGTGGCTCACGGATCTCGGCAACCCATTTACCCCAGCTACGCTGTCTAACGCCGCGGTAACGGAATTTGTTGTTGTCAGGGCCACCTTTGCCTTTGGATTTGCGGGTGGTGGTATTATTGGTGGCGGTGCTGATGCTGCTGCCACTGCTGTTAGTGTTAGTGCTGCTGTTGTTAGATGTATCGGTGTGAGTGGAGGGAGGGACGGTGGAGGCGGTGGGTTGTTTGGTGGGGGAGGAGTACTCGTCTTCCATTGGTTGGAGGACAGAGACTTGTCTTTTAAAAGGGAGGTTTGGGAGGTGGTGAGTAGTAGTGGAATTGGTATGGTAGTGAAGAGAGATGAAAGAGACGGGTTCTTGGATGCCTCGTTCGTTCAGAGTTTAATTAACGTTACGTTGTTGATTAGTCCAAAGAGGAGGCTGCTTCTGAAGTGGTTTCATGGTGTCATGTGTGTCAATGGTGGAATAGGGCGGTGGGTTTTGCTGCTACACCAATTTATATTGAGATTTTACACCAGAGAAAGAGAGAGAAAGAGAAAGTGGTCTACACTCTACACTACTGCACTCTGCAGCGAATAAAGAAACAGTAGACCACCACAGATGCACATTGGTTTCGGAATTTGGAATCATTAACTCTCTATTCTACCCTTGTTTATTTTTTTTTTCCTTCCTTTTCCTTCTTCCTCGGGTTTTCTTTCAATTCGGATAAACTTCATTCCTACACTTTTACCCAAAATCTTACTAGTACTATTATTAAATCATTTTTTAACAAAATAAAATATTTATTACAGTACAAATTAACTCTAAACTTATTGAATGTTTATTTTTCTTATAAAATACTTATACTTTTAAATTTTTATAATCCGTGTAAAATTATACCTATTAAAAAAACTTACAATCTCATTAATCAAACTGCCACATTTATATAGCCTATGCTTGTATATAAATTAGCAGAATTATATATTAAAATAGTTTCTGATTTTGTGATTTTCACTATTATTGGTTATTTTAGTCCCTGATTTTCACTACATCATTCATTTTAATCCTTGATTTTCAGAGACTAAAATGAATGATCATATAATTCAGGAACTAAAGTGACCTGTAAAATATAAAGTCAGGGACTAAAGTGACCTATCCGCATAAAGTCAGGGATTAAAGTGAATTATTCTCGCAAAGTTAGGGAGGTACATCACTCTAAATTAGTATATATTATCTCATGTCTTAAATATAAAAAAAAACTTTAAAATTTTCTGATCTAAAATATAAGCAAATTTTAATCCTTATCTCTTTATTTAATGCTAATTTCAAGTATTTTTTCATTCAATGTCATTTAACATATCCAAATGGGAGAGAGAGTGTTTGTTCATAATAAAAACTTATCTTTTTCAGTGAAATCAATAAAATTAAACATGAGTAACCAATTTTCTTAAGATGAGCAAATTATGTCTTTTTTTTGGGAAGTGATATTGCCACTCCTTTTGAAATATTTTTAAAATTTAAATTATATTTTTAACCAATCAAATTAAAGTATTAATAACTAAATATTATTAAAATATTAAAAAAGAAGTGACAATAGAGTTTTGGAGTGGCAATATCAATTCCTTTTTTTTTTTTTTGCTTATATTTGAGACCAAAGGTAATACAAGGAGTACTCCCTCAAATTTCAAATATAAGTAATTTTGACCAAGTTTACACATATTAAAAAAAGTTATCATATTTAATTAATACTATAAATTTTATATAAAATAATATTACCATATTTTTAAAATTATTTTTAAGCTTCCAAAGGCAATAGAGACAAGAAACATAAATATTCATTTCTAAAAACTTATCCTAATGAGAGAAAAAGTCTAATAATTAAAAAGCTTAGTACTATTTGCAAAGAGAATAATTTCTTTCTCTTTTTTAAAAATAAGAAAACTAATTGAAATATTGAAAATAATAAATAAATTAAATTAAAATATAATAATTTATTTTTTGCTTATATTTAAGACCAAACTAATTTAATCAAAGTAGCTTATATTCGAAATCAAGGGAGTATACTCTAAAATTAAAGTGTGACATTCTACTCCTTGAGTTCTTTTTTGTTTTGGAGTAATTCAATTTGGTCATTCTCTATAAAATTAAAGTCATTGATTTACTTATAAAGTTAGATTATTGTGATTGATTTTTATAAAATCAAGAACCATTATAGTAAATGATTTGACAAAGTTAAAAACTAGACATATATTTTAATATAGTCGAGGACTATAATGATTAATGCCTACAAAATCAAGACTATTTTGGGTATTAATTTTTTTTCCCATTTTAGTTAGATGTTAAATACACAAATCAAAAAGTGTACTTATTTTCTTTTGGATAAGCCAAATGAATATTATTAAGAGGAGCATTGCTATATCTTCCTACAAAATCCTCCTAATGCTTCATAAGGAATGTGTGTCTTGGAAACATAAAAAGCAATTAATTTTTACTTTATTTAAACTCCCTCCATTTTTAAATTATAGTTATTTTATGTTTTTTTACACATATTAAGAAATTATTAATACTGATAAGTTTTTAATATGAGTGGACTAAGGTGTCCAATTAGAAGTTAAAGTGGTAGACAAAAGAATTAAAAAGAGAGATGGTGATTGATGAATAAATGAGGTGATGAGAGAGAAATATTAAAATATGTAATTTATTGCATCTTGAAATCCTAAAGTGACAATTATTTAGGAACAAGATTTTAAACATAAAATGACTATAGTTTTGAAATAGAATTAGTATGTAGGAGGATTTATAGATAGAAACTATAGGGTGATATAGAATTATTCTATTAAGAGAGTACAAGAAGTACTCAAAAAATAATACTACCTCCGGTCCTAAATATTTAGAGGAAATTTGGTGGTCTTATATATAAGACTCCTTACAATGGAGAAGCTCAAATGTCACATAGAGAAGCTCTTAGAGCTTGAGGGGAGGGGCTCAATCCCCAGTAATGAGTTTCAGGAGTTAGATTTAGGAGTAGTGTAGTGTTGGCGTGTGTGTTTGGCCGATAAAAAAAAAAAGACCCCTTACAAAGTTCAAGAATGAATTATTAATTTTTTCCTTATCTACCATTGTAATAAATGAAGGGATAGTCGGTATAATTAATGCATTTGTTGAAAATATTGACTTTGAGTGAGGGTAAATTTAGTAGATTATACTATTTTTTGAAAAAACAAAACATTTAATAAGATTGTTACTGTAATAGTTTTTTTAATTTGTGTAAATGAGTTAAAGGGCCTTATAAAAAAGGACCATACAAAAAAAATCTACCTATAAGGTAGACAAAGAATCCACAACAAACTACAAAAACGGTAAATCATCTAGGAATTACAGTACAAAACAAAATAACAAATAAGCAACCCAGCAGCAAAGTAGATAGAAAAAGAGAACTAAATCTAACAACCCATTCATGATTTTGGATTATCAAACCATTGCTGCCTAGTATAGCAAAAATCATGATTATGTGCTTTGATCCAACACCAAAACCACACTTTGATCAAATCGACCACCACATGAAAGTCCTAGCCAGGATCTTTGAAAATGTAGTCATTTTTAATTAGGAATGACCAAACAGGCTGAGACGGCCCGTTCGCCAAAAATCCGCATAAAATGGGTCGGACCGGCTAGCCCACCAAGAAAACGGGCTTGATTATGCAGCCCATCCCGTGTATTGAAGGGTTGTGTGGGCCTCTTGGCCCACCATATTAAAAAATCTGAAATTCATTAAAAAAATTACAACTTTTTAATTCTCAACTGAGAAAAAATGTATATTAATTTACAATAATTAAAAAAAATATTAGTTCCACAACAAAAAATCATTCATCACAATTCAGTTAATTAATACATAAATCAATATATATATATATATATATATATATATATATATATATATATATATATATATATATATATATATATATATATATAGTCTATTAAACTCGCGGGCTCAACGAGACGAGTTTAACAGGCTGGTGGGCCTAATTTGTCACCCTGGCCCGCCTATATTTTGACGAGCTGGCAGGCCAGCCTACCGCGCCAGGCCTGTTTTGCCTTCCCTATTCTTAACTAACCCAATGGCCTAAATAGTAGATAATCAAGTAACTTGAAACTTCTTTTTTAACTTTGTTTGAACCTCTAGGTAGACCCATAAAACTTCATAATTGTACCCCTATGATCATTATGGGTGACAGAAACATACCCAAGCCAACATAAAATATGGTACCAAACAGCCCTAGATAATGGGCACTCCAAGAAAAGATGAGCGCTAGTCTCGTTGTGAAGCCTACAAAGGCTGTAAGTAGTGTTATTTTGCTGAATAATTACGTATCTATACAAGTCAGATTTGCACATAATATGCTTTAACATATATCTCCTAAGCAAACGACAAAACTTTTGCACGAATGAAGTTAATCCAAACAGATCGAAGAAGATAATCAGGTTCAGTAATCATCAAGAGGTTGTAGAAGGACTCTTGACAGTATAAACGTCGGTGTTCGAATCATTCAACCTCCACCTATCCATTGTATTATCTTGCAAAACAACTTGAGCCAATTCTTGAAGAAGCTCATCCAAAAGGTCACGTTCCTATGAAAAAAAAGACTCCTATGTCGCGTCCACGCCCACGACCAAGACCCGTTAGACCATTCCATCGCACCACCAACCATCATGTTTTTGTTGACAGCCACACTAAAGAGCCTCTCATATTTATCACTAAGAGGCTAACCATTCAACCAATGGCCTTCCAAAAAGGCATATGATTCCCATCCCCTGCCTCCTTGACATAATTCTCAACAAACCAAGAATGAGCCACACCACCCACCCTGAACAACCCACAAATATCACACTACCACCTAGACCCAATACCTCTAATTTTAGTGAGAGACTCCACGCGATCCCCCAATCTAGCTCTCAATATGCTCACCCATAAGGCTTTTCTCTCTGATTTCAACCGCCACACCCATTTACCAATAAGAGCCAAATTAAAGTTATACATATTTTTAACCCCTAAATCTCCTGACTTCTTGTCCTTAAAAATCACATCCCAACTCGCCCAACACATTTTTTTAAACCCTCTTTCCCACCCCCAAAGAAAATTCCGAAATAAAGATTCTAGGGTTGAGATGATACCTTTGGAAGCCATAAGAATAGAAAGTGTTAGAAGTTCCGCATCGGCTAGTGATGTGGCAAACCTCATCACAAAAGCTAGCTTTTGGGAGTGAGTTAGATCCAAACTCAAATTGTAAGATGGTATCAGAGCCTATCATAGATCCGTTTGTTGGGCCCCCAATGTTTTTGGGTGTGTTATTGGGTATTTGTTAGTCCTGTATTGTTGGGTCACCCGTTTGTTTGTCCACCCGTGTTTGTCCACGCTCCAGCTGTGTAGTGCTGGGCGTGAGGGGGCGTGTTAGAAGTCCCACATCGGCTAGTGATATAGTCATTGTTGAGTTTATAAGGGTGTGACAAACTCCATCCTACAAGCTAACTTTTGGGATTGAGTTAGACCCAAACCCAAATTGTAAGAGAAAGGAAGTACATCGACAACGATGAAAGGACAGATTTCACAAGCACCAACCTTTTGCCGAAATAAAGAGTCTAGCAATTCTATGAATAAAGTCTATTACACACTGTCAACACAACTGAATCCCAAGTTGCCTTAAGACTAGGATTTACGCCCACCAGTAATCCCAAGTAATGAAAAGGCATTGAGCATGTTCTACATGCAAGAATCTCTGATGCTTCCTCGTACCACGTCTCCTCAATGTTTTTACTTGTATTTTTTATTTAAATCAAAATAAACTTTAAACTTTTTATATTATTTTAAGAAGTTATATTATGTATGATCACCCTTTTGGTCTAATACTAGCGAAGTACTTATAAGACCCTTTAACTGATTCACATAGATTAAGAAAAGTAGTTAAGTTTGTTAGAGTATTTAAACATGTCAAAAATTTATATTAGTTTTCTTAAATTACTCCATGAGTTATTGGAATACCACATTTTCTTTCTACCGACCTCTTTAATTGTTTCTCTATTTAACTTTCTTTCTACTCATTTCATTTATTTTCTTTTGACTAAAAAAAGTAATTGTGGAATAAGACATTTTTTTTATAAAAAATCATTAATAATGCAAACATTTAAGAATTGAGAATTATATAAAAGACCAACAGAATTTTTTCAAAGAGTCATATAAAAAGCACTAAAGGTAGTATATCACTTTATTACCGTTTAAATTAAAGTTGTGTTTAGCAACACTAACTTATAGAATAACTTATAGAGAAACTTATTGATACCAAACACAAAATAATACTCTATTTTATTTAAGTTTGTATATCAAATGCTACTTAAAAGGACCAATTATACATAAAAGAGGTTGTTGTAACTGACCAATTGAATCTCAAAGAAAGTTCAACGACAAATCCAATCTTAAAATCATGAACAAAAAGAAAGTTTTAATAACCCTTCAAATTCTATTTATAGAATATTTTGACTGTGATTACCTTGTCAACAATTTGATCTCCAAAGAACTTTGTTACAAAATTAGTCCTCCAAAGATTTAAAAGTCTACCAAATTAGTCATCAAATTAGTTCTCCATCATAGACCAATTTGATATACTTAAATCTTTGAAGGACTAATTTGGTATACTTACATATCTTTGGAGGGTTAATTTGGTGACAAAGTTCTTTGGTGGACCAAATTGGTGACAAAGATGATCTTTAGAGGATTTTGGTGACAATTCTTTGGGGGACTAAATTGGTGATAAGATAATCTTTAGAGGACCAAATTGATACTTAACTCTTTAATTTTATATTGGTTAAAAATACATATTTTAAATTGAAAAAAATATATTAGAAAGAGTGATAAATAGATATTTTAAAGTGACAATAGTCTTACCCTTTATATAATTTTGATTATCTTGAACTCATTTTTAAAAATATCATTCTAAATTATATTAATTTTGTTGTATTGACCGTGGCCTTTAACTCACTTAATCATGTATCAAGTCTTAAAATTTAAGAAAGGAGATTAAGTTTAGGATATGTGTGTGTCAGTGTGTGAGCGTGTATTTGTCTATAAAAAAATTATTGTACTAAAAAAAAATTTAAGACGATCACAAAGTTTTTAAAAAACATACTATTTAACCACCACCAAAGCACATGGATCCATTGGTATGACAGTATCCTTAATCAATTGTTGCATACAAGAACAAGAAATACGGAGTATTATTATGTATTAGTGGTATTTTTTTTAATTTTTTTTTGAGCATTTTTGCATGTGGATTCGTCAGTGAAGCAAGTAATATGCTTTGTCTTGGAACTCATCTGCTATCCCGGCCTGCCAGTAATACCTTACTAGAAGTAGCTATGACCATGAATTTCTAATATGCTCAAACGCCCCTTTTTTTTTTAAAGTTAAATTATCGCTTGTCAGATTCTAAAATCTGAATGAACTTTGTTTCGGTCTAATTTAAAATTATATTTAAGTTAGAATTTTAGAATCTAGTAGCTACACCTAATAAGATTCTAAATTTTCTAATATGTATAGTACTAAATTTTAGAATTCAAGCGAAAACTAATTTTAAAAAATAAATAATAGTGTGATATAACAAGGAAGTGGAGTGGTGATAATAGTAATGGCCTAACGTGAGTGTTTTGCTAAGTCTAGAAAATAAATTTAGGAAGTTGGGATTAACACCACTCCAATTAAAAATGAGACTATTATTTTTAGAATATTAGTGTTTGGAATTGTGAAGATGAGAAAAAAACTATTCTTATTTTTCGGTTGACATCGTCCGAAAATATCATTCCAGATATCAACAACGTCTTGAAAAAGGATGATCCTCTACCTAATTGGGGTGGTGATTTACTGAGCGGCAAGCAGGTGACCCAATCCATAACTTGGTCCAGTTATAAAACTCAGTCAATAATATTGGGCCAAATAAAACAAGGGAATGGGCCTGCAGAATTCTCCTCTTCGGCCCAGCCTTTTTTATTTGGTTTCCAAAAAAAGAACTCAGTTTTAATTATTGACAAAGAAAAAAAGAACGCTTGACCAAAAAAAAAAGAACGCATCTTTTTAGACAACAAAAACGATTGAGAAAGTTGACCAAAAATAAAAAAGAGATTGTGAAAAGGGTAAAACTTCTAAAAAAGCTTGACCAAAACAAAAACTTCGAAAAATGGAATTATAAATTAACTAAAATATACATAACAAACTAGACAATAAGACTGAAAACAGAAAACAAGATAACGGAATTTCTACTTGTTAATTTGTTATGTGATCATAAGCGAATAATAATTTTATACATATTCTAGGTTTTAATTTTTAATACACGTTAAAGCACGCGTAAGAAAGCTTGCTGAGTCAATGGATAGCTGTATATATGATCATAAATTTTTATTTATTTTTTCTTGAGAACCTTAAATCTATGGTTTTAAATTTTTGGTAAATACTAAAAGGGATAAACTCTCGACCTATTGAAGAACTTTAATTTTTTAAGTAATAAATCAAGCATGTTAATTATCATTGCGTTCAGTTTGAATCAAGCAATACTACATGAGTTTCAATTGCAATACATAGGAGAATGAAAGTCCTAATTCAATTTTGAAAAAGAAACTTTCATTCACTTGTTGATAATTTAATATGTAGTTATTTTGAGCTTTTGTTGTGGAAGTGCTATATCATAACTTCTTTAATATGCATTAATAATAAAGATTATTTTAAATAATAAAAGATAAAATCAGAAGATATTTTGAATTATGATGATAAATTCGAGGAGTAATTAAATTGATGGTGACAAGAATCATTTTGATAACTTATTTTGTTGATACATGTGCATTTTTTTTATATGAGTAATCCGTCTGTTTTTCATAGTAATGAAGTGTTCATCAATGAACCAATACTTTTTAAATTGTCAAAACCGATAAATAAAACCAAAAATCAAATTAATTTTAACAAGTTTAGTTCAAACTTCAGGTCTCGCTGTCAAAATCAAACAATCCAAACCAAACAGCAAAACATACTATTAGTATGATATATTGTTGGAATTCTTGAACCTTACTTATTCTTTTCTTAATTTTCTAGTATACCCCACTAAAAAATCTCATATTTTTTGTTTGCCTCACCAATCTTCTAATTTTATTTATGCAAATATTTAATTGTTGAACTACTGTAATGGTATTTGAGGTTTCTTATTTGTTTTATTCTATGAATTCTTTCTTGTATTAATTAGTGAATTTACAACAACAAAAATATTATTTATTAATGTTTTTTTTGTCAATTTATTAAATTAGCTACTATTGATATATATTGTCTAATAAAATTAATACATAAGTATAAAAATATTATAAACATTTATATTACTAGATAAATATAGTATATGATTACTAACATATAAATGTGTAAGTATAAGTAATTAATATATATTATTAATTTATATATAAACTGTCAGTAACAATTTTTAATAGTTATATTAACAGATAAATCTGTCAAACAAAGTCTATATCCATATTAATTAATTTAGTGGGAATTAAAAAAGATAGTGAATAACAATTTATTTGTAGTGATTATTGAACTAGTGTGTGTGTTTTTCTTTTCAATTATTGTGGCGTGTTACTAAGTTTTTTTTGTTATATTGCTATTAAAAAGTATATATTTTTTATGACAAATTATTGTTTTTGAAAAGAATCAGTCAGAAATTGATACAATTGAAATCTCAAAAGATATTAAAGGTTTAATTACAGTTTTAGTCACTTAATTTTATTAATTGTGCGATTTTGGTCTTTTAACTTTGAATTGGGTAATTTTAGTCTATTAACTTTTTCAATTGTGCGATTTTGGTTCCCAACTTTTAATTGTGTGATCTTAGTCTTCAACTTTGTTTATCGTACGTTTTAGCCCCTCAACTTTTTTAAATTGTAAAATTTTGCTCAATTAATCAATATTTGGTTAAGAAGCTAACCGTTAACACAATCAAACAAATAAAATAAAGTGTGTAAGAGCATTAAAATCGCGTAATTAAAAAAGTTTCAAACCAAAATCGCACAAATGAAAACTTATTATAAGGGTTTGACCACGTTGATTATTAACTTCTTAACGAGAGATGATCAAACAAATCAAAATCACACAATTAAAATAGTTTCAGAATTAAAATTGTACAATTCAAAATTAGATGATCAAAATTACACAATTAATAAAATTATATGACTAAAATCACACAATTAAAATAATTAGAGAACAAAACATATAATTAAGCCATTATTAAATCATATAGATTAAATGGAATGATTTTTCCCTAAAAAACTACTCCTAAATCAATTTGCATCACAACCACACCAAAATCCAAATTTTGTTACAGAAGAAAAATGTTCTTTTCACAAACAACAATAATATGTTCATACTATTATTTACACTCAATTCATTAACAACAATCTTTATCTCAATATTATGTGAATTTACTTGTCTTTTTCTTTCTTTATTTTTCAAAAAACACACTTTAAATTAATTATAAATGAGTAAAAAAATGAATATTAGTGTGTATTTTTTATTTTCCGTTCACAAAGTGTCTTAAAGTGCGTGTAAATTAGATTTGAGATTGTGCTTTATAAATAGTGAGATTTGACATTTCAAAATATGCCACAGCAAAATCTAACGATTAATGAAATTCCAAACACGGTTTACACCTTGATAAATGCTACCAAAAATGATTAGCGCACATTCATGTTGACGTACAACTAACATATAAGTGAGGTTAAGTAGGGTTACTTCCAAATTTTAAAAAAAATAAATAAAAAAATAAGTAGGTCTAATCCCAAACTTAAAAAAAAAAGGCGTTAATAAATAGGTTATGTAGGATTGTTAATAAGTTGCTTGTGTAAATAGCATGCAGGAATCTTTATTGAAATAATACATTGCTACTCCCTCCGGTAGTCTGGTCGAGTAGGGTTCCATTTGAAAGAGTTTATGTGTGACATATAAAAATAACTTTTTTTTTTGGATAATCTAAATTGCATTGAAAGAGTACCAGTAGTACTCTAAAAATACAAGAAGAGCATAATGAGGCATACCTCAATATTAGATTTCTTTCAAGATAACCACAAAAATTAAAAGTTATTTAAAGAAAAAAAATACACAGCAGAATGATGTGGCGTCAAAAACCAAAACACCAACCCACACCCAACGCAGACCCCTTCCGAATAAGTAAGATTACAAGTTATTACAATTGAATAAATTCAAGCAGCAGACAAACATTCCCAGACAAAAAATAATAAAAATTCTTTGTAGCAGCTTTTATCCATAACCCAGAGTTGAGTTTTATGGTGTTTGTAATTGAGGAATAATTCAAAGGTGAACTTCTGAATACTTTTGCATTACGCGCGTTTCAAATTGGCCAAAGGGTAGAGAACCATACAACTTGAAAACTAGCGCGATTCTGTTTTGTTTCTACTGGTAATTCCATAAATTGAAGAAAATGATCGTGGGAATTAAAATGGAAAGCTGTCAAAACTCCCAACCATTGCGAAATGGCATACCACACAGCGGAAGAGACAGAGCAGCCAAAGAACAAGTGAGAAATAGATTCAGAAAACAACCCACAAAGTGCACAGGAAATATCATTTGTCAAAATGACTTCTCTTCTTGCTAGAGCATCCTTACAAGAAATTCTTCCCAACATTATTTTCCAAGTGAAAGATGAAACTTTAGATGAAACCAAATTATTCCAAATTAACTTGGAAAAATCATCACGAGATGCCTTAATTGCAGCTGTATTTTTACTTAATGCATATCAATAAATATATATAATCACATTAATTTTATTAAAAAGTTATATAACACATTCATTTTATCTGTTATTAAAAGATGTGTTTAATATTTTACAATACAAATATCATTAGTTAAAGAGTAAACATGAAAATTTATACTATTTTTTTTAAAAAAAAAAATGGTACAACACTTTATAAAAGAGGCCATTAAAACATTAAAACAGTCTATAATTGAGACTCTTATGGAGAAAGTTCTCGTTTCTTTTGTCATCTCTTGTAGTTGTACTCACTGTAGTAGCAACTTTTCTGCATTAGCGCAGCGCTGATTTCATCCTTACCCCTGATGGTTTTTTTTTGTTTTTTTTTTTCCAGCTAAGTATATATTGTACTAATTTGTATATAATCTGCATTATTATAACCAGGTAGATTCTTTCTTGTAATTAATGGGAACAAAAAGATTAGTGAATAATTTCTCTTTATTAAGTAGATAATATAAATTTGAACGTCCATCTATCTATCTATCTATATACCTTATCTTTAATTTACTTTTTTGTGAAAAGACATGATGATATGAATGCTGCAGCAAGCAGCACAAATTAAAGCAATATAACGCAACTAGGAATCACAAAGAAAGAATACTGCAACAAAATTACCAAGTGTTAATCAGATACAGATATCCATGCATATCCATCAACTAACAAAACGAATAAGATTTTCATTAGTAGTACTTTTTTAGATAATTAAATTATTAATTAAGCCTCTCTTTCTAAACACTTTAATTCAAACCTTTTTACAAATATGCGCATCATTTAAATCGAATATTGGATGCTTTTGAGTGGGGCCAGGTAAGGGGACTATCCCCTTACCTATATTTTATTCAAATTTATTCTTTTAAAATGAGTGACTGCATAAAATAAATAAATAAAAATGTATCCAAAATTTCTTTAAAATAAATTAAATTAATGATAAATAGACCTTTATTTTTTAACTTAAGATACACCTTGACCTTCACTTCAAATAAGCTAAATTCATTTCATTCATCATTCATAGTTGAAAAAAATGTAACTTTAGAAATTATGTTTTCCTAGTTTAAAAAAGAAATGATATTTTCCTATTGTAGGATTCTAATTAATGTAGATAGAATATTTTGTTTAGGAGTAATATATTTGTTTTTTACTACCCTCTAAGGTGATGATTATGAACCATAAGCATCTCTATCTAAGCACTGGTCATTGTTTTGTCTTGCGTGGAAGAAGGAGACCAATAATGTTGGAGAGAATCTGCAAAAGAATTAATTGGGCGGTGATTGCTAAGTTCCGAATTTCACAATGGTTGGAGCATATGTGATTCTGTAAATTAAATTGGATTCATCATCTTATTTCACTTAAATATACTTTTTGCTTCTCGTAACATTTATGCTTCTGGATTTTAGCCTTTATAAAAATATTTGTTTGATTTTCATTCTTATAAAATTAAAATATTTTATTTACGTCGTTATAAATTGTTTTATGGAAAAAAAATATCTAAACCAAAACAAAAATATTTGATAGAAACAACCAAATTTATTTACAAGAACTATAACCAAAAAGTCATAAATTTTATAAAAACTAAAAACACATATAAATCATTTTACGATTCAATAAATATAACTCAAAATTGAACTAACATATTTTAAATTGTCAAAATTTATCTAAATATCAAAAATTGAAACAAGCTTCAGTTTGATTGGGTCTTATATTTCTTCAATCAAAACGATTCAACCCAAACTAAATCATATATACTATTGTATATTCATAAATTTTTTATATTTTTTTACGTTCCTAAAAATTAAAAGGTTGAATGGTATCCATAAAATATTATTATGATTCAATTTTTTCCTTAACTTAGGTATTATTTAAGTGTTTATTGAATTTATATGTATTATATATCTAAGTATTTGCACGGTAAAACATAGACAACAAAATTTGTATCGAATGTATATGTGTTATATCTATTTTTTAAAATTAATATTTACTATGTTTTAATAAGTATTATTTAAAGAAATTGGATAAAACTGAAAGAGTGATTTAGTCCAAGCTAGGAAAAAATTCAGATTTCATTTGAAAATCAAACTAATCAATGACAAAGTTACAGAGAACTGCATTAATTAGACTGGATTAAATTTTCTTTCAAAATCGAATTAATTCATATTGTTATTGTTATCCTTAACATCAAGTGACATGATAGAATTTAAACATGATAAATGATATTTAATGTCTTAAGGGCATTATTTAAAGATTTAAATGTAATAAAAAGATATTTGAATGTATAATTTTTTATATTTCTAAAAAACGGAATAATATATTCTTATGATTAATTTTCTCCTTCTAATGACCTTAACTAGGACAGTGTATATAAGACCCTTTAAACATAACACCAATGAGACTTGATAAAATATTTTTTTTTAAAAAAGGTTCTCATTACGTTTCTATCATTTAATTTGATCTCAATAAAAGGATTCATATTACATTATTATAATGAAGACAACGATTTCTCATTTTAAAAAAACTCAATAGATAAAAGACTTACTCTTCAATAATGTTTGTTAGCTGACCAAAATATTAATATTTTAAAAATCGAACTGATCATTAAATCATAAAAGACACTAGTTAACGGTTCAATGATTCAACCGCGATTGAACCATGATTGAATTGGGGTATAAAAATATAATAAATAAAAGACATTTTTTAGTAAGTATATAAAAAAATTGCACAATATATCAGTTATGAGTCTGAAATTTGCAAAGTTTGTTTTATGTATATAAATAATAAATAATTAGAGTTAACAACTTAACATGTGTTTTTTTTTTTTTCAAAATATGTTTGGTTTAGTGGTTGTAGTTTTAGGGTATGTTTGAAATAATTTTGCGTTTTAGTTTTTTAAACGACAAATGATATTTAGTGCCCTAAGGACACTATTTAAAAACTCAAATGTAGTAAAAAGACATTAAAATGTGTAGTTTTTTGTATTTCTGAGAGACTGAATAATGTGCCCTTATGATTATTTTTCTACTTCTATTAACTTTAACTAGTGCCCTAAGGGCACGGTATATCAACATCCTTTTTTAAAGGCAAATGATATTTAGTGCCCTAAGGACACTATTTAAGAACCAAAATGTAGTAAAAAGATATAAAAATGTGTAGTTTTTTGTATTTCCGAGCAGGGGCGGAGGCTAGTGTTGCAATGGAGGGGCCCTGGCCCCCCATTGAGAATTATTTTTATTAGTACATATATATAAGTTTTTGTAATGGCCCCCCCCAAAATTTTTTATAATGGCCCCCCCATTGAAAGTTTTTTTTGGGTGTGTACCAAACGTATTTTACAACAAAAACTAATCTCTTTAAGATGTAAAGATCATCAAAATTACTATAATAACATAGATGTGTTTTATATTTTTGAAGATATTATATAATAATATAATATATAATAGCATAAAAATATACCTAAAATAAATTTAGAAGATGTGTTTCAGATTTAGAAAATATTATATAATAATATAATATATAATAGTAATATATAATAGCAAAAACATGCCTAAAATAACTTTTAAAGATATGTTTCAGATTTGAAAATTATTATATAATAATATAATATATAATGTAATATATTATTATTGTTAAAACTTACTCAAGAAGTTAATTTTTTCACAATTTTCACTTTGCCTCTCAAACGGTAACAAGCCGCCTCTTGCCCTATTTTCTCTATATGTGAATTTCTGAAATGCTAAAACCAAACCTCTCAAAATTTCCACTTGATATTATTTTGTGCTCTCTAACCTTGGAACATACTAACATAGTGCGCATGTAAATCATCGCTCCTTACTCGATATCTACGACTTGGTAAGTTAGTGAGTTTTGATTGTTCTCCTAATTTCCTAATTTGTTTATTGCCTTGAAGTTTCAACATTACAACAATATTGCACTTTTGTCTCTTTATTGACAGTAAGTTTTGTAATCTTAATATTTTTTAGTTGTAACTTATAAAGTTTGCGTTTTTTTTAAAAAAATTTCTTTTGTCTTATGTTATTGTTTGAACTAATAAAGTGTTGTGTATTGTTATTAATTAACAACTTGCTCATATTAGTAATGCATTGCGTCTTTCTCATGTTAATTTTTTTTGTGGTTACCACTTATGTGACTAAAACTATATTGTGATTTTTCAATAATAATATATTTTATCTATTGTAGCTAGGAGTAAAATGAAAATAATTGATAAATTTTTAAAAAGGAATACAATTGACGAATTTTTGTAGATAGCTTAACTATTTATATGGAAAAAGAAATTACTAATTGTTTCACTACTGAATCAATTATAGATGAATTCATATCTAGAAAGTATCGTTAGGTTCAATTTTCTTTGGTTAAAATTACAAGTTTCTCATCCTTATTTTAAATTTTTACCTCAATTTAATGTTTTATATAAGAATTAATTATCATAGAATATTTTAATTATTAACTATTTTTAATATGTAAATTTTATAAAAAAATTAATTTAAATGTTTGGCCTCCCAACAAAAATGGGCTAGCTCCGCCCCTATTTTCGAGAGACTGAGTAATGTGCACTTATGATTATTTTTCTACTTCTAGTAACTTTAACTAGTGCCCTAAGGACACTGTATATCAAGACACTTTTTAAAATTGTATTATAAAACAGTTTTTAAAAAAAATCAGAGGAGCTTTCAATACAAATTTTTATGTAAATTCAGAAAACTAAAAATAGAAACAAGTTTTACATGTTCCAAAATTTAGTTTTTAAATACTAAAAAAAAATCTATTCTCGAAAACTTTTTAAAAAAACTTGTCTACCAAACAAATTTTTTAATTTTCTGATTTTAAAAACAAAAATCAAACAAGCCCTCGCTCTCCCACTTGGAAATCTCAAGTTGAAAGCCAAAGTGCTACTTTTTGTGAAATTTTTCAGCATTTATAGTGTGACCGATTTAAATATATGGTTCGGTTCACCTCCCGATTGACTTCTTTTGCGGTTCAATGTCAGTTCTTGAGACGTTCGGTTCAAGGGGTTGATCAAACCGGTCGGTTCGAACTGGTTTTCACAACACTCCAAAACACGCTAGAATTAAATGAAGCAAATATATACACAATACAAAAAAGAATAGAACATATACGTCCTGTTTTGTATTTGTTTCATGCTAAATGAAACAAATTATGTTTAACTACATATACAACACTCTCTTGATTGATGTTGTCATAAAAATTTTAAACACAATGGAAGGGAGTTTTTTTCTTTATTGAAATTTTTATGAAATTGTTTTATAATAAATTTAAATTGTACTAATTTTACATATTAATTTTTTAAGAAAAATATTGTCAATTTTTTTTTATAAATGTGTAATCATTAATTATAATTTATGTTAAACATTTTTTTTCATGATACAAAAAGTATAAAAAAACTAGTCTTTGAGTCAAGTAAAAAACACTGAAAAAAATTTACATATATTATTTTGTCAAAAAAAAATAATGATCAAGTGAGAATGAAGATAATTTAGTTGTATTGCGTTCTTAAAATATAGGAACGACATAAATAAAGGTATCTGGCTAGAAGGTGATGTTGACGGGATCTTCGAGTGCTCCGATTGCGCTCCACGACGGCGGGTGGGGGACCTGCAAGGACTCCGACGCTCAAGTCAGTGACTGTATGGGTCAGAGTAATTATTATTATATTAATAACATACCTGAGTAATTATAACGTATCGTATTTATAAAGAGCTATTAGGGTTATATTTTGGGCCTCGTGGGCCTTGCTTTTGGG
Source organism: Cyamopsis tetragonoloba (assembly GCA_037177725.1). NCBI lineage: Eukaryota > Viridiplantae > Streptophyta > Magnoliopsida > Fabales > Fabaceae > Cyamopsis > Cyamopsis tetragonoloba. The sequence goes on from CM074119.1 coordinate 72,348,376, forward strand.
CCTAGCTCAATTCCAATAATATCTATGATATCACGCCCAATATGGTAGTCAGGACCGGGATATCTCTTAATTATGATCCACAACAAGTTGATATAAAATAATTAGTATGATGTTTTGTTCTATTTTCCTCAGTTTCATAATTTTGTGCAAAACTAAAGTGTATGTTTTTTAATCATTGGGTGCAATGTGATGGTAACTCATCTCGTCTCTTAATCACTTGTGCATGTGATCAATTCCTTCCTGGTAGGAATGTAGTCATATTTTGTGGGCATTTGGCAATTATTTTATGTGAGCTTAACTTTGGAGGTGAAGAGTCGATGAAAAAGTGTATTTACATGACCATAACACAAAAATTGTCATTTATTAACACTTTTTTATTGGCTTTAACTAGATTAGCTATCGTTAGTATAAACTTTGTGTAACAGAATTAATCCGTTAGCATAAACATATAATATCTATATATTGTTATTAATAGATAAATATATTAGTATAGGTAATTGGTATATATTATCGATCTAATCCGTTACTATAGACTTTGTCTAATATAATTTATCCGTTAGTATAAACATATAATATCTATACTAATAGATAGGGATGGCAAAACGGACTAGCTAGGCCATTTTAGCACGCCAAAAAGCAGTGCAGGGTGGGCCAGCCCGCTATGGCTGCACTAGCTCACTTTTCTAGACCGACCCACTTTTATTGGCTTGGCGGGTTGCGGGCTATCCCGTTTAGCCCGCCAAAAATTAAAAAAACATACTTTTATATAAAGAGTTTTCCTAAAAAAAATATTTTTATTTAAAAAGTATATATTTCATTTTTAAAAATTATTCTCGTTAAAGAAGTATAATTTTTAATTATATTTTTTTTGTAATTTTTAACCTCTATTTGTATAAATAAAAAGATATATTTTTATAATAAAAAATAAAAAAAACGGGCCGGCGGACTAGCCCGCTGTTGGTCCGCGCAGGTTGGTGGGCCAGGCAGGGCACGCTAAGGGTAGATGGGATTTAGCACCATCCTTATTGGGAGTGACACCATCATTTTTAGTATATAAATTTATGATTCTTACGTATAAAAAGGATGGTGCCACTTCCAATAAAGATGGTGTTAATCCCATTCTCTCAAGCTAAGTGGGGTGACAGGTCTAATATCCAACACTGACCTGTTAATTTAAGATGTGCTAGTTATTCGGGCTAGTAAGTCAAACCCGTTTTGCCACCCCTACTAATAAATAAGTAAATAATTACTAACAGATAAACACTTTAATATAAATAATTGGTATATGCTATCGGTTTGTAAACCGTTACTAAAGATTTTCAAGTGCTATTCTATTGAATAAATCTGTTAAACAAAATTTATATTAATATAACTGATTTTAACAAAAGAAAAAACGTTCAAAAATGATAATTTGTATGTACTGTATGTAGAAATGCATGTCATATTCTATTTACCAAATACTATCTTCTTGATGCATATCTTTGGGATATCTCAAAGGAAAAGTAATAGAAAAATAATTTTAGAAGAGATAGAGATAAAACCAACCGTTAAGACCCCACCTCCGAAGTTGTTCTCAATTATGTGGATCCATGCAACTATTACTTGTCTGACTCTTCATTATGCAACAAGCTAAGTAGGTAATAAGTACATATGCATTATCATGAGTTGAATTGAAGGCTTATTACAGTTTGTAAAGAGAATTAAATTACAATTTCTTTTATATAGGTTACTTTAATCAAAATGTTGCATTTAAGATGAAAATGAAATTTATGACTCCAAATCTCCAATGATGTGTATGCCACATACAAGGATGCCTAACCTCACCTATCACCCAAATGAGATATAGGCAATAATGCTTTTAAGTTTTAACCTCTTATCCATGCCTAACACCCCATTCACTGCTTCTTCACCTTTTGTATTTTAATGCTTTGTTCATGAAAATTCTGCCAGGTACAGCCTATGGGGGACTGAAATGGGGCAGAGATATCAGAAATAACGGGAGCAATGACTCATATCACTAGGACTCACAAATAGAACTATTAAAATCTCAGAAAACAAACCAAATATCTCATTAATAATTTGTTTGATATAAGAAAAGTGAGATGAAAAGAAGTGCGGTGTAAAAAAATAGTTCAAAAATTTTTCTCTATTTAACTATTTTTACTTCGTAATCCGCATTTCCACTCTATTTACATCCTATTTCTCTTCTGCCAAACAAAAAAAAGTATAAATGAATTTACTTGAGTTCTAAAAAAGTAGATAAAATCTTTATTTAGCCTAGTCAGGCTTGAATTATGTTGATTTAGTTTAGTTCAATTGACTCTGGTATATATTTATATTTATTGAAATTTATTTTTTTTAAATTTCAAATTAGTATTTTCTTTTGGATTATTTTATAAATATTATTTTTAAACAACATTTATTTTTAATAAAATAATTCAATCAAAATTTAACCCCTTTTTGTTTTTAACAATTTATCCCCAATTTAACTAGACTGAGATTTAAGATGGAGAAGTGATGGCTATCAGTATCACCAACCCAAAAGACAGAAAAGCAAAGCAAATGCAGCTAGCACAGCTGTTCTTCTACTATACTTGTTTTTTTTTATATATTCATCTTCTTCCATAGATAAAGTCATGTTCGGAGAATCTTGACACCATTGTTTTTTCACTAATACAGGCACAAATCTAAAGGTATACATGGGGTTACCTGTATTCTCATAACAAAAATTTACCTTCAAAATTACATTCCCTATTTTTTAAAGAAATTAATAACTTTTTAACTTTTGTTAAAAATGAAACCAATCATAAATTAATACATCATCACACTTAAAAATTACAAAGAATAAATTAGTTTATTTTTTATTTTACAGAACATCTCCCCCTTTTGTAGCTTATAAATACCATCCATTTGTGTAGTTTCACTCCACTCACACGCCACTTGTTTGTTGTTATGCCTCTGTAAAGTGTATAATTACCACAGCACCATCTTCTCCTTCCAAAATCGAAACCCCAAGTTGCAATAAAAGTTTGCTTCACTTTACAAAGCACAAAAATTCTATCCCCAAATTAATTAGTGAAGTGAAGACACATGGGAAGTTCTGTGCGTGTGAAAGAAGCATCAGTGGTTACTCCTTCCGAACCAACACCATCTTGCGTCTTACCTCTATCTTCTCTCGACTCACAACTCTTCCTTCGCTTCACCATAGAGTACCTTTTCGTCTACAAAGCCGTGAACCATGGTGCCACCGCGGCTCGCTTGAAAGCAGCGCTAGCCAAAGCACTGGTTCCTTATTACCCCTTCGCAGGGAGGGTCAGGTCCAGACCCGATGGTTCGTGCCTCGAGGTGGTTTGTGGGGCCCAGGGTGCGGTTTTCATTGAAGCCTTCGCTGACCGTTACAGCTCTAACGACTTTGACAAAGCGCCCAAAACAGTTACACACTGGAGAACGCTCTTGTCCCTCCACGTGGCAGATGTTTTAAAGGGATCGCCACCGTTGGTTGTTCAGCTGACGTGGCTCACCGACGGAGCTGCCGCAATCGGCGTCGGGATTAATCACTGTATCTGCGACGGCATCGGAAGCGCTGAGTTTCTAAATTACTTCGCCGAGTTAGCTAATGGAAAACGATCACAGCTCACTGAGTTAGAAAGAAATAAAATTATTAATCCTGTTTGGGATCGTCACCTTCTAAATCCATCACCAGTGAAGCGCCTACGAGTCAACCCGGCGAGTCACCCCGAGTTCAACCGAGTCCCTGACCTATGCGGCTTCATGAATCGCGTCTCTGCTGGCCTCAAACCAACCTCCATCACCTTCGACAAAAACCGACTCAGCGAGTTGAAGAGACTCGTGCGTTGCACGAGTCAACCCGGCGAGTTGATGTTTTACAGTTACACGTCGTTCGAGGTGCTGGCGGCACACGTGTGGAGGAGTTGGGCGAGAGCGTTAAAATTTCCGCCGAACCAGAAGCTGAAGCTTTTGTTCAGCATAAACGTGAGGAAGCGCGTGACGCCGGAATTACCGGAGGGGTATTACGGGAACGCGTTTGTGTTGGGGTGTGCGGAGGCGAGTGCGAAGGAGTTGGGGGAGAGGGGAATCGGGTACGGGTCAGGTTTGGTGAAGAGGGCGAAGGAGAGAGTGGGGGAGGAGCACGTGAGGGAGGTGGTGGAGTTGGTGTCGGCGGAGAGGAGGAGGCCGGACATGGTGGGGGTGTTGATAGTGTCGCAGTGGTCAAGACTGGGTCTGGATCGGGTTGACTTGGGAATGGGAAAACCGGTTCATGTGGGACCCGTTTGTAGTGATAGGTACTGTTTATTTTTGCCGGTGAGAGATGAGAGTATGAGTGTGAAGGTCATGCTCGCTGTCCCCACATCTGCCGTTGACCACTACGAGCTTTTCATGCGAGCGTCGCATCTCTGACAACTTGGATATTTGGTTGCCAGTTTTTCACTTTTGTTTTTTTTTCAACTCTAAATTCTAACACATTACGGTAAATCGGTAATTTTACGGATCCTTATACGTACTAGTGAATTTTATCAGAGAAGTCACTGTTGTCATGCTGGGGCCTCCAACTATGCTGTTCCTCTACTAGGGTTCAAAACCAGGTCACATGTGTCAATGTACAATTTTTTCTATTTCTAACATAACTAAAAAATGCGATGAATAATTCACCTCTTAAGAATTTTTTATAATGTAATGATAATCGGATTCCAAAAACTAAAAATAAAAAAAATGTAATGATAATCATTAGGTGCTGTTTTTTTTTTTCCTGTGTTAATGATTAGGTGCTTCGAGATAAGGTTTGGAAGAATTCATATCAAACAGATGGTGTATCCACCACATAATACAAAAAAATAAATAAATTGCGAATAACTATATGGAGAAAGTAATAACAAAAGTTTTTTGTTATTTAAAATAGTATTTTATCCAATAACTATAAGATTCGAATATTGTGTTCTTCGTCTTGAATTTCAATCGTAATAAGAATACAAAATGTTTGGTTGTGTAACTTTCTAGTTTTCATAATTTATGCTAAAAAAACACGAAAAGCGACTAAAGAGGGGAACAACTTTGAGTTATATAAGTTAGGTTCTTCTAACATCTGCAATTATTGTACATTTATTGTACATGATAAGAATTTTAAAATAGAAAAAATATAAGTAATAAATACATATTAAATACAAAACTCAATTAATTTTTATTTTTTTTTATGAAATGCTTTTCTTTTGAGATGTTTAACTTATTTAATGTTGTACATGTTAAAAAAATCGATATAAGGAGAGAAGGGAAGGAGAAGGGAGAAAAAGTAATGTTTTTTGTTTAGTTTGAAGATAGAAAAGAGATTTCAAGTGTTAAAAATCCCTTTCTCTCTTCTTCCTTCTAAATCCTTCACATTTGGAGGGAAGAGAAAATTAACCATTTCCTTCTCCTTCCGTCTCTTTTTTGAACCAATTATGGTTCTCAAATTAAAATCTCTCTTCTCTCATCCCCTTCATTTCCCTCAATCCAATCAACCCTTAACATTTTCTCACAAGAATAATTCTAGACCAATAGAGAATATGCATTGATATTTTGTTTGTACTTAGAGTATTCTTCCGTCGATAGCCGAAGACAATTCTTTTGAGGTGTAGAGATCATCGAATTGGATTTGGTCTCTATCAACAAAGTCTTTTCTATACGCACGATCAGGATTCGAACCCCTGTTAGCTTAAAGGACCCAACTATCTACCAACCGCGTTGGACTTTGTTAGTAGAGAATATGCATTGTTGTGGCCGAGAAATTTCACAAAATTGTGAAAGTTTTTATTTTGGTAAAGCAAAATTGATATTGCTATTGTCACTCACTTTTGTTTATTTTCATTCTATTGTTAATTTTTTAAAACTTAAAATACATGTTTAAATCAATAAAAATTAAATATTAGTATTTAAATATTATTAAAAATTCTTAATTTGGAGTGACAATAAAAAAAATTGACAATAGCCTCAAACAAAGTAGCTTTTTCTTTTTCTTTTTGTCCAAAACAAGCTTTTTCTTGGTCTGATCGCAAAATAGTTAATGTTATGTTTTCCTTTTACGGCCCAAACTTTGTTTTTTTGCTCAAGAAGTTTGCCATTATTTTTGGACAGAAAGTTTGCCTATTTCTAAAATCCCACTCTTGAGAAAGATTAAAAAATCCACAGGCACGAGGCACCTCACTCGTTTCCCTGTTTCAAGTTTATGCTCTTTTTAGTGGGCCATTTTTCTAACAGTTTTTATTGCGTTTTGCAAAATGTTTCTGACAAAAAAAGAAAGCTTTACAAAGTATTAGCAAGATGGAAGAATTAGGTAAGGGAGAGAAATTAAAACATAACGACTAACTCATAAAGGTTAGTCGATCTATGGATAAACATTAGTAATTTTTTCTCAATACAAAATTTTCAAAATACGGCACTAAGTATGAATCAAAATCCAAATTCCCCAGCTTAATGGAAAACCTACATTACCTGTTAAGTTTTCTCTCGTAATTAATTTGTGTTGATTTCATTCTGCACAAACCCCCACCAACCATTGATTGATTTATTAGATGGTTAGATTTGTGCCACTGGCAATTCTTTTGAGTGCATACTGTGCTCAAGGAATTATATATTAGATTATTGAAACAACAACAACTTTAACGAAGAAATGAATAAATAAGGTAAACTCAGTGCATGGTTCACGGTGAGTTTGGAAGAAAGAAACATAACACGGGGGATGTTGGCGATCATTAATGTATAGTTTGAAGCCTTGAACAACAAGTTTTCTTTTGGGACATGGCTTGTTGGAATTCACGTGCTACAATAAACTGTTCAACCTTGGAGTTCTTAGCATTAAGTCTTTGGATTCCCATGACAGGGTTGAGGCTTAAGGACAATGGTGTGGTGGGGTTTGCGACCTTGAAATTCGCAATGGGTGCTCCATGTGGCAATAAAACAGTACAGTTAATGAGTTAAACCCCCACCACTTTCAGCAGAAACCATTCAGAGATAAAGAAGAAATCAAACTACAAGTGTTGCTGTCTTAATGTCTTTGTACTAATTGGTTTCTCACACAGGTAGCTCATGACAATGAATGCTCAGGGTGCTCTGCCCTACTTTTTACATCATAATTAGGTTAATCTCAATTCACAAAATCCTTTTTGTTTTTGTTGCTTAACGGTAGTGCCTTTACTAACCAAACAACCATGGTGGTGGTATTGCCACACCAAGTGTACAAAAAAGAACTTTGTTGAAAGAGGTAGCGCTATTCTAGATATTTCCATGTATTTTGATATCCTTTAATAAAACTGAGTTTGTATCAAATTAGTTTCTGTTCAACGCTCACTTGGAGCCCTTATTTTGAGTTAACTGACTTTGATCTCAGCTATCCAAAATCCAAATATTAAGCCACAATAAAAGCAAGTTTAATTGTTTTAATGGAAATCTGAAGACACACTTTAGGACCGGGAAGTTTAGAGATATCTCTATTAGGGAAAAAATAAAGAAAAAGAAAAACATTTGTGGGAGATTACCAGAATTTGGAGAAAAGACAGTCATCAGAACATGCCTTTATGCTTTAGGATCAGAATTTCATGGACACAGGGCACTGTATCAAGTTCATCAATAGCAGCAAGAAACCCCAAGATGAAAATCCCATTACTATAAATCTATCACCAAAGTGAAACTAATAAGGCCAAGAAAAGCACCATTTTGCTGCAGTATCTAGCTCCTAGCTATAATAGCATATGAACTATCAAATTCAAAGGTTTCAACTTTCAACTTAGACCAATTCATTCAAGGTGTTGATAAATATTTATTAACATTTAACATATTTATACAACAAAGTGGCTGCTTTTAATTGATCACAATTCAGAGCAAACACAACAAGAGAAAGGGGAGTCATAACATTAAAAATCAAAATATATAAGGGATTTGAATGAAATCATCCACAGTTTCACGCCGGCTCAACGACTGAGACGAAGAGCCGTGACAGAAATTATTCTCATTGAAATCACCAAAAAATTCAGGGAAAGGTGGCAAAGTGACATGGGAATCCATATCAGTAAAAGGCGTAATAGCAGTAGCATTAGCAGTAGCAGCAGCAGCAGCATAACGAGCAAGACGATCCTTAGCAACAGCCAAGTCATGTTGAAGCTCGAACATCTTCTTCTGCAAGATAGCTATGGCTCCAATGCATCCATACACAGGGTCCCTAAGCCTTGCTTCTGCCTCATACGCAAGAGAATTCACTGTGTCTTCTCTTTGTTCCTCTGGCACTTCGATCAGGATCTTGCTCACGTTGCTAGCTCCAAATACTTTGTGAACTTTCGCGAATTTCTTGCACTCGTCGGAGCGAAAGTAAGGCGCGAATATACAGTTTGGTATGCATCTTCTCTTCAATAACTTGCAGGCTGCACATGAAGAACTTGAACGAGGTTCGTAACCTCTCATGGTTTCTCACTCTCACATCCACTTTCCTATTTTGTTTTATCCTTAGTTCTTGCATGTATGGTTCTATGTCTAAGTATTTTTTGCTGAATCGGTATTTAAGGGCAGCCACATTTTCTAGCAGGTGGAATTCGCAGGTTTGGGAATTGCATGGGCCAATGCTGTCTTTTTCTGGTAAAAATTTGTTCTCCACTCCCAAAATCAGTTTTTTTATTTTTTATTTTATTGATCATACAATTACATAAAGGGGTGTGTACTCTTCTTATGAAGTCGTAATTACATCTCATAATGTGAAAGTGTGGTTCGGAAATTAAATGGTCATAATTAATGGATATTATTGTTTTGGGCAGAAAAATTAGAAAGTTTGTCATCAATATTATGCTATCAAATCTAACAATGACGTGGCATGACACCGAGTTAGATTAGAGACAATACATAAAAGACAATTATGTTTGAATTAGACAGAAGACAAAAATTTTCTTCCATATTGCATATTTAAGACTTGAATTTAAGATAAGATTATTACTAGGTAGTTGCAGACTTTTTTATGGTATTGTTTTTTATTTGCTTTTAATAAATTACTATTGTTTCTTTAACTTGTATTATCCATTCATATTGGGAGTGCAAAAGTGGGTTCAAATAATTGATTCATGTGGATAATGAGTGGTATGTGTTGGTAGTTTTCAAGTTAGATATGATAGTTCATGAATAATGATGGGGATATTTTGATTGATTGGAGAAGAGAAATTTTCCCAATAAAAGCAAAATTATCCCTTGGACAGAAAGAGGTTTGGTCACAAGGAGGAGGTGCAACCAATGAAATCAAATTGAGTACTTAAATATATATAGTATTGGAATCTTTCAGTACATCATAGTGAAGCCAAAAACAAAACTTTTTTGTGATGCTGATTTTATGCTTTCTATAATTAGATATTTAGGGTTTTTTTTCTGTTACTATTTATTTTATTTATTTTTTCAATTCCAGTTTCTTTCTAACAACTAAAACAGGAAGTTTGAGGTGAAGCTATAGCATATATGGAAACAAAATGAATTTAACCACATCAGATTGAACAGCTGCTAGACATGCATAGCAACCTAGCTTGAGCTTCCCTTTTTTTATTTCTACAAGAAGAAGAAATTCAAGGTGTGGATACAAAAATGATTTTTCACCAACTAAAAAATGGCCAACATTTAGCCAACCCAATAAAAAATTAATTTTTGCCTCTCACCATTTTTTTTAATTAAAAAATCAAAATATTATTATTTTATCTAAGTTGGTCAAAAAGGTTGGCTGAAAATCGGGACCGGTGTGGATATGGGGCGTAGAACTTTTAAATAATTATCAAATTAATTAAATAATATTAATAATTTCTGTTTGAATTAAACAATAATAAATCTTGTACGCATTTTAAAAAAAGTAATCTAAGAAGAAATTGAAGGCAAAAAAGTTAAATATTTCATTTATTATTTTAAAATGTAATATTAGATCCAGGTTTGTCTTTGAATTATGCTAAAAGTAGTGTTTTTAAGGCATTTTAACTATGTTTGTTTAATATTTTGAAACTTTCATATAGAAAAAGGCAAGTGCTCATCATGAAGTGGTTTTCATTCTTTTTTGTGCAACTGAAAGGAATAGATTTCCATTCTTGACGAGCAAGGCCAAACCTGATTTTTTTTATTAGATTAAGGAATCTATAGATTCAAAAGTTCATATACTTAGTTGAAATTCAAAAGTTCAATTTGATACTAAAGATTCAAAACAAACATAATATTTAGAGAAACAAAATTAATTTAACCTGAATATGGATTTGAATTTTTTTGGAGCCACCGATCTCTCTTGGTAGACATGCTTCCCTAAGAAGATTCATTGGCGCCTAAGAGTTAGTTGAGTAATTATGACTAGATAGGGTTGATTGTGATTTAGGTCTTTACAATTATCTTTTAGATTAGATCTCTGTTGTAGTGACATGCCATTAACCACATGCCAGCCATTAACTAGAGGTGTCTCCCATTCCTATCAATTTAGTTATATAAAAAAATCATAATATTTAGCATAGTCGGACTTTGGGGGGTCACGATTAAAAAGACTTCAATTGTTGTTAATAATTAGTTATTCAAAGGTCCAACTTAGTAGTAATTAGTAAATGGTTAAGTGGCGATTTCTTTATCATTCCATATTGATGTGAAGGTGCAAATGTAAAATAGATGCCTTATCTCATATGGTAGAATTTAATATAATAATTATAGAATTCATTGTTAGGTAGTCAGAGACAGAGTACCCAAATTTTGGAGGGACTTGTATCACTTGGTTATACCTTAAATCACTTGGTTCTCACAGAATATTTTGACACCATCTAAACTAGCGCTGTTGTAATGATGTAAATTTAAAATACCTTTTATAGCCCTGGTTCAGTGTAAAGTATTTTTGTATCTTGAATTGAACACCATATGCTATGTTTACCAAATAAAAAAGGTCTTTGATTAGTGGTGGAGAGGTGAAAGGGATGTAAGATGATGATGCACCCACTGGTTTAATGCGCGTCGTTTTCCCTTTGGACAATGAAGTGTGGGGGAAGCATCCTTCTATATCAGCCGTTAGATGAAGATCGACGGTGTGCGAGAAACGAGCACGAGTGGATCACGGAAGTACCGATAATAGGTTCCGCAATATGGGCCGGCCCAAGAATAATTGGATATGAAGATGAGTCCCACTTCCCCCTTCTCTTTATTTTCTTTTTCTTTTTATTTAATTAATTAATTTTAATTGTAAATTAGAAGACCTACAAATAAGTGGTGAGCTTATAAGAGTTCAGATATTCAGATACTCCACTGTACCACGTTGGCCTGGGCCTAGCTTGACTCGGTCATAAGCTTGTGAGTGGTTAAAGAAAGTACTATAGTCCTCTCCCTCTCTATTATTAATTTTATTATTTTGCTTTTATTGAAATCAATGTTTCTTCAAAGAACTAATAAGTTGGTTGTGGGGGAAGAGCATTTTTTCTTTCTGTGGTTAGGGATCTTTGTGTCATAGTTCAGTCAAAGAAGGGAAAACATTGCAGCATGAGAAGAGGGAGAGGAATCTATTAGAATTTGGATTTTGGCTTAACTCACACTCAAAAACTAACTCATAGGAGAAGGATTGTCACACCACTTATATATTTTATGACGACCCTCTTTTTAGTTGATGTGAGACTTTATCTTAACTGAATTCAAATGAGTTTGACCTAGTGAAAATGAAAATGTGTTAGGTCCGTAATAAAGTAGGAGAATGTGTACGGGAATACTCCATAAGAAGCTCCTCGGTTTGAATTCTTGCAAAAATTATTCCCTTAAAAAGGAGTTATGCTCATATCGCTCTAACTCCTGTGAGTGAGAAATTTTCCACTATGGTTGTTCTTATAAAAATAAAGAGAGAGTAGAGGGAGAGGAATGGTACCGAACAGACCAATTACTGTTTACAGCAGTTTCCAAAGAGTGTGGGCTTAACAGCTGCAAAAGCATATATTCTCTCCATTTTCTCTCTTGCTCATTGATAACAAAATGCTGCTTTTGGTTGAGAAATTATCTTAACAGAAAATAAAAGAAAATGATGTGTTGATACTTGATTGTTTTTATACCAAATTAGTAAGCTGCACAAACTATTCGTCCTTTTCTGTTTTTGTTATGGATTGTGCTTAGTTTGATTACTTGAGTTAGTATATGTAGTGGATTTTAGAGAATGAAAAATATGAAAAGTTAGGGGTTGTTTGGTTTGCATTTTTATTTTCTGTTTTCTGTTTTTTTAAATTTTATAAAGAAAAAACTGAAAATGCTGGAAACAGAAATTTCATGTTTTCAGCATTTTCAGTTTTTCCTTTGTAAAATTTTAGAAAACAGGAAACAAACTGAAAATAGAAAATGAAAATGCAAACTAATCAACCCCTTATATTCTTGCTTAATTTGTTATTAGTCGAGTTATGCTTAATTTGCTATTTTTGTTCGCTAAAAATTGTATTTTTGTTTTTCCTGTTATGTAAAGTTGATAAGAGATTCTTTTTGAGTAAATATTGGTGTATGACTTTGAGTTTGTACAATTTATACAACTTAAAATTCTACAATTAGTTCTCATCGCTTTTTTTTTAGTTTATTTCTCTGAAGGAAAATAATTATATTGTACAAGTTGTATATGTTTAGGGTTGTATCCCAAGCATTAATATATATATATATATATATATATATATATATATATATATAAAGTTTATAAGAGAATGAAAAATGAAAATAAATAAGATAGATATTACTCTAGTCATGTTGTTTAGTTGGTAAGCACTGAACACATAGAAATATGTGTTTATGGGTATTAGGGTTTAATTCTTAGATACCGTGCTTTACTATGAAAAAAATAGATGAAGTGATAGAAGTCAAACACCTCTACGGTCTATTTATATATATATATATATATATATATATATATTTAATATAAATTAGTGTGTAAATTCACAAAACTGAAAATTGAAAACTAAAACAAGTCTTAGATGTTTCCAAATTTTGATTTTTAAATACTAAAAAATAAAAACTATTCCCAAAAATTGTTTTTAAAAACTCGTCTGCTAAATGAGTTTTTTATTTTTTGTTTTTAAAAATAGAAAACTATTTTCAAAAATAGAAATCAAATAAGCCCTTAGATATTTTCAAATTTTGGTTTTTAACTGCTTAAAAAAAACCTTTTTCTGAAAACTATTTTTGAAAACTCGCCTACCAAACAAATTTTTAAGTTTTCTATTTTTAAAAACAGAAAACCATTTTCAGAAAAAGAAATCAAATAAGCTCTAAGGTAGCGTTTGATAATGGTATAGAACGAAACAAAATGGGACATAGTGAAACGGAATGGAACAGAACAGGAACATATGTATTATTTTGTATTTAGTGCGGATTAAAATATAGAAAATAATTTTTGTAATACATATAAAATTTTACTTTACTTGATAGAGTATAAAATTAAAAGAAAAATAAATAGTATAACTAAATAATAATATAAAAAAAATCATGAGTATAACTAAATAATAATTTTAAAATATATTAGTTTTTGTATTAATATTTTATGAAAAAAATTTATTAAATACAAACTTCTCTCAACAAATATATTTATAAAATATTTTTTAAAAAAAATTATTAAATATAAAATAGAGTAATGTACCATTTTAGTCCCTCACTTTGTAGCCACCATGCAGTATAGTCCCTCACTTTTAAAAATGACTGATTTAGTCCCTCACTTTATAGACCGTCATGCAGTTTAGTCCCTACAGTTAACTCTCTCTAACGGAGTGATGACGTGGCCAGTTAAGTGCTTATGTGGCCGTTAAGTGACAGTTAAGCATCCCACGTTGGATTAAAACGACGTCGTTTTGTTAGGGGCAAATCATTCACTTTAATCCCTAGTTTTAAAATTAAAATTTGACTCCCAAATCATTCAGTTTAGTCCCTATTTGACTGAAACCCTAATATTTCTCTTATCTCTAACATTGAATTCCTAACATTCTCAGCAACTCTCCTTCTCCTTCTTCTTTCTTCATGAACTCTAATCTTAGTGTATTGAAATTTCAGATTTATTAAAGTAGAAGACGTTTATCCCAATAACACAATGTCGAAATTTTCACAAGATAGTTCATCTCGAAGTCACTCGATTGCTCCATCTTGCACACCATGGAAACTATGTTGAGATTATTTTCCAGAATGATGAAACAAAGACATAACTTCATTTAATTATGAAGAAACACAGTTATGCAGCAAGATTATTTTCTAGAACGATGAATATGTGCAAAAACATAATTATGCAGAAACAGAAAATAACTTCATTTAATTATGTATAAACACACAATTATGCACCAAGATTATTTTCCAGAATGTTGGAAATGTGCAGAAACAAGGCAGCACAAACATAATTATGCAGAAACAGAAACATAGCTTCATTTAATTATGCAGAAACACACAATTATAAAGCAAGATTATTTTTCACAATGATAAAAATGTGCAGAAACAAGGCAGCAACAACATAATTATGCAGAAACAGAAAATAACTTCATTTAATTATGCAGAAACACACAATTATGCAGCAAGATTATTTTCCAGAATGATGGAAATGTGCAGAAACAAGGCAGCAACAATATAATTATGCAGAAACATAACTTCATTTAATTAAAAAACTACATTACAGGAGAGGGCAACTTGCTCTGGGATACATTAGACATTACCATAATCGAACCTAATACAAACAACACACTACTCAGAGAGAAAATTACCTAAAATACCAAACACACTACTTTGCCCATACCCATAATACAAAAAACAGAATAATTAAAACGCCCAACACAGCACACGTTGCTCTTAGCGTTTTCACTTTCACGTTTTGCAATAATTTTCTTCATCTTCTCTTCTATTGAGTAATCCTCATTTACCCACTCAAAAAACCCGCAAGTTAGATTCAAATTCTTGTAATGAGGGCATCTCCAAAACCAATGATTAGGGTTTTTAGTTGTGCAAGAGAGGTACAATCTTGCATTCTCACCACACGAACATAGTTTCCATGGTGTGCGAGATGGAGCAATCGAGTAACTTCGAGATGAACTACCTTGTGAAAATTTTGACATTGTGTTACTGGGATAAACGTCTTCTTTTTTAATAAATCTGAAATTTCAATACACTAAGATTAGAGTTCATGAAGAAAGAAGAAGGAGAAGGAGAGTTGCTGAGAATGTTAGGAATTCAAGGTTAGGGATAAGAGAAATATTAGGGTTTCAGTCAAATAGAGACTAAACTGAATGATTTGGGAGTCGAATTTTAATTTTAAATCGAGGGACTAAAGTGAATGATTTGCCCCAACCAAAATGACGTCGTTTTAATCCTACGTGGGATACTTAACTGTCACTTAACGGCCACATAAGCACTTAACTGGCCACGTCATCACTCCGTTAGAGAGAGTTAACTGTAGGGACTAAACTGCATGACGGCCTATAAAGTGAAGGACTAAATCAGTCATTTTTAAAAGTAAGGGACTAAACTGCATGGTGGCTACAAAGTGAGGGACTAAAACAGTATATAACTCATATAAAATATGTTGAATATATTTTTATTATGTAATTTTTTAAAATTTTTTTTAAATATATTTTTTGGTCCAAAAAAATAATAAAAGGTTTAAGGAATTTAAATATATATTATTTTGTTAATAAAAAATGACTCTATGAAAATAATAATAATTCTTTTGCGTGTATTATGTTTTGTTCTCTTCCGTTTCACCATTTTCAATGGAACTAATCTGTCACGTTCATTTGCCTCGGTGTCCTATTCCATTCCTCTTGACTGATGTATAAAACAGAGAAAATATACATTGTCCTGTTCTATTTTGTTCAAATACGTCCGTCAAACGCTACATAAGTCTTTTGATCATTTCTTAAAAAGGGTTGTGTACAAGTATTAAAAGGGGTGGTGTAAATAGTAGTGACTGTCATTTGCTATTGAAATTCGAGAAGTGGGCTTGACAAAAAATATTTAAAAGTAGACTTGATCCAGGGGAAATATGGGCTAAAACAAGTGAATAGTGAGGACCACACTCCTCACCATGGCCAGAGCCTCCTGTGAAGAATCTTGGTTTGAGCTTTTGAGAAAATTTAGGTCGAGAGAATTACGTTTTAAAAATTAGTCTTTTATCCTCGTAATTGAGTGAGATGATATTTATAAAAAAAAAAAAGAGAGCAATGAATTAAAGTGGTACAGCTCTAAGAACTATCTTTTTTAATGATGTAATTCACAAAATTTCACTAAATCTCACATGTTACCCCAAATATATAGTATTAATTCTTATTCACAAGTAGTATTCACTGAGGTTAAGTTGCAAAGCAGTTCACATGATTTACACGAAAGAAACCTCGGACTTAGGTAAGTTAAATTATTGTAAGAAGCCAAGAATATAGTATTTTTAAGGAAGGTTCTATTAGTTTTCTAATCTGAAGGGTGGGTGACATAGAGCCCTTGGCAAGTGGAAAAGTTCACCCTGTCACGGAGACAATCATTCTTAAAAAATTTTGAGGTGAAATTGTCTTTGGTGCCTAAAATGATATCCCCTTTCTTCGTCACACGCACAAACATAATTTGTGTCATGTTATAATTATATGATATGATTTGTATAAAAAAAATGTATCAAAATTTTGTTTCTTTCTGACATACCTTACATGGCAGATTGATCGGCCAGAAACATACAAAATTTCCTGAAGTTAAGGAGACCTTTTAATAATTCCAAATCCAAAGAATTCGTTATAATGCTTAGCAGTCACTTTATGTTGTTCTGACTGTTGATTGATCCTATGAGACTTTCTATGCTTATTACTAACCTTCCAATGAATTCTGCAGCTAATAGCCTAATAGTATATCCCCTTTGGAAAAAAGGACTGCTAACTAGTCATGTAATGTTCAAATTCAATATTTTTAATCACCATTTTGTGGCTTTTGGCAACTAATATGATGCAAAATTGAGGAACACTCGTTGAATTGGTGCATTGAAGTTGAAATATATATTATAAAGGTTGCAATTGCAATGGATCTTCAATAAACGACAATTATGATAACATAAACGATAGAGGAAAAACATAAAGATTTAGTTGATATTTGTTTATCAGTTAAAATAATGTGACGTATTTTAATGATATATAAGCTTTATTAACTTGTTTGAATACAAATCTTAAGATTGGGCTTTTATACTAGATTGACTTTTCATCGATTAGTACATTTAATTATGTTTAAGTATTAGTCATATACCGCAAAATCATGTATTTTGTAATTAAAAGATTTGGAACATCGTTGAACTACAAATTTTAATCATGTTCAATGAAAACAACAATTTCAAACTTCAAGTGAAAATACTTTTATATCGAGTCCCGAACAAAACGCTTTGAACCAGCTGTTGAGATTTCCATAAGTCATAATCTCAATAAGTAGTGCTCAATTTTCTTGAAACGACAAATCAAGAAGCCGTTGGATGGATTGTACGTATATCAAATATCAAGTTGCACAGAAAAAAATAGTAATATGGAGATCTTATCAGCCAAATCTTAAGGTGTCTAAATATGGACACTTAACTATCTAAGATTCTAAGTAAAGGTGCAGCTGAAAACTATGTTTGACAAAGCTCATTATTAAAAAATATTCACGTTAGAATAAAAAAACTAGGAGGGGAATAAAACTAATCTTGCAAGCCAGGAAAATCCTCCAAATGGCAGCACAACAGAAATCCCTGACTCTGCTTCCATATTTTTCTTCTTGTCTTTAGCACTAACAACACAAATAGAAAGAGTCAAATTACAATGCATTTAATTAAACAGCTCACCTCTTTGACATAGTGACAATTAGTTTATGTTATTTAATTGTAAAAAATGCCTCAAAGTAATCCAATTCCTTTCTAAGAGCTAATTTTGTCAACCATAAGAATGAACAGAAACATCTTCACAAGGTAAGAACCAAAAATGAATAATGCTCTATCTTCCAAGATGATTTCCCCAGACTTGTTACCAAATGTCTCTTTGCTAGATTCTTTGATTCACATATCTAATGAAATTGCCTCAATGGAAAATTTCCCATTTGTGCACACAAGAAATGTTTCATCCATGATAAGGAGGATCAAGCTTCTTTCCTCTTTGTTTGAAGAGATTCAAGAAACAGAAATTCCACTTCCTCCATCTTCAATCCTGTGTTTCACAGAACTCTTCTCTGTGATCACAAGAGTGAAGATTTTGATCCAAGAATGCAAGGATGCAAGCTCTCTGTGGAATCTCATACAATTAGAGTTCATCTCAAACCAATTTTATGTTCTTGTGAAGGAAATGGGAAGAGCACTTGATATTCTACCTCTCAGTTTTCTTAACATAACAACAGATGTAAGAGAACAAGTGGAGCTTCTTCACAAACAAGCAAAGAGAGCTGAGTTACTCATTGATCGTAGAGATTTTCAAAGAAGAGATCAACTTCTAGAAGTAATGTCCAACAACAGTTTAAGAAACAAGAAGAACAAAGGGTTCATTGACTTTGGAAAAATGGAAGAGATTTTAAGCAGTACTGGTTTAAAAACCCCTTCTGATTACGATCAAGAAAAATCAAAGTTAGAGGCTGAAGCTCAGAATCAAGCAGGCACAGGAGGACTAATTGCTGTCTCCAATATAAACAATCTCATTTCTCTAGTTTCTTATTCCAAATCCATGATATTCAGAGATGGAGAAAAATCAGAAAATGATTTTGATGATAAAGAAGACAGTAAGCCACTATCTGCATTTTTACATAACAAAATCAATGATAGTTCTTCATCTTTCATGACATCATCAAGTATTCCTGACGAATTTCGTTGCCCGATTTCGCTTGACTTGATGAGAGATCCCGTGATTGTATCATCAGGACACACTTATGACAGAATTTCAATTTCACAATGGATAAACTCTGGCCATCACACATGTCCAAAAAGTGGACAAAGGCTAATTCACACAGCTCTAATACCAAACTATGCTTTAAAAAGCCTTGTTCAACAATTTTGCCATGAAAACAATCTCCCTGTCAATGAACCTACCACTTCTCTTCCAAACAACATCATCAAGAAGAACAAGAACAACAACTCAAACGCGATCGATCACATCTCAGCAAACAAAGCAGCCTCAGATGCTGTCAAAATGACAGCAGAGTTCCTAGTTGGAAAACTAGCAACAGGTTCCACTGAGACACAAAGACAAGCAGCTTATGAGCTTCGGTTACTCGCGAAAACCGGCATGAATAACCGGAGAATCATCGCCGAGGTAGGGGCGATTCCTTTCCTAGTAACTCTCCTAGGATCTCAGGACTCAAGAATCCAAGAACACTCGGTCACCGCGCTGTTCAACCTCTCCATCTTCGACAACAACAAGATTCTAATCATGGCGGCCGGAGCCGTGGACAACATAGTAGAAGTTCTTGAATCAGGAAAAACAATGGAAGCAAGAGAAAACGCAGCAGCAGCAATATATAGCTTATCAATGGTAGATGAATGCAAAGTACAAATAGGGACACGTCCAAGGGCAATACCTGCATTAGTAGGGCTATTAAAAGAGGGTACCCCTATTGGAAAAAGAGATGCTGCAACTGCATTATTCAACCTTGCAGTGTACAATCCAAACAAAGCAAGCATTGTGAAAGCAGGGGTAGTTTCGGTATTAGCTGATTTGTTGATGGATGATAAGGCTTGTGTGACAGATGATGCTTTAGCTGTTCTTGCTTTGTTGTTGGGATGTTCAGAGGGATTGGAAGAAATTAGGAACAGTAGAGCATTGGTGCCTCTTCTAATTGATCTTTTGAGATTTGGGTCTGTGAAAGGGAAGGAAAATTCAATTACCCTTTTGCTTGGATTGTGCAAAGAAGAAGGTGAAGTTGTGGCTAGAAGGCTATTGGCTAATCCTAGGAGTATTCCTTCTCTTCAGAGTTTGGTTAATGATGGTTCTTTGAGAGCTAGAAGAAAAGCTGATGCTTTGCTTCGGTTGCTCAATCGCTGCTGCTCTCAACCTCATCATTCTCTCTAATAGTACTAAGATTTTAAATTGCAGTTACGGTTGTGTTGAATATAGTCAAAATATAGTCGTTACAGATTATAATTACAGTCTATTGGAGTTTCTAGTTGTCAAAATCATGAAACTGTGATGTGACAAATTGGATCACACAAATTGGATCACAATTTGAAACCTTGGATGAAACTGATAGAGAGTGTGTAATGACATGACATTGAAGAATGCAGAGATGTATATTTTGTGAATCATATACATGAAAAATGAGTTTCTTTTGTTTGTTGCAATTTTTGATAGCTTGGAGGTTTGTCCAATTACTGATTAGGAAATAATCATGGATGATTACTGAGTTTATTGATATCACTAGAGCAAATGGTTACTAGAATTTTTAAGATAACTTTTTTTTTTTAATTATTATTAAAAGGAGGGGCAAGATAGCTTATTTTGGTCTTGGAAAGTGGATTGGCTAGTCATTTAGCACAATGTGTTGCGCTTGAGCGAATTTTTTTTTGTTGTCTCTCTTTGTTTTTTTTTTTCTTGGTAAATGTCTCTCTGTTTTGCCTTTGGGGGTAACACGCACATTCAATTTAATGCAACATCCCATACCACAACTTTTAATCAGAAAAAAAAAAGATTTTTTTTTGGTGTAGAAATAATATTTTAATGCAAAATAAAATTGTTCAATTTTTCTTACGTGCATATCTTTCAATAGTTGAAAATTAATTTCTTTCGAGTGTAAAAAACCATCATTAACTTATGGCTAAACGGTAACCATCTTCAAATTATATTAAGAAGCGTTACATAATTTTTTTAGAGATGGAGACAATAGATTTTTTTATTAGACAAAAGTTTTTCTATAAAAGATTGTGAATAAATATTAGTAAAATATTTTGTATATTTTTATCAGGGTGTACAACCTATTTAAGCACTCCATCTCCTTTGGAGTATGCTGAGTAAAGTTGCTTAAATTAGCAAAATTGTTTATCACCTGGTTCTTATAAAAAAAGTGGGCCTAATTTGTATTAAAAATAAAAAAATAAATATGAGATAGTTAATTTGTGAGTACATGTGGGTCCAATCCAAAGTGCTTATTTAAGAACTTGCATTGGAGTGTTTCAGGTGCTTAAATTTATAAAATGATATATACACGTAGGACCCAGCAAAATATAATAAATTAATTCATAAGAACCTAGTTAAACACCTCTCAATTGGAAAGGGTCTTAATTTACTAATTTTTTAATATTAAAAAATTGAAAAGAAAAATGAAAATCTTAATTTAACTGATATTAAATAAATTGTACACCCTAATAAATGTATACAAACAATCATTATTGTAAATATCAATTGATACTACTACTAGTTAATTAGTGACTATATTCTCATTTAGTGATTAACGGATAGAAATGAATTTATGTATTAAAAAATAAAAATTTCATAGTGTTTGTACTTTTATCTTAGTCTAACTTAAATAACATTTATTTTGTTCGTTTATTAAAAAAATAAAATTGAACAGTGTCTACGAGATACCTCACATAGACTTTATCACTATATTACATTAATCTCCTATAAATTTTATTGTCCAATAAAAGTTTGTGTAACTTTTAAAATATACATGTGTTAATATAATCAGATCAAAATTTTAAAGAGATCAGTGTAAGTTTTCTATATATATTTTTTTAAACTCAACTCATTATGGGTTGGGTTGTATTCCACCTTGAAAAATTAGTTAATAGATGGTTTTTTTTTTTTGCTGACTTTAATTAACTGAACCCAGGACATTTTTTGTTTTTGGAGGGGGTTTTTCTGTAACTGAATCATTATGATGTTTTTTGGTGTCTTATATATTTTGAATATTAATTATGTCAAGGTGTTTATATTAGTATCGTGTTCAATATTCGTATCAAAGTCTGTGCTTCGTATCAAATTCCAGCTATTGCAGTACATGACTAGCTAGCCCCTTGTTGGGCTTTGCTGCTTGGTCAAATAGATGGTTAGTTATTAAATCATATACTATATTTGATCTTTATTAAATAAATGTGGATTTTTTTTTTCTTTCAAAGAATTGGGAAAAACAGAAAATTACCCATAATATAACTAATTAGTGTACTTTTGATTAAGATTTAGGTTTAATTATATTTTTAATCTTTTAATTTTTTAAGTTACGTGATTTTAGTCTTTTAATTTTGTTAATTGTGTTATTTTGGTTCTCTAACTTTGAATTACACAATTTTAGTTTAAAAACTTTACCATTTGCGTGATTTTCTCGTTAAAAAACTAACGGTCAACATGATCAAACTCATATAATGAGTTTTCATTCGTGTGATTTTGGTTTGAAATTTTTTAAATTGCACAATTTTTGTGGCCTTACATATTTTATTTTTTTAGTTTGATTATGTTAACCATTAGCTTAACGAAAGATGAATTAACTGAGAAAAATCACGCAATTTAAAAAAGTTGAGGGGATCAAATCTCACAATATGCAAAGTTGGGGGATTAAAATCACACAATTAAAAATTGTGAACCAAAATCGCACAATTAAAAAAAATAAGAAACTAAAATTATCTAATTGAAAGTTAATGAATCAAATCGCACAATTAATATTAAGAATTAAAACTATAATTAAGCCTAAAATTTATTTATTCCACACATAATTTAAGATTTGACCAATACTTAAGATATACAATGTACAGAAACTAAAATCATTAAATAAAGAGATTTTTTTTGGAATCCAATAAAAAGAATTATTCATTGTTTTGATCAAAATAAAAAATCCTATATAAACACACCTTTAGTTTTTCTTGTTTATGGGCTTTTGCCTTTGGGCCCATCTTCCTAAAATCAGTAAAAAAATGGGTGAGAGGGATTAACACCACCCAACTTTGGAAGTCCCACTATCCCTTTATTATATATAAAAATTATAGATCTATACATTAAAAAGGATGATATCATCCCAATAAAAATAGTATTAATCCCTTCAAAAAAAAAAAAATGAATGAAAGCACAAACACGGGAGCTGGGAGGTATTAGTCTCACGTGGAAAAAAATGTAGGAGAGCAAAATGGAATATCTCATTATCACATTTAATTATTTTTTGGTAAAAAAAAGTATTTATATATATATATATATATATATATATATCATAATAAAATAGTACAACCGATGATCGAATCTCGTACTCATACACGTAAGTTTCTATGTTCTCACTAACTGAGTTGTATGACTGAGATATTTATATATATATAAAAGATAAATGTTAAATAGTGCCTTTATGGCACTAGTTAAGGAGCTTAATATAGTAAAAATTTATTGGAAAGTGTAATTTTTAGTAGATATATGAAAAGATGCATCTATGATTATTTTTCCAATAGTAGTAACCTTAATAAGTGTCGGAGGATGAGATTAGCACTATCTCTATTGGAAGTGGCACCAGCATTTTTTACATGTAAGAATCATAAATTTATATATTAAAAATGATAGCGTCACTGTCAATAAAGATAATGTTAATCCCATCCACTTAAATGTCTTTAGGACACTAGATAACGAGACTCTAATAATAATAAAAAAAGAAGTTTCCATTCAGCAATTGCATTTGCAATTTATCCACGTGGCTATTCCACAAGTATGTGGAATATTGAGCACATGATACCTTAAGATTGGAGGATCCAAGTTATTCTTTATTCATGTTCAGGCAAATCAGTGTACTTATCCCCATGCCAAATAAAATGATATGCTGAAAAAGGACTTCTCCAGTTTTTTTTATAGTTGATAGAAAAATATACTTCCTACGATACTTTTTATAAGCAACAAAAAAATAAATTTTTTTAATCCTTCTTCTTAATATAAGTAATAAAGTACACTTTTTAACTTTATTAAATGTTAAAAAATATAAACTTTTTAATATACTTTTAGTTAATTGAATTTAGTAATTTTTTCTTTCGACTAATTCTTCTATCCTCAATGACACTCATAAACTCCATCATTTAATTTGCACATAAGAAGAGAATATATCTATAAGGGTATTTTGGAAAGAAAATTTGTATTCGTCATTTAAATGATTAAAAAAATCATTTATTAAAATTTATTGGTATGTGTAAAATATGTCTAACATTACTTATAAAAAGAACCAAAAAAAAATATTAATTAAAAATTAAATTCAGATACTCAAGTTATTATATTTTTATGTATTTAGTATCTAAACTATATGACTAAAACAAAAGATTATTTTATTTGTTCTTTGTAACTATAATTACTAATACGAAGTGTAAGCTATATAAGTAAAAAAAATTAATTTTATTTGCTAGTATTAAAAATAATAATTTGAATTAATTATAGGGTAACACTTAAAAGAAATTTCTTCAAAAATAATATCTTTGTGTTTCTCTTAAAACTGAAAACCAGTTAAATAACGTATTAACAAAAAGCAACAAACTTATTAAAATCAAAGAAATAAAACTTTATTATCTAAATTTTTTAAGACAAATGTTAATTAGATGAGAATAATTATATATCTTTTATTCATGTTTTTTTCTATTTAAACTCTCTTTTAGAAATAACTTTTAAATTAGAAGGTAAGATATAATATGTTAAGAGAAGAAGTCTCATATCATATTCACTCACTAAATTTTAGATTGTAATAAAATAATATAACTCAATTTATCTCGATCACTAAACAGACTCTTATAATTTCTTATAATTTCATAAATTATCGTAGATATCTATAACTTAGATATAACTCTTAAACGAATAAAGTGTACAAATATATAAATAAATAAAATTAATTTGATTTGCTAGTATTAAAAATAATAATTTGAATTAATTATACAGCAACATACACTTAAAAGAAATTTCTTTGTAGATAATATCTTTGTGATTCTGTTAAAATTGAAAATCAATTAGAAAACGTATTAACCAAAAGCGTAGATAATATATATCTAACAAAAGAACAATAATGAACCAAAAAAACTTATCAAGAACAAACAAAAATCCTTATCGAACAAATTAACAGATAGTATAGTATCTATCTATATGAGCGTTACGTTTTCCATATCTCCCAAACTCTATAAATAAAGCACATAAACGTTTTCCCTGACAAAATTACCTTGTTCATCACATAACCTTAACCATGGCTTCCAAAACCGAAGCAATTTGCTCCATCCTTTGCCTTTCTCTTTTCCTTTTCCTCTCAATGCCAAACACAGCCTTAGCCTCAATCAATGCCTCCGCGGTATTCGCCTTCGGCGACTCCACCATAGACTCCGGCAACAACAACCACTTCCACACTCTCTTTCGCAGCGACCACTACCCCTACGGCCGCGACTTCCCCTCCCAAGTCCCCACCGGGAGATTCTCGGACGGGAAAATCTCCACCGATTACCTAACTCAAATCCTCGGCATTAAGAATTTATTGCCGGCGTATCTTGATCCTAAAGTAAAGGATCAGGATTTGCTCACCGGAGTCAGTTTTGGCTCCGGTGGCTCTGGCTTAGATCCACATACCGTTGGCATGACGAAAGCTTTGGACTTGAACGGTCAATTTGTGTTATTTGAAAAGTGTTTGGAAAGAATTAGAAGGCTCGTTGGAGATGAGAGGACTAATGAAATTCTAGAGAATGCAGTGTTTGTGATTAGCACTGGGACTAATGATATGCTCTATAATGCTTATTTGTTTCCAACTGATCTCTTTCACTATGGCTCTCTTTCTGCTTACCAGGATTTTGTTCTGAAAAAACTTCACAACTTTGTTGAGGTAATTTTATTTTATTTTGCATATATAATATATTTAATCATTCATCAGATGAGCCGTAATTTCATATTCTATCTATAATTTTCTCTGTTTTGGATTTTGACCTCCGTTACATGGTTGATCCAGATTTTACGTCAAAATAGGGCAGTTAACTCTAACTCTTTAATCAAAATCAGATGATTGAAGCCAAAACTTTTTAACTTTTTAATATTTTATTTATTAAATTTAAAACCCATCTATTCAATGTAAGCTGTACTCTTTTTTTTTTTTTTTTTTTTCTTTGATAAAATGTAAGGTGTACTCTAATGTGTGCGATCGCATGCAGAAAATGCAGGTTCTGTTATGGTTACTTCCTTAGCGTTGAAAGGATCCAATATGATAATGCCATTCATTAAAGACAGATGAGATGTAGTATAATAAAATATTAAAATAATTAAAAGGATCGAAATTTAAATTCACAATGATTACTATTATTAATATTATCCTATAGAATGTATGACTTATTTATTTTTAATAAAAATTGCAAACCACTCCTTTGTTTTTTTTTATAAGAAATATTTTAGAGTGAGTTGTGATTGATTTGAATTGTTGGGTAAAATGCAGAAACTGTACGGAGCGGGAGCACGGCGGATTATGGTGGCGGGGCTTCCTCCGATCGGGTGTCTGCCACTGCAAGTGACAATAGGGAGTTTACTACCGGGCGAACACTGGATGAAACGTGTTTGCAGCGTGCAACAGAATGTAGAGTCAGAAGAATATAATAACAAACTTCAATCCCATATTCATTTACTTCAATCCCATCTGGATGGTGCTAAGATCGCATATTTCGATATATATTCGCCCATGGAGGACATGATCCTTTCACCAGCCAAATACGGTTTTAATGAAACGCTTCAAGGATGTTGTGGGACAGGGTTTCTGGAGATGGGTCCAGTGTGCAATGTATTTGACCCAATTTGTCCAGATCCATCTAAGTATCTTTTCTGGGACGCTGTGCACCTTACTCAAGCCGCTTACAAGTTCCTCGCCCAGTCTGGTCAACAAAATGTCCTTCCATACATTACTAGTTAAGTCTATTATAAATTCAGGTTTACAACCGTGATTAGTAGTGCTTCAGTGATGGTCAAAACCTTAACACTCAAGCGATTTGTTTAGATTTCAACAAAAACATTGCTTAGGTCAGTTAGTTAGCATAGTTAGGCGATATAATGATGCCTTTAGGGTTTTTATTTTATTTTTACTTTTTCTTTTGAGTTTGTTATTTTATTTGAATATTTAAAAGATGGTTTTCTTTTGATAAATTAATAATTTTTTTAGTAGTCATTATGTTGTTGGCATTTGATTATACCCGTTTTTTCGAATTATTATTATAAGTAAACATGATTATCCTGACGCAATTTTGAATTTAGTAATGAATATTAAATACATTTACGATTATAATTTTTTAAATAAATTATATTTATGCAGCTCCTAGAACATCTACTGAACGAAACAAATCCGTCACAATCTCGGGACGTTCCGGTGTTGTTGGCACATCCAGATGCTTTTACTCCCATACAAATTTAAAATTACTAACTGCTGTTTGTTTGATTAAATATACTTTAATAAAATCCATATCAAGACAATTCTAGACATATTTTAACAAACTTTCAAAAGCAAAATTATACAAAAGTTATTTAAGTGTTTTTTTTATATCATTAGTTTTTATTTTTATAATTCGATGGTACTCATCATATAGTTTCATTGAATTATTTTAAAAAATATTTAAACTTTGGTCACAACCAGGATTTTGATTGAATAATGGTTTATATATAAATTTAGAGTCATCTTTGTATTAATTTGAAAACTGATACTTTTTTTTCGGTACAATAGGAAAACTGATACTTTAAAAGAAAAAAGTTTTATCAAAGTTGTCAAAGTTAAAATAAAACGCAAAACTAAATTACTTCGGAAGGAGGCCACAATAAAATAATAATCAGGAATAAAATCTTATAACTTTGAAAATTAAAAAAATTGAAGTGAACGAAAGGGTAAGTGAACAATAATATTATTACCTAGTGATAACGTACAAAATTATATAATTTACAGAATTTAAAAGAACAAAATAATTAAAACTAAAATGTGTTTGTAGATATAATAAAGAACTAAAACTCAAACAGGATTTAAATAGTTAAAAAACTTGAACTGAAATATAAAAATTTATTTATTCAACTAAAATACTTTATTGATTTGGTTGACTTTTTTTTTCTCTATATAATATAATATTTTTAAAAATAGTTAAAATAGGGATATTATACCATAACGTAGGGGAAGGTGGTCTTTTTACATTATAGTATGTTCTTGTTTTTCACACGGAATTAAGTGGTGAAATTGTTACTAAAAACATTTCACAACTATCACTTGACTCCAGAGATTGATTTTATCACTTCTAAATTTTTGAAAAATCAGGTAACTACATCAGATAAAACAACTATTGGTCGATATTTTATGAATTTGTTATTCCCAAAGGGGTAATGTCACCCCAAACCAAAACCAGATCCCAGTTAACTCTTTCCCAAAGGAGTAGTTATTTTTCTGGATTAAAAGACGAGATCACGAGACAAAGAATGAAAACATACTGTCTATGCAGTGGACAGACAGTGAAAAAAATTTAATTCTTGAAAAATTACATGAAAAGAAAAATAATTCCTGCTCAGACCTCAGCTGCTACGAAGGAGCTGAGAAGCTGAACCTAAATCCAGTCTTCCCACGATCATGCTCATCCTTCCTAAGTACGTAAAAGTAGTTACCCTGAAACAAGAAGTACTTTAGATAAGATATCATAGAATGTTTAGATTCAAAACAAGTAAATAGTACCAAATTAAGAGGGAGGCATGGAAGGGGCCAAAAAATACTACTACATGACTAATTCTGAGCAATGCCAACCAATCAGTTAATCCAACAGGTTGTTTCCCTAAATTACATTTCTAAATTCAAATACGAATTTTAGATATAAGATAGCTTCGTGACAAATACAGACCTTGGATCAGATTTCCATGCATATAATATTATACTCCAGCAGTTCAGTTCAGAATTAAATGAGGGGGAAGAAAAAGAGGAAAATTACACCAGCAGCAAGGTTTCTAGCATGGTAGGTTCTATATATTTTCCCCCTTTCATTCATGCTTTCTAATGTCCAAAGTAACGAATTAATTATAAGCAGTCCTGTATAATCTGCCATCATCATTGACATTTCACTTCAAACTACCCCCCATCCCGCAAACTATATTGATTAGTTTGACCTGCTTTCAACAGAAATTAAAATTAAAACAAAAGCTACAAAAGCTAACCTCAAGGCGGAAGAGTCTGGTAGGAATAACAATTCCACATCCCACTGACACTCGAAAGGATTCTAAGAACTTTCGGGGAGAGAAGTGCCTATATTCATTTTGGGTTAATTTAGCAGTATTTCCAGAACCAGCAAAAACATGTCCATGGATTCCGTGTTCCCTCAACCACCTAAATGGAAGATCAAAAGAGAGGTCTGCAAAAGCAGTAGCAGCAAGATCTCCTCCAATGAAGTCCCGTCCAGAGGAATCGCCGCTGTCATCGTTAGATTCATTTCTACTTTGCCTCCGTGGTTCGGTAGGACCTAATCCCCTAGTTTTAAATCCCCATAATGTTGCTGGTCCTCCTAAGCTGCAAACTGGAGAGAAATCACCACCCAAATAAAACCTTTCTGGAAGGGGAGATGACTTGGTCCTGAATCCATGCCCCCATGGGAAAACAGCACCAGCAGATATCCCAAGGTTTAGTGCTGTATTATAAAACCCAAAAGGGATGGCAATGCGAACATCAAATTCCTGCATTAGAACTTATAAGAGTTAAAAGAATCACTCAAGAAAAAACATTATTAAAAAAAAAAAAAGCAAAAGGGTTACAGCAAGGTTATTGTGACCACGGTCCATGCCTTAAAAGGCTGCGCCATACCCAACATTTACAAGAAGCAAAGCATCCTTAGCAATTAACCAAGATAAAAGAAAAAGTAATGAGCACGCAATGACTCTAGTAACTTACTCCCTTGCCATATAGGCATATACAATGGCAACCACATTACGTCATTGAAATTATATTCTTTTCGAACTGTATCTAATGAGATTCCAGTATTCCACAGGCTTTTTTTTACTGCACTTCAGCCA
The DNA here is from genome assembly GCA_037177725.1 of Cyamopsis tetragonoloba. Taxonomy (NCBI): domain Eukaryota; kingdom Viridiplantae; phylum Streptophyta; class Magnoliopsida; order Fabales; family Fabaceae; genus Cyamopsis; species Cyamopsis tetragonoloba. The sequence continues at coordinate 72,378,282 of CM074119.1, forward strand.
ATAGCTTAGTTGCTTACAAGGTCAGAAAGGCTACCAAACATCATTGCTTGTGAAATCGTTTAACTGTTCCATGTACAATTACACCAAAATGAAATCCTAACATCTCACTCTCACAAAGGGCACATAAAGCCCAGCCAGGAAGCATAGGGCCTAATAAAATCACTTATTTCTAAAACTATCCAAGTGCACTCTTGTACTACCTCTTCTGCTTAGTAATCCTAACAATCTATTTTAAATCTTTTTCAGCACAAATTTGGAAATTCTAGCCATTCCCAAGATTATTTCAATAATTTCTATACTAGTATCATTAAATAAAAAGGTTATTAACTTTTATGCATGACACATAACATTGCAGTGCAACGGATTACTTGAAGGACAAAAAAATGAATTTAATCATACCTGACGCAGAAACCTCAAGCTTTGGTGATCTGGAGTAAGGCCACCTAGATGAGTGGATGAAAGAAAAGCATATCCTTTTGTAGGCCTAATAGGTGAATTTCTTTTGTCAAATTTGAATGTATACTTCAAAGATGACAGTAAACCATGCCCAAGCTGCCTCCTTATAGACCTGGATGACATCTGTGTTGGATCAGTTAAGGTACGCCATCCAAGAGTGTAAACTAGGTCATGATGCTTTGTTGAGATCAAGCAAAGAGACGCACCCAGCAACTGCTCTTTGTATGAAGAAAATTCTTGCCAATCTTGTGAAAGCATGGACAATCGCACCAAGATAGGAGTTAACAATCCTTTAACTCGCGGGGCATACACCCCTAAGCTCACCTCTGTTGCTTGATTGGCACCATAGGCAAGAGAAGCATCCCATAGATCACCATAACCCAGCAAGTTCTTATACTTAAGAGTACCTTCAGCAGTCCAAGAACTAGCCTACAAAATCATGACATAATTTCGGAAAGTAAAAAAAAAAAAAAAAATTAGATTCCCTTTCTCTTGTTCATGCCTCAGACCTAAGAGACAGAGTGAAAAATTCCGAATATTTGATATAATATCATTTCGTTCATGCCTAAAAAGTTGCCAGCATTACAGAATTCCACACAATGCAATGCCTAACCTTGTGTATGGATGAAGAAGAGAGGAATTGAATTTAACCAAAAAGTAGGAATTTACAACTCCAAGTTTCCAACTAAATAGAAGGTATTTCTAAAATTCCATGGAATTTACAATTACACGATTTTTCAATTGCTTCACCCAAACACAGGGTAAGATCATATCAGCATCTCACACTTTTAGCCAATGTATCAAGTATCATACAGAATATTGCAATCAGAGAAAAAAGAAAGAATGTGTACCGAGGGTTTCGTATAGACGCCACATTCGCCGGAAACTTTGCTGTCGGTCTCGACAACATTGACGATGACATTGGCAGTGTTTGGGAGTTCACGGGGTCCTGCCTCGAGCTTAACATTGCAGGAATCGAAGATTTCCAATCCCCGAAGCCTTGCAATGGCAATTTGGGAAGATTGCATAAGCTCCTGCATGGTGGTGGCGTTCTCAATCCCCTTGAGCTCCGCCTCAATCACCCAATCCTTGGTCTTCGTGTTGCCTTTTATCAGCACGTCGTGGACTCGGATAGGGACCATCTCCGACGACAACCGCCGGGACAGGGCTTCCACCTTGAATCGCTGCTCCCGTAGCTTGGACTCTGAGGATTGGGGGATTCGACGATTCGGTTCCAGCACTTCGTCATCTTCTTCTTCTTCCTCTTCTTCGTCGTCGTCAAGGTCATCACCGTCGTGAGGTTCTGCATCGCCATTGTTAGGGTTCGGAGGAGATTGTTCTTCAGTGTTTGCCATTTATCAGAAGAAGCTTGTGTGAGTAAAAGCGGGTCAACGCGACGCAAGGAAAAGACGGCGATGTAGATGATGTGTAGTAATTTGGACGGTAATGCAGTTGGTAACTGAATTTTCACTGAAACTTTGGAAATAAACTAAAGTCCACTTTTTTTATCCTCCACAGTTTAAAATTAAGAAAAATTTTGAAAATAAATTTTTTATTATAAACACAGGCAGGTTAATTAAAATTTTAAGTGCACGTTCAGATTAGCTTATTTTGAAAAAATAATCACTTATTTTTATAAATTCTACGAGAGAATTTTTAAAAACAAATAATTATTTTTCCTGAAATAATCCTTTGCAAACATACTCTAATTTATTAAATTAAGTATGTGATTATCTTCTTATAATATTTCTTCATGTAATATAATTTTGTTAAATAGATTGAAGTACTTTATCTATAATGAGAAAGAAAAATAGAAAAATCCTCTCTCTTTTTTTTAATAAAAAAAGTGAAGTGATTCATAAAATTTGTTCAAATGTAATCCTAAACTTGTTACCAAATGTTTAACATTATGCTTAAGTCTCACGTTAGGGGAAGTCGAATGTACAGTCACTTTATTATTAGCCCTGCATCCTCTTATTTTTTTTGAGTTCTACATCAAAATGGCCAATCCCTTGTTTGTGGAAAACCACCGGATATTATTTGAAGTCATGTTAGAACATTTACATTAGACATTACAAGAATGACTAGGCCACATGCTTCCGAAGTGCATTTGGTTGGAATGAAACTTATACAGTAATATTACATTGTTTTTCCAATTCCAAAAAACATAACATAACAACGTTAACTTCGACATTTTAAAAACTACTCTAAAAACAGAAGAGACAAGATCTCAAGTCGGATTCTCATTCCATTCTCACCTTTCTTCTCCTTCTGTTCTATCCAAATCTTGATGATTTTGGCACGAAACATCTATTAAAGGTGAAAACTATTCCCATTTTAAGTTATTACAAAATAAAAAACATTAACTAAACGGAAAACAAGATCAAGTGTGTCTTTAAGAGGGATCAGCAGCATAGACAACAATCTCATAATCATTTCCACTACGCATTGAGACCATAATTAACATTCGATAGAAAGCTACAATTTTCAACAGGAGACCAAACATGGTGTTGCATCTTGAACCCTTCAAGTTGAACATAAAGGTTACCGTTTTGTGTTTCGCTTAAGGAAATTGGCTTGGCTCCCATTTAAAGACCGCATTCTGATGTGCTCGCAGCTCTCGCATTAGACCATGGCTTATGTTTTCTTCTCTATTGTTTCTGGATTGACAATTTGAAATTTAAGTCCTGCTGTGGCAAAGATATTTATATTTATATTCCTACTGGTCTAATGCACAAATTTGTGCCATGTCAAACTCTATTTTGGTATAGTCCTATAATTTTATTAATAGGAATTGTAGCATTATTTCCTTTTTCTCTTGGTGAATATGAAACTCCATCTATCATATAGCTTACGAGAATTTCAAACTTCATTGTGCATACAGGTGCAAAAAGACATTCAATTACCACGAGAAACCTTTCAACAAGTGCAAGAAGAAAACACTGATGTTAACACCTACTATATTAGTTACCTGCTACTAAGGTTATTGTATTGTTTGTTTTGTTGGCACATGGTCCAATTAAAGATCTCATATTTTGATTGGACCACAGAAGACTTGGAAATATCTTTGATCCACCACAGAAAATGACTTCAAATTGACTGATAGACTACAGATATTTTCTAGGTGCATATGTGGTTTCATCAGAACTTCCCCACATTTTCTTTTCTCTCCCACACATGCATATGTGGTTTGTGACTGTCCTATAATAGATACAATAAGTGAGAACATTTTTGTTCCTTCACCAAAGAAAACAAAAAAAAAGAAAAAAGAAGAGGGAAGACAATGCTAAAAACTCTCAAACCTAGTAACTTGATTCATGTTTGGGGAAAAACATACTTTAAGAGAAATAATCGCTTATTTCTTCAAAAGTTATTTCATAGAACTAACAAAAATAAACTATTATTTCTTCAAAATAAGTTGAACCGAACATACACTTACAATATCCTTTACAGATTTTAGCGTGCTTCTGCCGAGGAAATCTCAAGCTCTGCCCACCAAAGTGGAGAAAGTTTTGGAACTGCTGCTTCAGGTGTGATTTTAGTTATCTCTCTCAATGTCTCACAGACTTCTCTCATCGTTGGTCTTGAATCCGAATCAGGAAGTGAACAAGATCTAATCAAAGCTTCAACTTGTTCCAATTGATCTTCTTGGTAAGATGTTAGAATTGGATCCACCATTTCTCTGAGAGGTTGGTCCCCTTGCAGATAGTGTGAAGCCCAGTTTTCAAGTGAATCATTATCCACTGAATAAGGAAGACGACCAGTGACCATTTCAAATAACAGAACACCAAAGCTATAAACATTGCTTTTCGGATTTAATGATGGCGTGTCAACGTGTTTTCTGCTTGATGTTTTTGTGTCAGATGAAGATGTTTCGTTTGGAAAACTCATATCAGAGATTTTGGCAGCATAGTCATCAGTTAGGTAGATAGATGAAGAAGTGAGTTTAGTAAGGACCATAGGAGGGTCCAATTGGTGCATGTGTTGTAAGCAATAAGCCATTCCCATGGCAACTCTTAGTCTTGTTCCCCAATCCAAGTGCTCAGCTTCTTTTACTGGAATTTCCAAGTTCCAACAACACAGAACATATCAGTCATTTTCCATCTCAAACACAAAAGGGGTGATAATAGATGAAATCCTTAAGGCCAGTTTAGTTTGCGTTTTCATTTCCTATTATTGTAAATAATTAAAAAATGCCACCTTGTTTTTATTCTGTTTCTCTTTTTCTGAAATTTGTATAGGGAACATCGCAAACCACTGAAAGCAAGGTTTTCTTTAAACCACAATTGTTTAAAGAAACAGTTTATGTGATAATAACTCCAAAGTGATTAGTACTTACTGTGCAAATGCTCAAATAGTGTTCCATTAGGAGCATATTCAAAAACCAACATTCTGGTGAAAGGCTCCTCTTCTTCACAGTATCCAATAAGATTGGCAAAATTCTTATGGTTCACTTTTGATAATGTATCTACCTGAAACCATAATAGCTTGAAAAGTTAGTCACGATTAAAATTCTTAAATTGCAAATATACAAGTTATTTTCTTTTATTGATGATTGGCACCTTCATTCTAAATTGAACTTCTAAAGTCTTTGACCAATTCTTAGATGAAATCACAGAAACTGAAGCCACAGCTATTTCAACACCACTAGACAAAGTTCCTTTGTACAATGTACCAATGGGTGAAGTACCAATCACATTACTAAAATCTTCACATGCTACTACAAGATCTGATCTCTTCAGCTTTGGCACACCTTAAAAAGTAAAACTCACACATGAACATTACAAATATAGCTGAAAAATTGTATGAACAAGGACAGAATGAAAATAAGTTAAATAAGTTCTTATTTCTTAGATTTACCAGTCACAAATGCCTTCTGAAGCTGTCCACTTAGTCCAGTGGCCCAAGGTCTCACACTAGCTATGTTAATGGTTTTACAAAGATATATACCAATGCTTGAAACAAGAAGGAATACAGCACCACCTATAATTCCAATTATAATAGGGAATCGATGATTCTTCGGTGAGGTGCTCTTAGCCAAGGGTGGAGAAGAATCAAAAGCGTTTCGACTAGGTGAAGCTACCTTCGGCACTGGTGGTATTGCTGAAAATGGCGGAGGAGAAGGAGAAGGAGAAGGAGAAGGGCTAATGAGAGGTGGATTAGCCTCGCGATTAAGGATGTCTTGATGAGAACGACGGTATGGTTTACGAGTTTCTAAAAGGCTCCGAGCAACTTTCTTTTGACCAACATGCCTTCAAGAAAGAACAAATATAATTAGCATTACCCTGCTATACTTGCATAAAATGGGAACAAAATTAGAATACAGAAAATGTAAAAGACCTTTTAATTTATTAATAATAATTACCATGTGATGGATCTTTCTGTACAAGCCGGCATCTTAGCTGCACTGGTAAACTGGTTTTCATCAACTTGACACTCAGAAAGCATCTTCAGTTCATTGATTTCAGGAGAGAAACCAAGAAGAAGCTCATTGTTATCCAGCAAACTGAAATAAGAAGAAACTGAGTAAATAGTGGCAGAAGTTTTTTTTTTTTCTTAGTTTTTTAAGAAAAAAGGAAGAAAAGAAAATGGAACTGTCCTAAGACTTAGAGTATAATCATACAGGATTGCTAGTGAGGTATTGCTCCCAAGATCAGCAGGTATATGTCCACTGAAGTTGTTGTATCCCAAATCCAAAATCTCCAATTCTTTCAAATCTACAAATCCTTCAGGGATTGTCCCAGAGAAAGAGTTATTCCGCAAAATGCTGTACCATATTCATCTTTATGTCATTAAATGTAACAAAATTAGAAATTATTAAGGAAATGGAATAAACTATGGAACTAAGTAACAAGCAATTGCTTACATAGCATTTATGTGAACAAGGTTTGCAAGCTCAGGTGCCAGAGTTCCTCCAAGGCATAGATCTTTCAAATTCCTGAGGCAGTAAATTGTTCTCTTGATTACAACTCACTTGACATCAGTAAAATCAAGTTTTTCATTCTACTTTTTAATTTTTTAACATTAAAAAAATAGTTAAATATAAAAGTAAATGAGTTGTATATAAATAATAAATGTATACAAAACTTTTTCCTAAATTTTGTAAAGTCAAGGACTAATATAAATGAAGAAAAATCAAAAAAAAAAAATTATAAAAGTTAATAACTAAAGTGAAACTTTTAGGACTAAAGTGAAACTATCTAATAAAATTAGAGAACAAATTGATGGCTTACTCATGATTAAACACTACAACAGTCTCTTGAGCAAGGTGACCATAAAGTTATTTCAATAAAACAGAGAAAATAAAGTAGAAAATTAAAAACTTGGATCTCTTACATATATATTCTTGTCCTACTACTTAAAATAATTATATACAAAATGAGTTACATTGATTCAGTTTCTGAAGAGATAAAAGAATCAAATCAGCACTTACAAGACCACAACTCTTCCATCAGAGCATTGAACTCCAAACCAATTACAAGGGTCAACAACTGCTTCATCATAAATCCAATTTGACAAAGCACCAAAAGGGTCACTCATTATTCTCTGCTTCAACTTCAAAAGAGCTTTACCTGCACAGAGAAACCAACCCATTTCTCAGCAACTAACCATAGCAGATCATAGAATACTGCAAGATTGAAGATTTCAAAATTTTCAAAATTTCACTACCTTCTTCATTTAAAGAACAGCACAAACCCAAGTTCTGAAACAACAAGCACACAACCACAAAGCGTAAAATTCTACAAAGATTCCTGAACCGAATGAATTTCCTGTTCTTGCTCATTCTTGTTGTTTTTCAGCGTTAAGCTCGGGCGAAGAATGCACAAGTAGTGTTTTTTTCTAACAAGAAACGAACTTTGGACAGAGCTTCAAGTGTTAAACCCAATGAAACAAAATTAGAGACTTATTCCATAAAAGATTAAAAAAGAAAAGAAGATAAGTTGAATAAATGGAGTAGTAGGAGCTAACACACTGTTTTTTTCTCTCTACAAAAACCTTTTTATTTATTTTTTCAAACCAAACAAAAATTTATATTTTTATAGGAATTTTATTTTTCCTCTCCAATCAAACAAAAGATCAGAGGTGACATATAAACCATGATCTGAATTCTGACACAAGTAAATGAGTTTGGTGTATGGAAGCAGAAACACTTGAAAACGCGTTCACTGAGTGACAGGTCATATTAATAACCGCTGCAAGGACAAATTACAGTGAATTTTACGTGGTTCTCGTCCAATTATTTAAGTTTATCTTTTATTATTACTACTACACTTATTATATATAATAATTGCTGATTTTGCGCATATTACTGCTGCACTTAAAAAGTTTCGTTATCATTTGTCTTTAGGATAATAGTTAAATAACTCATAAATAAAAATTTAATACTAAAAAATATAGAATATTTAATGTTATAAAATTATTTTTAATTTATTTTAAATACAAAATTTTTATTAATAAATTGCTTAACTATTATCGGAAAGACAATAAATAACAAAACCCTAATAAAAAATTGAATATGTTGTTGGGTTCACAAGTGCTTAATGTGAGATTTTATATCACGTTTGTTATTGTTTTTTTCAAAATCATTATTTTGTAATAAAAAAGTTCTTTAAATTTTATTAAAGAGGTTTATCTTTGCTTTTGAAAATATTAGAATAAAAAAATAATTATTTTTTTACTTTTTTAATAAGAACTATTTCTCAAAATAATTAATTATAATAAAAAAATTAAAAATACTTACTTTATTAAAATCAAACATAAATAGCTTTTAATTTTTATTATAATCAATTAAAAACATAGAATTCTTTGTGCACTTTTAAAATTAATTTTTTTTAAGCAATAATGAATGACCTTTTAGTCTCCCTATTTTTTTTACTACTTTCACATTTTTATAACATGTAATTTTGATTCTTTTATATAAATTGTTATTTTTTAATTTCGATACATTATGCTTACAGATAATGTTTTTAAATGAAATTATAATAAAAAAAACTAAAAAATGTTATGCCGCCTAATTCATCATTCATCATAATTAATAAGCGAAAGGAGAGAAAATATTTTAAAGTTATAAAAATGTGAAGATATACGGAAACCAAAAGCAAATTAAACCTTTTCTTACAAGGATTTATACAGGTGAAGAGTTTTAAAATAAAAAAGTTTATATTAACAAAGACAAAAATTAAATGTAATATATATTAATTATATAATTAAATATTTTAAATTTTAATAAATAATTTATATTTTAAGTATTCTTAATTCTTAATTTATATAAAGTTGTACAAGATATAAAAACGTTCTTATAATAACAATATCATTTAACTAAAAAGATTAGTTAAATGGAGCATGATAGAACTTTGTATGCAAGTTTAAATTTTCACTTATTTTCTTTAAGTTTGGTAAATATAAGCCTCTTGTATTGAACATGATTTCTATTAAAGTTTTACAATTTCTTACTCAAAATTTTTCATTAAAAATGATTTTTACTAAATGAAATTTATAAGCATCTTGTATGCTCACGTAATCTAATTACAAACTAGCGTGTGTGATTGGTTAACATAATGGTACTATCAATTTGGAGAGTTCAAAGTCTATGAATACAAGAGGAGTTGGTAAAAGATAGTAATTGGTTCAATTAAAACTCATAATTGCAAAAAAGAAAAAATCAACTTTATTATGTGAGTTTGGTTTGTTTGTTTTTTTTTAAATCCAATCCATACTCGACTTATTCCATATACTCCATGAGTGCCCTTACGAAATACTATAATTAATATAAATATACAAGTGATTATAAATTAATTCCTACAATTAATCAAACAATAAATAGTAAAACGCATCTGAAAAGTTAACATAGAGTAATGCTCATTCTTCTCACTGAAATCTCATATAAAATTTTTTATTCACTTAATTTTAATAAATGTCATTTATCTTTTAGAAAAATAAATGTATAATAAAAAATAGAAAACACTTATTAAAATTAAACGAATAAAAAAATTTATAAAAAAATTTAATAAGATTTTTCATTAACATAACACAACACTCTTAAATGATGAGGTGCAGATTGCTGTCGCTTAGTGAAGAATGGAAAACGATAGCAAAGTGTAATGAATGCAGTGAGAAAGAAAATAAACCATTGAATTAATGGCTGTGTTATTTGTAGATGAGACCAAGATTTTAAATTGAATATATGGTTGTGTTTAGTTTCGATTATCGACTTAGCAGGAGTTTAAAATTTGGCCTCATCTAGTTTATTTAATAAAAATATTAAGTTTAGACTTTTTAAAAAGTCTATTTAAGTAAAAAGAATAGGTACAGGTATTTAAAAAAGCATATTAAGCTTAATAGGTCGACCTATTAAATTTTAATATATATGTATATTATAAATTTTATAAATATAAATAAAATATTATGTTTCTTTTAAAATAATATATATAAAATAAATTTTATAAATGTAAATACAATAAATTTTATAATATGTTTATAAATTAGGTTTATTTAGAGGCTTGTTAAAAAGGCATATTAGTCTATTTAGTGATTTGTTGGCATATTTTAGATAAAATTATTGGCCTTTTTAGAAGCCTTAGAACAAAGTAGACCTATAAATAAACTTTCAGGCTTTATAAACTTTCAAATATGTTAGACTTAGCCTGAAAAATGAGCCTTTAATAAAATAATAAACCAGACTTAACTCCATCAATTATAAAATAGGTCTGGCCTGTTTAGGCCAAAGCCCGGCCTGACCTGTTTTCACACTAATTACGATAGCGTTGTATTAAATAAAGTTAAGTAACATTCTGATGTAACAAAAAAAAATAAGGTTAAATACAATCGGATCAGACGTAATTTCAATGATATTTTAAATGAAAATGGTGGAATTCAAATTTATTTTGTAATTATATTGATCCAAGATGGAACTACTCTTGTGTGTATTAAAAAAAAAAATTTATAATATCAAAGAAACTTCGGCTAAAAATATTCTTAGAATTATATTATAAAATAATTTTGAAGAGTATTTTCAAAAAAATAAAATTTTCAGTATGATAAAAATTAAAATAAAAATTAGAATTAAAATAAATTTTAGATATTTTTAAATTTTAATTTTTAAAAAGTAAAAAATAAAACTATTCTCAAAAAATATTTTTCAAAATTGATCTACTAACAGATTTTTCAAAAGCAATTATCAAATAAATCGAGTATGAAAAAAAAATAAAAACAATTGTGATGCCGAAGCTGAAGTTTTGGTGTCCTGCGTGACTTGACTTTTTTTTTTTGGTACAGATGAGTGCGTGACTTGACTCTGCCAATTGCCACATGAAGCTAATATCCAAATATTCAGTCTCTCTCGGAGACTTAGTAAAAGACCACTTTATGACTTCTCAACTTAATGCTATTGCCTTGAAATTGTTTGATACTTATTTTTTTTGTGTCATTTATTATGTACAATACAAATATAAAAAACTTTAAATAATATAAATTTATTTATTCATTTAAGTAATGATATTGATTTTTTATTTTATTAATTATAAATTAATAGTTATAAAATTATTTGTACACTAATATATAACTTTTCACTTGTGTATCATAAGTGAAATTATCCCTCTCTAATACTCCCTTCTTCCTTTTTATTTGTCTAGATAAAAAAATTATTTATCTATTTACTTATATATTTTAAGTAATATTAATTATATTTTTATTTATTCTATTCTTATATTTAATTGGCTATTAATTAATGTCCTACTATTAAATTAATAACACAATATTTACTAAAAAAAAACTAATAACACAATAAGAGTTAAAGAGTAAGTGTGTTTGGATTAGCTTACTTGAAAGAAATAATCATTTATTTTTATAAGTTTGGTAGGAGAGCTTTTAAAAAATAAGCGATTATTTCTCTTGAAAAAGCATTTTCAAACATGTACTTAATATAAGCACTTTAAAAGTTATTTTGATGAAAACTAAAGCATTGATGTATTGTTTAATAAATATGTTTTATTTTTAAGAGAACAGATAAATAGAAACGAAAGTAGTAAATTTTTTTTTTTTGTTTAAGTTGTTGTAAAACAATTGAGTGTATCTTTGGTTTAGTAGTAATAGAATTAATTTTACATCAACAAGATTGTATAAAATTGATTATGTAAAATTGGTTTTAAAATAAGATAATTTATATTTGATTTCTTTTTTTACTTCCTAAAAATAAATTTAAAATAAAAATATAATATAAAATTTTCAATTTAATGTAAGGAAAAATCGGACCTTACTTTAACCCAAATCGATTTCATGTTTAATTTTAACTTTTTTTGGGACTCATTTGACCGAACAACCAGAGTTCAATGATTTCCCCTTACTAGTTTACTAAACATGCACTTGAAATATTTACTTTTAACTAATTCAAATTGAAAATTTAAAGTTGAATGGAATAAGGTGATTTGACCGAATTATTTTTTAATTTGATACTTAAAATATTTCTTTTGAAAATTTCCTTATTTGTTCATGCCCACATTAAGGATCAAGTAGTTAGGATAAACAATTGATGTTTTATTGTTTTTCTAAAGAGAATATAAAATCTACATAAACAAACAAGAGAATATAAATAAATTTTAATCTTAAAACCTCAAAATAAAATTGTAAGGGTATTTAGTGTAACTCTCATGTATTTGTTGCAACTATATTAGTTATTATAAAGAAAAAAATTATGTATTATTATTTTTTTATATACAGTAAAATCAGCAGTTTTAAACTTAAGATTTCATATAAATAATTTAAATTTATTTACCATTTAGACCTTTATATTTTAGTGAAGTCCTATTTTAGTCACTTAAATTTGTTTTTATAAATAGTTAACGGTAAATGTTAAAAAACGATGATGTTTTGTGACTAGTCTCCTTCTACCCAAACACCGGTCAGCGACATCTAGGGGTGGCAAAACGAGTTGGCCCGGCAGGCTAGCTCGAGGGTCAATATAAAATAGGCGGGCTGGGCTGACCATTGAGGACCGCCAACCCAATGTAGTCCGCCCCGCCTAACCCGCTAGCCCGGTGGGTTGGGCTGGCCCACGGGCTGGTTTTTTTTTTGCTGTACATGGGCTGGGAGCTTGGAACCTCAAGATTAAAGTTTTTTTTAAAAAAAAGGTCTAATTCAAACAAAAAAAACATAATTGGGCTAAAAAACAAAAAATATTAAATATCGTATGTCCATAGTAAAAAAAACTAAGTTTAAAGGTCTAGTTTTATAAAAAAAATTTGTCAATAGTCCAAAAAAAAAAAGAAACAGGCCAAAAAAAAAAATTTTCCAGTTTTTTTTTTTGCTTTTTTGTTTTTTTTCTTATGTTGGCGGGCTGGCGGGCCAACCCGCAGCCCGTGCGGGCTTGTAAAATATGGGCCGAGCCAATGTTTTGAGGTCGTATGACTTTGGCGGGCTGGCCCGGCCCATTTTATGGCGGGCTAAACGGGCTACTGGCCGGGCTGACCCGTTTTGCCACCCCTAGCGACATCGCCAACAACTACCATAGACCGACATTGTTCTTCCTCTTCCTCACTCAGCCTTCTTCCTCACATACCCACCAACCCAAAATCATCCTCACATTCAATACAACACATAAATCTCCTTCTCCTCTCTTCATCATCACTACCACCACCGAATAGAACCTAAAGATGAAACCAAATAGAAACTCAAACACACCCAAACAGAACCGCTAAACACCCAATTGCACCACATTTCGGGTGAACCAAGTTGCTTCAAAGCATGGTGTATTTAAACCTAAATCTTGAGTCAAATTTGAGGGCAAAGATGAAATGGATTCAAGGGGTGGTGGGTTAGAGGAGAAGAAGATGAATGGGGAAAAGAAGCAAAAAATGAAGGAAGAGAAGAAATGGGAAGAATAATGATGGTAAAAATTGTAGCGATTGGTGGTGTTAATGGTGGTAGGTAGCAGAAAAAGAAGAAGAAAGGGGAAAAAGAATGGTGATAGAAGAAGATGAAGAGGAATGGAGAAAATGATAGGAAAAACAAAAAACAAGAATGATGGTCATTGTGGTGACTAGTAGTGGTGGGATAGAAGTTGAGAAGAAGAAAATTCCTAAATCTTAAAATGACGCTATTTTGAGCGTTTTCGTTAATTATTTAACGGTATATAGACAGAATGATCAAAATGGTCCAATAAAGTAACATAACAGACCAAATTGAAAAAAAAAAAATAACTTAAGAGATCAAAGTAAAATTTCGATGAAACATAAATAAGCAAAGTTATATTTTAGCCTAAATAATATAACTTACATCAACATGTATTTATAAGGATTTTGTTAAAGTACACACACTTAATTTATAAAAGGAGTAAGTTAACGAGTTACAGTATTTTAAAAATTCTAGTTATAACTTGTTAAAAATACTCTTTTTATAAATTAGTTGAATTAGCGCTTATGTACTCCCGCTTATTTTCTAAAAAAAAAATACTTTAGTAAACTACATCTTCATGGGTGTTTTTTAAAATATTGAGTTATAATTTTCTAAAAGAATAAATAAGAGTTGGTCAATAAACCCCTATAAAGTATGTCCGCTAAGTTCATAGGAGAGACGATCCATATCAAGAGGTTCCGTGTTCGAATCTCACCTATGTCAAATTTTCTGGGGCAGCACCAGTCACGCATCGCGAACGAGATTAGTCTCATTATAAAGGTGAAAAAACCGTGGTTATACAAAAAAAAAAAAAAAAACTTACAAAATATTAGATAAATGATAAACAGTTTGATTTTTCAAAAAAATAAAGACATAAATTCAAATGCCAAAAAACATACTTGTTAAGAGAAAAACAACAATAAATACTCTATCCTCAAAAATTATGATAACAATATCTTTCACAATTTTAATCATAAAAAGTAAAGTCATTTATATATGTTATTCTTATGTATTAATCCCTTAGTTTTATAGTAATAACATTTTGACTATCTCCCATTTCCATTTTAAAATATTTTGACTACTTTTCTTATTTAGATATACACAATAGTCTCAAAAATATTAAGACAAAAGAGTTAAATAGAAGTATGTATATTTTGAAAAAAATTGTTAGTCTAATTATATTTTAACCCTAACTTCAAAAAATATTAGTGCAATTAACCCTTTTTAATTATGTTCTTATACGTTTAAATTTCTTAACTAAATAATTACAAAGTACTACCTCTATTTTAAAATAAAATCATCTAGTAACTTTTCTCACAAATTTTAAAACAATAATTATCATATTAGTTTTAAAAAAATTAATCACCCTATTACAATATAACTTATTATCTTGTAAATTAAGAATGCTAGTAAGTGAAGATAAAAAAAAAAAAAAAGTTAATAAATACACTTTATGGTATGTATAAATACTTGTAATATAAAACATAAATATTTTACTCTAAATATTTATATTGTGCTAATATTTTGAAGGAAAAAGGTTTTCATCCAACTTAAAACATAACTAGTTAAATGTGAAAAAAATATATGATTAAATCTGTACGATCAATTATATACAATTTAACTATATATATTTAACTAAATTATATACAAATTTAACTATATTTAATCAGTTGTACGATGAATATTTCGAATTGTACAAACAGGACCTATTTTGAAATGGAGCTAGTAATTATGGGTGGAGCTAGTAATAGATGCACTTCATTCATTTTCCAATTTTCTTACTCTCACTACTGACACAACAAACGAACTAAACATAGCAAACTCTTTATAGGGCTTTTGTTTTGGTGGGTGTGGGGGTTGTTCAACCAAGGCCTTCATGATTTAGAGCTGATAGAAAAGACATAATCAAACCATCCTTTGGGCTTTATTTTATTTTTTTGGAAGATATCCTTCGGGCTTTTAAAGACACGATTTGAGTTTATTTTCTGCTTCACTATGGGCCTTAGCTGCTAATCCAATTTGATATTTTGGATCTTGACTTCTAATCCAATTTGGGCCGTAGGGACCCTACCCCAAAGAATTTTTGGATAAGTATCGTCTATCTTGTATGTATATATTGACCAAAAAAGAATAATTTTGTTTCTATACACTTCCATTCTGATTTGAGGAGCATGATGAATCCTACAAATCTTGATTACCGTATGATTCTTTTATAGTGAAGTCAAATGCTAACGAAATAAATTATGCAACTACACTCACACAGCACATCACGAATTTCGGTTATCTAAAACGAAGTAGTATTATTTTAGAAAAAAAATAAACACTCCTGCACTTACTGTATTTCACTATTTTGAGACATCAATCCTAACAAATAATTATCATATTCTCCTAATCTATGTCATATTCACTACTAAAAGGTAAATGAAAATCGACAGATAAGCTGGGGTCAGGTTAACGTGGGCAACATGAGAATCATTTTGAAATTTGTGCTAGAAAAATAGAGGGAGCCAGCGAACACATGTCTACACTAAAAAAGCAAGGAAATAGAGAATTGGACCAGACCCACAAATGAATTTCCAACACATATGGTTTCCCCTTCCAAGACTTCGTTAATAATGCTCTGTCCCAATGATAATTTTGTATCTTTAGACCCCAAAAAAATGATAAATTTGTATAAGTGAGAACAAAAAATCTCGGATACGATGGGAATAGAATAATGGATCAATGGGAGAAAAATTGGCATCACCTGCCAGACATAACTTCAAGCATTGTTCCCTGTTCGCGAAACTTCTCACTAAGACCATTGAAGCACTGTGCTGTCAGTACACGGCTTGCACCATGTGAATCATTAATGCTCAAGAGCCTTACCAACAAATTAAAGTTGGAGTAACAATAATAAAAATAATACTATATAATATGCCTATTCAAACCCGAAGATACTCAAAACTATGTGTAAGCAACATATTAAAATCAAACTTTATTTATCAACAATCAACATAAATGATTATTTTTTTCCCATCTTTCTTTCTGTTTTATGAGTTGTCAGTGAGCTGTAACTAACTGGGAGTAACTATCTGGTGTGGTGCGGGAGCACGAAGAAACATGCGGGACACCTGATCAAGCCGTTGGCGTTGCAAGAGGAACAGCTTCTGAACCCGCCCTTCTCCGTGAACACTTTGTGACTTCCGTTGCACTCATCGCACATCACGAATCTGAACCCTCCACAGTAATCGCAACCGTTCTGATTTGACCTCGGCAATCGTTCTATCATACGCTGAAGCTCGCCGCTCTCGTGAAGCTGCCGGACATCGTCGGCACCGCCGATGTAGGTACCGCCAATGAACACCCTCGGCAGTGTGATGTTCCGACGGCCGAGGATCCCTTGCAGCTCCTCACGGAACCTGTCGTCCATGGACACATCGCGCTCGTCGATGGCAACGCGGAACCCTCGGAGGATCGCCCGTACGGCTCTGCAGTCGTCGAAGGTCCGGCGAACCACGCGTAGGCTTGTGTAGTAAATGACAACTCCTTGGTCGAGGCCCGGGGGCAATGTGACCGGGTAGGGAGGGGCGGCGGCGGCACGAGAGGCGCCAAGAGCGCGAAGGACGGCTGTGGAGATCCGGACGCGGCGGAAGAGGGAGGGGGATTTGGGAGTGGTGGGTCCAGGTTCGGGTTTGTCTTGAAGGAGACTCTGAATGTCTTTGAAGGAAGAGCAGGAAAAACTATGGAAGTGAGCTCGAGAATGCGACGGTGACGGTGACGGCGACGGCGGTGGAGTGTTGCGTAATCGGCTCGGTGAACTCAACCACGGTGGCCACATGAGCGATAAGTAAAAACAAAAAAAGGAAAGAAAAAGACAGAGAGAGAAAGAAAATGTTTAGGGGAAGGGTAGCGAAGAGGCGAGAGAACAAATAAAGGGGATGGAGGTTATAAATGGAAGTCAAGTTATTAAGGCAACAAGCGTGATGTACTCATCCATCAACCCTAATGATAACACTTCATAGTTAGCATGTGCGTTTTTCTTTCTCTATTTCCTTTTTTTAAGGACTTTCTATATTTTCTCATTCTTTTATAAGGGTAATTTTAAGACGAGAAAAAAAAAATAGCGATCACATAGTTTCTTTATTAAAAATAAAAAATATGAGATATTTTAAAAAATATAAGATATTTTTAAAAAATTAACTTTTATTAAAAATATCTTATACTTTCTATTTTTGGTAAAATGAATATATAATTTCAAATTTTTTTATCCCACCTTAAAACTACTCCTTTTATAAATTGTTTCAAAGAGAGACTATTATCATTTTATTTTTATTTATGATCCTTTTATAATTTTTTTAATTTAAAATATTCTTTTTAATCAATAATATCAAAGTAATAAAACATAAATATTATTATAATATATTTATAGTGACGATAAACAAAAATAGAGTGACAAATACTCTTTTACTTTTAGATTAAAATATTTTTTTTTGTCCCTATAAAATAGAGTATTTTTGCTTTTAGTTCCCATAATTTTTTTATATATATTTTGATTTCTATGAAATGAAAAATTATTGTTTTTAGTCTCTATAAAATTTTTTAGTCCCTGTACAATGAAAATGTGTTGCTTTTAATTCTTACTGTTAA
This sequence comes from Cyamopsis tetragonoloba, assembly GCA_037177725.1. Classification (NCBI taxonomy): domain Eukaryota; kingdom Viridiplantae; phylum Streptophyta; class Magnoliopsida; order Fabales; family Fabaceae; genus Cyamopsis; species Cyamopsis tetragonoloba. The sequence goes on from CM074119.1 coordinate 72,396,255, forward strand.
GAAATTTCTGTTAAGTGTGACTAGAATGACAGAACACATGTCAAAACCATAAAAGATCTAAATAATTTTTAATTTAATATTAATATTAATTATTTTATTAATAATAAAAAATAATAATAAGAAGACGATTAGGTACTGTTTTCTTTTCGAAACTCTTATCGACGAATGACATCCAGAGAAAGTGAAGTCTCATAATGTGTGTGCTTTAGTCACAGGAAAGGGAGAATGATGGAAAAAGAAAATGAAGTTTTTTTTTGCTATTAATAAAATAACTAATATTAGTATTAAATAAAAAACTATTTAGATCTGATGTGACATTGACACGTGATACTTCATTATTCTAGTCCACACTTAACTAAAATTTTTTAATAGATTTAACTATCAATTTGGTCCTCCAAAGATTATCTTGTTACCAATTTAATCTCTCAAAGAATTTTGTCACCAAATTAGTCTTTAAAAGATGTGTAAGTATATCAAATTAGTTATTTAAAGATTTAAATATATGAAATTGATCCATGATGGAAGACTAATTTGAGGACTAATTTGGTAGACTTTTAAATCTTTGGAGGACTAATTTGATGGTAAAATTGTTTGAAAAACAAAATTGGTAATATGATAATCTTTAGAGGACCAAATTGATAGTTAACTCTTTCTTAATAATAAAGACTATAAGCAATGATTTTTATATTTTATAGAGATTAAAATACAAAAAAAAAATTATAGGGACTGAAAACAATTTTTTTTTCATTTTTTAAGGACAAATGAAAAAAAAATTATAAAAACTAAAAGAAAAATATCATATTTTATAGGAAACAAAACATATTCTACTCTTATTTTTATAATAATTTATTCTCTGAAGATTTTTAGCATTGGTTTCACACAATGAAGGATATGATATGTTGCCAAATTTTTATCCAATCCGAATGCATTGTGAAATGTTGCAATTTTTTTTGGGTAAAATGTGAAAGGTTAGTTGTATGAATGAAAGAAAGAGAACAATTTTGGATCAGACAATTGCGTAAAAACACCCTGCAATGCCAGTTAAGGGAGAAGAGTAAATGTGTGTTAATGTTAGTACTTTAAAAAATAATAAAAATCATCAATGCTTAATATTAGTATGTTACTATGTACTAATATTATTTAATTCAATTTATTTTCATTTTTTTTTATTTTGTAAAAAAGCGGTAGAAGATGACATATCCAATTTTACAAGAGTATCGGGTCAATGAAATGTTTGAAATTTAAGTAAAGGTCTATGTAAAGAATTACTTCGTGTGTGTTTGATTTAATGTTGGTAAAATTAATTTTAGTTCAACGTGATTTTATAGAATTGATTTCGTATAAAATTGATTTTAAAGTAACGTGGGAATTTTTTTCTCAAAAGTTTAGAGTAAAAATACAGTGTAAATTTTTTAACCCAACGTGAAAGTAAGTCTAACCTTGCTTCAACCAAAATCAATTTTGGCAACCCAAAATCAGTTTTAACTTTTTCTCAACGCAAAAACAAACAGTTGAGTGCATGTTTGGAAAACTGATGGGTTGGAGTAAAATTGATTTTGCAGAACCAAAATCGATTTTGATTGATAAATCAGCTGTTTGTTTTTGCGTTGAGAAAAAGTTAAAATTGATTTTAGGTTGTCAAAATTGATTTTGGCTGAAGCAAGGTTAGACTTGCTTTCACGTTGAGTTGAAAATTCTACTAACACTAAACCAAACACACACTAATTTATCAATTAAAATCAATTTGGCTCTTCAAAATCAATTCTGCTCCAACCCAACAGTTTTTTAAACACGCACGAACATAGACCTAAATCATAGGTGAAGACTATTGCTATTTTAAAATGACTATTGTCACTTATTTTAAAATATTTTATAACTAATGAAATTAAAATATTAATATATTAATATTATTAAAACAATTAAATAATAGTAACAATAAGCATTTTGAAGTGGTAATAAACACACCTTTAAATTATAATCAATTTTATTTATTTTTTGGACACATAATCAATTTTATTTAATTATAGCTACTCAGATTTTTTTTTGGTAACAAATTATAGCTATTCAGTTAATCTTTAAACGAAAAAAAAAAAGTTAATCTTTAAACGCAAATTTTTTTTTTGTGAAAAGATATATTCATTGTTCTCTTAGAGTTTAAATACTCTAAATTAATTGAATATATAAAATGGAAAAGTAAAGATATATTCATCTATAATTTTCCTTAATTCGAAGTTAATAAAAATTATTAGGTATTTTAATTCAAATTGAGATGCTTAACCAACACCAAAAAATTAAGATTTTAAAAAGGACCATTATATATATTTTTAATGCTATTAAATAGATATAATCACTTCTCCTCAATAAGGACACTAGTTAAAAATACCTTTAGTTTAAATTCAAGTTACTCTAAATCTAAAGCATGGGGAGTAATTTATTTAATGGAAGTTTGTCAAGTATATTTTAAATTATGGATAATTTATTACATATATTCATTAATATTTTATAAATATTTGTTAACCATACTTTATTCTGAAAAAAAACTAAAAATTGCAGTAGCAAAACCTTGTTATCATATCTGGCGCATGATACCATACACAAGTTAGTATTAAATAATTAAATAATGACAACTAAATCCGTGCAACTAACTCGTATTAAACAACAATTATTTTATAATGATCTTCGGGGCTAAAAGTGTAAATAACTGGTAATCACCAGGAAAAAAATAAAATAAAAATTGTCCTCCGCTTTTTCAAAAACAAGACAATAATGTTTTTCTGTCAATGAGCGTTTTAACGCTCATACCTTCTTCAGTTTGTTGTTTTTGGTGCTGATACTAATGATTCTCTAGCCATTGTTGTGATATGTGTGACCTATATGGTGTTCATTTGAGGTTGAGAAATCCTAAATTTAATTTAAATAATAATATAAATAATAATGAGAGCGTATAAACAAAATACGAACCTATCCTGCTTGCATCGTCATTCACAATCATGTAAGAACTTCACAGTGAAACGTATAACAAAGGCTTGTTTATAAAATTCAGCCAACACTGCTAATGTTCTCTCGCCCTTTCTCGCCCTTACATAATCTCAATGTCTAATCTAATTAGTGGATAAGATGTAAGTTAAATCATGTGGAAATTTGAACAAGTTAAGGCGAGGGACGGAGAACTTGATATTCATTTGGAAACTTCATTACACATAACAATATTTCAAATTGTCTGTGAAGGAAAAAAAAATGCTATCAGCATTTCTAATTCTAGATATGGCTGGGTAATCCAGACAAGTTAACGTATACCTGGAACGAGTATGTAGTAAATAGTAAGTGATGACTGCTTATGAAGGCACTGTCACCATTTCCTAAACTAAACATCAAGAATCACTGAAAGAAAGAAAGAAAAAAACCAGTCAGTAATGCTATTAATGTTCAAGACCTCAAAGAAGATGAAAATTGTAATGAACAAGCTTGATTGAGGAAGAAACAAACCTTAATCACATCTTTGATCCTCTTGAGATGAGGATCTCGCCGTAGGGAACCTTTTGATCAACTCTCAGGGCATCACGAGAAGCAAGAACTACGCAAAAGAGTGTTAAAACAGAATGAAGCTTGTCATGTTTTGATCTGTTTATTTTTTTAACTATTCATATAAAAGGTAAATTTCAGTATTATTAATAAATACCACAAGTTTGATAGAAAAGTAGCGCGGCTGATTTTCGGGTCATTCCTGCAGCTAGGATATCAAGTGATTCAACTTGAGGAGCTCCTGGCGTCTGAAAATGTGCTTTCATCTGCCTGTTCATATTCAAATGCAAGAAATGTATTATTAACTTAATATTAATGAAAATTGCCTTTATAATGAAGAATTTAAATTTCTCAAAGAGATTCATACGCTTGGATAGAATCAGTCATCTCGTCACCAGGACGATTAATGTTGTTTACTTGGGTTTGTGTGGGTCCTGTTTCCACAAGCAATTCTGAAAAGAAACCTATGAGAGTGACATATGTGTGAATTGGATTAAGAATATATCACTACAGCTAGGATTATTCCAACATTAAAGAAGTCTTAACAACTAATATACCTTGATCAGGTGTGGGACCAATTACAGACAGCCTAGCTAACTTGAAATTTGCATTCTCAGCTACTGGCTCAAGGCCCCCGCTACTGTTTCCAGATGATGAATATCTTCTCTTTTTTAATCTGTTAATAGTTATGAAGCATCAGTCAACCACAAATCTTTTCAACAAGAATCACCTCTATTTTGTCAATTAGATATGAAGATGGAATGATCGTTCCTTTACAGTAGAAATTAAAATAACTAAAATGAGCAGTTCAAATAGTTTCTGTTTGTCGTTTAACTGGGTTCAATTAGAGATCATTGTACTACCTACCTTCCTTGATCAAGGTCTGAATGTGAGGCAGGACCATGTTCAGATACTGATTTTGGTAAAGAAAGTACACTGTCTCCTATAATTCATGTGAAAAAACAATTATCTCGCATTTTGTCTTGATCATAAGGCAAAAACTAATTATGAGAAGCAAAAGATCCAATAACCAAATTAAGATGAAATATACCAGAATTCCTTGATGAGACCTGCGGAGTAGCTGCAGGTGCTCTCAAGTTCGCCCTCAATTCATCCATTAGGTTTTCAACATGTTGATTATCCTTCCGTAGCTTCTCCATTGAAGCTGCAAATACGAGGTTCTCTTGCCCACTATTGAAATCTTCAAAAGACTTCACATTTGAAAATTTTATCAGAAATAAGTCAGAATATCCTCTAAAAAGTTGAAGAGCAAACTAAAAGATTGGTTTGAGACTTAACAAATACCATGAAATCTTCATTATGTACTCCAGGAGGTGATGAAAATGATGGTTCTGGAGGATGGTGTGTTGAAGCCCTTTCTGCATAAATTTATAATATTTATTACCTTCTGCTCAACTGTTTTCTATACATAGCTTGAGTAGTTTCCAAATAACAAGTATATCATTTTAATCTCCACCCCCCCCCCCCCCAAAGGAAAAAAGAGACACAGTGAGGGGATAAGAAGAACCCAACACAGACCTGAAGGTGAATCATCGGGTGGTTGAGAGGTCATAATCCATAACTCAAAAATAGGTTCAGGATAATATATATCCTTATTTTCACTTGTAAATAGATCACCAATTAGCACAGTGGGTGGCAGCTTCATGAGGTTAGCTACCTTTGTTGAGGACATGATATCAGTTCGCTGCAATAAAGTATCAGTATTGTATTTAGTATATAATTGTAAAAGTATTTCTTTCTTTTCCCATTCTTTTGTATTTTTATGAATTATGATATTAAACTCTCCACTCGCATTTTCTTAAAAAATCACTACCGCAACACTATTAAAGATGCTTTAACTGAAAAGTAACTAATTATGTGTTATTCATTCCTTGATCTCTCTCTCCGGTATCTAGGTGATACCACCAATTTATATGCATCTAATTCAAATACATGTATTCCTGTGGACCAAAAAAGAAAATTCATGTATTCCTACATGCATAGCAGATATCTATTGAAAACCTTTTTCTTTCTTCCTCGCCGTGAGACTATATCAGAAGCATCTTGAAGCCAGTGTTGATATGTCTGAACAGGAATTACGGTTTGCTCATAGTCCATTGCGTTTGCCCTAGGTTGTTCTCTTCTCCTTTTACCTGGTCCTCGCTTTTTTGGTTCCTGTTGCATTGAACATCTTAGGTCGGTCTTTTTTTAGTCTCATCATGGTGATGGTCTTGTAATGCTAAAACAATTATAATACCTCCCTAGCTTTCAAGCCTTCATCAGATTGCTGAATGTCAGTTTCTCCTGGATGTTGGTCTTGAATTATATCATCTGCAGAACAGTTATACCAACGTCAGGAAGCAGTTTCCTTTCTTTTGTTTTTTCATTTTTAGATTATAATTTTTTCGTTGTTATAAGCAACAAAATTTTGAAATTTAATGATTAAGGATGTAGGGAAACAATCTAATTTAGAATAACAGTGACAGAACAAAGATGTATGCATGGCTAGAAACAAAAGAGCAATATGTTCTAGAGACCTGCATCTTTACAATTACTGGAGTATTTGTTCACCTAGAAAAGGAAAGAGGCAATCCTCTGACAAGAACAAGGAAAGTAATTTGTATTCAGTAAGTTTGGTAGAATATTTCGTCGCCTTGAATTTGAATAGTAGCAAGCAATAGGTGAAATCATGATTTCTAGAGTACTTCTAATATTAGCTTGATCTAATGGGAAAATTATATCTTAGATTATTTTCATGTGAAAGAGAATACAACTGAATGTAGCAAAGATTTCATATTATGAGACCCAACTCAAGACACCAAACTAAACTTCCAGTTACACCACCAGCTGGAAAATATAAAAATTATTTACATTCCGCTGTCATTTGTCAAGGTAAAGCATAACATGGGGATGCACAGGTAGTATGCAATGCAATGCGGTATGATGCTAGGAAAAGAATCCTCTGTGGTTTCTTTTAAATTGCATACCGCCTCCACCTTAACAGTTTGACAATCTAAAAAGAAAATATGTAAATAACATTCAACAAATATAAAGTCTTTGGATAGGGTTGCTAAATGGGTCAATGTGACCTGTTTCAGTGCTACTTATTAAATTACTACTTTACCAGGTTAAAGACTTTAAACAAGATGGTATTTCATTAGTTCAGCCTATCTGAAAGCAGCCATTGAACCCAAACAAGTTACCTTTTTTAAATTTATTATTAAATTTCAAAAATGCCAAAAATACAAAATCCCACGTTAAAAATTTATAAGACCAAACAAAAATACAGTAACTTCAAAGCATTTAAACCTAAAGTATAACAAACCCAACGTACTTAATTCATAAGTATCAATCCAAAACAATTCAATATATATTGAGCTTTTATATGGTTTTGTTTTCTGCTTTTTATATAAAATAAAAAAAATAAAAAAAGATTTTATTTCATGCTTTTAACAGACTAGTTAGTGGAGTCTTAGGAATGCATGTGTGAAAAAGAAGTTCAATAGATGTGTTTCCGAAAAGAAAAAGAAGTTCAATAAAGGTGTAAGGAAACACATTTCCATGTTTTCAATATCTTTTTTGGTAGTATTTTCCATGTTTTCAATCTACCAATCATTTAAATGACTAAATAAAATAAAAATTGCTTTATTTTAAAACTTATCCCTACAGGCTATTAAGCGATTCATCCTGCTCACCTTTGGTTGGGTCGTGTTCATGAGGTGGAGAAGGTATAAGCGTGGTTGGAATTTGAGTGTAATCTCCTGAAGTTGCGTGTACCTGTGTTTCCTCATCTCCTTCGATATCAAACCTGCCATAGCATTCACAAAAGGATAACCCTTAAGATACTAATGTCTAATAAATCATATCAAGATTCAAGAATGAGCTATTAAGCAGCAATCATGTTTGATCTATGAGAAATTGAGAATGGATAAGCAGCGTCAGAATTATGACACAATACAAAAGTTTCTAACCAACATAAAATGGCAAAATGAAATATTGCTAGAAAGAACATGAATATAAAAAATAAGGAAGTTGAAGCCAAAACCTATCATATGGATTTGCATTAGCTTGGAATGAATCAAAACGATCAACTATGGTAATATTCTCCGCATCAGCTGAGAATAAAAAGAATTAGCTAAGGAACAGTTTCACAGAACTCACACACACACACACACACACACACACACACATATATATATGTGGCATGTATTAAATGAGAGCACTTGTTATCCTGAGAGGTGACGAAAACCTTGGTGAAGTTTGGATGAATCTTCCTCTGCTGCCCCATCATTAATGTATTTCTCATCTACATTATCAAGTTGCTGCAACAAATAGAGAAGTGCAGATAAGTCCAACCTTGTCTGCAATTTTTTTCTAATTTTTCAGTGTACAAGAAACTCCTCGAGTAATCGGTTGACTGGAATTAGACCCAAAATCCTCTAACCCCCTCCCTTCTAAGACAAGTTTAATATGATCCAGTATTGACTTGTTTTTTGTTGATGCTTAGGTAACAACAAAATCAGAAAACAATTTAATTTTCGGGGCCAAATTAATGCAATTATTTTCTATATGAAAGAAAGTTGTTTCCAGTAAACAAGTTACAGCGGGATTAACTCATTGATTCGTTTTGTTTTCCCCTTCCGTTTCTATACAGAACAAGCTCCCGTTAGAATTTTCCACATGATATAAGTTGCTGGATACCACATGTTCAACGTGATTTAAATGCTACAGCCACTTTGTGTACAATGAAGAGAGCATGTCACACACCATGGTAAAATAGGCAGTACGTTGGAAACCCGTTGTGGCAGTTGTGTTGGAAAACTGACGGGACTGTTCAATATCCCCCATGTTTATCTCATCGTTTTCTGGCAGAGTAACAGCCTCTTTCCTGTCAAAAAGGAAAAAAATGTTAATAATACAAGTAGCAGAGGAAATTAAATTTTAAAAAACCAAAAGAAAATTCCTAATCTACCGTCACTTATTTTGATCAATGTAGTTTATCTGGAAAACAACATTTACTAACCCCAATCTGAGCCAATCATAACTAATAACAAGTATTTAGAGCGTGTGAGACTAACTTGGCTTTAGATTTTCCTTTGGGGAGCACCGTAGGATCTGGGGCAGTCTTTACTTTCCAGGCTTCATTTATTTCAACCTTGCACAATTGAATTGAAGGCGATGTAGAGAAGAAAGGAATGAAATGGCAGACATATCAGATGAAAATTATGGAAGTTGAACTTTATACCATAAAACGGGTAACGTCCTCTGTGAGAAGAGAAATAACAAACACAAGAGTTCAGTTGCTGTGCACTAAAAGGCAACTTAGAGCGTTTGAATGTTTTAAACATGTAAACAATGATCCATGGTTTACCATAAAGGAGCTTCACTTTTCTCTCGTAGACAATCACCACCCCTCCTGATAAAACCGCAACAACCAATAAACAGAGTCACAGTCACAGAGATATCCTACTGATAATTGAAATGGAAAGAGAAATTGGAGATAACGGAGGATCCAAGAGAGAGTGTGCACCCATGAGAATTCCAGAAAGTCTAAGAGCCATTGGAATCGATGGGTTCAGAATCTCTTCGCTGATAGATAAAGAAACAAAATCATATAAGGACTTCCGATAGGTATAATGTACACTAGAGGAAAAAGAATACGGAAGAAAGCAAGCAATTAGCAACCGTTACCAGATCTTGATGATGTTGAGCTTATCAAGCTTTCTTCGGTTTATCTTTGCGTGCATAGTTGCAGCCATCCTTCATTAAGTATCAAGAGGGAAAGCGATTATCATTCTTATTACTAATTATAGAAAGAAAACAAAAATCTGGACGTTGAAGGAAATTCACATCCAGAATCAGTGATTAGATTAAACAGAGAAAGAAAACAGAATCGAGAAAGCGCTGGTAAATTGAGCAGTGCTTTTGAATCATCAGTTCATCACATTAACACAGCTGAAGTTACACATTCCATCTCGTTTCTACAGAGAGAAGCAGCACGTCAAATCTGCCTTGTAGAAACAGAGTAATGGACTAAATGGTGACCAAATTTGAAATCAAGGAGAGGACGAGCGAATGGAAATTAGAAAGCAAGTTGATGACCAGAATTTTTTGAGCTAAAAAAATTTCAAACTCTGAAATTAGTAGAGTCCACAGAAAACAGTGCGTCATTACGCTCAGAGTTAAAACTGATGCAAAGCGAAAACAACTGTGAAAAGAGAGTACCATATTTGGCCGAGTGGAGCCTTTCGAGCAAGAAGCTGGTGTGAGTAAAACATTTTCCGACGACGGAAGCAAGTACTCGAATTACGGAATTACGATAAATTCAAAAGGTGCAGAGAAATAAGCTCGTGAAATGCAAAATGAGCCACTCTCTGCTCTCTACTATCCTTCCATTCTATTATACCCGCCAAATGCAAAACGTAATGCACCAAGCAAGAAACGCGCCCAGTGAGAGAAATGTAAGTAAACAAAATGCTACCCGAGGGTGCACCGAATTTCCCCGTGCCACGAACCAGCGTAATCCACGTGGACTCTTCACAGTTCAACCTCACTGGGGTAAGAGGGTAGTATACTTGTTCGGTGCACCTATGGCTGTTGGAGCAGGGCCCATGTGTCAACGACTTTCTCACCCCATCAAACCACACAGGTGAATTCGTTAGAAAAAGTGAAAACTAATATCAAAATTTTGACACGAGCTTTGGCATGGTCTGATTGGCACGTGGGTGAGATTTCCCTGTCACGTGACTCCCATTCTCATTCTCATCTATACGGAATAACAACATATCCCTACCAATCCAAATCACACGGAAAGAGCTTGGTTGGTAGATGGAGGGACTAGTGGAAGTGTGCGAACCCGCAGAGGTTCGGATCGAGTTCCAGCTGAACTGCAAATGCCGAGCCACGGTGCGGTTAAGATCCCTAAGCCCAACCACACCAGTGGCTTTCAAGATCCAAACCTCATCACCCAACAAGTTCCTGGTTAACCCACCGAGTGGACTCATTCCCCCTTTGTCCTTCGCCACCTTCCAAGTCATCCTTAAGCCACAGTCCCATCTTCCTCGCTCGTACCCTCGCTCCCCTTCGGACCGTTTCCTCATAAAAACCGCAGAGTTCGCACCCAACTCTTCAACTTCCACCCACCCCGATTCCCTCAACTCGTGGTTCGCCTCTCGCCCCACTCAGGACCTCAAACTCAAAGTCGCATTCGTTGGTCCCCTCCTTCTTCGCCACGCCGTCAGGAACGGTGATTTAGACGCTGTCAGGAACTTGATTAAACGACAGCGTTCTATCCTCGCCGATTTGTCCCCCGCACAAGCCCACTCGCTTCTCCGCGTGGCGACTCAGTTGGCCAACCCGGATGACTTGGTTCACCTTTTGCTCGAAGCCGGGTTGAGAATTCAGGAACCCGAGGGATCCGATAAGTCCAAGGACCATGACGAGGTACACGTGGCAGATGGGAACGAACAAGCCCATGTGAGTGCTTCCTTCAACTTTTGTCCTGTTAGGAACCATTAGTATTAGCCCCTAGTAAGGCCCATATTAGGCCCAATGGCCCATCATTTAATTTGTAGTGATGTTTTGATGAGATTTCTGTAGGTTGGGGATGAAGGAGAAGCAGTTCTAGAAGCTTCGAGGCACGGAGACGTGAGGCAATTGGAGGAACTGTTACGGAGAGGTGCGACTGTGAACCACCGCGATCAGTATGGATTGACGGCGCTTCATGCGGCGGCGGTTAAAGGGCACAAGGAGGTGGTGCTGATGCTTAGTGAAGCGGGGATGGACTTGGAATGTGAGGATGTGGAAGGTCACGTGCCTTTGCATATGGCGGTGGAGGGTGGTGATATAGAGACTGTAAGAGTTCTAGTGGAGAAGGGTGTGAACGTTAATGCTATGAACAAGAGAGGTGCTACGCCTTTGTACATGGCTAGAGTTTGGGGGTATGATGATATTTGTGAATTTCTTGTTAGCAAGGGAGCATCGTCATACCTTCATTTGACTTTAGCTTGAAAAATGTATCTGTCTTATCAATGTGAAATAAAAAATATATATGAAATTAAATTCAGCTTATGATGTTGACGACACAGTTGTTTCATGAAATGTTATATAACTAATCAGGATAATTAATCTGAATTGTTGTCTTATTGTTCATCTTTTTTCTTCGGTTAGAGGTTTGCAAGAGATAGTTAATGGGCCAAGCCCAATACATGAAACCCAACACCAGCCAAGGAGAATTAGCTACCATGTACTATGAGGGATTGAGTTGAAAAAAAAATTTAATATGTATACATAATTTTTTAAATATGACTAAAAATTTATTAGTACTCTAAGTAACATTTTTTTATAAAATTTTAATTTATTTAATTTTTTATATTTAATCATCCAAAAAATTTTGGGCTAACTCCGCCCCAGATTACGCCAAAAACAAAAAGCTTAGTTATTGATGTTAGATTCTTTTGTAATTTTTAAGACATTGATAATGTCATGACGAAATCTAGCCAAAGAGCGCTCTGGACTTTTTGACCGACCTTAATAGGATTAACCCCAAGCCAGGGAGTAAGATCCCAAGAAAAGAGTATCTCACTAACCGCTTTCAAAGGGAAGTGCAAAACCATCCCTTGTCATGACTCTTCCCTATCCCACCTAACAGGTGAATATCCTGTCGTTTCTCATTAACCCGCATAAAAGTCAACTGGACAGACAATACTACAAGAGAAGATACGCCTGACACCGTTACCTTCCCCCCTCCCCCCTATCCCAATAGTACTGAGGTCTTTTTTTAAGATTTGGGTTTGGACTCAAATCAGCGAATTAAACTTAGTAAATTACACATTAGTAGATACTAAAGAGAAAAAATTGAAGTAGAAACTTACTTATACTTTGTTCAGAAGAGGGGAGAGAAAATTATGAAAAATGAGATAATTTCACTTGTTTGATCGGAGAAAAAATAAAAAAAAAATTTGAAAAAAAAAACTTTTAAAAACAAAAATTCCAAACTTCTCCTTCTCCTTGTTTCCTCTCATCTCGCATTTCTTTCCATTTAATTTCTGTAAGTCAAAACACTAGGTTAGAATATCTCAATTCAAGCTTCTCCTTATAGTTTGTATCTTAACTATTTTATTATCTCAAGTCACTTTATTCACTTTAACCAACTCTACTTATTTTTTTCTCTAATTAGGCAACTGTAAAATAGTTTATTGAATGTACTCCACAATCTTCCTACTCTTATATATTTTGTTAAATAATAATTTATTAACAAAAGACAAACTAAAAATATACATGTTTTCAATGTTAGTTTTATAAATAACGAAGAAATTAGCCATCAGTTATCAATTAAGGGATGTCCTTAATACAGACCTAAAAAAATTATATTTATTTATTATTTGATCTATTTTATAAATTAAATGATTTTATTTAATAATTTGACATTTTTTTACTTATTGGTGATTTAGTCTATAGTACATAAACAATACAAAATTACACCTATATTCTCAAAATAAAAAATAAAAAATATTTTAAACATTAAAACAATATTTTTTTATATGAAAAAAGTCAATAGCACACCACTTTTGGAGTTGTTACTATTAACAACTCCCACTTTTTTTAAGATTCAACTGCATCTCTCCAGTTGGGTTAAAAGTATAGCATCAATGTTATACTTGGAAGCACCTGGCTTTAGATGCCCCCTAGAGATGCTCTTAGGCAATTAAAGATTATGAAAGTCCCAAATTAGATTATTGGAAAACTTTTGACATCGATTAAATTCTAAAAAAAAAAAAAAAAGTGTCTATTATCAAATATTATCTCAATATTTAATTGTAAACACCAAAAAAAAAAAGCTAATGTTCTTTTTTATAAGTTCTTAAGACTAGAAATTGAGACATTTATTATGATATTTTCATTTTACCCCTAATTAATAGAGATAGATGAAGTTAATTTTCAAACGAAAATAAATTTAAAATAAGAGTAAAAATAATTGTTAGATATTAACATTTTTTTTAATACGTAAAAATTTTTTTTGAAGTGTTTATAATTAGAAACAGAGAGAATAACTATTACTTTATTAATCCAGTCATTAAAAAAACCCAAATTAAGTGAAAGAGAACAAGAAGAAATCAAAAGGATGGAGAAGATTTATTGGCAACACATTATTTAATAAATTAATCCGGTCATTAAAAAACCTAATTAAGTTGGAGAGAACGGGAACAAGATGATCAAAGGATGGAGAAGATTTCTTTTTATAAGATATCATCTATAAGTTTTTTATGACTTTTTTTAGAAGATATTTTATAATTTTTATAATGCATTTATTGTTTTTTTTATCTTTATTAAATGTATTGACTATTTTTACTTTTTAATTGTAATTGTCTAACACATTATTCAATAAAAGATAAAAATGATATCTTATACACTTTTTAAAAAATCCAATAAAATTAACTATATTCAACTACTTTTCTTTGTCTATATAATTCGGTTGAAAACGTTTTATAAATAGAACGAAAGAAGTAACACATTATTTAATAAATACACCATCATTTAATAATCGTAAAGATGGTTGTTAGGGGATTTTCAATTAGAGGATATTTTAAATCTTTTGAGATTTAAGTGGTGAAGAGCACCTATTAGCATAGTTATAAAACTTGATCTGGTCCAATCAGTGGATTGCATATTTAATAGCTGTTTCACTAGTTAATTTTGTTGTCAATATTTTATAGTAGCATAAATAAATTTGATTTTTTCAATATATATAATGTTACTCACGTTAAGAAATTAAAAATAAAAATATTTATAAAAAATATAAATATTTAATAGGTTTTAATTTTTATTATTATAAATATTATATTTTTTAATAAAATATTTTCAATTTAAATTTTTTAACATACGTAACCTTTCACATGTTAAAAAAACCAAAATAAATTTAATTAAATGGTTAGAGTATGTGCATTTTAACTTTATTTAAATTCTATTTTTAATTATAATTCAAAATAATCAAAATAGGGTGTGCAACACCATTAATTGAAAGTCTTTTCTGAAGTCCATTTTATGTCACTGAAGTAACTAGGCACCTTCTAGTTCTTGGATCCGACAAAGTACAAAGCTGAGCAAAACCCTGCTACTGTCACCGTCAACGCGTCTTTGGAAAGTACCAGATCGTAAGATTGAGTTTGTACTATCTGCGTTCTGAATATCTGATTACTAAAGTTACAATCTTTAGAACTCGAAGGGCAACCCCACAATTCAGTTCAGAGATTGCATTCCTTTGATTTGACCTTATTCTGGTTCCATAACATGTCCTGTTCTTCCTTCTAAACTAGTTCTTTCTCTGTTTCTCTCTGTTTCCCTCAAGCTAAGTTACATAAGAACTAAGATGGCGATTTTATCTGAAGACTTCTTCAAAGAGAGGAAATACCCATTCATTTTCACTCTCTTGGTGTTGCTAATTTGCGTTACAGTTCTCTTCTTCACCACCACCACAACCTCCACTTCCAACCCTGTTGCTTTCTATTCTGATATCGAAGAGAAAAAACCCCTTGACCCTTCACAAGTACTCGCAGATTCTACTTCAAATCCAGAAGAACAAAAGCTACCACCAAAAGAACAAGGGTTGCCAAAAAAGGAGGCTATTGATAATGTGAGTATAGATTGGAAGCTATGTGAGGGTGTGACGGTTGACCATATACCCTGTTTGGATAATTTTGAAGCGATTAAGAATCTGAAGTCGAGGAGACACATGGAGCACAGGGAAAGGCATTGTCCTGATACTAGTTTCCGCTGTTTGCTTCCCCTTCCAAAAGGGTATAAGGTCCCGGTTCCGTGGCCTAAGAGCAGGGACATGGTGAGATTGATAGTACTTCGGTAAGAAATTTTATGGTTTGTAATGGATGCATATGGATATGATTGTGTTAAGGTTGTTTCAATCAGAGTGTGTGTTAGTTTCAGGTTAGGATGAGATTTCAACGCAGCTAAGTGTGTGTTTAGTTTCAGGTCAAATTAGACCAAATGTGGAAGCTTATCTTGGTTATGTTGAAAGGATCTATGTTTATCTTGGCCAAATGTGAAGCCAAACACACACTAAGAGTAACTTCTACGTTTTGGATCCATGTCAAGGCTAACCTAACGTGAAACCAAACACAAACTCATTTGATCAAGGTCTTTGTCTTGCTAATATGTGAAAATGTATATTATAGTTCGTTTGCTTCCCTCTTAAGTTGTAGTTGAAGTTATCAGAATTTGTCATAAGATATGATAAATGAGGCTGCTACGTATGCATCACATGATTTCACGGTTCCTTTTTTATGTCTAAGGAACATAATGAATCTGACTTCATTTTGGCATGTAAAGGAATTATTATATTATATACTGAAACCTAATCTCTTTTGATACGTTTTGCTTTGTATTAGAGATTTGGAGTGTGATGATACACAAAGTCATTTCAACTTTCTGCAATGAACTTTGAGTAAATTGCTATGTTAATGTAATGCTTTGAAGTTAATTGAGTAAAGTTTTATAATCTTCTTAGGAAAGTGGTATTATTCTAGACAACTTTTGCACTTTTACTTGGTAATCAGCTACATATTCTGCAGCTAATTGAATGGGATTTACTCTTAACAAATGTACCTGTATTCTGAAGAGGTTTTGTTTTGTGATTAGCAACATATCCGATTTTTTCTTATGTACTTATGAAAGTAATACTGATTGCTATTAGTTCAATACCTGATTGTTTTAGTCATGAAACAATGGTAGTGTATGTTTATAATTTCTTTTTATTCTTTTGTAGATTTGGTATGATAACGTCCCTTATCCAAAACTAGTTGAGTACAAGAAAGACCAACACTGGGTAGTGAAGTCTGGCGAATATCTCGTCTTTCCAGGAGGTGGTACTCAATTCAAAGATGGAGTTGACCATTATATTGAGTTCATAGAGAAGGTATACTGTCGTCTAAGATCTCACATTGAGTCATCATCTTCTAGCTTCCAGTAGTTGGAGTTCATTTATTCTTTTATCAATCAAAAGTTGATGAGATGTTGTTAAACTTTGTCTCCATAATTGTTAAGCTATGTTTCATTTTGATTTTTGAATGACTTAAACCCCAACAATACCAATGTTATGTTGATAAGACTAGTTTTGAATGCTTACAGCATTTTCTGGTGCTGAATGCTTTTTGTTTTACGCTAGACACTACCAGCAATCCAATGGGGAAAGCATACCAGGGTTATTCTAGATGTTGGTTGTGGCGTTGCTAGCTTTGGTGGCTATCTACTGGACAGAAATGTTATAACTATGTCATTTGCCCCGAAGGATGAACACGAAGCTCAGATACAGTTTGCTTTGGAGCGAGGAATTCCTGCAACTCTTTCTGTCATTGGAACACAAAAGTTGACTTTTCCTGACAATGGGTTTGATATGATCCATTGTGCAAGATGCAGGGTTCATTGGGATGCTGATGGTACTTGTCTTCTTTTCTAATTTTCATATTGAAACAGACTTCTACTTCCTTTCATTTCACATATATATAACTCATGTTCATTCTTGAACTTGGTTCACAACTTTAGGTGGGAAACCCTTATATGAGCTCAATCGGATTCTTAGACCTGGCGGTTTCTTTGCATGGTCTGCAACACCAGTTTACCGTGATGACGAAAGAGATCGGAAAGTATGGAATGGTTTGTCTTTATCTCATTCTCTCTCCCTTACTCTGGGTCCACATCTCTACGCATAATTACCTTTCATTTCTCTGTAGTAGACAGTTTTTATCAGTGTTGAGACTTGAGAATATATCACATTTGATTCATGAAGAACTAGAGATGTTAAAATTTTGTATGATCCAATCACAACGACCCAAATAGGCAAACAATTATTTTGACTTGTGAGATTAATAATGGTTCTGTCGTAGACCTTGTGTTTAAGAAAATTGATTTTCTTTCTTTCTCCCCCCCTCTCTTCAAACTGCAGCCATGGTGGCTATAACAAAAGCTATGTGCTGGAAGGTAGTGGCTAAGGCTCTTGATTCATCTGGAATTGGGCTTGTCATATACCAGAAGCCTACCTCTTCTTCTTGCTATAAGAAACGCGAAGAGAACAATCCGCCTTTATGCGAATATAAGGATGGGAAGAATAGCTCATGGTATTTTCTTTTCTTTCTTGGGATGGATTTTATTTCCATCAATTTAAACTTTTTATGTGATACCAAAATGGAACTTATCATTGTGCTTAACTTTAGTTTCAATCTTTGCTGATTTTCTCTGATGATTATGTTTAGGTATGCCAAACTCAGTAATTGCATTACTCCTCTTCCAGTTGATGGTAAAGGTAAACAGCAAAGCTGGCCGATGCCTTGGCCCGAGCGGCTTACCAGTAAGCCCCCTAGCATACCAACTGATTCAGAAGCCGATGATTTCTTCAAGGACAGCAAACGCTGGTCTGAATTAGTTTCAGATGTTTATGCGGACGGTCTTTCTATAAACTGGTCAAGTGTTCGAAATGTAATGGACATGAATGCTGGTTATGCAGGGTAAAGCATATAGATTTAAACATTATTCGTTTTTTTCTTGCACTTTTTCCCTTTACACTCTTTGGTAGAAACAGAACATGGATTATTTTGAGGGCCTTGGAACACATGATACACACATTTACTTCTTTTTTTTTTTCCCTCATAAGCTTAAATTGGTTAGTTTCCTCCAAGGTTCTTGAAACTGATACAAATAGTTTTATTTTCAGATTTGCCGCAGCTCTCATAGATCTACCAATCTGGGTGATGAACGTAGTACCCATCGATGTGCCAGATACTCTTTCCGTTATATTAGACAGAGGATTAATAGGAATGTATCACGATTGGTGCGAGTCCTTTAACACCTATCCTCGCACTTACGATCTCCTTCATTCGAGCTTTCTTTTCAAATATCTTGAACAAAGGTATGTTAATCAAAGAAACCAATACCAAATAGTTAAGAGTTAAGATCTTGTTCTTTTTACTATCAATACTTTTTCCAGAATTCTTGCTAGTTATGTGTTATGATTCTGAAGAATGGCAATGTTTGTCAGATGTGAGCTTGTAGATGTGGTTGCGGAGATAGATCGCGTACTGCGACCAAATGGATATCTAGTGGTTCACGATTCTATGGAAATCCTCACCAAACTCACTCCGATCTTGCGTTCGCTTCACTGGTCTGTGAGCTTGCATCAAAGTCAGTTTCTTGTTTGCAGGAAGAGTTTCTGGCGTCCTACTACCTTCTGATTTGTGAAACCGAATGTATATCAGTATATCACCTCATGTATTCTTCAATCACACCAGTTTCAGCATATTCTTCATTCGGCGACCACTCCTCTTGAGTCTGTGTAAAACAAGTGGACGAGAAACATTAATTTATACTAAAAAAATGAAGATAGAAGAAGATTTTGTTTTTTTTTTTTCCGGTTTTTGGTTTTCTATTATGTTATATTGGCTGAAGCACTTGTTCGGTATGATGTGTTGTAAACATGTTACTCTCGAGTTAAAAAATAACACGATGTATCATGTTAGTATTTTTGTGTCTATCTCTCTTGATAGGTATTAAATACATATTAAATTTATAAGTTCTTATAAACATCAATAAAGAAAGAGATAAACACAAAAATGTCAGTGGTTGTGTGCCTATGTCTTTGGAGAGGTGTTTAGAGTTTAGGGAGATGAGATAGGTAGATTTTTATTTTTTTTTGGAAACTTATTTAAAATGAAAAAAAAATTGCATAATATGTAGATAAGATATGAGAAAAAAAATATGATATAGGATTTATTAGCAATATTAGAGATGTTAATGTGTAAAAGTGAGATGAAAAAAAATGAACACCGTAGTTTTTTAATGGTACAAAGTGAAAGTTGTAACTTTACCCTCTTTCTCTGGAGTGTTTCATTGCAAGAATTTATTACTTCACGGTATCATGATTTTATAGTTTTTATTGATTGACATCCGGATAAAGGTGACGACCATCACCTAAATTTGTATGTATGATATTTGTAATAGACTATATTTTTAATACAATTATTTTTCATCAATATAATTTATAATTTTTTTCATAAAAAATGATTTTTTTTTATTTGAATGAGCTATGGGTTGTAACAATTACATGTCTGAAAGTGCAAACACAGATTGCAAAGATGGTCTCAAAGATTTTGTTTGTTTAAACTTAAAAATAATTATTTATTTTTATAAATAAAGAATTGATTATTTTTTAAAATAATTATCATAAGAATTAGAAGCTATGTATGTTGGGCTACTATAAAAATAATTAGATTTTCTACTTATTTTGAGAAGATGAAACAAATGGGATCTAAAATTACTACATAAAGCAGTGAGAGTGCCGCACCACTCACACTAACCACTTGTTGATTGCTCGTTTGAATTTTTATAGTAAAAAAGAAAATTAGGGTACATGCTTAATTTCCACATGTTAGATAGACAGATAGAATCTGTGCTTATGGGCAAAAGTTGAGTCTTAATTACTTCTTCCGTTCTATAATATAAGTTTTAACTAATATTTCACATAGTTTAACAAAAGTAGTTAAATTATTAGAATTAGAAGTATTAAGTAGACTATTGAGATGTTACAATAATTAAATTTAAACACAATTATTTTTTATTGGTTGAATGACTTTAAAAATTAAAAAATCACAATAAATACTTCTTATTTTATGTGTAAATACTTATATTATGGGAGAAGATATTTTAATAGTTTGAGTTTATATTATGGGACAAAGAGAGTACTATTTTCTAGTTTCACAATACATTTAGTCATTAATATAGTGTTAAACATTGTATCGTGAAACTAGAAACTTTTAGTCCAATGGTTTACAATGTAGTGTCAAAATAATGCGCTTGAACTCAATTTGTTTGAGATTGTTGCAAAGACAAGTCCAAACAGCAATGACATGTCAACATCTGTGATTGTTTCTCAATAGAGTGCTTCTCAATGGGTGGTGTTGGTCGCCGATGACAAGGGTGGGTGGCTCGCTGGGTGATGCAAAACAAAGCTTTAATGGAAGAAGAAGAGCGGAGTTCGCCAAGAGCTTATAGCTCAAGTGGCATAAGGAGAGCTCTTTGAGCTGAAGGAGAGAGATTCGATTCCCAGTGAGTAAAATTAGGAGTAAATTTAAAAATAATGAAGTATGAGATATGTGTATTTAGCCAATAAAAAAAAAAGGATGGAGTTCAAGTGGAAGAAGGTAGCTTTGGTAAGGGAATGAAACTCCTTTTTTTATGTTCTCGAAAAGTAAAACTAAAAAAGTTTTATTATTTGAAAATTAAAAAGTTAAACCATGGTGAGAATATTCTCTCTATGTTAGTGTCATCTAGAGTCAATGAGAGTGGACTGCAATTTTTAGTATAATTTTGGAGAGAGTGCATTTTACCCTTAATATTTTTTTTAAAAGTATCTCTCACTCAAAAAAATTTCAAACATATATCACATTATATTTAAATGAATGAAAAATTTGTCACCTGAAGTGTTTGATATTTTATTTTTATAATTTTTTTTACTTAGATATTTTTATATTTAAATTAATATATTACAAATTAATTTTTTTTAAAAAAAAAATCTAAAAAAAAATGATAATGAATAATAATGTATTATCTATTTAGATGTTAAAACAATTTTTTATATTAATAATTGACGCCAACCAAATAAAAATTTATATTTTTCATTTATTTTAAATTTAGTCTTGATTATTTTTTATTAACTTCTCCTTAAATTTATAAATCTAGTTTTTAAATTTAGCCCACAAATTTTTATTTGATTGGTTTGTATTATTAACATAATATTATATTAACATTTAAATAATAAATATATGATTTATTTATTTATTATTATTATTATTATTAAAAATAAAATTAATAAATTTGTAATATATTAATGTAAAATATAAAAATATATAAGTGTAAAAAATATATAAACTTAAAAAATCAAATAATTCAAGCTACGAATTTTAAAAATCAAAATAAATAATAATACAAATTATAAAATCTTATTATAAAATCTATTTCAAGGTGATGTAGTGTATGCCATAAAATTCTAACCGAAATACTAGTTTCTATAGATATTTTTTAAAAGAAAAATAAAAAATATATACGATTATTTATTTTTAAATCATTTACAATTAATTTAAAATATATTTTTTTTAAAAAAAAGACAAGTAAGCTTACATAACAAAAAATAAGATAATTAATAATGAGTTAAGAAATAAACAGTAATCTGCAGTGTCATTATTGTGTTGAAAAAGAATAGTTGTTGCATGTGGCAGGCATAGAGCTAATAGTGGCAAAGTGTAGATTTGTAGATTTAGTAACTTAAAAGTGCCACGTATGAGAATCACACAGAGACGCAGATTGACAAGTTACTGCCCACAAATAAATATATAATTATAAATATAATAAATAAAACCTATCCAGGAAGAAACTACAGAAAGAGTCAGCAGCAAAAGAAATTACAAAGAACTTTCACACGCAAAAGTTGAATTATCCGTAACAATGTTGCCATCAGTAGCTGCAACTTCCCTGGAGTAACAATTGAACCCATCACTGTAACTGTAGCTTTGTCTGGTGCTTGCTTCACCGGAAAGAACAGAGTGACCCTCAACCTCCATCCACCCCTTCGAATCCTGCTCGTTACTAACAACATTCACCAAGTAACCACCATTGTAGTACTTTTCCCTCAAACCATGCCAAACATTCGTCACAACCCGATACCTCTCCTTCTCCTTCTCACTAGCCTCAGTTGAAGTAATAACTCGCAGGGGGTACTTCCGCTTAATCTTCAACCCAGTTATCAACTCACCTTTCGCGTTTAACAACTTCATCGTCTTCTTCGCTTTGAATCTCTGCTGAACAAATTTGTAAGTTCCGTTATGCTGGAACGTTATGGCGTTGTTGAAGGAGAATATCTGCGATATGACGGTGGTGATATTTCCTGCACTTGAAGCAACCCACCCTGTTATCTGCGATTCCTTCTCTGCTTCCACTTCAAATGACCCATCAAGTCCACTGAACTTTTCTTGGCGATCTATGCATGTTTCGGGGCAATGGTGAAAAATCCAATTCGCACGAACAATTGAAGATTTTTGGTCTAACCAAAGGTGTAAATTTGCGTTTACCAGCCAAAACGAGATGCCACCAGAGATTCCTATTCTAAAAATATGTTCTTTTCCGTCTAGAAGCTTACCCAAAAACGGGGTCAGATCCATGTCGTATGAAGGGAGGTCGAAAGCCCCAATTGCCACCATGGGTTCCCAAAACAAGGGGTTAATTCCGCCGGTGAAAATCACCGGAAACGGAATCTCCGACCCGACAATCTGACCGTCGATCGTCACGTAGACTTCCCTGTAAGATCCGTTTCCACGCCCTGTTGTTAAACCGTTTTTCTCGATGTACGAATTCGGCGGATTCGAGTACCAAAACTCATCGTTTCCGTGGAAAGACACATAGAGTTCCAGAATTGCACGGTGAGTGTTACGCGGAATATTAATTCTCCGCGAACTCAAATCGTTTTCGCTCTCCACTTTGAACCAAAATCCTCGTTTTCCATCATCAGATATCGGAATAATCAAATCAGCAGGGGAATCCATCAAATCCCAGAAATCAGTTAGATCTGGTTTTTGCATAAGAGAGGAGTAGAACGCGAGAGTGACGGTGACATGGTAAACGCCGGTGAATTCGTGGTCAACGACGTTTTCGAGCATCATGGTGAGGTTAAGGTCGTGCCTCGCGAGGAGAGAGGAGTAGCGGGTTACGTCCTTTCGAACGTTCCAGAAGATTCCAGAGTCGGTGGGTTCGGCTGTGCTGGTACGGAGGAGCTCGACGCCGCCGAGCCAGAGGGCGGCAATGCGGTCGTACTGTTGGCCTTTGCAGTTGGCGTGGAAGTGGAGGACGACGCGGGACCAGGGGGGAGGGCAGTAGGAGGGAGGGGAGTAAGGGGTGGAATACGGAGGAGAGTCAATGGTGTTGGCGAAGGAGTGGTGGAGGATGCGGTGGGAACAAGAGGGTGTTTGTTCGTGTGACGGCGGAGGGTAACCCACCTCGAAGTATTGTTGAAGGTGGCGTTTCGAGAGGAATCTGGTTCTGGTGAAATGCTGCGGTTGTGACTGGGATGGAGGAATCAATAGAAAGATGAGGAAACAAAGAAAGAGGAAGAAGGTGTTCATGTTGCGATAAACAGAAGAAGAGAAGAACAGGAAAAAGACTACAATGGCACAAGCCTGGGAAAAATTAGTTGGACGGGTTTCTTTGTACAATAATTTTACGGGTCTTTGAGTGTTTTGGTCCCATATTTTATAGTTAAAGAGTATTTTAATTCCTGATTTTTTAAAATGTTTAAATTAATTTTTTACTTTGCATTCTATAAGTTACTTTTATCTTTGACATTAAGTGACATTAGGGAAATGTCTTTGTGACATGCTAATTTGTCACATATGAATTCACGTAAATAACTAAATGATATCATTTTGTTTAATCGTCAAAGTTACACGGTGTTTTAGAGTTTAAAATTGAGTTATGTTATAAGCGATTTAAAGGACTAATTAAGTTATTTATTTTTAGATTTAGCAAACTAATATCAATTTTATTGCTTATTTGGATTCTTAAGTGTTAATTAACCTATTATATAGGCATCCAGCGTGTCATATGGGCATTTTGCTAGTGTCACTTAATATCAGAAACTAAAGTGACTTACGAAATATAAAGTCAATAACTAATTTAAACATTTTAAAAAATAATGGACTAAAATGTTATTAGACTACAAGTAACTAATTCATAATTTTATATATAGGCCTAGTTTATATATAAAAAATTTATAGCTTAAATTAATTATTTAGTTTTTATATGTTTCTCATTTTTATTTTAATTCTTATACATAAAAAAAACATTTTTTTAGTTTCTACGTGTGTGTGTGTCATGTTTGGATTGGTTCTTATGGTCGTTTTTAATACTAATGAAGTTAACTTCATCCTACGTGACTAACAGAATTTATGTGAATCAATTAATGACGGATACATGGACTATTAATAAAGAAATTAATTAATCTCAATACATATAATTGTTTTTTGTTTTAGTCCTTATACATATACTTGTTTTTTAGTCTTTATACATATACTTATTTTATGCTTTAGTATCTACTTGTTTTTTCGTTTTAGCTTGATCTAATGCTAAATTAACGAAAGAACCAAAAGAAATAACGAAAACACATAAAGGAATTAAAAAGAATGTTTTTTACATATAGTAATTAAAATAAAAATAATTAATTTAACCAAAATTATATAAGGGACTACTTCCCTTTCTCTTTAATCTTGTTAGAGACAAAAAAATAATGAAAAAAATGCACACACATTAATATTGATCTCATCGTGCGATGGAAAGGTCTAGATCATCTTCAATTTTGTAATTGCTTCATCATTTACTTATAATAATTACTGCCTCTTTAATTCACGTAGATTAAAAAAATTACTAACAATCTTATTTAATAGTTAGGAGTGAAAGTGGACTAGGTCAGACTTTGCATAAACAGGTCTGACCTAGTTTAAAAATTAAAGGCCTAAACCTGGCCTATTAGCCTGATAAGGAATTTTTTTAAGGCCTAAACCTGGCCTTGGCCTGAGCCTAGCTTGGCTTGAAAGCTTATTTAAAAGCCTATTCAATAGAAAATTTTAATATGCCAAATTTTGAGAATAAATATTTTAAAGAAATAATTAAATATATAATTTTGTATTTTGAAAAAAATAGACCATTTTAATTTTTTTTAACTGTAGACTATATTCCAAAAAATTAAGTGTTGCCATAAGTTAAGTATTCCAGAATGTCGTTTTAATAATTTCTAATTTTTCATTCTCTGTACATAAATTTTTTAAAATGATAGTAAAAAAGTTTATTATTATTATTTTATATATAATATTGTA
The DNA here is from genome assembly GCA_037177725.1 of Cyamopsis tetragonoloba. Taxonomy (NCBI): domain Eukaryota; kingdom Viridiplantae; phylum Streptophyta; class Magnoliopsida; order Fabales; family Fabaceae; genus Cyamopsis; species Cyamopsis tetragonoloba. The sequence goes on from CM074119.1 coordinate 72,421,694, forward strand.
TATATAATTTAATTATATAATTATTATATATAAATAGGTCAGCCTGTTAGGCTTAACAGACTTTTTTTAAAGGCTCGAGCCTATTCTATTTATTTAAAAATGCTTTTAAAAAAGCTCAAGCCTGACCTTTTAAATAAACAAGTCAGGCCAAGTCAGGCTTTAAATAGGCCAGGTCACAGGCCCCTGCAGGATACCTGGCCCACTTCCACCCTTATAATAATATCTTGTCTAATCAAACAATAGTATAATATACCAAATTTACCCTTGTTTAAAGTCAAAATTTTTAACAAATATATTAATTGTACCCACTATCATTTCATTTATTACAAAAGTAAACAAGAAAAAAAATTAATAATTACTTCTTAAATTTTATAAAAGATCTTATATATAAGATCAAAAAATTTTCTTCAAATAGTCTTATATTTAAGACCAGAGATAATATATATATACACACATTATACATTACTAATGTTACTTAGGTGTAGTTCTCTCTATTTTTTAATTACTTGATCTGTATACTTATAATATAGAAAATAAATAAATAAATGTTACAAATATATAAATAGAATAATTAAAAAATAGAGAGAGTACTACACCTTTGTATGCATGACGCCGGGCATAGTAACATTGATGTTTCTTTTTATTTATAGATGAAGTGTCTCTATATGTCATGTGACATCAACATTTTTGTTTCTTTTTATTTTTATTTTTTATTAAATTAAAAAGAGAAAATATAATCCTAAGTAAGGAATTTTCTCCAACCTAGCCCAAAAAATAATATTTTGGTGTTAACTTATAAAGTAAAGCACCAAAAAGCCCAGATTTGTAGTTTGTTGTTTGTTTCATCTAAAGCGACCATGTCAAGCAAGAAAGGCAACTGGATTGATGTCACTCAACTGCTAGTTTTGTATATGTAATATATGCCAACTATAGAAAGAAGAGCGACGGAGCATTTATAGTATCTATAATGTAGTTAATAATATAATAAAGGATAAATTGCAATGACCCCTGTTGAGATTTGGGAAAATTGCGTTCCACCTCAAACTTTATTAAAATTAGTATTACACTCTATTTCTTTAACTGTGGATTGTTGATTGTTAACCTATCTAACATTTTTGTTGTTCCCATCCGTCACATTTACAAAGATGTCTATTTGTTAACTTTAAAAATGTTAGTTAACTGCTATATTACTAACGTTTCTGTCATGCCAATTTGTCGCATTGCAAGTTATGGATTATCTATTAACATCAAAGAATTAAATGTAATAAAATATTATTAAAAAATATAATTTTTTATATTTTTAAAATACAAAATAATATGTACTTATAATTACTTTTCTAATTTAATATAAATATTATAAATACATAATTTAGCATAACCGTAATATAATTCTATATTCAATAATCTATAAGACTATAATTCAGGTTAGAAAAACATTTTCTTTTAATCCGGTTAGAAAAACATATTTATTTGTGTACAAGTGCCAACTCTTCTTTTTAGTTGGCAACTATGTGTCAACTCTTGACATAGTCAATAAACTGTTCACTAATGTTTGGGGCCACTTTTCTTTCTTCATCCAAAACCAAAGTTTTTTTTTTTTGGAATTCATCCCGAACCAAAGTTAAATACATGTGTCCTTCACTTTTCATCGGGCCCACTTTTATTTCTTGATCCAAATTAAAATTTAAAACACGTGTCCTCTCCAAAAAAATAAAAATACACGTGTCCTTGTTTTCCATAGAAAAAATGGTAGATGAGATTAGCATTATCCCTATTGGGAGTGACACCATCCTTTTTAGTATATAAATGTATGATTCTTACATATAAAAAAGATGGTGTCACTCCCAATAGAGATGGTGTTAATCTCATCCTTCAAAAAAATAAAATATCAATCTTTGAATGGCCGTTGAGATTAGCACTACCCATTTGACACCACAATTTCCAGACAATAACGTCCAGAATTTATAAAATAGTGAAAATGAAAAATAAACCACTCTTATTTTTCCGGACAGCAACGTCCAAAAACATGTTTCCGGACACTGCTGTCTAAAAATAAATGATGGTGCATTTCCCAAATGGGGTAACGCTAATCCTAGCAGCCTCTTTGAATGTTCACAAGGGCCAACTTTTATTTCTTGATCCAAATCCAAATTTAAATACATGTGTTCATACGGGCCCATTTTTTATAAAATTTTGTTTGTAGTTTGTATTTGAAATTTTGGACTGGAATTTGGAAAAAAACAAAATTATTGAGTTGGAATTGAATGAATTAAATAATGAGAGCGAAAGAGAAAATTCCAATGCTGCGATTTTCATTCTTTTCTGATCGACCCAGACATTTGTTTTACGGATTGCAATAATATTTCTATGAATGTATGTATTTTTAAGAATAAATTTTTTTTTTAAAAAAAAGAATATTATTACAATCCATGAAACAAACGCACCCAAATTTGTTTAGACAACTAAACTGAAATTTTGGAATGGAATTTGTAGAAATAAAAATATTGAATTGGAATTGAATGAATTATATAATGAGAGCAGAAAGAGAAAACTCCAAAGCTACGATTCTTCTCCCTCTACCATGGCCTCCATTTTTTCTGATCCGACGAGACATTTGTTTCATGGATTACAATAATATTATCATGTATGTATACTTAGAAATAAAATTCTTACGAATGTTATTATAATTCGTGAAACAAACGCGCTTTAATTTGTTTGGACAACTAACCGTGAGCTGAGCAGAGCATAATAGAAGGAGCAACAAGTTTAATTTCAAACAGCTTGAATCTCTCCAGCCTCCATAGTGTCCCCTGCACATTCAGATGATCACTAGCGGAAATGCTATGTTCAACGAGGTAAAGGGATGAACTTGATCAGTCAACAAAGAAGAACGAGTAGAAATGTGGAACAAGACCTCGATGTGAAGAAAGTAGAAGTTAACGACTTCTTTTCATAAGAAAAAGAATAGAAATAAAATATAAAAACAAACACGCCCACCGTGGGGCTCGAACCCACGACCACAAGGTTAAGAGCCTTGCGCTCTACCGACTGAGCTAGACGGGCTTGTTATTCGTTGCCATAGAGCCACATATAAATAGTTTAATACATTGTTAGTTTCTAACATTTGCAACTGAACCTACTATAGCCATGATAGTAGTTTAGCTCAAAGTCCAAGCAACTAAAATAAAAGTTTTAGGTCCTATAATATTTAGACAAAAAAGAAGATTCCTAATTTTTTTAATAATATAAAAATATTTAATTTTAATAATATGTTAAATATAAATAAAAATTATTTGAAAGAAATTATAATAGCGAAAAATGTTACACCAATTGATATATATAATTACATAATTAGTTTGGATTTTTTTTAATGTATTTATTACATTTTTGGCTTGGTTCGACTTGTTTGTTAAAAATGTAAGAATTTAGACTCTTTAAAAGACTTATTTAAATAAAGAGGCCAGACTTAATTTTTTTTTTTAAAAAAAAACTTTTAAGTTTGTCGGCCTAGCCTAATTAAATATTAAATTATTTTATAGTTTATATTTATTTATTTATAACATTATAATATAAATATAACAGTGCATAAAAATAGAATGTATATTGTATATTATAATTTTATTTTTTCTTAAAATAATACTTTTTTATTTTATAAAAATAGAATGTATGGTGTATATTATAATTTTTTTTCTTAAAATAATACTTTTTTATTTTATTAATAGTAGGCATTTTGGCCTGTTACCATAGTCCCTATTAGTCTATTTGCCTATTGTCCTGTTAAATTTCAATTGTTAGTAATATTTAAAAGACTTAATGTTAAATAATCTACTAGATAGGCTATTAGGCGAGACTAGAATTTTTAAAAGGTCAGGAAAAGCAAAAAAAAATTAAAATTGGCTTATGTCATATCACAGACTTAAACTTAGGTTTCAATTTTGTGTAGTAGGTCAAACCTATTTAACTTTCGGCTTGGTCTGACCCATTCTCAAATCTACTTGCAAGTTTGCAAATATTAAGAGTTTTAAAATGAAAAGTTTGTATTAAAAAAGACAAAAATTAAATGTGATCTACAATAATCATATATTGAATACTTTAAATTTTAATAAAATATTTTTAATTTGAGCATTTTTAAGCTGTACAAAATTGCACTACTTGTATAGGATAAAAGAACCCTTCTTGTTTATATGAAAATATGAAAAATGTTTGATATATCACTATTATTTAGTAGTATACCTTATACCTCTACGTATTTTTTTTATATTTTTATTATAAGTGAATATAAGGTGCATGAATAGTACTCCCTTCGGTCCTATATTAAGTCACTTATAACCTAATGAACAAAATTAAGAAATGATAGTTAGTTCATTAAATTTGTCTAAAAAAAGAGGTTTTTTCTAACTATACCCTCAACTTAAATGTGTTAGTAAATGCTTTGGAAATTAAAATTTGTTTCTCTTTCTTATTCTACCATCTTGCTCACTCCGTTATTATTTGAATATTTAAAAATTTTAGAAGAGATAAATAGGGAAACTTCAATTATTGAGTTAGTTAGTGACTTATATCTATGATTAAATATTCCTTCTAAAAAGTGACTTATATATAGGACCAAAGAAAGTATTGATATATCCAATACTATTCATAGTAAAAATTTTCCAACAAAATTTAATTTGATTTTTTTTTTTATCTTATGCAATTTTGTGAATATTAAGAATACTTGCTATATCCTTTTACAAAATTTTCCTACTAATCATTATAATTTCTTATAAGAAATGAATTAAATAAAAATAGAAGTATAGTTAATGTGTTGAAAATATAACTAATAATTGATAATTTTTTCAATGAGTATGAAAGAGGATATTTTAACAAAAAAAAATAGTAAGTACGAGACTTCTTGATCACAATAATGTAATTTTTTATTTTATTTACCAAAATAATGTAGAAAATAAACAATCTACCATTATGAGTATTTTGACCAAAAAATAGTCAAACTTTGTCTTTTTGCCTTTTGTCCTTTTTTGTTTTTCGTCCTTTTGCTTTTCGTCTTTTTTTGTTTTTCAATCTTTTGCTTTTCGTCTTTTTTTTTGTTTTTCGTCTTTTTACTTTTCGTCCTTTTGCTTCTTGAATTCTGCAATTCTCTGTTTTGGGTTTTTCCACACTGCAATAACCCTTTTCTATGCAGGAATAACTTGATTTTTAGTCGCTGTGCCAATCTTTAGATTTTTCAATTTACCGTCTATTTCTTCAAACGCAATTGCAAGATCTGAAGACTGTTGCTTTGCAACTATTAAATTAAGTTTTTCATGCAACCCAATTAATAACTTAATAATAGTGTTATTCTGTTTTGCTATAGAACTTATAGCAATATTTGTAGAACTTTTAATAAATCCTTCTGCTGGTGACAAAATCTGAGTGGTACTATCAAGTGCTCTTTGATAGTCTTGATTTTGTTCTGTCATGCCAAGAATGTAGATATTTTAATATCTATGCGCTGTATTAGAGATTCAAGAGTCTGCACTCTTTCCTCTAATTCTTTTGCTAGTTGAACAGTTTCTTGTTCAATCTTTCTGGGTTTTTGATCTATTCTTATTAATAGATCATCTATATCTTTCTTTGTTGGCAACTTAGAAAGATATGACTTATCAGATTTAAATATTAAATAATCAACTTTGTCGGTTAATTCTTTAATTGCTGTTTTACAAAAAGTGATTTTTCCGCTTAGAGATTCTAAGCCTTGTAAAGATGATTCAATTAGAGAGATTTTCTCTTTCTGTTTTTGGTACAGGTTGAGCAAAGACTTAAAGAGTGAAGAATTATTATCTTTTTCAGATTGCAGATTATATAAAATAGTGTATGAAATATCCGAATACAATTAAGTTGAGCAAACACAGATGACAAAGAGTTATGTTGATTTCCTGAAGTATGATACATATGTTTGAAATCTTTTTTATTATCATGAAAACATACTAGATTAACATGATCAGTAGTTCCTCCTCTTATATTTCTTGGGAATTCTAAATCTAAATAATCAAGTCTACCTCTTTCAGTCATTATTTATCCTGTAGTTACCTATCCATCAGGTGCAAACATTGTTTCCAGCATGGTCTTACCTTCTTGCCATGGTACTAAGATTGCCTTCCCTAGCCTTTGGCTATACAGGACTCATAATGCTTGAAATTGGTTTTAATGATTCAAAAGAAATGAGTATGGAACCGCTTATCATATTAATAATATCATGATTTTATGATAACAAAAAATAAGATCAAATATAGCTCATACTAACAGTACTCTCAACATAATAAGTTTAGTTCGTCATACCAAGTTTGCTTTGATACCAAAAATAGGTAAGTGCAGAGGAAAATGAATTCATACCTTTCTCTTCTCTGAACTTCCTATACTCAGAATAGCGCAAGATAAAGATAGTAGCGGAAGATAGAAGGCGCAAGGATCAAATAGAAATGATTTATTTAGAGAAGTAAGTGGTTGTACTGAACAAGGTGTTGTGAGATGTCTTCAGAAAATATAAGGATATCATCCATGTATGCTATTATGAAATCGTCATGCTTGTGAAAAATGTTGTCCATTTTTCTCTGAAATACTGCTGGTGCATTCTTTAAGCCAAATGGCATAACAAGCCATTCAAAGTGTCCTTCTGGGCAAAAGAATGCAGTCCAAGGAATGGACTCTTCTTCCATTGCTACTTGGTGAAATCCGGATTTTAAATCGAATTTGGAATATACCCTTTTATCACGGATTTTTAATAGCAAGTAATCAATACCTGGAAGAGAATATTGATCCTTATGAGTGTTGTCATTGAGTCGCTTGTAATTATAAACTATTCTTGATTTACCCCTTCTTTCCTTTTCGTCAATGACTTCTGTCCCTGATAGAACAATAAAAGCTGCTGTTCGATGCCTAGAATTTGATTTTCTAATAACACCTAGGTTAAGGAGGTTTTGGATGTGAGTCCTATACTCCTTTTGCTGTTCTGGTGATGGGATGATGGGCTTGTCTTGTATTATCAAGTCTGGGTTGATAATTTCTAACTTACAAAGGATCTTATTTTTCTGCCAGTGTTTTACTGGGTTTTCACCTATATACTGTAATTGTTCTAACCTATTCAGGACCGGTATAATTTGTTGTTCAAAATGTGTCATTGATCCTAGGTCATACAAACACAATTCTCTATTTAGTACCTCAATTTCCTCACTTGTGGGTACTAGTTCTAATTTTTCTGTTATTGCTTCTGAGACATTACAAGAAGCATAGGGGGATGCTTGGATTGTATCAGCCTTTTTGTAAAGCTTTACAATTCCTGCTTCTATCTGTATACCTCCTTTGAAGTTATAGATGAAAGACATTCCAATGATTAATTGGATTTTTCTTTTTGCAAATTCTCCTATCCTTAAGGGGATAATGTAAGTGTAGGGCATGAGATATTCTTCTTTGTTGAAGATTATCTTAGCATTGCTTAATCTATGATTAGTTGTTTCTGATCCTCCTAGACCATTTACTATCATAGGTTTGTCTGTTTGTTTCCAACACTTCTTAGGAAACGCTTCAGTGTCTATGAAACAACGGCTTGCTCCCGTGTCAATTATTGCTTGTAACACTCTCTTTTCTCCTTCTGTTGTTACTATAACACTGCAATTCAAGAGATTATTCTGTAGAGCTGCGTGTCTTTGTATTGAAGCACAAATTTCGTCATCATAATCTTCCAAAACGGGTTCTATGTTTTCGGGATACATCTTCTCCTTCCCGGGGTTTTTTGCGAAATTTTGGCTCTGCTGCTTTTGTAAGGCTGCTTCAAGGGCAAACACTCTATCTTGTAAAATTTGTATTTGTTGCTGTAAGTCAAGTATATACTTGGCTTGTTCCTGAACTAAAACAGAAAGGTTTGTTTTGTTCTTTGGAATTTCCATCTTAGGTTTAATCGGGATGGATAAGTTTAGAATTCGCTGAGCGTCTGGGATACATACTGTTAGACTGCATGTATCACAATGTGCATTGTTACTATCTAGAGTCAAGAGACGACAGATGTAGCATTTTCTATGCATTTCATCTAGTTTTAGATAAAATTGCCATTGATGTGAACAATCTTGTTGTTCTTTAGAGAGCACAGATGGTGTTCTCCAGGCTGGCTGTGTTACCATCATCATAAAGGATGACTGGTCTTCGAAAAGGTTTATGAAATCTTTTCGAGCTTGTTCTTCTTCAGGATCTTCATATGAACAGATGTCTGAATTTGTTGGATCCTCATCTTCATCAACACTCACTATGTCCCAATCTTGAGGTAACTCAAGTTCTTGGTAAACCGCAAGACGTTCTCTGTTGACTCTTCCTGATCTGCATTGATTTGCAAAATGTCCTGCTTCTCCGCAAATGTAACACTTGCATTTAGTGTTTCCTGGCTTTTTAGTTTTGAATTTACGGACATTATTCTTGTGAGGAGTTCCTTTATAGTTAGTCACTCTCCTAAGTGGTCTTTTGGGGCGATAATGACTTCTATAAACTCCTGGGACATCTATGTTTTTACAAAAGAAAAATTCTTTGCTTGTCTATTGATTTCATTTTGTTGACAAAGCTGTTGAAGTACGTCGAATACGAACTTTTTTCTGGGTGCTATCCCAACTGTTTGGTTAGGATATGCTTGATTCCATAATTCTATCATTTTGGAACCAAAAAGCGGGGGAAGTTTTCTAAAAAACTTCTCAGAAATCTCTAGTTGTAGGTATATCCTACCTGTCTTAGCTGCCAATTCCTCATACTGTGCTGCATATTCAGCAAAATCCTTCATATCATTAATCGTCAGTTGTTCCAGCTGTAGTAATGCTTGATCTTGCATTTGGGTGTGTCCTCTATATTCATCATATCCATGGATCATTTGCCTTACTTGTGTAGTCAGATTGACAGTATCATTGGCTAGATTTACTAACTGTTGATACTCATCAGGGTAAGCAGCTCTCAATGATTGGAAAGTTAATTTTTCTGTTGGTCCTAAAAGGTTTTCAAAGTATAGAACCTTGTCAGAATTTTCTGCAACCTGTAGGGATGCTAAATGGGTTACAGTGGCAGATTCCCATGTCCTAATGGTGTCTTCCCATTTTGCAATGTTTACTGGTAAAACCAGTACAGCTCCTTCTCTAGATTTTGCAAATGGTAATTCTATAGGATTAAGATCTAAGGGTCTTCCTATAGGTGTTGCTGTGTTAGTGGTCCACTGGTTTATTGGAGGGATTGCTATTGTTTTTCCTGCTCCTGGCCCAAAAGTGGGTTGTCCTGTGGTTGTTGTTTGGGGGACTGAGTTACTACTTTCTCCTTCCATAAACAAGTATTCATGCTTAGTAGGTTTCTTCTTGGGATATGGTAGATAATCATCCTCTACTTCTAAAATAAGACCTACTTCTTGCTGTTCAGTGAATGGATTACAAAATCCATCCTCTTCATCAAATCTAGGGGGTTTACTATAGTCTACTGGCTCACTTATTGATTCGCATCTATATTCTTGGAAATACCATGGTTGAGTTTCCATAAACTCCTCATAGGATATTCCTTCATCTTGATTTGTAGTAATTACCAGTGCTGTCGAGATTCTTTCAATCTCTTCATCATCTTCATCTGATTCTATCTGAGGTTGAGACTCGTAGTCGCAGAATCGAATGCTGAAGCTATTTCGTCTCATACAAGATACTACCTTGGTTGGAGCCTTCACAATTTCCTTCTTTGGCATATTTATTGTCCATTCCTCTTCATTAAGAAGATTTGGATCAAAATCCTTTCCTGGGATAACTCTTATCCCTTTAGATCCTAGAAATTCAGTTATGTGGTCTGTTTGGACCTTGAAATTTGGGGCAGCATAATTTCTTAGTCCTGCTGTTACAGCTTTAATGAGAATTAAGTTTGCTTCTCCAGCTGTCATGCTTTCATAACCTTTGCTTTTTACTGTGATCATTACATAATTACAAAAATCAGATAATGAAACCCTATAATTCTTAGGAATAATGAAAACTAATTCATGATTTTCATGCTGTCGACTTCCATTGTCCCTATGACTGCTTTTGTAAAATCGTCACCAAACCTTGTATCTATTAGGGTGACTAAGACCTTAACTCCTATATGTTCTCTGTGTAATCCGTAGATTCCTAAAAGAACGGCTCCTAGATGGATAGTTTTGTAACCTGTTGCCATCAACTTTCTTTTTTATTCTAAGTTTATTAGACTTAGATTCTTCTGTTCATTACCAACACACAATATAGCTTCTTCACTATAATGTTGATAATATTCCTGTTTATTCTCAAAAAATTTGTGAGAATATAATACTTCAGCGGGACGTATTTCTGCTTTTCCATGCCTTGCACGTTCTATCTGTTGTTCCGGGTTAACAAGCTGTACCATTTCCATGAGCTTGCGTTTTTGAAATATATTTTCTACTTTCTTATATACACTGTAAGGTCTGATAACATCCCTATTTTTCATAATTGGACTTCTGAGGGAACTACTCATTCCTAGAGAACTAGAACTCATTTTGAACAAACTAAATAAAAAATTAATTTTATTTAGAAAAAGACAAATGAGAAAAGACGAAATTATAAAAATGCGTCAGAAAAACTCAAAGTGAGTTTGAGGCTTTTACTAAAAGACAATGCATGCCTACTTTAGTAAATAGTTATTTTTCTATATTTTCTAAATAAATAAAAATAAACTTATATTATTATGGACAAAGTCCCTAAGTACGAAGATGGATATAAAATTATAAAAAAATATTTTATTAAAACTCAAAGCATTAATGCATAGACTAGGAGTATGTCATAAACTTAAATCGCACATTTTGAGGAATCAAATTAGGCAAGAGTATCATCTTAAAAATCTTTTTACTTATCTTCTTATTATTATATTTATAAAGTATGAAATTAAATAGACTTTCAATCTTAAAATTATAAAAAATATTAAAAATATTTTTTAATAAATAAGTAAGAGAATTTGTAAGAATATGAAATAAAAAAATTAAGAATTACTCATTTTACAAAAATATAACACAGTGGAATTAATAGTGTAATTAAACCTTGAAAATATGCAATTTATCAAATGCCAATTGTCATCAACTCATCATTCCTCTTAAGACAAACCTCTTCGTGAGCTAAGTAACGGAAAGGCCATTATGGTCAAATTCTATTTAACCCTGAGTCTGAGCATGCACTATTTATGTGCAGCAGTTAAGAGGCTTCAATGAATGCGTCGCTTTCACACGCTTCAAAAACCCCATAGTCCAAAGCAAAACCCAACAAAAGAAAAAAAAAAGAAAAGAAAATTAAGCTGGATCTCACTCAAGTACAAAGACATCACTGAACTCTTCCTCTGTTCCTTTTTTATTTTTCCTCTAAAGAACAGAGGAACAAGTACAAACATGGAAAACGTTTCGCAGGTCACAGGCTTTAACGCCGGGAGCGTGGCAAACACGGTAATATCAACGGCGCGTAACGCGAGGGCACACCGCCAGAACTGCGAGCGTCTGGCGTCGCACGTGAGGATGATTGGGAACTTGCTGGAGAAGCTGAAATCGACGGAATTGGCGAAGTTGCCGGCGATGAAGGAACCGTTGGATGGTTTGGAAGAGGCTCTGAGGAAAGCGAATTTAGTGGAGAGTTGCAAAGACAAGAGCTACTTGTACATGCTTGCTATGGGTTGGAGCGTCGTGTGTCAGTTCCGTCAAGTGGAGGCTCAGATCGATCGTTACCTTGGACTTGTGCCTTTGATTTCTCTTGTTCATGATTTTCGTATGCAGGTTTGTTAAATTGTAATTTCACTCAATTTTAACAATAAACTCTGTTTCTAATGAATGCTCCAACTCCAAGTATTAACTCATGTTGTAGATTATTATTATTAGTATTTAAACATTGATTACAATTAATTTTATCAGAAAAATTATGGAGTTGGTGCCTATTCACCTGGAGAGTGTCAAATTGTCGGTGCAAATAACATTATCGCGCATTGTAGAGTGTCAAATTTCACTGTTTACTTTTTGAAAAGAATAGCTTAATAAGACAACGGTTGAAGAGTAATAGGAACATCGAACGGTATAACTTGGAATTATTATTGTAAATTATTGTGAATTAGAAAAGAAAAAAACAGAAACTAGCTAGATAGATATTTATCTATATAGATAAACTAGAAGGAAGCCACCGCTACTACCGTGTGAGACTGTGTTGTACTTTATCAGTATGTCATAATTTTTTACGAGTCACATTGTGTGAAAGTTTCTTAATTACTCTGGTGCGATTTGATTGATGAAAACATTGGATATCCAGCATTTCAGCGAAGGTTCAGAGGCAGTTGAACAGGATAAAAGAGAATACACTCTAGACGAAGAAGAAATGGAGGCTCATAAAGCGATCTTAAACATTAATCGATCTAAGAAGGATGCAGCAAATATACTGGAGAAGTCTTTGTCTCGTAGGTACCCAGATTTAGGGTTTCACCAGGCTCTTGACGAGGAGAAACAAAAGCTACATGTTGAACTACGGAGATCAAGAACTAATAATAACCCAGAACAAAGCAGGGCAATTGAAAATCTAATTGAAGTCACAAAAAGTGTTGTCAATGTGACACCTAGCAACAAGCTTAATTAGCAAAACAAAAATGCCTACTCTTCCTACTAAATCCTCTTATAAATCTTTCCATTCATTTGATTATAAATCTTTCCATTCATTTGATTTTGACAAATATATCTTCCGCTAAGTATTTATTTTTTAAAAGTTAGATAATAGTTATCAAAATTAAATAATAAAAAATTTATAAAATAATTTAGTAAGAGAATTTAAGCTTACTCTTTTTTCAAATAAGCAACTCCTTATAATTGCTTACTGCATGTATATATTTATCTTGGTCTAGCCATATAATTGATGATGGAAATCCTATGAGGACCTCTGATAGCGAGTTATTGTACTGAGGCCCAAAAGGAAAATGAATTATCACATTTAGTATTTTACATTTTTTTTTTAATATTTTAGTTAGTGTAATGGAGCTGAATTTAAATTACCTTGTGTTTGGATGGATAAATTGTAAAATTCTAAAAGATTTAAAATTTTAAAAAAACTTTGATAATCCATTTCATTTAGGTGAAATCATGAATTTTTACCTTATAATTAAATACAATTCTCTATTCAATCAGTCCAATTTACTGTCAAGTATTTTAAATTCTCACACAAAGTCAATTTTCCTCTTATATTTTTCTATCCAAACATAGGGTTAGGGACTTGGCCAAGCATGGAGCACTTGGGAAAAATATCCTATTATTCTTTTAGGTTCACCTAATTATCTTTGGTTGCAGCTTCTAGCTGATAAGTTAAAGACCAATTTTTTTAGATGATTCTAGTTTCTTTTTTGTTGTTTATTTTCTTTAATGTACCAAAAATTACCGTCTAAATATATCTTCTATGTATTTGTACTCATTGATGATGAATGAACTCAAAAAAAAATGTTACTTGCTTTTATTTTTTAGGAATTGGTCAAGTAGGGGTCTCATATCTAAGAAGTGGCAAATTCGAGTTTTTACTTTTTCGCTTTGGGTGAGGTAAATGTAAGATTTTTTGCAAATATTTTTTAAGTTGGAAGACTTTTCTTGCCTTGAATTGGGCCACTATTTCCTCACCTTAAAACTTATGTATCCAAAAAAATAAAAATTAGGAACCAACAAATAGTTTGTTCAAGTGGTATATGCTTAGCTTAAGCAAGGAGTCTCATATTTGAGCCTTTGTGGATGCCAAAAAAAACACAGGTGGGAGTGATTGAGACCACCCAATTTTAGAAGTCTCACCATCCATTTATATATAAGAACTATGAATCTATATATTAAAAAAGATGGTGCCACTCCTAAAAGGGATGGTACAAATCCCATCCACCAAAAAACACTGCTGACTGTGAGATAGCCCCATCATGATGTTGATATTCTCAGCTCGAACTTGAAAATACAGTGGATAGGATTAGCACCATCCTTATTGGGAGTGACACCATCCTTTTTAGTATATAAATTTATGATTCTTATATACTAAAAAGGATGGTGCCACTCCCAATTGAGATGGTGCTAATCCCATCCTCCGAAAAATACGTGTGACTAGACTAGGAATATACTTTCTGGGCCAAGAATAAAGTACATTGTTACGCTATTCCAAGGCCCTAACAAAAAAATACTACTTTTTTTTTCAGCAAAAAGAAAAGTCATTTTTTTTTTGTCAACGGAAAAAGAAAAGACTGAAATGCAACAAAGTGAAAGATAAAGTCCATGGTCCAGCCCATGAGGCTCATTAGGTTTCGCAAAAACAAATTGAAGGCCATTAGGTTCAGCAAAAAAGTCAGAATAGGGTTTATAAAACCCTCTCTCCTTATATAGCGCCGCAGTATTGAGCACCTCTTAGACGCCGCCGTGGAGGGAGAGCTCTAGTTCGAACAACGAAATGGTTTGTAACCCTGTTCCTGCTGATTTTGTTTCTCTCTACTTTGTTGATCGTTTTTCACTCTTTTCTTTTCGTTGCATTTTACTGGATTTCATCCATGGCGTGAGTTGATCCATCTCTGTGTTATGTTGGAACTCAAATTCCGGTTCTTTGTAATCTTAGTATCATTTCACTTTTAGACGTCAATTTACAAGTTTTAATTCACGGTGTTGCTATTAGTTCCGTATTGATTGGAATGGTGGTACCGATATATGGATTCAAGCCTAGGAGTGTGTACACGGGGATCCTTTAGCTTTCGATTTCCGAATGATGTGCCAATATATGGATTTTGAATATGATCAGTTCTTTGCTGATTAGAAATCTCTATCATATTATCCTAATTTCCTTTTCATTCTTTAATCGTTTGATCGATGTTTAATTCACTTTGCTTATGACTGTAACAGGCTAGAGGGTTGAAGAAGCATTTGAAGAGGCTCAATGCCCCCAAGCATTGGATGCTTGACAAATTGGGCGGTGCATTTGTGAGTGAACACTTTATTGTTTTCTCAGTTTTCTCAGTTTTCTAGGGTTTATTTCATAGACTGATGTATGGTTTTTCCCCCTTTACATAGGCACCTAAGCCCTCGTCTGGTCCACACAAATCTAGGGAGTGCTTACCACTCATTCTCATATTGCGAAACCGGCTGAAGTATGCTCTGACATACCGTGAAGTCATTGCTATCCTTATGCAGCGACATGTCCTTGTTGATGGAAAAGTCAGGACTGACAAGACATATCCTGCTGGTTTCATGGGTATGTATGAATAATGTTAATGTTAATTTTTAGAAATCTGTTTGCTTCTTATTATTGTAATAGTTTGAGCTTGATGAGTTCTGATGTATTCAGCTAGCTCTCTTTAACTCTAGTTGACTGGTTATTGTGAACAATGTGTATGGGATATTACAGGGGAATTTGAATATTGATGAAACAAAATATGTTGTTGGATAAATACAACTTTTCGTTCTGTCACTGTCTTGTAAGGCATTGTCAATGCTAACTGGTTTTTCTAATATTATCCTGTTACTTGAGTCATTTTATATCTGAAATGGGAAATTGTGAGCCTGGAATTTCAAAATAAACAAGTTCCAGAGGCTGAGGGTCTTTTAGTTCTATAGGTTGAAGAGGTTTTTTTTTTGTGTCTATCTAAATACAATTTGTTTCAATAATACTATTGCTCTGTCTGGAGGTGTAATTTTTTTTTTCTAAATAATCTGTCCTTACAGATGTTGTATCAATCCCTAAAACTAATGAGAACTTCCGCCTGCTCTATGACACCAAAGGACGATTCCGTCTTCACTCAGTCAGGGATGAGGAGGCAAAGGTGCTTTTTAATTTGATTACTGACTATTTTTCATCCATCTGTCCTTGCTGCGATTATACTAATTTTATACACAGTATAACTGTATAAGAAATTAGTGTTGATGATATTGATAATGAACTTTTTAAACTAGTCAAATTCAGGATTCTGTGTGGATCGTTGTTTGAATTTTGCAGTTACATTCTGGTCAATAATTGTTTTATATGATTGTTTCCTTTTTTGTGTGATTTATATGGCAGTTTAAGCTTTGCAAGGTTAGATCAGTGCAGTTTGGGCAAAAAGGTATTCCATACCTGAATACCTATGATGGACGCACCATCCGCTACCCAGACCCAATCATCAGGGCTAATGACACAATCAAGCTGGATCTTGAGGAAAACAAGATCGTGGATTTCATCAAATTTGATGTTGGGAATGTGGTTATGGTAACTGGTGGTAGGAACAGGGGGCGTGTTGGAGTGATCAAGAACAGGGAGAAGCACAAGGGAAGCTTTGAGACAATTCACGTTCAAGATGCCACTGGGCATGAATTTGCAACTCGTTTGGGCAATGTGTTCACTATCGGCAAGGGTAACAAACCATGGGTGTCTCTTCCCAAGGGGAAGGGTATTAAGCTATCAATCATTGAGGAAGCTAGGAAAAGGATTGCTGCCCAACAAGCAACTGCTGCTTAAATCTCTTATAATGTTGGACTTGAGTGCTTGGTAGTTATATGCCTTTAGTTTCTAAATTTTTGTATCAGATTGTCAGTTTAATTTTTGACTTATGCACTATACATCATTTATTACTTTTATCGTGCTGTTATGTTTATGACGGAATCCTTTTGTCCATTAAGTTGTCATGCTTTGAAATCGAATTTTTCAGAAACTGAAAATGGTTGGTTATCTGCGTTTATGATACAATATAACTCGTTGAAGTCACGATGATTTGGGCTTTTGTTATGGTACCATTTTCTCTCATGGGATCCAACGTTCAAGTACTTCTGTTCAGGTAGAGAATTGTTAACGTGTTACAACATTTTCAGATGGTTCTTTCTGTATGCATGTTTGTCTTGTTTCGATCGAAAACATCTGAACTGAACCCCATAAAAAAAATCACAAACACCTTATCATTATTACCCCTAATTTTGAAGTTAAAGAATTGAAAATCATTTGGCACAATGTTACAGTATCAATAGGTTTCCTAGGTTGGGATCCTTAAGGACATGAATTCAAGGCTTATTTTCAGCTTCTTTCTTCCTGGGTACCAGTTAACAAGTCTTTGTTGGATTTGGTAGCTGCAAAGTGCAAACTGGAAACCGATAAAATGGAAAAAAACCAGAGGGGGAGATTATCCTAACCTTAAACGAATGCTTTGACCCTGCCAAACAGATTTAGCTATCATATATTTCACTCAGAATAAACCATGAAATTAGCCTTTTTAAGATTATTATGTGTCAGACAATTTAAAGCCTGCTTGAAACTGTTTTAATTTTTAATTTTTAAGAACTGTATTATAAAATAGTTTTTAGAAATAGTTTTAAAGAAAAGCAAGAGGAGTTTTTAATATATATTTGTGTGTAAATTTAGAAAATTGAAAACTAAAATAAATTTTAAATGTTTTCAAATTTTAATTTTTAAATACTAAAGAATAAAAACTGCTAATAAAATACTACTACTAATAGACACTTAAATCCTTTTCCGTTATATTTTTCACAGCCTTTAAGAAACATATCGACACCTAATTTGGAGTTTATTCTTGGTTGCATAATTTTTTTCGTCACGTAATTCAGGGAATTAAACATATCAATCACGACATCACCAACTTTGGCCAAGTAGAAACATTTCCCGAGTCCAAGGTTCTAAAAGAAATCATTTCCATTATCTAAAATTAGTCTACTATAGTAAACGGTACTCAATCACAAATCAGTCAAAGTGCGAATTTATCTATAAGCTAACAAGTAAAAACGATGCATGAAGCCATGAAGCATATCTACTTGGTCATGGTCATGCATCCGATCATAGCTCCCTATGACAGCTGGCAGATGTCACTATCATACGGTTGTAACTAACTTGAATAATAACTAACTACAAACTAACTTGAAAAGGAAAGAGTCGCACCTATGAGTTCAGTCCCTCAATCTCAATCTCAATCTCAATCGTTGACGGAAACATCAGCGGCGTCATTGAAAACCCCAAAACCCTCCACCGACTCCTCAATCCCCTGGCCTTGGGCCTTGGCGTTAACGGCAACGGAAGGAACAGAGCCTCTATATATAGGAACAGTGTCTCTATTTCGCTGAACAGTTTCTCTATTTCGCACAAGAAGAGGAGAGATCGCATTTCTACCGCATCTTGTCAATGGCGGCTTCGTCAGCTCAAACCTTTCATGGAGACTCCTCATCTGCATCTGCACCTTCACCTTCGTCTCCGAAGTCTGCTGCTCTTTCAATAATGGTGATTGATTTAATTTCCGAAACAACTTCTTAAACCACTGCTATTTCATTCTACGTTGTCTCGTGAACTCTTTCTTTTCTGAGATGTGGTCTAGTTTCCCTAGTTACTTTGTCAGGTTAGTAATGCTTTTCGGTGCGAAATATGCTAGCTCGAATTGCTAACAACCAATCAAAATGAAGATTAGTGTTATAAGTAAGAAAGAGGATTTTGAATTAACCCGTCACATAAGAAAACTGGAAGCACAAACTTCGTATTCTTACGATCAAGCAATTTCGGTTTATCGATCTGTCAATGATATAGTTTATTACTCTGCTTATAAGCCATGGTTGATGATCGATTCCTTGTAAGGTGCATAATACCTTGTGGTTTAAATATCCTTAGTTAGTAGTTATATTTACATGCATGCTTGTATATATGAAATCTGAACCACAAGTATTTTTTAAATGATTTGTTTGTAGCGCTGTTTTTATTTTAAGAATCTAGTTGCAAAACACACAGTGCAATTTTCCGATATGCAATTTAACTTTGTTCTATTAAGGTTAATTCATGTACTGGAAGAATGGGAATGGCTGTCATTGATGCAGCAGAAGCTGCTGGACTGCATGTTGTCCCTGTGTCATTTGGGTCTGAAAAGAACTCTGGAAAGACTTTTCATATCAATGGAAAAGAGTTTCTTGTGCATGGTCCTTCTTCTGAAAGGGAGAGAGTTCTTCTATCTACACTTGAGAAATATCCAAATTTGATTGTTGTGGACTACACTGTATCAACTGCACTCAATGGTATGAAGCATGCTTCCTTAATTAGCAGTAGAGAGAAGCCAAAACTTAATCTTCACTGTTTTTTTAA
This sequence comes from Cyamopsis tetragonoloba, assembly GCA_037177725.1. Taxonomy (NCBI): domain Eukaryota; kingdom Viridiplantae; phylum Streptophyta; class Magnoliopsida; order Fabales; family Fabaceae; genus Cyamopsis; species Cyamopsis tetragonoloba. The sequence continues at coordinate 72,440,779 of CM074119.1, forward strand.
TCTTATTAAAATCTTAATTATGAAAAATCTACAGTTTTTTTTTTGGTAAACAACTCCTTTACAATTTAAACATAGGAATTGAGGATATTGTGTTTGACAGGACAGGATAGAACATTTTGGCTGTACATGGCCAGACATCTCTTGATTTTGTGTCAGGGAGTATTTTAAAAAGGCTATTCTATTCTAGTCACATGAGCTGTGATTTTTTTTCCACCAAAAAATTATACACCAACTTTATATTCTTATTATTTTATTATTTTTTGATTCTTTTAGTATTCTTCATTTTTTCAATTTTTAATTCATTTAAAACAAATAATAATATTATATTATAAGTGTAAGAAGGATGTAAACTTTTTGGGTGTGAATTCATTATTCTATAGTTATAGTATTTGTGTATGAATTCATTCCCTGGTACAGGCAATGCCGAGTTATACTGTAAGTTTGGGGTGCCCTTCGTCATGGGGACCACTGGTGGAGATAGGGACTCACTGCTTCGAATGGTTAGAGACTCAAAGGTATATTGTGTGATAGCTCAACACATGGGAAAGCAGGTATATCATAATTTCAGGGAACCTTGTATAATATTTTTTTTTTTTAATTTCCTTTACAATCATGTATTTTGTCATCCTTACGCTGCTATAATTTTTTTCCCTTTAGGTTTGTGCTCTTGTCTCGTGTATACGCACTATGTCACAGTCGTTTCCTGGAGCCTTCTCTGGGTATTCCTTAGGGGTAACTCTTCTGCAGCATTCATTTGTGGGGCTTGGGAGGTTTCTAGTGAGGAACTCAAATATTCTGTTTGGGGGGGGGGGGGATTGGGTCTTCCCCATGTGCGTCTCTTCTATTCTATTATTAATGAGGTTAAAACTCACAAAAAATTTAAAGATGATTTGAACCGCTTGACTATTGAACTGATAATAACGGATCTATTTTTTTATCCAAGCTTCAGTAATTTGTAGTCTTTGATATTATATTAGAATCTGATCCATTCTTCGAAAATCGTAGCTGGCGGTGTCTCAACATGCTAGCGAATATGATGCATCTGAAACTGCAAGGGTTGTAATTCCTTTCTTCAACAAACTGGTGGGGTTGCCTTTCCATGAGAATCAGGTGTGTTAAATTTGGTGTAAAGCATAGTATTCTCTTTTCCGTTCTAAACTCCTTGCTTGCTGAACTTCTTGTGTGCGGTCGGATATTTTTAGACAAACTCATCTCAGCATCACGTTGTAGTTCCAATGATGGTTTATTTTTACAATCACATGCTAGTTGTTAGTAATTCCCATTTGTAGGTTGTCCTATTCATTGACCTCTTAATTTTGCTCAAGTGATCTATTGATTCTTAAGTAACGTGCATTACTTCGTGTTGACTGCCTCACATTCCGCACTGAAACAAATTACCATCAAGTTGTCAATCTGGTATTTTTACAGATTGCAATATTATGGTCTTTGTATTAGAAGAACTAGAAATCTTACTGGATTTTTCTTCGTTTTCCTTCTTTCCAAATTCCAATGAATTTTTTTAGATAGAAATGATCACGGATCCTGAGGATCAAGTTGATCTGGTTGGAGTCCCAAGGGAGGATTTGGCAGATCATGCATGGCACCGGTATTCTTTGAGATCACCAGATGAAACGTACGAATTAACATTTTCATTCCTTTCTCATTTTCTTTTATATGCGTTGACATATTTCTTTTTGCAACTGACTGTTTATCTTTCTAATTTCTTGTTTCTTTCAATCAATTGTTGCAGAGTTACAATTGTATTTCAACATAATGTTGCTGGTGTATCAATTTATGCCGAAGGCACTGTTGATGCTGTAATTTTTCTTGCTAAGAAGGTGCTTGTGCATTCATAATTCGATTTATGTTTGTCATCTGATTGTATACACTATACAGCAATCATTCCTGATTGTGGACTTATTTAATGTATGCAGGTTGAAGAAAATCATCGGAAGCGAGAATAAGGTCTCAGTGACATCTTGCGAGAGGGTAATCTGCGATGAGACAGTAAAACTTGCTTAACAAGAGTTGATATTCTAGTTTCTTAGAACCAAGCAATTTTCCAAGCAAAATGTCCATCGTTCTTCTCTGTTAAGCTTAGTGAGCATAGTATGATTCATAATCGTCCAAAACTATGTCTTGTTCGTGTTTCGTAGATTAGCTCTTAATGTACAATAGATATTAAGACCTCAATCTAGTAGTATATGAGTTCTAATAAGCTCTTATGAGCTTTATCCAATCGACCTATATTGTAAATTTGTAATTTTGTAAATGACCAGGAATTCATCCAAAACCACGCTGAGATCTTCTTTTTAAATCAATTTCAACATTTTTGTTCAAATTTTCGCAACGTTTACCAATCATGTCACCCCACAATGGCTTGGTTTTTTTCCATCTTACTTTCTTCTACTTCTACGTTATGGTTAATCTTGTGTTCATTTTGCGCCAATGAAATTGAAATCCAAAAGTATGCTTTCTTTTGAAACAAGAAAAAAAAAACACGGTTATATTAAACAAATCTAAACAGTCAATCTCAGCGATAAGCAAAATGAACAAGTTGGACAGACCAAGTTACCACTCCAAGCTTTAAGTGAAACGTTGCATGCCCAAGCCAAGGCATTAGAACAAGAATGAATCAGCTAGTAAATACACTGCAAAATAAGGATGACCGAAAACCGTCCATATTTATTTAATTCAACTATAGTTCAGTTCCAGCTATTAGCAAAAGAAGTGAAAGTCACCTAGATGAACAACATACTATGACTAGAAAGGATTGAAAATACAACTATCAATCATGCTACGGCTTCTTCCTCATGGAGCAGCATCTGATCAAAGTGCCAGACACCTGAAAATCCAACAAGGAGTTTAATGACTTGCAATACAAGGGGGGGAAAAAGTCAGAAAGACAAGATGCATGAAACAGAATACAGAATTCTTACCATGTCCTTTTCCAACTCTTCTGAGCTGAGCAACATACTCAGAGATTCTTTTGATGGCTTCCACCTATGAAAGACACAATTTGGACAGACCAAGTTAGTTCCCTTTCAGTCTTATGCCAAATGGAATGCAATGCATAGAATACCATTATGCACAATCTCTCACGCATGTGACTTGAAAAAATGTCTGTTGTAACTTGCAAGAGCAACTTCATACATACCTGTTCACCCAAAAACTCACTTTCCACAAAGTCTGCTAACTGCACATCGCCATTCTTTGAGGCAACCTGTCAAACAACAAACACCAGAAAAGAAAGGAATTTGTATTTGAACAGATGAACAATATAAAGGTCAGCATCAGAGACCAACGAAACAAAACACATGCAGTAAAACCAAAACTAAGGCTAAAAAATTGTCTTACACTGTGCAAGTTAAGAAGCTTTTCATTTGTCAGCTTCTCCAATGACAAAGCCAGTTCCATTGCTGTAATAAGGGATAATTTATTTTTTTTTTGAAAATGGTTAGTGTTAGGATAACAATCATAATTTCCAAATGGTAGATAAATTGAATACACAAATTGCTAGATTCATTGAAGATGTAGTTTAATGGATGAGAAAATGAATGAGTGTTTCAATGGATGAGATAATGCATGTATGAGATTAATTCATGAATCTTGAAGAGGTGTGATTATTTGACGGTTCTTGGAATTGTGGGAGAAGCCATCTATACCACTATATAAGGAGAGATTTGTGAAGAGGAAAATTCACCACCTCAAGTGAAGAGGGGGTCACAAATGGAGAGAAATGTACCACCTCGAGTGAGGTGTTATCATTCCTTGTAATTTTGAGTAGGAGACTCGGGTTTGTAGGGTGATACACTATTCATGGAGGGTTTTATTTGTTTGTCCAAAAAACTTGTAATCGTTGTAATCTTTATTGAGATAGTGCAAAAGTTTGTTGATGCGGTGTCGAGGACATAGGCAAGAGATGCCGAACCACGTTAAATCTTGTGTGTCTTTTACTATGCTTTATCTATGCTTTGCGTGTGTATGTGTGCTCTCATATTTGGTTCTTAGTGCTTGTGTGTGTAGGGAATTTTTCCCCGACAGTTAGTTCTCACAAATATAGAACCCAGCTGAGAAATTCGTCAGGCAAAGTCTTATACACACAACGAACATTTGCTAATCATTAGTTACGTCATGACCTTATATTTATCATTTTGGTAAAAGATAGTGTACTACTTCTAAACAGTACTCACGATATTAAATAAAGTTTTACTTAATAAGGATTTAATTTATATTACAGAAAACTTCACTAGAGAATATCGACTTTACAAGCATCATAATTCAAGTCAGATAATTGATAGTAGCACAATTCCAAATTGGAAACCATGAGATACTAGTTTTATTTGTTTGGTACACTCTTTGGGCATGTATTTATGTGGAATATAATTAATGAATTTTACAAAGTGATACTAGTAGAATATAATTAATGCACCGATGATTTGGAAGATTGTGTAATTTTATGGAAAATAAAAAATTAATCAAAATTTATTATATGTTTTTTTAATAAATGTAACTGTCTAAAATAAGACCTTATAATAGAAAAGGAATGACTCAAACTTAGCTCAATGTCAAAATATTGATTCTCTCGTAATGCAAGATTTTTGTTATATGTGAATTTTATCCGTCGAATACTGCATCCTATAGTCTTCTAAAATTTTTCTGCAAGCATGTCCCAGCATCAAGTATATAATTGTCATGCATCAATTTGAAATGATGTGAAAACTATAAAAGTTGATGGCTTCATTCCATTATTCATCAAAGATCAAAGCCACAGCATTCCATGAGTGACGAATGAGTTTGATCCAGAAACCAAGCAAATCACCATACATATCAAAATTCAGAAAATCAGTTATATGCAAGAAAATGCAGAAAAAGAAACAAAATCTGTTCTCAGTTGCAGAACAAATGATCTGAACGCATATCATTCTGAAAGGAAAGGCCAGAACACTAACCGTACAAGGCATCTCCCTTATCCGCGTGATCAAACTCAGAAAGTGGCATCACTATAGACTGCAACTTCACCTTTCCACCTCGTTTGTTCTGAAGAAGAAAAACAAATTTGCAGCAACACAGACAATCAGAATTCAACGTTACTTTGCACAAAATAGACACAATAGATTGAAAAAAAAACATTATATGGAAAAAAAAAATCAAACACCTGATATTCCATCAATTTCTCAGCATGTTCTCTTTCCTCTTCACTTGATTTCTTAAAGAATCTATTAACAACAACAATCATCAAAAGTTGACAATCAAACCAAAGATCCTGAAAATAACCAAATCGTTACTTACTTGGCAAGACCCCTGAGAGCAACATTATCTCTATCAAAGTAGGCAAACATCGCATGGTAAACGTACGAGACGTTGTACTCCACACTGAACAAAAAAAAAAAAGCAAATAAATCAGAAAAATGAAATTAAAACCAATCGAACAATAAAAAACAGAGAGAAAGTAAGGAACAAACTTGATTTGTTCGTTAACGGCAGCTTCAGAGTCATCAACATATTTCTGGCGTGCGAGAGAAGCATGTGGAGCCGTAGGGACGAGATCGAGCTCCTTCTTCACCTCAACGAATGGTTCAAATATCACACCCGTTAGGGCACGGTTGTTCGTAGAACCCTTCGTAGCATAAACCACAAATCCATTCCTCTTTTTCCCTGAGGAGAAACCGACGGGAACCGAACGCGAATTTTCCGCGTTCGCGTTGAAGAGAGATAGGGACGAAGCAGAAGCAGAAGCAGCGGAAGCTCTGAGAAGCATCGTTAGGGATTTTCAACCAAACAGAGAAATCTTAAAAGCAGAGGAAAATGAAACGGAAATGGATTTCTTCTTCTTCTTCTTCTTGTTCAGAGCGATGACTGTGTTTTCGGTGTGACCGTGAGTGAGGACTGAGGATAGAGATAGGTCTGTGTACGAATATATTGGAAGGTTAGTGACGTGTGAGCCGTTGGATCTGGTGAAACGTGGAGGGTTCAGATTTAGAGTTGGGGTGGGCGCGTGGCGTGCTCGTGGTCTAGGTGGGTATAATTAAATATCTAGAATCCTTTTACTCATTTTTTGGCCCAATTACATTATTTTAAGTGGAACTATTTTGTTCGGTTGCCTTCTCCAGTTGTATAATAGGATCTTTTTGTAATAAAACGAAAAGGACAAGAATATAAAATTTAATTTGTGAATTATTATGGATCTGTGTGAAAATATTTATATTTAATTATTTATTGTATTTGTATGATGTACATGAATTGCGGTGTTAACTGTTACTATTAACTATAGGACCCTACACGTCCTTTTGATTGGTTATTCACGTATTCCGCATGGAAGGAAGCATGTTATTGATCCTTCATTTTTCTCTCTGTAAAGTTGCAGATTTGCTTTGTTTTTTTAAAAAAAGCTTCACTTTCTGTATCCCTAAATAAAGGAGCTTTACTCGACACACACACGAAGAAAAAAAAAAAAAGGGGGAAATGAAAGAACCTCAATTATTATTAATAAAAATTAATGAATAATATTATGAATTTATTTACTCACTTAGTCTTAAAGATAATTCACTTTTTATGCATTGTTTGGTTTAAAGTAGAAAAGAAGTTTTAATAGAATAGGGGAAAAAGTAACCCTTTGTTTTATTCTATTTTCATGTGATCAAACTGTCTCATCTATGGTTAAAAAGAAAAAAAACTGTCATCCACTTATAGAAAAATTGAAATAGCTTCAAGTTAATTAACCATTGTTCCATTTCAATATGATAAAGTATTCGGAAGCAATCAAATTATTGCATTATTAGTTTCTAAATGTTAATTACTAATAATGCTATTCCTCTCAATTAGATGCAAGATATGACTATGATTCGTTCACGATAACCAGAGATTAGAGATAGAAAATGATTAAACACTTTTTACCAAAAAAAAAAAGAAAAGAAAACGATTAAACACTGGCTCAGACGCTCAGTTGTAAATACTAGTAGCTTATATGAACTTTTTCTTTTTTGACAATTGACATTATTTTGATTTCCCTGACTTCAAATTTTCATTAGAGATTTCCACTATCCGTACAGAATTGGGTGAGCATTTGGATGCACACTATTACTTTTTTTGTTGGACCATTATTTTTGTACTCGCACAATCAGTTTTTTTTATCTTTGCACCATTAGGTTTTGTTTGCATCATCAACTTTTCATTGGGCTGGACCAAACGAACCCATCTGTTTCCATTTTTGTTGTTTCTTGTTCCAGAACTTAACTGTTTGATAGGCGTTGAGATACAGCCCAAAGAATTTGATACGACTTGCTTGCTCAATGATATATGCCTTCTCTCAAAAAAAGTTTGAAAGATTGGCCATAGATAAAGAAATGCAGAATCGAAGCAGCGAGTGATTGCTTTTTCCACCACCGAATTAGTTTGCTTTTTTATTTTTAATATTAACCGAAAAAAGTGGTAAAAAATAGTTCTGAGAAAAAAAAATGACTCAGAAGTGTTTTATTCTAGTAGATAACGGAATTCATTTTCTAAAAGTAATGAAGAAAAAGGCGTTTAGGCATAAGGTTTGGGAAATTGGAGGTTCAAGATTCGAACCTTAACAATAGAGATTATGATAAAATATTGGAGATTTAGTTTAAAGTGTGTAGAAGTGTGTATTTGCATATAAAAAAACAAAAATGGGTGGTGCAAAATGCAAATAGTATCTATCATGCAAGGCGCCAAGAAGGATAAGATTAACATCATATCTATTGGGAGTGGCATCATCATTTTTATATGTAAGAATCATAAATTTATATACTAAAAAGAATGATATCACTTCTAATAAGGATGATGTTAATCTCATCCATCAAGCACCAATTGATGTGGGACCCTAGTTAGATTGATGCTTCAATTGAGCCCAAAGGACAGAGATAGGATTAGACTTATATAGAATCGCTTATGTTGTTTACGGTGCTCAACCCAAAATAATAATAATAAGTGTGTTTTGGAATCACTTCGAGAGTTTTTGTTAGGGGTGTTTTGAATTTCGATATATTTATTTAAATTCAAATCTTGTTTAAAGTATAGTTTATGTGAGATTCAAAAGATTGTCAAGACATTACTTATACATTTAATGAAAGAAATTTTGACTATTTTCATTTCTTGATAATTTGACTAAAGAAGAAAAATTGATAATACATTTAGTCAAGTATGGAAAGTAAGTTGAAAAAATGGGCAAGTATGATCAAATTGACAAAGCTAAAGACAAATTCAATTGACAATCTACAACGATTATCAATTGGCGGTTACCTTGTAGTTATATTATAGTTACTGCTTACAAAATTTGACAATAATTTAACATTTAAAAATTTTGGCTAAGTGTTAGATAAATGGAATATCTATTAAGAGTATTTACTATACAAAAATGATTTGTAGATAATTTTATTTGGCTAATTTTTGGTCAATTTCTACTAAATAATAATATTTGAGTTTTTTTATTAAATTAAATTTGATTTTATTACATCTTCTACTATTATTTAATAGAAGTTGGTCAAAAGTTATTGTTGTTTACTATTGATACATGGCGTGCCTTGGTTAGTGCTTGGAGGACACTTGCCAGCAAGGTTGAAAATGAGTCGAACTAGTCAAAAGCTTGCTTCATTTTCTTGAATCGAAATCGGGTCGGGTTTTTAATAGATTAAATTTTTCAGCTCAATCGTTCGACTCATTTGAAGTTCATGAACCATTTTGTTTAACTCACAAACTTGCAAGCTAAAGTTCTCATATTTGTAAAATTGTTATTTACTTTCTTTTCTGATATGAAACAAAAGTAAAAACTAAAATAAAAAAATAATTGAAATAAATTATTTTTATAATTTGAGGCTAAAGTATAAATTTAGAAAGTGAAGTTTAAAGCAGCATACATTTATTATCATCAAAATCAAAATAAAAGTTCATTTAAAATTATATATGTATTTATTTGTTTATTTAGTTATTGAGCTAGTTCATAAACCAAACGAATCGAATTATGTTTGGTTCAAATTCAGTTCATTTAGTTAATGAACTTAATTTTTCATCAAGCTAATTAATTAACGAGCCGAATTTTGAATATAACTCGAGTTAATTCGGTTCAGTTCTAGCTCTACTTGACAGCTAAATGAACAATTTCCTTTTTATCATACATAGGAACAAACAAGATGAAGACATTTGGCAAGTGTAGATTTAAGAAGAAAGAGATCAAAATAACTTTAGAGAACCCTTGGCAACATTATGGAGGAGCATATAGAGTTAGTTATTTTCTAAAAATTCCTTATAATGTTATAACCACCCACTGCAGTGGCTATAAATAATAGCACTTGGGTAAATTTTTGTGATGACAATTGAATAGAGTTAGGTATATGAACTGGCCTATATTACACCGTACCTCCTCGTAAAATTTACGGTTAAACAGATATGCTAGCTAAAGCCTGTAATTTATATAGGCTTCTCAAATATGGGCCTGCATTTTGCCCGTAAGTATGTGGACATCCGTGAATTTTTTTTTTTGAATTTTATAAATGATTTTTTTATAAAAAAGAAAGAGTTTTTTTTTAAAAAAATGTAATTTTTATAATTAGTAATTTATAATTAAAACATTTAAAATATATTAATTTCTTAGATACAAATAGACAAAACTATAAAAGTTGAAATTTATTTAAAAATTAAATTTAATTATGATAATAAAAATATAAATTTTTAATTTAAGCAGCTGCGGGTTTGCGGATTTTATTGTCCGCAAATAAACTGTTTTTATCTGCTAGGCCCGCAATTTAATTAGACTTTAATTTTGTTGGTTCATACCCTTATTTAATGTTATCATCACTATTGTGTGATTCATTTATATTATTTAAAATAGTATCATTTATATTATACTTCCTTTGTTTCAAAATATAAGCACATAGTCACTCTTCTTACGGTATAAAAAAATAGTTATTGCATTTACTTTTTTAAAAATAATCACTATTATAATTTTAACCTTAAATAAACGTAACTCATTATGTTAACTAGAATAAATAATACTAATAGTAAGTTACTTTATTAGTAAGTACGGGTAAATTTGAGAAATATTAAATAAATGCACCTTATGTTTTTGTATAAGTCTTTATAATATGAAACATTGATATTTTGCTATAAGTACTTAGTACTCCCTTCGTCTCATAATATAAGCTTCAACTACTAAAATGTCTTGTCCCATAATATAAGCACCTACACATAAAATAAGAAGCATTTATTATGATTTTTTAACTTTCAAAGTCATTCAACCAATAGAAAAAAATTGTGTTTAAATTTAATTGGTGTAACATTTAAATAGTCTATTTAATACTTTTAATTCCAATAATTTAAACACTTTTCTTAAACTGTGTGAAATGTTAGTTGGAGCTTATATTATGGGACGAAAGGAGTATATTTTATGGGTCTTAGCTTGTTAAACAATGTTTTTCGGGCACTCATTAATGTTACTAGAATTAGAAAATAATCATATTGCACATTATTTTTGTCTCTGAAAAAATAAAAAAAAAACTATATTTTTCAACAACTTTCTACCATTTGTGGTCTCGAATATAAGTAAATTTAGACCAATTTTCTTGGCAATACTAAACATAAGCAAAAGACCAATTTAGACTCATTAATAAAAGTATTCCTTAATTACCTTTACACTAATTCAATGTTTATTTTCAATAATAAATGGTGGAGAGGCATTTTAAAAGATCATTTTAAGAAATAAAGTCATTTTATTTATAAAGTCTAAAAAATTAATTAGTATTAATAACTTTTTTTAATAAGCATAATTTAATTGTCTTTTTTACTTATTTGTATACCAAAAATAGTACTGTACTTACCAGTATTACCTTCGGCTTCATAAAAAAGTGTTCTTTTAAGACACTTTATTAATAACAATTGGCATATTTGAAAACGGAGGAAGTAATAGTATATGAATTGAGAGGAAATAGTACTCCAGCATGCATTTTGTGGTTGCTTATTATCTCATTGAGAGAAAATATAAAGAAAACATGCATCTCGAAAATGAATCTTGATCACAACGATGCTCATTAAATGATAGCGTTGGAGGTCTCATCATGTTTTTCCTTCCATCGTGGTGAGATACTGAAATGTCTGTTTCTTGAAGCATTATTTTATTTTAATTTGTCTTCAAAATTTGTGATCGATTACGGAGAAACCAAATTAAAACGACAAATTTCTCAGCCTCCCACAGCTTCTATGGTCTCACCTTCCAACGGGTTCAAATTCTAAATTTAGGTTATCCTATTTCTTTATTCTTACTTACTCCTACACTTACAAGCTGCTAACTCCGTTTTAAATTCTCCGTTCATATTTATAAGATCCTTTTTAGATAATAGTAATTCATAAAATTTTATGGATTTTCTTTTTGGTACACAGTTTCTCTAAAATTTAGTTTCACCCACATCTTTCTCTTCAATATGGATTTATTAGACGATTCTCTCAAGTTACTACTATCTTTTTATCATAGTAATGTTTTTTTATTTTTTGTATTAATCATTTCTAGTTATTGTACGTGTCTAGAAATAGATATGAATTAGATTAAACAAGACCTATAGCTAGCATGAGAGAAGATTCAAAAAATTCTGTTGACACAACAAACATTTGGACTTTTTGAAATCCAAGTTGTATAGGAGACCGTCACACCATGAGAGGAGAGCTGTTTTATTTTGAAAGAAATGAAAATAAATATGCTTTGAATCATGTGAGGCAATTAATGCACAATAAGGGAAGAACCTTAATTATATTAGCTAGGGTTTCTACCATACAAAGCTACAACTATACCAGTATTTCTACTACGAGTTTCCATAGTAATCCATCGAAATTAGCTTCATTTATAATAATCCCTACAACTTAATTGCATGTCAGGAATCTCATTAATTTTGCTTGCTGGGGCTTCGTGATCTCTTTCCTACTATTTCTTCTTCTTTCAATTTTGATATTAGAAACCTGTAACTTAGTGTCTGTTTGAATTGAAGTGGATTCACGTCACGACGTTACTTTTTGTTGCGTTCATTGGATCCGCCTCGGCTTATGTGCCAAATTTATCTCAACCATTGATTTATCTATCTTAACATGATTTGACGTGATTCAACGCCAATCCAAACACACACTTAAACTATGTTTGAGTTTTTTTTTTCCTAATATATGATGAATTATTTTATTTTGCACTTACAAAAAAAAATATTCTTTTTTTAATAAAGAAAAAAAATTGGTTTTTCAGCTAAAAATTGGACATAATTTCAAAAACTTAAAAATTGCTCCTGATTGCTAAAAATTATCTTAAAAACCATTTTTCACAACAAATATACAAAAAAAATGATTATGTTTCAGACACCCGATTCTTTTTCAAGCTAATCTGAACACACCCTTAATCAGATAATGGTTAAGAGAGCAGTGCTATACTTTTAAGTAAAAGTCCTTTAGGTTGTGTTTAGCGGCGCTAATTTATACTAACTTATTTATGAGCTTATAACTTATTGTTTGATAGAGGTGTTTAGTAATCGACAATTTAGCTCATAGCTATTATAAGTTATAAGTTAATTGACAATTTGTTAAAAACTATTTAAAGTAGTTGATAACTTCTGAAAAACTAGTTTTCAATATTTTTTTTCCCTATTTTACTTTTAAGTTATTTATTACATGTTCACTTTATAAAAACGATTATTTTATATGGTTATTGCATGTCTTTTTAAATCATTCATAAGTCATAATAAACTATAAAACATAAGTTATAGGGTCTTGATATACAATATCATTAGGATCGGACACTAGTTAATGTTATTAAAATTAGAAAAACAATTTCACAAATGCAGATTATTCTGTCGGGAATAAAAAAATTATATTTTTCAATACATTTTTACTACATTTGACTCTTATATAGTGTCGTTAGAGCTTAGATATCATTTTCTTTAAGTTCTAAGCTATAAGTTAATATTACTAAACACAACCTTAATTTAAATTTATGCAAATATACTTTTGTCTTAAAAAAATAAGATAATATTAAATAATTAAAGTTATTATTTTTCTCACCAATTGCATTAATTCGAATATATGTTTTTATTCTTATTATAAACCAATTACTTGTTTTATTACCACTGACCTAACAACTTGTCAGCCTTTAGTGATTTCTTTAATTTGGTTTTTCAACAAAGGTTTTATCTATATCCAATATACGCAAATGTTAAAAAAAGAATTTAAAACTTTTTATAAAATAAAAACACGTAGATTAAGAAAAGAATTTAAATAAAAAAACATTGCTATTTTAATTTAAAAACAATTATGAAGTCTTTCTAGTTTTACCTGATCTATTTTTTCGTTGATAGAAAAGTATATTAACTTAGATTTGAACTCGAATACTCATATACGTATCTTCTTATCGATTCACCAACTGAGTTAGATGACGAAGACTTACCTAGTCTATTTTAAACTCACTATATATTTTTTTTGTGAAAAATCTATTTGGGATAAAATGAAAATGAAGTGAAAACTAATTAATATGCATGCGATGGCGGTTAAAGGTAGCATTTGACAGACGTATTTGAACAGAACAAAACAAAATATTGTTTCTCATTTGATATATCAGTCAAGAGGAATGAAAAGGACACTGAGACAAATGAACAAGACAGATTGATTCTATTGAAAAGGGTGGAACGGAAGAGAACATAGAACACACAGAATAATTATCATTATTTTTATAGTCATTTTTTTATTAACAAAATAATACATATTTAAATTCCTTAAACCTTATATTATTTTTTTCCAACCAAAAAACATTTTTAAAAAATATTTGTTTAAAAAATTTACATAATAAAAATATATTCAACATAATTTATATTTAATAATTAATTTTAAAAATATATTTAATAATTATATATATTGAGAGAAGTTTGTATTTAATAATTTATTTTTCATAAAATATTAATACATAAATTAATATATTTAAAAATTATTATTTAGTTATACTCATAATTTTTAAAAAAAGAAATTAAAAAAATATACTATTTTATTTTTCCTTTATACTTTCTATCAAGTAAAGTATAATTTTATATATATTACGGAAAATATTTTCGATATTTTCATCCGCACTAAATACAAAATAATACATATAATCTTATTATGTTTCATGGTCACCAATACACAATTATATTCTATTCCATTCCGTTATGCTTCATTTTATTTTATTCTATATCGTTACTAAATATTATCAAATAATCCAAGATAAAAAACTAGCAGACGATACTAGAGGATTAGGAAGGGTCTGAAGTCTGAACTCTGAAGGTTCCAACGAAACAATCGAGGCTGCTTTGCTTCTTCTTCAAATCAACTATGATTAATTAATTATATTCGATGCATCAATTTTCGTTACCGATAAATCCGAATCTTAATTAGTATATATAGTTCGTAACGTACAGTTGTTATATAACGTTGATATATAGAATCAATCTCAAAAGATATTTAACAAATTTCAACATAGTTGATAGATAGTTAAGTCTTTTAAATATACTAATAAAAATTTTAATAATGACCACTCACATATGAAAAATTTTGTTGAGAAATATTGTACTCACTTCGATAATTTCTTCGCCTTAAAAAAAATTAATATTTAGTTATACCCTATATGCAAGTCAAAAAAATATCTATTATAGTTTCCTTTCATTGAGCTTGTGAGAAAGAAAATCTATTACTATATGTTAAGTGGCTCATAAATATATATTTCTATAATTTGTTAGAATTTTCTAGATGTTGAGGATCTAATATCATGGTGTTCAAATTTGTCCGTGAACGGAGTATCAGAATCAGATGAAGTAACAATCACTAAATGTTAAGCTGATTTGGGTCCCTTGCTTACATGCATAGAAAAGGAAAACAAAATCATCTCCATATGGGTATGCCTTTGTAGATACATGCATGACAACTAGTTTCAAGGAAAGAAACAATATAATCTTGTTATTTTTATTTTAATTTTTTTTTTTTGAAAAAAAAATACACAAATCTCATTAAATAAAATGGCATAACTTGTTAACGAGAGCACAACAATTTCATAAAATAATTTGTTAAGTATACTGAACTATCCAAGACCTCACCTCAGCCAAGACTGACCTCGAGACTACTCGCCACATATTGGCTCCTAATGGTTGACTCAGTGTCCAGACAAACCCGACAAATAAGGGGGACAAAGATCAAGAATCAAGCTATTGGTATTCAATCAAGGATGCCATGATCAAAGACCAAGATATTAGGAAATACTTTCCTAACTTAGAATGAACCTAGACACTAGGAGGCTCAGACGCAGATTGTATAAAAAGCCAGGAGGCATTGATTTGTAACCATGTTCTCAGTAAACACCACAGTTCTTATTAGGATTCAGACATCGCAATACTACCGTCGTCGACACCTGGGAGATGTGAGTGAAACATATACCATATTTGTATTCAAAGCTCCAAACCCTAATTCTGATGGTTTTTCATCACCTGAACTCTAATAAAAAAAATTTTTTTTACTACAAACATAAGAGTACAAATTATAGGGAATATGAGCTATTATACGGCAAGCAGCATTCCTTGAAACCCCTAGTATATAAGTAGATTCTAAATAAAGAAAGTATCTAATTTTAAATGTCAGATAACATATCGCGAATCTACCTCTGTAATGTGGAGATGTGACTACTGCACCTTCATCTCCGATAAGATTGCTCTAAAGATGTTCAGGTTGAGATCGGACAATACACCAATCCCACAAGTCTTAAGATTTTAGTCAAAGAGGCTTGAATTGCTCTAAAAATGTTTGAGTTGAGACTAGACAATGTACCAGCTCCACCAGTCTCGAGACTTTGTTCAAAGAGACTTGAACTACTCTAAAAATATCCGAGTTGAGATCAGATAATACATTAATTCCACAAGTCTCAAGACCTTAATCAAAGAGACTTGAACTGCTCTAAGAATGTATGAACTGAGATCGGATAATAATACACAATATATGAGCATTATATATAATTTTTTTCGAGCTTTTCCCTTACAGAAAGTGAGAAATAAAATAAAATGAGTAAAAAACACATTAACAGTACTATTAAAAAATTTCCTTATAACTAAAGACGATGTGGAGCTAATAAATGAATTGAGTCAAACTATAGGCTTAGATAGGAGAGATAGTAGAGAGTATTGTGTATTTTAGTGAAGTCATAACGTGTGTATTCACGTGAATGTTTTTATGTTTGTGTGTCTAATTAACAAACATTCACGTTGAACCTTCAACTTGTTTATCAACCAAACAAAAAAAAAAAAACAACAACAACAACAATGTTGAAAGGCTTCAACTTATTATTAGTAATGAATAAAAGGGTGCTTTCAAATATTCAACCGTCCAGTGTTCTAGACACAAAATGGAACTAAACAAGTTACATCAATAACCTTATTATTCAAACAACGTGGAAGCCATATATATTTGCCCAACTTGCCTCTGTCACAATTCACACTTCATTTTATACAATTTAATTATTAATTATTTGGGCGTCAATGATTTACACCTCTTGTTTTTATTCCTTTCTACCCCTACAGTACCCTAATCACCTTAATTACCTATAGTGACAGTTTTGTTTTCCTCTGTTACAGCATGGTGTTATTATAGCGATAATTTGCAGCATATGCAATTAACTGACAGAAATATGTAATTATATAATGTTTGTATGATGTTATTGTCACTCAAAGTATCTACTGTGACTTCTCTACAAATTTTTTTTGAAAAAAAATTAAAATATATTTTCTAATAAATAAAATTAAAATATTAATATATAAATATTATTAAAATAATTGAAAAGGAATTATGTACAAAACTAATTTATACTTAGGTAGAACAAGGCCCATTAAGTAAGGAACGAGTCGATTACACCTAAAAAATTTAGCCTCAAACAATGGCATGTAAAATCTGACCTCAACTTTTTAGTAGGAAAAACCACCATTGAAAATATAATAATAACATCACTCACGTTACAAGTCACCCAAAGCATAATGGGAAAAGAGAGATTAAAGAAGGAGGAAAGGGACTAGACTCACTTTTACATATTCATATTTTTTCTGACTCAGGATTTTGACCTTGTACTTTTCTCTTATACAAATGACGATAGACATTTTAAAGTGACAATATCCATACTCTCAAATGATATGAATTTAGATAAAGTCAAGTTTGTGTATGTTATGTGTTTAATAATGTTACTAAAGTGAAAGACTTTATATAACTAGGAACTACTAACATGATAGTTGTGTCCTAGCAGCTCCTCACCTCAATTTGGACTCATGAGATTGTCTCAACTTTTCAAGTCCCCTCAGCCCTAAGCCTTAAAAAAATAACCAGCACGTGTTGTTTTCAAATTTTAATAATTTCTCCTAATCATATAGTAATAATGCCAATTATGTCTTAAAATATTAATCACTAATGACTGGAAGTAGTTTTCTTTCCTATTATATATAGGAAAGTTTTCTCTTAAAACACTACCTTTCCACTTAACATGATTATAATTTTTGTGTAAATATAATTTTTTCTAAAACGTTTGTTTTCAATAACATTGTAAGTTACATCCACAAGACCTAAAAATTAAAGATCCAAATTGTCAATTACCTAGTGTTGGTCTAGTAATTTTTATTTTTTTTATTTCAATTGAAGTTAATGGGTAGTATTTGGAATTTAAAAATAAAAATCATTACTAGTACATACCCAAAAGAAAGTGGGGGGAATTAAATAATGCAACCCATTATATTAATTTATTCAATCAGAAATTACTAATAAATATCTTTAGCAGTTGAAGATGATTGTAATACTATTGGGCGGCTACCCTCAAACGCTGTAGGCCATTATAAATACACACAAGCACAACACAACACTATCACTCTCAGTCTTCTTCACTTTTTGTTCTGTTATTTAACTTCCTCTGTTTTCAAGTCCCTGCTTTTTCTCTCTCTGTTTTTTTATCTCTGTTTCCTCTGTTTTCAAAATTAACAACAACAAAAAAATGGGTGGAAATTCCCCGTGTGCCTCATGCAAGCTTCTGAGACGCCGATGCACAAAAGATTGCACCTTTGCTCCTTATTTCCCTTCTGATGAACCCCAAAAGTTTGCCATTGTTCACAAGGTTTTTGGCGCTAGCAATGTTAGCAAAATGTTGCAGGTACCTCATACTCTGTTTTTGCTCTGTTTTCTCTGTTTTGATTGTAAAGAAAAACAACCTTCTTTGGTTAGTTCTAATACTTGCCAATGTAAGGAAAATGGAAAAAATAGGATAAAGACTCAAAGCATGCTTTTTTGTCCCACAAAATATTTCATTTTGTCTTTACTTTTCAAACCTCTTGATTTAAGCTTTGGAAAAATGTAATGATATTGTTTAGTCTCTCTATTTGTATTCCGTTGTCTTTGAATAATTAGTAATGATGTGGCAACTGACAAGTGACATGACAAAGGTTCCAAATTTAATGTCCGTACTGGAACGTCACGCCACAATATAAAGGTTTAGAATATTGGATAGTGACAAAAAAATGTTTTAGGCTGTGATTGCGATTTGCAATTGCCTTATTCAACCGTATTTAATTGTTTTTAACTCAATGTAACTATAACCATAGCATGATCACAATTTGAAACCTTGAACATACCGAATGAGATAACATGCCACATGTTGAGAATCATCTCCTATCTCTTATTAACAAAAAATGACAAACATAGATGAAGAATAAAGAAAAACATTCAAACTTCGAACATGCCATGTGATGTGTTTTTAATGAGAAAAAATAACTGAACGGCCGAGGGACTAAACAGAAACTTGTAAAGTTATTAAAAATAAGTAAATTAAAAAAAAAATACCCTACTTTGAGGGGAAAAAAAATCTTAGGACCTTTGTATATTTTAGTTCTTATTACTATTTTTTTCTTGGTTTCTAAATGTTTCTTTGTATACAATGATTCAGGAACTTCCTGTTCATCAGAGAGCAGATGCAGTGAGTAGTTTAGTGTATGAAGCAAATGCAAGAGTTAGAGACCCAGTTTATGGATGCGTTGGAGCAATATCATACTTGCAAAATCAGGTTTCTGAGCTTCAAATGCAGCTTGCAGTTGCTCAAGCAGAGATCCTCTGCATCCAGATGCAAAATGAGCCTGTTGTGCCAACCCCACAAATTGACCCAGAACAGCAGAAATCTTATTTTCTCCAAAATGACCTATCTCAGTACTTCAATTTTGGAACTTCTAGCAATGTAATCCATGAATCTCTCACAAGAGAGACCATCTTTGGACATGACATGGTTTCTTGAATGAAATTTGGTAACATGTTTTGGGTCTTTTTTTTTTTTTTAATCATTTGGATAATTAAAATGTCTTCCATAATGAAAAGTTGTTTGCACTTTTTCTATTTGAGAAGTTAGGAAGGGATTTCTAGGGTCAACTATAGCATGTGACTTAAGTACCAGTGAAGTAATATTAGTTTTTTTTTTTTTTTTTTTTCTGAATCAGTAACGTGCTAAACAAATATAATTAAGGTGTTTCTATCATTTGTTAATGCAAGGGTCGGTGGTTTTTTTAAAAAATTGGCAAACATTTTACATGAGTGTTCTGATAAGATTCTAACACTTCAAAATCAATTCTATTATTGGTGATTTTAAATTTTAATACAAATTTGACGAACGTTAAAAAAATTTGTTTACTCCGTAATCAATTCTACAGGTGATGAAAGCTAATTGTTAAATAAAATATCCATCTAATGATAAGGAAAAAAATCGGTAGTAGTAGTAATTGGTAAACACCAAAATTGAGACGTTGTGCCTCCTTCATACCAAACTCACTTCCAAGGATAATTTATTTACGTTTTATAAAAGGTATATACAAATTTCAAACAAGCAAGCTTATTTTTAAAAAACTTAAAACATGAATAATTTTGCAAAAAAAAGAAATGAATAATTTTAATTTTGTGAATGTTAATGTGTGTTTGGAATCACTTCTTGATAGGCCAAATCTTTGTTTCAGAAGAATGATAATTGATTTGTGATGTTTGAGTAGATTTTAATTAATCAATTATTGTGCCAAAACCATGGTTTTAGGATAACTAACTAGTTGATTCTACTTCTATGCTAACCAATTATGTATCATATAGTGTCTTATTTACATTGTAAAAGAAATTCTGATAAAAAATATTCAAATAATATTACCTCTTAAAATCACCTTTTCATACCAATTTTTTAAATAAAAATCACTTTGCTCCATCATTAATTTTACTCTCAATCAATTATATATAATCAATTTTGATCAAGATCAATTCTATCAATTTTGATATTTTAAATGTTGTTAGGTCAAAGGGTATAATAGGCCATCTAATAATTCTTTGTTAGAATCAAACCTATTAAATGAAACTTATTTTGAACAATCAATGGAGTGGAGTACTAAAGAAAACAAACATGAAACAATATTACAAAGGCAAAAATAAGTATTGGTCCCTTTATTCTGTTTAAAGTTTTATTTTGGTCTTCAACACTTTTTTAGGATATATTTTAGTCTCGTGGCTTCATTTTTTAGTTTAATTTGGTTCTTTATTATTAACTCTGTTAAATAGTTAATAGAAAAGGACAAAAATAGTATAATTTTGGTGTCGGAGAACAAAGAGACCCTAAATTTAAATGATATGATTTCATCTTCTTTCGTTAATTATTTAACCAAATTACAGGAAAAATGACTAAATTGAATCAAAAAAATTGTGAGACCCGAGGAATAAAAAATTATTAAAAGACCAGCAAAGTAAAACATTGGATAGAGTTACGAGATCAAAAATATATTGTTGCCTATTAAAATGACATGGTTCAACTATAAACTAGCTCATGAGAAAAGGAATGTTTAATGTCTTATAAAAGTTATCTTAACTCCAATGGCAGAGCTTCATTTTAGCCACAGGAGCCAAGCTCCCTACAAAATAAAAAGAGAAAACACTTTTTTGGATACTTAAAAGATATAAGTGTCACTAAATAACTCTTTAAAAGATTTTTGTCACCAAATAAATTCTTAGAAGGTTAGATATGTCATTAAATAAGTTCTTGAAATATTCTTGTCATCAAATAAGTAATTAAATGTGTCATCAAATAGGTACCTGAAAGATCATTGTCACCAAATGAATCTTCGAATAATTAGATGTGTCACTAAATTGGATCCCTTGTAACTCTCCTCTAACAACAATTGAATTCCCATACATTTTTAGTTGTAAAAGTGTTACTTTAAATAAATAAGTCCTTCGTTAGCTGTCTCCAGATAAAAAACAATAAAGAAACCTATTTGATGACACATACTATATTTTAAGGACTTATTTAGTAATAGAGACCTTTTAGGGACATATTTAGTGATACATCTAATAGTTGTTGGACTTAATTATTTGGTAAAAAGAATCTTACATATTTAGTTGCATATCTAATCTTTCAAAAACTTATTTAAGAATAAAAATCTTTTTAAATTTTTTTTGATAACACATATATCTTTAAAAGACCTAAGTGAGGGTTCCCTATATAAAAATATCTAATATTTAATTGCTCTTAAAAAATTAGAATCCTAGGTTGTAAAAATTGTAATAATCAAAGTTAAATTATTACCTCAAATTAGAGCACTTGTTATTGTGAGAAATGAGATGAATGAATTTTGACCATCGAATCATTCTATGAATAGTTGAGATTAAAATACAAGATATTTTTTAAAAGTCACATGAGTTTTTTAAAATATGATATGACTTTTTAATATTCTATCTCAATCATAAATAATAAGATTCAATAGTAAAATGTTACTCGCCTCAACTCTTAAAATAACAAATACTCTCGTTTAATATATATATATATATATACTTTTTTGTTCTTTTAAAATTTGTTCTTATTCGGACTCATAATTCACACAATAAGCTAGTGCTTGAATTATCTTGATTTTATAGTGACTTGTCACTAATTTACTCAAGTCCCCTAAATTTTCTGATGTTAATTTCATCGGAGTTCTATCTCTGATTATCGTAAAAAATTAACAATATACCTAATTTTTTTTAGAGGCAAAAACAATATTGTGTGTGTCTAGCTAGGAGGGTGTAAAAGCCCCCAACCCACGTTCCTCACTGCAAAATCAATTTTACGAAATAAATGTCTTATGTTATTCACTTGACTAACGGAATTTTGAATCCTTAAAATTGATTTTGAGATAAATAAGGTCATTCTTACTTTTATAATTAAAAACTAATTTTACACTATAATTTTTATATATATTACACCAAATTTTCTTTTAAGAAAAAAATTCCTAAACAAAATCACTTTTCGTTTAACTCAATTTTAATCAAAATTAAATATACAGAATGAATTAATTTCATCCAACATTAATTTCACAGCCGCGAATTATCATCTCAAATTATCATGATGACATGGAAACTGGTCGAATAGATTCTTTTTCTTTGTTTCTTTTCCTATATATATTCTTCATTTCAGAAAGTTACCAACTTACCATGCGTTTCTTCTATCTATATATTCTCACATTTTGGGATCATTTGTTATGTTTTTATTATAAGTGAAAATATTTTCAAAAGAATATTTTTTATTTATTTTCGTTAAATTTATTTTGAGATCCTAAATTATTACTTGTAAAAATAATTTTATACTATTTCAACGCAAAAACAAATAGGCACATTATCATTTTCTGTTGAAAACTAGTTCTAGTATATAATGGAATGAATCTTAATGTATAAAATGTTAAACGTTAAGTTCAACTATGCTCCCTCATTTCTCATGTTTGGTTTAAAGATAGTAAAATTGATTTTAGATCAATATGATTTTAAAAAATTGATTTTAAAATAACGTGTTTTATGTTTGAGAATTTTTTCTTAAAATTAAGTTTGAAAAATATAATATAAAATTTTTAACCCAACGTAAAAACAAATCTCACCTTATTTTAGTCAAAATTAATTTTAACAACTCAAAAATCAATTTTATTTTTTTTCAACTAATAACCAAATAATTGAGTTCAGAACACACTTATTTGTAGCGAGTTCACGTGGCGGAGGTTGACAATTAAATTGAGAACTCAGTTTACTGTGAAGTCAAAATGCACATGCGTTATTTGAATTGTTGCATGGTGAATGCTGATTTATTAAGTTTTTCCCAAATTCATATTTCTCCAAATTGAAGAATAAAACGTGAATTTTGCCTTTCAAATAACTATAATAGGAGTATATACACGCGCGGTGTCCATTGATTTACTCCACGCAGTTTATGAAAGGAGTAAAAATTAAAATAATAGAGTAATTAACCTGAGAATTTAAATCTTTTATCTCGATAATTGCGTAAAAAAATACTCATACTCCAGTAATTACTGGAGTTTTGTCATGTGTGGAAGCATCTTTAATTGCAAGTCAAAGTTGAAAGCTATTATTATCTGTGGTCATCCCTATTCCCTGCCGAATCCTCCTTGGCCTTGTTCACTCTTGTCTCTATCTAGCCGTAAGGTTATCCTATCCTACATTCCTCATTTTCTATTTAATGTATTTACTCCATTCTTATTTATCTTTTATTTGAGAGTAAAATATATTCACTAAGAAATATAATTATTATTTCTTTTTATTTTTACTAAAATAAATTTTAAAGTTTTCATATTATTCTTTATCTCTTATTATATTATTAATATTCAATTAAATATAAGAGTAGAATAAATAAAAATACAATTAATATTATCTTGGAAATATAAGTGAACAGATAAATAAAAATATAAACTTTTTTTCTATCCGAATAGATAAAAAAGATTAGAGAGAATAATCTTGATAGTGCCAACAAAAGAAGAAGTAGCATTCGGGACATTAATACTTCTGTTAACGGTTAACTAGGGTGTCATTGTGTAAGATATACGTTCGACTCAATACTCGTCCAACAAGTGTTTTCCACTTATTTATTGTTGTTCAGTAACAAAATAATTTTTTTTATCAACTTACACTTTGAACCAACACATATATATAACTTCATAGTTTTGAGCCGCCAACACTTATGCCTCGACACTTGAGAAATAATACTTTTCATAATTTTTTCCAAACTGAGTAAAAAATTGATATTTTAAAATATCATATGTTAAATAAAATAATTAAATTTTAATTAAGAGACATGTGTGCTCATTTGTCCTTTAATTGATTAAAATTAAAAGTTGTATTTTTACTGACGAAGATGAAGAAATTACAACGGTAAAACACCTTAAATTAAGATTTTTGTTCATATCCTTTTTGGTAATAGTTATGCATATTAGTATTTATTTTAAGGAGACACATTATTAGATAGATTAGGGAAAATATGAAGCCCAAATGAAATAAAAAAATATTTATGTTATTGACGATGTCATTTTGTTTTTAGTCTAATTTTTCAAATAAAATTTGTAAAATTTAAAATTGAAATACACTCATTTCTCATTTTATCATTTTGTCATGTTGCTTAATTATTTATTTATTAATTTATTTTTAATCATATATGTATGCACCGTTTAATGTCCTATATTTTAGATATTAGCTATGTTAGAGGTATTTGATGTCTAATGTCTATAGTCAGTGCTTCATAGAGCAACATTCTTGCTTGTAAAGAGGGATTCAAATCATGTGTCTCTAAATTATGCCATCAAATCATGTTTCCAATTATGTCCCACCAATATAATATCGTCACGTCATTAAAAATTCTATTAAGAAATTAAAGATTGAAATTAAAGGAAATATTTTTAATGACGTGACGATATTCTATTGGTGGGACATAATTGGAATATGATTCGGAGACACGTGATTTGAATTCTTTAAAGAGTATGTTAATTAATAACTTAAATTTGATTAAAATATTTTAAAGGCATAACTTCTTAACATATCTTCTTCTAAAGATCTGTGTAGTATTTTTTTTTTAATTAAAAATGTGTAGTATTTTAATGAATGATTATTTTTTTTTCGGACAACATGAATGATTGATTGATTTAATTCTTGTTATCTATTAAACCTCTGTTTTTGTTTTGGTTAAACCTCTGTTTTTGAAGCTTACTTTTTTCAGCCTGGCTCTGATTTCAGCTCTATTTTGTTTTGGACCAAATAAAAATAAAAAGAGGTCCAACACTAGTCAGGCCCAATTTAAAATTTAAATGAAGCTCTTCATCCAAATAGGCTGTTTCCAAGCACTTTTGGGCTGAACTAATATTTGATGTTCGAGCGTCAAGCACGGATTAGGAGGGAGGATGAGATTAACATCATGTCTATTGGGAGTGACACTATCCTTTTTATACGTAAGAATCATAAATTTATATACTAAAAAATGATGGTGTCACTCCACATAAGAATGATGCTAATCGCATCCACAATTAGGAGCCTTTAATATTTTGAATGAATAATCATAAGTAAATTGCGTATAGCATTTGTCACTTGTGTTTTGGTGTAACAAATGTCACTTCATTATGACTGGTTATTGCCGTAAATAAAAGGGATGAATAGTTTTATAAAATTGTGAATTCCAAATGTGTCTCCTAATCAATTTATTAAATGCTCTTTAGACTATTAACAATTTGAAATAAATGCTAATCATAACAAATAAAATTCATTACTCCCTCCGGTCATATATGTAAGTCACTTCTAACCGAATCAACAAAACCAAGAAATAGTAGTTTACTCATTAAATTTGTCTAAAAAAAGAAATTTTTTCCAACTATACCCTCAACTTAAATGTGCTAGTAGATGCTTTGAAAATTAATATTTGTTTCTCTTTCTTATTTCACTCTCTTTATCACTCCATCATTAATTGATGCTTTGAAAATTAAAATTTGTTTCTCTTTCTTATTCCATTCTCTTTCTCACTCCATCATTAATTGAATCTTTAAAATTGTAGAAGGGGCAAAGAGGGAAACATTAATTATTGAGTTAGTTAGTGACTTATATTTAGGACCAAAGATTTCTTCTAGAAGGTGACTTATATATAGGACCGGAGGGAGTATTTCTTAGAAGGGAGAGTTCTTTTATTTTCATCCCCTTCAGCAACCTCTCGTCGTGAAAAATATCTCGTTTGATTATCATAGACAGTGTTGCTTTGGGTTATGCGGGCCGTCTGATCGAGCAGAAGTAACATAATTTTCAAAAATTTAATAATAAATATTCAAAGAATTTAATTTATAAATATTTATTTTTAGTTAAAAATTAAATCAAAAGTGACAATAGTTGATTAATTTGGTTCAAGAAATTATGAAAAATACAATTCAATCCATAATATTAGCAATTGACAAATTTGTCCCTAAAATTCAAAAGAAAAAAATTTACTGTCCAAATTTAACCGTCGTTAATCAATTTTGTCCGTCAAACTATAAAAAATATATCTACTTAGTCATTAATTTGAGTAGTACATCAATGCTGATAAAAACTAAGTATTAATTGTGAGTGACAAAGCAACAACTTACCTTTATATCTTACAGTTCAACACTTAATTCCAAACTAATATAGACATACAAAAAAATATAAGAATAATTTATCATTGTAGTGTAAAATTCAAAATTCACTATAAAATATAATTTAACTACGTATGACAAAACAACTTACCCCTATAATGCCGTCAAATGAGCGTGGTAGATCATAAAATAATTTAAAAATTTAGTGAATGATTTACCTCTAAATGAAACATTGTCTAAAAAATTTTATTAAAGTGATATAGTTATAAAAACAAAATAATAATTTATCTCATATCATAAACTTCATTGTTCAAAAAATAAAATCATTTGTTAAAAGTAACTCATTCTCATTCCTTCATCATAACTACTTCACATAGTTAAAATTCAACATTTAATTTAAAAAATAGTTTAGCCATATATGAGAAAAAACTTGTTATTGTAATCATGTTAAATGAGTGCGTTAAATAATGAATTTTTATTCTGAAATTGAGTGAATGGTTTATCATGTATGCAATATTGTCTTAATTATTTTGTTTAAAATTAACATAGTTATAAAAAACTATAAAATAATGATTTACCTCCATTTCTGAGCGTTCCACCAATAATCACTTTGGTTTAATATCAAATAAAAATTACTTTGGTCTAATACAAAAAAAAAAAATCACTTGGGTCACACATTTTTTTTATTTAAAAAGAGTGATATGGCACATTAGTCCTTGATTTTATAAGGTTTGTTCACATTAGCCTGTAATATTGTCCGTCCCTAACTTTCTATTTTGTGATACATTTTAATTGATTTTGTTAGTTTACAATTAATACCATTAACATTTGTTCATATTGGTCCCTAAAATTTTAAAAAAAAGTTTAATATATAGGTACTTGTGTTTGTTATTAAAAACTCAAGTTAGTTCCTAAGTTTTTAGAAAATGTTCAATTTTGTCCAATAACTTAACAGTTTTAATTATAAACTAACAGCAGCGACTAACCTGCATACAAACCACAATGTTAAGGACCAATTTACACTGTCCAAATGTCAATGATTAATATGAACAAATTCTACAAAGTCAATGACTGAATGATATATTTTTATTAAAGAAAAAAAGACCGCATGATGTGGATCTTTGATCACAAGGTCCAGACACTCAATAATTTGATTGCACGATTGAGAAATTTTCTCCTAAAGCTTCCCCTTTCACATAATCATGCTTATCCCTCACTTTTATTCTATTCCTTTTCAATTCGAAGAAAACACTTCATCTTTTATGCCCCTCTGCCGTCTCTCCCCTCGGCCTCCGCCACCTCCTTTCATGTTCATTTTTATTTCAAAAAACAGCATATTTATCAAGTGCTATACTGTTCCTAAAAAATTTGTTGCAAGTTTAAAAATGTAAAAATTATGAAAGTTGATTTAGAAACTTCAAAGTAAATAAGATATTATTTTAAAAAAACTTTAAATAATTTATTTAATTTAAAATTTTTATTTTCATTTTTATTAAGAAAAACACCTTATCCTTCAAGTGAATATAGAATATGATCCGTAAAAAACTGTTTAAAATTTTAATTTTTATTAAAAAAAAACACCTTATTCTTCAAGTGAATATAGAATATGATCAGTAAAAAAATGGTTGCAAATTTTAAAATATAAAAAATTATGTAAATTGAACTAGAAAGCGAATAAGACATTATTTTTAAAAAGCTTCTAATATAAAAAATAGGAAAAAAAATGTAAGATATGAGTCTTATAAAAATATTGGGCCCTATCTCAAACATTATTTTTTAAAAATAAAATTTATATCAATAATATTCCTATAAAAAAATAAATTGGGGGGCTTATAAATTTGGGGGCTCTGAGCCATGACCTTAGTTGCCTTATTGAATATCCGGCCTTGGTTCGATCCTAAATATAAGTCACTTTCTACAATTTTTTATTTTCAAAATATAAGTCACCAACTAACTCATTAATGGATGATTAACATTTTTACCCTTTCTGCAATTTTCAAAAATTCAATTAATAATAGAGAGAGAAAGATAATGAAATAAGAGAGAAAAAGATAATAAAAAAATTGTGTTTTTTAAACCAATTTAATAATTTAACTCTAATTTTTTAATTTCGATAATTCAGCCCAAAAGTGACTAACATTTAATATGGGAATACTAACAAATAGTCAAATAGTATCTCAATCTGAAATTGTGACTGTTTAATTTGTGGAAACAGAGAAAGAGATAGTACGTAGTGGGAAAAGCTGATAGTTTATGTTTTGAGGGCTCGAGGAGAATACTTCCAAAATAAGTTTTGTTTTGGAATTTTGGAATTCAGATGCCACTAACCTACCCAACTATGAACTAGCCTCTTTTATCTTCTGGTTGACTTTCCCTTTAGTTTCAGTTATTTAAGTCAAAGTAAGATTTTGTGGCAGTTTTCTTCGACACAAAACATATAAAATGCAGGATAAAAAGTCTACACTATATTGAACTCGAAGCTACTACTACGCATGTATCTGTATTAAATATTGCCCGCCACAATGTGAAGAGGAACAAAGCCGTTTCAACTTTGAAACCTTTAGAACTTCACAGCTTGGACTTTGAGCATTCAACCTTTACCGTTTTCTAATCTTCCCAAAACCATTCTTAATCAATTAGTAGTAATTAATTCAGTCCACTGATTTTACTAAACAAAAATTAATGTGGTAGCTAGTATTAGCGCGTGTTTTAAAAATCCATCCAAGCAAGTCAGATCCGTCCAACAAAAAACCGATCCACTAACAGATTCGAACCGGATTCTCCTAAAACTGCCCACGAACCAAACACGTATTTTCTAACCAGAGCTAGCTACTTAGCTAGTCTTGATCCCATAGATAGTACTTTTAATAAAGAAAAAGATTTCCGGCTAATTTCATGTTAGTTAACTTTTGGTCAACTTGAATAAAACAATAATATTTTAATTTAAAAAATAAAAAGCAAGTGGGGGTAGAAATTAATTTTATATTGTGATTAGTTCATTGTTGGCCATTTTTTGTTAGCCAAAAATCGAAACAATTTTAAAAAGAGTAATTTTTGGAAGTAAAATAAAAAATCTCGTATTTATGATAAAAATGAGTGACCATAGCCATGACGCTTTTAGCACTATCCTGTTTTCTAAATTTACTACCTGCTTTTTGGAAAATTAGCTTTTCAGAATTGATTAAAAAAACTCCTTTAAAAAAATACTCTAGAGCTAACATAAAAAAAAGATGGTGCAAATAGTAACTACTTAAAAATATTTTGTGAATTATGTAGGGCTTATTTGGTTTACATTTCGATTTTCAGTTTTTCCTATTTAAAATCTCAAAAAAATTAAATAAAATGAAAAAAAATGCAAAGCTAATAAACTCATAGTAGTTTGTGATTTACGTAGTACTAGTATATAACAAGTCTACTTTACTTGGATATGGGCCTGCATTCTTTGCACTTATTGCTTTTAGCATAGGTGAATGAAATTGAGACCACCTAATTTTGAAAATCTCAGCATCCTTTTATATATAAGAATTATAAATTTATATATTAAAAAAGATGGTGTCATTCCCAATAGAGATGATACTAATCCCTTCCACTTTGCTTATATTGGACCTAAATGTATGAATATGACATTCTGCAACTTCTAAGGCCAGGAGTCACGAGTGGAGCATATATTTTTTGGTGTTGGACTTGCACCACCCTCTTTGGAAATTAAAAGGAATCACCCTTCTTCCATCAAATTAAATCCGGAAATTTTTGGAGAAAAGTGCTCTTGAATTGATTTTTTTGAGGAGAAAAATATAGATCCTGGACTGACTTTTACGGAAAATGTATTTCTGGACTGAATTTTTTAAAAAAAGTGTTGTGTCTTTGTGGTATTAATTTATTAGGAGTCCCACATTGAATAGACTAGGAACCTCAATGTGGTACTTAAGTCTTGAGGCTCTCTCACCTAACAAACTAGTCTTTTGGGTTGGACTCTTCTCATGTACTTGGGTCCTAACATAATTCCAGCATCCATATTTATTTTCTTGAAAAAATAAATAAGCATATTGTTTTGTCAAAAGTATGGAAATAGTTTTTCTTTTTGTTGCAGTGTGGAGCATGGTATTTTTTGGTCAACAAGGTATGGAGCATTTGTGGTCATTAATTAGTACTCCATTAGCATAATCGTGGGCCTGTGGTACGAGAGTTCCCCTATGGAGCCCATTACGAGATCCTGATGTCATCATCACTTTTCTCTCTCATTCTATTTTATTTTTAAACTTACACTTTTTTTCCTTTAAGAGATTAATATATATATATATCAGTTGTAATAAGTTAATAATATACTACTATTACTTAACCAAACATGACAACAGTTAATTAAATACTATATATAATAAATGGAGTTGAGGTGGAACTACTCATCATTAAACGACTATAATTTTTTAAAGAATGGACATACATATAAGAAATCGTTAGTTAGAACAAAAGGACAGGGGCAAACCTGCAACGTTCGAAATTTCTTAGTTTTGGTGAGAATGAAAGTAAGGATGAGGCAGGTAAGTACCAAATGATAGCTAAATGTGACCTAATAATACCTAATCAACTTATTACACCTAATGTGCATTACTAAATTAAATTCATTTTTAAAAAAAGGGTTATCATAGTGGTATATATGGTACAATCATTTAATTATATTTATATGAAAAAGGGGAAGTGATCTATATATGATCAAGTGATTATTATGATTGACAAATTTTCACGCATATATTCTTAATTAGCTTTGAAGGCAAGCAAACATTTATAGCCTCCAAAGGTAGAAACAAGTGTTCATCTCGATCGATATCATACCACATTTGGATCCAGCACCACACAACTTGTGCTTCATCTCAAAGCTTCTACTTCTTACTTCTTGCCGCTTTAATTATTTCCTTTCCTTTCCTTTAATTTTATTTTTAATTTATTAGCATCGGGTTGAAGTAGGTTTTGTATGGCTTAAGCCATATTTGTTTTTGAAATTAAAAGGTTAAATGTGATCTGTTATTCGTGACCTTACTGTTAATCTAAACTTTATTTAAGTTAGACTTAAATTTCTATTGAGCAATCTAATCTATTTTTAATTAATTTTAATTATGCACATGCTAATAATATCGACGTGAGAAATATAGTTTAATTTGTTTTAGAGTTGGCAAAATGGGTCGAATCTGTCGGGTCGGCCCATTTAGCCAACCAATAAAGGTGGGTTGGATTGAGGTTTTGAACCCAACCACCCGTATAACCCGCCAACGGAGGATGAGATTAGCACCATCTCTATTGGGAGTGGCACCATCATTTTTATATGTAAGAATTATAAATTTATATACTAAAAAAGACGGTGCCACTCCCAATAGGGATGGTGCTAATCCTATCCTCCCCCGCCAACAAAACGGGTTGGGTTGGGTTAGTGACGGGCCGGCCCGCCAGGTTTACTTTTTCCCTTTTTATTTTTTTATCATAGTGAATTTCTGAAATTTTTTTTAAGATTTTGCTTTGTTGGTTTTATATAATTTTGAATTAACTTGTATAATGAATAGTTTAGTTAGTAATATAATAAATTAAGAAAAAAATATATAGATTATCAATTTTTTTTAAAAAAAATTAATTTTTTTAATGTATAGGTGAGTCAACCTGCCAACCCACCCAAATATAGGTTGACCTAGGATTTTTAAACCAAATAACAAATGCGGGCTGGCCCGTCCTCATCCGTTTAAGACAGACCGAATTGGCCCGTTTTGCCAGCTCTGAATTCTGTATGACGTGTGTGTATCTCTTGAGATTAGACTCATCCATAACACGATCAATTGGTCAAATGATGTTCTTTGATTTGTTTTAGCATTTTTTAAAATGACGTTCGTTTAGTTTTATATTGTAATTTTAATTGATTTCTTTTACTATAATTACAAAATTATTTTATTTTTTTTAGTTTTAGAAGTTTCTGAATGAGCTACTTTCATGTTATAAGTATAAAAATTTAAAAACAATACATTAAAGACGAATAAGATGTTGTTTCAGCAATTATAAATAAAATTATACTGATCGGAAATAAAAAAAAAAAACTCTACCTCTACAAAAAAAAGGATATATTTAAATTATATATTGACAAAAAAAAATGGAAGTATTATCATTTTTTTTATTTATTGTCACTCTTATTTGATTATTTATTATTATAATAATTATATATTAGTATTTTACCTCTATTAGTTAAGAAAAAATATTTTAAATTAAAAAAATAAAAAACGTGACAATAAATAAAATAGAGTGATAATAATTTCACAAAAAAAGTGAAAGATAAAGTTGAGGGAAATTAGTTTTTTTTTTTTTTTAATGCAACAGAAAGGAAGGAAAAAAATTATAGTTTAAAACCCTTTTAAATAATTTTGAATTATCCAGTTAAATTTTTTTTTTTTGGTTAAGAGTAAAAATTATAGTTTATATATATAAGTTTATAAAAAAAAAACGATAGTAAAATAATGTATCTTGATAAAGGACAAATATCAAAGTAAGTTACAAAACATTAATGTTACATTAGATTTACAATTTTTCTACAGAAAAAAATGTAAGTTAATTGTAAAAATGCAAATAATTAATTGACTGGTTAATATGAGAAGGTCAGATTTAAAATTCTCATTTTACCATTGCAGCGATTGACCCATACTCTCATATTGTCAATATTTTTATTCTGAAAAAGAAAGGGGTCAATATATCAATAATATATTTATCTGAATCGACGTTTGACAGAATGAACTTAGCCTACTTCTAAGCAAAGCAAAACCAAACATAGTAAAATAATTGCAACCTGTTTATATAAATCTAATAATGCTCCTACTCATTAAAGTAAAATTATTTCGATAATAATGAGCAAACGAAAAAATAACTAGCTAAGGTTTCGTAAAAAAAAAGTGTTTCGTAAAAAAAAAAATAATTTAATGAGATTATATTTAACATACAGTTAATAATATGTTTTATTTCTATTTTTAGTTTCTTAACCTGTATAATATTACACAAATTAAAAAAAGCTATTAATAATTAACAGTAACTTAGATAATGCTTATTAAAAATTTTGCCAAAAATAATGCTTATTGTTAGTTTGAATAGTGTGTGCTTAGGCTCAACGACCACAAAGTATTGAATTCGAGTCTCATCTCATTAAATTTAGCCCCCGTTGATAGATAATACGTAATACGTAAATCCCATCCTAAATTCTGGCTAAGGTTCTTGAATGGAGTTGGCATGTCCCTTAGTGTTTAAAAAAATGCTTATTAAAAAAAAAAAAAACAATAACTTAGAAAATAAACAAGTTACGGTAACCGCACTGTTGCCATATGGTAGTTTTCACTTCTCAATCACTGATTCGTTTTACCTACTACTCAGACATTCTTTAATCTTTATGTATAATTTTTTTTCTTTTAATGACAACTTTATATAGTTAATTCGTTCAGTTCTCTGCATATAGGAGTATATCTTTTACAGAAAAATAAAGCTCTAAAAAGATGAGACAGTATATTTTTCATTTTTTTTTGGCGTAAAAGTTAGCGACCAATTTTGTTGTAACTCGATCGCTATTATTTTAACGCAGAAATAGTGGTGATGCCAAATTAAATGATAAAAATCGACCAATAAACTTACCTATTTGATCGTACCTAGCGCGTGACAATGTGTTTGAACAAAACAGAATATAATACTGTTTTAAGAAATTGGTATACATTGAATGAGACAAGACACTAATATCAATGAACGTGAGAGACTCTTTACATTGAAAAAGATGGAACCCTGGAACCGAAGAAAACAGAATAAAAGAATAATTTTCATTATTTTCATAGAGTCTTATATCTTATATTATTTTTTCAACCAAAATTTATATTTAATAATGATTTTTTAAAAATATATTAAATAATTATATTTATTGAGAGAAGTTGGTATTTAATAATTTATTTTTTATGAAATATTAATACAAAAATTAATATATTTTAAAATTATTATTTAGTTATACTCATAATTTTTTAAAAAATAAATTTTAAAAAAATATAGTATTTTATTTTTCTTTTAATTTTATACTTTTAATCTATGTATTACAAAAAATATTTTTTATATTTTAATCTACACTAAATACAAAATAATACATATGGTCCTGTTCGGTTCTATGGTCACTAAACACATGACACAGTTATGTTCTATTCTATTTTGTTTCATTCTGTTATGTACCGTTACTAAACGCTATCTAAATGTTTCATTTCTCGTATATATTAAATTGACAAAAAAAAATTCCAATTTAAGGCAGAATAGAATAAATAATTTAAATCAATGTGATATAATTACTACAGTAATATTTATTATAGTTGACCAAAGAAATTAACATTTATTATGAAAGTCAGTTAAAGAAAGTAATCTTTTATAACACAGTACAGAAATAAATTAAAGTAAACTTTAAAAAATCTCATAATAATTACTCCAATTAATTTCATTTACACGAAGTAACGTAATACATATAAAATTTTTCGTACCTTGTTTTATTGATGCAAGATCCATCGTCATATTTTCTGGTAGACGGTTGTTGATTATGCTCGATAAATAATAATTTCCAATGCTCCAACCTTAATATATCAAAGACTATGACGATGATCCCTTCAATCATTTTCCCAACCTAGCTCCCACCAATTTTATTTATTTTTTATTATTTTTTTGGCTTTCTTGTTGCTCGAATTGGAGAAGCAAAATATATAGTTAGTTTGCTATATTAATGTAAATAAATATATAGTAAGTGAAATAAGCATAGAACAGAGGTTGTTAGAAGTTTGGTGATCAAATGCATGCAAAATGAAGGTTTCAGAAACATTGGTACCTTCTTCTTCTTCTTCCTCCATTGTTGTTCTTAGAGGAAAAGGTTCTCGTTTCTCTCCATATCTCTTCACTCTCTTAGCTTTCATCTTCTTCGTCTCCATTCTCTATGGCCAAGATTTCATGTGCCTCTTCGGTCAACACCTCCATAACTACTCTTCTACTAATTACCCTGACTCTCTCTTCTCCACCTCCACTGCCGGTAATTAATTAATTACTTAATTATATTATTTTTAGTTTGATTAATTGCGTAATTATTAAATTTAATTTACTAATGTGCGTGACAAATTAAAAGAGAGGGTGAAGCGGCCGAAGAAGGTGGCGTTCGCGGTGGGGAAAGCGGAGGAAGGGTGTGACGTGTTCAGCGGGAAGTGGGTTCGAGACGAGTTGACTCGGCCGCTTTATCAGGAATCGGAGTGTCCGTACATACAACCGCAATTGACTTGTCAAGAACACGGGCGACCCGACAAGGATTACCAGTATTGGAGATGGCAACCCAATGCCTGTGATCTTCCTAAGTAATTTATTACTTTCTCCTTTGTTTAAGTAATTTTCAAATATAACATTAATTAATTTGTGGCCAAATTAAAATTGAAGATTCAACGCGACCTTGGTGCTTGAAACGCTTCGTGGGAAGAGGATGATGTTTGTTGGAGACTCCCTCAACCGTGGTCAGTATGTTTCTTTCATATGCCTTCTCCATCAACTCATTCCTCAAGACGCCAAATCCATGGAAACCTTTGATTCTCTCACTGTTTTCTCTGCCAAGGTAATATTAATATTGTTTTCTGGTTTTAAATAATATAATTAACCGCATAATTATGCTTCCCCTGTTCTCTCTGTTAATTTTCTAATTAATAATTAGGAATACAATGCCACGATTGAGTTCTATTGGGCCCCTTTTCTTCTGGAATCAAACTCCGACAATGCTGTTATTCATAGAGTGTCTGATCGAATTGTGAGAAAAGGTTCAATCAATAAGCATGGAAGACATTGGAAAGGTGTTGACATTTTGGTATTCAACACTTATCTTTGGTGGATGACTGGCTTGAAGATGAAGATCTTGTATGTTTCATTCAAATATTCCTTCCATTATTCTTTTGTTGTGAAAAATAATATATATGTGGTCGAGTTTAATTAATTGCAGGCTTGGATCTTTCGATGATGAAGTGAAAGAGATAGTGGAGCTGTCAACAGAGGATGCTTATCGTATGGGTATGAAAAGCATGCTTAGATGGGTGAGGCTTAACATGGATCCTAAGAAAACTAGAGTCTTCTTCACTAGCATGTCACCTTCTCATGGAAAGTGAGTTTAATTCTCATGTTTTTACATGTTTAAGTTTACTTCTTCTACATCATATGCATCAAAACTTCTAATATATTTCATAAACATATGTTAGGAGCATAGATTGGGGAGGTGAACCAGGAGGGAACTGCTACAATGAAACAACTCTGATTGAGGATCCATCATATTGGGGATCGGACTGTAGGAAGAGCATCATGGAAGTAATTGGAGAAGTGTTCAGCAAATCAAAAGTGCCAATTACATTTCTAAACATCACTCAACTTTCAAGTTATCGCAGAGATGCACACACTTCAATTTATAAGAAGCAATGGAGCCCCTTGACTCCAGAGCAATTAGCTGACCCTGTTAGCTACGCCGATTGTGTTCATTGGTGTTTGCCCGGCCTTCAAGATACTTGGAATGAGCTTTTATTTGCCAAGTTGTTTTATCCTTGAAGGTGTTTAATTCAATAAATTGCATCTGAAATGGTAAATGCAAAGGCATGTGGTCATTCATCTCTGTTTTGTGAAGTACAAGTGATATTTGCGATAGTAACAGGGAAGAATCAAAGGAAAAAAAAAAGATTTTTTGTTATTGTGTATAATAGCAGTTACCAATTCAAAAAGGAAGGGAAAAATATGTGACAAAATTGATTTTTTTTTTCTGCTTCCGCTTTCTTGTAACGGAAATGCTAAAAGTTTGTTACTTTTGAGTTCCTTAGGAAGTTGTTTTTGGTCAGCTAATTCTTTACGAAGTTTTTTTTTTTGGTGAACAATTCTTTACGAAGTTAAGTTACTATGATGTGCAGACCACACTTTTTTTTTCGTTTAACTTTGTTTGGGTTTTGGGCCTAATTTAGTTTTTCCCTCATTTTATTAGTTGGCCTTTCTTTTAAGATTAAAAAACACTACTATGGATTTGATGTCCATCATGTATACGTGGCGATCAATTTTCAAACTCCTTTTGATCCATTCAACCTTCTCTTTTTTTTTTTTCTGACGGATAAAGCTTTTAGACTATCCTTATCCAAAAATTTTGGGATAAATATTTTATTGAAAGACTAAGTTTATACAAATAAGACATAAAAGTGATTTTTTTTTTTTTCAATTCAACCATTGGATTACTGATATCACCTGTCTTTTCTGTGTGAATAATGTAATTAATTGAGTCTCATTTTTATATATTTCAAATGTGTATACCCAAATAATCACATTCTTATCCAATAAAAATAACAATAACGCAAGAATTCACCAAACATAGATGATTAATATTCGCATAATGTAAATGGTTCAATTCATTTGTTTAATTCCCTATCAAAACAAAAAAGAAAAAAGAAGAGAAAGGTATGCGTATCAGCGTATGTATCTTACAATAGTAAGTTTCAATTGATCCGTGATAGAGGATCTCACACACCTAAAGCCTATAAACCCAAATAGACATGAGAAGCAATAAAGCCCAGTGCCACAATCTCCATTAGAGGAGCACTCATCAACAAGCTAATCAAATTAAAGATTAATTTGAAATTAATTAAACATTATTATAACAACTAAAACATAGCTCTATAGTAGTGGTCACACTAACCCTACAAGCTCCATTGGAACAAGCAGAAGCATCAGAGTAAAGCAGATGAAGAATAACCACAAAAAAAAGACTGAACAGAATCCCTGATTGAATTGAAGAAACGAATAAACCAAACAGATTTAATAGAATTAGTAAAGGAGCTATAGTTTAATTTAATTTAATAATATAAATAAATTATGATTGATATATATTTTCGGTGTCCGCTGAGAAAACAAAGGAAGTCCATAGGATTTTCATGTGTCGAAATTCAAAAATGCATTTAAACAATTTCTTTTCAACACATCGACAAATTATATTTATTGTGATTCTTAAGCTTAGTTGGAAACACTATTTTCAGTAAACAAACTATAAAATTTGCGGGCAACAATTTAAATTTAACATTCCATAGAAGCACACAAGTGAATTATCCTTAATTTAAATTAAGAATAAAGAGCAAAGTACTAAGATTTGACCTTAGGTTGTTTTTGTGGAAAAATCCAAAGGTAGAATATTCTGATTTGAGGAATGCGCCACTGCAAATACAAGAGAATCACCAACCCCAACCGTGTTTAGTGGTGAGGCAATTATGATCCCAGTTGCCATCACCCCAAATTGTACGAACCCATGAAGCCAGTGACAAATTTTGAAAAAGTTTAGTTGGTGACAAAAAAAAAAAAAAGTTGAGAGTAAAAAAATTAAAATTTACAGAAAAATCTAAGAAAGTAAAATGTTTGGCTAGAAACTTAAAAAAAAAACTTCTAAAAAATTAAGACGTTAAAGGGGAAAAAGCTAGATAGTTTAACGTGGGAAAATTTTGAAGATTATTTAGGGACCAAAAAGGTTTTCAGAATAAAAAAAAATTAAAACTGAGAGGGAATTAGTGGAAAGTAAAATGTTTGGGATAGAAAATTTCAAAAAAAAAAGACCTTCAAAAAATATACATTTTTTAGAGAGTAAAAGTTTTAACAGGACATTTCAAAATAGAAAAAAAAAAAGATTTAAAATTTTAGAGTTCGAAAATATTGAAAAACATTATGTGTGAAAATTTTAAAATTTGAAAAGAAAAAGTTAAGTAGTTTAAAGTGGGAAAATTTTAAAAAAGATCATTTGAGAACCAAAGAGTGTTTAGAGTAAAAACATCTAAAAAAGGTAGGAAAATCGAGGAAAGTAAAACGCTTGTGGATAGAAATTTTTAAGAAAAAATTTAAATAATTTAGACGTAAGAGAGAGCAAAAATTTTGATGGGATATTTTAAAAAAGTTATTTGCCAAGTTGTTTTATCGTTGAAGGTGTTTAATTCAGTAAATTGCATCTGAAATTGTAAATGCAAAGGCATGACATGTGGTGATTCATCTCTGTTTTGTGTAGTACAAGTGATATTTGGGATAGTAACAGGGAAGAATCAAGGGATAAAAGGAAAAAATAAAATAAAATTTGTTATTGTGTATAATAGCAGTTACCTATTCAAAAAGGAAGGGAAAAATATGTGACAAAATTGTTTTTTTTTTCTGCTTCCACTTTCTTGTAACTGAAATGCTAAAAGTTTGGAGCCCAATTTCATTTAGGAATCCATTGAGTCTCCTTCAGCTTCATTCAACCAACCAAAATAGGACTTTGAAAGTCCATTTGGGAAAAGGAAGGAGTAGTCCTGTTGGGAAAACATAGGTTGGCAAATATTAAAAGTAACTGATTCAAAAAAAAAAAAAACTAAAATAATTATAATTTATTTTTAATATTTTATAAAATTTCTCAATTTTCCATTGCAAACCAAATGTAAAAACACTCTTTTTTAGTTTTTTCTCCCTATTTCTTTGAACCAAATATATACATTATTATGAACCAGATTTATGATAACCCGTTCATATGTCACATGTCGTCATAAGATTGACGGGGTGCAACCCGGAGAATATCCCGCTAAATAGACAGGATATAAGATAACTTACGAGGTATAGCAAGGACCATGGGCTGATCGAGATACACATTCAAGGCCCACTACAACCCACGATCAATCCTAATGCACCTAATATAAATACACACTTAAATACACCATGCAAGGTACGTAACATTCTGATTACACCACAACGACTTAATTCTGATACTGACTTAAGCGTCGGAGTTCTTGTAGGTGCCACACCGCCACCTTTGAAGCTTGGACACCGTGCTTTCAGTACACCATTGGCCCAGAGCGTCATCAACATTGCGTGCTCAGTATCTATGCCAGATACGATCACAACATACATAAAATAAAAAATAAACGCAGAAAATTAAAAAAAATAAACATGCCCTTAAAATCTTAGTGTATGTTTGGATAGCAAGTTTATTTTGCCAAAAGAGAGTTTGGAGGATCAAAATGAAATTTGCCAAAATGAAAATATGTTTGGGTAATTTATTCACTTGGGAAATTTTCATTTTCAATTTGGGAAAATGAAATTTGGGAGAAGTAAGTCTTACTTACTTTTCAAACTTTATTTTGCAAAAGTAAAATGACCATTTACAACTCTACCCCTTATTACCCTCATTACTTCCTTCATGTCATTTTTTTAATTAAAAATTATGTCATTTTTTATAACTTTATATCCAAAAGTACTTATATCTTTATCTATCCAAACAAACTTCATTATGTCAAACTCACTTTTACAATATCATTCCCAAACGCAACTTCATTCCACCAAACTTCATTCTACCAAACTTAATTCTACCAAACTTTATTTTACCAAATTTTATTCTACCTAACTACTATCCAAACGGACCCTTAAGCTTTTGAAATAAGAGATTTCAATTTTGTGTCACGGTGAATAGATTTTCCAAACAAATAAGCATTAAGTTTGATAGTAAGCTACTATTATTCAGCTTTGTTTGCTAATGTACTATCCATGAATGGGGATTTGCCACGTCATTAATAAATCAAATAAGATTAAAAAATAGAATTAAATAATAAATATACAAATTTGTTTTATTTAATATTTAATTCTTTATATGAAAATTATTTAAAATTTTGATGACATAACACTTCTT
Organism: Cyamopsis tetragonoloba; assembly: GCA_037177725.1. Lineage (NCBI taxonomy): Eukaryota > Viridiplantae > Streptophyta > Magnoliopsida > Fabales > Fabaceae > Cyamopsis > Cyamopsis tetragonoloba. Next base: position 72,481,927 of record CM074119.1, read on the forward strand.
GATTTATTGATTATATATTCGCTAAAACATTGACATTCTATTGTATTTAAACTCTTTAAATATTGGATAACGAAATGTCGCAACATCTTATTTAGTAGGTAAGAAAGCAAAGTTTTAAATAACAAAACTTTTAGCTTGAAATCATGTGGATGGAGTTTCACTTAAAAAAAATAAAACTGGTTTGGACTAGTTTAGTTCATATTTGAATTTGGATAAATAAACTTCTAAAATTTAAAAATGTAATAGAAGACATGTATGATTACTTAAATAAGTTAGAATAATGTTAGATGTACCGTCTAATTTTGGATATTTTGAGTTATATGGTTGTATAGGAAGAAAGAGCCACAAAGAAATAAAATAAGGGTTTTTTTAACCTGTACAATATTGTATAGGTTAAGAATCCATAAAAGGAAATAAAACATAGTATTTATTGTGTGTTATACATGATATTATTAAAGTTTTGATTTTTCCCATATAAAACTTCTACCTTTAGTTTATTAACCTGTGCAATGTTGCATAGGTTAGAAAAATCCATAAAATAAAAAGAAAAAGAAAAAAAACAAAAAAATTATTAAAACTGATGTTATAGATAAAAAAGAGAAAGATCAAATGAAAAATAATTTATAAAACGAATGGATGTAGTAATTATATTATAATTATGATGGAAAACAAAAGAAAAGTATTTGACAAATAATTATTTATAACTTTTTTGGTTTAGATTTTAATAGAATAAAAAGAAAAAAACACACAAATCAAGATAAATATTTTTAACTTTAGTCAAAAGTAATTTTGACCAACACAAAATTCAAAACAACCAGCCCTCAGTAATAAACTATTAATATAATATTTATTGAACTATTGTATTAATTTATTTATTATTATCGTTGATACTCATAATATGATAGAATTATTTATTTGAGTTTAGTCTTGAATCTAAATGACCATAAAAAAATCATTTACTGTATAAAACATTTATTTATTAGTAATAAATTTTAATCTCGATGATTTTATATAGAAAAAAATATGTATATTAAAATACAGCTTAATAATTATGAACATGCTCTATTTATTTATACTTTAAATTAGAAAATTTCTTAACGATAAAAAAATAAATTAGATTTTTTTCATTGATATTTGGTTCACTTTAAAGTTTAAACATTCTATTTTTTTTTTAATTTCTACTGTTAAACAATCTTTTCAGTTATAAAAATTATAAATATAAACTTAAAAAAACATATACGGTAAAATATAACTTTAGTCGTTTACTATTTTTTAGCGATTTTTTACTTTGTCTTTTATATTTTATTTTTATCAATTTGGTCATTTATATTTTTTTTTATACTATATTGATCCTTCTGTGTTAATATCATTAAGTGTTTTTATCTATATTTTGTTTAACGTCATTGTGATATTTTTACTAAAACACCAAATGATACTAATACAAAAAGACTAATGCGGTGTGAAAAATAAAAATAAGAGACCAAATTGACAAAAATTAAAATTAGAATTCACTAAAAAATAAAGAATATAAGTTATACTTTAACTAAGCATATATTATACTTGACTTTTACCTAATATTTATTATATTATTATTAATTATTTTAAACAAATTCGGTCATTCCCTCCCTTTATTGTTGGATCAATCTAGGATTCTAGGGTGAGTCTAGCATGATTGTACATGAATCTTTGTATATTGAGCTAATAAGTTTCCAGGCCCAATATTTGGCCAACAAAAGATGATTAATAATTGACCAACTCAATATAAAATTAATTTTTGTCCCTCACTTTTTATTTTTTCAATTTAAAAATTAAAATATTATTATTTTACTCAAATTGATCAAAAATTGACCAACTTGAGTTAGCTAAAAATCTGTTATGATAAGTTTTATTGAGCTATGATTTTTTTATTTTATTTTTTTTTGTAAACACTATGATTAGTTTTGTGGTCAACTATAATTAATTAATTGAGAATATATAACTGAAAGAGAGAGGCCCAAGGCCTAATAGCTCTGAGAAGCCCAAAATAACATACTTGGGTATCCTGTTCAGGTACGGAAGATGGGATTAACACTGTCTCTATTGGAAGTTGCACCATCATTTTTATATATACGAATTATAAATTTATATACTAAAAAAAAATAGTGTCATTCCCAATAGAGATAATGCTAATCCCATCTACCTTCAGTTACAGCTATAACTATTAGTTACGGATACGGATACAGCTGGATATTGAGTACACATCTCAGAAATAAAGCAACGGAAAAAACGCAAACAGAAAACAAGAGGAAGCAGGGAAAAATGAAAACAAAAGAAAAAAAATAAAAAAGAAAGAGGCAAGAAGAAATCGAAAGTCATGGAATATGAAATTTGGGGAGTCTTCTATGACAGCAACAAATCCGTGTCCCAACAGACTCGAACGGCGACATTTTTTCAAGACTGAAATTGCTGCCGGTGGCGCAGGAGTACCGGACGATCGTGGCAGAGTTGCAAGATCCGATTGCTTAAATTTTCAAGATTGAAAAGGAAAGGAAGCATGAAGTACAGAATCTGCAGAATCATTCCACCGTACACTTCTTGGTCGTTGAAAACCACCATTGCGAACCTCAATCGCTCATCGCAATGTAGTTGGTTGCGTTCTTTGGCTCTACCAATACATAAAACTCTTCACGTTGAATTCCACAGAGGATTCCATTATGAATCAGGTAATTTCTCTTCTTTTTTCCATTTGTTGTTGTTAGAACTTCAATTAGATCCTCTTCCTTTTCTTCATTTTCGAATGTCTCTTTAATTATTTTCTAGCATTCTTGGATTTTGTTCTGCCGCTTCTCGATTTTTCTGTCTTCAACGATTTTTTATTAAGTTTTTTGAAGAATAAAAATTAATTTTAATGGTGCTAAGAAAGTGAATCAATAAATTGAAAACTATTTTATTTTTTTTACGATTTTTAACTCTTTTCTTTTTGGGTCTAGCGATTTTTAACATTTAATACATAGTATGTGTATATTAGTACATTACATAATTACATGAGACGCATAAAACACACTTTCATTCTACATCGTCTAGATCAGACCCACATTCGGCTTCGTGTTTCTAACGCGGTGGGTTTTTTTTTGCATCGGTTGGTAACGGATTCCTTTCATTTTTGTGGACGATGAAACACGATAGTCGAATGGTGCTTGAGATAGGGATAGCAGGTTGAAATTAGAAAGCAAGATTAGATTCTTGACAGGACCTCAACGAATCTATGGTCCCGTCGATCATCTTTGCAATCTTGCGATATCAAAATTAAAAGATTTCATTCTTCCAATTTCTTTATAATTGATTTGAGGAAACTGGCTTCTTGTTTGCTCAGTATGCTGTCTTTTCAAACTGTTTTTGGCTCCATTTAGTGTTTTTAATATAATGTATATGTGGGTAAAAAGGCACCACAATTATTTTGAGGGAACTGGGTTCTTCTCTTTGGTTAAAAAATTTATGACGCAAATTTTCATTTCCTGCATTAATGACATTTCTTTGAACTTAATTTTGGAATTTCTATTCTAGTGAAATTGCCTCGTAGCCTATGTTTGATGCTCATCGGAAACACTAACCCGACATGTTATTTTTGATTATTCAACATTCTATCTCTCGAATCAGGTTGATAAAAATATAAAGAGTGCATGTCACAGTGGGATGATTTTGTTATTCATTATCTAAAAGAGATGGTATTTAATGGCCTTAATGAGCCGAAATCTGATTGCAAGATGTATAACTTCTTGTATTATTTTAAATTATGATTGGATGCCTCGATAACTTTTAATGAATTTTTCATGATTTAAAATCAAATTTAATGCGTCAATGACCCTAAACGACTTTTTCATGATTTTAAATCATAATTGGATGCATCGGTGACCATAAATGATTTTTCATGATTTTAAATCTTGATTAGATGCCTCGATGACCTTAAATGACTTATACATGATTTTAAATCATGATTGGATGCCTCGATGACCCTAAACGGTTTATCATGATTTTAAATCATGATTGGATGCCTCGGTGACCCTAAACGATTTTTCATGATTTTAAATCATGATTAGATGCCTCGATGACCCTAAATGACTTATACATTATTTTAAATCATGATTGGATGCCTCAGAGATCCTAAACGATTTTTCAGGATTTAAAATTATGATTGGATGCCTCGATTACCCTAAACGGTTTTTCATGATTTTAAATCTTGATTAGATGCCTGGATGATCCTAAATGACTTACACATGATTTTAAATCATGATCGGATGCCTCGAAGACCTTAAACAGTTTTTTAATTTTAAATCATGATTAGATGCTTCGGTGACCCTAAACGGTTTTTAATAATTTTAAATCATGATTAGATGCCTCGGTGACCCTAAACGAGTTTTCATGATTTTAAATCATGATTGGATGCCTCGGCGACCCTAAACGGTTTTTAATAATTTTAAATCATGATTAGATGCCTCGGTGACCCTAAACGAGTTTTCATGATTTTAAATCATGATTGGATGCCTCGGTGACCCTAAACGATTTTTCATGATTTTAAATGATGATTAGATGCCTCGATGACCCTAAATAACTTATACATGATTTTAAATCATGATTGGATACCTCGGAGACCCTAAACGGTTTTTCATGATTTTAAATCAAGATTGGATGCCTAGGTGACCATGAAGGGTTTTTCATGATTTTAAATCATGATTGGATGCCTTGTTAACCCTAAACGATTTTTCATGATTTTAAATGATGATTAGATGCCTCGATGACCCTAAATGACTTATACATGATTTTAAATCATGATTGGATGCCTAAGAGATCCTAAACGATTTTTCACGATTTAAAATCATGATTGGATGCCTCGATTACCCTAAACGGTTTTTCATGATTTTAAATCTTGAAGGGATGCCTGGATGATCCTAAATGACTTGCACATGATTTTAACTCATGATCGGATGCCTCGGAGACCCTAAAACGTTTTTAATGATTTTCAATCATGATTAGATGCCTCGGTGAACCTAAACGGGTTTTCATGATTTTAAATCATGATTGGATGCATCGGTGACCATAAACGATTTTTCATGATTTTAAATCTTTGATTAGATGTCTCGATGACCTGAAATGACTTATACATGATTTTAAATCATGATTGGATGCCTCGAAGACCCTAAACAGTTTTTAATGATTTTAAATCATGATTAATTGCCTTGGTGACCCTAAACGGGTTTTCATGATTTTAAATCATGATTGGATGCAACGATGACCATAAACGATTTTTCTTGATTTTAAATCTTGATTAGATGCCTTGATGACCCTAAATGACTTATACATGATTTTAAATCATGATTGGATGTCTCGGAGACCCTAAATTGTTTTTCATGATTTTAAATCATGATTGGATGCCTCGATGACCCTAAACGGTTTTTCATGATTTTAAATCATGATTGGATGCCAATGACTTACACATGATTTTAACTCATGATCGGATGCCTCGGAGACCCTAAAAAGTTTTTAATGATTTTAAATCATGATTAGATGCGTCAGTGACCCTAAACGGGTTTTCATGATTTTAAATCATGATTGGATGCATCGGTGACCATAAACGATTTTTCATGATTTTAAATCTTGATTAGATGCCTCGATGACCCTAAATGACTTATACATGATTTTAATTCATGATTGGATGCCTCGGAGACCCTAAACAGTTTTTAATGATTTTAAATCATGATTAATTGTCTCGGTGACCCTAAATGGATTTTCATGATTTTAAATCATGATTGGATGCAACGATGACCATAAACGATTTTTCTTGATTTTAAATCTTGATTAGATGCCTCGATGACCCTAAATGACTTATACATGATTTTAAATCATGATTGGATGCCTCGATGACCCTAAACGGTTTTTCATGATTTTAAATCATGATTGGATGCCAATGACTTACACATGATTTTAACTCATAATCGGATGCCTCGGAGACCCTAAACAGTTTTTAATGATTTTAAATCATGATTAGATGCCTCGGTGACCCTAAAATGGTTTTCATGATTTTAAATCATGATTGGATGCATCGGTGACCATAATCGATTTTTCATGATTTTAAATCTTGATTAGATGCCTCGATGACCCTAAATGACTTATACATTATTTTAAATCATGATTGGATGCCTCGGAGACTCTAAACTGTTTTTCATAATTTTAATTCATGATTGGATGCCTCGATGAGCTTAAAAAGTTTTTCATGATTTTAAATCATGATTGGATGCCTCGGTGACCCTAAACGATTTTTCATGATTTTAAATCATGATTAGATGCCTCGATGACCCTAAATGACTTATACCTGATTTTAAATCATGATTGGATGCCTCGGAGACCCTAAATTGTTTTTCATGATTTTAATTCATGATTGGATGCCTCGATGAGCTTAAAAGGTTTCTCATGATTTTAAATCATGAATTGATGCCTCGGTGACCCTAAACGAGTTTTCATGATTTTAAATCATAATTAGATGCCTCGATGACCCTAAATGACTTATACATGATTTTAAATCATGATTGGATACCTCGGAGACCCTAAACGGTTTTTCATGATTTTAAATCAAGATTGGATTCCTCGGTGACCATAAAGGGTTTTTCATGATTTTAAATCATGATTGGATGCCTTGGTTACCCTAAATGATTTTTCATGATTTTAAATCATGATTAGATGCCTTGATGACCCTAAATGACTTATACATTATTTTAAATCATGATTGGATGCCTCAGAGATCCTAAACGATTTTTCAGGATTTAAAATCATGATTGGATGCCTCGATTACCCTAAACGGTTTTTCATGATTTTAAATCTTGATTAGATGCCTTGATGATCCTAAATGACTTACACATGATTTTAAATCATAATCGGATGCCTCGGTGACCCTAAACGGTTTTTGATAATTTTAAATCATGATTAGATGCCTCGATGACCCTAAACGAGTTTTCATGATTTTAAATCATGATTGGATGCATCGGTGACCATAAACGATTTTTTATGATTTTAAATCTTGATTAGATGTCTTGATGACCCTAAATTACTTATACATGATTTTAAATCATGATTGGATACCTCGAAGACCCTAAACGGTTTTTCATGATTTAAAATCATGATTGGATGCCTCGGTACCCTAAACGATTTTTCATGATTTTAAATCATGATTAGATGTCTCGATGACCCTAAATGACTTATACATGATTTTAAATCATGATTGGATACCTCGGAGACCCTAAACGGTTTTTCATGATTTTAAATCAAGATTGGATGCCTCGGTGACCATGAAGGGTTTTTCATTATTTTTAATCATGATTGGATGCCTCGGTGACCCTAAACGAATTTTCATGATTTGAAATCATGATTAGATGCCTTGATGACCCTACCCTAAATGACTTATACATGATTTTAAATCATGATTGGATGCCTCAGAGATCCTAAAAGATTTTTCACGATTTAAAATCAAGATTGGATGCCTCGATTACCCTAAATGGTTTTTCATGATTTTAAATCTTGATTAGATGCCTAGATGATCCTAAATGACTTACACATGATTTTAAATCATGATCGGATGCCTCGGAGACCCGAAACGGTTTTTAATGATTTGAAATCATGATTAGATGCTTCGGTGACCCTATACGGGTGTTCATGATTTTAAATCATAATTGGATGCATCGGTGACCATAAATGATTTTTCATTATTTTAAATCTTGATTAGATGCCTCGATGACCCTAAATGACTTATACATGATTTTAAATCATGATTGGATGCCTCAGAGACCCTAAACTGTTTTTCATGATTTTAAATCATGATTGGATGCCTCGGTGACCATAAACGGTTTTTCATGATTTTAAATCATGATTGGATGCCTAGGTGACCCTAAATGATTTTTCATGATTGTAAATCTTGATTAGATGTCTCGATGACCCTAAATGAGTTATATATGATTTTAAATTATGATTGGATGCCTCGGAGACACTAAACGGTTTTTCATGTATTTAAATCATGATTGGATGTCTCGATGACCCTAAACGGTTTTTCATGATTTTAAATCATGATTGGATGTCTCGGTGACCCTAAATAATTTTTCATGATTTTAGTTCATGATTAGATGCTTCGATGACCATAAATGATTTTTAATGATTTTAAATATTTATTTGATGCCTCGATTAACCTAAACGGTTTTTCATGATTTTAAATCATGATTTTTATGCCTCAATGACCCTAAATAGTTTTTCATGATTTTAAATCATTATTAGAACTGTTGATGACCCTAAATGATTTTTACATGATTTTAAATTATGATTGGATACCTCGGCGACCCTAAACGGGTTTTCATGATTTTAAATCATGATTGGATACCTCGGCGACCCTAAACGGGTTTTCATGATTAGATGCCTCAGTGACCCTAAACGTTTTTTCATGATTTTAAATCATGATTAGATGCCTCGGTTACCCTAAATGACTTATACATGATTTTAAATCATAATTGAATGTCTCGTTGACCCTAAACGACTTTTAAACAATTTTAAATCATGATTGGATGCCTGGTGACGCTAAACGATTTTTTTATGATTTTAAATCCTAATTCAATGCCTCAGTGACCTTAAATGTCTTTTTATGATTTTAAATAATGATTGATTGCCTTGATAATCCTAAATAATTTGTTCCATAATTTCAAATTATGATTGGATGCCTCAATGACCCTAAACGTCTTTTTCATGATTTTAAATAATGATTGAATGTCACTATGACTCTAAACAATTTGTTCCATGATTTAAAATTATGATTAGATGTCTCGATGACCCTTAGGGGGTGTTTTTAAGTATGGTAAAAGAAATTGTTTGGTTGAAAACTTTTTTTCTATGTAATGTTTATTAATAATTTATGGGAATATTAAAGATAAGTTTGGTTCAGAAAAAACATTCTTAGACATTTAAGATATAATTATTAAAATATCCCTATTTCATGTGAAATTCTTATACATATAATATAAATATTTTATTTTTATTTGGTATTTACTACTAATATATTTTTAATATTTAATTTTTTTACAAATATTTGAATTAGTTATTTATATCATTTGTTAAAAAATTTATTTATGTTGTTAAATTATATTAACATATTCAAAACTTACTCATTAAAAATGTATTAACATATCAAAAAAATAAAATTAATTGAATCACAGTTTTTTTAAAAAAAAAATTTAGAGAAACTTGTGTCATATATTGGCACCAATAAATAAGAATTATTTTGAAATTTCACTCTCAATTTCTAATTCCATGTGATGAGAATTATTGATACCCACCTTCCTTGATGTTAATAAAAAATTGATAAAATGTGGGAATCTAGATTCCAAGAAAACTATTTTACCCGATAATATCTTTTATATCAAATTATACCAAACATAAAAATGTAAATTCTCAAACTAATATTTTCAGATATATAAATACATAACCTGAAACAAATTTCTCCATAAAATTATTCACATCCTCTAATTAAACACAAAATACTACATTCTCTTTCTCTTTCCTTCGTCTCTTATTCATTTGAACCAAAAAGTGCAGAGAGAATTTGATTTTTCATTCTCTCCACTTCACTCCATTAAAATTCCTGCGGTTCCCCTTCCTTTTAAGTCTAGTTTTTTAAGAGGCAATGAACCTTTTAATTTTAGTTTGAATGCATTATGAGTGGAAAATAAAATTTCATCTAATGGCATACTGTCACAGCAATTATGATATTACCATTTCTTATGTTGGTAAATTTGTTTTTAAAAAAATTAAGAATGATTTTTTTTTTATGATTATATATATCACATCCTTTTACATACAGTACATGAGAAGTAAACTCATACTTTCCTATTGTTTAATTTGAATTTATCAAGAAAATGGCTTAAATTTATTTTAACAATTTTCTCATCAGAAAGTATTTTAATCCACTTCTCTTTTTTCTTGGGGGATAATTTAGTACTCAACTTAGTACTCGCTTGTGCCTTTTCAGTAACTCTGTTTCTAAACGAGCGTCATGAATATTCCAATCATGGATTGAATTAATTATTATTACATGAATATATTCGGTCAAAAACATAGTTTTTTAAAACAAATCGGGTTTGATATGTTTTATTCTGTTTTTTTTTTAAACTAGTAACAGACACGTGCGGTTATCCCGTATGCAACATAATCTCCATAATATATTTTTAAAATTCATATATATAACTATTGAAAAAACAATGAAAGAAAATTGTCATATATTATTATAAGTACATAGTTTCTTTTATATCCAACGTCCATATATAGCTTATTTTATAAACTAACACTTATATATATTTTATATTACAATCCAATTGCCATATATTTTTATTGTATTCTAAACTATAATTTATGTAAGCCAACATCCCTATATTTTTTTTGTATTTTAAACTGTCAATTATATAAGTCAGTGTTCATAGCAAAATCATGTCATATAAATATTATAAATAATTAAAAATATTTGTTAAAAAATTTAATATTTTAATCAAAATATAACGACTTGCAAATCAAAATATAACGACTCGCAAAATAATTTAACTTACAACACTATTTTCATTATTTTATAATAATATTTAATTATAATATCAGTATATTTTATGAGCCATGAATTTTTTTTTTATCAATAGTATCTTTAGTTTAAAAATAAAGTAGCATAATCAATTTCAATTAAGTGTAGTTAATAATAAAAATTCTATTTGCTAATTTAAACTTGATGAAGAATGGATAACATAAAATTTCACTGCCTGGCCATAAAAAAAAATATAGCCATATTTTATTGACAAAAATACAATTTTAATATCTTAACTTTTATTCAAGGTTCATTTTGGTCATATAACCTTTTTAAGATTCATTTTAATCCTTTAACTTCTATTTTTAGTTCAAAATAATCTTGTCACTACTTCCATTAACAATTTAATGATTTTTTGATGACCCAAATTGTTATAAATAAATTGTCTATATTGTTATAAATTAACGGTTCAAAAAAATATTGTTGTAAATTAACCGTTAAAAAAATAGATAACAGAATATAATAGCATAAGTCAAAAGTCCATTAAATTGATAACAACAGTGACAATAGGAACCATTTTGGACCAAAAATAAAAATAAAAAATCTAAATAAACCTTAAAAAAGTTATGAAACCAAAATAAACATTAAATAAAAATTAAGGAATCAAAATTATATTTTTACCTTTTTATTTTATAAACTAACACGCATGCAGTAAACACCTATATACTTTACTAATACACATAATTTATTTTATAAGCAAACACCACATATATAGTTTAATTTTATTTATAACACCCGTACATATATATATAATTTTAAGTGAATACTCATACATATTTTTTAATTCAACATTTGAACATCTTTTATTTTATAAACCAATATCTTATAAATATATTTATATTATAAGCCATTACTAATATTTTATTGAGTTCTAAAAAGCATCATTTGTATAAGCTACCTGTATATTTTTTTATTTACAATTTAAACTATCAGCTATATAAGGGATTCAAATCATTTGTCTCCCAAATCATGTCTCTAATTATGTCCACCAATAAAATATTGTCACGTCATTAAAAAGTTTATTAAGAAATTAAAGATTATAATTAAAAAAAATAATTTTAAAATATTGTCACGTCATTAAAAAGTTTATTAAGAAATTAAAGATTATAATTAAAAAAAAATAGTTTTAATGATGTGACGATATTCTATTGATAGAACATAATTAAAGTCATGATTTGAAGACACATAATTTGAATCCCAATATAAGCTACAACCCATACATACTTTTTATTATAAATAAATAAATAATTTAATAAATAAACTATCAAATCATAACAAATCATATCAGTATGTTTTAAAATCATATCACTAAGCTTCTACTTCTATCTCTTCATTTAAAACAACAAAAATAGAAAAATAGAACCACGCAAGAAAATAAACAGATATATATAAAAATCTCCCAGGTTGAATAACAATTTAGTTAAAAACAAATTTAACGTTGCCCCTATGATCTACCACCTATTCAATAGCAATATATATCCATCTTCATGTAGTAGAAAGAATAGTCCATCTTCACTTTACCTTCACCTTACCTCCTGCAATGGGAAAATGAGAAAAAATATAAGAAAAAAAAGATAACAGTATATTTCATAGAAGCAATGAAGTTAAGGTTGATATTTATTCATTCATTTAATCGTGTTTATAGTTTTCATGTGTTTTCAACTTAAAAAATAAGGTATTCAGTCACCGACATGTTCAAAGATACATACCAACTAAAGTAAGAAAGTCCAAATCCTGTGAGATAAATGTATCAATTAAAATAAAAAAAGTCTAACCACATTTTATGATAAAGTAAGAAATTATTCAATGTTCTTCATAACAACCACTTTTCTGTTCAAGTCACGCATTTTTTAAAACTAAACATCAATGAGTGTTTACAACTTCATCAAGTTATCCTAAAAAAGCAAAGCATGAAATTTTCTTACTTGATTGCATTCTTTGTATTTCTATATGCTAGCATATACTTAAGGATATAAGAGAAATTGCAAGGAATGGAAAATAGCTTAATGGAAATTATAACAGTTATGCCAAAACTATAATTAATAATTTAATATGCATAACTCATACTTAGATGCAAAAATTTCTCGTTGTTAAAATCTAGATAAAAGTCCTTGTTCCAGCTTAGTTAAACACCAATACTCATTTCAAATAGAATAAAATAAGCTATTTTTATTAGAATCAATTTAAAATTAAGGACTCACTTTCTTCTCCAACCTCTTTGGTCCCTTTCAAAGCAGCAAAAATAACCCATTCAAAAAGCTGCAACCACACCATAGGTATGTTAGATTGAACAAAAAGAAAGAACATAGCTAACATAACTATAAAGAAGTAGGTGAGAGTATACAGAGCGTTGAATGGATTGAGAACCAACAGAAATCGACGGATCAAATTAAATAAAGGTTTCGAATTTTATAGTAATAACAAAAAAATGACATCTTTGCATCAACTATAAAACTAAAAAAAGGATGAGCAAATCACATATAATGTAGGATATATCAAAAGAGTTGTAAAAGGATGAACAAAAAGTATTTTTCATATTGACGTTGTTAAATCTTGATTCTTGCTCAAAAAAATGTTGTATTAGGGGAGCCTGACATATACCAACTAACAGTGCTAATTCTCTTGCTGATGTAGATTGTAGAGTAGTAACACTGCATATATTGAATTATTCTGTTAGCACACACAATGCTACTGTTTGCACAAAAGTATCAGTCTGCTTCATATTTTTCTCCCTCTCAAAACTACTAATAATTGTGATAGAGTTAAGCATTGTTTAAAAAAAATTAATTGACGGAGAAAACATATGCCTTAGAAAACAACCGTGGTTGAATGGAAATCAAAATAAGATTCATTTGGTGATATAAGGTTTGGTATTGTCCACAAGACAACCTGGCACTACATGCAAGCTTCCATGACAGGGATCATTACTATAAACACCTAGCATGCAGCTAGAAACATTACAGCAATATTTCCCAATAACTGAATCAGAGTGAAAGTTAATCCCCATTGCAAATTTGGAATTCTCAAATCTGATGAGCTTTGCTCTGATGAAGCCTGCAACAAAAAGCAAACCTAAAACTTCAACAAATATTTACATTTAATATGGTCGCTTGACAATAAAAAAAACAAAAATAGAAATCAAACTGTATAACATAATTCTCTCAGTGATAAATAAATAGTTTCTTCAAATCAAACCAGTGAAGAATTATCAACATATCATACCAGTGAACAAAGAGTATTTTTTGAAGATACCAAAACAAAATCATACAAGAAACAAAAATTACTGTTACATATCTAAAGCAAACAAAAAAATATAGATAAACACAACAGCAAGATCAGCAACAAAAAATAATGATGAAGAACATATACTAAAACACAAACTTGAACAAAAATAGTGAGTAGGGAGAGTATTGAGAAGCGAAGATGTGGAGAGCTGAGTAGGGAGAGTAGTGAGAAGCAAAAAGAGTGAGCTTGCAACAAATACTAAAACACAAACTTGAACAAAAATATAGTAAAACAATAGGAAACATAGACCAAAACAAATAAAAGACCAATTCAAGTACTCACCTTTTATCAAAATCAATCAACCACAAACCTTAAAAACAAAAAAAAAATTAGCAAAACACAATGTAAAACAAAGACAAACGCAAAAGACCACCTCAAGCACCCACCTTTTCTCAAAATCAATCAACCTCAAACCTTAAAACACAAACTTCAACAAAAATAAATAGCAAAGCAAAATAGAAAATAGAGACAAAAACACAAAACTACCTCAGGCACCCACCTTTTTTTCAATATCAATCATCCTCAAACCCTAAAAAAGCAAACTTGAACAAAATAAAGCAAAAGAGGAAAAAATGATAGAGCTGCCTTCACCTGAAATCATTGTTATGTTCCATAGCCGCATCCACGGTGGTCGCAATGAAGAGAGGAAAAGAGGCCCGTACCTGGTTAAGAACAAATGGCCGATTTTCAGTTAGCAATGCAACACAATGACCAACTTTAAAGGAAAAAAAAAGGAACAACGTTAGGAATTTGAAAAGGTGAAAGAAAATTGAGAAACACAAAGGAAATCATCCATACGTAGTTCACTCTTTCTCTCAAAAAGCAAAGCAAGTGAAGAAGGAGAGAAAGAAAATGAGATAAATATTCTAGATTTTTTACAAAAAAAAAATTTGAATCCTCGCAAGAGAGGATGTAGTCGAGAGAGAGAAAGAAATTCAAAAATTGTTTCATAAATTAAATCCAACTATGGAGAGAGAAGGTGATATGCTTTGGGTCAAAAAAGCTTCTCTTATAAGCTTTGACAATATTTAAATTTTAAAAGAAAAACTAAAAATGAATTGATAAGTATTCACTGGGCCTGACATTTGTGTCAAAAAAAAATTGGTGAATGGGGTTAAAAAAAAAGGACACATGTAAGCCTGGGATGAATCCTCAGATAAATATCTTCTTTCCTTGCTTCACAGCAACATGACACATGCAACCCGGGATTAATATCCAGGGAATAAAATAGAGTTCCAAATTCAAAAAAGCAAAGAGCATGTCAAAATATTTGAAATTTGAACATTTTCATAAAAGGACAGGTGTCAACGGCAAGTGCATCCAACAACCATAGTTGTGGGAAAAAAAAGATAACTTTTGTCCAAAAAAAGGGACACATGTCAACAGCTGGTTGTTCCCCATCCCACATGACTTGTTTTTCCAATATTAAGAAGATAAAAAAAATGTTAATGCCAAATATTTTTATTGAATATCCTGACTCAATTGATGATTGGATCGGAATTCATCGGCTCAAAGGCTTCGGGTTGTATTTATGTATTGGTAATTTCTTATGGTATGTATTTTATTTTACAAGTAATTGAACATTTTCTTTTCCAAAAAAAAAAAGTTATTTAACATTTTTATTTAAGTCATGGTGTGATGGTGAGAAACATTATTATATATAACTTTTAGTATCATACTAGTACACTAGTACTAGTATATTGAACATATTGATATTTTGGGTCATTTGCTCTTTTATTTAGTTCACGGTTTGCATCAATCTTTTAGTCTTTACATTTTAGTCTAGACTTAAACACCTACATTTTGTCAATTATTATTTTTATATTATAAAAGAGTTTAAATACAATGGGTCAACGACATTATATAATGAGACGTCGGCACGTAATAGAATGTCACATCGTGCATAAGGCAGTTTTATTAAATGATTTGAAAAAATAAATCAAAACCTAAATAGAAACTATGATTGAAAAAACTGCCTTATGTACGATGTGGCGTTCTATTACGCGCTGACGTCCCATTCTACAATGGGTCGTCGACCCATTGTATTTAAACTCTATATTATATTATTGGCTAATTATAGTTTTGATCCTCATTATTTT
The DNA here is from genome assembly GCA_037177725.1 of Cyamopsis tetragonoloba. Classification (NCBI taxonomy): domain Eukaryota; kingdom Viridiplantae; phylum Streptophyta; class Magnoliopsida; order Fabales; family Fabaceae; genus Cyamopsis; species Cyamopsis tetragonoloba. The sequence continues at coordinate 72,497,941 of CM074119.1, forward strand.
TATTTTCGGTGATTTTGATCCCTCGAATTTTAAATAGGCAATATTAGTTTAATTTGTTTAAAAAATGGGCAATTTTGGTAAACGGTTTTTAGTCCATTTAATGCTAGGATGGACTAAAATCGTTTAATGATATAATGTATTTTTAATAACTATTAATTAGCTACAATTTTTTTCTAATTATTTTTAGTAAACGATTTGAAACTTGACGCTAATTTAGAGGAAAATTTTCACTAAATTAATATTTTTTGAAAAAATTTCTATCTGTAAATAATTTTTGTCCATTTGTCTTTATTTTGAAGAAAAATTATCACTAAATTAACTAAAAGTTGTGGCTAATTTAAAAGAAAAATTAAATGAGGGACCAAAGTCGCCCGTTTTAATAATAAGAGGGACCAAAATCTCCTATTTAAAATTTAGAAGACCAAAATCGCCTAAAATATAAATAAGAGGACCAAAACTACAATTAACCCTATATTATTATATTCCTCCTATTTATTATTTTTTATTACTTTTACATATTTTTCGTCATATATGTTGAATATATTTATCATATATCTTTTGAGGATTGTGTTGTTAATGTGGAAGCAAATAATTTTATTGAATACCTTGACTCAATTGATGATTGGATTGAAATTCATCGGCTCAAAGTCTTTAAATAATTTATTTAAGTAAATAACATATCATAGTAGTATTCTTTAACGGTAAAAAAATTGTTGTAATTTAAAAAATATAAAAAATTGTATAATTTTAATTAGAAATTTTAAATTGAATAATATAATATTTTGAAAAAGTTTTTAATAATTTAGGTAATTTAAAAAATGTATTTTTATTTTTATTTTTATTTCGAAAAACATCCAATTTTTCAAGTGTATAATACAATATATCTAACAAATTGTTAAAATTTTAAAATATAAAAAATTATTTAAATTGAGCTCGAATTGCAAATTGAATAACGCATTGCTTTTAGAAAGTTTCAAATAATTTAGATATGATAATAACACAGTCTTCATTTTAATTTCGAAAAAACACTCTATTCTCTACATGTATAGTACACCGTTTCTAAAAAAATTATTATACTTTTAAAAAAAAATTATGTAAAATTAAGTTAGAAATTTCAAAATGAATAATATATTATTTTTAGAAATTTTCAAATAATTTAGGTAATTTAAAAATACCCTATTAATTATTATTTTGAAAAACACATTTTTCTTCAAGTGCATAATTCACGACAAATAACTGTTGTAATTTTAAAAATAATGTAAACCGACTTAGAAATTTCAAAGTAAATAAAACATTATTTTTGAAAAGCTTCTAATTATTTAGGCATATTAAATATCGCGTTTTAATTTTTATTAAAGAAAACACCCTATTCTTCAAGTTAAAGTGTATGTTTTTTTTAAAAAAAAATTGTTGTAATTTTAAAAATATATAAATATGTATCAATTGAGTTATAAACATCAAATTGAATAATACTTTATTTTCAAAAAGTTTATAATAGTTTAGTAAATTTAAAAACTGCGTTTTCATTTTTATTTCAAAAACTATTGTATTCTTCAAGTGTATAGTACAAGATCTTTAAAATTTTTTTTGCAAGTTTAAAAACATAAAAAATTATGTCAATTATGATAAAAAATTTTAAGTGAATAATACATGATTTTTAAAAAACTAATAATTTAAGTAGTTTAAAACACCCTATTCATTTTTATTTCAAAAACACACTATTCTTCAATTCCTGAGTAAATGATATTATGTCATTATAAAAAATAAATTCCTTAGTTATTTTTAAATTATAAAAATATAATATTCATTTAATTATAATATACATTATTGAATCATGTTTTTTTTTTTGAAAGGCCAAAACACACCAATAAAAGATTCCACCCCTTGACATTGAGTCATTTAATTACTATGATTAAAATTATGTATAGAGTCTTATATATATAAAATAAATATTTTTTAATTTTTGAAAAAATAATACATGCATGAGTATTTTTTCTATGTATAATAAAATAAAAACAATTGCTAATTTTTTTTAAAGAAAATATTTAATTAACTCGGTTATTCTTTGATATTTTTTCAAAAGAAATATTTAATTAACTCAGTTATTCTTTGATATTTTTTTTAATCAGATGATAAATTTTTTAAAGGTGTCAACTATTGATATATTAACTCATCAATTTTACAAAATATTATTGACCTTAATTTTCTTAAGTGGGTATGATATTTTAATTATTGATTCATTTTTAATATATTAATTTTATATATAATTATAAGTTTAATCTTTATATTTAACCACTCAATTGTTTTTGTCTAACTTTGCCTCCACTCACACCCAACAAGACTAGTGTACCTTAATCCTAACTCATACACACTATGATAATATAAAGACTAAAATACACATTTGGTCCTTTATATTTTATCGAAGTCTTATTTGGATTTTTTATGTTTATTTTGTCTCAATTTGGTCCCTTATGTTTATTTTTAAGACCAAATTGGACTCTTCTTTGAATCCATTAGTCTAAGTTAACCGAACCGTCTATGTGGTACCTACATGATATTAACGACGTTAGTTGTCATCCCTTTCCAGACTAAAACGAAACTGTGTTGATTTTTTTTTAAAAAAAAAACGACACTGTTTCATTTTTGAAAGATGAAGGGTCGTTTAAAAAAAAATCAATACGGTGTCGTTTTAGTCTAAAAAGGGATGATAATTAACGTCGTTAATACCATGTAGGTGCTACATAGACGGTTATGTTAACTTAGACTTACAGATTTAAAGAATAGTCCGACGGTCCCAAAAACAAACATAAATGACCAAATTGGACTCTTATTTGAATCCATTAGTCTAAGTTAACCGAACCGTCCATGTGGCACCTACATGACATTAACGATGTTAGTGGTCATCCCTTTCCAGACTAAAACGAAACTGTGTTGATTATTTAAAAAAAAAACGACATTGTTTCATTTTTGAAAGATGAAGGGTCGTTTTAAAAAAAATCAATACGGTGTCATTTTAGTCTAAAAAGGGATGATAACTAACGCCGTTAATACTATGTAGGTGCTACATAGACAGTTATGTTAACTTAGACTAACGGATTTAAAGAATAGTCCAACGGTCCCAAAAACAAACATAAATGACCAAATTGAGACAAAATAAACATAAATGATCAAAATAGAACTTCAATCAAACATAAATGACCAAAAATGTATTTTAGCATAATATAAATAAATTTGATTTTACAAATCAAATAATTCTTTATATGATTTTACAAATAAATCATTTTAGAATACATATATATTTTTATAATAAACTAATTCTTTAAATATATTTAAATTTTCAAATATTTATTTCTTTAATATTTCATAGTCATCAAATATCAATTTAACAGTAAATTGGCTGGTAGAAATGGGTTTAATAAAGAAAAAAGATCAGGGAATAGCGAAAAAAAATTAGGGGTATAGTTGCAAAATTTTAAAACTACTACGTTTTTAAAATAAAAAACTAATATTCCTGGTAAAAAAACTTCGCTTACAGTGGCTGTATTAATCCATTATTTTGATGCCAGCTGGATACTGTTCGGTGCCAACGGCTTTTATAATGCACGGTAAAAAGCACCTTCATTAATTTATATATACTTTTTTTTATATTAACCATTAAGGTATTGGTTAATGAGGAATTAAAATAAAGGATAATTACACCAACTTCTCTTGAGGTTTGTCTATATTATACTTATTCTCTTCAGTTTTTAAAATTATATTTACCTCCTAAAAATTTAATTTTCATTGTACAAACCCCTTAATGTTAATTTTTTTAATAGTGTTATTGTGCACATTTTTTATTTTTCTAAAAAATATTAATTTTCTCATTTATTACTTTTTTTTTATTTTATCATTTTTTTAATAAAAGTAAAAACTTTAAGAAAATAAATATAATTTTAAAAATTAAAAATATATGTAGTATTAGCAAACCTAAAGAGAAGTTATACAGTGTAATTATCCCTTGAATTAAACATCTTAAGTTTTTTAACCAAACAAGCTTGGTATAAGAATAATGCAAACCAAAGCACAGGGAAAAGCCAAACAAGCTAGTACAATGTCTTTTTGTAAATGTTTCGTACAAAACTATTCATATTTCATACCATATCTATAAAAAAAAAAATTGAACATACTTCTAATCTAAATAATTAATTAAAATTGGAGTTTGCTAATGTATATTCACTTATTTTTTAAAAGGACTGTGTTAGCAAGTTATAATTTGAAATTTTAAAATACATTTACAGGGCGTAGATTGCAAACACACTCCTTTTATAAAACAAGTAGGTGTACGTTAGCAAGTTCTGTACCTACTTGTTTTATAGAAGAAGTGCATTAGTAAATTATAATTAGATTTTTTTAAAATACACTCAAAAAATATAACTTATTAACACACTCCTTCTACAAAAAAGGTGAGTATACGTTAACAAACCCTATTAATATTTCATACCATATCTAGATATAAAACGTAGAAGCATGCATTTACCTCCAAATTATTTTCGTTTTGACAAGGTAGCGTGCCATACGAAACCGTACTCTCATCATCATTGATTAAAAAATGTGTTATTTTTATCTCTTTTATAATACGAACAATACGATTGAAAAAAGAATATGAGATAATCTTAATCTAATCTTGAAAAGATTCAAAAGATAATTGTTTTATTATTTCTTATAAGTAAGGAGCCGTTTGTTTCATAAATTGCAATAATATTTTTAAAAATGTTAGTTTAGGAATAAGTTGCAAATAATAAAAAAAAATTTCTGAGTAAGTTTTGTTTTAAGGAGTCTACATTCCCATGTTTTCAATGATTTTTATTCCCACAAAAAAAGATGGGTATTTACATTCTTATGATTTGAATGACAATATTTTTTGGTAAAGTCTCAAAATTATCCTCACAATTACTTGCTTAAAATTTTCATGTTCCTTCCAATTCAGTCTACAACTATTAGTTTCTAATATTTTATAATGCAATAATGAAGCTTGTTAAGATTATTGGTTTCAAATATTTTTTTAAATATTTGTACTAAGATTTACATGAATTTTTCAAAATTTTTAATAATAAATTGATGCTATTTATTTTTTAAAACTAATTATATTATACGAAATAACTTTTACGAGACATAACGTAACAAGGTTATTTTGATAATTATAACTTATACTCCCAGTAACATGTGTTATGCACCAAACATATATTTTAAACATTCACAATAATTTTATAAAATATTTCTAGATAGAATAATTTTTAGTCAAACAAATTATGTTAAAATACCTGAAAATAATATTTTTAAAAATGTATTTCCGAAAATAAAATTCCCGAAGAGAATATTATTATAATACGTGAAACAAACATCTCTAATTTTTTTTCTCGTCCATTTACAAAATTTAAGGTTTGCACTTGTAACTCACTTGCATTTGTAAAGGCCATATATAATTATACCCCATATAATAGGGCAGTATTTGCATCACAAACAAATTCTACATAGATTCTATTAATTTAAAATTTTACCTAACCAAATTTTCAAATTCATTTTAAAAATAAATTGATTGAAAAACACAAACTAAATTTTTCAATTACACAAATTTATAATCTAGACAAAGTGTGATGATTCCACTAATAAATATTGTAAGGATAGTTTCATCCTTTTAAACAAGGGTACGTTTAAGAAGCGCCAAATGACTTATGGCGCAGCATGCGCTAAATGAGTTATACCTCTTATAACCAGTTACCCAATTATAGCTGTCTTTTAGTATTGTTTTATTTAGAAATTTAAAAATTACTACGAAACCCTTGCAAGTTCGCTAATTTATGAATGAAATGTACTGAATACTCAATCTGATACAATCTAATTCAATCTCAATTGATTGAATTATACTATATTAATATATTTAGCAATTTAATTTAAGTTTCGATCTAAAATATAAGCTTTTAGCTATGTTTCACATAGTTTAAGAAAATAGTTAAATTATTGATTTTAGAAGCATTAATTATTTTTGTCTAGTTTTAATCTTATAAATTTCAAATTCTACCATCTCTTATTGGTGATCTAACTTTGGAAATATCAAATAGTTGAAAAAACGCCAACGGGGGTTGGCCCGGATGGTGTGTGCTTAGGCCCAACGATCACAAGGTTTTGGGTTCGAGTCTCATCTCGTTAAATTTAGCCCTTGTTGGTAGGCGATATGTAAATAAATCCTCACTGAGGTTGGTGGTATGTCTTGGCCTTGAATGAGGTAGGCCTACCCTTTAACTAAACTTTTGTTTACAAAAAAAAATAGTTAAAAAAACATAATAAATTCCTCTAAATTTATGTGTAAGAACTTATAATATAAACCAAAATAAAATGAGACTAGGAACTTATATTTTGGACTGGAGCTAGCATGAGTTAGCTCTATTCATCAACACCTATTCATCTTATCATTTACCTATTACAATTTTTTTTTAAAAAAAAATGATTATAGAGAAATTTATGCCACTTGTAACCCTTAGGCCTTCTCCAATGCAGGTTTCTTAGAGGATTGCTTAGGTAAGGACTTCATGTAAGCAACCCATGTCCCATTGGAGGATGCTGAGCTGGACATGGGGTGCTTAGGAGAGTTGCTTCCTACAGAAACTCCCTAAGCAAGTCATGTAGGGCCCACAGAACAGGTTTCAGCGGGAGGGAAAGGAGAGATAAGGAAATTTTAACAGAAATATTGAAGGAGGAGGAGGAGATTAACATGAAACAAAGAATTTCCAGAAAATGCAACAAAAATACAAAAAATATTCAACAATTTGTACAAGAAATAATCAAACTCTTAATCAATTTCAGAATTTACAAAAACAATTACCAGAACATCAAACTAATCAGAAAAAAATCTAGAAATACCCAAATTGCTCCAAGATCCAAAATTTCTCAAAGATCTGCCCTTGCATGTGTTGAAACGAAGAAGATTTGGTTATGGGGCTTCTGAAATTTAGGGTTTGAGGGTTTACGAAGGAAGGAGAACAACGATGGTGGCAACGGTGAAGAACAGAGCAGGAGAGAAAGAGAGAAGGTGATAAGCAGAGATGGGGATGGAGATTAACAGAGAAGGAGAAGCAGCGAGAAGGTGAGAAGCAGGTTGCGATGGTGGCCATGGAGATTTAGAACAGAGAAGGTGAGAAGCAGAGATGAGAGAACGAGAGGAGGCGAGGAAGACAGAGGAAGAAGCTGATGGTGAAGAATAGAGAAGGAGAGAAAGATGGAAGGAGAGGAGGCGAGGAAGAAGAAAGAATGAAGCAGAGAGACGCGTTGAAGAAGAAAGAAATTAGGTTTTCAATTGCCAAATTTTTACCATTGTAAATACATAATAATTTTTTTTTTTGAAAACAAACATGAAAATATAAACAATTAAAATTCAAACAATGGTCACATAGTGGAACAATAACTTCTACTGTTACACAAAACGGTAAAAAAAGGGTAATATTTTTTAGGGTTATATATATGTGATCAATTGAGTAAAATTAACACAACTCATTCTTCAATTCATTCTTCTAATTGTGCAATACTTCTAAACTCAATTTTTTTTGTTGTATCGGTCATTTATGGATCCAAATCAAAATAATTCAAATGTTTATTTTCCGCAATGGATGCAAAATTATCAGCAACCTCCAAATTCGAATTTCCAATTTTCTCCTAATCCAAATTTTCCACCAGTTCAAAATCTAAATTTTCAACCTCCTCAAAATCCAAATTTTCAACCTCCTCAAAATCCAAATCCAAATTTTCAATCTCCACAAAATTCAAATTTTCAATTTTCTCACTATCCTAATTTTCAATCTCCATCACAATATTCTCAATTTAGTATGACACCACAAAATTTTTCACCATCCAATTATGAAAATTTAGAGTCTCAATTCCCCGAATTTTCCACCCAAGTGGGTTTGGAAAATATTAACCTTGAAACAGAACACACTACACCCTCGGGGAGTAGTAAAAAGAAGAAAAATGCAAAGAAGAAAACCGACACAAAGACTAGAGATGCTTGGTCTACTACAAATGATTTGCATCTCATTGCAGCGTGGCTCGACAATTCGAAAGATTCAATTCAAGGAGATTCTAAAAAATCCACTGGCTACTGGAACTCGGTTGCAGAATCATACAATCAAAATCGTGGATCTGGTACAGAAAGAACGGTGGCCAATGTAAGAGTCGTTGGCAAAAGATAAATACAACAGTTCAAAAGTGGGTGGCATGCTACAAGCAAGCATCGAGCTTAAAGAAAAGTGGACAAACAGAGACAGATGTAATGGACCGAGCACGCGAGATATTTGAAGAAGATGAAGGCTGCCCATTTACCATGGAGTATGCATGGGTACGCTTGAGGGATGAACCAAAGTGGTCCGAAATAACTCAGTCTGGTTCAAAGAGGACAAAGATTTCTGCTTCTGGGGCGTACTCATCATCCTCTAATCCAGAAACGCCAAATAGTGAGTGCAATTCGACATTACCTAGCATTACTCGCCCAATGGGTCGAAATGCTGCAAGGAAGAAGGAGAAAGAAAAATATCAAGGGACTTCTTCGGTTTCAAAGATGTAGACAATCAGGAGAAGATCAAAGTACTTGAACAATTTGCACTCGCTCAGAAAGCATCTGCAAATGCTTTGGAAATAGCTGCAAAAGCAAAGTTGGAAGAGGTGAAATTCAAAGAGGTGGAATTCCTCATGAAGGATACGTCTAATTTGACTGATGACCAACGAGCAATCCATGAACACTATTGTGCGATATTCAAGGAAAAACACGGGTTAATGTAATGTGTTAGTGTCATATTTATGTTTTGTGTCAATTTATGATGTAATGTAATGTGTTAGTGTCATATTTATGTTTTGTATCAATTTATGATGTAATGTAATGTAATGTGTTAGTGTCGTATTTATGTTTGAGTCAATTTATGTTTGTGTCAATTTATGATGTAATATGTCTTAATGTAATTTGAATTTAATTATAATGTCAGTTTTTAAATATTTAGTCATTATATTCAAATTTTAAATATTTAGCTGTTGTGGTCAAACTAGCCGTTTTGGTCAAACTAGCCGTTGTGATCAAAAGTTCCCGTTGTGGTCAAACTAGCCGTTGTAAGTCGTTAGATGCTAGCTTATATATAGCCTTACACCTTGAGCATTTCTTCAATTGTCTTCTCTCTCACAACTCTCTTCTCCCTCACAACCCTCTTCTCCTTCCAAATTGTCTCCAACTAAATGGATCCTAATAATGATCCTAATGATTTTAACTTTGATCCAACTGCTTTTAGCATTCCTCCAGATGTTCAACAAATTGTCAACGACCTAGTAATAGATATACTTTACCCACAACCACAACCCCAACGTCAAAAGCGAAACTTAAATCATCGGCCTAGAACCTATGTCAAGCAAAATCGTGAAGAAGGGTACGCTCGATTGTTCACTAACTACTTCTCTAAACATCCATCGTACACAGAAGCACAATTTCGTAGAAGGTTTTGAATGAGGAAACATGTATTCCTTCGGATTGTAGAAGCCATTGGAAATTATGATCACTATTTTCAACAAAGGGTAGATGCAGTAGGTAGAATGGGTCTATCACCAATTCAAAAGTGTACAGCTACTATTCGTATGTTAGCTTACGGATCACCAGCTGAGGCAATTGATGAGTATGTACGCATTGGTGAAACAACTGTAGTCGAATATCTGGAGAGGTTTGTGCAGGGTGTGCTCGACATTTTTGGGGAGAATTACTTGAGGAGGCCTAACAATGAGGATATTCAACGTCTTCTACAGATGGGAGAGGCACGCGGGTTTCCAGGTATGCTAGGATCCATCGACTGTATGCATTGGGAATGGAAAAATTGTCCAGTTGCATTGCAAGGTCAATTTCGTCGTGGTGATCATAGTAAACCTACAATCATACTCGAAGCAGTTGCATCACAAGACTTGTGGATCTGGCATGCGTATTTCGGGACTGTAGGTTCGAACAATGATATCAATGTCTTGAATCAATCTGATGTGTTCAACGACGTTTTGCAAGGGAATGCACCTGAGGTACGATTTCATGTAAATGAAAACCAATATAAATATGGGTATTATCTAGCAGATGGTATTTATCCAGAGTGGCTTACATTTGTCATGAGCATTTCCATGCCACAAGACAACAAGAAAAAATTGTTTGTCAGACATCAAGAGGGGGCAAGGAAGGATGTGGAACGTGCATTTGGGGCACTTCAATCTCGATTTGCCATTGTACGTGGTCCCGCACGTTTTTGAAATATAAATAAACTCACTAATATCATGTATGCATGTGTGATATTGTATAATACGATTGTTGAGGATGAACGAGATACGTATGCTAATTTGGATTTCTCGTATTTCTCGTATGACCAGTCGGGCAACGAGATCCCGCTTGTCGAGCGAAATCCCGACCCTCATCCCGGTTTTCAAACATATATGCAAAGAAGAGCCACGTTGTGAGATAGGAACCGTCATCGTCAACTTCAGGCAGATTTAGTAGAGCATATTTGGAACCGTTTTGGGCATACTTTCCATGAAGATTGAACATTACATTAAAAAAAAAATTTAAGTTTTTTTTAATGATGTATTTTTTTTATGTGATGTGATATTTTATTATTTTTCAATTTATTATTTTATTATTATTTTAGCATTTAAATATTTTTTTAAATATAACAAACAATAAAATTAAATTCTCAAATTAAATTATAAATAATAAATAGAAGATAGTTAATTTGTGGGGTATATGTGAGACTCATATGAGTTGTTTGTTAAGAAACTTGCATTGAAGTGTATGAATTACTTAAATTGAAGAAGTGATACTAAGACCCACAAAAATATAATATTATAATGCTAAAAAACTTAGCATTGGAGAAGGCCTTATATGGGCAGGTGCACAAAAACAAAAACTTAGAAACAGGTGGCCTCAAAGCTGAATCAGTATCTATTACCACCCACCTGTAACCGTTTTATGCATCACAGCTCGCTATATGGCTGTCCCCCTTTCAAAATCTCAAACCCTTCTATTCATCTTAATTTTATTCTTAAAAAACAGAAATTCACCAATATATCGTAATATTTCCTCTTGTACTTACTATAAATTATTTTCAAAAATTACTAATAATCTTTAATATAAAATCTCATTACTATTTTTTTTATTTTTATTCATTATAATTAATAAATTTTTTAAAGTGATAATAAAGTAGGGTTAATACAATAAAAAAAGAAAATAGAGATAACTTTAAAAAATTGTATAAATCTTTTAAAAATTAATGTATTAATTATTATTTTTATATTTTTTTAATAAATACAATTATCTTTTTAAGATCTTATAAAAATAACCTGAGGAAGTAATAAGTAAAAATAGAAATTCAACACCAAAGACATTTTCCTTCATCGAATGGTAACAGATTATTGTCACCAAAGTACACGTAAACACCAATCAAAGAGAAAACATGGTTCAATACTCATTCAAGATCCTCATTCCTCTGTTGTATTTGCCTTCCTCTTCAAAGCCATGAAGGTTTCTAATGCAATTTCAAAATTTAACACATTCGACAGAGGTGCACAGCTTCACCCGTTCTCCCTAACAAAATCACAACCGTCAAAACTATTTTGTACAATCCAACGGAAAGGACAGCCATAACGCATAAGTGCGCCATATTTCCTTAAGCGTACCCTTCAAACAATATGACTTTTGTATAATAAGGAGGTGCAGTGGTAGTATGGTGCATGTTACGAATTTATCCTTAATAAAGGTGAATAAGAAAGATTCCGAAATGGTCCTTTAAATTGTTGGGTTAATTGAGGAAATTCTCCATTTTCCTTTTTTCCCCCTACAGAATAGGAGTGGGAAAAATATAGTATCTGTCGGCTATATATGCAACCTCATCTTCATGTATGTGATTATGAATCATTTTTAAATTCTTCGTGATTGCTGATCATGATCATGGGAACACACATCACCTGCATCTGCATATATAAATAAATAAATAAATATAATGTGCGTTTTAGTAGCAAATTAATCTAACTCCCATTAAGTGCTTATAGGACGTGGATGATAAGGAACACCACAAAAACGGGTTCTTTATGCCCATCGCACAACGTAAGCATGCATATATAGACGACGGTTTTTAATTTCCACATGCTTCTCATGGACCGGGTAAAATAATATTATTATATTTTTATACCTTTTTTACTCATTTCAGTTTTTACGAATTTTTATCTCTCTCTTTCTTTTCTTTTTTTTTTAAAAAAAGAATCGCATCAAGTGTCAAAATAATATAATTTTAAAAACTATTTATCAAATTGAGGCTCTGAAAATTTCATAATTACTGAATTGGGATTATTTGCAGTTCACGCAAAAAATGAACAAAAATCAAATGCTGCCATGTGGCAGCACCTAGTTTTGTATTTTGAAAAATGTAAAAAATATTTTTTAAAAACTATTTAATACTAAAAAAGTTTTATTTACTGACAAATAGTTATAATTAAAAATACATTAAAAAAAATTATTTATTTACTAATATTTTATAAAAAATTAAATCTAAATTAAATGAACAAGGTAACATAACTACCAACAGAAGCAAAATAAGAAAACTATATCAAACAATAAAAAATCAACATGGAAAATGCATAATAAATATCTTAGATCATGACATAAAAAAAATTCTAATCAAAATTTAAAGTCTAAATATATGAACTAGATGCCTTAAAACAGCTACTTAAAAACATAAACTCCTGTTAAACGACATTTTTTTTTGGAATTCTGAAAACATCAGTCTCATCTAATATATAACAATCTCAAATCTGACAAGTATAGCAAAAGCTATGACACTTTAATATTTAATTTATAGCTAATTAAACTTACACAAATTTAAAACTCAATTTACAAATTTTTAATATTTTTTAAAATTAATAAATATTTACAATAATTGATACAAATTAAGAATAATGGAAAAGAAAAACATGAAGGAACTATATCACTTTTTGAAGAAAATGATTAATAAAAGCTATCATTTCAATCAAACATTCAATTTCTCATAATATTCATGATAGAATACTCTAAACTCTTTATTTATAAACTACTAACTCTTTATTCTTTAGTTAGTTAAGTTGCTTTCTATTTTTATGTATTTCTTTTATAGGTTAAAGTGTTTTTTCATAGATTTGAACTGGGGACCTACTACTTAAAATAGTACTTCTCAACAATTCGACCAACCTGTTGGATGCTATTTTTATACATCTTCGAACATACAATATGATTACTTGTAACAAATTAAAGTGTGGGAAGGAAGGAAGCTGATAGGAGGACAACTACATTTAATATTTATATGTAATGTAATTATGATTTATATTTTATTTATAATTAGAATTATTATTAATTTAGGTATTTTATGTAATGAGATTCCTGCAATAGAACTAGGGTTTCCCCCCTTCCCATTTTTATAAGTATGTAGTTCTATTTATGAATTAAATAAGAGAAAAAATTTATAAATTTTAGCCTTTTATCTTAATTCCTTATAAGTAGTAGTATAGCTGTAATTTATAGGAATTTAATTTTCTATAGATACTTTTGTCATTAATTTTCTTAATTGGTAAACAATTTAAAATATTCAGTAAAAAGTTTTTGACTCGAAGTCATATAATTATGTTCGACACAAATTAAATTGCCTACATCAAGCAATATATAATGATATATTAATTTTTATGTGTAGCCAAAGAAGTGTGTTTGGCATAACTAACTTATAGTTTAACTATCTTTCACAAGCTAGTTTATGAAATGTAACTTATAGCTTATAAAAGTAGCTTTAAATAATTCTTTCTTATTTTACCATCTAGTCATTTATTACATGTTTATTCTATCGAATAATTTATTACATGTAATTAATACTTGTTATTTTAAGTCATTAAACAAATATAAGCTAAGCCAATTTTACCAAACACCTCTACTCAATTATAAGTCACAAGTCATAAGCTATAAGCTAGTATTACAAACAGCCAGATTTCAAATTGCAACTCCTATCTTTTATTTACCTTTAACTTCAAGACAGACTTCCCGAACCATAAATTGAGAGATGCTATTGTCACTTTATTTTTGTTTATTACTATTTCTCTTTAATTATTTTAATTAAAAGTTTTATCAATAGAATCAAAGTAATAAAGAATAAATGGTATTAACATAATCTATTTGGAGTGAAAATAAACAAAAATAAGGTGACAATATATGCTCTCCCATAAATTTTGCATTATGCGTAAGTTTTGATAAATTTATATTTTTTATTATTTTTATTAAAAATAAATTTTAATTGAATAATGGTATCTTGATAATAATCCCGCATATAAATTTAGATTATGTGTAATTCAATAATAAGTATTTTTCTAGAAAGGGTTAATAATTTGATATACTTGAGAGAAAATAAAAAGTATCTTGGTTGATTATTTGGAAAACCTTGTGATGTAAAATGACCCACGGGACACTTATCATATCTAAATTGTAAAGTATAGACAAACTAATTAAAAATTAAGGATATAAAAAAAATTAAAAAGGCCCTTGTTGCCCACTTGCAAGCCAACTTGCCATTCCGGTCCATCGGTTGAACCCTACATCTCACATTTTTTAATGATAATATTAAATATTAATATTAATATAACTATAAAAAATGAGAGAATATTAGTGAGGAGGGAAGGAATGGCAACTTGAATTTTTTTTAAACAGATCAAGTTGATGAGTTCAACTGTTCAACCAAGGCAAGTTGCAGTTCAGAGGTTGGTTCACATCCACCATACAAATTAAAAATTAATATAATTAGTGTATGTGACTTTATCAACAAAATCCTACATAAAAAAAAAAAAGAAAGAAAGGAAAAAAGATAGAAGACGTATTGTTAAGAATTCCGATCATGATTATATATATTATTAACTAATTTAGTTTGAAGCAAAGAGATTATGAAAATAAAATATTGTTTTGCATAGTAGTATATCAATAGAGAAGTAGCTGCATTGGTGTCTTTTCTTGACTGATACGGATTGAAATAGTGTGCAGTGCTTAAGAAAAGATTTATAAGAATTAACATAAAGATATATAGAGAGAAGGTTGAAAGAAAAGAAATAAAAATTGCGAATACCGATGCCAACCACCGACTCTGCTGTGGTGCCGAAAATGGATAAATCCGAATCAATGGTTGCCTCTTCGGTTTCAACTTGCTTCTTACGTTCTCTACATTTCCACTTTACTGCCGGATATACTCTGCCTTACCTTGTGCTTATTTATAGTATTTAATTTATTTATGCATGTACTCCGATCCTACATAATATAGAAACCATTTTAATGATACAAAAAAGATCAGATACAGTAATTTTATTTTTTATAATGAGAGTATAATATTACTCCATTTTAATGAGGGTCAATTTCTAAAAGATAATTACTCGTTGCTCTATTTACCTTTTGAGAAATCATTTCAACAAATAATTCCGGCAAAAATAGTATTATGTTTGAATGCATTTACAATAATTTCTTTTTCAAGCTCTAGAAAATTTCATTGTGAACTTTAAAAATACAAACAAGATAACACATTTTTAAAGTTGAGGTGAAGTGTGAAACTTTCATAATTTTCTCTGCCGGTTACACAGCTTTACGCGATGGGTATTATTCTTTTATAAATATTCATAATTTGCTCTAAAAATATAAAATAAAACTATTATCATTTTTTACTGTTACGAAAAAGATATTTTCACGAAAAATATCTAAACACGTTAGGGATACATGTTCAATTTCTTTAAATCCCCCAATGACAATGGCAGATCTGTGTTCAATTGAGTGTAAAACTGCTGATTAATCTATAAATAATAATTTTTTTTTTGTGTATTTTATACGTTCTATTTTTATATACTCCTAACATCTAAAATTTAGCAGGAGTATTCACTTCTTCAGTTCTGTGAGAAACATTTTGTATTTATGCAGAGATTGAAAGTTTCATAAAATACTCATAATGAACTCTGAAATACAGTGGAGTAGATACACCTATCGAATAATAATCGACTTCTTCAGTTAAAGTGTTAATTATATTTAAATTGATATTAAAAATTTCATAGAATACTAATAATAACATAATTTTAACTAATAAATAATAACAATATTTGAATATGATTATATATACAGACTGTTGCTGAGAGTTAATACACAAGCTGTGTAGTTCATTCTGTGTGTAAATGTAAATTCCAAGTTACAAACTTTGATATTAAGTACCTACGATCTTAAAAAAATCCATAATAGAAAAGCAAAGAACTGTCAAAAAAGTTTGAAGCTAAGAACTTTTTCTTCTTTGAATTGAAGTGAAAAATTTAATTCTAAAGTAAACAATATTTGATGGACTTAAGAATATAGAGTAGAACTACATGATCTATTATATCTCTATGAACTATGAACATTGTCATCATAGACATCAAATCGTTCAAACTTCAACCATAGTCCTCCAGAAAAAACCTACTGGTCTTCTACCCACCCATCAATTTCCAATACGGGCACAATGTATCTATCTATGTTCATGGTACAATACCCGAACCCGTATTCGAAACTAAAAACCCGGAAGACATAACCAATTCGTCTTTTTCCAAAAAAAAATACAAAACAAAAAAACAGAGAAAGAAAGATGAAACATAGAGAACAGAGTTTTTCACTTCTCACTGTGAGAGTTAACGGCGATCTGAGCCAGCGACTGCAAATTGCACCGTACGATTGTGTCCACGAAAACGCACGTCTCCTCCTTCGTGTTTCCCGGTGGTACGTCCACCACATACGACTCTATGACGATCGTCCCGCCGTTACCGTCACCGTGAAGCGTCGTCACCGACCGGTAGTTCCTTAGGCGGTGGTCGCCTCCAACCACGCTGAAACTGATGACGTGGCGCTCGTCGTCCAGGATCTCGAGGCGTTCGGTGCTGGACACGGCGGGGAGTCCGGAGACGACGCGGACCTCGCGGAGAGCGCCGACGCGAATGCCATCGCCGGCGACCACATGGCAGCTCTTGACGAAGTGCTTGTACGCCTGCGGATTGTCGAAGCGGCGCACCACCGACCACACGGTGGAGACAGGAGCGTCGATGTGCTGGATCACGACGGAGCAGCACTGGTTGGGCCCCACCGAGTGCGCGTGGTGCCTCGCCACCGTGTCAGGGACGGTTACTTTGGCTGAGGAGAGTGCGAGTTGGCGCGGCGGTTGGACCTGCTTAGGACAGTTGACGCCGTTTGCCATGGCGGTGGTTGCGTCGGTGGCAGCGTTGAATCGGTGGAGCTGAAGAGGCGAAGGCATATTTACTTTACTGCAATTACATATGCAATAATAATAGTCCAATAAGTATAATATAAAATATGTTTTTATTTCTGTTGGTCTTGAATCTGTAGCTCCACCGAACCAGAGATATTTGATTTTGTGATGTTAAAGTGGTTTATGTGTATATATAGATAGTTGTTGAATAAGCAACTAGCTAGCATAATATATGTATAGTTTGGATTTTGATTAGTGAGGTTTTGGATAAATATTTTTGTAATTCCAAGTTGAAGTAGATTTTAGAATTTCATAAAAACAAAAACGGTTTTCCTTTTTCTTTCTCTCTTTTAACAAAAAAAGAAGAAGAGGGTGAGAGAGAGAGAGGGGAAGGAAGGACAGTGGGTGTTGAATTGTAGCAGGCAGGCAGGCAGGCAGCAGGGACGGGACCTTAACGCGGTGCTAGCAAGTGGATCATCAACTTGCAACCGTTTTATTATCATTTCTTCCTTTTCTTTATTCCAAACTCCAACTTTGCCACTCTATTTATTAATATTTTTTTCCCTAACTTGCCAAAAAAATTATTGTTTCTTTCTTTATCTACCAAACTTCACAATGTTGGCCCCGCCCTCTATTATTATTTGTTTTTATTTAACTAATTTGGTATTTTATTACAACTTATGTCAAAATAAAATTTAATAAGAAAATATAATTCAAAAATCAATTTTTTAAAAAATAAAACTCATTCAATAAATATATACCTCTATTGTCCTATTTGTGTAGTTTAATTGATGACTACGTAAAAACATACATGTGAGTACGAAATTCAATTTTCAATTGTACTATTTTTTTATTAAAAAAAATATAATAAAATTAGTATAGTAAAGTTTTCATTAGTTATAGCATAAATAGTTAAATTTTACGTGTATTTAAAAGGACGTCACTTTTTAAATTTTATTGTCACTTATATTTTATATCTTTTACTTTTTACTATATTATTTTTATTATCTTATTAAAATTTAAATAAAAATATCAAAATAAGAATAACTATATCTTTTAAGAAGTGATAATATCTACTCTCATATTCAAAACTAAAATAATTTTGTAATATATTTGAAACGAGGATAAAATTATTATTTCTTTCTTGCCTGTTCTTTTATAGATTAATGGTAGCTGATCAAAAAAAAAAAAAAAAAAAGATTAATGGTATCTTTTGTAAGATATAATTCTGTTCCGGTCAAATAAAATTATTGTAAGTAATAAAGTTCATCTTTCAAATATTTAATATTTAATGCAATTATACGTTTAAACTTAAACATAAAATTACTTATTACTCAAGTATAATTGTAGTTTTGGTCACTTTTATTTGTACTATGAATAAATTTGGTCTCTCAAGTTTTAAATAGACGATTTGATTCTTATTGTTTTTAAAACTTGCAATTTTATTTTTTGATTAGTTTTTCTTTTAAATTATCAGCAATATTTAGTCAATTCAGTGATAATTTTTCTTTAAATTAATGACAGAAGGACCAAAATTATTTACATATAGAAATTTTTCAAAAAATATTAATTTAGCGACCATTTTTCTCAAAATTAGTGGCAAGTTTCAAATCGTTTACTAAGAGTAATTAAGAAAAAATTGTAGCTAATTAATAATTTTAAAAAATATATTCTATCAATAAACAATTTTAGTCTATCATGACACTAAATTAACTAAAAATCATAGCTAATTTGTAAGAAAAACTAACGAATGGATCAAAATTACCCGTTTTCTAAATAAAGGAAACAAAAATCGTCCATTTAAAACTCGAAAGATCTAAATCACCTAAAATAAAACAAAAAAGGACCAAAACTACAATTAAAACTACGATTTTTTTAATCTGTGCAATTCTGAATTAAAAATTTTATATGAAAAAACTGAACATTAAAGACTGTAAATATAACTTCTATAATTTTCAAAGAATAATTTCTAAATTGAGATTCTTGATTTATGTAATATTGAACAAGTTAAAAAAACCATTAAAACTATTACATATTGTACGGTGTCCCAGGCCTAGCTCGACACCTAAAGTCCAACCCCACTACCCAGGTCCAACCCGACACCTAGGTACCTCGATGCCAAGATTTCCCTTCGCACTCGATTCTATGATGGACATCATCCTCACCATGAGTGCCACAAATAACACTTCATAAAGGCCCTTTGTTGCCATTTAATACCCACAATCACAACATAACAGTCGGAGACAAGATCCCAAGATTGAAGTTATCATGCACCTAGACGCTTAAGCTTTTACGGTATATATACACCCCGTGTAATCCCAATATGTTTCCTATGCTTTAATTTATACTTGATCTATCAACTTAGAGATTGAGATTTTTCTGATCGTCAGGCTCTTAGATCATTTCTAAAAAAATGCTTAAATATGATTTTAATTCCTAAAATATTAAATTTCGTTAACTTAAGTCCCTAACATTAAGAATTTTGGACTTACGTCCCTATAAAATTTGAAGTGGTGATTTAAGTCCTTTTAATAAATTTTTTGGATGACATAAGTCCTTAATAAATGTAAAAAATATTGACTTAAATCATTAGATTAGAACTTAAGTTACCCAAATTTTATAGACACATAAATCCTAAATTCTTAATATTAAAAACCTAAACAAACAAAATTCAATATTTCAAAAACTAAAAATATATTTAACCCTAAAAAAAACAATCTGATGTGCGGTTATTATGTGTTATGTGGCTAGTGGTACCTTGTTTGTTGTTTGACATTGCCTAAATGTCCTGTTTCTTTTTGCTTTCGTTTTCTTTGTAAACTTTTTTCATTTGTATGTGTTAAACAAAAGGCTATGTATGCATTCCGAGGATATTTTTGGAAACAGATTGTGTATTGGAAAGAACAATCTAGAAACTCCGGCATATCTTGTTCGTGATATTGTCCAAGTGGTATAAATAAAATAAAAGCAATGATATATATATATCTCTTTTCTTTTTTTATCGATAAAACATATACAAATTACATTAAATATCTTTTTAAATTTACATTACTAAGTATTAAATATCACACCTTAAACTTTAAGAACTACATTTTATTTTATTTTTTAATGCCATTTAAATTACAAATTCTAGACTCTTAACTTTTTTTTGTCCTCTTAAAAATTCTTTCACTTTTTCTAAAGTAAACATTAAATAAAAAAAATATATTTAGATATTATAACTATAAAATATATTAAATACATTTTTTATATGTAAGAGAATTTATAAAAATAACATGCAAAAGAGTTTCAAATCATTCATAAAATAATATGTTGATGTTGATGTTAACTAGAGTCTCTACTCCTCTTTCTCCTCATAATCTTCTTGTTTAGTCTCTTTTCTTTGGGCTGAGTCTAGAGCTAACAATATAAATTGGTCTGTGTAGGCTGCCTGAATAAGCCTAGAAAAAGTCAGGTTTTGACTTTGAAAAATTGTAAAACAAACACATCCGGGGTTTTGGTCCGGCCCGCCAACCCTCAAAAGAAACGGGCCTAGCTCGACCCGGTTAAAAATCAATTTATAAATGTAATTTTTATCTATTGTATTAAAAAAAAGAATTTTTAATAGATTCTTTTAAAAAAATAATTATAATTAACTTTTTACTAAATACACCATTTGTCTTAACTTACACAAAAAACTAACACAATTTAATTAAAAAAACCAATAAAAGATATAAATATTTTTTTATTTAAAAAACTATTTTTTAAAAAAAGCAAATATAATCGGGTCGGCCCGCCAAAGACGGAGCCCGCATAGAACCGTGCTCGGACTTGCTCGTGGCCCAATGGACCGACCCCAAGCCTAGCCGGGTAGCCCGTATTGCCACTTCTAGGTGAGCCATTGTGGTAACTTGTCTAAAGAAAGACAAATATTATTTAGTGTTTTAAGAAGTAAATTGTAGTAAAAAGTTATTGAAAATAATAATTTTTTATATTTTAAAGAGAGAAAATAATATATATTTATAATTTTTTTTAATTTTATTAATCTTAACAAGTGTTCTAATAAAAATATTGTCTAACAAGACCCTAAAAAAATAACAATATGCCAAAAAGAAATATAATTAATAAATAGTTTAATTTTTTAAATATATGCTAAGGAATTTTAATTTTGAATATGTATATAAAAATACTTTATTAAAAAAATAGAATTCACTTCAATAATTTTTAGGTCTAGAAAAAATTAATCTTATACTATTGACTAAGAGATACATCTAATGCTAACAAAACAAAAATAACTTTAAAAGCAAATAATTCAAAGAGAGTGATGAATATTAATTTAGTGTTTCAATGTGTCACATATTTTATTACTATTTTTTTTTCACTAACTTGGCTATGAAAAGATCAAAATGTTTTTATCCTTGGTCACTGTCTATACAATGTTTTTATCTCTCTTTCTCTTAAAACTTTATAGTATATGATACATCCTATTATATATATATATGGAGCTTTAATTTTGCACATAAATAAGAACTCTCTGAAAGATAGAGAATCATGATCATTAGGATTTTACAAGTGGAGTTATATACTAAAATAAGAATTTTTTTAGGATATTTCTAAAAGTTAAAGTGAAACTTTCACTACAAGAATTTTTTATATGAGGTACACAAAAATTTATAGCTAATTTATAATAATTTGGTAGCAAAAATAGAATAGTTACGAATTAGCTACTAATTAACTATCGAATTTTGAGAGCTAATATTAGATCGCTAATTGGTAGCGGAAAATTTTTGTAGCCAATTTGTAGCTAAAAATTTTGACTATTTGTAGCTAATCACTATTTAAACTGTAGCTAATGTATTGTTAAATTAAATATTTTTAATTGTTAAAGTCATTCACCGTACCAAATCAACCAGGCTCCGATACCACTATTTGGACAGAGAGGATAGAGCCAAAGATACAAGCCAAGAGAATGGACCACAAGTGTAGGACACTACAATACAACCAATATCTTAATACAACCCAATTCCTTAAGACAATATCTATATGAGTCCATCCACTTATAAACCATCTAACTTGCTCCTAACTATCCAATGTGAGATTTTGATTCATTATGGACTTCATATCTAATTAATAGCTAATTTAGTAGTTAATCCGTAGCTATATTTGGTAGTTAATTTAGTAGCTAATTTGGTAGCTAATTAGTGGCTAATTTAGTAGCTAATTAGTGACCAAGAAAATTAGCTAAGAAATTTTATTTAGTAGCTAATTGGTAGCTATTTAAATACAAGTTAGCTATGATATTTTTTGGTAGCTAATTAGAAGCTAATTTGGTAGCTAATTAGTATTAGCTACAAAATTTTTTTTAGTAGCTAATCTGTAGCTATTTAGATATTAGCTATGAATAGAAATCGATAACTATATTTTGTAGCTAATATTAAATTTTTTTGTAGTGTTCTTTCAGTTTCTTTTTGGAAACAAAAAGTGATAATTCCTCCTTATAATTTAATCAATCTATTTTCTCATTCCTTTAATTAAAAATATTATTCTTGTTATTTTTCTTAAGTTTATAGCATATTATCTGTTATGTGTATATTAGTTTGTATGAAAGGGTAGACTTATATGAGAGTAGTTTAAATCTCTTAGAGACTAAATTAGTAAAAATTTAGGAACTAAATTAATAATGAATATATATATTTATAGAACCAAATTAATATTTATTTTTAATTTAAAATTTATAGGATGTTTTACTTTTGCTCATTTCTGATTTGAAGCAAATAAAAAAGTCTATTTTTCATGATCACAAAATTAATATTATAATTATTTTTATATATTTCAATTATTTTTTTCCTAAGAAAGGATATATATAACTGAGTGAAATATCCACGCACTTAAAAACACACATATATTTCCTTAAAAAACACACAAATGACACCAATTGGTTTGACACCAATTCTTACACCAATCAATAACGATAGATTAAATTATTTTTTCTCGAAACCTACCATTAGATTGAAACTACTTATTGTATAGATCATCTGTACAAAATTTGATATCAATCCGAGATCGTTTACTACTCCATCAACGCACTAAAAAATTAACGTAAAATATAGTTTTAAAAATCGTGAAAAAAACAACCGTGTTGATGGAGTATTTAATGATATTGGATTTATGTGAATTTTTGTACACATGATCTATACAATAAATAGTTTCAATCTAACGGTATGTTTCGGAAAATAAAAGCTTCGATCTATCGTTATTGATTGGTATAAGAATTAGTGTCAAACCAACTGGTGTCATTTAATCCTAACCCATTATATATATATTGTGTATTGTATTACTAATCCCGTCTCGTTCGTGGTGCGTGGCTGGCGCTAGTCCTCAGGAATTTAGCATAGGTAAGATTCGAATACGGGACCTTCCACGGTAGATCATCCCTTCTATAAATTTAGCGGTATCTTACACCGCTAAGCCAATCATTGGAATTATTATGTACTGTGTTTGTTTTCTAATATTATTTTAAAAAATATATAATTATATCATGAATGAAAATATTCGATCCCTAAAATGAGCAGGAATTAAGTCCTCAAATTTTAAAAGTGAATTCTAAGGGTTCATTTAATTTTATGTTTTCTATTTTTTAAAATTTGTAAAGAAAAAATAAAAATGCTACTAGTAAAAAAGGGCTTTTTTATCTCAATATTCCATACTGGGTAGCTATGTGTTTGGCACAAATGATCACTCGGTGAATTTAGTGAATTCGAAGATGAACATTAAATAGACTTAAAAGATCATAATGAAAGCCATGTTGTTTATGAAAAAGTGTAGAACATACCTATAACAACTGTCTTAATTACGGTAGTATCTCCGGTGGAAATTTACAATATAATTAATTTATTTTATATGATAATGTATTGATTTATTCTTTAAAGTCTTAGTTTAATTGTTAGATCAAATTAAATTTATGAAAGTGGTCATAGTTTATAATTTTTAAGTACTTTATTTGTTTTAAATACACTAATTATAATAAATTA
This sequence comes from Cyamopsis tetragonoloba, assembly GCA_037177725.1. Taxonomy (NCBI): domain Eukaryota; kingdom Viridiplantae; phylum Streptophyta; class Magnoliopsida; order Fabales; family Fabaceae; genus Cyamopsis; species Cyamopsis tetragonoloba. Next base: position 72,522,251 of record CM074119.1, read on the forward strand.
AATGCTATTATAAATAAATATTTTAAAAAAATGATATTTTTAAACATAAAAATTGAAAAATATAAATTAAAAAAATAACAATTCCATGAATAATATAGGTGAAAAAAAGTATAGCTAGGTGATAAATTAAAAAAAAATTCAATGCGTTAAGATAATGAAATAAAAATAAATTAAAAGTGAGAAATTGGTTTCCCCAAAATCAATTTTCCATTGTCTAAAATATTTTATATATATATATATATATATATATATATATATATATATATAAACAAGATGAGAAACCGGTTTGGGTGAAACTAATTTTCTATCGTTAAAAACAAAAAAATATTATACATTCAAACCAACTTCTCAATTAAAAAAAATATAGCGTTTTAGGAAATAAAATAAAAAGTATAGTAATTTTAAAATTAATGTAGTAGAATGAAATATTGAGTTAAAAAAGCCAGTAAAAAAAATCTATTTTCATTTTCATATAAATTTTCAAATATTAAAAAATAAAATAAAAATAAATAAATACATAAAATAATAATACAAACCAAACGTATACTTACTTATCTGCTAGCCATTTCATAGGGCCTAAAAATCAGATAATTAAGTTATATATCCTAGTGGTCAATGGTCAAGTATTTTTTTTTTTAGGTGAATGGTCAAGTTTAATGTTTCATGTCATATCGCATCTTATATGGGACATGGCTATAACAATTTCCACTAAAATTGCTTAACGTGTTATCAGGTCCAATCCCACAACTAGGACCTTACCAGGAAATAACTCGAATTAATTAAATTATATTAACCGAAAGACTCTACTCAATTTCTTTTAATATTCGTAAATTATCATTTGATTATGTGTTGCAATCATAAAACTTTTTTCCAAACTTTTGAATAATCATTACACTGGGCAATAGTCAAATAAAACAAAACTAAATTAGCATGATGAAGCTTATTTGAATTATCTCACATAATTTTATGACAATGAGAGAACGCGAAATCTGTCGCATGTGTAGGAAGAATTACATCTCTTTCCACCAAGATCGCAACCACTGAAATATTTTCAATATTTTTGGTCTCTTTTTTGAATATCTACTGTGAAAAAATAGTGATTAATTCTATTTTCTAAATTAAGCTCTTAAAAGCGAGTGTCAAGTAGCTACAAAATGAAACATTGTCAATATGAATTGATAGTAACAGTTTTACCATTTATCAAAAGTAAATGCATTATTATCTCATCTAAATCTTAAATTATACATTCAGACAAGTGTCAGGAACTCAGGATTGAGAAGGAAAATAAAATAAAATTATTGTCTCCTTGGCTAAGACAAAAATAGCATGAAACTAGAATTATAGCGGCATGGGCCATGATGATATCTCATTATTTCCACCACCAACCCACTTTTTAGGTTTCTATTGATTGAAAAGTTCGTTCACCAAAAAAAAAAATTGAAATCAAATACAAAAAAATTGAAATCAAATACACACGGTGCATGTTTAGAAAAATGTTAAGTCAAAGAAAAATTAATTTTGAAGTGTTAAAATCAATTTTAATTGATAAATTAACTATTTGGTTATGCGTTGAGAAAAAAATTAAAATTAATTTTGGGTTGCCAAAATTAATTTTGGCCGAATATAATTAAGACTTGCTTTCACATTGAGTTGAAAAATTTACGCGGTATACTTTAAACCTGCTTTTATGAAAAAAAATCCACAAAGATAAATCACGTCACCTTAAAATCAATTTTACACAAAATTCATCCTATAAAATCACGTTAATCTAAAATTAGTTATATTAACGCTAAACCAAACACACCATTGGCAATACAAGTTCCATCTTTAGGACCAATGGCGATCATGACTTTCGAACTTCGATCCTCCACCATGCTAAACATAACCTAGTTGAACCTCCAATGTATCAAATTATAAAACCATTGGCAAATTTATCACAATCCCCTTGCTTGTTAATTTATTTTTTTTCTTTTTTTTTTTTAAAAAAAAAAAACAGATTAGGCTCTCCAAATAAAGAAGCTCCCCAGAAGTAGGCTTGGCAACTTTATTGATGCGCCTTGCTGCAATGTCAACTTAAGAAATATTTGTTGCTGAAAAAAATAAGAATAAAAATAAAACTTAAAAGAAATTTAGAGGCGGAAGAACCATATCTGTATTCATATTACTTGGCAACAATTTCACATCAGGAACAAAAAATGCAATTCACTTTAACATCATTGACGGCATGCGACAATTTTAGAATGAGATGTCAGTTCAACTAAATATTTTGGGATAACATTAAATTACAATATGTTCTAACCCAAGAAACTAGAAAAATAAATGAGTAGTGTCACTTTGATCCCCAATTTTGTAAGATTTTTTCACTTTAATCCTTATCATTTAAGGAATTTCACTTTAGTCCTTAACTTCTTTAAAAGTCAAGAACTGATGTAAATGAACTTTTATTAGGTTGAGGACTAATATGAATGAATACAGGAAGAACAAATATGATTTTAAAAAGTCAAAGGGTAAAATGAAACTCTGTTAAAAGACCAGACTAAAACAAAATAACATTAAAAATTAAGGGGCCACTCAAAGAAATGGATACACAGAGTATGTTCAAAGGGTGCTAACATATCACAGTTAGATCAGATGCAACAAGCAATCAGGTTATTGTCCTATTAGCTTCATAATTCTTTTGTTCTTTAAATGTCTGCATGTGAATTGCCTTCTGATTAAGTTCACATTTAAACTTAAACTTGCCTACCTAAGAAAATGTACTCCTAAAAGTAATATTCAGTCACAGTTAAGTTAGTTGAAATAATTTAAGCTTGAATTTTCTAATTTTTTCAATACAAAAGCAATGCATTCTTAAAGCAAAATGGAAAAAGGCTTGCTCACCTTTTTTTGGTCTCACTTTTGTTCCGAGATCTAGTGATGCCTCTGTTAAATATCCGAAACTGAAAAGCAAAATGCATTAAAAAAATTTAATGGCATGATCAAAAGATATGTATGAATTTACTTGCAAACAAGAATATGATACTTCACTGATTCAAGGATGATGAAGGATAGATAAAGATGCTTCATTTGTATGGGAAGGAGAATTTACCTTTGATTTTTGTTGAAGCTTTTTCATTTTTCATGATCTGATGGAATGATTTAGATCGGTCCTCCGCAACCATTTCCCTCAGTATCTCGTCTTCGATCTTCTGAGCTTGCCATTTAGAAGGGTCCTCCACAAATTCTTCGCTGAAGATCATGCACGATACCCACTCTTTCCAAGTGGTTCTTTTGTACTTATCTTCCTCGAGCGAACCAGTTACCAAGAGCTGATACACATAAACTATTTTTTGCTGACCAGGACGAAACGCCCGGGCAATAGCCTGCTTTGTCTTGGATGGATTCCACTCTGAGTCCAACATAATGACACGAGAAGCCGCTGTCAAACTAATGCCTTCGGCGCAAGCTGTGATTGAAGCAAGGAGTATCTTTGATACTCCACCAGGCTCCTCAAACTTATCCATCACTCTTCCGCGTTCGAAGAGCTCTAGTTCCCCAGTTAGCACCAAAACTTCGCGGCCTTTTTGCCATCCAAAGTACTTCTCAAAATATTCTAGGAATAATTTCACAGGTGCAATGTTGTGGCAAAATATAAGAACTTTCTCCTTCTTGACAACGCGATAGATAAGGCTCAAAACAAATCTTACTTTAGAACCTATTTTCAAATCAAACTTGTATTTTTCTATCTCCATCAGTTGCTCCCGGGAGAAAAACTTCTCAGCGCAAACTGCGGTTTTAATCAACCAAGGATGTATTGATCCGAGAGTAATCAACAGCTCTAATTCCAGAGGGTATCCATTGCTCGCATTCATTTTATCGTGCAGTTTCTGCAAAATCTCCTGCTGTATATCGGTTGTGTTCATCATCAATGTATAAATTTGTAATCCAGGTAGGCCGTCAGAACTCGCGCCTTCATAAACATCTATAAAACCATTTGTCAAATTTCTCAACATGTTCAGACTTTGCAGACTCTCCTCGCCATTATTAGAGTCAATTTTGATAGCGATGTTATCTAGGAATAGTTTTCTGGCCCGTGACTCTGTTAACAAGCGGGCCTTTTCTGTTCCACCTATTTTCTTCTTCTTGTATTTTGGATCTAATTCTTTCAGTACTTCCTGAGCGAATTTCGGTCTTGCCAAGCACAGAGTGTTGAAGTATTCGCAGAAATTGTTCTGAAACAGTGTACCTGAAAGTAATATTCTCAATTCTGTCTGAACTTTCATCAAAACTTTTCTCAACCGCGACTTTGTGCTTCTAGGATTGTGGCCTTCATCCAGAACCAAGAGCCCGGGACTTTCCCTCAATACTTTAGCCATATACTTTCTGTGTGTGAACTTCGAATCCTCTCGCATCAATGTTAAGAATGAAGTATAACCCATTATTAGAACACTTGGATGCGAATGCCATTTTTGTATCTTCTCCAAGCAATCCAAAACATGCTTGACATCCTCAGTGGGCTTCGGCATTCCTGGAAAACTCATTGATTTCTGCTTAAACACCCTGTAGGTTCTACGGCCGTGGATCAGATACACCGGTATAGGAATCTCCCACTTGATGAATTCTTTATACCATGTGTAGAGTGTTGTTTTTGGAGCAAGGACTAGAGGTTTTTTCCCTGGGAATAACTTCAAGTAGCTAACAAGAAAGGCGATAATGAGAAATGTTTTTCCGGCTCCAGGAGTATGAGAAATCACACAACCGCCTCTTGTTTTCGATTCGGCTTCCATAAGTGCTGGCTCCACTGACCCTGCAATGTTTTGCCAAAGAAACTCGAAAGCTTTCTTTTGGTGGGCGTGCAACTTTTTTCTAAGTTCGGGAATTAATGCCCAAACGCTATCATTCTCTTCAGATACAGGTTCGTCGGGAGAATCGCGAGTAGGGGAAAGATGGAACTCGCAGTCATCTCCATCATCCTTAGCCCATGAATCTTTTCCAGCACTCTGCTTCTCCTCTTGGTACCACCGAGCATTTTGAGCCTGCCAATATCATCATCAAGTTTATCAGAATCATGAATTGACAGATAGGTAGATTTTTGGCATAGAATACCTGTTCTTTCTAAAATCACACTTTACATTGTATTATTATTCTATGACAGATTTTGCATTATATTAAACAATAAATAAACTTCACTTACAAAGGCTGGTGTGACATCTTTGATATCAGTGCTCACAACACCACATCTTAAGCAATAAATTCCAATTTCTTCATCCAATCTAAAATCATGTTGACAATCTTTATTTGATTTTTCCAGAGCATCAGCAAAAGCGGAGGCATTTGAACCCTGATTAAATAGTAGAACTGCATTAGCCATAGGGGAAAAACCCAAAGGAACAAAGCTGGAAAAGCAAAGCAATGACTAAATGGAAATACCTCCGTGTCTTCCTCGAGATAACTCGACGCCAATGACACTTCCATTTCTCTCCACAACATATCAGTTTCTGATAATTCTTCTGCATCCTCTCCATTGTTTATCTCGGTTTCCTTGTTTCGCCCAAAGCTGCCTGTTGTATTGCGTTGCTTCCACTGGTCAGTAATAGGTTGCGGTTCTTCATTGGTAGGTCTTGTATTCATATTCTTCAAGTATGAATTTATCAATTCTTGGTAGGCAGTTGCATTTAAGGTTCTGTCCCTACAAGTTCTTTCTTCACCGTGTTTTCTACTTCTTGAATACGTTGAACGATTTTTTCTGTCTTGAGCTCCTTTGCTGGAATTTATCCCTTGCCATTTATTTCCAAGGTCCATGTCATCCAGATCATATACACTCTTCTTACGTACCTTAGAGGAGCCATAACCGTACGAACCTCTCAAATAAATGTCATCATTCTTCTCTGCATCATTGGATTTCGACATATTATAGGGATCAAAAGTTAACAAATTAACAGTATTCCTCTTCTGTTTGGGGCTATGAGTTAAATGATAATATTTTAAAGGAATTTCAGCAGATTCATGACCGAAACTTCTAGCAATAATCTTGTTATTTTGATCACAATCCTCAACTGCTACCGGATCTTCTTGAACTGGCACCGGAATAATAGCAAGTTGATTTTGATTTTCACTGTGATCAGTAGCATCATCTGTCTTTACCTTCCGGGATTTTGGTCTCCTATTATACACTTGAATCTCCCGGTGAGTATTCACATTATTCACCATCTCAAGCTTTCGATGATTGTTGGAACCCTTGATGCGACGGTTTTGCGGCAAACCAAACAAGCATGATAACGGCAATGACATTTCATCATCATCACTCCACGTCTCTCTCTTAACTGGTGGCCTGGTTCTAAAAGAACCAACTTCGAACTGAGAAACATCATCGTAACCAAGGTAACGCTCAGGCTTCACATTCCGGCGTTTGGAACGCCTTAAGCCCTCAACATTATAAGATGGTGACACTTTATCTTCATGGGAATCACATGCATAGCCAATCAGCTTAATTTCAGGTATAACAACTTGAGAAACAAAGGGTACTGACACGCCATTTTCTACCTTGAAATTCACAACATTTATATGAGACTTGTCGATCAATGAAGTGCTATCATTATCTCGTCCCAAAATTTGATACACAAGCTTGTTTTCTACAGATCTTGCACAGAACGAAACATTCTTTACGACAGATGTAACGACTAACCACGAAAGATCATACAACATTTTTCCCAACAGCAATTTAGATTGCGATAATGTAGAGCAGTCCTCGGTTGAAGCCCAGCGGTAGTGCTGATCGTCACAATGACTATGTTCAAGTCTTTGAAGGAGGGAAATTTGATTGATTCCAAATACTTTAACCTCCTTATTGAGAGTTCTAATTTCTGCACCAAGTGAACCTTGATCCACATAGAAGTTGACATAAAACTGACACGAGCACTCGGAATCATGCGGCTTTCTCTGTATAGAACTTATTTTAGCATCTGTCCATACCTATAACCAAAAAAATATGTACATATTGTGAATCACACTTTAATCTTAAAGGGACAGGAAAATAACAACAAAAGGGAGGACTTTTCACAGGCCAAGTGAGATGGGAAAGATCAAGGGGAAAAGATATCAAAATGACCACCAAGTAAATGCATACAGACATTATCATATTAATAAGATGGAAAATATTTACCATGGAAATGTGCTCTATTTTGCTATCATCTTGTATAAGGATATCTTGAAATCAAAATACTTTACCAACATATTAATTCAACAAATAAGTATTAAAAATATATCAAGATAAAGGGAGAATTAGAACCTATCAATTACATAAATAGACTAGTTTACGAATGCATCATGCTCAGTCTAGTGCAGAAAGAAACTTCATGGCTTTGAATCAGTGTGAGTGCACTGGCCATGTGAGATTTTCGTAAGGTCTAGACTATCAAAAGACAACTTGAAGATTCTGTTGAACTTTTTTTTTGCACACCAAGGATATTCACCCGCCTACACCCGCCTATAGCCAAAAACTAATCTCTTTGAGCTGTGAAGTGAGTTATGCCGCTCCAAACAAAGTCTTTTTTATGCTTAGCCAAAATTCGAATCCTTGTCCGCACACTTGAAGGACCCAACTATCTATCAACCACGTCAAGCTTTGTTTCCTCCGTGGAACGTATTTTGATATAAGAAATTCAAGAATCTCTAAAAACAAGCTCAAAATTCAGCTTAAAAGGAAGACTTACAGGCTCGAGACTAAATTCATCTGAACTATTAGCACTTTGAGGAGCTGATAGCACACATATATCGATTCCAGGACGTAAAAAAGAGGAACAATCTGTTAATGTAGCTCTCCTCGACATGACCCGAATGTCGGACAAGGGGCCTTTCTCCATAGCCACATAGTGATCATCAGTAAAATGCATGGTCACAGTTCCTGATTTGATTTTTATGAACTCCACAGGTTTCCATGAGCCAGAGGTTAGCGCCTCAAATGCTGCTTAGAAAGAAAATTTTAAGGACATCAATAGATTAATAAAAGAATCATTCTTAAACAATGTGAAATTGTGAATGTAAGATCATGGAAAATTGTTAGACAATCATGTTTGTCCAGTAAATTAAAATGTCTTCCAATCCTTTTTTTGTTTTCTCTTTTCATTGTCATGCATAGTGATTAATTGATTAAAAGAGGAAAGGCTTACCGTAAGGACTGAATGGATGCTTCAGTTGATGTAATTGCCTTTTTCTGCTCATCATTGACTGTAACAGAACTCACTTGCCAATGTTGTATTGTAAAAAATCTGCAGCAAGTGATTAAGCACTCAAACTTCCATTTATAATCCAGGCTTCTTCATTGATTTGCACAATAAACAGGGTAATCATCAGTATAGAAATAAAATGAATGCATATATATCATGGCATTTTAGACTATATATATCTCACAAAGATTCCAAATTTTGGTTGCTGTCGCGTTGCGGTTATAATCGCGTTGCATTAAATGCAGATAAATACAGCTAGATGTGGCTATTGCATATCACAATCACAGCCGGATGCGATTTATACATGTAAGTACCAGAACCTTGACACTGTGGTTAGATGTTGCCGATAGGACCTAAATTTGAAACCCTGCAAAGGAACAAACAGAAGAGCCTCATTTCATATCAGTTCTTTTGTGCCTCCAGAGGATGTGAAGGAAAATTAAGAAGGGCATAAAATGCCATACTACTAAACTATGCACACACATAAAAAGGGGTTAAGGGTTAACTTAAATTAAAAGGGGAAGAACAAAAAAAAAAAAAACTCTGTTAAACAGTTTCATTTTATCAAACTTCCTAACAAATGAAATGACCCTTGATTATGAATTATGATTATCAAAAGATGTGTATTAACAGAAGACAGGCACATTCCAACATGCGAGAAGTTCAAAGCTCCAGCCCAGAATTAAATGCTGACAATGACAAACAGAGAAATAAAAATCTAAGTCATGTTTTCATTTCTTGTTTTTGTTGATTTCTTATTTTTTGAAACTTACGAAGAAAGAACTGTAAATGACGGCAAACATTTTACAAATTTTAAACAATAGGAAACAAATTGAAAACACAAATAAAACATACCCTTAAGATAGCCATTTTCTGCATATACCAAAACAGCAACGGTTTCTAGACTCCCAGAGAAGAAATTTGTTGAAAAAAAGCATTCTTTTTTACATGGAAAAGAATTCTTCTGATAAACAAACCCACAAAAAATCCAAAGCAGACCAAGTGAAAAATTCAGACTTTCGTACTAAATAAAGCCGATCAAGCAAACGATCAACAGAAAAACTTGATTGAGATGAAATGCCGAGCTTAATTATCCATATATTTGATTTTTCCGGAAAAAAAAACAGCGGAAACAGAGAGTGACGATAGTGAATAAAATCCTTACCAGACAGAGCAGAATCTAAGGCGCAGGATGAAGCATCATCACAGAAAGGAAAGTGAAAAAAGAAAGAGAAAGAGAATTAAAGGGGGAAGAAGCAATAATAATGGTGCTGAAAAAGAAGTAGTTGAGCAGGTGAGCATGAAGGAGTGAGTGCAGAGAGAGAGAGTAGCGATAAAGTGGAGTGTTGAAAAAGGTGTGAAGCGAAAGCAGACACACAGAGACAGGGTAGCAGAGAAATCTATAGAAAGGGGTCTTGAATTTCGTGCAGTAGTTGCATGAGAGAGAGAGAGAGAAAGAGAGAAGAAAATGGTGGGTGGTTTAAGGATATTCGCGGGGTTAAAGGGAGGAGAAATGAAGAAGGAGGACCAGGTAGCAGATTCCAGCTATTGGCCCTGTTTTTCAGTCCTACGGAACAAAACAATATTAGAGCGTTTTCTAACCTACAACAAAGATGTGACGCAAGACAATTTTAGTACTATTCGAGTAAATTGGTACTATTAAGCTTTTTAAATTTTTTTTTCTAAAAAATATATTTAACGGAGATTGAATCTAGATATTTATAAATATATATTTTTATGTGTTTACTAACTAAATTAGGTGATTGAAAAAGTTTTTTAACCTATATGCAACTGAACAACATTTATATTAATTATAAGCTTTTTATAATAAAAAATAAATAAAATATTTATTATGTTGAACTTGGAAAATTTATTACTTTTTCATTTTTAATAAAAAAATTAATGGAGACTTATACTTGGAAATGACTAGCATAGTAAAAATTTAGGGTACGTTCGATTTAGATTTTAATAGAATGAGAACTGAGAATATACAAATCGAGATAAAAATTAATAATTGAAATTATTGATACATAAAATTCGAGACAATCCAATAAAAATAAATATTTTAAACTTTAAACGAAAGTAATTGTAACCACTTTTAACCAAAGCTAAATTTAAAATAAATAGACCCTTAAAAACAAATGAGCTGGTATATACTTGATAAGAATAAAAGTATTTATTATTTCATTTTTCTTTTAATCGGGAGAAAAAATATCATTACTTATTTCTCTTTTTTATAATTTGCATCTAACAAATTAGTTTAGTAGGTAGAGAGTGAAACTTTAAGTAACAGTTCCTCGGTTTAGATCCATGTATATACACTTTTACCTATAAAAAATCTCTCTCTTTATAATTTTAATATTTAGGATCTATTTGGTTTAGATTTTGGTAAAATGAGAGATGAAAAACACATAAACCGAGACAAAAATCAATTGATAAAATTATTGATGCTAAAAATTCAAGACAATCCAATAAAAATAAATATTTTTAGCTTTAACCAAATATAATTTTTGACCAAAGCTAAATTTAAAACAAATAAACCCTTAAAAAGAAATAAAGGGGCATATAGTTGATAAGAATAAAAATATTTATTATTTCACTTTTCTTTTAATCAGGAGAAAAAGTATCATTAATTATCTCTCTTTTTATAATTTGCATCCAATAAATTGGTTTAGTAGTAAGGGAGTAAAGTTTTGATTAACAATTCCTCACTTCAGACCCATGTAAATGCACTTTTGTTTATAAAAAAATCTCATCTTTTTTAATTTTAATATTTAGGGTCCGTTTGGTTTAGATTTTAGTTGAATGAGAAATGAAAAACACACGAACCAAGACAAAAATCAATGCTTGAAATTATTGATGCACAAAATTCGAGACAATCGAATAAAAGTAAATATTTTTAGCTTTAATCAAAAGTAATTTTGATCAAAGCTAAATTTAAAACAAATATACCCTTAAAAATGAATGAATGGGTATATACTTGATAAGAATAAAAATATTTATTATTTTATTTTTCTTTTAACCGGGAGAAAAAGTATCATTAATTATTTCTCTTTTTTATAATTTGCATCCAACAAATTGGTTTAGTATATAGAGAGTGAAGCTTTAAGTAACAGTTCCTCGGTTTAGACCCATGTGGATGCACTTTCACCTTCTTCTTTTATACTTTTAATATGAGTTTTGCTATTCATTGCCCTTAGGGCAATGATTAAACAACCCATAAATGGAAATTTTGTATTTAAAATAAAATAAAAATATTTTTGTAGCATTAAATACTCTTCAATTTCCAACACTTAAATTTCTATTTATGGGTTGCTTAACAATTGTCCTAAGGGCAATGGATAGCAAAACTCTTTTAATATTTAGGGTTTATTTGGTTTAGATTTTCGTAAAATGAGAAGTGAAAAACACACGAACCAAAACAAAAATCCATTGATAAAATTATTGATGCCCAAAATTTAAGATAATCCAATAAAAATAAATATTTTTAGCTTTTACCAAAAGAAATTTTTGACCAAAGCTAAATTTAAAACAAATAAACCCTTAAAAAGAAATAAAGGGGCATATAGTTGATAAGAATAAAAATATTTATTATTTCACTTTTCTTTTAATCAGGAGAAAAAGTATCATTAATTATCTCTCTTTTCATAATTTGCATTCAATAAATTGGTCTAGTAGTTAGGGAGTGAAGTACAATTCCTCGGTTCAGACCCATATAAATGCACTTTCGCCTATAAAAAAATCTCACCTGTTATAATTTTAATATTTAGGGTTCGTTTGGTTTAGATTTTAGTAGAATGAAAAGTGAAAAACACACAAATCGAGACAAAAATCAATGCTTAAAATTATTGATGCACAAAATTCGAGATAATCCAATGAAAGTAAATATTTTTAACTTTAACCAAAAGTAGTTTTGACCAAAGCTAAATTTAAAATAAATATACCCTTAAAAATGAATGAATGGGTATATACTTGATAAGAATAAAAATATTTATTATTTTATCCGGGAGAAAAAAGTATCATTAATTATCTCTCTTTTTATAATTTGCATCCAATAAATTGGTTTAGTAGTTAGAGAGTGAAGCTTTGAGTAGCAATTTCTCAGTTCAGACCCATGTAAATGCACTTTTGCCTATTAAAATATCTCACTTTTTATAATTTTAATATTTAGGGTTCGCTTGGTTTATATTTTAGTAAACTAAGAAGTGAAAAACATACGAATCGAGAAAAAAATCAATGCTTGAAAGTATTGATGCACAAAATTTGAGACAATTCAATGAAATAATTTTGAACAAATTTAAAAGTAATCTTGACCAAAAGTAATTTTGAACAAAACTAAATTTAAAATAAATAAACCCTTAAAAATGAATGAAGGGGTATATACTTAATAAGAATAGAAATATTTATTATTTTATTTTTCTTTTAACTGGGAGAAAAATGTATCATTAATTATCTTCTTTTTATAATTTGCATCCAATAATTTTGTCTAATAATTAATGAGTGAAGCTTTGAGTAGTAGTTCTTCGGTTCAGACCTATGTTAATGCACTTTTGCTTATAAAAAATTTTCTCCTTTTATAATTTTAATATTTAGGGTCCTTTTGGTTTATACACAAACCGAAAAAAAAAATAAAGCTTAAAATTGTTGATGCACAAAATTTGAGATAATCCAATGAAAGTAAATATTTTTTAGCTTTAACCGAATGTAATTTTGACAACTAAAGTTAAATTTAAAACAAATAGATTCATAAAAAGTAGAAGGGTATATACTTGATAAGAATAAGAATATTTATTATTTCATTTTTCTTTTTAGCAGGAGAAAAAAGTATCATTAATTATATCTTTTTATAATTTGCATTCAACAAATTGGTGTAATAGTTAGAAAGTGAAGCTTTAAATAGTAATTCCTTGACTCAAAACCATGTGGATGCACTTTCGTCCATAAAAAAATCTCTCTTCTTATAATTTTAATATTATATTAATTTATTTTTTTAATTGAAATATTGATAAATGTTTTACTATTATACTAATAAAATAAATAAGGATATATAATATAATAAATAATAATATTATAAGAAATTTATAAGTCAATGGGTAATTTAAATAGAATTTTCTAAAGCCAGAAATAAAAGTTAAATTTAGATAGTATTTATAAATTAAAATGATCATCACAAAATAATAATTTACTCGTCCTTAATTGGCATTGATAATATTTAAATATATATTTTTTTTTATAAAAATAGAGTGACTCTATTGTCACTTCTATTTAATTAAATTATTGGTTAAAAATACATTTTAAATTAAAAAAAATTGAAAAATAATAACAATAGAAATTTTATATTGACAAAACAAAAACTCATAAAAATACTACCTACGATCTTATTTATAAAAGATTAAAAGTAATTTTATTAGGATCAATTTACTCATTTTTTATAATAGTTGACACATAATTATATGGGTACTTTTAAAATAAAATTCAAATTCACCGCTTAATTAATTTAAAAAACATTATTAAGTATATTTTATTGATACCCATAAAAGAAGTATATTTTATTGGTACAAGTGAATCGAGTCTTACGTTTCTTAATAAAGTTGGAGATATAATTTAGTGAGTTTTTATATACAATGTCCTTAGGGTACTAGTTAAGATTACTAGAAATAAAAAAAACAATTATAATTGCGCATTGTTTTGTCTCTCGGCAATACAAAAAACTACATATTTTAATACTTTTTATTACATTTGACTCTTTAAATAATATACTTAGAGCACTAAATATTATTTACCTAATTTCAGTTTATTTGATATTTTAAATTATTTAAAGTTTCATGTTAATTAATGTATCAATTGATACATTTTATTACATAATTAATATTTTTTATACTTATAATATACTCTCTCTCTAATTCTTTTATTTTAGAAATTTTTTTAGAATTAACTATCAATTTGATCTGATTATCTTGTCATCAATTTGATCTTAAAGATTATCTTGTCATCAATTTGGTCCTCTAAAGAACTTTACCACCAAATAAGTCCTCCAAAGATCACCTTGTCACTAATTTAGTCCCCCAATGAACTTTGTCATCAAATTAATCCTCCAAAGATTTAAAAGTCTACCAAATTAGTTCTTACCTCATGGACCAAATTGATATACTTAAATCTTTGGAGAACTAATTGGGTATATTTTTACATCTTTAAAGGACTAATTTGGTGACAAATTTCTTTGATAGACCAAATTGATGACAAAGAGGATCTTTGGACGACTAATTTGGTGACAAAGTTTTTTGAGAACTAAATTGGTGACAAGATAATTCTTGGAGGACCAAATTGATAATTAACTCAAATTTTTTATTTCAGAAAAAAATGAAGATAATGCGCCCACTAAGCATTGAAACCTGGACCTTATAATATACTCTCTCTGATCCTATTTATAAGTGACTTTCAACCATATCGTGAAGGTAGAGAATGATGGTTAACTTTTTAAATTTGTTCAAAAATATAATTCTACTTATTAAATTTATCTAAAAATATAATTCTTCATCAACTATACCGTTATCATAAATGTTTAATTGAATTTTTGAAAATTATAGTAGGGTATAATTTAGAAAACACAACAAAAGAAATGATTTAGCAATCGAAAAACTAAGATTACTGATCACTAAATACGAAGCTAATAATAGTCATTTCAGTCACTAATTTACCCACCTTTAGTCGGGTTAGACAAATTTCTTGATTAGTTTGGTTTAGTTCGTCAGATTCGTTAGTTTATCTGATCTGATTGACACCCCTAACTTGGAGTTTATGAGTAGTTTATTACCATGTAGATGTGTTTGGTATGTACATGGTAACTAGTAATAACTACAAATTTATAGTTTTTAAAAGCTATAAGCCGCTAACTTGTAAAAGGGTTGCTTCAAATAATTAATTTTTATTTTACCCGCAAGACATTCTTGTTGCATTTACTCTACTAAATACTAATTTTATTAAACATTACTACACATCTATTACATATAATTCATAAATTATAAGCTAAGTCATAAACTATAAACTTTAAGACATAAATTATAAACTATTAGCCAATTAATGTTATTATCACACAGAACCTAAGATATAGTGCAAAATATAAAAATAAATATTTTAAAATAAAAATGCAAAATAAGTATCCAAACAATACAATTATCCGTTAAAACTTATTTTTTTAAAAAAAAATTAAAAATTAAATCAGAAAATATTATATCTTTTAAGATATTTAATATTCAACAAATTTATCAACAACTTTTTTTACATTAAATATTGAGTCTATAAATAAAAGAATAAACTATTTATAATAATGTAAGCGTCGACATGTGAATGTTATGTTTATCGACTCTATCATCATTATAACTTCAGAAAATAACGCCACCGAATTAAAACGTCAGAGGGACGATATCGTCAAGTGCCTCTACGCTGCCACGACGGCTCCGCCGCAGTGCCAGAATTGCAAAGCCAACAATCACGTTGTGTCCAATGGCCAACCAAATCACCGTTCAACACTCTTCTTCATCTTCTTTTTTGTTAGGGGCCTTGGCACCCTTTAATTTTTGGCCACATGGTTTTTTTTACCTAAGGCCAGAGAGTTAGGAAGGTAATTTTGAAATCAGAAATTGAATTACTTCATCCAAACAAAAAAAATTAACAAATAATAAGAATTAAATTGAAGTAATTGAATTGCATGTAATTTGAAATTTAAGATTACTCATGCAAACACACACTTAGACTTCACCTTCGAGTGTGATTAAAGTTATCTTCTGCACAAGATGGAAAAAAGGGAAGAAAACACGTTAAAATTTGATGTTCTTATTTAGATCTTAATAAAATGTCACATTTTTTCAATTTAATCCCTACACATTTTATTTAATTTGGTTCCTACACGGAAAATATTTTTTCAATTTAGTTCTCTATTAATGGTGTTATAATGGCAATTGACGATTTTAACTTATTTAAAAATATTTTCTCATACAAGAATTAAAGAGAAGTGATATTGCCACTCTAAAATTTGATATTGTCACTCCAACATCATGGAAATAAAGCTTTTGAATGAGTGTTATGGGAGTGACAATATTAAATTTATGAGTGGCAATATTATTTCCCAAATTTAAATTAAAAAGATTTTACCTAAAAACCAAATTGAACCTAAAAAACATTTATTGAATGGAAATCATGAGAGACAGTACTATTAAGTGATTGGTACAAGTAATACACTTTAGTGTATTGAATTATCTTTTGTAAAAGATACTATTGATTAGATTAAAAAGTTATGAAAATGATCAATTATTTATATGTTTTCTTATAAAAAGTTTAAATTTATAATCTCTTAACACCTGTAAGTGTTTTATTTGTTAAAAAGTTCTTTTTATTGATTTTTTTTATTTCTCAAGTATATTGTATTCTATTATTAATAAAATAACTGATTTCTTAAGTATAAATAAATTTATAGTCCATTTGTTATTGTTTATTTTATAAAATAATTCTAGAAAATTTTATGATATTTGTGTGTACTTTTTAAAAATAATTAAAAGCATCAAATGATGAATTTTTTTGTTTTTTAGAAAGTTATTTTGAGTTGCTTTTCAAAATAACGTAGAAGAGAAAAGATTAGAAAAAATAATTTTGATCATTGTTACCAAACATAAATAACTTTTGATTTTTATTATAATTAATTAAAAAATAAGAAATTCTATAAACCTTCAAAAATTAATTATTTTTATGTAATAACAATCATTATTCTTCTCAATAATATTCTTTTTAGATTTCAAACTCAAATTCTTTTAAAGTCAATAGGATTGGACTAATGGTGAGAAGTTTGGCAGCTAAAGGTTAATATGCAAAAATGTCAAATTCATTAACTAAACTACATAACTGAAATTTGTACTCTCACTTATTAAAAAAAAAGAAAAAAACAAAGAAAAGAAAACTCGAATTATCATACTAAAATTGATCTATCGTATGTTTGAGTATCGAGTGTATAAAATATTGCTTTAGATTGCCTGAGTGGTGGGGTACTCAATTCATGACACACTCTCGGCTTCTCGAGCAAAATAAAAAGGCATCTCTTTATTCCAACTTGTATTGCTTTGCTTTGTACTATCAAGGTGATGCCTAAATACATTTAAATAATGGGAAATAATAAACTTTTCAATAAATTAGTATACTCTAGTACTCAACTTTGAGGTATACTGATTTAATAATTTTAACAATAATGATTGATATATAGCCATACGTATATGATTTATTTATAATTTATTTAATATCTATCAAAACGGAAGTCTTTTATTTTTTTTTGTTTTGAACAAATAAGTTTAAATCTGAGACTTCCAACTCTTAAGTCTTTACTAAAAGATTTAGTACATGACCATGTGGGCTATTGTCCACTTATCAATCAAGTCTTTCATTTTACTTTTCAACTTTTTTATATTAAAAAATAATTAAATACGAGAGTAAACCTTAGAATTCAAGAAATTGATGTAGCAAACATGATTTCTACAAAGTGCAGAAACGTGAAAGAGAAAGGGATCGGAGAAGAAGAGTTACAGAAATTGGAAATGTGTTTGATTAAAAAAAAAAGGATATTTTTAAGGTCGGCCAAAAAAAATTAAGAATCACGTGGTCACTTTACCAAAAAATAGAAAATATGGAGTATTTTTATAAAGTATAGAATATTTCTAAAAATTCAACTTTTTCTAAAAATACTCCATATGTTTCATTTTTGATAAAGTAATCACATGATCTCAATTTTCTCAATTACACCTTAAAACTACCCATGAAAAAGTTATGATACAATACAATTTCACTACCTTATCTAAACCTTACACACATAACAAAATAATAAAAGTAAAATACTAACCTATAATAAAAAACTACTCTATTTTACCACTACAATAATGAAAGGGTAAAAACTACATTTTTAGGGGGAAATAGGATATTATCTAACAACCCCGTAAGCTTGAAGTGATAGAGATTCTTCAATCCAGGCTTAGAACATAGTTTATTAAATTGAGCTGAAGTCAAGGCTTTGTTAGAATATCTGCAGTCTGATCAGAGGAGGATATACGCATCTGGTGTAGAATTCCTTTCTGAACTCGGTCTTTAATCACATGACAGTCCACCTCAATATGCTTCATTCTCTCATGATAATCTGGGTTGTTCGCAATATGAATTGCACTGGTGTTGTCGCAGAACAGCAAAGTAGGTCTTGGAGAAGGATTTTTGAAGTCATCCATGAGGTATAGCAGCCAACTTGCTTTCACAACTCGCATTTGTCATTGCCCTATACTCTGCCTCTGCTAATGATCTAGAGAGAGTCTTCTGTTTTTGCTTTTCCGATAGACTAAACTTTCTCCTAAAAAGAAACAATAACCAGAAATGGATCTCTTAGTCTCTACACAAGCTCCCCAATCATGGTCTAAATAGCCTTTGAGCTTCAAATATGAGTTTGCGGGAACAAAAAGACCTTCACCAGGAGTGCTCTTGAGATATTACAGAATCCTCATAGCAGTCTTCCAATGTGCATTAGTGGGTTGATTCATGAATTTGCTCAGCTTCCCTACAGAAAAACAAATGCCAGGCCTTGTAGAGGTTAGATAAATAAGCTTAACAATAAGCCTTCTATAAGAGGTAGCATCATAGTATAATGGATTAATTTCTAACCCATCTCCACAGGAGTGTCTTTTGGCTTACAAGCTAACATCCTTGTTTCATTAAGGAGGTCGAGATAATACTTCTTTTGGTTGATAGAAATACCACTTTTGCTGTGAGCAACCTCAATGCCTAGAAAATATTTGATAAGACTGAGATCTTTTATGGTAAATTTCTTGTGTAGGTGCTGTTTAATTGCTTGAATCTGTTCTAAATCATCACCTGCAATCAGAAGATCATCTACATACACTAAAATGGCAAAGTATCTACCATTAGAATATCTAGTAAATAATGAATAATCAGATTTTGATTGAACAAATCCATAACTACAGAGTTTGAGTAAGTTTTTCATTCCATTTCCTACTAGATTGTTTTAAACCATATAAGGATTTTTTTTTAGTTTGCAAACCATTTTGTTATAAGGTAAATTCAACACTTGGGGAGGTCTCATGTAAACCTCCTATGTAAGATCACCATAGAGAAAAGTAGAATTAACATCTAATTGGTGAGTATGCCAGTTTCTAATAGAAGCATTAGCTAGAAGAAGTCTCACAGTAGTCATTTTAATCATAGGACTAAAAGTATCTAGATAATCTACCCCTTCAATTTGTGTGTAGCCTTTGGCCACAAGCCTGAAGAGGAAGCACTCTTTGACTTACCTAAAGATGTCAAAGACAAGATATTACCTAATTTGGATTTTAAAGAACTCTTTGGAGCAAAGGAAGTAATCTGATTCACTGAATATGATTAAGTAGCACTATTATGAAGCAATGCCAAAAGGGCTTTATGTTGACCAGCAGTGAAGTGAAGATGAGAATGCGTAGAAACATGAGTTTCATCATCAGTACAATCACTATCTTCTTGGCTATCCTGAACACAGATGTTGGTAGTATTTTCCTTCTTGAAGTAATTTGGAGGAAAGCCATGAAGACCATAACAAGTATCAATGGTGTGACCTTGCTTTTGGCAATGTGTGCAAACTTTGATGTTGCCTTTGCCATGGGATTTGTTGTTGAAGGACTTAAAATTCGAAGATTTTACCACGACCTTTGCTGATAACAGAAGCATCAGAAACGTTGGCAAGAACAAGAGGCTCATCCATGGAAATCAGCAATTGGTGTTCTTGTTGAACCAATAGGGAGAAAACCTTGTCAATATGAGGCAAAGGGTCCATCATCACAATATTTGATCTTACTGTAGAATATTGGTCATTAAGCCTATGAAGAAACCTAGAAACATAATCGGAGTCCCTATACTATTTAATAGTAGTAACCAAATCACAAGCACAAGGTTCTTTACATTTGCATTGAGGAAGAGGTATAAAATTATCCAACTCTTGCCAATTTCACTGAAGACGAGTAAAATATTCAATTACACAAAGATCACCTTGCCTGAGAGCATATAGGGATTCTTGAAGTTCTAAAATATGAAACAGATCGCCTTGATAATACCTCTTCTTGAGGTTTTCCCAAACCAATTCAGCGGAGTCCATCTATAACATGTTAGCCATGATGGGAGGATCCAAAGACTGAGTAATCCATGAAAGAACTGCTGAATTGCAGCGATCCCAAGCACCGAATTTAGGGTTTGTATTAGGAGCGTGACGAAGAGAACCATCAATAAATCTAAGCTTCTTCTTGGTTGGCAATGCTCACAACAAGGCATGAGAACAAGTGTGATGATTGTCCCCTTTGAAAACGATCGGAATGATGCTCGATGCAGAACTCTCATTCAGATGCAAGAAATAAGGTTTGGAGAAATCGGCGTCGGCAAAGGAAGGATTAGAGGTAGCCATCGCAAGGAACAGAGAAGAGAAAGACAACGGATAACACCACTTCCTACCAAAGGGCTCTGTATACCATGATAGAATTCAAGCAATTGATGCAACAAACATGGCTTCTGCAAAGTGCAAAAATGTGTAAGAGAAAGGGAGAAGAAGGGTGGGATTCTGTATGGATGAAAAAATTATGATACAATACAATTCCACCATCTCATCTAAACCATATTTACATAACATAATAGTAAAAGTAAAATACTAACCTATAGTAAAAAACTACTCTATTTTACTGCTACAATAATGAAAGAGTAAAAACTACATTTTTAGGTGAAAAAATAGGATATTATCTAATAGTGAATGAGTTGTACCTGAATAATATATGTATATAAAACTTTCTAATTTCAAGTAGCTTCTTATTTTTTGTCGCCTTCTTTAAATTTTCATTTATTCATTCTTTTATTTTCATTTTCTTCATAATTTTTTAAATGAAGTATTTTGCATTGTGAAAATTATTTTTAAACAAAGAATGAGAAGTGTTAATGTTAAAAAAAAAGGAGTATTTTTATTGTTTGGTTACAAATGGGAATAACAAGAAACTAAACAAGCAAATAAAGTGAAGTCAAGTTTAAATCATATATGTATAATATAATATAAAAAAAATTACATTTATCTCCCATAAACTTTGTTAAGATTATATGAATCCTATGTATTTCATAAATTACATAAATCTCTCCTGAATTTTACCATTTCATTACATAAACCTCCTAAAAGGTTAAAAGTATGTTAGTGAAGTTAGTTAAAGATGTCATACACGTAACTTACAATCCAAATAATAGTTTAAAAATAACCAAGAGTAAAGTCAATGGATGTTAGTGTAAAAATTTGCATGCAAAATTTATAACAAATGTAAAATTAACAATTCACTAATGTATTTGGGTTGGTAATACGTCTAGAACATCGTTAACTAACTTCACTAATGAACTTTTAACATAAAGAAAGTCTATGTAATGATGTGATAAAATTTATAAAAAATCTCTGTAATTTATAAAATACGTAGAAGTTAACGTAATCGGATTGAAATTCAAGAGAAGTCAATAAAATTTCTCTTATAATATACTCCTATAAAACGAATAATACCTGCCATTAAAATTAATTAGAGTTAATATTGTAAATTAAAATCAACTGAATTATGTATGTTAATGTATAATATAACATATAAAAGCTGGAAAAACTCAAATCTTTTTTATTTTCGTAAAGAAAAGCCTGTATTTGAAAGAAAACAAATTGGATGGTCAATCATTCGAGCTTCTTGAGGTCAATACGGGACCAGAGAGAACATTGCTGGATGGTCCAATAATGGAAACAAAATAGTACTGATTCATTAGTGTCAAATTGACCTAAATGATGCATTATACTCTTTTTGTTTTTTTTTATCTGTACGCGTAATTTTTTTTATCGGTTGAATACATGTACTTTCACATTATATTATTTTTAAATTTATTCTTATTCTTTATGCGACTTGAACTTCAAGCTCTTGGCAATAAATAAATAAATAAAGAGTAATCACTATTTTTATTTATCTATTTATTTATATTTTTTTATAAAATATTAATTATATTTTTATCAATTATATCTTTATTTTTAATTAGATTAGTAATTACTATTCCATTATCTAATCAATAGAACTAAGAATTATAAGAATTTTAAAAATTATTTTAGTGAAAATAAAAACAATAATTATATTTCTTAGTATGCATAATATAACTCAAGTAGACAGATAAATAGGAACGAAAAGAATAATTATTAAATCAGGGTTTAAAATTTCACTCTCAAAAATTAATTCATATGAGTAAGTTTATTTCACATTTTATATATACTTTCTTAGCTATATTCTTATTCAATGTTTCATCATCATTATCTTAACAAAAATTTTATATTGAAAAAAAATATTAGTGTATAACTATACAATTTTACAACTAGTAGTAATAATTTTTGTTGATACAGTAAAAATTAAAATTTATATAATTATATGATTATATACATTATGACCACTACTCTTTTATTTTCTGCAGTTTTACAGGTTAAATCCAAAACTAGCTTTTATAATCTTGGGCTGAGCCCTTTGTTTCTTTCTGAAATGAAACTTCTACTTTGAGAAAAAAAAAATCCAAGTATTTGGGTTTAATTTATTACCCTCAAGTAGGGATCTAAGGAGGTGGGATCGGGGCGAGTTTTATCCTCCACTGTTGTGCTCCGGTTAAAAATGAAGCTGGAGCAAGTTCGAAATAAAATAAGCAGGTTTAAAAAATTTAAACTTTGCTCCATTTCTGTCAGGTGTTAGGATTCAAAAACCCCGCAAGTAACCCACACCCTAAGCCGAATTCTGCTTTACGTACCGCTTAAAGCCCTGTATTTGATAAAGGCCCCAAAAAATATTTTTATTTAATAATATTAATAAGTGTTAATTATTAAAAAATGATTTATTAATATAATATACTATAGTATGTTTAAATATTTTTTATCACAAAAATAATACTTCATTCAAAGAAGTTTTGAACAAGTAAAAATAATATTTTATTAGAATATTAAATCATATAAAAATATTAAATTATTTTATAAATGCATAATTTATAAATTAAAACACTGATAACCCTAAAAAAGAGTATTTAAATTAATTAAATCATATTTGAGATTAACTATATATTTTATAAGCTATATAAATGAACTAGTCATATTATCTATTGATATTTAATTTATTATAAAACCTTCATAAATAATTTTGCATCTTAAAAAGATTAAAGACATAAAATAAAAAGTGATATGTTATATATAATTAAATTTTCATCGTAAATTTTGCTTAAGACCCTTAAATGTATAGATCCAGCCCTGCCCACACCCCTAATTATTCTTTTAAGAAAATAATTTAGTTATATAGTTTAGATAAATTAAAACCAAAGACCAATATAAAAAAAGGAAAATTAAACATTTTAATCACAATTATATAAAATTAGAGCATTAGAATTTTAAAAAAATTAACTTTTTTATGATTTTTATATATATATATATGTCCCAGTTATGTAGCTCAGTTGGTGAGCGCATGAGGACACATGTGTGTAGGTACGAGGTTCGAATCCCGGATGTACTATTTTCTTATGAACCAAAAAAAAAAATATGGGATCTGCACCCGCACGGTGCCTGGAATGGATTGATCCCAAAGTTCAGTGAATTCTTCTTGTTAGAAACATAGTGAAGTGACACAGAAGAATTTTTATTATTTCACGTATAATAAGACCAAGATATATGGTATTTATAGAGAAAATTAAATAATTAAATAATTTTATCACCAAACAATTAAATATTATTTCTAATTGTTCTGTTATATTGTTTTGTTCCTTTCTTTTTCTCACTTGCTTGCTTTTTATATTATTAAGATTAAGATATAAATAAATATATTAGTGTAACGGGTTAGGGGTCAGAAGCATGGTGGGTATTAAGATCCCTACACCCGCCCATCCCCACTTATAGTGGGGCGGAAAAACCCATACCTAACAAAAACCCAATTAAAGTTAGAATTTTCCATTAAAATTAGGTTGAGGTCAGTTAGATACTCGCAGATTCAATTTTTATTGTCATACTTTCCTTAGGTGTGTAAAAAACTTCCAAAGATAGTTTATTGATAAAACAAATCTAAAAAACAGCTAGACGAAAAAAAAATCTTTTTAATTAATTTTTCGATTAGATCAGATATCAAATTCCAATTTACCAAACCCAACCCTACTTGATCCGACATGTTTTAATTATTCCCCAACTTTAATATTTATTAATTTGCTTCAAATATTCAAATTTTCGAAGAAGTTTTATTAATGTCTTTTAAATAGGCCTGAACCAAACCTGGATCAACCTTATTATAATAAGTTAAGTCAAAATCGAGTTTACAATCCTGTAAAGCTAATAAGCTTTGTTTGAATTGGATTCTGCTTCCCCAAAACTGAACCGGCTACACACACAACCCTAAGCATAAATGTTATCAAATTGATCCTAAAAGATCTACATCACTAATTAAATCTTTTTAAAAATTAAAAATATCAATAAATAAATAATTAATTTTATTAAGTAAAAAATTAATTATTTATAAGTGATCATCATATTCAGCTATAATAAAAATAATCAGACTTTCTTTTTATTTTAAGAAACAACTTGATATATACTTAAAATAAACAAAAAAATCTTTCTTATTCTGATAGTTTTAAGAAGCACAAATAAACAAACCAAAAATTTATAATTAGTCATTTTTATAAAAATAAATACTTATTTTCATGAAATAAGCTAAAAAAACACAGACAGATTATAAGTAACTCAGAAATTAATGATATCATCAATAAACAATTCAAAAATTGAAGATATCACTAATTAGAACTCGAGACGGACCTTATTGATAACAAAAATTTTCAAAATCAATTTGATAACACCAATATCATTAAATTATTATTTTCCTGTTTCACATAACGCTTGATGTTTGAACGCCGCCTATATATTTAAGATATTCCCCTGTGGACTACATTTTATGGGCCAATGCCAAGCAAAGAGCTGCAAAGACCATTCTAAAGAAAACATCAGAACCTTCTGGCAAATTGTTAACGAACTTTAAAGAAATCTCCACCACCATAGACACAAGGTAACAGTTAACCACTATTAGCGAAATCCAAATCAGAACCCGACGTGTTCAAATTTTCTGTGATTTGTGAACCATACAGACATTGAACATCATTAGACTGCACAGAGACTCGAACAACCACGCACATCATCCAGTAACATCGATAGAGAATACAACAGAAACAGAAACAAAATGCTGAATGATTCAATATATACATTCCGTTGCTTGTTCATTCAGTTATTATAAATAAAAGTCAGCAATGATTTTAGTATATTCGGGATACTAGTCTTCCCGTTAGTGCTCAAAGATGAAGAGCAATCCATTTCAGAGAGAAAGAAAAGTCAAGGAAAAGAATAATTAACAAATGTTGTTGGCTAAATTCTCCATTTTTAAAAACCCTATAGAGAATTAGCATATTGAAAAGAACAAAAGAACATAAAGAAGATACATTTGTATTTGTTTTATGCACCTATAGCTAAAGGAACAACAAAACATGGCACAAGTTACAAGCTGATGCTCTAGCCAAGTGACAAAATGAGGCAGACCTTGGCTGGCATCCACACAAGTCCAAATTTCAACTTCTCCAGCCACACAAGTTACAAGCTGATGCTCTACCCATGTCTTGTCATTCTTCATTGCTTGCATTCCCATTTGAATCGCATCTCAGGACTCAGATCATAACCCTTCCATTATATATAATCCCCTGGCTCTTCTGTTTTCAAGAAATCTAATCCATAATCAACAGCGGACGGTGTCTGTTCCATATGGGGCAAACTTCCCAGCAGTTTAGCATCCGGATTTTCCAATTCATAGAAAAAACTTGAAGATGTCTCAGCCTGAGGATTGTTGTGTTCAGGAAAACCCATTTGTCCAAAATCCAAACCTTGCATCAACCCGGAGTCATCAATTGGATTGCTATCTATATGCCCCAGAAGTTCATCCACCTGAAATAACTCATCCATGGAAAAGTTTTTCAAGTAATCATCACTAAAATCAAAGCCATCTATCCATGAAAGGTCCATCTGATCTTTATCGACATCTTCGGCGACCTGCCTGACATCTTGTGCTCCTTCCGGTCTAGCATCCTGGATTTCCCCACCCCCTGGGTCTGAGACATCCACAGGCTCATCCGTAGGTTCTTGCTTCATTTTGCTAGTTGGCGAGGCAGATTCATAGGGTTTATGGAATCCATTAACTGTGTCAATATCAATAGGTCGAGGCTTCTCCTTAACATCCTCAGCTGCACAAACCTCTGAATGATTGGATATAGTAGTAGTGTCAGATGCTGCAGGAGTAGCAGCTGAGGAACTAGAACAAGTTGCAGCAACAGAAGAGTCCTTCAATGTTTCCTTGATAGAAGAATAGTCTGAGATGTGTGGGAAGTTGAGGCGTGCACAAGGACCATACATGGCCCTAGCAGCTTCATCATATGCAAGTGCAGCTTCTTGGGCAGTAGAGAAAGTACCCAACCAAAGCCTACTTCCTCTATTTGGTTCCCGAATCTCACCAACCCATTTTCCCCAAGTCCTCTGTCTTACACCTCTGTAATTACACTCTGAATTTTGAGGTCCTCCCTTTCCTTTCATACACCCTTTCTTTGAACCTTTTGCCGGAGCTTTACGAGTTGGTTTTGCATCATCTTTGCCAGAAAAAAGATGCTCATTGTATTCCTTCCACTTAGCCAGAGTCTCAGCCACAGATCTAGTCCCGTCCCCTCTGCTCCTACTTTTCCTTTTTCTAGAAGAATCCAAGGGACGAACGGAACTCTGATCATAAGTACCCATGTCTGCAGAATCCAATCCAGTACAGAGTTTCACGCACAACAATCGTCTTCCAAGAGGAAAATTAACTACAGCAGAAACCAATTAACAGGGTTGGCACACACAAGAATTGATTCACAATCTGCTGTTAGAAAAAGACAAACAGAGAAAGAAAAAAAAGGCTTCAGTGAACCAGAAATCCAAACGACCAAAATCAGGGACAAATAGGAAAAATACAAATAGAATTTTACCTCATAACTCATATAAATAATAAAAAATTAAACTGAGAATCCAATTTCCTTAATCCCCAAGTAATAGATAGAGATAAATATAAAACAGCAAATACTTGGTTGGCAAGATATTTATCCTTTTCCTTTTTCAGAAAAAAAATCTGTACAACACGACACTGACTCAGAAAAAAACAGAAGCAAAAAACCACAAAAAAAGAGCCCTAAATCACAAACCACTGACAGAAATTTGCAGAAAAAATGAAGAATCATCCACTAAGAACAAAAGCCAAGAAAATTAGAAAGAGAGAAATGAGTAGAATGCAACTCACCAACGCTGATCCGGATAAGATTGAAATTGGAGAGAAGCTAGGGTTTTCGCTTAATCCCTTTTTCTCGGTGTTGTGTCTTGTTTGGAGTGAGAAAGATTTGGAGTTGAGAAACAGTGTTATTCTCCGTTAGCGTTTTAGGTGTAGCGGATAGCGGATTCAGAAAATCTTCAAGCACGCACACTGTAATATGTATTTATAGCCTTCTCCAGATATTTCTGATATTTTTAATTTGACCTCTCATAATCAGTGACGTGGCGTTTTCTTAGTCGCGTTATGCTGCTTCGGACTCCCGAACCTTGTGGCACGTGTCCCTCGAACCTTCCCGAGCCACTAAAACCCTCGCGTCCCTTTCTTCTCTTCTGGGTATTGCTCTTTTTTACTTTCTCCTATT
The DNA here is from genome assembly GCA_037177725.1 of Cyamopsis tetragonoloba. Classification (NCBI taxonomy): domain Eukaryota; kingdom Viridiplantae; phylum Streptophyta; class Magnoliopsida; order Fabales; family Fabaceae; genus Cyamopsis; species Cyamopsis tetragonoloba. The sequence continues at coordinate 72,550,267 of CM074119.1, forward strand.
CTCTTATATGTCCACCTTTTAGCGTTTAATTCTCAATTATGCCATCGCTAAACACCTTAAAATATCTACTGATTTTTAATTTTATTTTTTAACTGGATAAATATCTAGTGATTTTAATTATTTAATTTTATTACAGAGAGTTGCATACTTGCAGCTTCTATAGTGTCACTCAGGTCTAGAAAGTGGGCCTTGTTCCAATGAAACTGGGCCCGTTGCCCGATTGTGCGAGATCTGCCTCCTCGTAGCTCAACTTTTGTAAACTTTTAGACCAAAAATATACCTTCTGTAATTTTTTAAAATCTTTTTTGGGTAAAACGAAACACCGTTTATTTTCCGTCTATCAAAATGGAAAATAAAAAAGAAACACCGTTTATTTTCGTAATAAACACGAATCAATCTTTATCAAAAGAAAAAAAAAACGAACCATTCGGTATAAAGCGGTAGATACTGATTACCGAATCACGTTTTTTAAATATGTGGATCGATAAATATGAGTAGCAGATTTGCGGATTCTCTAGATGGAAATGGAATGAAATTTGATATGTTACTACAATAATAATTATTGCTTAATATTTTTTCCCCCTAAGGTGTATACTATTTCTTAATTAAGAAAACCAAAAGGATGAATTATTACTATAAGTAGTAAGGATGAAGACAAATTTAATTTTCCTATGTGCAGAAGACACGTCAAAGGACATGCACGTGAGACACGTGCCAAGTTAGTTAAGTGCCACTTTGATGCGAGGGGATGGTGACACGTCATATTGAAGGGGGTGCGGTTTTGAGATATCCACGAGCACCACTTGGTGAATGGTTGAATGTTGGTTCAAACTTCTATGAATCCAGTGAGAGAGAGTAAATAAGAAAAGATGGTGGCCGTTCGTGTTGCGTAGTTACCAAAAAAATGTGAGGTGGGGAAAGGGGTTAATTGGTCCATCTCATAAATTAATGAATCAGATAACGTAGTTGCTGACACACACAGGTTCTGTTTTGTTGAGCCAGTGAGCTCCATTTCTGATTTATTTTTTTTTAAAAAAATATATATTAAGTACTATCTCCGATTCTGGTTATAAGGAAAAAAAAAACATAATTTGTGCATATTAAGAAAGTTGGTTACTTGTATTTAATTCTCTTGATTTCATTTAAAAAGATAGGTTTTAATTACAAAAAAGTATTCTATCACCCATTTTGATAGGTCAAATAACATTAGATATGGAAAAAATGATTGAAATTAGCATTAAATAAAAAGAGAGAGGTTAAGATTTGCTTATATTTTAAAACAAGAAATTTCAAATTTTTTTGATTTATAACTAGAACCGGAGGTAGTATCAATTAAAAATTGACAAACCCAAGAGTTGGCTTAGCGGTGCAAGCTCCCGATATATTCATAGGAGGGACGATCCACAGCGGGAGATCCCATGTTCGAATCTCATTTATGCCAAATTCCTGAGAGCGAGTACCAGCCACGCAGTGCGAATGATGAGATTAGTCTCATCCTAAAGATAGTTTAAAAAGTTAGACCATGCTTCGAGTTGTTTCATGCCATAAATAAACTCGAACACTTAAGAAATCCGTCGGACAGGCGAATTCACACCGCTTACAACCAACACAGTCCTTTATTCTTGGGGCAGAAGCAATTTGCTTAGCTTTACACCCGTCCCAAAGTATCATTTCTAATACATCTGTGGGGTAAGCTCAGACACATTAAGTACATCCTATACATGTATCATAAATCTTTACGGAATATTAAAAAATATAATTTTTTATTCTAAAAAAATAAAATAATATGTATTTATAATTATTTTTTAATTTTGTTAATCTTAAAAAGTGCATTAAGGATAAATCCTTAAAAAAATTTATATCATGGAAATAATTTTGCCCACAGTCATTGTTTGGAACAAAATGGAAGTTCGTGTTTATCCGTGCAGGATTAAAGAAAACACAATATGACAAATAGATAAATAAACAAGGTTGAAATAATTTTGTTAAAATATTTCATGCACGAGTTAAAGTTTTAGTTTGCAATGTTTCAAATTATGGTTTAAGATGATCTTTTATACTTTATAGTCTTTGCTTAAATAATGATTTTAGTAATTTTGTAAAAAATTCAGATACACCATAACCATTGAATCTTTTCTTGGTAGCGAGGCATGGTTTAGGTAAAAGCTTTCTTTAATACAGCTCCTTATTTTTTTTGGTAAAGTTTTTCTTTATATGCTTTTAGAGTTTTATTTTACAAACCAACAAATATTTATTAATGAAGAGTACTAAAAGTACTCAAAGCACAGTAAAAACCTCGTTATACGTGTTTTTTTCTCTATTTTCTTTCATCTCGTTTTTTCTCTAATCTAAACCATGCCTAAGGAAAAAAAGGAAACAATTAAAAAATAAGACATTTTAATAGGGTACAACACCAATATGAAAACGAAAATAATAGGGCTAAAATCTCCTTAAACCAATCCTAACCCTTTGCTTGGAGTAAGTGAGAAAAAAGAAGGAAATTTTTTTTTTCACTCATTCTCCCCTTTTTTCTCCATCAAAACAAATAAAAAAGTGCTTCGTTATGCATTTTTTTTTTTCTCCCATTTTATTTCTACTCATTTTCCCTTCTTCCAAACAATTGTGTGTGCTTTAAAGATAATGACATTTCTCCCATCCCATAAAGACCAAATAAGAGCATGTATTCGGGTTAAGGCTCTGTTTGGTAAAACTAGCTCATAGCTTATGATTGATAGCTTATAGTTCGTAACTTATAGCTTATGATTTATGACTTATGACTTATAATTGAGTAGATGTGTTTGGTAAAATTAGTTTATTAGGTAGCTTATATTTGTTAAATGACTTAAAAGAACAAGTAATAATTGCATGTAATAAATTATTTGATAGAGTAAACATATAATAAATGACTAGAGAGTAAAATGAAAAAGAATTATTGAAAGCTGCTTTTCATAAGCTAGCTAGCTTATAGCTTATAAAAACTATAACTACACACTCTAAATAATCCACGCGCCTTCAACCAAATGCTGGCGATGTTAAATGTGCCACACTAATTTAGTGTGGCGTTGCCCACTAATTTTTTTAGTTTCTCTTTTTTCAAATATCTATTTTTACTGAAAACCTCGTCAATAAGTTTTCAAAAAACCTCATTAAAAAATTTTCAGAAAATCTCATCCAAACTTGATCTGGAATAGATTTTGAAATCTTTATCTTCTTCCAATAAAAAAATAGTATTCTGTAAGCACCAAAAAAAATGACGATTTGATCAATTCAAAAAACGTATTCCAAATAAGACTTCTCGAAAAAGTCTGGATTAGATTTTACAAAAAAATTGGCGTATTTTTTCAATTTAATTTTTTTTTAAGAAACAAATTGGAGGGTGGCATCAAACCAAATTTGTGTGGCATATTTAACAAATCTGGCCAAATTCTCGTGTTTATAGTTTTGGCCTAATAACCCGATTCTCTAAGGTGGGAGAGATTGACACAACCCAATTTTAAAAGTCTCATTATCCTTTTATATATAAGAATTATGAATCTATATGTTAAAAAGGATGATATCATTTCTAATAGGGATGATCTAAATTCCATTCACTGTTCTCTAAGGTGTTTAATAGTCGCACCCTCTTTAGTAAAAGTACCATCTCCTTTCTAAAGTGTAAAAACTAAAAAACAAGTTTAGTTTTTTAGGTCTTTGTAAGACTAAGTAGCCAAACCGGCATGCTTGTATTATTTGTTAAATACCTCTTTGTGTACTGCTAACCTGTTTAGTTAGCACTATGCCTATGATCTAAACCTTTAGTGTTCAAGATTTTTGTATCTGGAGTTTTCTCCTGTATGAAATAAAAGAAGCATCTTCGACCAAAAACAGTTCAGAAAAAAATTAGAATAATAAAAAAACCCTTAACCCCCACGGCCCCACCACAATAAAAATTAAAAGTAAAAAAAAACTGATTTGTTAGGGCTTGTTTGTTAACTATTTTTAAACTTTTCAAAATAGAAAATTAAATCGTCCAAAAAAAAAATATAAAATTAAAAAATTCATTTGACAGGACAGTTTTAAAAAAACTCTTTTCAAAAATAATTTTTATTTTTCAGTTTTTAAAAATTTAAATTTAAAAATATTTAAAAAATTTAGTTTTTTTTTGGGTTGCCAAATATATTTTAGTTTTCAGTTTTATAAGTTTACATACTCTCTTATTTTGAAAAAAAAATTCCTGAAAAACAGGCCCCTAGTCCCGCAGTACTCACTTCGGGCTAAATTCTATTTCCATCACATTAATAGCTGGATTGAAACTAGCAAGCGCTGAGCATCAGGAAAAATTGACCAAAAAAAAAAGACCAGGAAAAAAAAGAGGCCCATAATCTAAATGAGTTTCTACTGCCTTGGCTATAAAACCATCGAGTAAGTCTAGGAAGTACTCTTTTTTTCTGGCAAGTAATCGAATCATATTCTAAGTTTTACCGTTTAGTGCTAATTGGCCGGGGAAAACAAAGCAATTTATCAAATAAAATACTCCACTTCATACTTGTGATTAAAAGAAGGGGAAAGTGAATAGAAGCCCAAATCCAAAATTAGCCAATACACTTCACATTGGAATCTTGAATGTCACAAGAAAGTAAATAAAATGATTTTGACCAAAAGAAAAAAAAAGGATATGTGCATTTACAGCTCTGATGAGTTAAAACTAAGTTGCCGAATGTTAAAAGTATTTCTATATGCTACATAAACGTAAAATTAATGAACCAAAAATCTAGAAAGCTGCGTATAAGGGACAAAAACAAGAATTTACAGCCAAGTATATTTTTAACTGCTGTCTCTTGAGTATGTAGCTGTTTCTTCTGCAAGCTTTTCCCACACAGCAGCAATCTTCTCTGCATACCCTGCCTGTAAAATGAATGGTGTAAAATAATTACGTATTTGAACCATAAATGGCCAAACCATCTAAAATTCTAAATTAATCGCTTCAAGAATATAAGATAATGAAGGTTACCTGATTGACAACAAACCCTCGCAACATGCATATGAAGTCGTCATGCCTCTCTTTGTCAATTCTTTCAAGCTCACTCCTATTATTTTCCTGCAAACATTCCACATTCACACCTTAGAAATGGACCTATATTGGCAAAAGATAAAGAAAGATAATCCAGCTTGAGTTCCAACACCCGGAACTCAACAAAAATGTAAATTGGAAAGCGAAAGTTTCCTCCCTCTTCACAATCCTTCCATGTCATGTAACTCTCATAAATTCCCCCTTAGCTACATTGAAGCAATCCCAGTGTTTCTTGTGATTGCATTAACAGTAGCAAAGAAGAAAACAACCGATTATCTGACACAAGCGAACAACAAAAGATATAGGAATATGGTGGTAGATAGGAGAACAGTAGAAGACAAAGTATTTTTGTACAGGTGAATCACGCACTAGGGAATCTACTTTCCACTGAACCTAAGCTGAATTTTTGTTTGTCACTGGATGCTTCAGGTACACAGAACACTAGTAAGTGCCCATTATGTGTATCTAAGAATTTCATCAAAAATCTTACAGTTAAAGACAAATTATATGATGAGTGTCTTTATCTGATTCTAACTAGTATATATTGTTTATATATACCTACCTGATCAATCAATAAAAATTAGGTCCTACTGAAACCAGGTTTATGGATTATGGCAAATGTTTAAGTGTGACCTCAGAAACTGGTTAAGAAATCAAAAGTAAAAAGTATTTAATGAAAAGGAAATAACTTGCTATATTGAAAACAAAAATCATCATAAAAGCCCTTTAGACTCAGATTATACCATAGTTTAGTTCATTAAGCCCAAAAACAGGAGGAATCAAGAACAGATGAAAAACAGTCCAAGCAGGTTTAACCAGCAAAACAGGTGGTTTGTTGTTTTGGCCGAGGTTAAAGTCAGATCTTGTGAGTGGTTCAAAGCTTAGTATTTATGTCTTGATTTTGCCTTTTGCTAATTGGTGTTTAAATCCGATTACTTGCATTTCTATGGATTGATGTATCAAGGGTTGGAGTTCCCCTAGCACTCCTCTGATTAATAACATTGTACCCTCAATTGTTAATTTAAGAAGAATTTTTTTTATAAAAAAACCAAGCATATAATTCGAGCCAAATAACCAAGCTTATTAAGGCCCGTGTTTGAGGCCTACATATAAGCAGGGCATGAGTTTGCAAATCCTTCTCTCAGCTATTACATTTGTTTTATGCCTATATGTTTCACTCAGACTCCTATGCAGGACTTCAAGGTATAACTTCCTCTTAGCTTCTTTACACGTGTTGTGTGCTTGGATGTTTCACTCAGTGACTAGTGGCGATGAAGCACTAAGCAACATAATGATTATGCAGTTATGCTTTGTTTAGTCTTTACTCCATGTTGCATTTATTGGATGGTTATAATGAAGAATCATATTATTACTTCTTCATCATATAGGATATGTATGTAGCATTTGATTGACATGCAAGAATGGGTCTATAAAAATAAATATGGATTATATTCTATTTTAGGTAGAATAGGACATGATGTTGAAAAATTGGCACATTTTGATTCTACTAAAAGGGTGGAATCAAAGAGAAGGGAACGAAACTAAACAATTCCTATCGTGTGTCCAAGTGCCAAGCTGCCATTATATTATGGTCCTTTTATGCTAATTCAAAATTCCACTTCTCTTGATTTCTTATGATTCTGTATTAGCTTTTTACTGAATATATTATATAACATTAAAATTATATGTTTAATTATCATCAGTTTAACTTGGATTTCAAAGCAGTCAGGTCAATGAACCATAACACAGGGTCTTCACAGGTCAGTTGATACGGTCGATAATAAAAACATTGGATTTCACAAATTGAGATGGCAATAGATTGAGAAATCAAGTTTTAATCTATCACTAAATTTGCTTTTGATTGACAATTTTGATGAAAGCAGCCAAATGAAACATTTACAAATACATCAAAATATGATTTTTATACAATTCTAGTTTACGTTTTTGTCTTCTATCTTCATACTGCCGCTTGTCAATAAATACACTTAATTTATGGATAGGCAACAAGAAAACCACGTAAAAACAAATTTATAACATGCCAACTTTATTACTTTTTTATTTATTTATTAAGATCATTTATGAAAATTAAATTCAATCCCATTGCCTATTTTCCATATCAAACTCAGCCACTGCGTTATGGTGTCTCAAATCTTCTCCATAGGCTACAATTACTGTACAAATGATATGAAAACAAAGGAAGAAAATAAAATAATTTCAAAATATGGCAAAATATGGATACATGACCGTATAGTATGCAAAAGAAAATATAGAAATTTCAGTTCTAAGAGTGAAACTATGTTAATATGAAGTAGGAGAAAAACTCAAAGCTGCAATAATACAGCTGAGCTAGAGTTGTGCAGGCACTAAGGAAGAGAACTGAGGGGAAAAAATAAAGAAAGAAAGAAGAGAAAAGTTAGTGAAACGTTACCTTGATCCGTTCATATTCTCTATCAGCACAAACTTTGGCATTCTCAGTAACTCTAATTGCTTCTTTTAACTCTTCAATTTTTCGCATCCTAGACTTGTCTCCACCAAATATTTTGGATGAAGCAACTTCGAGCTTCTCAACACGAGAATGTAAAGAGGCTAGCTCCGATGAGAGTGTTTGAACTGTCAACAATGCGCTTGATCGGTCAGAAAATGCATTGTTGATGGCTAGCATTGTCCCAAGGTATTCATGAAGTTTATCCTGTAACATAGAGAAAATACTAGTCATCATCATTAACAACAGAACAGAAACAGTGATTACATCAGGAGGCTAAGACATCTGCCATCATGAAAAGTCAACCATAGATTTATATACTATCTAAAAGGCTCTACCACAAATCATTAGAATTTAGACTAACCAAATGTTTTATCGTCTGTGTATTCAGCTCTCTATATAACCTGCTTGATTTGACAGCTGCAGTTGCCACATTTTTCATGTCAGCAGCCCGTGCCCTCTGAGAATCGAACATGGCTTCCTCTGTCTCAAACTTCGTAAGTTTCACAAAAGCCAACCCGAGTTCACCCATTGTTTCCCCCGTGTCTTGCTGAGACTTAACAAGGGATTCAGCCTGCAAGTCAATGCACATAAAGAAATCAAGCCCAGCATTCAAAGTAAAAACATCACAGTTTCTGAACAATGGATTCACTTCCAAGTTACAATAACAGGCAATGCGATTCCAGAAAGGCAAACACTGTAAACAAAATCCTACAAATCAATGTGCACTTGAAGAGGAATCAACCAAGTATCTCCTTAAAATAAGCTTAATCCAAGTCAACTGTATCAAGCACAAAAGCAAAGATTAAAGAGAGATACCTGCTGAGAAACAGTGCTTAGATTGTGCTCAAAGTCCATCAACTTGCCCTTCTTTTCCAAGAACTCCTTATCTTCCTCGGCAACCAAGGGCTTCGCGCCACCCCAATCATTCGCAACGGATTGCTTCAACTCCTTGAAAATCCTGAGCAAGTCCCTCCCACCTTTAGCAGGCTGAGCCACGTCATTCAAGTCCGCACCCGCCGCCGCCACAGTCTCACCCCCAAACAGCTGCCGTGGAAGCTTGACGGCGCCGTCGAGCATCCTGGAAGCAACATCGGTGGTCTTCGGCAGCGGAAGCTTCCCCTTAGCCTCGAGAAACAACCTTAACTCCTCACTCTTGCGAATCACAGGGTGCGCAGCCAACTTCTTAAGGTACTTCTCCAACGCCGCCCTCCTCTGCTCCACGAACTCCTGCTTCTGCATTACCTGGCTCTCCACCGTGCTCTTGTCCGGACGAACCGGAATGAAGTACCCACGGTAGGTCTCGGACAACCGGTCCGAGAGGGTGACGACGTCGCGGAACCTTCTCCGGACGCTGAACTCAGAGCCAGGGCCGCCGAATTCAGGGAGATTAGTTGTGGTGGTGATGAGGTAGGTGTAGTAACTGCTGCCGCCGGGAACGAGGGAATTGGCGAGCTCTTGCTCTTTGAGAGGATCGGAGACGGAGATGTGGAGGTAATCGGAGGCAGATCGGGAGGAATGGACAAGAGATTGGTCGTGGCCGTTGGAATCGAAGGAGGTGAAGATAGCTTCGGCGTAAGAGGGAGGGTCGAGGAAGGAATTGAAGGGGGAATTAGGGCTTTGAGGGTGGCCGGAATCGTGGAGGACGAGGGATTCCATTTCGTCGTCAGGGAAAGCGTGAGATTGTTCTTCCTGATTCATCATGGTGTCTTTCGGTTGGGATCGGAAATTGAATCAAGAGGTTTCGGTGTGATCGGAACTGGGGTTCATGGTGAGGGAAGGAAGACAGAGACTGCGAGAGAGAGCGAGTGTATCTGAGTTGCGACTCGACTCGGGATTTGCGTGAATGTGTTGAGTCAACTCGTCTAAGGAAAATGGATGGGGCCACTTAACAACACCACATACTCGTCTTTCCTACGTGTCACGCCCCTTGTTTTGTTTCAACCGGAAGGGAAGAAAGATAGAAAACGCAAAGCCAAATTAACCAATAATAATCTTCAATTAATTTTTTAGTCTCATGAATTATCCAAAGTTTTGTTTTCTTCTGTTCTACAGTAACTTCCAAGTTTATTCAATATTCAGTGTTTTGAAAACAATAATGATTTGGAGACAAAAATTTATTTTGGTGATGTCTAATACTTATATTTTAAAATAGTTAACTTTCAATTATAGTTATTTGCATTTAAAAAAATATAGTTATTTCTTATAAGTATATATTTATATTTTTAAAGAAGTATTAATTATATTTTCATTAATTTTATTTTATATTTAATTTAATAATAATTAATATTTTAGTATATTAATTTAATAAAGCAAAGAGATGTAAATAATAATATAAGAAGTTCACAAAATATTTTAATGAAAATAAGAATGATTATTATATTCTTTAATATATAAAATTTAAATTTAAATAAATAGTTAAATAAGAGAGTATGGAATATTGATTAGGAAATAATACCTAATTTAATGCAAACAAAAAGTTACAATAACATTTTCCTTTTTGACATGAAAAAAAAAGGTATTCCCTACATTTAATATCTACAGTATTTTAAGATTTTTTTTATACATTTTAACCAATTATTAATTTTAGTATGATGAGTTGACTCAATTATTTTTATTTATTACTGATAAATAAATGAAGTAATTAGAAAGAAATACTAATTGAGGTATGTATTTATTTTTTTGGTAACAATTGAGGTATATATTTATTGAATGAGCATAAAACTGAAAAGAAAAATAATAATTGTATTGTGAAATTCAAAAATATAATATATAATTTTTTGAAATAAAATTTGAAGTCTAAAATAAGAGTACATGGTATTTTTATAAATCTTCTTAAATATGATTAATATGTAAGGAATGTATTTAATAATTTTATAATTTTTTAAGAATAAAATACATTTTTATTTAATGTTTATTTTATAAAGTGAGACAAATATTAAGTACTACTAGGACATTACTCCTTAAAAACCTTTAGAGGTAGAATGGAGGGCATTTACAGTCTTTAAAAACTACTTGTCCGGTTGTCCCTATGATGCTGAGATTGCCCAAAGCCAATGGTTTTTTTTCTCTCTCTCTCTATATTTTTCTGTTCATAGGAAAATAGGAAAGTAATTCAATCGAGATTCGAACCCCATACCCACACATGTATGTCTTTATGCGCTCACCAACTGAACTACATGACTAGGACCCTCTATATATATATATAAATAAATAAATATAAAGTACAATAATTAAGAATTAATTCTAAATATTTTTACATAGGTATATTTTGATGTGTTCATTAACTGAGTTACATATACGAGAATAATTTGATTTTATTATCAAAAGTTCAGTTGGATCATATACGAGTTTTATTTATTGTGCCTTATTATAATCATTGAATAATAATTTACAACTTTATTTGTAAGATGAGAACATATTAGCAACACACGTTTTTCCAACATATAGTATATTTTTATATTTTATATTATCAGTTTACTCTTGCATGTGACTCGTGAGACTCATGGCATTAAATAAATAATATTTACATTTTGTTTTTCGTGAATATATATGTATATTTTAATAAATAACAAGAAGTATTAAAAATACAGTATTTACTCGCTTATTCCTAAAATTCTTATATTACTATATATCCTCCCCATCTCGTTTGTTTTTAATTAATAACAACTTTAATTCATGCTATAGTTTATTCACTCATGGTTATGATCTAACTGAATGGGATTGGATTACGATTATAATATAATTTAATAGGGATGGATCATGAAGACAATAGGACAAGCAGTGGGAGAGGAGGAGGGTTCTTGTGCCTTTGAAGGTCCACGAGAGTGGAGATAATACATGCAAAGACTAAAACGATCAAATTAACATGTGTATTAGAATTTATATGTGAATGATAAATGTTACGTATCTTGCGTACTCTCAGGGTCGTTCCAACAATAAAGCGGTGTTTGTCAAAGTTAACAGAACTACATACGTGACACCTATATGAAATTAATAACGTTAATTGTCATCCATTTTTAAATTAAAACGACATCGTATTAAATTTTTTTTGAGACTATAACGTGGGTTTTATTATTTCTTAGTGTTCAAGTTTGTGTCCGGGTAACGATTTTCATTGATATGCATGCCAGGAATCAATCAGCTAGTGGGCCTGAATGATTTGTGTGACTCTCAATAATTCAGCTAGCTAGTGTTCGACCAAAAATCAAAAAAATAACAATAATAATAATAATAATTTAGCTAGTGTTAACCAAGTAGTCACACTGATTGGAAATTAGTCAATTGGCTTTTCTCCATGTAGAATAAAATCCATCAGACATGCAATATTTTCCTAATTTTATTTTCGGGATAATAGTTTCTGTGATCTTGTGTTGTGCACTTCACAAGATACCTTGCTTAGCTTCTTTAATTTGCATACAAATAAAATTAAGCAAAATGTGGAAACTGAAAAATGAATTAGAGAATTACTAGTACCATTTTTTATTTTTTTTGTTATTTTACTAGTACCATTTTTTAAACATAAATTAATTCTACTTAAAATTAAGTATGTTTTGAATCAATTATTAACAGACCTTAGATATAAAGTTTCGCCATATATATCTCGATATTTCTCCATGGGCCCCTTAGTATTATATTATGCTCCTGCAACACATTGGAGATAGATCTGAGTCATCATATTTCTCTATCAGTAAATAAATCCATAGATTTCTCTGCAGATTGTGTTTTATTACTTAATCTGTGTGCTTTCCTTAATTAAATTGCAAAGCAGTTGACCCCTGAAAAAACAAAAACAATAGCATAATGTCTGGAAATTAAACAGCCCAGAACTTCTAGCTCAACTGGTCTTGTGCTACTAAGGGCATCTTGAGGTTCAGGTGTCGAATTTTTGTGTGCACAAGTGAGTCCTTTATAGGATGGCAAAATGGATCACTTCGACTTATTTACCCGTCACCTATTTGGCCCGTCAAAAAGTGGGAGTAAGTACGGGTTAACGAGCTAAGTGGGGGTAACAGTCTCTATATTTAACCTGGTCCATTAATTTAAGGTAGACCAAGTCTGTTTTGCCACTCTTAATTCCTATATAACTAAAAATTGTTTCAAAGTGTAGGAAAAGATTTCTAAAATGAGATTTATGTATTTTTATGAAGTTTTTTTTCTACGGATATAATCAGTTTCAGTCATATAATTTAGTAACGGATTCGATCTTTAGTTAATGTAGTTTTTTATAAAACAAAAAATATAATAGTCAACCAATGGAAGTTGGTGGTCCTTGGTTCAAGCCTCATCCCTTTGACTAAACTTTTTTTTTTATATAAAAAGAAAAAGTAATTATCAAGATTTTGAATACATTTAAAGACATTAGACCTATTTGTTTTTTAGTTAAAATAGATAAAAAAATATTTTTACCGATGATAATTTTAAATCTCGACCTAGATTTAATAAAAAAAAATTTCTTACTTCTTAAAAAATGCATTCACTTATAATAAAAATATGAAGAATACGTCTATCAAATTTTGCACAAATATCCGTACATGTGTAAAACAAGGTTATAAGGTTTGTCCTTTTCCTTAATGCCACCAGTTAGGTGTGTGTTTGGTTTAGCGTTAGTAAAATTAATTTTGGATCAACGTGACTTTATAGAATTAGTTTCGTGTAAAATTAATTTTAAAATAATGTGATTTATGTTTGAGGATTTTTTTTTTCAAAAGCAAGTTTAAAGTACAAATACAGTGTAAATTTTTCAACCACAAGTTTCATATTGCTTCCGCTAAAATCAATTTTGGCAACCCAAAATTAATTTTAACTTTTTTCAACACAAAAACAAATAATTAATTTATCAATCAAAATCGATTTTAGCTCTTTAAAATCAATCTAATCCAACCAACATTTTTTCAAAGAAGCACTTGAACTTTTTAGCCTCTTGTGGCATCCGTAGGGGAATTGGTTGCATCACACATGAAACATGCACATAAATAAAAGTATAAATTATAAATTATTATAGTAATTTTCTTGAACTTGTAAAGATACCTTAATTCTGAAACCCGTTATGGCTAACATGTGAATTTTACAGGAAAATAATTAAACTATTAAAGGCATCATTTATTTTGAGCGTGGTTTTTAAGAATGCCCCATTTCAGGTTCAACAGAACTTAAATAATGATGGGTTAGTTTGTTGTTTAATTTTATCTGATATCTCTAATTATTTTGGATTAAAGAAAACGTTGACGGCGGAAAAAATTGCTCAAGTTCCCAACCACTTATAACTAACCATGAAAATGAAAACAGCAAAAATCATGGAAAGCTTTTTAGAAATTAAAGACTAAACACCAGCAAATTTTGACAAGAAATTGGTTTCTGCTCTTGTGTCAATTTTCAGAATTCTTTCTTCTTTCTTTTTTTTTTTTTTTGTCAGACTATGTATAACGATTTTGATGAACTTGAACTTTTCCCTCTAAATTAAAGAATCAAAGAAAGTCAGTAACAAACTCCACCAACTTTTATATTCTTTATTTCTTGTTCACCTATCCAATCCAAGATACTAGTCATTTAAATTTGATTTCTCAATCTAGTGTTAATCTTTGTCACACTACATATGCTTTCGTTCTCAGCATCTAACGGTTTTTGTGAAAATCTAAAACAAATCTTTGTGGGCTTGGCTTAGATGTTGTTATCAAATGTACCAATAAATTTTTATTTTTATTTTTATTTTTTAATTTCACACTACTATATAGCACTGTACCTTCTATGAAGATATTTGCAGCAAGATGAGCCTAGAGGCTAGAGGAATTGTTACGTATACTATGCAATTTAAGAGTTTATATTTTCTATAAATTCGTGTCACACTAAATTCCATAGATACATCTTATGTGGGTCAGAGAATCAGTCCTGTTCCAATATAACTTGGTTGATGTATTCAACATATATATCTTAAAATTGTTAAACCGAAAAAAGGAAAATTATTAAAATTGTAATTGGTTCGGGGCAAACGTACCCTCTCAATCTCATGTTGAAAATTATTATGAGTATGCCACGTTGATTAGTCAAAAAAAAATAACATGACTTGGTTAATTACTTGTGTTTTTATTATTTTTAAAGTCTCACGTCAATTAAAAGTCAAAGGTAATTAGTAGCATATAAATACACTTCTTCTAAATCTATTAAGAGTGTGTTTAGATTAATTGCGATTAACTGTGAAAAAAATCAATTATTTGAAACATAATTAATTTTTGTTAGGATATATTTGTTTTCAAAAGTGATTTTTAAGATAACTTTTAGCTTTAAGAAGCGTTTTTTAAACTTTTTGAAACAATATTCAATTTTTAACTAAAGAACGAAAAGCTTTTTCTTTTTGTTAAAAGAAGAATAAATTTTTTTTGTAAATATAAAATATAACTATTCAACATATGTTGAACCAAATGAAGTTCCAAACACACCCTAAAACACATCTTTATAATAAAATCGTGAGTCCTATGATGCTAAATAGGAGTGTCACAGGTTACTAATCTGAACAGTGACGTATTGGTTTGGATTAGACCAATCGGTTATTTGATTAAAAAACTAACTACATAAAACACCTAATAAAGGTCGGGTCTCAATGGGTTGATTCTGGTTGAACCCAACTATAATTAGGTTATACTATTTTTTGAGTTAAATTGGTTTGGATCGCTGATTCGTTGAAAACACCCGATCTAATGGCTTTCGTAACCTTAAAGCATATACATTCTAGTTACAACTAGTTATTTTGACTTATATTGAAACAATGACTAAAATAAACATGACCTAGACTTGAGATATACAATTGATCTAACTTAACGTAAAACTAACAAACATTTTTTCTTCACATATCTTTGGATTTAATAATTATAAATAAATTGATGATTTTATATATTAAAATGGCTTAATTGCACTTTTAAACCAAAAGTGCGACGAAGCGTCTAATAATCGATCTATTGATTCACATTCAATAGAATTTGTGGGGGAATATAAACAATGGTATATCTTTAAAGCTAGGGAAAGTGGAAAGCAATCCATAAGCTATGACATTTTATTTAACATGTGGCGCTATGATAATCCCATTCATATATTTGTCAAAGTGATAGATATTGATTTTGATTATACATCCAATTAAGTACGTATCTTTGAGCATGACATGTTATCATTTTGTTCTTCATCATCTTTGTTTGAAATAATGTTGGGAGAAGGCCACCTAATTTAATACTCTTAACTTTCAATTTTCATAAGTACTAATCTATAACTAAATTCTTGTTGGACCCAATCAAATCACTTCAATTCTACACTATATTTTATTTGATGGCACCTAATGCCAGTACAATTTTTTATATTTAATGTTAGTTAATTGATTTCTTTGATCCCTATATGACCAATAGACACTAGAATTAAATAAAATCATTAGCCTAAATAACCTAACATACGCGTTATTGTTGAATAACTAGGCACTAGACAAGTTCAAGAAGAAAACAGAGTCATTGCACCTCAAATGAAAAATATAGTAGATCCAGTGCTTAAGAAACATATTTAGTCTTTAATTTATTATGTTAATTATCAAGGCAATATTTAAGAATTGATGACGTTATAATAGTTTAAACAAAAGGCATAGTGTTTTCAAATATGCTAGTTGCATGTTTTTAACTTATGTTATTTTTTTCATCCAAAGATTACCAGTTTTTTAAGGGCTTTATTTCTCCAACTACCGAAACAAGAAAAAAGTCAAATTGGACTAAAACAACAAAATTAATTTGCAATCTTTTTAACTTTCCAAACTCCTTACCTTACAATTTTTTTTTAAAGGTACCTTACCTTACAATTAAATTATACTCCTACTCAACCTCAAATTACAAGAATGAAGAATCAGTAGAAATCTAGAATAAAAAGAAGAGGAATTACGTTTGACGGCGGCAAAGTTAATTACTTGCTCTGAGTTATCTGTAGTTAAATTCTACAGGTAAACTATTTCAGACCATATGGTAATTAATAGGTGACAAGTAATAATTAAATTACATAGGACATCAAATTGACTTGTACAGCAAAGATAAAAAAAAAATTATCTTCTAAAATACAAGTGTCAGCCCAATTACTATGAGGTACATCAGCAGGTGTTACAATAATTTAAATATTCTTATCAAATTAATAATTTAAATATTATTATCACAACTTTAATACTCTATACTATAGATTGAAACATTTATCCCATTTATGTAGCTCAGTTGTTAAGCACATAAAAACATATATGAGTGGGTACGAGATTCGATTCTTAGTTGTACTACTTTCTTATTATTAAAAAAATTTGAAACATTTCAATATTTTGAGGATTATCAATTATCAATAGTGACAAAAATGTTTAAATGAAAAATGAACTAAGTGATCGGATACTTAAATTTTTAGACTTCGTTTATTTTAAAACATGCAATGTAACCATAGATAGTGTTTACATTGTTTTTTTAAATCTAGACCACGTGCATTTTTTATGGGAGATAATCATGCTTTAGCTCGTCATGATCGTCACAGCCAACACACTTTTAATTATTTAACATAATTACATATTCATAAGATTAGATCGCAACTTAAATCTAAAATCACTAGTTAACTAAAATAACCCCGTACCAACTTATATATGTGCTTGGCGGTAAATTGGATTAGTTGTATGTAATCTTAATATAAGAGTGAAAAAAAAAGACAAGAGATAGAAGAAGAAAACCTTAAATTAGTGCATGGTTTCCTTTTGGATTGTACCGCGTGAATGAAAAATAAAAAGAAAAGGGGTAAATTATTAAGATAAGCCAAATTAAACAGTCTCAAAATAATTATGCTTTTGAGAAAATTCAACATCTGTAATTGAAGACTTGTGAAGGAAGCATTCAAATGAACTAGTGGGTGCAACAACTTTTGTATAGGGTTGAACAAAGTTTTTCATCAAGCTCTCTTACCACTTTGCCATAACAACACCTAATCTGCCAACCTCAATGCATCACTCTAATCCCTTTCCCCTATAAAATCATTCCTCTATCAATCTAACTTTCATTGCAATTTTCAAACTTAACCAATTTCATTAAAACACAGGTTTTACTATTGCTAGCTAGCTATGGAATCTCTCAAGGGAAGAAAACAATCTATCTTCTTGGCATCAATTTTCGTGATCCTAGCTTCAGCGTTGTCTTTAGCAAATGCCAAACTCCATGAGCATCAGTTTGTCGTACGATAATTCTCTCTCTCTTTTGCTACAAAAAAGAGTCAGTTTAGCGACAAAAAAATGTTGTTACTAAATATGTTAGCAACTAAAACCGTTATGGCGATCAAATTCTGTTGCTAAAATTTTTGTTTATTATAGTATTTTTTTTGTCTATTTCTTGATTTTTTTTTTTTGCCTTAGTAATTATGAATATTTGATAATTTTGTAATTGAGGCAGATTCAAGCAACTCCAGTGAAGAGGTTGTGCAATACCCATAGCGCCATCACAGTGAATGGACAATTTCCAGGCCCAACTTTAGAAGTCAACAATGGAGACACTTTGGTTGTCAAAGTCACCAACAAAGCTCATTACAATGTCACCATTCATTGGTATTTAAATATAAATATAAATATAATATTCAAATTAACCTAGCATTTTGTCTTCACTTCATCCAAAAAAAAACATCATTTTATTTTTTAATTGCACTCAGTGAGAATTCAATGCAAGAATTTTGCCTTAATTAATATTGCATGTAACACTACATGCATGAAAGTTTTAGAGGCAAAAACATAAATACCTAGTGGCTTATCATATATATACTTATTTTTATTTGGTTGTATCTCAATTTAGGCATGGTATTAGGCAAATGAGAACAGGATGGGCTGATGGACCAGAATTTATCACTCAATGTCCCATTCGTCCCGGAGAAAGTTACACCTATCGATTCACCATTCAAGGACAAGAAGGCACTCTTTGGTGGCACGCGCATAGCTCGTGGCTAAGAGCCACCGTTTATGGAGCTTTAATCATTCATCCTAGAGAAGGAGAGTCCTATCCTTTTCCCAAGCCAAAGCGCGAGACTCCAATTCTTCTAGGTAATAAACAAAGAGTTAATTATAATTTGTCCTTTTTATTTTATCTTATGTGCAGTTTAGTATAAAAACTTTTGAAGTATACTACGTTCTTAATTTTTTCGAATGTGCGGTTTAACCGTCACTAGTTTAAAAAAACTATAGTTAAATGAGATTTTTTTTTAATAAAGTACACATTTAAAATTAAGAAAAAAGAAATAATTTTGTGTGTTAAAGGTGAAAATTAAGAATTATGATATTGTCAATTAATTAGGGGAATGGTGGGACGCAAATCCTATTGATGTTGTGAGACAGGCCACACAAACAGGAGCAGCACCAAATATTTCTGATGCTTACACTATCAATGGTCAACCTGGTGATCTTTATAAGTGCTCTAGTCAAGGTTTGATTCTGTTCCATCACTTAAATGAAATTCTTAAGTACATGTCACATGTCTTGATTAATGGAATATTTATTTACTTTACAAATTTTTATATATTTGTTTACTTAAGTACAAATTATAAAGAATGTTTTTTTTAATCCAGGTACCACAATTGTTCCCATAGATTCCGGCGAGACTAACCTCCTTCGAGTCATCAATGCTGCACTCAACCAACCTCTTTTCTTCACCGTCGCCAACCACAAACTCACGGTGGTCGGTGCCGATGCCTCTTACCTTAAACCCTTTACCACCACCGTCATCATGTTAGGTCCAGGCCAAACCACCGACGTTCTTATCAGCGGTGATCAACCACCATCCCGCTACTACATGGCGGCGCGTGCATACCAATCAGCCCAAAACGCCCCCTTCGACAACACCACCACCACCGCCATTCTCGAATACAAATCAGCCCCATGTCCTGCAAAGGGAGTGGCAGCAATCAAACCCCTAATGCCCTTTCTACCCGCTTACAATGACACAAACACCGTCACTGCCTTCAGCAAAAGCTTAAAAAGCCCAAAGGAAGTTGAAGTGCCCAAAGAAATAGACGAAAACCTCTTCTTCACAATTGGGCTGGGCCTCAACAATTGCCCACCGAATTTCAGCCCAAACCAATGCCAAGGACCAAACGGGACGCGATTCACTGCGAGCATGAACAATGTGTCCTTCGTGCTCCCGAATAATGTTGCCATCTTGCAAGCGCATCATCATGGACTTCAAGGAGTTTTCACCGCTGATTTTCCAACTAAACCTCCTGTGGAATTTGATTACACGGGCAATGTGAGCCGTTCATTATGGCAACCTGTTCCGGGGACTAAAGTGACCAAGTTGAAATTTGGATCAAGGGTCCAGATTGTTTTGCAAGATACTAGCATTGTTACTCCAGAGAATCACCCGATTCATCTTCATGGGTATGATTTTTACATTGTGGCTGAGGGGTTTGGAAATTTTGACCCCAAGAAAGATACTTCCAAGTTCAACCTTGTTAATCCACCTATGAGGAACACTGTTGCTGTGCCTGTGAATGGATGGGCTGTTATTAGATTTGTTGCTGATAACCCAGGTAAGATTAAAACTGCTCAAAAATTTTCATATTTTTCATTCAGTCCCTCAATTCTTAAAATCTCTGAATTTGGTATTTGCAGGTGCTTGGATTATGCATTGTCACTTAGACGTTCATATCACATGGGGATTGGCTACTGTGCTTTTGGTGGATAACGGTGTAGGATTGTTGGAATCCATAGAACCCCCTCCTGAGGACCTACCTCTCTGCTAGGGTTATCAAATTCGTTAGCTCATTTATTAATTTTCCTTAGTTCATTGTTGTTCCCCTGTATTAGGGGGATTTTTCTCCTTTTGCTATGTATTGTTGTTCTTTTCATTCATAGATATATATATATAAGTTGGGTTTAGAAGAGATGGTATTGTGATTTCAAACACAAAATGCCATCTTATACTGTCAAAAACCCTTTTGATTAAAAGATAAATTTTGACTATATCTGTTGCTCTCTTTCCTAATCTGATATATGTGTGTGAAATTTTGAGACGATGGCATATTAAACACGCTACATATATTTTTGGACTTTAACTACTCACTAGTTTTGCAAAAACAAGAATAATGATAAACTGATGAAATGAATTGTTACGCTATGGTCTTTCTATGTAAAGCGACCAAATATGTAAAAACATGTTTGACTATGTTGAGAAATTAATGAGGCTTAAGCAGTAAGCATTTACCATACTATGTCATACTCATTGTCATTGATACCTGCAAAACTAGAAAGGTCCATATTATCTGATAATCACATAAATACTCTACCATGAAAGCATGTAGAATACTTACTATTCAGTGTGTGAACTAATTGACACATTATTTTAATTTAATTAATGACTTTAGGTACGTAGTTGCATTCAATACTTTAAAAAAAAAAAAAAAAACTTCATTGTTTTTAGTGGTCTTACTCAGCTTAGACAACAATGCCTCCTGTAAAAAATATGTAGAAACTAGAAAGCTTCTTTGGACAATTTTAGAAAGAACATAATGTCAAGCTGTTATTGTACATTTAAATGAAGGTCAATGTGGGTACAACAGCACTATGGCAGCAATAGTGGACAATTTGCATATTCACATAAAGTCCATTCTATACAAGAAATCTAAGTACTAAGGCCCAAAGACTAAAAAAAATATTCTGGTCTCCAACTCTTTACTTTTGTGACAAAGCCAAGACTAGGGGAAAAACGCTGAAAAGCTAGATTGACGTGTGTTTCCTGGAAACCTCAACATTTTCCCTTTTGATAATTATTTTTTACACCTATTTTTTCTACTACTATCTCCAAACTCATATATAAGCAAATGTTAATTATTTTATGCGGATTTTTTTAACCTGTGCAATATTGTATAGGTTAAAGAACCAAAGATGGAAAGAAAACACAGTATTTATTATATGTCATACACTATCTCATTAAAGTTTTATTTTTCCCAACAAAAGCTTTCTCTCTTGGATTCTTCAACCTATATTGCACAAGTTAGAAAAACCCTTAAAAAGTTGATTAGTTGTATTTAATTTTTTTTAATTTATATAAAAGATAATCTTGAATTACTAAAATAACATTAAAGATATTTATTACAAAGTAGAAGTTACTACCTCCCTCCCATATTAAGTATAGTTTTAGAGAAAAAAAATTTGTCTCATTTTATTTGTCATTTTAAAGTTCCAATGAAACATTAATTAAGTTTTTATCAAAATATACCGTTGAGTAGTTGAGTTTTAATAAAATATTTTTGATAGATGTGACTCACTAATTAATAAGAGTAATAAATAGTATAATAAAAAATTAGACAACTATTTATAAAATTTTTTTTTCTAACATGTGCAATAGCAATATTGCACATGTTAAGAAACTAAAGATA
Source organism: Cyamopsis tetragonoloba (assembly GCA_037177725.1). Taxonomy (NCBI): domain Eukaryota; kingdom Viridiplantae; phylum Streptophyta; class Magnoliopsida; order Fabales; family Fabaceae; genus Cyamopsis; species Cyamopsis tetragonoloba. The sequence continues at coordinate 72,572,193 of CM074119.1, forward strand.
AAAAGAAGTTGTTAAAAAAAACAAAAATTTAATGTGATTTTGTTGGACATACAATTATTAATACTGTATTTTTTCTTAACTTGTACTATCATGAGAGCTTTTTTTTTTCTTGTATTCAAATCCAAAGATAATATCTCATTAATACCTTATTTTTCTCTTTTTTTTTTTTTCTTTTCATATCACTTATTACGTCTCTCATTTACTCCTTTTTTCCTATCACTTATCATATTTGGTGCATGCAGAGCTTCCATTTCTTAGTAGGATTTGGATAGCATGATCTGGTATCAGGCATTAAAAATTCCTTCTTTTTTTTTTTGGATAGCATTAAAAATTCCTTAAATGAATGTCGATATCTAAAATATGCAACCGTAGCACGATTGGAACCCTTTTTCCTAATAATTTTTCTTTTTTTAAAAAAGAATTCTGATAGGAAAAAAAAGGTTTCTTTTTTTGGTACGCAAAAGACATCCTCTAACTGAAAGGAAAATGAATCCTTTTCGAGGAATATGTGAGCTTTGTTGACATCTACAAATTGTGTCGGACTTTTATGAGTCAAAACACACACACAAGAGTTACACTTTTAAGTAACACACACACTTTTAAGTATAAAATCACTCATTTTTCCCCTCTGTTTAAGTTTTTGGATCAAATCCTTTGATAGGAAAATTAGCGAAACGTGAAATAGAAAGTGGTTTAAGAGATTATTAAAGCTGATAGTTTCCATAAAGCCGCATGTAAAATGGTAATAGAAGACAATGGAAGTGAGGTAAAACAGATTATTAAAGCTGATAGTTTCCATAAAGCCGCATGTAAAATGGTAATAGAAGACAATGGAAGTGAGGTAAAACATAAATAACACTTCGTAATTACTTTAGCACGGAGGTTTAACAAACAATGCTTTCAATTTTGAATTATCAAACAATTAATTAACATCTAACAAATGACAAATATATTGCTTCATCAAAATTCCAGATTTTTAAAAATATATTAACAGGTGCTAAGCCATTTTTAAAAAAGTGAAACAATGTGTTGATGTTCTAAACCTAATGAAGACATTCTATGATCATCCTCTAGCATGATTTATAGTCCAATTCAGCATCAATAAATAACTATCACGAGGCAAGTTCCGGTAATTGTACTGTGCGTTCTGAATTTAGTCATAGTTCAAACATTTTTGTGTGAAGGCTAGTCCTCCCCACCTTTTGTATGAAAAGAGTGGAACTCAACTGTTGTCCCCCGCAGAATTATAGTGAAATACAAAATCTCCAATGTCGAATTTCAAAAGAAGAGCATAGTAATTTACCAAAAAAAAAACAAAAAAACGAAAGACATTGGTGATTAACCTGAGGATATATAATAACTACCCAATTCCACTTAGTGAAAAGAAAAACAGCAGCACCAAAAGAAGCTACGTGGCTTGAAAGTCCCATTGTAGCCTCAAAGCCCAGTTTTTGGCGAATAGCGGAAGACATCTGATCAAAGAATGGATGAATGGCCGTGCTTGTCAAGGTAACATGTGCTCGCTTACAGAGTTATGCCCTATAAGGTAATCGCCAAAATTTAATCATCAACGATCCTTATCACAACAATTTATCATTATTAATTTATTATTACTACTACCACAACAGAATTTTATCTATAAATTTTGATTCACAAAGAACTGGCTAAGAACAAATTTAAGCATTAGAGTCGAGATATACTATTATTTAGCTTATGAAACAGTTATTCCCCCCCACCCCCCCTCTTCTTCTCTTTCTTCCCCCCAAACAAGTATCTGTTCCTACGTCAATAAACAAGTATGAAGTTCCTTCCCACCTGCTGCAATTTATACCAAAAGAAACTGCTGGTAGCTAACAAATGTTGGCAAAAAGATAACCTTTAGTTTCTAAACCTGAACATTGACCACTACTTGTAGTTTCCTTCATACCTACTTCTACATAAAACGTCCACCTCTGGTAATAGCTGTTATTCATACTTTCACAAGAAATTTCTCTCTTTTGTTCTTAAGGCAGAACGCTATAATAGGGATGTAAAGTTTACATAAGTATAAATATGCATGCAATACACTACACTCCATTACTGCAAGGTCTTATAATATATTCATCAGAGAAAAAAAAAGTAGTGCAACTTTGCATGGGATAAGAAAGACATTGATAGAGAGTAAAGACTGCTCCTCTATGATTCTAGTTTTTTATTTTTATAACTTGAAACTCCTAATAATAATTGGAAGTCTGATCCTACGAACAACATAGAAACCGGAGTAAAGATTCATATAGGAATTAAGAACCACCAATCGTGAAGTCAAAATGAGAAGAACCTAACCTCAAGAAACATGCCAAACAAACATAGCAGTTTATCACAAAACCGACACAAACACAAACTAGGAATCTAGGATATGTCAATGACTCAATGTACTGGTTAGTTTGAGAAAATGCTTCTTATTTTATCTCAAAATTTTAAAAATATCATCTTATTTTCACTTTATTTCTTATTTTTCAAAAAACAATAGAAGTAATATATTTTCAAGATGACATTGTTATTAATGAAAATAAAAAACAAAGTAACACATTTTCCATTATTAATGAAAACATGAAATTGAAATGGAAAATGTTTTTTTGAAATCTTTATGTAAAATCAAACTAAGAATTCCCACAACCAGGCCTGGCAACTCAGGCCAGCTTTTTGGTTTTGGCCTGTAACATGAAAATTCCACAGACCAAGCCATGTTTACAGGAAAGTTCCCTTTGACAAAATCGCATTGGGATGAATGTAGAGGTGGGCAAACTTCTAATCAAATAGACACCATCATGCACAAAAGCAAAATTCTAGACATGTTAGTCGTGGACTCTTCACAGACACACCTAAATAACACAACCACTTCCGTTTATGTTTTCTTCATTAAAAATCTAAACGGAACAAGCCCAAGATGCCCATTGGCCAACCCGCTAATTTAATGTTTCATTTGATTAATCCACCAAACTATTCCAGCAATTGCATCCAATAGAACCCCTCCACTAAAAAGTAAAATCCATATACACACTTAAACTGCCTAGTTTGTATTAGGTTGGTTTCCAAACACTTCAAAATTCTCATCCAAAAAAGGATTAGAACTTCTTCCTATGATCGACAGCCTCGTCTATTGGGCCCCAATTTACCTCTGCTAAATTACAATCAACATCATAGAGGTTTCCAGAAACTAAAATATGTTGGGCTTTTAGTAAGAACCATGTAAGCCATATGTATGTGCTTGATTCCACATTGAAATGAGGTAACCATAGATCCATTTTAACACAATTGTGTTTAGTACTTTAGTTTAACCTTTAGATAAGCCAAACGTGGATCCAGAAAGTGAAAAGTACTTTTTATTGCGTTGAAACAAATCACATTTACTCCATCCTAAGATGAATCCAAAACAAACTTCAAGTACTAGTAAGAACACCATTTTCAATTAGATCCAGAACACCATACATCACAACGATTATCATCAACACAGGACACCATTTCACATGAGTCTAAGGTTAGGGAAACATTGAAAAGACTGCCTCGTTCTCTGAATCTCTAGTCAAATTCTAACAATATTCATTACTAACACGATACAAGAAAAGCACATGCAAATATGGCAAAAATGATAAGCAGTTTCATAACCAAAATCAGGGACTAAACTACATTAATTGAGATTTGAAAGCACAAAAATCTCTTGACATAAATTAAAAAAAAAAACATAGAACTAAACCCTAAACAATTTGCTTCGGATTCAAAATCCAAAAAATCTGGTAATAATTTCAATTCAGCGTAATACAACAAGATAGGCTGAACCAACCTCAGAAGTATCCATCGGACACAAAGGTCGTCCAGATCCCACCGTTTACACACGCGAGACAGCCGGCGCAGCAGAAGCGGCAGCACCGCCGAGGAACGAGAGGAATCCAGTGCTTGTTGGCTCTTGATCGTCGAGAAACAGGTCCTCGGGGACTCTAAATGCACCGTGCGCGCACACGATTGCCAAACCAACCATGAGAGCGGAGATCAACAAGGATCCGACGCTGGTAAGGAAGACGACGAACACGGTGAGCACCACCAGGATCCCTAGGGTTTCGCGATCGGCGAAAGTGCGGCCAAAGAGAACGACAGGCTGATCGGAAGGTCGGAAGAGGTAGAGGAAGGACCACGAAGCGAGGAGGCCGAAGAGGACGAGGAGCGAGAAAGGATGCGTGATGAGAGACACGGCCAATGCGAACGCGATCAAGGTTAGGTAGTTCACGCGGAAGTAGGAGAAGTTCTTGCGGATCCGAGAGTACGCTTCCGTAAGGTTTTCAGGTCGGGACATGGAGCTCCGGTCGACGAGCTCCGTCCACGGGCGGCGCTGGGAGAAGCCATGGCGGAGGGAGGCGGAGACGCGCGAGATGAAGGCGCGGAAGGCTGGCGTGGCGATCGGAGGCTGAGATTGAGAAGCGGCAGTGCCGGTGCCGGGTTGGGAGCTGGAAATGGGGAGTGTCGGTGGAGAAGACATGGTGGCGCGTGAATCTCCAATTGCCGCGCGTGACTATGGAAGAACCAATAGAGAGAGAGGCAATGGAGACGCGCAAATTGGGCCTTCTGAGTTTGGGAACAAGAGGCTTCAGGTTTTGTTATGTATCTTACTCATACTATAATCCGTCGGTGACTGCTCAAAAATAAACCTCCCTAAAAAAAGTTATAGTGTGAAAAAAAAAAACTTAATTATATTTTTGGTCTCTTTTTATTTTTAATTTTTGCGAATTTAGTCCCTCAAATTTTAATTTTGCAAATTAGATTCTCAATGTTACTAAAAATTATAAATATTACCCTTTCATTGATCTCTGTTAATTATTTAACTATCAAAGCGATCAACTCATTTAAAAAAATATTTAAGTTATTTTAAAAAAAATAAAAATATATTTTTTAAATTACTTAAATTATTTGAAGTTTTTTTAAATATATTATTCACTTTTAAGTTTTTATCTCAACTCGATGTAGAAATTTATTTTATTATTATTTTTTTATTATCAAAAATAACTTAAATGATTTTTTAAAATGAGTTGATCGCTTTGACAGTTAAATAATTAACAGAAATAGATGGAAGGATAACATTTGCAACTTTTTATAATATTAGGGATCTAATTTGCGAAATTAAAATTTGAGAAACTAAATTCGTGAAAATTAAAAACATGATAGACCAAAAGTGCAATTAAGCCAAAAAAAAATAATGAACAAAATAATGTTCGATGTATATAATTTTTTAAGGGCGGCCACCAATTTGATTTTTTTTAACGCGATTATAGATTTCTATAATTGTGTTTCTCTGAAAAGAAAGAACTAAAATAGCTAACCCTATGTTTGGTAAATGTTTATATGTGTTTGCTCAGTCCAAGATTTTCTCTGCAGACAGTTTGCATCTATCTATCTATGGTAGGAAAAAAGAAATTAGAAAGAAAAAAAATAGGGAATTAGGTTTGAAGAAAATTAGAAAAAATTGTTAATTTCTAAAAAGAAATTAAAATTTTATTTCTTATTGTAATTTTTTTCGATCCTATTAAATAAGGTTAAAGTTTAACATCGTTCTTTTTTTTTTTAAAGATACAAATGAAATAAAATAAAACAAACTAAACTTTACTATGACGCCGATAATGTCCTCGAATAGAAACTAAAAGTTAAACATCGCTTTCTCGTTTAAAAATGAGAAAATGTTTTAATGAGAAAAAAAAATTATATTCATTTCAAGGTTTGTTTAATTTATATTCATGGACACACGTTAATAATAATTGGATTATTATAGTTTATGTGCATCAATTACGTCTCTCACCATCCACTACTTAATAATATTTAATAATTTCTATTTACATTTAATTTAATTGATTATTAATTATTGTTAATGTGTCTTATGTACACAAATCTGAAAAATCCTTCATTTTATTTTCTCAAAATACTATTATTTCTTGCTTGCATTTGGGCCAAATCTCATGTTGGCATTATGCATTTTGAGGATACAAAATGTTATATGATTTTAATCTTCTTTTTTGGGTTAGGGTTTCATTATCGAAAGTAATTATTGAAAGTAATGATTGATCTATTTTTTAAAATTGATTTTGTACTAAGCGATTATCATGTGGCAATGAAATGTCGCTTTATTTCTATCAACAGAAGATCAGACCCCACATATGTGGTTAAAAAATAAAATGAGCTACTAACACGTGATATCTCGTGACTAATTTGTAATCTTCTTTAAATTAGAGAAAAAGATAATTATTTTTTTTTACCCAAATTAACATTTACAATTAGTAATACCATTCCTGTAATGTAAAATTATTTTATGTTATATTGTGGGATACTGATATTCATCTTTTATATTTTATAAAAATGACAACTTCGACATTTATAATAAGGGTAACTACTAACTAACAGCAAAACTGGTAATGTTTTTGTTTTGAACCATTACTTTTTATTGCATTTCTTTGTTTCCTTTTTGACTGCATTGTTGTTATTATTATTATTTTGTTTTGCATTTATTTGTTTTCTTGACCCACTAGTCCACTACCAGTTTTAAAATGAAAATCTAGGCCAAAATCAGAGAAGTGGGCTGAAGCCCACCATGATCAGAAAAGCCCAAAGGGGATTAAAACACAGTTATTAAAATGGTTGATGGCCCACCATACAAATAGAACCTCTTTACCAATAAAAAAAACAATAAAACCTTACCTGACAATAAAAAATAAAATCTAGTTTGAGAGGTGTAATGAGAAATGTTATATCCTCTTACCAAATTATCTTACACATCTTTTTATCACTCAATTTTGACCTTGTTATTTATTATTTTAAAAAATAAATGTTTAATAAAAAATATATGACAATTATCAAAATTAAGTGAGTAAGATGTTTAGTATTTTTCGAGGTGTAGTTATTGGGTCTATTTTGAGAGGAATAAATGCAAAACAATTATTGGGTCCGCACTATATCATAATTGATTTTTCACAACCCGATCTTTATACAATATGTGCAAAAAATATTGCAAATACAACATTGCAACATTTTTAAATTGTTGCTAAAACTTTTTAGAATAATCTTTATATAATATTCGTTAAAAATATTACAAATGCACAAAAATAATATTTGTAATCATTTAGCAACACTTTTTAATTAACAATTTAACAACTATTGCCTTTTTGGAAAATGCTAAATAGTGTCTTTAGGACACTTGTTAAAAATACAAAAGTAGAAATATTTCATTGTAATTGATAGTATTTATTGTTTTGAAAGTTGAAATCATACTAAAATGTTACCAATCTCAATAAAAAAATTTAACTTTTGTATTCTTAAAGGGCACCGTTTAGCGAGACCTTTTTTTTTTAAATGTTGTTAAAAGTCAATTATGTAATAGTACATGTATCGTAACAAAGTAAGAATACAACAATATAATTGAATTTTAACAATAATATTTAAAATTGTTATATATCTAAAAAATTATTATCTTTTTATATTTTTAGTATATTTGTATATATTATATAAAAATTATGTTGTTAAGTTAGAAATATTAAAAAAAAACATTAAAAAAATAATGTCTTTTGTATTGGCAACAATTTTTTTAAGTTAATGTAATATAAAAATCATGCTATGAAAGATTAGTTATATTGTAATGATAGTTCTTAAGAGTAATAATTATATACATACAGTATAATTTTGAAGTATAAGATGAGTAGTAAAAAAAAAAAAGAAACGAGAATAAAAGATGTGATAGGAAAACAAGAGAAATTAAAGACAAGAATAAAAATAAAATTAAAATGAAATGAAAAGAAAAAAAAATCTAACTTGTATTATTTATGGACACAAGATAATAATAATTAGATTAAATTTTTTAATGATTTAATTTAATTTTTTTTACTATACCCTATCTATATGTACTCCTTAAACCATTCACCATCAACTTACTTAATAACTTTCTCTTACGTAAATTTTGTTAGTCACTAATTAATATTAACTTCGGCAAAGTTAAAAAAAAAAAAGTACGTGTAGAGTAATTACCTTATTATACCACCTTTTCCTTCCTATAAGTAATTTTGTTATATATTTTCAAGGATGGAATATATTCACGTAAAGTATTAGGTTTACCAATCTTTGAAACTTTGGTGGATGAGGAGGCATCAAATTAAATTAGCAGAAGTCGAATCATTTATCATTTATAAGTGACTTTGTTGTTTGTATGGAGAGAGAAGTCAACAATACATAAAAGAGCATCTAAATTCTAAACCTTCTCACACCTAGCTAAACTAGCTGCAATTTAATTTGTCTTCTTAAAAATATAGGAAATTGAAAATCACATATAAATAAAAATAAAAATTAATAATTAAGATTATTGATACATAAAAATTAAAATAATTCAATAAAAATAAATAATTTTAATTTTGGTCAAAAATAATTTTGAGCAAAAAAAAATATAGAATAAACACACGCATAATGGTTTACGTTATAATTACTTTCAAACTTTTTTTTTAGTTATTCAGTTACTTTCAAACTTTAGAGTGGACGGAACTAGGAAGAATATCATGTGATTTTATTTGTTTATTTATTTATTATTAATAAAAAGTTGTTATACTGAGAATTAAACTCTGTACTACACATATGTTGACACATAAAATTATTTTTTCAATTATTGTAGACATGTATAATTGTATCATTTAAATTTTTTTATATTATTATTAATTATTAATTATTATTATATGTACAAAATATTGTTTGTTAGTGACTAAATGACTATAGTGCATGATAAGTTACTTCGTCTCTTAACTATATGTATGATGTTTGATTCTCGGCCGGTGGAAATGGATCGACACTCCGTGATCACTCGACAATCATTTCGTGCAAAGTCAATTTTAAAGAGAAGATTATTCAATACTTTCTAAGGTAAATACTTTAAGAAGAGATAAAAAAATGACTATACACTTTATACGTCTACTTTCCCTAGCTAAATTATTTCTCCGTTTTCATCAAATCAAATTAAGAATTCAAAAAGTACCATTTCTTAATTGAAATTTTGTTTTAAGTAATTAAAATAATTAAAATTTAATTTTATAACTGTGATACTCCAATAGTCCAATTGGCACAGTATAAACCAGGCGGGTAATTAATGGAGTAATAAATAACAGTACGTATGGATGTATATAAGATTAAGTACAATTTAAGTATAACGTAACACAATATATAGTTTTTTTTTTGGTTGGTTACACAGTAGTGTAACTCAATAGGTTAAATATTCGCCACTTTTTTCCGGTACATAAATATTAATTATCCATTTGATTAATAGAAAAAAAATGAAATAAATTAAGAAAAGGGCAAGAGAATAATGTATTATGTATTGGGGCGTAGCAGTTCACAATAGATCATGCATGGTTCATTCTTATCCATGCATGTTCCTTTCCACTGGGCTAAATTGCGTATTCGACTCTCAGAAAATTTTTATATTCCCTTTTCAAACAGAATATATATAGCTTTCAGACCTTAGAAATTCCGTTATTCACACATGATTGGAATTTGGAAATCATCATCTATAGGTACGTTTGATTTGCCAAAATATATAGTACTGGATAATACAAAAATTTTATTCCACATGTCACAGCACAAAATTTGAGGCACAACACAGAACAAAATGGGAGATTTTTGTTACTTACTGTCTTAGAGGACAAGAAGTTATCTCACGGTACAAGATGGTTAAATACAAAAATACCCTCACTCACATCCACTATCTCATAAAACTTTAACTACATCTTCTCACTCTCACACTTACAGGTAGTTACTATAATAATTTTTTTTTATTTCATGAAATATACAACACTAAACTAACTCATATATATATATATAATTTAATAATATTTTTTAGTCAAAAATAATAAAACATTTAAAAATATATATAATTTTTTTAAATATAATATTACAACAATTTTAAATTTTCACAATATTAATTGTCAATTTTTTATCTAAAATAAATATTTTAAAGTATAAAGGATATTATAGTAAAATTGACTTTATATTTCTTGTGTTGTACTTTAATGATCAAACAACAAACAACAACTTATTAAATTGTCCTGTACTATATTTCTTGTATTGTACTTGTCCACACATCAAACGCACTCTATATATTTTTCTTTGCATGCAATTTCTTTCTTTCTCTGGCAAAAAGTTTTCCTTTATCCATCATAGAAAACTAAGAAAAAGGAGTTCTTTCCACCAATTACGGAATTGATTATTTACACTTTTATTATAAATAAAAATAATGTAATTTTTGAGAAAGCAATAACTTTTTATTACTTACGTCAAATATGCACAAGAAAATGAGATTATAACCGGTAGAAATATTTCTAAAAAATAAAAAATAAAAGTATCCAAATAGGCACTACTAGCTTTACCAAAAAAAAAAGGCACTATTAGAATTTATTATTTTCTTATACTGAGCTATTGCAAGGTCGACTTAAGGATAAGACTGGTCAAATCATATTTTATGCCAAAAAATCACATAATTTTGATATATTTATGCCCACTTGTATATATTTTTATTTTAAAAAACACTAGAATATTTCAAGATATAAAAAAATATTTATTTCTTTATGGAATATCTCTATTCATTAAATAAAATACATAGATTGTTATAGGATGATGTTAATAATTTTAAAATATTTATTATTCATTATTTTAAAAAACTTATCTCATTGGGATCAAAATTCAATTTAAGACTCAAAATTGGTTGTATTGACTTTGAGCTGACAATTATATCATCTTTCTTTCTTAATTTTCTACACGCCTTTATCAAAATGGTATATATTTAAAAGTTAATTACTAAATTTACCTAAAATGTAAAGTAGGAGCCCAACGGTGCATTAAGCCTGAAGTTTATTGCATTTTTTCGGTTAAGGAAATTTATTTCATTTGAGTTTGGAAGTACTCCGTACAGCAAAATTGGAATATTTTTTAGCGAACTCAAGTGGGTCAACTTAAGTAAAATAATAATATTTTATTTTTTAATTAAAAAAAAGAAATGGAATAAAACAAAACGTAATATTTATTTAAGTTAATCAAAAGTTGATTAATTTAAGTTGACCATAAATCCGAACTGCCGCAAAAACAAACTCCTTATGCAAACTAGGGAGAATGATTGTTTCTAGAAATTTATTCTAATTATAATATTGTTAAGAAAATTTTGTGTCATTAAATTGAAAAAAAAAATAGACGACAAATAACCTAATTAAATTGCACCTATACTTATGAACCAAAAAAAATGTACCTATATATGAAAAAATAAGACTAAAAATGGTAAAAAAAATAGAAATCAAACATTAATGATAATTGGCGAATTAAAAGCATAATTAAGCCTAGTATAATATTAAAAAATAGGCTTATATGAATTGCAATTAGCGTTGGTATCCATACTAATCTTTTTTTTTTTTTTTTAGTTATTGTATCCATACTAATCTTTAATTTCTCCATTTCATACCTTATCGTCCCTCATGATCTCCAATTTCCACTATGTGTGGCCAAATGGCAATTAATTAAATATTACCATGCGAGAAAAGGAAAATATTAACACAGTGAGCAATTATACGAGTTTCAACTATTATAGTAACAAAAATATTGCTCGCACACGAATCTGCATTTCAAGCATTTTTTTTCTCTGATAGATTATCTACATTATTCGTTACTTAAGCACTATCTAATCAGCCATGATTAAAGATTCGGATGTCCCTTTTACAAACAAAATATGCCATTATTGACTGTGGATTGCCACGTAAACAAATAAATGTAAATATCATTATATTGCCCCCATTGTAAAAAAAAAAAAAAGAAAGAAAAAAACTTCTGTTTTGTGTTTTATGTTCTGATTTTGCTGAAAGGGAAATCTCATCAATTATTAAGAAAATATGTTTCCATTACACAATGAAAAATGGTTTACTTGCGTCCATTTTTCTTATACTTATTTTATACTTTTAATAAAATAATAATATCTAGATTAAAAAAAAAATTAGAGAAGAGAGTTATATAATCATTAAAATATTCAGTATACAAGAAATGTATAAGAGAAAAGAGTGTCAGAAAATCGAAATTTTTACGCAAAAGACTAGAGTAAAGCTTTGTAAGCTTATGAAGTAAATCCGTAAATTAATTACCCATTTATCCGTTTCATTTATCTTTTTCAATATTGCTTTTTGTGCTTATAAAAGCAGCCAATCACATATTAAGGAAATTAAATTACTCAGAAAAAAAAATGATGTACCACTACTGTTTATAATTGGTATTATTAACATTTTAAAATGATGTATCACTATTGTTCACTTGGTTGTGTACTACGATTTAATGTTTAAGAGATTAAAGGTTCAAATTCGATCTTTTAGCAAGTGGAGATACAATATTATATATCTATCATTGCTTGTTGCATGTGCTAATCTTCGTACAAATTTAAATCACATGCTCTACTACTTTTGACTTTTCTTGCCTAACCAGAATCTTTGCTTCGCAATTTGCATCCATTAAATGGATGAGAAAGCAGTCTCTAAAATCCAAAATTTATTTGAAGTCCCACATCGTACAGAGCTCATCATATAGAGCCATGGCTTATTGCAAATTTTCCAACGTGTTTTCTTGGATTCAGAACCTTCCTCCAATCTCTGAATGGAAAACAACTTCCATGTCCCTAAGCTTATGTTCTATAAACTCATTTCTCCGACAACCATCTCTTAATCTCACCATAGCAAAAAATCATCAATCCTCCAAGCTCTCTTTTTCCATTGTGGCTGATTTTAACATCCCAATCTCCCTTTGGACTTCAAAACCTTTCAAATCTAGTAACAAAAAATTAATAGATGAAGAAACAATTTCTAACCTGCTAGTTAATTTCATAGAAGACATCCTTCGTTATGGCCCCAACAAAAACAGCCCCTTTATCAAATTCCCCAAACTTGGTTCCATTCCTAACTTTCAAGACATTTTCAACCTCGCTTTCCTTACTCTGTTGTTCCTAGTTTGCATTTATGAAGCCCCTGCTGATCTTCGCTCCGGTTGTCTTAATACTTTGAAAGATTGTTTAGCAGGTTAATTATTATTAATTAGTTAATTTTATAAAGTACACTAATGCATGCTAATTTGTTAATATACCTTAGCTTTCATTTTCTTTCAATTTTTCTTCTTGATCATCTGAGCTATGTTTCTTAACACAGGTTGTGAATCAAGACAAGCATCAAAGTTGTTGATGAAATTGTTAGGTTCTAACTTGGAAGAGCAATGGATGCGTTCTATTAACCTTGCGATTACTAATTGGATTATAGAGCTTCGAGAGGCGCACTGGAGGACGTTGAGAACTCCGTCTCCTTTATTTTCTTATGCATTCTCAACATTCGGGTTATGGAAGGTTCAGTTGTACTGTCCTGTCATAAACATGGATGTTGCGAATGCGAATAATCATCCGGCTGACGAGAGGCTTCAATTCTCCCTCAAGTATCAACAACTTGAAGGTGTTCTTCAGTTCAATTACAAAGTTATAATTAAAGAGAAGTGGGTTGAAATCATGGTCAACATTGACAACATAAGGTAATGAAGAATATATATTGCCAAAAACAATATTGCACCACGCCAGTACTTTTTTATTTTATTTTATTTATTTATTTAATGATGTTGAATTAATTGAATTTAAATGATTTAATTTCTTTACGCAGATGCGATGTGTTCAAACTGGTAGATGAGACGCTAATGAGAGAAAGAGGAGCAGGCGCATCGGAAAAACACTTCCCATCACGAATCTCCTTACAACTAACCCCCACTCTCCAAAACCAACTCCTAACCGTTTCCGTCGGTAAATCCTCCGAAAATCCCCTCATCGAATTCGGAACAGAGAAAACCATAGAAGCCTCATTCGAACCACCGAATCCCTGTTTAGCCCTAACCGCCTCCGCCGGAGAATCCACCACCGTGAGCCTGAAACCGTGGAAGTTTGAACAATCGGTCCACGGCTACACCGCGAATCTGAACTGGTTCCTCCACGATAGCATGGACGGAAAGGAAGTGTTCTCGTCGAAGCCGTCGAAGGTGGCTCTGTTTAACCCGAAGTCGTGGTTTCGAGATCGGTATTCGAGTGCGTATCGTCCGTTTACGAGACAGGGTGGGGTTGTTTTCGCAAGGGATGAGTATGGGGAAAGTGTGTGTTGGAAAGTGGATAAGAGTGCGATTGGGAAGATGATGGAGTGGGAAATTAGAGGGTGGATTTGGTTGACGTATTGGCCTAATAAGTATAAGACTTTCTACCATGAAACTAGGAGGTTGGAGTTCAGGGAAATTGTTCATCTCAACATTATTGCTTAGCTTACCAGTTACGCTAACTAATAATTCTGGCTTCCTCAAGAAACTAGAATATGAATCTGTCTTCATTCTTGTTTCAGGAATAGATTTCTTTTTACGATTCCGAACGTATATATATAGCGTGTGTATAATTTATTGGAAGTAACTGTAATTTTAAAATAAGAAGATGTTAATGGATTGATATGAGTGGTTTGTTTAATTTTATTTTTTCCTATACGGTGTTGTTAATTTGTGATGACGATGGTGATCACCATGATGCTCAAATAACAATAGATAATTCACGTGAGGAAAAATGCACTTAAAACTGAGTAAAATGACAAAAATAAATAAATAAAAATCCCATGATTTAAGCATTGTTTTTTTTTGTAAGACGAAAAATTAGACAAGGTTTTTTCTTTCCTCTTCCAAGGATACTCACCACCATATCACTTTGTTCATCCGAACTCAGCTTTAAAATAACATTTTTTAGTGAAAACTAAGCCTTATTTATGTGATGTCTGGTATAATAGTAATTAAAGTTTATATTGTTTCTTATTTATATGTATGAGTTTTGATCTCTTGTTTTAATCCTATTTTAAAGCAGAGCTAGCATAAACTAGAAAATATCACTTTATTATTATGATCAAAACCCATTCATGTAATTAAAAAACAATATAAACTTTAACTATTATTACACCACACATCACATAGATAAAGTTTAGCTTTCACTAAAAATTGCTAAGACCTAAATTAAAAAAAAACGCTATTATTAATTCCAAGTCGATAAATATATTAAGTTAATAAGAGAGAAACCATCTCTTTTATAATAATTGAAGAAGACTAGTTAAGTGAAAAAAAAATAATATTATTAATTTTAAGACTTAATTATCTTTTTAGTTAATGTCTTATTAGCAGATTCAATTGGCATAGTTCATCTGGGTGCTTAGTTGTTATTTGTCTCTTTTTTACTTTGTTTTTCTTTAGCACAATAAAAGAATAAAGTGTAAACAAAATAAACTAAAGAAAAATGTAAAAGAAAACTTCAAAGTGCCAGCTTATTTTTCAGTTAGGAGAGGACAAAAATACTTCTACTCCTAATATATTTATAATGTAAATATGATAGAAATAAAAAATTCTTATTTCTTTTAAAAGTATCTTTATTTATAATAAAATTGTAATTAAATAAATCCAAAATAGTGTAGGTATATATATGAATTTTGTTAATATGTGTAATATTGTACATAATGGGAATTTCAAAATGAAAAGAATAGTAAATAATAAATGTACGTTAAAAATATAAGTAAATTAATTTTTGTTTTTCTTTATAATTTTTTTTTATTTGAGATGCTTAACCTGTAAAATATTATATTGGTTAAAAAATTCAATATATATATTGGTCAAGGAGTAGGTGTATAACAATGGTTCCACATAGGCACAAGGCTGGTGCAAATTAGAAGCCTACGAGGCCGCATAGTAAGTAACAACCAAATATTTTTTGGGCTTAGGCCCTATCTTCTTTCACGAAAAAAAACAGTACAAATCCAAAGTTGATTGACCAAAAAAAATATCCACAGTTGATTACTACTAGTAGTACACACCCAGTGCATGTTAGTGAGAGGTGGCTCTGAAAGCGGGGCTAGGAAAGCAAGGAGTTTCGAAGCAGCGTTTCGCAACAACAATACGTTCATTCGTTTAACAACCTTGGGCTCTTGCATTTCTTCTCTATAAGTTGCTCGCGCTTTGTTCATACCCTTGTTTCGTTCTCTGCAAATTCAGATTAGTTCCATGGATTCCTGCGCTGCCATTCGATCATTTCACTGTAGCTATCTCTCTCTGCCTCTCTCCCTCTCTCCGTGTGTGTGTATTCGTGTCTGCATTGTGAATGGTGATATGTTTGACTGAATGTGAGCTCTTTTTCTGTGTTTTTGTGATCTCTGATCTTGCTGCTTTGATTTTCCGTTTGATATTTGGAGAAACGAAAATGTTTGAGATTAAGTGTGCCGTGTTTTGCAATCTTGTTCCTACTTCATTTTATGATGCCTCCAGTGGCTTCTTGCTTTGGATATCTCTGACATATTGAGCCTCCAACATTTCATGGTAGCCTTTATGCTCTTTTGCTTTATGTATTCGTGCGAGAACTTGTGATTAGAGAACTGACGGAATAAATCAATTTTGGATTAAATTCTGCACTAAGGTTCTGCTGGTTTTATTCTTGATTCGTAAGAAGTGAAGACTAGAATAATGGCTCGAAGAAAAATGCTGGCAGCACTATCATATTTATTTATTTTTACATTGTTGATTGAAATTTATGTGAGGATTCCACTCCTTAGTTAGTGCTTCCGGCTTTCCATTCAGTTGGTTTATATCCACTTCTTTTTTGGATTTACATAAATGGCCAATTTTCATAACACCTTTTAACTTTATTCCGAAAGATATTTGTTGCTTCATTTCTATTGTATCTTGTAACGCAGCAAGCTGCCTAATTGTCTATATTTTCAGTTTTTATAAAATACCTTTCGGTGCTATTTTGATTTGTGAGTTGTTTGTTGTTCCTGAGATTGATTGATTTATTTATTTAATTACATCCCTTTTAGGTGTTTGTTTCATTTTGTAAATTGTAACACAGACATTAGATATGCACATGCATGTATTCGTGCTTTAGTTATTGTTATCACAATATCTGTAATGATTATACAGAAAACTATTGCAACCAGATGCTTAACACTAATTTTTGACATCAGATCCCACGAGCACTGTGTCCCAGAAGCGATCTTCACTTCCAAAGTCAGGTGAAATTCACATCCATAGTGTCGGATGGAACTCTCAGAGTAAGCTTTTTATTCAGAGCTCGGCAATTGGTGAGAAGCACATCAATTCTCACAACAAATGGAAGCAATCACTAGTTTCATGTGTCAAAACAGCTGAAGCTATTGACAGTGACACCACCAAGTCTGAAAGTGGGTTGTTCTGATTTTGAAATAAATTATGTACTTGTGTTTCTGTTCTTTGTGATTGTTAGTTTAATGAGGCAAGCCTTTTTCTTTATAATTACTATAATCTTTCTTTGATTTCTAGATTTTATAACCATTGTTTTAGTTGAAATTTTAAAATACAGTGATAATTGTATAAGTTTTGGTCAGTCGGACTATAGGAGTATGTTTGTATGCATCCCAGTCCCAACCCAAGATTGTGTTCCGTTTCATATTATCAAGAAAAAGAGTTTGAAGAAAGTATGTTCCCTGACTATTGTTATTGAATTTGAAACTTAAAACTTCTCTAAGTTCTAATAATCAGTGTGCAATGTAAATAAGTTGACTTAGAAAAGCTAAGTGTTATTCTTGTTGTTTTGTTTCTTTTTGTGAATAATGATGATATTTACTTGGATGCTTAAAATTATGCAATTATTCTATTTTTTATGGTTGTTATACTATGATCTCCGGTAAAATTTGCTGTTACTTTTGCAACTAGCATTCTTATTCCTTAAGACCTGATAAATATATACTTATGTTATAATGCTGCAGCTTCTTTGGATGACTTTCCAAAAGAATCTTTGGTGGAAAAACCTTCGCAAAAAGCTACATTTCCTAGTGGGTTTGAGGTCAATCGGTACCCTTCGTTTTTTTACCTTAAACTTAATATTTCTTATTATTGAAAAATGATACACTTTGCTGGTAGTTGGCAATTGTATATTTGTTTGCCCATAAATCAAAATACTATGTTAGCTTTGAGAAGGAATTAAGGCAAGACATTTTCTACTAATAATTGCTGGCTTTTGTTGGAATTGCATTTCAATAAAAGTCATTTTCCTTTATGAACATGAATATCTGACTCTCCCTTTAAATTTTTCGGTACTATATAAACAAGCTAGGGCCATATTATTGCTCGTTTCACTATTCCATAGGACAAAGTTATATTGCCGTGAATATCTGTCTTACATCTTAAAGGCTGTCAAATATTGAGGATGATAGTGTTGGCCATATAACTGTATCATTTGAACTCTTTTTCCCCTTACTTGGACTCTGTCTGGTTTGCTTATGATCAGGCTTTGGTGTTAGACGTATGTGATGAGACTCAAATTGCCGAACTGAAAGTAAAGGTGACTTTCTAGTCTCTTATTTTTTTTGCTTTTGTAAAATTTGTAATACACTTGAAGAGTTTAATTCACAGGATGAAAATAATATGCTTATAAACTCGGGGCTTACAAGCTTCAGTGTATGCTTGTAAGCTATATGATTTTCAATTTCCTTATGTGTGTGTACGGCTAGTTTCGACTGAAAATACTTAACCAAGGGTTTATTTAAAAAGATGTTGGCCAGATGTGTATAGCCCTCTAAAATGCTGTTGACAGAACTTTAGCAAATGCGATAAGTATAGCCCTCAAGATTTGTCATGCAGATTTTCAGTAATAATAATGGTGCATTTGTCCATTTTAGCACATTGTAATTCAAGATTGAGATAGTGGTGCTTTTGGGCCACATATCTTATCGGAATATATCATATTTTCCTTTTCTTTTTTATGGCATTTGAATTCTGATTAATTTATAGTTTAATATTTCATACTAAATTGTATGCAACAACTTAGATCCAGCTATACATCTTTAATTTATACGTTGTCCATCAAAAGGAACATGATTTTAGCTTGCTTTATCATGTGTGTAAACCTTGTGAATGTCCTTATTTTACTTTCTTTGTGATAGGTTGGAGAATTTGAGATGCATCTGAAGCGAAACATTGGAGTTGCTATAGCTCCTTTGTCTAACATATCTCCAACTACACCACCACCTGTTCCAACTAAACCTATGGTTGAATCAGCATCTTCTTCCCCATCACCATCACCACCAAAATCATCTCCAAAAAAGACCAACCCGTTTGTTAATGATTTCAAAGAGAAGTCTCCAAAGTTGGCAGCATTAGAGGCTTCCGGTACCAATAACTATGTCTTAGTACCATCTCCTACGGTATGTCATATATAACTATATACATTGAGCTTTGCTTTCACCTATCTTTGACTTGAGGTTTATAGAGTTTGCAATCACTTTTTCCTTTTTATCTCTCAGTTTCTAGGTTGGTTCATTCCGAAGAGGTAGAACAGTGAAAGGGAAAAAGCAACCTCCTATGTGTAACGAGGTACAGTACAAAGTGCTTCGAAGTCATTGACTTGTTACAACCTAGATCATTTAATTCAATAGTCCATCTGCATTGTGCTTCATGTTGTGAACTCCGGCATGGGAGCGTATGCATGTGTATCTTGCATCTTATGGTTCTGCCTACGCAAGAACTAACATTTACAGCTTGTCTATGGTTCATGTTTAACCAGAACCATGAGAACTGCTATCATGCCATACTGCATTCATTGTAGCTCCAGCCTACGTGCTGGTCAGCATGGGTCCTTGTGTATATGTTGGCTTTTTAAATCAGTTTAATTAACAAAAACATATCATGGCAAAGAGAGTAAAAAAGGAAAAAAGTGATAAATAATAATTATATGACTATATTAGTGTTCCATATTTATAAAACATAGTAAATAGTTGATGTTAAATTTTTATTGGTACATCATTTTTGTAATAAGTATTTTTTGCATTTCCTAAATAAGCAAGGCATTGGTTATGTTCCTTCATATTAATAGTAATCAATAAATATTCGTAATGAAAGAGTAGGTATAAAACAATGTAATAAAATGAATACTTTTCTGTTATTATGTTATTTTACATTTATTATTTTATTTAGAATCTTCAATGATTACTATTGAAATGCACATACTTAATATTGGCTTACCAATACTTACTATGAAAATTTATAACTTAAATATGGTTTTAGTCCCAACAATTTCTTTTATTCCAACTTAATCTAAATTTTATGTTTTCAGATCCATGTCGTTAACAATAGTCAGCTAAACTTTATCTTCATTTCCTGTTTAATTTTGCTTAAAATAAATTGTCTGTTTTCAATTCTAAAATCCGCAGGGTGATTTAATCAAAGAAGGACAAGTTATAGGATATTTGGATCAGTTTGGTCGCTCCCTGTTAAGGTGATATTTGACGGTCTCTTAATTATGGGTTCTTTTATTTTTCTACTTCTCCTAACTAGTTTTATTTTGAAATCTCACAGTCAGATGTGGCTGGAGAAGTGTTGAAACTACTCTTTCAGGATGGAGGTATGATTTCCATGGCCTTCCATTAATAAAATGGGTTGAATTGTTTGAGAGGGGACTCAAGTAATACAGGGCTTCTTAAATAAGAGCAACAGAAGTGAGCTCTCCAGTAATCAAATGTGACATAGATAATAGATTAAGACTAGAGATAATAGTTTGTAGAAAGACCAAAACATTAAGGACATTCGTTATTGCATATTTCATGCAATACTAAAACAGTTTTAATTCTGCTGCCAATACCGTGAATATAACTCACTTGGGACATTTGTTTGCAAGATCCTGATGAGGGGTTCAATAGCTTCTTATTTCTTGTCGTCCTGGCATAGTAGTGGAGGTTCCATAGCCCTAGTAACCAGAAAAAAGTCCAACAAGAAACCAGGAGATCTTGAATTCTCCAGCATAATTGAGATCATCATTTCTTATGTGCTAGTGTGAAAATTTGGGTGTACACACTCACTGGTTGTCTTCATCTTTGGTTTGCATTCATGATAACTGCCTTGATTTTCTTCACATGAAAGATATTAGCGCATCTGACATTCTATTCTGAAAATGTAGGTTACCAAATGCCTAAACTCTATAATCCACTGGATGTCTGCTTCTTCGATTTGCACTTGTTTAACTTAAAAGGATGAGTTATGAGAACTTAAGACTAATGACATTCATTATTGTTTACTGAGGCAGTAGGTTATGGTGACCCTCTTATTGCTGTCTTACCATCATTCCACAATATCAAGTGAGCTAGCCATTCTTATTGTTGATGATTAGTTGTCAGTCGCGTGGCATTAATTGTTTGGAAGCTGATCTTGATTATGTGAGTTTAATTTATAGTCCAGTTATTCTTCCTATTCTGCAGCCGATATATTGTAGGCATGTTGTCAAAAGTTTTAGCAATAGATTCAGGAACAATGATTTGTGCTTATATATTGGTTAACTGGTCCTTTTTAGTTGCATTAATTGTATTAGAGTAACTATTTCATGATCTCGTCATTATTTATTAGAGAAGGGAGACAAGCCAAAGGCAAATTCAAAAGTACCATTTTGGATTTTTTGTTGGTAAAATAATGAAAGCACTAGTTGCTGGGGTTTTTCTGCTTTCCTGCTTCTTCAAATGTGCCCCAAATATACCAAATAGAAACAATTTGCTCACATTACTTTTACTTGCATTTGATCATTTATTCGAAAGGTAATTATGTTTCTTTAGCAAATATTGTAGTAATCCATGAGGTTCTCGATTGTGGAAAGAATGATGTCGCTTTACATAGATGACATAGTATTATGCATCAAAATTCAGTCTTGTCGGTTTCCAGTTCCTCACTCTTCCTTTGAATCAGCATCTCTTTGACTTTGTGCAAGGCATGTTCAAGGTTTTCCAACTGCATATTTGGCATAACTCAATGAGTATATCTTTATACATATTCCAAGTGCAAGTAACTAGTTTTGAATAGTTTAT
Organism: Cyamopsis tetragonoloba; assembly: GCA_037177725.1. Taxonomy (NCBI): domain Eukaryota; kingdom Viridiplantae; phylum Streptophyta; class Magnoliopsida; order Fabales; family Fabaceae; genus Cyamopsis; species Cyamopsis tetragonoloba. Next base: position 72,594,119 of record CM074119.1, read on the forward strand.
GCTTGGTAACAGTCCTTTGCTTGGCAGTTCTATACCTCATGTATAGCAAATCTGTTGTGTATGAATAATCCACTGTACAGATCAAAACTATCTCTATGGTGGTGTCCTTCTGCAATTAAGTAGTGTATGTCAATGAATTGCATATTGAAAATAGAATCAGAAAGGAAAAGCATTTGGATGAAAAAAAGGGGAAAGTCTAGAAACAAAATTATAGGTGTACCAATTGAACAAGCTTCTGAAAGCCGTTTGTAACGATTGGTGTGGACTTAACATCCATTTCTGCCAATGTCGTGATAAAAATGGAAGCCCAAATTTGTAATTAGGAGCATGTTTATCTGTAAAATGTGGTTGACCATTGTTGATTAGATGTGTAACAGGCATCATACCTGCCTATAGTGAGAGTGATAAATTGACTCTTGGCAGCTTGTTTATCATGTTCCTCACAGGACATTTGTAGCATCCTGCAACCCTGTTAAATATAAAGTGGTTTTTTATGAAGAAAACTTATTCCTCATGAAACCAACTCGACACTTTGTTATTTCAAATTTTCGTTGGCCGCACAATTAGTTGGAAAGATAACAGCTGAGTTGAGCAGGGCAATTAAGTGACCTACCCCACTTTCAAAAATGTAGAGGAAATTAGAGCAGATAGCTTCATCACGTATTCGAACTTTATCATACACGAAAGTTAGATCTTTCCACCCATCCTTCCCACTATCAGGTCCAAACATTGGGTGCGTGCATAGTATGTCTGACTCCTCTGGCAACACCTGTTATCAAAAGTCAAAACATAGGCGTGATAAGAATTTTGGCAAATGTGCTTTTAGGGAAAAATATATATTCAAATAACTACTATTCACATTTTACAACTTGCAATTTGATATATCAAAAACATTTAGTTTTTTGGTATAACTAATTATAGTTGTACAGTGTAAATAATAATTATTTCTCAATCATGAATAATCCAAAAGTTCAGAAAGAATAAAAGAGGAACCGACTACTTACATCTATGTATACATGTTGCCAAATATCATCTTCATTGTCCAGATATTGTAACATATGAATAAAGAAACAAACACGCACACATATATACAAGCACGGTTTGTTTGATTGTTCGCAGGATATTTTATAATTGAATATTAAATTATATTTTTTGCAATTGCATTATATGTTTCTCTTCAAACAAATATATGATGTATTATGCTACTGCTACATGGAACTGGTTTCACAAGTTCGTTAGATTTAAATGATAGCTACAGGTTGTTTGTTGTTTTAAATAAGTAAAACTATGACAAAGTTGTTTTCAACAAGAAAGTTGTCGTAATAAAAAAAAATAAAATGGTAAAGAATTTGTTCAAGTAAATATTCAATTCAATTAAATCCATATGTCAATAATTAACAAAAAAAAACATGTATTAAAATTACAATATTCTTAGAAGTACCCGTAGAAGAAGATCTAACTTTAGACATAGAGAGGATTAAAGTGCATGTGAGTGTGACATCGTTGTTTGCCTCAACAATTGGAATGACATCATTGCGCAAAATGTGACATTAACGTTTGCAACAACATTAGTAAAGGTTCTCATATTTTTGGGGTACCTGAAGAACTGATGCCCATTTGGAAGCAGGAGTGGTAGTAATCGGTTCGCGAAGTTGCATGTAAAGTGTGGCCTTGTTTGATCATTGTGTTTGCCAGAAAATGGCCAAAGGAACCAAAGCCAACTATTCCAATTTTGAGAGATGAGGAAGAGGTTAGAGGAAGTTGACATGATTATTGGATCTGTTACTATGACGAAGAGGAACTTAGGCCCTTTCTAGTTTTATTTCATTACTCTTGCAATTTCACTACTCTCACAACACTATTGGTGTTGGGATCCTCTCGTGTGAAAAATAAGAGATCGGATCTGAACTCTATCCATTTACACATTTAATGTCATTACAATTTTTTGATATACTCACTATTTCTCTTTCAAGGTTGATTTTCTATCTCCCATCAACATTCTTTTTCATACATACCCCCAAGATAATAAATTATATTTTTAATTTGAAAATTACACTTCCCTCTTTCAAAAAAAAAAAAACTAAGTACTATTATGACGTCAAGCACCAAATTGAATGACAGGAGTAAAATAAAACCTTATAAATATCAAGGATGAAATTAAAAGACTCATACAATCTCTGTTGTTTTTTACAAGAAAATTACAATGTCAAAAATTGAACTATGTGTCACACATACGTGTCTTTTTGTACAAACTCATATCATCTGTGAGACTAAAGTGAAGTTAACTATTTAATTATCGCTACAAACTAATTTTAACCCGTTAAAGACGAAAAGATCAGCAACAAGGTGCTACTGGTTAGTTGCAAGTAATGAAAGTTAAGCAAAAGCGCAAAACTACTAATGAAAAGTGAGAATTTATTTACAAATTACTCTGTCCATATGAACAAATCAAAATTGTGGATTAAAATGATCTACAACTTGTCAAAGTACTCTATTGAAAGCAGTCCATGAATGTCTTGATATTTCATCAAATCTATCATAAACTACCATCTGGTCTCTTTCATTTGGCATAGGACAGACTTTGCTTTTACAAATCTTAGTATGTTGTATTCTCTGTTGCTGCAAAACCAAAATTGAAGCCTTTGTCTCAAAATCTGGTGAAGCTAGCATATCTCCAATAACTCCAAGTTCTTTACATTCACTCCATTCTGCATATCCTTGAAGCAAATTTGCATGTTTTGGATGTTGCCTCCCCACCATTACCAAATCATAGTCATCTATCAATTTTCTCATACTTGTTGACATCTCTATCCCATCTTTGATTACTTCATTAATAGTGTTAAATCTATGATTTCCAAAATTTAAGTGTCTATATTCATTTATAAGCTCACTCTCACGTTTTCTTTCTATGGATTTTTCTGATCCAAATTGAAGGAATCTAACCAATGTTACATAAACATTCTCGTGTTTACACATCCTAGAACCATAAGCTAGTGCCTCTGCATCATCTGGACCACCAATGAAGAATATTCCAACATGATATGCTAGTTTTGGAAACAAAACTGATAAAGAATTACCACTTATAGTGCCTCTATCAACTAGGATTCCTACAGAACAAGGTGATCTTTCAAGGACTTTGATATTCATGTTTTGGATTCCTTTGCTGATTACCTCAACACTACCATCAATTTGCCATTGCTTGTGGAATGGCATGATCAAAATGTTGGCTCTCCTTTCGAGCGCTATTCGACAAACATCGTCGTTCATGGTCTCGAAATGTGAGAGTGAAGTGAAGGACTCAATGGAAGCATATCCTTTGTTGTGTTGTGCATAATTATAGAGAGCATTGTTGATTATAGTAGATTTGGATTTGGTTAACCTTAGAGTTTCATGTGGTTGATGAGCAATAAGAAGAGGCCTTGATCTTCCTAGAAGCTCTATAATGATTAGTGCTATGACCCCAATAGTGCTATCTTGGCTAGCATAAGATGCTTCTAAGAGGTTCATCATTGTGGGGATATTTTCATTCTTGTGGATGCAAACCATGATTCTGAGCTCCGAGTCTCTCCGGCTGTGTTGGATGGAATTTCTAGTCATGGGGTAAAATTGTTTCAAAGGATCATATGTGAGTTTAATCAAGGGTGCTATGATGGCATTTACCACTATAATTGACATCACAGTCAAAGAGAACTCTTGTTCTGATAATATCTGTCATACAAAAGATGAGGTTATAAATCATACCGTTAATTCGGTTGCTGGTTAGCTAATCAATTGAGAAAGGATTGATTACCATGAAATACACTTGGACCCTCTTTGTTTTTAAAATATTATGCTTACCTCTCTTATTAAATGATATCCCCTTAAGAATAACAAAGCAAGAGAAGTGCAATAGAGGTATCAAGTATGTGCAATTTTAAAACCAAAAGGGTCGAAATGCATTTAACAGTAACATTTTGAAGGTTAATGTAATTATCCTATTGAGAAATGTTCTTTGGATTTGAAGATTGGAATCTGAAAATTTCAATTGCAAGCTTGTATGTACCTTGGTTCCCTTCCACAAATTATAGATGACAAGCTCTGTGATGCCTCTTGCATTTAGAATAAGTCCTAGCACAAAACATTCTTTTGAAGGCATATTGTAGTAATATCCTGGCAAAAAAACAGCAGCAATCTTAACCACCACAGAGACAGCCACTACGAGAGTCACAATCCACATGGACTTGCAATCAACCTTGAAGAGGTTAGTATGCAGTCCACTAACAGCAAGGTATGTTGGATAAAAAAAACCATGAGAGAAAGTCTCAACTTTACTTAACAAAGCTGTTCCCAAAGGTGGGCCTTCTGGCATGACCAAGCCCAAAAGCAATGGGCCCATGATATAATGCTGCCCAACAAGTTCACTGAGAAGCCCACTTAATAGAACAAAGAAAAATGCACAAATAATGCACAATTCATTAACAGGTTTTCCATCATTACTTGATCTCTTGAAAAGCCATAATATAATTGGCCTCATTACATAAACAATCACAACAAAGATTGCAACTGCTGATAAAATTATCCACACAACGTTTAGCATGTTATCACCTCTGTTTTGAACTATTGCAAATGAAAGTGCTGTTAAGCCAAATCCTATAATGTCACCAAACATTGCTGCAGACATGGCTAAACGTCCTATGTCAGTGTTTAGGATTTTGAGCTCAGAGAGGAGAACTGCTATGACAACAAATGCTGTTATAGATTGTGTTGTGGTGATTAAGGGGAGAGAGTAAGCGAGGCTTTCGTCCATGGAAATGTTACCAATCAATATAAAGCATAATCCTATTGGGATTATCGTTGTGAATACATACACTGAAATTCCAATAGTTACAGCTTTTCTTTCAGTTTTTAACATTGTGGCAGGATCCATCTTTACACCTATACTGAAGAAGAAGAACATGACACCAAATGCTGCTGTTGTTTCTATTGTCATAGAACCTTTTGGAGGAAACAATGCATGCCATAAAATCTCTCTGTGTCCTAGAAATGTTGGGCCAAATAGTACTCCACCCTGTTCCAAAGCAACATTTGTTAGTTGCAACTCACCTTACACACAAAACATATGAATTGATAGTTATGATTTTTCGTTGGACACATCTCATGGAAGCAATCTTTTTTTTTTCTTGTTTGTTTGTTTAAGCTTCGATTCTACATGACATGTGTTATATATAAAGCAAACTCAACAGTTGTGATTCGTTGTGTACGCATATCAAACACGTTTAATGTGTTATATATAAAGCAAACTCAACAGTTGTGATTCGTTGTGTACGCATATCAAACACGTTTAATGCAAACAGGATTTTGTAGCTTCTACTCAAAATCAATGAGAAGCTTAATCAAATGGGCTATTTGTGTTCAATGCATAACTGCATGCAAAGACATTAGGTATGAAATTGATAAACAATGTGTGACAATTATGATAATAATAATATATGATCATAAAATAAAATTATAAAATGAGGTAGATTAGACAAAGAAAATGGCTTACAAGAATTTGAGAAACAATGGTGGATTGGCCAAGGGGTTTGAGACAGAAATCAATGCATTGAGAAACAATGGCAATCAAAGCATACTGAAGAAAGAAAAGAGAAATGTGGTTATCAAGAGGGTTGCCAGAGTGCCACACATCAGTTTTGTTAGAATCGTGGATTTTATGGCACACCAATGTCAGATTTCCTGATCGTGAAGAACTCATATATACATTAATATGCAGAGGAAAAAGGAGCAAAAAAAAACGGTCCTTTTGAATATTTTCTCTTGCTTGAAGAGAAGGAGAGAAGAGAAAGAAGAAGAATAGTCTAATGAAGTGATGCTTTTGTTTTGTTTTGTTGATACTCAAAATTAAACAATTGAAATTATGGGGAATAAAAGTAAGAGGGTGACCTTGTGTTTTGGATTTCATATATTTTGTGGTTTCCCTTTAACTAAGGTGGTCTATTTTTGTACAACTTTGGCTTTGGAGTATACTATAGACTACATTTGTCAAATAAAAGCTTGGGGCACAATACACAAAACTAAGAAATGTCAAGAAACAAAACCGTAATATAGATTTTTGGAAAATGAAACAAATATAATTGAAGTTGCACAATAAAGATAATACAAAATGAAGTTATTGGTTTTATTTTACAGTTACAAATATCTAGTTGTTCTCTAAGTTAGTTTTAAAACCGTAAACTGATGTTTACTATAGAAATTTTAGTTAGCCACGATTAAAATAATGATTAATTTGGACAAAATTTATTATTAACTATAATTTTTGTTTGAGCAGCACACGTCACAATATTTTTTAATTGATTTGAATATTTTGAAAATGACGATAATATAATAAAGCAGATGTATATAGGGATAAATTATTTTAGCTCTATATTTTATTCATACTCCTCGTCCTTGATCTTTTGTCCGGACGGTGTGATTCTTTGAACTTAAAAAAGTGGCAATCAGCGTTGGGAGATTACCTTGTTAATAATTTTTATTGTAATTATCATCACTCATCAGAACAATGCTAAGTGCTAACAAAAATATAACAAGGGATAATATGTAAAAAAAAATAGTAATCTGGGGCGATACTTAGATACTATCTTTTTTTTAATGAAAATAATTAGATACCATCTACCACCGACCATAACGATATGAAAATGACGTGTCATCTTGTCTAGGGAGAGTAATTCCTGTATAGATACAAACTTTATTATTTTAATATATCTTTTCAATTTGTAATTAATGATGGATGGATGAGTCATGAGGATAAGAACGATGGTGTGCCACTGCATCATCCATCACTCATAAACTATCAGCGTTTGGGTCTTTTTTTTTTCTTGGGGATTTAAGCGTTTGGGTCTAGGCCCACAGGTTACAATGTTCGTATCCAAAAACCACGTGCTCTGTCACGTGCGTAATCATACCCCAGTCTTTGTCCTTTTTCTCCCACTTGTGCCTATAAATCCCGAGTTTCCGACCCACAACGTTGTAGATAAGCTTCAACATTTCACACTTTCCTTATCCTAAGATAAATATCTAGTTTGCTTCTTCTTCTTCTTCTGTGATACAGCAATGGAGTTGATTTCAGGTACGAGGTCTTCGTCGTCGTCGAGCTTGAATCCCAACGCTCCGATGTTCGTGCCGCTTGCTTATCGGACGGTGGAGGATTTCTCGGATCAATGGTGGGCCTTGATTCACTCCTCCCCTTGGTTTCGCGATTACTGGCTCCGCGAACGCTTCCAAGATCCCCAATTCCAAAACGACGCCGCTTCCTTCTCCGATTTCGATTTTGATTTTGATTTGGACGAAGATGACCTCTTCCACTCCCATCAACTAGACCCTAGTAAGTTTGCTACTTTTTTTTTTTAATACCCTTCGTGGTTTTTTTTGGGTTAATTTTTACTTATTAATTGTGTGGATCTCGCAGATTATTATGAAGCTGGAGATGAAAGAGAGAAAGGGAAGGAGTTGGTGACTTTAGGGTCGCTGAAATGGCGAAGATTCGGAGAGTGGGCTGAACCGCCTAGGTATGCAGAAAAGGCTCCCAAGATTGTTAGGCCCAATAGGGTGAGCCCACGGGCTATTCACCAGCCCAGGTAGACGGTTCGGCCCGGTCTGTTGCCGTCTATGGACATGTACATACATAAAAAAAGGAAAAGAAGAGAGTTGTGTGATGCAGTTTCTTCGGATTTCTATTTCCATTTCCATTTATCATGTTAATGTTAGGCTTGTTGATCTTTCTGCATAGAGTACTAATTGTATTTTATAGTATTTAATTTAATTTCTCTCAAATTCTCAAATTGCTGTTGTTATTTGTTAGTAATATATTTATGTTATCGGTAATTAACAATGACAAATTGCTCAGCTTGTGTCCACGTTACAGATCTCAATATCTGCAAAGCCATACGTTTATTTAAGATCTACTATCAAATTTTATTACTGATAAGTATGATTTATCATGTACAAAAAACGATAAGTATGATTCATGAGTATTCCGGGTGAAAGGGATTATTTAATTATTTTTATAAATTAACCTCTGATTTCATCTGAAGGGACCTGGGACCCTATCAAATGTGTTTATTTTGGAGATAAACGTATATAATTACAAAATTGAGGAAGATATATAAATAAATCTATATGTTAACTTGGTGAGTTCAGCAATTGGGTTGTGGTTGAAGATCTTCCCAAGGGGTTGCATTCTTCCCATTCTTTTGAAGAACTCTAATCACTTCCTCTGTTGTGACGTTCCCTGTAACAATCACCTTGTTCAGCTGTTTGTCCACGTTATACGTCTCAATATCTGCGAGTCCATAAGAAAATAAAGTGAAGAATTTGTAAAAAGGGGTCATAAAATTTTGAAGATTTGTCAGAATTGTGGGATTTTGGAAATTATTAAATTTACCTTCAATCTTCTTGATGGCCTTGAGAATTTTCTTGATACACTCGTCACAGTGTAAACCAACCTTCACTTCCACCACCTGATGATAGCAGATAGTGTACATAACAACAAACTTTGATCAATGATCAATCCCATAATTCAAAACAAAAGGATAAAAAACTGCTACCAGAGATTGTGATTGGGTCTTACATTTGTCATTCTGATTGACTAGGAAAAGTAAATTTTGGGTACAAAATTGGTGCAATTAAAAAGTCTCTTTTGCTGTTACAATTACAAGGATTGAACAGCCGAAGAGCAATTAGATGAAACAGGGTTGTGTTAGCGTATGTGGTTTTGGTGCCTTAGGCACATTGTTGCATGACATTTATTTATATGTCGGAAGAGGGAATTGGATTCTGTAATTGAAAGTTAGAATCTTTAACTTTCTGTGAATGAAAAGTGAAACTTTATTCTAATGGTTGATTTGGGAGTAACTGGCCTCCACTCATTGAGCTTGGTTGGAAACCACAATGTCCCTTCTATTCTAGAAGAGGAAACAAGCCAGCTGCTAGTTCCTGCAGCTTTCATTAGATTCATGGCACTTATTTGTTAAGGTCATGAAAACATTATCAAAGTTCAAAATTGTGGTGAGACCGCATAGAGCAACGCAGCTATGACCTCGCAATGATCACACATGCAGATTAGTTCACACTTCACACAATGTACACCTACACACGCTAATACAAATATTTGCAGGATTCTTACATTTGATATAATTGGTTTTGCTTCATTTTTATATGCTTGTACTCTAATTATGTTTCAGTATATGTTTATTTTTTGGCCAACATGTTCTGTAAAGCTTTTCAAAACAGACAGTGTCATCCATTTGTGAGCTACAAGTAAAACACTAACAGGCCCACTATTCTGTAATATTTACCTGAGAAAAGACAAGAGATATACCAGAAGATGAAAAAACATATATTGAAATTCTTCGGTTTAAGAGGGGAAAGTTAAAATTTCTTTCTCAATTTTGTTTACACGGAACTAAAAGGAAAAAAAAAAAACATTAAAATGTAAAATCAAAAATATTTTTAAAGAAAAACTTTAAAAAAGTTGTCTTCCCTTTTCTCGCATTTCTTAGGAAATTTTTTTTAGGTGAAATCAGTAATTAAAATCTTCTTTCCTTTCTATTTTATTGATTTTTCTTACTTTTCCTGCTCTCTTATTAAGGATGGGAAAAAATCCGTATCCAGCGGGTATATCCGTCACGGGTCGGGCACAGGTAGCTGATCAGATATCCATTGGGTTTTTTAAACGGATATTTAACTACCCGTTTATAAACGGGACGGGGACAGGTATTATGGTACCCGTATCCGTGGATACCCGTTTATATATTTATATATATATTAAAATAATATTTATAATAAATAAATATAAGAAAAATTACAAAATTATGTGTTGGAACAACATATGTACACATTTCACTAATTGTATATATATATATACATTTCACTAATTGTATTTGTTTTGGCATTAGACCAATATGTGTTAAATTTGGTGTTTGTTTTGGCATTGGACCAATTAATTATGTGTTGAATGTACTGTTATTCTGTTAATTAGTTCCTGTTATTGTAATTCTGTATTTTAATTTTATTTTGTGTTTATTTTTTTAATTTATTGTGGTTGAATAAATTCTACTATTCATTGCAACATAGTTTATTTTATTGTTTGTTGTTCTTTTTTTTATGAAAAAAAACTAGTTGGTTATTCATACGTATCCGTAGATATGAAAAACTACACGTGGATATGTATAAATGAGTACCCGACAAGTAATGAGACAGGAACGAGTATAACGGGGTTAAACGAGGGTTAGGTACCCATCCCCGTCTCGCCCTGTTGTCATCCCTATCTCTTATTCCAAACTAAAAAAGAAAAGCAAAACAAATTAAAAAGTAAACTTATGTGTGAGGCTTCTCCCTTTATTGTTCTGTTGATGATCATAGCTAGGTTAACCTTAGTGAGTTTTTTTGGGCAAGACAAGTCTTCTGAAACATTTGATTCTTTTTCTTCTTAAGTAACCAGGATAACCTAATCCGGAGAAAAAAAATAAAAATTGACTCCTTCGTGAAATAAAGTATCATATATTGTAAATTGTAATTTCTACTAACCGACAAAACCATCTCCAATCAGAACATGAACTCACGCATCTAATTCTCGGATTCAAATTCAAGTGTCTCTTAATTTTTGTCTTCAATTATATCCCACCAATAAAATATTGTCACGCCATTAAAAATATTTAATTTTCTTTAAGTTTAATCTTTAATTTTCTAATAAAATTTTTTAATAACGTGACAATATTCTATTAGTAAGACATGATTAGAAACAAAATTTAAAATCACCTGATTTGAATCCTTAATTCTCTAACACGGCCAGCATTCCCATATCCTTTGCATTGCTTATTGGCATAATACAAAAGCAATTAATGGATGAACATATTTTTAAATCTATAATAATTCATAACATATTTATAATAACGGTTTTTTAACTACTACGTACTCTTCAATATAGAAAAATAAATAAAAACTACTACTCTAAGAAATTAGAAATAATAATAATAAAAGAAATATAAATTTTCTCTCTTTTAGGGGTATCAATCACTAGAAGTAGTGATTAAATCTGAACTCGTACAAAATACTTGTTAGATGCCATAAAATATCGCTTCATTCTCATTAGTAAGGGATTAAATCTCTACACATGTAATTAAAAAATAAGGTGAGCTATCACCACGCGACACTTCATGATTTTGCAAAATTTAATTTAAATATATACTCCATTTAATAAAACATAGTAAAAAACACTATTTTTGTTTATTTGTATTAGAGATAAAAAAAAAGTATATGTTTATTAACACATTGTTTTGCCTTGAAGTGATAAAAAAAAAAAAAAAGCAATATAGGGAGTTTTCAATATTTTTCTGCGTTATGCATACATAAAAATATTTCTCTAAATTAAAATGTCATTAACCAAATAAATACTACCTCATAAGATTCTACATTGTAATTGTACGTGACATTTCGACAATTGCACATGCGCGTGGATTATTAAATGTATGCATCAGCACCATAGTTTAGAATACAAGAAAAGCATACATTAACGGCTAAACAATCCAAAATATCTTCACGCGCAAACGCCAAAAGTGTTGTGTTGTTGCCCACAATTCACGTTAATCCGTTGACGAAGCCCTTTCAATTAGTTTCATCATCATTTCATTACTCATTTGGCTAATAACTGCAAAAACTTACGCTAAGTCGCTCACCATATTAAATTCCTGGAACATCCAATGAGAACGTGCCACCTGTTATTCTGTTTCTTCTTAGGTGCATTTCTCTCCCTCTCCATCAGGATCCCAATACCCCTAGATTTTCTCACCCTCCTCAATCGCTCTTCCCTTTCTTCAAAGTTTCAATCCTTCATCAATTCAACGATGGGAAACGCTCTCAGATTCTTCTACGGACATTGTTGCAAGCCAACAGCAGATTCATCACTTGGACCACATGGTGTTTCATCTACCACCGTTGCTGTTTCTGCTCTTGCTCATGATCTCTTTCACTTTGACATTACCTCTCAGGTCAATTTAATTTTTTTTTGCTTCTCTTTTAACTCTGCAATTAGGAAGTTAGTTATTTAGCGTAATTGTGTTTAATTTTCAGCTAATTAGGCTTAGTTATGTTCATGTGTGAAACTGAGATCTGTATGTTCTGCTTTTTACCCTTTTTTAGGTCCCGGAAGGACTCAGCAAGCATGTTGTGTCTTCTAAGAAGGCTCAAGCTAACTGGTACTCCTCACATTCTTCATACTAAATTCATAACTACAATTGCATGTTTGAATTGCATTTGACGTATCTCAAATTATGGTTTGAAACTTTGAATTGTGTAAACTGAATTTTATTTGTCTGTCTCTCAGACAAACTATGTTAGGTTGAATTACTTTTCTAAAGTGATTTTTAGCCTCAAACCATGATTTGAGAGGGGAAAGTGTTTTTTTACTGAACCAAACTGTAATTTACAAACTGCTATTCAACAAATGCGTGCCAAAATGATCAAAGTCGTTCAACATGAACAATTTGTGCTCTTTCTGTTTCTTATAATGTTTTGAAGATATAGAAAGTTAGTACATGCTCGAAATTTTGAGTTTCAAATCATGATTTGAGTAAAAGTGAAAAAAATGTGTTGAACTAAACTACAACTTGCAAACTATGAAACAAACACGCGCTAAAATGTTTGAAAAATGTGCACGCTTAACAATTCGAGCTCTTTCTGTTTCTTGCAATGTTCCGAAGGTATAGAAAGCTAGTAGATGCTTGGAAAGAGGCAAAACCCCCTCCCAAGACGCCTGAAGAAGCAGCTAGACTTGTCGTTCAGACCTTAAAAAGACACCAAAAAGCAGATGTTGAGGTTTACATGTACTTCCACACTTCGCATTTCAAGTATGAGAGTTTGTAAAGCTCAACAAAAACAAAATCTCATTGCAAATGATATTTATGTTGCTTAATTTATAGGGATTGTTGGCTTTCTATGGTCTCCCTCTACCACATACCCTTGTTGAAGTAGATGTTCAAGTCCCTACATCTTTGCCTGGTGGAGTCAAATTCGAAATGCACACATTGCCAGTTAAGAATTACATTTCTGCTAAATCCAATGAATCATATATGAATGGATTATTTTGCTGAAAATGTGGTAGTGAACATGACATGATTCATCATAATTTCAATGGAACCAGGTTGATGCAAAAGCAGTAGCAGATGGTGATACTATAACAGTCTATGTTAGTACAACAGATCCCAGAGAATCATCAGTTGTCCCTGGCAATGTGTATGCAGCATCTAAGAAAAGATCAGAAGCTCGTGCTAGAAGGAATTATGCAGAGGCAGATGCATTACACCAACAGATCATTGATTCAGGATATCGGTTGGTTTGTAGTGTCCAAAATCAATGCTCTGTTTGGTTTACGTTTCAATTCCCTGTGTTCATTTTGTTTTAATAATAAACTACAAAATTGCCACCTTATTTTTGTCTTGTTTCATGTTTTCTGGAATTTGTATTGAAAACAGTGGCGATAAGAAAACTTATTTCTAGTGTTTTCACTAAAACAATATGGCAGTTATGTGATCATTTATGAAAACAGAAAATGAAAACGTAAAACCAACCAGACATTTATGCTTCCAAGTTCCAATATCACCACATATTTTTTCCTTTAATTGTTTTTTCTGATTCAGGGTGATTGCTTTTCAAAATGAGGAAGTCCTAGCTAAGAAGTATAGGATTAGACTAAGGTAATTTGTCAAATACAAAAAAGTACTAGCTAGAATGGTTTTAACTTACTGCAGAAGCTATTAATGAACTCTAGAAACATAACAGAGGAATTGATGCACCAGAAAGTAAGATGCCATACGGAAATGAAGCTAAAACTGAACTAACCAAGATTGTTCAAGGAAAGTCTTTGAGGATTCTTGTTTATGGAGAAGATCGCTACGGTCGTTGCGTAGGTGATGTCTATTGTAATGGCATATTTGTACAGGTATTCCATCTTCTACATTTTATTTCTTTTTGCTTCTATGCATCTTATGACATTCCAAGTTTCTGATTTTGCTTTTCTTTTGTGATAAGGAAATGATGCTTAAGAAGGGTTTAGCATGGCACTATGCAGCCTATGACAAACGACCAGAATTGGAAACTGTAAGTTATTTACTCATTTTCATGATTCCTTCATTATTTTTCAAAGGTATTAGCTATTACTTCATTTTGTTCTTATGACAGTGGGAAAAGCAAGCCAAAGCGAAGCGAGTTGGGTTATGGGTTGCAAAAAATCCTGAGAAGCCATGGGAATGGAGAAAGGACAGAAGAGAAGCTTAATGATATTGCCCAAAATCACACTAGCAGAATTACCAGAGTGCCAAACATAATAATAAAAAAAAAAAGCTAATCAGCAAAATCTAGGGAAAAATTCAAGGAAAAGGTCCTTCATTCAATGTTAATGTATTGTTGTTTTAACAAATTATGTGTAGATAGAGCAGTGCTGTACAAGATAGATTATTTTTTTCTATTCAAAACTTGGATCACTAAGTTAACAAATGTAATTTTTAAATATTCAAAATAAATACTATTTACCAATACACTCGCACATTTTTTTTTTTTATCAACATACTAATCCTTAGTGTTGATTTAAGTTCTGTTCTGCCAAGAAGTAAAAAGAATTAAAGGCCACAACATTTGAAGCCAACTGATACAAATGCATCATAAGTTTTGCAAGTATTGCACCAAACAATACTATACATGCTAGTTATTACCTGCCATTGAATTGAATTGAGAAGTATAGATGAAAGCCTCATTGCAATAAATAAGTACCACTGCAGATGAGCAATAATACTAATCATAACCTACCACTGAGTGTGTTAGCAAACACAGAGCAATATTGATTGATAGAAGGGCTTATGTGTGCTAATAATTGAGTGGAATGAGATACATAGAACCGATAGAGTTATTTATATACAACTAGTAACTTAACTAACTAATAATTAAGCATAACTAGCTTCTACCTAACTATATCACTAATAGAGTAAATGATAATTTAAATAAGTCATTCAAGGATCATGATCCTTGTTTGATCCATAAGGTTGAAGGGGAGAGGGAAAAAAATAGGGAGTCAAAATTACTCCCGTTCAACTTTTGTCCCCCTCGGATATGGGAGGATTTTGTTTTCATGCCTTCATTTAAATCATAGTCATAAAAGAGATTAATTGAGATATGCAATGCCATAATATATTAATCCATTAAAAAAGGATTGCCTATATTTTTTTTCTCATGCTCTCGAACTGAATTTCTAATTTATATACATTAATAACAAGAAATAACATGGGAGAGATTTAACAATAGCTGTACCACCAAATGAGCAATTCATGAATTATATAATGTTGTCACCCACTCAGATCTACTGATGTGTTAATAAAGGATGAGGCTATTGTCACTCATTTTTAGTTATTTTTTATTTTAAAAGAATTTTTTCAATTAATAAAATTAAAACATTAATATTTAAATACATTAAAATATTTGAATGATAGTGACAATAGATAAAGAGGAGTGTCAATAGTCTCCCTTAGGCTTTGTTTTAGAAAATTTCATGTGCAGCTTATAAAAATAGTTTATCATTTCTTATAAATTGTATTAAACTTATTTTCATAAGCTTCTTAAAGTAACTTATCAGATTAAATTGTTTTTAGCTTATTTAACTAATTTTTGCAATTTTATCTATAAAAAACTTTCATTTAAAAATAATTTATTGCACAAGTGATTAATTAAACTAAGTACCTAAATGAAAAAAATAGAGCCTTTAAGGATTTTTTGTTGGCCAACAAACTTTTGAGGATTCGTCAGGACCTCATAAGGCAACGCTTTGCACAGTGGCGACCACTTCCACATGCAGCTTTAAGTCTTTAACTAAATAATTTTTATTTGAACCAAAAAAGAAAAGAAAAAAAACTAAATCATCTTTATTTTTTATTATTATTATTATACTTCATTTAATCGGGTTGAAGAATATAATTTCTTATTTTTTTAACATGCATTTCTTACTTGAATGTTTTATTAGGTTTTATAAGAGTCATCTAGGTGACAAGTAAACAACAGAAGATTAATTCCTGTAATATGTAGATACAAAATGTTTCTAATAGCCAATTTCTTTTAATAAACAAAATATATTTATATGAGTTCGAACTCCTCAATTATTAAACCAACCTAAATACGTTTTCAATAGTCAAACTAAGTTATATAAATTATCTTTTTGTTAAAATATACACTAAACAATTATATATATATTTTTCGAAGAGATGAACTTGCCAAACAATGGTTAGACTAGCAAAGTGCATTTTTAGGGAGAACTGAAATTCAAACCATAAGTATAAATAAAGGTTTGTAAATATATTTTTGATTTACAATTCAATTATTTAACCATAATTACACCTAAAAATAATCCATATATCTAAGCTAACAAATTGGTGCAAGAAAAATGGCTGTGGCTAAAATGCATGTGTTATATCAGCACAGATTGTTGTTTCTTTTCTTCTTTTTTTTCTCTCCAATTTCTTCACTAAATCATGCAGATATTAAATGGTAGCATGACTAGCCATAAACCAGAAGATGCTACTTCTTGTGATTGATAATATATCAGCAAGTTGGAAACTCTACAGTACATAACATGTCATTTGCTAAAGATAATTTGGAAAACAAACCTGCTTACAATCATTGATTTACTCTCACAAGAAGGAACACTCCTTAAGAATATACAATGCTCTCTAGTTTCTATCATATGGGAAGAAACTCAAAAGAAAACCTCAACAAAAAAAGAAAGGACATGCTAATTTTCACACAGATATCTACTCAATTAATTACAAAACGTGATTGATAATCAAGATCTAAAATCTCCTTCCTAAAATACATGGTTGATATACAAATGAGTATGGGAGATCAAAACCATGCCTTAGAATGCATTGAACCATCTCATAGATTGGATCTGGATTTCTTACTGTCACAAAACCTTAAAGCTGTAATCAACGGACTTGGCCGGCTCACTCAGATTTAGGGGTTGATGTTTTAGTAAATCTCAATCGTCCGATTGTAATAAAACGGTTCAAGTCGGCTAACTAGAGTGATTTTAGTGATTTATGACCGCAGAAAATCCGGATCCTATCTCATATAATGTCATTTATTGGCAAGCAGAAAAGATCCCTTGCTTTTACCTTTAGGGACTAAGGAGATTCTCTTTGTATTAACAACGGAGTCGGCGGGTTCATTCTTTCATCTTTACCTTTTTCAGAAGTTTCTTCATTTACTGTAGATAGTGGCCTATTTGGACTATAATATCCCCTTAGAGGACTAGATGATGGCTTGATCATAGAAGGGGAAGAGCTGTTGCCCAAAGGAGAACTTGTCCCTGATTTGTTGGACGCCACATCTTCACGAGGCAACGGTGAAATTGGCGGTTGGTCACCATTATAACATTCTCTCCTGTAGAATTTATCTTCTACAATATCATACGAATCCCCAGTCCGTACTTCTTGAGCAAGAGAGCACCAACAACAGCACAGCCAAAGTGTGCAGTCAGAAGCTGAAGGCTTGCCAAAACAGAAGTTATAAGAAGGCAAATTGTACCTCTTTCTCATTTGGATCCTCCAAAATCCACCATAAAGCAAACCGAAAAAACACAGAATGATCCCGGTAGCTACTAGCGCCTGCCTAACCGTGTCGTCCTCAATGTTAACAGCAGCCAAGATAAAAATCCAAAATGGAGCCATACAGAACAGCATAAAAGTAGCAATATGAACATACATGTTTCCAAAGCCAAGCCTTTCCATATTCCAACCAAAGACACAAAAAGTACAGAAAAGTGATAGGTATGCTTGAGAAATATCATTCCAAATGTCTAGTATTCCTCCGCTCCATTTCGGTCTATCTTCAATAACCCTTTGTTGATCTCTTGATGCAAATGAATACTTCTTCTCAAATGACTTCACTCTCATTTGCTCTTGCTTTCGAGCAACCGAAACTTGAACCTGCGCTTCTTCATCCATCTCAGAATCGTAGTCCTTACCTAGAGGGCTAAGAATCGTGTATAAACCAGCAACCGCAGGTGCAGCAATCGCAAAAGATATACATATTCCAACTCCTATCGCAGGCCGCTCGGACCTTTTATACCCCAAGTTTAGACCACAAAGTGCATATTGAGAAAAACAGTTCACCTGAAGGAGAATGACCACTACCATCATGTGAGCCCATTCATGAGGCTTATAAGTCCCATTCTTGCAATACACCTTTCTAAGCCTAGAAATATCTTTTGGACTCCATCTACACAAAAGTACAAGGTGGTAGATCCTTTTTGGATGCTGATACAAACACATTAGAGTAAACAAAGCATTGAGTATTTGGTTGTTAACTTCAAACCACGCGTTCCTGTCGGACTTCTTTGGTATCGCATGATTCAGCATGCCGGTCATGACAAGGAACAGAATTGCGCCTGAAACAGCAACACAAAATATCCACAGGAAAAGGGCTATGTTCATTGGGTTCCTAAACCATTCTATGCACATCTTCTTCAGTGAACCCCAGTCAAGTTTCTTCGCAAACATGCCGCTGAAGCGTTCTCTTAAGCGAAGCGAACCGGGAGAAGGCACGGATTGTGAAATCTGGTCCTTCTCGGTAGCAAGCCGCTTGAATTTGGAAGAAGCAGAACCAAATTTCAAGAACTTGAACCTGTTTGGAATAGAAATCAAGCTGCCCTGGAACTTTTTCTGAGGGTTTTCACTGCTTAGTAAAGTTCTTCTAGAAGTTGAAATGTCTATGGAAGCACACTCTGTTTCCTTTATTTTACTAGTACTTCCATTAGGTTCCTCAATCTCATCTTTACCATTATCAACAGAAACCATTCTGATGTGAAGTCTGAGCTTTCTCAATCAAAATCAGAAACCCTATAATCAATGGTTAGGGTATAGAGAAGAAACTGCAAGCACAAAAACAGAACAATTTTTGCTAAGTATTCAAATCCATAACAAATTCATGCAAATCCATAAAAACAAAGAAGGTATTATCCAACTCCAAGCAACCAAAACAAAAAAGTAACAACAAAAATAAAGACTGAAACTTGATTATATGTCATGATGACCCAGATCTTTATAAACTTTTATCTATTGAAATTAACAATTAACAGACCAGAAATTAGAAACATCACCTCAAAAGTCAAACCCAGAATCTAATTCCAACAATACCAACAGATTCATCTCAGGGGAAACAAAAAGCAACCAGACCAGAACTATAGGATCAAAGGCACAAAAAATTGTAAGAAAGCAAGAGATGCAGGTGGTAGTATCAAGAAGAAAGATACCTATAAGCTGAGAATAGAGGAAGAAGGCGTTGAATCCAAGCAAGAGTTATATTCTGTCAGAGTAAAACTCAGAATAAGTCAGTAACTCACAATCAAATAAAGGAATCTAAACTGACCAAAGTATATAAATCAAAGGTAAAACAAAATAAACGCATGTAAACAGTTGGAGCTTGGTGTAGGAAGCTGGTTCCTCGTACTTGTAATTGCAGGCATTGGCACAGCACATGGTCAAACTAAAAAGGGGGAAGGAAGGGCAGATCGAAAATATTGAAAATTCAGTAGGTGAGACGATAATATATTTCTTCTTTCAGGCAATAAACGAAGACAATATTCCTCAAAAAAAAAAGAAGACAGTGGTACAAGAAAAACATGGAAAATTGAACTTATCTAGAAACTTGTCACTGTTGCCTGTTCAAGAGAAGGGGCGGTCCCACCGAGCCACTGGCATATCCAACATCATCGTCTCTCTTTCGTTTTGTGTCACTTTTTTTTTTTTTTTTTTATCCTTTTCAGTCTTTCGTTCATTAAATAATTGACTTGTTGTTCTTGAATTTGTGCTTTTTTGGACATTTTTACCAAAATAATGTTTTTCTAATTAATTACTAAAATGGGTTTTTATCAAAATAATATTTTTTTAATTAATAACTAAAATGGGTCTAAAAAAATTATTTATCAAATTAGGTCTTTTTGTTGTTTAGGCAGTCATTTTAAAAAAAAATGACTAAGATGCTATGTGACAGCACTTGATTTTTTTTTTGAAAAAAAAGAAAAACGAAAAACAATGTATTGCACCCAACAAAGGGCGCAAGAAAGAAAAAACAAAGGAAGGGTTGATGGGAGCTGCTACTTGATAGCCCCTATGCAGAAAATAAAACTAAAACGTGACCAGTAACATAAAAAAATAAGACTGGAAAAGAATCAATAAAAAATATATTGCATAAATTAAAATCGAAAGGTGAGTAATGACATAAAATTAAACAAACTATTAAAAATTATAATAGTTAGTTTATTGTAGATAACAAAACAACAAAAATTAAAATAAAAAAATAAATAAAATGCAAACTGATACAAAAAATAATTACCTCTATTAAAGTTATTGATTAAAAAATTTAATAATTAATTTATTGGTCCCCTTCCATCCCTATATATAGTGCTCCTCAGAGCACTACACTCACCCTCCTACTCCATGAGGTGAGTTTTTTAATTTTCTTTTTCCTTTTGGCACCTCACAATAGGCACAATATATAGGGGTTGTCACATGGCAACTCTCCATCGGCCTTTCCTTTTCTTTCCTTTTTTTCTTTCTTGCGCCCCTTGCTGGACGCAATACATTTTCTTTTCTTTTTTCTTTCTTACACCTCAATACATTTTTTTATTCGTTTTTCTTACTTTTTTTATGGCAGCACCACATTAAAGGGCACTCTGCAGCAGACGCCACTCAATGGGGTGCTGCCAGCCTACCATGTGGCACCCAGTCAATTTTTTTTTTTAAAAAAATGGTTGTACGAACAATAAAAAGACTTAATTTGACAAATAATTTTTTAATCCATTTTGGTAATTAATTAAAAAAACATTATTTTCATAAAAATGTCATGCTTTTTATCCTTTTTTATTCAAAAAAGGAAGATATTATATTAATTATTAACAAATAGCTTAATGTAATTGGTTTTTTTTTTTTAAAAAAAAGCTTAATGTGATTGTTGAGAGAATAAATGTAACGTGTTAGTCTCATCTTGACATAAACATCAAGACAAAAACTTATCAATATATCTAATAAAGAGGGACCGTTATCGATCGATCCTTACATGCTCGTCGCACCCACTCCTCATAATGACTTGCGAGATCTTCTCCCTCAAATTAAACATCATGAACCAAGACATATTATGACCCTATACATAAATAGCCTCAATCCCTCTTATGTATTCTTTTATGCTTAACTAGGTCTAGTAGTGTAGTTTTGAAGGAAAAACTATCCTTCACCATTTGATCCCCTGATTTATGCAAGAACATATGGCGACAGCCGATAAACTCATGGATAACTCAAATAATAACAATCTTAACGCAAAAATGACAATTTTATTACATAAGCTTTGCGACCAACTCAAGAGACTTTGGGAGCATAATCATGAGACAAACAAGTGAAACCAAGAGTTAGACTAATAGTACCATGTGAGTCTCACATTGACATAAATCTCATATTATCAAAGGTCAAATCACTAGGTCATTTCAACTAGGATTTTGTGACTTTGTGAGTTTGTGTAGTATTGTTCTCATCTCAACATAAATCTCGTATGATTAAGATTAAATCACTTTAGCTAGGACTTCGCAACTTGTGAGGCTTGCCTATCGTGCTGATCTCACCTTGACATAGATTCCACATCGTCAAGGTCTAATCACTAAGTTACTTTAGTCAAGACATCGCGACTTGTGAAGCTTGTATACCGTGTCGACATATTTAAATTTTGATATGAGAAAAAATATCCTAATAAGATTAACAAAAAAGATATTATTATTGTGTCGTAGGCACTCATCGTAATGACTCACATTATCCTCTTTTAAATAAAGCATTGTGAACATAAACTTATTAGTACTATATGTATAAATATTCCCAATTTTTATTTTGTATTTTTTATGCTCAACTAAAATCACTAGATGTGATATTCAAGTTTTGAAGGCAAGATTATCCTCTATCATTAGAACCCTTGATTTTTATTTTTTATTTTTGGCCAACGAACTCTTCATCTGTGCGAGAAAATATTTTACAAAATATAAGAATAACTAACAAACCTTAGGCACAATTTATAGGTGTTAAATATTTAAATTATGTTGACCGTTGAACGTGGTGTCTTGGCCATTTTGCGGTAAGTGTACACCCTTTTCAAACTATATCATATGTAATTTTTTTTAAAGAATTTGTTCTTGATCCGAAAATTATTTTTTGGGCACAATCAAATAATAATATTTGGTTCTAATTGAATTTTTAAATTTAGTTCCAACCAAAAAATAAAATTTAATTCTAACTAGGTTCTCAAATTCATAACAAAATTAGTATAATTAACGCTAATTATACTTATTTTATTTTAATCGGATTTGAGAATTCAGTTGGAACTAAAGTTTATAATCCAGTTGGATAGCAGATGTTGAATATCCACACCAACTAGAAATTCTTATCTAAATTCATCCAGATATTATTATTTGATCACACTCAAAAATTATTTTCAAAATTCATAACTTTTTTTTTTTAAAAAAAAATTATGTATAAAATAATTTAAAAAGGGTATGATAATAATAGTGCCACCCTAAGTGGCTAAGTGTAGTCTACATGTTTTTTTTTAAGTGTAGCCTACATTTGATCAGGGCATTTTTAAACCCCAATTAATTAAGTATATAGATTCCCCACTATTCAAAGTTTTTTACATCTAATTGGTCAAGTTATATAAATTATAATAATAACAATATTAATAATATTTTTCTCAACTATAATGCAAAAATTAAATATTATGGCTATGACTGTATATATTAGATATAATAACTGTGTTTCAAACAATTTAAAGAATTTTATTACTCCTTCTATTACATAATATAAATACTTAGTCTAAAATATTTATATTAAAAACACCTACATAAAACACAAAATGTATTTATTATGTTTTTTAACTTTATTTTTATTTATTATCATAACTCACAACTAATAGAAGCCTCATGTATATAATAGGTTCCTCAATTTTATGTTTTTGCTCAATAGGCATAGCGTGTGCTTTATTTTAATCCTCCAAAATCAATTATGTAGAAGCAAAGAAAGACTTGTTTTTGTGTTGGGTTGTAAAATTTATACTATATTTTTATCCTTAACTTACTTTTAAGAAAAAAATCTCAAACATAAACCAAATTACTTTAAAATCAATTATATAAAATCACATTAATATAAAATAATTCTACTCATGCAAAACCAAACAGGCAATTCTGGTTGTGATTTCGTTCCATCAAATTTTTAGTTGTTTGACATTTTGTGAATATCAAATTTGTCTGGGGTTTATTAATAATAAAAGCATTAAAGGAAATAAACAAATAAAAAAACCTAAAAAAAAGGGTTCAAATCTTTAAAAAAAAATTAAAAAAAATAAATGACAAAAAAGGAAAAATAGAAAATTTTAAAAAATAATTTCCAAATTTGTTTTTCTATCTTTTGCTTTTATAATTTTTGAAAATAATATATATTATTAGCTTTTTTTAAAAAAAAATCCTTAAATGAAGTAATTTCGTAATCGGCCAAAAAAACAAGAGAAAGGTCATACTAATGTTTCGTTTTTTTGCCCAAGGTCATATTAATATTTTGATTCCCTAACTTTACACCAGGATTTTATTTGGTCACCTTTTTTTTTTTTATTATTCATTTGGATCCCTTAATTTATTTTTTCTTCATTTCTCTTAATTAAATAGTTAACAAAAGTGCTCAAAACAATTACAAAATGTTAGGAGGAACAAGACAAAATTAAAATCAATATTATTTTGATCATTTTTTTTACCATTTAATTAAAGAAATTAACATAAAACCATTACCTTAATCTATAAAGAAATACAAAAGACTAAAGTGAATCATGAAGTAAACTTGAACTTGATATAATGTTAAGGAATTAAAATACTAATTTAGTAAAAAAAAATTAAATAATTCATTTATTTGTTCAGTGATCCATCAATAATGGGGATTTTTCATCCTTTTAAATAAGTTACTACAATAACATTTCCTTAATGATGACAACATTCTGTCGCCCGCGTTCTGCACATCCAATAAAGGTAGATCATATCAGAATTTGTTTCAAGAATTCAAGCAGCCCACTTCAATTGAAACTCAAAGCAAGTAAACTTTATACGTAAGATCAACAACAACTGGACAAACAAGCATAATACAAGACAAATCAACAAACACGAAAACCAATCAAGTGAAGACTAAGGTGCAAGCTCAAGTAAGATCGTCCTCTTCCAGTTCTTTCGCTTTCAGTTTTTCCTTCACCCTTAAAAGAAGTGTTGTCTTCCAATTATCCTGAACAACATTCATGCAAACGCAATGTTGATGAAATACCAACAGTAGAGCTATATTGTGGAATGCAAAAATAGGAATGATCAGAACAAGAGTTTTAGGGCCCGTTTGTTTTGATTTTGTTTAGACCAAAGCTAAAAATATTTACTTCGTATATTTACCTCGGCTTATGTGTTTTTCACTTCTCATTTTACTAAAATCTAAACCAAACAGGACCTAAGTGAATAACAGTTCATAACTTCCCTTGATTTTCTTTTGCGCATAAAACTGCAGAAGTTGATGAAATGTCAAAAGTGTCTGATCGATATTTCATAATATGTAGAATGCGATGAATAGTAGGAAGTTTTCGATGAAGTGCAGAAAACTTAACTATCTTAGAAGTTAAACAGAACTTAAAGAATCAGGCAAAATTAAAGGCAATTGCAAAATAGTAAAACATAAAATGGGCCAATTCAATTATGATATGTTTGTTCTGCAACAAGAATATAGACCTAAACTATATCAAATATCAAATAACAGCTAAAAGTTTGTTCCGTTTTTCATCAATTTGGGGCTTACCAAAGGGGTCATGCTATCAAATTCCTTGATAACTTCTGTAAACTTTCCAACATCTTCTTCATCAATTGCAGCAGCAATATCCTGCCCAGTTTTTCATTATTTGAAAGAAATGTTAGTACTTCATCTCACAAATATTTGAGTAAAGAATCAGTTAGCACACTGATTCAATTACAATAGAATAATAGAATACTTTCTAGATTGTTGTCTCTTGATGTCTCGGGGCATAGTACCCCTCGTGTAATTTTCGTGTAGTTTTTGTTCTTTGGGCCTTTTGGCCCCTTTCCTTATCAAAAAAAAAAAAAAAAAGAATAATAGAATACCAAACATTAATAAGAACATTATTGTAGAGGAGGTAGTTATTGCAATGACCCACATTTAGTTCCCGTTTAATAGGAAGGTCAAAAAAATAAAAAAATGATAATGAAACTCCACAACTAACAACATACCGCCAAGAGTCTATATTCACGTGTTCCTGAAAATGTTGGATCCAATTCCTGCAAAAGCAAATGCATAACAAAAAAATTAGCAACTCGTGTTGTTCCAAGCCTCAATATGTAAATTCTTGAAAAATATTAAACCTGATATCGTTCTAATGCGTTGGTAATAGCAATAACATCCCCTTTACAAAGTTGACAAATGCCAGCATTAAGAAGATGTCCTTTAACACCATACTTCAGCAAATTGTTGTTGAGAGACTGGCGAGCTATCTCTTCATAAATCTCAATTGACCGTTGATACCTAGAGAATTATCAAAAAAATATTGAAACAGATGAATGTTGATACTCAATTTAACAAAAAAGAGAAGGCTATGATAAGTTTCTTTTCATAATAAATTATTGCCTTCTCTACTTTATTCTAGGCACTAATTACAAAACCATATACATCAACATATAAATAAGTACAAATGCAGCAATGATGAATATTTGTTAACACCACGTATACGAATATTAGCAAGTCAACATACATAACTTGGATGGTGGAAATACAAGGGTTGTGTTAAGATTATTTATCAAACTAGTATATTCTTAAAGCTGAGCAAATTTTAATCTGGAAGGAGTTCCAGGGTGGAGAAAAGGTACCAAATTATAAGAGTAGGAGATACACAGTAACACAGAAGGCCGGCATAATAAACTAAAAATCACAGTAAGCAAAAAGTATTGAAGAATTGAAGTAAGTACAAGCATTTTCATTAAGGTCTTCACAGTGACCCAAAAAAAAAAAGATAAAATAAGCATAAGTAGATAATCTTACTGTTCCAACTGAGCAGAAAATTGAGCAACTTTTTGCTTGCACTGGTTTGCAGTTGATGTCGCTTCTTCATTTTCATAAAAATCAGCTGATTTTTCATAGTAAACGACAGCCTGCTCAATATTTTGTTCAGACTCATACAACTCAGCAATTTCCTGTGTACAAAAGAAAAATCCAAATATGACAAGTTCATCATAACTCCTGTAATAAGAATGTCTCAAAAAAGATAACCTAAAGAAATGATACAGTTGAGAACTAAATATATATATTCCAAGAAATGATCATGCTAAATGAAAATAAATAAATAAATAAAATCTGAAATTATAGTGATATACACCTTCAAATATCTAGCAGCCATAGTGAGTCTTCCAATGTCACAGAACATATTTACAGCATTGTCTAAGCAAGATACGGCCTCTGCAGTAAAAGATAGAAACAGAAGCTTAATATTGAAAGTGCTATTGTGCTCATATTGGTGCAAGATTTTACTCTGCACATGCTCTATGGCTTTATAATTAATTCTGCCTTAAAAATGGCGAGCAAATAAGTGACCACCAAAAAAAGAAAACAGGCAGATGAATCACAAATCACATCCCATTCTACACTATAATCAACTTACGCAAGCAGTAAACAATTTTAATAAATTATTAAAACTCCATAATCAACAAATAATATTGAAATTTTCCTTTTTTTCCTTTTTCCGACAAAAATAGGAAAATCAAGATTCTAGTGCATAGAAATTTTAAAGCAATATGAATATTAGCACTCAGTAGAGTTAACACAGAATGACATCACAAGCAACCAATAAACAAATCCTAGAGTATGCAAGTAGCAAGGACATACATACCATTTATATTAATTTTTTTATAGCAATGTGCAGCGTCAACATAAGCTTGGGCAGCTTCATGCTTGCTTTCCAACTAGAAGAACGAGACAACAACATATTACAGGATTACGAGAGAGTGAAAGATAAAAAGCGCCAAAAAGGGAATGAATAAATTTACCTTCAAATGGCAATTTGCCAACTTGATGTAGGTGGATCCTGCTCTATCCCCTAAAATGAGATACCAACACAAATAAGAACACCAAAAACTATTTCAGAAATGATCAAACAATACAAGATGAAATAGAATTGCGCAATGGATTGTGTGAAAAGGAAGAAAAGCAATTAGAGGTAATTAATTTACATGATTTAGCGAGCTTGAAGGAATTAGCGGCTTTATCGAAGAGATCGGAGGCATCCTCATATTTGGAACCGAACAAGCCCCAACCGCTTAGCTTCTTCTCTGCCTTGCTCTCGAAATCCTCCGCCCTAGCCAATTGATCACCCATCTTTCACAAAATGGAAACGATCAATTGCTTCACGATCTTCGTTAATAATTGAGAGAGAGAGAGAGATTATTGTTACAGGACAGGTGAATAGTATTCACCACCAAACTAGAAGAAACAAAAAAAAGGAGAAGCAATGGCAAGTGGCAACACGACGGAAGTGGTTCCGTTTCACGCAGAATAATCAGAATTGTCAATTTTTGCTTTCCGGTTAATGTGCTTTTTTTTCTGGACAAAGGTTAATGGGCTTCTTTCGGTTATATTGGGCTTTTTAAGGGCTGGGCTAGGCCGGTTTACAAAGCACTTTGTCTTTGTAAGTTCGGACTTGCTAGTATCTAATTCGACGAAGGAATTGACATCCAGTTGGTTGGGAAATTGAGAAATTACTAATTAGAATTCAGAATGATATTTTTGGACAGTATTGTTCATAAAATAAAAATGATTTTTTTTATTATTTTATAGATAATAATATTCAAAAATATTATTTCAGATACTGTTGTTTGAAAAGAAAAATAATGTCTCGTTTTCAACGTGAAACTCAATGTCCTAACTAATTAGTAGTATATTCAAATGACATATCCCTCGTGGTCAATAAAAAATCACATATCCCTATGAATTAGAGCAGTGAATGTGAGTTTTAACTTGTGAGTCAAGCTGGTTCACTTCAAATTAGAACCGGGTTGGATTGAGGAGAGTTGGCTTGCGAGTTAATTCGTGGGTTAGTCTATAGGTTGAATTTTATTTTTATTTTTTTTTATTATAATAAGTTAAAAATTAGCAAAAGATAAAAAAATAGTAACATTTAATTCAAGTTTTTAGCATTTTATTTTTTTTATTTTTAAAATTGTTCTTTTTTACGTGTTTTGTAGTATATTTTTTAATTTAAAGTTTTTGTTAAATTTTTTATAATAAAAATTGCATTTTTTTGCTTTAATTTTTTTTTTATGATTTTCTTTTAATAAAAATTATTTTTGGTGAGCCGGTTCATTTAACCCGCAATCCATGGTGAGTTGGGTTGAAGAAATTCTGACTGATAACTCATGTGAGCCAACTCATGCGGTTAAAAAAAATTTCAACTCGTTGTGAGCCAACCCATATAAACCGGGTTGGCTCACTTTAACAACTCTACTCCGAAAAAAAAAATACCACATATCCCTATTTTTGTATCTTTTGTTAATTAAGAATAATAGTTATGAGGACCTAAGATCATATTTTTACCCATATAATAAATAATTTTCATTTTCATATTTTTAATTAAAAAAGATGGGAAGCAAACCAGAAATTTTCAGTCTGCTATTTTATGACAGAAAATAATTACTGTGTTACCAAACACAAAATACTTATGGCCATTTTTATTTTTTTTTATAACTATGAATTTTTTACCTTTAAAATGAGATTAATTTCGTTCATGTTATGTGCGCAGTATTTATAGCCAGTTTTTTTTTATATAACCACGGATTTCCCACTCTAAAGATAACACTAATTCCGTTCGCACTGCGTGGCTGATATTTGTGGTTAGTTTGGATAACGATATTATTTTCTTAAAAATATTTTATTAATTGCAATTTTAAATCTTAATACAAATCTGATAAAAAGAATGTGAGAAATTTGTACTTGTCTAAAAATATTTTCTTAATAAAAATATAATCAAACGATCTCCTAAATAATTATTTATTTATTTATTTATTTTATTACCAAAAAAAATATTTGTTTATTTATTAATAAATTTTTAAACACGTAGGAATTAGGATGGGAGAATATCTAAAAAAAAAGATGAAGACTACATGCCGTGTTGCTGCATCTGACAACATTACATTCATGAGTGAATCCAACATCTCCGAAGCTGTTTCCCCTCTCCTACCGGAGCACTCGCAGGAAAGTCCGAGTCCGCAAAATGGATCCGTTTCGGGAGCGGTTTTCAACATATCAACCACCATGGTCGGCGCTGGAATCATGTCGGTTCCGGCGACCATGAAGGTGCTGGGCATAATTCCAGGGTTCGTGGTCATCGTGTTGGTGGCGATGATAACGGACGTCACGGTGGAGTTTATGTTAAGGTACACAAGCTCCGGTAAATCCGTTACCTACGGCGGCATGGTGGGTGAGTCATTTGGCACCGCTGGATCCCTCGCTGTCAAGATTTGCGTTATCATTACCAATTTCGGTGTCCTTATCATCTATTTAATTATTCTTGGTACGTTCTTCACTTCTTCCCCCTTCAATTGAAAAATTCTATGTTCTTGTTGCTTTCTGATATTGATTCTGAGCAATTGCAAAGCTCAGAAGCTCCAATTTTTCATCTTCTTCTTCTATTTTCTTTTGGACAAATGATTTTCATCTACTAGTTTCCAGAGAATATTTTCTCCCCGATAATCCATTATTTTTTTTTTCAATAAATTCCATTAGATTAGTTGGGTCTCGTAGCTGGTAGGTGTGGCTAGGTGGGCCCACAGACCCAGTGAGGTGCAGTTCATCACTTCACATAATCACATCACAAATATGGTATGATGATATACCGTCAAATAAAAAATACATAAAAATAAATAAAAAATATTTAATATAATAATGGATTGTGTTTATTATATATATATATTTATTTTATTTTTTAATCGGTTATAATCGGTTAGATAATTTCACGAAAAAAATTTTAATGTGTTATAATTGATTAAAAAAACTTAAAAAATAATGAATAAACATAAATCATCCACAAATATTTCTAAATATTTGTTTTTTTTTATCAATTTTCAAATTTTCAATTTTCAATATAAATTTTTAGTAATAAGTGCATATATAATTCAAAAAATAAATAAAAAAATTATTTTTATTAATATCATTTTTTTTTATTCATAAAAAATTAATATAATTGGAGATCAAACCCCAAAACCACACATGTATATGCTTACCAACTATGTGCTATAAGAGACGGGCGGATTTGAGAGCCATGTTTATTATTTTAATTTTTTTTAAAAAAACGGCGCTCTCTATTTACAAACTTTTGGTTAAATTACATTTTAAAATCAATTAAAACATTAAAAAGTATTCTAACAAATCACTTAAAATTCGTCAGAAAAATTGTCAATCACCAATTCGCCAGAAAAATTGTTAATTCCTAAAATTGAATGATGCAAAATATTAAAATGGTAGATTACACCAAATAATCACTAATCAGATAACTAAAATTTCTATTAAAAAATCAATATTAAATGAGGATTGAGGAATCGAATAAACGAGGAACTATTAAAAGAGAAAAATAAAACTTGAAAATGTTAATTCTCGCACAAGAGGTGAAGTTAAAAATCAAAACCTCTTACCATTTACTCTACTTCACAATATTGACTATAAATTGCATTATTTAATATTGGAGGCTTGTAAAGTACATCATTTAATATTTGGGGCCCCATATTTTTGGGGGCATGTGTAGTTGGGCACCTTGCATAGGCCCAAAACCGTCCCTCATAAGAGATTGAGACTTTCAATTTTCTTTTCAATTTTTAAACTTTTATAATAACAAAAAATAAAAACCTTATTTTAAAAAGCCAGATAAAATTATAAGCACACTACATTTATTATAAAAAAAGATATTGAATATAATTATTTGAAAAACCATTATAAATGTGAGTACTTGGGCCTTTTGTAGTTTTGTACTTGTTTTGTTATACAGGGTGAATTCTTCCTGGAATAAAAATAGATATAGCAAAATATGGATTTAAATGAAATTCATTTTAAACTATCAATTGTGCGTAATATATATTTTTTATAGGCTAAACATACATATAAATTACTCTAAATCTTCTTCTTTCCTCCTAAATTTACTCTACTAAATACCTTATTCATTCTGCTTGTGCCAATTTGAGCTATGCTCTTCATCGCAAACTGCAGAACGTGCTTTCATTTTTTATAACAGAATGTACGTGTGTATAGTGTGTGTTAATTTCTATAATTTATTTAAGGAGAATCATCAATGTAACGATGGAATGTCTATTAAAAAAAACTACATTTATAATTTTCATATAGTTGTGTATGAATTGTGAAGGAGACGTGCTGAGTGGGAATGAGTCAAAAGGAACAACACACTTGGGAATTCTACAAGAATGGTTTGGCATCCACTGGTGGACCTCTCGCGCTTTTGCTGTTCTGATTGTTGCTCTCTTCGTTATGCTTCCACTCGTTATGTTACGCCGTGTTGGTCAGTACAAACGCACAAAGTTTTTTTTTTTTTTTTCCTTCACCAAATTAAAGCACTAATCATATTAATTAAGCAGGGTTTCTTGTTTTCCATGCTTTATATATATACAGATTCACTCAGGTACAGTTCTGCAATATCAATTCTACTAGCTTTGGTGTTTGTTGTGATATGTTCATCAATGGCGTTCAAAGCATTATGGTCGGGCGAAACTCAGCCGCTGCGGATTCTGCCTGATTTTTCTCAAGTCACTGTGCTTGATCTCTTCACCACTGTCCCTGTCTTTGTCACAGGTTTCGGATTCCATGTCAATGGTAATTAACTTTACCTATGACTATTGTTTGCGTATGTACGTCTAATGTCTTATTGTATTGTATAACATAACTAACATTACGAAGAAATAGAACCTGAGA
The DNA here is from genome assembly GCA_037177725.1 of Cyamopsis tetragonoloba. Taxonomy (NCBI): domain Eukaryota; kingdom Viridiplantae; phylum Streptophyta; class Magnoliopsida; order Fabales; family Fabaceae; genus Cyamopsis; species Cyamopsis tetragonoloba. Next base: position 72,626,209 of record CM074119.1, read on the forward strand.
GAATACAAATCCAATATCATTTCATAATCGAATTATATCTAATTTGGTGCAGTTCATCCAATTAGAGCAGAGCTTGGAAAACCCAGAGACATGAGTTTGGCAGTGCGGCTTTCATTGCTAATTTGTGTGGCTATTTACTTTGCAATTGGCTTCTTTGGATACCTTTTATTTGGAGACTCCATCATGCCAGATGTGCTGGTCAACTTTGACCATAACTCTACCACAAATGATGGTCGATTGTTAAACGACGTCGTTCGGCTAAGCTACGCACTCCATCTTGCACTTGTGTTCCCAATCATGAACTATTCCTTGAGAGCCAACATAGATGAATTAATTTTCTCAAATAAAAATAAACCTCCTTTAGCATCAGACACCAAAAGATTTGTGTCCCTCACTCTTGTTTTGCTAGCACTCACATACTTTGTGGCTGTGGCCATCCCAAACATTTGGTATTTTTTTCAGTTTTTGGGATCCACTACCATTGTTTGCATCTCATTCATTTTCCCTGCCTCAATTATTCTAAGGTATATACTCCTACTAATTTCTCAGCTCTTTTTTCTCTATATACTATATGTTAGTTTAGTTTAGTTTATTTGATGTTTAATTTAATCCCCCATGTCACTACCTCTTGGGAACAGGGATAAGCACGGCATATCAACTAGCAAAGATCAAGTGATGGCAATAGTGGTGATTGTTTTGGCTGTAGGAACAAGTGGAATTGCTATTTGGACCAACTTATATGGTTCAAACCAACCCTGATTATTATAAGAGATTTGATTTTTATATAATTATTATTTGTCAATATAACTCATAATTCATTCTACAAAAAAAAAATGATAGAATGATGAGTTCCAGATTATATTGATTAATAGTAATTATATAAAAAATATATTCTTTATTATAAAACTCGTATGTCTTCAGATTTTTTCAAATTTTAGGTCGGATTCGAGTCTAAGTAATTAATTTTATCTATTTTTAGAGTTGGGTAACGGACAAATGTAACGTGTTTCAACCTGTCCTCCAAATATTCCTACTAAGAATTAAATAAAGAATAATGATACTTTATGTATTTAAAATATTTTAAAAAAATCAATAGTGAATTTTGTAAATATATCTTGTAAGATTATTTAAAATAATTTATTTATAAGTATTAATTAAATTTTATCAATTGAGGAGAAATCAAATTTCATTAAACAACCAAAGAGATTATTACATTGTTCTAGAAGCAGAAACAAGAAAATTATCAATTGAAAGTGACAATGAAACATCAACTTTGGATCTTCTAGAATATTGTACCACCTACATTACTTGAACATTCGAATCCAGAAGCTAGGATTTAACAAAAAGGATAAAATTTGCCTGGAATATGAAGCTGGAAACCACCTATATATGATTTAACTCACATCGTGTAATCAATTTTAAATCATGAATCGGAACTCACTGAATTTTTATTTTTATTTTTTGCGGAAACGAAAATGCAGCACAAGATTTGTCATTCAATTTGCAGAAGTCGATGCTTCCTCAGCTTGTAATGGAGTAATTCACGATCATCTGGATGATTTTGTGTGTTTGGTTTAGGATGATAGAATTTATTTTGGATGAAGGTAATTTAACGTATTGATTTCGTGTAAAATTGATTTTAAAATAATATGATTTATGTTTGTAGATTTTTTTTCTTAAAATCAAATTTAGAGTAAACATACAAAGTATTTCAACTCATCAACATAAAAGCAAGTTTCACTTTAATTTATTCAAAATTGATTGGCAACTTAAAAATCAAATTTGACTTTTCCATGACTCATAACTAAACAACTAAAGGTGTGTTTGGTTTAGCGTCGGTAAAATTAATTTTAGATCAAAGTGATTTTATAAAATTGGTTTTGCGTGTAATACTTTCTCTCAACTTTCTCTTCTAAACCAAACAAGATAAAATTTAATTTTCTACCCACTTTCTCCTCCCCCTCTTTCTTTCCTCTCATAATTAAGTTTGCCATGTCAAGAGGATTCTCTCTTGTTATTATTTCAGTTTGTTTTAAACTTAAAAATAATTAATTATTTTTATAAGAAAAGAATTAATTATTTTTTAAGTGATAATCATAAGAATTAGAAGTTATATATATTTTGATAATAATAAGAATAATTAGATTTTCTGTTTATTTTAAAAGTAATTTGGTACCTACTTCTCAAAATAAATAAAAAATCTGATTATTTTCTTATTCTGATTATTTAAAAAGCAAATAAACTAAAACGTTTTATTTAAATAAATATTTATTTTACCTAATAAACTTAAACAAACAGACTCTCAACCAATCAATTCAGTTCTTATTATGCATCTAACAAATTGGTCGAATAATTGAAGATTACTGCTTAAAGCTAAAAATATTTATTTTTATTAAATCTTTTCAATTGTTATACATTAATAATTTTAACTATTAATTTTTATTTTGATTTTTATATTTTTTATTTCTCATTTTACTAAAATTTAAACTAATCGAAATTGAAGATCTATGACATTGTATCATCTTTTATTTTTATTCTGTTATTTTATGATTCCTCCATCTCATTGTTTTTAGTGGCTTGTAGTTTTGTTTTGTCTTTTTGGCCTTTCTGCCCTAGTCTATATGTTCAACACAAAAAAATTAATTAGCGGCCTCTATCAACACTCTCAACGAGAGTCGCGCAACACTCGTGGAAAATGGATTTGGTAACAGCATTATCTTGTCATAATGTGTCTTAACTTTAATTTTTTATTTTTTTATTTTGAGAAAAAATAATAAAATATAGAATATGTTGTTACTATCGTTAGATCGGGAACAACATGCTGCTATAACAGCAGCAAATCCATATCCTATATGTACATAATTTAGAGCCGGCAAAATAGGTCGGTCTATTAAGGCCAATCTAAATAATTGATAAAATGAGCGAATTTAAATATTTTAAATTCGAACTTGAATAGAACTGAGTCTTTTTAACCCCTATAACAACCTGAAAAAATAGATTCAGACTCAAAAAACATGTGGATAATGGCTATAATGGCTATCCGTCCAAATAATTTTTTATAAGACAATGCTACTTTTACCTAGAGACTTTCTTTAAAGACAAAGCAATAATAATGAAAAAAAAATATTTTTAATGTAAAGAAAAATGTGGGCGGGATTGAGACCACCCAATTTTGAAAATCCTATCATCCCTTCATATATAAAAATCATAAATCTGTTAAAAAGGATGGTGTCATTCTCAATAGGGACAGTGTTAATCTTTTCCACCAAAGAAAAATTTTAAAAAATGAGCTACCCAAAAAGTCCGCTACCTGCATAAGATCGAATTTGAGTATCTAAAATAAAGGTCCAAATAAATACGAGTTTTTTTGACCCGGATCAAATAAACCTGTCATCCAAATGGGCAAGCCCGTATAGCTAGGGCCGGACAGAATTCAAAGTGCAATAATTTGTTTAAAGGTAATTAGTTTTTATAAGTATTCATTAATTTTTATAAGTATTTATTATTTTTTTTCATATTTACCCATTATAATTAATGAGATTTTACGAAGAGATAGTGCAAGGTAATTAGTGTAGTGATGAAAGAGAAAAAAAGTGGTTTAGGAAGATTATATATACTCTATTTGTCTCTATTTATAAGACTTTTTAAAAAAATTATTTGTTTCTTTTTATAAAAATCTCTTTAAAACTTTGTGTACATTCAAAATCTTTTTATTAAATCGTCCTTATTTACTCAATCATTCTCTGTGATTCAAAGCTAATAAATATAATAAGTCGATAAGAGATAAATTCTCTCTCATGATAATTGGAAAAAACTAATTGAATAAAATACGAATAATACTATTGGTTTTAATAATTAAAGGATAAGTAGGGAAATGAATATAAATTACTAAACAAAATTAATGATTTTTTTAGATATACTAATTTTCTTAATTCTTGTGATTTTTTGGAGAGGATCTTTTATATAGGAATGGAGGGAATATTTTTTAAAAATCAATATGTTGATTAATTTTTTATACATGAAATATTTTTATTAATATGAAATAATTTTAAAATATATTTATTACCTAATTAAAATCTTCGAATTATATACTAAAATAGTCCCTGACTTTGTATTTTATCATTCAGTTTAGTCCCTCTCGAAATCAGTCATTTTAGTCCCTAACTTTCACTATTATTGATCATTTTAGTCCCTGACTTTCACCATTGGTTATTTTAGTCCCTGAATTTCACTACATTATTGGGACTAAAATGAATGATCATATAATTCAGGGACTAAAGTGACCTGTAAAATATAAAGTCAGAGACTAAAATAACTTATCTGCACAAAATCAAAAACTAAAATGAATTATTCTCACAAAATTAAGAATTAAAACGGTACATCACTCTAAAATCTTCATTTCTCATAATGTGGGTCTATTGACTTGAATAAAATGAGATTGTCCTGACATTAACAAATATTGATCGAGAGAGCTATTACTACGGTAATATACATGTTTCAGCTTAAAATTGATTGTCTTGTCTCACATGAAAAATATGGCCACTACTATTGCTAACTCTTTTTCGTTTTGTTGCGCCACATATCTTTATTTTTTATTTTTTTAAATTATAGTTTCGGTGTTTCATGTTATCCAAAAGTTTTAATTTAATTTTTCATATTTTAAAAAAATTAATTCGGTTCTTTATGTGTAAAAAGTTTAAATTTAGTCTCTTATTTTATATTTTTCAAATAACTTTAGTCTTTTATGTTATATATTTGAATTATTTTTCCCTCATTTTTGACCTTTATTTGGTAAAAAAAATATAATATAAGTGACGAAAGTAATTCATAAATATAACGTAAGGGACTAAACTAAAACTTTTAAAACATAAGGGACCAAATTAAAACTTTTAAAACATAAGGGACCAAACTGAGACTTTTTAACAACGTAAGGGACCAAAACTGTATTTTAACCTTTTTTAAATTTAACTTTTGTTTAGTAATTAGATATTGAATGCATCTAGTATTTAAATATTAGATAAAAACAGATATTAAAATCTAATAGTAATATATTTTACGAGTTAATACTATCAGATTTTATAAATCGTTTTTGTTCGTTTTTTAGATACCGCAGGTTAATAGAAACTAGTAGTTTATGAGTTACAAATATAAACTTTTCTTTTAAAATAAAATAAAGTACACTACTAGAATTTAAAACTCTTTTATAAATGGATTCTAAATATCAAGCAATCTTAGAAATTAATAATTAAAAGTTTAGTCTATTTTCGTTCAATTTTTAATTTTCTATCACGCTCAAGTTTTAAATACCGGAGGGCAATTTTGAAAAAGAAATTAAAATACGTGACACAGCAGAAAAAAGGAGAGGTAGGAATAGCAGTAGCTGAAACGTATATAATTCGCTCAAAAATAAAATGCTCAATATATTTCCTTAAATGATTTTAGTAATTTGTCGATATGTGAAATAATTTTATTAATATGAAAATATTAAAATTGTTTTCTGTTTTGCACTAAAAAATTCCATAATTGTTGCTAATAGCTATAAGTCTTTTATACGTACACAACCAAGATTTGAAGTTAGGCCAACGTACTTATGGTATGTTTGACAAGCCAAAAGTTTTTGGCTTTTAACTTTTAATTGTAAAGTTGATGAAAAACTGTGAGATTATAACTATTAGATTATAGTTGTGTAATTAGTTTATTAATTTTAAATGTTTGGCAAAAACAAGTTTTGTGACTAGCTGAACTAGTTAAATGACTAAAATGATAAATAATATTATATTAATAAACAAGAGTAGCGGAATAGACAGTTTGTGATTTAAAAAAATAAATTAGGATAATTTATGAAAAAATTTATTAAAAACTAAAAGTTATCTGAAATAGCTTCTTAGAAGTTAACTATAAAAGTTATAATTTCATAACCAAAAACTTTAATTTTATAACTACTAAACCACTCAAAATTCAACTATCTACTAACTTTGTTAAAATTCTTTGGTTAAAATGTTTTATATTACTCTCTCTAGTCCTTTTTATTAGGACTTAGGAAGACAATTATACATATTAAAAAAACATATAAAAAAAGTAATTAATGTACTTCCTTTTCAAAAAAATTGCACAATTTTCTCAAATTATACATATTCTCTTTTTCTATTGCATTGATTATACTCTACTATCATTTTGAAAAACTCATTAATTATAATGAATGAATATAAAAAATAGTAACAATTACTTTAAAATTTTTATAAAAGATCTTGTATTAAAAATAATTAATAATATTTAAAAATGATTTTATAATAAGAGTGAAAGTAGTAGTATTTACGTATAAGAATTTTGTTAGCATATTAAGAGAAGGACAGATGGCGAATGAGAGAAAGGTAGCACAAGCACAGGAGCCACTTTTGCGTCCAAGTTCATTTGGTGTTTGGATTCGTCACTATTCTTTGCACATTATGCAAACATTCAAACAACCACGATGGATCGGAACCTTATAAAATCATCCCCTTCCAACCTGTCACTTTCAACAACACCACCTGCTAGAAAAGTCACTCTTTAATTTACCATCTTACCCTCCCCACTTCTTCTCTTTACACCTCATTCAACTATGTCATTTTCGTAATTGCAAATCAACTAATCTCAATCATTCGACTAATTCACTCAACTAATTATAAACCCAACCTCTCGTACGACAACTTTGATCAGCGTCTTCTCTTTTTCCTTCGCTGACTCACTCGCCGCCGGGATGTCGCCGGTGCCCGGAGCAAACGTTCCTCTCTTATCAGGATCCAAACCGAAGCCGGCGACAGTCTCCGGTGCGGTGTTCAATATTGCAACGAGCATAATTGGCGCCGGAATTATGTCTCTGCCGGCGACGCTGAAGGTTCTTGGTGTGATTCCAGCGTTCGTGTTGATTCTGATCATCGCTTTTCTGGCTGAGGTGTCAGTAGAATTCCTCATGAGATTTACACATTCCGGCGAAACGACGACGTACGCCGGCGTCATGAGAGAGGCGTTTGGACCCTTAGGAGCAGTCGCAACTCAATTTTGCGTCGTAATTACTAACCTTGGGTGCTTAATTATGTACCTAATTATCATCGGTAAGGATGCATTAATTCTTTAATAGATTTTGTTAAGCAAGTAGTAAATCTCAGAACGGAGAAGAAAATATAGTGAGAGAGTTTAATTTTGGTTACTTGAGCTAACTAATAACAACTAAATTTCCTTTTTGGAAGTTCATAATTTAATTGTGAATCCCTTTTTGTGCTTTCTACCGAAAGATATTTTGATCGAATTTGGAATTTCACATACAGAGAGTTCATACGTAAATTATAAATTATTTTCATAAATTCACGTAATCACCATATAAATTATTGCTCGGAGATTGGATAAATTATATGTGTAATTAAAATTTTTGTGTACAATTTGCAGCGGATGTACTTTCTGGAAATAAAGGTGAAGGGGAGGAGGTACACTTGGGTTGTTTGCAACAGTGGTTTGGAATTCATTGGTGGACTTCACGAGAATTTGCTCTGTTTGTCACCTTAGTCTTCATTCTTCTTCCATTGGTTTTGTTCCGTCGTGTAGGTTAGTTACTGCCCTCTAATTTTTAATTTTATTCTATCGCAGGGTGATTATTAATAAACAACTTAGACTACTTAATTAATTAGACCTTGTTTGTTATTTTTTTAATTCTTTGTTACTTGGTTGTATGATTGTATGAGTTTTGATTGCATGTGCATCACATGTTTTTTTATTCCGTGAAATGCACGTTGAAGATCCAACCGCGTAACCATGACTAATTAGAAAATAAAACATTTATTATTTTAAAAAATTACCACTTTAGTCCTTTATTTTACGATGAATGTTCACCTAAGTTCATGATTTTCGCAAAAGTTCATTTAGTTGTTATGATTTGTTTTGTGCAGAATCGTTGAAGTTCAGTTCAGCAATATCAACATTACTTGCAGTGGCATTTGTTACAATATGCTCTGTGTTAGCAATTGTTGCTGTTGTGGAAGGAAAAACACAAACCCCTCGATTGGTTCCTCGTCTAAACAACCACACCTCCTTCTTTGATCTATTCACTGCAGTTCCAGTCATAGTCACAGCATATACATTCCATTTCAATGGTAAATACTTTCAGATTCAGTTGCAGTACTACTTACATCCTTGTTTAATTGAAATAAATTCTTCTTTTCTAACAATTGAAATTTTATTTGCAGTGCATCCAATTGGGTTCGAGCTAGCGAAGCCATCAGACATGTTAAAAGCAGTTAGAAAAGCACTAATAATCTGTGCTGTGATATACTTCTCAATAGGCCTATTTGGGTACATGTTATTTGGGGATTCAACTCAATCAGACATTCTTGTGAATTTTGACCAGAATGCAAGTACTGCAATTGGTTCCTTGCTCAATATAATAGTCCGTTTAAGCTATGCTTTTCATATCATGCTGGCTTTCCCTCTCCTTAATTTCTCTTTGAGGTCTAACATAGATGAATTCTTCTTCCCCAAAAAGCCCCTTTTAGCCACAGATACCAAGAGATTTGTGATCCTCACTCTGTTGCTCTTAGTATTCAGCTATGTTGCTGCTGTAGCAATCCCAGATATTTGGTACATCTTTCAGTTTATGGGATCAACTACTGCTGTCTGCCTTGCATTTGTGTTCCCTGGATCTATTGTTCTAAGGTAATTTACATCTCTCGTTACTTAAATATGAATTTCGTCCTTATAAAATATGGAGTTTCGAATTTGACCCTTGAATTTTTTATTTCATTTTGGTACCTGTATTTTGTCAAATTTTGGTTTTAGTCCTATCCTTCAAGTCTTTTCATCTATAGTTTTTTTAACTTACTTTTTTTACTTTCATCCCTAATTTTTGTAAAATTACATTTTTGTCCCTAATTTTTCTAATATTTTTTTCCAACCCTATATTCATGAAGAAAGGATTAAAATCATTTTTTTTTTTTTGAAAAAAAGCATTAACAAAAACTAATGAAAAATTTTTTAGGTATTAAAACCAAAAGTTTCATATTTTAAAGAAGAAAAAAAAAACATATTAAAGCTTTTATAATTTTATTCCATTATTACTCAATTTGTTTTCATTGATCAAGACAAAGAAAGAGCCTTTGTCTAATTTTCTTTTTTCCAAATATGACAGGGATTCGCCTGGTATATCTACAAGAAGGGACAAAGTTATAGCGCTGCTTATGGTTATACTAGCTGTAGTAACAAGTGTGATTGCTATCTCCACCAACATATACAATGTTTTTTAAGTAACTACATATAAATTGTAATTTCCCCCCTTTTTTCTTTTTGCCCCATATATTATTATATATGCTTATATAAAAATTTTGATTAGGGAAGAGGAGGACATGGGAAAGAGAGTGAGAGATTGGTGTAGTTTTTGAGGCGATTGCGTTCATTATTACGTAACTACACCATAACTCAGCATTGTCAGCATATAAATTAATTTATTAAATTGTGTAGCCATTAGTGAGAACGGATCTTTTGTTCGTTATACGTTGTCATCAATTCTCATACCAAATGCTCAAATGAACATGAACTCAAATCGAATATGTCTATTATTGAAAACAACTCGACCACGTGTGATCCTTGTTAGCCCACCCACGTTATAGTACTATATATGATGTTTTTTCGTAATAAAAATTTAATGTGGCGAGCTGCTAGTATTATGAGTTTGATGTACTATATTATTCCCACTACCTACCTAACTTACGTATAATAGAATCAAGTGATGTTTTAAGCACTGGTTGATTTGAGAAAATGGTCGTAACTTTTTGTGAATGTTTATTAAGAATAGAAAAAAATATATATTTTGTCAAATCAGGCATTCATAGCCAACAAAAAATTAAGCATTTGCACTTGGTTTTTGTTCGGAAACAACTAGGAACGAGATATCTTATTATCAATCAAATTCTCTCAACTCACTTGGAAAAATTGTAAAATTTCACATGACATACAATTATTTAAGTTTTCATTATATACAAGAGGATAGTGTTGTTGTAACGAGAACATTCAAATTAACTGTTTATTTATTTACGTGAGTATTCTACCTCATCTTTCTTTAAATTACGTAATATGAAACTTTGATGAGTAACCATTTTTTTCTTTATGCTATCGAATGTAAAACTTTGAATTAGTACACAATAATTTTTAAGGTTTATCAAGTTTTTATTTATTCTAATAAAATTAGTATTAATTTATAACTGCCCGTCTTATTCATACAATTTAAATTTTGGGATAAAAATTAAACATGTGAAATTAAAGGAATGTAAAGCACAATTAAATCTAAATAAGATGAATATTTTTTTTTTCTGTTACTAACAACAAAAGCAAATATAGGTTGAACATAAGATATATTCACTAATTCAATACTCCATCATTAAGCTGGCCATAGAGGGTTCAGGGTTAAGGGCCTAAACCTTAAACCGCTGAACCATATAAGGTCAACAAAAATGAACATCTTACATAAATAAGCCAACTATGAAATATAGATGCTCTTTTTTATGTAATATTGGGTTTCATGTATGCATATGTAGCCAATCACACATCAAACACGTATATATTATACAACACTTATATACACACAAACAAGGAAATTCCATGTTAAAAGTAGTCATTTTCACATACAATTACTAGTAAAGCCACGATGAAAGCATAATCCACCCCTGTATTCACTTTGACTCGAAAACTTTCTTTGCCTTTTGCAAAGTTTTTCCACGTAAACCCATCATTTACCTGTCCAAATATTATGCAAATTCAAGGTCATTTCTGGACTCTATTTATATTTCCATAATAATTCACTATATACGGCCTTTGTCCTCTTGTTCTTTTTTTCTTTAAAAATAAATGCTAACATATGATTTTAATCTCACAAAATATTATGATTTTTTTTTTCATTCAGTTATTTATTTTTTAAAAGTCTAAATTTAGTCCTCTTTTCATTTACATAAAATTGAAGCGTTAAGTGCATATTTAGTTTTCAGTTGATCAAACGTGACTCATGTTCCAATAATATATCAACTGTTATAATTTATCTGAATACAAATTTTAACCATATTTAACTGTCTGTTTTTTAATAAAGATACTTTTTGTGTCGCTTAACTGAAAACCAAACACACCATATGATTGACAAAATAAACTTAAACTCAGTACCTCTGCAATCAAAGTATTGTATTTATAAACTCTACAAGTGAGATCAGAGTAACGAGTAACAAGCTGGAAGTCGCTAACATCTTTGTTTGTATTGGTTGGCAAGTAAACATCATGGTGAGTTTTCATTTGGAGAGTTTGGGATCTTTCAACTGAGAACAACAAATCTTTCTTCTCTGAGCTTTCACCTCCATGAACCGTCCACTTATTACGCAGCGAAAGCACCTTCAAAAATCACAATCACAGTTTCATTTTACATGGAAACTGATGGAGAAAAACAGAGAAAACAGAGTAAACAGAGCAGAGTACAAATGTCTAACATGCGTTGTGTGTTTAAATTTATGCTGAAATTAACAACCAGTTAATTATTTCACTGATGTTTGGATTGTCAGATAACGGTCAGTCAAATCAAAGAAAAATAATATAACTGGTTAGTTTAACTGGTTAAATTTTATCAACAAAAATTCAAACACGCACAGTCTCAACTATCTATGCATGTATAGTTCATAGTTGTATACCTTCTCACGCATGGTGAGAATGGTTGAACCAGAAGGGTATCTCAGAACTCTCTTCTTTTGGAAATTTCGGCTTGAACAATCAACTTGAAGAAAGAGATTATCGTTAACATCAAACACCTCATAGCGTGACTCTAAGAAACCAAAGTATTTCTTCTTCACAATCAACTCAACAGGGTAAGGAGCACAGAAGCCATTGGCTACAACACTGATCATGGGGAAGTGGAATCCACTGGGCAATTCAGGAGCTGAAGCCTCCATTAAAAACTAAAATGCTTAACCAACTCCTCAAAACAATAACAATTATATTTTTACAATCTTTTATATGTGAAACTTATGCTTTGCACATGTAGTTTTGGATATACTCTGAAGATTGCACTGCCAATTGTTGACACCTTGAGGCTTGATTGCTACACTATCATTAGTATTTATAGTTACTTTCCTACATCCACATAAAATATTAGAATGAAAATTCTTGGAACATGGTTGTGCCACATCTGTATTATCATCCTAAATTATAAACTTTTTAACTCTTAATCTCTTATATATTAATTTATGTCAATTGATGAGGCGCAGCAGAGATCAGTAGTATTAGATAAATAATCAATGTTTCGTAAAATTAGAACCTTAAACGTAACGCGGTGGCAAGGTCAGACAAGGTACTATAAACTACAACAGCATCAGCAACATTTTACTTTTGCAATGGTTGTGACTTGTGAGATTAGAAGTCAAAAACAGGTGAATAAATTATCACTGAATATTTGAAATTTATGTTGTTTGACTAAGTGTTGTTTAGATTATCACAATTCTTAAATTAATGAAGCGCAACTTCCGCGGTACACACTGGGCAGAAATTGTTTTATTCACTGAGATTTGAGAGTGCAACATGATAGACAACTAATACAGAAGGCTGAAAAGGGAGGAAGAAAACTAACAGAAAAGGGACAAATAAATATATAACATGCACGGTTTCAAAACATAACTTAATTAAACACTTGTTCAATAAACTCATTAAAAACAAAAACTTATTTATAAAACAATTATGAAATTTAATTAAATAAACTATAAACAGTTAATTCTGATAAGTTATTCCATAAAACTTCTGACAATAAACTAAAAAATTTATTGAGACTTTCAAAATAATATTATAAATTGCGAATAAAATCTTCCAAACGAAATCAACTTGCTTAACTTGCCATTTACAGAATAGACTGTAGGTTGAAGTTATTGCTGTGATTTTGAACAAAATAATCTGTTCCAGTTTTTACCCGTCTGGCACCAAAATGATAGATGAAAATAGAGAAGTGAAGTGAATCTCCTTAAAAGTTTGGAGCAAAATTGAAAAACTCATACAACCTCTAAGACTAAAATGGTAAAAAAAAAAACTCCTTGAAATACAAGTAAATGAAAATAAATAAGTTGCGACCAAGATAGCAAATAAACAGCCACTCACTCAGCAACCCTACCCTCTATCTTCTCAAATAACAATTATACATAAATATACATCAACAGCATGAAGTGATAAAACCATTAAATTGGATATTGATACGTATCAAAATTTTAATATAACACGGAATAAGTCTGCAGTGATATGACGACACAAAAACATTGTTATATTATAAATATTACGCTACTGATAAAAAATTGATAGTGAAAAATTATGCCAAACAGATGGCAAAGAAAACTTTGATTCAGATAAACTATCTTGGCCTTCAATCCTTCGCTTGTCTTCTAACCACATTTCAACCTACAACTTGAATTTTGGAGTGAACTAAGGGAGCCAAGTGCCAACAACGAAGGGGACTCTACTTCCTGTACCATGCATACAAATAATATGATCCATATTTCTCAATAAACAAATAAGGGTCTGTCTAATTTACATTTCTATTTTCTGTTTTACAATAGAAAACAATGGTCTGTTTTACAACAGAAAACTATCACCTTATTCTTATATATATTATGTTTTTGAGAGTTGTATAACCAACATCATAAACGGCTGAAAACAACTATAATTTAATTTTTAGTGTTTTATAAAACCTCTCTTCTTCCCTCGCAAACTAAACACAATAACGCTACCTTTACTTCCCTCCCCTCCTCACTTTTGAACTAAACACATACACAAAATAGAAAATAAAAACGTGAAGTAAACATACCCTAAACTTATGTGAAATCTGTTTAATAAGATAGTAGAGCAATGTGAACTAACCTTCTTCTCTTGGATGTTGGAACAACCAATCCTCTTTTCTCTAAGCTTTTATAACGGTCCTTTATAAGGGTGCAACAACCCTACATATGTACACGTAGGAAAAAAATAACTTTACATGTTAGCAAAAACTGAGACACCAAACACATCTTAGCAAGAGAGTTTTGGTTACAAGCCTACCTTAAGCTTCCGGATGGATCCATTTATTTCTTCACTTAACAAAACTTGAACAGGAGCAGGCTCAAACCTGTAAAAATAATGGAATTGAAAAATATACATCTTTCACAATCATAACTACAGAATTTTATTTGCAGGCTCAAGTAACACACAAGTTCCAAGAAAACTCAACTGGCAAAAGTTTTGTTGAAGTGACACAATAACAATTTATGAATAGATTAACAAGTAGACGTAACAACTCTCTCCATCCCTACTCCCTAGATATGTGATAAGAGAAGTAAATCACAAATATTACAAAAGACTGCTTACTTGTGCTTTCCCAAGCGTGGTGGGCGTGCTTTTAACATCTCTTGTTTAGCAACTTGTCGCCTGAGATGTCTTTTCTTCTTTTCCTCATCTTCTTTCTCTATTTCCTGAATAATTTCTGGTATGCTGTAACCAGAAGAACCTAAGATACTTAAATATCCTTTTTTTTTAATTGTAAAAAATAAAGAGACAGAGTAAGGACATATTACCTATCAATTTCTTTTGACAATTCCTGAATCTTCTTTGCTTCTGATTCTTTTCGCAGTTGTTCTTTGCGTCTGGCTCTCTTATTCAACTCAACTCTAGTGATTCTCTTCATTTTAATAGGCCTGTTCCATGGTAATTCAAACAATATAAATAAGTCATGTGTTTAATAAATATTGGTTTAGAAAACGAAATGCTGAACACTTTCATTAGATACACAGCTTAGATATAATGCAGTGTTAAAAATATTATGCAAGAAACATCTTTTATTCTACAAGAAGTACCGTCTTCTCAGCAAACAAATATATTATTTTATGCATCTAAGATTAATTAACATTAGAAAGAAATAACTATTGATTAAATGTTGGGAAGGATAATAAGAATAAGGTTAAGAACTTAATAGAAACGTACAACAGTGATCAAAATGCATTAGAATGTCTAACTTCAAATTGAATAAAGACACAAAAAAGAAGAGAAAGAAAACAATTAGAACAATGGGTTAATTGGCTAGATGAGTAATGTATATTGTCAAAAAATATCTGGAGGGAAATACATAAGTCTAATAAACATAAACAGCATTTAATAAAGTCAGGCTGATTTAACTATGATATTTTACCTTTTCTCTGATGTAGCATCCTCATTTGCACCCTCATTTTCAAGATTGCTTTCATCATCGTCACTCCCACCATCCACATCAAGAAAATACCTCTGAAAAAAAAACGTCATTGAAAAAAAGGAGCCATAGACTGAAGACATAAAAACTCAAATATCTAAAGCTTCATAAGTGTCACAAGAATTTCATACTGCAGTAATAATTATAAAAATGAAGAGAATGTGACTCACATCTTCTTCGGCAATGGCTTCACCAGGAACAGTTAATGGCACTGGTTCAGGGCCCAATTCGTTTTTGTAGATTTTTTGCATTTCTTCCGCAACAGCAGAAGCTAATGTATCCTGGTTTAAAATTTAGTTTAAGTCTTTCAAATTCTAAATCAAGATTCATTACAAGACAAAGATACCAAATACAAGGGAAAAAGAAACGTTTCTCTAGAAACTACCTGATGACTTTCAAATGAGGGATTAAACGAACAACCCGGAGGATCAACTTCTACAGCAGGAATAAGAGAAGGCCTTGATACCTGTTAACCAGAGACACGTTTATATTATCAAAAGGAACAATGAAATGCAGCAAAGATAAAACGAAATATGAAATCCCCTAATTAAAATCTACTTATAAGTGATATGAAGTGTACCTTTTTCACCTTCTTGTTGTCCTCATCTAAATGAATAATCAAAGAATACCATGTTTAAAACCCCAATAATTGTAACAAAAATGTAAACCTAATCATTAAATCAATCAAATACATCGTACCTTTATCACCCCATAGATCAAACATGCCATCAGAAGCTAACATGGAATCATCCTAACATAGATCATAAGAGACAAGAAATGTTAATGAAACAAATTTAAAACAAGGTATACACTAAGTACTATTACATAGATCATCAGTTTGTTAATGAGAGACAAGAAATGTTAATCAAATACTATTACTTCAGCTTGCTTCATTAATAGACTAAGTACTAACCTTGTGACCATCTTGATTGGCCTCTTTCACTTTAGAGACCACTTTACGGTTTTTAGAACACTTCTTCAGAATAGAAGATGGCACTGGTATAACAAACTGATTTTTCTGCAGCAAGCTATCACAATGGAGAACTTTCTCCCTGTGCTTTTCAATTTTCTTTTTCACCGCAAGATCTAGCCAAATCAAATTATAAAGTTAAATCACATAATCAAAGTAGAATGCGTATCCAAAAATCAATTAGTGTCAACCCATTCTGGCATTTCCCATACCAAAATCCAGACACATTAGTAACACAACATTCATGATGAAACTAGAAATATTCACATAATTATAATTGGTCATTTACACAAAAATTGAAAAGAAAAAAAAAAGTTCTTCATATAGTTCAAGGCTATACACAGATAATGCCAACCAGGGATGGCCAAAGTGGCGTGTAAATTCCTTAGTTGATGAACTTATAGACCATCAACTTCGACTTTCTGAAAGGATGATAACAGAATTAAACCCCCACTAAGGTTGGTGATTCTCGCTAGCCTTGAACTGCCTTGAACTGGATTTTTAATAAAAACTATACACAGATAATCGTAATTGACTAGTTGGTCATCTTCAGTTTTTAATTTTGTATTTTTTTTTTTTTGGCATACAGGTTACTGCCGACCTGAAAATTACTTATTGAAAACATTTAATAATGAATAATAAAATAAATAATAATTAAGAGTAAATACATCCAGAAAAAAGGAGGAACAGGATGTACCCTTAGACTTGTCTTCAAAAAAGAGGGATTCGTCTGAAACGGCATGGAGAGAACCACCGGAGAGAGCATCCTTCGTTGTTTTTTCATAGAAATCGTCAATGTCTTCGGTGCTGATGTTAGTTCTCCACGCCTTCTTACCCTTCCTCGACCCTTTCGCTTTCTTCCCCATGCTTCACTTGAAGTATTTTCTCGATTTCAAGCAAAAAAACTGCAACAAAAACGAGGTTTTATATCTATGAAATTATATAATGCTAGAATGTTCATGTTTGCAATTCTTAGTTATGCAACTACTGTTCAAAACGTGAATTTACTTATTTAATGTTAACTTTTTCACTTATACTACATTTTCTTTTCCTCACCTCTCTGCTTAGGCTATGAATAGCTTCATGTTCATCTGCTTTTTTAATTTCTATTCATCAATTACCAAGTTCAATCTCACACTGTCCTGTCCTAAGAGTCTAAGAGAATCTCAAAAACAAGAGAACCGAAATTGAGTGGGAATGAAGAGGGAAAGAAGAGGAGAAAGCAGTACCAAAAACAATAAAATCTTGTTCGATGTCAACGATTCTGTGAGGGGTGGTGGGATCCGGTTAGAGGGATGATAGTTGGCTCAAGACGGTGGCGCAGATCTGTAGCTTCGAAGTCGTTTTGGTATGAGGGGCGAAGGAAAGAAGGAAGGAAGCATAGAAGGGTCTCGGTTTGGGAGACGAGAAAGAAAACTATCAACGGAAGGACAGAAAGCCTAGGGTTTAATCATCCTTCTTCCTTCTCCAAAGAAAAAAAATTAATTTTAATCAAAAAAAATAATGGTGAATTGGGCCTTTAATCCTTAATTTTTTAAAACAGTAAAAAAAAAGGGTTATATTGAAGGTTGTATCTCATCAATTGAAAATCTTTGCACATATATAAAAAAATATTATTTAATAATTTAAAAATTATTTTTTGATAAAAATTGTAATATAAAAATAAAATTCAGTGCTGATGTCAGCTGAAGTGTTTTCTCCATTTCACACTTAAGAAGGGTTTTATGCAAAAAAAAGAAACCCTACTTGTAACCAAGCCTGTCACTCACGTAGGGCGGAGGCGGGGAATAATCCCCAGCACTTCGTCCGGCCGTCCCTGCACCTCCATCTCCTCTATGTCTCTGTTCTCAATCCTCATTTTGGGAAATTTTTTTCCATCTCCACTTTTCCATAGGTTTCCTGGGTTCTCCGAATTTACATAAAAAAATTAAAAAAAATAAAAATTATAATTTCATTCCCTTTTACATTTTCAATTAAAGGTATTTTTTTCTATTTAAATTTAAATTTTGTAATATAAAAAAATTATAAAATAAAGTTCAAGTAATCAAGTTTAGGAGATGGGTTTGAGTTACGTAAAGATTTAGGAATTAGAAAGGGTTGGAAACTGAGAAAATTCTTAAAAATCCATATATTTATGTGTATGTTTATTTATTTAAGTATAATATTTTAGTAATTTTAACGAGGTAATGGGATTCAGGGACCTCACGAGACGGAGTCTATGATTCTTGTTCTCGTCCGTGTTGCAAGGGGATTTTTGTTCTCATCCTCATTCTCACCAAAAAAATTCTCCAAATTCAGAACTCCATTCGAGGTAATTTCTGTGAAAATCCTCCTCTGAAGGGGAAAATTGTCAAGCCTACTTGTAAAGGTAGAACAAAAGTGAGGTTTTATGTTAATGAAGAACGTAGAGGGCCATATGGATTGGCACTACCCCATTTGAGAAATGCATCATTCATTTGTGGACAGCCAAAAAAATAAGAGTGGTTTGGTTTTCAATTTTACTATTTTATGAATTCCGGACATTACTGTCCAAAAATGGTGGTGTCGTTTCCAAGTGGAATAGTGCTAATCCTGCGGGGTGGATGAGATTAGCACCATCCCTATTGGAAGTGGCACCATCTTTTTTAGTATATAAATTTATGATTGTTACATATAAAAAGAATGGTGTCACTTCCAATAGAGAAGGTGTTAATCTCATCCTCCTCTCTGTGGCCAACGTAGATACGATCCATCTTGCGGAGCTCTAGTATATGCCCTTCAGAAAATGTCCGGCCCAACATAATGTTTTTTGTGTCAAAGCCCAAGAAGATGAGTTGACCATATCTCGAAGGGTGGGAGGGATTGACAACACTCAACTTTAAAACTCTCACAATTCATTTATATATAAGAATCATAAACCTATATATTAAAAAAGATGGTGTCACTCCCAATAGGGATGGTGCTAATCCCTTCCACCATCTCGGAGTTGGGAGGCCAGTTAAAGTGAAAGGGATTAGCATCATCCCTATTGGGAGTGACACCATCTTTTTTAATATATAAATTTATGATTCTTATATATAAAATGATTGTGGAATTTCTAAAATTAAATGGTGTCAATCCCTCCTACCGCCAGTAAATTGCAACCGCAAAGCCAACCCAGAGGGGCTTTTAGCCCTGTTTTATTATATAAAAACAAAAAGCCCAACCTAACCTAGAGGCCATACGTCAATAGACTTGGGTGAATTAAAATTTAAGACTAAAAAGAAATGATACTCTGGGCCTTTGCATTTTTATTTTTGCACATTGGGCCTTTGCTATTTGAATACATGATACAGTTGACCAAAACTTTAATACTTAAGAGTATGGAGTCCAAAACAACAACAATAATAATAGTAATAAGAGTATGAGTTAAGATTTTAGTTTTAAAAATTATATTACTTTTTTTTTTTACTTGGGTTACATATTTTTCTGTATTAAACGAAGCTTAATACTTTTAAATTGAATGAGTTAGTATATAATTTAAAATTTTAAAAATTAATAATATCATAAAAATGGAAAAAAAATTAAAGAGATAACCAAAAGGTGTAATAATTTTTATATATATTTTTTAAAATAATACACTGGACACAGAAGCCATATGTATTGAGAAAAAATAAATAAATAAATAAATAAAAGACAAATGACCATATCGTTTTAGATAATAATACTTAAATTTACAATAAATTATATTATTTAAAACATGAGTTAAAAATAAAATTTAAGAATACACAATTTTTATATAATTAACTATAAAATACTATTTTACATTTTTACTATATTAATAGAAAATTGAAATTTTCCAATTAGATGGGTTGGTATAAAATTTTTAAAAGATTTGAAAGTGTGACAGTGTTTATATTATAAGGAAAAAACTTTAAACTAATAAATATAAAATAAAATAATTATACAAATACGTTTTTGATGTAGACAATATCATATAACCTTTTAGTTAAAAGACGCGTCAGTATTATTTAAAAGAAGAAGCACCATCAAATTTAGAAAATAGAAGTGGATAACTTGATAATGTCTTTTTATATATATATAAGAATAAGAATATAAGAACTTGATAACATGTTGACCAAAAATAAAGTCCGCCTATAGGCAGTATAGGTGTGTAAAAATAGGTAATGACTCATAATGCTATTAGTCTAATTAATGTCTAAACAACAGAAAAGATGAATATGTCACCCCTGTATTTTTTCAAGATTAAGATGATTTTTTATCACGCAAAGTTTGTAGCTCAAGTAAGATGAGTAGGAGTTTTTTGTGCTCACAGAAATGAGTTTGATTTTTGGTGGGGTAGAATTAAGAGTAGTATAGTGTGGATGTATGTGTTTGGCCGATAAAAAAAAATCTGCTTTCTTATCACTTAATTTTTTAATATGAAAAAAAAATTAAAAAGACATTGCAATTATTAAATCCATCTTATAACTTTCATAATTGTAATGTGTCGATTGAATAGAACAAAAAAACCCTCATTTTCAAAAATAGTTAAATCAAGTATCACTATTATTTATTTATAACACTTATTATTAATTTGATAAAAAAATGTCTTTTTAATTAATGATAAATGGTACAAGTAGGAACGGATTCATGCTCATGTGCTGGGGCAATTGTCCTCACTAGGAATATAGTTATTACACATTCTATATGTATTAATCAACAAAATTACCCCACATATTTAATATAATTCTTTCAGTTGCCCCCAGTCCTAAATTTTATACATGTACTAATTAACTTGTGCTGATGAAAGAATTTTAGGTAGGGACAGAATATAAAATCTTGTTGAGAATAAATATGATATATATTTATATTTTTAGGAATATACTAATTAATAAATCTCTTCGAGGCGGGCACTTGTTAAGGATTAAAAGATGAATTTGTTTTATAAGAAATGAAAATATTGATTACTTTGAAAATTAAAAATTTATTTAATATAAGTTATTTTAAGTAATTCAAAACATAAAACTCCATAGTAATAAAATATCTAAAGTACTCTTCAATAATTAATTTATTTCTTCTTTACAACAAATATGTTTATCTTTTTAAAATAATCACGATAAGGAACATTCTAGAAAAAAGTTACCTTTTAATCTTTTACGTTGAAATCAAACAAAATAAATGAGATTAATTAACTTTTTTAATCAATGCATAATTAGTTGTTTTTTTTTTCTTATTACCCAAAACAAATGAAGTTACATCACATGTTACCTCAATTGCTTAAAATTTATAGATCAATCTACAAGTGAATTTCTAGATTAGTCTACTAGTGAATGTTAGTAATTAATAAGTATACAATAAGTTAGTCTTTACTCTATAGGGAGTTTGTTTCAGGTTATGTATTTATATATTTAGAAATGTTAGGTTATGTATTTATATATTTAGAAATGTTAGTTTGTGAATCTATATTTTTATATTTAGTATAATTTGATATAAAAGATTTTACCAGGTAAAATAATTTTTTTGGAATCTAGATTTTCACATTTCACCAATTTTTTATTCTCATCAAGGAAGGTGGGTATGAATGATTCTCATGACATGGGATTAGAAATTAAGAGTAAAATTCCAAAATAATTCTTATTTATTAGTGCCAATATGTGACACAAAGGTTTTCTAAATTTTTTATTTTTTAAATTTGTGATTCAATTAATTTTATTTTTTTGGTATGTTAATATATTTTTAACGAGTAAGTTTTGAATATATTAATATAATTTAAGAACATAAATATATTTCGTTCACAAATGATATAAATAACTAATTCAAATATTTGTAAAAAAATTAAATATTAAAAAATATATTAGTAGTAAATACTGAATAAAAATAAAATATTTATATTATAATATAATAATTTCACATGAAATAAGGGTATTTTAATAATTATACCTTAAATGTCTAGGAATGTTTTTTTTGAACCAAACATATCTTTAATATTCTCAGGAATTATTTATAAACATTTTATAGAAAAAAGTTTTCAACCAAACAATTTTTTAAAAGTAAGATGCCTAAGAATACATATATATAACCTAAAACAAACGCCTCCTAATAGTTAAAAGACAAATCTTTAAATAGCAATTCATCAATTTTGACCATTGTGAAAATTTCTCATGATAATGAAATATTTAAAAAAGATTTTTTTCACGAGTTAACAATGATTATATTGGATTTTTTAACAATTGAATTGAATTTTTTTATTATACTCTATGTACACCTATTAAACTCCGCATTATTAACTACTTAATAACTTATTTTTATATAAAACTTTATTAATTGTTATTTTTATATAAAATTTTATTAATTGTTAATCATTATTAATCAGTATCCTTTAAAAAAAAAAAAGAGAGAGAGAGAAAAACAGCCTTATGAATGCCGGTTTGTACTAGAACATAGCTACTAAATCTCTATGAGTCTCACACTCTCCTGACACTCTCAATACTCATGGCTTTCGAATTTGGACTCATATATGTCCTACATTTTCTTTTTCCTTTTTTTCAAACAGAATACCAATTAAATTTAAAGCAAAATTTTCTTCAGAACCCAAAGATTAATGTTTCACTCTCTAATCGCTTGGTTACCTATTGATCAACTTTAATTTAATCTCAGTCACTTATAATTCATTCTTAACACAAACAAATCAGATAATTAACTTGAACCATGCCATATTCTATCTGTGGGAGCTTATCTTACTGCAATATCCATCAAATTAATATGTACAATACAATTACCTCTCTCTCTCTGCCATTTCAAAACTAATAGACAGAAACAGTTCTAATATAACTAGTGAATTGTCTGTCTTAAAAAAGATCAGATTAGCCCAATCAGCAAAAAAACACTGTTCTCTCCCCTCTCATCTCATCTCTGCCATCTTGCGGGTTTTGATTGTTTGGTGTGGTGGATTTTCCTCAATTCTCAAGATCAAATACTAAATAGGGACAAAAGGACACCTCATTCCCCTGTTTAGCTTGCTCAATTATTATTATCCTTTTTCATTATTTTTATTGTTCACTTCTTGTTCTTTTTGATGAAGCCATTCTCTCTATCTCTGTGTGTGATATATAGTTTCATAATTCATGCCCGTGAAGATCACAGTAACTTAATTCACTTCGTTATCATCATCCCACGTTTCTTCCTTTTTATTATTTGTTTTATAATTAATTAATTAGTAATAATGAAAAACAATCCAATTCATATAGATTACCTATATTATAGTATCTCTAGTCTTATAGATTCTTAATTGTTGATTAATTGTTGGTCACATAATTGTTCTAAAAATCTTGGTGCTTGTAGAAGCATATTCATGTTAAGCATCAGCTCTTATACGTCAACACTCTCCAAGGAAAACATAAATGCTTAATAGAAATACTTGTAAGTTATAATTAGTAAAAATATAATCACATTAGTGATGATATTAGTTTCTCCTTATTTTTTTCTTAGTTGTTTATGGTTGATGTAAATGAATTGAATATTCCTTATGCTTTGATGTGTACTAGTTTTACGAAAGGTACCGCAACAAAAAAAATAAAAATTGTCCACCAAGTAAGGAATAACCTCAAATTCTTTTATGCTCCTTGATTCTTCTTATGAAACTACAAAGAAGTGGGGTAACTCAATGTTTAAGTCTGCAATTATAATTGTAGTAGTTGAAAATGAGATATTTATCTAAGGGTGACTCTTTTATTTATAGTGAAATCTCTAAATTTAAGGTTCTCCACTTTTTAAAATTTGTGTCCCAGACCTAAATCTATGTGTTTTTATCATCATACACATATGGTTTCTATATAAATGTTTATCGTTGACTTGCCATCTCGAGTCAAACCCATGAGATATATCTCTAGCTTGTTGAGATAGGCATGATGGACTTCGCTATGTCTCAAGGGGTTTTTTGAGATGATCATTTTTGATTGTATCTAGTAAATAATATCAGTTCACAACATGCTTAATTAACACAAAATTCTGTTTATTAATAAAAAAAGACAATTGGCATTAACTATGAGGTTTAATAAATAATTTATGTTTAATAATCAATATAAAATATAAATAATAAATTTGATTAATCTAACAATTAATTATATGTGTGTATCACATTAACTATTAGTAAGTTATTAGTGCATGGGAAGACCAGCATGAAAAAATAACAAAGAAGTCAAATTGTCAATTTTATAAAACACATGAATTTAATTTAATGAAATTATGCAATTCATTTAATAATGCACATAGGGTGCCACTTTCCTTCCTAGATTATTGGAGAACCGACCAGATTACAAATATAACCCTTTTCCCAACACAAAGGCAGTAACTTTGAAGAAGAGGTTTTGGCAGTTATTAGTTAATTATAACAGCATAGTTAAAATCTGATACTATGATCCTGGCAGGGCCATACATTAGAATTTGCAGACAATGAATAACAAAGAAGAAGACAAAGTTTCTGATTTAATATTAATATTTTTATTGAAGTTCATACAAAATTATGGCAGAGAAAGGACAAACTGGTATAGCTGTCCATAGAGCAAAGATTTTATCCGATTGCAGAAATTGCACTCTCATGAATGGAACACACAACACCAAATTGAGCTATGCAGGGGTGTCAAGTAATCAAACCAAACTACATTCACGTGTGTATTTTTATTTTTTTTTAATAATCAACGAGTTTCTCGTCCTTAGAATTAGACTAATCTCATTTGCGTTGTGTGCTGGCGTTCGCTCCCGAGAATTTGATATAGTTGAGATTCGAACGAGTTCTCCTGCGGTGGATCATTCCTCCCATAAACTTAACAGAGCCTTACACCGCTAAAGCAATCCTTAAAATTGCATTCACGTGTCTTAAAAACGAAAAACAACTGCTTAAAATTGCGCTCCATCTAGTTTTAACGAAGAACAACTACTAAAAAATAACTTGCACGGCTTGAACAAAACATGTTATATTTAAATTTTATTGAATATTTATTATTTAAAAATAAATTTTGTCTCCTCTTTAACTTTCGTCCTAGATGTGTCCCTGAGTTTACACCCATAAAAATTAATGGACAATGACCCTTTTATTCTCCCTCGGAGGAAAAGGGGTGAATTTTAAATAGAGCTAAGTAAGTAAGCGGATAAGTCTGTATTGGCCCATATACAATATTTTATTAAATAACAATGTTTTAAAATATTATGTTAAAAGAGTTATTTAAATTATAAATTTAATTTTTTTTAAGAGAAAATTATAACATTATAAAAATCATATAGTAAGCATTGATTTTTTTTGGTCAAGATTAGTAAGCATTAATTAAAATTGAATCACATTATTTAACAGTCAACATTTTTTTTTTCCGAACTAGTATGTGTTTAACACACGCTTGGGCCCAAATTACCCAAGGGATTTTTGAAACACCTCCATACCCCTACCCCCAATAACCCTTTGTTTCAATATTGTTGGGTTTATTGTTTATATATAGATTGTTGAATGAATTGTGGCGAATGCAACATGATTCATGCATGAACAACCCAACATGCAGAAGCACTTGTCATTCAACTTTATACATTTAATAAATCTTGTTTTCATTGTCACACATATTCGCATGTGAATGTACTTTTCCAAAGTGCAACTCACGTGACATTTGCCATATCGCTAGTAACAACAATCCTACCATACTATTGTACGATTACAAACACAATATTATTTAGCTGCAACGTAGTAACAAATTCAAATTAACATATAGCTATATGAGATCCAACAACATCATAAATCTTGATGAAAATAATATCATAAATATATTGGCTGCATAATGATAAATTCTTCACATTTTGTAGTTGCAGACCGAGTACCTTATATATTACTATAAACAAATTTCATATAGACTTTTTATAGTTCATATATGTTAGTAAAGATATTTTGAGTTTATAATATAATTCAAAACCTGTTTGTTTGTGTTTATTCATTTATTTTAATAGAAAAGTATTTACATAATTTTTTAGTATGTTTATTTGTGTTTTTTAAAATAATTAAAAAAACGTAAAATAATAAGATTTCTACTTATTTTGAGATGTAACTTTGTCGACTGTATGTAGTAAAAGAGAGAAGAATAAAAAAGTGATTATTCTTATTTCAATCAAACATAAATAATTTCTAATTTCACTATAATTAATTAAAAATAATAATCAACTTTAGAATATATTTTTCAAGTTTAAACAAATTCACCCTGAGAAAAACATAAATTTAGTCTTTCAAATATTTGTTATCACCAAATTGGCTAGTATCTCAAAGATTTACTATATACAATTTACGGGACCAATTTAATAGTGTTTAATTTGACAATATTTTAAATATTTAGATCGATTTAGTGATAAAAATATTTAAAAAACCAAATTAATGACAAGTAAATATTTGAAGAATGGCATGGTTGTTTTTCTCATAATAGTTTGATTATCTATACTGGCTATATGATGACTAGTAACGTATACTAATTTTTTATACTAACAAATAAACATATAATTGACAATAAATAGTTCCATCAGACAAAGTCAACATTATTAATAAAAAAGAAATATTTAGCGACTATAAGCAAGTTTAACGACCGACTTTAGGCGACTATTCATGGCGTTGTTACTAGCCCCAGAGATATTTAGCAGCCGCATAAACCGGATTAATTACCATTTTTTCATAGTAAATATCTATACTAACATATTAGTTATGTTATGAAAAAATTTATTGCCACCAGAGTTATCCTAACATTTTAATTTTTTTTCTGTTATTATAAAAAAAAAAGTTAATCGCAAAGGTGAATTTTTATATTAATAAATTAATTATGTTATGAAAAAATCATTAATTAGCATATACATTTTTTTTGAGTAAAACACCACGTAAGTCCTCAACTTTACAAGGAATGTTCACATAGATCCTTGACTTTCGCAGGATTTCATTTAGGTCATTGACTTTATTCAATGTTGTTCAGTTGGGTCATGACGTTAACTGTTATTTTAACACCTTTAACATAAATCTAACGTGACATTTAACGTGTTATTTAAAGTTCAAATTAGTCCCTGTGTTTGAATTAAAAATTTAATTATGTTTATTAATAAAAGTTTAAATCAGTTCCTATGTTTGTTATTAAAAGTTCAAATTAGTCTTATGTTATTTCCGTTAACGATGTTAAAATGGTAGTTAACGTCAGGGACGTAAATAAACAACGTTGGACAAAATCAAGGACGACATAAGTGAACTCTCGTAAAAATAAAAAAACTTAGATGAACTTTTATTATAAAGCTAGGAATTAACGTGTTAATTATTTGTTTTTTTTTTGGGTAGTGTACAGAAGTGTCATTACGTTTATCTAGTATCTAGTTAGATAAAATGGAGGCTCTGTGAAATCTGTGAATCTGCTATCAGTTTCGTTTTCATAGGTACAGACAAACATTTGGGATTCAATTTTTAAATAATTTGGAATGTCACGAGAAAATTTTCTGAATTGAGCAATAGAATTCTCTGTATAATTGGACCTTATAAAATGTTTCTGTTTTTGGTTTTATCGTGGCTTTCATTTGGTCACATGATGTTATACAAATAGACACCAAAACGCGTACAGATCAGCAACATATATCTATATTCATATAAAAATTTGAATTAACCAAATAATAGCGTCACTTTAATATATGCAATTAAGCAAACAGCATGATAATTGATATGATAATCAATCATGATATAATATTTATTTATTTATTATTTAAAAACAAATTATTAAAGATGCAAAATTTTAATCATACAAAAAGCATGCCATGCCACCGTACATATCACATATTCATGGATCATAGAACATAAGTAAAAACAATAAAATCAAAAACAGAATCTTTTCTCAGTCTCCAACTTTATTGCAACTAACAACTCCTCCATGCCTCCAAGGACACTACAACGTAACTTCTCACTGAATTGCCAGCTATAAAAGGCTTAATATATAATTCGGCTCCATTAATAACCAAACATACCAATTGAAGTCCATTATTATAAGAGCTATAGTAATGAAGTGCGCTATAATAATATTTCATAGGTTTTTTTAATCTGTGTAATATTGCATAAGTTAAGAAACTATAAGTAGAATATTGTTGTTGGGAAAAACAAAAAAATTAATGTGATTGGGTTTGACATGCAATTAGTACAGTGTTTTCTTTCTACTTATGTTTCTTAACATGTGTAATATTACACAGGTTAAAAAAACTCATATTTTATTTCGTCTCTTAGATTATATATATATATATATGGGGAGGAGTCAATTTATACCGGTGTAAGATGACGTCAACTCTTAAACTGCGAATAATTTATTGATTAATAATTTTCTAACAAAACTAGCCGATAAATTAAAAGTTTTTAGTATAATATATAGATCATATGTACGAAGTTTCACGTTGATCTGAAATCTTTAAGTACTTCATTAAATGATTAATATCTTCTTATATTTTATGAAATTATATATTACGTTAATTTTTTGATAGAGTATTAAACGATTTCAGTATATATTGGGTTCAACTTCTCTCATTAGAAATAGAACCATATTGTACGAGTATCTGATAAATACTATTCTGAAAAGAGAAAAACAAAAAAATAAAAGGAATAAGCTATATACGGTGACACAAGTAATGGGCCAACATTTTTATTTTCTTTCATTCTCAAAAAAGATCTAGCTCGTATTATTTTATAAGCAAAGATATCAAAAAATTAGACATCTTTTATTTACTAAATAATACTTTTATAATTTGAAATATAATAAATTTATTTAGGAAAATATATTTAATCCTCATGCTCATTAATAGTTTAGTCAAATAATAGAGGATAAGGCTCGCATATGACATGTTACATGTTCAAGACTCAAGTCTTGTTTTGTCCCTTTGATATAAGGTAAATAAATGTGTATATATACCTCTGAGTCAAGAAGTTTTACATTTCTTGAGCTAAGGCATCGTCATTTTAGGTAGCAAAACAACATAATAATAATTTTATTTATTCAATTTATAATCATAAAAAATAAATTCAGGGTTAGTTCAAAAAACATAATTAAGTAAATACTTAAACAATAATTTCTTATTGAACAATAGCCTTTTATTTGTTAAATTATAAAACTTATTTGAATAAATTAAAAATAAGTTATTTTTATATCATAAAATTAAACATCTTTTATTTATCAAATATTACTTTTATAATTTTAAATTTAAAAAAATATATTTAGAAAAATATATTTGATTTTTAACCCCAATAAGACCAAGTGAAGTATAACATGACGAATCTCGCTCGTGACATGTTGTAAGTTCAAGTTTTCATTTATCCTTTTAATAAAGTAAATGGATATACATCTTTGAATAAAGAGGTTTTACATCTCCCAGACTAAGAAATCTTCCTTTAAGGTAGCAAAACAATATAATAATAATTTTTTAAATTTTATAACCATAAAAAAAAAGTTAAGGGCAAGTTTAAAAGTTTATCTTAATCTTAAGTACTTGTTATACAATAATAAACATTTTTTTTTTACTAACGTGAGCTAAATTTAACGAGATAGAACTCAAATTCATGATCTTACGATTATGGGCCTAAGCACACACCATCTCGACTGATCCCTGTTGACATAATAAGCACTTATTATGAACAATAGTCTTTTTATAGTAAAATTATAAAATTTAAATTTTAAATGTTTTTTTTTCATATTTTTTTAAAAAAGAAAAAACTTTTAAAAAAATAAAACTAATATACTCAAATAATATTTTTCTTCTATTATTCAAATTTTTACTATAAAATTCTTTTTTACATCATGGAACATAAAAAATTATCTTTAAAATTATTTTTCAACAATATACTCAAACAAAAATTAATTAGATTATAATTAATTATAATAATAATTAATTATACACACAATCAATTTTTAAATTAATTTAATTTTCAAAGTTAACCCCGTCACGCTCTAGATCTAGTTTTTAAAACTTAAAAATAATTGATTATGAAGACTAGTAGAGAAGTGATTATCTTTTAATTGATTATGATGAAAATCATAAATTATTTATGTTATGTTGGAGTAATGAAAATAATTTTTTTAGTGTTCACTCTTCTACTATAATTGATTATTTTAAGATGTAATTCAAAATTACTTCTTAAAATAAACAGAAATCTAATTATTCTATGCTTTTAATTATTCTGAGAAGTATAAATAAACCTACTAAAAATTTATATAATATTATTTATTAAAAAATAAAAATCTAATTATTTCTCTCAACCACGCAATAAAAATAAAATTAATTTTATCCTTAAAATAAGGAAATTTTGTTGTTATTAGAAAAAAAAAACAGGCTCTTAATTATCGAAATTGAGCGACCGTCCACCTCACCAAGCGACGCGCCTGCCGTTTCTCTTCCGGCTTTACATGTCAGCAATGTTAGCTACTCAATTATTGATTTATGAACCAAATAAAAACTAACGAATATATATAATTATCCCCAAGCAATAATTAATCATATTCGTAATATAACTAATTTGTAAAAAATTATTGCTTGGAACTATTATTATATTGACTACTTTTATTGTTGCTAGAATAAACTAAAATTATAATTGGCTCCTGTTGTATCGAGACAAACTACTAGCCTGTATAAATTTGTATTTTCTGCCATATTTTTACGATACCTTTAAATTTGATAAATGATAAACTGATAATGACAGTCATGAATCATGATCTGTATTGTAGTCACGGTCTCTCATATGTGATAGAATGTTTTCTTTTATAATTGGTGAAGCCTAATTTGGCCCAACCAAAATGTTTTCTTCTTCCACTTTTGATTAAATTTTAGTCTGGGTTTTTAATTATATTAAAAAATAACTCAACATAATTTTTTTAAATTAATATGTTACTTAAATTTAAAGTTTATTTTTGTTTAAAAAAAATTAAAGATTATTTTATACATTGTCAAGCTATAATTTTCTTTAAAAAATGAATATTATTTTTATTTAAAATCACAATAAAATTATCATGGAATTAAATCATACGCAAACATTAAAAAAAATAATGAGCACAAAAGAATTTTAACTTAAATTAATGATTTTTTAATGTGGTCGGTAGGCCAAACTAAGTCAAGATGGGTTAAGTACTTTGAATTACTGCACTACAACATAATTAATTTATAATAATATTTAAAAAATATTGTTAAATAATTAAAAAGGATGTTAAATTGTTAAAAATTTTCTTTATATGTTTGTAATACTTTTATAAATATTGTATAAAGATTATGTTGTTAAAAAGATAAATATATTATAACAATATTTAAAATAATTTATCAAATTATAAAAAGGATTACTTTTTATAAGGGATAATTACACTAGCTTTCCCTGACACTACTAGAATAAGCTATTTTAGCGGCAAAAAATTTGTGTCGGCCACGACACCGACGCTATTAGCGTCAGAAAGGCAGACGCAAATCCGAGGCAACCCTTGACATTCTCGAATTAATAAAATAGCGACAAGATAGTGACGGCTTGGCCGACGCTAATTGTAGCGACGGCTATGGCCACCGCTAAATTTAGCGGGAAAATTAACATAGCGTCGGCTTGGCCGACGCTAACTTTGAAGTTATGGCGCGCTTTAAATGTGGCACGTTAGCGTCGGCCTATGACTGCCGCTACGTTTTAAAGTTACAGTGACACGTGTTAAATTTCAAATTAGCGTCGGCTATGGCCGACGCTACCGTTAATAACAGACACAGTTTGGATCCTTTTTCCTCACTTCGCTTCTTCTCTCTCTTTCCTCTCCTCTCTCTCAATCTCCTTGTCGTCGCAGCCACCATCCACCGCCGTTTTGCCCTTCTCCGGTCACCCAAATCAAATTTCCCACCGTACAAGCCCTCCTCACTCTTCCCTCTACGTTTTGGTCCGATTATTTTTCAATTTAACCCACCCCACCTAAAACCCTAACCTGAAATCCTCCCCTCTTCACCCTTCCCTCCGCCGCGCGCAGCCCTCTGCCACCGTCACCACAACTTGCATCCTCTCTGCTGGCACTGCGTCCTCCACCAGTCACCAACACCAACTATTGTGAGTTCTCCCTTTCTTTTCAATAAAAAAATTATATTTATTTCATTATAAAATGCTATAATGTGTGCTGCTATTGTTGTTATGTTTATAATGTGTTATGGAATTTATAATGTGAGAAAAATAGAGAAAGATTGAGAATCTATATAGAGAATAGTGAAATTGGAGTTAATTTGTTGATGAGAAAGATTGAGAATCTATGTGTTGACTTGAGTGAAAATGGTGTGAATCTATTGCTGAGAATATGATTTGGTACATTGTATATATTTCTTTTATTCTATTATTTATTTTTCAAATAGAGTTAATGTGCTTTAAGTAACTTAATTAGGAAGAGTTAGTGTGAATGAATAAAGAGGATGAGGGATCTAAACAATGAATTGATTGAAATAGCTTGTTAAGATTTTTTTTTTTTTGCAGTTGTTGATTTTGGATCGTGTAGATAGCAAGAGCTAGCTAGGAGCATACGGTTTTGGAGTTAGAGGTATGTATATTCTTGATTATTTAGGGCTCGTAGCTAGATATAGAATATAACTGTTCACATGTTGTTAGGATTTTTTTGTTGTTTGTTAGTGGATAATAGGTGAGACCCTGATAAAAATATTGGATATACTGAGGTGCTGGTTTACTTTATTATGTCGTTGCTTGTATTTGTTGTGTGTCAGTGGATAGGTGAAACCCCGATGAAAATACTGAATATACCGGGGTGCTGATTTACTTTATTATGTCGTTGCTTGTGTTTGTTGTGTGTTAGTGGATAGGTGAGACCCCGATGAAAATACTGGGGTGCTGGTTTACTTTATTATGTCATTGCTTGTGTTTGTTGTGTGTTAGTGGATAGGTGAGACCCCGATGAAAATACTGGATATACCGGGGTGCTGGTTTACTTTATGTCATTGCATATTGTTTGATTTTAAATTTTTTTAGGTATTTTAAATTTGGGAAATTCTTGTATAGTAGGGGTTATGCTGCCGAATTTTTTGTAAATCAGTTTATTACACGTTTAGTGCAGAATATGGAGGATCGTAATTGGATGTATGATATGGTTAATCCAAATAGGAGAGGGTTGAAACATGAGTTTATTGAGGGAGTTGATGAGTTTGTGAGGAAAGCTAAGGAACTTCCTTACTATGCTTCTGATGGAGGGATTAGATGTCCATGTACGAGGTGTAGGTGCATGAAATTGGTTATAGAGTCAGAGGTGAAACTGCACTTGTACAAAAGAGGCTTTAAACCTGATTATTGGGTTTGGACAGAACACGAGGAAGTCGAGCCAGAGGGTTATTGGGAAGGATTAAGAGGTCTGTCAACTAGTGTTGTAGATGATTGGGAGGATTAGAATGACTTTCAAATGACGGACCATATGGTGACAAATGCTTTTAGGTCAGTCATTAATTCATCTGCAAATAGGATTACTGACACCGAAGATGTGTAGGCGTAGTCCTGAGTTTCTGGCCCAATCGGGTCGGAACAAGACGAACCGCCATTCTGCTAGGGGCGGAGCGGTCCACACCTCAGGCAGGACCTCTTTTATACAGGTTGCATATGACATGGTACGTAATTTTAAGTGTTAACTAACAAATGTGGTAGATAATTGAATATTTTTTAACTTTATTTTTTATTTTTGTTGTATAGGCACGTGAGACCGGCCGACCCGTTGCGTCGGATGAGCTCTTCCACGAGACACACACAAGGGTGGACGGGACGTGGGTGGAGCCCAGGGCTGAGCAGACCTACGTAAGCATCTTCAAATATTTCATATCAATTACTATTAGTTAGTTATTAGTTAGCTTATCAAATTACTTGATCTTTTTGTTTACAGACTCAGTATCAGGAGCGGATACGCGAGATTGAGTCCCAGCCTGACGAGGGATCGCCTAGTGGAACTCATGTGGCCGACAACGCGACAAAGACTTCCACTTGGGTTGACAGTTCCGGGGGAAAGTCGCGGGGTCGTGTTTATGGGTGTGGGACCCTGGCTACCCATGTTAGGAGCGGGGCCACCTCCTTCTACACTCAGGAGTCCATGTGTGGACCGTCCACCTCCTCATCCAGTGCAGATAAGCAGAGGCTCCACCAATAGATGGGGG
The DNA here is from genome assembly GCA_037177725.1 of Cyamopsis tetragonoloba. Taxonomy (NCBI): domain Eukaryota; kingdom Viridiplantae; phylum Streptophyta; class Magnoliopsida; order Fabales; family Fabaceae; genus Cyamopsis; species Cyamopsis tetragonoloba. The sequence goes on from CM074119.1 coordinate 72,660,558, forward strand.
AGATGCGCCAGCATCAGGAGGCAGTGATGGAGGAGATGCGTCGATAACATCAGCAGCAGATCGAGGAGATATGTCAGAAGAATCAGGAGGATATGGCTCTGGTGTTGGCTCGACTTTCGGCGATAAAGTCTCAAAGGCCTCCTGCATCCAGCTCTCTCCCAGTCCATCGGGATTATGATGAGGAGGAGGACGGGGATTAGGATTAGTTTTTTATTTTTATGTCTTTGACTTTATGTACTATTTGGATTTTTTATTTATTCATTATCGTTACTTTATATACATTTATTTATATTGCTATTGGTATTTATGGTATTTATATATATTATGGTTTGTTATACCTTTTATTTTGATTCTATAGGTGATTTTAATAGTATCAATATACAGGAAAAAAAAAACTCAACATTAAATATTAGCGTCGGCCTAGTCCGACGCTACCTTGTTATGCTTTAGCGGCGGCTATTGGCCGCCGCTAACTAGCGTAGGCTATGACCGACGCTAGTTTGTGAGGGACATGTACATTAGCGTGGGCGCAAGCCGCCGCTAGTTAGCGTCGGCTTCAACGGACGGTACTTAGTGTGGGCTAAAGCCGACGCTATTTAGCATCGGCCTCAACGGACGCTAGTTAGCGTCGGCCCCATGATGGGGTGTCGAGTCCTTTTTGCGTGGGGGTAGCGGCGGTCTCTGAGGGCCGACACTAACTGTTAACGTCGAGTAATTTAGCGTCGGCCTCGTGGCCGACGCTATAGCCGATGCTAACATGGTTTAGCAACTGCTTTTTTTGACTTAGAGACGGCTTTTGGCCGCCGCTAATAGGCGATTTTCTTGTAGTGTGAGGTTGGTCTATATTACACTTACCCATTTTTCAGTTTTTTAAATTACACTTACTCCTGCAATTTTTACTTTCAATACAAAAATGGTAAAATCTAAAAAAATAATAAATGGTAAAATCCAAATTAATTTTTTTAAAATGAAAAAACGTGCACAGTAACACTGTTAAAATAATGTCGGGATTGTGTAATAAAAGTAAAAATTTCATAAGCTAAATGTAATTTTAAAAATCAGAGAAAGATAAGTATAATATAGAGAAATTTTAGGAAAAATTAATGTAATTATCACTTTTTATAATTATAATATTTTTCAAATGTAATATGGAAGTCACGTAATATATATGTTTTCTGTGTTGGATAGGTTTGGTCAAGCGGCTTGGTGTTGTTACTGCTATGCTCATTTCACTTATTTACATTTTATGTTATTGAGGCAATTTAAAAAACATTGTCAATGTTATGCTATTATCTGGGTGGTGCAATTTAAAAAAGATTCTGAGTATTATGATATTATCTAGATGGGTATGCTTTTGTCTCTATGGATAGATCGACAGGTATTATAGAGTGAAATTTGAATAGACTTAGAGTGCTTCATGGCATAGAAGTTGCAGCAGAGACGGAGAAAATACAGTGTAATGGTGTGATTTTATTAATTTACAGAAAAAGGTATATACATTTGCACATGCCCAAAGAACACTAATTTCCACAACAGGAGTCTTTGGATTCAATAAAATTGAGATCTTGAAAATGATTATTAACTCTATTTCTGATTGTTCATTTACCTTATATGATTAGTATTTAAATCCATCCGTATGTATTCAATATTTTATTTTTAGTAGAATTTTCTGTTATTTTTAAATGGTATTTGTAAATGGTAAAAGTACCCATTGTAATTCCCGTAATAATATCCGTTCTATGCTTATTAAAAAGAAAATATAAGAATCACATGGTTAAATGTCAATTCATGAGTTTCACAATACCGGCGAGTCGTCCAGTTTAAGTAACCTGTTTGAACTTGAGAAGGGTTGCTATAATCAGATCAATTTTTCTTTCTCATCCGTTGTATTATAAATATGACATTTCGTTTTAGCTTTTGGCATGGTGGAGCAACGTCTCCGGCCACTGGTGGTGAGGGTGGTGTACTTGCACTCCGAAATTTAAATCAGGAATAGCACGAAGAGGGTGTAGTCTAAGTGTAAGAATAAGTAAACGTAGCAAATAAAGGTGAGCATGAGGGTCATAAAAGATAAGTAAACGTATCAAATGAAGGTGAGCATGAGAGTCATAAAAGTCAAATCTATGACAGTCAGAATCGTGGTACATAGTACAAATCTGTAACTAATCCCACATGTCTGAATGATCTCGTGCATCATGTCGGCTATCCAAGTCGTGGTTTTCCGCAACATGATAGTAGCGGCATAACCTACCATGTGGACATCACGTGTAATTACCTCATTTTAATAGATTCACACTATTATTATTATAACTTACTTAGTATTTATCTTCCATACTAAAACAATCATAAAAATATAGCTGTTGAAATGAAAGTTTAAGTCAAAATGAAAGTTTAACCAGTTCAACTACTAACATTACATCAAAATGAAAGTTTAAGTCCAAGACTTCTTGTTAATTATTTATGGGTCACCATCATTTTAGTTCATACTTTATTTAGCTGTCGAATAAATAAATTTTTTTACGTTTGAAGCTTTTCGAATAAATAAATTTAACTATGAATTTTGTTATTGTTTTAGATCGCTAAATTTTTTGGGCTGCCTCTGTCATCCAGTAGCAACATCGAGAACTCTCCAAAGGTTCACGCCTCTCCTAAGGTCCCTTTGTAATTGAAGAAACAAAAAACTACTAGTTGCCTTTTTTCCTTAAAATAAGCAAATTAAATATCACACTTCACTTCCACACAAAAGTAAATCCTATGTTATGTCTAAATATTTCCATTTGTATTTTTTATATTTACTCTCAGTTAGTTATATCTGATAAAAAAAATACTATGTTAATTATAGAATAGATGTACATTTTTTCAAGTTTAAAATGTTATAGTTATTTTTTAAAATTAAGTGTACCTTTATGTCTAATTAGATTTTTTTCGTTGTATGAGACAAGGGTTACTAAGTCATATTATATTAATTATATTTTTGTTTTTTTATTAGAAAAACAAATTATTTATTACTCTTTTAAATTACTATGAATTTGTATTTTATTTTTATGCATTTATTATGTTCTCATCTGCTTCTTACCTTATCATCAACCGTTAATATACGGAATATTGTTTCTAAATAACCGTCCGTTACCACATGAGTTTGCCTAATTGTTATTGAAATAGTCGCGGTTTTAAACTGCCGGTAAAGACAAAATAACTACCGTTAGACACTCCTGGCGGTTTTACCCGCGATTATCACAACCACCGCAAAAGGAGCTAGCAGCACTGTAGGGAACGATTCTATAACCACTGATAATGACATTTAGTGGCAGAAAAACCGCCGCAATAGGGTGAAAAAACAACTAGCAATAACCTCTTTTGTTGTAGTGAATTAACCTTATTGTGTCTTTGAAATAATAAACCCCATAACATGGTGCATCCGAGCCATATATAAGCACCTTAGAAGTCAACTTATCAACTTATAAATACTAAAGTAACGAAATTAGCTTATAAATGCTAACATTTTTATTGTCGAGTTAGCTTTTATTGTAATAGACTTTGACCGATCAAAATAATATGTTACTATATACATATAATATTTATATTAATAAACTAATATATAATTATTAACAAATAAATATATTAATTAAAATATTTTATATATATTATCGATTTACATATTATTATTAATAAATATCTTTAATGATGCTAAGAGCCTATAGTTCAAGTGGCATAAGGAGAAGATCTTGAGCTTGAGGGGAGTGGTTCAATTTCCAGTGAAGAGATTTAGGAGTAGTGTAATGTGAGGGTGTATGTTTGGCCGATAAAAAAAAATATCTTTGATGATATATTAGTAAACAATTATGTTAGGTAAAGTTAATATACTAACCTTGACTAATTAAATTGAAGAAAGAAAAAATGATAATTTTAGAATTTCAATGATTAATTAAATAAATTACATGGATTATATTATAAGGATTGGATGGTATGCTCTTATAATATACTATTCTCTCTGTTCCACAATAAGTGTCATATTTAATATTTTAAAAAAATTTATATTATATGTCATCTAACAATTTTAATGCAATATTAGTTATCAATTTTATATTTTAATATCATATTATAAGTCACTTTACACTTTTAATGCAATATTACTATTATTTTTTATAAAATTAAGATAATTAAATATGTTTTTTAATCTGTATGAAATATTTAAATGTGATATTTATTGTGAAACAGAGAGAGTAACTTTGTATATATGTACTAAGAATTAGAAAAGTAGATACAAATGATGAATTGATATAATTTTATTTTAATTTGAGTTTGAAGAGGGAAATAAAATAAAATAAAATGAAGATGAAAATGAGGGGGATGGGTGTCTCATAGGATGAGAAAGGTATAAGGAGGCACGTGTGGAGAGAGAAAGAGAAAGAGGACAAAGATTGATTGGTGGAAGAGCGAGAAAGGATGAAGAGAGAGAGAGAGAAAACCCCCGTGAGGAGTGTTTGGATGCATTCCAAAATCACAACACATCTTTCATTTGTTGCTTCTCCTTCACTTCTTTCGATGCCCATTTCTCACTATCACGAGTTCTTGATTCCTCTACTCCCCAAACTCACACCTTAACTTACATATGCCACACACATATATTTCCTTTTTTCCCCGATTTATCCTTCATATTCATTCTTCCTTTTCTTTAATTTATTTATTTTATATATTTTTTCAGGAAAAAACATTATTAACACAAGATCATACATCAATTAAACTCAACTCAACAATCATTATATATAAGCAGTACAATCAAAACAATTTAAATAATGAAATGGACATTACACCATTTTGAAAAAGAACAGCTTTTCATAACTACTACTCTAAAAGTTAAACCAATACCATAACGTAATAAGTGATTTCATCATAAATCTTCTTTAATTCGAAGTAATTAAGTGCTTTGCTTCAATTTTAAATGACATGTGAATAATATTTATCATTGCTTTTTTTTTTTTCTTTAAAAAAAAAGAACTAATTGTGTTTTACAAGTAGAGATTTTACTATCATAGATATGTTTATATATGTTAAGGTTTAATCATAAAATCAATTGACAATACGAGGAGTAGTTCAACAGGTATTTAAATCGCACCATGAAGAGTGAGACAAGCGATGTTGGACTTATTTTTAACACCTCTCCTAATAGGTGAGCCTGCTGGGTCAGGCGCAGGGTATCGGTGACTCATACAAATTGAGAGTCTGACGGAACAAACTAAGTGTTGGGCTTTGACTCTATACTATGTTAAGATTCTATCACAAAACCAATTGGCAATATGAGGAGTAGCCCAACAGATATTTAAATCGCACCACGAAAAGTGAGACAGACGATGTGAAACTTATTTTCAACAATATATACATATTAATACGTTAATGTACATATTATTAATAATACAGTAGTTGACTTAACCTTTAGCTCAACTTTAAAAATTAACTCATGTATAAAAGATTGTCCAAGTTTTATATATTTTATTTTGACTATATTTTTAGTCGATATAAGACTTATGTTGTCACATTAAGAGAGTCACATCAAAAGCATAAATTTTTCAGGAATATATGGACATTATGTGTGAGCGAACTCAATTTACAAATTCAATAGACTCTAGTATCATATTAATTAAGCTAGCTAACTAATGAAAAAAAAGTTGACTGATTTGGGAGGTTTATTTTGAACTTATATATTAATTTTGTTCATATTTTTAATTGACGTGCGATTTCATCTGTGCATTGAGTATTGATAGACAGATGAGTTAAATATATATAATTTAATAAAGCCTACCTTTGCAATGTTCCTCATGAAAACTTGGAGCAAACGGAAAGAGTAGTCCAAATTAAAGACAACAGAAGGGTATTTTGGTAAGTTCATGTGAAAATCTATATAGCAATAGTAGTTTATTAATGAGAAATTAAAGTGAGAGGAGAGAGAGAGAAAGAGAGTCATGTGGGAAGAAAACACATGAGATCATATATCATATATACATCCCTTAGCTTCCTTTAATTTAAATGAGCAGCGGACTCTGCAGAATATATAGATATAGAGAGCAAAAGGAAAAGCGAAGAACGCACCTGCAGATCAGAAGGAAAAAAAAAAAGAAAGAAGAAGCTAAGAGATCAGAAGAACCATCAGAATAATTCTCAAAGAGAGAGAGAGCAGAAATATGGTTAATTCAAGAGAACAGCAAAAGAGAGGAGCAGCAGCACTGCATGAGAAACTGCAACTTCTTCGCTCTATTACTAATTCTCATGCTGTATGTAAATAAATTATTCCCAATTCATCTCCTACCTTTCTTTAATATAATTTTCATTCCATTAATTATATATCTATATATATATATATATGTTAACTCTGATCTGATCTCAACCCAATTCCATAACAGAATTGAATTATGTTCTGTTATCTAGCTAGCTCTTCCAAATTTAATTTCATTCCATTTTTTGGTGTTCTTAGGTTGCTTATTTAACAGCTGCAGTAATAATCTAACAATTAATAATGGTTGATGATGATGAGACAGGCAAACAAAACCTCGATCATAGTGGATGCATCAAAGTATATAGAAAATCTTAAGCAAAAAGTAGAAAGATTGAATCAAGAGATAGCCTCATCAGCAGAAACCTCAACTACTGTCCAAAATCCCCTGCCTATGGTATTTAATTATATGATCTTTTAATTTGCCATTATTAATTGAAAGAAATGATTAATTATATAATAATATATTGTTGTATACATGTGGAAACAGGTTACAGTGGAATCGGTAGAGAAGGGATTTATGGTAAGTGTATATTCAGGAAAAGGGTGTTCGGGTCTTCTAGTTTCCATTTTAGAAGCCTTTGAAGAAATGAGACTTACAGTGTTGGAAGCTAGGGTTTCTTGTACGGACACTTTTCGATTTCAAGCTGTTGGACAAGTAAGTTGTTCATTACAATATCATATATCACAATTGCTTATTCATCATTTACATGTGCATCATTCATCTATTTCTCTCTTTTTTTTAATAAATAATAATAAGAATAATAATTCCTTATTGCCCGCATTGTGTTATACGTGATTATTACTTTTGGCTTGTCACATGCGTTGTGTACTGTAATATAATGTTCACCCGTTTCAGGTACGCAGGTAAAATTTAGCACAATTAATAAATACTTAATCTCTTAAATATATCGGGTGTGTTTTATTATATAGCTTAATTAAATATTTTTACAATAAATTTTTGTTTAAAATGAATTTATTTATATATTAAATTATAAAATTTATTTAAATAAGTTAAAAATAATTTATTCTGACACTACACAACTTTTTATATATATACTAACAAAAAATTATACAAAGTGTTAATATAGTCAGCATTGCTGTAAACTTCTTGAATTATAATTAATTTGTTAATATAGATATTTTAATAATTTTCTAATGGTCAAATGGTCCTGTATCTTTTATGTATATTTCATTTCGGTCCCATATTTTTTTTGGGTTACATTTTGGTCCTGGATCTTTTATAAACGTTTCATTTTGGTCCAATCTGTCAATCACGTCACACCCGTTAACAGAGTTGACCTAAAAAGAACATAGTCAAATTACGCTATTTATCTTCAAACCCAGAAAAACTATAACATACACGTGAACCCTAATAAGAACGGAGTCAAATTACCTTGTAACTGGGTGACGGAATTTACGGATGGGACCAAAATGAAACCTTTATAAGAGATATAGGACCAAAATGTAACCCAAAAAAATATAAGACCGAAATAAAATGCGCATAATAGATACCAAATCAAAAGGTGCATTTGGCCTTTTCTAATTTATACTAACAATATTATAATGATTAGTGTACATCAAGTAATTCGGTCAGTAAAAGTCAGAAGGTTTATACTAATTAACAGATTAATTATATTATGAAAAGTCTATATTAACCATAGTTATTCTAACATTTTTAAAAGAAAATCCGTTAGGATATAGAAATTTTGTCGTTGTGTGATAAACTCCTCTATGAAGCTTATGAACTCTACTATTTTTTATGGATTCATATTTAGTGTTTTCAAATTATGTTTCTAATTATGTCCCACGAATAGAATATCGTTATGTCATTAAAAAATTCTATTAGGAAATTAAACACTAAAATTGAAGTTAATATTTTTAATGACGTGAGGATATTCTATTCGCGGGACATAATTGAAGACATAATTTGGGGACACCAGATTTAAATCCATTTTTCATAAGTTACCTATAAATTCTTACAAATGCAACCATAAAAATACACTATAACAAAGGTAGATATAGGTTTCTATTTCTCAATGATAAAATTTCTCTATTGCATTGTGTTCAACACACACAAAGTTGGTTATTATTTACATACTTTTTTTCTAAAAACAAGAAGTAGGTTAACGAGTCACACCTTGAGTTTTTAAAATATTCTTAAAACAATACACATACGTTAGCAATAGCAAGCACACATATATAGACACACATGTATATGTGTAATATGTATATGTATGTTCTATTACTTGTATATATGCATAAAAAATGCAGCAAAAATGCTGTACATACAATGCAACAAAAAATGTTCTATTACTTACTTGTTGTACATATGCTCTATGATGTCATAAATAATATATAGCAAAAAAAAAAAAGGATCGATTAACTTGGTTATTTTGACGCTAAAACTTCGTTAGTGAATGATCGATCTACTAAACTATTTTAGTACTCGATAAGTGCATTTTGACTCATAAAAAAATGACAGTAATTAAAATGTTTTTTAATTTGCAGAACGAAGAAGAAGAAAGGGAGACAATTGATGTGGAAACTGTGAAACAAGCTGTAGGACAAGCAATAAAGAGCTGGAGCGAAAGTGCCGATCAAGTTTAATAATTTCCTTTTTTTCTTTTTTCTTTTTCTTTTTTTTCCCAATTTCTTTCTTGTTGGCTGCTTGGGACTAGTTTTGTCGCTTAAGGAAATGAAGCTTCTCGTACAAGATTTAGCTTCTAAATCTTCCTTTTCTGCAATTTTCAACATATATGCTGCTTTTAGACTAAGGAAAAGAAAAGCAAAATTCATGTACGGAGCCAGCATATTTAAAATATATACGCATATTACAGTAGTAATTTGCGTTATGAAAAAAATAATACTATTAAGAACTTGGCATTCTTTAGATTACTTGTATTCTACATTCATAATTTAATTAGTAAACTTTATATATATAATATGCTACCTTTTTTTCGGACATCAGCATTTCGAATGGTGGTTTTAAACGGTGTCGTCCGTAAAATAAGAATTTTTCTTTTATATTTTCACTATTTTACAAATGACACCGTCCGAAAACACTATTTCAAATACTAATATCCAGAAAAAAGGCAATTTTATTCCCAACAGGATAGGGTCAATCATAACTCTGTCGGCTTATGCAGCGAAAAGCATCTGTAAAGTGTAGACTAGTTTTTCATATTAACACCCCTTTTAGTAAGCCCATCACTATTTTAAGGAAAAATAAGTACGAATTTTTTCTTCTTCTGCAAAACATCCATCGAAAAACACTTTTTTAACATTCATACTCAAGAAAAAAAATAAGTTAGACCCATTCTTCAGAAAATCGTAATGGATTATTAGCCACCCGATAAAGGTGAAAGGGATTAGCAGAATTCTTATTAGGAGTGGTATCATCCTTTTTAATATATAGATTTATGATTCTTATATATAAAGGAATGCTGAGATTTTCAAAATTAGGTGGTCTCAATCTCTCTCACCCCCTATAAAAGGTAGAGTAGGCTGTTTAATTTTTTTTTTTTTGTCAAAAACTTAAAAAATTGTATCTGCTACTCCTATAATGTAGTTTATTCTAAATACACCGTATTTTATTTCTCTTTCAAAAATTAAGTTCTTGAACCGTTAATCAATCACTTTTGAAACACTTATCTTGTTAGTCTCTTGGCTAGAGAGTTTAGCTCAAACCCATAAAGACGCATTTGGCTTATCAAATTCTTTTTATCACTTTTGAAAAGTAGATTCCAAAAATCAATTCTGAATTCTAATTTTTATAAGACTTTTACAAATTAATTTCATTGAGTGGTGTAACTAGAAAAAATTGGAAAAGCTAAAAGCAATACCCAAATGAATTCCTAGACCAACAAAAAAAAAAGATAAGTAATTGATGCAACAAGCAAAAACAAAAACAAAATTGTTTACAACAATATGACTTATTTCACTAGATGGAATCAGTTACAAGAATCATAGAACGTCATTATGCTCCCTAAACAAAATTGTTTAGGCTTAATTAAAAAAATAAAACTCTCTGTTTATCCTTTAAATTTGATTGATAGTGCCAAGTGTCATCATGGTGTGAAAGTTTGTTCATCTGTGTCTCCAAGTAAAATACTTAGAGATATTTAATAATAAAAAAAATAGTTAGAGATATAGCAAATATCATTGTCATCAAGGGTTTAGGCCTTTAATGACCATCATGTGTGAACAGTGAATATAATATACTCCCTCCGTTTCATATTAAGTGTCGTTTAAAGTTGTTACGCACAGATTAAGAAATGTCATTCATTTTCTTGTTTTTACACAAATAATTGTCTAACTCCCTATTATACCCCTTATCACTCTTATTAATTAGTGAATCACATCTCTCAAAACATTTATTTAAGATTGAACTACTCAAGGTATATTTGATAAAATATAATTAATACTTCATTGAAACTATAAAATGACAAATAAAATGTAACAAATTTTTTTTCTTTAAAATGACAGTTAATATGCGACCAGAAGGAGTAGTTGAATTTGGAACAAGTTATTAAGTTGTCTCAAATTTAAACTGCAATTTTTTTATTAGTTTTTTTACTAGCCCGCATTTAAAAAGTACAAAAACAGTCATATTTTTGGGCAAAGCAGTCATGTTTAAGAAGAAAGAAATTTGCTAAAAGGACAAGAAAGATATACAACAAATTAAGAAGGTAAAAGAAAAAAAAAAGAAGAAGAAAGAAATTAAGAATGCAGTGTAAAATATGTTTCTGTTCAAAGAATACAGTATACAACAAAGGTGATCTCCATTCCTTAGCAGTTGCTATGGTAATGAGGCATCTATCAGACATGACAGCGAAAAAATTTTGTTCGAACAGACAAAATTTATTTTAATAATTTTTACATTTTGAAAGAGTTAGTATTTAATTATATTTTTAGAATATTTTTGGTACTAACCTAATAAAGAACAAAAAAAAAATTATTGTGATTCTCTGAACCCATTGCTCAAATAACATATAACGAAAACGAATTGAAACAGCAAAAAAAACAGATAATAAGTACGCCTCCAGAAATTAATAAATTAATAAATAAAGAAAAAAAAATAGAAATCTGCAGATTGCTTGCAAGAAACAATTTCTCAACTTTCAATGTCTTTTGCATTTCCCTTTTAGATGGGCTCATATGACAAACTTTTTCAAGATGATCAAAGGATAATCAATTGGGTTATTATTATTATATAACTCTCAGTTTATTTGAATTTTTTACTTAAATGAATTGTGAGTTGTATTAGTAAATAGTAATTATATAAAGAATAATTTTGTAATCAATATAAATAAGAGCTCATTTTCTTTTCTTTTTTTGATCGGAACACACATCATCCATCTATAGAGAAATGTTGTACTCGAGTGTGACAATATTAAATGTAATATTTAGAATAAAAAGATTACAATAACTTGATAGAAAACTAATGCCTAAATGTGCATTTTATTTTTGATCTGAATTAATATTAAAATTTTAGAAAGGAGTGAGGAGCTCCCATTGAACCAAATTGTGGGCCATACTCGGAGCATTAGGACTCTCCGCCTGTGGTTTTGGTTCACCACCAGCACCATTCTCGTAGTACCGATAAACCGCAGCACCCGACAGAACCGCCAGCGTTAATGCCTGCGCATGCATCCTGCAAACCATTTTTTTTTATATATATTAAAAAAAATCAGCAACTGTAGCCAAATTAAAAATTTTAACTGAAACTCAGACCTATGTATATTGTTATTGAAAATGTCAGGTTAAAATTAATCTCATTAGCTGTGTTATCACGCTACGAGACATGCTGAATAACAAAGACAAAGTTAAGGACTAAAATGAAATTCACAAACCTGGCATGGATTAGCTTAAGACTTGGCTTCATTGGCGAACTTGTACGAGAATAAGCCACAAGCGATGCTCCAATACCAGAGGCCCACAATCCTCCTGCATGTAGTTAAGAAACTCAAAACCGTTATAACAAACTAATTGCATCATCACAACTGACAAGCTTAATTTAAAATTAATTTTATTTGAAAAATGAAAACGGAGATGTTACCGACGGTGGCGAGCTTGTGCTTTGAGACCCAGGACTGAAGTGCATCCATGTTGAATTTGATTCTTTGTTTAATTTGGTCGCTTGTGTTGTGTTGTAGAAATTGAAAAAGGAGATGAAGTGCGTGATGAAGGGTGAAGAGATGGAAAATGTGGGTATTTATATAGCTGAGTGGGTGAGAGAGGTTATGGTGGATTTAGAAATTTGGGCTTGTTTGGTGGCCCATGGGTTTGTGACAGTGTGTGTGTGAGTGAGTGGGTTTTCTTCAGTCTGTTTTTGTGGGAACAGAACACGGGAAGGATTAAACAGGAGGAGGCTAACGACGCTGGTTTTCTATTCTATTTAGGAGAAAACAAATAAATAAAAATGTGTAACTCTGCTTTTGTGTTTTGACAACCCAACCAATCAATTTCTTTCCTTTACTCACATTTAGCAGCAACAGCTGAATAAAATTTTCTTTTCTTAAAAACTAAAAGAAAGTAAATGTTCAATTCCACGTAACTAGAAATATGATATGATTGAAAACTTTTTTCCTTCTAAATATATGATATGATTGAATTTTTAACCATGTAGGAAAAGAAATTGAATATGCTCAACGATGTGTAATAATGTAGGGAATGTTTGTTTAAAATTTATATTTAGTTTAAAGTAATTTTAAGTAAAGTTAGAAATAGTTATATTTATTGGATGGTCTTGATTTTTATTTAGAATAGATGATTAATATCTCATGTATATATAGATTTGTTCTGGTAGTTGTTTCTTTTTTTATGATTTGTCTCTTCATTAGAATCGTAACGTGTCTTTATCATTATGCCAACACACCTATTATTACTTAATTATATATTATGGGTATTTCTATCACGTGTAACATTGTACAGATTAATAGATTTAAAATATGAACTTCGTATTAAAAATAAGAAAAGTTAAATATGTTTTATGTTATTGATAAATTAAATATTTTGAATTTTAATAAATATTTTTAAATTAGATATTGAACATGTACAATGTTTCAAATGATAAAAAAAAAACTCATATTTAAATATAGAATTTAGGAGTAAAGACAAAAGGAATTTCAATTGAAGAAAAGGAGGTGTGTTTCAACATCTTTCATTCATTTCATTTTAAACTTGAGTTTCTTATCAATAATCATCTTTAGGCTATTTGTTAAGATGAATAAATAATTATTTTTATAATTTTTTAATTATGTAATTTTAGTTCTTAAAATTTTAATTAAGTAATTTTGACTTCTATAAAATTTAAAATATAAAAATTAGATCAATAATTCAATTTTGGCTTCTATAAAATTTTAATTGAGTAATTTTGACTTCTATAAATTTTTTATACTTATGAAAAGACGTAAAATTTCTTTTAATTTTTAATTACTCCATTAATTTATTTATTATATATAAAAATAAAAAACAATATTACACAATGCTCATGTTATCACATCATATAGAGGAGTAATACTCCTTCCATTTTTTAATTATTCCATATATTTACTTACAATATGTACATAATATTTATTTACTTATTTTAAATATAATAAGTAAATAGATAGAGTAGATAGAAAATGAAGGGAGTGTTACACCTCTTTATGAGCGGGAATTTCAACCTTGTATAATATTTATTTTTTATTTTTATATATTATAGATAAATAGATGTAGTAATCGAAAAGTAGAGGGAGTTTTACATTTCTCTATGGTGTGATGACAACAACATTGTGTAATATTTAAGGAGAGAAAAAATTAGTTCCTTTTAAAAAAAATTTTTCAAACACAACCTGACGCAACCGGGGTCGCGGCGGGGACGGCGATAAATTAAACAACGGAGTCGCCATTGAGATTTATTAGAGAAAACCTCGAAAAAACTTAAAAAGAAGGTCTTTGAAACCATGAATGAGTTCGGGAGTCGATTACGTGTAGGGAAGGTATTAGCACCCTACGACGTCCGCTAAATAAGCGGTTACCTTCTAATTAATTGTGCAAAGATTTGTTAATTTTAAAAATATTTAATATCACTCAAAAAAATTACACTTATTTATTAACGAGAGGAAAAAAATATTTTTTTATTTATTTAGGCTCGACAGGTTTTGTTCCCGCTCCTACGTATCCTCAGCTCGGGGAGGAATCAAAGCCACGTAGTTCTTACGATTTTTTTTTTATGGAAATGGTTGATTTCGGAAAGGAGTGGGTTCAAGTCAGCACTTGACTGCTCAGTGAACCCAAAATCTGAAGGAAGCAATTGCAACTCAGTCAGATTTTAAGAGAAATATATATTTCTTTTTCTTAAAAACAAAGTTAGGTTTAGAGAAGATTAATTAAGAAAACACTTGGGTTTAAGTTAGCATGAGACTACTCAGTAAACCCAAACTCGACAATTTGACTCTGAAGGAAGCATTCGCAACTCACTTAGATCAAGAATCGTCGTTCATATATTTTTTGAAAGTAACAATAATAATAATAATAATAAATAAAAAATATCAAGAAATAAAAACCAGGCTTAAGTTAGCACAAGGCTACTCAGTAAACCTACTTGGACTCCAAAAGAAGCACCAGCAACTCAATCGGGTCCAAAATTAATAAGTTACTTAAAAAATATTTTATTTTTGAATTAATAGAAATTATAAAAAATGGAATGAAGATGAAGTTGATTGTTTAATTACTTAATTGAAGAAAATGAAGGAAGAAGGAGGAAGGAGTGGATTTGGGAGAATTTTGGATTAGTGGAAAGAAGAAGAAATTGGAAACATTAAAAAAAATTAAAATAAAAAAGAAAGTGAGGGTTCTGTTTGTGCATGAGTGTTGTTTCTTTTTAATGAATTTTTTTATTTTCACCTACTCTTTTTTCTTTTTTAATTTAAATTGAGATATTATTATCATATTACGGGTGTAGGATTTAGGATGTTAGAAAAACATTTTTCTTCTTAAAAAAGATGATGCTAATTAATGAAAAGAAAAAGAAAGATGAAGGAGACTAAGAGAGAGTGTGTGCAGTTTTTTTTTATTATTATTTATATATTTAATTTAGTCAAATAATTTTTTTAACAGGAAGCATAATGAACATAAACAATAAGTTAAAAGAAAAATTTATTTATGGTGATAACAAAATCATACTTGTGAAGTTTGCTTAATTGTGATCTTGTTTGTTCTCCACCGTTAAATGAAACAGAATTCATCCTTTGCACTCTTAAAAAAAATAAATTTCCCAAATACTTAATTTCTCTTTGTGCTCTTTTTTACCTAAAAAAAATCTCCTCCTCTTCTGAGTGAAGATAAGAATTTTTATAGAAAGAATTTGAGTCTTATCTCTAATCAACAGAAATTGACCCATGTCTCCACTACTCCTCCTAATTTGTTGGCATTTTTAATTTGCAGAGGAATAACTGTACTTCCACTCCTTGTTTTGTTTCCTCCTTTTTTCTTTTCTTTTTTTTAAATTACTTGACTATGTCAAGTAACAATAATTATAATAATAATAATTATTTTTGTTATTTGCTACGACAACTACATCACGTTTTCTTTCTCTTTTTTTTTATTATTATTAATAACTAGTCAATTAATTGACTAACAATCATTATTATATTATTAGTAGAATTAAATTTAGTATTCACAGTAATTATCCTAACTATTAACAAAATTAATATTATTAGGATTAGGATAAAATTGGGTATTCACACAACCCAAAAAAAACATAATTATTTTGTATTCTAACACCTATTAAGTCAAACATTCTAAAAAATCTGAGGTCCATACAAGAATAAAGACCCTAAACTATAAAAAAAAACCATTGTTATATTTTCATACTCATTCTTCTGTTACTTTTTATTTTATTTTCTTTTTAAGTGTCATAAGTTTTTAAAATAAAATATTATAAAAATCTTATATTTTTTTTTGTCATTTTAGAATGCTTATAAAAAAAGAATACACCATATTTAAAACTTTATTTTTTTTAAGAGGGTACATTAAATAGCTTTTTAACTTTAAAAACAATAATTATTTTCAAACTCAAATAAAAGTTTATAATTTTGTATTTATAATTAGTGTCTTAGAGATATTGTTTAACATTTTTTTTATTATTCTTCTAACCTGCGCTTTTTGTAGGTTGAAAATCAATCCAAATTCATGTTAAAATACCAACTTAATGTTTTTCGGTAAGAAATTTAAATTAATTTAAACACAAAAATAAAATGAAAAAATAATAAACCCAAAAACAAAAAAGAAAAATCAATTTTATTTATTAACTTACAATAAAATGATTAATTAAATCTGTTCCGGTCATGTAACTCACTTAGTGAGCATATATGGAAATATGTGAGTACTTGGTTTGATCTCCAATTGCTGTAATTTTTATGAAAAAAAAGTGATTAATTCAATCCAAATAAAAATTTTATTAATGATATTTATATTGATAATAATAAATATTAACATAAATAAACACCATAATTTTATAATTTAAATACGTTTCAACATTATATTTTTAACTCATTATTTTTCAATTAATTTAAAGTTAGATGGATAAATTGGTTTTCCTAAAAGCAATGCAATTCGCAGGGCTACTACCGCCTTAAACCGAAAACTCCCGCTAGGGAGAAAAACGGAAAAGAAACACATCAGAAGAAGCTTCTTCATCACTCTTTCGTTTCCTGTTCTGCACATTCTTCTTCTTCTTCCTCTTCTTCACAATCGCGCGCGCATTCAACTTCTACTTTAACTGCAATGGAAAGCCATTCCCTTACCGTTATCCAGAATTGACAATGGAAGCTGAACGAAGAAGAGTACTCAGACGCAGGAAGCCTCTCGCTGATCGCACCAACACTTCCCCTCCCTCTCTTCCCCTCAAATCTATCAAACCCAACCTCTCTTCTTCTTCTTCTTCCGGATCCAATAAACCTCCTCCCAAACGCGCCTCTATCACCGACCTTCCGTCCAATCTTGATAATCCCCTAAACCCTAGCTCTCCTGCTCCGCCCCCTCTTTCTACGCCTTCCCTCAAAACCTCGTCTCGTCAAGGTACTTCAAATCGTGAACTGTAATTTGTTGAAATTATTTCCAAGTTGAATGCGTTGTTTTCTTGATTTTGTAATCTAGAATGAAATTTGAATCCTCACGGATTTAGCTTTACTTCCATTACCTTTGCTGTAGGTCATTGATCATGCAAGCAAAGTTTTATTTGAGCTTAACAATGCTATTATTACTGTCTGTGGTTATTGGTATTTCTTTCTTTCTTTCTTTCCATACTATATTAATCGGTGTGCGGCAATTCTCATGTTTTGATTCCAGGGGCTGTTGATCGTAAAGCTCCGGAGCCTATTTCGGTATTCTTCAGCCCAAAACGTTCTTCAAGTAAAAGGAAGGATAAAGGGAAGGAAGTGGCCGATGAATGGGACGTTTTCTCTAGTAGTCGGTAATTACCCTTCTGTTTTATATTGTGTCAGATAGTGTTGCTCTCGTTGTTTTATTAAGTTTTAGAAACAATGGCCAAGGGAAAATAGAATTCAATTCTTGCAAGTTCTATATACTATTATGGTGGAGGATGGACAATAAGTGCTGTGTGGATTGTCTATATTATGCGTGTGTTGATTGAACACATGAAAAGTCTGTGTCTTTCACATATTTTAGTCATGCGAAGCAATCCCAAAAGATCATGGATTCAGAGTTCATCCCCTTATTGTTTCACCTCTGTTTTACTTTACTATTACGATGTCAAATGCTATGAACTTCTTGAAATTCATGTTTTCTTCAAACTTTTGTTGATGTCTATTTCATAGTTGGATAGAGACTCATAGTATCTCTTGTCTTAATCGAGGAAATCGAGTTTGATCATTGCTTTTTATTTTCTCTTTCTGAGATGGTCTTACAGAGAATTTGATATAGCTATCAAATATTTTCAGTTTTTACTTTTTGTTACTTATAAAAGCTAGTAATTTTTTTTTTGGTTGCATTTTCAGTATAATAAATGCCTTGTTGCTCGTTAAATGCTTTCTATTTTTGTTTCCTTGACCGTTGTCCTAGGGACCCCTAAAATTATTTGTCATGTTTGTTTGTTTGTCATGAAAAACAGGGAGAAGGGTGATGAAGTTCAAAGCGAGAAGCTTCCCAAGGCATTGACCGTTCCTTGTATAAAGATAAAGGTATATAACATTGCTATCAAGTTCCCTGGTTTCTTTGGTTTTATTGAGAACTTGAAGCACCTCTGAATCTATGGATATTGATTTTGTTATTCAACAATGAGCAATTTCCATGGATTGTGTATTTACTGTTTAAGATTAGTATTCCTTCTTGTTTTATTGGGTATGAAAATTTCTATGTATGATTCGTTTGTTGTTGCATGTTGGACAATTTTATGTGAACGTGCCTAGATGTTTAATGAAACTACACAGACAAAGTTAGAAAAACGAATGTCTATGTAATTGACTTCATCTTAAAATATAATATAACTGTCACCACTTGTAGGATTTGAATTTGATCAGAAAATTATATCTCGTGACCTGATCACAAGTTCTATGCGGCTATCTGCGGTAAGAACCTATCTGTCACGGGGTAGAACTGCATGTACATTTGACTCTTTTTGAACCTAAAAATAGTTTGAGCCTTGTTCACTATGCCACCACACTTGGCATTTGAAGTAGTTTTCAGTTGTTACTGTGAAAGTTGACCAAATTTCAATCATTGTGATTGCCAACTATTCATATTTCCCGTCATTACACATTACTTATTGTCCTGATAAAATCTTTGCTATATTTGTTGGTGGAAATGTGGAATTAGAGTATGTGAATTTCTGGTGCATTTTAGCTTCACATGCTTCTGTTTTCCCCCTGCTCATAACATATCCCACTTTTTTTTGGGTAAAATCTTGTGTGCTAATCATGCTTGTATTACTATAGATTCTGCATGCTCCTTGTTTTTCAATTCTAAGTTCAATCAAGTCACCATAGATTTTGCCAGTGTTTGATGCATGTTTGCTGTATCTTCAGAAACGGCGTCCTGTGTCATCTGAAGAAGATAAGCCAAAGGATCACGAGTTGCTAGAATTTATTGAAAAACAGAAAGCCTACTTTAAAATGATTGATGAATTTGAACTGTCAGAGGAAGAGGTTGAATCTGCCGATCAGCTGGA
This sequence comes from Cyamopsis tetragonoloba, assembly GCA_037177725.1. NCBI lineage: Eukaryota > Viridiplantae > Streptophyta > Magnoliopsida > Fabales > Fabaceae > Cyamopsis > Cyamopsis tetragonoloba. The sequence goes on from CM074119.1 coordinate 72,680,000, forward strand.
TTAAGCTGAAGAGTTGTAATATTAAGTAAAAATAGCAGCTTGTAACAACTTTTGTGTTGGTAGGTTGTATAGTTGCATATAAGTTTTCAGGACTAAATATGTACCTCTGACACCTCTCTGACCAAATATATAAATGCAAGTTCACGACAATCTTTTGTAATTGTCAAATAGGAACAATCAAAGTTAAAATTGTTAGCACTGACGCATTAGTTTTCATTAGAAATTCTTTCTTATTTCTGTTGTAAGTTTCTAGTTTGAGTGTTATATTCTTATAATTCATGAATTATTGATTTTAAATGCATTGTTTTGGTTTAAACGGGTGATTTTCTAGAAAACATATTGGACCAGTGCAAAGTTTTTCTTTCCCTAGATACATAGCTTGATAACAAAACAGATTTCATAACTGATACAGATGTTGATATTTTGAATGCTAAGAATCATAGTCGTGCATATTTATATACATACAAGTTCAAGCAGTTTATTGATGATAAACCAGGTTGCTTGTCTGAGCAAGGATCAAAACTATTAGACATGATTCTTGGGGAGGGAAATTGAATATATATTAAACATGCATCAATTTCTAATGTTCAATTGACTTTGCCGCAATTGATTCTGATCTGCCCCTTGCTTTCTGTGAGAGGCTTGATGTTGCTCATTTTGACCATTCCCTGGGCAAAGTCTTTAAAGAATGCTGCTGAGTCGGTAGCGTATTTCCTTACCAGATTGTCAGTAGTAGAACTGCCATTGTACAGCTCCTGATCAGAATGAAGAAGAACCTTTTTAATCACCAAATTCTTGAAGTACAGATTATCGAAATGGATCGGAGTTTGGTGGTCAAGGGGTTCGAGCACATTATCATTTCCACTTCTGGGGCACTTGTTTTGCAGGAACCTGCGGTAGGAGGGATCAACGTTGGAGTCGTTGTAGATATGTGCACGGAAGTTTCTGCATTGAGCCAGGCCAATGGTATGTGCTCCTGTTATTCAATAAAGTATGAGACTACTAAACAATTGAATGATCAAATTTGGTAAATACAGTTTTGGAACAGAAGAGTGGTAATTTATGGGGTAATTTTCTGTAACCACTAGTTAGAGAAATCCTCTTAATTAACACTGATACAATTGTTTCTATTATGACATTAACTTTACAAAACGTTGTTATGTTACTCATGCAAAATTAAGGGTACCAGAATCGGTAATGAAGTGCAGAAATAAAATAATGACAGGTAGATCAATATATTTGGATACTTGATAATAAATGAAATGAAATAGAAGCGGATTACATGAGATGGAATGAAACTATATTTTATGATGAGATGGAAGACAAAAGTGAATACAGATTAGTAAAAATTATCGTAGTTTACACTTGAAGACAACTCATGAATCATTAATTAATTATAGCACCTGAAAGAGCCACCAAGTCTGTGACTGAGAGGCCTTGATTAGCGAAATTGGTTATGAGAGCATTTAGATTGAGGAAGGGAGCAGGAATGGAGTTATTAGCATCACTTCTGCTTGCTGTGGTCGAATCTCTTCTTCCCAACCCTACTTCCCACGAAGGCCCCCCTAACTACAATTTGTGTTCCATTAAAAAGATAAGAAAAATAAGCTTTCAAGAACCATGATGAGGATGAATTTAAGAAATTTGTTACAAGGTAGGACAGAGTATATTGCATACATAAACGACAGAGTCTCGAGCAGCGAGGGCAAGAATATCAGCACATGACACAACACCGGGGCATTCTTTCTCCACATTGGCTTTAATGTCATCAACAACGTTGAATCCTCTTGCTGATCTATTGTTAGCTGCTGCGGTTTGCTCTCCTATGAAGTTGCTTGTATCATCCAACAATATTGATGCATCACAACCCTGAACAATTGAACATTGTGTTAAAAATAGTACAGGCGAAACAAAAATTAATGTTAATTGCAATTTTGGTTTTTGGGAAATCCTACTTCAGTTCCCCATTTTTAAGTCATTCAGTCTCTTTTTCTTGTAATGTTCTTTTTTTTCGTCCTTCAATTTGTTTTCTATGAAATTAACATTTTGACTGAGGTCTAATATTTTTTTTATTGTAATCTAGTTGAAAAATCTCTATGCATTATCATACTATGTTAGAATTTGGAAATAAGACTAGAAGAATTATGAGAATCAAAATGTCTTGAAAATAATGAGGGACTTAGTACATGTTTGTTTTTCCATTGTAAACCATGAAAGTGAGTTTGAGACATGAAAATCAATTTTAAGTTATAATCTTATTGTTTAGTAAAATGTTAGACCTTCTCTTGAACTTGATTTTGATTTCTCAAAATCAATTTTGAAGGAAGTAACTCTACTGTTGCTTTTGTGGTGAAGTTATATTTTTACATTCTAATTTTATTCTAAACTTGCTTTTAAGAAAAAAAATTCCAAACATAAATCACGTTATTTTAAAATCAATTTTACATAAAAATCAATTTTATAAAATTGCGTTGATCCAAAATCAATTCTACCACCGCAAAACCAAACATACACTTAAAGCGCTAAGAAGACCATAATAATAAAATCGCACATTATTCATATTGGAGAACAAAAAATACCATAATACTAAAATCACACATTAATCATATTGGGAAGCTGAAGTAAAATTAGGAAAAAGTGGTGTTGTTTACCATTTGGAGAAGTTACCTTGAATGCTGTCATAAAAAGTTCACAAAGTAAAACTCATTCAAAAAATCATGACATTGATGGTTCTGTTATAAGATCTACTGCTATATAAACAATTGAAAAAGCCAGTAAAACAAATGAAGTAAACTTACATTTACAAAGCAATCGTGGAAATGCAAACGGAGTAAGGAAGCTCCCATGCGTGCTTCATTTTGAATGGCTTTAATAACTCCATTTTTAACTATAGGCAACAGATTTGGGCAGCTGCACGAGTAAAAATCTGCACATAGCTCATTTTCAGCATCAGCTCCTGAAAAGAATTGAGCAACACCCACAAGAAAAACCGAGAGGAAATAATATGAAGCCATCTGAGCTTTTTCACACACACCACGCAAAAACCAAATAATTATTGCTTCTTTCTCTTATAATCATATCACAATAGTTGGACTAAATAATTGATCATAGTAGATGATCGAACGAATTATTTAGTTGATTAGATGTAAAAGGGGAAATAGTAACTCTAGTGACTAGGAAAATGCAATGATGCTGCACCTCGAAATATATATGAATTAGTATTCATTGGATAAAAATAATCAATAATTATTGTACAAAAACAAGTCACGGACTACAGAATGAACTTCTTTTTTTGATAATTAGTGAAAAGTGATGGCATGTATAGTCTCACATGCCCAATATTATGTGTTAATTAAAAGTTTAACACAATGTATAGTCAAGAACGTTCATTGCTCTTTTAAAACCACTTCTAGTCGGTCAGATCATAATTTTATAAGATAATTGATAATTGATAATTGATTTTATGATATTTGAACAAATGTTGTATAATTAATTATAATGTCAAAAAAGAAGAAGGAAGAAATAACTTGTAGATGTTTTTACTTAATTCTAACAAAATCAATTGTGCATTATTGATTTCATTAAAAAAAAAACAATTATGCCTTATTTATACTAAAGAAGTAAATTTCATAAAAAATACTCAAACAATATTACCTTTTAAAATAACCTTTTCTATACTAGTTTTTCAAACGAAATTTAATTTACTTCATACGTAATTTTATTCGGAAATAATTTTATCACCGTAGAACAAACACACTGATAATATTGTTTGTAAATCCAAATATGAATTTCTTTTGATGAACGAATATTATGACATGTTTGTATTTGATTATTCTTTGGGCTCCATTTCTTGTTAAAAATGTTTCATCAGAACTTAATAAATTGCTTTTATAATGAGGAAGATGCCAGGCAGTTTTGCAAGTCTAAACATATAAGCAAAACGTGAAAACTATTTACTTTTAATAAACAAAAACTTTAAAAGTTATTTACTTTAAAAATATATAATAAAAACGTATATATGGTATATATAGCAATGATAAAAATCTATACAATTTAAAATACTGAAATTTAGACTTAAAAGCATTACTAACAAAACTTGAATTGATATTACTTTGAATGGACTTTTGAGCAAATCATTAATCATTAATCATTAATATATCAAAGGGTACAATTATTGCTTATATAGTGACAATTCTTAGCAGCTTTTTTTTTTAAAAAAAAAAATTATTTCAATTCTTTGCAGTAATACTACATCCGGTTCTTTTAAGACCCTTTAATCAATTCAGACAAATTAAAAAAATTACTAACAACTTTATTTAATATCTTGTCTTATTAAAAATAGTACAATATATTAAGGACGATTTCTCTTTTTTAAAACAGTTTTCTATTTTTAAAAACAGAAAACTAAAAAAATCCGTTTGACAGTCGAGTTTTTAAAAACAGTTTTTGGGAACAGTTTTTGTTTTTTAATATTTAAAAACCAAAATATGAAAACATCTTAAACATGTTTTAGTTTTCAGTTTTCTAAATTTACACACAAATTTATATTGAAAACTCCTCTAACTTTTTTTAAAAACTGTTTTATAATACAATTTTTAAAAACTAAAAACCAAAATTGTTTCAAACAAGCCCTAAATTTACCCTTATTGAAAGTTAAAATTTTCAACAAATACATTAATTATACTGAATATTCCTTCATTTATGACTAAGGTAGGCAATGAAAAAACTAATTATTACTTCTTTAATTAACTTTGTAAGGGATCTTATATGAGGCAATGGTTATGATTAAGCAACTCATTAATAGAAACTTAGTGTTAAAAAGTGTAGAATATTTAATGTTACGAAATTATTTTTAATTTATTTTAAATGCAAAGTTTCTATTAATAAGTTGTTTAACCATTACTTTAAAAGCAATGGATAACAAAACCCATTTTATATAAGATCAAAAATTTTGTTTCAAATAGTCTTATATTTAGCATCAGAGTTAGTATTTGTTTGTCGAAAAGCGTGTACAATAATTTGTTTAACTTTTTCCGTGCATGGATTGCACCCGTCCGGGGCTCCCTCAATGTTTATTTATTTATTTATTGTCAAGATTTATTTAATTTATTGAGAGGAGGTTCATCCCCTGCATCAAAGGGTTCTATTGCTGAAAGAGGACCTTCATACTTGATTATTGGTATTTGGTACATGCATGTTTAAATTTTTCAAAGTTGGAGAAAGAAAGACCTCAATGATACGATAGTAACCAAAAGTTGTAAAATTGATAAGTTAATTTCACCGGGAGGTTATTTAGTAGTAATTTGATGAGCGAATACTTGAGTAGCTACTCTGTGAAGTAAACAAATTAATTTAACAAAAAAACTCAACAAATATATATAGTTGCAACATGTATGTTGAGGCACCTCGCTAATAATAGATTTTTGTTGATGTTGTCATCTACTGGTTAATTTGGTGAGTGACAGCTGAGCAGAGCACATAGTCGCGACATTTTGAAATGATCATAAGCATAATAGTACTGTACTAATTCACCAATTTCTAAATAAATAAATAAATAAACAAACAAACAAGTCGATATATAACTTTTTACTGTATTCGGTTCTCCAAATTAATTAAACTATAGTGGCAATGTCACAAGTGTTAGACTGTATAGTGTATACAGTGGTGCTTCTGGTATGAGCTTATTAAAAACTTATGGTGGAGTAAAAGAGAATAGAAAATAAAATATATTATTAATATTCTAATTGATTTAATAAAGTATATTCTCTAAAAATTAAAACTACAGAAATAAAAATAATATAACAATTAATTGATATGCTTAAAATAATTTTATTATGACTATAACTGATTAATTAATAAAGGTGGGGTATCATTTGGACACCATAGTTTTTTTTTCTTCAAAGAATAGAAAACTCAACCCATTCATCAGTATTACATCAAACACATAATATTAAAAATATTTACATTCATAAAAATGTATGCAGCTCAAATAAAATGTGCTACAAGGTCATATGCAGTTAGCCCATGTGAGCAAATTTTCAGTATTCTCTAGTACAAATTTTCTTAATTTTAATGTATACTTCTTTAACTAGTATCCTTTGAGAAGTTATTAGTATTTGTTTTTCTTTTTTTTCTCACTTGTTAATATTTGCCTTAGAATATCAATGTGCATATAATACTAATATACTATGGACCTTTTTTTCTATTTATTGACTTTGTTTCTCAAAGACATGATTTTCCTCGAGGCTCTGTGCATTACTATGATGTCTCAATCTAGCAGCCCAACTTGTCTTGGGCCGATCCAAACTTTATGTATGCTTCAACAATAAGCAAATAAAGGATTTCTTAAAGTTCCAAAAAAAAGAGAAACAAAGGAGTTCTCATCGACCCAAAAACAAAACTAGTAATAAAGGAGTTCTCTTGACAAAACTAGTAATGTTACAGAATTATTTTTAATTTATTTTAAATGTAAAGTTTTCATTTATGAGTTGTTTAACCATTGTCTTAAGTACAATGAATAGCAAAATCCTAATAATATTATTTTGACCAAAAAATGAATTAGTAATATTATGATAATATCTTTTGATGACTTTGTTTTGATTTTATGTTGGGACACAAATTTTGTCCGGCAGTGCAGCTAGCGAGATCATGGATGGAGTGCCTATTTGGATAGGAGTGGATTCACGTTAACGTGGATTCACTTTAACGCTACTTTTTATTGCGTTCATTGGATTAGCCTCGACTTATGTACCAAATTTATCTCAACCATTGGTTTATCCATCTTAACATGATTTGACGTGATCCGACGCCAATCCAAACACACTAAGATTCAACTTTGACAATTCAAACAATAGCAATGTGAACCCTAAACAAAAGGTTGAGATCCTTTGCAACTTTATTTAGTGGAAAATTATTTTTAATCAGCAACTTTAGTAGAAAATTAGCTACGCCCAAAAAATTAATTCTATTGTGATATACAAAACTACACACACAAAAAAAAAGTGTTGCGGTATTTAAAACTACACACATAGGAGTTTCAAGATACTCCATTTTGTGCATTACTAATAATTATTGTACGTACATTATGTGTTTCTAGTACAATACATTTGTATATAACAAGTGTATAATACCATTAAAATAATAATATTTTCTTTAAAAATTAAAATAATACAAGTTAGAAGCTAAGGGGATATTATTATTTTAATGGTGTTGTACACTTGTTGTATTTTTCTTTCTCACAACCAACAATTATTTTAGAAATTTTTATTAATATTTAATTGAATAAAATGAAGCAAAAATAAGTAAAAGAACAAAAATGAAAAAAAGAAGAATCAAACTAAAATTTGGTGTAAAATTTAGGGACAAAAATATTATTTTTGCCTTATTTTATTTATTATAATATTCATGATTAATTTATTTATCTTTCAATTAATAAAAATTCATTTTTTTAATTAATTAAAGCTCAAATACACATTTGCTAATGTAACAAAAATATAAGCATTTAATTAAAAAATGGAGATATACGGTTCAAATTAAAAATTAAAATTAAATATTAGATTAAAAAACAAAATTAAATTTATATCTACTTAAATCTAAATAATTTAGTGAAAAATATTAAATTCTTTATTTTCTTATGTTAAATTTTTAATTTAATTAATTAAGAAAGTATATAATATCATTTTGATAGAGATGACACAATAGAAAACACCAATAAATAAAAGTAGTTATTATAAATATTATAGTAGTATACTACTCATATATGTAAAAAGTCAAAATAATCAAAAACAGAATCAATTTAGTAAACGGTATTAGTTAAGCTTTAGTGAGTGATGAGGTTGTAAAGGCTTCATTATCATCATTATCATTCATTATACATTAAATTAACTAAAAGTGTGATGAGAGTGAGACTATGGCTATACTATGAGAGATTCGTTACACACTTCATCAAACATCAAATATATAAAGTATTCTTATTTTATGGTAGAGTAATTCAAAATCAAGTTTGTATGTTTGAAGTTGATTCTAGTTGTTTTTTAAGATATTTGATTTTTTTTATCTTGTTTTTATTGGAATTTTGAAGTCAAAATCAATTTTATAAAAAAAAAACATATTAAAAGTAATATACTGAATTTTATTAGAGAATATTCTTTTAAAAAATCTCAAACATAAATAATTTTTCGTCAAACTACTTAATTTTATAACATCATGCTAATTAAAAACAATTATGCTACTATAAAACCAAACATAACACATATAATCATTCAGATTTGCCATCGAAATGTTAGGCAATTTTTTTTTATTTTTTATATAACCATGAGTTTCACCATCTTATAATGAGACTAATCCCGTTTGGGCTAAGTGGCTGGTGCTAGTTCTTGAGAATTATGTGTAAGTGAGATTCGAACACGAGTTTTTTTTGCTGTGGATCGTCTTTTCTATGAACTTAACAAGATCTTACACCGCTAAATTAACCTTTGAAATTAAATTATAGGCAATTAAGGTAAAAAAAACATTAATTCAAAACCTAAACCCACAAAATTTGGAAAGGGCAATATATATGGTGACGCAAGTTTATTTAATTTGGAAAAGGGCACCGTCGGAGAGGTTGGACCATGCGCGTGGAAGATCACCATTCCATTCCCCCATCGCTCACATAAAAGATTAGTAGTACACTTGCTAGTAGCATTGATATCATAATAATTTATTAAGGCATATATATATTATGGTGCACTTTTTAATAAGATATAAATTTATTTATAGCTCATGTTTTATGCTATATATATTTACATATAAATATTATCCACTTTCTATAACATACCACCCTTCCAAAGGGAACACATATTTTAGTTGAATGGATTGTCAGTTAAAAAGTGAATAATAATTATATGTTTAATGTTTTTTGTAATATTACTCCTATGTTATAAGGACATTACTGAATAAATACAAGCCGTGTTAAAGCACGGGTAATAGACACTGATTGATATCGAGCTGTTGAACTTGATGAATCACTGCTGGTTCAAACTAAAAGATGAAAAGGCAATCTACCTGTACTTCAAGTCTTCAACCACTACTCTACTCCAAGAATCTGAAGGCAGAAAAAGTCTCAAGTTTCCCATATAATAATGATTCATATACTCTATAGGTGTACAATTAATTTATATCAATATACTTAATATCAGTTAAATTAAGTTTCTTAATTTATTTTTTAATTTTTTAACATTAAAAAATAGTAAACTATTAAAATAAATGATAATTCAGTTAGAAGTGACTTATACATCAAATCGGAAGGAGTATCTCTCAAGCGCAATATTTCTCCATCTGATTCTTATTATTAGTAAAAGGCATCTTTTGACAATAGTTGGTAAATTTTTTACATGACATTACACAATTCTCATAAACGTATTGAAACTATGTTGGTCATTTTTTTTTTGTTTTCATGAGGGGTTAAAACCCCAAGCAACTATGTTGGTAATTTGAAGTTGGAGAGGTTGAACCTATTTTTTATCAGTAGATTAATTCAATTGAAACTGTTATTCACTCTGTTTAACCCATTTTAATTATCACTTAGCTTTTATTAAAACATATATATATATATATTTCATACCTTGCGAAACAAATACCATTGGTTATAATTATGCAGTTAAAAATTACTGTACTTTGTTTTTTATAATAATGTATTGTATTTTGTTTTAGCCATCCTAAAAAAAAGGATACTATTTGTTACATGGTTTACTCTGTTTCACGGTTTCACCCGTTGACGCATATATGTCACATAGTACCTTAATTTTCTACTTTCACTAGGATATTTTACGTTAGAATTTTAATATACTTTTACTTTAAGAGTGGTGCACTATAAGAAAAACAGATTTTAGCGGGGGCCAAAGTCTTCGCTAACGAGGCAAAAGTCCTCGCTAATTAACAATTAGCAGCAGCCATGCGACGGCTATCGGGCCGTCGCTAAACACCGCGATATTAAAAATTAGCGGCGGCCAGCAAGCCTTCGCTAATTAGCGGGGGCTAAGTCTTCGCTAAAACTGCAGCAAAATGGAACCAGAAACCTGATGGAAATGCTCCCGCTAATTTAGCGAGGGACAAAGCCCCCGCTAATTTAGCGAGGGCCAAAGCCCCCACAAACTGCTTCGCGCCAAAAAAACCCGCGTATATTAGATTAGCGAGGGCCACAGCCCCCGCAAAAGGCAGCACATATTAGCGAGGGCCATAGCCCCCGTAAATTTTACTGGATTTTTAAATTTTTTTATTTTTAATATAATTTTCACAAAAAAAACCTGGATATTTAACAGATTAATAATAAAGCTATAAAAAATCCATAAAAAGCAACAAAGATATATAAATTCATATTTAAACAAATCCAACAACAAATAAAATGTTTCAACAAAATAAAGTATTAATAATAACAACGTTAATAGCATGAAAGTAAATAAAATAAAAAACATACAGCAGAAGTATAAAATAAAGTGTTCAGACATCGACAAGATAATAACATCAACTAAGATCGACGACGGCGGGAAGCCTGGACTGTAGGACGATCGATGACATCCTGGTCATCATTCTCGTCATCATAATCTGGATGAGGATGACGTGGTCTGGATGGTTCCTCGTTATGTAACACAGAACGAGACTCCATGGCTTGCATACGCTGCATCATCATGTCCATGTTCCGCTGCATCTCTAGTGTCAAATCCTCACAGACTTTACGTAACTCCTCTTCATGAACACGTTGTAACTGATCTATCTTCTTCTGAAGTCGCAAACACTCCGCAGTGTTTTGCGAGCTCGATCTGCCAGAAGTCGCCTTACAAGTTTGGGAAGAGTAGAAGTTGGATCCTCCCCTACGTGAAAAATGAGATGCCATATCTCCAACGCCACAAAGACGACCACGATTCTTTCCTCCAACAGTTTCGGCCCAAGCCGAGAGCATAAAGTCTCTATCTGCCTGTTGTGAGCCATCAAGAGTCAGATCGTCAACTTGTGATGCCGCCTTCTTCATCCTACTGTCAAATGCATTCTGAAAAATAAAATAAATTAGGCATATGAGATAAAAATAAAATTTGACAAACATAAATTACCGACTTATGTTATCGCTCTTACATAGGTATCCTCGGAGCGTTTATCAACCCATCCTCCATCCTTCTTACGATGAGTGGCAACAAATAATTCGTCAGACGTCACTAAGCGGTCCTCCTTTTTAGACTGTAAACAATAATAAAATATTTATAAAGAAATACATAATTGTGTAAACATATAATTAAGCCGAATTTGTCTCAAAGATAAATACATACCATATTCCTAATGACCTCAGAGTGAGGAACTCGACCAGAGGTGTGCAATACACCACCTTTTTCTGACGCCCGATTCTTCTTCGCTTGAGCTTGTATCTTCTTATATTCATCTGAATCCCAATACTTCAGCAGAAGTTCCCATGCTGAATCCCCACACCAGCGTGGCGCCGTACCATCCTTTGCATATCTCTTCCTTGCCTTGTTCATCAAATCCCCAAGGCGTCTCGAACCTTTATGCTCAAAATTTTGTCGCATCTATAATATGTTCAGTATCGTAAACAATTGGCCTAAATAATGCATCAGTTACCATATGATCCATCATCTCAAATTGATTATCATCATCAGCCCAATCGTGATTGCTTGACTCACCAACACGATCCGGTTCTTCTGGCCTCTGTTCACCGTGTTCAGTCCAAATCCAATATCTCGCCTTAAAACCGTGTTTGTACAAGTGCAGTCTAACGTCAGCCTCTTCTAAAATTTTCATGTTCCTACACTTCACACATGGACATCTTATCCCCCTTCAGATATATAGTAAGGAGATTTATTAGCCTGCTTTACAAACTCTTTTACACCATGAATAAATTCAGCTCTTAATTCTCTCCTAGCAATGTCAACCCTATCATACATCCAACTACGATCCATGTTCTGCATTAAGTATATGACAATGCACAATTTTAACTAAACTTACAAAAATTTGGGCAGCATAACATCTAATATTTGGACATTTCCCAATTTCAAAAACATAGAAAATTCAAAACAACATAAACCAGCACCCTGGTACTCCAGTATTTTCATCAGGGTCTCACCTATCCACTAACAAACAACAAACACATGCACCAACATTAAAAAAAATTAAAACCAGCACCCTGGTACTCAGATTTTTCATCAGGGTCTCCCCTATCCACTAACAAACAACATACAATTCCTAACAACATGTGAACAAATATATTCTAGCTAGTTCCTACATATAACCTACACTACAATTACCTCACACTCCAAACCGTAAGCTCCTAGCTAGATCCAAGCTCCAAGGTCAACCCCGAAAATCAAAATTTGTAGTCAAACCAAATTTGTCTCAATTCAATTTCATCCGAATTCAAAGCAATAGCTTATGAAGTGATTAATTAAAACAACAATACGTTCTCAAGTAACTTAAACAACAATATCTTGTTCACGTACTAAACATATTTAACATACTCAATCTAAGTTAATCATCAACTAATTTAAAACAACAATATGTTCTCAAGCAACTAAAAAAACAATATCTTGTTCTCAAGTAATTTAAATTATGCCATAAGCATTCAATCTAAGTTAATTATCATCGAAAAACTATAACATAGTCAATAATATTTCAATAACATTTTTTATCCATATTCACCTCAAAATTATGCAATTCTAATTCAAACTTTTCTTGTTTAAATGCAAATTTTAAATTCTATTACACATGTCTAATTCAAACATTTTAATTAGTTTGTAACACTTAATTAAATTTAATCCATAAGCATTCAAAATACTACAATACAAAATATCTTACATATATAAGCCATAATGAATTCTATAAACTAAACATACATACCCTAATTACTCCTAAATATCTAACATAAGTCATAATTAATCCTAAATTTCATATATTATAATAAATTAATCCTAAATATTACAAAATACTACAATATAAAATATCTTACATAATCCATAATTAATCCAAAATTTCATATATTATCATTAATTAATTCAAAATACTACAATATCTAACATAAGCCATGATAATCCTAAACTCTAAACATACTATAATTATTCCTAAATATTAAAAAAAATCTAACAAAATTTAAACTGAAAAAATAAAAAAATTATACAAATACACAATTTCATCCTAAACATTTTAAAACTTATAATTTTCAAATAGAAAAATGAGATAAAATAATTTAATTTTTCAAAAAAAAAAGTTTGAGCCACCATCAATGGTAGACCCACCATCAATGGTGGCCGTGGCACCACAACAATGGCGGTGCCACCATGTGGGGGCGGCCAAATAACAAGGGAGACAAGAGAGGGAGAGAGTGCGCCACTTACCGGAGAGGGAAGAAGAGATTTTTGAGCTTCAATGAAAGGAATACCTTGTGGAGGTCACCGGAGATGAGTGGTGGTTGCCGGAATATGGTGGTGGTGGCCAGAAATTTGGTTTCCAATGGGGGGTAGGTGCGCGGCGAGTTGAGAGAAGAGGAGAGGATGAGATTTTTTTGTTTTGAAATGAAGGGATAAGTGAGAGAGAGAAAGTTATATGCTGCCCATTTTAAAAAAATTAGCGGCGGCCAAACCCCCTTAAAAGGCCGCCGCAAATTATTAAAATTGCTTTTTTTTTTTTTTTTCAAATCCGACCGGTAGCGGCGGCCAGGCCACCGCTAATTACCCGGGTTTTTCTTTCTTTTTTTTTAAAATTTTAGCGGCGGCTCTGCTGCCGCAAATTCTTTTTTTTTTAAATTAAATTTTAGCGGCGGCTCTGTCGCCGCAAATTCTTTTTTTTTTTTTCCTTCCATCACGTTAGCGGCTATTTTGCAACTTTGTAATAGTGGTGGAGGTTTTAGTTTTTGTTTTTTTTCAGCTTTTCTTTCATCCTATTATCATGATAAAAGTATGGAAGATCAATTCTTAGATGTAGACAAGTTTGTTTTCTCTACTCATATTCTCTTCGTGTTTGAACCATGATTCTTTTTTTTTAAGTTATGGTATATTTCTATTATCACTTTAAAATTCTTATTAAACGAACTTTTAGTATATTCTCGGAAAACAAGTTAAAAGCTCTTAGATCTTAACTTTTAAGTGTGAAGCAGGGTAAAAATGGTGAGATGATGACTGTGAGATTATTGTTGCGTAGTTAGTTTATTAATTTATAATGTTTGACGAAGATAGTTGTATGATTCACTAAACTATATTAAATGACTAAAAAGAAAATAACATTATATTTAATAAATAAAGGTAGTGGAGTAAAAAGTTTTTAATTTATAAAAATAAATGAGAATAAGTTAAAGAAGAAAATTATTGAAAGTTAGTTTTCAAAAGTTAAAAACTGTCTAAAATTTAAAATCTCATAAACAAAAGTTTTAATTTTATAATTAAAAAAAACTATATAAAGTTTATAAAATCTATAATTTATTAAAAAAGCTATAACCTGGTGTCATCAAACATACCATTAATTGGATTTTTGCTTAGTCTTTCTAATTTTTTTTTCTAGTTAGTCAAACTTGCATTTTGGTGTGCTTAATTAGTCGTGTTGTATCAATATGGCATGAAAACATCACATCAGGCAACAAACTATGGGACCCTGAGAAGAAAAAAGAGAGCATACTAACTACTACGAATTACATATTTAACAAATCATAGGAAAAAGGAAGCAAAAGTCATTGGTTCAAAGTAAAATGTAGCAATTGAATTCGTAGTCACTCTGTTATTTACTTACTTAAGAAATGATTGATTAATCCGAGTAAACAACTTGTGCATTCTGACTTAGCTATGTCTAATTTGTCTACGTGTTAGGTAAAGTTAAGGCAGAGACAAAAGCACCTTGAGATTACTCTATCTCACTCTCACTGGCCATATATAAATATGTCACACTGCTTCCACAGTCCAACACATCACACTTTCTTAATTTCTCTCTCTCTCAAGTACAAATTAACAGATTCAAACACACAGTTTTAATTTTAGCTATGGCTTCTTGTTGTTCTAGATTAATTATGATTATTAGTTTGGCTTTGTTGTTGCTTGTGTTAGGGAGTGCAAATGCATCATCATCACTTTCCACGAATTTCTATTATAATTCATGCCCAAAACTCTTTTATACTGTGAAATGTGCAGTAGAATCCGCAATATCAAAAGAGTCTCGCATGGGTGCTTCTCTGTTGCGATTGTTCTTCCACGATTGTTTTGTTAATGTAATTCAAATTTCAAACACGCTCTCCTTCTCTCACAATCACACACGACACACATAAAACTGCATATATATGCAATAACTTATTGTTATTATTCACTAACTAATTCATGACAAACTAAACAGAATTGCAAATTTATATCACTGTAATTTTAGTGATTTAATTTACTCTCTGTTTTTTAATTACCGCAACTATTTAGAAGTATGCAAATTAACATCGAGTAATTAATAATGATTTATCAATTATTAGTAGTAATTAAGGCACATGGAGTATAAGACAAAAAAAGAATGTTACATATCAAATTACATGAGTAATAATAAAATATAAAACATTATGCAGGGATGTGATGGTTCGATTCTACTAGATGACACATCAAGTTTCAGCGGAGAGAAAAATGCAGTTCCTAACAGAAACTCAGCCCGTGGATTTGAAGTGATCGACCAAATCAAGTCTGCTGTTGAACAAGTGTGTCCCGGCGTCGTCTCCTGCGCGGATATCCTCGCCATCGCTGCCAGAGACTCCGTTCACATCGTAAGCTACCAATTAAAGCATTCAATTCACATAATTTCATATCATAATTAATAAACATGAATGAAATAAATATTTAATTTTGTGAAATTGAATGAATGGAGTGAAATAAATATCAGTTAGGAGGGCCAACATGGGATGTGAAACTTGGAAGAAGAGACGCTAGGAGTGCTAGCCGCTCAGCTGCCAACAACGGCATCCCACCGCCGACTTCCAACCTCAACCAACTCATCTCGCGTTTTGGTGCTCTTGGTCTTTCCACCAAGGACTTGGTCGCATTGTCTGGTATACTATACTACTCTCTTCTAATTATAAGTCATGTTACTAGGCATGACACAATTTTAAAAAATAAAAGTTTTCGTGTTTGTCTTTTTTTACTGTTGAGGCTTTTTGTTAAAAAAAAAAAATCTAAACATATTTTTTAAAATTATTGATTAGGAGGACACACAATTGGGCAAGCAAGGTGCACGAATTTTAGGACCCACATCTACAACGAGAGCAACGTAGAAGCTTCATTCGCTCGCACCAGGAAATCAAACTGCCCGCGGGCAACAGGGTCAGGGGATAACAACCTCGCACCGTTGGATCTTGAGACACCAACATCCTTCGACGCTCACTACTTCAACAACCTCATTCAGAACAAGGGCCTTCTTCACTCTGACCAACAGCTATTCAATGGAGGTGGGTCCACTGATTCCATAGTGCGCGGCTACACCACTGATCCGAGCTCCTTCTTCTCTGATTTTGCCACCGCTATGATCAAGATGGGAAACATTAGTCCCCTCACTGGATCCAACGGTGAGATTCGAAAGAATTGCAGGAGGCTCAACTAAACTGATGATTCAGATTTAACAGTCCTCCATCGAAATACTACTCTTATATAAGTACCGTACGCGTGTCTTTTGGAACTGACAATATTTGTTCTGTGTGTGTGTGTGCGCGCTTCCAAGTCTACCTGCTTTCTTCTGTTCTGTTTCGTTATTTTTGTTTCCGAGTGTTGAAGTTGAAGGATATTTATAAAAAAAAAATAAAAAAACTTTATCAAGATTCAAGGCACAAGAAGCATGACTTGATGATGTACCAGTTCGTTCTTCACTTATTTTATGCTTTTTATGTCATAATTCTAAACCAGCATTTTGTTTATTTAGATTCATGTCGAGTTGTCTTTCATTTGCACTACTCCCTCATTTTAAAATAATAAAAAAATAATTAAAATGATTTTTTGTAACTACCATTCAAAATGGTGGTCTCTGACTAATAAGAATGGTACAAATAATCTTCGTCTTTATCTTTTATCATTTAAAATAGTTCTTACTGTTAACACACAATAAGAACACATGATGTGACAAGTTAAGTGCTATAATAGAAGTTCAAAATGACGTTATATAAGAAAGTGAACGAAAATTAAGTGTATTAGTCTCTAAAATTTTGAAAAGCATGTCATTTTTATCCATGATCACTCATATTCCTCCAATTTTTTGGGCAACCAACTCACCTCTCTTCTTCCATTTTGGTCTTAAAACGCTTGATATTCATTTACTTTCTGATAAGATTCTATTTTTGACTTTTATTGTGGCATTTAACGTCATGACTCTGTTAGTGTGTGTTAATGGGATGAATAATTTTGAATGATAAAAAATAAAGTCAAAAATCATTTTGCTTATTCTTATAAGTTAGAAACCACTTTAAACGAAGTTGATAAAATCAAGGCCTGATTTGGTCATTTAATCCTAAAATAATAGTCATTTTAGTTAAATAATTTCAATTCTAAATTTTTTGTTACATTTACAATATCAATGATGCATTTATATTTTTTTTTTCTTTAATTTTATGAATTTTCTATCCAATAAACATCAATTAACTTTTTAAATTAAATATTAATTTAATTTATTTATCTTTTATTTTGTTACTAAAAAATCTATTTATCCTTTATTCGTTAGAATGGAGGAAATAATATTTTTTTCATCTTGCTGGTCTGTTTGGTTATGAAACTTCTGTAGTTATAGTTTTAATTTAGGCTGGATTTTGAAATTCACAAATACTTGAAGTTTTTTTTTTTTTTTGACTTAATTAACTCACCTATCTATCATTGATCTTCTGCTGTCATTTTTTTGTCGATGTATCTTCTGATGATAGGGTATTGCTATTTGATCATAATATTTACTCTTTGCACCACCTCTTTTATTTTCCCCCAATTGCTAAAACACCCGTAAACCTACACTAATTTTTTATTTTATTTTCAGAGTTAATTTCTGGTACAAAAAATCCATTCCGAAAATTATTTATGAGAACACTAAATTTTTTATCTTTCAAATATTTAGAATTGCACTCCAAAAATTAACATATCAGCACAGCATTATTTTGGAGCCCTTTACTATACATTTTGTTGTTAAGTTTAAAGCTAGTACAAAATATTATCAAATTATTCATTTTGTATCGCCATTTTTTATTGTGAAGAATCACATGGCCCTCTTTACAAAATTATGCATATTAATTAATACATTGTTCTTTTTATAAATTAGTACACAATATTCTAATAATAACTCTATTATTTTAAGTGGAATTCTCATAATTCTCATATTATTATTATTATTGCGCAAAAAAATATCCTCCAGTCGAGTTGAAAACTAATCTTTTTTGAAGTGGAAAGATCAGTAATGTGGGTCAGCTTCTCTCAAAAAAATATTTTAGAGGATTTTATATTAAATAACACTAAAATATCTCAAAAAGTTCATATAAAATTTCATAATGAGTATTTTATTTTTTATATGCTCTTAAATTTGCTTTAATTTATCTTAGTCATGTAGCTTAGTTAGTGAGTGGAAGGAGACATACGTGTGTGAATACGAGATTCGATCTCCAATTGTACTACTTTCCAATGAAAAAAAATTCTATTATCTCTAAGTTCAAATATAAGAAAACTAACTGTAATAGTTTTAACTAATCCTATCATCTTTTACTCTATTACTCATTTACTCCTAAAATAACATTAATTTAGTGATTAGTGAACCATTTTACTTTTAAAATAGAAAGATTGTAGTATTAAGTTTCAATTAATATAGTAAATGATCAATATTTTAATTAACAAATTTAATCTTTCAAATGACATTGGTTTAAATGAGTTGTTTTTCTTATATTTAATTTCGGAGCGAGGTAGTATAATTTTTTCATGGGCTCTAAAATTTGGTTTAATTAGACCTTTTTCAGGGTAGCATAATACATTTTTTCTTGAACACGTTTAATAGGAAAATAATGTTGTGTATAAAAAACATAACAAGATCATATCCATTTTTTTTAAACCATGTCTATCTAATTTTTATTTCATTAAAGCACACAAAAGTATGTCCGAAAATAATTACACATTAGACTCATATTCAAGTCCACTAACATGCGATCCAAACATACTCGGAGACGGAGACGGAGACGGAGATGAAGGTAGAGGGAAAGGCTGGGACCACCAATATCCATCAACGTCTACAGAGTTTGAATATTTTTCATAATTCACGACATCACCCACATTATTTTGCTCATTAACAACCTCGCCTATAATCACATGAACCATGAAGAATAATTAATCAAATTATTCATAATATTAATTACATGTACAGGGCCGGATCTTGCTTTAGCCAAAAAAGACAACCGCCTAGAGCCTCCCACTTAATAAAACCCCCAAAAATATTTTTATTCAATATTATTATTAAGTGTTAATTATTGAAAATAATTTATTAATGTAATATATTATAGCATGTTTAAATAACTTTTATCAACACAATAATACTTTATTAAAATAAATATTGAACAAATAAAATTATTTTATTAGAATATTAAATTATATAAAATAATATGTTCTTTTCTAAATCCATAATTTGCAAATTAATATATTGATAACCCTGAAAAAATATTTATACATAATTTAAACTTAAACTGATCATATTTAAAATTAACTATATGTTTTACATGATATATAAGTAATGTATTAGATATATTATCTATTGAGATTTAACTAATTATAAAACCTTTATAAATAAATTTACGTCTTAAAAATATTAAAGACTTAAAACAAAAAGTAATACATTATATATATAAATAGATCTTCATAGTAATTTTCACCTAAGGCCCCAAAACGTATAGATCCGGGGCCTGTACATGTATTTGCCTTCAAATTAGTAATGTATGAATCAATTTGATTGACAACCTTGTACACTAGGAGGCTTTTTACAGTGAGGAGGTTTCCCATAAAAGCAAGGAGGCCACCACCAAACATCAACACCTATAGAGCTTGGATTTTTGTCATCATTCAATACTTCACCTACATTTTGATTAGTTATAGTTATGACACAATATAATTTGATCCATATATATAAGAAAATAACCCATTGTAACAATTGAAATCTAGCTAAATGCAAACTCATCAGATTTTTAAAAAATTGGAAAAGTCTTACCCAAGTCTCTAGCGGTGACCTTTGGGGAGATCAAAGCAACTATTGCCAAGAGGCTTAGTATGAGTAGAGATTTGTTAGAAACCATTGCCCTTCTCTAGTATCGTATCTAATCTAATTAAAATAAAGAAAGTAAATTTAAGCAAATGAAAGGTGTGAAGTTTAGTGAGGAAATTATGCTCTATTAATAGGACAGGGAAAGAGAAATTGAGATTAGACAAAATAAATCCAGTGTTTTGACTGAATTATTCCAAATTTGAACCCAGTCAATATGTCACTTAATGTTCTTATTAATTTTCAGTTATGAAAATTTAAAACTTGAATTTTGAATGTGATTAATTTTTTTTTGAGTCAACTGTCACTTATTGTTTTTACTTTTTACTTTTAAGAAAATCTAAAACTGAATTGTATTTTAGTTTTGGAATTGTTTTCAATTTTAATAATTTTAATTTTAAAAAGTTGCTTCACAAATTATACTACCATATTTTGATAATCAGTTTCACAAAATGATCCATCGGATTCTCAGAATTCAAGCTAATGTGTGGTGGCCTGAGAAGTGTGTGTGGTGTCAAAAGTGTTGGCCTTTATTTTGCCATATTTTTTTTCACTCAAATTAATACATTCTTTTTTTTATCAACAATATACACTCACATACATCACTTAAACAAATCTTCACTACCAAAGATCGAAATCTTGATATCCAATCTTTCAAACTTTAAAAATTTGGAACATAACTAAGTGGACTAATGCCTGGGTGGTACTAGTGTCACCACACTCTTTTCAAGCGACACCTTACACACAATATATATATTCTAAAATTGCCCTCCAACCAAATTTATAAATTTGGGTGAAATTAGATTTATAAATCTGATTTGTTGCCAAAAGACAACCACGCACCATACAAAAAATCCAATCGGATTTATAAACCTGGATGCAACTGAATTTTTAAATCCGGTTGAAACTAGATTAGAAATACAATGCTGTAAAAAAATGTGTTGTAATTATTAATAAATATAATTCATAAAATCACATTATATTTTAAATTTGGTTCTACTCGAATTTTCAAATATAGTTTTTTGTGTTTTCAATAGACGAAATAATGTGTACTTATAATGATTTTTCTATCTCTAGTAACATTAACAAGTGTCATATGAGAATTTTTTAACAAGATTCTTACATTTAGTCTTGACAAACACAACTTGTTTCTTAGTAATTCTTTTTATAACACAATTTTTTAATAATATTGTATTTTTAAATTATGTTTCAACCGGATTAATAAATTTAGTTTTGCTCAGATTTATAAATATGGTTGGAGGACTATTTTGAAAAGAAAAAAAACGTGTGGTGTTGTTTGAAAAAAATGTAGTATTAATAGTGTCACCCAACGGTTACTCGAATTAACGCATTAAATTCATTTTTTTTTTGTCATTTTCCAAAAAAACAGTTTTTTTTTTTTCGCATCACTCATTGTCAAAACTCAAATGCTCATCATGGGGCCGTTTTATTGATTTTATTATTTCGCGCCTGCTTCAATTGTTTTTCCAATTGTAATTGCTGCTAACTCCCTTTTATAATTCAACGAGTTGGTTGAATGGTTGATGAGACTTATTTTGAGTAGTAGATTTTCAATTCGAACTTATGTAAATACACTTCAGTCTATAAAAAAAAATTTAGTGCTTCATGGCCAACAGGAATTGACTCAGATGGTGTGTGTTTAGGCCCATAACTACAAGGTTATAGGTTCGAGTCCTATCTCGTTGAATTTAGCTTTCTTATAGGCGATATGTAAATTCCACTATAAATTCTCGCTATAATTGTTTGCATGTCCCGTCTTTAGACGGGATCAACCTATCCCTTAACTAAACTTTACGAGTGCCAAAAAAAATAAAATAAATGCCTCACTTATACAATAGCATTTTCTAGAAAAAAGAGGGATTAACTCATTGAATTATTATTTTTTTTACAATTGAGAATGTCTTAGGATTTTGTGCATATTAACTCTTATCCACAGTATTATTTTTTTTTTCAAAAACATCCTAAAAGTAAATATTGATGTGTACATTAACATTCTTTTATTTGTTATCCAAAGACACAGCTTTTTGCACCACCTAATTTTACTAACACCTAACTTTCCGAAATTAATATTCAGCAGAATTTTTTTATTATTTTCAAAAATTAGTTCCGTAATTGATCTGAAATGTCACTTTGAAAAATTAATTTTATAGAATGTCATTTTCGAAAACGAAAAAAAATTCAAAATAATTATGAGAATTGAAATAACAAATTACGTTTTTTTTTTTTGTCTTCCGGTTTACTTGTTTTTTTGGTAACCGTGGTATACTGGTATTTTGTTTTTGTCAAATGGTATACGTATGAATGAGTGCCGCTATGGTGCAAATAGCAACTATCCATGGCTGTGCAACTCTTTGTGGGCCATCACTTTTGGCACTACACACACTTCTTATATAGCACCACACATTGAACTAGTAGATTTTGAGAATCCACTTTAATAAAAAAAATCTACTTCACAAAATATTTGTTCAAATTTTAAGAATTCGAACAATGGCCTAAGACCGTTGTATGGTGTTAAAAGTATTTTTTTTATTCATGAGAAACTAGAAGACCATGAGACCGTCCAAACTGACATATTCAAAATGAGGTGAAGGGATTGACACCATTTCATTTGAGAACGACACAACACTTTTCGGACAATAGTATTCAGAATTCATAAAATAGTAAAAATAAAAAGTAAATCGTTCTTGTTTTTCTAGACCGTAGCGTCCGGAAACACATTTTGAGAATAAAAAGCAAATTGACATATTTGCTTAAAATGTGTTTCCGGACACTACTGTCCGAAAATGAAGGGTGACATTCTCAATTGAAATGGTGTGAATCCTTTCAGCAACCCAATTTATCAGGCTTTTTCTTTTTTTTTTGTCATATTTGATTGGGCTTGATCTTTCTTTGACACAAATTCTTGGGATTCCGTTGTCAATCCTATAAGAAGTCTATAATCATGTACATGATTATATTTTATTGAATAATAGTAATTTTTTTTTTTTGAAAAATAAAGACAATAATAGAGAAGAGAGATACCTTCAAATTATCAGACAGGACGCTAATACCTGGATTGAGAATTCATCTCGTAGATGCTGGTGGGCCAAAGGGCTTACTAAGAATCACACTCTCAAACTAGATCAATACAAGGTTACTTAGAAATTAGGTGGATGAGATTAGCATCATCTTTATTAGGAGTGGTACCATCCTTTTTAATATATAAATTTATGATTCTTATATATAAAAAGGATGGTGCCACCTCCAATAAAAATGATATTAATCACATCCTCCAGAAATTATTATCGAAGCAGCGCTCAATTAGTCTCTATACAATATGGGTTTGCTGTATATTTTGTGATAAGAAAAAAACCCCACACAAGATATGTGATTGAGTCAGAAAAATAATTTTTGGTATTACTAGTTGGTTGATAACTGTCTCACATGACCAAAAACTTTTCTTACGCATGTCTAGTAATATTATTCTTCGTTTTCAGTAACATTTTTTTTAAATAATAAACGTGACACTAAGGCTCTCGTTTTTAGTAATATTGAAATCTTAAAATAGTTATCTACAGTTAGTGTGCCACCATTATTTTTTTATTAAAAAAATAGTGACTGAACTAGTAATAACTAGAATTATATAATTTTAAAGTTTGAAGCATATATCAAACTTGTGAGTCATGTTTATGTTTTTTTTCTTTATAAAAAAGTACATTAATCGAACATTGAACTCGCATACCTTTATATACTTACCAATTGAACTATATTACGAGGACCATGTTCATGTGTTTTAAATGAAGTAATCACCTAAATTGAATGAAATTTTTAATTCTGGTTAATAAAATAAAACTAGAAAATTTGCATGGTTTTATTCCAAAATGGTCGGATAAAACTATGAATAGTTTATAGTTTCATGCATGTAAAAGAGTGGGGATCCGATGATTTCATTAGTAAGTATTGTAAGATATACTTTGTTTTATAACTAATTAAAGAATGATAGATATTAAATTTAACTAATTTAACTGTTTAATATTGAAAGTTCATATTTAATAAATTTATGTATAAAATTTAGTCAAATTTAAAAATATGTAGGCATATTTCGTTAATCTACTTTAATTTAACAAGTAATACAATTTTAAGGCACATATAAAAATGTTGCCAATAAAATAATATACTTACTGATGCTCGATTTTTTATATACATAAAAATTTGATATATATATATATATATATATATATATATAATACAGTATATAACCCAACGATTAAATTGAAAAAATTTAATATTCATAACGTGTTCTTACGTGGAGTCCACATATCCCACCCATTCCAAAATGGAATTATCTTATATTTAACTTTTGTTGATGAGTCAAGTGATATTTAATTTGTTGTTGTTAGGTTTCTTATTTTAATAACTTCCCTTGTTCTGTGTACACAAAACGAAAAAAAAAAACCTACCCATGATCTAATCTAGCCACTTGAATATCTAGAAGATACAATTATACTAATTAAAGCATATAATACCAAAGAGGCAGGGATCATCAAGAATCTGAATACTAAAGAGGACAGGTTAAAAAAAAAAAACTGGATTTCTCTCTTATTTAAAGCATATATATACATTGTTAATCTTGGTCATGAGATATGAAAACTACTTTAATTTCCAACTATTTTCTACAAGATGTAAACCATGTAGAAAACTTAGCAGGAAATAAAAAAAATTACCTTCATAATCTAGACTTTTCTATGGTTTACAATTCCATTCTTGATGTTCACAAAAGGAGAGCAGCCTCTAAATCTCTTTGAAACTTTATGTTTCAAGAAATAGCAAACAATTGTTGAGCGTGAGAAATTAGAGAGGCTTCTATGATCTTTGTCCCTCATGGAAGATGTGTATGATGATGGGTATACTAATGACCATGATGATGAAGACGACGATGATCTTGATGATGATGATGGTGATACATGATGAGTACTTTTATTCCTTGAGCTAATAATTGGCAAAATACATGAAAATATATTATTACCCTTTGAGTTTCTTTGCTTAATTGATTTGGAATAATAAGAAGGTGGAGGTGTGAGAGGTGGCAGAGAGGTTTCAGAGGAAGGGTGTTTAGGGGTTCCTGGTTCTGCTTCCCAGTTGAAAGGAATTGAAACTGGTTTTTCTCCATAGTAGAAGATCCTTGAAGAAGAATTTGCTTTTGATGTTTCTTTAGCCATTAGCCTTGAGAAGAATCCATCATCTTGTTTTATTCTGAAGGATTTTTCATCTGAGATATGATTAGCACCATCATGGAACATTGTGGACCAAAAAGTACTATGTGATAGGATTTTTGTATGTCTCTCTGTTTCAAACTTTGATCTAAAATGTGCCTCACACAAAATGGAGCTATATACATACAACTAACAATCAAAGTATTCTCTCTCTATTGCTCTCTTGACATGAGCATAATTGTGCATTGCTCTATGATACCTACTTCCCGTATTTGACCTCTCTAGCTATTTAATAGAATCTAATACGGGAGATAGATGCATTAATTTTATAAAATTAAGATAATATAATAGGTTTATTAGAATAATGTGTTTTTCTCTCATGGATGAATGAATCTTCACTCATGCACCCATACTTAAAGACTATTAAAGGTTAGAATATAAAAACGTTACAAAGGGGTGGATGTTTTTCTAAATTACTGAAGAGTTGTTTTCTTCAAAGGGGAATTAAATTAAGCATAGTTTTAATCAAGAAGGGGGTGTGTTTGTTCAGTTTATAAATTTAATGAGTGTGGGATTGTTTGGAAGGTCACGTTTTGATAGGGGCGAAATTTAATGCATAATATATATATGGTTGGTAATGAAAATATATATGGAAATGAAAGTGGTGTATTGGGGGTAGCTGCCCAATTATTTTTGGAATAATTGGGACCATTGATTAAAAGAGTGATGGGATACTAGTTTATTGGGTTGTTACTTTAATACTCCTTTTTAAATCTTTGGTGACCAAAAACAGTTGGGAAAAGGAATTTGGTTTGGGGTTAATACACACTAATAAATAAAGACGTTGTGGTCCATGATTCCATGAATTAATGAAAAGGGAAATTTTGTATACGCGTTTGGATAAAAGTGAAATAATAAAGTTGCTTAATTATAGAACTTTAATAAATAATCTTAGATTTGAAAAGTTTTAAAAAATAAATTAAAAATTAAAAGTGTATATTAACATAAGTTTCTATCTTAATTTTTTACCTAAAATTTGAGAATTGCTATATACGGCCTGCATTTTGCACCATGCATGATCTCTTCCTACTTGATCAACATTAGTGCCAGAGCTTGGGATATTGAATATGCTAAACAACATTCGTCCACATTAAATAGCAGGAAGAAATAAATGAAAATATTGACCTACTTTTCATCAAAGATAGAGACATTTCACACAGTACATAATCTATTTAATATTTATGAGCAGCAATGCAATGTCATAAACCGTATGAGCTGTATGATCAGAAAAGGTCTGCTTTTCTTTATTCAAATTGATGATGTGTATAAAAAAATTATTAGAAAAGACACTCATTTTGATGATTTTTATACGAACGTCTCAAAGTGATTAGTAATTTCTAATTGTTGGTTAGAGAATACTTTTGGTATTGTTGCTATACATTGACAGTCTTAATTTTTTTTTTTGGTATATGATTGAAAGCCTTAAGTGGATCCGTCATAAACGTTTTACACAATCTGAAGTTATAGATTTGATGATTTGAGCCTACCCACACCAGAACGCTTTAAAATGGTGTGAGGTGTCTAATTTGGGATAATGTTTTGTCCCAAACAAAAAATCTTTTAATTTCATTATCAACCACATTAGATACTCATTCTAGGGTTTAATTTGTGGAGAGTAATTAACTAGTACTAATTAACTAGAAAAAAGGTTCCGTATCGGTGTTTCTAACAATAACAAGTAAAACAATTCTTGCATATTATATAGTCATAATGTCTATAGGTATCATCCATAAAAAATTATGGTGTTAAAATAATGAGATACTTAACCTTAAAATAATTAATTTTAATATTGTTAGAAATTTCTTACTATTAACCTTAAAATTTATCAAATTTTGTTTGGTAAAGGCTAAAGCTTAAAGTTATGATTAGTTGTTATTGTTACTACTCTACAGTTGGTATGTTATTTATTATGCGGATAGATATACAGCTGAATATTCAGATGCTGCTTCTATAATAGTATATAGTATAGTAGAGTTCACTTGTTTCGCTTCTTAATTTTCGTCATTAGCACAAGTAGCAAATTAAAGAAAATAAATATGTTTGATCATATGGGTATGAATCTCTCTCAAGTCACTGAGATTCTTTTGATGGACATCCTTTCTTAGCAGATCTATTGGTGCTTAAGTTACCTAAGTAATTGTAACTCACTATTTATGTGATAATCTTTTAAATTGGACCTGTGCTGCAGTGACATACCACTAGTGTCTTGTCTTGTCCTGTAATGTTAGAGAGGTGTCTTCAATAACTATTCTTACTGAGTTACAAGAAATGAATAATTCTCTCTTAGAATAAGAGCCTCCAAGAAGTAGTTGCAGGGTGACAAAGAAGAGCCTGTTTGTTTTAAATTTAGTTTTGGTCAAAATTATTTAACTTTTGACTCAAGTTAAAATATTAGATCGTTTCAGTTTTTATGCATCAATAATCTTAATTATTAATTTTTGTTTTGGTTTGTGTGTTTTTCACATCTCATTTTATTAAAATATAAATCAAACGGACTCAAAATATTACTCTAATATTATCAACAAGAGATCAATTAAATCCTATGCATATAATTAAGGGACAAAATGACCTAATTACATAAAAGTGTTTTAATTTAAATAATTTTTTTTGCAAATTTAATCAATTTCAGAATAAGATATACTCTTTCCTGTCTTATATATAAGTCACATTTTAAAAGAAATTCATGGTCTTTAATATAAGTCATTAACTAACTTATTAATGAAGACTTTCCACTTCTACCCTTGTACAATTTTTAATGATTCAATTAATAGTGAAGTGAGATGTATATAGTGGAACAAGAGAGAGAAATATTAGTTGGTTTTGTGCATTTATCAAGATAATCTTACTAGGGGTATAATTGGAAAAAAATTATATTTTAGGACATATTTAATAAGTTAACTACCATTTTTTGGTCTTAACGATTCGGTCGAAAGTGAGTTATATATAGGACTCGAGGGAGTATACCGTATTTAAAACTTAAATGGAGAATTAAAATAAATTTCTAAAAAGACAACCTGCTGGAATTTCTTTATTTTAATTTAAGATTTAAGAAAACAAAAAAGTGCTTGAATTTGTCGTAATCATCTAGTTCACTTGGTGAACATATATTGAGGTGTGTAAGTATTTAAGTTCACTTCTTCATTAAAGATAAATATAAAAGATTATTAATTAAAACAAAACATAATAAAATCTAATTTGAATAATTGCATGCCGCATTTGATTGAATTAGAGAGAGAGAGAGCTCTTTAGTTGCTGAATCGTGTGGACTATGACAATTGTGAACTGACAAAGATGGTAAAGGTGTCCGTGGGAGCCCATACGCTGTCG
The DNA here is from genome assembly GCA_037177725.1 of Cyamopsis tetragonoloba. Taxonomy (NCBI): domain Eukaryota; kingdom Viridiplantae; phylum Streptophyta; class Magnoliopsida; order Fabales; family Fabaceae; genus Cyamopsis; species Cyamopsis tetragonoloba. Next base: position 72,708,847 of record CM074119.1, read on the forward strand.
TTTGGATTAACCAAAAAGAATGCCTTTTCCCCTCTAAACGCAAATCACGCTCAGGAAATGGCTTTGGTGGGAAAACGCATCCACAAGACAAGCTCATCCTCACCCAAACTAGCCACGTGGCATCCTCTCATTTGTACACGTCATGACTTGCATTCACAGCCTTTTCCCCTCCCCCAACCAATGAAATCAAAGTGCACACTGTAACTACAATATGACAACCCCACACGATCAGAAACCGCGAAAAGCACCCCACTGGAAGCGCTTTTCCGCTGCCGTTTTCCTTTTCTCTTTTTTGCTTTCCGATTCGACCGAGTTGGTGACTCGGCCCCGCGACACCATCATCACGCACCCTTTCTTTCCCCCTTCATTCTCGGTATTGCCATAAATTTCAGAAAAATGAGAATGGGAGGAACGTCAGAAAAGTCAAAGCTCGAAACTTCATGTAACTTTAACCCTCGATGCTTCGCTGAAACCCGCGTCCACTTTGCACGCTGTCACAATGGAACCCCTCGCCAATGGTTTCCCAGAATCGCATGCCATGAGGGAAATGCGACCCGAGAAGCTCAGTGTTGGAATCGGGTCGGGTGACAACCCGGGTCCTTGGATAAGAAGGGTTGGTTTGAGAGCTGAAATCGATACGTCGCCGCCGTTTGGGTCTGTCAAGGAGGCGGTGACCCGTTTTGAAGCGATCGGACCCATTGGAGAGGCTTACGTAAGGATTTCATTTCTCAATTTTTTTGTTTTTGTTTTTAGACTTCAGTACAGATTGAAAATTGAAAACATTGCTGGCCAAATATTTGTTTCCTAGTGCTTTTTTACTTGAAAAATTTAGTAGTTTGAATCAAAAGGATGAACCGATGAAGTGAATATAAAAATTTCAAGTAAAATATGGCAGAACAATGCTTCAATTCAGTAAACGGAACTTGAACACTGATCGCCACTTTTTTTTTTTTAATGCATCTGAGCTTTTAAATTCACTCGTTGAACGAATTTGGTTTCTTAATGCAGTGTGCAGTAATAACTGGTTTACTTACCTCTTATAATTCAGCAAAAAATTGAGCTTTGTCAAGGCTGAGTGCTGAGTCTTAAACATCAGTAATATGGAATCTTATTTCTAGACTTGTGGGGTTTGAAATTTGTCTGGTTAAACTTTTCTTGTTTAGTTTTGATTTGGTGATTTTGCAAATTTAGTTGTTTCTGACTTGATAAAATCTTAGACTATATTGGAGAGAGACAGAGAATAGATAATGGGGTGATTCAAATATTTTATATACCTTACTGCTGAATTGGCATTACAGTAGTATGCTTATTTTCCTTCTGGATTATTACAAAATGAATATTTGCAAAAGTTTACCCAAATTCCTTTGAATATGGAGTCTTTTTGCAATTTTTCCTTAGAGATCTTAGTGATTTTCTTCATCTACTTATATTGCCAATTGATCCTGTTTTAACATAGCATAGGTCTTGGTTCATACCCCTGTTGTAATTTACTCTTTCTGATGTTGAAGATTGTCATTAGCAGAGAAGTATTGAAGACTTCGACCTTAAGAAAGTGGAGGAACAAGCAGTGAAGTTGGAAAAGGATTTGATAGTGAAGGAACTTGAAACACTTGATGTGCTTGAGCAACTAGGAGCTACCAAAACGATTGTGGAGGAATTAAAGCATCAGCTACAATCAGAAGGATTGAAATATATTGCAACGCCAGATGTAAACTATGAACAGGTTGGGGCTCCTGCTAGAAATCATGTCAATATCATCAATAATCAAGAACAAATATTGCAAAGTCCAAGTCCTTGTTTTATGTCAACATCTGATTTGTCCTTCATGGAACTGAAACAAGCTAAAATGAACCTCGGTAAAACTATAAATGATCTTGGGGTGATTCAATCTTCCGTTGAATCTTTGAATAAGAAGATCAAGGAGGAGAGGCTTTTTGTTGAGAGAACGCGTGAGAATCTAGCATCAAAGTTTGCGGCTGTTTCCGCTCAAAATGTGGCCCAAAAAGAAGCAAGGCTAAGGCCACCAGAAACTCCTGTTGGAACAAGTTGCACATGTCATAACCCCTTAAATGTTGTGAGGAATGTCAAATTTGATGATGGACAATACAAAGAAATGGCTGAAACAACAAGCTCAGAAGTTTCAAAGCCTTTGCCTGAGAATGGAGAAAATGGATTTAGTATTAAGACTGCTGAGATGAGATGGCTTGCAGCTAAAAAGATGGAAGAAGCAGCAATGGCAGCAGAAGCAGTTGCTCTTGCTGAAATCAAGGCTCTATCATCAGGATTCAGTCTCCCAGAACATCAGAAAGTGACTTTAACCTCAGCAGAGTGCTCTCCTGTAAATTCCATTGTCCAAACACCTCAAGAATCTACCTTGAAGAATGCAATAAATACCGATTTCCGAATTGAGGAAATAAGTACTTGTACATTGACCATTTTGAAAAAATTGGAGGAAGCAACAGAAGAGGTTCTACGTAGCAAACAAGTATTGGCAGAGGCTTTAAACTGCGTAGAAACTGCAAACAGAAAGCAACATGCTGCTGAAGAGGCTCTATGGAGATGGATTCCCGACAACGATCTGAAACGACAGACAGTATATAATGCCATTGCACACAAGAAGTTCAATCAAGTCGGAAATTGTGGAAATTCTCCTCTACCGGATGTAACCAAGTCAATGACATTGAGCAATGGACCAAAACCTGCCTATAAATCCTCTGTTTCAATGAGAGATGTACTTAGCAAAAAGCAGGTTACTGAAGAGTATACTACAACAAATGAGATGGAAGAGCGTCCCGGAAGAAATGTAGCACTGAGTCAAATGCTTCGAGCATTGAGAGAAGACGCGAGTCTTCCAAAAGCGCATGAGAAAGATGGGAGCCAAGAAAAGCAGTTCATAGCAGGAGAGAGGAAGAAGTTTGGATTCATCCAAATATCACTCCCGTTGGGAAGGCGAAGTAAGAAAAGGACATGAACAGCCACAAGTCATGTATAGCCATTCTTTATTGATTCTTAAGTTTGCTTTTGTGTTATTTGTGTTGTGTAGAATTTGTGGTGGTTTCTGATTTTGTAAAATATGCTATTGTTGCTGAGTGATTGGTTTATAGTATGCAACTAGTTCAGCTTTAACGGGTACTATGTTCTATGGACACTGGTGTGCTACTTGCTCTTTACAATTTCATAGTGAAGTATTTTATATTGGATTCTTTATAACTGAATTTGGGGTATTGTTATGATGCAAATGAAAATATGAAAACTTTTATGTTTCATTCGCACAAGCAATGCCGTATGTATTTATATATGTTCACTATGTTTGGATAACAAACTTAAACAATTATATGATAAAAGCTATTATCAAGTATGGGAGGATTGTAAAATTTATTTAAATAAGTTAAAATAAAATTAGTTTATTTTGATAAGTTTTTCTATGAACTGCAACACTTATGAAAATAGGTTGAACACAATTTATGAGTTATTTTTATAAGTTGTGAATAAACTCTTTCAAATAGCATTATTATCCTTTAGTGTGACAATCTTATTCAATTATTAAAAAGTACTCCTAGAAAAGTAAATAAATAAGAGAGGTAAAATTATAAAAATATGTGTGAAGATACATGCTTCCAACTTGGGGTATAATTGATTGCTTGTTATATTTTTGGTTGATCAGGAAACAGGAATGGTTTTTCCTTTTTGGTCTTGTATTAAGGTCAGGAATCAGGATGAAAGCAAAATGGGAGACAAAGGCCCAATAAAAAGACCCAGCAAAACAGAGACACTGTAAAACAAATGACCCGATTTTCGTTTTTTACCCATCGGTGCAGTAGCCCAATACAAAGAATTGAGAACAAAACTATTTTTGACAATCAGGATATTTTTTTCCCACCTCATTCCTTTCCCTTGGTCATTGGTCACTTTTATTTTATTTTTTTTTAAAAAAAGATTTATTGTGTCAATGATTTAATTCGATTTTTCACTTATCAAAATAAATTAAATAAATAGACACAAATAGATCTTGATTCCCACAACTTTATTTCGAAATGTCTCAGAGATAGAGAATAGAATATCTCATAAGTCTTGCAATTAAATGTTCACTATTTTATTTTTATGATTATTAATATTTCAATTAAATTTATGTCCAAAATTCATTGCTTCGGTTAAATTTGTGTCATATTTAAATGGCAGTGAATTTGGTCAAACGGACAAATAAATGTACATAAAGTCAAGTAAACACTGCATGTAGCAACAAATTGGTGGCAAACTAATTTACGAGGACTAATCTTTCTGTTACTAGGATTAGGTTTTGGACTTTCAAAATGATGTCTCTAATTTTTTTATTCTTTTTTTTTTTTACTTTTCTTTATTTTAATCTTGTTTTTCCTTTTTGCTCTATGCTTCTATTCATGGTTGGCTCACCGCTGTTTTGTCGTCGCTTCACTAGGTTTTCACCGTTGTTATTTCTTGCGCCTATTACAAGTGGTGGATAATTTACGTGTTTTATAAATAACATTTATATGTTTTTCACTTTCAATTTCTACAATTTTGTTTTGTAGATATTTTTCTGTTTTTTGACTAAGCCATCTATTGATATTTCTAGGTGTGGTTTCATTTTACATATTTTCAGTCTCAAGCCCTAGCATTTTCATGATTTCGTGTCCAAGCTTGGAATGAAGCAATCTTGCCTTCCAGCTTGAGGGGAGTGTTAACTTGTTTAGTAGTTGTGATATTCAGTTTTTCTTTCTTGTTAATATTATAAATACTTATTATATATTCACAGAGAAATTAATGAAACCAATATGTTATAAACACCTATCGTATATTTTCAATAGAGATTTAATTTGTTAGTATTTATGTTGCCTAGTTTTTCATTTCATTCATTTTTTGTGTATATGTATTTTGACATTAACCCCATTATTTTGGAGTAGGAGGTTCAAAGTTCGAACCTTGGCAAAGGAGAATAGTTTAGTTTAGGATGTGTGAGTGTTTGCCTATAAAAAAAATTGAACCCAAATATTCACACATGCATATTTTTATGTGCTCAACAATTGAGTTACATGACTGAAAACATCTGATATTTTTTTTTATTTTTGCCATTTTTTTTGTGCTGTGACGTTATTATCAGAGACATAAGACATGCTGCTTTGTAATACAACTCCATAACTCTTCGTCCAACTAGTCATGAATTACCGACTCCGTCTCCCACAATACACCAGACACAACATATATAGATACGGACACTTAAACTTCACATTTTTCTTAATGCAAGCTTCACATTTTTTTTCAATTATATATTTTATTTTATTTAATATATGATAATTTAAAAAACCTTTGAAAATGTTGAGTCACACACACAGGAGTTGGCTTTTAAATGTCAAACCATACAAAGATGTTGGCTGAAAATTTCTTCGAGTCAATAAAAAAAAATTATTGGACACTAATCATACAGGTGTATACGGTTGTCAGTGGTAAATTAGTACATGACTAGCAGAATTTGTGAGTTGGAATAAAAGAATAATAGGACCAACGATTAGATACTGTGTCACTATGCTGTATGCTGTATGCTGTATGCTGTGTTACTATAAAGTTAGGATGAAGAATTGAGATTCAACAGTTATGGACAGAAAGAACTCGCCGCCAAACAACCAATATGTCATAAAATTAGATAACTGATACTTTATTTTTTTTGGCATATATGTTTGTTTGTATAGTATCTCCAAATATGCATAATTTATTTTGGTACATGTTAGCTGCTGATAAGATTTTGAATATTTTAGTACAAGCAAAGGTATAAGATACCGAATAAAGAACCTTGAAAAATCTATTATCTCAAATTACAACATCTCAAGAAAGATAGCTAACATTAAACTCAAAGGGATATATCTTTGCCAAAGAGATTGCTGATTCCCTTCCCAGGATCACTTTGTTTTACAATAGACTCTCCAACCAATACCTGCAGATAACAACAAAATTGTAACATAATGGGAGTTTCTATGCCTATGTTTCTACAATGAGAATTTGTTATGACAACTTTGTTAATCATATATGTTAAATATAATCAAGATGTAACAAATATTTGACAGTTCAGCAAGGGAACCTGAGTATAAATACTCCTAATATCATATAGAGCATGCCTTGCAGGCAAATACATGAATTACTGAAATTCAATTACTGTCAGGATGATTTGGGAAAGATCAATTTTAGAGGAATAATAACATTTTTCAAAATCTCTCTCAGAAAGCTTAGAAAAATAAACTAATATTTCTTCAAAATAATTGGAGCTGAGCAGAAATGAAATTGACAAATGACAATACTTACAGCTTTAACACCAGCTTCTTGTACATAGGCAATATCCTGAGGTGTGAATAGACCAGATTCCCCTACCATCTGAACAAACCATGTAATCATCAGCAGGGTATCAATATTATAAATAAAATAACATTTCTTCCATGAAACTATAAAGAAATAAATAAAGGCCACGTACAATTATGTTCTTCTCACGGATAATATTGCCTCGCTCTCCTTCAAGAAGCTTCTTTGTGATGCCAATATCCACCTCGAATGTTTCTGCAATCCCCAAAAAAAAGGAAAACAGCAATTGATGAGTCAGATTCTAGCGCTTAATATTCAGACGTTGACAGAAAAAAGGCTGTTGTTAAGAGGAAAATACAGATTACAGTTTAAAATAGTTGCATTACTCCAAAGTTTTTCAAGATCCAAAAGATTGTTGCACTAATGTGCTGTGAGTGAGACAGAGAGGTGCAATGCAACAACAAGTAGCAGGAAAGAATGTTGTTAAGACAAGCAAACAGTTTGCAGATAAAAGTAGCTGTATTATTCCATTGACTTTTAAGATCCAAAAGATCGTTGCAACGATGTAAGGTTCTCAGAAAGCAACAATATATCCGTGTATAATGGGGGAAAGAGACTGAAACAAATCGGGTATACGGAAAACGAACCCAAAGCAGAAAGAATCATAAGAATTTTTCTTCCACCTCATTGCTCGTAAGATCTTATGCCTGCCAATAGTTAGCTCTTTAGACTCTAACATATTAAAATATCAAAGGCTTACCAAGATTGCGGTTGTTGATGCCAATAAGCTCAATCCCCTCTATGCCAAGAACCCGATCAAATTCTCTTTCATCGTGCACCTAGAAGAAAACAACATATTAAAAAAAATCCTCACAGTCATCATGAAATAAAAGATTCAGCACAATAAACTTAGTTTTGAGCATAAAAATGGATGATGCCACAGTAATTGAGAGATCTAAGCAAATTATATGAACAACTTTTGCATCTTAACCAGTAGTGGATACAATGCAAGTATCAGTCATTGCTCATCAAAAAAGTCATGACAATTCAAGGTTTTGATTAAAGTTGAATTGGTTTAGGTCTTCAGTCAACCTACATATTCTATAATTGTAAATCTAATATGCTTTAACTTTTGAGATCATAAAATTACGATGCCTCAATGTTAGAATAATTCACTATTCAAAGTTTCAAACCTCAAAACTCGGCATTAACAATAACTTCATATTGAACATCAGATATCAGTAAGCTAAAAAAACGTTTTATTAATATTGGAATTCATTGAAATTTAGGAAACAAATAATAAGCGCGGACCATACCTCAACAAGTGCAGTCAGTCCAAGTAATTTGCATATCTTAATCATGTATTTGATGTCAAGGTCAGGCAAAACAGCAGCAATTAGAAGGACTGCATCTGCACCTTTAGTTCGAGCGTAGTAGAGTTGCCATGCATCTACTATGAACTCTTTGCACAACAAAGGACACTGCATATTTTGTCAAGAATCAGCGAGATGGCCAACATAAAGCATTATATGGTGGAAAAGGATTAAGAATGTAATTCATTTAAAAAACCTTCACTCCAGCCTTTCTTATCGCCTCGAGATTTTCAAAGCTCCCCTGAATCAAGAAAACCAAGAACAAGTTAGGGTTCTCATTTGGCTGCAATATTACCTATCCCTCAATCAATCAAATAATATCTAGCAGTACTGAAGCTGTAATGAAGTTCTAACAAATTCCAAGTTAGTTGGTCTACCTTAAAGTACTTTTCGTCTGTCAAAACACTTAGACATGCTGCTCCACCTTTCTCGTAAGCTTGAGCAATTTCAACCTGTCACAGAGAACCTCTAAATTAGTGGTATTTACCACAAAGAAATACAAACTAACAACAGCGTTGGATAAGTTTCCAGGTGCATTGGTACAGACATACTACGAGACTAACATACTCAGAGAGAAAACATAACATCTTCCTGATACAACAAATTCAGAACAACATACTAGGAAACAACTTACGGGATCGAAGTCTTCTCTCAAAATGCCTCTACTTGGTGAGGCCTTCTTCACCTCAGCTATCAGTCCCGGCAATCCAGTTCGTTCATTGGCCGCTCCTAAAGCAGCAATAAAATCCCTAGCAGGAGGTGCATTATCAAGGGCTTTCTTCAGCACAGAAAGGGGTCTTTTTTCTTTAAGCTGAAATTCAAATCGCTCCCAGCATTACAGACAATCCATTTCACATAAAACAACACATATACACATTAAGAATAACAGAGCAAAAAGCAAATCAATAAAAAAGATATATATACTTGTGAGACTTCTTTGTCCTTGTTCCACACAATCTCTTCCAAAATGTTACGGGGTGTATTTCCCTCATTCTGCAAGCGGAATTGAAAGGGTCCTACATAATGCAAAGGGGGTCCACTTGGAGGCCTTCTCCTAATTCTTATGCCCTGGCTAGCAGCAACTTCATCTTGCAACATTCCCACCTCCCACTCCTTAACTTTGAGAGCTTCTGTCACTGATTCACCAGATGTTGCTATTGCAGCTGCACCTTCATTTGGTTCTACCTAATCAAAACACCCAAAACCCCACATCATCCAAAAAAAAAAAAACACATGATAAAATATAAATTTAAGCATTCATGAACTCTAATTGAACCCAAATTCTATCTCCCTAACATCTATTTTGATTCTCTGTGAACCCCAGCAGAAGGGGAGAGGCCCAGATTAATCCACAATGAAGCACAATAAAGCGTTATAAAAAAATAGAATTTTTGTTAAAAAACTGACCTGTGCTCGAACAGAGAAATTTAAAGAAGACGGTTTTTTATGAACATTGAGATAGGTTGGAGGAACCCAGGTTCTGGGTCTAGAAGAGAAGGATGGAAGGACCTGAATGGGGGCCTTGAGCGAAGTCAAACCTTCCATTGAAGCAGGGTAACGCGAGATGAAAAATGGAAGGGAATGCGCAGCAATATGAGGAAGATGAAATTGAAAATGAAACACAAAAGCTTTATTGAATTGGTTTGGAGAAGAGAACCGTCATCAGATTCAACACGTGCTCACGGATTTAGAATCATTGCAGAAGAACCTCTCGGCTCTTTAAGATGTGTATTCTGGTTCCAACATATTGTTAGGTTGGGGCTGGAATGAAACAATATAGAAAGGGTAAAAAGAATTAAGTACATATAATTAGGATGGGGAGTTTTAACATACTGATGTATGTTACAACACGTGAAAGAAAAAATAAAAAATTCAATTTAAAATGTTTAAAATAATAATAAATTATATATTTTATATGTATATATATATATTTTTTTCTTTTTTTAAATTGGAGTGGATTTTAACATTTATTACTTTAAGAGTGGTATACCATATACAAGTCATGATATTATTTAATTGATTATAGCAAAAAAAATAAAAGAGATATACGTACATATAAAATACATAATTTATTATTATTTAAAATATTTTCAATTGAGTTTTGTATATATTTTTTCATATAGTATACCATACACCACTTAAAAAATATTGTATATTAAAACTGCTCTATTAAAATATTTTATAAAGTTATTAGAATAAATAAATAATTAAAAATGTACATTATTTTTCTTCAACATATGAAAAATTATATTTTTTAAATTTATTTATTATATTTAGCTCTTTAAAAAGATAGATAGTTTTACAACCAGATTAAATTATGGTTTCAATAATATATATTTGGCTACGGTTTCAATATTTTATTTTTTTTGATACAGAGACGGTTTCAATATTTTTTTAATTCCGTAAAACTTGCTTCCTTTAAAAAACGGTTTTTCTAATAATAGCAAAAAAGAAAATATTTTTTTAATATTACACAGGTTAAAAAATTAAAAATAAAAATATTTTATGAAAAAAAAATACTTAATGAATTTTTTTATAGAAAAGTAATACAACTAAGAATTGAACCTTACACTCACCCACACGTATGCTCATACGCTCATTAACTGAGCTACATGACTGAGATAATATTTAATAAATTTTAATCATCTACTATAATAAATATTATATTTTTTAATAAGATTTTTCACATTAATTTTTAATATGTACAATGTTGTTGTACGTATTAAAAAGATCATTTAAAAAAATCTATAAAATTTCTGATTCTATGTTTGGGTGTGATAGTAGTTTTTTTTTTTTTGTTTGTTTTTATCTCTATGATTTTTTTTATAAAAAGTAAGGATAAAAATAGAAAAAAAACTTGGAAAAATAAGGACAACAACTAAACAGGATTTGTTGATAGAGATAAAAACAAACAAACAAAATAACCATAAAGATAAAAAAAAAAGTATATAAGGATTAAAACTAAAATTTGTTATTTTTTAAGAACTAAAAATTTATTTGAAGTCATAAATTAAATTAAAAGGATAAATACAGTGTCATTGGGTTACCTAACAACAGTAGAATATATTAAATAAAAGATTATATCGTTATACCAACAAAGTTCGCCACAGTTGGCATTAGGTCCTTTGAGTATTCTACCAGATATTTTTGGTTTTTTCAACCGTAACCTTCTATCTTTAATTTTTTATTCTCTGCAATATCGCATAAGTTAGAAAAAATCATTAAAAATATAATTTTTTATATTCTCGAGAGACAGAATATGTGCATATATAATTATTTTTCTAATCGTAAATATTAGTTTTTTAACATTTTTGTTTGCAAGAATCAGGATTCATTATTAATATATTTTTATTTTTTAATGGATTGTTAATTTAGCTTGTTAATATTTGTCCTTAACACAACCAATTCTCGGCATCTACTTATTCTAGCGAAATTCAATGTTACCCTGTGTTTGTATTAGGAAAGAAAGTGTAAATAAAGAAAAGGAAGAGATGAGAAAATAAAATGATTATAAGTATTATTTAATTTTAGAAGAAATAGAAAAAGAGAAAGTTATATTTTTCTTTTCTTTTGTTTGAATAAAGAGAGATGTGAGAAAAAATAAAGTGCAAAAATATAAAATTACTATTTTATCTTTATATAAAATAAATATATATATAAATTAAATATAAAAAATGTTGCACAACAAATAAACTTTCTTTTCAAAGATGAGAAGAAAAGTTTTGGGATGAGTAACACTCCAAAATTTTCTCTCTTTTCCATTTCCTATTTATTAGCAAACAGGGAAAAAGTTAAGGCGATTTTGTTTTTTTTGGTAACAAGTTAAGGCGGTTTGATTTGTCTTTTCATTTAATATTTTTGTTTTTTAAAATTTTATAAAGAAAAAAAATAAATATTTTTTTCTTAAGCATTTTCAATTTATTTTGTCACGTGAGAAGATCAAATATAAAATATATGTTTCTAATATATGCTAAAAAAATTATTTATTATCATTTTTTTTGTTTGCTTATGTTAAATTAGCCATCACTAATGTAAACTTTGCCTAATAGAATATCCTGTGAGTATAACCTTTAAAAGTCTAGTATATACAAAATATTTATTCTTATAAATTTATTTAGGCAAAACCTATAATTGCGAGAGACTATTATAAATGTCTATACTAAAATATTAATTTATTTAGATAAAATCTATTCATGCGAGAGACTATTCGATGTCAAAAGTGTTGGTAAATTATAGTTTTATGTGGTGTTCTTTGTGGTATCCTGGGTGCTAATGAGGATGAGGAGTGTCATCGGCACAATAAGACATGGGCAAAGAGTGGCTCCTGACAGGTTTCTAGGAACAGACGCATAAATGAATCGAATATGCACCGGAACTGTATGGATCCAAAGATTGTATATGTATGAGACTATGACTCTATTTGTTAAAACTAGCTTATAGCTTGTAGCTTATGGCTTATAACTTATAGCTTGTAGCTTATGGCTTATAACTTATAGCTTATGGCTTATAACTTATAACTTATGACTTGTGACTTATAATTGAGTAGAGGTGTTTGGTAAAATTAGCTTATTAGGTAGCTTATATTTGTTAAATGAATTAAAAGGACAAGTAATAATTACATGTAATAAATTATTTGATAGAGTAAACATGTAGTAAATGACTAGAGGGTAAAATAGGAAAGGATTATTGAAAGCTACTTTTCATAAGCTATAAGCTACTTGAAGTAGCTTTTTAGAAGCTATAAGCTAGTTGTTACCAAACACCTCTACTTACTCATTAGCTATAAGCTACAAGCTATAAGCTCCTAAATAAGCTACAAGCTAGTTGTGCCAAAGAATAGATTTACTTTACTTATATTAACAAAATACATTTACTTTTCGGTAGTCTATAACTTAAGAACTCCAACATTAAAGCGTACTTGACTTGGAGCAATTGAGGAATTGATAACCTCTTAAAAAATCATTTGTAAGAGGTGTGTGAGTGATAATAAAACACACTAAAATATTTCGCGTTTACCTATAAACACAATCCTTAAGGGCATTTCATTTTTTTTTTAAATGAAGAATACGGTTTGTGAATGTTTATTTTAATTTTTAATTTTCTTTTTGAGGGAAAACAAGATTTCGAGACAAAAGCATGCTTCAATTCTTATATTTTTAAAAGTAAATTATTTTAAGCGGCTTTTAATTTCAATTTACATAAGAGTTATGATAAGATTTGCATCAGAGGATTAATTAATTAATTAATTGAACCCTTTTTAATTGAGTTTTTTAAAATCAAATTTTATCAAGAAAATGCTTTTAAGAAATATCTCTTGACTTCCTTTGAAATAGAATTCTTGTGTCATGTAGTCAATTGACAGAGGAATAACAGTAATTATTTATTAATTACGTATTGAAGTGGAACATATTAATTTTAGGCCAGTAACAAGCAATTTATGAAATAAGACTTTTACTTTTTTTAGATAGTTGTTTAGTTAGATTATAAAATAAAGTTATTTGGTAAAATAAGTTGTGTGAATAGCTAGTTGGATTATGTTAAAAGACAAAAAAAAAAAAAATACATATAAGATAGGATAGTAGAAGTAACTTATTATTTATAAAAATTAAAGAGGATAATTTTAAAAATGAATTATTTTTAGTCAATTTTTAAAAGTTAAAAGCACCAATATCGACATTATTCGACACTGGTTGTATGACATTATTATGTACATTCAACGGATGTTTCCGCGGGGATGATTTATTGATAGGTGCTTTCTTCGGTGTTCCTTCAAAATAAGGAACAAATTTGTTCCTTCACGTGGCTCCATTTAAGTAGTGACATTTGTTATTATTTATCCATGTCATCTAATTTAATATAACTTTATAATATTGCAAACACATCCTCTCTTTTAATAACATTTATCCTAGTTTAAGCATAATATTTCATAAAATTTCTTTCTCTTTTTTCTTTTAACAAATTTAAATACAACATTCACGACTAAATTAAAATTAAACGCAAGTGATCATAAAAAAAATAAATGAAGAATGGTGAATAACAAGTATTAAAACATACTAATAGTGTATGACTACTTTTGATGTATTCATTCACAACACAATAATACTATCCATCATAAAAGACAAATATTCATTAAGAATACATTATACACAATTTTAGTGCAAGTTTTGATAGTTTTTTGGGTTTAGTATGTGATTTGTGATTTTTTATGTTGTTTCGATGATATTATATTTAAATTCTTCATGTCAATTTGAAGTAAAATATGTGTTAGATGTCCAAGTTTTGCTATAATGTTCATAGTTATTCTTAATTGTTCTTGCTATTTCTTGATAGATATTTCTATGGTGTCTATGGTGTAGAAGATGGAGACATGATCTCTTATTCAATGAAATCAAAAATTTGATATAAGACAATAAGAAATGCAATAAAGTTTTATTCTCTATTAAATCATTTAGATTTGGTAGATACTAACTTGATTTTATTTTTTAATCTAATATTTAGTTTTTATTTATGTCTCAATTTTTTTAATCAAAATATCAAATACTTAGATTTTGGTTACATTATTAAAGGTGTATTTCAGCTTTAGTTAATTAAAAAAATGAGTTTTTATTAGTTGAAGAATAAATAAATTAATGGAGAATATTATAATAAATAAAATAAGGTAAAAGTAGTATTTTGGTCCCTAAACTTTACATTAAATTTTAGTTTGGATCTCTTTTTTTTTTTTGTTCATATTGACTTCTTTACTTATTTTTTTTCGTGTTATTTCATTAAATAATTAATAAAAAATCTAAAATAGTCGCAAGATGTGAGAAAGAAGAAGACCATGATAAAAAATATTATCATGGGCATTTTTGTTAATTATTTATCAACAAAAATTATTAGAAAATCATTATATTATATTGAAAATGTAAATTAAGATTATGAAGAAAAAATAAAAGGACCAAATTAAAATTTGAGATAAAGTTATGGGCCTAAAATATGATAATGTTATTTTACAAATTTTTTCTAGTGAAAATTCATAAAATAACACAAAAAAAAAATATTCACATATAAATTTTAATTTATAAATTTGACATGAATAAAGCACACTTATATAATATAATGTATTTAAATAATATTATTTTCATACAAATAATTAGTATACGCATCATTACATTGTCATTTCTATGCTCAAGTATCAATTATTTGTATCAGAATCTTCTAAGTCTTATCATTTATTTCAGGCTCAATTATGAATTATTTATGTTATGTTATTTTTTAAATATAATTTGCTTTTAAAGTATTTATTAATTATGTATTTTTCTTCTAGGTCGCTTCAGGTATAAGTTACCTAGGTCACGTTCTATTCAGCCAAATGTTTGCTTATTATATTTATAGTTATAAAACTCATACTAGTCATCGACTTGGTCAAAGTCATAGATCAGCGGTCGAACTAGTAGGTCATTGATTGAACCGATTTAACATGATATATGATAATATTTTATAATTTATACTAATATTTACAAATATAATATATATTTTACCGTAAAATTTAATATATTAAAGAATTTTTGTGTATTAATCATATATTAGTACTAATGTTAATTAAAATTTATGTAAAATTAAAATATATAAATATTGATAAATTTAGATTTATATATAAAATTATAAGTTAGATAATATTTTTTTAAAAAAATGCAAATACATTTAAAAACTAAATTCATAAATATATTGTAATAAAATTTTCTATTATAATAATATAAACATACTTGTGAAATTTTTTATATTTGACAACTAACACATATTTTACTATATGTTAAATATATTTATATTCTAAAACATTTTAATATACAAATATAAATATATTTATAAAATTTTTATTATAATATATTTATGAGTTTATTTTTTTAATGTATTTGCATTTACTTTTTTTTTAAAAAAATATTATCTAAGTTATAATTTTATATATCAATACAAAATTATCAATATTTATATATTTTAATTTTGTATAAACATTAACATCAGTACTAATGTATACACAAAAATTCTTTAGCATATTAAATTTTATGATAAAATATATATTACATTTTTAAATATTAATATAAACTATAAAATATTATCATACATCGAGTTAAATCGATTCAACCAGTAAGTTAACGGTTCGATCAGTGATCGAGGACCTTGACCTAGTCGATGGCTAGTATGAGTTTTATAACTATAGATATAAGTAACTAATAATTGAGTCTTAAGCAAACATTAGACCGAATAGTACATGATCTAGATAACTTATATCTCAGTCTGAAGTGACCTAGAAGAAAAATACATAATTAATTAAAATTTTAACTTGAAGCAAATTGTATTTCAAAAATAATATAACGTAAATAATTCATAATTGGGTCTGAAATAAATTATGGGACTTAGAAAAACCTAATACAAGTAAATGATATTTGAGCATAAGGATGATAATGTAATTAGGCGTGTACGAGTTATTTATATGAAAATAATATTATTTAAATATATTATATTATTTAAATGTGCTTTATTCGTGTCACATTTATAAATTAAAATTTATATGGGAATGATTTTTTCTTTTGGTGTTGTTTTATGAATTTTCACTAGAGAAAATTTATAGAATAATAGCATCATATTTTTTATGGCTAAATTTATATTTTAGGCCCATAACTTTATCTCAAATTTTAATTTGGTCCTTTTATTTTTTCTTCATAATCTTAATTTATATTTTCAATATAATATAATTATTTTCTATTATTTTTTTGTTGATAAATAATTAACAAAAATGCTCATGATAATATTTTTTATCATTGTCTTCTTCTTTCTCACATCTTGTGACTATTTTAGATTTTTTTATTAATTATTTAATGAAATAACACGAAAAAAAATAAGTAAAGAAGTCAATATGAACAAAAAAAAAAAAGAGATCCAAACTAAAATTTAATGTAAAGTTTAGAGACTAAAATACTACTTTTACTTTATTTTATTTATTATAATATTCTCCATTAATTTATTTATTGTTCAACTAATAAAAACTCATTTTTTTAATTAACTAAAGCTCAAATACACATTTAATAATGTAACCAAAATCTAAGTATTTAATATTTTGATTAAAAAAATTGAGACATAAATAAAAACTAAATATTAGATTAAAAAATAAAATCAAGTTAGTATCTACCAAATCTAAATGATTTAATAGAGAATAAAACTTTATTGCATTTCTTATTGTCTCATATCAAATTTTTGATTTGATTGGATAAGAGATCATGTTGTCATCTTCATAGAGATGACACCATAGACACCATAGAAATATCTATCAAGAAATAGCATGAACAATTAAGAATAGATATGAACATTATAGCAAAACTTGGACACCTAACACATATTTTACATCAAATTGACATGAAGAATTTAAATATAATAAGATCGAAACAACATGAAAAATCACAAATCACATACTAAACCCAAAAAACTATCAATACTTGCACTCAAATTGTGTATAATGTATTCTTAATGAACATCAAAAGTAGTCATACACTATTAGTATGTTTTAATACTTGTTATTCACCCTTCTTCAATTAATTTTTTATGATCATTTGCGTTTAATTTTAATTTAGTCATGAATGTTGTATTTAAATTTGTTAAAAGAAAAAAGATAAAGAAATTTTAAGAAATATTGTGTTTAAACTAGGGTAAATGTTATTAAAAGAGAGGATGTGTTTGCAATATTATAAAGTTATATTAAATTAAATGATATGGATAAGTAATAACAAGTGTCGCTACTTAAATAGAGCCACGTGGAGGAACAAATTTGTTCCTTATTTTGAAGGAACACCGGAGAAACCACCTTATTGATATCCGTCATGTTTCAAGGGAAAGGAGTAGAGTGGCTGATGCCTTGGCGCAAAAGGGATCTTAAGAAGAGAAGCACAGTCGGATTTGGAAATTTCCACCAACTTGGTTAATTCCGGTGTCTTTTATGATAAGTAAGAAACTTCTGTGATGTATGATACATCATTAAAGTTTACCTTCAACAACAATTAAATGGTGTCCCAAAAAATAAAATTCTAATTTTGTTTAAGTTTTTCATTTTACAATCATTGAATTCTTATTGTTTTGTTATTTAGCTAATTGGCCCCAATTGCTTTGTGACATCTCCATGTTCCAACTTTAATGAACTGTCTTAAAACCCTTTAACGCCACTTTATTTCCTCAATTTTTTGTACGACAAACCACGTCAAGACCCACCGTCTCCACGCTCACGGTTTCTGCCACCGATGTAACCACTACCTCCATGTCCACCGTCGTCGCCACCTTCACGACAACCACCGCCTCCGTATCCTCCACCACCACAGCCTTATCCTCCGTCATTGCCACGACTTCCGTATCTGCCACGCTGTCGTCGCTCACAGTGATATTACAATTGTCAAGGTTCTTCCGTTCATCCTTTCGATGGCAACCCTCATGGCCTGCTCACTAGCGAAGGTGATAAATCCAAATCCCCTCGACCTAAACATGAAAACCAATCAATTGATCTAGATCAGAGTCTAATTCCCATAAGAATTAGAAAAATGAACACAAATATCATAGATCAAGTAACACAAAACAGATCTAAGAGCAAAGATCAAATGGGATTGGGAAAATCCAAATCTGAATAGTGTCAGATCCGACCCTGCGACTAATGAACCTTCGATTTGACGATTTAGCCGCCATAGGGAGGCGACAACGTGGGAGCAGCGGAGCGAGAGGAGGAAGAGAGAGAGAGATTCTTCGAGTTTGGTGGTGGTGGGGGCTTGAGATTCCTTCTTCTAGCAGATAGATTGAAAATTTAACTAAAGTTAGATGAAGATTTGATCGTAATAAGATTGTTTGCTGGTAAAACATTGCTTGCTGGTGTTGTGCTTTACATTATTGAGAAATTGGTTGTTAAAGATGATGATGAATTTGATAGATGTTCTAGGAAGTAAATGATGTCGCTAGTGTCTAACCATCTTCAATTTTCGTGATGGTTCCTTCTGCGATTTTTAACAGATTAAAACAGAGAAACACACAATTTTCAGACCGGTATCTTTTTGAAATCCCAAGCGTTCAATAAATAAATAACAGATTTAATGGCTCACATTAGATTTAGTTTAGTTTATTTTTTTTCTTCTTTCTCTTTTGTTTTTCTTTTTTGATGTATAAAAAAAATTACTTAAAAGCTAAAAATTATCTCAAATAATTTTTTAATTGCTAAATGCACATTTTGATCCTGCATCTCTTATGTGCACTTTATTTCGGTCCTATATCTTTTTTAAGTTACATTTTGGTCCTGTAACTCTTATAAACGTTTCATTTTGATCAAATCCATCAATTCTTAATAAGAGGTACATTTGGCCTTTTTAAAAAGTTAGTTACAAAAGTAAAAATGGTCAAAAAAATTTAATCTTGTGATTATCAAATAACTCTACAAACTTTGAAAACTATAATCTCCTAAGAAAACTATAATCTTGTTGCACAATAGCTAAAAAATAAGAACATATTTAGAATAAAAGCTTAAAGCTTTTAACTATTAGCTTTAATATAAAGTAGGCTGAAGATGATGAAATTAAAACAAGCTGCGTAAATAACTCGTACATAACTTTTATCGGTAGTCAATTTTAGAAATTAAAACCTATATAAATGACTTTCTAAAAGTTAATTAGAAAAGTTAAAATCTCACATCTAAATTTTTTTTAAAATTTATAATTCCCCATAAAAACTATAATCTTATCGCACTCAAAATACCCTAAATCCATCAATACTTTGCTGAGGAAGCCTTCGATCTTCCAAGAAAATACCTCATAAATTGTTTGTCGGCAATTTAAAAAATTGTGTACCCACTATTCATGCTACACTCGTTTCTAGACGTACTACCCTAAATTTAGAATCCAGTAACTAAAAAATATTCATTCAAATTCTAAAATCTATTTAGACTAAACTACCATATTTTAGAACCCGAATGTAGTGTGCACCCAAAAACCTGTTTGATGCAGATAGTAGCGTCCCATTTTGTGACATCAAGAACTCTGAAAAAAATCCGAGCATTCAACTGAATTAGCCACCAGGACCAGCGAGACTAGCACAGTTCTTATTAGTTGTTTTTATTTGTAAATTAAATATTAAATTCCTCTATATGTGAGTATCACCCGCTCTCCCCTCAACTTTATTCTGTTGAAACTTGAAACTCAGATTCTATCCAACCACAACTTATCAGCCAACTGGGCAGTTGTTCATGTACCATGGATTGATCATACACGAAATCAGAAAGCATGGTCAACAGTGAAGCAGAACAAAACTACAGTTCCTCAACTATTTTTGTCCTCCATTTCCTAAATCAAAACACTGTGCCAAGGTCTAACACACAGAAAGTTAAATTTTAAACTTCAAATGAAACTGTAATGTTTCCGAACATTACAAATAAGTAAAAACCAAAAATTAAGTAAAGTACAACTAAGATTAGGTGCACTGAATTATCTATGAAGTAAGAACTCTTTCTGCCCCTGAGGCAATTGCAGTTCCTCTCATCCTGCAGAGATAGCCAATGGTTATTTAACTCATTTGTTTTACATACTTAGCTACATTATTTTATTGTTCCTTTGTGTAACACGATGCATTTTAGTGTTCAAACTATCATTCAATAAATTTTATGTATTCAACTGTTAACTTAGTAACAATGAAAAGAAGTTTCATCCACAGAACATCCACTATCATAAGTGACAAAACAAAGAAAAAGCAGCAATAAGTTGAAGATAAATCATAAGAACTACACTATTAATTAAAAGCTTTCACAGAAACTGAAACAAGTCCTCGACGAAAATCGTTATGCTAAATACACTCTCATTTCAGGAATAGGAATACATCATCTCTTTCGATGTAACAATGCAGTAACTGAGTGTATCTAGAGGGTTGTCATTTGATAAATCACAGCGCCTAAACGCCAACTATGTTATATTTTATCCTAAACAACCACTTCATAAAGCAACCAATCAACTAATTGGTGTTTCAAATAAATTCAACATCAACAACAATACCATTAAAAATAAGCAAAAGCATAATAGGGCATACCACATTCAAAGAAGATAAAGTCACCAGCCAATTATGATTAGGGGTAAACTATAAGCATGCATTAGGATAAAGGGAAATTTCACATAGTTATGCCGCCATAAAAATCAATAGAGGGTAATAAAGTTCACTAACAATCTGACATAGGCAAAATACTGGGTTCTGATTTCTAGAAAGGAGAAAGTTAAGCTGGGAATCTGCAGTCAGTTTTCATTCTCATAAGGACAAAGTGTGTGTTTGGATTTCCATTGGCAAAATTTGATTTGTCTCAACTTAGGTTTTGCGAAAGTAAGTTGAGTTAAAAGTTAGTTTATTTTAACAAAATTTATACTTAAATGCTTTTAGTTAAAAATATGTTTGACAAACTTAATTTTGTTCAGATAATTTTAAGAAAAGTACTTTTTGAGTTTGACAAACCCTAAATATGTTTAACCCAATCCAACCAAATGTATTTCAATCCAACCCAAAATAGGCTATCATTTTCTTTTTGGCAAACTGACTTTGAGAGACATTTTTCAGGATGCTCAACGGACCCAAATTGGTACCCAAATGAAATGGCACAACGTTACATACACCTTGAAAGCTAGCTTGGAGAACCCAACTGGTTTCCAAACACACATAAAAGCAGCAGCCAGTGAAAGAAGTTCATCTTAATTTGTACAATAAATAACATGCAGGCATTCTTTTCACGCCACAAAAATATAACCAAACGGAGCACCCAATTTTATTTTATTTTTATGATTTTCACTCTAAATCTCTTATTCAGATTAAACCATCATATCAAAATTCAAACAGTTTCCAGCTACCACAGAACAATACTGCAACAACCGCTCGGTAGAAAACCCAATGAAATGAAAAATGATTTCAAAATCTACACTGAAAAAACAAAAATTACATCACAATCTCAAACTTGAGCTGATAAAAAACAGAGAGATCCACGTAGCCAAAAAGAGTTAAAGAGAAAACAATTAAAATAAAAACGACAAAAATAAAGAAAGGATATAAGTAATAACATTAGCTAACCAGATCCGACGATGATGTTGTTAATTGGAATGAAGATGAGCTTCACGAAAAAACCGACGAATCCCATCACAACAAAACCGATCGCGGTTCGTACGGCAACCTTGGAGAATTCTAAAATACCAATCGCATCCGTTAAATTAAGATCCACACAACACAGACATTCGAATCAAGTAAAAAAAAACCGAGATGCAGAGCAACGAGAAAGAAGATGGATTTGGATTAGGGTTAACCTTTGCGATCGGGTTTGTGGCAGCGCTTCACGAGCCTGACGCTGTCCTTAGCGAATTCTCTGAGCGGATCGAACACAGAGTCAATGGCGTCCATTCTCTCTCTGCTTCTTGTCCCTCTTCCTTTCTCTCTTCTTCGTTTGGATCAGAAATTGAAAATTAAAATAGATATTGATTTTTGTAGGGAGATTTGTGTTGCTTTAGTTTATTGTTTTTATGCAAAACAAAGTGCACGTTTGTACTTGTTTATCCTTTTCAAGAATTAATTTTTTTTTTTTAATTATAGTACTTCAGATTTTACTGTAGATTTGATATAAATAAAAATTTGAACTTTTTAAAATAATGTATGTATAAAGGTTAAAATATAATCTTACCAAAAAAAAGGTTAAAATATAATTTTAATTTTTTTTAGCAAATTTTTATCTTTTACCTTTTATTTTTATCAATTTAATTTAATATCATTTTTTATATTAATTGATCCTTTTATTTTAATATCATTGAATATTTTGGTGTAAATATCACAACAATATTAAAAAAAACAAATTGTAGATAAAAGCATTTCAAAGTATTAACAATACGAATATAATGTAAAAAATAATAATCAAATTGACAAAATAAAACAAAAAAAAAACCAAAATTATGTTTTAGTCTATAGTGAAAAAATAAACCGATTCCATGCAAATAAAATTGCTTGTTAAAAATACTTTACCCTTTAATAAATGAATTCAGTTTGAACATAATTACTTTAATCCAATCCAATGTTATTTAAAGATTCACATGGTTTTACACAAAAAATAATGACAATAAACCAACCAAATTATCTCAATCACGCACTCTTAAAATATGAGTCCTGATTTTTGTACTCATAATTTTTGTACTCAATATACTAATTGGCTACTTACATTAAAAAAATGGTTACATTACAGTGTTTTTTGAATTTGGTGGTTACACATGTAAAAATATGTGGTTATAAAGTAAAAATAAAAATCCAACAAAACTTTTACGTATGTAATCAAATATTTTAATATCATGAGTATAAAGTGAGTATAAAAAACGTGAGTACGAAATTTTTTCTTAAAATATTGAGTTGGGCCTTCTAAAAAGAACTGAGTTGAGAAATACACGTCATTTGGCCCAATGACACGGCGGATCATGCCACGTCAACTTCAAAATCTCCATATTTTTATTAAACGCACCGTATAGCTTAGTACAAGAATACAAGATGGTATTAAAATCACTAACGTTAAAATAATATACTTCCGAAGTTCTGATCCTCAGTCTTCAGAGACGTTGATTCGGTTAAATTGTTTCTCTTTTTTTTTTTCATTAAATTAGGGTGACAATAGGGGTTGAGCTCAGTGGGCTGGTCCGCGGACCAATCATTTTAAAGCGGGCTACATTAATACTTTGAAACAGCTAAATCGAGTAACATGACCCGTTAACTTCACGGGTTGTGTGGGCCAACAGCGGGCCGGGCTGGGTTGGCCCGGCGGACCTAGTAGGTTCAATATAAATTTTTAATTAACATTTTTTAAAAAATACTGACATAAAGGATTAAAATAACATAAAAAAATAAAACTTAACCTAATTCTATCTGGGGTCCACAATTCACAAACAATCACAAGTTCACAGAAAAAAAAAGTCCCTGCTCCCTCTCCCTGCGGCGCTCACTCTGTCACTCACTCAGCAACAGCAAGCAGGAGCCAGGAAGCACTGAGCAGCAGCTAGCCAGGATCCATTATTGGCTTGGCGTTGCTGCTATTATTGCCCATCCATCTTCTTTTATTTATTTATTTATTTCAAAATATGAAAGAAGCTGCTGCTGTGTTGTTATTTATAAAGCCCTTTAAACAATTATTTATTAATTGCGCTACTACCAATAATGGGCTGAAGGCTTACCCACAGCCCGCGTAAAAGTTTCAAAAACGGGCTGGGCTAGCATACTTAAACCGTAAATGTTGGCGGGCTGGCCCGGCTCTTTTATGGCGGGCTAAACAGGTTCGGGCCAAGCTGACCCATATTGTCACCCCTACTTATCATACATAAAAAAAAATTTGTGTACGGATGCACAGCCTTTTTAATAATAATTGATTTATTATTAAAATAATTAAATATTAACATTACATTTTGAATTATTTGATGAATTTATGTCACATAAACTTTTTCACACTTTTATTGTGTATG
The DNA here is from genome assembly GCA_037177725.1 of Cyamopsis tetragonoloba. NCBI lineage: Eukaryota > Viridiplantae > Streptophyta > Magnoliopsida > Fabales > Fabaceae > Cyamopsis > Cyamopsis tetragonoloba. The sequence continues at coordinate 72,733,031 of CM074119.1, forward strand.
ATAAATAATAAATGAGACCATCTTTCTTTTAGGGGTAAATTGCAATAATTCCCATTGAGGTTTGGAAAAATTGCACTCCACTCTAAACTTCATCAAAATTAGCACTTCACCCCATTTTGTCAGTTAACTAGCATTTTTGGCCCGTCAATCTATTACATAAGTATTTAAAAAAAAAACTAATGTTAATGGAAGATCCATAACTTGCATATGTGAGAAACTAACACGACAGAAACGTTAGCTAGGTCAACAGTCAACGGTTAAAAAAATAGGGTGCAGTGTAATTTTCCCAAACCTCAATGTGGTTTTTACAATTTATCCTTCTTTTATTTAAGGTAGTCTTCAATCTATCAAAATTGGTTCCTATTTTTTTTTTTTTGTCAATCATCTATTAAAAATTAATGTAAAAACACTAACACTATTAATATTGGTCACGTGTTATATCATTATTAGTTCATAAATAAAGTTATTATAATAATAAATAGGTTTAATTGCAGGTTTAGTCCCTAAATTTTATTAATTGTATGATTTTGGTTTCTCAACTTTCGCTTCGGCGATTTTAGTCCCTCAGCTTTTTCAATTGTGAGATTTTAGTCCCACAACTTTTAATTGTGTGATTTTGGTTCCCTAACTTTGTTTGTTGTGCGATTTTAATTCCCTTCCAATTGTGCGATTTTGCTCATCTAATCCATATTTTATTAAGAAGCTAACGGTTAATACAATGAAATAATAAAATAAAGTGTGTAAGAGCATCAAAATCGTGCAATTAAAAAAGTTTGAAACTAAAATCGTGTAAATAAAAGCTTATTATATGGGTTTGACCATATTGATCATTAGCTTTTTAATGGGAGATGGTCAAAAGAATCAAAATCGCACAATTGAAAAAGTTTTGAAACTAAAATTGTGCAATATAAGATTAGGGAACCAAAATTACACAATTGACAAAGGTAAAAAAACTAAAATATCACTATTAATAAGTTTGAGGAGAGTACGATTAAACCTAATATATATATATATATATATATATATATATTTAAAAATAAAAATAATTCTTACTTTTTAATAAAACAAAAACTTAACCATCTCCTTTCCAACTCCTCCACCTCCAACCCCAATCCTTATAGCATTGATCCACCGGGAGGCCCCAACCCCACCACCATCACCACCACTTACTCCCTCCATTCTAAAACTATAGTAATTTTAGTTTTTTTTCACACATTAAAAAATCATTCATATTGATAAGTTTTTAATATGAGTAGATTAAGGTGTCAAATTTGAAGCTAAAATAGTTGACAAAATAATTAAAAAGAGAAATAATAATTGGTGAATAAAGGAGGCGATGAAAGAAAAATATTAAAATATGTAATTTATTGCATTTTGGAATCCTAAAGTGACAATTGATTTAGAACAATATTTTGAGTCTAAAGTAACTATAGTTTTGGAATGGAGGAACTAAAATTTTTCTGAATCCATATACTCCCTTTAGTCTTATTTATAAGACTTTTTTCAGACAATGTTAGTAGTCTTTTTTATAAGATCACCCATCAAAATTTTCAAACATTAATTATCCTTTTCCATGTTTGCCCTTTATAATGAGTCAACATTTTTTAATTCCAAGATTTGAATTACAAAGAGAATTAATATTTTTTACTACTCCCTCTATTTTTTTTAAGTCATTTTAGCTTTTTTATCATGTTCACTTTTTCCAGTCGTTTTAAGAAACCAAGACAAAGTTAATATTTTTTTCCAATACTACCCATATTTACTAACCTTCTCACTCCACCTACATAGATTAATATCCACCTATAAAAAATTATTGTCCCAACTAGATCCAATCACATTGCATCATTTTTAATTGTGGCTTGAGATATTAATTGAGGAGAGATTTTATGTGAGGGTATATTAGGAAATCTAATAATATATTTTTATAAAATTTAAAAGACTAAATCATTTTCTTAATTCCCGCGCATAACCTTAAAGGACTACTAAAAAAACAGAGAAAGTACTTCTCAATACATTAAATAGGGGTAAACATGGCATAATATGCAATTTTTAAAATCTCAATACATTAACTAACTTAATTACTACCTTCGTCCTCATTTTAGAGAAAAAAATTTGTCCCATTTTATTTGTCACTTTATAGTTTCAATGGAACATTAATTATGTTTTACCAAATATACTTTTGAGTAGTTAAGTTTTAAATAAATGTTTTGAGAGATGTGACTCACTAATTAATGTGAGTGATAATGGGTATAATATGAAGTTGGACAACTATTTGTATAAAAACAAGAAAATTAATGACATTTCTTAAATTGTGTATAATAATCTTAAACGACACTTAATATGAGACGAGGGAGTACATATTTTCTTAATATCCATAATTGTCATGTTGAGTCCTTATAAAAAGGACAGGAGGGGATATAACATTGGAATCATCAACCTATTGCTCCGTGGTCTTCCTCTTCCATTTTCATGAACTCTTCTTAATTTGCTAACATTAATTAATTCGTTTTTCTTGATCTGATCCACTACTTCTTTTGATTCAATAAATTCGGGTTGTCTTGTTGCGGATTGCGACAACAACAAGTCAGCTCAACTTGGTTCACCTTTTTGACCAATCAAAAAATACACAACTTAATTCAAATAAGAGGGAAAAAATTAACATAATCAAATTCAAATAAGAAGGAAAAAAAAGGGAATGTTACCTTTAAATTTCCTCACTAGAGGGAAAAAATCAACATAATCAAATTGACAAGAATTAGTGTTATAAATCAAAATTTGGAAGAAAAAAATACCTCACTAGAGTGAATGTTACCTTTAAATTTCCTCACTAGAGTGGAGCTTTCCTCATTAAACTTAAAATAAAACTTTGATTTTTATTGATTATTTTTATTTTGTAAAACCCTTACGTATATAGAACGTAAGGATGTTCTAGAAATCGTAATTGAGCTTTTTTGGACCTCACAAAAATATAAGTCTTGACAATAAGAGGAAGTGGTGGATGAACACAAAGGCGGTACCGGCGTAGGAGCAGAGCTAAGCGTGAGGCTCTCAATCAGCGACGTCGAAGGTGGAGGAAGCGAACGGAAGGGAGACGTCGCAGGAGGATGAGCATAGCGCATGCCAAATAAGCCAAGGGTAGCACCGGAGTAGAGCATTCACGTGCTTGTTATTTTCAGGGATTCAATACTTCATAATAGAGAGATAAGAGAGGCAGGTATTTATGTTTTTTTTTTGTTTTTTGTTTTAGGTATTTAGATTTCTTTTTCCCTCTTGGCTACGCAAAATACAGGCCTACAACTTTTTTAAAGGTGTGTTAATCGGGTTGAACTGTGTTCAACCCAGTTCAACCCGTCAAAAGTAGTTAGTTAAACGAACCAGGCTAAATTGATCTATGTTCTTGGTGAGTTAATAATTTTTTATGCCAACTCATTGCTGAGTCGGGTTAATTTATAGCCTAAAATTCATTTGAACACTTCTACGTATATAGAAGGGATAGTTATAAATTAATTTTTTTTATTTCTAAATTTTGGTTTTTCTTTTTATGTTATCTAGTATTTTCTATTGTTTTACACCACTCAATGTAATTATTTTACCTTTTATTGAAGGGTGGTGTAAAATAGTTATGACAACGAGATGGGACAGAGTCGAAAATAAATAAGACAGGACTAAAAAGTTTGAACTCAACACCATCCCCGTCAAACCTACCAGAATTTATGGATAATTCATAATCACATTATTTTTTAAAATAATATTTTTTAATATACTTTAACACAAATTAAATATTGTTTTGTCATGCCTCGTGATGTATATAGTAAAAATGAAGCTGATTGTTTAATGGGGTGAGAATCTAAAACATTGTCCCACCTAATTCTTAAATCATGTAACTATTTTGAATAAGGCCGCAAATGTAAAATATTCCCATCAATTATATAGTCTTTTAAGGGTTTTCTTCAAAGTCTAATTGTTACTTCCTCCGTTTTTAAATATAAACAATTTTTTTTATAATATTATGTTTTTTAAATATAAGTAAAATTAACTATATTTACTTGCATTTAATGAAAATTTTTTTATTATACTCTTTACTCAATACACTATCTCATTTATTATAATGGTTTTAAAGAGGAGAGAGAGTAACTTAATAGAGGGTAATTTAAGAAAACAAATTGACTTTTTGATAGATTCAAAAAAATTAGATGAGGCTAATTAATTTTCTTAAAGAATGTGAGTTAAGTAATTTTTACTCATAATCGAAAACAGAGAGAGTACTTCTTAAGTACAAATAAAACTTGTTGCACTTGCACATAACGCGTGTCCACACCTACTTGCCCAAGATTTGTGGCAGAATCACAGCATAGGTGTATAGAAAATGAGGCATGACTAACAGTGATCGAATGATGACAAGTATATAGCTGTGAGACAACGAGTTTAAATATGTTTATATTTGTGTATATATTGTTCTATATAGATTATATATATTCATATATGTAATTAACCTCGCGTTCTAGAAAGCATATACTACATATAGGAGTACATTTTATATAAGACATGCCTACCGACGTTGGAAATGTCTTATAAATTTTGAAATTAATGTTTATTTTAATAAACTTTATAGTTATGTAACGTTTTAGTCCATGACTTTATAGAATATCTGAATTAGTCATCGACGGTACATTTTGTAGGTCAGTTTAGTCCTTAAAATTAAATGGCACTCACGGAGTGCTTATGTGATATGTTAAGTGTTAATGTAACATCTTAAGTGCCTACGTGACACATTATTTGTGAAACAGGAATCTACGTAAGCAACCAAAGACATCGTTTTGCTTAATTGTAAAGTAGGTCACTCAATGAGTTTATTAAATCACTTATAATAGATTCCAATTTTGGGCTTCAACATGATATGTAACTTTGGAGATTAAGAAAGATGACAATATTTAGTTGCTGATGTGAACTTATATGTGTTAAATAACGTGCCACCTAGGCAGTAGGCAATTCAATAGTGTCACTTAACGCCATGAACTAAAGTAACCAGACGAGTGCAAAGTCAATAACTAATTTAAGAAATTTACATATCCAACGACTAAAATGTCATATGACTACATAATTAGGGACTATCATAGTAAATTACTAAAAACATATCTATTTTTAGTTCAATTCATAGCAAATATTTTGAATTGTCTCCAAAAATTAATATATCGGAACATCATTTCTTTAATGTTTTTTAACATAAAAGTCATTGTTCAATTCAAATTTATGGCAGTACAACTAAATAAAAATTAACATGATCTAACTATTCATGTAATCACACAAAAGTTTTTATAAATAATTTTTCTTTAACAAAGTCAAGAGTTACAAATTAGGACCATATTCATGCTCAATAACATGGGTTTCAAACATATTCGAAGGCAAATCTCTATAACTAGGATCTTGATCACTTTAGTGACCTTTTACACTTGGAGGCCCCCCGTATCTCCCGCCGCCAGGAGGTCCAGGCATCCCAGGAGGCATAGGAGTCCCAGGAGGCATAGGCATCCCAGGAGGCATAGGAGTCCCAGGAGGCATAGGAGTTTCTGGAGGCATAGGAGTCATTGGAGGAGGCTCGGGCACCGGAGGAGGTGGAGGCATCATAGGAGGCACAGGCACCGTCGGAGGAAAAGGCCAGGGCCAGGGCCACCACCAAGTGTTAGGATCAACACCATCAATGTCTCTAGAGCTTGTTTTTTCGCCGGAGTTCATGACATCAGCCACATCATTTTGCTTCTTAACAACCTCTGTTGTAAACACATGAACAACAAAGAAAAAATTAGATTATTCCTATTATCCACAATATTAATCCATATAAGAAAAAAAATCCTTATAAAAATATGAAAGCTAAATGCAAACTCACCTCCTCTAAAAATTAAGGAGGTCTCAGTCAAGTCCCTAGCAGCGACCTCTGAGGAGATCACTGTAGCTATGGCCAAGAGGCCTAGCATGAGTAAGGGTTTTCTAGAAATCATTTTTTAATAGAAATAAAGAAAATGGATATTAACCCGAGGTGTAGAGATTAGTGAGAAAAATATGCTCTATTTATAAGATTGTGAAAAAGAATGGAGGAGTGAAAGAGCTTCCGTGGTCATTAATTGTGAGTACCTTAAATAAATGCAGTGTTTTGACAATATTTAAACCTTTAACTTTGAATTAAAATTCAGTTAATGCTCTAATTCATTTTGAGTCATGATAATTTAAAGCTTCAATTTTGAATCAAACTCTAATTAATGTTGCAAGGTGCATGAACAAAACTGAAAAGTACTAATACTACTATATTATTTTGACGGGCTAAGCGGGTCATTTCGTGACCCGCTCAACCCTTGAATAAGCTGGCTGGACTAAATAACGAGGCCTGTTTCTCATGGTGGGCTAGCCTTTCTCGACCCGTTTTAGGTGAGCTTTTGCAAATACATGTAAAAAATATTACAAATGTTAAAAGACTATTTTTTTTTTAATGATTGATACATTTTATAAATGTTACTAAAATCTTTTAGCAATATGACCTTTATACAGCATTTGGTAAAAATGTTGCAAATATGCAAAGACAACATGTTTAATTATTTTGCAATATTTTTTAGTGATTTCTTTTCAAATGTGACTAATAATCAATTATGGTGTAGTGTAAGACTAGAGACAAGCAAGTATTTTGGATTCATATATTTTTGGTGTCTTTGGGATTGCATTTGCCACCTTCAGACGTGTGCAGGGATGGTCAAACGGGCTAGCTAGCCCGCCACGACCCTGCAAAAGCTCACCTAAAATGAGTCGGGATGGGCTAGCCCAACATGAGAAACAGGCATGGTTATTTAGCTCAGCCTGCTTATTCAAGGGTTGAGCGGGTTACGAAATAACCCGCTTAGCCTGTCAAATTAAAAAATTTCAAAAAAACCTAATCTCATAAAAAAAATTATAATTGTTTTTTTTTAATTTTCAATCAAGTGAAAAAAATTATATTAATTTACAATAATATAAAAAAATATCATTAAACAGTTGCAACTGAAATCAAACAACCAAATGAAACACGTGTAACATATTCGAAAGAGAGTGCTTGGTTTAATTATCAAACATCAATTATATATATCACAACCTTGCTTTGGTTAATTAATTAATTAAGAAATTATGCTTACTCAGACTAATGTAAATAATAACATTAAGACAAAAATCAAGAATGCAGCTATTCATTTTACAGATCATGCAGAGTTTAGAAAATAGCCAAATAAAGCAACTACTCATTTTACAGATCCTACAGAGTATAGCCCAAAAAGTAGCAAGCTAGAGTTTAGAAAATTTTGAGGAATTTTGGAAACACAGAACAGAGCAGGAACATAAAGCCCAAGAAACTGAAATATAAAAAACAGAACAGAGGAGGAAGCTGGCTGAGGTGCGAGAGGTTGAAGTGGCTGTAACACATTCTTTTATACATGCATAATTTCTTCTTATTCAAAAAATAATATAAATATCATAAAATTTGAAAATAATTCATGATTTCAAATCTTGAAATCATACTGACTTATAAATTATAACTTATTTTTATAAATAACTAATTTATATATAATTATCGATAATTAATACATGTTTTCTTATATAAGATATATTAAACAACACTCATAAATAATACATTTATTCGGTAAATTTCTAATAGTTATCCATCTAAAATGCAACCAATTCACCTAAAAAGAAACGGGTGAAAGTTCACATCCTAAGTAATTTTCTAACACATTTATAACTAATGAATTTTAGGATTTCAGAGTTATAGAAATCAAAACAACTTTTTAATATAAAATGAAATAATCTAATAACTAAAATATTTTTCACATATAAAACATACACATATAATAATATTCATTAAGATCATAAGTTGGTAATATTAATCACCATAAACGTACAAATACAGTAATAATCACAATCAACCTAATTATTATTACTTACGATTTCTAACACAAGACAATTTAATACACATTGTCAATCAATTCAAACAAACAACTAACATCGTTGTAAGTTCATCCGAACTATAACCAAATATAAAATGCAAGATTCTATTTCTATCACGATGATGATGCATGTTGATGATGCATGTTCTAATACAAATTTCATTATATTGGAAGAAATCAGGAGTGTATAAGCAAGAAAACAGTTGTGTTTTGTGTTGGCCTACCAAGATAGATGGTTGTTGATAGGGATTTCACTCAGCCTCTCATGCTTATGAATCCCTCCACACTTCATCTCCTCAAATGAACATTTATTTGGATAACGACATGTTTTTTCGGTATGTGCAACTGACACATACTAGCCTTGGAGTGGGCACAGACACATTTCGTTCCATCAGGAATCTTATTTTCTAGCCTCGTGTATTTCCACTCCAATATTTCTCAAATCATTGCGATTGAATATTTTGTATTATTATTCTCAGTGCATAAAACAACTCTTCACTAGACGTCCTCAGCCTTTTCAACACTTTTCAACTTAGATAACAAGTATTAAAAATTGTAACAATATAATATTGTATAAATACTGTAAGAATAACAAAATATTATATGAATAATAAAATAATGTATGAACAGTGTCGGCCAGTGAACTACAACTTTAATTCTTACACAAAATTTCATTAAATTACTAATAATGAACATTTAAATAAGCTCATAAATAATTTAGAACAAGTTTTAAAATTTTAATTTTAACTATATAGTAAAAATATATACTACTTAAGAAAATAAAAGTTATCCATTTAACTCAGATAAATTATCAATAAAATCTATTCATCTAGTAAGGTTTTAAAGATATACATTTTATTTTTAAAATAGTAGAAAAAAAATATAGTAAAATTCCTACCTCAGTCCAATCCCGTGTAAATACTAAAGTTGTCTATTTAAAAATATGAACAGCTAGAATTAAAAATCTATCTCAAAGTCTAAAGTATTTTTCGTAACTGTTTTGACATGAATCGATTGCATTATGACCACTGTCCAGGCACAGTAAGCCAACGAGCAGGTGGTGGCGTGGTGCGCTGCCTGTTGAGGATCTACGACGACTACAAATAGATGCCGAAAGGGTGTGAGAAAGAGAAAATAATTACCCGTTAATACTGGTTAATTATAGAGTGTTGATCTTTTGACACCAAAAAATCTTACATTAATTTTACACTCTCATTATTTTATTATTTTTTAATTTCTTTAGTACTCTTTATTTCTCTAATTTTTAATTTATTTAAATCAAATAGTAATATTATATTAAAGGTATAAGAGAGGTATAAGCTTTTTGGGTGTCAACAAAACATTATTCTTAATTATATATTCTTTCTTATACTTTAGTCCTTTTTTATTTTTGAATCAGTCAAAAAAAAAAGTTATAGAGAAAATAGGCATTGGATTAAAAAAGGGGTCTTCATATACAGTGCCCTAAGGGCACTAGTTAAGGTTACTACAAGTAGAAAAACAATCATAAATGCACATTGTTTCGTTTCTCGAAAATATAAAAGTTACATTTTTCAACACATTTTTACTATATTTGACTCCTTAAATAATGCCGTTAGGGCACTAGATATTATTTATCATTAAAAAAAAATCCCAAAGTCAATTGCCCCTGAATTGAAGAAAGAAGCAAAGCATACACGTGCAAACAGTCAAAGACATACAGAGACAAAAATTGTTAAATTATGTGTATGTATGTGAAAGGGATGGAACACAATGTCAAAATTAAACAAAAACCCAGTTTGACAAACTTTAATCGCGTACAAAATCCCACACATTTCTGTCGTTCAATGTCTAAGGTGTAATTCCAAATCCCAAAAACCTCTAAACTTAAAAAATCCCATATAACCATCATGAAGACTGCATTATTTAATCTAATAAGAATTATAGGAGTAGTATATGAAGTAAATTGAGATACAGTATTGTTTTTACGATGATCAATGGATGAATTAAATGGAACTAGTGAAATATTTTAAAGAGAAAACAAAAGAAGAAGAAGAAAACATATGTAGGCGAAAGAGCATTGTAAGAATCTCAACATACAGAGAGAATTGAAGTCAACAAGTTCCTCGGGCGTAATGTATGCCGAAAACAGCTACCTCGCTCTTCAATTTCTTAATTACCTTCCACTCAGAACAACAATTTATATATAAAACCTAATGCAACATTAACTGCTCTTCAAAATTTAAATAAAATGAAAATTCAACAACACTTTCATATACTAGTAATAGTAATTGAGAAGAGAGATATAGAACGAATAAACCAATGCACCAATTAAGCACCACCATAGTGGTATTTATTAACTGAGAACAACAGATTAAGTATGCGTTTAACAATAAATTGAGTATAATTAAGGTGATTTCATAAAGGTTATGCTAAATAGTGTCTTAAGGGTAATTATTAAGGTGCAATAAATACACTTTTTTAAATGATTAGAGTTACTATAAATAATATTCATCAAGTAGTTTTCAAGTTTTGAAATATTAGAGTCTATTATTTTCAATAAAATATTATTATTTTTGTAATTTTAACTAGTGTTCTTAAGACATTGTTTATCACTTTCCTTTCTCAAATTATGGCCGCCCGCTAATCTCCTAGTATCAAAAAGTTTCGCGTCATGTAAAAATTATCCGTCTCCATTATTAGCTCATTGCATTACTAAATATTAATTTAGCAATCGAATGAATAAAATTTTTGATGGATATCAATTTAAATTATCGAACGAAATTCTTTTTTTATTTTTGTGAGTATCCCAAGTATTCGATGGAAATAGTTAGGATGAACCCTAGGTTGGCTTTTATAACCTCTTCACTTTATAAGTGATTAATCTTAAAAGCATCAATTAGATAAAAATATCCCAATTAACTCAAGCTAACCCCAGACAATTACGCTTTGAAATAAGGAATATAATAACGTGTTTAATTTAAAATATAATTTTTATTTTCTATTTTCAAGTAGGTCCTAGTGCGAAAAAAGAAAAGTCTGTTTAACGACCAATAAAATCAGTTGTTAAATTTACTTATTTTAGTGACTGAATTAGCGACCAAAATAACTTGCGACTCAATATTTAACGATCAACAGATTTACTAATTCGGTCACTAAATCAATTTTATTAAGTAATATATAATTCTTGGAAGGTACTATATGAGCCTAAAATCTAATCGATGGCACAAGTACATGCATTCATCTTCAATTTGTAATATAAGGCAGTTGTATTAAACTGTCTTTTCCTTAATAATAGACATACAATGTATATTAGTTAGGTGGGTATTGAAATTAATTAAGTGTAGATGAAGTATCAAAGCAAATGATTTGCCGTGTTACCAAAAAACTGTGGTAGGAAAATTAAGTAGCACATCCTGAAAACCAAGTTTAGTCTTTTAGCACAAACAGCTATCTTTTACCACTTCCTAATCATGTAGAATTTTCCCCAATTAGACTTGCACCAGTCCAAATATTATTCTTTATTGGAAAAATTTTCGTATGATCAGCAAACTTAATAAAGATTAATCAATCAAACAGAATTAATTAATCAATTTTCATTTTCATGAATTCAAATTGTGAAACAGGGAAATAAATAAAGGGAATCGGAAAACCAGCCAGGGATTTTATTTGACTGCTTTAATAATTTGATGAGCATTGTGATTGATATCCTCAAATTAAACCGTCAAATTGTTTTGTGTTGTGTAACTATTTCTGGCTATTTGATTCTGATCTAACCCCATATATATAATTAAAAAGAAAAAAGAAAAAAAAGGAAATTGCGAGAGAAATAATGAAACGATGAAGGTGAAGAAATGAATGCCTGGCTTTCCCATGTACGCCGCTAATCAATCTTCCAACCCAGGGTTTTAAATTGTGGTTGCAGTCAGATGCGGTTAGTGCTCATCATCACATGGATTGCAATTGCGTTTGGTGAATTTCTTCTTCTTCGTCTTCTTCTTTTTCTTGTTTCTGTTGTCCATCACAATCTCTAAATGTGTATAGTGCTCTGAAGAGAGAAATAGTGAGAAGGGTGTATATATATGAGTTGAATTTGTTGTGTTGTGAATTGTGATTAAAAGAAAGAAGGGAAGTAGAAGAAGGTTGTTGGTTGGTTCAGAAGAAGAAGACGAGGAATTCGCGTAGATGATGTTTTCAAAGAGGTGGGGGCCACCAAAGAAGGCATTTTTGTTTCACACGTTGGGGTGTTTCTCTTTGTCTTCCCCTTAACTTCTGCCCAAAAAACATTAAGCGATGTACCGTTTTAGTCTCTAACTTTGCGAGAATAATTTACTTTAGTCTCTAACTTTGTGCAGATAAGTCACTTTAGTCCCTGACTTTATATTTTACAGGTCACTTTAGTCCCTGAATTATATAATCATTCATTTTAGTCCCTGAAAAGTCAGGGACTAAAATAAATGATGTAGTGAAAGTCAGGAATTAAAATGACTAATAATAGTGAAAGTCAGGGACTAAAATGACTGATTTCGTGAGAGACTAAACTGACTTATAAAATACAAAGTCAGGGACTATTTTAGTATATAATTAAAAAAAGATTACTCCTAACAACAATAGTCAATGGTTTTAGCAACATAACCCCTTCTATTTTGACTATTTTTCACCTAACCACTTCTTTTTTTTTCTCTCTCCCTACGGCGGGGAAACAAAACAATGTGCCTCCAAAAAATCTATAAAATAATTTCCCTTTTTTTAAAAAAATTAAAATTATGTGTGTTATTAATTGAGTCATTTTTTGTGTATGCTATTTAGAAATCAATCTTTGCTTGTGTGAGAAAGTTTAAAAAGAAAAAAAAATGCAAAGAATATACATATTTTTTAAAAAATAATTAATATAACAAATCTGCACTCATATAAATTAAGGCTAATTTAAGTAAATATCACTTAAAGCTTTCGCTCTCCAAATCACTAGCTTAAACACATAAACTTGATTGATATATATGTTTTGAGTCTTTATTATACAATGTCTTTAAGGTAAGCTTACTAAAATTAAGAAAATAATCATAAGTATATATTATTTCGTTTCTCAAAAATATTAAAAAAAAATACTTTTAATAACTTTTTACTATATCTAAACTTCTTAAAAAGTGTCGTATATGTTTTAATTGGTTCAAATGTGGTTTAGGGATATAAGATCTAGTAGTGTGACACAGTGCACCTAGAGAAAGAAGATATAGTGTTTATGCATACTAGCAAGTATCCAAGTAGGGATTGGTGTTGGAAAGCAGGATTCTCTTTTGTATATGCTCATCACTTCAATATCTCAAGAGTTTTATTTCGACCATTAATTATATTTTTACAAGTAACCTGAGTGAAAAAGAGAAAATGTTGGAACTCACCCCATAATGACCATACTGACCCGATTGTCTATTACGCTCAATGTGAGCCCATTTGGACATGTTTTAATCAATTTATCAATTTATTTCTACAAAAGTAATTTTTTTCCTTGTTTATGTGACTTTTTAATATAATTGATAATAAAGTTTACAATTTTGATGTAAACCTCGATTTTATATTCGACGGTACATGTGACACTTGTCTCTCCGTTGCAGGATTGGATACAATAAATATATATGGATTTTTGAGTGGTAGGTGGTTGTTGTTTTAAGCAATCTCGAGTATAAATACTTGCTTGAGAGGACTGGAAGATTCAATCTTTGTCACGTGTTGCTTCAAGCATGAAAATATTATCAATAATTGAACAAAATAATAATTAGTGTGATTACTAGATACTCGCTGCACTGCATAACATACCATCATTTTCAGGTGATGCCATTTCTAATCTTCTATCAATTTTGATTGAGTGATCGCTACCCTTTCGAATAGGAATAGCAGTATAACAATTCTGCATAAACATGGTTTGAGATTTTCTTTTTATCGCGTTTTCGACAAATTTTATGTGACAATCCTTACTACATACTTTGTGTTCAATCAAATAATGAATTTTAAATTAAATATTTTAATTAAGATATGGACGAAGGAAAATGTGTTCCCATTTGATATAGGCTAGCTTAACTGCCTCTGCCCCTGTTTTTGGTTGGGCTATGTAACAACTGAGTGGGCCTTATTGTACATTTTATTTATCAGGCCTTAGGGCCTTGGTTCTTTATAAAAAAAAAGTCCTGTTTGTAGTTGAGCTGCATATATTGCCCTAGTAGGCCCTGTATATTTGTTTCAGGACTGAGGGCCTTGCTTCTTTATTAAAAATAAAAAAGAAAAATGTTTAGTATATCACCATTATATATTGGTGTATCTTATACCTCCTTGATAGTTTATACTAATTTCTTTTCTTAGTTTTATCATAACTGATTGTAAGGTATAACAACTATGTTTAAGATTTAGCAAATGATGTATAGTATTTTAAAGGTATTATTTAAGGAGTTAAATAAAGTAAAAATGTATTTAAAAATATAATTTTTTATATTCCTAAAAGATATAATAATGTATACTTATGATTATTATTTTAATTTTGGTAACCTTAACAAGTGCGCTAATGACATTGTGTTGGAAGAAATTTCCCAACAAGAAGACTATAATAATTTTAGTTAAAAATGAAGATAAAATAAACTAAATTGACATTTTTTACTTTTTTTTCTCTCCCATAAATAACAGCTATATATATATATATATAGAAGATGCAAGGAAAACCCTAATATCAATTGTGCTAGACCCATTACATAAAATACCTAAAATTACCAATAATTCTAAATAGAAAATAATATAAATATGAATCTAAATAAACTCTAATTATTATTATTCTAAATATTAACATACTACCTCTGTTTCTTTTTATCAGTCTATTTTTTAGGAAAAAATTTGTTCCTTTTTTATCTATCCACTTAAAATTTTAAGGTGATATTAAATTACTTTTATCAATTATATCCTTTATTTGATTAGAGCACCAATTAATATTCTACTTTTGAACCAATCAAAGAATGAGAGATACATGGTATTATGAGGAATTTAAATATTATTTTGGTGAAAACAAAAATAATAATATTTCTTAATATGCGTATTCTGGTCCAAAGTGAACAAATAAATAAGAACAGAGGTAGTACTATGACAATTTTTTTTTATCAAAACCTTATATATTTATTCACTTCTTATTCCATTAAAATTTAAAGAAAAGACACACTAAAAAAAGGTATAAGATTTGACTCCATGTGTAAGCAAGAAAAAATTACGGCCTCTTTACTTTGCATTTTTATTTTTGGTTTATATTCTATATTTTTATGAGTAATTGCATTACATAGCTACCGCGTTATTCATATTTTGATTTATATTTTTAGAGACTTGTGTAATAAACTTTGAAAACAATCAAAACAATTATAATTTATTTTTAATATTTTTTAATACCTCCCAATACAAACTAAACATAAACGCCTCACTTTTTTAATTTCTTTTCTCATACTTTTTGAACTAAACACGTAAAGAATAAAAATACAAAAGTGAAAACAAAGTAAACACTCCCTTCACTTTTCATTTAACATTGGTCAATACACTTTTATATTTTGAGACGCTGGTTTAAAAGAGTTAAATCCATAAATAACAATGACAATATTTTGGAGGAACACTTTTTTTCCTAATATTTTTTTTTGGACTGAACTTTTTTTCCCCTAATAGGAAACACTTTTTTTTCTAATATTTTTTTTTGGACTGAACTTTTTTTCCCCTAATAGGAAACACTTTTTTTATATGGAATCCATTACTACAAGACTAACCAAAGATTTTCCCTCTTGATTGGATTAAATCGTATACAAAAAAGGCCTCAATAGACAAATCATTGTGGCCACATCATCAAACACAATTTGGAAGATTAAAGCCAATTTTCTATGTGCCCATCACCCATACCAACCTTTAGCTCTAGGTTATCAGCGTGTGATAAATTCAATTAGAGGCAAATGAAGAGTGAGAATGAAAGAGAGGAAATTGAGAAAGAACAAAAGCAAATTAAATAAATGTGATGATCTCCTCCGTGATTAATCATCAAAGGAAAAAAAGAGGAGTTCCCGGGGAAAAGATATTGAAGACTTCTATTACCAAAATTAACCATGAGAAACTAGATGAAAATTGAGATACAATTGTCTATGGTTTATAAGTGAAAAGACCTTTACACCTAATGTCTTTAAGATTTTGAGTTGTATTATGGTGTATTTCCTTTATGGAGATCCCTCTCACCTACACTCCAACATGTGGATATTGTATCCAGCTGTCTAAATTAATTTAAAATAAACAATTTAACTTTTAAAATGTAAGTAGTGTTGATATTATTTCAACTGCATCTTGTGCAATTCTGTTTTTTACAGCAGATTAGATGATTAATTTCAACGAAGATTCAAAGCCAGTTACTCTCATACTAAACATTTCCATTTTCCAATATGTAGAACAGGATGCTCTGCTCTTCATTCTTTGGTCACCGCGTAGATTGATCAGCGGTCAAGACAAAATTAAGTGTGTGTTTGATTTTCGTTACCAGAAAATAAAAGGATTTTTTCTTAAAATTAGAAATCGTTTCATTCATTAAATATGGTTAAAGTAATTAAGTAAGAAATAACAATATAGTAATTAATCAATATATTTATTTGTAACACAAATTATGTAAATAGTTGGTCTAGATTGAGATAAATAATTCTGCATATTAAAAATTAGTAGAAGAGACTATTAATTAAGTAAAAATTAAAAGATACTTATAAAATATTTTTATTATTTTTGGGGCAGGCAGGTAAGGAGATCCGGCACTTATACTAGAGAGAGGACCTGAGTTCAAAAATTTGCTGGAGCACAAAGCTTATTAAGCATTATTCCCTATATTTGTGCCTAAAACTATAACAATAGCATACTAGTTCTAAATTACTAAACATTACTACTTTAAATAAAATTAACCAAAACAAAAATATGTTCACACTAATTTTTATTTGTTTTTTACTCTGTTCATATATATATATATATATATAAATACTAACTAACTGGTGTTCAGTTATTGATCGATCACTTAGTAGCCAGAGGAAACCAACGTTCATGGAAAGAAGACTGGTGCGCCAACATGAACAAGAGGAAGACGAGCAATAGCGCCACTCCCCACGGCGAGCCTCCGGCACGGTGAAGCGATTCCCTCTCGTCCGGCAACGGTATGGGGAAGGATCCTCCGGTGGAGAGGCAGTGAACGATGAGCAAGAGCAGGAGGGGAACGAGGGCGAGCAGAATCTTGACCTGGGTCATGAGATCCTCCCACAGTGATTCGTAGTTAATGTACCATGAAAATACCAACACGAAGAAGAGGATGAACATGAAGAAACAGAGGTGCACTGGGAACGATAAATACTCCCAGAAGTTGTAATAGTACTGGTTGTTGTGGTATCTGGCCATGATGAATGATGAAAGTCTGAGATTTTGGTGAGAAATTAATTGAATTGAAGTAATGTGTTTCAGATGCTCTTTCGAGCTTTCTAGCAGGATTTTGATTTGTGGAGACTGTTTGGGACTTGGGTCAACAAGGTTTTTATAACTAGTTGGACCAACTAACAAGTTCTTACTAGCCAGTATCCGCTAAATGCTTAATGAAAGTTAAAAAACACTTACTAAAATTAAGCGGACAAAAGAAATTATAAGAAAATTTAGTAAGAGAATTCAGAGCATCTCTAATAGGGAGTTCTTTTTATGGAGTGCTTCTCGTTAAAATACTATATTTATATGAGTCTCACGTGTATAGATCATTTATTTGTTATAAGTACTGGTGAGTGCTTTCAAGCACTCTGAAGCACCTTCTCTCTCCTCTAGCACATGTCCATGTCATCACTTTATAATGGGGGAGAAGTGCTTAAAAAGAGGTGTTTCCCATAAGCACCTATGGGAAGTATCCCATTGGAGATGCTCTTATATTTTTTTAAATTTAGATTTAGTATAATAAGAAGTAAAAAATATAAATAAATAAAAAATAATGATTTATCAGTCATTTTGATTATTAAACAACCTTAAATTAAATAATTGAATAGAAAATAATTTTTGCGAAGTCAAAATTAATTTAGTGCTCTGAAAATCTAAAATTTGAAAAAGTGGGTAAAAAAATAGAATAGATGCAAAGCAATAGCTGTCAATTTTGGCATGGGTTTTACTGCTTTTATTGAGATTTGAGATTGAGAAATTAGAGAATCTATTTACTTTATAATATTTTGGAGGAAACATCGAGATTAGGGCAGTGATGGTGAGAAGAGAGAATAATTCAATAGGTGAAAGCAGAGTGGACCAGAACGTGTGAACATGAGTAAATCAAGGAACAATATTTAGATACATGTTCATCACTCATAGTATAGAACATATATATTATTGACAAAGTGGGGTCATACTACTGGAAAAGTTTTAGGATTTCAAGTTCTCTTACATCTATTATTTGATACTCAAGTATGTAAAATTATAGACACAAATTACACAATACTACTTTTGTAAATCTTACTGGTCAAAAAATGACTTATAAAATTATATATGGTGTTAATGTTTCTTCTACTTAATTATCATCAAATGGTTCGGAATTAAGGATTTAATCCATAAGAATATAGATGGCCCCATGATTCTATGTTCAAAACTTTATTGGTGGGGTTTGGGTTGGCACAAGACCTGTCCTTTCAGTGTATCTGATTCTTATCTGATTGAATGATCTGTATATTCCTATAAATTCCCTTAATCTATAAATAATGCTTCTTGATGATTTAGGATCATTCGTGATCCATCGTTTCTCTATTCCTTAATTGCCTTTTACTTTCTCTTGCGCTATAAATATTCTCATAACCATTAATAACGAGACATGCATAAAATCTATGATTAAGGTTGGACCACTGCTGTTTAATTCCAACTTCCAAGCATTATAATCAAGGTTCAGCTTCTCTAATACTCTTTCCGTGTCATATTATAAGATGTTATTTAAATAATTATAATTATTAAAAAAACATCAATTAGATTCATTTTATCATACACCACAAATAAAAAATAAATTAATTAATATTTTTAAAAATTTACAAACGACCTTATAAAATAAAACACTTACTTTATTTAAAAAAAGTCTTATATTATGAAAGTATACAAAAATAAATACATACAATTAGGACAAATACTTTTATTTTTTTTCACAATGACTCGCCATAAATATTTATATTTACATTGTCTTAAAATTAAGATTTTTTTTTTTTATATTCACTAAGTTGTCGTTAATGCGGTGATTTATATTACAAATAATAATTAACTGATAAATGGTTAAATTGATTTTCTCTCTCTTTTTATTTTATATATAGATAAATCAAACTTTGCTAGTATTTATCTACAATTTTGCACGAAATTGTTAATGAAGGAAATGAGCCGATAATATCATAATTAAATGAATATACCAACAGCAGCATGAACAAATTAAATAAAGATATTTGTACCAAAAAAAATAAAATTAAATAAAGATATACTTTTAATCAATAATAATAAAGACTAATACAATTGATAAAGAATTAGAGAAAAAAACAAGTTAGCGAAATCAACTTTTTATTCATTTCTTAATATTCATGTTTTAGTTCACTTTATTCTTTTCCATTAAATAAAGTTAAAGAAGTATTGTGGTCTGACTCCTTTATCCCATAGTCCCATCCCATATTTCTTTTGATTTTCCTTTTAATTTATATTTTTCTCACATATTAACAGCAAACAAGCCTATTCAGCCCAATGCATAATTAGTTCAATTTCATCTTATCTCTAGCATATTCTAAAATAACATGATTTGTACATAGTACAATAGAATAGCTATATTTTTTACCTATCAATTTTGTCTTCTTTCTGGTTTTGTATCATGTATATATCTGAGTACTAGGTGCTGATATTACACACGAGAATTTCTCAAATCTTTTCTGTTTTCATTCCTTCTATCCTTTCTGTGAATCCTTTTATGGTATCAGAGCTCCATTTGGAACTCTGCTATTTACTCACACATGTCAGGCGCCTCTCCCACCATTGATGAATCCACTCCTCCTTCTGTTGTACACACAGATCCTTCTCTCAATCCTTCAAGTCCCTTTTACATTCATCTAAGTGAAGGTCCTGCCTCTGTTTCCATTACCCCAACCCTTCTCGGTCCTAATTATCACTCTTGGGCAAGAGCTATTCGCATAGCCTTGGTTCCCCAAAAACAAAATGTCCTTCCTCCTTGGCACCATCCCTACCCCTACATCCAATGATCCTCTCTTCCCTGTCTGGGAACGATGTAACTCTCTGATAATGTCCTGGCTTCTCAACTCTGTCTCTCCCTCCATAGCCCAGAGCATTATTTACTTTGATTGCGCCATTGACATCTGAACTGACCTTCGAGAGCGTTTCTCTCAAGGAGATCTTCTTCGCATAGCAGAGCTCCAAGAGGAAATTTACAATCTTTCCCAAGGCTCTCGTTCTGTTTCTGAGTATTACACTGCTCTTAAGAGTCTCTGGGAAGAATTAGATAACTTCAGGCCATTCATTCCCTGTTCCTGTCAAGCAAAAACCTACCATGTACAAGACTTCATCATTCGATTTTTGAAGGGACTTGATGACCGATTTTCAGTGGTTCGCTCTTAGATCCTCCTTCTGGACCCTCTCCCTCAGGCATCTCGCGTCTTCTCAATGGTCGTCCAACAAGAACGCCAACATATCTCTCCTTCCGGCGTCATTGACGAGCCCAATTCCTTCATTAATACCGCCGCCAGCACCTCCTTTGGTCGTGGTCGCAATAAACCACCCTCTACTGGCTCCCAACATAGCTCTGGAAGAAACTCTTCTAACAGGGACAAGGAGGTCGTATGTGAATACTACTATCGTAGTGGCCACATTGCTGAAGTTTGCTATAGCAAAAATGGGTACCCACCCGGTCACCCACGTTACTCAGGGTGACCTTGTTTTAACCCCAAACCTCAGTCTTCCTCTGCCGCGAACAACATCGCCACTCCTACGGCCTCCACCAACTACGCCATCGGCACCTCTGATACTGTGCATCACAGCGCCGCCACCTCCACTGGGATGAGTCTCTCTGGTAGCCCTAATTACCCAGGATCAATTTCAACTTCTCATGGGTCTTCTCCAGCAAGCCCAAATCTCACCGAACAGTAAGGGTCAAGTTCCTCCTCTCGGGCTAATGGCCCAATAACCTGTTCTGAATCTGGTTGTCCTTCTTTTATTTTTTCAGTTTTAAATTCTTCCATTTTTTCTGCACACACTACCTCCACTAGTCATATGTCTGTTTCTCCTTCACACACCATCCCCTGGATCATTGATTCAGGAGCCACATATCATATTTCATGTTCTCTACACTCTTTTAAATATTATAATAAAATTAATCCTATTTCAATAAATCTCCCAAATGGAAATGTGGTTACTGCCCATCTCTCAAGAACTGTTCAATTTTCAGATCAATTCACCATCCATAATGTTCTTTATGTTCCCAATTTCCATTTTAATCTTTTATCTATTTCAAAGCTTATTTCTCACAATAATTATCAACTCATTTTTTCCAACCATTTTTGTCAAATCCAGGATATGAGCACATCCCAGATGATTGGTTTGGCTAAAATGAAGCATGGTCTCTACCATTTAGATCTCAACCAACAATCCCATTCCACCATCAACAACGTTGACTCTTCACCTTTGGTTCCAAATATTTGGCATCTTAGATTAGGTCACCTTTTTGGGAGCCGTTTAAATATTTTACATCAAAAATTTCCTTTTATTTCTAAACATGTCAATGAAAATTATGACATTTGTCACCTTGCTAAACAAAGAAAATTGTCCTACTCTTTAAGTAATAATAGAGCCTCAAAAATATTTGATTTAATTCATATGGATATTTGGGGGTCCTTTTTCTCATACTTCCATCCATGGTCATAAATATTTTTTAACTATTCTCGATGATTATAGTCGTTATACTTGGGTTGTTCTATTAAAATCAAAATCCGAAGTCAAAACCCATGTTCATAATTTCGTTGCTTTAATAGACAATCAATTTGACTCTAAAATTAAATGTGTTAGATTTGATAATGGTCCAGAATTTTTTCTCAAAGACATTTTTTCCTCTAAAGGTATTATTCATCACACTAGCTGCGTTTATACACCCCAACAAAATGGACGTGTTGAACGCAAACATCAGCATATTCTTAATGTTGCTCACGCTCTCATGTTTCAGTCGCACCTTCCCAAACGTTTTTGGTCATACGCTATCAAACACGTCGTTTACCTTATCAACCGTGTTCCCTCACCTATTATTAATAATTATACACCATATAGTCTTTTATATAATAAAAATCCTGATTTCTCGATACTTAAGGTTTTTGGTTCTCTTTGTTATGCCTTTACAAATTCTCCTCGTCAAAAATTTGACCCTCGTTCTAGACGTGGGGCGTTTTTAGGCTATCAAATTGGTACAAAATGTTTTGTTATAACTGATCTTGAAACTCATGAAATCTTTGTTTCCAGAAATGTAATTTTTCATGAAACTATATTTCCCTTCAAAATTCTGCTACCAGAAAGTGCACCTATATCCTTCCCTAGCCCACAAAAACCCATTCAATCCCATGACCAATACTTACCTGATCCCGTCCTTCTACCCTCACCACCCCCACCTAATCCCCACACCACACCCAATCCTGTCCAACTAGAAGCATCTTCGTCCTCCCCTTCTCTTAACCCTAATTCCCCTTCCCTAATCATCGATGAACAACCTTCTCCCTCCTCACCTCCACCGTCCACCCCACCATCACCTCAACCCTCACCTGCTCCACCACGACGATCCAACCGTCCTCACCATCCAAATCCTCGCTACCGAGACTTCATCTGTAATGTTTCACACACGTCAAACTCGTCCTCTGTCATGTGCTTATACCCTCTTAGTTCCGTTCTCTCACATTGTCGTCTTTCAGATTCCCATAATCATTATGCTCTGAGTCTTCTTACTGAACTTGAACCCCAGACCTATAAACAAGCTGTTCTTCACCCTTGTTGGAAAGATGCCATGGATGCTGAAATTCAGGCTCTGGTTCTCAACCAAACTTGGGATATTGTAGATACTCCTCCCAATGTCAGGCCCATAGGATGCAAATGGGTCTACAAAATTAAACAACACCCAGATGGCAGTATTGAACGCTATAAAGCACGCTTGGTGGCAAAGGGTTTCTCACAGAATTTGAAGGTATTGATTTCTTTGAAACCTTCTCTCCAGTTGTTAAAATGACCACAATTCGGGTAGTCCTTGCTCTTGCTGCTGTTAATAGATGGGAATTGTAGCAACTCGATGTTAGCAACGCTTTCTTGCACGGAGACTTGTATGATGACGTGTACATGACTATACCATAGGGGGTCTCTGGTTACTCCTCCTCTCAATGCTGCAAGCTCAAAAAGTCTCTGTACGGTCTTAAACAGGCAAGCCGCAAATGGTATGAGAAATTATCTGCTCTGCTTCTTAATTGTGGTTATAAACAAGCCCATTCAGATCATAGTCTGTTCATCAAGTCTGATCATGGTGCTTTCACTGCTCTATTAGTCTATGTTGATGACATTGTGTTGACTGGTAACTCTGCTCACGAAATTGCTCACATTAAATCTGTTTTACATGCTAACTTCCATATTAAAGATCTGGGCTTGTTAAAGTATTTTTTGGGATTGGAAGTTGTTCATTCAGAGGCTGGAATTTCTGTGTGTCAACGCAAGTATTGTCTAGATCTTCTTGATGATTCTGGAATGTTAGGATGCAAACCTTCATCAACACCCATAGACAGTACACTTAGACTTCGTCAAGATGACTCTAGTCTTTCTCTTGATGATCCTTTGGTTTATAGACGTTTAGTGGGGCATTTGATATATCTTACTAGCACGCATCCTAATATTGCCTTTGCTACACAACAACTTAGTCAATTCATGTCACACCCCACTAAAGCTCATCTTGGTACTGCTCGATGTGTTCTAAGATATCTCAAAGGGTGTCCAGCTAAAGGTCTTATTTTTCGCAGGGACTCTCCTCTCCATATTCGTGGTTTTAGTGACGTCGATTGGGCGACATGTGCAGATACGCGCAGATCTGTCACAGGCTATTGCTTCTTCCTTGGAACGTCTCTAGTTTCTTGGAAAACGAAGAAACAAACCACGATTTCTCGTTCCTCCTCAGAATCAGAATATCGGGCATTAGCTAGTAGTACATGTGAATTACAATGGCTTGTTTATTTACTTAATGATTTATGCACTACTTGTTCTAGACCCGCTGTCTTGTTCTGTGATAACCAAAGTGCTCTTCACATAGCTGCAAATCCGGTCTTCCATGAACGAACAAAGCACTTGGAGATAGATTACCATTTGATTCGAGAGAAGGCTCAAGATGGTTTAATGCAACTTATCCCGGTTTCTTCTTCACAGCAAGTAGCTGACATCTTTACCAAACTCCTCTCGCCTCAACTGTTTCGTGCTAATCTGTCCAAGCTGAAGTTAGAAGACATATACCTACCTCCAGCTTGTGGGGGGCTAACAGCAAACAAGCCCATTCAGCCCAATGGATAATGTGTTCAATTTCATTCCCCCGTATATTTTTGTATCTTATCTATAACATATTTTAGAATAGCATGACCTGTACATAGTACAATAGGACAGTTGTATTTTTTACCTGTCAATTTTGTCTTCTTTCTGGTTTTGTATCATGTATATATCTGAGCACTAGGTGCTGATTAATACACACGAGAATTTCCCAAATCTTTTCTGTTTTCATTCCTTCTGTCCTTTCTGTGAATCCTTTTACATATATATAAAAAAAAATTTTGGTTTGGTTCCCACAAATTGGAATATTTTTTTTGTCAGCATTCCCACGAGTAAATTGGTTCACACTTTTTTCACCACACATATTTTCATGGGCACTACCACACGTTTTTTTTCCCCAAAATTACCCTTGTTTGGATGATGAGAATCTGAGTAAAATAATATTCACTGCACTTAAAAGAAATTGATTTTGAGTATCTATTCTTTCGCTCAGATTTTGACAATTCGTAGTTAAAATTGAGTGACGGTGAACTGATGGATTTTGAGAATTCGTGAACTGCAGATTTTGATAATTCGAACGGCTAGTGTTGGTGACTATTTGCTCGAATTTTTAAAATTCGTAATTCACATATTCTTAAAATCTGAGTGAAAGAAAATTTAAAAAAAAATGTGTGATATCCTAAAAAACATGTACGGTGACCAAGTAAGTTATGACGGTGTCTCAAGAACACTACCCCAAAAATCATCAAAATAGATTGGGTTGGGTGGTGGAGAATATGGATGGATGCTCTGACCTCAAAATAGATTTAATTTAATTTACTCATGCAATCTTCAAATGTTCAAGTTTACCAAAAAGATTTTCAAATGTTCAAGACCCAAAAATAATCGTTCGTTGCTTTCATTTTTTTGTGCAATTTCTGGTAAACAGAAACTAATTTTCGGAATTAATGAAAAAAATTCACCAGTGGAAGTTAAATTCTAGAAGTGGTTTTTGGTAATCCGATTTTCTTTCTTTCTTAGGGGTAGACTTGGTAATCTGATTTTCTAAAGTAAAAAAAGCAAAAAAGGTGGTGCTTTTAGAAACCTAATTTTAGTTTTACTTTTAATTCCCTTTCAAGCCCTGAAAGAAACTTTTTGATAGCTACATGGATTAATACTATGCAAGTTGAGATTGAGATCATTAGATTTCAAGCATTAATGTTTAAAATGGTATTTTCAAACGATGTCGTTGATAAAATAAGAGAGATTTTTTTATATTTTATTATTTTCTGGAAAACAACGTCCAAAAACACTATTTCAAACTCTAATATCCAAAAAAATAGTAGTCATATTTCTAACAAGGATGATGTTAATCTCAACATTCGATTGAGTGGCATTTTGATTTTCTCTTTAATTTGCTTCCAACCCAACATGAAACCTTCCGACAAATCTGATGGGAGTCAAATTTTAGCAAATTATTTAAAATTTCAAAATATAAAAATTCATAGAGAATATATATAGATTATATATTTATAAGAGACAACTCAAAGTTAAAAATGTTATTTTATATGAGAGTGAATGGAGTGAATTTTAGCTTTTAAATCTTATTATAAATGATTAAGATTAAAACACAAAGATGTTTAAAAACTCATGTGACTTTTTTAAAAAAAAAATACATAGTTTTTCTTTTTTATAAAAAAAAGAAAACAATCCTAGCTATTTATAATAGAATTTAACGGCCAAAATTTATATCTCTCACTCTCGTATAAAATCATATTTCTCACGTGAATTGATTTTTATATTTATATTTATATATATTTTGTTTTTTTTATATTCTTAATATTATAAATTTATGTATGCAGAAATGCATGTAAAATGATGAACTGGAGTGGGATGATGGAAACGCAGCAAAACAAAACAAGTAATGTACGAAATTTTAAAAATTTGGTAGTTATTGAGGTGTAAGTGGAAGAAGCATAGCAGAGTCAAAAGATATAGATATATGTCTGTTACATTATATTCAAAAGAAATAGGCGTGAATTTAATTTGACTCCATACTTTATTTCTTATTTATTCCTTAATTACATATTATAATTACTGCCTATGTGTTTAGCCTCGATCACCCTCGGCCGCCATGTCCTCCGCCCCAACCTCTGCCATGTCCTCTGCCCCAGCCTCCACCGTGTCCACCTCCGTGTCCTCCACCGTGTCCACCTCCATGTCCTCCACCGTGTCCCCAGCCATGTCCCCCGCCGTGCCCCCACCCTCCACCACGTCCCCGAGCATCTATTCCGACGTCACCGGCCTTTGATTCTTCTGTTGCACTGCCTGCATGCACATAAACAAACATTTCAAATAAATATATTTTATTTAATATTTTGAATTATTGTAAAAAAAAAAAATCATTAAATATCCTTTTTACTTAAAAAAAAATTTAGAAAAATGTGGCACTTAAGGCTTCGGTAATAGTAGATCACGTGCATAACTTGAATGTACATATAAATTAAATAAATATAATCAACACACAAAATAAATGTTTAATTAGCAAATACATACCTTGAGTCCCATCTTTGGATGGCTGAGTGGCCAAAACAGAGATGAGAAACAGAGCACAGAGGAAGCACAAGAAAAAGAGCTTGGTATTCATATTTAAATTTAATTAATTAACAGTTTGTTGTGAAAGTACTATGATGACTTGGTTTCTATTTATAGTGATCATGGGAGAAGAGAAATGAAAGAAGTAAAAAGAGAGATGAAGTGAATGACAATGGCTATTTATTTCATTCCCTTAAATCAAGATTTGTCTGTTGGTCAGATTAAGAATATGGATTGGATTATTGCGAGCAAATGTTGGAGGTCAAGGACCCTTATCGGCACCGATTGACCTTAAACCTTGACAAGTGTGTAAAACTGATGTAACCATCTTTATCACACGGTGGCAACTCGCATGTCACTAATAAGAAAATCATGAGGGCTGATTTACTTAAATAATAATGTGTTAGACACACACATAAAAAGAACCATGCCTTAAATTTTGGAGAGAGTACTAACTGAAATGGCAGATTTGTATATATATTAAAATTAGTTTCGACCTTGATAATAATTTAGCATATACTCTCCTTTAAAAAAAAAAAAAAATTGGCATATACTCGTAAAACTAAAGCAACTTTTTTTTTAATAGAAAAGTAATACAATCGGGATTAAATCTCATACTACACACATATCTTCATGTGCTTATCAACTTACCTGCATGACTGAAAGCAGCATTTTTTATTGAGATGTGACAACCAATGTTCTGAAAACCAAACCGGTCATTGAACTAGTCAAGACACTGGTTCATAGTTCATTGGTCGGACCATAGTCAGGCCATTGGTCGAACCGGTGATAATAAAATTATATATTTTTAATTTATATAGCAAAATAATAAAATTATCATGATAATATACTAATATATATCATAATATATACCATTAACTAAGTACTAACACATGCATGTGTTACGACACCTTATTTTTGAGAAAAATATTATATTAATAAAAAAACTCATTTTAAAAAATAGTTTTAAAATTATCTCATTTCAAAATTAAAAAATTAAAAATTGTATTATCATGATCTATAATTAATTCAAGATTTAGAGATAATAAATATTGTAGTTGAGACACACTAAAAATTTTAAATGGACCACCAATTAGAGTAAAGGTGACAAAACGAGCTAGTTTACCCTGCACATGGCCCATCAAAAATGGGTTGGGGTTGGCTTGTCTGCCAAAAAAAGTGATGTCCCATTTGCTAGTTGGCTTCAAGTGAAGATTTACACACAAATAAGATTTATTTTCATAAAAAAGAGTTTTGGGCCTTTATCCCCTCTTTGCATAAAAAATGGGTGAAAGGGATTAACATAATCTTTATTAGAAGTGACATCATCCTTTTTAATATATAGATTTATGATTCTTATATATAAAATGATGGTGAGATTTTCAAAATTGAGTGGTCTCAATCTCTCTTACCAAAAAATGTGTCTTATTAAATAAATGTATGCCGGGCTTTTTAGCCCCTCTTTGCATTAAAAAAATGTTTTCATAAGGTTTATTTAAAAAAACCAGCCCATTGTTTTTCTTTCCAGCCAGCCCATTGTTAATCCACTGGTGAATATATGGTGGGTCAGGCCTGTTTTGCCATCCTTAATTAGGTAGATATGGTATGTCTACTTACACTAGAGAGATTCGTCCTCGACCATATATAAAAAATATTATTTTTGCTTGAGAAATATGAATTTGAGGATATTTTGCAAAATTAAATTCATTAATATAGTTGACTCGTTTAATAAAAATTATTATTTGATAAAGCAAATGTAAAAAAATTACATAAGTCAAATATTTTCTTTTAAATAATTGTTCAATTGCTTTTTATTTTATTAATATCTAAAACAAATAAGACATATGCAAAAATCATTCTAAAGAAAATTACAAAATATTTTTTTTAAAAAAAAAATATCTAAAAAAAGAGAGCCAATACACATTTTAAAGTAAATAATCAATTTGATAATGCCATAACTATATAAATAATATCTCTTTTTAATTTTAAAAATAAATTGTGATGGAAATATATTTACCTACAACAAGGATGTATTTTGAGAATTCATATTAATTATTGAATTTTTGTTGTTTATCGTCACTTTTCATAGTACACATGAATTGACACCAATAAAAAAACTTACAAAAATAATCAAATTCCAAGAAAAATAAATAAAATTTATATTATTCTAATAAAAAAATTATTATTATTCACGACAAACAAATTAACATTTCATAATATTTTAGTGTTGACTTTACTGTTATTATGGTATAGATGTTGACTAATAGAATTATCAGTTAATATAGACAAAGGTCTATATTATTAGTTTGATAATTGTATATCAAATTTTTATACTAATAAATTATTTGTGTTAGATAAAATAGATACTAACAAGGGTTAACTCAACAGAAAAAAAAAAGTTAATAAATAGTAATTTGTTTGCCATAATTTAAGGGGAGGGGGAGGGAGCGGTCATTTGATCAAGATCCGGTGAATTGAATGATGAATTAAGAATTTTACATTTTAGTATTTTATTTGAATGATTGCTTTTTATTCGTTCGATCAACATCGAATGACTTAGATCGCTTGATTGCATGGATACAAGATTTGTTGACGTTAAATTCCAAATTCTTTTATAATTTGCTCCGCTCCAATTTATAAGGCCATTTCAAAATCTCTCTAGTGTTTCTTAATGTTCTCTCCGATCCTTTTTTGTTCATCTACATAGAGAAAAGTTTTTGTTCCTATTTATTTGTCTATGCATATTTTCAATAAAATATCTTGCACTTTTATTAATTATACTCATATCTTTAATTGGAATAGTAATTATTGTTCTACAATTCATCAAATAAAACTAATAGAAATCAAAGGGTATTTTAGGTAGTTTAAAATATATTTTAATAAAAACAAGAATAGTAATTATATTTATTAATATACATAATATACTTCAAGTGAACAGATAAAAATAAATAGAAAAGCATAAAAATCTGTACAAATTTTAAAGAATATTTATTATATTTTTTTTTGTATTTATCATTGGTAATTAATCAATATTTTGAAAAGAAATAGTGTAGTATAACTAATATAATGATGAAATAAAATAATAATAAATTGAAGAAATTGTACAATTCTTTTAAAAGTCAATATATAAATTGATTTTTATTTTTAATATTTAATTTGGTGAGGATAATCTTATAGAATGGGACGTCGGCGCATAATAGAATGACACATCATGTATAAAGTAGGTTTTTCAATCCTAGTTTCTATTTTGGTTTTGATTTTTTTTTTCAAATCTTTTAATAAAATTGTCTTGCACATGATGTGACGTTCTATTACGCGTTAACGTCCAATTCTATAATGGGTCGTCCACCTGTTATATTTAAACTCTTAAATTTTAGAGCAGTTTATTAGAAATAGTGACAATTAACTAATAATTTTGTTAAATAGTTAGGTCGGAATAAAATTTATAGTATTTTGGTTTTGGGTAGTAGAATATTATAATTAAGTTTTGATCAGAATAGTAGAATTTCCTAATTAATGATATGTAAAGTGGATTTAATTCAGTTTCTAAATCTTAGGAAATAAATTATAATAAAATAAGCTGGTACAAAGACAATTAGAAAATAATGTGTTAAGGGTATTAGAATAAATTATAGTTAATTATAGAATAACGTTTTATTATTATTAGAGGATTCCTTGTTAGTTAAAAATAATTTTAAGGCTTAGTCTTAGAGTAAATTAATAAATACTCTTAAAGATATATTCATGCCTTAAAAATAGTTATAAGTTTCTAAAAATACTAGAAGATTACTAGAAGCTACGAATTATATTTAGAATTTATTAGTATAATTAGATTTAGATAGTAACATGTGGTAAATAAAAATTTATTGTATGAAAAAAATTAAAAATAGTACTATTATAATATTATTATATTATAATATAGTTATATAAGTGACTTAAGGTAACTATGCTCATTATTGAGCATCTAAAAACGTTCCAGAGAGCGAGAGAGGAAGAAACGAGAGAAAGAGGGTGGCTTATGGTGGGTGAATGGTGGTCATAATGCAGTCGGTTCATGTCGAAACAGTTTCAAAAAATACTCTAGACATTGAGATCTTTAATTATAACTGTTCATATTTTTAAATAGACAACTTTAGTATTTGCATTGGTGAGGTAGGGATTTTACTGTATTTTTCTACTATTTTAAAAATAAGATGTATATCTTTAAAACCTTACTAGATGAATAGATTTTATTGATAATTTATTTAAATTAAATGAATAACTTTTATTTACTTAAATAGTATAGATTTTTACTTTATAGTTAAAATTAAAATTTTAAAACATGATCTATATTATTTATGAGCTTATTTAAATGTTTATTATTAGTAACTTAATGAAATTTTGTGTAAGAATTTAAGTTATAGCATTGACAGACACTATTCATACACGTATTTTATTATTCATACAGTATTTGCTATTCATATAGTATTTATACAATATTATATTGTTACAATTTATAATACTTGTTATCTACGTTAAAAAGTGTTTAAAACACTGGGAAACGCCTAGTGAAGAGTTGTTTTATGCACTGAGAATGATAATAGAGTGTGGAGGGATTCATCAGCATGAGAGGCTGAGTGAAGTCCCTATTAGCAACCGTCCTGGTAGGCCCAACACAAAACATAACTGTTCTTGCTTGTACACCCCTGATTTTTCTCTAATATAATGAAATTTGTATTAAAACATGCATCATCATTATGATAGAAATAAAATCTTGCATTTTGTATTTGGTTATAGTTCGGATGAACTTATGAAGATGTTAGTTGTTTGTTTGAATTAATTGACAATGTGTATTAAATTGTCTTGTGCTTGAAATCGTAAGTAATAATAATTAGGTTGATTGTGATTATTATTGTGTTTGTACGTTGATGATGATTCATATTACCAACTTATGACCTTAATGAATATTATTATATGTGTATGATTCATATGTGAAAAATATTTTAGTTTCTGGATTATTTCATTTTATATTAAAAAGTTGTTTTGATTTCTATAACTCTAAAATCTTAAAATTTATTAGTTATAAATGTGTTAAAAAATTACTTAGGATGTGAACTCTCATTCCGTTTCTTTTGTTGTGAATTCGTGGCATTTTAGATGGATAACTATTGAAGCAGGAGAATCAAGAACTGAAAATGACAACTATTAAAAATTTACCGAATGAATGTATTATTTATGAGTATTGTTTAATATATCTATTATAGGAAATCATGTATTAATTATCAATAATTATATGTAAATTAGTTCTTTATAAAAATAAGTTATAAGTTATAATGATTTTAAGATTTGAAATCATAAACTATTTTTAAATTTATTATATTTATATTATTTTTTGAATAAAAAGAAATTATGCATGTATAAAAGAATGTGTTACAGCCACTTCAACCTCTCGCACCTCAGCCAGCTTCCTCCTCTGTTCTGTTTTTTATATTTCAGTTTCTTGGGCTTTATGTTCCTGCTCTGTTCTGTGTTTCCAAAATTCCTCAAAATTTTCTAAACTCTAGCTTGCTACTTTTTGGGCTATACTCTGTAGGATCTGTAAAATGAGTAGTTGCTTTATTTGGCTATTTTCTAAACTCTGCATGATCTGTAAAATGAATAGCTGCATTCTTGATTTTTGTCTTAATGTTATTATTTACATTAGTCTGAGTAAGCATAATTTCTTAATTAATTAATTAACCAAAGCAAGGTTGTGATATATATAATTGATGTTTGATAATTAAACCAAGCACTCTCTTTCGAATATGTTACACGTGTTTCATTTGGTTGTTTGATTTCAGTTGCAACTGTTTAATGATATTTTTTTATATTATTGTAAATTAATATAATTTTTTTCACTTGGTTGAAAATTAAAAAAAGAACAATTATAATTTTTTTTATGAGATTAAGTTTTTTTGAAATTTTTTAATTTGACAGGCTAAGCGGGCCATTCCGTAACCCACTCAACCCTTGAATAAGCAGGCTGGGCTAAATAACCATGCCTGTTTCTCATGTTGGGCTAGCCCATCCCGACTCATTTTAGGTGAGCTTTTGCAGGGTCGTGGCGAGCTAACTAGCCCGTTTGACCATCCCTGCACACGTCTGAAGGTGGCAAATGCAATCCCAAAGACACCAAAAATATATGAATCCAAAATACTTGCTTGTCTCAAGTTTTACACTACACCATAATTGATTATTAGTCACATTTGAAAAGAAATCACTAAAAATTATTGCAAAATAATTAAACATGTTATCTTTGCATATTTGCAACATTTTTACCAAATGCTGTATAAAGGTCATATTGCTAAAAGATTTTAGTAACATTTATAAAATGTATCAATCATTAAAAAAAAAAAATAGTCTTTTAACATTTGTAATATTTTTTACATGTATTTGCAAAAGCTCACCTAAAACGGGTCGAGAAGGGCTAGCCCACCATGAGAAACAGGCCTGGTTATTTAGTCCAACTGGCTTATTCAAGGGTTGAGCGGGCCACGAAATGACCCGCTTAGCCCGTCAAAATAATATAGTAGTGTTAGTACTTTTCAGTTTTGTTCATGCACCTTGCAACATTAATTAGAGTTTGACTCAAAACTGAAGCTTTAAATTATCATGACTCAAAATGAATTAGAGCATTAACTGAATTTTAATTCAAAGTTAAAGGTTTAAATATTGTCAAAACACTGCATTTATTTAGGATACTCACAATTAATGATCAGGGAAGCTCTTTCACTCCTCCATTCATTTTCACAATCTTATAAATAGAGCATATTTTTCTCACTAATCTCTACACCTTTGGTTAACATCCATTTTCTTTATTTCTATTAAAAAATGATTTCTAGAAAATCCTTACTCATGCTAGGCCTCTTGGCCATAGCTACCATGTTCTCCTCAGGGGTCACTGCTAGGGACTTGATTGAGACTTCCTCAATTTTTAGAAGAGGTGAGTTTGTATTTAGCTTCCGAATTTTTATAAGGTTTTTTTCTCATATGGATTATATTGTGAATAATAGGAATAATTTAATTTTTTTTTGTTGTTCATGTGTTTACAACAGAGGTTGTTAAGAAGCAAAATGATGTGGGTGATGTTATGAACTCTGGCAAAAAAACAAGCTCTAGAGACATTGATGGTGTTGATCCTAACACTTGGTGGTGGCCCTGGCCCTGGCCTTTTCCTCCTATGGTGCCTGCGCCTCCTATGATGCCTCCACCTCCTCCGGTGCCCGAGCCTCCTCCAATGACTCCTATGCCTCCTGGGATGCATACGCCTCCAGGGATGCCTATGCCTCCTGGGACTCCTATGCCTCCTGGGATGCCTGGACCTCCTGGCGGAGGGGGATACGGGGGGCCTCCAAGTGTAAAAGGTCACTAAAGTGACCAAGATTCTAGTTATAGAGGTTTGCCTCCGAGTATGTTTGGAACCTATGTTATTAAGCATGAATATGGTCCTAATTTGTAACTCATGACTTTGTTAAAGAAAAATTATTTATAAAAACTTTTGTGTGATTACATGAATAGTTGGATCATGTTAATTTTTATTTAATTTTGTACTGCCATAATTTTGAATTGAACAATGACTTTTATGTTAAAAACATTAAAGAAATGATGTTCCGGCATATTAATTATTGGAGACAATTCAAAATATTTGCTATGAATCGAACTAAAAATCGATATGTTTTTAGTAATATGCTATAATGGTCCCTAATTATGTAGTCACATGGTATTTTAGTCGTTGACTATGTAAATTTCTTAAATTAGTCATTGACTTTACACTCACCTGATCATTTTAGTCTCCGGCATTAAGTGACACTAATGGAGTGCCTAAGTGGCACGTTATTTGACATAGAAATTCACCTAAGCGACTAAATATTGTCGTCTTGCTTAATCTCCAAAGTGACATATCGTGTTGAAGCCCAAAATTGGAATCTATTATAAGTGATTTAATAGACTCATTGAGTGACCTGCTTTAAAATTAAGCAAAACAGCGTCTTTAGTTGCTTATGTGGACTCCTGTTTCACAAATAACGTGTCACGTAAGCACTTAAGATGTTACATTGGCACTTAACATATCACATAGGCACTCCGTGAGGGCCATTTAATTTTAGGGACTAAAGTGACCTATAGAATATATAGTTAATGACTGTCATGGACTAAAACGTCACGTTACTACAAAGTTTGAGACCATTTTAATAAATTACTCTTTAATAAAAAAGAAAAAAAACAAACAAGAAGGGGATCGAGTCACCTTCAACACTAATGGCCAGGATACTAAAAATATGATAGCACACACCTATAATATAAATATGAAGAAATCGATCATGAGCAAGTTATTCGTGAGTCGTGACTTTTAAATACCTAATAAACTTATAAAAAATTATTGAATCGTCATACACAACCGGTCATACTTTGTGTGTGATTGAGTCTTGGGTCCGATTATCATGCTCCTACAAACTTTAGAAGCATGGATAAATATTTGAATTTTGGCCATTAGATTTAATATAAAATAATGAGTGACTCAAATTGTTTACCGTTAACTGGATTATCGGGTTAAGCTGAGTAAATTATTGAAAATTCTGGAACTGTCCCAACCTTGTTGAAATTTAAAATTTGGGTTAACATAGTGTATGATTATTACAGGTGGAGGATTTTTTCACTGTGCATCATTGTTGTGAGGAAGGACTTCTGAGACAAATTTTATTTTAAATAATATTGAATATTGATGGCATCAATTGCTAAATCAATCGTTTCTTCAATCAAAGTAGCAAACTGGCTTAATGACCATTATCCCAAAATCCAGTTTCCAACATTTCATCTATAAAGATCTCGAAAGTTTTGTGTTACGGTCAAAAATCCCAAAAATATTTTTAACATTTTCTCTATTCGATATTTTTTGTAAAATAAATTATTATATTTCTCAAATCAAAGCCTTTTTTCCCTTTGTTGCCCCAAACCCTCTCTGCTCTCTTAGTCTCTTATTCTCTTCTTGTGTTTGTAACTGAAGGTTCGTCAATAATGTCGCCATTAGAAGAATCATTACTCATAAATAAAGTGGATTTGCAACCTATGTTTTGAAGCAACAAAGTTCGTTGACTCAATCACTCAGTTGGCTGGAAAAGGGGAGTTAATATTATATAGAATGTGAGGTGCATAGTGCAAATTTCTTTAAAAAATTTAAAAGGCTATCAAATACTACTTCTTTATAGACAACTTCTTTCTAAAAACCATGTTTAAGAATTTTTAAAAAATTTTTTTAGGGGAAATACGGTGAAAGTAACACTCGATCAATATGTTACTTTATTTGAAGAGGAAATTAATGTGAACACAAATTTGAAATATTTTTTTTATCAAAAATTTAATCTCCAAAGGATTAACATTTTTTATTGTAAATATTTATATTTATAATATTTTTTTTACAACAAGTGACACAATTTTATTTTCATCATAATCAAAATTATTTTTAAAATAAATTTTATAAATCCACTACATTAAAAAAAGAACCCGTGCAACGCACCGACACGAACACTAGTCTTCTATATCTGTGTTAAATTCACTTGGATTTAACATTAAATGCTTAAATGTAATAATTACCATTACTCTATTCTACCCTTGAATTAGTCGTTTTTAAAATTTTTCATAAAATTATCCCTAAGGAGTTTAATTATATACATACATAAATTGTTACGGTAAGCTACAAATATTATAAAATCAATGGTTATATATTATATTCTGCAATTTACTTACATTATCTATATTATTTTCCTCTCTTTTGAGAAAGAATGAAAAAACAATTTTACAGTATTTTAATTCTTTAA
The DNA here is from genome assembly GCA_037177725.1 of Cyamopsis tetragonoloba. Classification (NCBI taxonomy): domain Eukaryota; kingdom Viridiplantae; phylum Streptophyta; class Magnoliopsida; order Fabales; family Fabaceae; genus Cyamopsis; species Cyamopsis tetragonoloba. The sequence goes on from CM074119.1 coordinate 72,769,938, forward strand.
GAGATTAATTTGTTAGTATTATAATTTTTTTTAAACTAATCTAATAAAATATTATATTTATGAGGGAATAATTTGAGGTGACAAACTAAATTCAACCCTTCAATTTTAATAATTTTTCTCCATTATTAAAAAAATGCTTAAATATATTTTTCGTCCCTAAAAAAATAGAAAAATAAGGATTTAAGTCCTTGAAAAATATTTTTTAGGATTTAAGTCCTTAAAAACTTAAAAATAGGGGATATGAGTCCTTAAAAAATACTGATTTACGGATTCAAATCACTCTTTTAAGGACTTAAATCCTAAAAGACATTTTTTTAGGGACTTAAATCATAATTTTCCTATTTTTCAGGGACGATAAACATATTTAAGCCTTAAAAAAATAAAGTAATTTGGTATTTTCAGGGCAAATTTGATATTGTTTTAAATCTTTAACGGTCTAATTTTTTAGTATTTTAAATCTTTAAAGGGACTAATTTTTTAGTGTTTTAAAAAATTTAAAATATCAATTTGATGTTTAAAGGGACTAATTTGATATTGTCTCAAATTTTAAAGAAACTAATTTTTTAGTGTTTTACTTAATATTTAATGTATTAATTTGATAGTATTTTAAACCTTTATAAGAGATTAATTTAAAAGTATTTTAAACTTTTTAAAATTAATTTAGTAAAATATTAAATCTATAAGGGACTAATTTAACGTGAAAATCCAAAATCAACCTTGAATTTTAATAATTTAATAATATTTTAATTCTTTAAGAAACTAATTTGTTAATATTTTAAATTTTTTATACTAATTTAATAAAATATTAATTCTATCTATTTATCTATATCTATATGTAAAATATTAAAATGGTAAGCTACAAATATTTTAAAATTGGAGGTTATATATAATTTACTCCCAAATGTTAACATCATCTATATTATTTTTCTCTCTTTTAAAAAATAAGATATAAAAAATAATTTGGTAATATTTTAAATCTTCAATAGATTAATTTGTTAGTATTTTAAATTTTTAAATTAATTTAATAAATATTAAATTTATGAGAAAATAATTTGACGTGACAAACCAAATTCAAATCTTAAATTTTAATAATTTTTCTTTAGTATTTAAAAAAATAAAATAAAAGAAAACCGAGTTCAATTAACTCAATGTAATTATTTATTTCTCTAGTTTTTTATTTATACTTGTCAACCTAACCTGCCATTTTTAACGGGTCGGCCCGACGGGACAACTTTGCCATCCTTAGACGTGTGTTTAGATTGATAGTTGTTTATACTCTTCACTTGGATTTATCTCGCTTCTCACGAACAACCTCTAGAATCACACACTTTGTTTCTGTTTTGTTAACTTTGTTATCTTAAATGCCTTCAGTTAGTTTGCTTGATCGTTAAAGCATAAAGCCCTATAATGCCTTGAATAATGGCGAGTCGTTGCTCTGTTTTCTTGTGTCCGTGTATATATTTTTGTGTTAATTTGCTAAGTAACTTCTCACGTGATGCTCTGTTTTCTTACGTGGGTGTCTATATTTTTGTGTGCGTGAGTTGTGTTGTATATTGTAGTATTTTAAAAGGTTAAAGTTCGACATTGTTTGGTTCACACTTTCTAAAAGAGTTTATATACCCAAGAGGGGGTGGGAAGGATTAAAACCACCTAATTTTAGAAATCTTACCATCCTTTTATATATAAGAATCATAAATTTATATATTAAAAACAATAGTACCACTTCCAATAAGGATGGTGCTAATCCTATCCACCCAAGAGGGTCTCATAGTGGGTAAGCTTGAATAAAAAGTTGGCTGGCCTTGCACGCATGAGATTGCGCACAAATAATACGGCCATGAGTTATTTTTATTTGTGTAATCAATCTAGGATTAGAGCTTCCTTCATTTTCAAACTCATTTCCAAGAGTTTCTTTAATTTTTATGTGTGAACCCAAAACAATAACTTATCAAAAGCTTTTGGCCATCCTCCCAAAACTAGTAGCCAAAACCAAGCACCAACCAACAATCAACTTGCCCCCTTCGCTAACTGGGTGAACGAACTTTGTTGCTTCAAAACATAGGTTGCATATCCACTCTATTAAGTAGACAAAAACGAAATACAAATTGAACCATACATTGAAGATCTGAAAAAAAAAAAATATAGTCGGAGAGGAAGATCTAGAAATTTGTTTATGAGTGATGACTCTTTCATAACCTTTTGAATTCAAGATGAAATGCAGATCTTGAAAACTAAAAAAAATACAACATGAAACATAAATGAAAAAAACAAGAACTTACAAGAGAGAATGGAAATGTTGGAAATATTTCGGTCATGATTGCGGTTGTTGTTGCTACAATTGCGGTTAATACAATTACTGCGACGCGCATTCAACGGTTGTGACGTGAATTTCTTTTATGTTTGCAAATAATAAAATTTATGTTTTAATTTTTCTTTTAGACTCTAAATAAGTTAAATGAAATATCTAAATTAGTCCTCATAAACATATTGTCACGACACTCACTCATTTTCCTATATTTTGTGTTACTCACCCTTTCTCTTGCTAGCATGATCTCCATTTGTTTCTGGAGGAATACATTGTAAACATTCTAATTGTTAAGAGAAAGAGGTTTCAATGAAATGGAATCACATGCTTGCAATTGTTTTACGGTCAAAGTTATATTCCGTTACAGTCAAAATGAGATTTTTTTAAGGTTTTTTTTTGGTGATTTAAAGGCATACCGCAATTGCGGTGCGATCCCGTTGCAATTCGAAACCATAGATGGAATGTTGGAAGCTGGATTTTGGGATGACGGTCATTAATCCAATTTGCTACTTTGTTTGAAGAAATGATTGATTTAGCAATTGATGCCATCAATTTTAACTAAAATAAAATTGTGTTAAATATGTTTTTTGTCCTTAAATTTAATAAGAATTTATTTTTAGTTTCTAAACTTTAGAAAGTTTGTTTTTAACCCTTAAGTTTTAACAAAAATTTATTTTTTGATCCTTCTGTTAATATCTATCAATTCCGTCAAGTCCACGTCATTATTATCTATTTTTTTAATTTTCTTAGTTAGTTAAAATTCCGAAATTACAAAAAAAAAAAAAAAAAAACTCAATCCAACACAGAAATTGTTAGTTCTTCATCTGCTTTCTTCCTTGTTAAGCCCAGAAAACACAATCAAACACAAAAATGATTCTTGTACTGCATCTTCCTTCTTCTTCCTTGTTGGGAACCAAATCAAACCTAAAAAATTCTATCAAAATCAAAACCCCAAAAAATTGAAATCCAAACCCCAAAAATCCAATCTAGCCCAACACAAGGGAACTGGAGAAGCATGAACAAAAGGAACAAACTCACACAGAAAACACACAAAACCAAATAGAAAAAAACAATCGCAAAAATTAGTTCACAATTTCAATAATTGGCGCCTTCGTATGCACTAACAGGAAACAGAGAACAAAGGGAACGAAATCCCTAAAACGAAACTAAAAAATCTCTTAAACAAAACTGGAATCTCAAAACAAAACATAAATCCCCAAAATAATGGTTCGCCAACATCAATTGAAACCAAAATCGAAAATAAAATCCACAATCTCACGCGATTCCCAAAATCGAAAGAAAAGGAACAATGGAAATATTGGTTCAAAGGAGAGAAAGAGAGGTGTTGGGTTTGAAGGGAGAGAGATCAAAGATGGGTTTGAAGGAGAGAGATGTTAAGGGAAGAAGAAGAGGAGGAGGAAGAACTTGAAGAAGAAGAAAAAAACAAGAACAAGAACTTTGAAGAACAAGAAGAAAAAGAACATTCCAAGGCACACAGAGAGAGGGAGTGTTTATGGTTTTCATTTTTTTTTTTTTTACTTTTTTAATTCATTAATTTAATTAATTAAATTATTAAAAAAATCTGACATGTGGCTTAATAATAATTTAACACGTGAACGCCGTTTGCCACGCTAGAAACACACTTGACGGAACTTAACAGAACCATCAAAATCGAATATTTTTGAAACTTTAAAGACTAAAAACATTTTTTAAAGACTAAAAATAAATACTTTTTTTAACCAGATAATTAGTTAACAATAAACAATCCAAGCCACTCATTATTTTATATTAAATCTAATTAACAACCAAAATTCAAATATTCATCCATGCTCCAAAAGTTTGCTGGAGCATGATAACCAGAGCTAAGACTCAATATCACACACAAAGTATAATAGGTTGTGTATACCAATTCAATAATTTTTTTATAAGTTTATTAGGAATTTTGAAGTCACAAATAACTCACTCGTGATTGATTTCTCCTTATTTATATTATAAATGTGGTATTATATTTTTAATATTAGCGTCCTATTTGGTAGTGTTAAAGGTGACTCGATCTCCTTCCTATTCATTTTTTTTTAAAAAAATTTATCAAAATGATCCTAAATTTTGTAGTTACATGAAGTTTTAGTCCTTAACTTTGTAGAATGTCTGAATTAGTCATTGACTTTATACTTTGTAAGTCAATTTAGTCCCTAAAATTAAGTGACACTCACGGAGTGCCTATGAGGCACATTGTTTGACATACAGGAATCCACATAAGCGACTAAAGACGTTGGAGATTAAACAAGACAACATCATTTGAGTGCTTACATAGATTTTTATGTATCAAATAACGTGCCACGCACTGTCACTTAACGCTAAAGACTAAAGTGATCAGGTGAGTGGAAAGTCAATGACTAATTTAAGCATTTTACAAAGTCAAACACTAAAATGTCTTGCAACTACATAATTAAGAACCATTTTAGTACATTACTAAAAAAAATATCTATTTTTAGTTAGATTCTGAGCAAAAATTTTAGAATTGTCTCAAAAAGTTAATATGTTGGCACATTATTTTGTTAATGTTTTTTAACATATAAGTCATTGTTCAAATCAAAATTATGACAATACAAAATTAAATAAATATTAACAAAACCCAACTATTCATGTAATCACACAAAAGTTTTTATAAATAAATTTTCTTTAAGAAAGTCGAGAGTTACACATTAGGACTATATTCATGCTCATTAACATGGGTTCCAAACATACTCAGAGATAAACCTCTATAATCTTGGCCACTTTAGTAACCTTTTACACTTGGAGGTCCCCCGTATCCCCCACCGCCAGGAGGTTCAGGTGTCGCAGGAGGCATAGGCGTCCCAGGGGGCATAGGCTCAGGCATTGGAGGAGGCTCAGGCATTGGAGGCCCCCCGTATCCCCCGCCGCCAGGAGGTTCAGGCGTCCCAGGAGGCATAGGCTCAGGCACCGGAGGAGGCTCAGGCATAGGAGGAGGCTCAGGCACTGGAGGAGGTGGAGGCATCATAGGAGGCACAGGCATAGGAGGAAAAGGCCAGGGCCAGGGCCACCACCAAGTGTTACGGCCAACACCATGAATGTCTCCAGAGCTTTTGCCAAAGTTCATGACATCACTCACATCATTTTGCTGCTTAACAACCTCTATTGTATACACACGAACAATGAAGAAAAAAATTAGATTATTCTTATTATCCACGATATAATCCATATAAGAAAAACAAAACCCTTATAACAATTCAAAAGCTAAATGCAAACTCACCTCTTCTAAAAATTGAGGAAGTCTCAGCCAAGTCCCTGGCAGAGACCTCTAAGGAGATCACTGTAGCTATGGCCAAGAGTCCTAGCACGAGTAAGGGTTTTCTAAAAATCATTTTTCGATATAAATAAAGAAAATTAATGTTAACCAGAGGTGTAGAGATCAGTGAGGAAAATATCCTCTATTTATAGGACAGTTTAAAAAAAAGAAGAACGAAGGAGGTTCTCTGCTCATTAATTGTGAGTACCCTAAATAAATGCAGTGATTTGACTTTGAATTAAATTTCAATTAATGCTCTTATTAATTTTGAGTCATAAATATTTAAAGCTTGAGTTTTGAGTCAAATCCTAATAAATGTTGGTATTAATTTCAATTAATGCTCTTATTAAGTTATACCTTTGACTTTGGGTTCTTAACCGCCACAGTGGCTCCCCATAAAAAATAGGCTAGTTTCGCCCTTGATTTTGATTCTTTAATTTTTGAATGGTTGATTTTTGCTTACTTCTTAACATTTCTTAGGATTCATTGAAAAGTATGTCATGTGTCAACTAGTATGTTTTTCTTTGATTTTCGAGTCAATTATGGCTAAGATTAATTATTTGATTTTTTTCGGGAGTACAAAAGGTTAAGTGTGTGAGAGTTTCATGATTTATATTTTATCTATACTTATTAACTTTATTGTGACTATTATTATGTAATGATGGCATCTAATGAATTCAATTTGATATGTCTTTATTGGATTGAGTTATATTAGGTTATTACTTTTATTCAATTAAATTAAATTTTATTAGACTAATCACGTTGTTATTATCTTTCGAGATATTATTGGCCATCAGAAATTATTATTGAGCTTCAAGAAATTCAAAAGGGACATATCTAGTGGATCACGTTAAGATTTTTAATTACATTATGTATTTGGCTGATTTTCCCTTTTTAGCTCCTTAGATATTTAACAAATTTTTATTAGCTTAAGCTAGGAAAATACCATATTAGAATTTTTAGTAGATAGCATGAAAAAAGGAAGAGCAACCACCTCCAATATTTCTTTCTTTCTTCTTCTTTTTCTTTTTTCTTCTTTTTTTTTCTTTCTACACCTACCATCACATATATACATATATTCCCTTGGCTGCTCTATTCACGCTAGCTTTTCCTCTTTTCTTTTTATTTTAGAGTTTTTATTTCTTCTTTCCATTCATGGATGTGGTTAACTTTTTGGTTAGATTGTAATCAAATTCTTGAGGTTTTATTTTAATTTTGTTTTTTGTTTTTATTTTAGTTTTTCATCTTCTAATTTTAAGTTTGTTTATGTTTTGGGCATATTTTTTGTTTTTATTTATGTTTTTCATCTTCCTTCCATTCACGTTTGAGTTTAAATTTATTTTTTAATTTCGTGCTTAATGGACTAGGGTTTCATTTTTAAACTTAAACTCGATATCATAATTTCCTTAATTATTTGGATTAGGAATTAGATGATGCATGGGAGATACTTAATTATGTGTGAGTTCAACGATTTTTAATTTTCATAGTCATGTATAATGATATTTAATTAGAGTCTTGATTTTTTTTCTTTAAAATTCAAATCAATAAATAACAGAGTATAAATAACAGAGTATGTACTAGATGTACTTAAAACCAGAAAACAACCATAGAGTTCATAATAGCCAATCAAAAAACAAAAGGCAGGGATAAAAAGGAGCAAAAATCCCTGCAAGAAACATAATGCAAGGGAAGTAAGGGAATTACAGGTTAGTTGACGTTCAAATTGTGTTTGGATTAGTTGTGATTAACTGTGAAAATAAGCTGTGAAAAAGAATCGATAGTGTGAGATATAGTCGATTTTTGTTTGGATATTTGCTTTCAAAAGCGATTTTTAAAATAATTTTAAGCAGTGAGAAGTAATTTTAAAACTTTTAAAAATAATGTCTAATTTTTAGCTGAAGGACAAAAAGCTTTTTCGTTTGTTAAAAGAATAATCGAAAACTTTTGTAAATACAAAATATAACTATCCAACATACGTTGGAATATAATCTAATCCAAACACACCCTAAGTTAGTTAATTTGAATTCACTTAAGGATTTGGTAGAAATAGAAACAAACTTTTGTAACTAGGGATGTAATTGATTGCTATCGAATCAGGAAGTTAATCTATTTTTTTCACTCTTTTCAATCCTTTTTAATTTAGCTTTATTTTGAAATTTAATACTTACTACTTGCCATCAAACTCCCCTAAGTGATAGTGTCTCATCCATGTAGCTCAGTTGGTGAGTGCATGGGGAATGTGTGAGTAGGTTTGGAGTCGATTCTCGATTGTACTACTTTTCTATAAAAAAAAAAGACTCCCTTGAGTATGTTTAAGTGTATGAATCTTAATTTAGTTTATGATCTTTGGAAAACAACCTAGGTTTGCTTCGCATTTAATTATTTTTATTTGAGCGAATATGGCTTTAATCAAATTTGGCGTCGTTGGCATAGTGTAGTTTACTTTAGTTAGTTTTATTTTTTTCCTATTAGTGGTAGGATAGTTATTATTATTATATTTATTATTATTATTATTATTATTATTATTATTAGATTTGTATATCATATTTTTCTATTAAATTTTTTTTGTTATAATGTCTTCGTTTTGTAGGTTGTGTTCAGTTTCTAATACTGAATTGTGTGCATTTTAATATGACATCAAATGCTTGGCAATTCAATATATGGAATAATCTAGTTGTGATTGAGGGAGTTCATGATGTGGAGTCTTCATATTTCATATTATGTAGATCACAAGAAGTTGGCAACGAAAATTGATGACCTTGAAATATTGGTCAAGTAATTGGCTCTAAGTCGAAAACTTGCACCAAGAAAACTCTGCAGCAGCAACCTCAACTACCTTATCAAAATAATGTTGGACGAAACAAGCCTTATCAACCTCCACATGTCTAGCAACAAGAGATGGTTGTTGCAGCTATTAACAACATGTCTTCATTGAAGGATTTAGTGAACCAAACGACCACAGTGACTAATTTGCAGTTTTAGCAACGAACTGAAGTCACCCTTCAGAGCATTAACAACCAAATTGGTCAGTTAGCTACCACAGTGAATCAATTGCAGTCACATAATTATGATATTTATTAGAGTGGGTCAAAAGCCCTTGTTAAGTTTTGATTAGCGTCGGCCCCAGAGTGGGAAGCTGAAATTTAGCATGGGCCAAAAGTTTGTCGCTAAGGGCCTGTTTGGTAAAATTAGCTTATAGCTTGTAGCTTATGACTTATAGCTACAAGCTAGTTGTGCCAAACACACACTAAATTTAGCGAGGGCCAATCCCTCGCAAATTCTGCGGTGGGTGCGCTGGCAAAAGTGGGCGCAAAACCAACGCAAATTAGCGAGAGTCAAAAGCTCATGCTAATTTAGTGAGGACTCTTGACCCTCGCGAATTAATTAGACTTTTTAAAATATAGATTTTATTTTAAATACACTTGAATATAATAATCAAATAGTAATTAATTAAATATTACAAATTAATCCACAAATAATAATCATCCAATATCGAAAAATACTTAGTATCTCAACTATTCAACATAACATACAAAAAATTCAACATAACACATGTATATATTTATATAATTAATAGCACACAACCAGTACCCTGATACTCATAATTTCATAAAGGTCTGTTTCACTTATCCACGCACTAACATACAACAATCGAATGCCTAGGGTGTAATTTTATTTATACAATGTATCACTCATAAATAATAATTCTTATATACCTCAAACTCCAACCGCATGCTCCAATAGTTCAAAGCTTCAAGCTCCAAGTAAACAATGCAATCTACATCAACAAATAAAATCAAAGTGCATTAATAACCAAATTGCACTAAATTCAACTAGGCTTAATCATAAATTAAATTAGTTATAACTAACACTAAATTTACGTTAACAAATTATCATGAATACTGTAATTACATTTTGACATAATTCAAGTCACGTTTAATCCAAATAATTTAACTAATTCTACTTTACCATAAGGAGGATTGTTCTTCTACTTTACCATAAGGAGGATTGTTCTTCTTACCTGTCGATGTCACACACGAAGATCGTTCTTCTTCCACCTTTAACGTCACACACCACCATCGTTCTTCTTCCTCTATCGACATTGTACACATGGCCGGTCCAAGGGTAGGGCCAGTCAAACCCTTGCTTTAGGCCCTTAAAAAAATGTACAAAATTATTAATATATTTAGGCTCAATTTTAATATATATATATATATATTTTTAAAATATTAATTACTGTATATCATACAAAGTTATCATTCTTTCTAATCAAATATTTCTTTCTCCTAAATAAAATCCATATGATGTTTATTTAATAATGTCAATAATTTTAAAAAATATTTATTATTATTAATTTAGAAAAGGCCTATTACAATAATTTATTTTAGGCCTTAAAATTGGTTGAGCCGGCCCTAATTGTACACTAAAACTGTTCTCTATGATTTTACTTTCACTTTCACAATAATCATAGCCTAATATTGATAGAAATTTTGAAAGTAATTAAGAACAAGTTAAATAGAATGCTAGTGCAATAATTGGAAAAGTTGCTATTCGATATTAATTAATTAACTAAATGGAAGTAAGACCAGACAAGATGAGATGTTGGACGTAATAATCTAATCAGTAGTGAAAGATACCAACCATAACGACCTTGAGACGTGAGGAAACTTTGCACATAGCTAACGACGATGTCCTCAACCTCAATGTTTCGTTCTTTGATTCCGCTAGGATGAAGACTAAAACAGCGGTTAGTAGAAAAAATCATTATCAAGGGACAAGTTCTCGTCCCATGCGCACAATTGATAAGAAAAATCAAAATTACCCTCATATTTTTTTTAAATGTCATTATCTCTCCTACTTCCCCATTATTTCACAGTGGTTAATAATTTTTATTCCATTCTTGATTCTTCATTAGTTAACGGATATATATATATAATTCAAAAAATAAAAACAATTAATTATTAATTAAACGATAAAAATATAATTCAATAAAAAAACATTTTAAAAAAATCTTAATATTATTAGTGATAATTTATTTGAATTATAAATATTATATCATAAAAAGATATTATGATAAAATTTATGTTTTATTATTTGTTTGGTGCTTTGATCACAAAACAGCATATGAAACCAAAATTTGTATATTGAGCTATATTACTTGTATCCTCTTTGAGTATTTATGTTTTTCTAAATTATGTCTCTAATCATGTCTCAGCAATAGAATATCGCCACGTCATTGAAAATATTTCCTTTAATTTTAATTTTCAATTTCCTAATAAATTTTTTTAATAACGTGACAATATTTTATTAATAAGACATGATTAGAGACATAATTTGAAGACACATAATTTGAATCCCACTTTAAAGAAACATCAAACACGCGCTATATATGTATAATGGTCACAACTTACAAATGGACTTAGCCAATTGGCTTGCATTTCACTTTGAATATTTCTTTCAACCTTTTCTTACAAAATGTTCACGTATACCAGTTAAGTCAAATTAAATGCAAAAAAATATATAATTAAATTATTATATTATTTGATTAAATTATTTTTTAGTAATTTAATTATATTTTTCGGTTAAATCATTTCATTTGATTAAATTATTTTTTAGTAATTTAATTATATTTTTCGATTAAATCATTTTATATTAATTTAATTATATATTTATTTGATTAAATCATTTTATATTAATTTAATTATATATTTATTTGTATTTAACTGGATGTACAGTATTGAGTATACAGTACATCCGAACAATTTGTTTACACCAATAATTATTAATGTTATATACAACAAATAAAATTATATTATAATATATATAATATTTCCCTCATGTAGAGTATGCGATCTTGTTTAATTTAACCAAATTAAATTAATTACATCTTGATTCACCAGAGAGTCACAAATTAAATGAGCTTGCGGATCCCCTTTCACCAAACCATCATTATTATTTATTAGCTTGAATGCATAAACATCTTTCCCTTTGACAGTCAAACCATAATTTTATCAGATTGATTTTCTATCAGTAATGAAAATGAAGTCTCTTCTACAGTTGTATACATTTTTTTTTTCTTCATTTCCTGTTCTTTGGGGTTGCAATAACCTGTTACATGGTATTATCATTTATCTTCTACTACTATATTTTTCTGCTTTTGTATATATATGTTCTGTTTCAGTGTTCTGTTTTCATACTCTTGTTTCTTTAGGGTTCGGTTTTTATTGCAGTTTCTTTGTCAAATGTAAAGAAGAAGGTAAAAATGCATAATAAATAAACATGATTAATTAGTAAATTGAAGAAAATAAATGTAATAATTCTAGTTAATTTTTCATTGATGGATTAAAACAAAAGATACATGGAAATGGGACAAAGAAAGGAAAGGATTAAGTTGATCTTTATACATGATTGGAAAGGTGAAGAAAGAAGTAATTAGTAGATGTGTGATCCACTTTGGTTTGACATTCACTTCAACCTCCTTTCCCTTTATTCCCCATATCATACCTTCTATTAACACTACTTCAGTATCCCCCTCCTCCTCCTCCTCCTTTCCCACCTCCACCACCGTAACCTCCTCCTCCCCCTCCTTTTCCGCCGCCACTTCCTCCACTACCTCCTCCTTTTCCGCCACCACTTCCTCCGCCTCCGCCTCCATAACCTCCTCCTCCTCCTTTGCCACCACCTCCACCACCACTTCCTCCTCCTCCTCCTTTGCCGCCTCCACCACCACTTCCTCCTCCTCCTCCTTTGCCGCCTCCACCACCACTTCCTCCTCCTCCTCCTTTGCCGCCGCCACCACCATAACCACCTCCTCCTTTACCACCACCACCTCCTTTGTGACCGCCACCACCTCCACCGCTTCCTCCACCACCATAACCTCCACCTCCGCCTTGGCTACTACCACCTTCTCCGCCGCCGCCACCAGAACCACCTCCTCCACTTCCACTTCCGCCACCACCAGAACCACCTCCTCCACTTCCACTTCCACCACCACCGTAGCCTCCACTTCCTCCACCTTGGCTGCCACCACCTTCTCCGCCTCCACCACCAGCACTACCTCCACTTCCACTTCCACCGCCTTCTCCACCTCCACCAGCACCACCTCCACCGCTTCCACTTCCACCACCACCACTTCCTCCACCTTGGCTGCCACCACCTTCTCCGCCTCCACCACCAGCACTACCACCCCCGCTTCCACTTCCGCCACCGCCATAGCCTCCTCCTCCCTGACTACCACCTCCTTCTCCGCCTCCACCACCAGCACCACCCCCACTTCCGCTTCCGCCACCACCACCTTCGCTACCACCTCCTCCACTTCCGCTTCCACCGCCACCATAACCTCCTCCACCACTTCCTCCACTTCCGCTTCCACCGCCACTTCCTCCACTTCCACTACCACCGCCACTTCCTCCACTTCCACTACCACCGCCACCGTAACCTCCTCCACCTTTTCCTTTACAGTTTAGGACAACATGATTTGGCTCTCCCGTCACTGCATAATGTCACGTATATCACCACATTAATTTAATATTCATATATCATACACCATATCTTCACCGTGCTTTGTTAAGTTCGTCCAAAAAAATCAGAAAAGGAAAATAAAGAAAATGCTTACAGCTTTCCTTGTCATCACATCCGGTAAGTTCTTCACGAACTCCATTTGCTTCTACACCTTCATCAAAACAAAACTTAGATGACCTATATAATATATAAGATTTTTCTAACCATTGCACGGGTTAAGAAATAAAAGTAAAAAAAAATACCCTATTAATTATATGTTAAACTCAATCACATTAAATTTTTGTTTTTCCTAATAATTTTTTTTTACTTATAGTTTTTTTGCCTATACAATATTACACCAGATTAAAAAAACTCAATATATAATAATAATATATGTATAAAGCAAAGGTTACATTGAATAAACGTGAATCGCATGATGCATGCATGCATGCATGTATACAATAATGTTTCATATATCTAATTAACATTCACAAACACCATCAAATATTTTGATTATGTGCATGCATGAATGAGTGTGCATTATGGATGTAGAGACTATAGACCATTATATGCATAAAAATGTTGCAAGATGAGGAGGGTGTGATATATTTATATATATACCTTTATCAGCGACGACAGAGGAGATGATGAGAAGCACTCCAAAGAGCAAACTGAGGAAAATAAAAGGCTTCATATTCATTTTGTTAGTCATGGTTGAGCTTGATTGAAAAGGTTCAAGAACACCCTCAATTTATAGAGCAAGAAGTAGCATTAGAAAATTTGATGCATTAGTGTGAACGGGTCCTACAACTGAACCTAAATTGTTAATGCTTTTTGGCACATTCTTGGCTTATTTCCGGGCCTTTTTTTAATTAAAATAAAATTAGGAAACTTTGACATGAAAATTTGTGAGATTCAAGAGAGTGACACCTTGAAGATACATTAATTGAGTAAGAATAAGATAGTAGTAACTGAGTGAGTGGAATTAAGTTTCCCCTGTTTTTCCGCCGCTTAAAAATTGAAGCTTTCTTCTTTTTTCTTTAATGTTCATAAAGCGAGAAGCGGTGGAAAGTGTGGAAGTGGCAGAGATTCATGGTTAAGTGCCACATCGTGTACGCGTGTTCATGTAAGGAAGAAAGCTTATGCCCTGTTACCGGCATGTTGTCTCTGCATTCAAGAAGAAAGAGAGAAAGTAAGTGGAGAGGGATATATATGGTTTTCGTTTCATCACTCCATGTCAAAGACTGAAACATGGGTTATGACTAATGAGACCTCCAATTTACTGATTGTATAATTTTAATTTACTTACTTTTAGTTTTAACTGAGTAATTTTGATTCCTAGTTAAAATTTAAATTGTGAAAAAAGGATTAGGTTGTTTTCATGAGTATTTTAGATGAGCTTGTTATTAGAATAAGACCGAGATTCGTAATTAAGCTTTAATAATGTAGATATAAAATATCTCATAAGTTTATTTTTAAATAATTAAATTTATTTATTATATAAATGTTTAATTAAGCTACATTTTCTAATATATCCATGTTTTTGCTAATATGAAAAGTATTATTAAATTAAGTATTATACTCATTGACTAATAGTCGAGAACTTATAGTTCAAATGGTATAAGGTGAAACTTTTGGAGTTCAAGGAAAGAGGTTCGATCCCCGATGAGAATGTGTTAGACCGATAAAAAAAAATCCATTGACTAATAATATAATAAATGATAGTTGAGAGAAGAAAATAAGTAATTGTTTATAATAAAGTTTTAAAAGTTTTTATAATAATTATCTGAAGATAAAGTTATCTAATGATAAATATTTTTAAAAGGAAAATGTTAATAAGTGTTCAAAGAATATTTTTTAAAAAGTTAAATGTAATAAAAAATTATTGAAAAATATAATAATTTTCTATATTTTTAAGAGACAGAATATTGTAAAATATTGTATACTTATAATTATTTTTCTAATTTAATAAACTTATTAAGTGCCATGAAAGCATTATTTAACTAGACCCTCTTTTTAATAGTGTTAGGACTACCTATATATGTTGCACCTAATAGTGTTAGAGTGATCCATTTATCATGATCTAGGAGTAAGTGTCTAATATTTATTCCGCTTTATAATTACGTATGGACAATGAATTTTATCAATGTTGTCGTTTAATCATAAGATATTATCATGCTAGTTATGTATGCTAAATTTTAAAATAATACGTCATCTGTCAGATGACATTTATATATGTTTTTAAAACATTTTTATTTATTAAATTAAAGTGGATAGATCAAATAATATATCAACAAATTTTTAAATCATAAAAATTGTATTTAATTTAATTATCTATATATTATGAACTTTTAATTCAACAATTTAATTTGTAAAATTCGATGTATATTTATTTGTTGATAAAAAAACAAAAACGAAATTTCAACATTATTGTCCGTTATTTTGAGTGTTGGGATTGGTATTATCCTTGTTGAGAAGAGGATGTCTCTTTTTGGAAACAAAATTGATATATAACTATTAACGTATATAACTTAATTATAATTTAGTTAATATCAGTCAAATCAACTTTTTCATTCTGCTTATTCAATTTTTATACATTAAAAAATAATTAAGCATGAAAATAGGATTATATGTAAATAGTGACATTAGTGGGGGTGTACACAAAATTTTTTCCATTTGAAAAGCTGATTCCAAAAATTCAAAAGATGGTGTTTTCGTACGGGTGTTTGAAAAAAAGGGTTTCCGAACTAATTTTTCAAAAAAATAAAAGCATTTTTTGACTAATACTTTTTGGAAAAAGAATTTCCGGACTGAATTTTTCCATAATAGTTGATGACAATCTTAACGTTAGAGTAAATCATTCTTCTCATATGATAGATCACACACATATATATTGTTATTTGTTGAGAAAAATCAAAACTGATGTAATTTAAGTTTCAACATTACATGATATTTTGGGCGTTCGAATTGGTATTTGAGAAGAGGATGTCTCTTTTCAAGAAAAACTCATTCCATAAATTTAAAAGAGGGTGTATTAGTACAAGTGTTTGAAAAAAAAAAGGTTTCTGAACTAATTTTTTAGAAACAAAAAAAAAGCTTTTCCTAACTTACTCTTCTGAAAAAAGAATTTCCAGATTGACTTTTTCAGAATAAAGGTTACAGTGATGCTTTTTCCGAAATAGGTGGTCGGTGACAATCCCAGCATCTGAACTTTTGACCGAGACTAGCCTTAGGCTTCGATTCAGCTAAAGGTGACCGTTGTTCTTTAAATTCAGATACTTTGACAAGAAAAAAAACAAAAAAAAAAAAACAGAGAAACATTACATGAGGTGATGAAGACTTCGCACAAAATAAAAAATATATAAGTGATGCAGAATATATAATCATGTTATTTTTCGCTTTGAATTTTGAGCAATTTTTAGGATAATTAAGTGATTTTGTATTCGAAAGTTTCATTTTTTTTTAAAAAAAACATCTTAAGATTTGCTATTGATTGAAGTTTATTTAGGGGTATTTACACTTTAAACACCATTATAAGAGGCCATATTATTCAGATTTTCATAGTTGTATATAGTCTAAATTTTAATTTGAATATGGTCTGTTTCTGAATTTGGAAAATTCTTGATTCAGGACTAAGAACGGTTGATGGTGCTGCTGTGTTGGACATTTCGGTACATTTTGTCCATGATTAATTACTATTTCTTAATTAGCCTTACTTTTTTCGTTCACTTGTTGATTAGTTAATTTAAGCTTCTGGATTTGGCTATTAATTCTAAATAATAAACCTAATTCTTAATAATAATACGATTATTAAAAACAAAAGAAAATTATCACTATATTATTTCAGCAAAACAATGTGAGTTGGATACATTTTTTCATATATTGGTCCATCAACTAACTAAAATCACAATGACACAAATAGTAACTCTAGTTTTGGACACTAGAGTAACCGTTTACATTTGGAGGACTATATCCTCCGCCAGGTGGACTAGGTGGTGTTGGCTCAGCAGGTGGGGTCGGCTCAGTAGGTGGGGTCGGCTCAGTGGGTGGAGGCCCTCCATATGGTGGGGTCGGCTCAGCTGGTGGGGTGGGCTCAGCGGGTGGGGTCGGCTCAGCTGGTGGAGGCCCTCCATATGGTGGGGTGGGCTCAGCGGGTGGGGTGGGCTCACTGGGTGGAGGCCCTCCATAGGGTGGGGTTGGCTCGGGTGGTGGAGGATTTGGCTCAGTTGGAGGCGTGGGTGGTGCACCATAACCGGGTCCACCAGGAGGAGTCACAGGTTCAGAGGGAGGCGCAGGAGGTTGATCACCACCGCAATTGGCATGATCACAACCTCCAGAGCTATGAGTGTTCTTGGGCAAGTCTCTAGCTGAGCTCTTCAGAGCAACCAAGGCCAAGAAGCCTAGGAAAAAAAGGAATTTCTTAGAAACCATGTTTCCTACACTACCAAATTAGAATTAACTAAATGTTACTTGTGATGAGAAGATGTGAGGACTAGTGGGTAAACTATGCTCAATTTATAGGAAAGTAAGAAGTAGTCTAAATAAATGTTTTGTTTTGTAAAAATTTAAAACTTGAACCTAAGTCAAGTCTCATTTAATGTTGACATTAACTTTGAGTAAAATATTTATTGTTGAAGTTATGAAACTGAAATAGCATTTAATGTTTGTATCAAAAGTCTACGGGATGAATGATCTAGAACGAGTAGCTCCTGATGTCACTATAAAAAAAATTATTTTATTAATATTTTTGGTGTTAGGTTAGCCCCACCTAATAAAAGTTTTTTTCTTTATAAATAAAAGTCACTTGTTAAAGGTTTTGTTTAAGAGAATTAATTTGTTAGTTTAAGCCTATAATATTTATAGTAACAAGTAAATATATAATTACAAACTAATAAACTTGCTTTGAGTATAATATTTGATATATATTATTGATACATAATATTAGTATATATTTTTAATGATTATGTCAACGGACGATACCATTAGACAAAATTTATGCTAACGATGACTAATAGAATGAAAGCAAACAAAGAAATGTTAGTGTGATGAACTTTTTTTTTTGGTTGTGTATATTGTGCACATCTATTAGTTGGCATCTTTTAATCAATTGAGGAATAGTTATGGCATTTCATTTTCTATTTCCATGAATAATACGTGGTATATATAAAGTTGTCATCTGAGTGTATTTATTGCTTGAATCTTGAAAATTAAATAAGATCTAATAGTCATTATTAATGTTATCATTTCTCGTAATAAATAAATAAACAATTGTTCTCATGTGAACAATTATTTATTACGAGAAATAAGAACAATTGTTTAGCAAGAGAAATAAAAACATTAATAATGACTATTAAAACTTACTTGAATGATCAAGATTCAAATAATAAATATACTTATGCGTTTATTTTAAAAAATTATGTGCATTTATTGTTTAAATATCGACTATTTAAATAAGACCTAATGGTCAAGTGAGAATACTTGTTTATCTTGAGAAATGAGAACACTAATATGTGAGTGTATTTATTGTTTGAATCTTGACCATTAAAACAAGATCTAATCATTAATATTAGTGTTTTCATTTTTTATAATAAACTATTGTTCTCTTATGATACATCTCCTATATATATAGGCAAATGTTAACAAGTGCTCTAAGGACACCTTTTAAGAAACTAATTGTAGTAAAAAATTGTTAAAAATGCAGTTTATTTTTGAGAGACTGCATACTTATCATTATTTTTCAAACTCTAATAATAACCTTAACAAGTAGGACACTTGTTAGCAAGATATATATATATATATATATATAAAAGATATGATTCACTGACATCACTTTGGCTTACACTAATTTTTACATTAGTTAATAACATTTTGTAGATTTTTTTAAAAAAATCCACCATTGGATTGAATTTTCTTATCTTATACATCATTTCTACAATATTTCACATAATAAAAAATCATTTAGTATTCCATCAACATACTAAACAATTGATGTAATATATAGTTTTCAACTATATGAAAATAACAAATGTGTTCATGAAGTACTAAACGATTTTGGATCAATGTAAAATTTGGTAGAGATGATCTATATAATAATTAATTTTAATGTAATGGTGGACTTCGTAAAAAAAACACTTCAACAAAATGTTATTAACCAATATAAAATTTGGTGTAAGTCAAATTAGTGTCAGCTCAGTTGGTGGTGTCATCTCTGTAGGTGGTGTAGGCTCAGCTAGTGGGGTTGGCTCAGGTGATGGAGGCAAGGGTGGTGCATCATAGCCAGGTCCACCAGGAGGAGTCACTAGTTCAAGAAATGGGGTTGGTGTAGGACGAGTCATCAATTCAAAAGGAGGTGTAGAGGTTGACCACCACTGCAATTTGCATGATCACAACCTCCTAAGCTATGAGTGTTCTTGGGCAAGTCCCTAGCCGAGCTCTTGAGAGCAACCAAGCCCAAGAGTCTTATGAAAAAAAATATATTTTAGAAACCATGTTTCTCACTAAACCAAATCAAAATTAAGTAAATGTGTACTTATGATGAGAAGATGTGAGGATTAGTGGGTAAGTTATGCTCTATTTATAGTAAAGTAAGAGGTAGCCTAAATAAATGCTCAGTTTTGTAAAATTTTAAAACATAATCCTTAGTCAAATCTCATTTAATGTTGTTATTAATTTTGAGTAAAATTTTAATTGCTTAAGCTATGAAACATTTGATGTTTGTATCAAAAGTCTATGTGATGAATGATCTAGAACAAGTAACCCCTAATATCACTATTAAAAAAATCAGGTATTAATGTTTTTAGTGTTGGGTTAGCCCCACGTATTATAAGATTTTTTCTAAGATAACTAATTTGGTAGTATAAGCCTATAATAGTTATAATAACAAACAAATATATAATTACAAACTAATAAACCTTTGAGTATAATATTTTATCTATATCATTGATTTACATGGTGTTAGTAAATATTTTTAATGATTATATTAATGAATGATTTCGTTAAACAAAATTATGCTGACTATGACTAATACAAAAAAAGCAAACAAAGAAATGTTAGGATGAGGAATTTTTTTGTTGTGTGTATATTGTGTCATATATTAGTTTGCAACTTATAAACAATTGAAGAATATTTGTAGCATTTTATTTTCTATTCTTATGAATAATACATGATATATTCAAAGTTGTTGCCTTGAAACAAATTCAGATTAAAGAAAAAAGAAAAAAATATAGTTATTTAGTCATTAAGTTTTTTATGGAAGTTCACATTATTCATTGATTTTAGCAGAAGTTTACATTAGTTTACCATTAACACCTTTAATTATAATTCATATTGGTCATTAAAATGATAATAGAAGATAATTTCATGGACTAATGGGAATTATCTCATAAACCCAATGACATAGGTGATAGTTCACCTTAAAAGTAACCTTCACTCAACTTAACTTTAATGATTATATTAACATTTGATATTTGCACCAAAAGTCAATGGTATGAATGATATTGAACAAGTAACCCCCAACATTGTGCACATATATTTGTAGGCATTAGCTAAAAATTTGTAGAATATTTATGTCTTTCATTTTTTTTGTAAAAATTATATTAAAAAGTTATCATCTCAAAACAAATTCTCCAATCAAGAAAACCTTAAGCCATATCTCACTTAATGTTATTATTTTTCAATTAAGGTGTAAATATATACTTTTAGTTTTCATATTTTATCTCAATTTAAATATTAATCTCTCTACTATTAAAACTTTTATTTTAGTTCTCGCACTTAGAATCATTAAGGAATCCCCTGTTGTTACATTGTATAACGATAGGGTCTAATTCCTTAACGGAAGGTAAGTGAGAAGACTAAAACCAAAAAAAAAAAATTTATTTTAGTGCTCACAGTTTCATTATTCACCAAATAATTTGTCATGTATTACCCTTGTTTTAGTTTTATTCCATTATTAATTGGGTGCTTGTTGTCATGACAAGGTAACTATAGGGACCAATTCTTTGACGGAGTGAATGTTGGGTGACTTAAATTTTTTAAAGTAAAGAGACTAAAAACTAAGTTAAGATAAAAGTTTAGAGACAAAAAATCATTTTAAATTAAAATAAAAAGAATTAAATTGTTTATGCTTTGAAATTGAAGGAGCATTTGATGTTTGTTTCAAAAGTCCATGTTATGAATGATTTAGAATGAGTAACGTCTAATATTTTGCACATCTATTAGCTAGCATGACTTACAAATTTGAACAACATTTAAAGCCTTTAATTTTTTATTTTAATAAATAATTACAATATAAAACTTTCATTGAGATAAATCTTTGATAAAAAACCATGAGAGAAATCTTACTTAATGTTGTTATTTATTGAGTCAAATAATTATTTATCTAACCTAAGAAATTGGAGTAACATTTGATGTTTGCATCAAAAGACTATGAGATTAACGATTTAGAATAAGTGACCCCGATATTATGCACATCTATTAATTGGCTTCAACTAAAAGATTGAAGAATATGTATTTATGGCCCTTCTTTTTTTATTTTTGGATTAATTACAATGCAAAATTATTTTAAAAAAGAGTAGTAAAGTAAGTTAGAAAGTTATACTTTTCAAGAGGTATATTTTAAAATATTAGTAAAGTTATAATTTGCTAAAATATTTATTTTAACGTACTCTCATATTTTATAGAAGAAGTATGATATGAAATAAAATTATCAACTAATCAAATTCTTAAATATAATTATGGAATAATTTTTTATCATCGATCAATCTAGTCCTCAAAATTATAACAACTAGCGAGATAAGACCTGTTCTTTTTATTTAAATAATTAAAAAGATTAAGTTGGTCTATTTTAAATAATTTAGGGGACTATATTAATTTAATTTAGTGACTAATTTGATAACAATACGTCGGGACTAAAATAATTATTGGCCCCCGTAATGAGATTAAGTAGCGAAAATACACAAAAAGCAAAACGACACACATGCCGCAAATGCAAATAAGACATGGAATAGGCTAAACAATGGCAGCCTATAATCTAATTCCTAAGCAAACAGCTGGTTGTGATACCCACTTCCACATTGTGTGAATGAACTTTACATTAGACGCTTTGATCCACAACCACGACCGAGTAATAACCAAATAGAGCACCTCTATTGAGTCACAATTCTTGTTGTTAAAAATGGCATCGTTCCTTGCCAACCAAATCGCCCAAATTGGAGAAAACCAAATAATGTGTCATGCGGTCCTTTTTTCCTTCGATCCCTTGCACAACCCAAGAAATTGAGAGTATTGCGTTCGCTTTTCATTATGCAATGCCGATTGAAAGTCACACCATCGCAACACCAAATACCACACCTTGCTCGCCAATTTTCATCCAAGGAAGAGATGAGAAACAGACTCTACCCCATGGACCAATTCCTTAATGGAATGAATGTTGTGCGACTTAACTTTTTAAAGTATAGACTATAGAGACTAAATACAAAATTAAAATAATAGTTTAGAGACGAAAAATATATTTAAAACACAAAAATAAATATATGTTTACACTTTGAAGCTAGAAGAGCATTTGATGTTTCTTTCAAGAGTCATGTTAAGAATGATTTAGAATGAGTAACCCTCGATAGTGTGCACATCTATTAGATGACATCATCTACAAATTTGAAGAATATTTAATTCCTTTAATTTTTTTATTTTAATAAGTAATTACAATATAAAACTTTCACCGAGATAAATCTCTAATAAAAAATCTTGAGACAAATCCTACTTAATGTTGTTATTTATTTTGAGTCAAATTATTTATCTAACCTATGAAGTTAAAGTAAACATATAATGCTTGCATCAAAAGACTATGTAATGAATGATCTAGAACGAGTAACCCTAATATTATGCTCATCTATTAGTTGGCTTCAGCTAAAAGATTGAAGAATATATATTTAGGTCCCTTCATTTTTTATTTTTTGATTAATTACAATGCAAAATTATTTTAGCTTCACTACAACATATATAATTAAACTATAGAAACATAGTTTATATATAACATTTATGAAAAATATTACAAATATAAATGGACAACATTTTTAACAAATTGGCAACATTTATAAACATTGTTAAAACCTTTTAGTAACTTGGTCTTTATACAACATTTTGTCAAAAATGTTGTAATTACACAAAGACAATATTTTAACAATTTGACAATATTACAATCAAGCAACATTTTTTCAAATGTTCAATGTTGTAAACTTTTCCATATTCTACTCAATCAACTAACTAAAATCATAATGACACCATACTAACTCTAATTTTGGCCACTAGAGTAACCGTTTACACTTGGAGGCCCGTACCCTCCGCCGGGTGGACTAGGTGGGGTCGGCTCCGCAGGTGGGGTCGGCTCTGCAGGGGGTGTCGGCTCAGCTGGTGGAGGCATTGGCTCAATTGGAGGCATGGGTTGTGCACCAGGAGGAGTCACCGGTTCAGAAGGAGGCTAACCATGACCGCAATTGGCATGATCACAACCTCCAGAGCTATGATTGTTCTTGGGCAAGTCCCTACCTGAGCTCTTTAGAGCAGCCAAGCCCAAGAGGCCTAAGAAGAAAAGGAATTTCTTATAAACCATTTTTGTGATGCTACCAAATTAGAATTAAGTAAATGTTTACTTATGATAAGAAGATGTGAGGATTAGTGGGTAAGCTCTGCTCTATTTATAGGAAAATAAGAGGCAGCCTAAATAAATGCTATGTTCGGTAAGAATTTAAAACTTAACCCTTAGTCACATCTCATTTAATGTTGTTATTAATTTTGAGTAAAATATTAATTTTTTAAGCTATGAAACTGAAATAGCATTTAATGTTTGTATCAAAAGTCTATGTGATGAATGATCGAGAACCATTAACCCCTGATATCACTATTAAAAAAATCATGTATTAATGTTTTTGGTTTTGGGTTAGCCCCACTTGTTATAAGATTTTTTTCTATGATAACTAATTTGTTGGTGTAAGCTTGTAATAGTTATAGTAACAAATAAGTATGTAATTACAAATTAATAAATGTTTTAGTATAATATTCGATATATACTATATATTTTTATAGTGTTAGCAAATTTTTTTAATGATTATATTAACAGATGATTTCATTAGACAAAATTATGCTATGACTGATAAAAAAAAAGTAAACAAAGAAATGTTAGTATAAGAAAAAAAATTTGTTGTGTATATTATATTGTGCTCATCTATTAGTTGGCAACTTGTAAACAATTAAAGAATATTTATGGCATTTCATTTTCTATTTTAATGAATAACACATAATATATATAAAATTGCTACCTTGAAATAACTTGAGATTAAAAAAATAAAAAAAAATGGTGATTTAGTCACTGAGTTTTTGAGGGAAGTTCACATTAGTCATTAATTTTAGTGGATATTTACATTAGTTCTTGATATTGAAGTGGATTATTCATTTTAGACTATGACGTTAGTTTACTATTAACACATTTAAGTTTAATTCATATCAATCATTAAAATGATAACAGTTGATAATCTCATCAGATGTGAATTACCTCATAATGAAAAGAGGACTAAAATCAAAAGAAAATTTTGGTTTTAGGGTTCACGCTTTCATTATTCATCAAATAATTGGTCATGTATTACAGTCCTTTTAGTTGTAGTCCCTGCATTTTTATTCCATTAAGAAATTGGTTCTTGTTGTCATGACAAGGTAATGACATGGACCAATTCCTTAACGGAATGAATATTGGCCGACTTAAATTTTTAAAGTATAGAGACCTAAAACTAAATTAAGATAAAAGTATAGAGACAAAAAATCATATTTAAAACAAAAAAAATATATTTGTTTACGCTTTGAAACTAGATGAATATTTGATGTTTGATTCAAAAGTCCATGTTATGAATGATTTAGAATGAGTAACCCCCTATGTTGCACACATCTATTTACTGACATCATCATCTACAAATTTAAATAATATTTAATGCCTTTAAATTTTTATTTTAGTAATTAATTATAATATAAAACAATCATTGTGAGATAAATCTCTCATAAAAATCTTTGAGACAAATCTTACTTAATGTTATTATTATTTTGAGTCAAATTATTTATCTAACCTATGAAATTGAAATAATATTTGATGTTTGCATCAAAAGACCATGTGAAGAATGATCAAGAATGAGTACGAGCCGGCTTTAGCTAAAAGATTGAAAAATATATATTTAGGGCCCTTTATTTTTTTAATGATTACAATGCAAAATTATTTTTGCTTTACTACAACTTATATAATTAAACTTTAAAAACATGGATTTTATATGACATTTGTGACAAATATTTATAAATAAATAAAAAAGACAATATTTTTTAACAATTTGACAATATTTTTTTAAATGTAGTTGGTATTTTTTAACAACCGGGTCTTTATACAAAATTTGCGAAAAAAAAAGTTATAAATGTAAAAAGATAATATTTTTAACAATTTGAAATATTTTTTAACAATCTAGCAACATTTTTTCAAATATTCCATGTTGCTAAAGATCAATTATATTGTAGCCTATTTTTGTGGAGTACCTCTAGTACTATTTTTTAAATAAAATTTCTTGCTTATTCAAAAAAAAATATTTGTTTTATTTTTTATTGGAAACAAGAAAAACAAACTTAAAATAAGGTGATAATTTTATTTTGTAATTATTAGTAAAATTAAAATGTAAAATTATAATACAAATTAAAAGGACACTAATATATTAAGCTCCAAAGTCAACCAAAGAAATGTAATGTAAATTGTGTTCGATGTACTATTGGGAGTAGAGGTGAAAATTAGCCTAGCAAAAGCTTCAACTTAGTTTTTTTGTTTATAAGAAAATTACAACATCAAGGATTAAACTCTGTACCACATATATATTAGACTTATTTATTTAATTACTTTTTTAATGAAAAATTTATCTTCATTTAAATTTATTAATTCTATATTTAATAAACTAAAAATTTTTCAATAATATATATATATATATATATATATATTACTTATTAATTTATATAAAGAAATAAAGATGGTAACTTTTATATATTAACTTAATACTATATAATGTGTTAATTTAGACCTTAAGTTTAATCTAATGGTTTGTGTTAAGTCTTCTCATCTCTCACAATAAGGTCCTGAAAGCTCTGATAGAGCAAATGTACTACAAAAATGATTGAAAGCTCAACTAGAGTATATATAAGCTCCTTAAAGTTATAGTAAAGCAAATATAATTCAATTCAAAGCTTGGATAAAGCAAATATAAGATAATGGAAAGCTTCATTATAGCTAATATATTGTTTGCAACCTCCAGCAATATACAATATTGAAACACATATTATCGTAAACTAGAAGTTTACGAATCATAATTTATTGGCATCACCAATGACGTCATCATGGATCAATTATGATGCAAAACAAATAATTAAAAAATCATGCAGACACCTTTTAAAGAATAAGCAAATTCTTTAATATAATATTTTTTTTTTCATGTATTGCTTACTCCAAAGAAACAAAACCATCATATTTTAAGCATGAATACAAATATATTTGTCCACCATTTTGGATATCTTATATATTTAATTGACAGGTCAACTAAATGGTCACATAGCTCAACCAGAAGCTTGCGAGATAAATCACTTCCCCAAATGATGTGATTAAGAGCATATTTTTTTATATATAAGACCAAAATACATTCTTAGTGGACATGCGGAGTCATTGATTAGGCATCTGGAATGTATAATGATAATGAGATTACAACTTCTTATTTATGATTGGGGACATGTGATATTATATACTACAACACCTATTCCCATGGGGCCAATATGTTATCTTGAACCCTCCCCTTATTAAGGTAAAAAGTTTTTCGACTCAAAGAGCGTTTACAAAAATATTTACATTTACCTTATAAAAAATAAGTGAGGGTTCAAACCTACAATCTATCGAATACGATTTTAGCCCATCAACCGGTAATAGATGATAATTAATAATTAATTAATGACAATAAACGAATGTAATAATAACCATTTTTATCTAATTCAATAATGTTGTAAATATTTAGTGAATTTTGTGCTTAATAATACTCCATATATATGATTCAATTCTTAAAATTACTATTTTTTATTTTAAAATTCTTAATTCGACAGAAAAAAATAAAGGATGGATATAATGAATGGCAAATTAGACTTTTTCACTATAGAAATCCACTACTTTTGCAAGTTGATCACACAAACAGTGATATCTACACGTACAATAACATAAATATTACTCCTATTAAACATGATTATTTCCTTAAGCAAAACATATGTCTCTTAATAGCAAAGAAGATCAGAAGCATGAGACGTGTCTCCATATTATGTAACAATCTATGCCTCTCACTCTTACGACACCACATTTGTCCATGATTAGTACTCCCTCCGTTGTTATTTATAAGTTATTTTTTATTAATTCACACATTTTAAGAAAATTAATTAAAATTAATTAATGATATAAGGTTAACAAAATTTCTATTTACTTTTTAAAATTATTTTTATTTAATTTTTTTAGTTTTAGTAATCTTTCTCTTCACACTCTCTATCCATTTTAATTGGAACAAAATTATTAGTTGACACTATTATTAAAAATTGTAAAGTTACTATATATCACAATAGTATATGAAGAAAAGAATATTTAATGTTTCACATATTTAAAAAGTAACCTATAAATAGGAACTTGATAAGTTTTTAGAAGGTGACTTATAACTAAGAACGACTGGAATATTTTTTAATGGGTCTTGCTAATTTGTCAAGGTTATTACTATTAAAAAATTAATCATAAGTATACATTTTTTTGTCTCTTAAGAATACATTTAATCGTATTTGACTTCCTAAAAAGTGCCCTTAAGACACTTGTAGTTGTTAGTATTTTCCTTTCTTAATTAGCCTTATCTTTTCCATTCCCTTGTTGATTAGTTAATTTAAGCTTTTAGTTTTGGCTATTAATTATAAATAATAAACCTAATTCTTAATAATAACACCATTATTAAAAGCAAAAGAAAAAAATATTATTCCGTCAAAATAATGTGAGTTGGATACACTTTTCTATACTTTACTCAATCAACTAACTAAAATCACAACGACGCAAATACTAACTCTAGTTTTGAACACTAGAATGACCGTTTACACTTGGAGGCCCATATCCTCCGCCGGGTGGACTAGGTGGGGTTGGCTCAGCAGGTGGTGTCGGCTCAACAGGTGGGGTCGGCTCTGTAGGTGGTGTCGGCTCAGCAGGTGGGGTCGGCTTAGCTGGTGGAGCCATGGGTGGTGCACCAGGAGGAGTTACTGGTTCAGTAGGAGGAGTCACTGGTTCAGAAGGAGGCGCAGGAGGTTGAGCGCAATTGGCATGACCACAACCTCCAGAGCTATGAGTGTTCTTCGGCAAATCCCTAGCTGAGCTCTTCAAAGCAACCAAGCCCAAGAGGCATAAGAAGAAAAGAAATTTCTTAGAAACCATGTTTGTGATGCAACCAAATTAAAATTAAGTAAATGTTTACTTATGATGAGAAGATGTGAGGATTAGTGGGTAAGCTATGCTCTATTTATAGGAAAGTAAGAGGTAGCATAAATAAATGCTCTGTATTATAAAAATTTAAAACTTAATCCTTAGTCAAATCTCATTTAATGTTGTTATTAATTTTGAGAAAAATATTAATTGTTTAAGTTATGAAACTGAAATAGTATTTGATGTTTATATCAAAAGTCAATGTGATGAATGATCTAGAACGACTAACCCCTTATATCACTATAAAAAAAAAGGAAAATACTAACAAGTGTCATAAGGGCATTTTTTTAAGGAGCCAAGTAAGATAAAATATTGTTGGAAAGTGTAGCTTTTTATATTCTCAAGAGAAGAAAAAATATGTGCATATGATTGATTTTCTAATAATAGTAACTTTAACAAGTTCCATAAGAGCACTTGTTAGCAAGACCCTAAAAAAATAATAATCATGTATTAATGTTTGGTGGTTTCTATGGTGCCATCTCAATCAAGATGATATCATGTCTTCTTTTCCAATCAAATCAAAAACTTGATAAGAGACAATCACAACTTCAATTAATTCATATTCTCCATTAATTTATTTAGATTTGAATTGATATAAAATTCATTTGATCAAAAAAAAAATATATAAACTTGGTTTTATTTTTAATTTGAATTTAACATTTAATTTTTATTTTTAATCTAAACTATATGTCTCTATTTTTTAATTAAACATTTATATTTTTGTTACATTATTAAATGTGTATTTGAGTTCTAATTAATTCAAAAGAAAAAACTCAGTTTGATTCTTTTATATTTGTTCATTTTAGCTCTTTTATTTATTTTTGCTTCATTTTATTTTATTGAATAATTAATACAAATATCTAAAATTATTACTTGATGTGAGAAAAATATGATAATTATTAAAAAAATATTATTGCAGGCATTAATTATTTATCAACAAAAATTAATACAAATGATGATATTATATTGAAAAGATAAATTACTAATATGAAGAAAAACTTTAAAGGACCAAATTAGAATTTGAGATAAAATTATGAGACTAAAATACAAATTTTCCAAGTGAAAATTTATAAAATAATGCAAAAACAAGAAATGATTGATAGATAAATTTGATAAATCTGACACTGATAAATCTCACTTAAATAATATAAATAATTGTATTTTAATTTTATGTTAATTTTATATAATTTTTAATTCAAATTTTAGTTAGGAAATGTAAAATCATATAATATTTAAATTTTAATTTCCTAACTAAACTTTTAATTAAAAATTATAAAACAGTTAGCCTAAAATTAAAATACAATTATATTATTTAAGTGATATTTATTCGGGTCAGATTTATAAAATTTATCAGTGAATCATTTCTTTTTTTTTGTTATTTTTTGAATTTTCACTCGGAAAATTTGTAGATTATTATTATTATTATTATTATTATTATTATTATTATTATTATTATTATTATTATTATTATTATTATTATTATTATTATGGCTAAATTCATATTTTAGTACTATAACTTTATCTCAAATTTTAATTTGATCCTTTAATTTTTTCTTCATATTAATAATTTATCTTTTGAATATAATTGATCATTTTTTATTAATTTTTTATGAGAAGTAATTAACAAGAATACCCACAATAATATGTTTTTATCCTTGACTTCTTCTTTTCCACGTCCAACAACTATTTTAGATATTTTTATTAATTATTTAATGAAATAAAATGAAACAAAAATAAGTAAAGGAGCCAAAATAATAAAAGAAAAAGAAAAATCAATCCCTAATTATATGAGTACGTGAGTACGGAATTGGATTTTTAATTATACTACTTTCTTATGATTTTTTTTTTTTAGCTTTTGAGGTGATTTGTAGCAACTTGCAATCATTATCAAACAAAATCATTCTATAATATTTAATCTAATTAACAAAATCAATATTCGTAAATTCATTTTTACAATATAATGTTCAAACGCAAATCAATATTTGTTTTTATTAAAATTACTCTACTTCAAATTCACTTTTACTCTATTTTTTAATATACCTAAAAAAAATCATTTTTACTCTCAATGCAATCAAATTTATTTGATTAAATTAGCATCCTCTTTTTTTTTTTTGGTAAAGAAATTATAGCATCCTCTTAGATCAAAATATGTTGACTTGTTCCCCAACGTTCTGAATAATTATTTGTTGGCCCAAATAAAAAGAATAATTTATTTTGGTCAATATTGTTTTTTTTTTAATCAACAGCATTCTTTTTGTTTTTAGTCAACAACATATTCTTTTAATCTGAATAATTAATACGAGTGAAATACACGTAAGTTATTGAGTTTGTAAGAATATTCAAATAGATCTTTGAGTTGTACGGAGGTTCAATTAGATTCTTAAGTTTATAAGAATAATTCACTTGTGTCATTGAGATTACTAAACGTTATTAACTTAAGTTGCTAAGTTTGCAAGAATTATTCACTTGGATCCATGAGATTAGCCGACGTCAGGAACATAAGTGAATAAATATTTTGTAATTTTAAAGATTTAAATAAAATTTCGTGTAATTCAATAACCCATGTTAACCACTTCTACAAATTCAGATATCTATGTGATCCTCTCTAATCTCTACAACTATAGCCATATGATCTATAAGTAAAGATTTACTTATATTTTAATTAATATGTTTTACGTTAAAATGTATTATTTAAATAAAGTATTGATAAGTTTTCAAATGATATAATATTTTGTTTGATTTATTTACTCCATATAAAATTTTATTTCAACAATCAAATTAATAAAATTTAATATTTATAAAAAGTTATCTTAAGTGTCACTATAAGCAACTGTTGTCACATGATTCGTGAGTGGTAATTCTTTTTAGATTTTTATATTTTTATATTTTTTATTTATTTCATTTGCAATGAAAAACTCCACTTCGTGTGTGTTTGAATTGGTGTCAAATCACGTCAAATCACGTTAAGATAGATAAATCAATGGTTGAGATAAATTTGGCACATAAGCCGAGGCAGATCCAATGAATGCAACAAAAGGTAACGTTGAAGTGAATCCACGTTAACGTAAATCCACTTTTATCCAAACAAGCACTTCATCTCCCTACACGGGCATAGCATGGCCCCAACCACTAGTGTTTTTGTGTGTGTATGTCTATATATATACCCAACCACTAGTGTTTTATATATATAGTTGGATTTAAATGACACTAAGGTATCAAAGTTCTTAAATGACATCGCGCATAACTTTTTATATAAAATGAATTTCGCCAATCCAACCAAACAATTGAAAATTTGTATGACGTAGATTAACTATGCAAAAATTCATACCAATTGAAAATTTGTATGACGTAGATTAACTATGCAAAAATTCATACCAATTGAAAATTTGTAGGTATATAATCTAACCAATGAAATTTACTTCGATTTTAAATATTGTATTAGACGTTCAAGCAAAACATTCCGATAACGTATCAAACAGTTTTCAAATTGTATGAATTTTTGCATAATTGATCTACATTAGATCATTTCATGAATGGTTGAGACTAAAACACAAATTTTTAAAAAAATCACGTAGTTTTTTTAAAAAGTCATATAACTTTTTAATATTCAATCTCAACCATTTATAATAAGATTTAATGGTCGAAATTCACTCTCTTACCTGTGCTCTCATTTGATACACTCCTATATGTTTGTTTGTTTGAAAAAAACAAAACAAATATAGTTTCAAGTTTCACATTACACGGTATTTTGGATGTTTGGATCACTATTATCCTTGTTGAGAAGAGGATATCTCTTTTGAAAAACTCATTCTGTAAATTTAAGGTGGATTTTAGGATACACCACTTTTAAAGTGGTGTATCATACACCAATAAGAAAATATGAACTATATGTGGTTTTAAATTAAATGTACCATTCCGTACACTTTTTATTTATTCATATTTGTTATTTTTAAAGTTTTTTTAACCCGTTATAGGTGGATTTTAACATTCACCACTTCTAAGATGGTGTACCATACACAAGTCATGAAATTATATAATTGATTGTAGTCCATTTAAAAAGAAAAAAAAATCAAAGAGGTATGTATACATATAAAATATATAATTTATTATTATATTAAACGTTTTCGGTTGAATTCTGTATAAACATTTTTATATGGTGTACCATACACCATTAGGGATGTGGTGTATGATAGAAGGAGCCTAAATTTAAAGGTATTCGTACAAGATGTTTTCAGACTAATTTTTCAGAAAACATAAAAGCGTTTCTTGATTGACTTTTCTGGAAAAAAGAATTCCGGGATTGACTTTTTCAGAATGAAGGTTACAATGATGCCTTTTTTTCAAAATAAGTGGTGACAATCCAACATCTGAATTTTTATCCAAAGTAGGCTTAGGCTTCGACTCAGCTAAAGGTGGCCCTTGTTCTTTTAAATCAGATGCTTTGACAACAAAAAAATTAAAACACTCAGAAACATTACATGAGGTGAATACTCACATAAAATAAAAGATATATAAGTGATGCAGAATTTATAATTATGCTACTTTTTACTTTGGATTTTGACCAATTTTTGGGATAATTATGTGATTTTTAAATCGAGAGTTTCCTTATTTCAAAAAGAGTCATCTTAAGATTTGCTATTGATTGAGGTTTATTTGATAAGAGGCCATATTATTCAGATTTTGATATTTGTATATAGTCAAACCGAACAAAAAAAAAGTACATAAAAAAATTTTAAGCCCACATTTAAAAATAAAAATAAAATTATTTTTTTAAAAAAGAACTTGAAAAGTTTTTCTTTAAAAAAAATGATATCTTTTGTATGGTGCATAAAGTAAAATTCAAGACAATAAAATAAGCCTATATTTTTTTCATTGTTTTTAATTAGTATGGTAAGCTGGTGGGCGAGCTCATAGCCCGCCTAATTTATAAAATAGTGGTCTAGGCTGAAAAGTGAGCCCACATTGCTTTGTCAGGCTGGCTCATTTTGTCACCGGAGGATGGGATTAGCATCATCTCTATTGGAAGTGACACCATTCTTTTTATATGTAAGAATCATAAATTTATATACTAAAAAGGATGGTGCTAATCCCATCCACCTTTGTCACCCCTATTCAGAACTAAGAAGGGCCGATGGTGGTGCGGTGCTGCTGTGTTGAACATTTTGGTGCAGTTTGTCCATGACTAGTATTTCTTAATAGATCTTGTTAACAAGTGCCTTTAGGACACTTGTTAAGATTATTGTTATTGGAAAATTAACCGTAAGTGTATATTTTTTTATCTTTCGAAAATAAAATAAACTATACTATTTAATAATATTTTATCCCATTTGACTCATTAAAAAGTGTCCTTAAAACACTTCTTTGCATTTTCCTTCCTTAATTAACCTTACTTTTTCCATTCATTTGTTGATTAGTTAATTCAAGCTTCTCATTTTGGATATTAATTCTAAACAATAAACCTAATTCTTAATAATAACACGATTATTAAAAGTAAAAGAAAATAATTAATATATTATTCTGTCAATACAATGTGAGCTCGATACACTTTTTCATAATCTACTCAATCAACAAACTAAAATCACAACCGCACAAATAATAACTCTACTTTTGGCCACTGGAGTAACCGTTTACACGTGGAGGCCCGTATCCTCCGCCGGGTGGACTAGGTGGTGTCGGCTCAGCAGGTGGTGTCGGCTCAGAAGGTGGGGTAGGCCCTACAGGTGGTGTTGGCTCAGCAGGTGGTGTGGGCTCAACAGGTGGGGTCGGCTCAGCAGGTGGAGGCATTGGCTCAAATGGAGGCATGGGTGGTACACCAGGTTCAGTTGGAGGGGCTGGTGTAGGAGGAGTCACCGGTTCAGAAGGAGGTGCAGGAGGTTGATCATGACCACAATTGTCATGATCACAATCTCTAGAGCTATGAATGTTCTTGGGCAAGTCTCTAGCTGAGCTCTTCAAAGCAACCAAGCCCAAGAAGCCTAAGAAGAAAAGGAATTTCTTAGAAACCATGTTTCTAATGCTACCAAATTAGAATTAAGTAAATGTTTACTTATGATGAGAAGATGTGAGGATTAATGGGTAAGCTATACTCTATTTATAGGAAAGTAAGAGGCAGCCTAAATAAATGCTCTATTTTATAAAAAATTAAAACTTGAACCTTAGTCAAATCTCATTTAATGTGGTTATAAATTTTGAGTAAAATAATAATTATTTAAGCTATGAAATTGAAATAGTATTTGATGTTTGTATCAAAAGTCTATGTGATGCCGCTTAGATAAATGCTCCGTTTTGTAAAAATTTAAAACTTAAACCTTAAGTCAAATTTCATTTAATGTTGTTATTAATTTTGAGTAAAATAATTATCCCTCTGTTCCTTTTTATCTGTCTCCGTTTTAAAAAAAAATGTTTCTTTTTATTTGTATTTTTAGGAATTCAAGAAAACATTTATAGCTTGTTTTCCTATTATACCCTTTTTCATTTATTACTTTATACATATATTAAGTAGTAGATAATTAATAATTGTAGAGTTCCAACAATAGTATAATAGAGAATTATCTCATAATTTTAATAGTTACAAGAGCATTAAATAAATTTCTTAATCAGTGTGTTTTAATCTTAAAAGACAGATAAAAATGAACGAAAGGAATAATTATTTAAGCTATGAAACTGAAACAGCAATTAATGTTTGTATCAAAAGTTTTTGTAATGAATAATCTAAAACGAGTAATTCCTTATTATATCACTATAAAAAAATCATGTAATAATGTTTTATGTGTTGAGTTAGCCCCAATTGTTATAGACTTTTTTTCAAAGAGAATTAATTTGTTACTATGAGCCTATAATATTTATAGTAACTAATATAGAGTAATATATATCCTTTTACAAATCTTTTTATAAATCCCGCTATTACCATATAAAGTAAATACTAATTAAAAAAGTAAATGTATTTTATATCTTGAAACTATAAATAAAATGCATCCAAATATATAATTACAAATTAATAATCCTTTGAGTATAATATTTTTTGTTGGTAACAAAAAGTTTAGTTAATGGACAAACCTATCCTATCTAAGGGACTTGAACCCAACTTCTCGTGATCGTTGGGCCTAAGCACACACCATTTGGACCAACTCTTAATCTATAGTATTTATTTACATAGTGTTAGTATATATTTTTAATAATTATACTAACGGATGATTTCATTAAATAAAATTTATGCTAATAACCACTAATACAATGAAAGCATACAAAGAAATGTTAGTTTGACAAAATTTGGTTGTTGTGTATATTGTGCACATCTATTAGTTGGCATGCACTATTAAACCCTAAACATTTGAAAAAATATTGTCAAATTGCTAAAAAGATATTATCAAATCATTAGAAATGTAGTCTTTGTATATTTGCAACATTTTTTTGTAAATGTTGTATATATATAGACCATGTTGCAAAACTTTGTTAACAACATTTCAAAAATGTTGCTATATTGTTAAAAATATGTTGTCTTTTTGTATTTGCAACATTATTTTTTTGCAAATGTTGTTTAAAGGTCATGTTGCTAAAGATGAATTATATTATAGTGATATCTTGTAAACAATTGAAAAATATTTATGGCATTTTGTTTTCTATTTTCCTGAATAATACATGAAATATATAAAATTGCCACCTTGAAACAAATTCAGATTAAAAAAATAAGAAAAATAGTGATTTAGTCATTGAATTTGTGAGAGTAGTTCACATTATTCTTTGATTTTAACGAATGTTTACATTAGTTTCTGACATTGAAGTTGATTATTCGATCATTTTAGTCTATGACATTAGTTTACCATTAACACCTCTAACTTTATTTCATATTGATCATTTTAATGATAACAAAAGATAATCTCACGGACTAACGTAAAATATCCTCATAATCTTAAGGACCTAGGTGATACTTGACTCTAAAATAACCTTGAGTCAAATATC
Source organism: Cyamopsis tetragonoloba (assembly GCA_037177725.1). Classification (NCBI taxonomy): domain Eukaryota; kingdom Viridiplantae; phylum Streptophyta; class Magnoliopsida; order Fabales; family Fabaceae; genus Cyamopsis; species Cyamopsis tetragonoloba. The sequence continues at coordinate 72,806,559 of CM074119.1, forward strand.
ACTTAATCTTAATGTTGTTAATAATTTTGAGAAAAAAATTATTTGTTTAATTTAAACTAAGAAACTGAAGTAGCATTTGATGTTTATATCAGAAGTCCATGTAATTAATGATGGTAGACAAGTAACCCCAATATTGTGCACATCTATTTGTAGGTATTTGCTAAAAAATTGAAGAATATTTATGGTCTTTCCTTTTTTTTTTTATAAAAAATTATAATAGAAAATTATCATCTCAAAACAAAATCTGTAATTAAGAAATCTTTAAGTCATATATCACTTAATGTTGTTATTATTTTTGAATTAAGGTGTGAATATATTTTTAGTCTTTATATTTTATCTCAATTTAGATATTAATTCTTATACTTTTAAAATTTTTATTTTAGTCCTCGCACTTTGAATTCATTAACAAATTCGTTCGATTATTACCTTGTCATAATAATAGTGATTGATTCTTTAACAGAATGAAAATGAGAGGACTAAAATTAAAATTTTGATTTTAGTGCTTATACTTTCACCATTCATCAAATAGTTGGTAATTATTTTTTAAAAAATTTTTAGTCTCCTTACTTTTATTTCATTAAGAAATTGGTTCTTGTTGTCATGATAAAGTAACGACAGAGACTAATTCCTTAATAGATCAAATAAAAGTTCGGCAAATTAAATAAGAATCTTTTAAGTATAGAGACTAAAAACTAAATTAGATAAAAGTATAGACCAAAAAACTATTTGTTTACGCTTTGATCAACCTGGAGGAGCATTTGATGTTTGTTAAAAAATGTTATCTTTTGGTATTTGTAACATTTTTTTTTTTAAATGTAGTATAAAGACCATGTTGGGATCAATTATAATAAAAGCATAAACAAATAGTGCTAAAAAATTATAAAAGTGATTTTTTTATGCTTATGATTATTTAGTATGTTTGTTTGTGTTTCTTAATATTGTGCTTCTGATTATTTTGAAAAATACAAACAAACATACTAAAAATTTATAAAAGTGATTTTTTTTTTAAAATAAGTGGTTTTGATGGAATTGATTTAAAAACAATTAATTTTGATAGAATTGGTTTAGGGTCAATTTGTTTAAATTGAAAAAAAAAAAAAGAAGTGATTTTGAAGACAAGTAGAGATATGATTAATTTTTTAATTAATTATGATGAAAGTCATAAATTATTTATGTTTGGTCATAATAAGAAAGTTACTTTTTTCTTAATGTAAAAGAGAATAATAATTTTTTAAAATCTTCTCTCTTTTACTATAATTAATTATTCCACAAACAAATCAAAGCAACTTCTTAAAATATAAGTAGAAATCTAATTATTTTCTACTTCTGATTATTTTGAAAAGCACAGACAAATATATTAAAAACTCGTAAAAGGACTTTTTTTTATTAATATAAATGTTGATTTTAGAAAATAAATACAAACAAACTGATTATTAATTTTTTCTTACCAGCAAAAGAAGTATATCAATATATGAAATTAAGCATCAAAGAAGTCCATTACAAGACACAGGTCAAAGCATAAGATCAATACGGTCTCAGTGTCTCAAAATATTGAAGATAGGTGGAAACGGATATCTGGATCAGTGGGGACTTACTCTGTGAGATCTGGGTATAAAATCCTCCTTGGTGATGACCCTTGTTTCATTCTTGCATGAGCTTTGGTCAAAAGTAGTACCTCCAAAAGTCTCTGCTTTCGGTTGGAAACTTCTAGTTAATGTTTGTAGCTTAAGTGGTATAAGGAGAAGCTCTTGTAACTTAAGGTGTGGGGTTCAATTCCTGAAGTAAATTTTGGAGTAATGTAGTGTGGGGGTGTATGTGTTTAGCCTATAAAAAAAAATGCCAGTACCATGTAAAAGTAACTTGGTGAGAAGATGTGTGGATTTACATACGGCTTGGAACCTGAGGCGACGGAACATCTATTTTTCACATGTCTATGGTCATCCAGGTTATGGCAGTGTCTCTATAAGTGGATAGGGTACCAAGTGGTGTCTCCAAATAATTGCGAAATGCATTTCAGGCATCATTCTGGTCTGTGGTATCACTCAGTATATGGGTTGCAACTATTTGGAGTATATGGCTCTCTCAAAATAATTTGGTATTTAACAATATTGATCTGAATTTGGAACAAACTCTAGATTTAATTGAACTTAAGTCCTTGTCATGATTAAAAGCATATTCATTCATACACATGGTTTCAGCGTCTGATTGGATACAAAACCCCATAACTTGTTTATAAGGTTGCTTAATTTAGATATAATGTAAAGGCAACTTGTGCTATCTTTTGGATCATCTTTCTTTTTTCATCTTCAATTCTCTTTGATTAATAGCCATGCTTCCTTGGAGTTTTGAGGAGGGAGGGCTAAGAATCATGTAGATGAAAATTTAGTTAGTAGCTTATTAAACTTATTGTAATCTATTATTTGTATATTTGTTGAACTTATGGCACTTCTTGTGCTGTGCTCTGTGATTTAATATATTGCTATCGGTTGTTTGCTGATAAAAACTTTTTTTAAAAAAAGCATAAAACTTATTACTACACTAATCCTAGCAACCCCTGTAAAAGAAAGTAAAAGAAGCATATAATTCAAATAACCGCAAACCTGATTTTTTTTTTCCTTCCCCTGACTCTCTAAATATTGATTTGTTTGAAAATTATATTATAAAAATGAATTTACGAATATTGATTTTGTTTAGATGAAATATTATAGAATGTTTGTCCGATAAGATTCAAATCATGTGTCTCCAAATTATATCATCAATCATGTCTCACCAATAAAATATTGCTATGTTATTAAAAAAATTATTAAAAAATTAAAGATTAAAATTAAAGGAAATATTTTCAATGACATGACCATATTCTATTAGTAGGAGTGGGACATAATTTGAAACATGATTTGGAGACATCTTATTTGAATCTAGTATGATAATGATTGAAAATTGTTAAAAATCACCTCGAAAGCTACACTAAACAACTTTGGATTAAATCAATTATTTTTGGCACAAAATTGTTTTTGCTCACCGCATAAGTATATTCAAACAACACAACATGTCATCAACCCAATTTTATCCACTGCAAACACAAAATAGGTTAGAAGTATGCAAATGAGTTTTGCTACAGCAGTTTGTTTGTCGATTTTGTGATAAAAAACAAAAATCCGATTATATGTATATTGAAATTTAAATTGATATTGTATTAATGCTTGAGAAGTATTAATTTTAACAAAAAAAAAAATTATTGACCAAACACACACCCCTACTAAGAGTGTTCGCGGTGCGGATTGGTTTGATTTTAAAGGAAAAAATCATCCCATCCGATCTTTGCGGTTTTGTCATCTCATCGTCCAATAGGTTTTAATTTTAAATGATATCCGAACCATTTTTTTGCGGTTTGGAGTTAATCGATTTTTGAGATTTTATTTTAATTTTTTAAAATATATTCTTATCATAAAAAATATTAAACATTAATAACAAAACGTAAATGACCAAGAGTTTTAGCTCAAATGGTCATGTACCAAGAGCTTTAGTGGGTATGTGAGTATTTGCCTATAAAAAAATAACAAAACATAAATATGATGTATATATTTAGATCAAATTTTGTTGTCTAAATTTTTTATTTAATTATTTATATATAATACATATATATTCAACAAAAACTCAAACAATATTTATATTTGAAAGAAAAATTAAACTATAAAGCACATCGTTTAATCTTTTAAGAGAAAGATGAATAATATAGAAAAAATCAATAAAATTATGCGGTTATTTCGGTTTTTGCGGTTTGGAGTTAATCGATTTTTCAGTTTTTATTTTAGTTTTTTAAAATATATTCTTATCATAAAAAATATTAAACATTAATAACAAAACATAAATTACTAAGAGCTTTAGCTCAAATGGTTATGTACCAAGAGCTTTAGTGGGTATGTGAGTATTTGTCTATAAAAAAAATAACAAAACATAAATATGATGTATATATTTAGATCAAATTTTGTTGTATAAATTTTTTATTTAAATATTTATATATAATACATATATATTCGACAAAAACTCAAACAATATTTATGTTTGAAAGAAAAATTAAACTATAAAAATATTACCTTGAGCACATCGTTTAATCTTTTAAGAGAAAGATGAATAATATAGAAAAAATCAATAAAATTATGCGGTTATTTCAGTTTTTGCAGTTTGGAGTTAATCGATTTTTCAGTTTTTATTTTAGTTTTTTAAAATATATTCTTATCATAAAAAATATTAAACATTAATAACAAAACATAAATGACTAAGAACTTTAGCTCAAATGGTCATGTACCAAGAGCTTTAGTTGGTATGTGAGTATTTACCTATAAAAAAAATCACAAAACATAAATATGATGTATATATTTAGATCAAATTTTGTTGTATAAATTTTTTATTTAAATATTTATATATAATACATATATATTCGACAAAAACTCAAACAATATTTATGTTTGGTTCAGTTATGAACACCCCTCCCCACACTATACTAGCCCTAAATCTACCCATCAGAAATCGAACCCAACTCCTTGAACTCAAGAGGTCCTTCTTATATCGCTTGAACTACAAGCTTTTAGCATTATTTTTAACAATTTTACACATAAAATTAATCTTAATTAAAATAAAAATTTCGTTTTTATTAAAATAAATCTACTTCAAATTCACTTTTACACTATTTTTTGATATACCAAAACAAATTCACTTTTACTCTCAATCAAATTTATTTGATTAAATTAGCATCTTCTTTGTTTTTTCAAAGAAATTAGCATCCTCTTAAATCAAAATATATTGACCTTGTTCCGTTATGTTTATGGTTGCTGAGTACCCAACGTTCTGAATATTTTTTGTTAGCAAAGAAAAAAGAATAATTATTTTGGTCAATAGCTTTCTTTTTAATCAACAGTGTTCTTTTCGTTTTTTTGTCAACGGCGTTCTGAATATTAACTTAGGGAAGTGTGAACTACTTTTTGCAAATTAAAAAATTTATGTGAACGTTTCTACAAATTAGAGAATTATGTAAATTATAAATGCAAATTAAAGAATAAAGTGATAATTATTTTTAATTTTAAAACTGCAACGAAGGTCATTTGTAAGTTTTTTTGGCTCCAGATTTTGGTCAAATATAGTATCACTGACGCAGTGAAAATGACTAACATCATTCTTATTGGAAGTAACACCATCTTTTTTAATATATAGATTATTCTTATATATAAAAAAATTGTGAAATTTTCAAAATTAGGTGGTATTAATCCCTCTCATTCACTAGCGCATACCAACAAAAGTGGGTCTTAATCAAGGCACTCACTCTCTGGACCCAAAAAGAAACGTACTCATACGGACTAAACAAGGCCCAAAAGGAAAATGAAGAAACCATCCTGGCTACAACATTTTATCTGAATATTTAATTTAATTTATTATTTTAGGGGAAATTAGAGGAAGAAGACACTAGTGTAGCTAGTTTAATTTCAATATTTTTCTGATGTTTCTTTAAGTATTATATTCGGATCCATTGTGAGGTAACAGAGGTTGAGAATTTATTTGTTTTCTTTTCTCTTTTCCTTCAAAGACTAGTAGGAGTAACTAGTAACCTTAATTTTTTTTAACCCATCAACATTTTTTCTGTCACAAAAATTTATGATGAGTAAATAGTCTCTCAATTCAAGATAGGGGAAATTTCTAGACTTAAGGAGCACTTATAAAAGTACATATATTTACTTCACTCAAAGAAAATAAGTCACATACAATTTTAGCTAGCTCATTAACCAGTAATAAAATACGATAATTAATTATTAGTTAATGATATTAAACAAATGTAATAATAACCATTTTTATCCAATGCAAATCTGTAAATATTTAATGAATTTTGTGTATAATATAATACTCATATGATTCAATTCTTTAAAATTATTTTCTATTTTAAAATTCTTAATTCGAAAAAAAAAAAAAACAAAAAAACAGAGGACGAATATGATGAATGGCAAATTATACTTTTTCACAATAGAAATCCACTACTTTTGCAAGTTGATCACACAAACAGTGATGATGATCTACACGTACATATATATAGCATAAACATTATTATTATTTCCTTAAGTGAAACATATGCCTCTTAGTTGCAAAGAAGATCAGAAGCATTAGAGTGTCTCCATACTGTGTAACAATTTATGCCTCTCACTCTCACAACATCACATCTAATTTTATTTATAAAATAAGTAACTAAGTAGAAATTAAATCAGTTGTGCTTATTCTGAGTCTCAGCAACAACAGTTTGTCCATGATTAGTATTTTTTAATGGGTTTTGTTAATTTGTTAAGGTTATTATTATTGAAAAATTAATTATAAGTGTCAATATTTTTGTTATATTTGACTTCTTAAAAAATGTCTTTAAAGCACTTATTAGTATTTTCCTTTCTTAATTAGCCTTATTTTTCCATTCCCTTGTTGATTAGTTAATTTAAGCTTTTAGTTTTGGCTTTTGATTCTAAATAATAAACCTAATTCTTAATAATAACAATATTATTAAAAGCAAAAGAAAATAATCACTATATTATTTTGTCAAAACAATGTGAGCTGGATACACTTTTTTATACTCTATTCAGTCAATTAACTAAAATCACGCAACACAAATAAAAACTCTAGTTTTGGCCACCAGAGTGGCCGTTTACACTTGGAGGCCCATATCCTCCGCCGGGTGGACTAGGTGGGGTCGGCTCAGCAGGTGGAGGAATTGGCTCATTTGGAGGCATGGGTGGTACACCAGGTTCAGTAGGAGGGGCTGGTGTAGGAGGAGCCACCGGTTCAGAAGGAGGTGCAGGAGGTTGACCATGACCGCAATTGGCATGATCACAACCTCCAGAGCTCTGAGTGTTCTTAGGCAAGTCTCTAGCTGAGCTCTTCAGAGCAACCAAGCCCAAGAAGCCTAAGAAGAAAAGGAATTTCTTAGAAATCATGTTTGTGATGCTACCAAATTAGAATTAAGTAAATGTTTACTTACGATGAGAAGATGTGAGAATTAGTGGATAAGCTATACTCTATTTATAGGAAAGTAAGAGGGAGTCTAAATAAATTCTCTGTTTTGTAAAAAAATAAAATTTAAACCTTAGTCAAATATCATTTAATGTTGTTATTAATTTTGAGTAAAATATTAATTGTTTAAGTTATGAAACTGAAATAGCATTTGATGTTTGTATCAAAAGTCTATGTGACGAATGATCTAGAATGAGTAACCCCTAATATCACTATTAAAAAAATCATGTGTATCAATGTTTTATGGGTTGGGTTAGCCCCACTTGTTATAGATTTTTTCTAAGAAAACTAATTTGTTAATATGAGCCTATAATATTTATAGTATCAAATAAATATATACTATAGGAATTATTTATTGATTTGGTCTCTCACTTTGTAATCACATGGCATTTTAGTCTTGGGCTTTCTATAATGTTTGAATTAGTCCCTGACTTTGTACTCCGTAAATCACTTTAATCCCTAATATTAAGTGACACTAGCAAAATGCCTATATGACACGCTGAATGCTTATATGACAGATTAATGGACACTTAAAAGTACAAGTAAGCGATAAAATGACATTGATTTACTTAGTCTCAAAATAGGTAACTTAATTAGTCTTTCAAATCGCTTATGATATAACTTAATTTTAAACCCCAAAACGTTGTGTAACTTTGGTGATTAAGCAAAACGACATCTTTTGGTTGTTTACGTGTACTCATATGTGACAAATAACGTGTCATATAGGCACTTAGCATGTCACGTAAGCATTTCGCCAATGTCACGGACTAAAGTGACTTACTAGGTGAAAACTGAGAGACTAATTCACACATTTTTAAAAGTTAGGGACTAAAATGCCATGTGACTACAAAGTGAAGGACCAAAACAATCAATCACTCAAATATATAGAGTACTATCCTCTTAACAAATCTTCTTATAAATGGATTCAAATCATGTGTCCCCAAATCATGTCCCACCAATAGAATATCGCCACGTCATTGAAAATATTTCCTTTAATTTTAATCTTTAATTTCCTAATAATTTTTTTAATAACGTGACAATATTCTATTGGTGGGACATGATTGAGGACATAATTTGGGAACACATGATTTGAATCCCTTATAAATCCCTCTACTACCACATAAAGTAAACATTAATTAAAAAGTAAATGTGCTTTGTATCTTGAAACTATAAAATGCATTCAATTCATTCCTTACATAGTATTATGGATAATTTATAGGATGATTTAAAGGAAGAATTTATAGAAAAATTTAGAATTATTCAAATATATAATTACAAGCAATCCTGTGAGTATAATATTTTATCTATAGTATTGATTTATATAATATTAGTATATATTTTTAATGATTATACTGATAGATAATTTCATTGAACAAAATTTATGCTAACGACGACTAATATAATGAAAGCAAATAAAGAAATGTTAGTTTGATGAAATTTTTTTGTTGTGTGTGCACATCTATTAGTTGGTGAAAAAAAGTTGTTAAATAATGCTTAAAAAATGTTATTAAATCACTAAAAATGTTGTCTTTATATATTTGCGACATTTTGACAAATATTATATATAGATTATGTTGTAAAAAGATTTTAGCAACATTTTTAAAATGTTGCTAAATCTTTTTAAAAAATGTTATCTTATTGTATTTGTAACATTTTTATAAATATTGTATAGATGTCATGTTGCTAAAGATAAATTATGTGATAGTGATATCTTGTAAGCAATTGAAGAATATTTATGGCATTTCATTTTCTATTTTCCTAAATGATACATTATATACATTTTATATATATATATATATATATATATATATATATATAACTGCCACATTGAAACAAATTCTGATTAAAAAAAAAGAAAAACAGTGATTTAACACATTTAACTTTAATTCATATTCATCATTTTATTGATAACAAATGGTAATATTATAGACTAATGTAAACTACCCTCATAAACCTAAAGACTTACGAGATACTTCATCTAAATAACCTTGAGTCAAATATCACTTAATCTTAATGTTATTATTAATTTTGAGAAAAAAATTATTTATTTAAACTAAGAAACTGATTTAGCATTTGATGTTTGTATCAAACGTTGTGATGAATGATGTTGAAAAGAGTAACCCTCAATATTGTGCACATCTATTTGCAAGCATTTGCTAAAAAACTTGAAGAATATTTATAGAATTATGGTCTTTCATTTTATCTTGATAAATAACTATAATAGAAAATTATCACCTAAAAACAAAATCTCTAATCAAGAAAACCTTAAGTCATATACCTCACTTAATGATGTTATATATTATTTTTGAATTAAGCTGTAAATATATTTTTGGGCTATATACATTATCTCAATTTAGATATTAATCCTTATACTCTTAACATTTTTATTTTAGTTCCTGCACTTTAACTCCATTAAGGAATTCACCCGGTTATTATCTTGCCAAAAAGATAGAATTTAATTCTTTAAGGAATGAAAGTGAGATGACTAAAATCGAAAGAAAATTTTGGTTTTTGTGCTCACACTTTTATTATTCATCAAATAATTGGTTATTACCGTTATTTTAATTTTAGTCTTCATACTTTTATTCCATTAAGAAATTGGTCCTTGTTGTTATGACAAGGTAATGATGGGGACCAATTTCTTAACGGAACGAAAGATTAACGAGTTAAATAATCATCTTTAAAGTATAGATATTAAAAACTAAATTGAGATAAAAAGTATAGAGACCAAAAAATATATTTAAGCAAAAAAAAATTATGTGTATGCTTTGATCAAACTGAAGGATCATTTGATGTTATTAAAAAATGTTATCTTTTGGTATTTCAAATGTAGTATAAAGATCATGTTGGTCAATTATGTAGTGCTTACCATAAAGATAGGGATTAATTTTTTAACAGAATGAAAGTGAGAGGATTAAAACCAAAAGAAAATTTTGGTCATTACCGTTGTTTTAGTTTTTGTCCCCATGTTTTTATTCCATTAAGAAATTGTTCCTTGTTGTCATGACAAGTAGAGCTGACAAAATAGGTCAATTCGGCCTGTTTTGGCCTGCCTTAAACAGGGGGCAGCCTACATTTGTTATATAGGTTGAAAATCCCAACCCAACTCATATTTGGGTGAGTTGACGGGTTGGTCCGCCTATACATTTAAAAAATAAAATATCATAAAAAATTCAAAAAAAAAGTTTCATAATCCATATTTTTTTCTTAATCCATTATATATATGACTAACTAAATTATTCATTATATAGGTTACATTTAAAATTATATAAAACCAACAAAGCAAAATCATAAAAAAAAGAACTCACAGCTTATAATAAAAAAAGAGTGAGCCCGCTGGGCCAGCCCACTACCAACCCGACCCACACCCTTTTGTTGCCGGGTTATGCGAGGTGGGTTCAAAAGCCCACCCTGCCTTTCTTGGCGGGTTAAATGGGCCGATCCAACGGACACAGCCCATTTTGCCAGCTCTAATAACAAGGTAATGACGGGGACCAATTCCTTAACGAAATGAAACGTCAGCCACTTAAATAAGAATCTTTAAAGTATAGAGACTAAAAACTAAATTGAGATAAAAACATAGACACTAAAAAAACATATTTAAACTAAAAAATTATTTGTTTACGCTTTGACACCACAACATAACTTTTAGCAACATGACCTTTATACAAGCAAAAAACATTGCAAATACAAAAAAGACCATATTTTTTAATGTTGCTCAAACTTTTTGCAATATGATCTATATACAATATTAGACGAAAATGTTACAGTTGCACAAAGACAATATTTTTAGTGATTTAGCAATATTTTTAAAAAAAAAACATTTTAACAATATTTTTTAAAATATTACTAAACGTCAATTATAAAGTAGTGTAAAACTGGAGGAGCATTTGATGTTTGTTTCAAAGTCCATGTTATGAATAATCTAGAATGAGCAACTCTCAATATTGTGTACATCTATTAGCCGGCTTCATCTACAAATTTAAAGAATATTTTATGCCTTTAATCTTTTATTGTAATAAGTAACTACTATATATATAAACCTGTCATATATATATATATATTGAGATAAATCTCTGATAAAAAGAACCTTCAAACAAATCTTAGGTAATGTTGTTATTTATTTTGAGTAAAATTATTTATCTAACCTATGAAATTGAAGTAACATATGATGTTTGCATCAAAAGTCCATATTATGAATGACCTAGAATGAGTAACTTCAATATTGAAGAATATATATTTAGGGACTTCATTTTATATTTTTGTGAATAATTATAATGCAAAATTATTGTTGTTTCACTAGAACGTAATTAAACTTTAGAAATATAGTCTCTATATAATATTTGTGAAAAATATTGCAAATATAGATAATTCTTTTAATAATTTGGCAACATTTTTTAAATGTTGCTAAAACTTTTTAGTCTTTATACAACATTTATAAAAAAATTTAAATGTTGTAAATGTATAAAAATAATATTTTTAACAATTTGATAATATTTTATATAATTTAAAAATATTTTTTAAAATATTAAATATTACTAAAGATCAATTATATTGTAATACCTTGAAACAAAATTATAGGTAACAAAATCTTTAGACAAATCCAACTCAATATTGTAATTAATTTTGAGTTAAAAGTGATTTGTTTTCTTGTTTATTGGAAACAAGAAAAACAAACTTTAAATAAGATGATAATTTTATTTTGTAATTATTGGTAAAAAAATAAAATTTGGAAATCATAATGCAAATTAAAAGGACATTAATATACTTCTTCCTTGACCCTTTCTAGATATGGTTAGTTTCATAATATAAGACTTTTTATAATATTTAATAATTTTTTTCATGTCCAACCCTTTAGAATTAATAAACTATTTTTAATGTCAGTGAAATATAATTAATATTTTGATAAGAGAATAAGGATACATTTAAAAGATTATGTATTTTTTAAAAAATATTTATTACATATTTTGTTAAAAAAACTTAATTATTTAAAATCTTATCATATTTCATTTGGCCCGGATTTTTTTTTTTTTTGCTTATAAGCGTCTTTTAAGTAAAAGTTGAAAATAAGAGCTTTAAAAAAAAGCTGAAAGCTGTTTGACAGTTTCATTATTTTGTACTTTATAAGTTACTTATGACTAAAAAGTTATTTACTTAATAAAAATATTTTGTGTCAACTTTTTTAAGTTACTTGTCATTAATAGTCACGTTTCTTTGATATAAAAAAATAAATTAACAATATAATTTTTTTTTAAAAAAAGTTGCAATAAAAAAATAATTCTTTGATAAAACGCAATATTTTTATTTTTTTTAAAAAAACTAAACAAAATATAAATTTATCAAAATAATATTTTAATATAAAAAATTTTTAAATGTGTAAAATTTTAAATAACAATAAATTTATAAATATTATAGCGAAATGAATAATTTATAAATGAGAAAAAGACTTTTTGAAAGTTTTAGCGAATTGCTATTTTTACAAAGAGAGAAGAAAAAGATATGCAAGATTTAAGTGTTAATTAGAATATTAAGGTATTAATTACGATGGACCCACGAAATAAGCAAGCTTTTTTTTTAAAAGCTCATATTTCTAGCTTCTGGCTTAAAAGATAGCTTTTTACATTTTGTACACAAATAAAAAAGTTAGCTTAAATTTAATAGGTATACCACCAATCTTGTTTGGCCCAGCTTTTACTTATAAGAGGAAGAGAAGCCAAAAAAACTAAGCCAAACACTACCTAAGTTACTACATCTCTTCGTTGACTTTAGAGGCTGCTTCATATGATAAGATTTTATTTAAATAATTAAGTTTTTCAACAAAATATGTAATAAATAAATTTTTAAAAAATACATAATCTTTTAAATGTATCCTTATTCTCTTATCAAAACATTAATTATATTTCACCGACATTAAAAATAGTTTATTAATTCTAAAAGGACTAATTAAACGTTATATACATTTTTAATTAATGGCAAGCAACAATTCAGCAGTAGCTTAAGAGTCCCAAATAGTACGTAGAACATAATTAAATAATTAAGTCTTCTTTCACGTACTATTTGAGACTCCCTAAACTACTCCTGAATAGTTGCTGGTTATTAATTAAAAATGTAGATAACATTTAATTAGTCCTTTTATTTGATATTTGATACAATTTTATATAAAATATTATTATATTAGAATAGAAATATTTTTGAGAATATTTTTATTAGAATAAAATATTATTCATTTGAAAAGCAATTCGAATAATTAAGTGATCGTGAGTACGTTTAGTTTAGGTTATGCACTATTAAAATTATGGTTTGTTTTGGATTAGAATTGATTTCCATTAGAAAATCATGTTTAATACATTTGAGTTAGAATTGATTCTAATTACAAAACTTAGATTTTGTGATATGTAACTTTTTGTTGCTTCTACTTCCATAATCAATTATGAATCTTATTTACATTACAAAACCTACATTTTAATAAGAATATTCAATCATCATTCTTTTTCAGAATCAATTTTCTTATCCTAACTTCCCAAATGTAAAACAATTTTGCTCAGGCTCAAAACTTCTCAAAATAAGTAAAAATTTGATTATTTTCTACTTCTAATTTTTTTATTGGCCAAACACATACACTTTCGCACTACATTACTTATAATTCTACCTCACCGGGAATCGAACTCCTCTCTTTGAGCTTCAAGAGCTCCTCCTTATGCCACTTAAACTATCAGCTCTAAACATTTTCTACTTTTGATTATTTTGAAAAATATAAATAAGTATATTAAAACTCGTATAAGAATATTTTTTTTTATTAAAATAAGTACTAATTTTACAAAATAAAAACAAATAAATGTGCTGTTAATTTTTTTATCATAAGAAAAAACATATTAACATATGAAATTAAGCACCAAAGAAGCCCATTATAAGACATAGCTAGGTACTGGCAACCCCTGTACAAGGAAAAACGGGTCAAAGCATAAAACTTGTTGCTACACTAATCCTAGCAATCCCTGTACAAGAAAGTAAAAGGATTTGGATCCTCTTCTCACTAAATTCTCTCCATCTCTCTCCATTTTTAATGTGAATCATTGGATTAACTTAAGGGGTCAGATTTAAATTTTAAATTGCCTCATATCTGAATTTTTTTTTTCTTCCCCTGACTCTCTAAATATTGATTTGTGTTTAAAAATTATATTGTAAAAATGAATTTACGAATATTTATTTTGTTTAGATGAAATATTATAGAATGATTTTGACTGATAATGATTGAAAATTGGCTAAAATCAATTACTATATCAATTATTTTTGGATAAAATCGATATTTTTGCCACAAAATTGTTTTCGCTCACTGCATAATTATATTCTAACAACACAAAATGTCATCAACTCAGTTTTTTCCACTGCAAACACATGATTGAGGGAACTAAAAGCCTATCCAAACATAAAGTTAGAAGTATTTTTTTAATAGGTCAAAGTGCATCTATAAGAGTTCAAATTGAGAAGCTGCTACTTAAACTAACACTCTCCAACCACTAGACCGAGCAGTGAGATAAAGTTAGAAGTAAGCAAATGAGTTTTGCAACACCAATTTGTTTGTCGATTTTGTGATTAAAAAACCGATTATATGTATATTGAAATTTAAATTAATATCATATTAATGGTTGAAAATATTATTTTTAACAATTATACCCATAAAATTAATCTTAATTAAAATAAAATTTTTGATTTTATTAAAATTACTCCACTTCAAATTCACTTTTACTCTATTTTTTGTTATACAATAAAAAAAGTCACTTTTACTCTCAATCAAATATATTTGATTAAATTAGCATCCTCTTTCTTAAAAAAATGCTAATTTCTTATAAAAAAAAAGTTTATGTTGACCTTGTTCCGTTATGTTTATTGTTGTTGAGTACCCAATGCTCTGAATATTTTTTTTTGTTGGCCCAAAAAGGAGAATAATTTGTTTTGGTCATTAGCATTTTTTTTTAATCAACAGCATTCTTTTTGTTTTTTTGTCAACAGTGTTCTGAATTTTGTTTTGGACAACCGAGCGTTTCTGAACAATTAATACGAATGTGAACAATTTTTATAAATTCAAGCACTTGTGTGAAACTCCGTATAACTTTGGAACCTATGTGAACTACACTTATAAACTCAAGGATAAAGTGACAATTATTTCTAATTTAAAACCGTAATGAAGGTCATGTGTAAGTTTTTTTGGCTCCAGATTTTTGGTCAAATATAGCATCACTAGCCCACACCAACAAAACTGGGCCTCTGGACTAAAAAAAACGTACTCAGACGGACTAAACAAGACCCAAAAGGAAAAATGCAGAAACCATCATGGCTACAACATTTTATTTAAATATTTAATTTATATTTTAGGGGAAATTAGAGAAAGAAGACCTTAGTGTGGCTAGTTTAATTTCAATGTTTTTATGATGTTTCTTTAAGTGTTATATTCGGATCCATTGTGAGGTAACAGAGGTTGAGAATTTATTTGTTTTCTTTTCTCTTTCCCATCAAAGAGTTGTAACTAGTAACCTTAATTTTTCTTTTAACCCATCAACAAATTTAGGGTGAATAAATAATTTTTCAGTTTAAAATAGAGAAAACTTCGAGACTTAAAAAGTATTTATAAAGATACTTATATTTATTTCACTAAAAAAACAAGTGAGGGTTCGAACCTATAATTAGTCAAATACAGTTTTAGCTAACTCATTAACCAATAGTGAAATATAATAATTAATAATTAGTTAATGATATTAAACAAATGTAATAATAACCATTTTTATCGAATGCAAAGTTGTAAATATTTAATGAATTTTGTGTATAATGTAATACTCCATAATATATATGATTTAATTCTTAAAAACTATTTTTTATTTTAAAATTCTTAATCCGACGGAATAAAAAGAAAACAGAGGACAGATATGATGAATGGCAAATTAGACATTTCCACAATAGAAATTCACTACTTTTGCAAGTTGATCACACAAACAGTGATGATCTACACGTACATATATAGCATAATAAATATTACTATTATTATTTCCATAAGTGAAATATGTCTCTTAGTAGCAAAGAAAATTAGAAGCATTAGAGTGTCTCCATACTGTGTAACAATCTATGCCTCTCACTCTCACAACACCACATTTAATTTTTTATTTATAAAATAAGTAATTAAGTAGAAATTAAATCAGTTGTGCTTATTCTCAGTCTCAGCCTCAACAGCTTCACCGGCGTAAGAGCAGCACCGGCGGCACCCTCCACCATATCCCCCTCTGCAACAACCGTGACGGCAATATCCTCCTCCATATCCTCCATGCCCTGGATAACCACCGCCGTGACCACCATGGCCAGGATAGCCACCGCCATGACCAGGGTAGCCACCGCCGTGACCACCATGACCGGGGTAACCACCACCGTGGCCTCCACCATGGTAACCACCTCCGTTATAGCCTCCACCAGGGTAACCACCACCATTGCCAGGATATTTGGCATCACCTAACTCCTTTGTCACCTCACCTGCAAACACATGAGAATCTTAACATGTCAAAGGATGTGCTTCATCACATTTGTCAAGTAAATTATTAGGAATAAATATCTGTTTGATTAATCCAAACAGATTTTATTTTATTTATTGGAGTGAAATCTTCTATTACACTAAAATGTCCCATGTTTATGTTTTACTAATCAGGGCACTTTGGCCATTTGATTTAAAAATTAAAAGTTTAATTTAAACAGAAATTTAATTTAATTTAGTATTGTTTTAATCACGTGGCTAAATGTAGTTGATGGAGCATAAATGTGATACATGTAACTTTAATCCGTTATTACTTTGACGGGGGATTCAAATATCCTGATTGTCTTATATACATTGTGTTTATGTTTCACCAATTAATTTTAGTCATGTCTTTTAAAAACCTAAATTACATTTTAAATATGAATTTTAATTATAACATTTTAATGACGTGACTATATTTAATCGGTGAAATATAAACGTAAAATATATAAATGCTTAGTATATAAATTTTTTTTTTTTAATTTGAAAATGCTGATGAGAAATGTTAAGTATAAATAGCTCACCTTGTTTGGAATTATTAGAGGAAGTCTCTGCCAAGTCCCTACTAGCAGCCACCTCAGAAGAGAAGAAGAGGAACATGGCCAAGAAGCCTAGGATGAGTAGTATTGCTACCTTGGAACCCATATTTTCACTAATAAGTAAACCAATTAAACAGATTTGGTACAATGATCAAATGAGATGTATGTTTGATAGGTGATGAAGGATGAGAAATATAGAGGGAAAGTGTAGTGTATATATAGCAGAGGGGAGAGACGTAGAGAGGTACGGTTCTCTTAACATGGTGGTTGGAATAGTATACCCTCTATTAATTATCAATCTTCAATCTTATCTTTTACATAAATAAGAACTACCTAGACTCAAAGAGTTGGTTCTTCATATATCATCACCCCAATTAATTTCCTTTATGTTCTCCATTTTAATTTGTGTGGTAAACAATGGTGGGCTATGTAGGTTTTTTTTAAAAAAAAATAAAAATTATTGGAATATTCATCGTCGAAGGTCATGACTAACATATTTTTTAAAACTAAGTTCAAATAAAACGATTATTGAATGAACACGAAATATCATTCAATTCTCGTAGACAAGAGATTGAACCCTACACATGACACGTAGACTATACAGCTAGTACTTAATTGTTTTAATTTGTAATTGAAGAAGCTTTTTCACTTCAACTTGATGCGTGGAAGACAACTACTAAATGTGAGTTTCATTTTTAGTTTGGTCGAGTAAAAGTACTTTTGAGTGCATATAAAAATGTGTCAAATTGTTTGGTTTTCAGTTTGTATAAGTTGACTCAACTGAGTTTGTAGTTAAACTAGCTTTAAAAACTAGTTTGAAAAAGAAAGTTTTGAGTCTCTTTTCGGTTGAGCAAAAACTAATTGAATAATATTATAACTATCAAAAGTACTTTTACCAAGTATATCCAAACAATATTAAGTTTGTCAAGCGGACTTTTAACTAAAAATATTTAAACATAAATTTTGTTAAAATAAATTAACTTTTAACTAATTTACTTCTATCAAACATAAGTTAAAAAAACCAAATTTTATCAACCAAAAATTAATCACACACTAAATGCGTCCAATTATAGGTTGGTAACCAAATTTGCCCTTGCCCTGTACTAAACAGACAAAAAGCGCGGTTAATTAAGTCCAACGTTACACTTAAAAAGTTGTCATTCACGTTTTGGGCATTGGATCCATCCTTCTAACTTTTTATTCAGTAGAATTAATCTAGTAATAGAAGGGTGTGTTTGGATTAGATTAAATTTTAAGGTATATTAGATACTTATATTTTATACTATAAAAATTTTGGTTATTTTTTTAAGGAATTTTTTTTTTCTTGTTAAAAATTGGACATTGTTTCAAAAAACGTCAAAATAATTTCTCACAATTTAAAATTATCTTAAAAATCGCTTCTGACATCAAATATATCCAAACAAAAATCGAATATGTCTCAAACAATCAATTTTTTTCGCAACTTATTTTTATCGTTAATCACAGCTAATTCAAATACACTATAAATATATATACTAATAAATAAATATATAAATATTAACAAATATTTATACTATTAGTGATTTTTAAGATTATTTAATTTTAGGGGTTTAATTTGGCTTGTGATTATATGGTCATTATTTCCGGAGAGAAATTCAAACACATTATTCTTAGATACAGTCAATTTAAATAATAACATCTAAATAATAATAATAATAATAATAATAATAATAATAATAATAATAATAATAATACAAATTAAATTACATACAAAAATCATTCAAACTTAATAATTACTAGATGATATATATTATGAAAGTTAAATATTTATTTATTAAGATATAAAACAATGTAATTATGTAAATATGTAATGTTATATTAATATTAAATTTATGTATAATAATAGATAGTACAAATTAAATTTGGAGGGGGAGGAAGGGACCAAGGCTGCCTTTCCCCTCTGTATTATGGTAATGGAATTCAATTGGAAGGAGCCACAAATATTTTTGATTGCAATGGTGGGTTTTGATCAAGCTAAGCCATCATAGGATCGGATCAACGGTCTCCAATTGCCCTTTCACCGATCAGTGCTGATCGAATTATGATTCGTAATTCTACTGTGCCTTAGATCTTATTCTGGAGAGATATTTTGAAATTTGAATAATACATCTACACATACATTCAAATAAATGAAATAATAATAATAATTATTTATCAAAAGAGTAGTACTTGTACTAGCTATGGCTAGAGGATGCATTTATTTGGCAACTTGAGGCATCTGATCTAATAAGTCAGAGACTCAGAGGGTAATTTAATGGCATCAGCCTTAGCTTCCCAGCAACTTGCAAATACTAATTTCATTTTAAAAAATGTTAAATTATCCTACAAATTATTTTACCTATTTAATTTTGATAAATGTCTTTTATTTTTCACTAAACATTTACTACTTTTTAAAAGATAAATGACACTTGTCAAAATTAAACGGATATGTTTGATCGATAAGTGAGCTACAAAATTACCACACATTATTATCACCAAAGAAGCTTTGCTGTTTTAAGTTTTATAACAAACTAGTATTATGTCCTTATTTAATGGACTTACAAATAATTTAATACATTAACTACTAATTTAGGTGAGTTATTATAATAAATGATAAATAATTAAGGTTATTGTTAAAAAAAAATTATAATTATATCTTGATTGATTTACTAAAGTGCATGATAAGTATATTTTGAAACAAATAAATATTTCAAACATGACAAGTAAAATGAAAATGGAGTAGTTAAATAAAAAGGTTAAAAATAATAAGTCCATGAAATTTAGTATATGTATATTGTGGTATAATTATTTTTAAAGTGTGTATTTTAGTTCTTTAAATTTTATAAAGTATGCACTTAAGTATAAAAATCACATTTAATAATAGTTTTTATCTAAATTAACGATGATTTTATCACCATAAAGAATAAATATGACTTTACACACTTTAAAAAATATAAGGAACTAAAAAATACAATTTAAAAATAATTACACTTAAATATATATAAACTAAAGTTCATAAAACTTATTTATTTTTAACTTTATAATTAAGTCAGCATATACAGGTTGTCTAACTATCTTAGAATATTGTGAATAATAGACTAGATCAAATAATTAAAGGATAAAATGTAATCAATGAGCTATAGCGTAGTGATAGCTCACTTCATCCCTTAATTATAAGCCTGGATTGGGAGTTTGAACTTTTGTTTATGAGAATGAAGCAATATTTCGTAATTAATTGACGACTATTTCGTGTAAACTCAAATTCGAAGAGGAGATTTACCTCTATTTTTAACGGCGGATACAATGAAGAGACAAGAAAAAATAATGGACAAAATGTCAACCTGCATACTAGTACGAGAGTGTAGTAAAAATGATACTCCATCGGATTCTATTTATCTGTTCACTTGAGGAATTAAAGTCGCAAGCCGATTCTATAAAGCTGATCGTATTTCAATATTTTTGGCATCGAACGTATGGCAATTTTACCACAATAATATTAATTTTAGGATAAAATATGTTTTTATTCTCTATAAAATAGGGTATTTTTGCTTTTAGTTTCTATAATGTTTTTTCTATTTTAGTTCCTATAAAATAAAAAATTATTGCTTTTAGTCCCCACCATTAAAAAACTTTCTTTAAATGCTGACTAGGAGAATGCCACGTGTCAATGTCACATTAAATCTAAATAATTTTTTAATATTAATATTAATTAATTATTTTATTTATAATAAAAAAGAATGATAACAAAAAAAATCTTCTTCTTCCTTTCTCGTGACAAAAGCACACACATAATCAGGCTCCATTTCACTCCCACTGAGCTAGCTCACTTATTTCTTCTATAATAACCACCCACCTCTCAATTCATCTTTTAAACTCATTCTAATTTTTCTGCAAATGTCTACTTGGCATGTAGAAGAATGAAATAACAATCCCTTTTTTTCAACATCAACTTGTACCAAGTGAATCGAGCGAAGTCGCAAAACAAGAAGGTAGGGCTCAACTCTCTTTGAGAGTTCGTGTAAGGGAATTTCCTTTGGATGTCGTTCGTCGGTAATAGCTTTGACGACGCGTACTCCATCGAGGCCACATGTGAAGCTGGAGGAGGTGTACGCGGAAATCTTCAAGATTTTGAAGGCAGGGTCTCCCTAAGTTTCGTACAAGTGAGTGACAACAAACAAGTACAACGACGATAACACCAAGCATGTGGAGATTTTCAAGGGATTGAGAGAGGGGAACCGTTGCCTAGGCTTCGGAGCTACATCAACATAGCCAAAACGACTAGGGAAGTAGGGTTTGAGGTGGTGAAGGAGCGAACTCTAGCTAATTCTTTTGGATTTAAGTCATTTAACCTATTATTGTTATTTTCATTTGTATTTTTTTTTCAAACTATTATTTTATTATTATTAATAAAATAATAAATTAATTTTAATATTAAATAAAAATTATTTAGATCTGATGTGACGTTGGCACGTGACACTCTGTAATCCTAGTAAACACTTAACGGATATTTCTTGATGGAAAGTACTAAAAGCAACAGTTTTTTATTTTATAGAAACTAAAATGTAAAAAATAATTTTATAGGGAATAAAAGCAAAAATATCTTATTTTATAGGGACTAAAAACTTATTTTACGCTTAATTTACTAAATTGGGTCTAAATAAAGTATTTACTAAACTAGGGTGAAACACTATTCATTCATATTTTTTTTAAAAAAAAAAATTAATTACGGACCATTTCATGCATTTACCAGCGGTTTATGTAATCGCGGCTAAGTTCAGCACAAACAATGACTTAGCTGCGGTTCTTAAGATTTGTTGAGGCAAATGTCATTTTTCGTATCAGTTTAAACATAACTGATGTAAAAAGTGAAATATATATTTTTAGGATTTAGTGTCGACTTTAGCCGCTACTGTAAAAACTTTTCGCACTGGTTTTTGTCTAACTGCGGTAAAAAGTTTTTAAATTTGAAAAATAATTTTTTAAGAACCCTAATTTGGTAAGAACTTTTAAAATTAATATTATTTTGATAAAGTTGTCTCGAAAGTACCGTGATAAATGCCTTACGGTAATTATTACTCCCTTTGTTTTATGTTATAAGACCGTTTTTAGACAATACTAATATTTCATAATATAAAACACTATAATTTTTTAGTGGCATTCGTTTTTTTTTTCATGTTTGCCCCTCATAATTAATGAGATTTTATAAAGAAATAATTAATGCAATATTGAAAAAGAAAAAGAATAAATTAAGGAGATTATGTACATTTTTTAAAAATTAAAGCATTAATTAATTTTCTCAAGTGTTTTCTTAACAAATGAAATTGTTCAAATAAGACTTTATAATAAGAGTGATCATGGGTTGGATTTGATTGAATTAATAAAAAAAAGTTATAAGATTCGATTAACTAAGTTCTAGTTTGATTGATTCGGAATGTGCAATTTTTTCGTCAAATCCAATTCGAACAGACTCGGGTTGAATTGGATCTAATTATCTGATTGAAGTCAATAGTTTACTTTTAAAATTTTTATATATAATTTTTTATTAAAAATTAAATATAAATAGAAAAATAGAAAAATGGACGAAGTTAAAAAAAATACATATTTATATAATTAAAATAGAAAAATAATGAAATAAAAATAGTTTTCTGTAAAATATTTTAGGTAATAAAAATAATAGAAAAAATATTAGAAAAGTATACGATCAAGTTTGGGTTGATCACAATAATTGATCCGATATTCAATTTGTTTAAATTGAATTTTGTATTTAATATCTAATATACTTCGTTAAACAAACCTCATCCAAATTTTTTTAATTAGTTCAAATTAGATTAGTTAAATTTATCGGATTGATCCGATTCATAACTCGTACCATATAATGAAATGGAGGAAATACTAATTATAAGTAATTTATAAATAAATTAGAGCAATTAAGAAATAAAAGTTAAATTATTAAATTTGTCTAAAATATTAAAATATTTTAACTATATTTTTAATATAAATATGTTAATAAATGCTTCTATTCAATTATTATTCATTTCTCTATCTTATTTCAATATCTTTTTCTCTCCATTATTAATTGAATTCTTAAAAATTGTAAAAAAAAAAAATGTCATTCGTTAATGAATTAGTTACCGACTTATACTACCTCTAGACTCATATACTGTATAAGCAAAAATTAACCAATTTATGTATTAAGAAAATTAATATGTTACATTTAATTTTCTTGATTTCATATAAAAAATAAACTTCAATTACTAAAATACAATATCTACCATATTTATCACAAGATAGAAGTAATAATATTAAATGAATGATAGATTATGAGTTATAACATTAAATATGAAAAAAATTATTAAAATTTAGTTATATTTTAAACCAAAAAAAATTTACTTATATTTAAATTCAGAATTACTAATATTTTGGATAAAAAATTCTTTTAAAAGATAACTTACTGGAAGGAGTAGTTATTATAGGGATTAGTGAAATCGGTGAACTAGAAGTGAGTGAAATAATCGGTGGGTGTCCCTTGTTTTGGACCTCGCTCGAGTGTACCCATGCTTTTCTCCAATGACTATGGGCCCTTTCTGGCACTTACGATACTTCCAACAAATTTTTAGCCCACAGTTTTTAGGGAAGCCCACTGACCCAATCCCAATGTACGAAGAGTGAATTTCATCCCAAATCCCAGTCAAATTAAATACTCCTTCGATTTTTTATTATAAGTAATTTTTTTGAGAATTTTACGTTATTAATTAAGTATATTTAATTAATTTTATCGTATTTAATAAAAAATATTAAAAATACTCTTCATAATTAATTCAATATTAATTAAATGGTACTTTTATTAATTAAATCTTTTATAATAAATACGGTTTCTTTCTCTCTAATAAGTTTGATAAAGATGATTTAAGAAAATAAATTATTTTTTACTTAAAATTAATAATATTAAATAAAATTAACTATCATTAATGATAAGTATAAAATTAGTTATTTTTATTTGTAATCCAAAATGCATCTAATAGGTTGGTCGGATGACTGATGAGACTTATTTTGAGTAATAGGTCTTCGGTTCGAACTTCTATGCTTTTTTGTGTGGATTGTTGTACAACCCCAATGGATTGATGATTAGTTGTTGTGTGTTTGATTTTTCATTATTTAGTTTGCCTTAATTTAAATTTAGTAAAAATAAATTAAATTAAAAGTTAGTTTATTTAAATAAAATTTATGTTCAAATATTTTAAATTAAAATTATTTTATCAAACTAAATATTATTTAGATATATTAAATAAAGTACTTTATGCGGTTAAAAAATAAATAAAAAATAAACCGAACTTTGCTCAACCCAGAAGTGACTCCAAATTTTCTTCCATCGAATCACCTTTCAAAAGCATGCAGTTTAATTACAAACTCACTTAATTTATGTAAACTAATTTCAAAGGCATACATTAGTTCAATTACAAACTCAATTAGGTTAATTTATGTAAACTAAAAGGGGTCTTGATGTATAATATATAATATTCTTAAGGAATTTGGATTTGTGGTTATTACAACAGCACGATGTTTTAGATCTAACAGTTGCAACTTGTAACAATAATAACATGTTTTTTATATTATTATTATTATTTTTAAAATAAAAAATTAAAAAATTAAGATTGAAACACATTATTACAATGTGATACAGCACCAAATCCATTTTCCTAGTTAAGATTATTAGAAGTAAAAATAATTATAAGTGCATCTTTTTTTTGTCTCTCAAAAATATAAAAAATTACATATTCAAATAAATTTTTACTCCATTCAATTTCTTAAATAATACTCTTAAGACACTAAAAATCAAATTAACGTATTGTTACGTACTCCAAAAAGCAAAATCAAATTAAAAATCTATATATATATAACAGTTATGTTATACATCCGACACTAGGTATTAGAAAATATAAATTATTATATTTTGATCTTATTTATAAAAAATATAATATTAAATTTTTCATATATAACAGTTATGTTACACATCAGCTCCTATGTATTAGAAAATCTAAATGATTACTTAATACACTTTCTACTTATTAAAAGGAAATTTATAAAAAAAGTAATATTAATTTTAAATGTAATAATTTCTAATAAAATATGATTTTTTATTTATTCTTAATTAATTATAAGATGATAATAAAACATTTATCAAATCTCACATACGTAAAAATATTAATTACACGAGTACTTTATGAATGAAATTAAAATTCAGCGCTATATAAATAAAAAAAAAAACATAATCAAATATTTTATTGGTGTGTAAAATTAGTATGACTGTGTTTCTGATTCTGTAGACATAAAACCGAAGGTAGTATTACAGATTTACAGTAATACTATACAGTGATATTAGTATAAACTATGGACCCACTTGAATTTACCTTTTGCGTGATTTATGCAGTAATAACATGTATTTGAAAATCGGATCAGTATTTTATTTTTCTTCTTTTGAGAAATTTTTATAAAACCAATTTACGATTACCTTGTGACATAACTATAACTTTGAACTGATATTGAAATTGAAATAAATATATAAAAACATGTGTTTTATACTCAATATTTTAAACTAGCATTCATACATCTCCAATAGGTAGATTAATAAAGCAATACGTACATGTACTTTGCCGTGATTGATTTTATATACTGAAATTCTTATTCCACTGCGTAGCTTCCTTCTTACGCTTAATGTGAACTAAATATATTAATGTTATCTTATAAGTATACTCTTTTTTTTTTTTTTGGATGGAGTACCTTAGTCTTCTAGAACAAAGATTTTCGTAATAGAACGTGGTTAAACAAGACGAACCTACTAAAGTTTATATTAATCTTAGTCCTTAGTCTTCTAGAACAAACATTTCCCGATTAGTAGAATATACTAAAGAATATACTAATGTGGCAAACAATTATCGAACCTATTGTTAATGGAGTACTACTAGTAGTAGAATTTGGATACCCTCTTGTGCCGGACGGTTTAACGGCTAATTTTAAGAATATTAAAATCTTTAATTTAATTATATGCATCTGAATAAGAAAAAGAAAAAAAATAAAGGTTTCAAATTCATTCATTTAGTCGTTGGATCCTATACAGATTGGGACCTGTGTGCCGATCTGCTGGCTCGTGGGTTACGCAAATTTGGGTTATAAAAATTAACCAATTTATATTGCGGACTTATGCGGGCCAACCTGTTTGTCTGTGGGCTAAACGAATAAAATTCATGGGCCTTGTGAGTTATGTAGGCCCCACATACTTTAATATTGAATAGTTTTTTGAAGTTATGAGACTTAAGGGTCCAAAAGAGATACAGCTAGGCCTGATTTTTTTAATTTTTTTTTAGAAACATAAATTAAAAATTTGAAATAGAGAAATAAGAGAATAATAGAAATAGACAAATAAAAATAATAAGTAAAATCATGTTTATTTTAATCATAGAAGAAAAAACCATATTTTTTTTCATTAAAAAATTGAAAAATAGATTTAATACAAAAAAAAGAAAAAAAGGCTTACACGAAACTTACGAATTTGCAGTGCAGATGTGAGTTATAATTTTATTAGCTCATTTAAGACGTGAGCTTATACGGATTAGCCTGTAAATCTACAGGCTATTACAGAGCGATGCAAGTTACCCGCATATCCCGCACTAATACAAACACACTAGTAGTATTATTTTTTATTAATAATTAATAATTTAATAATAAGTTTTAAAAATGGCACTAAGTAAGAAGGTACTAGAAACCCAATAAAGCGGGCAAATGGAAACCGTGTAAATACTTGGTCGGCAAGTTACTGTTTGTTGGAATTCAAAATCTACGTCTTTTTTTTCTTTAAAATTAAAAAGCAAACATTAAACAACGGTCACAAAAGGTGAGAAAAAGCGTTTCTTAAACGCGAAACCCCTAACAAACTGCTTATCTCTCTGTCTCCCCTATATATACTCCTACAAATCATCTCAAAACTCAACAAATTAAATTCCACTCTCTTTCAATTCTAATTAAGTTTCTAGAACAATCAAACATGAGTGTAGAAATCCTAGACGGTGCAACAATCGTGAGTTTCGTGGAAGATGAAGAAGCCTTCAACTTATCGGTTGGCGATCTATTCGCTAAACTGGATACCGACAAAGACGGTCTTCTATCCTACGGTGAGATGTTGAAGGAGTTACAAAGCTGGAGAGTGTTTGAGACACACTTTGGGATCGATGTGAAGCGTGACCCTGAGGAACTGGCACGTGTGTACGAGTCTCTGTTTGTTCAATTCGACCATGACTTGAATGGAAAAGTGGATCTTCATGAGTTTAAAGAAGAGACCAAGCAAATGATGCTCGCTATGGCTAATGGATTGGGTTGTTTACCTGTTCAAATGGCCCTCGAAGAAGGTAGTCTTCTCATGAAGGCCGTTCAACGCGAGTCCTATTGTCCTAAAGTTGTCGCTTAGACACTCCTGTAGTGTCAGATACACCCTTATTTTCTTACTTTACATTTTTACTTCTTTGTTTTTTGGGAACAAAATTCAGAACCACAGCAATGTGGTGTTATGTTGGTCATGTTATGTTTTGTTCTAGTGTCACCGGTTGTTTTTTTTGTTGGTAGGTTACATTGTCACCGGTGGCTTAGCAGTTGTGTTTTTTGATTGCTTATATTTGGAATTTTGATCGGTTGTAAACTTGTGTTGTTAATTGCATCACTACTGATTAATGAGAAATTGAAAAAAAAATTTAAGAATAGGTTCCTGGAATATTTATCAATATTCAATTGTTTCTGTTATTATGTTATTGTCACCGCACTACAGCTTTTTTAACAAATAACTAATTAATTTCTTTTAAAACATGAACCATACTACACACGTTAATAAACATTTTGTTGTTATGAATAAGTTATAAAATGGATGTTCACCTTCAAGTTCACCAAGGGATTCTATGCTACAAAGGGATCTAAGCATTTCTTATAACTCTTAATGTTATTATCCATTATGTGTATTGACTCCTCATTATGTGTATTATCTCTTAAGGTGTGTGATACATGCCTATAAATAAAACTTTATTGTAATGATGAAATATAATGAACAATATTCTCTCTTCCTCTCTACTCTTGTCTTCTTTTTACTTTATTTTATATTCTCTTTAGTTTGTGTTAGTTCACAACATAATTCACAACACGTTATCAGCACGAAAGCTCTGGTAAAAAGGTATGTTGGGATCCAGAGTAAGAACGGCTTAACTTCTAAACTTTTAATTTCTAGAATCTAATCTTAACTCTCTCTTCCTTCTCAAGCCGGTCCTGACTAGTCTACCGCGCTCCGACTTTTCTTTTTACTTCTACTTTTTGTCTCTAACATTTATATTCTAGCAAATTTGTTTTATGTTTCTAACTATTTAAAATATGCTATACTTGTCTCCGAACTGGCCATTAGAATTGCCTCAGTGGAAGACTAATAAAATTGAATGGTAAATTTACGATTAGTTGCTGAATATTTAAATATGTTATTCCAATTATATTTATGTTTGGTTTATTAGTCAAATTTTAAATTCTATTAAATGATATTATTTCAATTATTCCATTTAAAATATATTTTGGTTATGAATTTCTTTCAATACTAATTAAAAGTGAAAATATCACTATCGTATTTAATATTTGAAGAATATATGTTATATATTCATAATAATTTTCTAAACTTGTTTTTTTTTTTTAATACTCAGAATGTCGAATCTTACCAATCTTGAGTTTGTGGCACTTGACATCTCTGGAAAGAATTATTTGTCATGGATACTAGATGTAGAAATTCATCTAGATGCAAAAGGTCTTGTGACACAATCAAAGAAGGAAACAAAACATCTAGTCAAAATAAAGCTAAAGGCATGATCTTCCTTCGTCACCACCTCCATGAAGGACTCAAAAATGAGTACCTTACTGTGAAAGATCCTTCGGTTCTTTGGAAAAATTTGAAGGAAAGGTATGACCACCAAAAGACCGTAATTCTTCCAACAGCTCGATATGAATGGATGCACTTACGCTTACAAGATTTTAAGAATGTAAGTGATTATAACTCTGCACTATTTAGAATCACTTCTAAATTGCAATTATGCGGAGAAACGGTCACAGAAAGTGATAAGTTAGAGAAGACATTCTCTACTTTTCATGCATCCAATGTGCTCTTGCAGCAACAATATCGTGAAAAAGGTTTTAAAAAATATTCTGAATTAATTTTTTGCCTTCTTGTTGCTAAACAAAATAATAAGCTATTGATGAAAAATCATGAGTCTCGTCCAACTGGAACTGCTCCATTCCCAGAAGTGAATGTTGCATCACATGACCAAGGACAAAATAATGGTCGTGGTCGCGGCCGAAATAATGGCCGTGGACGTGGACGTGGGCGTGGTTATGGTCGTGGTAATAATTCTAAATTTTCCCACCAGAAGTGGAAAAATAGTGGAAAGAATGAAAAGGCAAAGGGTGTGAAAAACGAGCATACAAAAAATGTTTGTCATTGTTGTGGTAGCCAAGGCCATTGGGCTCGTCTTTGCCGTACACCAAAGCATCTTATTGATCTATACCAAGAGTCCCTTAAAAATAAAGGGAAAGGAATAGAGACTAATTTTGCTGGTATAGATGATGATGATTTTGATGATGATCAAATGGATGTTACTCACTTGAAAATTGGTGATTTCTTTGCTCATCCAGAAGGAAAAATTGACCACCTTATTGGAGATGGAAGTGTCCAAAAATAAAATGCTTTTATTTTCATGTTAGTGAATTTTTATGTATTTCCAGTTTTTTTTTTAATTTTTCTTTGATGTATTTCTCAATTTCTATGGAAGCAATAAAATTTTGGGTTTTAATTTCAGCTTATTATTTATTGTTATTTTTAGTTGTGTTCACTCGTTAATTCAATCTTATTTTATTTTATGAAGAATGAGTGACCGCATCCATAATGGAGATATATGTCTTGCAGACAGCGCAACAACGCATACTATTCTTAAAAATAAGAAGTATTTTTATAATTTAATGATGCAAGACGCCAATGTTAGTACTATATCTGGTAGTGCAAATATAATTGAAGGCTCCGGAAGAGCTAATATTTTGTTACCTGGAGGAACAAAATTGCACATTGAGAGTGCCTTATATTCTCCAAAGTCTCAAAGAAATCTATTGAGTTTTAAGGATATTCGCAAAAATGGATATCATATTGAGACAACAAATGAAGGAAACATTAAGTGTCTTTACATCACTCAGAACATTTCAAATAAGAAATGTATATTGGAAAAATTACCTTCATTTTCCTCCGGTTTGTACTACACAAAAATTAGTACAATAGAAACAAATGCTATAGTAAACCAGAAGTTTACGGAAAAAAGTGCATTTGTTACTTGGCATGAACGATTAGGCCATCCTGGATCAATTATGATACGAAAAATAATTAAAAACTCTTGCGGACACAATTTGAAGAGCCAGCAGATTCTTCAATCGAATAATTTCCTATGTGCTGCTTGTTCTCAAGGAAAATTAATTATTCGACCATCACCTACAAAAATTGGAAGTGAATCTCTCAATTTTTTAGAACACATTCAAGGTGATATTTGTGGACCTATACATCCATCATGTGGACCATTTAGATACTTTTTGGTTTTGATTGATGCGTCAACTAGATGATCACATGTTTAGCTCAACTAATTCGTTTGAGAGCACATTTTTCTGATTATCCAATTAAGAAAATTCGCCTTGATAATGCTGGTGAATTTACATCTCAAGCTTTCAATGACTATTGTATGTCAATTGGAATTGATGTTGAACATCCTGTAGCACATGTTCATACTCAAAATGGGCTTGCAGAATCATTCATCAAGCGTCTAAAATTAATTGCAAGACCATTGCTAATGAGATCAAAACTTCCCGTTTCTGCTTGGGGACATGCAATCTTGCATGCAGCAGCACTTGTTCGCATCAGGCCTACAAGTTATCATGAGTACTCCCCTTTACAATTGGTTTTTGGTCAGGAACCAAATATTTCCCATCTAAGAATATTTGGAAGTGCAGTATATGTTCCAATTGCTCCACCACAACGCACAAAGATGGGTCCTCAAAGGAGGTTGGGAATATATATTGGCTATGAATCTTCGTCCATAATAAAATATCTTGAGCCATTGACGGGAGATTTATTCACAGCTCGTTTTGCTGATTGCCATTTTGATGAATCTGTCTTCCCAACATTAGGGGGAGAAACTAAGCAGTTGGATAAAAAGATAAGTTGGCATGAATTATCTTTATCTCATCTTGATCCTCGTACAAAACAATGTGAACTAGAAGTTCAAAAGATAATTCATTTGCAAAGTTTGGCTAACAAATTACCAAATGCATTTACTGACCCAAAAGGAGTAACTAAATCATATGTGCCAGCTGCTAATACTCCAATAAAGATTGATGTCCCTGTTGGGCAATCTAAAGTTGCAAATGAGTCTGAAGCCAAAATGAAACGTGGCAGACCCATTGGTTCCAAAGATAAAAATCCTCGGAAAAGAAAAAGAAATAAGAAAGAAGATGGTCGAATTGAGGACATAGAGGTTCCTGAAGAATCCTCGGACATAATTGATATTTCAATTTCAAAAGAAACTCAGGTACCTGAAATTATTGAAAATACTGAGATCTCAATAAATTATGTCATGGATGGAATACAATGGAATCGACATGAAATTAAAGTCGATGATATTTTTGCATTCAAAATAGCGCTTGAATCAATAAATGATGATGAGGATCAAGAACCGAAATCTGTTAAAGAATGTGCACAAAGAAATGATTGGCCAAAGTGGAAAGATGCCATGAAAGCAGAACTGAACTCGCTTGAAAAACGCGAAGTTTTTGGTCGCGTGGTACGCACACCCGAAGGCGTAAAGCCGGTTGGATACAAATGGGTTTTTGTGCGGAAAAGGAATAAAAAAGGTGAAATTGTGAGATACAAAGCACGACTTGTTGCTCAAGGTTTTTCACAAAGACCTGGTATTGATTTTGAGCAAACATACTCGCCTGTGGTGGATGCAACTACTTTTCGGTACTTAATCAGTTTAGCAGTACGCGAAAAGCTTGATTTACACCTAATGAATGTTGTTACGGCGTATTTGTATGACTCACTTGAAAATGATATTTATATGAAACTCCCTGAAGGATTTCATTTGCCTAAAGCATATAAGTCAAGTTCTCGAGAGAATTATTCAATTAAATTGAATAAATCTCTTTATGGACTAAAGCAATCTGGACGTATGTGGTATAATCGCCTTAATTAATATCTATTGAAGAAAGGATATAAGAATAACCCAGTTTGTCCATGTATTTTTATAAAAAGATCTGGCAAAGAATTTGTCATAATTGCTGTATATGTTGATGATATAAATATTATTGGGACTCCTGAAGAGGTTCCAAAAGCTGTAAATTACTTAAAAGATGAATTTGAGATGAAGGATTTGGGAAAGACAAAGTTTTGTCTTGGATTACAGCTTGAA
Organism: Cyamopsis tetragonoloba; assembly: GCA_037177725.1. Classification (NCBI taxonomy): domain Eukaryota; kingdom Viridiplantae; phylum Streptophyta; class Magnoliopsida; order Fabales; family Fabaceae; genus Cyamopsis; species Cyamopsis tetragonoloba. Next base: position 72,839,219 of record CM074119.1, read on the forward strand.
CATTTGAATGATGGAATTTTAATGCATCAAAATGCTTATACAACAAAGGTATTAAAACGGTTTTATATGGACAAATCACATCCATTGAGCACCCCAATGGTTGTAAGGTCACTTGATGTGAACAAAGATCCTTTTAGACCTCGAGAAAATGATGAAGAACTACTTGGTCCTGAAGTACCTTATCTTAGTGCAATTGGGGCACTAATGTACCTTGCTAGTCATACTCGACCTGATATAGCATTTGCTGTTAATCTACTAGCAAGATATAGTTCTTGTCCTACAAGAAGGCATTGGAATGGTGTTAAGCACATACTTCGCTACCTTAAAGGTACAATGTATATGAGCTTATTTTTCTCGAATAAGTCTAAGTCAGACTTAATTGGCTATGCAGATGCTGGATATAAGTTTGACCCTCATCAAGGTCGTTCACAAACAGGATACTTGTTTACACATGGTGGTACAGCCATTTCATGGCGATCCACGAAACAAACTGAAGTATCCACATCTTTCAATCATGCGGAACTTATAGCATTACATGAAGCGAGTCGAGAATGTGTTTGGTTGAGATCTGTGATTCAACATGTGCAAGACACTTGTGGTTTGTCTTCCGGAATATTGACTCCAACGATCTTATACGAAGATAATGCTGCATGTATTTCCCAGATGAAAGAAGGTTATATCAAGAGAGATAGAACAAAACACATTTCACCAAAATTCTTTTATTCTCGTGATCTTATAAAGGATGGTGGAATAAAGGTTGAGAAAATTCGCTCATGTGACAACTTGGCAGACCTCTTTACAAAGTCGTTGCCAACTAAAGTTTTTGAACCACTAGTAAGAAAGATTAGACTTCGTTGTCTTAGAAACGAAGTCCAATCTTTCTAAATGAGGGGGAGAAATAAATATTGACTGTACTCTTTTTCCCTTCGCTAAGGTTTTTATCCCATTGGGTTTTTCCTTGCAAGGTTTTTAATGAGACAGTATTTGATGACATTTTAAAAGAATGATGTACTCTTTTCCTTCACTAAGGTTTTTCTCACTGGGTTTTTCTTAGTAAGGTTTTAACGAGACACATTCTAAAGTCATGAAGGAGGAGTGTTATGAATAAGTTATAAAATGGATGTCCACCTTCAAGTTCACCAAGGGATCTTATGCTACAAAGGGATCCTAAGCATTTCTTATAACTCCTAATGTTATTACCCATTATGTGTATTGACTCCTCATTATGTGTATTATCTCCTAAGGTGTGTGATACATGCCTATAAATAGGACTCTATTATAATGATGAAATATAATGAACAATATTCTCTCTTCCTCTCTACTTTTATCTTCTTTTTACTTTATTTTATATTCTCTTTAGTTTGTGTTAGTTCACAATATTTGTGAAATAGATTCTCATAAGCAATTGTACGTGATGTCAAAAGTGACGTGCAAAACGTGTGCCAGGTTCACGGTTGACCGCTGAATGCTTGAAATCGTCCAAGGCCCACCTCTGTGAGTAATTTATTTTGACTATGGTTAAAATAATAACTTGGGTGTTAATAACTTAATATCCAACATAACAACCATCATATTTTTGCTCTCGTCCTAGGCCTTCTTTGATGATTATCTATTGACAAAATAGCAAGTATTAAGTTAGGTGGATGAGATTAGCACCATCTCTATTGAGAGTGGCACCATTCTTTTTAATATATAAATTTATGATTCTTAGATATAAAAAGAATGGTGTCACTCTCAATAAAGATGGTGTTAATCCCATCCTCTTTAAGTTATGAACACATAGTTACGTTCTGGAGTGAGTTTATGAAAAGGCCCAGAAAAAGCGATAAGGCTGAAGCCCATTCCAACAAAAAAAGGGTTACAAAACAAGTCATACAAATCAATAAGCAGTTGGATTAAACATAAAATCAAGTGAAAAAACTATCATCTATTTCTTATTTTTTGAGCTTTACATAGCAAATATAAAATCAAGTGGAAACAACTTGAACATATTTTGAGTGTTTTATAAAATAGCAATGCTATATCCTTCTAAATATCTTCTTAATACTATATAAAGTATGAAATTAAATATAATTTCAATATTGAAAATATAAAAAACATTGAAAACATTATTTAATAAATAATTAGGAAGATTTTTAGGAACATGAATTATGAGGATTTAGAATTATTTTTTATAAAATTGATCTTCTTTCCGTACAAACATAACCCAAAGCACTATTCTTCCTTCTTTTTATCCCCTCCTTTGCACTAAACATCTATATAAAATAAAAAATTAAAAAATGAAAATATAAAGTAAACAAGTCCTATATTTTCAAGATTAGGGTTGTTTAAAAAAACCAAAAGACCCACGTCAATTTACTAATCAAATTGAACCATATCACTTAAAAAGAGAATCACTTGATTTAAATATTTTGCTTAAAAATAAAAAACCAATTTAAAATTGGTTCAAATCGATTCGGGCCAAAATGGTCCAATTTAAAACCTGTCTAGAAGCTATAGAATTGGTTCGGTTTTATAAATTGAATTATTCTTTTAATTCCGTGCAGTTCTGATTTAATTCTTGGGTGAACCAAAACCATAAACTACTTATAAAAATATTTAGGCCAAACTCAAGTATTCTAATAATTGCTTACTAATATGGCTTCCCAGTTAATCAAAAAAACCAAAATGGCAGACTTCTGACTGCTATGGCTTCCAATAATCCCTATCCCACATTTAATCACAGCTACTATCAAACATGCATGACCTTTATATGTAAATTGCTTGACTTCTCCAAATTAATAATTTCATGCATTCTCATATCCAATTCCTTAATTTTGATCTCTACTAATGGCACCTATAGAAGCCTAATAAGGGATTTTTTTTTTTATTTTTTTTTTAGAAAGTCCACGCTCTTTAGTGTGCTGCACATGCTGACATTTGTATTTAACAATTTAATTAATTAATATCAGTAATGTTAATTCCAACCATACATCTCATTGAACATGAAATAGTACAGCATACATATTGCATCACCAAAGTGTTCCTCACATGCGTGCGTTCAGAAATAATCATTTTAGATAACATGCTTCAATATTATCTAATAACAAGAACAAGAATTATCCAATATTCAAAACAAGTACTTGCTTTGTTTAACTTTTTTTTTCCTTCACATATTAATATAGAATTGATTGATGGCTAGCTAACCAATGCCATGCACATATTCAAAACAATTAGTACTTGCTTTGTTTAACTATTTTTACACATATTGTCAGTTTTCTTTATTAGATAAATTAAACCTTCATATATATTGGGTAAAAAATTGGGTATTACTTTATTTTAGTATTTAGACCATTCGTTGAGAGAATTATGGCAAGACAACAAATTTATATATATACGGGAACTATTGAAAAAAAAAATTGAAGACTTGTGAATAAAGTAACATTTAGTCTAGTCACGTAGTTTAGTTGGTTAGTACATCGGGACATACGTGTCGGTATGAAGTTCGATTTTTGATTGTGCTACTTTCTTATGAAACAAAAAAAATAACATTTAACTTATCAACATAACATTGTGTCACTGTTAAATAATATATATTTATAATATTTGAGTAAGAAGTTTCGAATTTGAGAGTCATATAAAAAACAAAAGAATACATGTCAAAAAATAAAAATAAATAAAAACTATGTAAAATAAACATTTTCATTATTAGATAATGTTATTTTAATACCCCCTCTTTCCTTTGCACATCTTTTAAATTAAATTAAATTCTTATCAATTTTCACCAAAAGCTTCAGAAAGAAACTAATTTCTTTCATTTCTTTCATTTATTTTTTAAGTAAACTCTCAAAATAGTTCTCAACTTATATGGGTTAATCATTTTAGCTCTAAAGATATTAAAATTTTAAATTAGTCCTTGGCTAATTTTGCAAAGGTTATTATTTTAGTCTTTTTTTTTTGCTTATTATTTTAGTTAGTTAAAAGGACTAAAATACATGTGACTTTGTGAACAAATTTAAAGTTTATAAATTTTTAGAAATTAAGATGATAGATTTTTGCATCTTTGAAAACTAATTTGAGAGTTTTTTATTTTAATTTTTAGGGTCAAATACAAATAACTCCCTTCAACTTTAGAATATAGACACTTAAAAATAATTATTTTTAAAGCATGCATTTTAGTCTCTTGTAGTTTTTAAAGTGTGCATCATATACTATAAGAAAAGAAACTCTTTCTTGGACTCCAAGTTATATTTCATGTCATGTGTCATTCTCACATGCATCCAATTTCCCTCAAATTTTTTTGTTTATTATTATTTTATTGTTGTCCCCTCTATTTTTTTCTTTTTTGGCCCCAAGTTATCTTACTTGACACATGTCATTATAAGAATGATTCAATTTCCTTCTCAATTTTTGCTTACTTTGAGATGAAAAAAAATGAAAATTTAAAATTTTAATAATAAAATTAAATTATATTATTAAACTCTTTTTTCTCTAACTTCTTTTTTTTCCTTTCCACTTCCCTTCATTTCACGTTTCATTCATTATCCTTTTTTATTTCTTTTTCTCTATTTTTACTACGCATATTTCTTTTCAATTTTTTTTACTTTGATTTTTGTTATTTGTTAATTTTTTTTTTGTATAACCACGGGTTTCTTTACCCTTAGAATGAGATTAATCATGTTCACGCTGCGTGGCTGGCACTGTCCCTCTAGAATTTGGCATAGTTGAAATTCGAACACGGGACCTCTCGCTGTGAATCGTCCCTCCTATGAACTTAGCGAGGCCTTACACCGCTAAGCCAACCCTTGTGATTAATTTGTTAAATTATTTATGAATAAGATAACATATACTTTTTAATACATTAACAGGTTTTGTTAAGAATGAACTTATCATTTATTTATTTTATAATTTTTAAAGCATGTTATATGTGATTCACAAATATAGAATCAAACTTCAATTAAATGTGTGTACTTAATATCACAAATTTTTTTCTTATATGTTAATTATGTAAGTTTTCATAAAGTTAGTATATAAGTCATTATATAAATTTGTTACTTGCATTTATTTTACTTTTTGCAAGTGTGTTATCATGTTTTAATAATATTAAAAGTCTAATTTATTGTGCAACAAGAGTCTCATAACAAACTTTGGAGGTCTTTTTCATATTTAATGGTTTTGTGCAATAGTTGAGGTGTAAAGAATATTTCACTGAAGATATTGTGTCGATAAAAAGTAATTCTTCACGGGAAAGATTGTGTCGATAAAAAATTATAGATTAAAGTATAATTAAGGTGAATGTTTTAAATGTAATGTTTTTTAAGTTCAATTATATCTTTTATTTTAATAATTATATTGTAAAATAATCTATTAAATATTTTAATAATTTTAATTATGTTATTGTATATTTATTACAAGACATTAACACACACTCACAAACGCGTATCGAAGACCCGTGCGTTCACATGCTAGTTTAAGCTAAAAAAAAGTCATATTTAGTAACAATTTTTATCATAATCAACGATGATTGTTAACTTTATACTTAACTCTACACCTTAAAAAGTACAACAAACCAAAATACATAATTTAAAATTAGTTATACTTAAATACACATAATCATTTGTTTTTAACCCTAGTTTTTATATTTTGTATAGAGAGATGTGAAGGCAGAGGATTGCAGAGTTCATATAAGTGGACAATCCCGGATTCTGTAATTAGCATGAGGATCTAATGCATACCATTTTCGTAGGATTCACTAAAGACAGTCATGGACTCATGAAATTTTCTTTTTCTGTCTGTCTTTTTTTTTTTTCTTTCTTTTTTATATTCCATGCGTTTGTTCAATTCACTCCACCATTGTTTCTGAATCAACAAAAAAGAAAAATAAAACAAAAAACTCCACCATAGCAACCTATCTTATTTAGCCTTTCCATCAACTTCCTCATAAAGGCACGCCGCATGAAAAAAAAAAAACCTTGACATGTGAATCATGACTTATGAGCATTTCATATATTGTACCTTTTCCACCATCATAGAGTTCATCCAAAATAAAGAAATGCACACACCTGCTAAAGCATTTGAAAATCCATATGAAGAATCTTTGCAAAAATTTCATCGCTTCCTAACCTCTCCCCAAAGCTACTGCCATCACTAAAGTAATGTGTTATAAGAATATATTAATTTTTTTTTAAAAAAAAAGAAAAAAAATAACTTAGAATAGATAGTTAGGTTCTTTAAACGTGTTGATAGAATTGAATCTTATTTTGTATATACAAAATGTTTTGTCAAGAGGATAAAACCCACTTTAATGATTTTTATGAGTAGAAAGGATTAATGTTTAATTATTAGCTATAGGAATTTAAAAAAATAAAAATGAAAAAAAAAACTAGCCCAAGGACAGGGGAAGCTCAAAGCTGTAACCAGAAAGGAATGGACATAACCCCATTAACAAGCAAGCTTTATGAAAGCCTATCCACTACAAGCCATGTGCAAAAAGTATATGCAAAAGCAATAAAAACATGCACTCAAATCCACCTTCTTCTTTTTTCTTTCTTTAACTTTAGAGCTTCTACTATTATTTTCTGATCTATAGGTACCATTCCAGCTCTGCAAACAGATCATGATCAAATTTATTTCTACTTAACATGTGGTTTCTTTCTACACATAATAAAGCTTTTAAAACAACTTTATTTAATATCTAATGTTGTGGATTCAAGTGAGAATTTCACTTCCCTTTTACACTTTATCCAATTCTTACCATTTAATTTTAGCATCCTCCATTATGTGTGAATTGCCAAGTTCATATATTTAAGGACAATCTCATTTGGAATTTGTGAAAGTTTTCTCTTTTGGACCTGCAAATGGGTTTCACTGGGGTGTTGGTAAGAAGTGTCTTCTCTAAAAATCGTTCTGCTGGGGCTAATGAAACCAAAGTGAGTCTCTCAATCTTCTCTCTTTCTTTATCCTCTTTGTTTGGTAGTGTTGTTGTAACAGTAGCGTTGTGTTAAGCGCAATCAAATGTGGTCACAAGTGCGATCTAATGTGATTTCAGTGACCATTAAAATGATGATATTGCAGCATGATGCCACGGACAATAATAAAGTTTCCTTGGTTTCAATCATCATATTCCTATATTCATAAATGATTAAAAAAATAGCCAATTGCTTCTATTTTGTTACTTGCTTCTTGTACAAATATAAGAAAATACAAAATAAGGTGACAATTTTGTAATTATTTATAAAAATGGAAAACAAAAACAGGAAAAAAAAGGAGCATAATACTGTTCTGTTAGCTGAATTTTATTGCTATTTGAATTACCCTATCATGTGGTAACAGGTGAGACGCAATAGTGGTGAAAATAGAAGATGGATATCTGTTAGATCATACTTGTGTGGTGATGAGTTCAATTCAGTCCTTGCAGAAGAAGATTCAGCTTCATTTAAGAGTTCTGAAATCACAGTTTCACAGCCAATAATACAAGAGGAATTAACTGATAAAGAAGACACCAAGAGTGAAGAAACTGTGGAGAATGTAATAGATAAAAGCCAAAATTCCTCAAACTTCAAGGAGGAAGAAGCAGCTCTTCTTATTCAGTCAGCTTATAGAGCCTTCCTGGTTAGTTACTCATCAAACTTTAATCACATCAATTTGATCGTAAATCAAAAGCTATTTTTATTTTTTGGGTGAAATTCACAGTGTGTTTCACATTGCATAAGGTATATTTCTTGCTTATTAACATTCCTTTTTGCTAAACATTTCAGTTGAAGCGTAAGAATGAAGAAATTAGATCGGAAACTGGTAAAGAAGAGTTGAATTTGGTAACAGAAAGTCCAGATAGAAAGTCTATGGCGACATCAGTTGAAGTCCAAACAGGGAATTCCACAGAAGTTTTCTCTGTTGAAGGAGAAAAAATGAGCATTTACAACCGTTTTCAGCGCAGGACCAGAGCTCAAGTTGTAAAGCAAAAGGTATCACAGAAGAGAATGTTGCTTTTGTGAACTAGCACATGGTTTTGGTTAAAAGAGGGAATAAAAATAATAATAAAAAGATTTGAAATATTAGTAAGTGAATGAACTAAGAAGACAAGGACAAAGAAATTTGACACAACTACCATTAAAGGCATTTGTTCCCTAACAAATTTTGAACTTCTGATCAGAACAGATATCTTGTTCTTAATTAAAAGAATGGTTAATATATTGTTAAAAAACAGGAGTAGTTAAATTAAATTGTGAAAGAAGGTCAACCGGTTCATTTTTGGCAGAGTAGTTCTTGTATCATATGAGAACAAATCCAATACCTCATTTTTAGACAATACACAAGACAAAAGAGACAATCGGTGTGACTGGACAGGTCAAACACTAGTAAATAATAAGAAACTCTTTTTTTTTAATAAGAAACTCTTAACCTTCAAAGCAGAATTAATTACACTTAATATGAAAAATAAAACATCTGAACTCAATAAATTTTTGTCATTTCCTTTCACAAAATACTAATAATAATTTTTTGTCATTCCCATGAAAAATTTTGGTTCTAAAACTCTTAAGCTGTGCAAAGTTAAGTATGATATAAAAACTCAAATATTGAACATTCTTGAAGAATTTATTAGAGTCTGAACTATAATTAGGACCCTGAAAATTGGCTATAATTCACTATGAAGTTATTGGTCAAAAATATCTTAAGCTGCATAGTGACATACACAATTTCAGGAAGATTGGGATGACAGCACAGTAAGTAGCTATGTTTCAAAAATGAGGATGCAGAACAGAATGGAAGCATCAACCAGGAGGGAAAGAGCACTTGCTTATGCTTTCTCACAACAGGTAAACATTCAAAACTATTCAACACCAAAAAACAAGATAAATGGTAACTTTGTTCTAAGTTCATTTAACTTTTGAACATCTTTTAAGAAATTTAGTCATTAGTCCCTGATTTTACAAGAGCGTTTTACTTTTGTATTAAAGAAATTTTATTTTAGCCTCTCATTTTAGTAATGCCATTTCACTTTAACCATTTGTTTGACTAATGTGAATGATTTTACCAAAAGGTCAAGGATCGATGTGAATAACTAAGAACTTGAAAAAAACGATTTTACAATATTCAAATATTAAAGTACAACTCGGTAAAAGAAAATGACTAAAATGAAATACTTTTTGAGACCGGAAATAAAGAGTTAGTTTACCTAAAAAAAACCTGTTTCTCATGTATGGGAAGGACTTACTAGAAACAAAACACTAATCCTGGTTATTTGGTTGCTGTTGCAGCTAAGAATCTGTTCAAAGAGGAAATCACCAAAATACAATAACACGGAACCAAGTATGAGCTGGAGCTGGCTTGAAAGGTGGATGGCAACCCGAATTCCAGAAACCTCATCAGTTGAAAGCCATGCTATGAATCATTATGACTCTTTTAATAATGGTAACCACAAATTCACAATCAAGACAAGATTTTTAGATGCTGCTGGGGAAGAAAAAGAGAGCTGTGGCTCAAACGAAGTGCCCCTTCCTTTTGATAATTGCTCAATAAATTCACAAGAAAAATTTAGCTTCAAACCACCAACTGCAAAGACTAACATTATAGGAAGGAGAACTGTGTCTAGGCGAAAAACAGTGCCAAGTTATCAATTCCATTTCCATGAAGAGCAGCCAAAGGTCAGAAAATTTTCATTATTCCACAATTCATCAAGTTTTTAAGATTTAATCTCACATTAGTTAAAAATATACTCAAGCTCAAATTATAAATAAGTAAGACGGTTATATTTAGGTAGGCTAATTTTTTAGGGTTTGTTTGGATTAGTCATAAAAGTTAGATTATTTTAAAAATTAATTACTTATATAATCGATTATTGTTACAATCAATTATAACATAATTTAGGTATGTCTAAAAAATAGTTTTGAATATAATCTTCTATGTTTAGATGATGAAAAAAAAATTGTTTTTCATAATAAAAATTTAGAGAAAAAAGTATATTAAAACTATTTTTTTTTTTCAATAAACTCTAAATTTCTTCTTTTTTTTAAAAAAATAAAATGTTTATAGTTATAATAAAAATAAAAATGTTTAATCGGTTTTAAAAAATTACCCAAATATTATTGTCATCTACTAACTTTGTTTTTTTAAAAAAAGCAATAGCTGTTTTAATCAAATAAGTAAAAAAATAGTAGTTATTGAGATGGTTTCATAAACATGCAGCTATATCGAGTTGAGTTGAGTTCAAACTCTAATTTAAAAGTGAATTTGACCCTTTCTCTCGTCAATAATTCTTATTTTGGTGAACATCTCATAAAATATTTATAGAAACGAAATTTTAGTGTTACATGATATAAATTGTTTTACCTTACCTAAATAGTTATCTTTTTTAAAACACTTCTTACAAACTGTTTTATAATATAATTTTTTTAAAAAAAAAAACTGAATAAACGGACATTTATTTAAAAATTGAGTTTTAAAATTTACATAAAAACGACTTATGAGAAACTCATCTAATAAATTAACTAGTATATTAGAGATCATGAAAACTAATCATTAGTATACTATGCATCATGCATGAGTATGTTGCTTGTCTTTTATTTATTTGGTTATGTATGGTGCTTGTCTTATGTCCATGACTTGTTTGTTCATTACCGTCTTGTAATATAATTTTTGTGTTCCAACTTGCAACAGGTAAGCAAGAGGGACAGTTCAACCAATAATGGAAGTAAGGATGTTAAGCAAAAACAAAAGCAAGTAGGAAGCAAGACAGAATTTACATTTAGCACTCCCAAAACTTCTTCTAATGTGTAACTTCAAACAAACTCAACTAATTATGTGTTTAGTGTTACCTTGAGATGTTATGCTTGGACTTTGCTTTCTTGTAGATTCTTCATTGTATTACATCAACTAATTAATGTGTACAATTCCTCTTCAGTAGTACATAGTATCAAGTGAAGAAAGATGTGGTTGCTAATTGCTTCCCAAAATTTTATCCAATATGTCAAACATTGAAAAATAATATGATCACAATTAGTTGCGTATATATTGACAGGTCACTGCAATGTTGCAACGATAAATTAACACTAACGAGTCAAATATTTTAATTTAATTTTTTCTAAAAGCAGAAAATGGCCACTATTGTGTCCATTCGATTTTGTTAAACAAGATAAAAGAATATACTATAAAGAACGAGCGAACTTACATAATTAACGACCGGTCAATTCAATGCTATAGAGTTAACCTAACATGATATTTGATCTCCACACTAACGAAATTGTTTCTTGAAAAAGCTTCACTACTCCTTTGAAAAAAAATAATTCTATTTTAAAGATTTCAAATCAAAATTTCGTCGTCCACCAAGTAAAGAAAAGGAAAACTTCATAACTTTTTTTCATATTTCTTCATATGAATTTGATCAAATTTCGCTAAATAAAATATTGTCTTGTATGTTATTAGTTCTTATTTATTTCTAGTTTACAGTTACGGACCTAAAAATCAGATGTAGTCATGTAGAAAGATAGAAATAACTTTTTAAGCATTTTTTTTGGCCCATATTTTTATTTTTTGTAAAGTTTATAATTTTTTTTAAATTTCTAACACTTTATTTAACTTTGTCCCTATAAACATATTTTGTTTGACTTTAACTTTTTAATTCTTTAGAAAAATTAAGGATAAAAATTTTAAAAATGAAAAAGTTTATAATATCAAAAAAAGTTTTTTCACAGAGACTAAAATAAAAAATGATACATCTTACGGAAAGTAAAAACATATATTTAAGTAATTTTATCGATCATTTTTTTTTATTTGACAGTACACTAACTTAGAATGGATTAATAGAGTTTTGAATCGGTTTATTTATACTTTTACAGCAACTATTTTTTTTTAAAAGAAAAAAAAATCCTTATTTTTATTAAATTAAAAATTATTACCATTAAAAATATTTTTGGAAGTTTTTTAACTAGTACTGCACTTCTTCTTTGCGTTGCAAAGACAAGGATGGACAATTTCGACTTTCCCTGTTCTCTGCACGCAAGTTTTTCTTTTTTTAAAAAAAAGAAAATAATAATTTATTTTTGGGATACATCTGCTGATCTGCAAGTGTTTATCGAATCTTTTCCAGTGTCATCTTTATCCTTGCCAACTGATAAACAACTTCAATTTTCGGAAACCGTAAATCAAAATGGCACCTTTTCTAGTTCTGCTTCTACTTGCCTCTTCCTTGATTAATGGGTATGCTCAATTTCAACCCCAAAACGAATCTTATATATCCTTGTTGATTACCCAAAATGGCCTTGATTTTGTGAAAGACTTGCTGGTGAACAAGGCGATTTCCTCAATAATCTCACTCCGATTGCCAAATATTGAAAAAACTTCGAAAATTCCAGTTGTGGGTAACGTCTATATGGAGCTTTCCAACATCACAATATATCAAATCGACGTTCCTTTCTCACAAGTCAAGCTAGGAGAGACTGGGATTTCGATTATAGCTTCTGGGGTTACTTGTAATTTGAGCATGAATTGGTATTACTCTTATAGTACTTGGCTTGTGCCTGTTAAGATTTCAGACAGAGGTAGAGCAGAAGTTCAGGTATGGAATTGATCTTTTGTTTTGTTTATTTGTTTACTGTTTTGTTTTTAATTAGACATATCACATATGTAGAGAATGATGTTTTGTTATGTTAAAAAATTGTGTTGCAATTAGAAACATAATCTCTTTATAGATGAGAGTTAGTTTCTTTGGTTCACTTGTTGCTTGTTGTTTTATTGGAATTTAAAGTGGCGATGTTCTAAATGGGATGGTTTAATTAGAACTAGTGTTCTGGCATGGTTTAATATATATGCTGTTTCATTTTTCATTAAATTTTCTTATGTTGATATATTATCCCATATCCGTGGCTGTTCTTGTGTGCATGAGCTCAAAATTGTTCCTATTTCTTGTTACTGTTATTTCTGTTTTTCTCTGTTCATCTTCCTCGCGACTGTAATCAGAAAGAAATCTGATAAGTACTGCTGCTGGAAAGGTTGAAGGCATGGAAATCGAACTTACATTGGGTTTGGAGAACCTGGAAGGATCTTTGAAGCTGAAACTTAAGGACTGTGGGTCTAATGTTAAAGACATTTCAATAAAATTGGATGGAGGTGCATCTTGGCTTTACCAAGGGTATGGGAATGTCCATATTAGATTCTGACTCATGAAGAATCCTAGGTTTTCATATGTCCGGATATCCCTTATATTTTGCTGCTTCATAGAACTTGTGTTGCCATCCGATTATCTTTCTCAATATCTAAATGCCATATTTTCTGCATTTATTCATATCATAACAGGGTAGTTGATGCTTTTGAAGGGCTAATTGGATCAAATGTGGAAAAAGCTGTCACCAAGAAACTTAAAGAAGGGATTTCAAGACTTGACTCCTATTTGGAAAGTCTTCCAAAGGAGGTTCCAGTAGATGATCATGCTTCTTTGAATGTGACTTTTGTCAATGATGTTTCATTAAGTGATTCATCTGTTGGATTTGAAACCAATGGATTATTTATAGAAAGAAATGTTTCGCTACGTAATCCTAGCCTCCGCCACGGGAACTCAAAACTTCCGATGCTCTGCACGAAGTCTTCAAAAATGCTAGGAATCACTTTAGATGAGGCTGTTTTTAACTCTGCATCAGCCTTGTATTATGATGTAAGTTTGGTTGTTTGGTCAGTTCTTCTTTTAAAAAACGATAAATTATTCATTGTGTATGGTTGGATTGTTGTCAAAGAAATTGCCTTCTGTGTTCAGGCAAAATTTATGCACTGGATTGTAGACCATATACCAGATCAATCTCTATTGAACACTGCAGGCTGGAAATTTATTGTTCCGCAGCTGTACAAGAAATACCCAAACCATGACATGAACTTGAATATATCTTTATCTTCTCCTCCGGTTGTAGAGATTTCAAATCAGAAAGCAGGTGCAAACGTATTTGCAGACTTAACGATTGATGTTTTGGAAGAAGATCGAGTAATACCAGTGGCATGCATCTCATTGGTAGGATCATATCTTTCTTCGCATCTGTGTACACCTTACAATAAGTTTTCTGTACTTCAGTCTTGTTTGTGGTTGTAACTTGTAAATTTATAATATTGATCCTTTTCAATGACCACTATTGCCATATTGCATCCTGTTTACACAGGTAATTCGAGCTACAGGTTTGGTGAATATCAAAGGAAACAACCTTGCAGGCACTGTCAAATTGGATGACTTTGCAATGTCATTGAAATGGAGCAACATTGGCAATCTGAGAATGTACCTGATTCAGGTACTTTTATGTTGTGTAGGATGTATATAGCGAATAATAATTAAATTATAAAATGTCTCTCACTGATAAAGAGTGTGTTATTCTTTTCCTACTGCAGCCTGTTGTGTGGACACTTATTGAAACTGTTTTCTTGCCATATGCAAATGCACGTCTTAGCAAAGGGTTACCTTTGCCCATCATTCATGGTTTCGCCTTACAAAATGCGGAGATAATCTTGTCGACTTCAAGAGTCGCAGTTTGCAGTGATGTGGCTTTTGCAGGATCAAATAAGCAGTTCTTCTGATCCATTGTGTGGATGAAAAGTGTTCTGTCAATGGATTGTAAATATTTCAAATCAGAAGTTAAGACGATACTTCCCCTTGTCTTGTGTTGTTCTTTCATTTGTTAATTGTTAGGTAACGGAGCAACCACGAATCCTAGATGTACAAAATACAAAGTTTGATTCAAGTACTTCATACACCACGAGTTCTCATGTAAATGGAAGGTTTGATCGTGAAAATTTTACCTACTTTGTACCCTCAGTTCCAATAAATGCTTACGGATCTATATTGAATAAGTCGTCTTCTGAACGTTACAATAAAACCATAATCTGCTACCAGATAACAGCTTTGTGCGAACTTAGTCTCGGGGAGAGAATTAATCATTACTCTGGTTGTAGATAAAAAAAAAACACCATAATTTGCTTTCATTGGTCTATTGTATTGTACTAATGGTATTAGAGTTTGGACAGTTAAGGGTGAAGCTTTTGCTTATGTTTCAGGCATGGAAGTAGAAACAACTTTGTTTTTTACACTTTTCCTAGTCATTCTTTCTGTCCTGTTTTCAAGCAACCAAAAAGCTTCATCGTCTTAGGCAATGTAGAAGGTGATTTCATTGTTAAATCGGCATTTCGATGCTGCTAGATCAATTGGTACGGGTGTATTTTGAATTCAAATATTGAGAATGCGATTGTGTTTAAATTTGTATTGCCCATAATGATCTTATGCAACTCAAATTCAAATTAGAGTAATCATTCATATAATATAATGTTAAATTTGATTATCAGGATATTTAACAAAAGCTATAATTATTTTGAGAAAAAGGTAATGCATGAAAATTTATTTAGTTAAAACTGACAAAAGACTTCTGTGACCATTTCAAGATTAAAATTTAAACTATAATTTAAAAAAATAGAAGAATCAAAATTCAAAATTACACCATAATCATAACACAAGAAAAAATAATACAGTTAAGCTTAGATGAAATTTTTTTTTGAAGAATCAAAATTGCATCATAATCATGATGCAAGAAAAATAATACAATTAAAGCTTAATTGTAATCATCTTTAATCCCGTTCATCAATTGGTACGAAGTTGTTTTAGCTTAACTAGTGATTTCGAGTTCAAGTCCTGAATATACAGTTAAGTTAAATACTCGGAAGGAGAGTTTGACCGCCTATAAGCTCCTACTCCACTCGAACACGATTTGCCTCTAAAATTTGAAAATGAAAATATTTTCAAAAGAATGAAAAAAAATTCAAACACTAAAACGACAGCGTTTGGCAAGTCAACCTTATCCTCCATCTTCAAACCATCAACCGGTGGTTCAGACAGACAAACTCTTCTAAAACCCAGTTTAAACCCTCCTCTCTCTGTTCTTCCCTCTTTCTCTCTGTGTGTGTTCAAATTCACCGGGAAACAATGCAAATTTCTCTCAGCAAAGCAATTTTCCCGCAAATATTCCCATTTCACCAACCCATTTTCCCTCTAAAGCCACCGAACCACCCCCTTCCGTTGCAAACCCACGTCAATGCCCTAAAAGGATCGGGGTATTTGTCCGAAATCAGCAAAGCAATTGATCACGAAGAACAATACCGGATTGCCCGGTCACAGGTTAACCGAAAAGGTTTGGACTTAGAAGGTTATGCCATTGAGGGTCTTTCAATTGGAGGGCAAGAAACATGTATCATTATCCCTGAATTCAAATGCACTTTCGATATTGGGAGGTGCCCAGCCAGAGCTATTCAACAAAACTTCGTTTTTATCACTCATGCTCATCTTGATCACATTGTAAGCTTCTGAACTTATGATACCGATAACGTGTTTCTTTTTCTTTTTGCTTTTGGATTAGTAGAAGCGAAAATGGGGTAAATTACGCTTGGCCCTTGTTATCTTAATAGACTGTATTGTGTTGTTTAATGAAATGATTACTGATGTTAAAGCTAACATAATTGATTAATATGGAGCTTATTACCTGAAAAAAAAAACAAGTGTTTCTGCTAGAACTTAGACCTATTTTTGATTATAAGCATTCACATTGTTCCCAACTGAGTTTGGAGAGAGGATGAGTGTGGTGGGTGGGGTGTGTGATTTCGGGTAAGAGATGGTGTGATCACTCATGTGTAAATTATTAGCATGGATCTGATCGTGATCCCTTTAGCTTTTTTTGCAGATAGTTGTTTTATTGAGCATGAAATAATTTCAATGGAGATATGATTCGGGTTAGGTCAGTTTTGGGCGTGTGGAGCCTGAACTTTGATCCTTAATGCACTATGGAGTGGGCCTTTCATCGGCCTTCACAAGGGTTGGGTCCTTGTCTGGCTTGCTATGCACAGTAGCATATTAAGAGCAACTTAGATAATCTTATTTTTTGTGATTATTTGATGTGCTTTTGCATCCTAGTACTTTGCTTGTAAGTTTTATGCTTTCTATATGTCTCTTGTACATTGGATGTCAAGCATGAATTTGGCATAAGCTCATAATGATGAATTTGAATGATTTAGGGAGGATTGCCAATGTATGTAGCTAGCCGTGGTTTATACAATTTGAAACCTCCCACTGTGTTTGTGCCTCCTTGCATCAAAGAGGATGTTGAGAAGCTGCTTGATATTCACAGGACAATGGGTCAAGTTGAATTGAATGTTGAATTGGTTGCTTTGGATGTGGGTATGTTTCGGTTGTCTTTCTTTGAAAATCAGGGGTTATCTTCCAGGAAATGACGAGTGAAATTTCATTTCAGGGGAGACGTATGAGATACGGAATAACCTTGTTGTCCGGCCTTTCAAAACACATCATGTTATACCCAGCCAGGTATCATCAGCCAGTCAGTTTGTAGCTCTTAATTTAGTATCAGTAATTTTTAACAGAATTAGCCAATAATCAACCCCATTTTTTCCACATGGTAATAATCTGGATTTATGTAATGATAATTCTTGGAGCAATGCAA
The DNA here is from genome assembly GCA_037177725.1 of Cyamopsis tetragonoloba. Classification (NCBI taxonomy): domain Eukaryota; kingdom Viridiplantae; phylum Streptophyta; class Magnoliopsida; order Fabales; family Fabaceae; genus Cyamopsis; species Cyamopsis tetragonoloba. Next base: position 72,856,666 of record CM074119.1, read on the forward strand.
GGGTTCTTATTGCTGTGTAAATCTCTTAGAATAAGAACAACGCTAATCTGGTAGCTTTATGCAGGGTTATGTAGTCTACTCTGTCAGGAAAAAGCTGAAAAAGCAATACATTCACCTGAAAGGGAAACAAATTGAAAAAATAAAGAAATCAGGTGCTGAGGTTTGTAATATCTGGAACTTAATTCTGATTTGAATCTGCTTTAATCTTTACTTTTAATGAACTATCCTTTCTAGATTACAGACACTATATTATCTCCTGAGGTAGCCTTCACCGGGGATACAACATCAGACTTTATGCTTGACCCACTTAATGCTGATGCGTTGAGAGCAAAAATTCTTATAACTGAGGTACAGACGTACAATACTGCCTTTTGATTGTAGTAGTATTAGAATGATTATTTATCCCAAGTTCAGCCAACTTTGTGAATTGACAGCAAGATCAGCCGAAATCCTTAGAAATAGAGAATAGAGGTCAGAAGTCAAATATGGTATGATATCTTAAAATGTATAACTATGTTCAGAAGTTGTATCATAAAACAGCTTTAAGCTTATTCCATTCGATAACTTAAAAGGATATCTGATTTAACCTTTTCAATCTAGAATGAGAACTATATTTCATTTTGATCATGTTTACCACTCAAGGTAGTATAATTTGAGTTTTCAGTCAATCCTTTTCATCTGTGGTTGATTGAAGTTTAATTGAAAGGAATAAAAACAGGGTGAAAAGGTTCAGACTACAGATTTTTTACAATGTTCGTTTGTTGATAATTTAGAGGTTTCTTTCTTTGAGGGATATACAAAGCGATTGTCAGGCTTTATTGTTTTACGTATTTTGCTTATCAATATTTGCTTGCATGTCCCAGGTAGGTTTCTTATCCTACTTTTCTTAATTGCACCTTTTGTTTTATCCCAAGGAAAAGGGAGAGAGAGAGATAGACAGACAAGGGTTTCATGCTTGCTATCCTTAAACTCTCTTATTGAACGCTTTCTTTATATTTTTTAAGAAAAGTGTTAGTGATAGATCATATTTTATCTTATATGGGACTTTATTCTTTCTTTTTTGTTCTTCTTCGCCAATTAATTGCCACAAGTTAAAGACCAACTAACAGTGCAGTATAATGAAAGCATTTACCAGTACTACTGGCTATGTGTCACTATTCTTAATATTATGTTGTTGGCTTTTTGAATAAAGGAACTCATACTTATTAAGAATGCTATAGTCATTCTCTATGTAAACTGTAGTATGCTCTGATTTCTTCTTTAATTTTATCTTTTATGTTTGATTGGTTTGACTGTTGAAACTTTTTTATTAGGCAACCTTCCTAGACGAATCGTTCAGCATAGATCATGCTCGACAACATGGCCATATGCATATATTTGAGGTACGTAACGTGTTCATTGTTTCTTGGCTTCTTAGTAGGTAGCTTGACAAAATCAGTTCTCATGTCATGTTTTCTCTTCCTCTTTTTATGTTACTATCTTGTATGACCATATCAAAATCGTTTCTATTGTCAAAAGCTTTTTGTCGTGGCCAAATACAGTTTTTATGTTGCTGCTTAGTCATATAACATGTATTTATGACTCGATCGCATGCCGTTTCAAGATAAAAACCCAGAACTTCTACCTGCTCTGACAAATTAAGACTGCATATTCTTGTGAATTGTGATTGACTGGTTCTCAGAATGATGACTCTACTGCATTAAGCAACTTGTGTTAATTATGTAGATCATTGAAAATGCTCAATGGATTCGCAACAAAGCAGTTCTGTTGACTCATTTTTCATCAAGATATAGTATAGAGGTAAGGTTATAGATTTCCTTTTTCAGCAGTTTTTTGGATTTGCATCAATGCATCCTACGAGTGCTCATATCTGCACTGGTACCATTCAGACGTGAAACTCCAAAATTCTTGAGTTGAACAAAATACGCTTTTTCTTTTTCATACTCAGGATATTCGTCAAGCTGCATCAAAATTGCAGTCCAGGTTATCTGCGAAGGTGGTTCCTCTCACAGAAGGATTCAAATCATTGTACTCTTGAGTCTTGAATGTTCAGAGTCAGTTCAATCTTTACCATTACGAATATATCAATGTGTATGAAAAAAAAAAAAAAGGCGTCATCAGTTGTATCTGTTTCATAGTTGTAAATTAGAGAGGTACATTTATTTTTGGTTTTTCCTTTCCCAGTAATATTGCTGTTTATTCCTATGAAATCGAGTCGCTGGGCTGAGTAGTTACCAAAAAAGTCGATCTTCTTTCAAATATATGTTTAATTTATGTTTTCTATATTTCACCTACTTTTTTTTTTACAGGAAAGTAAACCGGGGATAGAACCTCGTATTCACACACTTGTCTTCATACACTCACCAACTAATCTATATCACTTTCACCTACTTTACTAGTATAAATCTACCTAATATGTAATACTTTAATGTATATGGGAGTCGAAAAATAAGACTAGAAAAAACTTGACCAGATCAACCAAAATAAACAGAAAGGAAAATCGAGTGATAAATATATATCTGATTTTTCAAAAATATATCTAACATTCGTATAAACCTCACGCAACTTTCGTTGCTAATTTAATTTTTTTTTGGACGATCGTCGCTAATTTAATATCTGAATAAATTAAAACGTCCTCAGATTTATTTTCTATTGTATCCTTCATAAAAAAAAATAAAAAAGACAGAAATAACAAATGCTAAAAGATAGAAAGATGGATAAAAATTTTGCATGGATTTGTGATGAAGAAGGGAGAATTAACACGAACATGTTTTTTTTATATAGGAAAATAGTACAATCAAAGATCTAACCTCGTACTCATATACGCATGTTCTTATATATTCACCAACTGAACTAATTAACTAGAGCAACACTAACATGTTTTAAATCTTTTAAAAATTAAATTAGTTACACATATATCTTGGAGAAATAAATTGATATTTATCTCAAAACAATTCACAAGTATGAGCATAGTATGATCCAAAATTCTCCACCCTTTATTTTAGATTCGGCAAATTGTGAGAGACATTATTCTTGCAATTCCAAAGGATAAAGTTTTAATGCTTACTCTCCAACTATATTTTCTAGAATTCAAACTTCTATCATTATTCTTACATGAAATCAAACTACTTCCTCCAGTCTGGAATATTAGTCACCTTAGACTAATGCACAATATTAAGAAAAACATTAACTATTCTAAAATTTAAAAAAGTTAATGTTAGTAAGACAATATTATCCCTTTCTTGAAAGAAAGTTGAAACTACTAATAATATTGTTGTTTATTAATGACTAATAATGAGTAAAAGAATGATAGGTTTGAAAAAATAACAATAAATATTATCTTGGTATTGTAAAGTGACAAATATTTTGGAACAAATATTTCATAATGGAGGGAGTACTTACTAGTTTCGCCGAGGGTGGAAACGAGCCAAGCTGAGTATCTAAAATTTAGATTTAGCTTGCGAAAAAATTAAAAGGCTTAAGCTTGACTCATTTATTTAAAGGAGCCAAACTATAAGTTTGAGCTTGACTTAATTAGAAAAGGAGAAGCTTGAGCTTGACTTGCTAGGCTTGTTTATTTAATTACTTTTTTTATGAATAATCTATTATTTTAATTTTATTAATTTATATTTAACAAATAATTTAATATTCTTAATTAATAAGCTAAAAAATTAACAATATATATATATATATATATTTCTTATTATAAAAAGAAATAAATATTGTAATTTATATATTAGCTTATTATTATTATTTATAAACGTGTTATTCATGAGTCTTTAATGTCAAGTTTATAACACTTAGGCTTGCTCATTAAAATATTCAAGTTTTAACTAGCATTTAACAAATTGAACCCGAATATTTTACGAATAGTCCGGCTCTTTTCACCCTTAATTAATAGTATTAATAGAGAGAGAGAAGAATTTTTTTTTCTTGTTAGGAAAACAAAAAGTTCCCAATGAGTCAATGGAGCCCATTACTAGCGATTTTAATATGGGCAAAGAGAATTGTGTTCTTAATATGGGCCATCAGAGACATTCGCTAGACCCAAGAAAAATTGATGAATTACCCTTTGAAAAAGGTTTGAAATTAAATAAATAAATAAAAGGTTTGAACCTGAAAAATAAAAGAACATTAGAGACCGTCAGTGTGGCTTCTACTTTTCCTGTCTATAGACAAATAAGATTAGTCCAACTAGTAATGGTCAACACGAATGTACAATATAACAATCACAATGTTGTTGTTCTTAGGTTTTTCTAATTTGTGCTGTTGTGCAATATGAGATAGGAATGAAAAATTAATTTGGGAGTCAATCCTATACTATGTGCTTTTGTTTTATAATATTAGAAAAAAAATTATTATTACTTATATAGTTTATATTGAACATTTTAATTCAAAATAAGTTATATATTATTAGAAAGCTAATAGATAGAGTTAAATATATAAACTTAAGTCCGTGATCAACCTGTGAAACTTGCATCCCATGTTGGTTTGGGTCAAAGTCAAACAATTTTGACCTGTTTAAGCGTGAGACTATTCCTTTTCCAAAAACAAAAAACAAAACGCGAGACTATTCAGTTCTCCAAAAACAATGTGAGACTATACACCATTCAAATCCAACGTTATACGTTTACCAAAAACAATATCTTACGTTATACAAAAATCTAAACTCCCCCTCCCTTTTCTCTAGGCCTCTACCACTGACCGAAAACAAAATGTGAGACTATACTAGTGGACCTGCATTTGCCCACTGATTAACCAGGTTTTTTTTCTCAAGTTTGTTTACGCACCACATTAAAAAAAAATTAAAAATAGTTAAAAAAAATTTTGAGTTTCCTTAAATTATAGTTTTTTTTTTTTTACAAAGAAAACAAATACGATAGAAAAAGAAATTGAGCCTTAACATGTATGACGTACTACGATGGCAATGGGGCGGGGGTGGGTAGTAACCCTGCTACCTTAAGTTTGCGGGTATTCATTGAATATTCTTGATGCGTTTATCCGGTTAGTTTATCGTATCTTGTTGTCTAGTTCAAAAGTTATACTAAGAGAGGAGTCGAGATAAGAGTAGGCAAAATAAGATTGAGATTTTTTTTTCATCCACTCGCTATACTTATTATCATCTTAACTTTTGTCTTCTAAAATTTGAAAGAGAAATTTCAAAAATAAAAATTTAGGAGATGAAAATTTTGAGAGGGTGAAAATTTAAAAAAAACTGAAAAAATCGTAAAGAATATTTTTTATAAATATTACATAGGAAAAAATTAGAGACAGAATAAATTTTGGAGATGATTAAAAATGAATAACATGGCTTAATATAATTTGTTGATATTATATTAATTAGTATGTATTTTTATAGCAAAAAAAAATATTTATCCAGAGAACTAAAAGAAGTTTGGCTTAATTATTTTATGTGTATTATATTTTATATATAATATTAATTTTATATTTTAATATAAATTTAAAATTTAAAAATTATATATAATTAAGTTATTAAATTTTATTACAACTTATAATTAGTATAGTATTTATTATAATCTAATTTAGCTGAAATACCAAACATTTAAATACGATAAGAGTTTGTCTGACTCTTATCATATTTTATTCTTATTGAACTGTCTTATGCATTATTATCCTATCACGTTCACTATCTGGCCTCAAGGGCCAGCGCAATAGTAAGGCAGACCAAACATTTGCTTTAAACGTCAAAAATTGTTACGCACCTGTTTCTCACGGATGGAATGGAATACCGAAGACGATAGATCACCTATGTAGATGAACTCTTTGACGGCGAGATTGTACCCGTCAAAACTCTAACAATTAAGTTAGCGCATAATAATTAACATTTAATGTATGTTTATAATTCATTATCTAAGGTTTCGTGTTTATTAATAAACCATTTAATGATTAGCACGCGAAACCCAATATGCTAGAATTGAGCCTATCTTCTTATGCCAAGATGGGGTCATGCACCTTAATCCCAGCTTGCCTGAATCTTAATCCCTTATATACATACATACTAATACTACTAATATATGATCGCACATCTACGATGCTATGCTATTGCACTTCCAATTTTTTAAGCATCTAAGCGTATGGGTCGATGGATTGGATTTATTCACCGAACTATGAATTTTAAAAGAAGTTATATTGCAGAGAAAACGATATGTTAATAGACATACTTAACTACATAGTAAGATATGATTTTTTTAAAATGCATACATTATTTATAGAATAATATTAACAACTCTAGTAATTGTTGCTTCAACCGAAATAAGTTTTTTAAAATTAAAATTAATAAAATCTTATTTAAGATCAAAAACGTTTCACACAACGATTGAACGAATTAGTTTTCTTATTAATTAAAAAAATATTAACTGAAATAAATTATGATAATTTAATAAGTGATGACTTTGCGTCTCAAAAGCTCCAAAAATAATCTTTAAATAAAATTAAAATCATTTTAATTAATTATTGTCATTAATTTACAAATAAGTTCCAACTCAAAAATCTGCTTTAGAATTCTAAATTTCGTGAGTCAGCTAACTCTAAATGCGAGCGTAAGAATCCTATTATTAAAAAAAATACTATGTAGTTTTCTCTGCCATTAGAAGTAATCTCCACCTATCCACTTTCACTTGTAAAAAACAAAATATATATATATATATATATATATATATATATATATATACTATAAGAAATCCCTTCTTGCACTCCAAGTTATATTTTATGTCATGTGTCATTCTCACATACATTCAATTTTTCTCCAATTTTTTTGTTTATTATTATTTTTTATTTTATTGTTGTCCCCTCTATTTTTTTTCTTTCTTTTTGGCCCCAAGTTATCTTACTTAACACATGTCATTATAAGAATGATTCAATTTCCTTCTCAATTTTTTGCTTACTTTAAGATGAAAAAAAATTAAAAATTAAAAATAAAAATTTTAATAATAAAATTAAATTATATTATTAAACTAATTTAAAATTTTAATAATAAAATTAAATTATATTATTAAACTCTTTTTCTCTAACTTCTTTTTTTTCCTCTCCACTTCCATTTATTTCACGTTTCATTCATTATCATTTTTTATTTCTTTTTCTCTATTTTTACTATGCATCTTTCTTTTCTATTTTTTTTACTTTGATTTTTTGTTATTTGTTAAATTATATTTTTTTTGTATAACCACATGTTTCTTTACCTTTAGAATGAGACTAATCATGTTCGCGCTGCGTGGTTGACGCTGACCCTCGAGAATTTGGCATAGTTGAGATTCGAACACGGGACCTCTCGCTGCGAATCGTCCCTCCTATGAACTTAGCGGAACCTTACACCGCTAAGCCAACCCTTGGATTAATTTGTTAAATTATTTATGAATAAGATAACATATACTTTTTATTACATTAACAGGTTTTGTTAAGAATGAACTTATCATTTGTCTATTTTATAATTTTTAAAGTATGTTATATGTGATTCACAAATATAGGATCAAACTTCAATTAAATCTGTATACTTAATATTACAAATTTTTTTCTTATATGTTAATTATGTTAGTTTTCATAAAGTTAGTATATAAGTCAATATATAAATTTGTTACTTGCATTTATTTTACTTTTTGCAAGTGTGTTATCATGTTTTAATAATATCGAAAGTCTAATTTATTGTGCAACAGGAGTCTCATAATAAATTATGGAGGTCTTTTTCATATTTAATGGTTTTGTGCAATAATTGAGGTGTAAAGAATATTTCACTGAAGAGATTGTATCGATAAAAATTAATTCTTCACGGAAAAGATTGTATCGATAAAAAGTTATAGATTAAGGTATAATTAAGGTGAATGTTTTAAATGTAATATTTTTTAAGCTCAATTATATCTTTTATTTTAATCATTATATTGTAAAATAATTTATTAAATATTTTAATAATTTTAATTGTGCTATTATATATTTATTACAAGACATTAACATACACTCACAAATCCGTAATCAAAGACCCGTGCGAACAATAAAAGGTTTTGATTTTAGTTCATTAACAAAGTGAAAAAGTCGTTTTCTGCCAAAACAATCATCATGGTTAAAAATCCATCATTCAGCCAATAATGATCAATGGTACTTGGTTATGTGTGTTTCACTTACAAGCATAAAATCATTTGTTAGGATATTTTATGCTTTATATCATCGCTTACTTAATCTTTAATTTTACCAATAAGAAGAATAGACTTGATAAGTAACTTCCAAACAAAAGAATACCAAAATAAAAGATTTGACTCATTTAAAATAAATGAGTGTATAAAATAAAAATAATTAAATATTATCTAATTTTAATTTAAAAATAATTAAAATGAAATATTTTTATTTAAATCATAGATAAATAATATACTAGGAGTATTACATTTTCAGCTTATAGGTTCACTCACTTTAGAAAAAGCAAAGTCACCAAAGTGACAAACAGAGATAAAAGACACGAGAATGCTTGTGTATGTTTGGTTTTTGCAGCACCAAAAACACATTTAAGAACTCTCAAACAAGATTATATGACTTAAATTAGATATTTTAAAAAGAGTAGGGATCCGCTTACTCCTGAAAAAGTTACTCTGTTTTATAACTCGTTGCGGGCATTGAATCTCAGAGATCTAACGGTTGAAATGAAAGTTTTTAGTTAATAGATCAATCATACAAAGTTTCATACAATTTGATTTTTTTTTTTTATCTATCAACTTCAATTTAATGAGTAAAAAGCTTTTTAAAACGTACATAAAAGTTCCCTATGAGATCACATAGTTAAAAATATAAGATATTTTCCAAATTTAGTATGCACTATCATCATGATAATGTTATATAAATCAACGATCGGATCAGTGAGATTCATTCAATGCCCATAATGAGTTACTCCCTCCGTCCCAAATTGTTTGGCCTTTTAGGAAAAAAAATTTGTCCCAATTTGATTGTCCCTTTAAGATACTAATGCAGTATTAATTTTTTCTTTACAATTTTACCCTTAACTAATTAAACATATTCCTACTTTATCACCAACCACTAACCTTTAGACTTTACTCTCCCGAGTAAATTTTTTCATTTCCGATGCATTAATTATACTAGTTAACCGTCAAGAGACTACTACTAATATTAATTATTGGTTGAAAAAGTAATACTCCAATAAAATTAGTTGATGGGCAAAATAGGAAATTCAATCTAAAATTTACTAAAATTTAAATTAATGATTATATTCCTTAATCTATGTGCAAAGACTTAAAAGACCAAACAATTTGGGACGGAGGGAGTACAAAATAAAATAGCTCTTCAATATTTACTCTTAGAGTAAGTGAATCCTCACTCTTTTAAAAAATGTTACAAAAGATACTAAACAAGATTTTAGTATTAAAATTTTATTTTTCTAAAAATAAGTATTTGTAGCTCTTTCCAATTAAAAAATTGATACCAAAGTTTTGTTATAAACTTGTTTTTAAGACAAAAGTTTTCAAATATAAAAAATCACTTAACATAAAATTCAATTTTTACCAAATTAATTCTATGAAATCAAATTCACTCGAAATCCTTGACCGAATGAAATTTGCTTGAAATCAATTTTATCACGACTCACGCAAACAAATCCTTGTTATTTATCCTAAATTAAAACAAAACAAATAGTTGAGTGTGAGGCAAATTGCTAAGATTTGTATGATGATAATAAAATGAAGATGCGTTATATTATTTTTCGGTAACACAAGTAAATAACATAAGTAACTTAAATAAAAAAGGGACATGATAAAAAACAAGTTGCTATACGAGATCTGGGAGAATAAACCTGTATTGTTCATCATATCACGTGCCAACCAAGAATCTCGAAGTCCCCAAAATCAAACAACTAATATATATATATATATCACACTCTCTTTTTTGTATTTTTGCAATATATCGCTCTCCATTATTACAATCTAGACGATAGAGATGATCAAAATTCAGACGGTGAGATGAAGTGGATAGTCCTAAATTGATGACATTATTTCAACACAGTAAAGAAACTTCCTTATAATTTCACTCATCTTTCTTTGTTTCTCTGCGCCCTTCCTTTTCCCCAGCTGTTACTAGTATCTTCTCTCCTCACTTTGCCAAAGCTCTAATCTTTTCCCTTCAATCCCTTTTCCCTTTGTTTATCTCGATCTGGGTGTTTCGTTTTTCTAGATTTAAATCTCTTTCCGATTTGTGGTCTCACTTCACTGTCGAGAAGATCTGATTTTTCACCCTGTTACGTTTCGAATCCCTTGATAATCAACCTTCTTGCCCTGTTTCGTGATCTGGGTTTGAAGGAAGCTGCTGCTTTGTTTTTGGGTTTTAGATAATGAGGAAAAGGGAGAGGGAAAATCCTTGTGGGGTGTGTGGCCACTATCACAAATATGAAGAAGGGGAAGTGTGTTCGATTTGCGGACACCGGATTCCGGTTGGATCGGAGAAAGGTTCGATTCAAGTTAGCGCTTTCCCGTCGGTGATTTTGCCGGAATTTCTCTACCTTGGAAGTTACGACAACGCTTCGCGCTCGGAGCTTCTCAAGACTCAGGGGATTTCGCGTATCCTCAATGTAAGAAAGGGGTCTTTTTAGTTTTTTTTAATCTCTGATTGAATTGATGATTCTGTTTACTCCCTGTGTGTTCTGGCATCGCTACTTAAATGTTTCAGTAATAGCCTCTGAATGATGATGCATGTCTTGATGTTCAAGTGAAGCTATGGGTATGATGATTGATGAAATTTCATGGGGTTGTATATTGTTTTAGGTTTCAGTGATATTTGAGTGATTGTTGTTGGTGTGGTTTTAGGTTATGTTTTGCTCAAAACCCTTGTAATCTTAGCTGACAATGCATGGGGATGATGGTAGTTAAACATTTGATTGTTCATACATAATAGATTTTGAAAAGAGTAGATAGTCAAACTCACTTTTTTGAAAGATACAGTGTTTTTCATATTGAATTCTGAACGATGGAAATGCATAATTTGACTAAAATATTACCCAATCAGGGATTAAATGCACATTGAGGGATCTTCGACAAAATTTCCATCATTAAGGGAATAATGTGATCTTTGTAGCATAGACACTGCCTATGAGTGAGGTGTTGGCGTGTCGGACGTATATCCGACAGCTCTAGGACAAGTGTCAGATCCGTTATTACGTTTCCAAATTAAAAAATAATTCTTTGTTTTACAGCACGCACACCTTAGACACGGGTAAGATCCCTAAGCTGACACCTGCATATAGCTAAACACTCCGAAGACGGATAAGTTGTCACCTTTATACAGCTAGATGCTCTTAAATGCTTATGTAGTGATTGACGTGGTATCATGGTCTAATTTGACTGTGACGTATCCAAAAATATAAATTGGTTACGCTGATTGGCGGGTTAATTGTTTATGGGTAGAAACTATTGAAATTGATTGTTTGGTGGGAAAAATTAGTTCTAATTGGATGTATAGATTTCTTTAGTAGAATGAAAAATTTACAACTTGCTACGTGTCTTCATGATGTGTGATTTGAACTAAATAGCTCCTTCAAGTTTGAGTCAAAATAATAGACAATGGCAGAAGAATGGTAACTCTTTCCTTTGATTCGTGGAGGTTGCACTTGAAATCTGCTTATCCGAATTGGTTGATTGCTTATTTTCTTCTGCTACCTTTGAATTTTCTGCCTGTGCAGACTGTCCCGTCTTGCCAAAATCTCTACAAGAATTCATTTGCCTATCACTGCCTCCCGGATGACAAAACTTTGCCATTTGATGAAGGAATTCAGTTTTTAGGTATGTTCCCTTGGATCCATTTAAAATCTATATGTCCTGATCATTTCATTTGCCTAGGTGCTTTATTAACTTAAAGTTGGTTTACAATTTTTGATGAATGCCCTATCAAACATGATACGTAGGCATGGGCTAGAACATCAGCCAATACCTTCATGCTTCATTTCCTTTATGTATTTATTTTTGGTTGATAATATAATATCAGTTGTATACTTATATTCAACCAGGTGTATATTATAATGTATTCAATTTAAGAAATAAGATTGATTTATAGCAGTCTCGTGTCATCTAAATTATGCTATCTTTATTTTTTAAAGCTCTATACTTTTACTGGCAATCTCATGGCATAGTATAGTTTAAATGCCACAAGTTCTATTTAATTAAGTGATTGAAGGTTACATATGGAAGGCCTAGGATTTGAAAGAAGAGGTAAATGATCTGCTTTGAGGACCTCCCCTTTCACAGTGTTTGTTATGTGTGAAAATGCTGTTTCTTTCTTATTCTTCTATAAGAAAAGATACAGGATATGTTGCTTGCAGTTTTCATTCATTGTGAATTAGTGATTGGTTGTTATTGTTTTTCTAAAAGAATGGGCTCATATCCTTTTACATCGTTTGCAACGCGTTGTGCACTTTTACTTCATAGTGTTCAATGATTTTTCTTCCAAAGATGTTTCTATACTGACCATCATGCCAATAAACATTTAAAATCACATTAGACATGGGAGACTTATTCTTTTGCATCTCTAAACTTATTTTCTTCCACCCTTTTATTCTCTCTTACACAACAATAGGAAAATGCTAAAGATCTAGAAAGATTTTCCTTCGTACTTTTAACCCCATTTTCTTATGTTTATGAACCACTTCACTTTTCCAAGCATAGCCTAAAATTACAATCTGTAAATCTAGATTGTCCAGTGGCCAACGAGAGAAACAAGTGGCAGCTGAAAAATAAATAGGGAACTATGAGAACTCATAAGTTATGCACATGAAAAGGAAACAAACAAATTATTCTATTTATATGCTTAGTTTTACAAATTTATCATTTTAAAAGTATATTTTAGGTTCTATCCTAAATCTCCATTCAATTTTACTAGTCACATATCTAATCCTCCCCCACTCTTCCTTCTCTCTTATATTTCTTCTATTAACCCTTTATAATGAAACCAATTTCGCCTGCTTGTTTTGCAGAGCAATGTGAGAAGGATAAGGGGCGTGTTCTGGTTCACTGCATGTCAGGAAAGAGCAGGTAAGATATTGTTGAAGTGTGATATAAGCATGGCAATGGACCAGAAAAAAACAACGCATTGTTGTAGTTGTTTTTGTAGTGCTGCCTTGTGAATGATGGTGCAGTGACAACGTTGAATATGTATGTATAAATAAATGACCAAATGTTATAATATTCTCTGAATGACGTATATTCTCTGGCAGGTCTCCAGCTATTGTGATTGCATACTTGATGAAGTCCAGAGGATGGAGACTTGCACAGAGTTATCAGTGGGTAAAGGAGCGGAGACCTTCCGTTGAATTAACTCAAGGTATTTCCACATCTGCTTTCAATTTTAATTCTTAAGTGTATGTTTGAAAAAATGTTGAATTGTATTTTTACTGTAAAAAAAATTCCAAACGTAAATCACGTTACGTTAAAATCAATTTTAGGCTAAACCAAACACACTTGTTTTGGTATTCACATGTCTCTGCATGTATCACTCAATATTCCTGTGTTGCATTTTGATCGAGTGGCCTTCCCAGCTACTATATTAACGAGGACAATAAAACCTGATTTTGCTCTTCCCTTTTTCTGCCATGTCCCATTTAACGAAAAATCCGCTGGACCACTTCTTCTTTTGTTGTTTTGGTTCCAACGAAACTCATTCTTTGCTCCCTCTATCACAGTGTGCTGCAGTTCACAGTTCACAGCCAAGTAAAACTAGATTGCATTGGTTCATAGATTCCTTCATTTTTCCTTTTTTTACTTCGTTTCTCAGTTATTCACGTTCTTGATTACTTTATTATGTTTTAGGTTGATTGTGTTTCTTCTATGACTTCTGATTATTTATATGAATATTCCTTAGAGGGAGTGAACATTTCTATGTACCATCATACATTATTTATCTTTATCTTGTCTTTGGTATAACATTGTGCTATCATACTATCTGGCTTTCGGGATTCTAAGAATAATTGTGGAATATAACCTATAATAACAATATTTTACGAATAATTGTGAAATATAACCTATTATCATGGAAAACATCATGGATTCTGGGTAAAGAAATCATATATAATTAGGTAAACTTTGGTAATAAACACACTATCCTATTGAAATTGGTGTGAAATTACTAAATTGGTGTGAAATTACTTATTTTCATCGTGTTAATGTGTATTTATGTATCGGCGAATAATTTTGCGGTTTGATTGCTTTCCACTCGACATATCTCCTTTCATCTTGTGATGCAGGTGTATACCAGCAACTGCAGGAGTTTGAGCAAAAGATCTTTGGATCGAATGACGGCGGCAGCTCGCTACTATCCGGTTTTTCATCTCCTTCAATTAACTTTGGCTTCCCAAAGATCAATGATTCACTTCAACTTCCCGTGTTCAGCACTACTGGAACCCCGTCAATTTTCAGCAGGGCACCGGACGTTCCTCCAACAGAGTTCACATTCGGAGTAGGTCAGGCGCAGAAGAGTGTGACTGGAACCCCATTTAATGCAAATCCACCTAATCCAAATCCAAATGGTTCTGATATCCAAATGGATGGTTCTTGGAAGGAGAGATTGAGCTGAATGACAATTTGGCTTTGGCTTATGTTGAAAGTTTACATACAGTTGATTTTGTCAATTCTATACTTTCTTTTTCTCTTGTTCATTTTAAAATATCCCTTCATAGTAGTCTGTAGTATTGGGCCTAAGAATGTTTATCGGCCTTATGGGCCTCCCTGCCTCAGTAGATCTGAACTTGACATTATGCAGTTTTTTTATATTACAACCAAAATTCTACCTATAAATTAAAGTATACAAAATTAGAGCAATCCTGTTTTGTGGATCTCTTCGGTTGTCGTTCTTAAAAAAAATTATCTTGCTCCAATTAGCTTTATTTTTTCCTGGGAAGAAATGCATTTATAAAATTTTTACCCTTTCAACCAAAAGTAGAAACATGCATTTCAATTCACTCTAAACTAAAACTGATATATGCATACATGGGAAAAACATTTTATACAAACTGACAGGCCTAGGGTTCTTGATTCATAGACTTAGTATGGAAGGGGTTGGTTGAGAGAACTCGTGGAGTTTTATAGCAACAAGGTGTTAATCTATATCTCATATTTTTAACTTGGTATCTTCTATATAGTCATCTTTTGCATGCAAAGTTAGTGTTTTACCTCCTCTTCAGAAAAAAATTGTGTGACCACTACAAGCAATTCACAAGTTTGGTGTTGTCATGCAAAAAGCAAAGAAGAATGTGGGAGGTGGTTTGGTTCTCTATTGTTTGGTCAGTGTGGCTTGTTCGTAATAATGTTATGTTTCATAATAAAGTTTTTAATCTAAAAGAACTAATGGTCTTCTAACTTCGCTATATGTTTGGCGGTTTAAGTGTGTTCCTTTTTGGATTGAGTGTCAATAGTTGATAGTTTGTTTTTATGGTGCATGACATATATTATTAGCTTTTATGCTTTATTTAGGTGTTTCTTAGGGTTGGTGTTGTGTTATTGTGCTTCTATTTTAATTTTATTAGGTTTTTGAAACCTGTTGATTGTTGTATTATTATTTAAATACAGTTAGTGCTTTCAATTTTATTAATTTGAAAAAAAAAAAAAAATACAAACTGACAACCATTTCTGCAAATACTATTATATAAAGCCCTTAAGTTTTGTTAAATGTTTTCCAACTTTGATTTTATTTTTTTGCGGAATTTTATACCGATTCAAGTTAGTTTAGAATAATTTTGTTTTTCACTTTTGTTCAATCTTATCATGATTTTTTAATTTATTTTTTTTGTTGGACAACTAGAAGTGAGTTCCATTGATAAAGACCAAAATGGCCTAGTACAAACTGATACATAATGTAACTAGTTCATCGAGTAGAAAGAGCGATTCTGCAGTACAAACAAATAAACACAATACAACACAAGTGCTCGCTCGTCAAATCTAATTTTAGAATGAACTAGCAGTAATGAAACTCATTAATTCTAGAACATAAAACACATAAGAAGAACACAACCCACAAAGGAACTCTAAATGGCTAGCCTGGGTTCTGCACATCAAGATTTAATTTTTCCGAAAAAATGGTGGAACATATTACATCTTTAAAGCTAAAGATGCAACCTTTAGCCACAAAACCTTTGCAAGATCAGATTTTTCATGAAAAACCATAGAAAAGGTTACACATTTAATCTCAAATCTTCTAAAAATCTTGCAAGATCCATTCTTTTTTGCAGAAAAAAAAAGGTTGCACCTTTAGTTAAAAGTACCAACCTTTATATACAAACCTTAGAGAACAAAGGGAGACATGCGAAAATCCAGAACAAACGTTCTCCTTTGTCGGTGCCGTTCATGACCACATTCATTTGCCAGTGCATGGAGTCGCACCAAACATCAAAAACACCGCTACCGTGAGACTGTCTTGGTCGCTTTCAGGGACGGAGGGAAGGGGGCAAGGGGGCCTCAGTAGGCATCATGTGGTCATGAACTGATGTTGAGTCTAGTGGTAGTCCATCTAATTATCATCCTCATTGTCCTGTGTTCGAACCTGTAGAGTGCAATCCAGCTTATTTTTTCTTCTTTTTGTTTCTTTTGTCATTTTATGCTTTTTTTTTCTTCTTTTTGTTTCTTGTCTTTTCTTCTTTTGTTTTCTTCTTATATTTTGTTCAGACTATACTTTTATTTCCTTTTTTTCTTATATTATTTTCTCCTTTTTTCTTGTTATTTTTCTTTTCTCTAAATTTTTTAGCCCTCTTTTGCTCTATTAATTAATGATATTATTTTCTTTTGAATATATTTTATTTTGTATTATTTCATATGTAAATAAATAATAATATAATAATATTTCTTTTGTTTTATAAAATTAATATTTAGTTTTCACAATAAGATGTTGAGTTTTAGTAATTTTTGTATATAATTTATTAATTTTATTTTTTTTGATCTAAAATTCACATATTCTTTTTTTTTATTTATATATAATTTTTTTTCATACTTTATATTTCTAATTATTAATGTTTAAGTCTCGGCTCCTCCCACGATAAACTTCTGGATTTGTCCCTGGTCGCTTTCAAGTAAAACACGGGAGAGAGGGGACCAAAACAAACATATTTACATATCTACAAGGAGGAGAGGGTTTTCCCTCTCCCCTGGAAGGATATAAGGCTTAAAAAAGAAAGAACAAGAAAACAACTAAAGAGACAAAGAAGAATAACTCAGAAAAAGAAGGTTAAAACACTCTCAATATAGAGAGGGAAATGACTCTCACTTTGAAGAGAAGAAAACCTCTCGCAGCGGAGAGGAGAAAATGCCTAGTTTTTAATATTTTCTTAGTTATCTTTTTTCTGGTCATTCGTTGGGCTAGTTTATGCTAGTTTAATGGACGGCTCGATTGAACCGCTTTATGGGTTAATAATATGGTCTGATTTTAAAAGTGGGAGGGATTGAGACCACCCAATTTTGGAAATTCCACCATCCATTTATACGTAAGAATTATAAATTTATATACTAAAAAGGATGGTGTCATTCCTAATAGGAATGATGCTAATCCCATCTACCGATTTTAAAGCTGATTTTTCAAAAATCAAAACCCAGAATTCACAATGGATTTTTGGGTTGGGTTTAAATGACACTAAAGTACCAAAGTTAATAAATGACATGGCACGTTGTTAGTCATGGCAACCATCACCCAAGAGGGGGGTGAATTGGGTGATTTAAAACTTTAAAAGACTTTAAAAAAATTTAAATAATTTTGTGCTTATAAGCAGCGGAACAAGTTTATAAGGAATTAAATTTTCACAACCAACTCAAATATAATAAGATTAGAGGAATTAGAATATGAAGCAAGATGAGCAACAAAAATATAGAGCAACAAATATGAAAGTTTAAAGAGTAGGGAAGAGAGAATCAAACACATAGGTTTATACTGGTTCGGTCACTAAACCTCCTTGTGACCTACATGCAGTCTTCAAAACGGCACCGCGAAAATACTTGTATTCAATCTTCAACAAGATTACAAACTAAGAGCACTCCCCACCATTGGATACCCCACCAATGTGCAAGAGCCTCAACTAGGGATATCTCACCCTAAAAAAACCTTGAAGGATACCTCACCTTCAAACAAATAGAAGGATACCTCACCTTCAAACAACTAGAAGGATACCTCACCTTCAATACTCTTTTTAAAAATAAGTTCACCACAATGAAACTCTCAAAAGAGTAAATGATACAACTTGAAGCACAAAGATTTGAGCAAGCCTTTAGCAAGATAGAGCAATTTTGAATATCAAAGCTTTTTGAATGATGAGAATGATTCAAGATGAAAGACCAAGATTAAAGCATTTGATTCATGTTAGAAGAAGCTTAGAAATGAAATAATATGATTCTAGTGTGATATTAGAGTGGAAAACCTTGCTTCTTATTTTTAGAATGGTCCAAGAACTCATATTTATAGCCCTCCATTGAAATCTAGTCGTTACTAGTCATTTTTAACTCTGCACCGTCCATATTCGAATATATATTCGAATATAGAATCCCATATTCGAATATGTATTCGAATATGACACTCTTGGAAGCAGATTTTTCACATTTTCAAAGCTATATTCGAATATATATTCGAATATCAAAACCCGTATTCGAATATGCACTTACTGGTGCTTAAAACGCTATATTCGAATATCTATTCGAATATCAAAAGCCATATTCGAATATGTATTCGAATATGCACTTACTGGTGCTTAGATAGCTATATTCGAATATCAAAAGTCATATTCGAATATGTATTCTAATATGCACTTAAATATTCGAATATGTATTCGGATATGAAATTCCTGACGACAATCTCTAACTTTGAAAAATCATAACTCCTTTATTTCTTGTCCGTTTCAAGCGAATGACTAGTTGTTAGAAAGCTCTTTGAGTCTACTTTCTTATGAAATAGGTTGCAGATCGAAAAGCAAAGTATTTTTAAAGATATGATCAAAATAGTGAACAAAGATCATTTTCAAAAACCTAAAAACAAAGGCTGAATTCAAAAGTTCATAACTTCTTCATTTGTGATTCATTTAGAGCAAAAGAACAGTCATTAGAAAGCTTATTGAGTCTATTTTCAAATGCAATAAGGCTTAGCTCAATATTTAAAATACACGTAATGATATGATAAAAACGGTAAACATATATCAGCTTCCATATAAGACTATTGTTGAAAAGATATTTGTTTATGCTTATTAACGAATTCAAACCAAATATTTTAGTACTTTTAAACATAAACTCACTTTTGAAATCCTTATCTAATTGAAAAACAATTTTCTTTTGATAAAACACTTTGTAACCAATTTCTTTGAAAAACACATTTTGATGGCTATGGTTTAAAAATGATGCTATGAATGTAGGGTGAATGACAAGCTCTATCAAGTAATAGCTTCTCAAATTTACACTTACATAGCCTATAAAGGAAATATACCAAACTAAGTCCTTAGGCTTCTTGATGCAAGCTTGTTAGTTTCTCTTTCATAGTATCATAAGCGCTTGGCCATCATTGTCATTCTCCTTCTTGAGTTGAGCATAATTGATTTTTTTATTTTTCTTGATCATTGCTTACTCTTAATACTTGGACTATCTACAAGATATTTCTCACTTGAAAATCTTAGTTAGTCCAAACATCCAAACTCAATATCAAATATGCTTGATTTATAAATATATAACTCTAGTTAGTTTATCAAGCATTGATGTACACATTGCATGATTATCAACTTGTATATCACAACATAGAACATATAATCATGCACTCCATTAAGCTCATATAGTAGCATGTTCATTCCTAATTTAATCTCATATTTGTTAACATCAAAATATACTACACATAACTTATTGCTATTGTATTTGTCATCATCAAAACATAATTTATTAAACATTTAAGCACACATACTTGTATATTCTCCCCCTTTTTGATGATGACAAATCACCAAAGAAAAATATGTTAAGATCAAAGATATATATGATCATGTGAGCATATTAACAAAATAAGCATAGGAACATATTTTTCCTTTCTTCCGTAACTTTTTATAGAAAACGAATTTCATGGATTCAACCGATCAATTAAAAGCTTATATGATGTAGATTAATTATGCAAAAATTCATACAATTTGAAAATTTGTAAGTATGTAATCTAACAAAAGAAATTTACTTCTATTTTAAATAATGTTTTAAATGTTTAAGCAAAACATTCCGATAGCGTTTCAAATACTTTTCAAATTGTATGAAATTTTGCATAGTTGATCTACATCATATAAACTTTCAATTGAGCGGTTGGATCGGCTAAATTTGTTTTTTATAAAAAGTTATGCGCAATGTCATTTACTAACTTTACACATCGGTGTTATTTGAATCAACCCTGAATCTTTTAGCAACTTCACTTATATGAGAAAATTAATGGGATAATTACACCAACATTTTCTGAGATTTGTCTATATTACACTTAATTCCCTCTGGTTTTCAAAATTACACTTACTCCTAAAAATTTTACTTTCATTACACAAACCCTCCTAATGTTAATTTTTTTAATAGTGTTATTGTTTACATTTTTCATTTTTTATTTTATTTTACTATTTGTTACTTTTCTTTGATTTTACCATTTTTGTAATGAAAGTAGAAATTTCAAGGGGTAAGTGAAATTTTAAAAACTAGAGGAGAAATTTTAAAAACTAGAGGAGAGTAAGTGTAATATAGACAAACCTCAGGTTAGTATAATTATCCCAAAATTAATTTACAGTTTTTTTTTTTAACTTCTTATTTTGTTTTCTAAATCAACAATGAAAAAAGAATTTCCCTACTTTTTCTATTTATTTTCCTATTTATTTTAATTTTATCGAACTAAACAAAGCCTTAATTTTATCGAACTAAACAAAGCCTTAATTTTCCTATTTATTCCCTACTTTTTCTATTCATATACTTGGACTTATTGCCGATTAAGTTCATTAAATTAATGTTTCTTTTCTTATTCTCTTGTGATATAAAAGTTCTCTTCACACAGCTATCTTCCAGCTCAAACTTCTGACAACTGACTTTGTAACAAACCTATCAATTTAAAGCTTGGTGGATAAAATTTTCGAAGGAGTCTAGTATGGTTACCTCTAAATGATTAGTTAGAATAGCAAAACAAAAGTTCTATCTCCATCTTCAGATTGAATTTTCACGGCGAATAGCCAATCAACCTTATCAATAGCAAAAATTAACTTTTGACATAGTGTATTTATCTCTTTGCTAACATGAAATGAAAAAACATGAGAATATACAAATTGGGAATGTAACACCATTGAGTGTTGAAGAGTGTTAATCACAAGAGCAGGGAGAGGTACATTTGTAGAAGGGGAGGGGTCTGAAATTTGTGAGCTCAAGCAAGATACCTTGGAGTTGTGTAAAGTATGCAGTAATGGACAATTCACCTTGCTTGAAGACAAACAAAGACTCTTGAAGCTCAGCAATGCGAAATAGATCACCTTAGCAGTATCTTTTTCGGAGATTCTGCCATACCTCATGGGCAAGATCCATCCATAGGATGGAATTTACGATTGAAGGATCTATGGTCTGAAGAAGCCAAGAAAGCACTACGGTATTGCAACGTTCCCAAGAAAGAAGCTTCTCATTAGTGTCAGAAGGGCGCAAGATGGATCCATCAACAAAGCCAACTTTGTTCTTGCTGCGAAGAGCTCGAAGAAACGCACGAGACCATTGATGATAATTGTCACCCTTGAACTAAATTGGGATTAAAACATTCGCTGGACTTTCTTGTGGGTGAAGGAAGTAAGGATCTTTGAAATCCATGACAGATGAAGAAGAAGCCATAAAGGGGCAAAAAGAACAAGAAAAAAAAGATTAGCGGAAACGAAAAATCACAAGACGCATAGGCTCACTGATACCATGTTAAACTGGAAGCTCATGCTTGTGAATGCCATGGAAGCAGAACGTGCTGCATTATGCAGAAACAAGTTGCAGCGATAGCAGCGTATGTTGCAGCATGAAGAAAAACGAAGGAGACGAGAGCAGAGAGAAAAGAAGAAGATTTTATTAATATGTGAGAAGAGTAATTCAACCTACAAAAACTGAAAAACTATAGACCTATATATATATAGATGACATATAACAGAAACTATCAGAAACCTATAACAAAAAACTAACAAAGGGAAGCAAAGTCCTTAACAGCAATTTCTCAAAGAGTGACTTTGCAATATTAAAGAACTTGTGAACTTTATGTTATTTGCTAACAAAGAGTAAAATTAACAAGTCTAAGTTAGAAGAATACAAACTTGTAGATAGAGATTTTTTTCTAGAAAAAAACCAAAATATATAAACATGAGTACTAGATGTAGAACAAAAGTCAAAATTAGAAGCACAAGCATTTCATCGTGAGCAGTGATTAGTGTATTATTATTCACTTGTATTACTTATTATTAATTTTTTTTATTACCTTTTCACATTGATCCACCGACAAATGAAACAGAAAGTTAAAATTGAGGAGAGGGAAGTTGGATTGGTATGATAGGTGTTCATCAAATAAACATGATGGGAAGTGAAAAGAGAGTAGTAAAGAATATTTTCAAAATATTAATGAATAATATTTTTGGTTGGTACATGTTGCCCCGCTAATATTATTTCCTGGATCCTACATTACTGCTAATATTATTTCCTGGATCCTACCTCACGAATAAAACTTAAGCTAAATAAAAATAAAAGGGATTGTTTGTTTCTAACTGGAAAAGAAAAGAAGGAAGGCAAAATTAGGAAAAACGTAAGATAGTGTTTGTAGAAAATTAAAATCAATGTCCTAAGACATCGACATTGTTGTGGGCAATATCAGGGGAATCATCCTCATCTCCAAAATGAGAGTGATGAAAGGCTCTCTTGATTGCTGCCCTGAAAGTATCGTCCACGTCAGCATACAACCCGAGACTGTCGTCTTCGTCGGTGCATTCTTCCACTCCGCCGTCCGAGTGGCTCCCACCACCGCACCCCGCTGGAGGGTTGTCGCGGCTCACCGCGTGAATGCTCACGTCAGACTCCTTCTCGCTGTTGGCTGCACTCACGCGCCACGCGCTCACCACCACTAGTGATATTATCGCAAGACCAAACACAAGCATTGCTCTCGAATATTTGGCCATTGCTTAATTAATTAAGTAGTAACTAGTAGTATAGGTAATTTGCGTTAATTCGATGGGTGCAGGCAGGAATCTTGGGGAAATTTAAAGACATGGTTGCTTGCTTTTTATAATTATTCCATTGGTTGTTACACATGGAACTGGTCTTTAGGTAGATTCACTTGATTTGCAGTATATTGGGGGACTGCCAACTCATCATAATTTCCTATTTTTAGTAATTTTTTATATATGCAGAATAATTCTTGTCAAAATTTCACTGGGGAAATCACCTTGCCTGCATTATATTAATCAATACTCTTTATACAATATAGGCTGGGTATGCTTCATTTGTAATTTGTAAATTATGTTTATATGTCTTAGTATGTTAGGAAATAAAATCTTTTTACTTATTATTAATTTCTCTCAAAGTTAAGCTGAAAATAATTATTGTTTCACTTTCACTTCATGATTTAAGTTTGGTTAAAATATATTTTTTATGTAACAATTTTTGAAAAATAATTTGTTAACGATGACATTCTTTTAAAGTTTAAAAGTTTAGATTTAAGTTTCTATTATTATATTTTTTTGTTAACTAATGACGTAGTAAATAGAATGAAACATCAATATATATCATATCAGTTGATCTTGATAAGTCAAATTAAAATATCCATGTTAACAATAATTATTTTTCAAAATGCTTTTATTTTGATATTTTTATTTTAAATAATTATTTAATAATAAAAATAAAAATATTGTTGACGTAGATATTTTAATTTTACTTCAACTGACATGATATGCGTTAATGTTTATTTTAGTCTGTCATGTCACCAATTATCATAAAAATTTTATGACAGAAACTTAAATCAAAATTTTTAAATTTTAAATGATGCAATTTCTAACAATATTTTTTCAAAAAAATTAAAATAAAAAAACTCTATAATTTCATAGAAAAAAAAGCATATTTAAACCTTTATATGTTATATTTTAACTTGTTTATGTTAGAAGACTTGAGTGATGAGGAGGAGGGTAGGTTGCAGGTGTATGTTAGAATAACATTGTCTCTCATAAAAAAATATTTGTAAATATAAAAAAAAATGGCAACCAATTAGTAATTGGTATTACCAGATACCCAGCTGGCCTGGCTGGGGTAGTGTTCCATCATCGGATGCTTTTGACCTTTTGTTGTACCTATACTATCTTAACGAAAAAACTAAAAAAAACCCACCAGTGTATATCGCAATTCGCTATTATAGCTGAGTATCCATAAATATACATATTTATGACAGGAATTTTTGACATTGAATGGGTTTTAGTAAAATTTGTTGTAGCAGTAAGGGGACAGAGCTACCTTGAGCGTAAGGCCTCCACCTTTGTATCGTGAAAGAAATTATTAATATACATATAATTTTTTTAAAATAATTTTCAAAGTGAATAAGATATAATTTTAAAAAATTTCAAATAATTTAGGTAATTTAAAAAATATATTTCAATTTCATTTTAAAAAGTATATTATTCAAGTATATAGTATATGATCTGTAAAAAAAATATTCTAATTTTAAAAATATAAAAATTATGTAAATTGAGCTACAAACTTAAATTATTTTCAGAAACCTTTAAATAATTTAAATAATTAAAAAATACCCTATACATTTTATTTTCAAAAATACTCTGTTCTTCCAATGTACAGTATACGATCTCTAAAAGATAGTTGATATTTTAAAAAATTAAAAAATTGCTAAATTGAGATAAAAACTTTAAAGTAAATAAGACATTATTTTTAAAAAACATCAAATAATTTAGGTAATTTAAAAATCAATTTTCCATTTTTATTTTGAAAAACACCATATTAATCAAGTGTGGAGTACACTATCTTTGAAAAAATATTCTAATTTTATAAATATTAAAATTATATAAATTTAGTTAGAAACTTCAAAAGGAAGAATGCATACTTTTTAGAAAGTTTTCAATAATTTAGGTAATTAAAAAACACCTTATTCATCTTAATTTCGAAAAACATCTTATTTTTCAATTATATAGTACATAATCTATAAAAATTAAAATTCAGTCGCAATTTTATTAATATTAAAAATTATGTAAATTTAGTTAAAAACTTCAAAGTAAATAATACATTATTTTTAGAAAGCTTCAAATTATTTAGGTAATTTAGAAATTGTGTTTTAATCTTTATTTTTATTTTAAAAATCATTTTATTCTTCAAGTGTATAATACATGATCTCTAAAAAATCCTATTGCAATTTTATAAATATTAAAAATTGTTTATATTGGGTTAGAAATTTCAAAGTGAATAATACATTATTTTTCAAAAAGCTTCAAATTATTTTGGTAAATTAAAAACTGTGTCTTCATTTTTATTTCGAAAAACACTATATTCTTCGAGTGTATAGCAAACGATCTCTAAAAACACTGTTGCAATTTTGAAAATATAAAAAAAAATATAATAATAAAGTTAGAAACTTCAAAGTGAATAATATAATTATTTTCAGAAAGCTTCAAATAATTTAGGTCATTTTAAAACACGAGTTTTATTTCGAAAAACACCATATTCCTCAAATATATTATAGACGATCTCTAAAAAATCGTTACAATTTTAAAAATATAAAAAATTATGTAAATTGAGTTAGAAACTTCAAAGTGAATAATACAATAATTTGAAAAAGCTTCAAAAAATTTAGGTAATTCAAAAATACACATTTTCATTTTTATTTTGAAAAAAGTCAAATTCTTCAAGTGTATAGTACACAATCTCTAAAAAACTTTTGCAATTTTAAAAATATAAAAATTATATAAATTTAGTTAGAAACTACAAAGTGAATAATACAAAGTTTTTAGAAAGCTTCAAATCATTTAGGTAATTTAAAAACACTATATTCATGTTTATAAGCTTCAAATCATTTAGCTAATTTAAAAACACTATTAATTTTTATTTCGAAAAACATCTTATTGTTCAAGTGTATATTACACAATCTCTCAAAACTATTACAATTTAAAAAATATTTAAGTGAGATAGAAACTTAAAGAAAATAATACCTTGTTTTCATAAAGCTTGAAATAATTCAGTAAATTTAAAAATCGTATTTTCATATTTATTTTGAAAAACACCATATTCTTCAACTATATAAAAAATTATGTAAATTGAAGTAAAAACTTCAAAGTGAATAAAACATTGTTTTTAAAAAACTTCAAATAATTTAAGTAATTTAAAAATCGTGTTTTAATTTTTATGTCAAAAAATAACATATTCTTCAAGTGCATGTACACGAACTCTAAAAAAACTATTACAAGTTTATAAATATAAGAAAAAAATGTAAACTAAGTTACAATTTCAAAGAGAATAATACACTGCTTTCAAAAAGTTTCAAATAGTTTGGGTAATTTAAACCATTCTTCAAGTGTATAATATATGATCGGTTAAAAATATGTTGCAATTTTAAAAACATAACAAGTTATGTAAATTGAGTTTGAAACTTCAAAGTGAATAATAAATTGTTTTTAGAAAGCGTCAAATAGTTTAGGTAATTTAATAATTGTGTTCTCATTTTTATTTTGAAAAACACCATATTTCAAATATATAGAACATGATCTTTAAAAAAATTGTTACTATTTTGAAAATATGAAAAAGAATATAAATTGAGTTAGAAACTTCTAGTGAATAATACATTATTTTCAAAAACCTTCTAATGATTTAAGTATATTAAAAATTGGGTTTTCATTTTTCTTTGAAAAATACATTATTTTTCAAGTGGTGGTTTAGGATTTATAAAAAAGCTATTGTAATTTTAAAAATTTAATTATTTAGATCGAGCTAAAAACTTCAGAGTGAAAAATTCTTTGTTTTCAAAAAGTTTCAAATAAATTTATTATTTTAAAAGAACCCAAATCAGTTTTATTTAGAAAAATACCCTTTTTCAACAAGTTTACAGTACACAATCTGTAACAAAACTATTTCAATTTTAAAAATATTAAAAATGATGCAAATTAAGTTTGAAAAATCAAAGTGAATAATACATTACTTTCAGAAAGCTTCAAATAATTTAGGTAATTTAAAAACAACTAATTAATTTGCTTTCAAAAAACACTCTATTATTCAAGTATACGATCTCTAAATAAACTGCGTTTCCATTTTTATTTCGAAAAAGACCGTATTCTTCTGGTATATAATACAAGATTTCTAAAAAGACTGTTACAATTTTAAAAATATTAAAATTTATGTAAAGTGAATTAGAAAGTTCAGTCGGATTAAGAAATTGTTTCATAAGGTAATTTAAAAAATATATTTTCATTTTTATTTCGATAAACACTTTGTTCTTCAAGTACATAGTACACAATCTCTAAAAAGACTTATGCAATTTTAAAAATATAAAAAATCATGTAAATTTAGCTAAAAACTTCAAAGTGAACAATACATTATTTTTAGAAAGTTTCGAATAATTTAGGTAATTTAAAAATAACTTATTCATTTTTATTTCTAAAAACGTCTTATTGATCTCCAAAAAAGATTGTTGCAATTTTAAAAATATTAACAAAATTATAAATTGAGCTAGAAACTTCAAAGTGAAAAAAACATTGTTTTAAAAAGCTTCAAATAGTTTAGGTGATATAAAAAATATATTTTTATTTTTATTTTGAAAAACACCATATTCGTATAGTACGCGATCTTTAAAAAAATTATTTCTATTTTAAAATTATAAAAAAGTATGTAAATTGAGCTTGAAATTTCAAAGTTAATAATACATTATTTTTAGACAACATCAAGTAATTTAGTTAATTTAAAAAAATCATCTTCATTTTTATTTCGAAAAATACTATATTCTTCAAGTTTATAGTAAATAATTTCTAACGAGCTATTGCAATTTTAGAAATATTAAAAACTTCTTAAATTGAGAATAAAAAAACTTTAAGACATTATTTTTAAAAATCTTATAATAATTTAGGTATATTAAAAATTGAATTTTGCATAAAAAATTTGCGTTTTTATTTTTATTTGAAAACACATCATTCTTCAAGTGATAATACACGATCTTCTACTGCAGTTTTAGTAATTTAAAAAATTATTCAAATTTAGCTATAAACTACAAAATGAATAATATATTATTTTCAAAAAGCTTCAAATAATTTAGAAAGCTTAGAATAATTTAGGTAATTTAAAAACATCCTATTCATTTTTATTTTGAAAAACACCATATTTTTCAAGAGTAGCACACGATCTCTAAAAAAACTACTACAATTTAAAAAATATAAAAAATTATGTATATTGAGTTATAAACTTCAAAGTAAACAATATATTATTTTTAAAAAATCTCAAATAATTTAGATAATTTAAAAACACCCTATCCATTTTTATTTTAAAAAACACCTTAAAGAAAGTTTCTATTTCAAAAAAAAAAAAAACAATAAATTTGTGTCCAATTTAAAAACACCCTATTCTTATCATTCAATCTAATTATTTGGAATAACATCCTAGTCAATTAAGTGAATAAATCCTAGCCTCTAATTTTGAGTCCAATGTTATATGCCCACGTCTCCTTCAATTACAGCCGAACAATAACTTAACTGTCATTAACTTAAATAAATAAGATAGTGATTGATATATCAAGCAATTGTCACACATAGACACACGACGTATATTTATGAATTTGATTTTTCTCAAATAAAACAGTGTAATAAATAAATAAAATTTAGAAAATATTTTTTATTTTAATTTTAAATTCAAAATGAATATATTTTATCGATACACTTGTATTTTAAACTAGTTAAATACTAAATTAATATATTAATGTATTCCAGGGTCGGTCTTGGTCTTTTATAGGTCTCAGGGCAAAGTAAACAAGATCGTTTTTAAGTATTTTTTTTTAAACTATAATAAAATTTTGATATTATATATTATCCTATCAATACATCACAATTTTTCAGGGCATAACTTAAAAATAACAGTACCAACAACATCCACACTTAAAAAATGTGATTTTTTTTTCAAATAACAGTCATATATATTATGGGCCCCCTTAAACATTGGGCTCTGGGCAGGTGCCCACTCACCCATACCCCAGGGCCAGCCTTGATGTATTCACACTTGTTTTTTTAAGAATATATTAGCAAATTACAATTTATTTTTTAAAATACTTCTACCGTTAAAATATTTTTTTTATAAAATTACTATCATACTCTCACTTGCTTTATAAAAAAAAATATTTTAATAAATTATAACTTAATTTTAATTTAAAAAAGTTATAACTTAAATTTTTAAAATACATCCATAAAATATAATTAAGTTATTAACGTATTCTTTCTAACAATATCAATAGGGGAGCAAACCCCATTCATAAAAAAAAAAAAATAAAGATAACAAAATTTATAGTTTGCCGTTTGTCTGGTTTTGTTTTCGGTCTTGAACCTCTTTAATTATGGGAAAATTTAATTTAATTACTTGCAAGCCCAGGCCCACCGTGGGCATGTATCATGAATTAGTTAGACACAATTGCAACTTGCTAGGAAAAAAAAAAAAACAGTTGCAATGGTAGCAGGTAAATAAAAAGTTGCAATTATTTGCGATTAGATTTAAAAAGAAATGTTATATGTCTTTAACTATTTCTAGCGTTGCTCTTATTATTCCTAAATTTTTAGGATTGGCCAAATTTTATAGACAAAGCTTTATTTTTTTTTATAAGAAAATTAACGACCCTAAAAATTAAACCTTGTACCACATATTAAAACATACGTGTTCTTGTAATCTTTTATTAATTATGTGAATCTTTTTACAAAATAGTAATTAAATTAATGTATTTCCTATATCAAACTTTTTGGCGTGGAGGTGTCAAAAGAAGTTTATATAATTAAAGGCTGAAAAATATAAGATGCAATAAGTAATTATATATTATAGAAAATAGAAAGAAAGAGAGGTGTAGGTAAGCAAAAGAAAATGTAAAAATGTAATTGTTGTATATAAAATATATCATAAATATCCTTTAATATAAAAAGTGACATTATCTAGAGGAAAAATAGACTTTTGAGGAAAAACACCGACTCTAAGTCTGAATAGAAGAAAAGAGAAAGAAAAAAATGGAGGAAAGAACATAAAACACACACACTAATGAAAAAATAAAATTTAAAGATGCACGTGTCTCATCCTGAAGAGAAATATTTTCGTGGCCGGCCACAAGTATTTATTTATTTATTTTTATAATTAGAAGAAATAATATTAAAAAACTAGTATAAGGGATACGCAAACCACAATACAAATCAACATTAACAAAATTAGATAATACACTGGAAAGCCACAAGTGTTAAACATTGCAACAAATAATTGTTGTTCTCATGATTTCTCTCATGAAATGCAAGATCAAGTAAATTTAAGTTTAATTTTTATTTTCTTAAATGGAAAATATATTTTTGAATTTATAATGTTCAATAAAAATGATAATATTATATATGATTATATGTGTGTGAAAAAAAAAAGAATGTTTGAATTCTTGGCTGTGTAAATGCTTAATTAAAAAAGTCTTTATTGCGAGAAATAAAACCAATCTTATATTATGATATATTTACCCTTAAAAGAATTAGTTTAATTTTGACGACTGTGTTAACCCAAAATACCCTTTAGTGCATTAAAAAAAAAAAAAACTTTTGGGGGAAGAAGATCCGCCATTATTGTCCGTAGTTTGTTAGAAAAAACAAAAAACAAAGGTGTAATTCTTATCATTTTCTTTTTTTTGTTGAATTAAATCACAATCACAGTTAATACTAAAAATAATTACACCAACAAATTAACAAGAAACTAAATCCACCTTGCAAGGCCAGTCATTAAAATCCGCGACCAAACTTTCTCTACTCATTAATTTGACATATCTAATATATATAATTCAACAACGTACTATATACAATACATATATACATATACATATGGAAGCTTGTGTTTGATCTAGGCAAGACATTAACATGGGGTGCATAGGCATCACATGGTTCCTTCTCTTAACAAAAATTCTTATTTTGATGGTAATTTCTTCGGAGGCTAAGAATAATGTTCCAGCCATCATAGTTTTTGGAGACTCCTCCGTGGATTCTGGAAACAACAATGTCATAGCAACGGTTCTCAAGAGCAACTTTAGGCCTTACGGCCGTGACTTTGCTGGTGGCCGCCCCACCGGACGGTTCTGCAACGGCCGCGTTCCGCCGGATTTTGTAGCGGAGGCTTTTGGGGTTAAGAGTGTAATACCAGCATACTTGGATCCTAATTATAGTATCCAAGATTTTGCTACCGGTGTTTGCTTTGCCTCTGCCGGAACTGGCTATGATAATGCAACTTCTGCTGTGCTAGTGAGTAGTAACTCTTTCTCCCTTGTAACTCTATATTAGTAATGCACTCCTCTAACTAGACGCTTAAGGAACCGCTACTTAATAAGTAGTATCTCTTTAGTTTAAACAACTATAAAAAATAATGTATGCGCAGCTTATGAAAATAGCTTATGTGTTCCTATAAGTTATTTTCAGTTTATTTTCATAAACTTCCTAGAGTAACTTATCAGAATAAGCTGTTTTTAACTTATTCAAGTAAGTTTTACAATTTTTTCTATAAAAATACTCTCATTTAAAAATAGCTTATAGTATAAGTACTTGATTAAGCTGTGTACCCAAACACACCCTAAATCTTTTTTTGGTTCATATGAAAGTAGTACCACTGAGAATTGAATCCCTAACCCACAAACGCATGTCACCAATTGAACTACATGATTAGGAATCAAAAAACTAAATCTACGGGTGTGCATCTTTGTTTATATATATATAATAAAATTTTATATTAGTGGTTCTGATATTTAATTAAAGATAAATGGTTTAGATTAATACAATACAAAAACCCAGTCTGAAATTGATTAGCACATGCTCATCAACATGTAATCATTTTTTCTTCTTTTTTAATTTTTTTTAAATTGTTCTATAGGAAGCTAGCAATTAAAGAGCTGAGCTTCATGATCCTTCCTATTTTCACATAAAACTTCTATTTTTTTTTTGTTTTTCTTTCAGAAGAAAATACATTAGTCAGAAATTGAACCTGAATACTCATACACATGTATTTATGTACTCACCAATTGATCTGAGCTAATAAAATTAAGACTTTTAATTTTTTGTTTAATATTTTTCAATAAATTTCTAAGCTAATAAAAATAAGAGAATGGTCTTAATTGGTGGATTAATAAAGTTATTGTATTACTTTCTGATTTAATTTGGAGGTCACATGTTTAGATAATCACGGTATGTCTTTATTTAATTTGTTCAATAAGCTAAGACTACGTGCATCTATCATTCTTAGGTCTCACTAGGTAAGTCATTCTTTTAGTAAAAGATATATTAATTAAAAAACAAGTAAAAAATAGTACTAGATATATCGTTCAATCATAATGCTTACTATAATAGTAGTAGTGTTAATTAAGTTTGATTTAAGATCGAGGAGAGAGACACGTTTTTCTAGACTATCTTAATCTTACCGTAAGTTATTTTTTGCTCTAAAAAAAGTACATAATTAAGACAACAAAAATAGAAAAATTGGCAACAAAACTAACTTAGGTTAGAGTATATTAATTAATAATTTAATTTATTTCTTATAAAATAATAATTAATGATTATTATTTTGTGATTATCTCACAGAATGTGATACCACTATGGA
Source organism: Cyamopsis tetragonoloba (assembly GCA_037177725.1). Taxonomy (NCBI): domain Eukaryota; kingdom Viridiplantae; phylum Streptophyta; class Magnoliopsida; order Fabales; family Fabaceae; genus Cyamopsis; species Cyamopsis tetragonoloba. The sequence continues at coordinate 72,889,446 of CM074119.1, forward strand.
AGGAACTGGAGTTCTACAAGGAGTACCAATCAAAATTAAGATCTCATCTTGGTCTAGAGAAGGCAAACAAAATCATAAGCGAAGCATTATACTTAATGAGTTTAGGAACAAACGATTTTCTTGAAAATTACTATATATTCCCAACTCGAAGGTTCCATTACACTGTGTCAGAATACGAGGATTTTCTCTTAAACATTGCGGAGAATTTCGTGAAGGAATTGTATGGTCTTGGAGCTAGGAAATTGTCCATAACTGGCCTTGTTCCCATGGGGTGCCTACCCTTAGAAAGGGCAACGAACATTTTTGGACACCATGGTTGCAATGAAGAATACAATAATGTTGCTTTGAGGTTCAATAAGAAGTTGGATAATGTGATTTCGAAGCTAAATAAGGAGCTGCCACAATTGAAAGCAATCTCCGCGAATGCGTATTCTATTGTTCATGATATTATTACAAGACCTTCTTCTTATGGTATGATACACTATTTAATTCTATTGTTTCACTTACGTTATTTGATTTCTACATGCCCATATTGTTTTGCTCTAAGCTGCTTCCTATTATTCATACATTCCTATGCTAGCTGCATTTATGATTTTTTTACTATTTTTATTTTACACAAAAAAAAAATGATAAAATATGATCTGACTGGAGTAATGATTTTTGCATTAGTAGTAGTATATGTTATAATTGGGTTTAAGGAGATTGAGTAACGAATCGATGATATACACCTCAGATCTATGATATGCTTTTAATTTCCATATCTAACCAATGACAAATAACAAGATGTGGAGTTAATTTCATAATTAATGCACCATACCTAACCAACCAAGGGATGGATTGAAACTGTACACTCGTACGTTCCTTGCAGATAGTATTTACTACAACATTTCTTGCCTGGTCCCGTTTCATTGATTTAATTAATTAATTAATTAATAATATTTCTAATTTATACTAATTAATATGGATGGTATTTATATAATTTGTTTGTTGTTGATCAGGATTTGAGGTAGTGGAGAAGGCATGTTGTTCAACGGGAACATTTGAAATGAGCTACTTGTGCAGTGACAAGAATCCACTTACTTGCAAAGACGCCAACAAATACGTTTTTTGGGATGCATTTCACCCTACTGAGAAAACAAACCGCATTGTCTCTAATTATTTAATTCCACATCTTCTAGCTACTTTTACATGATATATTATTCATTATCTATGTATATGTTTCTATGTTCATCAAACTATATATTATCACAAATTAATAAACAAAACTAGACAACATTGGACCTTTGTACCATCCCATGTTACTTGCTAGGGTTGATATGCTTCTACCAATTCTTGGATGGCTTCCTTTTTTTTTTTTGTAAAAAAAAGGGGGGAAATTATATTTTTAGTAAGTGTTAATTCAATTTAATTTTTTTTAAAGTTAATTTAGTCTTTTATCATTTATTTTGATTCACCTTAATCTTCAGTTCAAAACTAACAAAAAAAGACTAATATCATTAAAACTTGCCACATGTGATGTTCACAGATAAAATAATTATAATAATTAATTAAATTATATTTAAAATGAAAAATAGTTTTGATTTGAAAAAAAAAAAAAACCCTTAATTAACCTCTTCTCCCCCAACCCGACCAACCACTCCAGCCTCCCACAACTAATCAACAAGTATCTACTTCCAATTCACCAAGATAATAGAAAATAATCTGCAAGTCAGTACCAACCTCAGCCTAATTCAACCCTTATTTCCAAAATGCTCATCATCGCTTCATTCCTTAACCGATCCCATGTTTCCATCACCCAATTGAGCTATCTTCATCAATGACATTGATGTGGGCGAGGTTGTATTCCTCGTAGAGGCTTAAAATCTCATTCCAGAGTGTATTCGGCAAGATCAAGCTTCGCCGAATCGACTGCCGGGAAAATGAAAAACAAAAAAATAATTTTTGTGAACGGCAATGCTAGTGAACCAAGCAAGCAGAGCCCATAACAGAAAAAGCACACAATGCATATAGAGGGGTTGGGGTTGAGGGAGGAGAGGGTTGAGGGTCGAGGGTTTTTTTTAAAAATATAATTTAATATATATTATTATAATTATTTTATGAATGAATCTTTTAGAGAGTAACAAGTTTTAATGGTATTAGTCTTTCTCCATCAGTTTTTAAATGAGGACAAATGCTGAAAACTAACATGAATGTAGTAGTTAGAGGATTAAATTAAAACAAAATGAGTTAAAGACTAAATTGAATCAGCCTTAATGATAAAAAACAAAAGTATAATTTTAGAAGAAAAAAAAATCACCTAAGATGGAACATAAATTCTAGCAATTAGTGTAAAATTATACTTTCAATTTCGATGTGATTTTTATGTCATCAACAATTAGTGTTTCTTTTTTCTTTTTCTTTTTTTTACTTGGAAAATATATGTATGAAGTTAGTGCCAAAGGAATTGAAAAAAGTATTGAAAATTTTCTCCTAGAATCATAGGCGGACTTACGAAGAGTCTAACCTTAAAAATTTATGAATAATAGTATAAATTTTAATATTTTGCACCTTTTGTTCTTATATTTTTTCAATCCTTATGACATAAATTTAAATATTTGTCTTTTTATTTTTATAATTTTAAGTCTATTATACCATTAAAATTGGATTAAAAATTATCTTAAATTGCTGATAAAAAAATTACCTTAAATTATTTTAAAAGTATTTTTTATATTTTTCTTTTTTCTTTAATTTTTTATTCTTTTAATTAAGTTGAAACTCCGGACTCTGGATGTGGTAGTCTATTCCTAAGTTTGTCATCACTGTTTAGAATATATAGTAGGTTTTATCTCAAAGAAAAAATAAGATGTTGTCATTCAGGGTTGTACTTACATACAATTCAAGAGGTGTGGTTAATTGCACCAATTTTACTTGAAAATTTACAAATAATATAATAAAAAAATTATTTTGCACCCCTCATTTTAATATTTTTGAAGTCCTAGACTGAAATTTTTATATTTGACTTGTTAATTTTATAATTTTAGTCTTATTATATTACTAAATTACTAAATATATATTAAAAGTCACCTTAAGTTTTGCACCCCTTATCTTAAGTTTTTCTTAAAAGTACTTACATTCTATATTATTATTTTTTATTTTTAACTTAATTACTTAAGTTGCACTTCTCAAGTTCCAGGTTTATCACGCTTGTTCTTTTTTTTTTATCGGTCAAACACACACCCACATTACACTACTCCTAAATCTCTCCATCGGAGATTGAATCCCTCCCCTCAAGCTCTACCACGCTTGTCCTTAATGCAGTCATAATTTGTGAACGATAGAAGTATTAAGATTTAGGGATATTATTCCCTGATTTAGGAGTTTAATTTGATCCACGTGGGCGTGTATTTAATTTGGGGTTTCTATGAAAATTTTTAGTTTTATTTGTATTTTTTTTTCATTTTTGGTGCCCAACTTTAATAAATTTATGCTTTTTGATAAATAAATAAAAAAGTAGTAGTGTTTATGTTTTTAGAGTTTACTTTTTTGTTCAATGGAGAAATTTAAGAGATAATCATAGTATATTTGACTCTAGTTTCCAATATACATGAAAATATGCTGAAACATCGGTGGTGGGAACCTAGAGAAATCATCCGTGATCTCATTAGTGATAGAACAAGATCAAAGATATACACATGACTACACAGATCTTCTCATTGACATAATCAAATACAACCTAAAAATCAAACTAGAAACAACTAAGAACTCCTCTAACAAAAAACACCCACTCTCTCCGCTAATGCAAACAAACGGCAAAAAATTTAAAACCGGAAAATTCAAAATATTCACCATGGTCATTGCTTATCGTTACTAGCACAATGCATAAATTACCAATTATTTGTGCTTTGCTTGTTGATTTTTGTTATGGACGCATCCCGTGACGTATTTGGTGGAGACGTCACGAGATGAAACTGATAGCTGAATACATACCCAATATCGGGAATCATGTCAGGGTCATGAAGAAGCCGACATCTTGCTAAGGAAGCACATGTGCAGTTATTCGACGCTTATTGATCTGAGGATTGCACCACACTTTACAGAAGATTGGCGTGGACATGATTGACTTATGTGCACAGATGAAATGCTATATATACATAAAGCTAAGGAAGAAAATGATACATTATCACTTTTACTAACTACTTTTTTTGAAAGTACACTGAACTTGAGCGTTATAGTGCTTGCTGGTACCGCTATCACCTTGCACCATCATGTTGGAGAACAGAGAAGACTGGGGTTCGTCCAGTTTTCGGGTATAACACATCAATTCTACAAAAAAAAAAAAAAAAAAAAAAAAAAAAACTGAATTGGATGAAGCATAAAACCGTAAATCTGCTCTTGAGATTTTGAAATATATCTCATCTTTGCAGATTTACGGTTGATTTTTCATCTAAAAACTTCGCCGGATGATTTTCAATTAAGAGAGGGATGATTTTCAAGCTTTTGTATTCTCTTTCCTCTTCTTAACTTTTTTTTCTTTCGGCTAAAGTATTCTGTTTTCTTTACTGATTTTTCTCTTTCCTTTGAATTTCTCTTTTTTATACCCAACCCGTTTACGTTAGCTTGCTTTTTAAAATTTTTTGGTTTGGCGTTTGGTTTCTTATTTACCGAAGAAACGAGTCACTGCTTTTATTTTTTGGGTCCAAAAATGTCACCACTATGTCAGGTTAAATTTTCCTCATGTTGTTGATGGCCCAGACCCATGTAGATTGTTTTGGCGATTCAAAACTAACAACAACCAGACCAAAAATAATTACAGCAACATCGTTGGAAAAAAAAAAATAGTATTCGGCCTAAAACACTAACAATAACATTAACCCAAAAAAAGAAAATAGAATGAACCGTTCTTTCTCTATATATATAGAGGAGAATCAAACGACACTAGTGTAATTTATACAAACTCTTACATCAGTTAATAATTATTTGTTGAAGATGTTTTTCACGAACTCAATCGTAACATTGAAACTACTTATCGTATAGATCATGTCTATAAAATTTCACATCATTCAGAAATCATTTAGTACTAAAAAAATAGCGTAAAATATAGTTTTAAAATATAAGAAATTAACAAGCATTGTGATAAAGTACTAAACGACTTTGGAATGATGTGAAATTTTGTAAACAAGATCTATATGATAAGTAGTTTCAATCCCACGGTGTGTTTCATAAAAAACATCTTCGACAAATAGTTATTAACCAGTGTAAGAGTTGGTGTAAGTTACACCGGTGTCATTTGATTCCTCCCCATATATATATATATGATTTGTCTAACCTGTGCAATATTGCACAGAATAAGAATCCCAAAGTGATAAAAATGCTATGTAATAAATACATATTAAAATATAAGTCAATTAATTTTTATCTTTCCGCATAAAATGTTACTTCTTTGAAATAGTTTACCTGTGAAATATTGCACAGATTAAAAATCTCTTTATATATATAGGGTGGGGATCCACTTACTCAAGAGTAAGCCTTGAACACTTACTCTGTTTAATATATTTTCTCTTATTCACTAATCCAATCGTTAAATTACATGATGGTATCATAATAATTGTGTATATAAAATTTTAGAAAAATCCAACATCTTTAGGTATGTCATTTTGTAGGCAAGATTTACTCATGTTTTAAAAAAACGTTTTATTCATTAAAATGAAGTAGATTGATGAAATATCAAATTATGTGAAATTTTGTATGATTGGTCTATCTACTAAGAACTTTATATTTTACGGTTGGATTGGTAAAATTCAATGTAGGTAAAAAGATATTAAACGGAGTAAGTGTTCCAAGACTTACTCTTTGAATAAGTGGATTCCCCCATATATATATATATATATATATATATATATATATATATATATATATATATATATATATATATATATATATATATATATATATAGGATGAATCAAATAATGACACCGGTATAACTTACACAAACTCTTACACCGGTTAATAACTATTTGTCAAAGATGTTTTTCACAAAATCCACCATAGGATTGAAATTACTTATTGTATAAATCATGTCTACAAAATTTCATATGATTCCGAAATCGTTTAGTACTCCATCCTAATGCTTTTTAATTTCATATATTTTAAAACTATATTTTACGTTACATTTTTTAGTACGTTGATAGAGTACTAAACGAATTCGGAATGATACGAAATTTTGTAGACATGATCTATACGATAAGTAGTTTCAATCTTACGGTGGGTTTTATGAAAAACATCTTCGACAAATAGTTATTAACCGGTGTAAGAGTTGGTTAAGTTACACCGGTATCATTTGATCCCTATATATATATGGGTGAGGATCCACTTACTCTGGGAGTAAGTCTTGGGATACTTACTCCGCTTTATAACTCAACATCGATATTGAATTTCACCAATCAAACAGTTAAATTGAAAGTTCTTATCATGATTATTGTATATATCAAATTTTTTTAAAAATAATTAGACATTTCTAGATATGTCATCTTAATAGCGACATTTACTTGTATTTTAAAATGTGAATTATTCATTAAAATAAGTTATACCGATTAAATATCAACACATCTCGGAATGACGTATAACTTGTATGGTTAATCTATTTATTGAGAACTTTCAATTCAACCATTTGATTAGTGAAATTAAATGTCAATATTAAATTATGAAGCGGAGTAAGTATTCCAAAATTTATTTCTGAAGTAAGTGAATCTCTGTTCTATATGATATACTAACATATATATATATATATATATAGGGCTAAATATTAATTCAACCAAATATAAAATGTGAGTGTATAAAAAAATAAAATTAATGTATTCAATTGTGTTAATTAATAGTAATAGTAATAAACTGAACATAAAATAAAGATGCACATAAAATAAAAGGGTAACGCTTAATTTTTTATTAATTCTCTTATCCACTTAATTTTAATAAGTGCTATATATCTTTTAAAAAGTAAATATTAAGTAGGAGATAAATAATATTTATTAAAATTAAATAGATAAAAGAATCAATAGAAGAATTTAATAAAAAAGATTAAATATTTTTCAAAATAAAATAAACACACGTAAGATAAGCTAATTATTGGAAACATGCATGAAAATGTCAACAATTCTGTCTATCAGGACATTGATTTCTGGATACTAACATTTATGTAGTATATAGGAACCTATCACCATCCATGTAATCCAGACATTTTAAATTATCTGAGCCTTTGTCGGAAAATATTAAGTTTTTGCGGAAACATAAACTGACTATCAGACAAACTAAGAAATATTCTTTGACCAGCTAAGCATAATTAGTTTGGTTTAGATTTTAATAAAAGGAAAATGCTAAACTCCTTAAGGTACGGTTTAAGAATATAAAAATAGTAATGTTTTATTGAAATTGATAAAATTTATTGTTTCAAAAGCTAAAAATTACTGAATGAACATTTTTTATATAGTAAGTCAAAATATTAAAGAAAGTGTAGTTATTACACCTTAACAAGTGCCCTAAGGGCACCATTTAACAAGACCCTTAATAAAATTAGAAGTAAATAATATATAAATTGAGATAAAATTAATATTTAAGATTATTTATGTACAAAGATTAAAATAATCTAATAAAAGTAAGGGTATGTTTGGAAAAGATTATTTTTCAACATACGTTATATAGTTATATTTTACACTTAAAAAAATTTTTGATTGTTCTTTTAATAAAGAAAAAACCTTTTTGTTTTTAAACTAAAAATTTAATATTATTTCAAAAAGTTCTAAAATCAACTTTTGCAGCTTAAAATTATCTTAAAAATTGTTTTAACAGCAAATATGTCCAAAAAAATCAATTATGTTTCAGACAATTAATTTTTTTTTACAATTTATTTTCACAATTAATTATAGTTAATCAAAACACACTCTAAATATTTTTAACTTTAATAAAAAATAATTTTAACAAAAATAAAAATTAAAACAAAACTAGTCCATAAAATCATATAGACACTCACCAAAAGAATAAAAAAAGTAATATGAATTAAACTCGTTAAATAAAACAACTTGTTGCCTAAAATGAAAAACTCGTTAAACCATTAGACTTTCTTTTCTTATAAGTCATCGTTCAAATAATCATCAACAAACTTTCCCATAGAATTTGAGTAATTTAACATTTTTCTAATAATTTGGTATCCGAATTTCACAAAATAATTGTATACTTTTGGTCCCTTATAGTCATAGAATAGTATTTTAATCCATAATTTTTTAGAATATTTAAATTAGTTCTTAATTTTGCATTCTGTAAATTACTTTAATTCTTAATGTTAAGCGACACCGACAAAATGCATATGTGATATGTTAAGTGTCTATATAACATGTTATTTGATACATATGAGTCCACGCGTAAATAATCAAACGATGTGGTTTCACTTAATCTTCAAAATTACGTAGCATTTTGGACCTAAAATTGAGTTACACTAAGTGATTTGATAGACTAACTGAGCTATCTATTTTGAGATTAAGTGAAATCATATCATTTGATTGTTTATGTGGACTTTTAAATGTCAATTTAATTTTAGGACGACGAAAATTTTAGCTCGCGAACTCGTGAACTGAACCAAATGGTTATTGAATTTTAAATTAGCTAAAAATATTGATTGATAAAAAACTCGATTCAAGTTCAATTCAATGAAAATTTTATTGAGTTGAGCCAAGCTGAAGCAAGTTCAACTCGACTCGATCATCTGATTTCTAGCCCTAATATTTATATATAGGCAAATGATATTTAGTGTCTAAGGACACTATTTAAGAATCTAAATGTAATAAAAAGATATTGAAATGTGTAGTTTTTTTGTATTCCCGAGAGACGGAATAATATGCTTTTATGATTATTTTCTACTTCTAGTAACCTTAACTAGTGCTCTAAGGGCCCCGTATATCAAGACTCTTATATATATTAAACTACATATGAGGTAAATTATATGTCCAATGAGTCAATTTATATTCGGTGCATGTTTGATAAAATATGATGTTGGCGACCAGTGGAATTATTTTGAAGCACTCAATTTGATTTTGGTTAATTGGTTAGTTGTTTGATTATGAGTTAGGAGAAAGGAAAAATTAATTTTGAGTTGTCATAATTAATTTTGACTGAAGCAAGGTGAGTTTGACTTTTACGTTGAGTTAGAAAATTTTACACTATATTTTTACTCCAAACTTGCTTTTAAGTAAAAAATTCTCAAATATAAATCGTGATACTTTAAAATTAATTTTACGCAAAATTAATTCTATAAAATTACGTTGATCTAAAATCAATTTCATCACCGCTAAATCAGACACATTCTTAACCATCAATTTTGTGCGGCAATTGAATAGTAAGTTTAATTTCATTTGATGGATTGGATACTATTGCATTAATATCTTCATGAATATAATGTATTAAACTATGGTTAGTAGTAGTACTTAATTAGGTGTGTCATAAACCTACATTTCGGAATATCCGACTCTGGTATGTAAAGAAGTCCAATGATGGACGACCCAATAGGCAGGTTCATCATTGCACGTGAGTCTCTCTCAAATGTATTAAACCATGGTTAGTAGTAACACAGGTACAAGCATGATCTTTTTAACCTAATACACACCTAAACCTTAGTTCATATTAACCTGCCCGTCAGAGTCCTTACCGATACCTCATGCTTTTTATTAGTGGAGCATATTAAAACATCAAATATCTAATCAAACTATGCTGTATCTAAATCTCATATACACATCAAGGTGTGGCCAAGGAAGGAAAAGTAAATAATATAGCAAGTAGTATAAGTAGCTAGTAGTTGTGAGTATACACGTAATTGCATGAGAATGGTTAGACTTAGAGATGGAACAGGTCAACAGGAGAAGATATGTGTGAACCATATTAGTGTAGTCTTATTCTTATACTAGTATATTCTGGTTTCTTTTGTGACTCTTAACAGAAAATGAAATGAAATGAAAGAGGATATATCTCCATCATTTATTGGGAAATAAATATAAATATTTATAATCAATCGCATCACCTCCATAGTTGTTGGGGTGACAGTTGTAGTAGTAGTTGCAACTGTAACACTGCATAATTAATTTTCCTACCGCATCGCCGGCCCTTTCTTTTTCCGTCGTAGTAATTGCTCTTTTTAAATAAGGATGTCAACGGCGCGGGACGGTCCTAGTTAAGAGCAGAGTAGGGTTAGATTTGAGGAAAAAATGAGGATATAAAAATTTGAATTCAACTTTACCTTTGGGGATCGAAAAACTTGTGGAAAACTTCCGAGAACTAATGCTCATATTATTTTTTTAAAAAAATAATTTATTAGCATGTTTTTACATAAATTAAATATTTCAAATATTTTGTAAAAATTAAATTAATTTCTTTAATTCACATTATATATAAAAATTATTAGAAATAGAATAAAATTTCAACTTTATTATTGTTAATAATAATAGTATTATGTGTATAATATGTAATTAGGTATAAATATATAAAAATTATAGTGTTCGGGCCAAGGGTGGAGCAGATAATTAGAACTCAAACTTGCTCCCGTCCCACAAAAAGTATGGTTAGGAAAATTCCAAACCAGTAAAGAATTCAGTCAAAGAGGAGATTCCTGTCAACGTTGAGATATGGTCGGTTAGATACTCGCGAGTTTGATTGTTATTGTCATATCTACTTTCAAGCTAATCAAACATTACTCTCTTTAACAAGTTAATTTTAGAGTGCATCGTATAAGTTTGGGTGCATGACATACTCCATGAATACTATTGTTATGAATAATTCAATTTTAAAATATTTTATTTTATTTTATTTATAATTATCATAAATATATTAATTTAATAATTTACAATGAAAAAAGAGACGACGGTGCATTTCATTTTTTAGAAAATATCTTATACACACACGCCCCTTTGTGATTGACAAGTCTTGTGATTTTTGTAAAGAAAAAAATTGCCAAAAATAAAACTCCAATCTTACTGTTTTTTTTTTCATTCAAACCAAATTAATTACTATTAAGTTTTATTCTAAACATTTATTTATTGTGATTTTCATATTTTTAACACTGTTATATCATTCAATTAATAATGGAAAACTAATTTTTTGAAGAATATAAATTACTGAAGTATATCTTGTTCCTCTTAATAAAACGTTTTTATACACACTATAAACATTCGAACACACGATAATATAATGCTATATATCTACCAATGTTGTGTTAAAATTTAATGGCGAGTAGTTTCTTATAAGGGAGTTCATGACCCGTCATCAACGTCCTTTGACCTAACTTAACCTAAGTTCTTCAGATTAACTTTTAAAGCCGTTCAATTTGCGCTTTATAGGATCGGGTTCAAATTTAATTTAGTGACCTTATGTTCAATTTCAGGTTCAGGAGTTATCAATGGCGTAGTTATATTTTTTTCTTTAATTTTAGGTGGATTTTAATAACACGCACCACGTTTTAATATAAGTGGTATACGGTATACCACATGAAAAAATCTATACAAAATTCAACCGAAAATATTTAAAATAATAATAAATTATATATTTTGTATGTACGTATATCTCTTTTGTTTAAAAAATAAAAGAGGTATACGTACATACAAAAATACATAATTTATTATTATTTTAAACATTTTCAGTTGAATTTTGTATATATTTTTTCATGTGGTATACCGTATACCACTTAGGACGAGGTGTGTGTTAAAATTCACTGTTATTTTATAAACACTGTTCATTAAATAATAATTGTTTCGATGATGTAATTATTTTATTCTAATATTAAGAAATTAAATCAAATTATTCAATGAATAACATTTTTTTATATTGATAAAGTACATTAAGTTGCATTTTCCTATATGTATCATTTTGTTTTTCACTAATAAGTACATTCTCAAACCTCAAACTTACCATATATTTTTGTTTTCAATCTCAACTATTGATTATAGCATTGATGAATCATTGATAGTTATAAATTATTTAAAATTAAAATACTATTATATTTTATTGCTATATTAGATTTGTATAAAATTATCAAATAAAGTATGTATTTAAACCAACTCGATTATTCCTTATCTTTGATTTGATTTTAGTTACGCAAATAATGAAATTAAGAATTAGTTCAGGTCTAAATAATGAATTAGGTCTAAATTTAGCCCGAGTAAAAAACATGTATAACTTGTTCCAACCATTTCTAAAAGGACATATATGTTTATTATTGTAAATAACTCTTCTTTAATTAACTTTTTAGTCTACAAAATAAAAGTAGGTTATTACGGGAAAGGGGAAATGTGGCTAATGTGAATCGATTGCAGGGCGCTTAGGTGATAACCTTTTTCAAGCCATCCTTAAGGTTTCTTTAATTATTTTAGAATATACACATTTTTTATTAATAAATTACTAATCAGAAGACACATACAACAGACTTTTGCTTGATTCTGTGAAAAATCTCAGTTTAATTATTAGTTTATTTGGTAATTGTTTTAATAATTAAAAACAACTTTTACACAGAATTTCCTCATTAATTAATGCAACAACATCACCGGGATCTATAATTAGTTTAGAGTTGAGATCACAGAATCACTTTTACTAGATTTTGGTAGATGAAACCTGCTCTCAATTTATTAGTGTACGGAAATTGGGTTTGATAAGTTCATCAAACCAAAAGATCACTTCATGCAATGAAGGTGTGCAACTGCAACTTATTTAACTCTTATGATTTTTCACGGTAACTCATCTTCTCCTTTACCCCCAATTCATGAGAATGACTGCATTACTTTATGTTACTTAATTGAGGTGTCTCGTTGAGATTTGGTGATTAAATATAAAAGATAAACACAATAATTTTGCATAAAAGTCATAGCAAATTTATGAGTTACAAATAAGTGGAATCATACAAATTGTAGTGTGGAGAATTTAAACTCAAAAAAAATAATTTTGTTGAAATTTGATAGAGAAAACCTTAATAATGCACATACTGTATTAATCTTGTTAAATTAAACTCAAATCAAATTAATCGAATATATGATGTTAGATATTGGTATTGGAGCTATCAACTGGAAAAAACTATAGATGATGTACAATAAGCCGTTGACTTGGTAACATTAACCAGCCAGTGCTCCCTTGACGCTTGTATTTTTATTTTTTTGTATTTTTTATTTGGGTGAAATTATTATTATTATTATTATTATTATTATTATTATTATTATTTGCATATTTAAGACATTTTTCACAGGAATAGGTCATCTATGGCGCATTATGACGTAATAAGAAAAATAAACATTAAAAAAACGTTGTTTGATTAAAATTTTGAGATATTTTATTTGTTTATGCATTTATGTAATTCTTTCGATTCCTGTCATGTCAAATTAAAAACCCACATAATAATATCCATTATTTCAAACATTAATGTGCCTGGTTGGGTACCACTAAAAAAACTCTAGAAATATTTGTTTTTTTAATTTATCTGGGTTAAAGGCTTAAAGCCTAAAACTCCAGAAATATTTTCACTGGTAACAATTTTGGATTCTGATATAAATTTAATAAAAGTAAAAAAAATTATTCTTTCAAAAATACTTTTATTTGTAATTAAAAATATAAACAACTATATATTTTTTTTTAAAAAAAAATAGCACTTCACTATAATTTATTTGCAACTAATTCAACTACCTCCCAAGTCATTCACTCAGCATATTTACATAGGATGAGATTGGTATAGTATTATTTATTTTCGTTCTTGTTTTCATTAATAATCATTAAAACCTAGTATTATTTTTAAGAATTTACAAATAAAATTAACAATTTTCTTTTCATAATCCAAATCTGTAAATTCTTTTAAAAAATGAATTTTTTTTCAGACATCTCCAGCTTAACTAGTATTCTCTTTATGATTTGGACATTAGTTGTTCCACTAAAATAGTAGGAGAGCCAACCCAATCAATTTTAAGACTTGAAATTAATTTTCATAATGAGGTATTTTAAAAATAGCAAATATTTTAAAATTATTAACATCACTTGGTAAACAACTTATTCATTTTATTTAGACGGTAGAGATATTTTATGAAAAAAAATATTTTATATTCTAAAATATTATAATATTTAAAAAAAAACAATGTCTAAAAATATTAAAATTATAAACATTTACTTAAGGCCTAAAGCACAGAGTTGGCCCACTTACCCTTGTATAGGCCTGAAGTGTATTATGTATCTGTGATACATAGACATCACAAATTCCATTATTGGTTAAAATGAAAATGAGACAGTTAATTAAGCTAAAGCTCCACATGAAGAACCACAAGAAAGGCTTGAATGCAAGTCCTATCCCATCCATAAGAACTGTGCTCATGTCTAAGTAATTAAGAATCCCAACAACTTCTTCACCCAAATTTTAAAAGATCTCAAAGTTCCATTAATAGCCCAAACCAATATTTATTTTATCACAACTTCACTCCTTTACCAACACAGTTTCTTCACCCAAATTAACCCCAAATCTCACAAAATGGAATCTGGCTTGAAAAACACACTAGCATTTGCATTCTGCCACATTATTTGGTGCATCCTGTTGCTTGAATTTGTGGCCAAGGCTAGCGCAAAAGTCCCGGCGATCATTGTGTTTGGAGATTCATCGGTGGACGCCGGAAACAACAACTACATTCCGACGATTGCGCGGAGCAATTTCCAGCCATATGGGAGAGACTTTGAAGGAGGAAAAGCCACTGGGAGATTCAGCAATGGCAGAATACCAACAGATTTTATAGCAGAGGCTTTTGGGATAAAACAATATGTTCCTGCTTATTTGGATCCAAAGTATAATATTTCCGATTTTGCCACTGGGGTCACTTTTGCTTCTGCTGCTACTGGTTACGATAATGCTACTTCAGCTGTCCTGGTAATTCTTTACTAACAATTAATTATTCTAAGGAAAAATTTTGCAATCAATTCCTTAAGTATGGTTCATTTTGAAGTTAATTAGAATTGAAATTTTCACCTTGAAAACATGAATCTATCTTTAATACTCATGTTTATTGAATGAGATTCAAATTTCAAGGTGTCAACCCATGTCAATGAAGTTAAAAATTTACCTATTTTGATCGAATGATAAGAACAACTACACTTAAAGAACTGTATCTAAATTTAGATTTAATTTTAGAACTTACAATTTTTAAGATATTTTTTTATGTATAAAAATAAAGTTTTACCTCAATAGTTTGTCAATATTTAAGATCAATGCATATAGGAGTGAAATTTCAATTTTAATTAATGAATAAGACTTAAACAAGTGCAGAAAGTTTAGTCTTTATTCAAACTAGCGATTATGATTTTCATTGTTAATTTAGAATTTTTTAATCATTAATTTTTTTCTTAAAAAAAAGAGAATTCCCCACATGATCTCTAGGATTAATTTTTTTAAACATTATTAATGTTTCATTTTGTCTTCTATGGCAAATAAATAGTAAAAAGAAATACATGCATATCATATGTTTATGAAACATCACTCTCTACAGGAATTTAGTTTGATCCAAATATATATACCAGGACAAAGACTTAGATACTTTCTACACCTTTCCATATCATATGTTTTCTTTATTAAGACCTTTCCATAATTTTTTACAACCTAACAAACTACTAGCACGTTTCCTTAAATTAATTAATGTTGCTATAAGTAAGTATTATATGCGTTGCTTTAAGTATTTCTAAATTTAAGCAAATAATTAATAATATAAATGTAATATTATAAATAAAAAATTAACTATAGTAGAATTTAAAATAAAAAATATATAAAAACATAAGAGAGATATTCACACAATTATTTTTCTTAAAATATAAACATAACTTTTTAAAAATAAATTACAAAATAAGTCAGTTTCAATTGAAAATATACTTTAATTATATGATTAGATTATTTATGCTACTTTTACGTTTACTTAATGAAACCTCCTTTTTCTCTTATATAAGGTGAGATTCACACACACACACAAAAATAAATAAAAATTCTCATATGACAGATAGCTCTACAAATTTTTTCTTAAACTATTATAATAAAATAATAGTACATAATTTTTTTTATGTCCTTTCTAAAATCAAATACTCTGTTGCTCTTTCCTCTGCCTCTTCTCTGTTTCTCTCTGTCAACCATAAATGAAAAAATTGAACAATTGCCTTTTCTTTTTGAAAAACTAGTTTGTGTTTAAATCTTAAATTTAAAACTACCTTACTCAACTAACACATGATCATGCAAAATAATCTTTTTTTGATGCAGCAAGTGATACCATTATGGAAACAACTAGAGTTCTACAAGGAATACCAAAAGAACCTGAGCACTTATCTTGGAGAAACCAAAGCAAAGGAAACCATATCCGAAGCATTACACCTAATGAGTCTAGGAACAAACGATTTCCTAGAAAATTACTACACAATGCCAGGAAGGGCATCTCAATTCACACCCCAACAGTACCAAAGTTTTCTGGCTGGAATCGCCGAAAGTTTCATAAGAAATCTCTATAATCTCGGAGCAAGGAAGATATCGCTCGGAGGATTACCTCCAATGGGATGCTTGCCGTTGGAGAGAACAACAAATTTTGTTGGCGGGAACGATTGTGTTTCGAATTATAATACCATAGCGTTGGAGTTCAATGATAAGCTCAAGAATTTGACTGTTAAGCTTAATCAGGAGCTTCCAGGAATCCAATTGGTGTTTTCCAATCCCTATTACATTATGTTGCATATCATCAGGAAACCTGATCTCTATGGTATGTTTATAGATAGATATGTTGCAATTTGGCAAGATAAAATAATCATTATGTGCATATTTTATCTTCCCTTGCTTTGTTTTTGCACCATAAATCTCAGTCCTTGAGGTTATAGATGCAAACAATTTAGTTTTTAGATTTTAAAAATCTTAAATTAGTATTAGACTTTGCAAAATGACAGACATTTTAATCATTTTAACTATTAAACAACAAATTAAAATTAGGTGAAAAGGAATTAAAATAACTGTCATTTTATAACTAATCCTATAATCTTGAGAACTAATTTGGGGTTATTCCTTATCTTATTATAAAAAACTTCACTTATGCATGTTTTACTTTTGAAACTTTTTCTACTTGCACTTGTCTCTTCAAATAAAACTTGTTCAGTATGGCTACCCTTACAGTTTTCTCTAGCTCCGGCCTTTATTCCTTCTTAGTTTTGTATTGTTTTCTTTCATTGATTATAGTTACAATGACAGAAATAACAAGTAACAACTATTACCATTTTTGTCAAATAAATATGACATACATTAATTGAGATAATTTTCTGTACAGGGTTTGAATCAACATCAGTGGCATGTTGCGCAACTGGAATGTTCGAGATGGGATATGCATGCAGCAGAGGCAGCATGTTCAGTTGCTCTGATGCTTCCAAATTTGTGTTTTGGGATTCTTTCCATCCCACTGAGAGAACCAATAGTATCGTTGCTAATTACGTGGTCCAGCATGTTCTACATCAATTCTTACAATAAAATAAAACAAAAATAAATTAAATAGGTACTTATTAGCTTGTGGAATTTTATTTCTGTAATGTAGTCTCTTCACGCTTGAACATTCACCATAGAATGCCATCTAGGCATTTTATGAATGTTTCCATATTTATGTATATATAAAGATATTAATACGGCACATTCACCTTAAAATGTGCTGATAGTTAAAAATAAATCGTTTTGTTTTGAGAGATGTATTGTATTGTATTTGTAATTCCTTTCCATATATGTCGTTTTGCATATGAAGAACAAATTGGGTTGAAATTTCTAATCTCAATCCATGGTTTAGAGGGTCACAACCTATTTAGTGTGTGTTTTTCAAGTTTATTAAAATGAGTTTTTCCTCTCTCAACAAAACTATTTTTATACGCACTATGAAAATTTAAATCCCTATCCATATACTTAAAGCATTGAGCTATCTACCAATTGTGCTTTTATTTAGTGTGTTTGAGGGAGTCTGTTAATCATTGAAAAAACTGGCAAATGCCTTGATAACAGGACTGCACCTAGGCATGGCTTTCATGACAATGCATTAAATTTAAAGTTTATAATTTTTTTTTATAGGCTTTTTATAATTTTTTTTATAGGCTTAAAGTTTTTAAATTGCAATAGAATCTTTCTGTTTTCCATAAATCTATACTACATACATACCAGGCAAATTACAGAACTAAATATACTAAATTGTTGCATCCACCTTAGACCAAAGGAAAGGCTTTTATCAAAAGAAACCATGTCATGTAGCAATGTATAAGAGTTAGGAACACAAAGCAAAGGTTGATTAAAGATTCTGTACACAAGTTAAACTGTAAATATTCACGCCTTTGGTAACCATGCATAAAAAGTAAAAATTAAATTGCAATAGGATTTTCCTATGTCTTTTATAACAGAATACTTTAAAAACCAGGTAGGGTATCTCAAAAATCTAAATATATTGACTTACTGCATCACATTATAGACAAAACAAAAAGTTTTGTCAGAAGAAACTATCTCTAGTATGAGCACAAAGCTAGAAACAGAGCAGAGGGTGATTGAAAGGTAATGTTGATTTGATAAATTAACTGCAAATATCTGAAGATCCAAACATGATTAGAATGAGTTGGGTTCTCCTGAGAAGAAACTTACTATTTACATCTCAGTACCAAAAGATTGTCCCATTAAAAATATTGAAGCTTATCCTCTATGATTTCTTATGATTTGATTTGTATTTTTTGCTTGTTGATTTCAACACATATCATCTTCTAGGATAAATGGTTCCCTCTGTATTTGGATTTGTTTAAATGTTAATACTTCTCCAAAAAAAAAAATACAAAAACACAAGCAGAAAACAGAGAAGTTTATGTACACCTAGGTAATTGCTGCCAATACTTCTATGAGCTTGGGTATATAAGAGGGAGGCATTAAAAGTTCAAAACAAAAAAGTAATGGAGACACAGTATAAACAATAGAAAATTTACTGTGCAGCAAATAGACAGCCTAATCATTTGAAAGGGATTTCCTTTTTTAAAATTTTAAGGAAAAAATACAAGAGCTTTTTGGTATAAAGGGTTAGCCTAGCCAGGTGTATATTAAGATTAGTAGACATCCGAACAAAACTTGGATACAACAAAAGGAGCTGTTAGTTCTTATCTTTGTTTGACAGCTTTTTAAGGCCCTTCCAGATGGCTGGACCTTGAGGATGCATATTCACAAAGTATTTTACAAACCGTTTATCATTTGATGAAACTATGGTGCTCAAGGTATATGTAGGCTTTACAGCATTCCTCTCCTCCAGCCATACATACATTGTAAATCTCTCAATAATTTTATTCAAATCATGACAAAAGTATGTTGGAAATCCTACAAGACATTCTACAGGGTAGCCTAGAACATTTCTCAAGAAATCAATCTTCTGTTTAATTACAGTTTTCTTCTGGTTTAGAATCATAGGAGTTCGCTTTATCATGTCGATCGCACTGTTATAG
Organism: Cyamopsis tetragonoloba; assembly: GCA_037177725.1. Lineage (NCBI taxonomy): Eukaryota > Viridiplantae > Streptophyta > Magnoliopsida > Fabales > Fabaceae > Cyamopsis > Cyamopsis tetragonoloba. Next base: position 72,908,935 of record CM074119.1, read on the forward strand.
TCCAAACCAGCTTCCACAAGGCAATCAAACCTCTCTTGCAGTTGATCGCCTCTCCCTCGGAACATTTTCAATGCTTTTGCCATCTCCTCTGAGTTCTCAGTATACCCCAGTTTCAGCAAGAAAGTTGTTTTCTCCAAATGTTTACGTGGGTCATGACTGAAGACTTCGGCGTTCTTCCGTTCTGGTTTCAAAGATAAACTAAACAGCTTCATTGGATCATCCTTTATGATTTGGCATAAATCAGCCTTTCCAACTTTTAACTCCTTACATACAGTTTTATGACCTTTCAAGGAATGTTTACTCAGGAGATGCATGTAGTTAGACAAAATGTGTGCAATGTCATCTGTTCCCATTTCAATCAAATACAAAAACCGAACTGCTCTCAATAGATTTTTTGCACACTTATTTGACATCATACAGGGATACTCTATGAAATAAGAATAAATCACATTCATATTGAGACCCAACTTAAATGATAGACCCAAAACTAAATACAGCTTCTTCCCAAAACCTTCCAACAATAATTTAGGATTTGCTTTAAATAAACTATGCATGTGTTTCTCAGAAAATCCCACTTTATGAAGAAATTGCAAAGCATCAAGCATTCTTTTCCAACTATATGTTCTTGAACAAGACAAGTAGTTCCCAATCCAATCACTCTCAATCCCAATTTTTTTCAACCAATCAAGAACAGCAACAAATTCACAATTGACATCACCAACCAAAAGCGAAGGGCAACAAATAACAAATTTGACAATGGTTGATCTGCTCAAACCCAAATTTTCATAAGCTTGAAGTTTAGACAACAACAATCCACTAGCATACCCAAAAACCTCTCTTGCTTCCTTATAAATTTTCCACATTCTATTTCTAGGGATCCCATAATTACTCAATGCATGAAAATTGTCAAGCAGGAAATTATCATCAGCCAAGTAAATCATCCCATGAGGAAGAATCAAAGGCAAATCAATAGGGCAAATACCTAAACTCTCAAAAAATGGTTCAAACTCGTTAATGGGGTTATACCTCAGAAACCTCCTCAACGATCGAGCAACATCATCTTCAATATCAATCTTCGAGACCAACGATTCAACGAAACGCGGCGAGTTTTTGCTGATGTATTCGGCATCCGAGAAGCTATAGCCCCGAGTTGAATGGAGGTAATCCATCAGAACACGCTGAACTTCGGTCTTCACAACGCGAGATACCCTTCTTGAAGAACGCGAGAACTGACTAGAGCTCACGGAAGAAGAACTGGGAATAGGGGTAGCCTCAGAACTTCGAAAGCTTCGAACTTTGAGAGAAATGGAAGATGAGTATTGCGTTGAAACGGGTTTTCGAAGCATTGCAGGGTGGAATAGAACGAAGGTGTTTAGATGCAGCTGTGAAAACATTTGGGAGGAGAGGTAGCAGCAGGAGTTGAAAAAATGGGCGCTGCATTGAAGTGAACGAAAAATGAAAGTGCGAACATAGGATCCGGAAGAGGACAAAATTTGACAACAATTATGTAGTAGTACTTTAAGTTGGATGAATGCCTATTTTTTTTTTCTAAAAAAAACTTAGTTTATAAAATTAAAATAATGACACATAAAAAATTTTCTTTGTTGGTAATAAAAAATTGTTGAAATAATTAAATAAAAGTGAAAATAAATATATTGAAGCAATAAACTCGTAAAATTGACTTAACGGTATAAAATCCTGCTCATAGGAGGGATAATCCACAGAGGGAGAACTTACGTTCGAATTCCACCCATAGATTAAGAAATTCATTAACTTATAAAATTAGTACTAATTTTTTTTTTATTTTGCCCATCAAATACTTGAATTATTTGTTCTCTATCTAACCACTTGAATTAATTACTTGAGAGAGTTAGCGATATTGTAATAGTAATTGGTGAAAAATAATAATTAAGTAAGAGTAAAATTACAAAGACAAAATAAATGTTACATTGATATCATAAAAGAACAATGAAAATAAGATAAATTTTTTTTGCGAAGGCCAATCAATATAGGACGAAATGAGTTAAAAAAATAGTTTGATATCCTTTGTAATTATATTTTTTAAATGTTTTTCTTAACTTGTATTTATAGACATATATTTACGATGATTGATTTTTAAATAAATTAGTTATACTCTCAAGTCTCAATGCAACTATTAAACTCCTCACTCCTCAGCCCCATTACTTAGTAAGTTTTCATGACTTTTTCTCTTTTTATTATTTTTTTTCTATAATTTTATAAATTAAAATTTTAAATATTTAAATTATTTAAAAATCAATCATTGTTAACTATATCCTATAGTACTAGCTAAAAAAACCTTTTAAAAAGATCCCTTATAAATACTCCATGTTATACATTTTTCGAAAAAAGTACTAAAATAGCAATTGAAATAAAATAACCATAACTAAAATGAAATAACCTATTAAAATCATGACTGTGTTTGTTCCGAAAAGTAAAATTGAATTCGTTAAATCAAATTAATTTTTATTTAATTTATTTTTACAAATCTAATCAAATTAAATTTTATTAATGAAAAATCAAAAGCACACAAAATCTAGCACTATTAAAGAAATGAACTAAACTCTTGAGTTGAAATTGTGGTTTGGCTTGGCCTATTAAGTAAGGCAGTTACTATTCATACCTCTTCAATATTTTAAAGCATTACACCATATTATTTTTTTTAAATTAACTTTTGCCAGGTTTTTAAAAAGTTGGGTGCGCTCGAGCTTTAGAAACTGAGCAAATTAATAAGTTTTCTGCAAAATTAACTAACAATTTTTAATTATTAGACGCGCCCTGTAATTAAAAATTATTCGCTCACGATTTTTTAAAAACTGTTAGTTACAATTGCATAGAGCATTTTTTAATTACCAGATGCACATGATTTAAAAAAAACCGTTAAAGTGTTTTACAATTTACTTTCAAAAATTCGCTCAGTTTTTAAAAATTAGATGCGTTCCATTTTTAAAAACCGGGTGAAAAACAATTTTTTTTTTAAAAAAAGGTGCTTTAGACGAAAATTAAAGAGGTGAAAGTAGTAACTACCCCTATAATGGCATGGTTGTGTCTTGAAGTATTATTTAAGGAAATAAATGCATAAATTAGTTCATGAGTATTGCATGATTTTTTATATAAGTTTTATGGTAATGAGAAGTATTTAATATAAATATTTAGTGTCTGTTTATTTACACTTTTATTATAAAAAAATATTTATTTATTTATTTTTGTCAATTTTACATTAAGTTCTAAAATAAAAAATTATTATAAATACAAGTAATTTAACACTACTTTGTCTATAAGATATTTCAGTAATGTAGTTCAGTTGATGAACATATAGAAATATATATGTACCAACAAAGTCCGGCACAGTTGGCCGATAACTGGGCCCTTTAAACATCCTGTGTTCGAATCCTGATAGTGCGTATAGAGAAGACTTTGTTGGGAGAGGCAATGTCCACTTCGATAATCTCTACGCCTTAAGGGGATTAGTCTTCGGCTATCGGCCGGGGGATACCCTTGGTTCATCCAAAAAAAAAGAAATATATATGTGTGTATGTGATTCGATCTTCGGTTGTATTTCGTTATGAAAAAAATAAAATAATATTCTATAAGCACTTGACATATAGGAATTAGTTTAACACCTTCAATTGAAGATTGTCGCCAGACGAAAATGTGTGTTTTTATTATTATTATTATTATTAATTTTTTTTTTTCAAAAGGAAAAATTGTACTATTAATCTTTTTTTTGAAGTGCAATAAATGATATATTATATTTTTGTAAATTGGGCCGGGTCGGGCCACACAGAGACATAGGGAGCTAAAAAGTCCATCGAGTCCAAACGCTCCCATCTCAGTATCTCACCACTGACTAGTCACACTCTATGCGCATGTTAGCTATCTCCGGCGTCTCACCCACAGCAACCACCGTCTAATTACGGTTGATGGAGTCTCTCTTCGGCACAATCAACGTTCGAGATCTTCTCTCTGCGGAAGATCTCTCAGACCCCAACGCCCCTCTCTCCGCACCCGATCTCCGTCTCCTGATCCAGCGCTTGGAGTCACATTCCCAGCAGATCCGCTCGCAGGTGCAGTCCTACCTGGTCTCTCACCGCGATGACTTCGCGAGCCTCTTCTCCCTCTGCAACGACGCCGTTTCCCAAACGAACCAGGTCTCCGATGATGTTTCCGGCATCCTGCGGCTTCTCTCGGAACGCCCAATCGACGTGGAGGTGCGTGAGGTGGTGGAGGAGATGAAGGAGAAGAAGCAGGAGCTGAAGGTGAAGAGGGAGCTGTTAGAGCTGGTGGGAACCGTTGTGGAATTGAACCAGAGGTTGGAGAGTGTGAGGGAAGGGTTGAAAAGTGGAAGGTTCCAATTCGCAGCTCAAGGGTTGAAGGAATTGAAGGTGGCGTTGAGGGTTGGTGATGAAGATGATGGAGAGCCATTGGTGTATGGGTTGTTGAGGAAGGAGTGGTCTCAATGCTTTGAAGAGGTACTATACTACTCTGCTTTCTTTCTCATTTCAGTTTTTGTTGTTTTAATGCACAATGTAAAACTTGTAGTTACGAGGCAATGCATGGCATGAGTTCTATGTGGGAAATGTAGATTTATGGATTAGCAACTATCAAAATTCTTATTTTCACTCTAATCCTGGAGGACATGTTTTGCTTCTTTCTTTCTTTTTTTTTTTTCCTCGTTTTCAGTTACCTCTTGGAATCAATTCAGGAAAACAATGCTATCTTTTATAGCGGTTAAAGAAAAGATGCTTGAAAATAAAATTGTTTGAGAATTGTGCTAGAATGGTCAAAAGAGGTGCTTGCTGACAATTTTTAGTATGTATGGACGGATAGAAGAAATTATAGTCAGTGTAGGAGCATCGCAATGTGCAATTAACAAAGACAAGAGTCATTCTAATATAATTTTAGTATGTAGGGAACACTGAATGCATTTTCCCCAGAAAAAAATACTTAATGACTTGTATTTGCATTGACATTGGACATATTTAACAATATAATCAATAATCAATTCATATGATATCTGCCATAGATGATTGGGTAATTTGTGATTTTTATTGAGTTTGTGATTGTTTTTAGAGGAATTCGATTTGGGTTTGTAGATTCAAGAGGTCCTCGTGAAGTTAATGGAAAAGGCTGTGCGATTTGATGGGGACTTGAATCAAGTTGAAGTCAAGTATCGCTTAGAAGTTGATAGCATGAATGGGATTCAGTTACAAACAGTTCTGGATGCAATGGATGTAAGTGAATTGCTCTCTGTTGAAATGTTCAATTCTATTCCTATTGCGACATTGTAGTTGTAGACCTAGTAATGACAAGGTCAATTGTCTGTTTTTGTGCTTCCTCCAACTTCTGGCATTTTTAGGTTGTTGGTATTCTAGAGTATGGGCTTGCTAAAGTTGCTGATTTGATGATGAAGTATGCCATCACTCCTTTTGTAACTCGTGGACAACCTATTTCATTTCTAGAGGAATTAAATCAAGAATCAGCTGTGCTGAAGATAGTTCCATCACCGGATAGTAAGGCGAGTGTTGTATGTCTGGTTCATAGAGTTGATTATATTACTTTTCTTTAGTGAAGATTTTCTTGAATAAACTAGGAAGCACTGTCATTTAACTTCTGTTTTGGTCCTAATTATCTGACTCTCTTTTGCAGCTTGACTATTTGGATGGCGAGTTTCTCTATTCGGGGATTCTGCAGTTTATCAAATTTGTTTACAGAAGTATTTGCTTCCAGAACAGTTCTTGGATCCGATGTTTTGGACGGTTGACATGGCCAAGGATATCAGAGCTAATAATATCCAGCTTTCTTTCAAAGGTTTTTCTTTAAGCTTTACGCTGTAGGAAAGTTGATTGAGCCAGACTATATCTATGCGTCCTATGCTCTGAAACAAGTATAAGAATATGTTCATAAAAATTCCTTTTCATTTATTTCAGTTGAAATTAAATCAAATGCTGCTGGTGCATTATAATATGCAAGTTTGTATGATCTCTGCATCCAACACAAAAATTAGATCGATTAGTCAAATCCTTGGCAATATTATGGTCTATGACAATTATTTGGTTGTTAGTTGCAATGTCTATAGAAAATGAATATATAAGGTTTGCAGATGACCCACTCAAGATGTCTGATTTCAGGTTGTACCAACAGATGCATCAAAACTTCCCGACTTTCAGAAGATCATCAAATGTACATCTGAATTTGAGGCAGCTTTGAAAGATCTTATGTTCATTTCAGCGTCAGACGACAGGGATAACAGGCTGAGCAATTTTGCTGAAAATGTTGAAGTTCACTTTGCATTTAAGAAAAAGACTGAAATCTTGGCTAAGGCTAGAAATCTGCTCCTAGAATGTGATTTTTCCATTCCTAAAGTGAGTTTCTAGGCTTGGAATATTTGTCTTTTGCTATTATGATGTGTAGTTTTTGATGAAGAATATTGTTGCAGGAGTATACAAGAGATGGTTCTGTTTGGAAGAAAGATGGAACCTCTGTGCAGTCCAGCCATGTGGTAGATTTGCTTTTCTTGTCAGAGAGGTGTTTGGTATCCAAAGCAGCGAAACAATTGATGCAGCTAGTGCATCAAACGCTGCAGGTATACATTCCAGAATAATAAATATTCTACAAATGACTGTATGCAGCACATTTTATTTGAAATACAAGCCCAGGACTTTTGTTATTGTGCATTTGTTGTCTCGATCATGGCTAGATTTATACTTGTTTTTACCTATCCAATCATGATCCGGATTCAGTTATTTCCTACTATAAACATTCTCAATATGAGTTAACAGCTACTACTTTTGTTATGCAACTGGTAAATGGTAAATATAGGGAGAATATCTAAGAGTTAAACCCCCTCCCCTACTCTGTTGTAGAATTCTTAGAAATTCAAATGGGGTCTTGAAGTTTTGCCACTGCAAAAGACCTGTGAACTACAGAGTTAAACTGAAGGGTCTCTAACCAGTAATTTTGGTCAGAGGTTTATAATGTTGTTTTAGTAGTAGCATGAAACTGGGTTCCTTTTGACCATATTATTCACAACTTATCTATTATCCTGCAATGATTTCAGTTTCAAATGGAGACGGGAATCCGGGATGTAGTCATTTTGATGTTTAAATGCTTGCTTTGATTGGCTAAATGATGGAATTGGGCCTCGGGGGTGTGGTGGTATTATGTCTATTGATCCCCGAAGTGAGGAGATCAAAATTTGCAATTTTGTATAGCATTAAGTTTTGTTGTCTAGGCTTACAATCATTCTATTTGATAACTTATGGTGGATATAAAAGTGCATTATTTGTTTACTGTTTGCTTCTTTCATGTCACTAATACTAAAGTGGTAATAGATTGATTCTTGAACCATGATCTTAAATACTCTTATTATAATTGACACTCATTTAAATATTCTCAATTAATTAACCAACAAATATTTCTATATTAATAGCGAGACTGATCTTTATATATGAAAATTTATGCAGGATGTTTGCCTGTCATCCACAAGAGTTGCTTTGGAATTTTATCGTGCAGCTAGAGATGCCGTACTTCTTTATGAAGTAGTTGTCCCTGTTAAGGTTGGTTTATGTATCGCAGTGTCATACTGGAAAAGCCTTAATGCTACTCTTAAGTATTTGTTTCATCATGGGCTGATTTGTATGGTGAATTTAATGAAGTAACACATCTTACACAAGCTTATTCCCAACATCAATTTTATTTATTCTAAAATAATGTCCTTTTGTACTATTTTAATTTATACCTTTTCTATTCTCTGGATGAGATAAGCTTTAGTTGACATCCAATACTTATATTATGCAGAGAGTTTATCTTTATGAAGTTATTTTCCTGTCAAGGTTACCACTGTGTTTGAGTACTTCATCATATTTGTAATTCTTTATGTATACTTTTGTCTTGTGGTAATAACTAGTATTTTTGACCTGTGAAGCTAGAGAGGCAGCTTGATGGAATCAATCAAGTAGCTGTTCTGATGCATAATGACTGTCTTTATCTATCCCAAGAGATACTTGGGTTTGCATTTGAGGTAAATACACTCGAATAACAGCGTTGAAATCAATTCAAAATATAAACTACTTTTAACCAAAAAATAATTTTTTTAAAAAAATATTGTGGTGTCATCTTTATGATGCATTATTTTAATGTTAGATTTTAGCATTTTCTTAAATCATTAATACTCATAACCTCAACTTGATCATTTAGTTTATCAAATGAAAAAGTCAAGGCTAACATTCAGTGTAAAACCTGCTTATCTTACATATTGGCTTTTTTTCTTTTGTCTTTGCTAATGCTTTTGGTGGCTCTTGTCTCAGTATCGAACCGACTTTCCGAGTTCCATGAAGGAGCATGCTGTGTTTGTTGATTTGGCTCCTAGATTTCAACTTTTGGCTGAAGAAATACTGCAGAGACAAGTGCACCTTGTTATTTATAACTTGAAGGAGGTAATACCTCTTCTAAAATGCATGCAGCATCTGTAGGATTAGGATATCACTTACCTATGATTGACACTTGACACTTGCCTTACTGACCTGTTACTTTCCCATATTTGCCAATGTTTTATAGGCAATAGATGGTGCTGATGGATTTCAGAATACTCATCAGATGAAACAATTTGAGTCGGCTAAATTCAGCATAGAACAGGTAATTTCTTGTAAGTAGTTTGTGTAGACACCATTACCATTTGTTATTCTTTTTGTTTATCTCCTATTTCTTCTGTTCCTTTTTTTTTTTCTGCAAGCAAGCTGTTGGGTGGGGAGTTTATTGCATCTTGGAATAGTTTACTAGCATTGATTGATGCCTTTCTAGTTTCATTAATAACATGAATCTAACGGTACTTGATCAGGTTGTTTTCATTCTGGAAAAAGTACACATCATATGGGAGCCACTTTTGCTGCCTTCAACTTACAGGAAAAGCATGTGTACAGTCTTAGAGTCAGTTTTCTCAAGAATTGCGAGAGACATACTTCTCTTAGATGACATAGCTGCAGACGAGACTTTACAGGTAGAGTCTGTACCTTTAGTCCACTGATCAATGCTTGAACTTGTGCCATTGTATTTTAGCAGTTGGTCTAATACATTTCACTCACATTTCAGCTACAAAGACTTATTTATTTAATGTTGGAAAACCTATCATCTTTATTTGAGTCCTTGGCCACTGGGGATCAGAATTTGCCTGAGTTCTCTGCAGAATCTCTTGAAGATCTTATCCCATCTTTACGTAAAATCCGCAAACTATCAGGCATGTTGTGTCATACTTAATTATTTTCTGTAGAAGTGGTTGGTTTAATTATCATTTACTCATCTACTTAACTGATTTCTTCGTCTTTCGTGTGCCTCAGAATTATTAGATATGCCTTTAAAATCCATTACAGCATTGTGGGAGAATAAAGAACTGTTCTTTTGTGGCTTTACAATGACTGAGGTATTTCTTTGGATGATAGATTTTGTTTCTTTCATTTCTGTTGTTAATTGTTTCGAAATGTTTGCCATGGGATTGTGATTTTATATCGATATTTTAACCAGACAGTGATCTATGAGTTATGCTAATATATTGCATATGTTTTCCACTAGCACGTTAATCCTAAGGTAGTTTTGAGTTTGGCTCTCTTTTTCCAACTATTCTTATGATGTCCTAACTTCCTAATTATTTCAAATTTAAACTAAATTTCAGCCTTCTAATGTTAGTGACGTTATCATATGAGAGGAGCCTTTTCCTGTTCATTTCAGCCGTACTTTCACTATATATGCATGTCCTGGGACTCGTGATCTCTGCTTCCTTTCTTTATTTTCCTTTAGATTATTTGATTATTTCATTTTTTTTTTTAAAGAAAGTTTGTGGTTCAAATTACTTTTCATATGAGAAAAAAGAATTGATTGAGTGGCTTACTAAATATGATTAACCAGTATTTTTTTTTGTTATAAAAAAGATTTTCTATATGCTCTGATCTGACATCTCTTTCTCTGCTGTCTTCTGATTCATGATATTTTATTTGATGAGCTTTTCCCTTGCATCCATTCTCTCACCATATGTTTCTTACATATCTGTTGAACTCATTGCAGGTGGAAGATTTCATAAAAGCTATATTTACAGACTCACCTCTAAGAAAAGATTGTTTATGGAGGATACAAAATGCGAGCTTTTAGGATTCATCTTACTGACTATAAAATGTGTAAATCTTGTGGAACACACTGGAGTTCAAGATTAGAAATTCAGAGATGATCACTCCAAGCCAAAAGCATGTGAGTTTGAGCTGCCACGCCAAATATTACAGGTAGCAGAAAGTGCAGCTTCAGCACAGATTTCTGCTGATGGATTTTCTGATGAGTTTTTCCCCATGAGGATTTTGTTGACGTAAATCTATGCTTAGAAGTTATAGTCTTATTCTTTATTTTTCTGTTCCGTTTAAAGCAAACATGGGGAAGGGTATAGTGCGAACTTAAGCCTAGTTTACATTATAGAGCATCCTAATTTGTCATGGATTGTTGGTTAACTCCAAGATTTACACTTGTAATTCTACCACAAGGGTTTCAGCGAGACTTTCTTTAGATGCAGATACATAAACCATTGTGCTCAAATATTGGAAATAGCATTTTCTTACCGAGTTAAACCACTTGCGTTCAAGCTATATGGATCCAAGCGTTGTGATTCGCTTAACTTTTTATGGGGCAACTATGCACATCTGCCTACATGATGGGTTAATTCAGTGTCACAATTCATCTTAATCCTTTTTTTTCTCTTTCTTTTTGGTTACAAAAGGAAACAAACTACAGCTAAATCATTACAAAGTATAGACAACTATTTTTTTTTTCCGATTTTAATCAAAATTAACCCAGAAGTTCATAAATTTGTATGGAATGTTTATGTTGCCAGTAGTTATGCAGGCAAAAGCATATCCTATGGGAAGGGGTCTAAAAAAGGATGTTTCTTTTGAAGTTAAAATCTCCACGTAACTTGTAATGGTTAATGGTTTTAATCAATTATTAACTAACAAATGTCTATTGATTCAGTTCAACCTGAATAATCCGAACAGTGAATCCAAGTTGAATTAGTGTGTTTAGATTTACGTTTGAAAAAAAGTTTAGATTGAAGGTAGATTCATACTGAATATAGATCCATTAAATTCATAAGTTATGGAAAGTTACTTTCACATTTAGCACGTGAAAATGACCTCAAATTTAAATTCAGATTTCTAGTCAAATACTTTGTATTCTAACTGAACATAATTTTAGGTTGAACATGATTTTTTAATTTCAAAGCAAACATGCACTTTGTTTAATTTGAACTCTATAATTAGACTTAACCAAAACCAAATCAAACAAATAGTAGCTCCAACAATTTGGTTCTCGATACTTTTTTTATTCTCAATCTGATGGATAACGTTCTTTTTCTATCATTCTATGTATACTATATTTTTATTTTGTACATTATGCATTTTAGTTATTACAATCACTTCCATGACCCGAATCAAATCAAATTGTAATTGTTTGGTTTGGTTTGTATGTGATAGAAATCATAACACTAAATGAAACCAAACGTGTTCATTTCTATTTATTTGGATTCCGTATCTACTCCAAACCAGAACCAAAGCAATTCAAGAAAACCCCTAAATTATCCTATTTTAAAAAAAAAAACTAATCAAAAAGTAAATTAATTTTCGACCGGCTATTATCAAATATTCTTGACAATAACAATTAACAAGAGACAGATCAATGCTCCTTAGTTCTAATTTACCTGTTAACAGAATGTTCATTAATAGGGAAAAGTACATGACGAAGCATGCTTAACATCTTTGCTAAGATGTCCCACTTAATGACAGACACATATTATGCCTCTCAAAAGATCACTCATCACTACACTGGTCTTGGAACATGAAAAAACAGAACAGTGAGCACCATCATCATGAGAAACAAATTTTCCTTTGATACTGTAGACACTTTGCCTGTAACTTTACCTTTTAACTTAAAATCTCTGCTGACCTGAAAGAAAATCTAATTTTTGTGTAATTCTCTTCTAGATTTATCACAGCTCATCCTTGTTTGATGTATCTTCTTCTCCCATGAGTTCTTCAAGAGAAAATTCATCCTCCTCAATTATTTCTCCATCTTTTCCATCCCATGGTTCTGTCTTTACAATGGTGGGAGTGCCTCCGAGAGGTAAATTCCCTTTGCCTCCGCGTCCGGCTTCTTTCACAAATTCTCTGAAGAAAATAAAGTGGCAATGTTCAAGTACTCTTTCATTTCAGTAGTGTGTATGATATTCATCAAAGGTTTAAAAGAACAGACTTACATGATATGATCAAGTTCAAAAGCACTCTTGAGAGGAGCATAAACTTCTTTCTTAAGGTTCAAAGCCACTAAAGCCGGATAACCATACCCACCAACACCCACATGCTTCTCAAGATCTGGTTGTTTACCTGCAGCTACCCAGACATAGCTGTCCAAGACACAAAAAAGAATGTCAAGAATTTGCAAACAACTTTTTATATGAAGTGATTAACTCACAAAGTTATATTAAAGTAGGGAATCTAAGCACAAATTTTTTATTTTCCTTTTCTTTTACTTGCCTGTATGGGCTCCTTTTAAACTTCTCTGCAACTGATAATAGCTGCTGGAGATATCTGTTTCTGCCCTCAGCCTTGGAATCCAAAATGTCAGGAAGGAAGGCAACAAAACAGATAGCAGCAGGGCCACATTTCTCTTCCAGAACATCCTATAGAAAAGGCATACGTTAATTATCTTATATCCTCTCTTTCAGACCAATGTAAAACCATGAAAAGTTGGTTGGAGAGAAAAGGCTTACTTGACTGTGTAGCTCTGTCACTTCAGGAGGAGCAACATTCGTCTCCAGCTGCTCTAATGCAAATGATTCGATAGCTGGGGCAGTTCTTGCGCCCTCATAAGGAATTGGAGTATCTTTATCAGCACCAAATACCAAGATTGTTGGGAATCCTTGGACGCTGAACCTGCTCATTAGAGACTGGTAACAAACATGTCAGTGATCATATTGGCCCCGGTGGTAGGAGTTTTGATTATTTCTTATCAATTGTGTTTATGTATTAGCTTACCTTTTCAGAATCACAGTCAACATGACCCAGTTTAACCTTTCCTTTCAAGTTATTGGCTGCTTTCTTCCACTCAGGAGCCAATTTTTTACAATGCCCACACCTTTAGGAAATACAAGAGGATGCAAGATATTGTTACAGCAATAAATCTAAGATAGATAAACTTCAGGTTTGGTTAGGTGATTGATAATGATATCAAAATTTAATTCTGAAGCACAGGCAGTGCTTACCAAGGCGCGAAAAATTCCACAACCCAAAGGTCTTTGCTTTTGAGAACCAATTCATCAAAGTTGCGAGAGTTCAATTCTACTGAAGCACTGGTTTCTGTCTTTTCACTTGATCCTCCTGTTGATTTTCCATTTAACCGGTCCTTCAAAAGAGCCTTTACCTGTGTATGCAGATAAAAGATAAGCAGGTAACGTTTTGGGATAATGAATACTGTTTATTGGGAAAAACACCAACTGCATACTATAACAAAGGAAAGGACTCAGCAGTGGATCATCATAAATTAACTGGTGAATTACCACATAGCCTGCCAATTATGATTTTCATTTATTTATTTTGATGAAAATCTTTTTACTGGGCATCAGCATATCAAACATCAATGAATAAAACAAGCAAACCATCAATTATAATTATAATAAAACAATAAACGCTAGTGAAAATATTTTTTTCATTTATATAAATCTGTATTTTACAAGACCAGCATAGCACTTCGTAGTTTCATTACCAAGTTAACATATCTTTTTGGGGAGAAAATATCACGGTAACTTGTTCCATTCCCCTCAAAACAGGCTTTTCACAAGATGAAGATGAACATTATAATCCCTCTTCAAATATGCTCATTGCAAAAGGAAAAAAAAAATTACACAATGTTCAAAGAACACATATAACTATAATACATAATATCAACATTTTAATCAAATGAAAAGAAGTTCCTATAGATCAAACTAGACCTATTGTGCAGATGCTGCTGTCAGATAATTAACATATATAAATCCAAGACTACCCAGTTATTATAATGCTTAATTTATTTGGCCTGATAAACCCAGAGTACCATAGGGCATAGGCATAACTAACATATTGAATTGAAAAAAATATAATCTCCAGGTTGCAGTTTTCAAATTTCTCAGACAACTGAAAAATGAGCTTCAGCTTACTAGATCAATTTAGAGAAAATCTCAGCAAATCTGAAGAGTAAATGCATTTGAATTTGAATTGAGGCAAGCTACCACAGTACCGCTCAAAAAAGTCTTTCACTATATCTACTTTACCTAAAGTCCAACATGACATAAGCAACGACACTACTCATACATCAGCTGAAATATTAGACTATGAAACATTTTGGGCAAAAACCCCACAGGAGGTTCTGAAAAACCTGTTGAAGAGCAAATTCTGCAATTGGTTTGACATCTCTGGCTCCTTGGTAATCAACCGGTGGCTTTCCAGGTGCAAACACCTTTATAGTTGGAAATCCTCTAATCCCATATTCCTGTAGGGAATTAAATGAAACCACACAAACACAGACCATCTAAATATTTTGAAATTTCAAATATAAAGTTATTACAATAACAAATGAAAAAACTAGCCAAACACTTAAACCATAACTGAAAAAACCTACAAGGAGAAAATGATTAATATATTTCATCATGCAAATAATGACAGGTATTATGAAGACTGAAGAGTCAGGACACAAAATAATGTCCAAAAAGATATTCTATCTCATCTAGGTTATATATTCCTGGATTGTTTTGTATACAGTGATTGGGTCTAGAAACGAAAGAAAGGAAGGAAAAGCTTTACACATGCAACTTTTCATGCATGGTAGGCTCTTTGGTATACCATAAACCAAGTAACTAACAATCAATCTTAAATGCATCCACCATGTTGGTCTGGTGACTAGGGAACTGGGAGCTTTACTTTAAGTAACAGCTCCTTGGTTTGAAACTATGTAGGCACATTTGGCTTATTAATAAAAAACAAGCAATCTTAAATCTAAAAAGGCAAAGTGATGAGGTCCAAAACATCATACTCCAATTTTCAACTTATTCAATACAGTTCCCAGAGATCAATTTGATTGTGTATAACAAAGTGCATCATGCTTGTTCAACAAAAGTACTTCTAGGGTACATTACATACAAAGTTAATGATATAGTTATGCAGCATGGCATTCATTTAATAGATTTCAATTCATTAAATATAAAATTCCAGCAATGAAGAAATCAACAATAAACAACCTGAGCCAGAGACTGGTGAGCATCAGCATCAAGTGCTGCCACTGTAACTACACCCTTCAATACAGTAGCTGCCTTCTCCCATATAGGAGTCAGAGCCTTACAGTGCCCACACCATGGAGCGAAGAATTCAACAAGAACAACTCCATTTGACTTCAGAACCTGTCAAATACCATCACTTAGCCATCAAAACTAAAAATAACAAGGTATTAGATTGCAAAGACGAAATGCCACGAATATGCAACGCCCAGATGGTTTTCAAATAAAAAGATGCAGAATTTGACATTGTTTCGCAATACCCATTTTGAAAGAGTTGAAAATAAATTGGGATCGCGAAGTGGGACAATGAAGAAAATTTGAAAAATTGAAACTTGGTTCACCTTGGACTTGAAGTTAGAGGGATTGAGTTGAAGCACGGGTGAGGAAGGTCCATAGAGAGCGTAAGAAGGGACGAGGTTGGAGATGAATAGGAAGAGAGATAGAGCAAAGAAAAGTGGCGTTCCGAGATTAGACTTCATGATTTTCTGGTTCTCTCACACTTTGCCCTCTTGATCTGCGCAGGGAAGACGAACCCCTTTTTCTGGTTTCTCTGTTCTGAGACTGTCCTCTTGCTACGTGTGTCTTCCAATCATAAATTCCCACGTCAGCATCCCATGTTTATAAATATAATTAAATTAATAAAGGCTTTATCTACTTTTTAATGCACGATTGAGTATAGTTTAAGACTTGAACATAATTAATTATCTTTTTTTATAAATTTAAAAAAATTATAAGTATTTTTTGCATTACATAAATTTATTTTATTTAAGAAAATAATTGAAATAAAAAAATATAATCTTTGAGTTTGGATGGAAAAATAGTTTTTTTTTTTATTTTTTTTAAGATTTTTAGAATGTAAAAAATTATAATTTTTCCATTAAACAACTCGATTATTTAAACAAAACCAACCGTTTTTATTTAGATTTGTTTGGTTTGATTTTTTTTTTTTAAAAAAAAAACATAAAATTGAACCAAAGTAAATGAATACTTTTAATTACTTTGGTCACTGAAGGGATTTTCTTTTCAAAGATATAGTACTTTTTTAGAGTATATACTTGTTTTTTTGTTGGCAAAGAGAGTATATACTTGTTTAGATTGATAATGCGAGCAATATCTCATGACTAAGTTAAAACATAGAAATGGCACTTTTTTAAAAAATAAAAATAAAATCAACAATGATTTAATTTTTTTTTTTTGGTGAGGCTACTGCCACACTGATTTTTCTATTGACACTTCATTTCAAATATTTTTAATTTAGAATATATTTTTTAACCAATAAAATTAAAATATTAATAAATTTATTAAAGATTAGTGACAATAGATAAAATAGAAAAACATGCAACATAGAAATCTCATATTTTCAAATTATCTTCTAAAATATCTAAAAAAAATAACCTTCTGAAAATAACTTTAAAGACTTGAAACAAACTGAGTTGTATAAATCTGGGGTAAAATTTTTGGTTTGAATCATGCAGAGCTTGAACTTTTGACTTTTAGACATTTCTGGGCCAGAATCATTTATCTTTCTATTTTTTGTCAGGGCAAAAATCATTTTCATTTATCAATCAAAGCTTAGTCACAGACTCACAGCAATTGCAAAGAGATTCCTTTATCTATGGAATCTTTCTGGTAGGTGATGTTCACAATTTGATTTAAGTGCTGCCAATATTCTTACGCTGACATTATCGTCGCTTTTTAGTTCAAATATTATCCTAATAAAACTTTTAATGATAGACCGATAGAAACTTCAAAGATACGCCGCTGAAATATTTACTAGTTATTACCATTCTTAGTAAGAGATTCTTACTTAATAGTATTGTCACCGTTTATTGCATTATAAATATAAAACTCATTAAATATTTATTTTTTGTTGTTAAGTGTTTTTATTTTTAAATTTTTATTCTATACAAAATTGCATACAATAGAAAAACTGTAAGTTTGTAACTACAAGGCATTGTGCATTGTGATGACTTGAAGTATGAAGCAAGCATAATTTGGCATAACTTGGAAATGAACAACAAAACAGAAAAAAAAAATGCATTGGAGTTTTCTTTAATAACATTATATTTTCTTAAAGTTACATATTGAACATTCTGTGCTATTCAATTCTGTCACATAGGAACAGGTAAACTCAAAACTTGTGTATAAGGAGTATTATTCTTTCTTCGTTAGATATCATTGAAGCATAAAGAAAGATATAAGAGGTTCATATATATCACGGTTTGCATTTTCACCCATAACATAATCTGCATGTGCATAATCATTTCTATACTGCACTACAAGATTATCTCCATCATGATCTTTAAGAGTTTCTAACAGAAGTTGCACATCTTTCACATCTGAAAGAGCATCTGCTCCTCCATAACTGACAAACAGAGGAAGGTTATTTGGAAGTCTTGTCATGTCATACACCGGAGGAGTAGCCTGTCCATAGTGTTTCGTATTCTCGTCTTCATTCTGGTAGTCGTACATCGCTACGGTTCCTTGTCTGATCACTGTGATATCCATAGGATTAAAATTCAAACTGGATTAACTTGCGTTTGGTTCAACTTATTTTGGAGAATCAGTTGCTTATTTTTACTAACTACTTCAGGGAGATTTTGAAAAATAAGCAATTGTTTTACAAAAGATCATCAGTTCCTTCTGTTTTTAAGCGTTTCCAAATATGTGCTAAAATTATTATTTTATTAACAGCTGTTTCTGAATTTTTAAAGTATATGCTCCCTTTTTATCATAAAGTATAGGATATATTGTTGTCTAAAATATCCCCTTCTGTTAACAAAAAAAAGTAATAGTGAGGTTTTTGAATTAGAAAGATAGGAGATCTTACTCTGAGACAGATGAATCATGTTCTTTGTTGCAGTTGACTGAGGCTCATGATCCAAAAAAGTATTTACAATTGAAGGGCTTAGGCAGCAGTTTGGCCCTGAAAGCGTAATAATGTTATCAATATAGGTAACAACTGCAAAACATTGAAGACATTTTTTATAGAGTAGATCAACACTTTAGTTGTTTAGATTGTATTTGTCAGCCATTTGAATTTCTGATTTTTAAAAAAAAAAAATTAATTTTAGTTCTTGACTCTATAAAATGTCAGTAGCCCTCTTTGAATGTGAATGATTTTTTTATACAATCAACAACTAGTGTGAATGATTTTACAAAGTCAAAATTAAAGTGAAATTTTTATAATGTCAAGGACTAAAATGGTGACTTCCTCATTTTTCAATAGTTGGAAAAAGAGGGAGGGGTTTTAGGGATTCAGAGCTGAATAGGAACATTCATGCAACCTGTGAAAGCAGTCAACAAGTTGGTGCAGTCAATGGCTGTGCTGTTGCACATGTCCTTAATAAACTTTAGAACAGATTCCCTATTCAAACATGAGAAAAGATGAAATTAATTATGAAACCAACTCTTGAGATCATAACTGATTGGCAATTTGGCATACCAAGATTGTTCATGTAGTTACCTTTAGAAATATTTAACTAAACTTTACATTCAATGGAGAGTAGTAAGTAAAGTTTTACATCAGGGTGGTTTCTGAATATGATCTTATTCTACCCAAGAATTTTGAGAAATGTTTACATTTTCTTTAAACATAAAGTGTTTTTTAACAGAAACAAAGTAATGCAGCCTCCTTAGCCTTAGTTCCAAGTTCAAAGTAATGAATGATAATAGCAATCAATTACTTGCATAAAAAAAATTGAAATAATGAAGAGCTACTTACCCTCTCATATTAAATTCAAAGATTCCCAATTTGTAAAGTGACTGTTAGGAGGAAAAAAACAGATTTTCATTGTCAATCCTTTGAATTTTGAGCAACAAATTTCTTTGGGGGATGAAAATGAAACAATACCAAATTACCAATTACCTCTGCAATGAAGTTTTCAGCAGCATTTTTAGCTAGTGGTGAGGTCATCTGACTAACATAAGCAATTGGGCTAAGTAAGGCAGCTGATCTCAACATATTCAGTAACTGATCTTTGGAAAAAGCAGCCAATGCAATCAAAGTTCCCTACAAATAAATAAATAAATAAAAAAAATTCCCAACAAACATTCTTTAATCTGCTTCACATTGAGTTGCAAGGAGAAGCATAGCATATAGAATGTACCTGAGAGTGACCAACATAGTGCAATTTTTGTCCAGTTTGATCATGCACATACTTGAATGTTGCTGGAAGATCATAAGCAACCAATTCATCCCATGACCAGTTCCAATAATCCTAAAGAATGAAACTAACATAAGCAAAGGAATCAAATTACTAACCAGAGAATTGTTGCAATAATTATGGTTTTAAATTGCGGTCGCAATAATGCAGTTTTTGCTATAATCCCACGACTGCATCTCGCTGTGATTGCAGTCCACAACAGCCGCATCAGATTGTGCTTTGTGCCACATCTCACTGTAACCGCAATTTAAAACCTTGATTAGTACATGAAACTAACCGAGCTGTTAGTAGGTAACCATGAATGTAGACGGCTATATTTTGTTCCGCGTGTGTTAGCAAGCCAAACATCAAACCCATTATCCGCCAAAAGGAATGCAAGAGATTGGCTTGGAGGTAGCAATAACCATGTTATACCATCCTGCAGCCACAACATCACATTAATTGCCAACATCAACTACGAATCTACCAGCGTGTTTGGATTTCCATTCACATAACCAAACTAATTTTCATCTCTACACAACAATGTGTCAACCACAGTAGTTAACTCAAAGGAAAAGGACTCAAAACTTACACGAAAGTATCACTTTCGTTCCCTTGAGCAAAAATTAGTTTGACACGAGATCCTATTCTGTGAACGAAAGTTCAAACACACTACAAAAACCATAAAACATAGTTGTTTTTGATTTTGAAACAAATAGTGACCAATCTGACCATGAAAAGACCATGCTGTAGCAGAACAGGTGGCCCTCTTGAACTTGATCGACCCACTTGAATTCTGGGCATGTTTAAAATATAACCATCTTGTGTTATCACCTAAAAACCATTGCATATTACACACAAACACACAAGCCATTTAGACAGTAACTAGTGCTTCAAAGTTCAAATCTTGCTGATTTCTGATCAGAACAGAAAGAGATTCAAGCATAGTACCTACCAAGTGTTCTTCACAAGTGTAACCTTGAAGATTCACCATTTGTGAGCAAATACCATCAGTTATAGGTGGAGCTAATGCATAACCATCACTTGCACTAGTATTAACAGATAACAATTTTCTTCCTCCAGCTGAAAGAGTGAAACCCCAGAAGAGAATCAGAAGAAGCACTATTGAGAGTGATGTGTTGTTAGCCATTCTCTGTTTCCTGGTACATTAATCTTTCCAGTCAAGACATTATTATTTATACAAGCAGGAAATAGAATAATAAATAAATAAACAAGGGTATTCACATGAGGGCTTTTAAACCAACCCTTTTGTCAATAGATTGTACCCTAGTCCTAGTGGTTAAATTAAAACAAAAAAGAAACTGTGGGGTCTACCTTGGAGTGATGGAGGTACTATTAAATTGTGTGGATTTTTGTACTTTGTTGCTATGATTCCTCAATTGAACAAGAAAATGTGTGGATGGTTTTTGATTGCAGAGGACGCTTATAAAAAGCCAAAACATGTGGGCTTCAACAAAATAGTATTTTGTAACAGTTGCTCTTTTGTCCACAATTTTGCTGTAAAACTCAAACTCTTCAGGTGAAGATGGGGCCATGGGTTAGTGTTTGGAATCACTTCTCTTCCAGACCAATTTTAACATGTTTGAATGAGTCATGGCATAATTGATTATCATGTCCAAAGCATGGATTCTGTAGAAGCAAGTTCAGGTAGCTTTTGCAAAAGAGAATCAATTTTACTAACTTTTCTAAATAAGATTAAATTTTAGACAAGATCAACTTTATAAAATCTGGTTGCTCCCAAATCAATTCTATCACTAGAAAACCAAGAATACACCCAATTCATTTGTAAAGCCAAATAATTTAAGGGTTTTGAAGGGGAACAAACCCGATAATAAAGGTGGTTCCAGCAGTGGCGACAATAGCAGGAATGCTGCAACCTGCTGAACCAACAATGTCTTTGATTTCGGAATGCTGAAGATTCAAATTATTCTTCATCTGGAAGAAACAGAGAGAACAGAGTACAAGTATGTTAGACACTTAGATGGAAGTATAAGCAAAAAGCAATAATAAAACAGTTCTTAGCGATTATTGCAGAGTTACAATATCTAAAGCCCCACATCGGAGAAATAACTAATTTTAAAACAGTTTATAATGCGAAAGTAACACAAAGGGTTTAACCAGGATCTTAAGGTGATGTGAATGGGCCCGTGCAATTTGCTGGGCTCAGGAAAGTCCCCGGGCCTCAACTGCAGAGATGCAGACTTGGAAGCAAGTAACCTTGGTGCTGGGCCCTGTCCAACTCTCTTTGGGTTGGGGGCTGAGACGTGTGTGGAGCCCACGCGGGGCTTGCCTAAGGAATTGGCCGATGATTTCACAGTCATTCACATGGTCTTACCGACTAACTGAACGGGGCTTACATCCTTGTGATCCATCATTTTTGTGAACAGTAACGTACTTAACAAAATGATTAAAATAATTATTCTATTAATTTATTGAATAAAATTATTCTAGGACCTCTAGCTGAGAGCCGAAAACGTAAAGACTATTGAAGTGGTTTTTTTTTTTTTCTCCCAACAAATAATTAAAACTTTTAATTGAATAAGCATCTAACTATGTATATATAATCATCTGTTCATGAGATATTTAAAGCATTTAATATAAATTTTATTAATATGAATACAATTGAAATAACTTATCAATTAACGAACAAGTAACTAATTAAATATTTTATTAATAATATTTCCTATTGAGACTTGTATACATAAAATTTTAAAAAATTAAACAAATAAAATATTTTATTAATTGGTTTAGATATTTATTTTTTGAATTATATTAGTTTATTTTCATTGTTCTTTATTTTAAACAAAATTAAACATAAATTTAGTTCTCTAAAAATACACTTGTTATCAATTTAGTCCCTCGTATATTTTTATCACCAAATTAGTACTTAAAAGATTTAAAAAATTATCAAATTAGTCGATAAAAATTAAAAAAAAAATTCAAATTATTCTCTCAAAAAATTAAAATACTACTAAATTAGGTGACAATTTTTTTGTGACAATTTTTTGAAGGACTAATTTTGTGACAATTTTTTGAACGATTAAATTGGTGACAAACAAATCTTTGAAAAATCAAATTAATGATTTACTCCAAATCAATATATACAACAAAATATGTATTTTTTAATCATTGAATAAACTTTTTATTGTAGCTTAATTTGAAAATTTTGAAAATTGTAATTTCGAAAAGTTAATAATAACTTAATCTATTTATTCAAAAAATAATAATGAATTAATCTAATTGAAAAGGTTAAAGGCTTTGTCTCAATTTTCATCCTAAATATGGTTAATGTGTAATTTTTAGCTATGTTTTTTCTCAAATGTTTTTAGTCCTTAATATTTTTGTAACGATGAAAATCATATGATTACACTTATGAACAACCCTTTTTTAACAAGATTACAACAACAAAAAATGTAAGAGTGTCAACCGCGTCCATAGTCTCATTTTAAAATTGTTGAGCGTACAATAATAATAATGAAAAATATGGGTTAAGAGTGTAAAAAAAAAAAAAAAAAACCATAACTACATTCTCATGTTCATTTTGCCTACTATCTCACGCTTGAATTTTCCTACCAATCCATCGTTGAAATGTTATCTTAATAGAGATGTGTTAAAATGACACTCTTTAGAACTTGGTCATTCCACATGAACAGAGTTTACTATTCTGAATATTTTCAAATGAGTGCAAGTTAATGAACCACAAGCGAAAATTAAGAGATCTATATACCATTCCAAAAAGTACTAGATTTATGTGTTATTCCTCCATTATAAGTTTTATAATCAAGATAAAACACAAGTATCTTAAACAGTCATCACATGAAGTATGAAGAATATGAAGCTATGTGCAAACAACTGCCAGCCAAAACAATACAAATATCATAGAAAAATCTGACTACAATTGGTAATAACTACATAGCTACTCTGTTCATCTAATTAAAAGCCTAATCAAGTATCCGCAGCCGCATCTATCAGTATTGGCGCTTAAAAGAACCATTTCAATAGTAGAAATACTAATGGGATTTTGCAGCAATATGTGAGGTAGATGTATCCTTTATACTTGATTCAGTTGTTTTCATTGCAGTATCTGGCAATTTGGATCTTATAAGGGGCTTTCTAAGAAACTGGAATTGCAATCCTCTAAGTCGAGGTTTTATCTTCCCAAGCAATTGCCATCTTCGAGGTGTAATCTGTCCTAGCATTTTTATCTGCTCCTTTCTGAACTTCTTAGTTGCATACCGGCTTCCCCCTCTCCATCCCAAGCCATACCTGCAAATCAGCTAAAGTGAAAATTTTCACAAGGAATTCAAATGTTCATACTCCGTTGGGTGGTAAGTATCAAAAGAAAATATAAGTAAACACGGATGACTTGTGAAACACCAACACATTAAAGAAACTTGTTTATATCAAACATGTACAACAAGTCTCATAAGCAATCAATGCGCCAAGGCAATACTCCTGCCTCTAACTATAATATGTTGTTGGCATGTTTAAACAGATGCCACACATAATTTGGAAGTGTTTCCTTCTATTGATGAATGCATTTTATGTGCTCGACTTACGAAGCACTAATGTGTTGACAGAGGCATGTTGTTTATATCAAACATGTACACAAAACCCGCATGTAGTCAAACAAGTTTGATATCTTACTAGTACTACATTTCAAATTCAGAAGCAATACCATAGAGGAATATTCCACGTTTGAGAAAACACTAACCAGATAAAAGAAACGGAATGAGAGTGAGTTTCATAGAGAGACACCTATAAGGGTGTTACTCCGGGGTTTGTTTTACTCCCACTCCCAAAGTCCTCTATATGCAAAACTACACCTGATAAGTGATAATACTCTTCACCGTGTATTGATTATATATGTTATCCTCAAAATTTATAGAAACCTGAGATTAAAGCTCAGAAGAATTTATGTTCTGAACACCATTAGCATATGGAGAAAAGAATTGTGCCTCAAGGAACCATTTTGGTTCGCTTTTAGTTGTGTCACTCACGTTCCTCCTTGTAGTGTGTTGTAACCTCTGACAGTGCATATACAAACCAACCAATGCTCCGTGCAGAAAGATTTCACCATTACACAAAATAAACAACCCAAAAAATTTCAAAATAGATAATATGCTAGGGCAGATTCAGAAAGCTGCAAAGCAGTAGAAGATTCAACAAAAGCCAAAACAATTTTGCTGTAAAACTCAAACTCTTCAGGTGAACATGGGGCCATGGGTTAGTGTTTGGAATCACTTCTCTTCCAGACCAATTTTAACATGTTTGAATGAGTCATGGCATAATTGATTATCATGTCCAAAGCATGGATTCTGTAGAAGCAAGTTCAGGTAGCTTTTGCAAAAGAGAATCAATTTTACTAACTTTTCTAAATAAGATTAAATTTTAGACAAGATCAACTTTATAAAATCTGGTTGCTCCCAAATCAATTCTATCACTAGAAAACCGAGAATACACCCAATTCATTTGTAAAACCAAATAATTTAAGGGTTTTGAAGGGGAACAAACCCGATAATAAAGGTGGTTCCAGCAGTGGCGACAATAGCAGGAATGCTGCAACCTGCTGAACCAACAATGTCTTTGATTTCGGAATGCTGAAGATTCGAATTATTCTTCATCTGGAAGAAACAGAGAGAACAGAGTACAAGTATGTTAGACACTTAGATGGAAGTATAAGCAAAAAGCAATAATAAAACCAGAAACTTCGGTGTGAACTAGATAGGTGAATACATACAACATTTTCAATGGATTGAAGCCTTTGATCGACTTTGGTTTCATGTAAATGACGTAAGGAATAGCCTGAAAACAAAAACAAAAAACAGAAAACAAATCAATATTAGTAAGAGCCGTTGTGAATTGTTGCTATGTGAACAAGAGAGAGAGAGAGAGAACGGACCGAACCAAGCAGTGGCGACGGAGGCAATGGAGGTTCCGACGGTGAAGACGACGCGGTGCCTCTCAAACGTATCCTAACAGAAACACAAACGAAAGAACGGTGAAATTGAAAACTACGAAACAGGAAAATAGGATTAGGAATAACAAACAAATTGAAGGATGATGAAATAGAAAGAAACCTTGGTGGAAAAATAAGTGTCTTGAATGGCATTCCATGAATTGAGAGATTTTCGTTTAAGGTTAGCCGTCGAAACGGAACCTAAGATCGAAGTTCTGAGTCGCTGCATCGGCATCACCAACGGAACCAACCCTATGCTACAGTGTCTGCCACGGTGCCACTGCCACCGCCACCACCACAGACCACACGGAAAGAGTTTTCTAGCTTCTCCAGCAATTCAACCTCAAAAACACAATAATAATAATAATAATAATAATAATAATAATAATAATAATAATAATAATAATAATAATAATAATAATAATAATAATGATAATAAAAAATAAATAAATAAATAAATAAATAAATAAACAATTATTTATAAACCAAATACTTAACACTATCTAATTACATTTGTTAGCTTATAAGTATATATTTTTACGTAAATTTAACTATTTAAGCTTCAAATGTTAAGTTTAAAATGATTATTTAAATTACGAGTTTTATTTTTTTCAGAATGTATGCTAATCTAATTACAAGTTTTAAAATGATTATTTAACTATTTAACACTATTAATTACATTTATTAATAGCGAAAAAAAAATACTCACTCTTTTTTGGGTGAACCAATGGTATCTTCCAGGCGTGCCTCTCCCAACAAAGTCTTTTCTATACGCACCACCAAGATTAGAACCCCTATCAGGATGCTTAAAGGACCAAGTTATCTGTCAATTGTGCCAGACTTTGTTGGGACACTACACTACACTCTATAGTCTATATAGGACCATACTATTAAGGGTCTTGATATCAAGTTACTAGAAGAAGAAAAACAATTATAAGAGCACATTGTTCCATCTCTCGAAAATATAAAAAACTACACATTCCAATACCTTTTTACTATATTTAAACTCTTAAATAATGTCCTTAGGGCACTAAATATCATTTGCCTACTATTAAAAAGTCATAAGGATAAAGAAAGAGCACTATAACTCAAGAAAGAAATATGTTTCAAACTTTAATCAGAATAGGTCAAATGCACCTTTTGATCTTATATTTTTTATGTGTATTTTATTTTGGTTTTATATCTTTTTTAAGTTTCATGTTGGTCCAGTTCGACAATTTCGTCACCCTCGTTAATAGAATTAACCTAATAAGAACCGTGTCAAATTACGTCATTTATCTTCAAACATAGAAAAATCATAACATACACATGAACCCTAAAAAGAACAGAGTCAAATTACCTTTTAACGGTGGCGATGGAGTTGAGGACTGACCAAAATAAAACATTTATAAGAGATACTGGACCAAAATGTAACCCAAAAAAATATAGAACCGAAATGAAATGCATATAAAAGATACAAAACCAAAAGGTACATTTAGCCAAGAGAATACTAATTGAAAGAAAAATGGGTGATTGATTGTTTTGGTCCCTCTCTTTAGTCGCTAGGATTAAGGGACATTGATGAAATGCTTATTTGGCACGTTAAGTGATTGTATGACACGTTATTAGTCACATATGAGTTCACATAATCTGTGAAGTTACGGAGCGTTTTAAGAACTAAAATTGAATTATGTTATAAGTGATTTTCGAGATTAATTGAGTTATAAACTCCTAAATGTCAACTAATATATCATACTAGCACTTAACGTATCACATATATACTTTGCCAAATTTACTTAACACTAGGGACTAAACTAAACTGGCCTATGAAATACAAAGTTAGAGTCAGAGGGACATGTGATTTTAAAGTGAAGTGAAGACCAAAATACTAAATAATTCAAAGAAAAATTTATATATTAAATAATTCAAAGAGAAATTTATATATGCCCCATAGTTTTTTGTTAACCCAAGAAAAGCGAAAAGCATTGCCTTTTTAGATTTTATATTTTGTCAATTTTGTCAAAGACTTCCATGTATGAAGTACTGTCTATTACTTCAAAGACTAGTTTAACATACTAACTCTACAATTTTCAAATGATTAAACGAAGGATATCCTTAAAAAATAATGTATTACAATTAAAAACTTGTGTATGAATATGAGTAATAAAATTTGAGTAAACTTTCAGTTAAATCCTTCACAAAGTATATATCAGTCATTCTAATCTTTTACTTTACATAAACTTTATTAACTTAATTTTAATGGTAACTTAATAAAACCCTTCAATTCGTTCCTTGAATTCATAAAAAAATAAAAAAATAAAACAAAAGTAAATTCATATTAATACCCAAATCCTAAAATTATACTCTTTGTTACTATTTATAAGTCACTTCTAACTAATTCACACATATTAAGAAAATTAGTTAAAACTAATTGGTGATATTGAATTTAGCAAAATTCAGGTTGACTTTTCAACATTACCCTTATCTAATCTTTTTGTTCTACAAATCTCTCTCCTCATATTCTCTATCCACTTTAAATGGAATTATTTTATTGATTGACACTATTATTGTAAATTATAAACTCATTAAATATAACAAGGGTATATAAAGAAAAAATTATTTAATGCTTCCTAAAAAATGAATTATAAATAGAAACGGAGGGAGCAGTAAAAAAATTAATATGAATAGCATTTATAAAAATAATGAACAATACATTTGTAATGTTAAGATCTAAAATGATGCAATACAATCTAAAGAACTTGAAAGTGAGAGTTTACACATTAACATTCTCTACATATCCTGAAGACTTTGGAATGCTTTAAGTTTAATTATTTTGCAAAAGTAATAAAATCATGTTATCTCATAACTACCTTTTTGCTACCTTTTTGGGGAAAAAAAAGGTTGCCAATAACATACACAAGCAAGTGCATTCAAATACTGGTCGAACAGCTTATATGATAAAAACGCATTTTTATTGCTCATAGTAAATATAGTAAATGATATAATAACAATATCCATATAATAAACAGAGTAACCTAGGAGTAACGTAGTAATGTTAAGTGTATATCAGTGGTTGATGTACACTTTTTATATTCGGTTAAATATAAAAACAATATCTAGTTAAATCAGTACATGATTTTATTAATTATTACGTATTCATTTAACTACGTATTTTTTAACTTTAAACCATATATTTCTACGTAGTTACAAAGCCAATAAATATGTAGTTAAATTACTACCTAATAGTTTAACCAAATCATATACTGATTGAACCACGTACTTTTTCACATTTAATCATAAAAATCAGGTGTATAAAGTGTATATCAACCGGTGATGTACGAGATTCATTTATCTAGTAAAGGCATGTTTGAAACTCTGATCGGGGTAACAGGGCCAACCAGCTGTATCCAAAAAAATTAAAATCAAAGTCTAACAAGATGATATCTTGACATCAGGCTCAAATCTTAACAAAGCGAATGTCACTCTGTCCAAATGCTGTTCCACAGGCTGGACACTTGCGATGACGGATCTCAAGATTTCTTTGTATGCATGGATTGCAGAACAGATGATAGCACTTGCAAATCACAACCTGCAAAATACAGGAGCCAATATCAGCTTTCTATTTTCTCCTTTCAAAAACAATGTTGATACATGACGCAAGTCAAATTAACTACAAAAGAGCTAATTAGATAAGTTAGCCTGTATTACCTCCTTTGGACGATCAAAACAGACAGTGCACTTGATAAGGTCCTTGAAAACCTTTATTTCAGCTTCGAGTTTTCGTATTGCAACTTCTCCAGTTTCGGTACTCAGCTCAGCAATTTTGCTGTTCAATTCCATTAGTTCTTCCTCAAGTTTCTTCCGCGAACTCCTATTAGATAAAACCGGATTAGTATGAGAGATGCAGCAGAATGATTGCATGAGGGATCCGTCTCAGCACTACAATTTACGTAATGGAGGGTGTATCCTGAATCCCAATGTGAAAACTTCAGCTGAAAATCTGTTACCAACTCAGACTCGATGTATAAAATCCTTAGAAAGAAAAATACCTTTCACTATCTAATTCCATTTCAATAGCTGCTGTGTCATTCAGGACTTGATCGTATTCCTTCTCTGAAGAGGAAACAAGAGACTTGAGCAACTTCAACTCCTTCTCAGCATCGGCCAATTCCCATTTTGCAAATTCCAGGGTGAGTGCAAGGTGTTTTTCCTCTTGAGTACATTTAATAGCCTCTGACATAATTGCTTTCAACTGCAGGATTCAAATTTTCTTTAACGACAATAAGAATGGCGGCAGCAAAGTTGTTAAGTGGAATATCAAAATAAAATTAAAAGATAAATAAGTAGGGGGCCTGGTAGCAAGGGAAATTAGACCTGTTCTTCACTGTGTGCAATCTGTGTCTTTGAATTTTCTATTGAGGCATTAACTTGTTGAAGTTGCTTTGCTAAGGCCTGCTTCTCAGACAGTAAAGTGCTGTATGTCTGTTTTGTCTTCACACTTTCTGATACAAGCTGCATTAAGTTTGCTATATGATCAAAACAAGGTCTCGCTAACCAAAAGTGGAATTATAAATTATTTTAAGAGCAAATACACCGGATTTATACCAAATAGCAGAATTTTCTATGCATATTAAGTTCCAGTTTAAATGAGATTATGTACCTGCTAAAATCAGTTCCTGCAGCGAAAATTCATACTGGTCGAGAGAATTTATTTGTATTTTGCCAAAATCAATTATCACAAATATCTAAGTTGGTCCAGACTCCAGAGTTGATTCTAGGAGATGGGGCTCACCGATTCTCCAAGAGTCTTCCCCATATCAGTTCTACCTAGAGGGATTCCCTATAATGTATATGAATCTTCTATGGTAGCGCTTAATCCACTTATATAATGATTTTTCTTTACATTAACCAAAAAAACACTTAATTTCTCACAATCAAGTCGCACATAAATAAATTATTAAACACATTTCTTATTTACGAAACCAATGCAAAACTTAATATCAACTAAACAATTAAAATTTCACCATCTGGATTAGCAAAACCCTAGACAATAACCTAAGCATTACTGGAATTGTGCATGAAAAAACAGTGAAGACAATAGCAAGGTGCTATCTACTAAATATAACAATAAGACATACCTTAATATTATAGTCATCCCTCTCAGTCACCTGCTGTAACAGATGCTGATGCTGTGTCTGCATATCTTCATATGCCTGACCAATAGTCTGTAGGAAAGTAATCAATTATATTACGAAAAAGAGAGTGAGGGCATAACCTTCAAAAAATTTTGCTGTTCATCTAGTATGAGGAGAAGAAAGTCAAGTTAGATAGGAAACCTCAATTTCAGAAATATATGCCTGTGCCTCAGAATCTTTAACCTTAAAAGCCTCATTCAGCTCCAAAATATCTCTGAATATAGTTAGATAAAACATGGAAGACAGTTTGTACAATCATTAGTAAAGAAATTAGTTCTGTTACAGGATGATAAACACTCAACCAATTTAGTTGGAGCATCAGAAGTTAGTTATTAGTTATTTTGTAAAAGTAGTAGTTATATCAGATAGACGGTAGTAAGGATGAATTGCTACTATACATGCATCTGCATGATACTCTCATACCTTTGCTTTTAATAGATATAAATTGAACTTATGTACTATTCCAGATAATAAGATGCATACTCAATTTTCAGTCTCAAGTTTTTTGTATGTTCTCTCTGATTTCTGTGAAGTCCACAAGAGTTATATACGTTTTTGCACTTAGAATATCAGCACACTAACTAGTAAATTAGTGGATACTGTTATGAGGAGGGGGATAAATTATGTAAACTAAGGGAGTAGGTGAAAATGCAAAAGAACTAGACAAGTCAAGATTCAAATTCTGGTGTAGGGGTAAGATAAGATCCAGTAATAGGGTAGGTATTATTATTGCAGATAAGTTTTGATCAAAGGAAGTAGTGGATGTCTAAATTCTAAAGGATAGGATAATAGCTTTAAAGTTTAAGATAAGTAAGGGAAAGTCACCTATCTTCCACTCTTATGAAGAGCGGAAGTCATAAGAGAATGCCCTTGAACTCTACATAAAATTTAACCCATCCAACTTCCACTCTTCATCACCAGACAGTTTTCTCCCCAAATAAACAACCATAAATATGGGAATAAAAAGGAGGAAAATAAAATCAGTAGAACCCGCCGCCAATGTGTTAATGAAGTGAATCCATAATGAACGGAGAAGTATACAAACACTAACCTCTCAGATGCATCCAGCTTGGCCCTTAAATCTTGGATCTCAGCTTCTGCAGCAGAAAGCCTTTGTTCACAAGCAGCTTCAGCTTCATGAGCAGCTTTTACTCTTAACTCTAGACTATGTTCATCTAAAGCATTTTTCAGCATTTCAGACTGAGAGTGAGCTTTACTTTCAGATTCTTTAATTTCTGTCAATCTGAAATCCAAGTTTTATAGCATATCAAGAGCGAACCATCCAAGTATACACAAGGGACCAAAATTCAAATTTCTGTGGGAAAAAACTTCTCTAGTCAATCACCATCTGTAACTAAATGATTGCCGTAAGTTCTATTTAACAGTAAGTCAGTTACACCTTAAAAACTTCAGCACCATGAATATCAATATAATAGAGAAACAAAAAAAATTCCTACTCCAAACTTCCAAAGTTTTATAGGCAACGCAAAAGAATGTAAATATTAAATAATAGTCTCTAATAGAAATTGACCTTTTTGAATTAAACCTTTGTCATCCACCATGGGAGAATGGATTAGACCAAGAAAACAAGTTTTGCAAGCTGAAACTATTAGAAACAAAATTTAAGGCCTCCTAAAATTAAAATTCCTACTTCCTGAAAAATTAAATTAAAAAAATGGAAACTTGCATGGCAATAAAATGGCAAGGGTACAGAAAGAAAACGCGTAAGGCACTGCAAAGAAAAGAAACCACAAAGGGACTTGCCACACCCAGAACCCTCCGCAACTCAAATATAGGATGCAAGGGATCAGCAGCAGCTACAAACATAAGCAAGAAGTGGTTATTTTATTATCTTCTAAGTTATACCAAATAGGTTTTTCCAACAAGCCATGGACATGCACTACAGACACTGACAGGTGTTTCCACTTTCCATTACTTCATTAAATCCATTTTATCATCCTAAACACATCACAGAGAAGCAAGTGCAAAAATCACCACATATATCAGCATAAACTTCAGGAGAAATTTTACCCCATAAATTTAACTATTCAAAACTCTTGTAATCTTTACAACCCCAGATCACCATACCCTTTTTCATAATTTTCCTGGCCATACATATCCAGAACAAATTCTAATTCCTGATTCTCCTTCTGTAACTTGTCAATCTGCAAGAAAACATCATAATCAGTTATTTGAAGATTAGTTGCAGAAACTCAAGAAGAGCTCTAAAATCACAATGCAAATAATGTTTAAGAATCTTGGAAAGCATGGGTAAAGTAATAAATAAGTGGCAAAGGATCAAATCTAATCTTGAAAGAGGAAATTAGAAGTACTACTGCTCTACAACAGAAACACTGAAAAAGAAAAATACAAAGAAAAAGATTAAGGGCTGACTTACCATCGTTTTTAAAGACTTGATTTCCGAAACCTGTTCAGCACATTTGTTTGTAAGGCTCTGAACTTCATTTGTCTGCTTCAAAAAAAAGGAGTTAACAAACCTTAACGCTAAAAAGGTATTTATTGTGTGTATTAAAGACTTGATTTCCCTGTAGAAGGAGCAATGTAGAGAACATTAGGCAAAAACTAACTTAATAAATTTCTATAAAAGACCTATAATAAAGTAGAAGAGACAGAAAATGAAATGACACAAAATATTGGATCGGCACGAGAGAAAAACCTTCTCGCTCAACAATGCTTTTAGTGAATGTTCTTTCTCACGCAATGATACAGCCTCATGAGCTGCATCCTTCCATCGCTTCAACTGAGCTTCCATCATCCCCATTTCTTTAGCTAAAGCTGAAGCCATCACACGAAACTCAGATTTGATATCTTTTCTCCCTGAAACATGTAATATTGTAAGAAAC
This sequence comes from Cyamopsis tetragonoloba, assembly GCA_037177725.1. Classification (NCBI taxonomy): domain Eukaryota; kingdom Viridiplantae; phylum Streptophyta; class Magnoliopsida; order Fabales; family Fabaceae; genus Cyamopsis; species Cyamopsis tetragonoloba. Next base: position 72,942,447 of record CM074119.1, read on the forward strand.
TGAAATATCCAAACATATGCCCCCCAAGTCTAAAGACAGAACAAGTGACATGCTGACCAGTATCCTGTATAGCCTCTTCCATCTTAATCTCAAGATCATTCTTTTCAATAGTGCACTTCTGTAACTGAAGCTCTAGCTCATCAATTTTACAGTCAGAATTGTCAAGGATATGCCTTGCAGTATCAGCAGCCTCTAATTTCAAATTCAGTTCCTTCTCCCATTTGGAGACATGGGCACTACTAGCCTAAAGTTACATATAAATGAAGAAAATTGTAAAATGGTAAACAGAAAATATTTAATTATTATAATCAAATTGATATACATCTGAGGAAAATAAATCAATGGTAACCTGCAAAGACTCTGCCAATGTTTTATATCGGTCCAATTCAGCCATCCAGTGTTGAAGTTGATCATTTGCCAAAGAGTATATTCGGGAAGAGCGTACATACTTATCATCATTCAGTTCATTCTAGAAATAACCATACACGAAAAGCAACTTTTATATGTAACCCTAACGCAGATGCATCTCAACTATTCAAGAAAAAATGACAACCATCGTCCATAATCCAAACTTATAAACCTGAAGATCTTGGAATTGCTTTGTCAAGGTTCGATTGTCTTCCATTGCATCTTCAAGCTCAGAAAGACGATCAGCAACAACCATCTATGGCATCATGCAAGCATATTTCTAGATTAGATTGAAAAAAGGATAAAAGGAATTAAAGAAGGAAAGAAAATCACATGATCAAAACCTTTGCTTCCTCAATTGAATCCTTCATCTCACGGAGACCCATGGTCCTGTCGGCAGGCTTTTCAGGAGACAGGATTCCATTCACTGCATCTACATTAGGGGAATTCATTCCTATTGCCGTATCCTTTTGCATTTTCAAATTGACTAGTTTTCTTCTACTCTCTTCAAGTTCGTTCAAGATCTCATCAAGGTCACCTTTCAGTATTAAGAGAAGACACTCTCAAGTCTCAAGTGAAAATTTTGAAAAGCCATCAACCAAGAGAAAGCAATCGCATAGTTCTCAATCTATATGAACCTACATGATTTCGACAATTATATAAAGAAGTCCCTGCATAAACCTAAGGACATTACTTCCACATACATTTATTCCAAATTGATTTTAGCCAGACTAAATTTAATCCCTATAAGGCTATAAATCCTCTTGATAATTTTCAAATTATCATAAATTTATGTAGCATAATTACAATTCACTCCTTGCTCAGCACAAGACCATGGAGCCCTCATCATCTATTGAGTTTATTATATTTTTTGAATCATATTTGAATTTTGAATTTTACAATAACTTTCATCATGTTTCCATTCATCAAACTTAAGTAGATACCATTGGCTTATCCTTTTTATAAATAGCCTTTCATCCCTTGGAAAAATCATAAGAATATAGGCTATGCAAAGTATTCACCTAATTTTTCAAATTATTGCCATAAGGTTGTGCTTGAAAAATAATTTAATATTGGAAGTAATTTGATTTTATTCAAATATTAATTCTCATATTTGGAAGTTGGAACTCATTAGAAAAAAATGGGATTTGAAAAAGTAAAAAAAAAAAAGGGGACAAAATTCACATTTGGAACACATTTAAGGTGAATTGAAATGATTTCAGATTAGTAACTTATTTTACCATCCATACTTAGAATAGACTAAATCACTTAACTAACAAAGATAAACATGTCAGTTAAAACAATTACAACCAAAATCAAATAATATCCTAACAAATCAACCAAACTAGAGCGGTTTTCTATTTATACACAGCTAAAGTCAAAACGATTTCAAAATCAAATTAATTCCTATTTATCATTTTCCATTTAAAAAAAATCCAATTATAGATCAAATTAATTTTCAAAACATTTCATTCCAAACACACTGACATATTTTCTTCCATTTTCAATGGGTTTTAAACAAGACCAACTAATTCAAAATAGCATGCCTTATTAACAACCTTGAAAAACCACCCTTAGGTGGAGTGCTGAATTAAGCAGATATGCACGTTCAATTCTGTTCTGCAGCTTCGTAGCATCAGATTGACTAGATAATAGGTTTCCTGATTTCACTTTACACTTAACCTTTTTATTTATCATGTGAAATAGCACAGTTTATCTACAAATACAATTCCCCAGATGATTATTTTAAATAAACAAACAAACTAATTATCAGAACAACAAGGAATAATCAGCATGCCAAGATATTCAATATTTCAATACACAAATATATAACAGTACAAGAAACCCCAGAAATTTTGAGTACAGCCCCATTTTGGTCTGCAAAAGTTTTAAAGAACATTTAATATGTTCCTTAAAAGATTATTGCATAAATTTGGTCCTCCATTTTACATCAAAACAGTCCAAGAGGTACTGTTTATTGAGACGACATCGAAGTCTTTAAGCTAAAATCCCATTAAGAAGAGTTAGTAGGCAGTGTCCTAGGAATGGATATGGTTACTGGGAGTGTCCAGGTATCTGGAATACCTAGGTGGGAGTTGTTAGAGAGGAGGACCATACCAAACAGGATGAGGGAAGGAGGATCTAGAGGGTATACTCTAGCAGGAAATGACTAGACAGTTAGTTTGTTGTAATCTCTATAAATAGAACAATTTTACAATAGGAGTTAGTTTATTGTAAAGAAATTGATTTCTCAGTTTGTGTAAGGGACTTTTCTTTCTAAGGAGAATCATCTCCTGATCTCCTTCATAATAACAACAGTGTGAACACCCTTTCCTTTTCCTTTTCAAGATTCTTTCATTACCAATTAGGGATTTCTGTCTCTGCAAGCTCTCTGATCTTGCAGGAACTTAACAATTGGTCCGACCTGCCGGATCCTCAGCCGGAGAAGGCCGTATGGAACTTCCAGGGATATTTTTACTTGTTTGAGTTAGGGGGAGTGGTTCTCATCTTTGGAGTGGCATGGCTTGCAAGTTTAGGAGAAGTCAAGATCAATCGGAGGACTATACCCTCACTATGTCCTTTAATTATGAAGGACGCAAGGTATAAATTACCAGAGTTCCCTGCCTGTCAAAGGTACCTATTTCTTCCAAGGCATTGAGGAAAACAGCAGAGGAAGAGGATGCCTCCATGCTATGGGTATTTTTAGCAGAAGGTGAAGCAGTGACAGAAGGGAAGGAAGAAGAGATATGTTATCCCCCAAACAGCAGATGCAGCTTCACCAAGTACTCCAGGAGTTTGCACAAGTTTTCGAGATGCCAGAGGGGTTACTTCTGAAAGGAAAGTAGATCAAAGGATACCAATAAAGGCAGGAACTGATCCTATCAACGCAAGGCCTTACAGGTATCCACATTTGCAAAAAAATGGAATTGAGAAATTTGTAATAAATGCTAACTTCAAGAATAATCAGACCGAGCATTAGCACGAGCACTAGCCCATATCCAAGTCCAGTTATACTTGTGAAAAGGAAAGATGGAAGCTGGTGTTTCAGTGTGAAGATTTTAAATAGTACCAGGTAAATTTCCCACCTCATTGATTGAGGAGCTCCAAGATGAATTAAGAGGGCCACCTACATCACTACGTTAGACTTGAAACAACGCCTTCTCAACATTCCATGTTTCGCGAACTCCTCTCTCCGACCGCTTTTACAAAAAACTGTACTTGGCTTCTTTAATGACATTGTCATATATAGTGAAACATAGGAAGAACACATGAAACACCTCAGGTTGGAACTGCCTACGCTAACTCAGCATCAGTTCTACACGAATCAAAAGAAGTGCAGTTTTGGGCAGGCACCAATAGAAATGTTTAGGCCACATAATTTATAAGGATTATGAAGGGATAGCCAAGGATCGTAAGAAGATCGACGTTATCTTTCAATGGCCCACACCAAAGAGGCCATCAAATTCTTCAGAGGTTTTCACGGCCTAACAGGTTACCACAGAAGGCTCATGGCCAATTGTGGAAGGATTGCTCACCCACTCACACATTTATTGAAGGAAGGTAATTTTGGGAGGAAACAACAGCAGGGTAGGCTTTTAGGCAACTGCAGCAAGCTATAACTTCAGCCCCAACTTTGTCTTGATGCTTCCGGAAAAGGGGTGGGAGCTATGTCATCCCAAAACAAGCATCTCTAAGCATTCTTTATTAAGTCACTGGCAGAATATATCAAAGATAAATCAGTATATGTAAAATGGTTCATCGCATTAGCGATGGCAATTTAACAATGCCACCCATAATTGCTGGGAAGCTTTTCAGTGTACATGAAGCAGATGCGCCTAAGATACTCCCTCCGTCCCATAATATAAGCTCCAACTAATATTTCACACAGTTAAAGAAAAGTGGTTAAATTATTGGAATTAGAAGTATTAATTAGACTATTGAGATGTTACACCAACTAAATTTAAACTCAATTATTTTTTATTGGTTGGATGACTTCAAAAGTTAAAAAATAATAATAAATGCTTCTAATTTTGTGTGTAGGAGCTTATATTATAGGACAAGACTTTTTGGTAGTTGGGGCTTATATTATGGGACGGAAGGAGTACCTTTTGGAGCATATCCTATCATTCAGAATCTGATGGGCAGACAGAGGTATTAAACCACAGGTAGGTGACTTATTTGCATTGTTTCTTTGTCTTAGAACAACCAAAAGCATGGGTTGAGTATTGGTACTACACCAATTTTAAGGAGCAGCCAAGTCCAGTCCGTTTGGGATTGTAAGTGAGAGAGCAAAAACCTCCCAATCAAAATTTATTCCTGGATAGACATTGGTAGAGGCAGTAGCACAGGACCTCATGGGCAGAGATGAAGTCTTATGGGCCTTACTTGGTGCTCAAACAAGTAGATTTCCATCACAGCTACCAGCGCAGACCAGTATACACCCAGTATTCCACATGTCTCAACTCAAGAAGGCAGCAGGAACTCATCACATGGAAACAGAACTACAAGTAGAGCTTCAAGTAGATTCATTTTTGTACTTCCCAGCTAAGGTGCTCAGAATCAAAACAATCACCAAGCCTGGTTTGCAGGTAAAGCAAGTTCTAGATCAGCAGTGGCTTAATAAATTAGAGGAACAAGCAGTGTGGGAGGTCACAGCTACCATCAAAGATCGATTTATTGACTTCAACCTTGAGAATAAGGTTGATTCAGACAGGGGAGGTATTGTTAGAGAGGAGAGGAGGATCTAGGGGGCATACTCTAGGAGGATGTAAAGAAGAGAGAATTATTGAATTGTTGAGTTTGTTGACCACAGAATCTGTATTTATAGTAGTATTACATTGATTGCAGGATTGTTACAAATAATCTACAATGATGACTAAATAAATAATGTATTTGGACAACAAACAACTATGTATCTAGACACTATGTATTTGGACAACTTATGTAACACTCCCCCTCAAGCTGATAAGGGACTTGGTAAACATGACAGCTAACCAATCATTCAAATTGACCAAGTCGGTTGAGATTTCTCTAGAAAGCACCTTCCCTCTAACAAAGTGGAAATCAATCTCTATGTGTTTGGTTCTTTAGTGAAAACCGGGTTTGATGCAATATGCATAGTAGCTTTGATTGTCACAAATACGCTTTGTTCATCTGATATCTCCTATTCTCACATGTAGCTGCTGCCCCAGTACGGTATTCAGCTTTTGCACTTGATCTAGCAACAACTGTTTGCTTCTTCTCCATGAGATTAGGTTCCCTCCCATAAGAACACATTATCCAGAAATGGACCTTCGGTCTAATGGTGATTCTGGCAATCAGCACCAAAAATCAGAATAACAAGTGATCTTAGCACGTACAGGAGTAAGTTTAATGTATCGAAGGATACGGATCACGGCATTCAAAAGACGGTCACAAAGGGCATTTAGAAACTGGTTTGCTACACTAACCGCAAATGTAATGCTAGGTCTGGTGATAATGAGATATTTAAGTCTCCCCACAAAGCGTCAATACTTATCTAGGTCTTCCAATGGCTCCCCCTAGCTCGGAAGAAGTTTGACATTGAGATCCATATGAGTGTCGCAAGGTCGACAGTCAATGAATTATTGATTTTTGTGTGTTTGTTGACCATACAAACTTTGTATCTATAGTAGTATTACATTGATTACAGGATCATGACAAATAATATACAACGATGACTAAATAAACATTGTATCTGAACAATAATGAACGTAGAAAACTATGTATTTAGACACTACGTATTTGGACAACTTATGTAATAAAGGAATCTGGAATAAACAGCTAGATAATTAGCCAGTTAGAATTGTAATCGTTATATATAGAACAACTGTACAATAGAAGGAGTTAGTTACTTTCTTGATTTGTGTGTATGGTACTTTCCCTTGTACGGAGACTCATCTCCTGATCTCTTTCATAATAATACCAGCATAGGGATTTGTCTCTGCAAGCTCTTTAATCGTGTGGGAACCTAACAGGATTACATTTCTTTCTTTCTTATTTTTTTTTTTTTTTTTGTGTTCTTCACTGATATCAGTTATTGTATTTCATTAATAAAGAGATAGAAATTCGAAATTCCTTGTATAAAATTCCATTTCTCTTTAATAGTTCAGATTCAATATAATGACCAGCAACAAGTTATTATACAAAGGGAAATTGATACTGCCCAGGAATTCCAAATGTATCCTTTAATTACTGAGTTCCATAGTTTGTCATTAGGACTTGGGAGGATAGCCAATTTATTATATTGGGAAAGCACTAAGAAAGGATGTCTAGAATTTGATTGCTGCTTCTGATATTTGCCAAAGTAATAAGTACCAGACTTTGTCTCTGTTAGTGTTAGATATTTGGGATTTTGCACGATTCATAGCGTGAAAATAGTTGTAAAGTTCGTCCTAGACTTGATGCGAATGACAAAGTCCAAGAACGTGGCAAATAATAGGATTGGAAATCAAAGAAAGAAGCCATGAGTGCAGGAGAAAATCCTGCTGATCCCAATACAGATATTCGGGATTAACATGATCTTTATTGCAATCTTCTTTGCTCAAGTACTGTAGAAGGATGTACAGTTAACAGTTTGACAGCAAAACCTTACAATTTGAGACCACGAATTGCAGCATTGACTTGTTGCCAATTGAGAAAGTTGCTGTCAGAGTCAGAGAACTTGATCAAAAGGGAAGAGAAAATGAAACTGGACCAAAAGGATGGACAGTGTCATGGTTGAGGATTAAAGGGGGGAAAGGCTGATGATATCATATTAGAAGTTTAGAGAGAGAGAGAGAGAATTAATTGTAACATTCATTAGTCAATAAATAAAGACTGTTCAAAAGATAACTAATTGTAACAGTCAAGAGAGAACAAACCGGAACCACCCAAAAGACAATTAATTGTAACAGACAGGTAAAGACAATTAGTTGTAACAGACAGGAGAGAACAAACAGGAACCATCCAAAAGACAATTAATTGTACCAGACAGGAGAGAATGACTTCGGAAAAGATTTGGTGAGAGATGGATTCCTGGGTGGGGTTTTCTTTTCTGTATTGTTCATTTTCATCTCAGTTATTGTATTCCATTAATACAGAGATAGAATTTAAGAATTTTTTCAACAAATTTTTTTTTTCTCTTTAATATTTCAGATCCAGTTCTAACATGTCATGCAGTATCCATAATTCATCCTTGTCAATATTTTGAGGATCAAATGGACGTTCTTTAAATCTATCTAGGATCAAATTCAAGATTTAATAATACATCAATACATCATATTATCATATTATATAACTAAAAAAATATCACTTAACACAAGGAAACCTTCCTTTATTCAACCATGCCACTAACCATTTAAAACCACAGTATATGATAATCAAGATCAGTAAAATCCACATTTCATTGCTATTTATTTAATAGTAACTGAAATGGTTAAAATAAAAAATAAAAAACATTTCAGAGACCTGTTAGGCTTTCAATTTCAGACTGATCTTGAGAGCACCGATTAACATAATGTTGAATGCGAACAGTATACTCTTTATGTTTCGTGTGGAGAGCATCAATCACTTCATGTAAATTATTTGCCTCCTCTTTGGTCATATCATCAATCTTAGACATTTGAATGATAGCATCTGCCAACCCAAGAGTGAGTAACAACAATATATCAATGATGTTGCATAGTAAAATATCAGATCAATCATTAACAGAACTACATACTTCAATAATTGAATAGCATATTAATTTCTTTTACCATCTGAAGATAAATCTCCATGTAAAACCTGAGCAATACTTTCAATTCTCTCCATTTGATCATCAATGGTCTTTTGAAGGAGATTCAATAACTCCCGTGTAGATGATTGACGCAAAGCAAGGGCTTCCTCAATATAACTAGTGATCTCATTACTACTGCATCCTTCGACTGAATCTCTCTGGATTAATCTACATAGAAATATATCTTCCGCAGGACACAAAGGAAATGACTCTGGAGAATAAATCAAGTCAGTCTCTTGAGTGTTGAATTTTCTTAATACTGCATTAAAGTCCTTGAAAAGAAATTCATAGTTCCACAACAAACAAAGAAAGTACCTTGAGGATTGTCACGGTAAGCCAAAGTTTGCAACGCTTCTTTGCCTCTCCCAGCTTGTATCCCAAGAAGAACAATGTCATCGACCATCTAGAAGCAGATAAAAAAGTTAAACCAATGTGCATATCACACAGGAGTATGACAAAAAACGCCTTGCCTTCCACCCACCAAACCCCCACACTTCTTATGGTACTTTAACGTTCAAAAGAACAACAAACTAAACTGAATAGAACGCAGACGCAACCAAAACTGGAGCATGATAATATCAAATACCTGAATCCAAAATTGGTTCACTGCAATCAACAAGTGATCATAAGCATTTTGCTTCTCCTTTAATGCCTTAATTTTTTCTTCAAGATCATGCAAAGCATGTTTTTGGACATCTATCTGTTGAACAAGTTGATGATTCTGAAACTGTAAGACTCCTGCATCGGCCTGGAGGAAACACAATCATTTGCCACTATGTAAGTAAAACTTCTAAACAATTCATGATGGGAAAAACAGAATAATATATTGTTGCCACACAAATAGAGCTAGTATGATAATAAACAACAAACCACATAGCTTTATCTACACTTAGGAAGCAAGTCAAAGTCCATAAAAACCCTTGCTAGTATAAATTTTTTCAGTTTAAAAATACACCTCTTTCAAATAAATAAATAAAGGAATTTAAAGGACATGAAAACACCCCTTTCAGAAAAATTAAGCACAACAAGAAGTTTCATCACCAATACTCCACCATCCAAACTGATACAATATAATGTAAGAAATGAGGAATCACAAGAAACCAAATCCACCCGAACTGCCCTATTCATTAATCAGTAAGCACTAAGCACAATCAAATTGCTAGCCCCTTGTCTAAAGGTCAAAATTTCACCCACAATTGCAATCCCTGTGCATTACAGAGCAAATTCATTTGTGCCTCAGAGACCAAACAGCTATCAAAGAATCCAATTATACAACCAATTCAAAGCAGACACTGAAGTTCACAACATTTCATCAATGAGAGACACAAAGGCATCATATGTATATACATGCATAGATGACCAGAGAGAGAGAGAAAGAGAGAGAGGGATTACGGTTTTGTTGTTGGTGGAGTTTCGGGAAGAAACAGAGGTGAGGTGAGGCCTCTTCTTGTCGGGTTCGTCGTAGTCAGAGTCAGAGTTTTCCATTGAGATTCTGAAATTATCAAACAAACACACCACAGCATAAGCAACACATATTCTTAGTTGAAAATTTTGCTCAATTCTTCGTGCTCTTGAGGAAGAAGAGAGAAATGGGAACTCACAATAGACAGCAGAAATCTCACATGAGATGAAAGCTCTTCTATTCTACTACTGTATTCAAGTTTAGGGTGATCAATGGTGTCTCTACCTACTGTATTCTAATTTCTACCAACAATTTTTTAAAAAAAAAAACATACAAAATTAGCATAATTTTTTTCCTACGAGATAAGTCCAAAATTTCTGCTCCTTCTTTTTTTCAAAATCCACCTCTTTAATCGATAGTTCGATTTATTGTTACATCAAAAATTAAAAATAAAATTATTTTTGAAGAAGAAAATTAATAATAATAAATTATATAGAATACATCCTTAAATCATTCATGCACGGTTCCAACTTCCAAGTATTTGAGATTTTTTTAAAAAAAATAAAAAATAAAATAAAATTGCTAGCCCCTGACCTAGTAATAATTGTTTTAGTCGTCCGTATAAAATGACAGTAAAAACCGATAAAAACAAAGGTAAAAAAGAAAAATGAAAACTATAAAGAACTGAAGATTAGCTTTACAAAGTAAGAATTAAGGAAGATTTCTCAAATATCAATTTGAGTGTTTACTGAGGCTTTTGCCTTCGTTTGTTATGGTTTATTTTATAAAATAATTACTTTTTAATAAAAAAGTTAATTTTAAAAATTTTAAGATATTTGTTTGTATTTTTAAAAAAATTAAAAGCAGAAAATAATTAAATTTTCTGATTTTTGTTAGAAGTTATCAATTTGGATAAAAAAAAACTTTTTTTATGATGAAAAGGGGCAAATGCCCAACCAAAAAAACTATTTATCAAATTGGGACAAAATAATATTCATTTACGTTTTTTTTTAAAAAAAAACTATCAAGGGTGCCACGTGAGAGCTCTCCAACAGACAAAACACTATCCATTTTCATTTTTATTGGTCTTTATTATAATTTCTGTATTTTAGTTTTCACTAGTCTACATGGCCATACTTGTCGAAAATTTCAAAAAAATTGAAAAATGACCAATAAAAACTTTAAAAAATAAAAAAAATGAAAATGAATCAGTGAAAATTAAAATGCAGAAATTAAAACTAATAAAAGAATCTATAAAAATTAAAATGTAAGAACTAAAACTAGAAAATGACCAATGATATATAATTAAAACTGAAAAAAAAACTAGTAAAAATTAAAATGTAAGAACTAAAACTAGAAAAAGGACCAGTAACGTAGAATTAAAACTAGAAAATAACTAGGGAAAAGTAATATGTAGAAATTGAAATAAAAAAGATTGATATATATTAATATGCAATAAGTAAAATAAATAAATAATTGGATAACACAACAATAATTTAATACAGATGAAGATATAATAGTAGTAAAAATAAGTAAGTAAAAAAATTGCCTTTCAAATTGAGAAATAAAATTATGACCAAAAAAATATAACAAAAAGATAAAAGGGTAAGTGAGAGTGAAAATTAAAATACAATATGGTGTGTGGGATGAATAGAAATGGTTCCTCCAACTCCCTTTTATAGCTTCTAAAGCGAGGGACACTGTTCCCTCGTGTTTCAGCCGCACCTATTTTTTATTTTTTAGTTTTTACTTTTATTTGTTGCACTAATGGTGAGGGTAATTCATATTAATGCGCCACGTTGCCCATTCCTATTGGCCGGTTACATGTGTGTTAACGGTGTTCGCGGTCCGGTTTAGATTGATTTTGAATGGTTAAGTCATTCGATCCGATCAATTTATTTACTTGCGGTTTGGTTTGGTTCGGTTTGGTCTACGAAAGAAATTCGAACCAATCCGATCCGATATTTTTGGTTTGATTTGGATCGGCTTTCGGTTTTAAGATTGTGTCAACTATAAACTAAATTAAATATAAAATTAGACATTTGAATCAAACGTTAAAGATATAACTCAAAATAAAAATTATAAATTTCACTAATATAAAATTAAAAATATGTGAAACTTAATTTTAAATTGATTAAAAAATGATAAAATAATAAGTATATAATATTAAGATGATGTTACTTTATAAAATTATGAAAAAGTAAGTTATGGTATTATTTTTGTTAAATATTTAGTAGCATGATTCTGAATAATGTTATAGTTTTGTAAGAGTAATGTATGTGTATATTAAACTTTGGTTTGGGTTGGTTCAGTTTGATTAAGAGGATCCGAAATCCGGACCAATCCAATAAAAAATTTCGATTTTTCGATTTTCAGTTCATTCGATTCTCGATTTATTCAATTCGGTTAAGTCGATTTGGATTGGTTTTGAACACCCCTAATGTGTGTGTAGGGGGAGGGGGGCACAGGGTGGCCGATGCAACCAGAACCTACCATGTGTTGCCATTTTTTATTAAATAAGGTGACTGTCACATGGTAGATCACCACTGGTTTATGCCCGCCGAGAGGCATCACCTAATGGAGAGCACACTATTCTAAAAGGTTTATCTTGTGTGAATTCGTAAACTCCCAGAATATAACATACTCTTCTGAAGTTGATCGGGATGCAAAAGCTAGTTAAAAGACAAATAATATTGCAAGTTTGCAACTCAAGTTTTATAGAGAAATTGAAAGAGCTCAAGATAGAGGAAAGAAATAAGAAGGATTTTTTGTGTGATGAGATGTGAAGTGAGACTTCTTTTTATAGGCTTGGTAACTCGTTAATACCAATGTCATATAACAATACCAAGGTTTGGACGACGACCTCTCATTAGTGGATGATTAGACAGTTTGACAAACACAATGTTGGATGGTGCTCATGGTTTGAAAAACCGAGGAGCATTTTTAGACTTGGACAGTGGTGAACTTTGTGGATTTAAAAACAAGGTTCTTAAGATAAGGCTCAAAAATAAAAGCTCAGCCAAAATTAAAAATTCATTGGAGCAAAACACAATCTCATGTGTGTAAGACAAGCCCATTTTCTTCTCCATGATAATTTTTTTACACTTGCTTTGACTTATAAACTCTCTTATGTTTTGTGAGCTAAGCAATGTGAGTCTTCAACTTTTTTAAAAAAAATATATATAATAACTAGGAAGTAAACACAGATACTCACACACGTATATTTTCACATATTCACCGATGAAATTACTTGACTTGGATGAATCTTCAGTCTTGTGAAATGCCACTAGATATATGACTAAGCCAAGAGCTTGTAACTAAGTGGTATAAGGAGGAGCTCTTTAAACTGTAGAAGATGGGTTCAATCCCCAGTGGAATACAATTAGGAGTAGATTTTAGGAATAATGTAGCGTGTGGGTGTTTGGCCAATAAAAAAACTAGATATATAACTAAAGTTGCTCATTATATTTCAGTTTTGATCATTATTCTTGAGAATTTTATTTTTTATATTTTATTTCGGATGAAGTATTTGTTAAAACATTATTATTGATTATTGATGAGGATGTAAAAAGATCTTTGTTTTTCCAATTGTTGTAAAGTTGGATTCTTTTGTTTATTAGGAGAAAAAAAATAAGGATATCATACCGATAGAGAGAAAGTATTAATTGAGCAACCGACTTTTTTTTTCTTCTTTTTTTCCTTAAAAAGCATTTAGCAGCATATTGCTTTCTCATAATTGGAAGAAAGCAAATATTCGCAATGCTACTTGGAAACAAATATAAATTCTTAGCAATGTAGTTCAGTTGGTGAGTGCATGTTAACATATGTGTATGGGTATGGGATTCGATCCCAAGTTGTTCTACTTTCCTATTGATGTGTACCTGGACTCCAGATACTGAAGCTGTGCGGTTATAGCGCTCCAAGATGCTCCACCGTGGAGCAGGTGGTACCTGCAAGGACTCCGACGCTCAAGTCAGTGAGTAATCTAAGAGCGGAGAGTATTAGGGTTAGGTAATCATACCTAGGTTTACCATAATGTCCAGTATTTATACCTTTCGTGCGGATATTATGTTGGTAGGGTAGGCTGGCAATATGGGTCTCGCCATTCCTTGGGCCTTCTGGAGCCTGGGTGAGGGAACCAGAATATGGATCCACAACACCTATAAACCAAAATAAATAAAGGAACCGTTTATTTTAATTTTTGGTTTGTTCAAAATTATTTTTAATTAATGCTAAAATTGTTTATTTCAATTAAATTTTCTTAATTTTTGTGCATTAATAATTTTAATCATTGATATTTATCTCAGTTTATATATTTTCAGGGCCGGCTCAAGACCAAAGCAAGAGCTTTAGGCCCCCAAATTTTTAGGGAAAAAAAACCTTAAATAATTATTTTATTGTCAATCAACTTTAATAAATAATTAAAAATATATTTAGTTTTAACACTATGATACTAGTGATTGAAATATCATTTAAAAGAAACCATACTAATTAAAATTAATATGTCAATTAATATACTTAATTTCATAATTGATCTTAATTCCTTTTTAATGTATATATTGTTAATGTTTTCTTTTATTAAGTACTATATCATATTATTAGAATTAAAGTTAAATTTCGTAAAAGTAAACATGTTTACTTTTTCAATTGATATTCTCTTTATAATATTAGCAACAAAAATAAATATTTCACAATGAAAATTAATAAAATCTTAGTTAAAGTCAATAATTATATGTCAACAAAAATTAAATAAAATAATTTTATTGTCAGTTAAGTAAATAAAATGTTATATAAATAAATCATAATAATTGAATAAGTAAGTGATTTTATAACTTAAAAAATTAAAAAATAGATTTCAAATAAAATTAAATAATTTCAATCGATTATCACAAATAATTATAAAGGGCCTATATCAAAAAAAATATTTTAGGCCTCTAAATTTTTGGAGCTGTCTCGATGTGTTTTTTATTTCTCATTCTACTAAAACTAGGGTCGGCTCAAGGCCCAAGCAATTAAAGCAAGGGCTTTAGGCCCCGTAATGTTTAGAAAAAGATAAAGATCACTAAATAATTGGTTTATAATATAAAAAATTAAAAAAATATTTAATTTTAATAATATGTTAAATACAAATAAGTATCATTTAAAAGAAATTATAATAGTAAAAATTGATACACCAATTTATATATGTAATTACATAATTAACCTTAATTTTTTCTAACTATATATTATATTTTGTTTTCTCAAGTATATTCTATTCTATAATTATAATGAAAGGAAAATTGTACAAATGTAAACATGTTTGCTCTCTATTAAAAAAAATGTTTCAAACAGTTTTTTTTTAGTTTTTAAAAATTGTATTATAAAATAGTTTTCAGAAACCGTTTTTAAAAAAAATAGGAGTTTTCAATATAAATTTGTGTGTAAATTTAGAAAATTGAAAACCAAAACATGTTTGAGATGTTTTCATAATTTGGTTTTTAAGTATTGAAAAACAAAAACTATTCCCGAAAACTGTTTTTGAAAACTCGACTGCCAAACAATTTTTTTGATTTTCTATTTTTAAAAACAGAAAAATATTTTTAAAAAGAGAAATCAAACAAACCCTTATACTCTCAACTTGTCTTCTCTCTATAATGTAAACAATTCCATTGTTTTAACAAAACTATATTTTTTCACATTTAAAATCTATCAAATTCTATCAAATGTCAATAATATCCCAAAAAAAATTAAGTAATTAACTTTATTATCAATTCATTAAATAAAAGTGACGTAAATTAATCATAATAGTTTCATAATGAAGTGATTTTATGTCTTCAAATAAAATTAAATAATTTTAGTTGATTATTATTAATTATTTTAAAAATTTTATGTTAAAAATTCGCTTTAAATCTCTAAATTTGTTGAACCGCCCCCATCTAAACTCTAAACGAAACACACACAAATTCACTAGGTCTAGCCACGCTTCAATTCTTCTTCATTAATAAAAGATTAACTAAGAGGCTTTTAAGTTTAAAAGGATGTTAAATTAAAAGAAATTGCAGCTAAAGTATAAGTTTATGCTATTTTAATATTTAAAGGCTGTATCTCAAATTAAAAATAAAATAAAAAATCAATCATCTTAAAAAGCTTGGTCACAAATCCAAAGCCGAGACAATTCCCATAACATTAAACAACTCAATTTTATTTGTCTTACCAATAGGTTATTAAGAAGGTATCAATCTCATGCATGTAACTGGAACACAATGCGGAAAAGGTTTGGAACTCAAATCGTGTCATCAAATTTGAGGTTTAGTTAAACATTATGCTTATTTTTACGAAGCCAAATACATAATAGCATAAATTATTAAGCTTTGCTAAATTGCTAACACTATAGACTGAAATATACAGGAAAAAAATCATGGTAAATGATATGTTTAACTTCCATCACATCATCGCATGGACTTGGTCCAATACATTTTTCAATAAATAAAAAATGTTAGTCCAAAATTATTTAGGGAGAACTCAAGGGTCTGATTAATTTTCTCACAGGAACTACTCAAGATTCATGTTAATCAATAAATATCAATACACATTTTTCTTTTTCTTTATATTAGTGTTCCCAACCGATGTAAGGTGTACCAGTCAAATAAGAAATGGCAGAATTAGATCATTATCAAATATCTCATACTGAAATTTATTTCCAGGATGATCCCAAAAGAAGTGATCTAATCTAAGAAAAATGCAAATATGTTAATCTCAATCTCAACCACCCAGAAATTGAAAACACAATGCTAATGCAATGCAAACTAAGCAAAATGAAGATGAAGAAGCAAGGTGCAAGTAGGATGAAATTTATTCTATCATCTGATTGCCATAAATTTTGTACACAGAAATTAAAAAGTTTAAGTTCTAATCAGATCTAGAGGAAGAGAGTAGATGAACACTCTCAGATCAAGTTCAATGCTATGAAATAGGGATCATTCGAATAACTTACAACAACAAAGACATAACCATCAATTTGAAGAAGAAATCCTCATTTGTCACATAACACAGATGAAGAAGATGGCTATGCCTATTACTCTAAACCTTCATAATAATCTAAAAGGAGATTTTTCTATTTCTGTTCACTTTTTTTTTTAACTCAAGGTTTAGGGTTTGAAAAATAAAATTAAAGAGATAGATCGATAATCAGAGGCACAAGGCGGTGAAATCGGCGTCGTGATCGGCGGAGGACGGTGGAGGGAGGTTGAGATCGAAGGGGAGGGGTTTCCGGAAGGAGGAGGTGAGGACGCAATCCTGGTCGTCCACGACGGAGGAGGAAGAATCGCAATCGCTGTGACAATCATCGATTGGGTTGATGGGCCTGGGAGGGTGAAGGGCCGAGGGAACCTTAGGCCCGCTAAAAGACTCGACCGTGCTGCTCATGCTGCTCGTAGTGGGCCGGTTCACTTGAATCGGGTCGAACTTATGATGATAGAGGGGAATCTCAGCGTCTGGGATCGGGGACGGGAAGTTGGTCTTGGCTTTGGGCCCACGGAAGGAGCGGGCCGCTGCGTCGTAAGCCCGGGCCGCGTCCTCCGCGGAGTCGAAGGTGCCGAGCCAGACGCGCGCCTTCTTCCACGGATCTCTTATCTCCGCCGCGAATCTCCCCCATGGCCGCTTCCTAACGCCACGGAATCGCGTTTCCTTCGCCGGATTTCTCGCCGCTTCGTCGACTTCCGCTACTGCTGGATCCGCGGCTCTCCCTCGGCGCATTAATCTCAGATCGCGATGATCTGAAAAATATATATAAAGTTGAAATCTTTCTTCGTAACAGAACCAACCCACCACCTCCTTCAACGCCGATTCTTAATCTTGCTTCTTCTCCATCTCTCTATTTCTCTCTTTCTCTGTGTTGTTCGATGCGTTTATCTCTTCTCTTTTCTTTTCTCTTCTCGGGGATGAGAACTTTGGGTCCCAACTCCCATGTGGTTTTCCCTGATTTGCTCCAATAGATCGCACGTGATTTAAATGACAGGAGTGCCCTTTGTCCTTGCCTTAGGAAATGAAAATTTTAGGGTAATTTATGACATTAATTATTACTTATGTGTATATGGCTATGGCTATATCTTATAGGTCTTATATTAAATAGTATACTCTTTAAAATTACTAAAATTAAAAAAACAATTATAAATATATATTAAAAATAGAATATTATATTTTTTAATAACTATTTATTATATTTAACTCTTAAAAAAATATTCTTAAGATAGTCATTAATATTTACTTATATTATTGCTCCATGATCTAAGCCTAATTGATAAATAACTAATTTTTTAAACATTTTAATGATGATTTAAAATATTAGTATAGTTATAATTTGTACGTATGAAAATTTATTGAGAGGAAGAGTAATCATAAATAATTTATCTCTTGAAATTGTAAGAGTAATGTCTCCCATAATTTTAAATATAAAATAAAAATTGTTCAAAGAGAATTCATTATTTCTACAAATTTTCAATCTCGAACACATTACTAGTGCATCTTTGATTTATAATTGGAATTGTCCAAGTCATGGTTTGAAGTAGATAATTTTAATTTTTAGTGAAAATATTTCGTTCGGCAAAAATTATGTTGAGTTATTTTTTAACGTGATTTGGGACTTCAAACTATGATATGCACTAAAGCAATAAAAAGTTATTTTTTTGTTAGACCAAATCCGGGTTGACCAACTTCAAAATGGAATTGAATAGAATGGAACAGAATAGTACCGTGTTTGGTGACTATGGAATAAAATAAGATTATATGTCTTGTTTTGTATTCAATGCGGATTAAAATATAAAAATATTTTTATAATATATATAAAATTTTACCATATATATAAAAATATATATTTTTTATAATATATATAATATATAGAAAATATAAATTAAATAAAAAATAAAATAGTATATTTTTAATTTTTTTAAAAATATTATGAGTATAATTAATAATAGTTTTAAAATTAATTAATTTATATATTAATATTTTATAAAAAAATTAAATTATTAAATACAAACTTCTTACCATAAATACAATTATTAAATATATTTTTTAAAAATAATTATTAAATATAAATTATGTTGAATATATTTTTATTATGAAAGTTTTTCTAAAACAAATATTTTTAAAAATATTTTTTGGTCGAAAAAGGTAATTTAAAGTTTAATGAAATTAAACATATATTACTTTGCTAAAAAAAATAACTCAATAAAAATCATGATAATTTTCCTGGGTTCTATTTTGTTCTATCATTTTTAATGGAATCAAATTGTTATGTTCATTTGTCTCAATGTCATGTTTCCTTTCTTTAGACTAGTGTATCAAACGTGAAATGGTACAAAGTATCTTATTCTATTCAAATATATCTGTCAAACGCTACTTTAGTCTTTAGCCCTAATAGTCACGAGTCATAAATAGATTTGAATTGTCTTCATTTCTTTACTCTCCATTTTATCACTATTTTCTTATTTAATGATTGAAACTATCATTACATAATTTTTTACTACATTATTAAAAATCTTGAAAAAATACCTTAATGCCAAGATCTTCTCTATTCTTAAAAAGAAATGGTGAGGATGCTAACCAGTCGGGAATATACCTTAATGTAAAAAATTATAAAAAGAAAAAAATAAAAATCCTATATGGCTGCTGCTAATGTGATTATTGGGGATGGGGTTTAGATGGAAAGTGTTACTATTAGACATTAATGGGCATATGCTTGTCGTACTTAGTGATACTAATTGTTCATTATCATTTAAGAGCAAAGGATACCAAGTTGGGTCTTGTTTTGGGAGGAACCCTTTTATGGCGTTTCCGTTTTGCAAAATAAAGATTTCTTAAGGCAAGTTGTCTGATTTTGCATCAGGTTACGGTGTGGATTAGATTTTCTTTCAAGAAATGTAGTAATTGCTTTGTATAATTCTAGTAATCTCTTTTATAATATCTCGTTTAATCTTCAAATTAATACAGGCGGCTAACTAATTCTTTTTATAAATAGAATCTAATCACCACTTCAAGTGAGCCTCCTTAGTTGAATTATTTCGATGATTAAGTCTTTTTTTGGTAATAAAGCTTTTAGAATCTTTATTATTGATTGCAAACTAATAAAGCAAGCCTTGAAAGTTGAAAGGTTAATAACGTGGTTTTATCAATACACGACATATTTTGTATAAAAAGAATTTTTTATGGTGTGTAATATAAATACGAGTTAAAAAATTAAAGATAGAAAAAAAATATAACATTAATTATATGTCAAATATAATTACATTAAATTTTTATTTGTCTTAATAACAAAGTTTTATTTTTTATTTTCTTAACATATAAGATATTATACAGATTAAAAAAAATCTTTGTAAAATTATTATTGAGATGTGTTCTTTTCAATGCGATTCAGATGTGTTTAAATACAATTTTGAGTCTATAATTTAATTTTAATTAAAGTGGAAAAAGGAATCTCCATAAAATTCAGCCATGATTTAAATCATCTAAATAATATGCTATGAAAAGTTGAAAAGTAAGTATTTGAAGTGATGTTTCCCCAATTTTAAAAACTAATCATAATATAGTAAATTTTAATTACTCATCTAAGAGATGCAGCTTTCGGGTTTTGTATTCCCATCATCAAGTTGCTTTAAGGTGACTTTGTCACACTCATTACTAAACTCACCATATTTTGTCTATATTTTTAACTTAGGTAGTTAAAAAAAATGTCAGTTCAAATTTTAGAATCAATTTTAAATTGGATTCTAAAATTTGGGCTAACAAATTAATAAACTAATAACAAATTTTAAAATTCATTTATGTGTGATGAAATTTGATCACTTATGAGCATTAACCTTATACATTATGACTTTGGATATTTTCTTCCATAATTAGAGAGAATTTTTTTCCATAAATTATAGAAAGATTTGTGAGAGAACAATAAATTTTATTCACACAACTAATGCTAAAAGTTAAAGCAAACTTCACATATCAGAATAAGAGTTCCTTTTAAATTTTGTTGTATTAAAAAATGATTTGATTTCCTAATACAATGAAACGAATTGCGAAATATATATTTTGGTCGTCTTTCTTGCACCATCCTGATCTGATTTGTGGATGGAGGAGATTTGGGAATATTCCTAATATTTTTACTCTGTCTTAGCATGTTCCAAATGAGTAATAAAATCTATAATAAAATTCAATTGAGTTCCGCAATAATAAGGAAAATATGGAATAAATTTCATATATATCTTGACAAAAAAAATAAAATTCATATGATGATTAATCCTTCAGTTTGGTTCTTCCAGTCATGTACCTCGTTTAATGAGTGCATCAGAACATGCGTGTGTGGATACGAGATTTGGTCCCCAATTATACTACTTTTCTATAAACAAAAAAACCTCACTTTGATTGTCAGATGTTTTAGGTTCAAATGTTCAACGATTATCATATCATTTGCCACAAGAAGCCCTTAAAATGAAATATTAATAGTTAACAAAGAGCAAAGAGATGAGATAGTGGGTAATACACCCTAATTAAGAGCATCTACATGTTAATTTATGATAGGAGTGTCAGTTAATTTTCTTAAAAATTATCCTTGAAACAAAGAAATAAAATAAAATAATAACACAAATTTAATGTGGAAAAACTTTAAACTTAGAGAAAAACTCACGGGTGTTATTTAACGACAAACAAAGAAAAATACTATCCTATAAACTACTATCCTAATAACTCCTGCGCCTGGGTAACCCTAGTCCAATAGGCACCCGAGGCTACCAGCTCCAGTACACCTGCGTTCACTAATAGGAATTATGAGAAGATTTCCCTTCAAATTGTATTGAAAATATGAAGATACACTTTATATATACAATAAACTCCATAACCAAGGTAAAACTATCTAAGCCATATAACTAAGGGTCTATTATTCACCAAAGAAAATAACTAAATTAAACCTCACAACGCTTTAATATAAGAGTATAAAAAAAGTCAGATACAAACTTAATCTGCATCTAACTAGTACAAGTAGAAATTGAGTTCAAGCCCATTATATAGGACTACTTAGACACTCATGCTACTCCAAACAATATGGGACTTTTGTAATAGATGTTTTAATCAAATTTTCTAGCAATCTCCACCTTAGCTTGATTAAAATACTTATCTTTCATTTTCATTGCCTGCACCAGTGATCATTGTCTATACCGACAATCATACTCCACCATTAAAAGTATCCTCACTTGGAATTAAACCACTCCAAAACTTTTTTCTTTTCGCATGTCTAAACCTTACTAAAATTTATGGTGCAACTTTCTTGCCATGCCAGTTTTTTCTTGAAGTTCCTCAGCAATCGACATAACCGGATTACACACCCAGTATCATGGTCCATGCCAGTGCGTAATCACCAAACACCCTACATCAATGTCAACCTATACCTGAATGTTGGTATATGGTTTTTGGTATGCGGGCTGACCCACAAAACCGTAGACTTCGCGAATTTGGACCATAAAATTTGAAATCCATATAAGTTACGGAATTTGCAGATTTATCCGTTTGTCCGCTGACTAAAAGAATAAAATATGCGGACCTAGTGGGTACCCGTTCATACACATAAATAAAAAAATACATAATTATTTTACTTAAATTTAAACATAATAATATATTTTGTAGTCATTTTTATATAAAAAAAATTACAATTATGTGCCTAACTTGTATTCAGAAAATTAATACATTTTATTATCTTTATATCAATATAATTACATTTATAAAAAACTAGATCCTTTTTTAAAAAAAGGTAAAAAAATTACAAAAATAAGTTATGCAGATATCTATGGGCTACTCGCGGACATGTGAGACGGATGCAAACCTAAAGTATATTGGTCCATTTAAAATGTGGGCTTAGGTGGACAGCCCATTAAACCTGCAGGTCTATGCGAGACGACGTGCCTTTATACCCACCTCTACCTCCACCCATGTGCTACAACCACACATCATGCTTGTTGACCAATGCCCGTATATAATTTCACCACACACCTTGCATCAATACTAACCAATGCTCATGTCCAATCACCACATATCTTGCATGAATGTCAGCCAATGCCCATGTGTAAATTCACCTCACCTTGTAGATCAGCTAGCAATGACACCTCATTTTTCATGGTACATCAACAATACCATGAGGGTCATCCTCCCCATTTTGAGAGACATTTCTAGGATCTAATCTAGAGCCTTCTGCTCCACTTGCTGAACTTTTTTTTTTCCTTCACCATGTGTATTTTTTACTATGTCTTCACATCATGGACTTGAATTTCCAAGCCAAAATTCTTCTATCTTTCCATCAAACCTCATTGCACATACACATGCACATTGCAATTGTGTAAACTGTAAACCGTGCACCAAACTAGTTCTCAGGAAAGAGAGGTGGCGTCACAACGGACATACTTAAAAATCAAGTTTTTCCTTAGCCAGAAGATTTTTAAAACAACACTCATACAATATCACACATCTTCAGCAACCTAGCAACTAGCAATAGAACAAATCTCCAGCGACAAGGAATCATTCTTTTATGATGTGGAAGCTCAGACTAAGCTACAACCACGTAGCATATTAAGAGCATCTTATTGAACCATAAGCTTTGATACCATTGTTCGGTAAAATCATCATTTAACCCCCTCGAGAACTGTCCTTTAGATAGAGAAATAAAATAAAATTTAACACAATTGAACACAAGAATTTAATATGGAAAAACTTCAAAACTAGAGAAAATACCACGAGCGTTGTTTAACGACAATCAAAAAGTAATTCTATGTGAAAATTTTGATGACACAAACTACTCTCCCAATAACTCCCGCACCCGGGTACCCTTGGTCCAATAGGCACTTGGGGCTGCCATCCCCAATACACTCGCACTCACCCAAGCAAATAACTGAACTGAACATCACAACACTCTAATACAAGAGTATCAGAAAAGTCAGATATAAGCTTAGGGTTCGTTTGGTGGTCATGAACATGATAGGATAATCATATCCTACTGTTATTTGTTGTTTGATGAGCCAATAAGATATGATAAACTTATCCTGTTGGCTTATTTCATCCTACTCCCCAGTATAATTTGGGTATCCTGAGGAATGAGTTAGGTTAGAAATCAGTATCATAGGATAAGGTTTTATTTCTTACTTTACCCTCACTTACAATACGTATTCTCACTTAGATATTTATTTATCATAAATAATAATAATAATAATAATAATAATAATAATAAAATAAAAAATAGTAGTAATAAAAAATAAATATAAATAATAATAATAATAATAATAACAGCAACAACAACAACTTATTTACTCTGATATCTTATCGACTAACTAAATACTAGATAGGACAAAAGCTTCTCCAAGCTTATCATACTCTTATCCATTTTTATTTTATTCATCCTTATCTTATCTTATTCACCAAATAGATCCTTAATATGCTTCTTGAGGGGTGCAAATGGAAACTTTGAGTTCAAGCTCATTATATAAAACTTAGACATCCACCCCATTTGGCCATTGCTACTCTAAGCACTGTAGAACTTTTGCAATAGATGTTTTAATCAAATTTTCTAACAATGGAGTGTAGGGAATAAGATGGAAGAGCAGATGCCTCTTTGGATAAAAAAAAAAAAAA
This sequence comes from Cyamopsis tetragonoloba, assembly GCA_037177725.1. NCBI lineage: Eukaryota > Viridiplantae > Streptophyta > Magnoliopsida > Fabales > Fabaceae > Cyamopsis > Cyamopsis tetragonoloba. The sequence continues at coordinate 72,966,668 of CM074119.1, forward strand.
AACTTTTACTAGTTGTGGTTTATCGTAAATTTTATGAAAATATTTTTTTTTTTTTGCTTTTTTAAAAAATACTTACACTTTCGTAATAGAAATATAAACAAATGAGCCCCAAAATATTGGCCAAGTAATTCGATTAATGTTCAACCAATATCAGCTATTCTTCTAAAAAGACTTGTAATAGAGATGTGAATGTGAATTTGGATGTGTAAACGAAAAGGATAAAAAAAAAAAAACAATTAGTTTTACGTCACTTGTTCGAGTAAAAGAAAAATTTATCAATAAGAGTAAAAGAAAATCCAAAACCATCACCACGTGCGTAATGCTCATGGATTCGCGTATATCAGTTAATTGTCTTTTTCTATTCTTTCTCCTATTTCCTACTCCTCAAATTGGCATGTGAACCGAATCACAAGACACCTGAATCTTCTCGTATTCTTTCTCTATATGAGTGGAATACTAGATCCTTTACAATACTAGTAATTAATAAGCTTGTTAATTTTGGGGGGTAATAATTAATAAGCTTTTCTATAATCATTTTTGTGTCTTTCTACTCATAATAAGAGTGTAAACATGGAAAGCCCAAAATTCTCTTATGAACTACCAACCACCACTAGTCATTTCCAAACTCAACACAGTTACCATTTTCAAAAAATAACACTTTAAGGCTCAAACAGGTAAAACCTCTTAAACAAAAGAAAATCAAGATTTGAAAATCCTATGAACTCACATAAATTGAAGTGAATAATCATCCCAAGATAAAAGTATTTGGATCACCAACATTTCTTTCATAAAAAACAAAGGACTAATAATCAGTAAGGCACACTCTTAAAAATGGGGCATAAATTATAAGTAACTTGAGTTTCTCGTGCATCCGAGTTTTTTGCTCAGCATTTCTAAATGGGTACCAAACTGATCCCAAAAGATACCAATAAAAAAGGAGAAAAACGAGTCACAAACTTTCTACCTGCATTTATTTCACCACAAAAAAATGCCTTCCATCCCCCAAAAGCTAGTGGTTGTTGTAACAACAACCTCAGAACTAACTCCACAGAATTGCAGGTGAAAAGGGGGAACAGATGGTGTGTATGATATATATTTCTCCTGAAAATGTGGAAAATTTTCTTTGTCCCAAATAAAGATTAAACTTCAAGCAGTTTAGTCTTGTAAAGCCTCTGAGGAGGCTTGGACGGAATTTGATGTGTCACTATCTTGTTTGGATGGATCTTCTGTAGCAGCTTTAGTATCAGATCTTTGAAACTTGTCACTCGACAATTTAGACGGAGATGTCTCAGGTGGTTGAACAGTTGACAGCCCTCTTGGATTATTGACAAGAGATGTATCGAATACAGATAGAGCAGGCGGGATCACGCCATAGTTCTGAGGCATTGCTAAAACTGGGTGATCAAATTTGCATGTAGGGCCAAACTTGCATATTCCATAGATTCTGTAATAAGAGCATATAGCCTGCCCCTGCAGATACCCAACATGGGAATCAGGGACCAAAATAATTAGTGACCTAAACCTTAATGTAGCCAATAGGAATGTAAAAATAATTTACAAGATATTAGGGAGAAAAGTATGAAAAAAATCATTTAACATAATTAAGTCACCAAGAATCAAGTAAAAATTGAACTTACAGGTCTTACGGGAAGGCCAAGTGGATTCACTAATGACTGGGCGATTCTTTCTTTTGGATGGTGGAACTTGCAATCAGATCCATATTTGCAGGTTCCAGTGCTCATAAAGTATCTACATTCTGGTTGATCAGGTCTATCTGGAAGAGCCGAATTTATTACCTGCCCACCAAGAAGTTGCTCACTAGGATTCATGAACTCGTACATAAGATTAGATGCAACAAAACCGGCAGGCATAGCTGGGTTCATGCTTCCCTAATTTGAGAAACAAAATTACAGTCAAAACAACAGATATTCGTTGAATTTGCAAAAAGTACCCTTAAATGTATGTAGGAATCAAAGTACATAAATAAATATCACCAAATAGGCAAGATGCTTTTAGGCTTTCCTAAAGAACAAAGCACATTGTGCTTCAGATACTAATCAGTATATGAATGCCAATGTGGTTGGCAATTAATCAAATGAAATAAATGGGAAAGTGTAAGTAATAATAGTATTTCGATACACAGGTTACACCCTTTAAAGTTCCTTGCGATGTATATGACATGCAGTAAAAAGTGACAATATTTTCTAATCTTCGTGCATTTGTTAGCTACTGTATTCGCTAATGCTGCATGTAGCAATGCAAAACTTGCATGTATGGAGTAACATTTCAGTATGAAGGAAGAAGAGAAGTTTACAACACAGAACTCCAATATATTTTTAACAATTAGCCAATCTATATTGCCCTCGCAATGACTTAATATTGAAAAATCCTACCTGTCAGAATCATACTTGTCAGGGCCAAAAAAAGACCAAAGCATACAGCAAATGCATATAAAGAAAGGACATTCAAGAGCTTGAACTAACCATGTAATTGTTCCAGCTATGTGCTGGTATAATGCCTTGAGAAGAAGGCAGAAAAGGAGGTATATAGGATTGAATACCCTGCCCGGATAAATACGACATTCTAGATACTGACCATGCAGGAAATCCACCAACATATGGTAATCCTGCTGCAGGAATAACTGTTGAGGTAGGAGATCCCATCAGCGGATATGCTCCAAAGGAAGTGTGCTGTGGATGATGAAACTTGCATGCAACTCCAAACTTGCAAGAACCAGTTCTCATGTAATAAGGACACGATTTTTCTTCCTAAAAGCAACAAACAGAGTGTTATAAAATCCCAACGACTCACATATCTTCCATCAATACAGTACCCGTAATCAGTTTGGAGAAACCAAAGAAAGGGATGAACAAACCTGACGCATCGGAAGACCTAAAGTATTGAATAATACAGGAGCAGCACCCCGCCTGTCCTTTGGGTGATGATATTTACATGTTGATCCATACTTGCATGTACCTGTCTTTAGAAAATACTGCAATGCGTATTTCAAACAAGATCATGAGTTCCTTGTATTGAAAATGACATATTCCCCAAAAAGTTTCAATGCACAAGAATAGCAATAAAACATTGTGAAAATAGATTGTGTAATACATTACATTGACAATACAAAAAATCTTTATAGGAGTTTGATATTGATGTGAAACTCAATTTCATTTTCCTCTTCTAATTCAAAGATGCCACCATTGGCACCAACTGAAAGTTGCCATCATCATAAATCATAAAGAAATCTGGCAAATAAGTTGTATAGGACAAAAATAAAACATGTCCATAAAAACAAAATTCTAACAAATTGTCAGAAGAAGACAAACTGATTGATTTTCTACACAGACAGCATGACTATTCTAGTTCGCTATACTACATCATTTTCTTCCCCTTTATTTATTGGTTCGTTAACAATACACTGGTAATCAATGTGCTTGATATTTCAAACAGACCAAACCCATTATTAAAAGGGATGGAACAGAACAAAATACCAGTAAAAGACAAACAAGTTCAAAGAGCAAGTGAAACTCCTGCCAGAGGGAAATAATAAAACATGAAACAAATATCTTTAGATCAACTTCTTATTGAGTTGTCTGCAAACACATGTGATTTCATTTATGATTACAAAACACACAAGTTAATGTACTCATAGCATTCAACATTCTTCGGTAACACACAGCATGTTAATGTTATGTTTCATGAAGTAGCATTCATTCAACATTAGGAGAAATCATTGCAAAACAAATACATTTTCTGCAATGAAAAGTAAACATACCTCACAATCAGGTTGCCCCACTCTCTCAGGGAGTTCTTCACCATAATGTGTACCCTGAAAATCTAATATCCTATGAGAAACTTCATATATTTTTGTAAGATAAAACTAACGAGCAAACAGGAGAGTAAGTTAGCAAGTTACCAAGGAAGTCAAAATAACAAACTACATCTTTGTCAAGCATGTAACCAAAAAGGAAAAGAAAAAGTTGCTTCATATATATCATATCCACAAGAAAATGAATGAAATGATGCAAAAGAAAGAGCTCTATTACAAGAGAAACATGTGCAGGGTGATTGTAGCGACAATTACTTCCATAACCACACATTCCAGTCCTCAAATAATACAAGCAGTCAGGTTCACCGGGTCGATCTGGGTACGGGCTAGATTGAGCCGCAGCATCTCTATCCCGATTATCATTGATTTTCAAACGCCGAATCGCTTCTGCAATATAGATCAAAACATGAAACTTTCACCTCATAAAGCCATAATTTCTGGCTAAAAGATTTAAGATCAACACGTACAGGCAATCCTTTGATGCTTCATTAAGCAAACTACATCAAATTCATAAACCCATGTGCCATCAAGCATAAATAAGTTTAGGGAAGAAAAAACTAAATAAGAATATAATAATTTTCTGTACTTTTTTGTACACACAAGTTGAGCCATGGTTTCTAAATTCTTCGAAGGTATCTACCACAATACATTACATTGTATGAATGATCAAAATTGTTCAAATCAAAATCATCGTGCCAAAAATAGAAAGTCATCATAAACGAAACCAAATCCTTGAGTAGAAACAATCTAACATTTCCATCAAAAGCAATATAAAGGCATCATTAAATGATGATCAGAAGCAGTTAAACGATGAATCATGAAAACAGGTAAGAAAAATAAGGAAAATCAATCACCGGAAACACCTTCAGTATTGTCACTAGATGGATTAGAAGCAGCATTCTTCAGAACCTGACGGTTTTCTGGCATCTGGTAGCGTTGAAATGATAAGGGAGCGTTTGCTTGTTCGATCAAACCCAAAAGACCCTTTGAGCCTTTAAGAGGAAATCAGCGCAGAACACTCGCAAATTAACTCACGCAGATGGTAAAATCATCATCAGAAGACAGTGAAAATTGACCAAAAAGACAACAAAAATAAAATATCCCGGAAAATTAAATTAAAAATTATAAACAAAACAAACGGAGAGACTCACAGATAAAATTCAGAAGAATCAAATGTGAAATCTTAAAAGATATATATAATAATATTCCAATTGGATGGAAATTCGCGTCAAATTAGAGTTTCCTGGCTGTGGCCCTGCAATCTTTGGAACAATTTGGATCTTTGAATGTGAAAACCGGACAACTTAATAATAATAAATAAATATTAAGTAGAAACATTTATTTATTATTTATTTTTATTTATTAATTAAGAAATATATTAAAGTAATTCTTGCGCGCGTGTACGAATAATAAATTCTCTGTACCATATTACCCTCCACGTGGCCGTTTCATAACACGTTTACGTGAACGATGATTTATTACTACCACTTCGGCGCGTGTACTTCAGTCACTACTCAAATCCCTGTTTTTATTATTTCTTTGAATCTTTGAATTGATTTTTTTTCCATGTGTTCGGATTATTATGAAAAATTAATTAGCCTGAAAAGTAGATGCGAATGTTGTTAGGGGATTATATTTCAATCTTTGATTTTATTCCCAGGTCGTGAGATTTATCTCATTTTAAATATTGAGGTTTTTTTTCGAAGAGGATGTTTTCAATTTCTAGTGATTATAATTATAATTATACTAACTTATTATCATTTACACTAAACCAAGAAACGCTAGTAGACTTATGCAAATGCTTTTTTACGTTATTATTTTTTATTTCATGTTTATTTTATTTAGTTTGCATATTTTAAAATTATAATACATACATTTCCTAAAACTAGAATCTTTAATTAATGCCTTCAGGATATTTGTTAGCATTTTTTAAACATGACTAATTAACCATTAATTAAGTTTGAATACTAATTGATTTACAACCTGGATGCTATTGAAGATTACGTTTTTAAGGATAGTAAATGATGAGTCAATCCTTTATTTATTTTTTTTATAAGAACTCGCCGTTGATAAAAACAACGACTCAACACTTCCTAAATCTAATTACTGGTAGTATTACTAATTTATTTTATCTTGTTATTCCTTCCATCTCAAAATATAAGACCCCCTAAAACAATATTGTAAGAATTAAAAAAAAGGGTTAATTTAGTTAAATACATTAAATTTGTCTAACAAAAAGTATTAGTTTATAAATTTATCCTTTCAATTTCTTTTTACCACTCCTCTCTCTTAATTAATGTTCATCAAAATTAGTTGAGTAGCAAAAGTATAATGGTAAAAAAAATTAAATGTACACAAAAATTCTCAAAGAATCCTATAAAATGAAACAAGCAAAAACTCTATAAAGGGTCTTACATTTTGGGACGGAAGGAGTATTATTTATAGTTTGATAAGCCAATAAGATATACTCTTTCCGTTCTGAAATATTAGTCATTTTGAGAGATTTCGCGTGGATTAAAAAAATAATTAATTGTTATATAATCTAACAAAAATTGCATAGGTAAACTAAATTAGTTATTGACTTTGAGGTTTACTCAATAGCTATTGGCTATAAAAATAATAGAAATGGGAAAAGTTAATAAATATAGCATTATAATGTAAATGTGACAAATATTTTGGAACAAATTTTTTTACTAAAGTGATTAATATTTCGGGGGAGTAATAAGCTTATCTTGTTAGCTTATCATATCTTATTCTATAATACAAAAAATTATTCTAAAGAGGAGTTTGAGAGACTAATATGATAGAATAAGAGTTTTAATTTCCTACTACACTCTTGTTTGTAAAACATATTCTTAAGTTAACATTTATTTTTATAAAAAATTAAATTAATAATAAAAATAAAAATTAATAATAACTATTATTATAAATATTGATAATAAAAAAAATTAATAATAATAATAGTAATAAAAATAATATGTAATAAAAATAAATAATAATGAAAATAAATAATAATAATAATAATAATAATAAATAATAATAATAGCAATAAAAATAATTAATAATAATAATAGTATTGATATTAAAAACAAATAATAATAATATTCATCCTGATATATCATATACACACCAAACACATGATAGGATAAGAGTTTAATTATCAAGGCTTATTGAACTCTTATTATATCATGTTGCTATCCAACCTTATTTTCTTATCTTGTCTTATCTTATCCTGCCCACCAATAAAAACGAGCTCCTAGAAGATTTCACTTTGCGAAGGACTATTATTTTTCAGCATTATACAATAATCTTTTAGTAATATTAGTATATACCAAGATTTCCTATTCCATTACCTAGTATTTGTATTTAAATTTTCCATAATTATGTTAAAGAATATAAAAGTTTTAATCAAATACGAATCTGTTATTTGATAAAGTCACTGTTGCCATTTATTGACTAAACAAACTTACTCTTTTTTTATTATTTCAGTGGAGTTACCTATTGTTATTTGTTATCAACGAAGACTGTGTCAAAAATATTTTTTTTTTTGTGTGCGAAGATTATTATTTTGATCAGTACTATAACTTTAATATAGTTATTAAACTTATCGTTTTTTTGTTGAATTTAAACTTATCTTTTATATAAATGAGACGCTCGTCTAAAAAATAAAAATTATAAATTATAATTATCAGTTGATAAGTTTAAAAAAAATTAATCTATTATTATTATTATTATTTTTCATTAAATAAATATTATAGCGTCTAAAAAATAAACATTTGTGGTGCCTTTTTTTTTTTTACTTTTAGAAATTGTTGCCAGTTTTCTTTTGGTACAGTTTACAAATTGTGTTTGGTTAAACCCCAATACACGAATGAGTGGAACTCTACATAAATCCCTCCCATCCACCAAAAGCAAATAAATAGCAAAGAATCAAAAGAACGAATAATAGCAAAAATACTAAAGGAAATATGAAAAAACGAAGACTTAAATTTCTTTCGTCAATGAAGATCTTGACCGTCCAATTACGAGAAAGAAGACTTTGCCCTCGATTCTTCTTCCTGAGGTCGTTACGAGGGCAGAAATGTCATTTAAAACAGGTACCAAAACTTCTGAAAAAGAATATCACGTTGCATTGACGCATCACGTATTGATGACGGTGATGTGAAAAATCGTCGCCGTTAAAGTATTCGCTAAAAGAAGTCTGGATATGCGGCACGTGGAAACGATCGAGCCATTGAATAGAAGTCACTGTTACAGAAAGTAGATCGAACCGTTTCACAAGAGATTAAAGAGTATCCTACACCAGGGTTTGTCTCTCTAAAAATTTCAAGTAGAAGAGAAAAAAAAAAATCCATGTGGGTTTCATATTAACATGTGAAATTCATGTAAAATTTTTTTTTTCTACTGAAAAATCTCAGAAAATAGAGAGGATTTGGTTTCCTACATTAAGTCCAGGTTGTATTAAACAATTAAAATTTACTCCATGTACTTTTAGGGCATAAATATTTTTTTATTAAAAAGTAAAATATTTAATGCTATAAATATAATTAAATTTAAATTTAACCCTAATGGTTGGTTTAGTGGTGTAAAGCCCCCTATGTTCATAGGAGAGACGATCCACAACGGAAGGTCCCGTGTTCGAATCTCACATATGCCAAATTCTCGGGGTAGCGTCAGCCACGCAGCGCGAACGAGATTAGTTTCATCATAAGAGTGAAAAAACTCGTAATTATAAAAACAAAAAAAGTTTTTGCTAACAATTATATATTTTTAAATGAAAATACTACTTTTCTTTTATATTAAAAATTACAACGTTTTAAAATATAAGTAAAATCAATTACTATATTTCTCTTTCTAATAGTAGTAAATATGATGAAAGATAATTTTAAAAAAAAAAAGTACTTTCTTTCTTTTTGGTAACAGAAAAAAATTACTTTATTTAAAAAAATGAAAATATTTAAATAAGGTTAAATATTTTTTCAAGGTATAAAGTTAATTATTTTTATTTTTATTTAAAAATAAACAGAGTATTTAATATTTATTAAATAGTTTAAATTAAGATTTTCTTCAAAAAGCTAAATTAATGTTCAAACTGCACTGATCAATAAGTTAGTTTAATATTAGTTATCAAGTGCCTATGAAATATTGCTACATTTTTATCGGCAGGAATTAGGAGTGGAAGTGAGCCAGGTAGCTTGCAGGGGCTTAAAGTCTGGCCTATTTAAAGTCTGGTCTGGCTTGACCTGTTTATTTAAAAGGCCCGACTTGAGCTATTTTAAAAGTCTTTTTAAATAAATAGAACAGGCTCGAGCCTTTAAAAAAACTTGTTAGACCTGACAGGCCGGCCTATTTATATATAATAAATATATAATTAAATTATATATACAATACTATACATAAAATAATAATAATTAACTTTTTTACTATCATTTAAAAAGGTTTATGTAAAGATAATGAAAATTATTAAAACGACATTATGGAACACTTAACGTAATACAACACTTAATTTTTTAGAATATAGTCTATAGGTAAAAAAAATTAAAATGGTCTATTTTCTTCCAAATATAAAGTTATATGTTTAATTATTTTTTAAAATTATTTATTCTCAAAATTTGGTCTATTAAAATTTGATATTAGGTAGGCTTTTAAATAGGGTTTCAGGCCAGGTTTAGGCCTTTAATTTTTAAACTAGGCAAGACTTGTTTACACAAAGTGTAACACCCCGTCGCTTGTTAGAATTGAGGACTGCCCTCACAGACCAACACGAGACTTTCCAAGATGCTTTGTCTTCACTCACACACTTCTTAGGAATGACTTCCCAGGAGGTCACTCATCCCATAATTGCTCCAGGTCAAGCATGCTTAACCATGGAGTTCTTAAGGATAGGCTACCAAAAAGTAAATGCATTTTGTTGGTATAGGTAGTGCGAATCAATTCTATTAATATATCATTGACTGTATAGTCTCATACCTATACAGCCTTCGGATCCCTCTCATTCCGGTGTATGTTCGATTTGTTCATGTGTCCCTCTCGCCTATAAGCCTTATCAGAAGCCGCTCCTTGTCCATGCTTTATGCACCGGCGATCACTCCCCGCCCTCATCAGCGCCCAAGATGTCACATGCCCACCAGCTTCCGCTTGGTTCGTCCTCGAACCATGCTGTAGCGCCTCGGCCGCTTGTTAGGATTGACGACTGCCCCCATAGATCAACACGAGATTTTCCAATGTGTTTTGTCCTCACTCACACACTTCCGAGGAATGACTTCCCAAGAGGTCACCCATCCCAGAATTGCTCCAGGTCAGAGGTCACCCATCCCAGAATTACTCCAGGTCAAGCACGCTTAACCTTGGAGTTCTTAAAGGATAGGCTACCAAAAGGTAAATGCATTTTGTTGGTATAGGTAGTGCGAATCAATTCTATTAAGATATCCTTGATTGTATAGTCTTATACATATACAGCCTTTGAATCCCTCTCATTTCGGTGTATGCTTGATTCGTTCATGTGTCCCTCTCGCCTAGAAGCCTTGTCAGGAGTCACTCCTTGTCCATGCTTTATGCACTAGCGATCACTCCTCGCCCTCATCAACGCTCAGTATGTCACACAAAGTTTGGCCTGGCCCACTTCCACCTCTAGCAGGAATCAAATCCCCAATGCATATGGTTAATTAAGAGATAAAGTAAACTATTACCACTACAACATAACTAACTTTTAACAACTTGAAATTTATATGAAATATTGTAAATACAAAAAATAATATTTTTCAACAATTTGGTGATATTTTAAAATATTGCTAAGATATTTTTGTAACTTGGTTTATATATAACATTTACAAAAATTCAAATACATAAAAGCAGCCTTTTTAATGATTTGACAAAAAATTTAACAATTTAGCAACATTAAAAAATATAGATAAAGATTAATTATGCAATAGTGTATCACACCCATCTCGTGATTAGTTTAATACTAGTAACTCCATTTATCCGATAATATAAGTCTCAACCACCAAAAAGTCTTATTCCATAATATAAACTCCTACACACAAAATTAAAAGTATTTATTATCAATTTTTAACTTTCAAAGTCATCCAATCAAAAGAAAATAATTGAGTTTAAATTTAATTGATATAACATCTCAATGGTCTAATTAATATTTCTAATTCTAATAATTTAATCACTTTTTTTAAATTTTATAAAATATTAGTTGTTACTTATATTATAGAACGAATAGAGTACTATAAGATAAGTAATTTCTTAATTCAAACCTCATATAAATATTTGGCTGGCTTATCAATAAGGAAAATAGTATAAAGTATAACTCTTAATAGAACATTTATTATTTTAAAATTTAAAACATTTTTTAATTCATGTCCTTATAAGTATTATTTCTGTTCTTATTTATAAGATTATTATAAGATAACAATACTAGTATTCTTTAATATAAAACTCTTTATAACTTTTTTACGAGCATTTATAATTGTTTTTATGACTATTATTTATATTTAACAAACTTTAATTTCTTAAAGTAAGAGAAAAATATAATTTAATGCAACGATGAAGGATAATAATGTAACTTAGGAAAAAAGTATATTTTCTTAAAAACGGTAATACATTTACCCTTCTTAGGTGTTTTTTTACTCTGCCGGTATTAAAATTTTAAAATTATTTTACTGAGATTAAAAAATGCAATAAATATTATAATGAATAGAACAATTTTACTAAAATGACTTTATTAATGATTATCACGTTAATTATCTAACCATGTTTTTAATTGACATTAATTATTTTATAAGGGTAAAATGAAAACAATATATTTAATAATGTATTAAAAATTTAAAGCAATTATTATTTTTTTTTTAAAAAAAGAATTAGTCTAAAATGACATTAATTATGAAATTGAGGAGTAATAAAAAAAGATAGTGTAAGTCAAAGGTGCATTAATTGCACTTTAACGACACTAATTACTCCCTCTGTTCCAAGACTATTTTCAAAAAAATTACAAAAATTAAGAAAATTAATAAATCTAGAAAAAGTTGTTAAATTTGTTTAGCAATTTGAGTTTATTTTTCTATTTACACTTCAATTAGTAAAATCAATATAATTACTCTCTTTCCACTCAATTAATCTTCCACAATTATAATAAGAGAGAGTTTCTCTCTTATCAATTTATTATATTTATTGACTTTGAACTACACAAAGTGGTTGAATAAATAAAGATAATTTAATAAAAAAATTTAAATTTATATAAAATTTTAAAAAGAGTCTTATGAAAATAGAGACACAATGTTTTTTTAAAAGGTTTTATAAATAGAAAGGGAGGGAGTAACATTTAACACCTAGGGAAGATCCATATCATGTGTTCATTGTCCCTCACCTCACTTACATTCTCATTTGCATTAATCTTGCATTTTTTTTTATATAAACTTGCATCCACAATTTGAATTTATTTGAATTTAATAATTATTTTGCTCCCATACCAAACTCAAATATTATGAGAGATAAATATATGGACGATTATTTAATTACTTGTAGTGAAAAAGATTTCTTATAATGTAAAATATGAAAAAAAATCATTTTATGTTTTTAAAATATAAAAAGTTAATGTGATGTATATTTATACTTTTAGTTGTGCTTTTGATCATTTAGTTATGATTAATGTGTTATTTCCTTCAATTTATTTTTGTAAACACTCTCTTTGCATTTGATTTGATAGAAATGTGTGAAGAGAAATAAGGACAAAAAAAAGAAAATTTTTAAATTTTTTTATAGGAGTCAACCTTTTTCTTTTTACTTCTCTTAACCCAAACAAATAAAATTACATCATTATACGTTTATTTATTTCCTTCCCGTTTTCTTCATCCCAACCAAACATAATTTTCAAATCTATTTTTCAGTGCAAAGTTTTGGTCATTATCTCAGTATTTTCTTCAAATTTTAATAGATTATGCCAAGGTAGGATTTTTTTCTTATAACTTATTTATTGTAATGCCAATGAAAAAATGTTATGTTTTAGTATGAATCATTAAACATTAGGAAAAACAATGGAGAAATTAAATGAGTAAAATTATACGTTACAAAACTGGTCAAAATTGGTCGAAAATATTAAGAAATTAAAGACACACGAATCATAACTGAGAGATTAAACAAATACAATTTATAAATATTTTAAATACTCTCTCCGTTCTTAATTATAAACTACTCAAAAAAATATCTCACATATTAAAAAAAATATTAACATCTAAAAAAATGCATTGATACTTTAAAAAGTTATTATAAATCTTTAATTTTACTCTTATTTAAAACTCACTTTCATTTAAAAATTAACCTTATCTATCTTCATTAATTAAGAGTAAAAAGGAAAAATTATAATAAATGCCCTAATTTTTTATGTTAGGAGCTTATAAATAGGAACATTAGTTCTTTTATTTAGGTGTTTGTAATTATTAAAATCAATAGAATTACTCTCTTTCCACTCAAATTATATCAATTGTTTAAAGTTGTTTCACGAAAATTAAAATATGAAATAAATAACGATGAAAATAAATTTATCAACATATTTATATTAATGATTGAAACATAAATTATCTTATATTATTTTTAGTTTATCATTAATCGTTATATATAAGTAAAATAAAATAAATAATAATATAATAAAAATATAAAACAACAATTATTTTTTAAAAAAATATTTTTTTAAAACGATATTTATTATAAAACGGAAGAAATATTACTTTTCATTTTAGTATATGATAAAAAAAAAAGTGAGGGTTAGATGCGCAGCCAGCCAGTGAGGCACGAACACCGATGCGATTTTGCAACTCTCATTCTCGCAAGAAACAACATAAGATTTGGTGGTCCTGCGATACGTCATAACAAGTGGAACGATCAATAGAGCATAGCCACGTGTCCCGGTGACCCACTCATGGAAATCAAAAGTTGCATCAGGTGGTGTCCGAGCAACAGTGAAAAATGAAGTGTAACTTTGTACAAGTGAAAGTGTGAAACTGTGGTATGTGGGTCAGCAAAGTCAAGAAAATTGATGACCCTACAATGCTATAAACTATAGACTAGCTTACTCCATGTGCGATCAGTTCAGCACTCTCTCTGGTATGGTCAACGGTCACGATTAACCGTGGCCATTCAAATTCATTTCCTTAACTTGTTCCCCAAGATAAGCATATTTGTTCCAACTTCCAACTTTATTTTATTGCCAATGTACGTTAACTTTCTTTATTCATTTTTATGTTAAGTAATTATTTGTATACAATTTTGTTATTATAATTTGTATAATTAGTTAGACATGAAAAAATATGAATATAATTTAATTAAATTATTATGTAAAATTTTAATTAAATATTATTTGATTTGTAATCATAAAAATTAATATAAAAAATGTTATACTAATATTAAAATTAATCAAAATATATACTTATTTAATTGTGTATTTTTTTTTTTATGTTTAACTAGTTTTACAAGTTCTACAAAAATAAAATTGTACCCATATCATTGTTATTTACTATTTTGTAAATTAAATGACTATTTTTATTAATTTTTTTAGAATTTATAGTGATTAATAAGCTAGTTGACATATTTTCACACAACCCTTGAACATTGTCTAATGGTAAAATATTTTGGTGGTGTTATTTTTATATATTACTCTTTTAATTTGAGTATTTTTTTATATTCTAATATAAATACTTAAATAAGTACCGTATATGAATTTTGAATGCATTACGTAAATTTGGGGCTTGCTTAATTTTTGTTTTTAGTTTTTAAAAATTGTATTATAAAATAGTTTTCAGAAACAATTTTTAAAAAAGAATTGAGATGAGTTTTCAATATAAATTTGTGTGTAAATTCAGAAAACTGAAAACCAAAACATGTTTTAAAGGTTTTTATATTTTGATTTTTAAGTATTAAAAAACAAATACGGTTCCCGAAATCTGTTTTTGAAAACTCAATTGACATTTTTTGATTTTCTGTTTTTAAAAACAGAAAACTGTTTTTAAAAAGAGAAATCAAAATGTACCAACAAAGAGAGAAATCAAATAAGTCCTTGTTTTTTTAGCTTCACTCCTTAGCTAAGATTCAGATGCTTATATTAGCAACTATAATAAGCACTCTTGTTAAGTTAGTAAGCTCCAATACAATTAAAATGCTTAAATGGTAAGAATTTATTTACCCTATGTTTGGTTGACAAAAAAAAATAGGGTAAATTGTGAGAGAGAAAAAATAGAGATAAATAGAACTTTTGATTTTATTTTTATATCTAAAATCAACATCTTCCTTTATATTTATATCAGGCCAAATAAGAGAAATTACATTGATATACTTTATTAATTTTTTTTCCTCTCAATTTCTTTTTTCTCAACTAAACATTGTAAATAAAGTAGGTCATAAATCCAGACAAATAGGCATGACAAAAAAAAATTGAACCTGGCAATATCTAACTGATTCCACCTCAACTTTGACGGAAATTTCTGCTTTGATCGGTTTTTGTTAATTAGATACGGGTTTTCTGTCCTTTCTTTTAGTGAGACGAGAACGGATGTGGATATCTAATTATTTGTCTTGCCTCCACTTCCGTCTGTAGACATATTTACTTATATATATATATATTATTAGTAATAGTAATTATAACATTAATCTCAATAAATTTATTTTTTTATTTTAATACTCTAATTTTATATAATTGTATGAATTAAAATATTTAATGTCTTTTTTATTGATATTTAATTTTAATTTGTATAAAGTAATAAATAAGTCATTTTTTTTTAAAAATAATGCTGGTGAGTTACTACAAATTGTCCGATACCAGATACTTAGGGTGTCCACGATCTGGTTTGCATTGGTTTTGAAGGGTTAAGTCATCCGATTTAATCAATTTATTTATTTGCGGTTTGGTTTGATTCGGTTTGGTCAACTAAAGAAATCCGATCTGATGTTTTTTAATTTAGTTTGGATTGATTTTCAGTTTTAAGATTGTATCAATTATAAACTAAATTAAATATAAAATTAGGCATTTTAATAAAAAGTTAAAGATATAACATAAAATATATATTATAAATTTCACCGATATAAAACTAAAATTATTAAAATTTAATTTTAAATTAATTAAAAATGATAAAATAATAAATATATAATATTAAAATAATGTTACATAATAAAATTATGAAAAAAAGTAAGTTATCCAATCCCTTAGCCATTCCTACTGGCAAACCGTCTAACCCATTCTAATTCCTAGTCACAAATTCCCTTAATAGAAACCAATGAAATTTATGTAAAAAAGTTTATTTTCACTGACATTGGACTAAACCAGCCAACGAGGTTAAACAACCAATAAATTTGAGAAGGAGCACTGGGAATTTTGGAAGTAATTATTTGGACATAGTCAATAATCAATGAAAAATTAGTTGTTTCCACGGTTGAGGAAATTCTCTTCTTGAGTCTCTTAAGTCACTTCACTTTAAAAGAAAAAAACAATACTCCCTCCGTTTTCCTTTTGGTCTTTTAAGGTTATGTATATAAATTAAGAAAATAGTTAGATGTAAAAATTTTAGGAGTATTCTTATTTATAAATAGCAGATTATAAATGTTTAGTGAAAATATAAATTTATTATTAGGGTGTAAGTGAAAGAATAATATTAATTATTCATTGATATTTTAAAGTTATTATAAAAAATAAACAAATAAAAAATGCTAAAAAGACTAATATAAAAAAAATAGAAGGAGTAGTATGTGACACAACAAGAATAATAGATTATTTTGGTTCTGTAGACCTAAAGCATTTTAATTTAGTATGTGATTTTTTAGAAGAGATAACTATAAATTGATCTTTTAAAAATTATCATGTCACCAATTTAGTCGTCAAAAAAATTTTACTACTAAATTAGTCTTCAAAAGATTACCTTGTCACCAATTTGATCACAAAAAACTTTGTCACCTAATTAGCCCTATAAAAATTTAAAAGTCTACCAAATAAGTCCTCAAATCCTCTATTATGGACCAATTTGATATATTTAAATTTTTTAAGGACTAATTTGATATACTTACACATCTTTGGAGGATTAATTTGGTAACAAAAGTTCTTTGGTGGATCAGTGACAAAGATGATCTTTAGATGACTAATTTGATGACAAAATTCTTTTGAGGACTAAATTGATGGCAAGATAATCTTTAAAGACCAAATTGATTTACTTCACATGTAATTTTAGTATCTAGTATTAAATAATAGTGATGAAATATCTACCTAATACTTTAATTGGAGACATGATATGTTAATTGATAATTAGAAATTCATGTAAGGAACAAAAATGACGTCATTTTGCTATAATTTTGCATAGCTCTTGTGTTGATCACCTTTTTCAATTTTCTGGTTTGGTTTCTCTTCCAATGGATGACAAGGCGATATGGCAAACGATCGGGGTGGCTCATTATGGTCGATTTGGCTAGCTTGTAATGACTGCATTTTTTAAAAAATGAAATTTCCATTGACGAATTGTTCGATTTAATTTGTATTCGTTCATGGCATTGGATAGTTTCTGGGAAGGGTGTTAGCGGTTTGTCTTCTGTATCGTGGATGCTAAATTTTCCAGGTGGTTTATGAGTCTCTGCTAATTTGTTGCAGCGGTTGTTTAACGCTGCTTTTCCAAATTTTGCGGGCGGGTTGTTGTTCTTCCCTTGTAAGGGGATTGTATTTGTGGGCTGGTTTTGATCTTTTGAATCTTTATTCTATACTTTTGTTTTTATGTTTTTGAGTATTTTTAGTACTCTATTAATATACCATTTTTATTGGCTTTTCAAAAAAATAATTATTCAAATTATTTACAACATAACTTAATTTTAAGTTCAAAAACGCCACTCACTACAAAATGAGAGACATATGTTTGAATTAGCTATCAAAATTAATTATAAAAAAGAATCTATTATCTGAAGTATAATTAATTTTTTTTTGGGTATATTTACTGTGAGGAATAATTTTTAAAATAATTTTTAACCGTGATAAACAATTCTTAAAGCTTTTTGAAACTATATTCATTTTTAACTGAAATAACAAAAAAAATTTCTTATTTAAAAATATATTTTTAAATACAAAATTAAACAATTCAACGTATATTACGATAAAAAAATATCCCAACATACCTAAAACAATCAATTACTAGAGAAGAAAGAATAATATTACTCCCTTGGTTTCATACCTTCTGTCTCTTAAATTTCTTCAAACGTATCAAAAAAAATATTAATTACAATACAACTTTATCACACTATCTTTAATTTTAAATACTATACGTGATAACTATCAAAATCACGTTTAATAATTTTATTTTTTAAATTATTCTTTATTATTACTCTCTTTGTTCAGAAATATTCTATTAGTCCTAATTTATAAGACCTTTTAAAAAAATTGTGTATATTTTTTTATAATTTTTTTTTTAAAATTCTGTGCAAATTCAATTTTTTTTACTAAACTCTTATTTACTCAACAATTTTTGTATATCTCAAAGCTAATAAATATAATAAGTTGATAAGAGAGAAATTCTATCTCTTATGATAATTAGAGAAGACTAATTAAATGAAAAGAGAGAAATTCTATTGGTTTTAATAATTTAAAGGTAAGTAGGGAAATAAACTCAAATTACTAGATAAATTTAATGACTTTTCCTAGATTTACTAATTTTCTTAATCCTTGTGCTTTTTTTGAGATGATCTTATATATAGAGACGAAGGGAGTACTTAATAGTCACTTTAGAAGATTTTATATAGATTAAGAAGAACAATTAATGATGTGAGAAAATATACTCCCTTCGGTTATTTTTATAAGAAACATTGGACATATTTTACACATATTTATAAAACATAATAAGTGATATTCTTTTCAATTAATGATGTGAGAAAATTACTAAAATATTCATGTAGTTAATGTATCCACTTGTATGGAAATTGGAAAATTGTGAGTGCCCATAATAAATTGAGGGTAATAAAGTATTTTTACTATTTCTTTGCAATTAATACATCTATAAAACTCACAAATTTTCTTATAAAAAAGATAAAAAAAAATTCTCGTTTTGTCTCTTATAAAAAGGACCCGGAGTATATTTTAATATTTCTCTCTCATCATCTCGTTCATTCACCAATCATCATATTTGTTTTTAATTATTTTATCAACCACTTTAATTACTAATTGGGCAACTTAGTTCACTTATATTAAAAATTTGTCATAAATATGAATAATTTTTTAATATATGTGAAAGTGATTAAAATGACAATAGTTTTGAAATGGAAGGAGCAATAATTTGAGTGATTAATAATGTAACTAAGAAATAGATAATAGAAAAACATGATTGATAATTAAAAATAGGATGATGTTAAAAATTCAAAAATAATTTAAAAAAATTGATTTGACTAATTTTAAATATATTATAAATTAATTATATATTCTAATAAGTGTATACATATCGTTATTGTTTTATTTTTTATTTCTCACAATGGACTGACCTGGAGGCAATTATTTGACCATAGGAAAAGAATTTGTTCATCACTAAATTAGAAAGGAGAACAGAATAAGCAATAGATCGAATGATAAACACACTTACTGGTCTTTGACCAAGTTTCTTTAAACTTTTTTTCTTTGGGTAAAAGTTTCTTTATACTTTTTAGCAAAACTAGTAGATCAAACATAATTTGTCAAAACTCTTAAAATTAGAAGCTTTTAATTTTAGTGTTTTTTTTTCTCTTAAAAATAAGCTAAAGTTTAAACTTTCGATTTTTCTGAATTGCTTAAAACCACTACTAATTAAGCATGTGGTAGAGTTGGTTTTTTTATCTCTTCCTTGACTATGAATTGGTGAATAAGATGTGGTATTTGATGTTGTAATGGTGTGGTTTTCAATCGGTATTGCATAATGACAAGCGAGCGTAATACTGTCAATTTATTGGGTTGAGCAAGGGGTGGAAGAAAAAGAGGAGCGCATAACGCATAATTTGGTTTTCTACAATTTAGGTGATTTGGATAACAAGGAATTGTGTCATTTTTAATAACGAGAATTGAGTCTCAACCGAGGTGCTCGATTTGGTTATTACTCAGTCGTAGTTGTGGATCAAAACGTCTAATGTGAAGTTTACTCACAATGTGGAAGTGAATATATATCACAACCAGCTATTTGTTTAGGAATTAGATGATAGACTGAGTTGGATTTGCTCTATTTAGTATCTATTATGTGTTTTCTTTGCATTTGCAGCAAGGATAATGTGCGTTGTTTTACTTTTTTAGTACTTATTATACTCTTGGTAATAATATGTTTTGGTTTATTAAAAAAAAATTAATTGCGGTGATGGACATTATATAAACCATACTGTACATCATAGGTAGTTTTATAATTTTAAAAAAAAAAGTAAAATTATCTATCAAATTTTAATTTTACTTTTATACCTTTTATTTTTAACTTTAGTTTTAAAGTTTAAAGTAGCATGTCATAGTTATATAGTTCACTTGGTGTGCGTTTAAGGACACGTGTGTATGGGATACGAGATTCAATCTCTAGTCGTATTACTTTTTCTTTGAAATAATTTTTTTTTTTAAAGTAGCATAGTTTTTAAACTTAAAAATACTGGTCAAACACTACTTTATACAGTATTTTACAATTTGACAACTAGCTAGCCATATATAACAAACATTATGTTTTCACTCAGATTTTGCTATATTTTCCTTCTTCTTTTTTTGGTTCTATTTTCCATGATCACTAACATCAACATTTCAAGTATGGTTACCATTAAGAAAGGGTAGCTTGTATGCAATAAACATTGAATGATGGAGTATATCCGTACCTAACTTGAAGACTACTGCTTCTATGACGAGTAATTATCATTGACTTTCAAGGCAACTAATTACTACTCGCTTGACCCCCTTTGTATAGATATAGTGCCTATTAAGAATATATAAATAAAAACTCTTTATAAAAAATAGAGAGTATTTATTATTTTAAAAATTAAAATATTTTTTACATCTAACTTTTTTAAGTATGTTCAAAGTGTGTTTATTACACTTTAACTAATGTCCTAAAAGAATTAGTTAAAAGACCCATATAAGAAATGATACACTTAATGGAACTTTTTTTTTTTTTTAAATTCGGTTAGTTTAAAGAATAATTCTAAATTTTCTTACATTTTATTTTTATTTTTTACAAATGTATTTAATGCATACTTACTCTCTTCGTTTTATAATAAGTGTCATTTTATATATATATTTAAAAAATATAGTCACCTTATATTTTTAATGCATTATTAAATATTTTTTTTTCTATTTTACCCTTTCAAAACAATTAATGTTCAGCCAGGGACAGTATTATTAGATAATTAATGATTCAATATAAGGATATTTTAGTAAAATTATTTTATTCGTTATGATATTTATTTTATTTCGTAATCTCCGTAAAATAACCTTAAATGTCTGTCATTTTAAAACGGAGGGAGTACTTTAAAAGGAAGTAGCACTACAAGAATACAACTATTTAACCACCTAAAAATAGTGAAGGCCTGAAACCATCGCTAGATTGCAACGTAAATTGGATGCTTTGCGACGGTTTAGGCCATTGCTAATAGGGGGAAAGCTATTTTTTTTCTTTTTTTTAATATTATTATGTTTGTGACTGTCTTAGCCCTCGCTAAATTTGCGAGGGTCTAGGCTGTCGTTAATGGGAGGGAAAGTTAATTTTTCGATTTTTTAAAAATAATTATAAGGATTTGCAATGATTCTACCCGTTGCTAATGGGTAGGAAAGCCATTTTTTTAAAACAATTATATGGGTTTGTGATGCTCTAAGCTGTCTCTAATATGCGGGGATTTGTTTTTTTTTCTTTAGTTTATTTGATTTTTTTTTGTTTTTACAAATTTTTTTGGTTTGTGCGCGCTTGCAATAGTATATACTATCACTAAGCTTCGACGAGAACTATTTCTTCCCCAAACCCATTTCTTCCTCAAACATTCTCTTTAATAGCCTCTTCTCTCTTTCATATAACCCGAACCCACCCTCCCTCAACCTCTCTTCTCTGGCGACGACGACGGCCCTGCCGACGTCCTTCACCACGTATCTCTCTCTTAACTCTAAAAAGAAACCCCAACCACCATCGTCTCTCTCACTTCCATCTCTATTCCGGCCACCACCATTCTTCTCCTACTAATTTTCAAGTAAGTTTTTTTTCTCTCTCTCTCTCCATTCTCCCTCCTTTCCTCTTGATTTTTGGCTCTCCCAAGGAAGGACCCCACTGTTGCGCCAC
Source organism: Cyamopsis tetragonoloba (assembly GCA_037177725.1). Lineage (NCBI taxonomy): Eukaryota > Viridiplantae > Streptophyta > Magnoliopsida > Fabales > Fabaceae > Cyamopsis > Cyamopsis tetragonoloba. The sequence goes on from CM074119.1 coordinate 72,988,769, forward strand.
CATTGACAGTGGTTGCACCACCCATTGTGGTGGTGGCCTTCCCCTACCTGTTGTAGTAGCATTTTTTTAATTCAATTTAATTAGGTTTTTAGGAAAAAATGATAATTTGGTTAATTTTGCATTTTAATGATAGTTTAGGAAGTTGTTGATTTGGTAGAATTAAGTAAACTTGAATTGAATTAATTATAAATGTAATTGTGCAAGTTTAAATTAAAATTGAGTGATAAAATTAAGGATAAAATACTCTTTTAACCCGTTACGTTGTTAAAATATTTTAATTTGATCCCTTATATTTTAAAAGTTTTAATTTGATCCCTTACGTTATATTTATGAATCACTTTCATCCTTTATGTTATATTTTTTTACCAATCAAGGACAAAGTGAATGATCAAAATGATTCAAAACTACAACATAAGGCACAAAAGTAATTTGAAAAACACAACATAGAGATCAAAGTAAAACTTTTTAAATATAAGGGATCAAATTGAAACATTTAAAACATAAAGGATCAAATTGAAACTTGTTGATAACGTAGGGAACCAAAAGAGTAATTTATCCTAAATAAATTAAATAAACAAATATATTTCTTGTCTATCATAGGGCTGATTATAGAATCTAATTGATTGTTTTGGTGTCTCACTTTATAGCTAGAGGGGGTTTTAGCCCCTAATTTTCTAGAATGACGGAATTAATCCCTGATTTTGCACTCCGTAGTCACTTTAATCCTGGGTGTTAAATGACATTGACAAAATAGTTATATGACACATTAAGTGCCTATGTGACACATTATTTGACACACGAGTCTACGTAAACGACCAAACGATGTGATTTTGCTTAATCTCTAAAGTTATGCAGTGTTTTGAGTCTAAAATTAGATTATGTTGTAAGTGATTTGCAAACTAATTGAGTTGCTTATTTCTAGATTAAGCAACACGATATCATTTTGTGGCTTACATGTACTTTTAAGTATCAATTAACGTACCATATAAACACTAAACATGTCTCGTAGACATTTCGTCAGTTTCACTTAACACTAGGGAGCAAAGTAACCTGCGGAATACAAAGTTAAAGACTAATTAAAGTATTCTAGAAAGTCAAGGACTAAAACGTCCTTTAACTACATTATAAGGAACTAAAACAATCAATTACTCAGATTGTTATATATCATTACAAATCAACAACTTTTCATTATTTTTGAATAAGCTAAATATTATATGGTTTTTTTTTAACTGTGCAATAATATTGCACATATAAAAAATTAAAGGTGAAAATTTTTTGTTAAAAAAACTAAAACTTTAATAAAACAATGTGTAACATATAACAAATGCTATGTTTTCTTTTTCTGTTTTTAATTTCTTAATCTGTGCAATATTACATAAATTTAAAAAATTCAAATTATATTAATAACAAAGTACCATAAGTACTCTAACAAGTACAAGCTCACACAAGAAGATCAAGAGAGAAAAACAAAACAACCCACAACAAGCTGAAACACCCAACACAAAATAGCAACAACCCTGCCCCTGCGCACAGATGCAGCACCCTCAAGAGCAGCCTCAGCAACCTTTAATTCATAGTTCCACTGCCTTTCTCATATAGTAAGTTCAAATGAGCAAAATTTAAATCTCACAACTATCTAACGACTTGAGCTGGGTATAAAGTTCGAGGCTAGAAAGGTGGCTTGAAAAACCCTCGGCTCATGTGATTTAGAGCCAGAAAAAATAAGGACAACTTCTAAAGTAAGTTTCACCGATTAGACGATTAGTTTATTTAATTTGTAAGTTAAATGATTTTGGCTTATTTTCGAATTGACATGCATGTCACATTTATAAAATAAAAAAGCTAATTTATCAAACTCTATTTTTAATCTGTTATAGATCGGTATCCCAGTTAAAGGCACAAGCAAGCCAGGATTGGTGGCATGACCCCATCCTGGGATAAGATGATAGACCCAATTTCAGTATTTTGACCCCTGAGTGCTGATCATTAAATGACTCATTGATGAACATGAAACTCTAAATATAGGGCTATAAATGTATATAAAATGTTCCACAGTTTTTCATATAAACTCTTATAAACCCTAATCCAGTACTATCTTGATTGTCGGAGTCCTAACTGGTATAATCCCCCGCCGTCGGGAAGTTCATCTACATAGAAGGTCCGTCGCCTACGGTGTTCCATTCCGTCGCTGATAATCAGATACACAACATAATCTTTATTTTTTAAAGTATTTTTGTGTATTTTTAATTTTATAATAATTTTTATTATAATTTAAACAAAACTAATATTTTTAATTAAAAATATACTTTAATTATGAATTTTTAACAAAAAATAATGGTTTTTACCCTCAAGTTTTTTTAATGAAATGTTTTACCTATGCTAACTTGCTAGCTAGTCTGTTTAATAATTAATTTAACCGTGAGTTTATACAAGCCGCTCAAATACGGTGGATGAGATTAGCACCATTCTTATTGAAAGTGGCACAGTATATAAATTTATGATTCTTACGTATAAAAAGGATGGTACCACTTCCAATAGAGATGATGCTAATCCCATCCTCTCTCAAATACTAGAGCATTCAAAAAGTAGGCTTTACAACCCAATTTGCTTAATCTACGGGCTAGTGTGGACTGAGCCGGACTAGCTCGTATACACAGTGCTAGGAACGACTCAATTGGATTGGAGGTACAAAAAATAATAATAGGAAAAATCATCAAGAAGTTTTTAAATTGATTTAACTTGAGATTCAATATCTCATTTAGTTTCATAAACCATACAACAATCCCCAATAGCTTGCCAAATATTCAAACAGGTTGCACGGAGAATGACTACCAGTCTACCACAACTCCGATATGTTAATACACATAATCAAATATATATCATTTAAATGTATCAAATTTTACAATAAGTAGCACAAGCAAGCATACTAAGTTCACATGCCTCCACCAGTTTGGTGCAACATCACATCAATCTCATCTCCATCCTCCATCTTAACATGAAGAAACATACAAAAAACAAGTATGGTTACGATACATTGTTGGGTATAAATGATGTTAGATATCAGTAAAACGATATTTTTCATTATTTTTTATAAACAAAAAATTTCATAAATTCAACTGTTGAATTGAAAACTTGTAAGAAGTAAATCAACTATATAAAAATTAAAATGATTTGAAAAGTTTCAATCATGACAACTATTTATATATAATTGTGTGACTTAAATTTACTTCTATCACTTTTTATGTTAGAAAAATCCATCTCACTATATATATAAAGAAATAATGAAGTAGAGAGAGTAACCTGCTCAAAGGTCTGCTCTGCTCGGAGGGGACAACCGTCAAATAAGAAGACGGTTGATTTCAAATTCAGAGATTTTTTAGCACAATATTTATTCATCAATTTTTCCAGTTGAGCGGTCCGCTTGGCCTTGAAGAATACATCATCTCCATCCTATGATCAAACAAAACTTAGTCTTATACAAAGTGGGCATAGAGATATCTTAATATATTACTTAAATTGCATCATATGCACATCACATTATAAGTAAAACATTATGTAAATTCAATTTGTCACGTCAAATAAAACTATGGTTTAACTGGTTAGACTGTAAAGGAAGGACCAAACTGTTATATAAAAGTAATCCAAGGCAAAAATCGTAAAAGTTGACCAATCAAACAGTTAAGCATCAATTGTCACTAAAAAAATTGTCATTTACTAACGTTTTGTTTTGGCTTCCATTGGATTAGCCACCGTTTATATAGACTTTGCCTAACGGAATTAATCCGTTAGTATAGGTCGGTAATATCTACACTAACGAAAAAAATTAACAATTACTGACAAATAAATTTGTTATTATAAATATTTGATATAATAACGATATGTAAAGCAATAGTATATATCAATTTTTTTACTAACATATTTATCTGTTAGTAATTGTGAATTTATCCATTAGTATAGATATTATCAACCTATACTAACGGATTAGTTCCGTTAGATAAAGTCGATACCAACGGTACAACGGAAGCTAAAACAAAATGTTAGTAAATAAGATTTTTTTTGTAGTGTGTGATATGGTGTCAAACATACTCTCTCAAGGTTATATTGGCTAATTAAATTTCTTTTAAAAGAAGATATTATCATAAACAAATTGAAAGAAATACAAAATTATCATTGTTTACATTGTCATAGATCAGTCACCACTGAAAAGTGTGGGCTTAAACCTAATGGATAATAAATTTCATGGTAAGCAATGAGGAAGTTGAAAAGTGACATCACTTAGACAATCAAGAAATTGTGATGCATAACCTCGTGTTTGGATCCAAGGAAAGAGGTGGAGTCGAAAGAAAACAGGGATGAAAAGAAAGTGAGAAGAAAAAAAAGTTAGAATTTGTTGTTTCTAGGAATCAACTTTTTCACTTATTTTTCTTCTATTTTTCATTAAATCAAACAAAGGAAAACACATCGATTTTCGCAATTTTCTTTCTCTTATTTTCTTTCCCTTAAACCAAACAAAGCATAAATGTCACAATCCTACACATTAACACAAATATCAACAAAGGAAAATCAAATATCCAACATGCGATTGTTCCTTGCTCTCCGATTTTCTCAAAATGCTAAATTAATGGAAGATCTCAAAAATAAAAAAATGGTTTATAATGCATGATACCACCTTAGATTTTCACTTTCCAGCAACAACAGATGAGGTATATTGATATTGATTTACAAAATCTAAAACACTGATTAAACTCAACATAAAATTATAACCTAAAAGGGGTATATGAAGTTGAGTAGACATACAATCAAAAACTTTCTAAAGGAATACCAAGAAAAGATAAAAAAAACCTGGCTTTTGACCCTCAAATTGATGTGCGTGAGTTGATCCTTAGGTTTCTGGTCTTCCTCGACATTGATTTGGGGAATAGCTTCTGACATCGTTTTTCGTATCGGCGCTTCTGTCTACAAATTAGGGTTTTGCTTTGATTTTGATTTTGATTTTTTTCCTCTCTCAAGAGTATTTATACTTTGGTTTTACTATACTAACGGCCCAATAATTGTATTATTAGCCTAAATTAATTGGCCCAACTTATTACAAAATGGGCTTTTTAATCAAGCCCACATTTATGATCCAAGCAACAAAATCCTGTGACAAAAAAAAAGCAAAAAAAGGTAACTAAGTGTATGTTAATGATACTTGACTTGAATGAGGTTGAACTTGATGCTTCTAAAATTTGACTTGACAAATATACAAAAGGTCTTCTATTAGTACACTACATAACAAACAAACCAAGTTGATAAAATTCATACTAAATAAATTAGGAAAATGTTTCACCTTATGAATTCATGGTTGCAAATATTTCACGTTTCTTTTATTCCCCTTGATAAACTAACACTACAAGAATGCACACTGTTAGCCACACCAAATTTGTGAAGGCTTCAATACTATTGCAAGTAGCGGTGACCTAGCTATCACAAATTGGTCGCTAAATGCACGCCAAAAACTAAAAATTTGTTACAATGAATTTGCGACGGTATATCCATCTCCAATATTAGCGGTGTTGATTTATCACGATTGTGGCTCATTTTTTAAGGAGGAGGGCTTTGTGGCCGCCGCTAAGAGGCGCACATCTGCGATGGCTTGACCGTTGCTATAGGTTCAATAATTAGCAACAGCATTTTGCGGGTGCTTGGCCCCGTTAAGTGGCACACATTTGCGACTGCTTGCTGACGTTGTAGGTTTAATAATTAACAACGACTTTTGTGGGGATTTCACTACGTGTCTTTAAAGTTTTGCCCCCAAACCCTTAGCCTCCACTTTACTCTTTCTCTTTTCTTTTGTTCGGCGCACGCCTCTCCACCGCTTTCAAGTGTTTTCCAACCACCTTGCTCTATCCAATCATTATAGTTTTATTCTCTAACGACCCAAACACCACCATCTTCCCTTCTATTCTCCTCTTTCATGCTCTCTCTCAACTACGACCTCTTTCCACCACCATGCCACCCCACCATCGTGCCTCTCTCTTAACTTCGTTCTGCTTCTGCAGTTTTGCCAACATTCTTCACCTGACTAAGGCTGTGTTTCACCCTCACATTTTGCTTAATGTGTAGGACGATGTTTAAAATGATAAATAAGAAAATATAACATTGCTCAAGTTTAAAACCAATAAATGTAATCAGTTAATGAGAGAGAAATTCTCTCTAGTGATGGCTGAAGAAGATTAAGGTTGTGTTTAGCAACACTAGTTCATAGCTTATGACTTATAGCTTATGCCTTACAGTTGTGTAGAGGTGTTTAGTAAAATTAGCTTATAAACTAGTTCATACACCCTCCGGTCTTATATATAAGTAACTTTTAACCGAATCATTGAAACTAAGAAATGGTAGTTAAGTGATTAAATTTGTGTAAAAATATAATTTTTTTTCAAGTATTCCCCCAACTCAAATACTTTAATAAATGTTTAAAGTCAAACAATCAATTAATCATCATGTTCTCTTTCTTGTTTCACTATCTATCTCACTCCTCCATGTATTATATCATTGAAAATTGTACAAATGGTAAGGGTGAAAATTGGTAAATAATGTGTTAGTTGGTGACCTATATATAAGACCAAAGATTTTTTCTAGAAGGTGACCTATATATGGGACCGGAGGGAGTATTTGTTATATGACTTAAAATGACACGTAATAAATACTTTTATAAAGTAAACATGTAATTAGTGATTTAAGGATAAAATATAAATACATTATTGGAAGTTAGTTTTTCATAAGCTATAAGCTACTTTAAATAGTTTTTTATAAGCTTCTAGCTTATGAAAGTTATACATATACTAGACAATAAGCTATAACCCCCAAAATAACCTATAACCTCCAAAATAAGCTACTACATCCGTTCTTATGTATAAACACATAAACAAAAAAAGATTGGTGTTCTTTTTCATAAGCACATATACTACAAAAACGAGAAACACTTATTGCATATTTTCAATTTTATCCTGATTAATTAGTGTAGTTGAGTTTAGTTTTAAATGATATAAATAGTGAAGTTTGACTTAAATAAAAATAAAATTATAAAGATATTATTATTTGTCTAAAAATTAATGCATTTTTATTAAAGTTAACACTTTTCTAAACTATGTATGATATATTTTAAGTGCTTATAAATAGGAACGGAGAAAGTATAAGTTGGTGTTGGTGAACACACCCTAATTATAAAGTGGAGAGTTTTGTTAATTAGTACTCGTACTCCCTTATACTCCCTCTAGTTTTTATTATAAGCAAATTTGGAACACTTTTTTGGTAATAAATATAACTAAAATTCACCTATTTTTTTCTTAATTAATGAAAATATTCCTAAATTACCCTTATATTAATTGAGTTTCTATTTCTAATACTAAAATACATTTATTTGGGTAGTTGAGAGCAATTTTGGAAGTGTAGTAATCTTATTTATGAAATTTAAGAAATTAATTAGAGTTAACAACTTTTTTTAATATGCATGATTGGGTCCAAAGTTGCTTATAAGACACTTGTTAAGTTACAATAATTATACTTTTGACTTATTTAAAAAGGCTTAAATATGTTTTTAGTCCTTGAAATATTGGATTTCATTGACTTAAGTCCCTAACATTAAGAATTTAGGACTTATGTCCCTATAAAATTTGAAATGGTGATTTGAGTCTCTTTAAAAAAAAATTTGGGTGACTTAAGTCCTTAATCTAAGGACTTAAGTCAAAATTTTTCACATTTATCAAGGACTTATGTCACCTAAAAAGTTTATTAAAGGGACTTAAATCACCACTTCAAATTTTATAGGGACGTAAGTCCTAAATTCTTAATGTTAAGGACTTAAGTCAATAAAATTCAATATTTCAGGGACTAAAATCATATTTAAGCCATTTAAAAATATACATTAAATATTGTTTTAATTTTTAAAATAATAAATATTCATTATTTTTTATATAAAATTTCTTTTTTTCTTATTAACAAGTATTCTATAGGCATTTTTTAACATTCTCCTTAATTAAAAAGATAATGAGATTATAAATTCTTATAAATTAAAAGGCATGTATAAAATAAAAACTTAAATGTAATTGTAAAAATGAATACAAATTTTCTGACAAATTTAATGATTTTATTTAAATTAATTAATTTTTCAATATTGTATACAAAGTAAGTATATAGAAATATAGAAATAATAAATATTTAATAGGCTTTAATCCTCTGCTATTATAAATACTATAATTTTTTTTCACATTTAGTTTTTTAACATGTGTATCAGATGTTAAAAAAATCTTTTATAAAGGAACAACATATGTATATTCTGATTTTTGAATGTTAACATCTAAAAGGGGAGCAAAATCAACAGCTTGGTCACAGCTAATTTATATGAAAGACAAACAAAATCAATTTTTGTGCAAAAGTGCCACTCTTTATGTCCCATCTGCTATTTATTAATAGCGTGTTTAGGAGTAGCTCTATAGAATCTTAGGCATATAGTTAAGTTAATAAGCATATAAAGACACGTGTCTATTTGGGTTTAATATCTGATTATTAAATTTTTTCTATGGACAAAAAGAACTACATGTATAGGGACATATGGTGTAATTTAGTAATTTATAATTTATTAATTTTGATTTTGAATTGAGAAAAAGTGTGCAAAAACTAGCAAGTGTATCTTGAAAGAGCTGAAAAGTGCAGCAATTGTGTATACATCCTAACCGTCCCTAATATGGATTAATCATTGGTCAAGATGCGGTTGGAGAGAATCTGGATCCAATGACGTGCATCCCCTATTTGATCCAAGCTCTTCCCAACTCCAATTCTCTTTCTATTTCTTGAGTCCATCAATTTCCTTGACACCCCTCTGCTATGACCCTGCTCCCTTAAAATTTGGGCCTCCTCTAGATCATCACAGACAAGGGTATTGCCAACAACAAAGATAATTGCCTTCTACGAGAGGGATTAAAATTGCACTAGCTAAGTTGAAAAACTTGAGGCAATACAATTTTTAGTTCATTTGGTGCCAAGTGTCCAAATAAGTTATTGAGAAGGTTTTAAGCAATTGCTCTTCGGTTCAAGCTCATGTATTCATGTAAATGCATTTAGCCTTTAAAAAAGATACTGAGAAGAAAAGCATGGTTCGAACTCATGCTATCATGTAGAACTTGAGTTCTAACAGAATTTAATAACAAACTGCTTACTCAGCATAACTGTCAACTGATTACCCTTTTCCATTAAATAAATGGTACTAATATATCATCAATACAATTAAATTAATATTGGTTTTCAACAGTATTTTAGGACAAACAGTGCACATCCATGTCCCAATACTTCAGCTGATAAAGTGTCATTTATTATAAAGGTCCTTCCACTCCAGATTTCCTGTCCCCTGCAACCTTTAAAATTTCTACCTTGAAACACATTAGCCAAGTCTGTTATGTTTGCTGATATCGTCGCGTTGTTATCATTCAGATTGAAAAAAGCAACATAGGAATTCCCTGTATGCAGAAGCAGCAAGAAAATCAAGTTAGAGGACTATGCTTTAACAAATCATGGTTAACTGTATGCATCTCAATTTGGTACAATAGAAGTATTAAATTAGAAAATTATAATATATATTTGTTAATATTATAAAAAGTTATGATTGCTAGCACTGCACCATTTATTCCAGCTGCTACCCAAGATCGAATTCCAGCTGCAACATTTGTGAAATTAGGAAACTGCAAAAACAGCAGAAGAATACCAAGTTTAAGATGTAGAAAAATTTTGATTACCAAAAGAAACACAAGAAGAGATAATAAAGGTTCACATCACATGCCTCCTTATTATTTGAGCTATAAGAGTTTATCTCCAATAAGGTAGGATTTGTGATAAGATCAAAGGTCAATTGATCAAGGTTACTTAGATCCCCACCAAACATAATGGGAGATTTTGCCATGCACCACAAAGTCATCTGTGAAATAAGAATAAGTTCATTTTAGAATCTATTCATATATGCTTGTCTTTTACAATAGAAAGAAATTCAATTCAGTTGTACATGTGATTCTTACATGTATGTGCCCCGCGCACACACATAAATATATCTACCTGAGTTCTTTGCTCTTCTTCGATAAGTCTAGAAAACCTATGTGGACCTTGATTGACACCTATCGAAAAGAAGAGTAGTAAAAAATACATAAAAGGTACAGAAATTTCTTATTCATTATTGTGATTTTTCTTAAACAAGTAGTAATTATTAATTAAGCCTTATAACCTGGTTCAGTTAGCCATCCAAATGGTAGCATATCCAAATCAGGCCATGAATTCCCCTTAAGACCTTGCACTCCTATCAAATTTGCTGCAGCAAAATCCCTAAAAGAATGATAACAAATCGGAAATAAATCAAATATGTAGACAATCTAATGTCAGAATAACAGTATAGAGAAGGAAGAGAAATGCACATATTACGAAGCCAAACTAAGTAATTGAATTAATTATTCACCTTGATATATTAAAATGATATACAATTGCTTCCCATTTATCCCAGTCATCACCTGTTACACGGTAAGTGTTGACTAGTCCACTAACTGCCTTAGCCATGTCCTGTGTTACACTTTCTCCCGGAGACAGAGAAAACACAATGGACTGGTTAAGATCCTTCAAAATCTGTAGATGACAAGTCAAATTACAATCTTAAATTTGGGTTTACACTTGTATTAGTATACATGGCCAATTTCCTAGTTAATATGACACTAATTCAACATATTAACAAACTTGCTCAAGTTGGGTGACCTACATCGAGACTCGTTATGCTCGATACTATCTTAATTTGAATTTATGCTGATATACTATGTTATCGCAAAATTATTAGTCAACGTAAGACTAATAACATACCAACAAACCCTCTCATGCTGAGTGGTGCATACCAAGACTGATCAGGTTTTAATACCATCTTAAATTTAAGTTTGAGACTTTGAATTTAAATCTGTGCAAAAAGATAGCTCATGAGAGAGGAATTGTTCTGCCTTAACATCTAAATTGCTTGGCTTTTAATATGAAAAATTGACAAGAAATTGCATCATACCTGTGATATAGATTTTATTTCATCCAATTGCAAGTCTCGACCAAACACACAGTCAAGTTTCACTGCAAGGAAAGCAGAAGAAAGAAAGGAAAGCATCATGAATCATGATAGATGTCTAATAATCTAGAATATAAAATATATATCACATTTGTGACACATGATATGTTTTAGTAGTGAGTACCAAAGTCAACTCCCCATGAAGCACAGAGTTCATAAATTGATCTCAAGAAGGCTTTTCCAGCTCCTGTTGTTGCATTTAGAGCCATGAAACCATTATTCATCCAAGTACAAGGCCTTGAGCGGATTCCTATGTCTTTTGCGTACCACACTCGACCTGATTCTTTATAAGCTTGTCCCTACCATGTTGCAACAGAGAAAAAAAAATAAGTACAATAAATTAAAAACTCATATATTATTTGTTCAGCATTCAATTCATGTCTCATTTCCTGTCCACTTCAATGTCCTCCAATAAAAACTGGAGATATGATTCGTAATAGAAGTGGTACCGTTGTAGTATCTAGTATAGGGGTGTTTTTATTGTAAGCTTGAGTACTGATTCCACCCATAAGATGAATTCCAAACTTCAAACCCATTTTGTGAACTTTATCAGCAACATTAATGAATCCTTTGCCACCAATTGAAGAAGGCCACCTTTCTGGATCAGGGTACAACCTCCCCCATTCATCAATGGTGTCAAAACCAAGAGAATTGTTCCCACCCTTCAAACTCCTATACCACAGGTAATCCACAACAGCATACTACATCCATGGGAAATGAAACGTGTTATAATTCATATCATATCTTTATTTTAGGTTTAATTGCAATGTTCGATTGAATAGTTTGTCAATCCTGCAATTTTAGGGATTATTTGGTTTGCATTTTCATTTTCTATTTTTTGTTTTCTGAAATTTTACAATAGGAAAAACTGAAAAATTTAAAAAGCAGAAAACGACTAAAAACAAAAAATGGAAACAAAAACCAAACAGCCCCTTAGTTTTCATGATTTTAAACGGTTTTGGTCCTTATCCAATTTAAAATGTGAAAATTGAGTGTTTAAATCAAATTTCTATCCAATTTAAACAATTTGTTATTGCTTGTTATTGACGTTACCAATCATAAATAAAAAATAAACTAATCACAATTTTTATCACAATTTCCAATTACCTCAGTAACAAGCCATTCAATATTGCAGGAAAATTGATCTCAATACCCATTTTCACGTTTTAAATTTTATAAGAAACTACCACTCAACTGAAACTACAAAGACCAAAATTAAACAATTACCCAACAATAAGGACCATTAAGTTTTTTATAAGTTAACATAATAATAATAATGCAAATGAAATGTAATTCAGGAGAAGTAACCATACCTCGAATCCACGAGCAAGTAACCGGTCAGAAATTAATTGGGCTTGCTGTAGGTATTCTGCTTCAGAAATTATCCAGCTAAATGAATCATAAGAATTCCATCCTCTTGGAGGCAAGATAGCATTTTGAGATAACACTCTGAAATCAATAACCAGGAAACATAAATTCATTATTTGTGAATTTATATATTTGTGAATTTCGTAAAAGGACCTCCTTTAACAAAGACAGAATAACAGTTTTTTTTGTTTTTTTTGTTTTTTTTTTTTTTGCCAAACACACACACCCTCACACTATACTAATCCTAAATTTACTCCTAATTCTACCTCACCTTATGCCACTTAGCTACAAGCTCTCGACAAAGAGAGAATAACAGTGAAATCACCGATCAATTAAATTAACACAAATAAAATATAAAACAAAATAAATTGAAAGCAACCTTGTTTTTACTATGTGTTCTAGGAAAAATGCAGCTCAAACTCACAAACAACTGGAAATTTTGCAATACCGATACATACAAACGGATATGTTGGAATAAGAATCTATAAATTCTTGTCTTAGTTTGTATCTTTTACTTTTCACTTTACTAAAATTTAAAACAAACACACATGAAATATTTGAAATCAGGGGAACACAATGTGATGTTAGAGTTACCTTGGAACAGAGAGGCAGAGAAGGAAGCAAAAGAACACAGAGATGCACTTCATGGTTGAAGCTCTTTCCTTTCAGAGTTCCAACCGTACGTGTTTGTTGTATTACTGCTAGGTAGCATATTTATACAGATAAATATTTTGTGTAAATCCATTGAGGTGTATAACTCAATTACTTCCTAATTTATTAGTTTTTTAATATTAAAAAAAATAAAAAATTTAATTTAACCGATGTTAAGTTAGTTGTAAATGAGTTGTACTATACGAATTATTATTGATTTATATATGTAAATGCTTACTATATATTGATTTAAAAATAAATGTGCAAAGCTTTTTTAAAAGCACAAACATTTATTTATAATAATAAATTTATTTCATTGCTTTCCCATGGAATGAATTAAAAACACTAAAAATGATAAACTTTTTCCATGGAAATTTCAAATAATTAAATGAGATTTATGTTGTTTGACTTTATTTTGAATACTTTCCGTTTCAATAAAACTTTTTGTTCTTTCTTAATCCATATATTCATCATTTACATAAAATAAAATTAAAAAAAGAATATTTTTTTCCCTATTTTAATGGTCTATAGTAATATGTAGTTATGTACTATAGTATATATATTCTACTAAAAGAAAATTAGCCAAAAGACACAACTAGCTAAAACAATTGGTAATATATTATTGCTTTATGGAGAATGGCAATAAATTTTTTCACTTAAATTTTATTTCGATTCTTTGCACTTGCCTCTCTAGTTCTTTTGTACATTGAGTCATGAGGCTCTGTGGAAGCATATTTAAGTTTGTTAGAATAAAAACAATATGAAGAATCAAAATAAATAAAAAAATAAAAAAAAAGAAATTGAATATCCAGACCTGAAAAGAAATAATATATTAAGATATTGAAATATCTCATCATAAAATATCTTTTAAAATTAATTTCTTTTTATATCAATACGTAATAAGATCTTTTAGCATTAGTTTTCCTATTCCTCTATTTCCTTACTAAATTTGATATCTTCATAAATTCTAACGTAATAAGATTTACCAAAAAAATAAAAAATAAAGATCTATCATATGAGCTTGATTGATTTCTGTTTTTGAAAACAATTTTTTGTTTTTAAAAATAGAAAACTAAAAAATCTGTTTGACAGACAAGTTTTTAAAAACAGTTTTCGAGAATAATTTTTATTTTTAATATTTAAAAACAAAATTTGAAAACTTGTAAAACTTGTTTCGGTTTTCTAAATTTACACACAAATTTATATTGAAAACTCCTTTCACTTTTTTTAAAATTTATTTTTAAAAACTGTTTTATAATAGAGCTTTTAAAAGTTGAAAACCAAAATTGTTTCAAACATAATACTAGCATCTTTTTGTTGATTCTTTAACCAATATTTTTGAGATAGTATAGTAATTGGAAAATTTTAAAATTTTAGGTATTTTTTACATGTTTTTAATGTTTCGTAAAGAATATTTGTTTAATCATGAGTTGATATAAGTTCTTTTTTAAAATAATATCGAAAATGTTACTTCATTCTTTAATAACTTTTTTTTTTTTTGAATTCTTAATATATTCATCAATTACACGAGATAAAAGTAAAAATTGGCTGTAAATATGATAAGAGTGAGGTCATGGTTCAAGGGTAACAAAATAACACACAATTCTTAAACTACAATGCAAGTAATTCAATAAGTATATTTAACTCATATTTTATTAATATTTTGGTAGGTTTCGTAGGTACACATCACTCTCAATTTAAGCAACTCTTACACTACAATGCAAGGTTCTTATTAAGCAACTCAAATGTGTCCCACACGTACCACTCAATGTAAGGCTCTTACACTAAAATTTTGTTTGTTTGGCCCCACTTCTCCTTTAAGCAACTCCTGGTCTTGGTTGCTTATTTAAGTAACTCACAAAGAGTTGCTTGCTAAGTTGAGTTGCTTAACACAAACAATAACTCTAAGCAACCTCTTTGTATATGATCTTACAAACAAAATATTAAGCCCACATATAATTAAAAGACAATATAAACTACCACTACATCATATTTTGCAATTAGTTAAGATAGTTTAAAAATTAAAAACTAGTAAATATTTTTTAAAATTATTTATAAAAATATTAGTCCCTTAAATTAATCAATCTCACTCTTATAATCCTTATATCAATATTTTTCATTCGTCCTCACGTCTAGAGAATAAGTTAATTTACTATTTTTAGGAGCTAATCTATTAACATTGTTTTTTTTATAATCTAATCTATTACTAACATTATTAATTTTAGAGACTACAACATTTTTAATAATTTCAACATTACAATTATTGATAAGTATTATTTCAATAGATAAATAATTAAAAGTTACGAATAAATTAATATTTTATCTTGTTTATTCTGTGCAACATTGCACTATTAACCTAAAGTAGAAATTTGTTATTGGAAAACATAAAAAATTAATGTGATTTGATTTAACATATAATTAATATTATGCTTTATTTCTATCTTGAATTTTTTAACATGTGTAATATTGTACAGATTAAAAAAAAATCCTTTTTATAAATCATCACCACATAGCATTGATGCCGTTAAAGTTGGCAAATGGTCAAAATAATTAAGGGGTATTTCTTTGATTTTGAATTTCTGGAAAATCGTCCTTTTGAATTTTCATGAATTTATTTACTTTTTGGTGGACATGACAATGGAATAGCCGAATAGGTATAAGTAGTAGCATCATGTTCTATAAAAAAAAATTTAGTACGACACCATTTATATAGGATTGAAATATGTAACAGAAAAATTAGAAGGCTCTATTCAGTGCATAGGGTATTTATTTGTGCATCAATGCACAATCATGATATCTTGTTTTTTGTCAACAAAAAAGGACTTCATGTTCAAACTTTTATAATATGTTAAAATTTCAAAACTATTTTTTTTCCAATCAAATGAGAAATTATTAAAAAAAAATGAAAAGTCTATTATTATCACTCCACTTATTAATTATTATACTACTCGGTTTTCGTTTTATTTATCTATTTTACCACTTTAAATTTTTTTAATTTGTTCTCCTCCTTTTATTTTTTATTAAAAAACTTTCTTTCGTATATTGCCATGTACCTTAAAGTATGGTATAAATAGATCATTGGTCATATTAATATCACTAACGGAACTACGAAAGTTCTTTTCACTTTTAACTCAACTTATTTTCACCAAACTTGCTTTCAATTAAACTAATTTTACTAATAATAAACTAAATACACACCAAGTTACCAAAAAAAAAGAAGCTTGGCTTCGTGACCATTCCTCGCGCTTCCTTATTCCATGTATGCTTAGATCCAATTAAGATTTCACTTTGGTCAAATTTAATTTTGACTAAAAAAAAGTTTGAAAACCTTCAACGTAGTTGATTTTTAGTATTAGCCTATGTTTTAGTATAAGTAATTTTTTTTTTGGTACATCAGAAAAATAAATAAAAATAAAACTAAGAAGGAAATGATTTAAAGTGAACAACTCATATTCTATCAGCCAATAACAAACTAGACAGTTGAGGGATAGGAGAGTGGATCACTGTGAGAGGAAAAGTACCGCCAGATATAAGTTTCGCGAGGGCATCAGCACAGAAGTTTGATTTCCTATAAGCATGTTCAAACCGACAAATTCAATTGTGAAACAAGAAATCAATGCAGCGTAAAGAAAACAATTATACTTAAAATAATTTTACTAACGTAGAATCAAACACAATGCTAGTTAATATTCAAGAAAACAAATTAAAAATTTGATTACGAAAAAAATATTCAAGAAAAGCAAGTTAATAAAAAGTATTTTTAAAATAGATACGTGAGGAGGGCCGAACAAGGCGAATGCTAGTGTAAAGTCAAGTTTAGATATCTTATTGCGATATACTACTACAATATATAGATGACAGTACATAAATTACATTGAGTTACGCAAATCAAAATGTAAAAAGTCCAAGTCTAAAAAGTATACAAAAGTTACTATAATTTGAAGTGTTAAATTCAATTAACACAACTTTAAAATACAATTAATACAAAGTTAACATAAATTTTAATATATCTAATATTAAAATTTTTAAAATAATTTATTAAATATTTTTTATTATTTTTTAATATTTATATTTGTAATCTTTTATATTATTTTTAATATAAAAATACAGGTTCCGTCACGTGGCGACACTTAAATTTTTGTTTTTTTTTTAATTTAAAATAGTCAGAAATGAACCGTAAATATACTCAATTTGATAATTATTTTTTAAAATTAATTTGATAAATATTTTTAAAAATATCATTCTGTAATGAATTTGCCTTCGAATGACAAATTAAAAGATTTATTAAAATACACAAAAAAGATATTAAAGAATATAATTATTTTATAGTTTTTATAAATAAGAAATAAGACTAAGAGCCTGTTTGTTTTCTCTTATTTGGTAAAATAAGTACTTATTTTGATAAAAAATAATTATAAAATTTTTTAGTCTATTTGTTTGTGTTTCTTAAAATAATTAGATTAGAAAATAATCACATTTTCTAGTTATTTTCAGAAGTAATTATTAAGTTACTTCTTAAAATAAACAGAAAATCTGGTTATTCTTATTGCGACCAGATATACACGACTTCTGATTCTTATGATAATCATTTAAAAAATAATTAATTATTTACTTATAAAAATGATCAATTATTTTTATGCTTAAACAAACGGGCTCTAATTTACAATTTTGTAAACATTGACATTAGTTTTTTAGTTTACAATTCATTATGTATAATTGATACTAATTAATACTAATTTAGAATTTATTAATTCTATATGTTATATTTTAATTGGTCAAACTAAAAAGGACATACAAACTCTCTATTATAAAAAAGCTTGAAAGGAGTGGAAAGTTCAAGGTTCAAATATTGTCAAAAGTAGAACCATGTAGATTATTGGAGATTTAATTTCAATTGTGTGCATATGTATTTGTCAATAAAAAAATACTCCCTACTATGAGAGTACTCGTGAGAAAACACCCTCAATTTAATTTTTTTTAATTTGTGCAATATTATAACAATAACTTTCTACTTTTGATTTTTGTTTTTTTCAACAATAACTTTATAAGAGCATCTTTAATTTTTTAACCTATATAATATTACACGAATTAAAAAAATTATTAACAAAAATTTAAAAATTTATTGCGTCATTCAAAGTTACCTTTTATTAAGTGTAAAGTTTATAATATTTCAATAGTGGTATGCCTTTGAAATCATTAAAAAATGAAGATAATGGTTGAAAAAATGGTAATAAATAATTATAATTTTTTGCTTAAGAATTTATATTATGAAAAACATAGAATAATTAATAGCTTATATTATTATTATTATTATTATTATTATAAAAAGAAAAGAGTAAGAAAAGAACCGTGACGCATGCATAAAAAACAAACAATTAACATATAATAAATGTGGAGAGCCATGCAAGGAGGGGTTGGCATAAAGAGATATTTTCCAAACGGAAAGTGTGACTTGTCCTACTTGTGGAGAAAGAATATCTGTTTCTTGAATGCATATTGGTTAGTAATGTGTGATACTTGGTGTTACATTAGTTTGACTTTCAATTGACATTGCATAATGAAAAACAGATGCAGTACTCTGAATTCCTCAACTGATGCAAAGGGTCGAAGAAAAAGAAGTATGCATGACACATTATTTGGTTCTCCACTATTTGGGCGATTTAGTTAGCAAGGAATGATGTCATTTTTAATAACAACGAATGGGACTCAACGAGGGTGCTCGATAGGGTTGTTTAAAAAGACCAAAAGAACCGCATTGAATTGATAATCAAACTGAATTGCACCACTTAAAAGGAAAATCATTTGATAAAAAACCAAATTATAACCAAATTTAAAAACTGGTTCCAAACTGGTTTGAAAAAATAAAAATGATTTAGGTTTGGTTCGGTTCAAGCATCAACTCGAACTGGTTGGAACTGGTCTAGAGATGTTGAAAATGATATTTTTTTGCATAAAAATAAAAAACGGTTTGGTTCAGAACCGGTTTGTGGGCTACAAAAGTGGTTCGGTCCTATAAACCAAACCATTTATTTGGTTCTTGAGTGAACCAAAACTATGAACAACCCCAATTCTCAATATGGTTAAAGCTCAGTCTTGGTTGTGGATCAAGGGGTCCAATTCGAAGTTTATTTACACAATGTGGGAATGAGTATCGCAACTGGCTGTTTGCTAAGGAATTTCTTGATTGTTGGTGATGTAATATTTTGTTTCAACTGCTTTCCTTTTTGTCTTTAAGTTGTTTTTTTTGTTACCTACAGTATGATACGTCGTTTAATCTTTAGCGGCTATTGTTTCTTGATTCGATTATGAGAGGCCATTTTAGTGTTCCGTATTGGATGTTTGCTTGTATTATTTGTTTGAGTACTCCATATACTTCTGATAATATAATTTTTTAGTTTATAAAAAAAACATATAATAAATGTTTTTATTTAATATTAATATTTATAGAATTATATTATTGTTTACTCTATTTATTTTGTTACTTATTTTTACTTAATATTTTTTTCTTCATATTTCCTATCTTTTTTTATACACCCTCACCCTGTACTGACCTCAAAAGCAACATGTAGATAAATCACTACTCTCTTTATTTTCAGAAGAGGTTGGGGTTCAGTGACGTGGCTTATAGGATCGTGCTGAAGTAGTAACCATCACGTGGAGTTCTCTCACCCTCACAACGCTGCAGTTCTGGGTCCCACTCTCTTCCTCCCTCAAATCTCACAACACAAAACATGAAGCGGAGACAACCACACCTGCTCACACTCTTTCTCCGAAATCCGAAACTCCAAAGAAATTCCCCTCTGCATCCATATCTCCGCGATAAAAACGCCTCATGGAAGAGCTCTCCGCGGGGCCTTTCGTCCCCGCCGTCAAACCCGATCCTTCCAAACCCTCCGCCGCCGATACCGACACTGCCGTCGCCGCCACTAGTGACAATTTCACCGCCGCCATGTCTGAGCCGGACAAAGACTTCCTGTGCCCGATTTGCATGCAGATCATCAAGGACGCCTTCCTCACCGCTTGTGGCCACAGCTTCTGCTACATGTGCATCATCACTCACCTCCGCAACAAGAGCGATTGCCCTTGCTGCGGCCATTACCTCACCACCAGCAACTTGTTCCCTAACTTCTTGCTTGACAAGGTTTGCTCTCGCTTCCGTGCCTCGTTTCGTTGCTATTTGGTGTTGCTTGTTTCGCAGCGGAATTTTTCGCATTGTCACCTTCCAGTTTTTCAATTGTGTTTAAGAGTAGAATCTCTGTGCTTCTGAATTTAGTTTTAATTAATACTGCGTCGACTCTGTAGATGTTTCTATTCGTAATCGTAATTGCTCCTTGCAATGTTGCTGGCTTAACGCCGTAGCTTTTGGGGTGTGTGGAAGATTGAGCGTCTAATTCGAGCATGATTTTTATCTTGAATTGATCTACTTCGAAATGCAGCTTATTGTTATACGGTTTCTGTACCACATTTGTAGCTACTGAAGAAGACATCTGCTCGTCAAATATCGAAAACCGCTTCCCCTGTGGAACATTTCCGGCAGTCATTACAAAAGGTTAGTTTTACACTCGCTACTCGTTCTTGATTAAAGTTTGCCCATTGCTAACCATGCTAATTGTGAACCTCTTGGCTGTAGTTATGTGTTCTTAATCTTGCTTCCATGTTCTATTAAATTATGAATATTATTCTACAAGAAGGTTAGAAGGTTTCAAGTTCCTAAAAATTCAAGCAACGAGAATGTTGCTAATTCTGTAATACAAATAGTTCACCTATTTTTGGCCTCCAAAGTTGTAGGGTGCCGGGGGAATATTATTGTGCTTATGATTTCAGTTTCCTGACAGGGGAAGCATGAGTAGAGTTGTTGATTCACACCATTTCATTGTTGTCCAATTCTGTGTACCTTTCTTGTTGTCAACGTGACTGTTTATCTAGGTTCAGAATCTATGCTCATTATCCTTAAGTTCATTAGGGTCAATTTTTAGCATGTAATAATTACAAAGTTGTTTTTGGGCCATCAAATGTCATAGCAGCGGATGGAAGTGGACTAGAGGACAACTGGAGCTGGTTTTCAACATTCATTCATTATGTAATATATTTCTCGCCTGTTAATTGTATATGTCACTGATGACTCATCAAGGACTAGAAGTGTTTATTTTTCATTCTAGTTACATTTTGTTGTCTAACATATTTTATGAAGTCGGCTTTAATTTAGTTGTAGATTTGCTTTTTATGGATTTATTCAACCTATTCTAATATGCTAAAGATCATTACTCTGTTGCATATTTTTTTGTCTTGAATTTGTGGATATTGAGGTTTTATTTAGCCTTTGGTTCCTTTATTTACTTTTTTTTAAAAGAAAATTTGAATCTTGAAACAGGGCTGTGATGTGTCAATCAAGGAGTTAGACACCCTTTTGTCACTCCTTGCTGAAAAGAAAAGAAAAATGGAACAAGAAGAAGCTGAGAGAAATATGCAAATATTGTTAGACTTCTTACATTGCTTACGCAAGCAAAAAATTGATGAGCTGAAGGAGGTGTGCTGGCTGCAATCTTTCTCTTTTATTATTATTGTTTTTGGCTAAATCATTACTAATTAACTATCCTTTTCTTTGACACTTTTTTCCAATAAATTGGTGTTTTGTTTGTAGGTGCAAACTGATCTCCAGTTCATAAAAGAGGACATAAATTCCGTGGAGAAACATCGAATGGACTTGTATCGTGCACGTGACAGGTATTCTGTGAAATTGCGGATGCTTGATGATTCTGGTGGAAGAAAATCATGGCATTCATCGATGGACAAGAACAGCAGTGGCCTTGTATCTAGTCCACTAAATCTTCGAGGGTTGTCTTCAAGTAGCCATACTAAGAAAATTGATGGAAAGTCCCAAATCAGCTCTCATGGCCATGGAATTCAGAGAAAAGATGCCCTCAGTGGATCAGATTCACAATATATAAACCAATCGGGTCTTGCTCTAGTTAGAAAAAAGAGGGTTCATACACAGGTATACTTAGTTTAATCATCTGCGTTCATAATTTTTTTTAAAGGTGAATTAAGTTTTGAAAGTTCAATGCAAGCGTCAAAACTAATTTTGCAAGAGATGTTTTACTTCATGATAGGAAAATAAAAGCAATTTTTAGAAGTTCAAAATTTTAACTTCAGAAATTTTCTAAAAATTGAAACTTGTTTTTTTTATGTATATTTTCAAAATTTTTCATAAATGAATGCCATTAAAATATGCATCCAATGCCACCTAAAACACTACTTGGTAAAATGAATACATTTTTAGCTAAAATACTTTTTGTTTTATGGTCATTTTAATGATACCACAAGCCTCAGGATTGATGTAGCTGTAGCACATCTTACGAGAGATTCACTCCTAAGCTGTTTGATTTTACAGAACTTAGAAAGACAGTGACAAGTTTAGGATGTGTGTAAGGCTAGATTGAATCAGTGTATGTGAGGAAAGGTAGCTATATTTAGTTTTGAAAGCCTTGAAGGTATCTTAGCTGTTACTCTTAAGTTTTTGAGTTTGAGCCTAACTCACTCCCAAAAGCTAGCTCATAGGAGGAGGATTGCCACACCGCTTATATACTCTATAGTGGCCATATCTCTAGTCATTGTGGGACTTTCAACAGCTATGTTAGGGACTAGGGGTGGCTTGTATATTAGAGCTGTCAAAATGGGCCATTTAGCCCAGCTCAGCCTTGATTCAACAGGTCGAGGGCCAAAAATTTTAGATGGCCAATAAGGCCCTGAAATTCAAAGCCCTACAGGGCCAAAAGACTACCGGGCCAGGGTTAGGATCAGTGCCGAATTAGGGCCAACTTTTTTTTAATATATAATTGGTCGTGCAGGCCAGGGTAGGGCCAAGGCTGGGCTAGGTCAGGGCCAAGTTAAGGCTAATTTTATATATATGTATTTTATATTGTTACCATTATTAATTTTATCACTGAAATGAATATATCTATATATATATGAAAAATGTTAAATAGTGTCTCTTAAAATGGCACTAGTTAAGAAATCAAAAGTAGAAATGTTTTATCGAAATGAATAATATTTATTGTTAAAAAATAAAAAATTTAATTAATACATACTCTTTATAATAATTTTAAACACTAAATAAAATATATTTATTACATGTAATCTAGTGTTTTTAAGGTATTATTTAAATAGATCTTTTTAAAATATTATATTATCCAAAAAAATATATTGAAAAAGCGATGGAGTAATGGACAGAAGTGGGATTTTATCTGATTTATTTTTTAGAAAAGTTGAAAGACAGTTTTAAAAAGGTTGAAAGACAGGAAAAAAGTCAATAAAGTGAATAAACTTATTTCTTTTAGCAAAAAAATTTAGAGCGAAAAATCAAGTTGAACTTGAATGTAGTGCTTCACTTCACATCTTCAACCACAAAATTATATACCATCAGAAGAAGCATGAGTAGATCAGTGGATGTAGCAACGTGAAGCCATAGCCGTGAATGGATGAATACGTGGTAACATCAGGGCTAACTCTTTCTTTTTCCAATTTAGAACCCGGTCCAAAATAATTAGGGCTACTTTTGTTTTTCTTGAATTTGAACCTGGCCCAGTTGCACTAAGTATGGGGCCGGGTTGGGCTAGCCCCAGGGCTTCAGCCCAGTTTGATGTTACTATTGTATATGCAGAAAAATGGCAAGCAAACATTAATATAGGGATCTTATGAACCATGCCTGTTGGGAAGTGACTTTGTTGTTTGCACAAAGCCACAAAGGCAAGGAAAAATATAAATATGTACGATTTTGAGTTTGTTGGTTATATATTAAGGAGTCAAGCTGGGAAAACAGTTTTGGGTGATATTTTAAATTTTTTATTTTATTTTATTTTTTGTAAAGATTTAGGTGATAAAAATGATAAAGATCTATGAGAATGCTTTAAGATGGAATTGCTTAAGTTATCGACTATACATTGAAATAAGCCTCATGGATTATAAAATTCTCATTGACAAAAAGTCAATCAGCTCAATATACAACAAAAAATCTTCAATACATTCAGGCCATCGTTTCTCACAGGCTTACTTTTGGTCACCAAATCAAATTTTATGACCAAATATACAACTATAGAAATTCTTGGGGTATTGCTACTGTCACTCATTTAAGTTTATTGTCACTCCTGTTTAAATATTTTAATAATATTTAAATATTAATACTTTAATTTTATTGGTTAAAAAATGTATTTTAAATTTAAAAAATTAAAAAAGGAGTGGCAATAGCACCACCCGATTCTTGAGACCCGAAGTTACAATTAAAGCCCTATTGCGAAGTCTTATTTGTCATAACCATGAAACCAAAAATCAATTAAATAAAACTCAACTTAGTAGAGTAGCAGAAACCATGTTGCTTATGAAAGGCTATACTTATGTCGAAATTTGATTCTAGTGTAATGTTTCTTTGCTTCTTTAGTTTTCTTTATTGATTTTTTTTTGATTGGCCAAACACACACACCTCCACACTACACTACTCCTAAATCAACTCCTAATTCTACCCCACCGGGGATTGAACCCCACTCCTTCAGCTCAAAGAGCTCTCTTTATGCCACTTGAGCTACAAGCTCTCGGCGTTTTCTTTATTGAATTGTAATTCAGTTGTGAATTTTGTGAAAAATTTTCAGTTATATCTGCATTTTATTGTTTCTTTTACTGGATTTACATCTATTTGCTTGATTTTAATTTTCCTCTGAATCCCATTTCATTGCCTTCCCGTACTCCAGTTCAATGACCTTCAAGAATGTTACCTACAAAAGCGACGGCATGCAGCAAATAAGATCCATAGTCAACAAGAAAGAGATATGAATCTCATAATTCGAGAAGGATATAGTGCTGGTCTTGAAGATTTTCAGTCAGTCTTGACAACTTTCACACGCTACAGGTATTGCTGTAAGGCTTTTCTGTCATTTGAATCAATTCAATATTATTAGTACAGAAGGGGGAAAGGGTATTTTCCCAGCAGATCAGTTAGTTACTCAAAGGAGGTTTGGTTAAGATAAATTGGTGAAGTAGAAATCAGGGTTTCAGGATATTGTATTTTATATGAGCGGAGTAAATGCTCCATTCTAGAAGGGGAAACTCTGTGAAAAGGAAACCCTTGGAGGAGAGCTTCTCTCCTGTTCAATTTAAGTCGATCAATAAAATCATAATTTTCTTTCCTCCATTTCCATTTGGGGTTCCTAACAGAGATGCTTGGTATTGATGTCAATTATTATTTTCTTGAATCAGCAACTCAGTTATTTAAAACTTTTTGGCTTCACTTGAAACAGTCGATTGAGAGTCATTGCAGAATTAAGGCATGGGGATATATTTCATTCAGCTAACATTGTGTCAAGGTGAGTTATTTTTTAAATTACTCATAGAACTTTTGGTATTCATCCATGACTCTGATGTTATGGTTCACATTTCACAATGGTTGCTTTCGTAATTTAGTCTGCGATCTTTGATTTCTCCACAATATTAGAATTATGTGTACAAACGAAGATGCTAGTCCATTAATATTCATATTCAAGTGCTTAAAATTTCTTTGACTACTATATTTATTGAATGCGTTATTTTTTATTTATATTACAGCATAGAGTTTGACCGTGATGATGATTTATTTGCTACTGCTGGAGTTTCACGGTGCATTAAAGTTTTTGACTTCTCTGCGGTAAGATGGATGGCCTTCTACTTTTACTTTCACTATTGATTTTTCCCCCTTCCCTTTTGATTGATAAATAACACTTCTGTAAAATTGTTCTTATTTAGATTCTGTTAATGAATGCTTCAGTATTTGCTTAGGTGGCTGCCTGGACCACACGGAATAAATAATGTCTGTTTCAACAAAAATAACCATTCCTTATATTGCTTTTCAGGTTGTGAATGAACCTACAGATGCTCATTGTCCTATCGTGGAGATGTCCACACGTTCAAAACTTAGTTGCTTGAGTTGGAACAAATATGCTAAGAACCAAATAGCTAGTAGTGATTATGAAGGAATTGTGACTGTTTGGGATGTAACCACTCGAAAGGTAATTGTTGAATTGAAATTGTCAGGTTGTTCTGTATATGCTGTCTGGGTATCTTAATTGACTAATATTGTTTTGATTGTTATATCTTGCCGAAATGTTTTCAGTTTTCGTTACTCATGACTATCATTTTCATTCGTCAGAGTTTAATGGAATATGAAGAACATGAAAAGCGGGCATGGAGTGTTGATTTTTCAAGAACAGAACCCACTATGCTTGTATCTGGTAGCGATGACTGTAAGGTACTCAGGAACATTTACTTGAAAGTTTCTATGCCAATGTTTGTGGATGACTTCTGTAGCAATGAGGTACCAATGTACCATACGTGTCTCTCGATTATTTATGTATTAGATAAATGATAAACTTATCTTTTCTTGTATAATCATTCTTTAATTTGGGTTTTGGCCTAATTCAGTCCTAAAAGCTAGCTCGTAAGAGGAGGATTGCCACACCACTTATATACTCTATGGTGGCCACATCTCTAGTCGATGTGTGACTATCAACATTCATAGTCTTGGTTAAAGGGAGCAATAGTATTTAGTCAAAGAATTCTCCTTCCAAGGGAATCCCTTTCAGTTAATGTTTACCCTTTTCACAATTGAGCCATTTGGTCTGACCTCCAATCTTACAATCTGATTGAG
Organism: Cyamopsis tetragonoloba; assembly: GCA_037177725.1. Classification (NCBI taxonomy): domain Eukaryota; kingdom Viridiplantae; phylum Streptophyta; class Magnoliopsida; order Fabales; family Fabaceae; genus Cyamopsis; species Cyamopsis tetragonoloba. Next base: position 73,015,573 of record CM074119.1, read on the forward strand.
TCCCTCTTCTACACTTCCTTCTATTCAAGCTAAGCCCCTGATGTTAAAAACTTTCACTGCATTGCTTTGCCTCATTTTCCTTTCTCGTTTCTTCTTTCGAGTGTACCTCATCTGCATTTTCTTTTCATTGCATTTGCTTTATTAATTGATATTTATGTCTGATAAAGATAATGTAGCAGTTCGTGCTTAATCATATCTTAGATTAGTTTGTTAGAATACGAGAAAGTATAGGAAAATATCTGGACTATGTCTTAATCTCATATTTTAGTGTATCATAGGATTAGTTTCTGTCCATCTCATGATTTCTTTTCTTATTTAATTAGGGTTAAGACTTAAGAGTATAGCACAATTATAAATAAGGTTAGACAATTAGTCTTTTACCTTTTGTAGTTTGTACAACAACACAATGTTTCACATCACATCGAGTTAATATCACTTTTAGTATATTCAGTATTCTCTCTTTTCCTTTACCACTTTATCAATATCTAAACCCCCATAATCTCAATAGAGCTTCTAAAGGTTGTAGTAGTTACTATTAGTAGTATTACTGAAAATGATTAAATTGACAGTCTTTTCTTTGAACAGGTCAAAGTTTGGTGTACAAGGCAGGAGGCCAGTGTCCTAAATATAGATATGAAAGCCAACATATGTTGCGTCAAGTATAATCCTGGATCTGGCAATTATATTGCAGTATGTACCTTTCATTCAATTAGAAGAGAATATCATGATTCAGTTCACTTTAGATTTGTTCTCATGCGCGCAGTATATTGTCCTTTATCATTCAGCTGCCAACTCAATGACTTTGTGTGGCATTTCAAAAGCAGTATATTTTATAGTACATTATTATATTTCATCAGCAAACTGTTCTTGTGTAGTTGCTTGTGTGGATTGTACTCAATAGTTGATAGTTAATGTGAATGGTCTTAGATATCCACATGAATGGTTTTCTTGCCAGTCATATATTTTTTCTGGACAGTGCATTTCAGGATTTCACTTTTAGGAACATTAGAATAGTAGCTTTATGTTTGCTAATCTATGGAAAATGACTGCAATTATCAAATTTCAGTGATACACTTGACACAGCTCCTTTTCTGTATTAGTGACAAGCCTTCTTACAAATTATAATGTTCCCATATTTTTCTAGGTTGGTTCAGCAGACCATCACATTCATTATTATGATTTAAGAAACATCAGCCGTCCGGTCCATGTTTTCACCGGGCACAAGAAGGCTGTTTCGTACGTGAAATTTTTGTCTAATGATGAACTTGCATCTGCATCAACGGATAGTACACTGCGACTATGGGATGTCAAGGAGAACTTACCAGTGAGTAATCTAAGCAAAATAGTCTCTTGCTTCTGATTGATTATTGTCAATACTCAAATAGTATCCTTCATTCTGAATTTCCTGTTGGCTCTTGTTGCTTAATTATCTACCAGTCAACCTATAATTTTATTGTGAAATTTGTAGTACCAGAGAAATGGTTGCAGCACACGCTTTTTAACACTCTTCAACACTTCTTTATTTGTGAATTGCATGTGGGCTTCACTAAATGGGTCCACGAACTATTTTATAGGTTGGTCCTACATGTAAGCTATCCAATAAATTATTGGGTAAAGTGTACTGCTGACATTTGTGACTCATTATTGGTCTGAATTTTCTATTTTCACATTCCACGTGAATCAAATGCGTTTGTGTATGGTATGCTTGAGAGTTGAGTGTATTGCTTCCTCTTTTATTCATTTTGTTTTTTCCGAGACTATTCAAAATTGGTTTAAAATCATTTAAAGTGGACCTTAAAATTGGTTTTGAATTGCATAAAATGGACTAAATCTGTCTAAAACCTTTCAAAACATACTGATTGGAAGGTTTTTGTGCTTTTTTAAATAAAATTTGTATTATCAGTATTTTTTATAAACTCCAATTTCGTTTGAATGCGTACAGGTTCGTACTTTCAGAGGCCATGCAAATGAGAAAAATTTCGTTGGCCTTACTGTAAGCAATGACTACATTGCATGTGGCAGTGAAACAAATGAAGTGTTTGTCTACCACAAGGTTTGTGACGTTTAATTATGTTGACAGTTACCCTCAATATTCATAACTTAAAATTCAATCACCCTTTGCAGGAAATTTCCAAGCCTTTGACTTGGCACAGATTTGGTTCCCCTGATATGGACGATGCCGAGGATGAGGCTGGATCTTACTTCATCAGCGCTGTATGCTGGAAGAGTGATCGCCCCACCATCCTAACTGCAAATAGTCAAGGCACCATAAAAGTGCTGGTACTTGCAGCTTGAACACAACGAAACTTGAATAGGATGATGAATTGGTATTACTGCAACAACTGTATCATTTCTCAACTGTACATAATATTCAGGTGTACATGGTAGGTTTTAGGGATCTTAATGAAGTGTTAGTTGAGGGGTTGAAACTTCTTATGATAAACCAATTAAGGGATTGAACTTTAATTTTTACCATTTAAGGACCTCGATTTTTTAAAAATATTCTTACAATAAAAAGGTTAGGAAGAGAAAATATCGAACTTGGCATATTTTGATAGTACTAACTTGAGCAAAACATAGTGTATATGACTTTTTTTTCAGTTGATTAATATTATTGAACTATTTTTTAGTAAAGTCGAGGTTCTTAATTGGTTACCAAAGTAAATTTGAGATGGTTACTGTATTTTAAAGTTGAAGTCTGTAATTTGTTTTCACATTTTAGTTGAGGTCCTTCTAGAACACTATTGTATGGGGTTATGCATTTGATCGTCATTTTGAAGGAAGCATAGGCTGTCGCGAATCTTTTTGGCGTCTCTTTTCTTAGAACCATTTTTGGTTGCCATTTCTGACTTAAATATAAGGCATTTACACTTCTGGTTGAGAATTGGTGTGTGACTGGATATGATTATATATGTATGAATGTATGTAAGTATGAAGTTTTTCAGCATTAATGTGATTACGTATGAGTTTTAAAATTAAAAACGTAGTTTATGCACGTTAGATTTCGTTGCTCCGTGATTGCCATCGCATTAGTGCTAAACTGAGAGGAAATAAAGTATACCGTTGCCCACACATAAGAGTATTGACATTATTTATCTTACATATGCAGAGTTTTCATATATGATGGCTTAAACTAGAGGTAAGCTTAAAGCTTTATTCCTCACTTTTTCTCCCTTGGATTTTATTTTCTGTGATCTCCATTAGCATCATCCCAAATCTTTTTACTGCATCTCCATCGTATTATCTGATCGTTCCATTTGGTAAACTCTCAAGTCTCAACATCTCACTTGAGTTCTCCATTTAGTCTCCAATCGCGTTTTTCCCGTCCCTTCTCATCTTATGTGGTCCGGAACAAACACCGACTACTGAATTGATGATGTATTTCTAACTGAGGATATCATGATAAAGTGATAAACTTATTTTTTAATTTAAGATGTTTATCGTAATATTAGTTTATTGAACTTCTAGATATATTCTTTTACAGATGAATTCAGTTTCGGAAGGTTTTTTCTCAAGCAGAACCGTTACCTCCTGTTTGGAGAAATCATTTGAAAAGAAGGTAATTTTTAAAATTATCCTAAAATTTGTGTAAATTATACTCATTCCCTTCTAGTCTGAATAAATTACCCCTGCCTCCTAAAATATTAAAATCATTAGTGACCTTCCTTAAAATATTAAGGAACATTTGACTACTAACATAACATGTGATTGTTACGTGAAGAACCATTCTACTCGAATATAGCCAAACCACCAGAGTCTCCAATTAGATTCAGCTTTTCTTTTCCTTTCCTGATATGAGAAAAAACATAGTATTGTAGGCTCTCATTTTCTTGATTTGTGCATGTCATCCTTGTGCCTAAGTCATGCCACATATCGTTCCAATTTTATTGGATGTGCCCAAAGGTTTTCTTTAATGCAGCAAATTAAAAAAAACGTTAACATTATTTCACAAATAAACATTTGCATTTTCCCCCTCAATAAAATGATGTTATGAATGGCACGTTACAATAACTGCTGAGATAAATGATAATTGAAATTCCAAAGCGGCTGTCAGAGGCTCCACTCTCACGAGGACTTTATTCTTTCAATTCGGGGACATTATTCAAGTTGGATCAAAACAAAAGGACATCATTCAACTAATAATTCTTAGTACATGTTTGGAAAAATGTTGGATTGGAGTAGAATTGATTTTAAAGAGTCAAAATTGATTTTGATTGATAAATTAAGTGTTTGCTTTTGCGTTGAGAAAAAAGTTAAAATTGATTTTGACTAAAGTAAGGTGACTTTCACGTTGGGTTGACAAATTTATACTGTATTTTTACTCTAAACTTGCTTTTAAGAAAAAAAAATCCATAAACATAAATTACGTTACTCTAAAATCAATTTTACACAATCAATTCTATAAAATCACATTGATCTAAAATCAATTTTATCAACGCTAAATCAAACACACACTTAGTTGTCCAAATAAAAAAAACTAATGCTCCGTAGACGCGAGATCTGCTAGGATTTCTTCGCAATCTATTTCTAATTCAACGAAAATCAGAGTATTTTGAAATACTATAACTCAACATCTCTGCTTATAATCTACAGAAAATAGTTAGCCTGAATGATTTCGATGAACGCAGTGGATTTAGACTTAAGTGCAAAATTCCCTACATCATTAAGTTAACATTTTAGACACATTCTTTTTAATAATTTATTTTTGAATCGAGTTTCTAGGTGAATAATAAGAATATTTTACTGCGAATTTAAATATCACAATTTTAATTTAACAAAGTTAAAAAGTAAATGTTTATCATCTGTAAATTATAGCTCAAACAACTTAGAGATGATCGATGAAGGAGCTGCCTGATTTTCTAACTTCCTTTGAAGCTGACCCAAAAAAAAAACATTTACTTCATCCGTCCCATAATATAAGTACTAACTAACATTTCACACACTTTAAGAAAAGTGGTTAAGATGTTACACCAATTAAATTTAAACTCAATTATTTTCTATTAGTGGGATGACATTGAAAGTTAAAAAATCATGATAAATACTTTTAATTTTATGTGTAGTGGCCTATATTATGGGACAACACTTTTTGATAGTTGGGGCAGAATGAAGACCATACGTTAATAAACATATTTACCTTTTGTTCTCATTGACTAGCTTACTTAGTTACTTAGGAGTTAGGACTTTAGCATCTTAACCCAGGTTTAGAGACTTGCATTCACGAGTATTCTTAGTTCTTACGACTTCAATTATAAACTCATTATTAGTGAGTTTTTATCATTCCACTTTATTCAAGAAAAGATAGTTTACCACCAACAAAAGAGAAGGAGGGGGGATGAAATATATGGTCCGTAAAGTCCAAAAACATCTGATCATCAGCTGGGATTTATTTCAACAGTTTTGTAAATTTAATCTGTATTAAACCTAGTTAGTTGCCCGTTAATTTCTGCACTGACTATATTTTCCTCCTATTTTTTAAGACACTTTTTCTTTCTTTTTCTTCTTTTCCTCTTAAAATACCATTTTCTTCCTTCTTTTTCTTTCCCATCATCAATTACTTTATTCCTGTCCTTGGTATTAACTACTGACAAGAGACACACCTTGCAACGTATTGAGTTAAAAACCATTGACAACAGCAAAGTTAAGTTAGTAGCAGACTGAAGAGTGGCCGGTAGTATAAGAAATAAAGGGATTTACGTAAAGCTATTATAAGAAACAGATATATAAAACATAAACCATTAATTCCTCACTATCATTACACTCTTTCAAATTTCATAACAATGAATACATTTGTTGGATAGAAAAATATTACAAAATTGTAGAACATATATAAGAAATACAGATAAACAAAGAAGCTCAAGAAGGAGGGATAGCATAATACATCAAAACTCTTAACAACTCCAATAACACTATTAGATATTATTTACTCTAAGAAAATTACAAGTAATCTTGACCTTCAAGTGTTGAATTTTTGGACTTGCAAGGTCAAGAAAACTTGAACATTATTCATAAAGTTTTCAAAAATAAAATAAAAATATAAGAAGAATAAGCTCAGGAGAGATATCGCCATGACATTTACCACACTTCAGCATCTTTTTGAATTGTGGAACCTTCACCATGAGGGGCCATGACGAAGAGCACTGTGGCCATTTCATGCAGCAAACAGGACATGGTGGAAACTCAGAAACTGGATGAGGAAGTTGAGCAGAGAAAAGGTTTCAGATTTCAACTCAGGGTTGAATAGTGGCATGTGATGTGGGAGGGAAAAGAGGTATATATAATGAAAAAACTTAGGCCATGTTTGGTTGTTATTTACATTTTATGTTTTCATTGTTTGTTTTCACAAATAATTAAAAAAGTTTTAAATTTGCCATCTAATTTTCATTTTATTCCTGCATATCTCAAAACAAAATAACAATTTTGTAATTGTTTTAGAAATAACAATTTTGTAATTGTTTTAGAAAATAGATAATAAAAAAATAAAATGAAAATTCAAATTAAAGGGACCTTAGGTAGCTTCGTGAGCATGGCCCATAAGAAATGAAAAATGGGAGAGAAGGAAAAGAAAATGGAAAAATGCAATAAAAGACATGTAACACAGAGGCAGTGAATATAAATGATGATTACCTGCACATAAAATTAGAGTTGATGTGTCCCTTTCTAGGCAGGGTGAGACAGGAAGGATAATGAGAGTTTGTTTTCTTGGGATTCAAAAACAAAAATGAAGAACCCACTATTCCTGCTTGGAATTGGACCCTCTCTGACCCTCTTAATTAAAATTATGATGTCAGGTTTTTTCACATTCTTGCTACTAGCAAACAGCCAAAAAAAAAAAAAAGGTTTAATTTTGAACCGTGAATAAGTTTCTTAGGCTCATTAATTATGTACTATCAGGTTCACTGCCTTGTACCATATTCCCTTTGCTTCTTAGCTAAAAACTTTGGGCATATTTCCATCCTCTGATCATCATGTATCCTACTATACTATCTTTACCATTTTTAAAACAATCTAATAAATGCATTTGATGCACTTGTTGCTGATTTGGTTGCTGTTAAGCTTATGGATGTCGTCATTTGATGAATCACATGATTCCAAAGACCAAATTAAAGATAGCAACACATTCTTTATTATTGGTTAAACTTTGGTTTGCCTCACTGAACAAGACACGTGACTCATTTAATAGGAGCTGAAATTTGAGTTAGAGTTATTTTACCAAAATTTTTGTTATTAACAAAAAAGCTCATTGAAAAGAATGTCTAGAATTTCCCTATGTATATATAGTTTTCAAATTGACACCAAGTTGTTAGTATGTGTTTGGTTTCATGTTAATTTTGATGTAACATTTAAAAATATTTCTTATGTTTTGAAATCATGTTCAATTAGATTTAATGTAAAATCAAACATACGTTTAGTTCCAATGATAATGTGTGTATTTGGAATATAATTGACAAAACTAGAGTCCGTGTCAAACTAGAATTTGTGAAGATGAAAATGGATTTAGTTATTTTAACAAAAATTCAAAATATCACACAATTGTTGCAGCTTCTCTATGATGTATATTTAGTGGATGGTTGATAGTAAATTATTAAATATGAATATGAAAATGACACTCAGTGCATGGTTGACAGTAAATTATTCAATGTGAAAAAGATAGGTTTCAGAGGCAAACAAAGAAAGGAAATATGTAGCAATAAATAGTATTCTATTTCTGTATGATAATATCATGTTGCTGCATAGGCATCAAATTGCTCATGTTGTTTTACCATAAGTAGATATGTGTTTGTATGAGTGGTTATAAACTTGATTTTACTAAATTAATTTCCAATTAAAAGTAAGTTTTTGAAGTAAATTTATCTATGTTTACAGACTTCAATCTCAAAATTAAGTCTTTGTTAAAGATTAGCCGAAAATTCTTTACAGAAGTGTTTGTTTGAAATGTTAAAAATACTCACAAGTGGATTTATGTGTCTCTAACACCTAACCAAACATTTAGGTGTGGATTTGGGTGTCTGTTCTTGAGGAAAATTACTCATAAGATGACTTATGAACAATATATTAGCCATAGATAATCTGTTTCTCCTTGAAAATGAGTCATAAAAACCACACCACTGCAACTGCAATACTGTTAGCTACTGACAGAAAAGTATATAATTATTATTTCAAGTTATTGAAATATTGGACTGTCTTCGCTGCTAGTTTTGACTTCTGACCATTTGAATTTACTACTCTGCAAGGTTTTTAACTTGAATAATACATTAAAATGGTTTCTGATTTTTTAATTATCAATTATTTTAATTCTTGATTTTTTTCATTACTAATTTTTTGTTTTGGACTTTGTAAAATATTATTTAATTTATTCTAGTGAATAACTAAAGTGATCAATTTTCATATAAATTCAAGGAGTATTGTAACCAATTTTTCATTAAGTCAGATTATTGCAAATAATTTTATAAATTACAAAATCAAATACTAAAACTTAATTTTGATAAAGTCAAAAACTAAAACGATAGATGACTACAAAGTCATAAATCATTTTGGATATTAATTGGTTTTTAACCACCCCTGATCCATATATCAAACTGCTGCTGATGAAACCAATTACCATCCACTTTTTATGGGATATTCTACCTAGCTGGTTTTTTACCCTGCTGGAAAATTACAGATTTACAGCCCTTCTATTTTCAATCTTTTGAACTTCACCTTATTTTTCTATTTTATTACAAGAACTTAGCCGTTTATTTATAATAATATAATAAATAATTATTTATTTGGAATTAAAAACAAGGACAATTTACCCTTTAGAGTTTAGACAAGAGAAAATATCAGGACTTAACTGCATTTTTGATGGAGGAATTTCATAACTCAAACCAATATTAATAAATCAGAAACATAGTTTTGTAAAAAGGAAAAAAAAAATAGTTGTTTTTTTAAAAAAGAATTTCTAAAATAAATTTCAAAATAAGGGAATAAGGGATTGATGAACTTTAATCCTCTTTGGCATATCCATCATCGTATTAGCCAGTCAAAATCTTAACCATGCATTGCAATAAGTTTGTTGCACCAAATAATTTCCAGGTAAACTGTTAGGACTTATGCATGTAAGGAGAGCATAACCTAAAAGACTAGTTTATTAGGTAGGAGAGCCTCATGGTTTAAGTACCCCATTAAGCTTCTATTTCTACTCAATGTGGGACTCCTAACATTGTCGCCCCTGCCAACGTCCATGGCGGCTTCACTCGTCTATTAGTATTTGGTTTTACCCTTAATCCAGCTTATAGGTAGTCCTTTCCGTGACCCAACCTCTCAATGAAAACACCGATTGTTAGGATTTAAGTACATGAGGAGAGTCCAACCTAAAAAGCTAGTCCTTTAGGTGAGAGAGCCTCATAGTTTAAATACCATATTAAGCTTATATTTCTACTCAATGTTAGACTCTAACAAAAATCAAATACACGGAATTGAAATCTTCCATAATCAAGTTTACAAAAGTTCACTCACAAAGAATCCTGTGAGATTGAATGGGGCCACAAGTTAGGGGCATTTTAATTTCCTTTCCACCAAACATCAAGGGGTGATTCCAAATGTAATATATGGCACTGATGGCAGGTTATATAACAGAGGAAAATCCAGAACATATACACACTAGTTGATTATGTTTTGGTTTCCCTACCAATTGTGATTGAAAAAGAAAGAACATAAACAAAACCCTATGAACTTAGCTACAAAGGGATCTTCCCCACCAGTCCTACTTTACTGAATGTTGCTTTTGTCCCTTTGCCTGCAACTTCCCAAATTCACACAACATAGCAAAGCCCAAAGCCCTAATTCTCACGTCTTATGTAATAACTCCACATTGCAGTACTCATCATCATAATTGAGCCCTGCATGCATTGCCCTGCACTCTCATGTAAGGTCTATCTCAGATCACTCCTTTCTCATTAAATGTTCTCTTTCACATCTCACTAATAAACTTCTCATATTTCTCAACACCACTAATAAATACATCACCAAATTTGAACTTACATTTCAAATTTTAAACTGCCAAACCTAATTTCTGAATGTGATGTTGAACCTACCTAGTTAACCAATAAATATATTCTTCTGTACTAATGAAACCCATTATAATGTTTAAGTGGATGAGTATTTTAAGCATGTTGATAATGTTTTAAATTTTGGTCTTGTTTTATAAAAATGACTTTATTTGAAAAGAGAAAACTCATTTTAAGACAAGTAATTTATTAAAATAGTCATAAATTTTGTAGCCACGTGGTGTTTTAGTTTTTAGCTTGGTAAAATGTTTTAATTAATCTCTGACTTTGCATTCTATAAGTCATTTTTGTCTTTAACATTAAGTGATACTGACGGAGTGTTTATGTTACACATTATTTGATACACAGGTATTCACACGTGTAACCAAACAAACAACATTGTTTTACTTAAATTCAAAATAGGTTATTCAATTGTTCATTGAATCACTTACTAGAACTCAATTTTGGACTCCAAAACGCTGCACAACTTTGGAAATTAAGCAAAAACGACATTGTTTGGTCGCTTACGCGGGTTCTTTTGTGTCAAATAACGTGTTGCATAGGCCAGTTAGTGCTGCTTAACGTCAGGGACTAAAATAACTCGCAAAATGCAAAGTCATAAACTAATTCATACATTCTATAAAGTTGAGACTAAAACGTGTCGTGACTACACAGGTAGGAAACCATTTTAATTAATTACTCATTTCAAGACTCTTTATTTCTGAAAGAGATTAGTGCTCATGTCTATTGATGTATGTATTGACATTACATAGAAGTATAAAAAAATTATAGTATTTCTTTCATGATTTAATGAAAAAATTGTGTAGAATGAATGTTGGTGGTAGCTAGGGGGAGCAGTAAATAGTTTATTTACCAATTACCATGGCTGTTGTACTGAGACACTGAGCAAATTGGGGATATGAGGACAGTGTCTGGAACAGAACAGTGTGGGGTGAAGTGAAGGGCGATTATAATTCCCAAATTTAGAGCTCTAACTGAACCTTTTGGGCCACAACCACAACCTCGTGAACTCATCATTATATTTTAACCTCATGCTAGGTCAACCCCAATTTATCCCTACTTCCCTATCAACCCTACCATTTTTCTTCATACAAATTTGTTAATTTGTAATTTCAATCTATCTTAAAGTTGTATAATTCTTGTGATGTAAAGGATTTAGGGCTTTACACCATTGCACACGAATTTAACTTTAATGGCTTTGATGAAAATTCAATTTGGATGTTACTACTCCTAAAAGACGAGTTGATGCATGTGTTTGATTTTACTGTACTACTCTAGAGAGTAACAATGATATGAATAGCGAGACATTGATGAATAGAGCATTATTCATCCATATATAGGCCAATATTTGAGGTGAGGAGTGAAAAGACCGTCGTGTTCCCAAATAGTTATATTGAATATGCTAGAATCTTTTGCATGGAAAATGTGACGAATGGGTTCGAAATCTAGATAGGTTGTGTTTCGGTATATTTTATTTAGGAGTTTATAGTTTATGGTCATGTAAAGGTGTTTATTGATTATAAACTTATAGCTTATAAAAACTAGTTTTTAACTTATGAAAAGCTATTTAGGCACCATTTGACCTGGTTTATTTTGGGCTTATCTTTTACTTATAAGTAAAAGCCGGTTCAACAGAAATATTGATAAGTTTTTAAAATTTTAAGTGATTTTTTTAATGACGGAAAGAGAGAAAGAATAGCTTTAAAATAAGCCACCAATAGGAGTTTTTGCTTATTTTTCTAACATCTTATTTTTATTAAACATCCACAAATCACCATAGCTATGGTAGAACCGCCACCCATCAACGTCGGGTCGCCGCCCGCAGCTGACCGCCGCCGATCAACAATTTCTTTAAAAAATATTATTTATAAATAGCTTATACTACATTAAAAAAATAAAATTGACAAACAGTGTATGGCTTTTTTTAAGCATTTTATTTATAGTTTTAACTTAAAAGTGACTTTTAAGAGCAAAATAAGCTAGGCCAAACGGTACCTTAAATAGTTTATGGCTCCTGAAAAATTACTTTCAATAATTCCTTTAAATTTTATCATATTTTTTGGGTAATGACATCTTTTACCCCCGACTTTTCACTTTTCTTTTTTATTTCATATTTATTTTTTCTTTGCAACCTTATATCTCCCTCCTTCAAGGATGTTGGATATGCACACAAGACATTGTATTTCGTAGACAAGACATTAATTAATTTTCTTAATTTTATAAATAAATATTAAATATAAAAATATATATTTAATATTAAAAATATAATATATATATTTCCTTTTTCAATATAATCGAATATAGATCTTTTATAAAAAATATTTAAGATTATATATTAACATAATAATAGAATTTGTCTTGAACTTATATATTAAATTTATTTTGAATATTTTTATAAATATTATATAAGTACAATAAATAATCATAAAGAAATTTTATGTGAAATTTATTAAAGTATTAGTGCAAATTATATAAATAATATTAAAATATACTAATATCATAATAACATATTATTAGATGTTCTTTTAGGTCATTTAACATAACTATAAGCTATAAGTTATATGTTAATTTTTGTGAACATTGCCTAAGACTAATCATGTACAATACACCATGATCGAAAATGATCAGGCATAGTCAGTGCATTAGTGACACGTGTCCGGTTGGTAAAATAGTATGTGCACTCTGTCGTGCAAGTAGTAAAGTGAAAGAAAGGTTGTCAAATCAATAGGGATTAGTGATGAGAATCAAATTCTTTAAAAATCTTCGGTTATTTGACTGACAATTTATATTGATAAGAATTAATAGAAAAGAAATAAGAAAATAGAAAATCTAATTTAAGAGTTTTAAAGATTGTTTATGAAAGGTTTAGGACATTTGAGTTTAATTATGCTTACCTCTTTTACTACTTGATTACGCTACAAATTAATTGCTAATTGTACGCCAATTCAACAATTAGCCAATAGTCATGCACTTGTTATTATCTTTTCTTTATTTAATTCTCTGCATGGTTACTCAAAAATTAAAATTAAAGAAGGCATAAGGATCCTAATAGTTTGTTAATGCAATAACTAATTAGAAGTAAGAATCATATATAAAGTTTGTCAAATAAAAGTGAGCTGATATCCGTCAAACAACATACAAGAAAACAATTATGAAAATCACGTATAAAGTGTGTTAAATAAGAGTTTCTCAATTGGTTTACAGTTGCTACTATATGTGCCATACATTTTTGGTTCACTATAATTCACCTAGGTTTTAGAATTGAGTAGTTGGAAAAAAAAAAAAGAACTTGTGGTTCTACAATCCGTTTGGAGTAAAATAACGATTTCAAAACTCAAATAAAGTATGGTATGTTCAAAAAGACATGTGACGTGGATAGTACACTGATGGGCTTAACCTTGTGTCTCTCATAGTTGAGTTGGATTGGGCCTTGGTCCATTATGAAACCCAATCAATTCAAACATGCAACAAAAAGGAGATATACATCAATAAAAAATAAAGTACACCTTAAAGGCTTAAACATTAACACTATTCAAATACTATCTTCTTTCGTAGCAGCTAAGTTGATCATATAACAGGCAGCGTGCCAATTGAATAAACTAGCCTATTTTGTGTGTTTGATTAAAAGTATCAGAAGTTAGAAATTGTTTTATTTGTTAAACGGATTAAAATTTATAAATAAATTATATTCGCTGATATTCTAAATAAAAGTATTTTCATTTTCAGTAAATTCAAAATCAAACAAACACTTAGCATTTTTCTTCCAACAATGCATCAAATAAAAAAACTGTTTATACTGTCGATCAAACTTAGTAATTTCAGATGCCTTATTTTGCCTAATAGTTCTTTACTTATATTGAATTCTGTCGATCCAACTGTTGAATTAGAATTTCTTAACATGTAGATCAATCACACAAAATTTTAATTGATTTGAAAATCTGCTGATATTTCAACAATTGACTTCAATTCAACAAATAAAATACTTATTAAAACGTAAATAAATGTCGTCCATAAGATGACATAGTTATGGATGTTTGATTTATTTAAAATTTGGTATATATCTTCATCATAATAAGATTGTATGATTCAATGGTTAGATTGTCAAAATTTAATTTTTACAAGGAGATATTAAACGAAACAAGTGTTTAGACTTACTCTTAAAATAAGTGAATATCTCCTCAATAAATATATTAATTAGAATGACAATAAAGTATAGATGACTGTAATAAGGAGTGTAAGTTTGTAATTGTGGGAACGAAGAATATGAATGCTATCAAAACGGAAGGAAATAAAGGCATTTGGAAATTCAACCCTATGAACTCGTCAATGGCTCTATAGTCTGTCTATTAATATAAGGGCACGTTTGGTATATATGGAAAAAAAAAAACAAACAAATTTTGTGGCGTTTTAGCTCATAATTGCGTCCATTTGTACCTAAAACGAACAAGTCGGAGACGTAACAATATTGAACTAATTACCCTTTTCTCTTCAATTTTGAGGCACTTCCATAAGTAAAACACATTTAGATTTAGGCAAAGGCAGTTACAAATAATGCACACTTCTTCTTCTTCTTCTTATTTATTTACCGTACTAATTAGTTATTATTAATTAATTAATTAATTAATTAATTAATTAATTAATTAATTAATTAATTAATTCACCTCAGTGAAATATTTTATTGTTTTCCTCCAAAAATGTAAAAAAAAAACTATTTACCAAACTTGGCTTTTTTTTACCAAAAATGGTGTCAAACCCGCAAACTGAGTTGTAGTTTTTTTGTTGTTCCCTCTCTCCCAACAAGAATTGATTTGATTTGGGCTGACGTGCCTCGGGAATGTGCAAAACTGAACCCACCATGTCAGTTTGCGGGTTCAGCTTGCATGTGACAGTATTGGGCTGCACGTTTTTGGAATGCGCATGTGACAATACTGACAAGTCAACCCACAATGTTAGTTTGCGGGTTTGACTGCCCCATTGCACTGAAAAGTGAACTCTCAATGTCAGTTTGAGGGTTTGACTAGATTCCATCCACCCAGTATAAATACAACCTATACGCT
This sequence comes from Cyamopsis tetragonoloba, assembly GCA_037177725.1. Taxonomy (NCBI): domain Eukaryota; kingdom Viridiplantae; phylum Streptophyta; class Magnoliopsida; order Fabales; family Fabaceae; genus Cyamopsis; species Cyamopsis tetragonoloba. Next base: position 73,030,676 of record CM074119.1, read on the forward strand.
GGTACAAGCCACAATCCGTTTTTTACATCCTCCATCTGTTTCATAATTTCATACTAGCTCTCTCTGCAATTTCCCATCTCACAAAAATTAAAAAACAAATAATTATATAAATAACAATATTTAATACGTAAAAATATTATAAAATTAATCATTTTAATGCAATGAAAAAAATTTAAAAACTAACAATTTCTTATGATATATATTAAGAACATAATAAATATTTAAAAAAAATCAAATTCCAAAATTAAACTCTTACCTCAAGTGTACTTTAGAAATGAAAATAAAAAATAAGTGAAGAGAAAGAAGAGAGAATTGAGAAGTTAAGAGAAAATTTTAAATGGATGGATGATAGTGAAAATGGACACTGTGGGTTTGGTTTGTTTAGAGTTAACAAGGAGAGTGAGGTTTGGTTTTTTAAAATGTGGAAATGGATGGATGATGGGGAGAAGCATGGCGGGTTTTGTAGGCCAATGGGTGCATTCAGTCAAACCTACAAACTGACATTGCGGGTTGACTTGTCAGTCCTGTCACACACGCATTCCAAAAACGCGCAGCCCAATACTGTCACAAGCAAACTGAACCCGCAAACTGACATGGTGGGTTCAGTTTTGCGCAAGGCACGTCAGCCCAAATCAAATCAATTCTTCTTGGGAGAGAGGGAACAATAAAAAACCTACAACTCAGTTTGTGGATTTAACACCATTTTTGATCAAAAAATACCTAATTTGATAAATAGTTTTTTTTTTATATTTTTGGAGGAAATAAATAAAATATTTCACCTAATATGGTGAAAAAGCCCACTTTACGTGGTCAAATTCATAAAGTACGTATTTGTTTGTTTACACACGGAAACTGCTTCCCTTAGCTTGGGATTCCGTAATTGAAGCACCTCATAATAAGTCATCACATTAACTAAAGAATCATTTTTTAACTGATCAGTTAATATTGTTTGAGTAGCTCCGAATTAGTTATTTATTTTCTCTGCAACTAATCCGTTAACTAGTCCGTTGGAATGTACTTGATTGATCCAAAGAAAAAGATAGCTATAATTTTATTTAATTCCGCACAACATTTAGTATACTAGGAACTATATCATTTTAAAAAAAAAATTTCTAACCTGTGCAATATTGCACAAGTTTAGAAACTATAAATAGAAAAAAAATTTAACATTTTGTCAAGTATAGGTAGAAAACAACAATATATGGAATGAAACATAAAGAAAATGTTATGTAGAATAAAATAGTGTCAGGTTAGGTAATTCCAAAATTGACCTTTACCAGACCCTAATAGAGCACTGGGTCAAGAAATGAAACTTGAATCCGAGTTTAAAGTTTTAAATTATAATATCACACCCGGCCCAAATAGCATAGATCGGATGGGGTTAAGGGACGGGCCGGGCCGAATCATGGACACGATGCCAACTACATAATATTTTTGTTTTTTTATTCAATCAAGTCTGGGCCACCATTATTACGCCTTCAAACTCAATTTGCCTTTTTTGCAAAAAAAAAAAAAAAAACTCAATTAGCCTTGCTGACCAAAAAACGACTCAATTCGCTTTAGACCAAAAGTAAAACTCAATTATTTAACATATTCGGTCACAGATATATAACAGAGAAGAGTATTAAACTGCTAAAACTGAAAATATTATTTAAAATAAAACTATCTTAATTAAAAATGTATATCAAAACAAACTTCACAAAAATGTATTATCTCTTAATTTATGTTAAAAATAATTCTTTTTCTAATTTTGAGATAATAAATATTACTTTTTCTAAAAAATTTTATTATTATCTTCTTAGGATACATTTATGGGAACACATTAGAATAACTGAAAAATAAATAGTGAATACTCCCAGCCAAATATCTTGTCCAAAGTTAGACGCACCTTGTTGAATTTCATTTTCCAACTATGAATTGATGAAACACTTTTTTTTTTCCTTGTACTAACTTGCTACTATATTACATCATCCTTAAGATTAACAATTAACAAAGTCTATAGTTTGTAAATATTTGTGTCTGTATTCTAACCTTGCACGTCGAAAAGACATTGTTAAAAAAATACTTTATTTACTTAGCTTTAATAATTTCTGCAATTAAATATGTGTTTGGATTGGCGTCGAATCACGTCAAATCACGTTAAGACAGATAAATCAATGGTTGAGATAAATTTGGCACATAAACCGAGACAGATCCAATGAACGCAATAAAAAGTAGCGTTGAAGTGGATCCATATTAACGTGAATCCATTTCTATCCAAACAGACACTAAAAGCATTTGTCTTGGACTATTAAATGGGATACTTTTGATACACAAGAAAATATCACAGCATCAATTTAGTATTTGATGACTTGGAGGGCTGGAGCTTTGACATGAAAGACATTCCAACTCATAAACGAGTATGAGTTGGCTTTGATGATACGTTTTTCCGTTGAATAAACCAATTGAAGCCATGCTCACTACCGTCTTTGAACGGCTTTTTTTTCTCCATTTTATTATAAACAATATTATTATTTTGGGATCCATTTTTATTTGAGTAAAAAAAAAATATTGTTATGAACTGATATTCTCATGTCATTTCAGAAGTAGGTCTATGTCGGTATTTGACTTCACAAGGCTATCTCAATTAATAGCCGAAATATAAGATAAAAGCAGTATACACAGTATTACTCTTATCGATCAATAATATCTTGTTTTTGCCGATAAAAAAAAAACTCATATGAATCAAGACTAAACTCATTAGTCTCTTTAGGCTCAAAGCGCATATTCCTAACCTTAGAGACTTCACTATAAATATATAGCATACACTTCATGAGCCGAGAGTTTGTAGCTCAAGTGGTATAAGAAGGAGCTTAAGAAGAGGGATTCGATCTCCAGTGAAGTAGATTTAGAAGTAGGAGTAGTGTAGTGTAGAGGTGTGTGTGTTTAGCCGATAAAAAAAAGCACGCACTTCATACAATATACGTAACTTTTCATAAATCATATAAATCTTAATAATTAATTAAGTTTAGGCGTTTGAGTCTTTGTAAATACAATCCTCATCACACCAAAACTTCTTTATACGGCTGAGACAAACATCTTTTATCTTTGACATATTTTCTTTATGATCGTGACCTAACCTTATTAAATTAATATACATGAATTACTTATTACGATAAGCATCAAATTACTCCTCTGAGTATTAACAAAATTGTATTGAGAATTCAAAGTCAATACTTCTAGTTAAATTAGTGTCCATTGATTTACGTATTAGGAAGATGAAAACTCAATAATTATGCATCTCTCTTGTGCACACATGACATTGCAATCAACCTAACAATAATTGAGTAATGAAGCCTTATTTTCTCCATTATTGAGACATTTGGATAACGAAATAAAGCACGCTTAATGCACAAGCTAGGTCAATTCTAACTTCTTCACTCTCTTGGTTTCCGTACACATAATACACCTCATCACTCTTTTTTATTCATCAATTTGTCATTTTTTGGTCAACTAACGTAACAAATTTAGGCACTGCGTACTATTTAAGAAAAATAAAAATTCAGTTTCTTAATATGAAAAATGAGAAAATTGATCATTAGTAAATTGAGGGTCAAAAAAGAACTTTTACTTTTTTATAATTTTTATAGGATAAGTATTAGAAATACTTGTTAACATTCATCTATTTTTTAATGTGCTCTTGTTGAAATCTAGACGTGTGTGCTTACGTCCAGCGATCACAAAGTCCTGGTTTCGAGTCTCATCTCGTTAAATTTAGTTCTCGTTAGTAGGTTATACGTAAATTCCATTATAAATCCTCTACGTTTAATTTTAAAAATTTGCAAAGGCCAGCAGAAAATATTTTGGTTCCTTTCTCATAATTATGATCAATGAAAAAGAATAACAAGTTTTTGGGCCCATTTTTAGCGGTACGTATTCCACTTTTAACAAGATTGCGACTAAACAATATAAGTAAAATTGACAAAAAAAAAAAAAGAAAAAAGAAAAAAGAAACAGAATTAGAAAATAGTTGTTGCCTCGTGTTTTGAAGCAAAAATATATCATCCTCAAACAGTAGATAATTGTCTGATATTGGTTCGAGAAAAAAGATTTCGGATAAGTTTGACTCTTTTGATGCATGCATTATGATTTATTTGGGACATTACAATTATTGATTTTTATACGCATGTATATGGTAATTTCGTAGTTGAAATCGAGAGCTTTGTTGAGTGTAGGAATGTTCATCGGATTGAGTAATCGACGAACTCATTAAATCAAACTAAACTAATTCGTGTCAAGAGTTTGTAGTTTAAATGGTATAAAGAAAATTTTTTGGAGTTTGAGAAGAGGTGTTCAATTTTCAGTGGAGAGATTTAAGAGTAAGATTTAGAAGTAATATAGTGTGTGGGGGTGTGTTTGGCCGATAAAAAAAACTAAACTAACTCGTAAGAGTGTTCAACTCAATCACAATCGGACAAAATCGGAAACAAACCAAACAAACTCAAAAATGTTCAGTTTGGATATCGAATTTAGTAATTTGAACCCAATAACGCAATGATACACGCAATGACCCAATCATTTTTTTTTTAAAACACACACTAACCATTTCTTAATAAATAGTAAGATTTTAATAGACTTTAGTCATATAGCATGGATTTTAAAACTTTTTTATTTAGCTACTAACTTATGTAATTATTATTTTATTGTAGGTTGGTGAAAAAGGAGAAATTAAAAATTAAGATCACTAGTTGTGGTCTTGAAATATGTATTGTTAAAGTTGAGTTTGAAAATTGTATTGCACTCTGAAATTAATAATATATTATGTTTTTGAATTTGTCGTGTTTGGATTTCGACTTTATTTTTATTAACTTAGTATTTTAATTATTTAATTACTATAATATTAATATATTGTTAGAGGTACGACATAGTTAATTTTTTAATTGAACAACTCGATGATCCAACACAAACTAACTCATCACGTTTCGGATTGGATTAATTTGGATTTCAAAATTATTTTGTACAAATCCAAACCAAATCAACCCAAATAATTTTCATCGATTCGGATATCGAATTATTCCAAAATCGAACCAACCCAACCCGTATATACCTAACCCATGTACACCCCTGGTTGAGTGAATGGATAGAGCATTCCAGGCCTTCTTTATATTTTTAAAAAGGGTATTATATCTTTTTATTTATTTTTTATTATTTTGTTAAGTAAATATTAAATTAAAAAATTAATAGACATTGTGTCTTGAAACTATAAAGATCATTAAATTTATTCATCACTTTAAGAAGATTTATATGAATATTTCGTAAGATGATTTAAAATTATCTTTTAGAAAAGTATATCAATACCCAATATCTTAACAAATAAAGCAATTCATTTAGTTCAAAATTTTAGTAATGATAGATTTATGTCTTTTTGTGTATATGTTTGGATTCACTCAAAATTAATTTTAACCCAAAAAAAAATATGTTTGGCAACTTTAGACTATAATTAATTCTGAATAAAAAATAATTTATTGAGAAACAATTATTTATTGCTTCTAATTTTGCTTGAAATTAATTTCGCTCATAATCAAATTTAAAATTTTAATCCAAACATACACTTTGTAAATATTGTATTATTAGCTAACTAACTTGGCACTAGGTTTTTTAGTGAGGTTTTTATTATAGTTAAAAAAACAATAGATAATAGTCAAATATATATTATTATTTATGGTATTTATTAAAAGTTTAACTACTCAAATGGTATATTTGATAAAAGAATAATTAATGTTTTATTAAAATTATAAAGCGATAAGTAAGGTGAAACAAATTTTTCTCTCTAAAACGACAAGTAATGAGACGAAGGAAGTAAATGACTCGGAGTATGTTTGTAGTATTTACATCCAGCTTTTGTTCAAACAAGTTGAAATCGAGAAATTTCGCTCTTTATATTTGTTTTTATAGGCTAAACACACACATCTCTACACTACACTACTCCTAAATCTACTCCACCAGGGATCGAACCCCACACCTTAAACTTCAAGAGTTTCTCCTTATGCCACTTGAGCTACACGCTTATATATGTATAGTTGTTTTACACTTTTAAGACATATTTATTTATTTATACCTTCATCATTTAATATAAATGACTAGTAATAAAGTAAGAGAATGATAAATGTAATAGTTAAAGAAACCTACTAGAAGTGTGTGTTAGTTGTGAAAAATTTGGTAGATAAAATTTAGCATGCGGATGATTTTAAGTTTAAATCTGAGTATTTTTATTTGTATTAAAAAAATTACAATTTGAGTTTGGGTCTTATTCATTCTAAAAAGTTAGCTCATAGGATGAGGTTTGTCACACTTTTATAAACTTAACAATGGCCATATCACTAGCCGACGTGGGAAATCTAACAAAAAAAAATAGTTAAAAAAAAATAATAAGGGTATATTAGCAAGAAAAAGAAAGAAGGACCGGAAGAGTAGTTTGTTGAGTGATGTACTGTTTTAGTCCCTAACTTTGTAAGAATAATTCACTTTAGTCTTGACTTTGTGCGGATAAAGTCACTTTAGTCCTTGAATTATATGATCATTCATTTTAATTCCTGAAAGTCATGGACTAAAATGAATGATGTAGTGAAAGTCACAGACTAAAATGATCAATAATAATGAAAGTCAAGGACTAAAATGATTGATTTTGCGAAAGACTAAACTAATATAATTCGTAGTTTGTTACTTGAGATGTGAAAAAAAAAACACAAATTCGTATTAAATGAATGCAATGTGAGTACCACCAATCAAAATATGGGTTGTCAAATGGAGGTTTAATTATATTATTTATGACCACCCACCCTTCTATGTTGCTGTTCTGACATCAATTATGCCTATAATGGAAAGGGTTGGTGTAATTAGAACCAATTAGAGACCCTTCAATATAACCACATTTTACTTTGAATGTGCAAAATAATAGACTAGGAGTAATATTTTATTTGGATAATGGTTGAAAATAAATACTAATTCCATCATCAAGAGCTTAAAGCAATGATTATGACTTTCACATTGACATGCACCGTTGGAGGGGACCATCTATCTAGCTTCTACTACTACAAAGTAGTCATATATATATTCCATAAATTAAAGTTAAGTTAATTATCCTAAACCGTTGCTTGAGCAAATTGATTCTTAGGCTAATTAGTAGTAATTAATAGCAATAAGAGTATACCCTACAAATTAAAGTTAATTAATTAATTAATTGTGCAGTAAATATGGCTTTATACTCCGAATGAGATGGAAGCCGTCCTTCATTTTTGAACCAGACAATTTGCATTGCGCACCATCAAAGGGGACCACCACCACCACAATCCATTAGTTTTGAAGTGTATATTTGGATTGACAATTAAAAAATTAAATTTAAATTAAACTTGAATTTAAAATGAATGTGAAAATTTTTTTTTGGAATTTAAAATTTCACAAATTAGTCTTTTATTATGTAAAATAACTAAACCATCATTTCATAAAGTTATAAACTCCGAACTTATTTGAGGTTTTAGTACTCCATTGAAATAAATTTAATTATATTTTTGTTCTCTTAGTTTAGTTGATTGATTGTTTAGTTTTGGTTGTTCAATTTTTGATTGTATGATTTTGATTTTCTAACTTTTAATTACTAAACTTTTTTAATCGTGCAATACTACAATTTTAACCCTTTCTAATTACAGCGCGATCAAACCTACGTAACTAATTTTTATTTGTATGATATTGGTCTCTTAACTTTTACAAGTACACAATTTTAGTCCTAAACTTTTTTTATTGTGCCCTCGTGCACTTTGTTATATTATTTAACTACATTAGCCATTAAGTTCTTAAAAAAAATATGGACAAAATAACCAAAATTACATAATTAAAAAGAGTTGCACGAGAACTCACTAAAAGTAAGATTTATTAGCGTCCAAAATACTAAGGTTATTGGTCACTTAACATAGTGTAACTAGCCACTTTGGTCATAAATTCATCCGTTAAAATATTTAGTTATTGACAAAGTAAGTTTAGCAATCAATTTCGTTGGTCATCAAATAAACTTGTTTTTAGTGACCAAAATCACATAAATAAAAAAAATTGAAGAACTAAAATCACTTAATTAAAAATTGGTTGAATGGTTGATGAGTACTATTTTGAGTAGTAGATTTTCAATTTAAATTTATGTAGACGCACTTTAACCTATAAAAAAAATAAAAAATTCAAAACTAAAATTATACAATTAATAAGTTAAGATACCAAAATTACAATTAAGCCAGTATTCACGTTGAATCAAAATGAAAAGTGATAATTTGACAAACGAGGGAAAAAAAAACTATATACAGGTACCCTAATTATATTAAATGGTCAGAATTCAAAATTAAAATTTCACAATTTTTGTTTGTTAGCTCCTAGAAAACTATTCATTTATTCCTTTTCCTTCTAGCTCCCATCCCATGAAATCTCAAGCATATTAAAAAAAAAGAAAATCGAGTTCAGTCTCAAATATATTATTCTGCGTGTTACCAATAAAAAAAATATTATTCTGCGGAAGAAACAAATTATTAAAAATATTTTTATAAATAAAATTTTTTTTGTGTATACCCCATTCATGTACACTTACTAGTTACTACATTGAGTTAAATGCATATAAATTTATGATTAAGTTAGTATATTATTTAGTTAAATCATTATATATTCATTTAAGCACATTTTATTGATAAAATTATTTTGTATTAATTTAATTATATATTTGTATGCATTTAATTGGTTGTACTAAAGTGTGATTAAATAGTTGATATACACTAATAATTGTTTTTTTATAATTAATTAAAATTTATGTATAAATTATGGTGGATTTTAGGATACACTACTTTAAAAGTTGCGTACCATACACCAATAAAAAAATATGAATTATACGTGATTTTAAATTAAATGTATCATTCCGTATACCTTTTATTTATTCATATTTATTATTTATTAAGTTTTTTTAACTCGTTATAGGTGAATTTTAACATTCACCAATTTTAAAGTGGTGTATCGATCATACACAAGTCTTGAAATTATATTTAATTGATTATAGCATGTTTAAAAGAAAAAAAAATCAAAGAGGTATACAAACACACAAAATATATAATTTATTATTATATTAAACATTTTCGGTTGAGTTTTGTACACATTTTTTTATGTGGTGTACCATACATCACTTGGGACGTGGTGTATAGTAAAAGGAACCCTAAAATATGAAATCATGAGTCATGACAGCCTCATTACCTTTTTATTTAGTAGTTAGGTTATATTTTTTATTGAACGTGTTTTATATGTAATGAGATCTTATTCAGAATTAGGCTACGGCCGCAAATGTGGAATATATCCCACGTCAGTTAATAATATAATCAAAGTTTAGTATGTAGCCTTGAACAATTTTTCCTCAATTCACTTTTAGAATTGAGTTAGGTAGTCTGACGTATTCTTAATACTTACCTAAGATATAGTTTTTTTTTAATAAGCAACAAATTTTATTAAAAAAAGAGTATTATAGATATTTTAAAAATAAAGACTACAAATAAAGATGCAGAGACAACATGAAATAGAGTTTCTTATAAAATTAAGAGGAGAAAACAATACCAAGACAAGCAGCAAACATCTTTGCTAATCAAAAAAGAAATAAACAAATGATAACACATTGACTTTGATTCACAGTCACGACCGCAACAATACCATATTAAAAGTCTATTCTAAATTCCATTGAGATTGGTTAAAATGATATTATTGTGACCAATCCATATTGCCCAAACGCAAGAGAATTAAACTACCACCCACATATGTCTAGAGCGTGATGGGCCTGAAAGTATATCATGAAGCTGGAGAAATGAAACCATACAAATGGGTTGTAACATCAAAGAAATCTCAATCCAACGAAGCACCTTATACCGAATGTTTGTCGACTAATGACGAGTGAAAAACAAGTGATTTGCGCACTCCGGATAAGTTGACACAAGCAACAAAAAACATCGTCAAAAGTCACGCCTCTACAAGCCAAATCAACCTCGTAAAGGATGCGATTTAAAGATACCTTCCAATATCATGCGAAAGTGGCCACCTTCGAAGGAACAATTGAATTCCAAAACACCTTGTAGAAAGGATCAGGATTTGTGTCGCTTGTTACTTTATAAATTGACTTTGCAGAATAATTTCCTGAAGGATAAGCTTTTCAATGCCATGAGTCCTCCTGATCATCTTGTAAAATAACTGAACCAATAACTTGCAAAAGGTTATTGCAAAGGCCCCCTCCCTAGACCATAAATTATTCTCACCTCCACTCCCAGCCCTAACCCCAATTCCAAGAACTCCTTACCCAAGCCTTTACTTCACTAATCGTAGTACATTTATTAACAACCCAAAAAAATAATCTGCCATATTTAATCCTTAGTGTTTCACCATTTAACCCAGGTTCACACCTAAAATGAGGTATTACAGTCATTCCTCACATGTGTCACAATATTTATACTAAACTGTCCACACTTTGGATTAACGCCACCAAACAAACAACAAATATCACGCCACCACTTAGAACATTGACAACCCCGAACTCTTAACGAAGAAACATCATTGTCATATTTTGAAGCAAAAATCTTAACCCAAAGAGAGTTATGTTCATTTCACAACCTCCATACCCACTTGCCAAACAAAGAAAATTTAAATAACTCCAAATTCTTTACACCAAAACCCCCTTCCTCCAAGCTTCTACAAATAGATCCACATTTCACCCAATAGATATTTCTATCATTGTGACTCCCCCTCCCCCCCCCCCCCCCAAAAAAAAAAAAGAAATTATGAAATAAAGAATTAAGGGCAAGAATGATACATTTAGGAGCCCTGAAAAAAGAAAGGTAGTATACCGAGATGGACGAGAGGATAGCTTTGATGAGGACCAACCTACCGCCCAAAGACAAGGATTTAGAAGAGCATAATGACAACATACGCCGAACATTATCCAACATCGGCTGCCACAGGACTTTACACCCTTATTTCCCACCAATTTGCCAGTCTTGCATTGAAGCTCTGACGCAGCTTTAGCTAATAACTAGTCATCAGGAACGTTAAAAGCATATAATCTGCTTTTGTGGAAATTAAGACATAGACCCAACGCCAGCTCAAACAAAGCAAACATTGCTTTAATCATGACCACGTTCTACTGAGTGACCTCCCCAAAGAGAATAGTGTCATTAGCGAACTGTAGATGAGTGACCTCAACGCCAGAGTTACCGACCTCAAGACCCTTAAAGACCGGCAACTCTTTCACCTTTCGCAGTAACTTGTATAGACCCTCAGCCACAATCAGTAAGAGAAAATGAGACAAATTATCACCCTGTCCGAGACCCTTTCCAGGAGAAAATTCTGTAGCAAGGCTACCATTCACCAAAACAGAAATACGAGCTGAAAAGAGACAAACTCGGATCCACGTACACCATATAGGACTAAACCCCATATAAACAATAGGATGACGAAGAAAATCCAAAGAGACAGAATCATACACCTTTTCGAAATCAACCTTAAATATGAAACCAAGTTTCTTTCTACTATGCACCTCATGCACCACCTCATTAGTCATTAGGGTTCCAACCCATAAGTCAACCCAGCTCGGTGCGGGTTAGAGCCGAGTTGGGCTGAGAATAATTTAACTTGCTTTAAATTATAACACACTTAACCCAACTCATTTAGCCCAAAACTCACACGGATTTGGATCGGATTGAACCGGATTGGCTTACAAGCTAACTCATGGGTTGGCCCGTGGATTATAAATTTTTTTTTCCACATTATTATAAGCTAAAAATTAGTAAAGGATAAAAAAAATAGCAAAATTCAATTTAAGTTTTTCAAATGTTTTTCTTTTTTTTTTGTGTTATATTTTAAATTTAGAGTTTTTGTTAAATTTTTTTAAACAAAAATTACATTTTTTTATTTTTCTAGCTTTAAATTTTTTATGATTTTCTTTTGATAAAAAATATTTTTGGTGAGTCAACCTATTTAACTCACAACCTGCGATGGATTGGGTTGAAGAAATTTCGGCTCGCAACCCATGTGAATCAACCCTTGCAAGTTAGAAAATTTCTCAACATGTGATAAGTCAATCTGCTAAAGCTGGCTTGGCTCACTTTGATAGCTCTAGAGGTCATCCATCTCTCAATCGCTCCAGGTGAATCACGGTTAACATTTCTTAAGTGATATGTTATCTATCGAAAAGTAAATGGATTTTGTTTGTATAGGTAGTGTGAATTAATTCTATTAAGCTATCATCAATTATATAATCACATACCTATACAATATTTTGATCTCTATCATTCCGCTGTATATTAAATTTATTCATCATGTGTTCCCATTCTTAGAAACTTACTAAGAGACACTCTTTACTCGTGTTTTATTACATCAACGACACTCTCTATACTTATCAGCATCTGAGATATCACATCATACGTGTACAATGATGATGCATGCTAGGAACCTTCTGATTCAAGTTTTATAGGTACGAGTAGGAGTATTTTTAATGATGGGAATCTCATTTTAAGCAAGAGCTAACTAATTAAGTTAATTGTGCTTTCTTAGTTGATGTTGTTTGCACGCTTAGAAAACCATTCCTAAGATTCTACTGTATCTCTAAGTACAATATTTGGACACGTCAAACAATATTAATTTATCACTCCACTTTCTTTTCTTCTTCTTCTTTTTTAATTTTTTAATAAATTAAAATAATTAACTACGTTGATATATGTATATAGATGGAGTACGGGGATAAAAATTGTCCTTACGGTTAGTTTTCACTTATTAAATTTGCTTGAACTTCCAAATTGAGTATATATGGGAAACATTTACATATATATCCAAATTATGACCAACAACAGTAATTAATTATATCAATATATATCATACCTCATCTTAACTTTTTTTTGCACGACTGATCTGAATCCAATCAAGATATATACTTTATTGCTAATTTATTAATATTTCCGGAGGGCATTTTTTGTACTGTTTTCAACCGTCGTAATTAGTTAACTTTGTAATCTTGTTTTCTCTTTTGTTTTACAGTATAACCTGAGATCGAATCTCATACTATACACACATATTTTCATACGTTCATTAACTGAATTTCATAACTGGAACATAAGAAAACACAATTAAATATGATTGATCTATGAAAAAAAAATTAAAAAGTGTTGAAAAGACAACTTATCATATTCTTCAATTATCGGCCGCTTCATTTTGATCATAGAGCACTCTTACAGTCTTACTCTCGTTCTTATTAAGATTTAATGTATTTTCTTTGGGATAAAAAAAATTATTGGTTCGTTTTTCGATATATATATATATATATATCCGTGATAGTTTATTGTACTTATAGGACTTGTTTGGTGATATAATAAAAGGGTCGAATAATAATATTGAATAAATTTGGATAAATTTTTATCTTATTCAGTGATTGGTGTGTCAATGAGATACTAAAATGGATACTATTATTATTATAACTATTATTATTATTATTATTATTATTTTATTATTATTAATTATTTTTATTACTATCATTATTAATATTCATTTTCATTATTATTTATTTTCATTATTTATGTTTATTATCATTATCATTATTATTTATTTTTATTATTATTACTATTATTGTTATTCATTTTTATTACTTATTATTTTTATTACTATTATTATTATTAGTTTTATTTTTATTACATATTTTAATTTTTTATTAAAAAATAAATGTTAATTTAAGAATATTCATTATAAGCAAGGGTAAAGTAAGAAATAAAAGTTATTATCCTATTCTGTCGGCCTCTAACACAACTCTTCTCTTAGAATATCTTTTTGTGCCAAAGAGTAGGATAAGATATATAAGTTAACATAATAAACTTATCATATCTTGCTGGCTCCCCAAACTATATATAGTAACATAATATAATAAATTATCTTATCCTGAGCTCTTTATTCTAGTCATCAAATAGACCTATACTGTATAAACAGAATAAAGTCATTAGAATTGAGTCAATGTTAAACAGTTTGATAAATATGAATTAACATGCATAAAATTTTAAGTTTAATTGTTTTTACTTTTATTTGTACCAAAAAAATTCTGTATAAACCGAACAAAAATCAATAGCCAAAATGTGAGGAAATATTTAATATGCGAAAAGACAAAAGATGACTAGTTATTGTAGGTGTCAGCTGGTGGAGGAAAAAAAAAAAAAAAGACAAGGGAGCAGCATCGGAACTAGACAAGGGGCAAATAATAATCCAGTTCTTAAAAATTTTTGTGTCACAATTTATTTTTTGAAATATTTTTATCATAATTTTAATCTTTAAAAATTAATTAAAAAAGATTTAAATTGATGAATTTTCAACATTTTAAGTACTAAATTAACGACACAAGTATTCTTTTATTTTATTATAATTTTAGTCTTCAAAATATTAAAATTCACTAATTTAGTCGTCTTTTAAAACTAATATAATGGCACAAGCACCTTTAAAGCCATTAGATAAATTATATAACATTTTTTTTGTTAAAATAGATATATGAACTATATTATATATAAGTAACAACAAAAATAAAAAATTTGTGGGGCTCCAAGCCCCTCCACTACAAAATAATCGTCATTTACTTTCTAATATTTTTTTATTATTTTTGTTATGTTAGTTATCGTTAGTATAAATTTTATCTAACGAATTTTTTTCTTTATGTATACCAAAATTTTAAGTTTTGTCTTTTTATTGAAAAATGGATGAATTATAGTTTACTTTTCCCCACTAATAGATGAATTAGGCTTTTTCTTTTTCACGCTTGTTACCATATAAGGTGAATAATTATTTTGTTGTTTTTAGTTTGTTTAGCTATAAAAATCAGCTGAATTTAAACCTATATTAACCATGCTGATGACTTACATTGTAAATGTCAAAAAGTTATCTTCTAATTAATTGCAGTATTTTGAGATGTTTGGGTATTAATAATAGGTTAAATTTACACATAATAATCAATCATGTTAATATTTCTTCACGTGAATAAAAGGAGTGAAGTGCAAATTTAAAAATAATTTAGAGAAGTGTTATTATTAAAAACTTTAAAAAAGGTTATTGCAATTTAATTTACCTTAATAAAAATGTTAATCACAACTTTTTTTTTTCTTTTCTAATTTTCTTTACCTCATGCTTATTATAATATTTCTATCTCAAAAGATGAATTCCACTTTATGTGAGAAAAGGAATAAAAGAAAAAAAAAAAGAATGAATTAAAATGAAAATGCATAAAATATAGGTGTGAAAAAAGGTAGGGTATAATAAAATGCTATTTGATTCGTGTAAGACTTTAACTATGCCGGTTACCATCTACCGTTGAAATTGAGACTATATATACGGCATCTGCATGCTGCACCACCAATCACTTAGTCAATATCGAATTTAAAAATACAACCATTCTTTTCCTGACATTTTTAAAACTGATATTGACATTTTTTTTAATGACAACAAGTTTAAAATATGACACATGACACACGCATTCCATCAAGAGTACGTAGATATTTTAATTCATCTTCAATTAATTTTAATTACAATTCTTAAAATATTTAACTTTACTTATTTTTCTAGTTCATATTAAATTCACTTCAAAATTCATAACATATTTAACTTTAACTGTTTAATACCAATATGTTGTAACTCATCTATATATAAGCAATGAGCAAAATAACATAGGCAAGTTAAAAAACAAAAATTAAATAAATTTTTAGTGCTTATAAAATATAAGATATATTGTCTTTGATTCTTGTAATTTTTATTTTACTTTTTAGTCCTACTTAATCTGTTAACCAAAAAAAATATAAATAATGTGACATATTTACGTGACACTTTAATTTTTTAATCATATCATTATTTAGTAGTCTAAGTTAACAGTAAGGACTTAAAATAAAAATTTCAAATTGAATTACAAAATAAAAAAAATTACCAGAACAAAAAAAAATCTATCTTTTTTATTTATTTGATAAGATTAAAAAGTAGGCTTTGGAGAAATTATGTAGTTAATTTCTAGCAGAACCCATGAGAAAACACAAATTCCGAGTGAAAAAGAAAGTGAGAATGAGAATCTTTTTGGTACACTTTTTGTTGCACTTTGTGGCGTTTGATAGCAAAATTGGTAATAAAAAAAAGAAGTAAAAGCAGGTATGTATGTGGCGCAGAGGCCTCGCACTAAAACTGACCATCATTATTATTATTATTTGATTATTGATTATTTGATTTGATTTTTTATTCTATTTATTATTTATTTCGTTTCCACTAGCCAGATTGTACAAAAGGGTTCTCACTCACTACGAGCATATTCCTCCGAATGTTCTAACTTTTTTCCACTGTAGTCTTTCAAAAATATTAATCATTTTTGAAGACAAATTCCTTAATCATTAATCCATTCAATAATGGTAACCAGCATTACCTCCGGTTCTAGTTATAAGCAAAATTTTTTTTTGAAATTTCTTGATCTAAAATATAAATAAATCTTAACTTTTCTCTCTTTATTTAATACTAATTTCAAGTATTTTTCTCATATTCAATGTCATTTAATCTATCTAAATGAGAGAGAGTACTTTTTTATAATTTAAATTTTTTTTTAATAAAATCAAGAGAATTAAACAAGTAACTAACTTTTTTTAATATACGCATATTAAGTTTTTTTTTTATAACCAGAGGAAGGTAGTAGTGTAAAGTATTTAGGAGTTACTCCAAGGCATTATAAAATTATTTTTGATATGAGATTATATATGTTAATTTAATTAATAATATTAATAACTGATATTTATCTGGCATGGTTTCAGGAGTTTAGTAGATAGAGGTGGAAATATATTAGACCACACAACAGAAATTTAGGTCTATACTAGTTTGCGTTAATTAAGCTCAAATAGGTTAAATTTATTTTTATATATAGGTTAAGTTCAAGGCAACTTTTAAAATTCCACTAGACTTGTGTTAGCTTATCTAATTATTATTATTTGAATATATTGATATTAAGTTTTATGATTATATATTTGTTCTGCTTAAAATTTAACCCACTAATAATATGTTTAGGCGCATTAATTCGTTTTGAAGTAATTTTTCTTTAACTTACTTTGAGAATTCATTACAACATAGCTGAGATGGTAATGGGAGAAACATAAATAAGAGAGTAAGGATACATTTGGTTTTTATTTTTATTTTTATTTTTTGTTTTTAGTATATTTTTTATTTTTTGAAATTTTACAAAAAAAAAATTAAAAAGATTGAAAATAGAAGATTTTTATTTTTAATATTTTCAATTTTTTCTTTATAAAATTTTAAAAAACAAAACATAAAAATAAAAAATAAAAATACAAATCAAACCACATTAAAATTTTTCAAACCTAAATTCTCTCCCTATTGCATTCCTCTTCCCCCTTCCCATTGAAACAAAAAAAAAAAAAAAACTTACTTCAGTGAATGGCCTTTTAAACCGATATTTTAAGGGTGTGTTTGTTTACACTTATACTAAAAAAAATTAATTTTAAAAAAATAAGAATTTCTATAATAGTTATATGTTTATATTTTTCCTAATTTTTAACAAAAAAAATTAACTTTTTGTTACAACATTTTGAAAAGTATTTAAATTTTTTTTATTAGCCAAACATACACACCTCAAAACTACACTACTTCTAAATTTATTCCGTCGGAGATCGAATCTTTTTCCTTGAGCTCCAAGAACTCATTCTTATGCCATTTAAACTACAAATTATCGACTTTAAAATACTTTTTGGTTCATATTAAGAAAGTAGTATAACCGTAGAAAAAACCTTATTCCCACATACGCATATTCTCACATGCTTATTAAGTAAGCTATTATTTTTTGTCCTTACATTACTTTTATTTTTCTTTTTTTTTTTAACATATTTCTTATTATATTTCTTATTTTTTTTATCTGAGTTTGTTTACAGCCTTTTCTCTCTAACTCTTATCACCTTTTTCTATATCTTAAGAATATGAATTTCACTGCAAACTAGAAAAGCCCATTCAACAAATTTGTTTAGAACTATAAGACACTTTCTACAAAAATCTGGTGGTCCTTTTTTTCATGAAATATTTATTATTTTTATAATAAATACTTTAACTATTGCTAATTTTCTACAACCTCTAATTCTATATATAAGAAATATATAACTAATTTCATATAATAGACAAATATTTTAATGAGATTTTTTAATTAATAAAGTGATAATTTTAAATTTAATTTTTAAAATAGCCATATAATTAATGTATACAATAGCATAAAAAGTAAATAAGTTACTTAGATCAAATTTATGGTAATTTTCTTAATATAATCTTTTCTTAACAATTAATATATCTAAAAAATAAACTATGTTTTTATAATTATGATCAATAAAAAAAAGAACTCACTTTGTTCCTTTTTATTGTTTGTCCTTTAAAATTACTTTACACTCATCAAGAAAATCAATTAATATTTTTGTTTTTATAAAATTATCATGTAATTCTCTTTTATACTCCTACTAAACTTTGGAATCATTAATTATCCATATGATAAATGTATAAAGTAATAAATAAACAAGAGTATAATGAGAAAATGAGTCATATAAATACTTTCTTGAACTTTTAAAGTAACAAATAAATAGAAATATTTATTTAAAAAATTATGACAATTAAAAAAGAATAGATGGAGTACTTTTTGTTTCTTAAAAATAGTGCTGGAAGTATTTTTTTATTGCGGTTACTAATTATATCATTTAAAGAAGGGTAAAATTAATACCCATTTGTTTCTATATTAAGCAAAATGCTAATATTAAAAAAGTGTATTAGTATTTAAAAAATTATAATGTCTTTTTAATTTGACCCTTTTTTAAAATCCACTTTTTATTTAAATCCAACTTCATTTTTTTGTGCTTATAAAAGAGGGAGTATATATGCCATGTAGTAACTATATATTTTTTTTAGAAAATTAATGCCACCAACCTTTTTTTTATTAATATGTATAATTTTATTTTATTTTTTCTGAAAAATAGTGAACAAGAAATTTCACGGTCTTAGAGAGAGACACATGGATAAAACTCATTATCAAGAGATACTCTCTAAGAAATCGAGTCAAGAACCTTCTTATGAACTATACAACCTAATATTTTATTGGGTCAAATCCCTTTAAATTTATATGCATAATTTAAGTAAATATGACTTTTAAAGAAGTATTATTAAGGTTTCACTAAAATGCACAACAAAAAAGGTTGTGCACAAGTACATAAATAACTTTATAGTTATTGATATAAGAGGAAGAATAATCAACTTATAAGGACATAAGTTGATACCGATTATTATATTATTAATAGCTCTTTAATAAATATTTTTTTTTATAAAATTAACCATCAGATTAAAATTCCTTATTTTAGATCATATTTACAAAATTCTATATTAATCAGAAATTATTTAATAATTTATGAAATGATGACATATTTTTATGATAAAAGTCACAATGTTATAATGTTATTAGGAGTTGGAAGCGTTGTGTGTCTCTCACTCTCTGTATATAAACAATAGCCCTCTCTTTGGTTTAACCTCCATTCCATTCTAACTGCCACACTCTCACACTTTTCAACTTGAGAGAAGAGGCAGAGGGCACTGACCTCTCTCCCACTCCCACTCACACCAAAGGCCAAATTAGTAGAGAGCACCCCTTAACGAATATCCCCTCTTTGATCCCTTTTCCCTCCCTCTATTATTATTATTTTTCTTTTTTCTTTTTTACTATTATCTTTATATATTATATACTCACCAATAACCATTTCCCTTGCTTCCTCTCTCTCTCTCATCCCTAAAACAAATACCAAAAAATTAAAAAAACAAAAAGAAATTCCAACTTTGATATGCAAGTGGCAGCAGCAGAACTCCAACATCACCACCACCACCACCAGCAAAGGGACGCTCCCATGTGCAGGAAGATCCAGCTCACTATCTCCGATCACACACTCCCTCTTCCTCCCTCCACCGCCGCCGATGCTGCTGCTGCCTGCGACAACCTCGTCGACGGCGAGGATCTCCTCGTCCCTCCCCTCAATTTCGCCATGGTTGATAACGGCATTTTCCGCTCTGGCTTCCCTGAACCTTCCAACTTCTCCTTCCTCCAAACCCTTGCCCTTCGCTCCATCATGTCAGTACAAATACATATACTACTTCAACAATTTTGACTAAATAGCTCTACAATTTTGACTAAATTCATTTTCTTTTTCTTTGCATGCTGTTCCTGTTACTGATTGTTTGATTCTTTTTTGTTTATAGATATTTGTGCCCTGAGCCTTATCCTGAGGCTAACATGGAGTTCCTCAAGTCAAATGGGATCAAGCTTTATCAGTTTGGGATTGAGGGACATAAGGTCTCTATCTATCTCTCTTTCAACCTTTTCTTTTTCATTTTAAGTATCCTTATTCTGCTGCTTTGTGTTGATTCTGGTTTGGTTTTTATGTTGATCGTGGTTGTTTTATCATTGTTTTAGCGTTAGCTACACGCAAAAGTACCGTTTTACTTTTGTTTATAGTGATTACAATTTGTGCCAAATAAATTATAACCGTTTGTACCTTATCTGATTACAAGGAAGAAACAAATATGCACTTGCTAGTTTCATATGGTTAAAAAAAAAAAAAAAAACTTGCACAAGGATCAATGGATATCTAATCCAATTGAGCTGTCTTTCTCATCCCCCTCTTTATCCTGTTATTAATTTTCAAGAAGTAGGTGTGGAACTGTGGATTATTAGTGAGCAAGATGGTACTGAAATGGGACCATTAGTTAGTTACATAAATTCTGTAACTTCCAAATACTGTTGAATCAAATGGTGGTTACTAATTTGCTATGGCAGGTATCGTAAAGCTGGTTCTTGTCATTATTACTTCTTCAAGTACTTGTTCACTTGCTCTCTTCTTCTGTGGTGCTTTTTTATTTGGTATAAAAATATATTTGTTTGGCTTTTGATCATCAAATTTTATTTTCACAGCTTTTTAGGTACCATTAATATATTGATGTCATGTCATTTTTGGTCTTGTTATTGCTCACTTGTTCCTGATTAGATCCGTTGTTTTTGTTTCTTGAGCATATATCTTTGCAAAAGAGTTCTCTTCAATCTTCGTCAATATGTGCACAGTGAAAGTATAATAACTTTAGATTTAAGAATATGTGAATCACGGTTGATGGACTCCAAGCTGGCATTCAAGTCTTTTCCAGGGCTATCTAAAATTTTCACAATGATTAGTTTTTTTTTAATAATTATAAGGACTTGAAATGAAGACCACAGAGTATATTTGCTTCTGTATATCGGGGCTATTATGGATATATCCAAATTCCAAAACCAATTTTGTTAAAGGAGCACAAACTTGTCGTAGAATATTGTAAGTACAGGGTAAATAAAGGGGAAAATAATTGATAACAGTACAGAAGTAGCACCAAAATCATGATCAAACCTAGGAAAGATAGGAATGTAAAACTAATGAAAAACATATCATAGAAGTATAGAGAATATTTCATTAGTCCATTTAGAAATGGAATTTATGTTTTATTGATGGATTAGGGCATATAGTATGTTAAATTACTATAAGGGAATACTTCAACCTTTTTGATATTGTTGAACTCAATAGTCAATAGTCTTCTCTCCATGAACTTTGTTTTGGCTATTGAATCATGAACCAATCTTCTTCTATATATCAAGCAAGGAAAATGAAAAGAATACTTTTTACTGAAACCATCCTTTATTATGATATATAACTTGCCTTTCTTTCCTTAATTTTGCAATTGTTTCAAGCCTTTTTTTCCCCTTCAATTTGTTTATTTTTTCTTGGTTTGGATCTTCTTATTTGACTTGAAGACCCTCCTGATGTCTATAATTTTCAGTTTTTTTTGCATTTATTTAGTATCTGACTCCATCAGTGAAGGTGATGGTCAGATGAATGGAAACTGTATAATGGACTAATGGTTTGATTCCACATGTGTTTATTTTTATGAAAGATTAAGGTTAATTATGGCTTCTTTTAGATCCCATAATTCATTCAGTCAATCAGTATCAACAGTTGATAAATTGCTAAACATCTTGCAAGTTTTTCATAATCTGAAATTGTTAATAACCTTAGAAAAATTGTGCATCCAGGAGCCTTTTGTAAACATCCCAGAGGACATCATCCGTGAGGCACTAAAAGTTGTACTTGGTATGCTGTAGCTCTTTCACTGCACTTTCAACAACTCATTTTGCTTGCTATAACTTATAATGATCAATTATGCAGATGTCAGGAACCACCCGGTTATGATTCATTGTAAGCGGGGAAAGGTGAGATTTTGCCAGATGCTTTATTTACTCGGTTTTTGAGTAAACCTCTTCTTTAATCCTTCATATTGTCAATCACATTAGTCTGCGACTTTATATAAAAAACTACACCTTAGTCCTCAACTTTTACAAATATAATTCAAATTAGTCCTACTGGGACTAATGTATGTGAATTATTTTACAAAGTCAAATATTCAAGTGAAGTTTCTATGTAGTCATGGACCACAATGACTAACACATATAATTTGAAGGACAAAAAGTGGAGGTCTACTCTTTTTTTATTTGTGTGTCTAATTCTAATACCTATCTGATAAGAAATTTTAAGTTTAAAGTACGCTTTTCCTTTTCCTTTCCCTTTTCTTTTTTTCTGTAAGCAGCACCGAACGGGTTGTCTAGTGGGATGCTACAGAAAATTGCAAAAATGGTGCTTATCATCTGTTTTTGATGAGTACCAGCGCTTTGCAGCCGCGAAAGCAAGAGTTTCAGATCAGAGGTTTGTAGAGTTGTTTGATATTTCCAGCATGAAGCATTTGCCCTTATCATTTTCATGTTTGAAGAGGTAGCAAACCACAAGTTGCCCTTATAAGTTGGGTTTCCTTTCTTTAGCTTGTGAAAGTGAACCCCCATGTTCTGCCTTGAAGAATAATAAATAGGAAGAGGTGATGAACTCATTCAATGCATTGCAGCTGCAAAGGAATAATTCTTCTTCTCTTATTCCATTTTTACAATAAAATTAATTAAAATATTAAGTTCCAGAAATAGTAGGACTTGGCCCTTAGTGTATCTTACCTTGCCTTTTGCTACTTGTTTTATCACGTTTTCTTTGCTACTTCTCCCATTCATCAGCAATGAGTGTAGATAGATCTTGATTTTTTTCTTGAGGCTCAGGGAAATTCAAGAAAGCTAGAAAAAAGGCATTGTTTTGTCTACCCCAATATCTGGGTGGGTAGTTGAGCAGAGAAACTTATAAATTTTATTTGCTAGAGATGGATATTTCTTTCCTAATTTTGAATTTGATAAAAATGTCACTTCAGTGTGATGATTATTTTGTTGTGGTTATTGCATGTTGCTTTGAAGGGAACTGGATATATTTTTGCGAGTAGACTCTAGCATTTTAGTTTCTCACATTTTTAAAACTGAGAATTAGTCTATGATTCTGCAAATCATTTTTCATTTTAGTCATTTTCACTTAATTTTTTAATCTAATATAGTAGCCAAAAGGATAAAAACAAATGTCATTTTGTAAAATCAATGACTAATTTGAGATTTTTAGAATATTAAGTATTTATTCACTCATATTTTTGCATATATAAAGACAATGCCTGCTGATTACCATAAATGTTAGTGTGAAAAGTTTATGGAGAGTTTATAAAAGCCTGTGAAAAAGGAATAGTGTAATGTAAAGAAATGCAGAAGGGAAGAACAGTAGGGAAGTACATACAGGCATTTTGGTGTGCTGTTGACAGCCTAAGGGTAAAAGTAAAATTTTAGTGGAAAAGAATTCAAACCTTTAAATATTATACTTTTGAACTTGGAAAAACAGGAACTATTATTTTGCTAAATTCTCTCTTTTAACATTTTTCTACATTTAGATTGATGTATAATCATTTTAAAAATGTTGATATATAACAATATAATTCATCAAATATAATCTCAACATATGATTGGACCAAAAATTAAACAAGCTTCACACTGACACTTTTAAAATTGAACTCTAAAGAGAAAATCAAACTTTATTTTCTTTTTCAGTATATTTTAACTCGAGCTCTTGATTCTTATTTCTGTGTTTGTTTAATCTCAGTTCATATCTCCATTATTCTTTCTCTTCATCTAATCTAAATTCTAATCATCTTTGTTAACTGTACAATTTTTTTTCTTCTTAAATGTAAAAATGTTGGGTTCTATGAAAATTATAGTCCTATAATAAAATATATATGCAGTCACTTACCAGCTTAAATACACAGTTCACATTCCATAGGATTTTGATCAGTTTGCATTTTCCCCTGAAGGCTACGAATTCATTGTATTCTATTTGGATGGATGAACATCTGAATTAAGATAAAGGTGTGACCTTGCCAAAAAAATAAAAAAAGTAAAGAAAGATATATAATTGCTTTATTTTGGAGGGTTTTACCTGCTCTTACTCAAATGATTAATTTGTTTATGAATGGCTGGTCAAATTCTATAAACAAAATACTACATACATGTTTAATTGTAAAAAAAATAATAAAAAATACTACAAATGTTAGCTAGAAAGGTATACATTTAAGATTATTTTGACAAATTCGATTTATAACTTGTAAATGGAAGTATCTCAATCATGTGACTATCCATGTACGTACTCCTACGTATTATATATTTTATTAAGATGAAAGTTTTGGAGTATTATAATAATTTTTTATGTTTTAAATTACTAACATAGAATCCTTCTGAAAAATAAGGGAGAGTATCTATACACACATATATTAGAGTGATTATATCTTAATAAATAAATGAAAAAAAGAAAAAGAATAATGTTACTTAGGAAGGGTGGTGAACTGCTAGTAGTAGTCTAGTGAAGGACCATACAAAAATATTAGGGCTAACAATAACTAATTATATTTAACCTGAATAACTGATCACTATTAATGATTTCTTCTCAATCTATCTATAGAATTATTAATAAAAGTAAATACCAAAAAAAAAAATCAATTAAAGTAAATGAGTATTGTTGAACTTAAATTTACCAGGCCACATATCATTATATTTTCCCCTCTTTTTTTCTTTTTAATTTTCTCAATCTTTTTCGAATGAAAAACTAAGACACTTTTTTTTTTTTTCATTAGCCCACTGCTTTATAAGTTAAAACCCCCTTTCTACTCACTCCTCGTGTATTTATGTTCAGTTATTTTTTTTTCTCTCTTTCTCACTCCTCAAATATTCACATTCAGTTATTATAATTTTTAGGTTAAAATATAACTTTAGTCCTTTATATTTCAGTGAATTCTTATTTTAATTTTTTATCTTATGTTTCTTGTTAATTTGGTTCTTTGTCTTTGTTTTTCATACTGTATTAATCCTTTTGTGGTAACACTTTGGTCCTTTTGTCGTTGTGATATTTCCACTAAAACTCTCCATAGTGTTAGTTCAAAAGGACTAATATGGTGTGAAAAACAAAGATAAGAGACCAAATTAATAAGAAAAAAGATAAAAAAGTTAAAGTAAAAATTCACTGAAATATAAAAGACCAAAATTATATTTTAGTCTTATTTTTACTCCTCCTTTTTTTTAATTTATAGGAAAGTACAATAACTAGAGATCGAACCCACAGATGCATATCCTCATGTGCTTACTCCTCTTACACTTTTAATTTTAATGTTTTTAAGTTTTCAAATCCATACTATATTATCTAAACTATTATTAAAAACGGGGAAGAGGCCAAAAAAACTATTACTCCATTAAAAGTAAATAAGTATTGCTTAACTTTAATTTATCACATAACCCTATCACACGGAAACAAACTATAGTTAAAACATAATTGTGCAGGTGTAAACTACTGCCTAATTATTTTCCCCTTTAATTTACTTGTTTTTGTTTTTATAAATTTCTTTATGATTCTAGTTGACGAATGAACTGATTTCAATTTTTTTAGATTGGATTAAACGAAAGAATATGATTCCTCAGGGAGATGGCTGGCGGATTAAAGGCTTCTACAATTACAACAGAGAATGGTGTATGAGCTCATCTTTCACAGATAATGAGCTTTGTTACATTCAGATAATACAAGATTAATTCCTTTGAGACGAATTATGAAAAAGTTTTGTTCAGTCAATTACAATCTATTTTAAGGATTTTGGATTCTTCAAGACCTTCAGGGGTGCTACTTATAATTCGAAACACCGTAATTATTTCTAATATTATTTCGGTTTAATTACAATTTAATATTATGAATCTATGCTATAATACAAGGTATTATATTAGCAAACAATTTTAAAAAGTCTATTTAACTAAACAAACCATGTTATTTCTGACTGATAAAAAAAACTAAACTGACCATGTTTCTTGTCTTTGAAAAAATCCATTTAGCCAACCAAGTCGGCTTACTTTTACACATACACGCAACTACGAATTTTTCAATTTGTGTAACTTTTCATAGGATAATTATAAGAAATTGTAGACATCTTATTGAGAAGAAAAATATTTATTGCATTATAAATCCGAAGTTTATTATTTTCAGTCATATAGCTCAATTGGTGAACACATGAAAATATGTGTATATAGATATGTATGAGATTCGATCCCCAATTATATTACTTTTCTATTGAAAATAAAAAACACTACTTTCAGTTGTTTAGTAGTATGTGGCAAAATTGTATAAAAAAAAATCATATAGCTTTTAGTGTAATTTATTAATTATATTATTTATTAGTCTATTTAAATGACAAAAATCAATTCACATGGGATGGTGGAATTGGAGTCTCAATTTCAAATTTAATTCAGTTATCATTATTACTGATTTGATGTTGGTGATTCTGAATTTGATATTCATTGTCAGTTTGGCACACATATACTGCAATAATCAACAGCATTAAAGTGTGGTGCCCAGGGCCATACTTATGTTCAGATAAAAAAGACAACTGCTTAAAACTTTACATTTTATATGGCTCCAAAAAATATTTGTGTTTCATATTGTTGATAGTTGAAATTATTCAAATTATACTTTGTTGATTTTTAATATTATTATATATCAAAATAATTTTAATCAACACAATAAATACCGATAAACTTTAAGTTTTTTATTATCTATTTTTTTTCTTTCTATGTTCTTTTTTATTATACATTTCTTCATTATTTTTAACACAAATTTTTTTATCGTACCTAATTTTATATATGTTAATAATAATTTTTGTTGTATAATGTAAACAATGAAGTTTAAATCTATAATGACGTTGCCAATAAAAAAAAAAAATCTATAATGATCTCATGAAAACTACCCAAATCTCTTTACACTAATAAATTTAATTTTTATAAAGAAGTGAAATTCTCTTTTATACTCTCATTCTACTCTCCCATTTTCTTTCCTCCCACTTTCACTCCAACAAAACAAAGGGTAAGTGAAATAAAAATTAGTTTGTTTTCTTAAGGTTCTTTTTTTGGTCAAAGTAGTTCAATATTTTGTTTTGAACAATACTTGAAGGTTTTTATTTTCTGTCAAAGTAGTTTAATATTTTGTTTTGGGTCAATATTATAGTATCCAATTTGAAGCCCATATAGTATTTACCCATGAAGTTTGTTCTTAGTTTTCGCCTAACATTTAATATTTAGCCATGGGAAGGGCATCTTCCCTTTTTTTTTCGATTGTCAATCCAAAAGATTTTTTTAAAAAAGAAAAATTAGGAATTGATAATCAAGAAAAAAAGATGCTGTCCTTTTTAAGAGAAAACGTTGGTGTACACTTTATACACCAAGTTTATTTTTATGTTTTTTTGTTTTTTGTTTTAAAAGAAAGTAAAGATTTGGTTTTTTTTTTTACCAAAAGAAATTGGTGCTATACAAATTGTATACTCAAAAGTGAGTGTACATAAAACATAGCTCTCTTTTTAAATTGTGTGGTGTTAATCCCAATCATCTTAGTCAATTGAAGGTAAACTTGAGTTTTTCTTTTTTTTTTAAAAATAAAAATAAAAATAAGATAGTTTCCATTCAAAGGCCAGGATTCAACGATGGGATTTATATTCCTTTTCACATTGGATATTGTTCTTTTAAAAAATCTTCATGCAGTTCTAAAAAAGGCCAGGTATTAAACGATTGAATTGAACCAAAGGAAAAGGTAGAGTAAGTGTTAGGCTATGTTTGGTAACATACTTTTTTAGGTTTTAAAAATTTTTAAAATTGTTTGGTAATTATAAGATTAAATCTTTTGATTGCGAAATTATAGTTTTTATAATGAACTTTTAGAAAGCTATATATGAAATAGATTTTGTTTTTCAAAAGTTAGTTTCTGATAATTTACTTCCAAAATTATCATAATTTATTTTTATAAATTATAAAGATACTCATTTTTATTACCCTCATTTATTAATATAATATTATTTATTCTTTTTATTCATTTAATATATTTTAACTAATCACATAACTTATTTTGCTAAATAATTTTAATTTAAAAATTAACTAGTACAAAACTATAATCTCACCATCGTAATTTTATAATTTTTAGTCAATTTTACGTTAAAAGTCAAAAGTTAAAAAATTTTAGCTTATCTTTTAAATATACCCAAATATGACGTCATAAGATTTGGTGGCTGACATATTCTATCACACTATAATGTCAAAATCTCTTGATTTACAACCAACAAAATAAAATTCCTTGATTTTTTTAAATGATTGGGGTAAAAAACTCAAAAACTCTAACTATTTTTTTTTCCAAAAAACTAACTAATTAAATGCATTTAACAGGATGATTTAGTGGTTGAAAATAAAATTTTGAGTAACAGTTCTTCGAATCGAACCTCTGTGACGCAATTTATCCTATCTTAAAAAAACTAACTAATTAAACTAGGTAAAACAATCTAATAGAAGTAAGAGTGAAAAAACACTAGTCAGCCTAATAGGGGCCTATGACATGGACTATTTAAAGTTTTATTTGGCTTGGCTTATTTAATAAAAATATTAGGCTCACGTTTTCTAAAAAACCTATTAAGTCTAATGGGCCGGTTTGTTTAATTACATATATAAAATATTTTTTATAGAAATATATACAATAATATATTTTTAAAATATATATGATAAATTTCCTAAATATAAATACAATAAATTTTACAAAAGCTATTTGGTAGATAATATATCTATGAAGTAGAAATCCAATCGGTATATTTTGATATTTTTTTTAAAAAAATAATTTAAGATGATATATATTAATATTAATCATATACGTTAATTTATTTAAGAGACAAATATATAAAATAAATAAATGTACTTGAAAAAAGGGTTAAACTAAAGAAGCAATTCATCATTTTAATAATAATTTTTTATTGTTTTGAAAGTTAATAAGCCATTTATACATATTACATTGAAGATTATATGTTGTTTTAAGGATAATATCTAATCTAATATTATTTAGTTGATTAAAATATATATATTTGTGATTTTTTTGTGCATGACATGTAATAACATTTAATAAATTATATTTGGGTGAATGTGATAATTTTTTTTTTGAATATGAAATAATTAATTAAACAAGGCCTATTTAGAGATTTGTTAAAAATGTCTATTAACCTATTTAGTGGCTTATCGACCTATTTAAGATAGAATTGTTAGACCTTTTAAAAATTTTAGGACAAAGTAAATCCATAACTTGACTTTCAAATTTTATAGACTTTTAAATAAATTAAATTTAGGCTAAAAACTAAATCTATATATAATATGTCAATGGGCCAAACTTTCTAATAATAATAAAATAAACAAGTTACTAAATATATAGGTCAATAGACCAAACTTTCTAATAATAATAAAATAAACATGACCTATTCAACCAAAATCTAATTTAATCCGGTCTGTTTTCACCCTTACATGTAAGTAGTCAACCAAAGGGAACAATTTCAGCAGCAATGCTGTTTTAGATCTCCATTTCAAATTTGAAGTCTTTCCAAAAACGCCACAGCTCAACTTTAATAAAGCGCAATGATTCAATTTTAGCATGAAGCCAGAGAAAAAATAATGACAAAATCTTTTCGAGGATTATGTTGGTAACATATTAATCATAATATGAACTTTTTTCTAATTTTTTATGTTAAAGGAGAATATATAAAGTGTTAGTCATAAATATCTTAAGGGTATATTTGGTTCAACGGATGGGAAGGATTTTAACAAAAGGGAGGGAAGGAAAAATAACATTTTTGTGTTTGGTTGAAGGGGATGAGAGAGATTTTAAGTGATTTAATGTGTTAATTTTGTCATCCCCTCTCCTTCCCTCCAAATCCCCCCACTTTTAGAGAGATTTTAAAATGAACTAAAATCTCTCCCATTCCTTCCAAAACCTCCAACCAAACAGACCTAAGGCAATGGATTCATTATTGTTTTTGCTAAATTACCTGATAAGGAGTCAAGAGTTTGTAATTCAAGTAGTATAAGAAGCAGCTTTTGGAGTTCAAGGAACATGATTTGATCTCCAGTAGAAATAGATTTAGTAAACGACGTGTACTTTAAGCTCTTCGAGTAGGAGCTTCTTAGTGATAGAAGGGAGTTGTGAATTGCGATTCCCTAAAATTGATAATGTGTAATAAATGTCTTATAAGTTTTATATAATAACTTTTAAAAGAATATAGAGATCTTAATTTTAAATGTTTAAGTGATAAAATCTATAATATTAAAACTTTTAATAACTTCTTATGTATTATTTTTTATTAATTTTATTTCAACGTGTTACTTAACTACTTCGATTCCTTCAAAATATTTAGTCAAACTCCGTTACTATGTGTCACATTTTTTTTAAAATACCTTAAAATTCTGACATATAAATACACTATATCTTATATACTCTTTTCATTAAACTACTTGATATGAGACTTCTATTTCTAAAGATGAAAAACTTCTTTGAGATATGTTTATCTCTGGATTTTATTTATTAGTCCCTAATTGTAATTGGAATGTTTATCCGTTGGCGTCCCTGGATGACATATATATAATTTTCGATATCCATGAACGTGAGGCTATAAATTTCTTAATTAAATCACTTTAGACTAAAAAATTCTTTACGTAACTTGAAAAGGACACATACTTTCCAAATATTTTGACTTTGCAGATCTGGTGGGATTGTTTCGGAGCTTAGTGCATGCTAGTTATGATAATGTGTAGTTAACAATGATAAAACTTATATAGATGGTAGATAATTAGGTCTTTTAAATATATTGATAAGGGTTTAAATTCTGGTCATATGCATAAAAAAAATTTTGTTGGTGATGACAAAACTCACTTCAATGATCTTTACAGGGATTAATCTCTGACTGTCGATAAAAAAATACTCTTGATATACAAAAAACAAAAAATGATATTGTTTAATCATAAGATATTATTATTACATACGCTATTGTATGTGTTTGAAACTCTCATAAGTGAGAGTTACAGAATTGATCGATTTTAATAAAATTTTAGTTGTTTGATCGTGCATTGGTGAGTCGATTTTCATCTTGATTTTTGAAATAAAATTTTTAAATTAATTTTTTGGATACAGGTTAATTTTTAAGTTTAAATAAACTTTTAGTCCCAATAATTTTTATTTTTCCTTTTAATACAACTTAATTCAAAACTTTTATTTTTAGTCATTAATAATGTTAAATTTTTGCATCACATTTTTTCAGGAATCAAAAGAAAAATAAATCAAATAATAGAATTAAAGTAAAAAAAAGGGACCAAATATAAAAATTAGTAATTATAAGGACTAAAAATTATATTTATCATGAAACAAAATTTTATATGGATTAAAAATAAATGTTTAGAATTAACCAAAGGGTGGTTCAACCTATAACTTTTTTTTTTTGACAAAATTAATTCAAAAATTTTATTTTTAGTCTCTTGATTTTTTTAATTTTAGTTTTCAATAAAAATTTTAAATTTTTTAACTTTAATCCTATTATTTAATTTTCTTTTGGTCCCCTAAAAATGTTATGAAAAAATTTAATATTATTAAGAACTTAAAATAAATTTTTTGAATTAAGTTGGATTAAAATGAAAAACAAAAATTGTTGGGACTAAAAACTTATTCAAACTTAAAAACTAACTATTTTAATGTAGAAAATAATCAATTAACCATTGTAAAAAAATGAAACTAACCATAGTTAATGAAAAGGGTGAAATGTAATTTTATCTCAAAAATGGGATGAATTACAATTTAGCCAAATCTTAAGGGTAGCGTGTGTTTTTTTTAATTTTATTTTTTTGCCAGCCGCATCTTTTTGCCACTCCTTAAAGTAACAATTTACAAAATATAATGCTATGGCTTTCAACTTTTTTTGATACAAAAAGTGGGTTTTTCACTTTCCAAAGTTGAATACTTACGTGTATGTCAAGCTCAAATGTCTCAATAAAGAAATAACCAAGTATTGACCTTTAATTTTGTGGGATCAAATTAGTGGATTTTCTTCTTTATCTCTGATGTTACATGTATCATTATCTTAATAAATAAAATTTGACAATAATTATCATCATATAAATACAAAGAAAATTTTGAAAGAAAGAAGCAAAAGTTGACGGTTTAATTTTAATGGGTTTTCAATAATTTTGAGTAGTTTGAATCATAAATTTAGTGGATTAACAAGTGTATATATATGTGTTTATTAATTGGCTGATAAAAAAAATTAAATTAGAGTCCGATCGCTATTGTATAGATATGTTCAACTAGAGGCAGTTTCTTACATAAATGTAAGATGGATAAATTTATATCATACATTTTTATATAGTTTCACTTACAACACATAAATAAAAATTTAGGTGATTTCTTTTATGTATGTTGCAAATAAGATGTTTCTATACATCTCCACGGTGTATTACTCAACAATTAACATATTACATAACTAAGTCAACACATCTTTTGATATAAATTTTTAAATTTTACAATTAACTCCTCCATAATATAACAAATTCCCATATTTAAAATCCATTTTAAACACTTTAGTTTTAAATCAATCAAATCCATAATTATCCAAAAAAAAAAAACAAACTTAATTAATTGTTAATTGATTTGAAGAAACAAAATTCTAAAATATTTTGAAAGAGAAGTTTCAACACTCCCTTCTTTCCTACTTCATTCTTGTGTTTCACGTGTTGTCACGACGCACCCCCTTTATTCCTGGGTTTTCACCGCTGCAGCACATCTCCCCTCCTTTCACAACAAAAATCGAAATTTTTTCCAGGTTTTTTTATGAAAAAATAAAAAATTCTTCGTTTATGTCTGCAATTATTGCTTCTTCTGGATTTAACGTTAGATCATGACACGGTTCAATTCTAAAAAATTGGAGATTGGAATTAATTCAGCACTCAGAAGCAACAATAGAAAAAAGAGTCATCGTATTGGAATTATACAACAACTCTGTATAAAAGAAATTAAGATTAATTATAGTCTTTACATTGCACCAAATTCATCATCCAAGATGCTAATTTTTGTCTTGAGAATCAAAAATTAGAAGAGCTGTTGAGTTTGCAAGTCCGTCGCCACCGTTACAACGATGTCACTGCCGTTCAGAACCATTGTGCACCTCTCTATCTCTCTTCTCTCGGTGGTTCGCGAAACCGATCGCGAAGTATTGAAGCTCATTCCCGCCATAGTTACTGCTTGGAGATATGCGATTGCGAAGTGTTGAAACCCATTTTCATGACGAACAAATCTAAAGAGGAGGGCACCACATGACGACAAAGCATCGATGAAACTTAAGGGTCCTAACACTATAACCAACTTCCCCTTGACGGTGGTCAAGGGAGCGGATGCACCACCAACCGTCACCGTTGACAGCCTTAGTAGCCGGAACACTAAATCTAAAAGAGTTTCTAAGGATATGAAAAGTTTTGAAGCTTCTCTTTCAGAATTTTGATTTTTCAAATTAAATCAACTAGCAATTAATTAAGTTTGTTTACTTTTTTTTTGGGTAATTTTTTATTTGATTGATTTAAAACTAAAATTTAGAATGAAATTAACTTTGGGGACTTGTTTGTATATGTTACTAGGGAGTTACTAGCAAAATCTAAAATTTTATGTCAAAAGATGAGTTGGCTAAGTTATGCAATATGTCAATTATTAAGTAATATGCAGTGAAGATGTATAGAAACATCTTATTTACAACATGCATGGAAGAAACCACCAAAAATTTATATATGACTTATAACTCTTTTAATAATAGTTAATTTATTGTAAAAATAATAAAGAGATAATTATATCATCTTTTATGATATTTGCACTTATTACACTTGTCTCTTTTAATTTTTAAAATTACAATTTTCCCGGCAAAAGAGGATAAGTGTAATGAATTTTAAACCTCAAGGACCAAGTGTAATGTCTCACGAGTTAAGTGTAATGAAATTTCAAATTTTAGGGGGTAAGTATAATTTTAAAAACTAAATAAGGTATGTGTAATAAGGGTAAGTGTAATAAGCTCAAACTTTTTAAGGAAAGTTGGTGTAATTATCCCAATAATAAAATATCAACATTACACTTTAAATTAAGGATGAATTTGTGCCACATAAATTTTTTTGACATTTATATTGTATTTGATAAATAATAAATTTTTTTGACATTTATATTGTATTTGATAAATAATACATTTTTACATGTATAATCATATTTAAAAAATTTTAAATTAATATTAAACAAACAAGTCATATGAATATTTTATATAGTCACATGACCTCTTTAATATCAATTTAAATTTTTTTTAATTATATAATAATCCATATAAAAATGTATAGTTTAGATTTATCTCTGAAACTCTTAAAAAACCATTTTTCACTAGATATAGCCCCAGATCTACTATAAGCATGCAGTAGGTGTTGCTTGGGAGATGTGAACAAATTAAAGTAGAATTAAAGGATGAGTATACTTTTAAGTTGTTTAGATTACGAAAACTTTAAATTTATTTTTAATTTTATAAAAAATTATTCATTTTAATATTTTTTTATTTAAATTTTTAATGTCGTTTAATAAATAAAAAAATTAAAATACATGTCATTTTATAAAATAAAGAACTATTTTAGATTTTTAAAATCAGACTAATCTTAATGACACTTAACTTGAAACGACTGATTTGAAACTTGAAAGTATACTCGTTAAAGGATATATATATATATATATATATATGTTTATCAAATGAAAATAATAGTTTAATGTGAGCCTTGCACATATATTAGTTCTAGTAGCTAGCATAAGAATCGTCACTACAACCTATTTTAATCTTTGCTAACATAGCTTTTATTGAATACAATTGTTGTAAATATGAAATTAAAAAGCAATATTTTTAATAATTATATTATTTGATAATATTTTTTAAATGTTATTAAGATCTTTTAGTAATATTTATACAAAATTTATAAAAAATATTATAAAGACA
Source organism: Cyamopsis tetragonoloba (assembly GCA_037177725.1). Lineage (NCBI taxonomy): Eukaryota > Viridiplantae > Streptophyta > Magnoliopsida > Fabales > Fabaceae > Cyamopsis > Cyamopsis tetragonoloba. The sequence goes on from CM074119.1 coordinate 73,066,085, forward strand.
ATATTTTTAATAATTTAATAATATTTTTTTTATAATTTAGCAATATCTTTTTACATATTTGGTCAATTGGCTACTTAGACTTTATTGGTGTTACTTCAAACATACAAGCAACATTGTTGGTTTTTATCTATAAGTTATAGCTCGTTGTTAATTGTGGTTTTACTCAAATTATTTACTATTCAGATTCATCTATGGCGGTTCAGCTTGTCTATAAGCCACTAGAGTTTACACATGCTTATGCTGGTATCATTAATTATACATTGAGAGAAGCAAATGTGTGTGTGAACTGACGCGCTAAATATGGTGCAAAAAATACTAATAATTTAAAGATTTGAGACTCTTCATTTGAGATGCTCTCTATTATGTTTTTACCTAATAGATTAGAGACTAGTTTTATTAGAGTGTACGTAGTTTGTATTTTTTATTTTTCTTCTTTTCCGTAGCATAAAAAAAATGTGAGTTATGTTGTAGACGTTATAATCATTTATCAATATTCATTGGAGATGAAAGAAGTTACTACTACAAAGTTATGTTATTATTCCGCGATTCCTATATTTAGGAAATAATGGATGGTCCACATATAGTTAATTGAATTAAGATTGTGTGTTTGATGTCACACTTAAATGCTTTTATATGCATTTGAGTTTTTGATTTTTTTTTTATAGGAAAGTACATTAATTTATGATTGAATTTAGATACTCGCATATGTATGTTTTTATCTACTCATCAACTGAGCTATATGATTGGAATATTTGAGTTTTGGGTCAAGTACCCTTTATATTTTTTATTTTATTTTATTTTATGAATTCCCTTCTATTCATTTAAAAAAAAAAATTGTTGGTTTTTAGGGAATCTATTGCATGAGCAAGCTGCGCCGACGATCAATATCTGTTGCATATAATGTTTTACCTAAAAAATGTGTTTTATTTTTTCTTTAATTATTTAAAATATTTATTTTGTCATTATTTAAAATTTGATATATATATATATATATATATATGTGTGTGTGTGTGTGTGTGTCTTAGTTTGGTTGGATCGACATACATCGCTAGGCCTACATAGTTTAAAGTACGAATGTTGACTGGCATGGTGTTAAGATAATCACGTCATTAACGTAACATGCTTCTTCATTATGTTTTGTTTATTTGATAAAATTGTTGATTTTGTTTTTGATGCTATATAGAAATTAAGAAATAATAATAATGCTTTGTTCATTTAACATCGCTATTGGAGGACACTATCATTTGTGGTCCAAAACCCAACTGGCCATTTTGCATCACATATCATATCAACCCATTCAATGAAAATGAAACGATCACATAGTGCCAACAGCCAATAAATATTTTTGCTAATTAAATAAACTATTTTATCATATATATATATATAGAGTTTATATCAAATAAGGTTTTAGAGAGAACACCGGTTATAAAGATAAATCTGTTAACACTGTAGAGATTAGATAATAGTACAGGAGATTTCTTTAAATTGAAAACTAGAATGCTTATTTTAATCATGGACTTTGATTTATTATTGTATAGCATATAGCATATAGCATATACACCCTACAGTCTTTCAATACCAAAATTGAAAATTTATGGAATGTTTTTTTAGACCCAACATAAATGTATGGGTGGTACATAAATATTAAATATATATACTAGACATTTTCCTTTAACTATATTATCAGCTGTCATATTTTTGTTGGCTATTTTGCACAGTGCAGTGAACCACTTGAACAATTATAGCAAAATATTAATGATTATATTATATGGATAAACATATGCATATGGTATGATACTAGTTTGATTACATATCCCAAGCAAACAGATGATGCTAATTATAGTAAAAAGATATCTAAACAGTTGCAATTGGACCCAGATTGACACTTGATGCTTTCAGGGCTTCAAATCTTGGCTCCTTGGCATGGAATTTCAGCGTAGCGTAGAGCTTCATGTAATCTTCAAACACAAATTTTGGGTAAACCTCTCTTTTCTCCTCTGCCTCTTTCTCCAACAATTCTGGAGCAGGGTAGATCACAGCATCACTTCCAGGATTGTAGAATGAGGCTATGGACATTCTTGTCCCATCAGTTTGTGCTATCACACGGTGCTCCACACTCTTGTATTTCCCATTTGTGATTACCTGTTTTTCAAAATAGAACGAGTGTTTCATAAGAATCATGTTCTTGCATATAACCTGTTTGTGGAAATGTCTAAATGGGAATGAGTATCCCGAACTTTAGTACTTGACTTTGTAAAAAATTGGTTTTATTAAAGTGAAACTCTTTAAAAGATAGAGACTAAATTGAAATGACCTCGTAGAGTTAAGGATCAAAGTGACGGTTTACTGAAATTGAGATGCTTGTTAGTGGGAATGAAATTTACCTCAAGCTGATCTCCTAGGTTGATGACAATGGAGTGGCGCATTGGGGGCACATCAACCCACTGGCCATCTTTGAGCAGCTGTAGGCCACTGACCTTGTCATCTTGGAACAGAAGGATGATCCCACCAGCGTCGGTGTGGGCGCGAAGACCCTTCACCAGCTCTGGCTTGGGACATGGAGGGTAGTTTGCAACCTTGGTGCCATAAGTTGGTCCTCTTGAGCCATAGAAGGCCTTCTTCAGGTACCCTTTCTCTAGTCCAAGATTCTCACATAACAAGTCCAACAGCTCCTCTGCTAATTTCTCTAACCTCAAAGCAAATTCCTTCATCACCTTCCTGCACCATCATCTCTGTTAGTTTAGAATCATTTAGAAGATAAATATGCAGCTGCAGTTATACACTTTTACATTCTGAAATGCATAGTTTCATCTTATATTTTTTTTAAGGTCATCATTTGGTGGCATGTAGATACTCTAAAGGAAATAATGAGACAAAACAAAATTCATATATGAAGCATTGTTCCGAACAAAACTTTTAGCTCCTGTTTTAATGAGACCTGTGTTTGTATCCATTTTGTCAACTCAAAATTACACTGCAAGTTATGTCAATTGTTTGTTATCTTGTGCTATCTTATATTTGTGTAAATATTAGAAGCAAGGTTTTAAATTGTGGTTTTGTGGTCCAGCCAAATGTGGTCAAGTATATGTTCTGATGTGATTTTAGTGAAAAACAAAACAATGGTATTACAGCATGATGTCGCTGAGCAGGCTGCAATCTAAAACCTTGATTATATGTCATGCAAAATTTAGACTGATAAATGTTTGTTTTGTGTAACCTGTAGTCATCAGTGAGATCAGGAATCTCAGAAATGTTTGATTCAGGGAGGTGACGCAAGTGGAAGGTGCTCTCCCAATCCATGTCCTTAACCTCAGTTTGGACAGCCTCTAGGCCTTTGCTTGCCACTAATTCCTTGAACCTCTCTTCCATGCATTTCCTGTAGTGCTCCTTGGTCAACCTCTCCACAGTGTCCATCAAGTCATGAGGTATGCCATGATTCACCAGCTAGAGTTTTGAAAGCAAAAAACATAAGAAACACAAAGAAACTCACAAGAACTAAGCATGTTTAGTTTCATGTTTGCATGGAGTGAACGTAGATTCAAAACTTGAAAGTTAATTTTAGTTGTGTTAAATTGATTTATGTTCATTTCATATTAACGTGAAACCAACAGACACTAACAGAACAAATATTTAGAGGGCAATGTAGAAATTAATGTGGTAAGAAAAGCATTTGTTGGGTTCTTGAGGTACCTCAAAGAATCCCCAGTTCTCACAAGCATCCTTTATTTTTTCCATGATGTCTTTCCTCTCCTCACCATTGAGCTTCTCAAAGTTGATCACTGGGAAGTTACTCATCTTTTCAACTCAAACTCACTCTCTTTAATTCTATCTGTTTCTTTCTCTATTGCTTTATGCATATTAGTGTTTTGCTTGGGTGGTATTTATAGACCTCAAGATTAGGACCAACCATAAGGAAAAAAAAAAGATCATTTAAAATTCAATTTGCATGAAAGTATTGTAATAATGTGATTTTTATTTTAGCTTTAGTACAAATCAGAGCTAACGTATCTTTTGGTTCCGTAGTTGAATTGTCTTGCCACTTGTGTGGGTTGGACCCACTTTGGTGGCTGATTCCTCCTCTTGAAAATTTGACTCAGACCACACATACTGCCACCACTCATCAATTCTAAAATTTTCTTTTCTCTTGACTCTTATTTTTGGGTCATATGAAGGTTGTTTCTAGGAAGGAACTTAGTAACTGCACTTCCAAAATAGTTGCATCCACGTTTTAGAAATTATAGAATTTTTATTCTGTCTCTTAATTACTTGTATTTCCCTAGTAAGGAATTGCTTGAGCTCCACAAATAATCAAAAAGGGGAAATTGTGAATTTACAAGTTAAAGGAAGCTTACAAATAATAAACAAAAAAGTTTAGACATTATTCATTTTACTAAATGAAGGGAATTCATACTTTATGTGCACATGTGAAAAAGAAAGTCTCTGGTCCTTCCTAAGAGCTTCCGTGTCATCCATACCCATAATTTTAGACATATTGTTCAACATATTTTTTTCCTTTTTTATAGGAATATCTTGATGTAACTTTATTTATGTTGCTCCTACAGTTACAGAGTGAAAATTGAAAAGCATTTTACACCCTCACAATTTACCTGTGATGTTTGGTCACAGAGAGTAAGAACTGAGGAGAATCTTTACGTACGAAGGTGGTTGAATTGTTCAATCTGTAATGCGTGCCGAAAGTAACTCAAAAGCTTCAATAGCCAGAATCAGAATTTTCTGGAAAATTTTTAGGTATTAGTACTACTCACTACTTGCATTGAGAAACTAAATGTTAACCATTGTCTCTAGGCTCTAGCTGTTAAATTCACATGAATTACTAATCCGAACTGTTAATGATTCTGGACCATCCTATTATCCTATTAAGAGTAAAAGGTCATTTCGTTGTTTTGTCATCAATTTAATTCTTAAACAACTTTTGTCATTATTTTAGTCTTCAAAAGTTTTTGTTAACAGAAGACCATTTTTAAGAAATTTTCAATCTTTCAAAAATTAGAATAATGGCAGAGCATCTTTGGAGGGCAAAAATGAGCTTTTTTATCATTGTTTTGGTCTTCAAAGTGTCACCAAGTTAGTAATCCGATATGACATAGGGTTAATTTGAGGACTCTTTCAATCTTTTGAACACTTAAATGGTAATAAAAATCTTAAGCATATTTGAAACAACAAATTGGTGTCTTAAATTGGTCTAAAATGAAATCTCTCTTGTATCATTTTATAACTTTTTATCACAAAATTCACCATTCAATACAGTAAAATAATATTTTTATTGTCAATTTTCTAATTTCTATTTTTCTAAAGTAGATGATCTAATAGCAATAGGTGTCAAGAGAGATAAAATACCTCATCAATATGTTTGGTGATCTGAACCTGTACAAATAATTGATCCCAAATAGTGGGGACTAGAAAGGAACACTGACATGCAGGTCATTGTTATACCTTCTGGGTTGTGGCAAGAATCATGGAATAAAGATAGAAACAAGAAATACTATCATTAACAATTAGAATAGAATTTATAAATGTGCAATGAAAGTTATAATTTTTCATTTTTTTTTTAAAAAAGTGAAGATATGATAGAAAGAAATAAAAAGATAGATAAAGAAAATAATTTAAGGTGTGTTTGATTTCTGTTTTTAAAAACAGTTTGGCAAATGAGTTTTCAAAAACCACTTTTAAGAACCGTTTTCACTTTTCAGTATTTAAAAACTAAAATTTGAAAACATCTAAAACTTCTGTGTTTTTAGTTTTCAGTTTCTAAATTTACATACAAATTTGTATTGAAAACTCCTTTTAACTTTTTTGAAAATTGTTTTATAATACAATTTCAAAAAACTAAAAATCAAAATTATTTCAAACAAGCCCTTAAATTTGTAATTTTAAAAATATATGAAAATTTTAGTAATCTTATGTATTATATTGATTAAATTTTTTGATACAAAAAGATAGAGAAAACCAACAAAGTCATTTGAGTACGTTCACATGGTTTAAGTCCTGAGAGTATATATAAAAGAAAGGTTTCGCTAATAGAGATAAATAGTAGATAGAAAAAAAAAAAAGAGAGATAAAAAGAAAAACTTATTAAAAAAAAGCCGACCTTCAAATTTTCATATACAAATATCATTCAAGAAAAATAACCATGGATGAATCTGGTAATATTATTATAGGCAACCAAACTCTGATTCTAATTAAGTTAGAACAACTAATGCTAGTTGATTTATGTGATGTGTAGTTATAATATTTTACATTTATTTATATGACAAATTTTACTCGATAAATATTTGTTGAGAAGTTTATCTAGAATAAGTGATGAGTAATGATATAGAAAAAAAATTGTAAGTGTTTTTTTTTACGATTATTTCTAAATGTGTTAGAATGCTTTATGATGAGAAGGTATATTATGTGGCCGACATGTCATGACCAGTTTAGGTTAGTGATGCTAGCAAGCTTAATTGCCACAAAAAGAGTTCCTACAATTCTTTCTTTCTATATATAAATAAATATATTTCTAAATTTCTAAATATGGAATTTATTGAGATCTAAGTGCTCATAATTAATTTGAGTTTCTCACAAAAAAGGCACCACATGTGCCCCGGCAGCAACCATTATGGGCAGGTAATCATGCATGCACTGATCTTATTTCTCTGATTTTGAACACCTGGGCTATATCTCTTTCTCTTCTACTTCTAGAGAAATGCTAGGTTAGCTAGTACCAAAGTTTTGCATTTAAAAGGTTACCATTGCTGTATTAAAAAAAAAGTTTATCATTGAAATTATAATACCATAATTTTGAGCTATGGTGATCTCACTATGAGAATTTTTTTAACACTTTTGGTTACTAAAGGACATTAATTTAAAAAAAAAAAAAGTTAAAATGTTTGTTGTTTTACAAAATTAGATATTAATTTGGAATTTTTAAAATTTTACTGACTAAATTATCACACTTTTACAATTTCAAGGTTTAATTTGAAGATTTAGTGTGTGCTTAATTTTTCGTTGATAAAATTTGATTTGTTTAAAGTCAATTTGGTAAAAATAAGTTTGATTAACCATCAGTTCACTTTAACAAAATTTATGTTTAAATATTTATAACTAAAAGTAAGTTTGACAAACTGAATATTGCTTGAATAGTTTTTTTTAAAATTACTTTTGAGAATGTAAAACATAGATTGCCTGTGAATATTTTCATGGGCCACTTGTTAATGTTCGTAGCACACTTTCACCAAACTGAAAAATAAGGTTTCAAGTTGCTTTTGCCAATTCTGAGTTTGGGCTAAAACCAGTTTATCAAACGAAGTCAAGCTATAAATCGAACGAATATACATATTGTTATATGCAATCAAATGCGCTTTTAGTTTTAGTGTGTCATTAGATTGACGTTGAGTAAACGTGGATCCATATCCATAAGTTAAATAAAATTGCTTTTACAGATGGTCTCGTTTGAACATGAAAATTTGCTTTCAAACGTAATTTTGATTTTTAGCCAAACTCAATGTGATTTCAGAACTGAAATCACATTAAAAATGTCAAAACAAACACACTATTACAAATTAAAAACTAAACATAACCTTACACCTTTTCTAGCTAGTTTGGGGCTAGGGAACTTTAGATGAGTAAAATGAAGTTTTAAAAATGGGCGATGCTTCATAAATTACACTCTCTAGTCTTTTTTTCTTATAAGACATATTTGTAAAAAATTTCGGTGGCCTTTATTATTTATGAGACGTTTTAAAATTCTTAGAGAAAAATATCATTCAGAAATTACATAACTTATAAAAATGGAAAACCGACTGAGATAGGTTTAGACTTTAGAGGGACTCTTGTGCTCAGGAGCATACGTCACAGAGTGAAAATTACTGTGTTGACACATTAAAGTTAGTGCTCTGCACTATTCTGTTGAACAAATTAACAAGAACAATCGAATTTGGTGCTAGTTCGATGAGTTGCACCTGTTTCTTAATTAGTCTTTCTTTAATTAAAGATTTGGAATTGAAATAATGTCATTAGTATTCCCATAATCCCTCCAAGTCCAACACAATCAACTAATCGAATTTGGTGCTAGTTCAGTTTTTCCCTTTTCACAAAATAAATAAAATCAATCTAACTTACCAGTTGAGTTTTTCCAACAAAACCAGACAAATTAACACAACCATCACATGATAGAGAATCTCCCCTAAAGTCTTTGGGATTCACCACTAGCACGAGGTACCTTAGTTAAAATAGCTTTTAGAAGATCAAAGTACAAAGGAAACTGTGCTATGCCATACAAAGTCGCAGGCAGACAAGACACACCATAAACAGGGAGTAGGATTGACCTGAATTTGAGATCAAGCAGATAAAAATGAGCTGTGCAGAAAGAAATCAACATCGCAGTTATAGACACGAACATAGAACTCAATCCGAGAAGAAGACTCAAAGGCAAATTCCTTCCAAAATCGCTGGCTTGCTTTCGAGAAGTGAGTACAGTCAGAAACATTATGAGCCCATACACCGAAAAGCATAGTCCAATTAGTGTAGCAATAGCAAATACATCAAATGCAGACTTGCCTTCTAATCTTGGTTCGCCTTGCTCGTTGTTTCCACCGGGGATGGAGCTCGCCGTCGCAAAACAAACACTGGCGATAAGTGCAGCCACCACTGAGCAAGATTGAGATGTGTCTTTAAGCCACATACTACTTTCCTCTATTAGAACTTTGTGATTTTCCAAGAAGATTTCTCTTGCTGATTTGGAACTTCTGTTGCTTCTATAATAAAAGTGTTGCGGCACAAGGCTTTTGACATACTGCTCCAATTAAAAAAAAAAAAAAAAAACAGCACATATAGGTTAGCTTGAGTAAGAATAAGAGGTCATCCTTGAGCTATGACCACCTTTGTGTGTAGGAATTTATTGATTGTGTCGCTGGACTTTCACAACTCGAAAGTTGCTTATCCCTTAAAGGAAACTTTTCGTGGTCTTAACCTTGAGTTGTTAGTAGTGGCACTAGCTCAATCAGTAGTGCTTTAAGGAAATTTATAACTAAATGTTTGGTTTTTAGTTTGAACTAAAGAAGTTCTTCTTCGAGGATAAGACAATGAAGAGATTGGTAAAGCTTTAGCTTTTGTTTGGAACAACTGAAATTGGATGGAAAGAAAATGAGTTTAAGGAAAATGAGAAAGGACAGAAAATGTGAGGGAAAAAAGTATAAATTTCTTTTTTCCCGAAAATCAATTTTTATTTTCATTGTCCTTATGTTTTCTCTTAAACAAAGAAATGAAATTGCATGGTTATCTTTGATTTTCTTTTTTCTTAATTTCCTTCCATTCATCCAACCATGCCATTAGTGACATAGTGAATTCCTTGGCCTAGGGTTTGTGTGACTGAGGGTTATATATAAAGATTATGGTGCTACATGTTATATATAAGGGACAACTCAAGGGAGAAGGATTGAGATATACCTGAAACCACTTTATATCCCACATCATTTGCAAGGCAGAACCAGCTATTTGCCAAGGCTTTTCATCAGCTAGAGTATGTGCTGCCAAGTGCAACATGGTATTCTCATCATTATCCACTCCCAAAATTAAGTTATTCCAAAGTTCTGGTTTAGACTGCATTAATCTCATTTTCAAAGTCTCAACAACAAGAGGCTGTCTATTCATCACTGCAACAAGCAACACATTCTCTTTCTTTGAATTGGTGTTATGTATAGCACTTGGTATTCGAGATAGAATTTCAGTCACCATTTCAACTATGCCATTTCTTGCTGCAACCAAAAATGCAGTCTCTTTCTTGTCAATTTCCTTTTTGAGTGGAGGTTTGATTTTCTTGTCTTTGTCATCTCTGTTTGATGCTTCCTCTGTTTCATCTACTTGCAATTCTTTTTCTTTCGAAGATTGCGAGCTGCTCACTTCACCTAATTGCTTCAGTTGGTTATAAACATTAAACAAATCAGCTTCAACTTCTCTATCAGTTGGACGACCACCGCTTCCTGTGAATGCAGCATAAGGTCTTTCCATTAGTGCCTTCAATAGTTGACCACTCCATTGATGCTTTTTCTTTGTTTTCTTTACCACCTTTAACGCTTCAAAATACGTAGATGAATGTGTTAATCAGCAATAAATATATATTAACTAATATTAAAGGTGGAAATTAACTTGCAATTAATAGACCAGGAAATTACACACCCACTCCGGAAAGGCCAACAGCATGTACATATGCAGATCTAAGAAATTGTTGAAAGGTTGCATAATTTGGCGGCAATAATCCAAGCGGATACTTCTCTGATAATGTAAACTCATGATCACCACTTGTACTTTTATTTTGGTTTTTTGTGTCATGCTGATACCTTCTTGAAACATTTTCTCCTGTCAAAAAAAAAAAAAAAGAAAGAAAGAAAAGAAATGCGTGTTGGCAATTTTCTCCATAAAATAATAAACATGAGAAACTAGTCCCCAAAATTAGATAAATAAACTAACAATTGAATAGGATTTCTCGCGGTACAAGTTTATGCAATAATCCTCTAGGTTAACCCTATTCCGTAGTGGCATGCCACTGTCATCATGCCTTCATATAATAATTAAAGTATATTTTAAACAAGTAGTACTACTTACCAAATGAAGCGATAATAGTAAAAGATTTGGAAATGAACTTAAAGAAATCATATAACACGGTGTAGTTCTCCGGAAAATTCATTTCACGATCAGAATCTCGGGATCGCTCCATCTTCCTCAAATTCCTCTTCATTGCTCTTTCGGGATCTAGTGGTTCCACAATTATACCTTTGCCAACATTTTTTAAAAGAAAATATTCATGAAAAAAGGAAAGGTGTATAAATTTTCACGTAAAAGGCTGAATGACTGAATATTATATTTGTTTGATTGAGCTTATTGAGGATAGTAAACAAATATTGTATGGGTACTTTAGTTTGTAAAGATAGTTCATGTAAATTTTTAAGTTTATAAAAGTAATTTAGATATGTTTATGAGTAGCATGGAAGCTCAACTAAGTTCTTGAGTTTGCAAGAATAATTTATAAGTCCATGAAATTACTAAACATTATTTACTTAGGTCATTAATTTTGCAATAGTTCACTTAAGTCTCTGGGTCTAACGCAATCTTAAAAACTAGCTCATAGGAGGAGAACTACTACATTACGTGTATACTCTGAGGTGATCATATTTATAGTCAATGTGAGATTTTCAACGCATTTGCTTACACCCAAACTGGACATATGGAGCGTGAACAAATACAAATAATCCAATAAAGTGAGACTTTCAATACACCCATAGGTGTCCCAATAACATATCTAAGATATGAGCTAGCCGATAATAGAAGAATTGTTACACCATTTATATATACTTATATGCCTCACCTCTCAATGTATGTGTGACTTTCAACATCTTAAATTCGGGTTTTAATCCTAATTCACTCCCAAATATTATCTCATATGATAACACACCTTTTATATTCACTTTGTTAATCATATTGATAGACATGAGACTTTTATCATCCTCAACTTAACATAGCCCTCACATCTAAGATGTGGGACTTTCGTCATCACCTACCTTCTAGTGTGGCTTACATCATGGCGCATGACAATCACATCTGCAGGTGAGTCTTACAATTTTGGGTTTAGGTCTAAGTCACTCCCAAAAGTTAGCCAGTAGAATGAGGATTGTTAGACACTTATAAACTTAATTATAGCCATATCACTAGTCGATGTGAGACTTCCAATACACTCCCTCACGCCGGCAAACACAGGTGGCCCAAACAACATGGACTAACAACACGCCCAACATGGGCGGCCCAATAACGAATCTATGATACGCTCTGATACCATCTTACAATTTTGGGTTTTGCCTAACTCAATCCCAAAAGCTAGCTTATAAGAAGAGGATTGTCACACCCTTATAAACTCAATGATGGTCATATCACTAGTTGATGTGGGAGTTACAACAGTGTGGCCCACATCATGATTGGCCAGGCTCATATCACTTTAAATTCGGACTTTGAGCCTAACTCACTTGATGTGAAACTTTCATCATCTTCCATAGAACTTAAAACTAATGTGAACTATTCTTGTAAACTCAAGAATCTAGTAATTATTTTGTAAATAATTATTATTTTGTCCAATGTTCCAAGAAAACATTCAAAAAGGTAAACCTTACATAGGAGGAAAAAAGTATTTGTAACAATTAAACATATCATGGTGTACTTACAGTGATATAGGATTCGCTTCCACCATGAGAGTCTGCTAGTACTTTTGAATGCCGATGGCCTTGTCGCCAGGACTTTGAGAGGAGTGGCTTCTTTTTTATTGGCATGAGTACTAAGAAAATCATAATAATGTACTATTATCACTGCCAAATCTGTTGCATCATATATATTATTTATTAGCAACACATTAGTAAAAGTAATAATTAAATATAAAGCAAGTGTTTAATTATTACTTACCGAAATATTCACGGCGGATAGCAGAGTGAAGAATAGTATCACCATTGTTTCGCACAAGATCTTGCAATGTTACATTGTTTCTATAAATTTCAGAGAGGTACGCAAATGCTTGTTTTTGCCAATTAATGGCAGCCAGAAACAGAGGTGTTTCTCCCCTTTTGTTCTTGCGACTCAGCAGATACATCCTCTCGTTATTCATTCCTGCGATGCACCGACATATTTTGGCAAAGCCCCTTGATGCTGCCACGTGGAGCGGCGTATCCCCGCGGCCGTTCACCATTTCGAGGGCCCTGATCTTTGGCCGTTGAGTACTTTCAACGGTGATGATTGCATGTATGAGATCTCTAACGACTTCTTCTTCGTCTAAATCAACGGCAACGTGCAGCGCAGTTCCAACTGAATCGTCGATTTTAGTGGTGTGAGATGCAGGGAATAAGTTATACATTTCCACTACTTTTTCCCATATTCCTTCCAACGCGTACTCCGCTAGGTAGTCCTTTAGTTCCTCAGAAGATATGTGTGACAATTCGATATCAGACATGGTAGTTAATCAAATATAATATAGTAGTAGTACTTGTACTGTTCAATCTGAGTTATTTATTATTTTCTTTTTGCACTCTTATATATAGAGAGTAGAAAGGAACATCCGATCCTTGAAGTTTCCCTGTTTTCACTTTGTCTACAGTACACGGGAAGAATAAATTGATCACTGACTACTTGATGATGAACTACATACTGTAAAGGTGGTTCTTCCTCTTATTATGCTTTTTTGGATAAGAACAAGAAATCAATTAAAAATTTGGGTACGAGCTTGACACTAATTCATATCTCACAAACCACCACCAAAAGGCAGCTCCCAGTACATTGTAATTGAGGGCAGTAATCGAACCTAGACTTACCGGGTATCAGTATAAATTATTCATTCGCAAGAACTGTATTTACCTACTAAAATGGATAATAGTTCATATTCGAGTAATTATTCGTATTTTTTAGTAGAGATAGATGTGAGTATTTTAGTATTCACTCCGCTCCATATTAAACACTAAGGACAATAATTAAACAATTTATGAATGGAAACTTTACATTTAAGATAAATTTAAAATAATTTTATAGCATTAAATACTCTACGCTTTCTAACACTAAGCTTAAATATTATATTATCTTTTTTAAACACTAATTACATTAAATTGAAAATAATTTTTTATGAATTTTTAATTTAAATATTAAACAAAATTCTTGTTTTAGTAGTTTATAGAAAAAATAGAAAAAAGACTTACTTTATTTCGTTAAATATTGGGTTCAGGCACGGGTATATAGATACTTAGAGGGTATGCAGGAAGACATTAAAATTAGTACCACACGGGGGAGGATTTTTTAAAAACGCGTGTGTGAGGACGGTTTCTTAAGTATCTCACCCAAACTCTACCCCTTGTCATCCCTAATTCTAAGTAAAATTAATTCAGAGAATAATTGATTTACGTTTGAAAAACTAAGATCAGAAAATTGATTATAAGAGATAAATTATGTTTGGATACTATTGTCAAAACTTATGTTTTAAAGTGTAAATATGCTACATAATTGATTATGGAGAAGTGGACCCAACAAAAAATTACTTCTCACAAAACATAGGTTTTGTATCGGAAATACCTAAAGTTGTCAAACATTTTTTTGGTAAAAAAAAAAAACAATTCTAATTTAATGCAAAGCCTGGTTCTAGTGGTGCATAAGCTAAACCAAATATGTACTTGCAATGTGTTTGGTTTAGTAACCGTAAAATTGATTTTGAATCAATATGATTTTATAGAATTGATTTTGTATAAAATTAATTTTAAAATAATGTGATTTATGTTTGATTTTATAAGAGTAAAAATACAATGTAAATTTTTTAACTCAACATGAAAGCAAGTCTCAAAAAATTGCTTTAGCCAAAATTAATTTTAACAGCCCAAAATTAATTTTGGCTTTTCTTTGACTCAACCAAACAATTCAACGGTTTTCCAAACTTACACTTAGGCTTCATTTGGCCTAGCTTAACTTTGATTTATAAGCAGCTTTAACGTAAAATTTGAAAATTAAAAATTAAAAAAAAAAACTGAAAGCAATTTGATAGTTTCATTATTTTGTATTTTATAAGCTACTTATGAGTAAAAAAAACTATTTGTTTAATAAAAGTATTTTGTGTCAACTTTTTTAAGTTACTTATCATTAATTGTCACATTTCTTTCATATAAAAAAATAAATTAACAATATAAATTTTTTAGAGTAAAAGTTGGAATAAAAAAATAATTTTTTGATAAAACTCAATATTTTTATTTGTTTTTTTTTAAAAAAAACTAAAGACAATATAAATTTACCAAAATGATAATTTAACATTAAAAACTTTTAAATGTATCAAATTTTAAATAACAATAAAAATCATAAATATTAAAGTGAAATGAATAATTCATAAACGAGAATAAGGCTTTTTGAAGGTTTTAACGAACTGCTATTTTTACAAAGAGAAGAAAAATATATTTAAGATTTTAAGTGTTAAAATAAGCCAACTTTTTTTAAAAGCTCATATTTCTAGCTTCGGGCTTAAAAGCCAGTTTTTTTGCATTTTGTAAAAAGAAACAGCTTAAATTTAAGAAATTTACCATAAATCCTGTTTGATCTAGCTTTTACTTATAAGAGAAAGAGAAAGAAAAAAATTGGGCCAAACACTACCTTAGTCATTAACTTTTTAATGAAAGATGGACGAAACGATCAAAATCACGCAATTAAAAAAAATTGGAGACCAAAATCACGTATAATTAAAAGTTGAATGATAAAATCTCACGATAAATAAAGTTAGGGATTAAAATTAGGGATTGAAATACTAAAAATATAATTAAGTCTATTAAATAACTAATGAGATTCTAATTAAGTAAAAAAAAAAAAAGACTCTAATTTATTCTAATTAAGTCTTAAGAATAACTAATAATTCAATGAATTTTTTTTTGGGTAAATTACACTTATACCTCTTTCTATTTAATAAAATTACACTTCACTCTAAACTTGACATAAATTAACAATCTGCCCCATTTTTTTACTGTGTGTAAGTGCTCTAACAGATGCTAACGAAATATTTGTTACTCTAAAACGACATAATTTAACTCAGGTTTTTCTATTACTTTGTGTTTATTTGAGCCAGCCAGATCTTTGTTTCTCAACATCCCATTTCTTCTATGGCTGTCAGCTTAGATTAGGTTTGGGCTTGATAGTTTTGTCTTGGATTTGCAACAGAACGTGATCCTAACAAGTTTTCAAATGGGGCTTTGAGGAATCGTTATTTTGCACTGAATTAAATTGTTGATGTGGTGGTTAAAGGAAGGATGAGGATTAGATTCACCGTACTTGAAATGATGAAATAGAACCATTGTTCTTTTTTTTTTTTTACTTTAATTAACCATTGGTTAGACTTAACCATGGTTAGTATATGTTGGATCAACTTGACTACCGTTAAAAAAATAGAGTAGAGTGTTAATTTATGTTAAGTTTGTGATAGAGTATAATTTTATCAAACCACGAGAAGAGTTAATTCAATTTATCATTTTTACAAGAAACTCATGAAAGAAAATAGCATTAAAAATTGACATTACTTCTTATCGGAGAAATATAAATAATTCTAATTCTTACTAATTATTCTTGCAAATTCTTCTATATATACTAAACAAAACATGTATTAATTATTTTTCATAGTTGTATCACACAAAATACATTTATTTATTCCATCCCGTTTCTCATGATACTCGTGTATCCCATTTTTATTTATTTTTTCTTTTCAAAAGGCACGATAAATTAAAGTAATACTCTTTTCTTCCTTTTCTTTTCGTTTTTTGACTTTTTTATTTTATTGTTGCTGAAGAAAGGTATGACCAAAATGAAGCAAAGAATAAAAAATCATCGCCTAAAAGCCACAAGATAACCGCATGTTCTATTGTCATCCCTTATTTCGGTAAAAAAAAAAAAAAGGAGTTTTTACGTATAAACATAATAAACATAAAAAAATAGTATTCTGAAAAATAGCATTCTTTATTATAAATACTCACTTCACATAAAAAAATAAAATAATTTTTATTTTTGTCCTTAATTAATAAAGTTGAATTTTAAAATGAAGTAAATTTGAAATAAGAATAAAATTAAAAAGATATTTTTAATTAAAACATAGAAAAGGTATGAAATTTTTTTCAATGCCAATATATTTTTTGAATAGTAGCATTTTTTTAATTTAGGTGTTTATGGAGGTAGTATTATACTGTGGGTTTATTCTTCCCGTGTTATGTAGATAAAGTTACGCTAAATCACAGTGGAACTTTTTTTGGATACAAATCACAGTGGAAGAAGTATCGGTTTCTTTTGCATAAGAATAAAAGTGCATAATCCAAAAAAAAAAAACGATGTCATTCAACTGAATGCTAATACTATATATATATACACATTTGAAGTGTTGAATATTTTAATTAAATTAACACTTTAATAAGTATATAATAAAACATAATTAACTAACGAAGATATGTCAGACAACGAATTATCTCACATAACTTCAGAGGAAGTGTACGATTACCTAGCGGAGTACACATTGGAAGGAATATGGGAAAACGTTGTGAAGATGTATTACAAATTCCCTGCGGCTCACACCACAAAAATCGACGAATCAGTTGGAACTGCGCTTCACGTGGCCGTTGATTTGGACGAAGAAGCCGTCGTCAGAGAGCTCATCAACGCAATCCTCACCGTTGAAAGTCTTCAACGGCCAAAGATCAAGGCCCTCGAAATGGTGAACGAGCGCGGCGATACACCTCTCCACGTGGCAGCATCAAGGGGCTTTGCCAAAATATGCCAGTGTATCATAGGAATAAATAACGAGAGGATGTATCTGCTGAGTCGCAAGAACAAAAATGGCGAGACACCTCTGTTTCTGGCTGCCATTAATTGGCGAAAACAAGCATTTGCGTTCCTTTCGGAAATTTCTCGAGACAGCGTCACTTTGCAGGATCTTGTCAGAAACAATGGTGATAGTATTCTTCACTCTGCTATCCGCAGAGAATACTTCGGTAATAATTAACCTTCCTTCCTCGCCTCCTTACAGTTGAGACCTTTAAGTTATAGTAAATTGCCATCACGTACTCAGATTTAAAACCTAGATGAGTATACAAAGTCATATTATGTGTTTAATTAACTAATAATTAATTAATAATATGCAACAACAGATTTGGCAGTGATAATAGTGCATTATTATGATTTTCTGAGCACACATGCGAATAAAGAGGAATCCACACCACTGAAAGTGCTAGCAGCAAGGCCTTCGGCCTTCAAAAGTGCAAGCACCCTTTCATGGTGGAAACAAATCTTGTACCACTGTGAGTTTATATAATAAATTTCTACATATTTATTGACCTTTCTTTTAAAATGAAAAATAGTAAAATATATGATAATTGTGTTGGCAAATGTAGGTATACTTGTAGAACCACTAGATCCTGAAAGAGCAATGAAGCAGAATTTGAGGAAGATGGAGCGATCCCGAGATTCTGACAGTAAAATGAATTTTCCGGAGAACTACACCGTGTTATATGATTTCTTTAAGTTCATTTCCAAATCGTTAACTATCTTCATTTCATTTGGTAAGTAGCACTACTTGTTTAAAGTATACTTTAATTATTATATGAAAATCATTTGCCAAGCATGGCGACAGTGGCATGCCACTACGGAATAGGGTTAATCTAAAAATTATTGCATAAAAATGGACAGCCAGCAGTCTTTTTAAAACTTTTAAAACATAAAAAAATACTAATAATGTAAGAGACAAAAGCAATAATTTAGCCAGAAAATTACAAACAGGCGTTTTTTTGTACAGGAAAAAGGGTTTCAGAAAAGTATCAGCATGACACAGAAAACCAAAATAAAAGTACAAGTGGTGGTCATGAGTTTATATTATCAGAGAAGTATCCGCTTGGATTATTGCCGCCAAATTATGCAACCTTTCAACAATTCGTTAGGTCTGCATATGTATATACTCTTGGCCTCTCAGGAGCAGGTATGTGTTCTCCGTATTAGTTATTTTCTCCATCTTTTCACTACTAGCTGCTAACTTTAATTTTAACTTTTTCACATGCGTCATTTACTATAAAATTTTAATTAACGATTGTTATAACTGTCATAAAAAATAGTCATATTCTTAAAAATCATCATGTTTTAATCTCAATAATTCATAATAACATTTAAGAATTGAGATTATATGGGGAGGGATCAACTTACACCGGTGTAAGTTGATGCCAACTCTTACACTATGAACAACTCATTAATTAATAATTTTCTTACGACCAGTAGATTGAAAATTCTTAGTATATATAGATCATATCTACAAGTTTCACGTCGATCCAAAATCGTTTAGTACTTCATCGAACGATTAATATTTATTTTCTTGTGTTTTATGAAACTTTATGTTACTTTAATTTTTTAGTACATTGATAGAGTACTAAATGATTTCAGATCGACGTAAATCTTTGTAGATATGATCTATATACTTAGAACTTTTAATCTATCGATCGATTTTGTAAGAAAATTATTAATTAATGAATTACTAAAAGCTCGTATTTTGAAAGTCATGCAATTTCTCCCGGCAAATTATTTTAACCTTGTATTGATACATCTATGAATGTTGAAGAGTTAAAGGAAGTAAAGAAGACAAAGAAGAAGCACCAATGGAGTGGTCAACTATTGAAGGCACTAATGAAAAGACCTTATGCCGCATTCACTGGAAGTGGTGGTCGTCCAACTGATGTGGAAGTTGAACCAGACATGTTCAATGTTTACAACCAATGGAAGCAAGGTGCGGAAGAATTAGAATCACAAACAGAAGACGAAAAGAACAAAACTTCAAACCAAGATGAAACAGAGAAGGAACTAACCAAACCCGGAGAAGAAAAAGAAATTGACAAGAAAGAGACTGCTTTTTTGGTTGCAGCTAGAAATGGCATAGTTGAAATGGTGATTGAAATTCTATACCGAATACCGAGTTCCATCCATAACACTAACTCAAAGAAAGAGAACGTGTTGCTTGTAGCAGTGATGAATAGACAGCCACTTGTTGTCGAGACTTTGAGAACGAAAATGCGATCGAAACCGGAGCTTTGGAATAACTTGATTTTGGGAGTGGATAACGAAGAGAACACCGTGTTGCATTTAGCGGCTCAAGCTCTTGCCGGAGATAAGCCATGGCAGATTGCTGGTTCTGCGTTACAAATGATGTGGGATATAAAGTGGTTTCAGGTATATTATATACACACATTTATCAAAACATATATATGTAATATGTTGATATTATTATTATTTTTTACATTGTTACATTGGAGCAGTACATCAAAAGCCTTGTGCCACAAGCATTTTACTTTAGGAGCAACAGGAGTTCCCAAACAGCAAGGGAAATCTTCAAAGAAAAACACAAAGATCTTATAAAGGAAAGCAGCGAGTGGTTGAAGGACACATCTGAGTCATGTTCTGTGGTGGCTGCGCTTGTTGCCGGAGTTTCCTTCGCAACAGCAAGCACCGTCCCTGGTGGAAACAACGAGCATGGTCAACCTACATTAGAAGGAAAGCCTGCGTTCGACGCATTTGCAATTGCATCTCTAATTGGACTCTGCTTCTCTGTCACCGGACTCATCATGTTCCTTTCTATACTCACTTCGAGAAAGCAAGCAAGAGATTTTCGAATAGATTTACCTTTGAAGCTTCTTCTCGGGTTGAGTTCTCTCTTCGTGTCTATTGCTGCTATGTTGGTTTCTTTCTGCACTGGACATTTTTTTCTGCTGAATCATAAGTACAAGTCGGTTATGTTCCCGATTTATGGGGTGAGTTCTTTGCCTGTCACTTTCTATGCCATAGCGCAGTTTCCTTTGTACTTTGATCTTCTAACTGCTATTTTAACTAAGGTGCCACGCGCAAGTGATAAATCCGATAGGCTTTAGGAGATTTTATCATATGATTGTTTAACTTTTGTACTAAAAATTCAGTGTGGAGTTGGAATATTCTTGTATTAAACATACAATGAGCTTTTGATCTGTTGCTTCTTACTTGTGATAACAGTTGTGATAATCTGTGTCTATGAACAAGTTTACATATCTTGTGTTAACATTGAGCTTTTGGGCGGTGTTAGGAAGAAATTGCACACTGATGAGTTATTAATATAACTTCGAGATCTCTGAATATATCCAAAGTCCAAACATGCTCAAATAATATAACATCAGTTTACTAATATATCTCAAAAGCATAAATGAGAAGATATATGAAATCTTGAATGATTTTATTTAAAAGAATATTCTAAGTTTCTAACACATTCTGGTAGTGCATATTCACATAGTAGATAATAAACTGTGCAATATTCTTTGACAATTATAGCCAATTGCCTAAATACTAGAAATCAAATTGAAATGTCCAACTTATATCAGAAAACAGATAACATAAAAAAAAAAATTATTCCGGGCTTAATTGCTATGGTGACTTATTTCCAAAACCAATAGAATATCTTCTCTTGCAGCATATCACAACTCCAAATTTTGCATCTGATGCTAGTAAACTAAAAAGAGTTCACAGCCTTCATAGCTTCAAATCTGGGTTCCTTTGGCTGGTACTTCACTGTACCATAGAGCCTCATGTAATCCTCAAAAACAAATTTTGGATACATTTTCTCTGTTTCCTCTGTCTTCCCTTCCAACAATGCAGGTGCAGGGTAGATAACAGCATCATCACCAGGATTATAGAATGATGCTACCGACATTCTGGTTCCATCAGATTGAGCAATCACACGGTGTTCCACACTCTTGTACTTCCCATTAGTTATTACCTTATTAGTAAAATCAAGAAAAATAATATAAGTACCTCAATTTGGTCACCAAGGTTAACAACAATGGAGTGACGCATTGGAGGGACATCAATCCATTTTCCATCTTTGAGAAGTTGAAGACCACTGACTTTGTCATCTTGCAATAGAAGAATGATTCCACCAGCATCTGTGTGCTCTAAGACCCTTCACTAACTCTGGTTTTGGACATGCAGGGTAATTTGCTACCTTAGTTCCAAAATTTGGACCCTTTGTTCCATAAAATGCATTCTTCAAGTATCTCCAATCCAAGATTCTCACACAAAAGGTCTAGTAGCTCCTCTGCTAGTTTCTCTAATTTCTCTGCAAATTCCTTCATTGCCACCCTGCATCATTACCCCATCTAATTCACACACTATTGAAAATTTATATAATCATAAATGTCATCAGCTTTGCATCATATATCATTCACATAAAAGCATAGTCACATAATTCTCCCGTAATATAAGTCTTATGTTATGTCTGGTTTCTGGTTGGAATGAGGTACACGTGAATTCATTTTAGAATAACTAACGGCAGATTCTACGTTTGGTTATTAAAACGTGAAATCAAGCACGCCGTTTGTATCCCATGTATGATACTATGGATTTAAGCATAAAATTTCTCTAACAAGCCTGTAATCTTGGGTGAGATCAGGGATTTGAGAGATGTTAGACTTAGGGAGGTGGCGCACATAGAAAGTGCTTTCCCAATCTATGTCTTTTAATTCAGCTTCCACACCATCTAAGCCCTTTTTTGCAACTACCTCCTTGAATCTCTGCTCCATGCATTTCTCATAATGCTCTTTTGTTAACTTTTCCACTCTGTCCAAAAGCTCATGCGGTTTTCCATGATTCACCAACTACAATTCAATCACCAAAGCAACATTATTATTAATAAATCTTGTTAAAATGAAAACAAATAAAAAAGAGAATTTTGCTAACAGGTCCTTGGGGTGGTGGATACCTCAAAAAATCCCAAGTTCTGACAAGCATCATGAATTTTCTCAAGAATTGCATTCCTCTCGGAACCATTCACATTCTCCAAGTTAATCACGGGAAAGTTCTCCATTCTTTCTCTTGTGCTTCTGAGAAATCTTATCTTCTTATCTTAATCTTAATGAGTGTGGTATTTATAGGAAGGATTCAAATTAAGAGTACATATTGTGTGCCATATGAATCATGATATGCAATTATGCATGCTTTAATTGCTTGTTAATTAGGCCGACGTAGAATCATTGAATTGAATTATCGACTAATTGGTATTACTGTAATATTATAGGTTGAGATTGGACTCATCCGGAGGCTAATCCCACCTTGCATGCATCTTCCCAGATTAATGCCGTTTTAAAATTCCATTAGCATTTATTTTGTGATTATTAAAGAAACGATTTATGAAAAAGCGTGTGAATTCCATGTTCATACAATGATCTGGCATACTATACTTTAAAAAAACCAATTGATTTAACAAGGTGTTATTATATTTTGTTTTGTTGCTCAGGATATCCCTTATCCTACCATATTTAGGTATTATTGTAGTGTTTCATACCCACAAAAGTTTGACTACATCTTTAAAATTTATTAAAATCTATATATAGTATGTCACAAGCATAAGACAAACTGTTTCAAGTGGATTTGGATTAATTTCATGCATTCTATTAACTTTGCATCCACCGTAAGCGTGATGTGATGTGAACCTTCCGATAAACTTTTTTTTGTTTATAAAATAATTACAACATTAGGTATTGAATTTTGTAGCACACACCTAGGTACACATATTCATGTTAGCTATGCTTTGAATAGTTAAAATTTAATAAGTTGTATAAAATATTGAAAATAAATAAATAAACTTATCAATATGAGCTATCTAATCTTGATGAAGGAATTAAGATGATTATAAGAAGTCATGAAAACTAGTTTTCTGTACTTGACTAACATGAGCCACCTAATAAGGAATAACGAAGGCGTCTAACTGTTGGACTTATTTTTCTGGTCTTCTGCATTTCCAAGTCATTTTCTGTCTTTTCATCATATCATATCGTATATAGTACTCCTACAATTTCTTTATAAGCAGCACAAATAATTTGAATTAATTAAGTCTTTTTGGAGTCTAAGATCGTAAATTGATTGAATATTTGTCCTTTAAAAATAATTTAATTAAAACCGGAGGCTGCCATGGGTGTGTGTACAATCTATTTGGATTTTGGATTTAGTTGTTGTTTACACGTGATGAGGAAATGAACCAACAAACAATGAATGAAACAAAGACATTTGAGAAAGACAAACAAGAATCTACATCAAAATTAGCGTCGTCATACACTAATTAAAAAAGAAAAATACTATTACCAAAATTTTTAAAAAAATACTGCTTGAATATAATCTTGTTCTTGCTCCAACTACCCTTTTAAAACAAAAAATTAGAAAAATAAAAAAACAGCAATTCAACCACTGTGATTGAAGACATTGAGCATGACCAAAGACCATGATGGCTGATGGCTATGGGCATGTAAAACAAGTGAACAAGATATAAAAATGAGTATGGAAATTGCGTAGCTTACGTAATAATAAAATTAAAGAATTTCTTATTTTTCTAGTTCTCTTTCTGTATAATAATGAGTAAATTATGTTGTTTTGTATTTCATATTCTCACTACACAATTTGTTTAAAGAGTGATAGTCACAAAAATTAATTACTATTATTATTTTATATTATATATATATATATATATATAATTTAATTATATAATTATTATATATAAAAAAATCGGTCTGTCAAGGCCACAAGACTAACCTCTTAAATAAACAAACTAAGTTAGACTAGACTTTAAATAAGTCACAAGACCCTGCAAACTACCTGACTCATTTTCACCCTTAGACTAGAGTCTAGAAAGAAAGGGGGTCGTCATCCTTCTTTCGTTATCAGAAAAAAAAAAAATCTTTTTGTTATAGAAAAAAACATTATTTATTAGGAAAAGGGATTTTCATCCTTTATTAGGATTAATGAGTATTTTTACTCTCATTGTTCTTTCCCTTCTTGATGTTACTATTTTTTTTAATTCCATGATAAAAAATCATGTTGGAATTAATTATAAAGTATTTTTGATGATTTGAATAATTCTGTCTATTTTAAATTTTAAAGTAAGGAAATATCTACACCTCAAAATAATTTTAGTCTTCAACTTTCGTAAACACCAAAAAAAAATAAAAAAATAGCATAAAATTAAAATCTATCATGTGCTTCCAATTTATTTTACACATACACTTCATCGATGGAGATCTTCTTTTTTTTATTAAAAAAAATTATGCTTGGAATTATATAATACTTTTGTAATTAATTATCTATTAATTGAACTAACTACCAGTTAGTATAAATTCTTATTTTTATGTATTTGACTGATGAGTATTGGTAGGTTTAATAGTTACTTTTATACTATTATGAACATTGAACCATCTGAAATATATCTTTAGAGGGATTATATTTTTTACGTTAAAAAAGTCATTTTACTTTATTAGATCAAAGGGTATAGAATAATATTAGCTTAAAAAAACTAACAAAAATCTAATAGATGGACCGTTTGGGGAAAATGTTTTATAGATAAACTTGTTGGAAAAAATTGAAAATAAGGACTAAATGAGAAAATCTTAAATTCTTGAGGGACTAAAGTACAGGTTATTATATTGTTTTCTATATTAAGAATTTGCATAATAAAAAAATCAACATTTTATACATTCAATAAGATGGTATAGTGATATGGTCTAGTAATTTAGAAGTGAAGCTTTGAATTGTAACTCTTTAGTTCAAATTTATATAGATGTATTTTTATTTCTTGTTTATGCTAATTTCACGAGTAAAACATTAATTTGGTTCTTCAAAAATTATTCGTCATTAATTTGGCTCCTAAATAATTTTGATCACCAAATTAATCCCTCAAATTTTTTATTTACAATTTAAGAAACTAATTTAGTAGTGGTTTAACTTTTAAAGAGCTAACTTAGTAGTATTTTAAAGTTTTAAAAAATCTAATTTAAAAATAAAATATTAAAAAGATCAAATTAATGTTACTACCTCTGATAATTAATGTTACTATCTTCGATCATAGTTATAAGAAAAAAAAAATTGAAAGTTTTTGGTCTAAAATATAAGCAAATCTTAACCTCTTTCTTCAAGCATTTTTCTCATATTCAATGTCATTTGACCTATCCAAATGGGAGAGAGGGTACTTTTTTTATAATTAAAATTTACCTTTTGGAATAAAATCAATAGAATTAAACACAAGTAACCAACTATATGCGCTAATTATGTTTTTTTTGGCTTATAACCGATCGGGTGGCACTATTGCCATCACACCCTTCTCAATCTATACCACACATTACTTTTTTTTTTCCAAATTTGTCCTCTATCCAAAAAATAATTTCCGGGCGCAACCGAATAATAATTTCCGAGCGAATCCGGAAAAAAATTTCCGGTTGGTGTGAAAATGTAGGATTTGGTATCCAACCGGATAATAATGTTCGGTTCCAACCGAATAATAATGTTCGGTTCCAACCGGATAATAAAATTTGGTTCTAACCGGAAAATAAAATTTGGTTCCAACCGGATTTTCAAATCCGGTTAGAACAAAATCAGTATAATCAACATTTTTCTAAAAGCTTAACTCTCATACGAATAATCAAATCCGGAATCAACCGGAAAATAATTTCTGGTTGGAACCGAAAATTATTTTTCGATTGCACCCGAAAATTATTTTCCGGTTTCGCCCAAAAATTATTTTTCGGAAAAGGGCAAATTTAGAAAAAAAAAGGTGAATATGTGGTGTAGTTTGAGATGAGTGTGGTGACAATAATGCCACCTAAAAAATATAGTATACTCTAATTTTATTATTACTCCTTATTCATGCTTCCTAACAACAGACCAGAGATAAATTATAGATACTAGATTTTTGTACACCTTATCTATCTCTTTCATAATTATAATTACCATCAACGACTTGAGAGTATCTCAATTTAAATTAAAAGATCAATGTGATTTCACTAGTCCATGTTAAAATCATGTTGATAGAATTATAGAAACCATGTGCATTTTGAAAATCAAACTTAATTCAAATGCTTCTTGTCAGATCAGGACTGGGCAGCCAATTAGCAGCCTTTATTTTTATTTTTCTTTTATGAATAAATAAAATAAATACAGGAAATATGCAAGAGCAAGACCCAACATAAAATTGAATATTATTTTTTTATTTGCTAAAATTGAATATTATTTGAATAATTCATTTATTTACTTAAATACAAAAGAATCAAATCACACCCTATAACAAGAAACTGGAAACAAATTTTTGCTGCTTATTATTGCAATTCTCCCCCACTTTTTTCCAATCAATAAAATCACTTCCAATTAAGCTGCAAATAATTTTGGTACTAGTAAACTAAAATGAGTTGATCCCCTTGAAGGCTTCAAATCTTGGTTCCTTTGGTTGGAACTTCACTGTAGCATAGAGCTTCATGTAATCCTCAAACACAAATTTTGGGTACACTTTCTCTGTTTCCTCTGCTTTTTGGTCCAACAATATTGCAGGTGCAGGGTAGATAACAGCATCATCACCAGGATTATAGAACGATGCAACAGACATTCTTGTCCCATTACTTTGTGCTATCACACGATGTTCCACACTCTTGTACTTCCCATTCGTAATAACCTGTTTCATTACACCAAACATTTGATAATATTAGTTTAGTTACAACAAAAAAACATAGTTTCAATGCATTAGTAAAATCAAGAAAAATAATATAAGTACCTCAATTTGGTCACCAAGGTTAATAACAATGGAGTGACGCATTGGAGGGACATCAATCCATTGTCCATCTTTGAGAAGTTGAAGACCACTGACTTTGTCATCTTGCAATAGAAGGATGATTCCACCAGCATCTGTGTGTGCTCTAAGACCCTTCACTAACTCTGGTTTTGGACATGCAGGGTAATTTGCTACCTTAGTTCCAAAATTTGGACCCTTTGTTCCATAAAATGCATTCTTCAAGTATCCCTTCTCCAACCCAAGATTCTCACATAACATGTCTAGTAGCTCCTCTGCCAATTTCTCTAATTTCTCTGCAAATTCCTTCATGGTGTCCCTGTACTCTTGGGTGAGATTAGGGATTTGAGAGATGTTGGAGTGAGGAAGATGACGCAAGAAGAAGGTGCTTTCCCAATCCATGTCAGCTTCCACATCTTCTAATCTCTTGTTGCCCATTACTTCCTTGAATCTCTGCTCCATGCATTTTTTATAATGCTCTTTTGTTAATCTTTCTACATTATCCAAAAGTTCATGTGCTATTCCATGATTCACCAACTGCATCATTGATAAATATTGTTGAAATGAAAAAAATACTAATATATAAATAAATAAATATTAAAGAATTTGATTACTAGCATAGCAGGTTCTTAGGGGATACCTCAAAAAATCCCCAATTAACGCAAGCATCCTCAATTTTCTCAAGAATTGTTTTTCTGTCTTCGCCATTGATATTCTCCAAGCTGATCACTGGGAAGTTCTCCATCTCTCACTCTTTTTTTTTTTTCCTTTCTCTTTTAGCTTTAATTAGAATTAGAAATAATAATTAATTTCAGTAATTTGTTTGTGTGGTGTGGATGGATTGGAGAAGCTATGTAGTGTGCTATTTATAGGAATTCGAAAGGTACGTGGAAGACACCTGGCCAGATAAACTCACATAATTAGTATAGTTCAATTATAGTATTTAATTAATAAATATAATAATAATAATTAGTTGTAGGCGTCACATGAATAATATTAATCATGACATGACATGCTTGATTATTTTGACCGACTAATTTTGATTTTTTGAATGGTCTACTTTGGAGTTTTATTTCCCTCTTTTGTTGGAGTTTCATTCTGCTATTAGAGGTTTCTTGGAAGGTGATACAATTTTATTGTAGTAGTTATGAATAAACTTGAATCTTAATTAGAGTATATGGATCTCTGAATTGTAGTAGTAATATTCAATTGGTCCAAAAATGAAAATTCAAATGGTAGAAATTGAAATAAAGATGATCACCACTATGATATGAATTTTAATTAATCTCCTTAATTATTTTTTATACTACACGTGCTTCAATAAGATACTGTTGACGAAAGAAAAATTACTAAAAGCAAGTTTCAAGTTTCAACTAAGATCTAAGGAGATATGATGAAATTTCAGTACTTGGCCATCAGATAATATTCTGTTTTTTATTCCTTCAATGACTTGATGCAGGACTAGGAGCAGCTTGATCGAGAAAAATAAAATAAAAAAAATCAACGCACGTAATTAATTCTCCAAGTCAGTGTTGAGACAATGACCAAAACAGTTCCATCCTTGATTTTATTCTTCTATTAATTTTCAACTCAAATATGTTTCTACAATTCTATATTAATTTTTCAAACATGCATGTGTAACCTTGTATTCCCTCGGTCTTATATTTTCTATTTTTCTAGAGAAAATATTTATTATACTTTAATTGTCAATTTATAATTTTAATAAAATATTGATTATTACTACTTCCGGTCCAAAATATAAGTTTCTAGTCCCTTTTTACTTTGTTCCATATTACTCCCTTCGTTCCTTTTTATCTGTCTCCATTTTGAAAAAAAATTGTTTCTTTTTATGTGTCTCTTTAGGAATTCAAGAAAACATTTATAGCTTGTTTTCCTATTATACCATTTCTCATTTATTACTTTATATCTATACTAAGTAGTAGATAATTAATAATTATAGAGTTCCAACAAGGGTTTAATAGAGAATCATCTCATAATTTTGATAGTTACAAGAACATTAAATAAATTTCTTAATTTGTGTGTTTTAACCTTAAAAGACAGATAAAAAGGAGCAGAGGGAGTATAAGTTTCTACACATAAATTTAAAGGTATTTATTATATTTTTTCAACTATTTGATGTTTTCAAAGTTAGATCACCAATAAGAGATGGTAGAATTTGAAATTTGTTAGGTTAAAATTAGGCAAAAATAATTAATGCTTCTAAAATCAATAATTTAACTACTTTTCTTAAACTGTGTGAAAAATGACTAAGGAATTATATTTTGGATTGGAGTAGTATTTTATTAAGAGTGGTGTACCGTTTCAGTTCCTAACTTTATGAGAATAATTCATTTTAGTTCATGACTTTGTGCGGATAAGTCACTTTAGTCCCTGACTTAATATTTAAACGTCATTTTAGTCCCTGAATAATATGATCATTCATTTTAGTCCTTGATTTTTATCCATATTATAAGTTCCTACACGTAAATTTATAGATATTTATTATATTTTTTTAACTATTTAATGTTTCCAAAGTTAGACCATCAATAAGATATGGTAGAATTTGAAATTTGTAAGGTTAAAACTAGACAAAAATAATTAATTTTCTAAAATTAATAATTTAATTACTTTTTCTTAAACTGTGTGAAAAATAACTAGGGATTTATATTTTAGATCGGAGATAGTATTTTATTAAATATATTCTTTTAGTAATTAAGCTTTAATAAATGTCATAAAAAAGTAACAAAAGGTGTAATTAGAAGTTAAATAAATATTTTTATGAAGACAAAAATATTATAATTACTTTTTTAAATTATATGTAAAACCTTAAACAAGAAATAATATAGGACGGAATAGTATATATTAAAAATTGAATACTTTTTTTTTTAAAGAAAACAAAACATTTATTTTAGTGTTGGTACAAACCTCATTAAACAGTTTTTCTAAAAAAGCTAAACATTTACCATACAATCTTAATCTGTTTTGATTGAAATAAAAAAAAAATTGAAAAAGTAAAAGTTATATTGTGGTATGATGAAGAATAGTTGTACAAGAACTACTATTAATTTCATGTCTTTTCTCCAAGTTTCCCTTTGTTTTTCCAAATGAAATATCGCAGTTATAATTTAGGTTGAGGCTTAATTTATTTTCAAAATTTAACCTATTGGATAAGAATTTTCATACTTTTATAAATTTATTAATGGTCATATCTATTGTGAGACTTTCAACACATTCTTCACATCCAAAACAGCACAGTTAGAGCGTGAATAAATATGAATGACCCAAACAACATACCCAACATGAGGTTCAATAACGAATTTATGATAAACTCTGACATCATGTTACAATTTGAATTTAGACCTAATTCACTTTCAAAAATTAATTTATAAAAAAAAATTATCACATCATTTATATACTCTATAATAACTCTCTTTCTCCCACATATGACTTCATGTCCATTCACCTCAAATGAAAAAGTAAAGCGTCCACAGAAAAGTTTGAAACATGCATCTAATTCAATAATTTAACAGAATCTAAGGCTTGAAACGTGAGAAAAACATTTGACACATTTTTCAGGACAGCTCACACTTCACGTTCACGGACGTTCCTGAACTTTATTTTTTTACCGTTAATAGTCAAATACTAATTTTTTTTATAAATGTAAAATTTACTGCATAAAATTTTAAATATAAATTATTTTTAACTGAATCATTTTAATAAAAAAAAATAAAAGTTAATTCATTAAGTTTATTTTTAAAAATAAATTTTCTAATTATACTATAAAAATAAATGTGTTACTTAATGAATTTTTTAATTCAATTAATAATTATTTCTCTTTTTTATTTTATTATCTTTTTTCTTTATTGTTAATTGATTTTTTTTTTAAATTGTAGAAACGATAAAAGTGAAAATTATTTTTTAATAAATTGGTTGGTGACCCACATTTTTTTAATAGAAAAGTATATTTACCGGGAATTGGATCCGAATACTCATACACGCATGTCTTTATATGTTCACCAACTGAGTTACATGACTTACACAAATTAGTGACCTACATTTAAAATCAAAGATTTTTTCTAAAAATTAAGAGTTAACTAACAATTTGGCCTTCCAAAGATTATCTTGTTATCAATTCGGTCCTTCAAAGAACTTTGTCATTAAATTAGTCCTCCAAATATCATCTTGTCACTGATTTGGTCTCCCAAAGAACTTTGTCACCAAATTAGGCCTCCAAATGATTTAAAATTCTACCAAATTAATCATCTATCATGGACCAATTTGATATACTTAAATCTTAAGAAGACTAATTTGGTATATTTTTACATCTTTAGATGGTTAATTTGGTGATAAAATTCTTTGATGGACTAAATTGGTGATAAAGGTGATATTTAGAGGACTAATATGGTGACAAAATTCTTTAAGTGAATAAATTAATAATAAAATAATCTTTAAAAAATCAAATTGATAGTTAACTAAAAAATTAATTTATATTCAGGACCAGAGTAGTATTAAAGTAGGTTTTGTGTCTGTACTAAGCATTACAGTAGTAAACAATTTTCTATGTATAGGATGAAAATTTGAATTCATGTAAGCATGCATAGGATTGAACTATGTATATAAATAAAATTAGGTTTTTTTGGTAAAAAAATGAAACAAAATAAATAAATAAATAAATAAAATTAGGATTGACAACAAAAAGTAAGTTAAATTCACTTAAACAATGAAGCTATTGAAGTTTTTTCAGATTAGTAAAAGTTAGTTTGAAGCTTTTTGATTTGGAAGTATACTTTTAACATTTTATCTAAATAATATTAAGTTTGTTAAATTTACTTTTAGTTAAAAATATTCGAACATAAATTACATTGAAATTTTTAACTTAACTTACTTTCAACAAATTTATTTTCAACGAAATCAAACTTTATTACGAAAAACTAAATCCACATTATATGTACTGGGCTTTAATGGTGTCACAACTGAATTTTGACAAACCTTAGCATCGCTAGGCCTGTAAATCGATTGGCTAGATGCCATTAGGATTAGGTGAAACTTATTACATTCAAACCAAGGAAAAAAGCTGTTGACCCCAAAAAAAGGAGCTAAAATATATTTATGGTATGTCTAAATATTAAAATTATTTTTGAAATAAAAGATTCCTTTCGATTCTCGCAAAAAATTATTTGTCCACGTATAATTTGTCTTTCTGTTAGGTTAACGAAACATTAATAAAGAGATCAAATTAGAATAAATTGATTTTATGCTAGGACAAAAAGAAAAATTTTATTTCAAAACACGACCAAACGAAATAATTTTGATATTTAGAGGAATAAAAAATATATTTAAAAAAAATAAAACTTATTACTTTTGAATAAAAAGTTTGTTTGATTGCAATTCAGATAACTCAAATGATAATTTGAAGTATATAAACTATATTTTGAATAAAAATATAATATTTGATAAAAAATAATGGTAGTTATCACATACGGTTGGAAAAGAAGACCCTAGTTGACCCATTCCCAATTTTTGCCTTACACGTGTCATCTTTTTATTCTTCCCTATTCCTTCTCATTTTTGGACTCTTTGTCCTTTTGTTTTGTTTTGATAACCCGGATATGGCCAAAAAGACCAAAATGCCCCCATTTTGCCGATGTGTCGCAATGTGGTGCATTTGGTTTGCCTCCTAAAAACATCAACTTCAGCTATAGTATTTTTTTTTTCATTAGTTTTGGACTACTCTAACTCACTTTTGCCAAAATACATGTTTTTTGTTTTTTTTTTCCTTTTTAGAATTTAAATTTGGTTTGTAAAAGAGAGAGAAGACTCAAATGGCTTTTGCTACCCACGATGATGAACATGTAGTGACTGTTTTCCACTTTCCCTTCAATCTTTTATCTCTGTTTCATCTCCAACTCACTTTTGTTTTCTTGGATTTCAAGTTCATCCAAGCAAAAAATGCAAATCAGCTATGGTGGTCGATGTGGACTACAACGACAAGTTGCGATTTGGGTTTGGTTTGCGGTACTCTTCCGATTTTTTCTTTGATTTGCTTTGTTGCTTTCATTTCAGTTTCGAAGCTAGGGTTTGGGATTGGTTTGCGTGCTCTTCGAATTTTTTCCTTGATTTACTTTATTGATGTCTTTGTTCCTTTCATTTAAGTGACCTACAATGATTTACAGTAGATTACGGTGACTTCCGGCTATGGTGATTTGGGAACAAGAGGCCATTAATAGATTAACGTTGTCACCACACAAGAAGGTACAATTCTCAGCTTTAGAATTACAATTCAAAAATGTTTTATTGCAATATTATTGAATCAATGAATTTCTCTTCTTCTATTTTTAATTTAAGATTTGCAAATTTTTGGGTTGAGATAATTAATTACCAACAAATTCAAACCCATTGTTGAAATTCATTCATGTTCATGGCTGAGTATAGCCGAAGTGGAAAAACTGACCCTGTTCATAATGGTAAGCTACAGATGTAGGTTTGCTAGAAATTGATGTAGTGTCACTATGGGGTTATATACTGAATTTTGTATAGCAGTTCGTTTGATTTTGACATTCTATGCTTTATGTTATTTTTCTTTTTCCTTCAAATTATTGGCTTAAGAGGGGATTCTTGGTGTTTACAATGTATTTGGAAGTATCTGTTCGTTAAATTCACTGATAGACTAAGCTTGGTTTTGTTGAAATTTTACCGTCTTCTTGTGGTTGCTTGAGCAGATAATTTCTACTACCCCCTGAATTTAACCCAAATCAGGTATATATTTGCATTACAAATAATATAATAAATAAGGTCTAAATTCCCGTTCAAAACTTTAAAATTAATACTTTAAAACTTTACTTTAAATTTTTTTTATATTATAGTTTTGATCATAAAATAATTTTTTAATTATAAATAATATTTTTTTTATGTTGTGCGAAGATTTTCAATTGATGAGAAATAAAAAGGAGCAAGCCCAAAACACTCGTTCATGCATACAACGTAGCCTACGGTTTTTTTTTTTTACCGTTTTAAGTAATAAAGGGCTAAAGGCCCAATTCACTATCAATTTTTTTTTTACTGTTTTAAAATAATCAAGGGGTTGGGTTTCCAAAACACAAATAATCAAGGGGTTGTAAAAAAAAACATGGTTAAAATACATATTTTGTCTTTTAAATTCAGTGAAGTCATATTTTGGTCATTTATATTTATTTTGTTTCAATTTGGTTCTTTACATTTATTTTTTTTACTAACGTTATACTCTTCTTTGAATCGTTAGTCTAAGTAAACAGAACTGTCTACGTAACACCTACATGATATTAACGACATTAGTTACTATCTTTTTCTAGACTAAAACGACACCGTTTCATTTTTTAAAGATGAAGGGTGGTTTATGAGATAAATGATTGTTTTAAAAAAAAATTAATACAATGTCATTTTAGTCTAAAAAAGGATGACAATTAACGCCATTAATATTATGTAAGTGCCATGTAGACGATTCTGTTAACTTAGATTAACGGAAGAGTTCAACGTTGGTCAAAAAAACAAACGTAAGAGACCAAATTAAAACAAAATAAATATAAAAAATCAAAATAGATTTGAACAAAACATAAAGGATTAAATGTGCATTTTAACAAAAATAAAAATAAATTAATCAAAGGCTAAACGTGCCTTAATTTTGTTTGTATGAAAATGAAAATAGGTAGAAGAAGGATTTAGATCAGGGAAGCTAATTCACACGCTTTAACCCTCGGCTTTCTCTCCTTCGCACGTTTTCTCTCTCATCTACCAAACCTTCTTCAACGATCCACCCCTCTTACCAAAACGACGTCGAAGCTACAGATCTGCGACGAATGACGGCCCCACCGTCTTGAGCCAACTGTCATCCCTCTAATCGGATCCGCACCCGAAGCAGCTCCTCCCACCGCCGATCACAGAATCGTGGGCCACCTAGCAGAACGCACATCGAACAATTTTTTATTGTTTTTGGTACTGCTTTCTCCTCTTCTTTTCCTCTTCATTCCCACTCATATTCTGTTCTCTTGTTTTTGAGATGATCTTAGACTCTTAGGACAGGACAGAGTGAGATTGAACTTGATAATTGATGAATAGAAATTAAAATGGAGATGAACATCAAGCCTGAGTATAACAGAAGATAGGGAAGAAAGAAATTTGAGTGGGTGGGTGAGGGTGAAAATGGAATTTCTCGTGTGAACACCAAGCCACAAAATGTTAAGTAAACTGATAAGGTTAAATAAGTAAATTCACGTTTTGAACACTAGTTGCATAACTAAGAATTGCAAACATAAACACACTAGCATTATATAGATTTAATAGATTTTGTTAGCCATTGACACTTTTGTTTTTTTATGTGCAATACTTTGTTTCTACAGGTTCAACAAGTCTGCTTTCAGTTTTTGATTGTTGAGGATGGTGCTGGTCTTGGCCCTGGGGGATTTGCACATACCCCACAGGGCTCCTGATCTTCCTGCAAAGTTCAAATCCATGCTTGTTCCTGGAAAGATCCAGCACATCATTTGCACTGGAAACTTGTGTATTAAAGTATGTCCATATTATTGAATAAGTATTACTGCTCCTGTCTGCATATTTCCATGCTATGTTTGAATATAATCAATTGCTTCCACTTATATTTTTCATCTTCTGTATGATAAGGGGGACAAGGGGCAGGGGTGTAGAGGTCTTTTCTTTTTGCTGTTTATTTTTTAATGAAATACTTTTCTCTTAAAACCTCGCAGGATTTGAGTTCATTAGGAAAGGTCAACTCATTATGATGTAGACGTTAACTAGAACATTTACCTGCAGGACACATTAGTTTGGTCTTTCATAGAGTGTCATATCTGTGTCTTTGTCATTGTCCATACTTCTTACAAATAAAATTGATAACTATTGAACATAATGTGAAATTAGGCAATCCTGGACACCTGTATGGAAGGTTTGCAACGGTTCATGTGGCCAGTTGTGAAGCCATTTTTGGGCCTGGGGCGATGCTCCTTGGTTTTAGTGTAATAGGCATCATTCACCATTTACAAAGGGCAAGTTGAAAAACTATTCATGGGCTCCCCTTCCCCCTTTGTCTTTCTTTTCTTGTTGATATTATGAAATTGGTTTACCACCGCCCTTGAATGATACTGTGTTACTGATGTTAACGCAGCTTAGTGATGATTGAATATTATTTTACTTTTCTGCCCTAGGTAGTATGGATATTGTCATGTTAGTATGTTACTGTAGTACTTGTGATGATGCATCATTTACCTCTTGCTATTGCATCAGATATCTGTTAGCATCTACAAAAATAACTCTGTATACTTGTTATGGTTCTATTGTTATATATGATATTTATTTTGAGTAATTCTAAATCCTCCTATAAGACATTCTTATAAGACATTCTTACAATACTTGAGTGCATTTTATATTTTTTATGAATTAGATTTATCTATTTTTATTTAATACTGACTGTAGTTGGAGGATGAGTAGAAAAATAAATGGGAGGATATTTCAAGACATTTGTAACTTGTATGATACTGAGTTAGATGAGTTTTTAATTATAGTATTTCTAAGCGAATTTTATATCATATATGTTCAGGAAATTCATGACTACTTAAAGACTCTCTGTCCAGACCTACATATAACTCGTGGTGAGTACGATGAAGAAACGAAATATCCGGAGACCAAAACACTAACAATTGGCCAATTTAAGCTGGGACTGTGCCACGGTCATCAGGTCTGATTTGACTCTTCAATATTATTTGTCCAATTTTACTTCTATATATTTACAGTTTAGGATTTTCTTGGCACTTGAGAGGGTGCTGCACATTGTTTTTCATGATCATGGGTCTATCGTCTTAGGCTAATGTGAAATGTTTGGGGGTTGGGTTTGTATTGTGAAGTCGTTCCCCTAGATTACCTTGATACATCTTCAATCTTAGCTGCATGATCTATGTCATTCTGCTACTTTTTGTTGCAATTGTATAGGTTTTTTTACTGTCTCTTTCCTGTCTTCCTTGATGCCATGTAACAGGTGTACTTGACAAATTGCACATTTCATTTTATTGGTGTGGCTTCAACTTTATCCCATTCGCCCATCTTCCACCAATGATTGAATTTTTTAAGAAACTGTTTTTGGTTCTGTCACTTCTGTGTAGTAGAAAACTAAAACTGTGATATATATTATGTAAAAATGTTGATATCTGATGATTAGGTCTTATTAATGATTGTGAAGGTTATTCCATGGGGAGACCTAGACTCACTGGCAATGCTACAGAGGCAGCTTGATGTAGACATCCTTGTCACAGGTCACACCCATCAGTTTACCGCTTACAAACACGAGGGTGGTGTGGTTATAAATCCAGGTTCTGCAACTGGTGCCTACAGCAGCATAACTTATGACGTGAACCCAAGTTTTGTCCTTATGGACATCGATGGTCTGCGTGTTGTGGTCTATGTATATGAACTTATTGATGGAGAGGT
This sequence comes from Cyamopsis tetragonoloba, assembly GCA_037177725.1. Classification (NCBI taxonomy): domain Eukaryota; kingdom Viridiplantae; phylum Streptophyta; class Magnoliopsida; order Fabales; family Fabaceae; genus Cyamopsis; species Cyamopsis tetragonoloba. Next base: position 73,103,676 of record CM074119.1, read on the forward strand.
TAAGGTTGACAAGATTGATTTCAAGAAAACGTCTACAAGTCACTCTGCTCATTAAACACTAGTAGTTTGGTCCTAGTCTGTTTCATCTTTTTCTTATTTGGCGGTTTAGTTTTTTTTCTTCCTTGAAACTTCCCGGGGGTGTACTTTTTTTAGTTTCATTTTGCTTTGAAAACATGTATTTGGCCAATATGATAGGATTCTTAGGATTTGATCAATTCGTGGTCTGTGCAAAACTTACGCGACTGATTATCAATGACTCTGTATTTTCCTGTTACCAGTCAATTGTCTCAACTAGTTTTTTACCCGCGCATACATAATCGATGACTCTCTGTATTTTGCTTTGAAAATTCCCAGAGATGTTATGCTGCAACAAATTTGTTAAGCAGAAAAGCAGTGTGACATGATAGTTACTGTATTTCATAAACAAGCTGTTATTTAAGGATCCACTATCTGAACCATAATTCTCAGGTAACTCAGATGTTTCCACTTCCTGGGACGATTTATGCTATTAAAAATGCATTTTTTAATAGTTATCATGAACTACTGTTTAGATTATGTAAAGGGTGAGGTTATTGTCATTCCTCACTGCCATTCTAGAATGTTTATTATTATTTTTATTTCAGTATTTTAATAATATTTAAATATTATATATTTTAATTTTATTAATTGAAAATAGTATGTATTAAATTTAAAAATAATTAAAAATGAGCAATAATAGATGGATATCTTGAAATGATAATAGCCTTACCTTACGTGAGTTAGTTAATTTAATTTTCTTGATTTCATAACTAAAATAGCTTAATTTCTTAAATTACTCTTTACTCTTTTTTTCACCCAACTAATTACTCTCTTTATAATATATCTTTGTACATATTCTCAATCAACATGGATTTAATACGCTTTCATTGGGTTAAGTTCATTTAAATGATTTTTGCTTATATTTAGTACCAAGAAAACTTGTCCAATTTACTTATATTTAATAGGTCTAGTTCACTTCCTTTTTTAAAAAATAAGTTTAGGTGACTTGTGTACTTCAAAAATTTTTAAAAATTGTGAAAAGAAAATAAAAAATTTATATATGAGGTTGATTGAAAACTAGAGGGGCATTTTGTTTTTGTTTTTGTTTTTTTTTTTTTTGTTTTGGCTCACCAGAGGTCGATTAAAAACTAAAGCGTGCTTTTGTGAATTGTGAGACAAAACCGGTAAAATAAAATGGATCCTCGAGTGTGGCACAAAGTCGCTGCGATTTCAGGTAAGTCTCCAGCTGAATCCCTTTCTCTTCTTCTTCTTCTTCTTCATCGTAATTCACACTCTTCTCTCTTCTCTTCTATAACTCAATAACTCACTCCAACTGAAACAGGTGTGGCAGCACTTGGATTGGGCACCTATGGTGCCCACGTCTTTAAGCCCCAAAACCCTTCTTACAAAGAGGTCAGTTTCTACATTTCCCTTTTTCCCAGTGACTTTTAGCTTGCATTTCATCACAAAGCTTGGCCTTTTCATTTCCCTTATTATTTTTCTTTTTAATTGGAAATTTTTAACCTATCTGTGAAGGTTTGGCATACAGCATCGCTTTACCATTTGGTTCACACTGCTGCCTTAGTTGCCGCTCCAATTACCAAATATCCTAACATCGTTAGTTCCTATTTCTTAAATTTTCTTCTTGCTCTTTCACTTTTTTACTTTACCCCTTTAAATTATTATATTATTACAATTGTGTGATCTCTGTGAAATGTTTGTGAAATGAAAATTTCAAATTGTTTTTCACACTGATCATTTTTTGTGCAGTATGGAAGCCTTCTAACAGCTGGGATCGTGGCTTTTTCTGGGACGTAAGTTCTGTCTCTATACCTTTGCTATTAAATCTAGTTGAATGGCTATGTTTCTAGTAATTGTTTTTCAAGTTGCTTAATTTATTTAATTTTTAGGGTAGTGAAAGAGGCGTCCACCTTTGTGAGGTCTTGGAGACATATATAAATTCTCAATTGAATTAATGTATATAAAGTTGTCTAGCTTAACAAGGTCAGATGAATCTGATGAGATATAAGGACATTGTGGAAGTTTCTAACCGAACCACCAAGATTGAAGGACTGAGCCATTGCCACATTTTGATGAGTTCGCTTTAGTATCTTTGTGGCACATAAAAAATTGGTTGGTAGGGTATCGCAATTATGTTATCTGAAGTTTGAGCCATGAACTGCTGGTCCAAGCCTCCAAGGGGTAGTTTTAAGTCTTTAGATTCCAAATGGTTTAATAGGGTATTGAAACTGCTACGTAATTTTGTTGAAGAAAGGGAAAACTAGAGATAAGAATTATATATGTTATTGATGGAACAAGATAAATGTTCTTACTGAATCACAGTTCCAGGTCCAAATCTTTATAAAAATTGAATCACCAACTGTAGTGTCAGGGATGCCCATCAAAGGATGGTTAACTTAACCTAGTGCTTCTGATAACCACCAAGACAACAGTTATCTTAAGGAAGTAATGATCATATGATTCATATCATATGGTTAACAGAACAATATTACAAGATATGACTTTATAACTATTTCAACAGGGATTAGAGGTCTATAGTCAGTGCTTCAACAAAATTGCTTGTCTATTTGGTTAAAATGGTGATGTGAGCGCGGTCAAAGATTCTTCAGGCACATATATTCCCCCCTGGGGGTAGGCCTGTACTTATAACATTCGGTTTTCAACTGTCCAACCTGAATAAGTCAGTCATTTGGCTTGCGTGATTGGTGAGTCCAACTCTCCTAAATAAAACGCAGATCAAATGAGAAAGATTTGTGGACTCATTATAGAGTGAAGTTTGGAAAATATTGGTAAATTAGTTAATTAGCCTATAATATATCTTTCAATATCTTCTTTGTACCTAATCCAATTAGCTGTAACATTTTTGTGAATTGTTTCACCTTTGCAAGGAGGACAATGCATTTACTTCCCCTTTTCTGATGCAGTTGATTTTCATGCATTTCCCCCCAATTTAGTGTTTACGCTAGACTGCTTGATGGCAAGCAGATTGAGTTGCTTTTAGCTCATTTATCTATTGAGCATAAGATATAAGATACTTCATGCTTTAATTATTTTTTTTTTCTAGGGGACCAAAAACAAGATAACCTAAGGTTTTTCATGTTAGGTCTCTTCTCAGATTTTGAAGTATCTTGTGTCAGATGGTTCAACAACTCACTTAGGCTATGAGCTTCTTTAATTAGAAATTGTTACATACCTTTAGTCTAGTAAATAAGACTAGTCTTTAGTCTAGTACATGGTCTGTTTTTTGTCAAGAAATATTGGTAAACAATTAGAATGATCATTGGCCTCTATTCATATTTGTAATATTGAAGGAAATGTTGAATTTTTAGGTGTTATACTGTGGCATTTCTTGAAGACAGAAAATATTCAACCTTGGCTCCATTTGGCGGCTTTGCTTTTATAGCTGCTTGGGGTAGCTTGTTCTTTTGATGCCCTTCGTCTCCATTCTGGTCTGTGCTGGTACAACATCTATCAGTTTGTTAATAAGCAATTAAGCTGCCACAATTGCCTCATATACTTTTAAGCTATATAATAGAATATTCCCTTGTGATTGTTCATATGACTGGAAAATGAATTTATAAATATAGAAATACTTGTGTGAGTTTGGCTTCTCTCCAGTGCTGCATAGCACTAGTGGACAACTGTGAATTAAAAAATAAAAATATTTGTTTGTTACATATTACTATCTATTGCTATCAGATTGTATTTTTATTCAAATTAAGGCACCAATTGTTTGATAAATGCTCAATCCGGTTTCTGTATCATGATCTTCTCCACTTGGCCAAACCCGATATGTGCGAAAAGTTTTTGCATTTTTTCCTCCAAAGAAGCTAGGGTTCATGATGGGAGAATTCCAACCAATCATTGTCCCAAGATATGTGATAACCTAACCCCAGTTTTATGAAGAAAAAAGAGGCTGCATCCTTGTCATATATTGGGCGTTTGGTGCTATATTTCAATTTTTCAAGTATACAAATTCATGTTTGATCAAAATAAACGTCATTATGATACTTCTATACTTCTATCCAAATCTGTCATTTGTTATTTTTTTTAGTCATTTCAAATGGAGAAATGGTGGTCAAGCACAATAAGTAAGTTTCAAGTTATCATCACATTTATTTTGAAGGTAAAAGTTTCTAGTCATAGATAACTTTGTTTTAAAATTTATTGAAACTAAAATTAGTTATACAAAATTAATATCATCAAAATCAACTTTATAAATATGTATGCGACGCTTGCCACAATGAAAGATCATATCAAGGACTTTGTTTTCTGGGTTAAAGTAAAGACAAGAGAGGAGGCTTGAAGAAAGAGATTGATTGTGATATCATGTGAAAACTCACAACTGGTTCTATTACTATAAATCAAATCACTTATATGAAAGATTTTTCATGAGAAAAATACTGAACCCACAGTTACTGTTTATCAAAGACAATCACGATTAATTGTAATAGTTTTTTTGTTTGAACTAGAATTTTATGTTTGTGTGCGAATAGTAGTTATAAGGCTATATTACTCTTTTCTTGACTGCATATAATTTTTTTTTTTTATTTACTAGTTATTTATATTTTTGCAAAAACTTTTTCATGTAACAGATGGATGGTGATGGCCCAGAGCCATGGTTCATGATAGCAGGGAGTGAAATTCCATCATGGTTCAATAATCAAAACTGCATTTCAATTAGTCCAACATATCCTCCATCCATATAACAAGTTGGATTCTGATTCAATTACTTCCATAATAGTGGATGTACCTGAAAAACATGAATCAAGTGAATAGTGGGGAATTGCAGTGTGCTTTGCATTAGAATCTTCAACTTATTTCATGGGCAATGGTGAAACATTTGCTATTTATAATTGGGTGTGTAAATATCTTGGTCGAACCCGACCCGAACTTTCCTATAACAGCCTAATTTGGACATTTGGTTTATGATCCAATGACCCTTGAAAATTGGTGTAATTTGTAAATACTAACTTTTTCTTCCATGCAAATGTATGTTTGAATTAGCAATGAAAAACATATTATTTTAATAACCAATGTTTTTTTGTGTCAGCACAAGTTTGATGTTGTAGTTGACCTATTAATTGGTGGTCCAAAATCCTAACCCAAACCCAAACCCAATGGAACCTGAAGACCTTGTCACATACAGATACAGTCATGACTTCACAAAGAAAGTAATGAAAGTATCCCAAGAACATTTGAAATTGAATTACATCATACATGTGGCCAAAATATTTCTTATAATTAGTAGGACAGTGACACAATCTGAGAGCACAAGAAGATAAGATCTCAGATCTGACTGTTGCTGGCCAAAAGATAATGCAAGCCTGGCCTTGATGGATATATATATATCAATACTCACTAGTGTATAAACCCCAATATGATCTCATCTCAATTTTTTTTTTATTTATAAAAAACTTTAGTGAGAAACTTTAAAGTCCAGAAAAATTAGAGCGACATGAATAAACTTTCTTTTCAAACAAATATTCTTTTTTAGAATTCAAAACAAAGACCTCCTTATGAAATATCTTTATACACGTTCACAAAACATAACAGACTAACTCATTTCTACTAATCTGCTATCATTGTTGAACAATACTACATCACACTCTCATTGAGTCAAACTGAAACCATATTAGCACAACTAATAGGAAGTGTGGCAGAAGACAATAATGCACATAAATGAATGTTTAGGGTGTCTGAGGAACAACAACAACAAAGCATATGCATGTGAACAATTTGGGGTTTCAGTTGCAGAGAAAGAATCTGATCAATTCACCATGTGATTGTGGTGGCTCCACCACCTACTCTCTTTTATTTGTACGCATACGTGCCTTTCCTTTCTACCATGTTCAACACTTGTGTATTTATGTAAATAATAATAATCAAGATATGTAGCAGAAGGTGAATATCTACCAAATATGCAGCAGCTGATAATATATATATATAGTAATTGTTTTGGTCAGACATAATATGAACATCATATATAATGTCATAGGGTAACTGTGTGAACCTTGAGTAGTCACATGGGTTCAGCATGGGGACACAAAGGGAAAAAATGAATAATATAAAGAAGGTGCACTTTTGGGTTGTCAAATTGGTAGCATGTGGGGAGAATGTCATGTACAGTATAAATAAATAAATAATTTAATTTATTGGTAACTTTTGGACGTCTTTGTCCTTGAAAAATTTTGCCATTAGCTAGCTAGTGCAGCAGGCCAATTCCAATTTACCTCTTCAACTCACCGAATAAAAAGGGACAAGGATCAAAATACTCCTATTTTTTTAAAGTGTAATAAACTATTTTAATAGTACTGACTTGTTCGGGAATGACAATACCGACAAGGATACGTGTGTGAGTGTGTGAGTGTATAATATAAGATTCAATCTTTAGTATTATAACTATTTTGTAAAAATAAACAAAAAGATAAAAGAACTATAGAGAATTTTAATCTTACATACACTCAATGGTGATTTGGAATAGAGTATTCTATATTTGTATGTACAAAAAAGAAAAGGAAATTTATGCGATCGAGGTTCAATATATACCTTTGATTTCAGCAGCATTTGTTGAAAATGAACTATGGAAATCATTAAATTTCAAGCAGAAACTATTCGGAGATGCCTTTCACTGTTACCTTATCTGCTTTGAGTTGTTTTATTTTTATTTTTATTTTCCCTACGGCCGTTAAGGCTGGTATAAGAGCTTTTTGTTCCATTGACACATTATTTTAAACTTAAGCCGAAAAAGTTACATAAAGCTTGTCTGTTGTTAAAAGTACTACTAGAGTTATGAATATGAGTGAGTATCTGTATTAGAAATTATTATTATTTGTTATGTGACTGGGGAGGAGTTAAAAAAATGTAAGATATATAAGATTGTATTGAGAATATTTAAATATGTAGTAGTAGTATTTAAAAAATAATAGATTTCACTGTTCTAATACGTGATTTGTTTGTTAGTTTTCTCTAATTTCAAGCATTGATGATTATGTTAGGTTATATATTTTTGTTGGTTAAAGATTTGTGTAAGTTTTAAGAGAAATGAGATGTGGTATTCCAGCTCTGCATCTTTAGAGTATCTGCCTATATAGAAAGGGCTAAAATTAATAGTATTTGATCCAATTTAAAATTTCAACAAGGCATGTGATGGCCACTTAGTTTTAATGTTACCGAAACACTACATTACACACTTGTTTTTTCCATATGTAGGGCCCACAAAACAACACTAACTTATATCTTACCATTTATTTGGAAAAATGGATAATGGAAGCAAGGAAGAAAAAATATTTGCTGAATTGAATGAAATGGAACATAACATAGTAAAATATTTGCCCCACTGGGTTGCTTATCTGCTCATCAAATGGATCCATATGTTTCCTTCTCCAATTCAGGTGTCAAATGAGGTGTTTGATTATCTATGTAATTTCTCTTTCTTTTGGGACTAAAACACTTGCTCCACTCATAGTTAATATAGACATAAGTTCCATCACATGCCCCAAATTGGAAAAAAAGCAAACATGAGAAAGTTATATAGGATGGTATTAAATTTATTTATCACATTCTATGTCACTTCATTTTATTTTAATATAATATATAGAAACAATTTAACATCCAAAATTTTAATTGGTTTCACTCAATTTCATCACTTACCATCTAATATACTTGGAAATATTTGTAGAGGTCAGAAACCAAACGACTTGACTCTAAGGATTGCAAATACAGCCCCAAACACACTATAATTATAATAGATGCATGTGAAAGAAAAATATATTAATTTCCCTTAAATTCCTGGCTTAAAATATAACCAAGACCCAAAGAACAATGACAATAACTACTGAAGTTGCAAAATAAAGTCCAGTTCAAAATGTAAACATAGATACAAATTTAGTGTCCAGAGTTAATTTAATTAACTACCCCATTACCAGTTCCCACCAACTGGATAAGTTAATATTATTCAACTAATATACTAGTAATCCATAAACCCTAAAAAAAAATCTTTAAACTAATCACCAGCAAGTAACTTCGCTACTCTTTCTAAGCTTCATTCATGCGGGAATATTTCAATCCTCTTCACCTTTTAGTATCCAGTTGGAAATTCGCAGTTACCATACTCTGTACCAAAAATAAAAACAAAAGAAAACAATTAATGAACAGTTAAAAAGAAATTAGGTTGAGATTTTTAAAAGGAATAAGTAGAATCCAATGCAATCTTTGACTAATTGGTTGTCTTTTTATAGGTACAAAATTTAATTAATTTAATTAATCCAGCTACCAACGCAACAACAACACTAGTAGTAGTACCCTAATCTAATTATAACCGGTTCTTCCGAATAGTACACTACACTCTAACCAATGAAGTTTTGCCACGTCGTTATCAGAAAAGATTCCCTGTGGACAACCCTATCACGTGCCTCTTTTATATCCGGTCGACACAGACACAGGCTTGTCGCGCTCCGTTACTCACCCGCTCACGTTAGCAAACAAACATCCCGCCATTCTAAACTACGCCTTGTTAGAATCTAATTAAATAAACCCAGAAAAATTATTAATTAAAAAAAAAGGGATTTTATGGAATACTCACTGGGCTCCTGCGTGACCACGTACGACGTTCCACCGAAATAGCAGCTACCACCCGCGCGTGCCTTCTTCTGATAGTAACTGTTGAACGCAAATGAAGCGTGGGCCACGAGGGTGTTAGGATCGTAACACGTGGCACCGGGTTGGATCGGACGGCAATCAGCACCTCCCTCGCCACAGGCAAAATCTAGAGCCGCTTGCAGCCTAACTTTGTCTGCATCAGGGTTCGCAACACACCACGTGTTCCCAGTGGTACTCTTCGAAACACCACCGCTTCCGACAACCACCGGGGCGGGCGCCGTTATGGGTTGCGGCTGGCCGCCGGAAACCGGCGAGGGATGGTCGTGGTAATTCTTAAGCTCCTCTGCCGTTAATGGAATGTCATAAACCTTCTTCTGGTTAGGGAAAAAGAGACCGAAGTTCCTCTCTGATGTGGGCCCGGGCTTTTGGTTCTCGTTGAAAAGCGCGAATAAATAAACGGTGAGATCTGCTTTTGGCCTCATGGGGGTCCCACCACCGGTCAAGATCTTACGGACGAGATTGCCGTTGTACGCAGCGGCGTTCTCTACGCTCGCTCCTAACTCATTGCTGTCTCCCTTGGAAGGCCACCCTGTTTCCGTGACCACGATCCTAACGTCGTCGTATTTCAGAGCAGAAAGTGCAGCGAAAACGGCGTCGATTTGGGCGTCGAAGAGGTTGTAGTACCTTAACCCGTTACCCGGATCCACCACACCCGGGTTCTCCCGAAACAGAGCATAGTCCAAAGATATTACATCAGCGTTTGACTCGTACGCGAAGAACGGGTACACGTTAACCATAAGGTAAGACCCTGTTTGGCGGAGAAATTCCAGCATGGGTTTGAAAACGGGTTCAACGAGTTCGGGTCGGAATGACCCGGCTGAAGACGGGTAGGAATTTCCGAGAGCAGAGAGGGCAATGGGGGAAGAAACCTTAATGTCAGAGTGGAGGTTGTGCTTCACGAGAGCTTGGTAGATGTTTTTCATGGCGGGTACGAGGAACTTGGTGGTATTATGAGGGTCCACGAAGACTTCGTTGCCGACGGCAATGGCTTCGATTTGGGTGTGTGGGTGGTAGGCGGCGACGTTCCTCTCGACCCATGAGAATGCAAAGGAAGGAGCTTTCGCTGCTGCGAAGAGTTGCTGGTTTGGCAGATCCACGGTGACCTTGATCCCGGATCCGGATAAAGACCGAAGCACAGCCGGGTCGGTATCATATACCTTGACCCGCTCCAACCCCTGCGCTCTAAGCAGCTGAACCACCTTCACCGCGGAGGGAAGGTTGTTGGCCACTCGACCGTAGTTCACTCCAATGGAGCCACCATCTGAAACAAACAATGCAAACCAGAAGCAGAGGTTAGCACATAATGCAAAAACCAGGGAGAGAGAGATGAAGTGTGAAAAGAATGAGCATTACCTGCGAGGGAGAAAAGGGTAAGCGAGAGGAAGAAAGCGAAGAATGTGAAGGTTTCCATGCTCTGTTTTCCAGTGCTCTGTTTCTGAGGGTAGAAAACAGAGCGTGTGGGTTAGGGAGAAATGTTGTTGGGTGGAGTTGATAATGTTTGTGTGAAGAGAGGAGAATGTGTGTGCGGAGGAAGTGGGAGTGTGAGAGAGAGTGGTGTGTGACTCTGTTATCAATGAATGAGTCATTGAGGGAAACGAGGTAGTGTAAGGGGGTAAGGGGTAAAAGAGGTAATTAACTCAGTTGGTGTTTGTTTTGTTGCAGTAATAACAAAAGGACGAGTAATTATAGGACCACCATCGACTATGGCCTCCAACTTGGCCTGCTTCATGCCCTGTTCTCAGCAAAGAATTGAGTTGAACAACTGTGTTTTGTTTTCAGTTGGTCCCACCAAACAAGACTCGTTGCCTTTGTTATTGTTATTACTAAATTAAAAGGATTATAAATTTTTTTTAAGTTCACTAATGAAAAAAATATAATTACGAGTAGTTTCTTTTAGGTTTAAAAATATATTTTTCAGTAATTTATTTTCAGAAATACATTTTTGGGAATATCATTAATTAGTATTTTAAATAACTTGTTTGGTTATATTTTTCTTAGAAATATTTTATGAAATTCCTAGGAATATTTAAAATGTATGTTTGGTATATAACACAATATAAGTTGTAATTATCAAAATATCCTTGTTGTCTCATATCATGTAAAAATCATTTCTAGTAATATAATTAGTTTTAAAAAATAAATAACATCATCTAATTATTAAAAATTTTAGTTCCACTTTTTCATATTAAATCAAAATAATTTTTATCACTTAAATTTTTTATATGTTACTAAACAATTTTAATTAAAATGAGGAAATAAATAGTAGTTTTACAAAATATATGTGATACTTTATTTAAAACGGTAAAAATATATAAAATATTTCTTAACCCATAAAGTCATAAAATGCATGTCCAACTTCATACTAATAATTTGAAGAACTAATGTAAATTAAGCAATTAGTATATTAGTAATAAAGCGAATTAGAGGGAACATGAAAACTTTTGACGGGTAATTGGGAGGGTAGAGCAAATTGGAGGGAGCATAAAAATTTTAGGAGGATAATTGTGAGGATAATTTTAAGACTTGGTCAAAATAATTGTTACCCAAGTCGAGGAAATGTAGATACCCACCTTTGATTTGATAACTTTCTCTAGAGTAAACTCCTCCTATGTTCAATTTGTTATAAAGAGAGTGGAATCTAATGGCCACCACAAATATCTATAAAAGAAAATCAACAGAAGCATGGTAAGACTATATGATAACAGTGGTGGATGAAAATACAGAGTGGAGAGTTAGTTATGAATCCTCAATTGAGAGTGAAGGATGGAAAATTATTTGTAGTTGCAAGAAGTTTGAACAATGAGAAATATTATATTGTCATTCATTAAGAATATTATTTCACAACGATGGCAAGCTTCTTCCAAACTAAGCAAATATATAGTTAAGCGATGGACAAGGCAAGCAACATATGATATATACAACAATAGTGGGAGATGAACTAAAATTTATCCTAGGATGAAAATTTCAAATTGATATAAGCAAATATGTCAAATGCATATGATATTGGCTAATGAGGCATCTTACTTTTCAGAACCATGTTCTTTACACTACAAGAAAGCCTAATAGAAGCCATCGCAAACCCAAAATGTCGTCTTTAAACAGTAGTTAGCGAAAGCCAAACGACCATAGACCGCTACTAAATTTCCCGTTGCTAAATTTTTTGATGGCCAAATGGTCGTCGCTAATTAGCGGCGCCCAAACCTTCACTAATTGGGCCTTAATGCCACTTAAAATGTAATGGAAAAAGCCCTTGCTAACTTAATGATCGTTGCAAATAACGTCTTTTTAAAAAAAAACAATGGGGGGGGGGGCTTCAGAGATAGCTAATCCCTCGCTAATTTTTTAAAAAATTCTTTTCAAAAAAAGTTTTCAATTTTTTGGTTATTGGTGAGACAGAAAAATTTAAGTAATTAAACAAGGTAAGATAAAGTTTAACTGATTGTGATATATTTTTAAGTATGAGACATGCAAAGACGATAACTTATAAATTTGCAACCAAAGATACTCTATGTAGTTCACTAATTAAACATGAAATAAAACAAATTTGCAAATACTGCAACCAAATATTCTCTAAGATAAAATTTTGAATTGAACAACTATTGCAATCAAATATTGAAATATACAAATCTGAGCACCTTTTGACGAAGATGATTTTGTGACAGCAAGCAAAACACAAGGGTGAATCGCTGAAGTAGAACGCGAGCACAAGCATCAGAACGTGAGGGAGAAGCGAATGTGAGTCATATGAAGAATGTTAGCAAAATCGCATTAGTAGAACGAAGTTGAGAGAGAGGCACGATGGTGGTGGTGGTACTGTGGTAGAGAGAGAGGAGGAAATAGGAGAATAAAAGGGAAGATGGTGGTGTTTGGGTCGTCAGGGAATAGAACAATGATGATTGGATGGAGCAATGTGGCCGGAAAACACTTGAAAGCAGTGGAGATGCATGCAGAAAATAGAGAAATGGGAGAGAAAGAGTAAAGTGAAGAATAAGGGTTTTGGGGAACAACTTTAAAGACACGTAGCGATATCCCCGCAAAAAGCCATCGTACATTATTGAACCTGTAGCAACAGCCAAGCCATCGCAAATGCGCACCACTTAGCAGAGGCCAAGCCCTAGCAAAAAGCTGCCGCAAATTATTGAACATGTAGAGACGTTCAAGCCATTGCAAATATGCGCCAATTAGAAAGCCGTTGCAAAGCCTTCTTCTTTAAAAAAAGAGCTACAACAGTGATAAATCAATGCCGCTAATAATTTAACCCTGCTAATATTGGCGATGAATATATCGTCGCAAACTCGTCATAACCAAATTTTAGTTTTTGGCTTGCATTTAGCAACCAATTTGTGGCAACTAGGTCATCGCTCCTTGCAATGGTATCGAGGTCTTCACAAATTTTGTGCAGCTAACCGTGCACATTCTTATATTGTTAGTTTATCAAGGGGTGTTAAAGATTAGCAAGAAAGTGGTTAAAATTTAACTGAACCAACAATCACATGATACTCGTGATTTCACATGGAGGCCACAAAAGTAAACTATGAAGCTTTTGACATCCAAGAGAATTGGCTTTAAGAAGAAAAATGGTAAAAAGATGTAGAAAGATAAGCATTTTACAAGTTAGGTTAATAATCTAAAGCGAAAAAGAAGAAAAGTGAAACCTTTTCAACCATCAATTCATAAGGTGAAATATTTTCCTAATTAATTTAGTATGAATATTTATCAACTTGGTTTGTTTGTTATGCAGTGTACTAATACAAGACCTTTTGTATATTTGTTTAAGTCAAATTTTGTTAGAAGCATCAGGTTCAACTATTTATTAGCATATGCTCCCATACCTTACAGCTCATTCAAGTAGAGTATCATTAGCATACGCTTAGTTACCTTTTTTTGTTTTTTTTGTTAGAGGATATTTTTTGCCTGGATCATAAATGTGGGCTTGATTAAAAAGCCCATTTTGTAATAAGTTGGGCCAATTAATTTAGGCCAATAATTCAATTATTGAGCCGTTACTATAGTAAAATCATAGTATAAATACTCCTGCGAGAGGAAAAAAATCAAAGCAAAACCCTAATTTGTAGACAGAAACGCCGATACGAAAAATAATGTCAGGAGCTATTCCTCAAATCAATGTCAAGGAAGACAAGAAACCTAATGTTCAACTCACGCGCATCAACTTGAGGGTCAAAAGCCAGGTCTTTTTTTTGTTTCTGGGTATTCATGTAGAAAGTTTTTCTTTTGTCAAGTCTACTCAAGTTCATATATCATTTATAGGTTTTAATTTTGTGTTGAGTTTAATTATTGTTTTAGATTTTGTAAATCAATATCAATATACCTCATCATGCATTATAAACCATTTATTTTTTGAGATCTTCCATTAATTTGGTATTTTGAGAAAATTGGTGCGTAAGAAACAATTGTGTGTTGGATTTCTGGTTTTCCTGTATTGATATTTGTGTTAATATCTGGGATTTGAGATTTATGCTTTGTTTGGTTCAAGAAAAAGAAAATGAGAGAAAGAAAATCGTGAAAATCGATGTGTTTTCCTTTATTTGATTTAATGAAAAATGGAAGAAAAATGAGTGAAAATTTGATTTCTAGAAACAAAAAATTATAACTTTTTTTTTTCATTTTCTTTTCACCTATATTTTCTTTCCACTTTACCTCTTGCCTTGGATCTAAACACTGGGTTATGCATTACAATTGCTTTATTGTTCCAATTAATGTCACTTTTCAACTTCCTCATTGCTTACCATGAAATTTATTATATATTATGTTTAAGTCCACACTTTTCGTTGGTGACTAATCTATGATAATATAAAAAATGATAATTTTGTATTCTTTCAATTGGTTTATGATAATAGTATCATTTTTCAAAAGAAATTTAATTGGCCAATATAACCTTGAGAGAGTATGTTTGACACCGTATCACAATTGACAGTTAACTTCTTGATTGGTCAACTTTTGCGGTTTTTATCTTGGATTTCTTTTATGTGACAGTTTAGTCCTTCCTTAACAGTCGAACCAATTAAACCATAATTTTATTTGACGTGACAAATTAAATTTATGTATTGTTTTACTTATTATTATGTGATGTGCGTATGATCCAATTTAAGCTATATATTAAGATATCACTATGCTCACTATGTATAAGACTAATTTTTATTTGATCGTAGGACGGAGAGGATATATTCTTCAAGGTCAAGCGGACTTCTCTATTGAAAAGGCTGATGGAAATATATTGTGATAAAAAATCTCAGGATTTGAAGACAACCATTTTTTTATATGATGGTCGTCCCCTCCGAGCAAAGGACACTTTTGAACAGGTTACTTTCTCTGCTTCATTATTTCTCTATATATCTAGTGAGATGGACTTTTCTAATATTAGACTCATCGGAATAAATTTAGGTCACACTAGGTACGGCAAAATAGGTCTAGCCCGCCAATTCGCTACAGAAATGGCTAGGCGGGGTAATAAAGTGAGGCCACCAGCCCATGTGGCCTGCCTCGTTAAACCCGCCGGCAAAACGGGCCGGAGCAGGCTGACCCACGAGTTACATTTTTTTTAAAAAATAACACTAGATTTAAAACCAGTCTTTAGAGTTTTCAGATTTGGAATTTGATATTCACTCTCCTCTCGCACCGCTGCCGCTCCTCACACTTTCATTCCGGCTCCTTTGTTCTCTTCCACGCCTAACCGCCAACACCAGAAGTCACGCTCATGCAGTTGGGCCGCCACCGTCGAGTTAGCGCTGCCACCGTCCTGCCTTCTCCTTCCTGCTGTGTTTTTTACTCTGTCTTCAGTTTCAGTCTTCAATTTGGAACCGAGTTTCTCTTCTTTCTTTGCAATTGGAGTCTTTGTGCTTCAACTTCATTTTCTGTTTCTAGATCTGTTTTTTTCTTTTTCTCTTCAATCTGTACCCTTAAAGAAATCGAGCTCCTTTCCTCTATCAGCTAGTGATTTTTCTTTTCTTTTCTTTCTCTTTCTTTTGTTTCCTTGATTTGTTCGTTCTGCGATTTGATGGGCTGATTCAATATCTGTTTGTTTTGCTGCATCGATCTACTTTCTAATTTGCAATTTCTGTAAACGTTTTTGTTTCTTTGGCATTTTCTAACAAGTGTGATGATTTGATATTCAGTACCATACATGTCTTAATTTAGTTAGTAAATATTTGCAATTAACTGTCAATTGTTCAACAGGTTCTGCAATTTTGTTTTCTATATAGAGTTAACAAAAAAAATTTATATTGTGAAATTAATATAATTTTTTTATAGGTTGTAAAGTTTTTATGTTGTTGTGTAACTAAGAATTTTTTCTATTGATATGATTTTTTTTTTATCTGGTTGAGAATTTAAAACGAAAATTATGAAAATTTTCAATGCAATTAGGTGTTTTTATTTTATTTCTTTTAAATATTGGCGGGTTAAGCAGGTCAGCCTGCAATTCACCTTACCCTTGAATATGCAGCCTGGGCTAAATAACAAGATCCATTTTTCTTGGTGGACTAGCCAGTCCTGACCGATTTTTTGTGAGCATTTAGCATGACGGGTTGACTCGTTTGGTCCTCTTTAGGTTACACAACTATACATGAATAATTATGATTGAAACTTTAAAAATCTATAAATTTTTACATAATTGATCTATTTTGTATTAATTTTCAATTTTGTATTAATTTTCAATTGTTTGAATTTATGAAATTTATTATTTATAAAAATAATAAAAACTATCATTTTACTGATACCTAGTGTCATTTAAATATATATATATATATATCATAACCGTACTTATTTTGTGTTTAATTCTTCAGCTTGAAATGGAGGATGGAGATGAGATTGATGCAATGTTGCACCAAACTGGCGGAGGCGTGTGAACTTAGTATGGTTGCTTATGCTACTTATTATAAAATTTGATACATTAAAATGATATTTAGTTGATAATGTGTATGTAACCTATGGGAGTTGTGGTAGTCATTCTCCGTAGAACTTGTTTGAATATTTGGCATGCTATTCCGGAGTGTTTTAAGGTTTATGAACCTAAATGAGATTTGGAATCTCAAGTTAAATCAATCTATTTTTTCTTTGTAATATTTTTTATTTTTTTTACTTTCAATCCAATTGAGTCGTCAGTAAAATTGGGTATACGGGTAGCTTGGCTCAGTCAGCACGAGTCCCAAGTCAAGCAAATTGGGTTGTAAAGATCACCTATTAAATGCTCTAGCATTTTACCGGATCGTATAAACCTACGGTTAAATTAATTATTAAATTGATTAGCTAGCGAGCTAGTCTACGTAAAAAATTCATTAAAAACATTTTTTAGAATAAAAGCTATATTTTTTTGTTAAAAATCCACAATTTAAGTATGTTTTTAATTAAAAAAATATTAGTTTTGTTTAAATTATAGTAAAATTATTATCATAAAATTAAAAATACACAAAAACAATTTAAGAAAATAAGGATTAAAAATAGAGTTTTAAATTTAATTAGTTTTTTTTTTTTATAAATGTGATATGCAAGCCAACTTGTATAACATCCCTCAATCTCCTAAGGTAAAAGTTAAATTGTGAAAATGCAATTTAGTCCCTAAGGGACTCTTTTGAAAAGAAAATGGGATTTTAGGATTTTAGAGACATAGTTACAATTATTATGTGAATGAAAAAGAAAGACCAAATTATAATATTTAAAAGTTCCATAAAATGACTAAATAGCAAAGGTGAGAAGTTGCAAAAATTCGAAACAAAAACTCTCTTCCTTCTCTCTCCTCGTGCCACTCTTCCTCACTCTCACACCCACTCTCTTCTTCTTATCCCCTCCTAGGGCTTGCTTCAAAAATCTCCAAAGAACTAGCTCTTCCTTCATTAATCTTCCACCTTTGTAGTTAGATTTGTCATCTTCAAGCTTTGGAGCATTAAGGATTGCTAGGTAAGCACACGCATCCTCTTCTCCCCTTCCTTAATCTTCCACCTTTGTAGTTAGATTTGTCATCTTCAAGCTTTAGAGCATCAAAGTTTAGTCTTCTATAGAAGGTTCAAAAGAAAAACCGAAAATGAAAAAATGGAAGAAGATGGAATAAACCCTAGGAGAGCACTAAGCAAGGAAAATGAAATACGAGAGAGTGTATAGTGTGGTGGCTGAGTTAAGTTCACAAATCCCAAAATAATTACTCTAACTCTACTCAGCCACAATACAAAATATGAGTTTAAAATAACAAAGTCTGATCCAAAATAAAATAAAAAAGAATAAAATGATAAAATCTACTTCTAAAGAGGTGATCCAAAAAGCAATCTTCTCTACAATTTCCAATGTGTTCTCTATGCCAAAAAAATGCCTTAAATATGACCTGAAAATAATAATAGACTAAATTAAGTTAATTAAATCTGAATTAAACCAAATCAGAATTAATTGTTTAATAAAGCCCAAAATAATAAAATGTGTCGAGAGAAATTAATTAGACTCAATTACTAAATAATATAAGTTAAAAAAAAAAATAAAAAATGTTAACTACCACTCCTCTCTCTTTCTCTCCATAAAACTAAAGAAATACACATAAGTGACACTACCTAAATTTTGAATTTTTAAAAAACTCACTTATGAGTTGACCAATAAAAAAAGAAAGGCACTCTTAAGAAAATTTTCGGAAGGTTGTCCTCCTAAGAATATACGGAAGGCCCTCGTCCCAAAGTCATTTATTTTTTAAAAAAAATGTTTTTTTTTTGTTTTTTTAGAAGGTCCTTTTTTTGAGAATGTCCCTTTTGTTATTATAAATGATCATTTATGATGTGTTTAGTTTAATTTTTAGTAAAATGAGAAGTAAAAATTAATGATTAAAATTATTGATACACAAAAATTAAAATGATCCAATAAAAAATAAATATTTTTAAGTTTGATCAAAAATGATTTCAATCAAATCAAAATCATAGGTTACAAATTTTTTGCGTCTAAACTCCAAATAGATATTTGGCCCAAACAAACTCCGAATAGATTTGGGATGCATGATAAGTTTATAGCCCATTTGTTAAACAATAAAATGTTTGTTTTTGTTTTTGAAACCTATCAAAAAATAAAGTAATCAAATTTTTGAATATTTTAAAAATTCTTATTGTTATTATAACCAAATATAAATAAATAATAAATCAATTTTTTTTAAAATGGCTTTTTTTTGTATTTTTGAAATTAACAAAAAATTTTAAAAAAAATTTATTACTATAATAACAAAATACAAATAACTTTTAATTTTTACAATAATTACTTAAAAAATAATCACTTAATTATCAATCTTAAAAAATACTGCCCTAATTTGTCTTCGTTTCAAACATGATGTGTTGAACATGCCCAATAAATAATAGACTTTAACTACTTAATTTTAATTGTAAGCACTAATTACTGTAAATATCTAGTCTAATTTAAAGAAGAAAAAAAAAATTGGTTGAATGACGGTCATAGATAGTTGTATTTAAATTTTAAACTTCTCATGCTTTATTACCAACAAAAAGAAAAAATTCTCATTTCACCAAAAATAAAATAAAATAAATCTCATGATTTAGGTAAGCATGAGTTATGTGGACTCCCGGGAGGCCGTGACAGCTTGACGGTGAGCTCTCCGTTGACGAACACCGCTTTGGTGAGCTCCTGCCGCCACGTCGCTTCTGGCAGCCAATAAAATTTTCAATATTAGCATTTATCAGAATGTGTGAAGGTAATCAAATTTATTTTATTGTGGATTTATTGTTACTGAAGTTCTAGTGTGAATTAAAATGAACAAATCTCCAACTAGTTTCCGGATTAGGACACAAACTATTTGCTGCTAGCTCCAATTTTTCAGTTATCTTACTTTTACTTGCTATGATTTCGAGTGTTTGGGTTTCTGCTAAAGCATCATCTCTAGGTCTAGTTATTGGTGTGTCTTGATATTTGAATTAATAAATTAAAGTCAACTAATAACTCAAAAGACAAAAAAAAAAAAAAAAATGTAACTGTGCATCAATTGTAATAGAATTCAAATCTCTAACATTCCAAATATTTATCTAATTTTTTTAGTTACTAGTTTCAATACGATGACAAATCAGCAACACACATAACTGTTATGGCCAAAAAGACAACAAACACACAACTCAAATGATAACATAACATTGTTCAAAGTAATTTAGTTTCTAAGGTTACAGGACTATGATAGGACTGGTTACTCTATGCTTGCCGTCGGTCCAAGACAAGTTCCCGAATATTGGAAAATCATGACTGAGCACACCCGTGGCCCGGATAATAACCTGAAACCTCTTCTTTTCTCCAGTTTTCTTAAAAGTCAATGAACTTGGCTGAACAAGAACCTTAATCTCTTTCGGTGTGTGAGTATTCACAACATAAGTGCTTGGAGGCCCAACGTTTGTAACTGTTCGAGTGACATTTACAGGGCGTGTCCTGAGATGACGCACTGTAATTGAAGGGTAGTTAAAATCTTCAATTCTGTTAGACTTTGGACAAGTGTAAGAGGATTTGAAACTAGAAAACAACTTGAGTAAAGCTTGGGTGTAACCAGAAGCACATAAGAAGTCCAGGTAATCAGTTGTGGTTAAATCATAAACAAGTCCAGGGTCTGTCGCAAGGTTAGGCTGAATGTGTCCTGCTCCGTATTCGAATGGAGTTGCTATCTCATCAAATGCGTCCCGAATCGGTTGATTTGTGTTGTCTAGTGTTGTAGCTGGAATCAGGAGAATTTATTGTTTAGTTAACAAGTTGCCAATGCTTTCCCAAAATACATGGTACATATCAACATGTTATATGCAGACAATGCACGCATTTTATTGATCACAGATTGGAAAACTCTCATACTTATAATGTTTAGTGTTTATATTACCATCATGCGTGCACATGATGAAAAAAAAAAGATAATATATTTTCTGTGGAAATGTAGAATGTTATTTTGCTAACATACCGGTAGTCATTATGGCAGATTTGATAGCTGCTGGACTCCAATTAGGATGAAGAGTTTTGAGAAGACCAGCGATTCCAGCAACATGAGGGCAAGACATAGAAGTTCCCTGTTGCACGTTGAAAGGAATCCGACGTTTATCCGATGCTAGATTTGTGGGGCCAGCGGCTTGTGTATAAGCAGCAATTACATTCACACCAGGAGCAGTTATGTCAGGCTGAAGAAACAAACAAGCAATAACAAGCCTTATATCACTAGGTATGTCAGGATGAAACGGTTTTTTTTTTTTTTTTTTTTTGAATCATGTTAAGAATGACAAATCATATCATCATTGTCATGATGAAGTAAAATAAATATAGCAAGACCTTTAGTATCAATGGTTGCATCACACTTGGACCCCTGGATGAGAATCCAGCCATAATTGGAGCTGGTTTTATTCCTAAATATGTTTTCGCTGCTGTCATGTAAGCAACAAGATGCCTACAACATAAATTTATATTTTGTAAAATAATTGCATCATTTGCCGCAAGTATGGACAAACACACACATACATGATATATGAACTTTACTTGCTATTATTTCCTTGAGAACCTCCTTGACGTTCATAATTACTCAGTCCATTGATACTTGCAGCTGGTAATAAATGAGGCTCAGCTAAAATTGTATTTCCACTTTGCTTATCATTTTGCACAAACACTGCCACTGCACCAGCAAGAGCACCCTGCTGAACCTCTCTAACTGATTGTAGTTTATCACTTCGAATGCAGATTAGTATTTTTCCCCTTACTTTGGCTGGATCAAGCGTTTTAGGCTTGCATAACCGACTGCAATTACATGTTTATGTATTCAAATAAATATTTGACAATTGACGCAAATGGTATGAATATGTGAAGGAAATTTGTGCTTACGCATCATTTATTGACACATTTGGAAGTCTGGCATCGACAGAACGAATTAAAGGATAGTACTTTCGTGACTCTGCTGGCAAGCCTCTATTAAGACTGGCACCCTGATACACATTCCAATCAATCTGAATTAAATTGATATACACTTAAATTCTCTTAGATTAAGCTCACATAAAGAATCCCTCCTCTTGTTCAGATATAGTTTTGGTTCCTGTGATTAACTTTAACTTTGGCCCTGATATTTCAAAAGGAATTTGCTTTCTCACTTTAGACACTAGTCATTTTAGATGAGCTTGAGCCTTTGAGAAGCTATGTTTTGAAGTCCTATATTTCAAAACATTGTTGATTGGTCTCTACTTTCATGTATGAAATTTTATCTTAGTCCTTATTTCTCTGACTAATTCCTTATATCTCTACTTTTTGTTTGGTTTATGAGTTGGCTATAGTGATATATATATATATAAGATGATACCTTGAGGTATTGTTTGTTTCCAAGAGAGATATTGCTGAGAAATTCTCTGTCTATGGTGCTAGCAGCAACAGTGAAGGACCATGGTGCTACATTTATTACACTTTGAGCAGCGGGGCCATCATTGCCGGCGGAGCAAACAACAACTATGTTTCTTGCAACAGCATGGAAAGCCCCTATAGAAATGCCATCTGTGAACATAGCCTCTGCATAAGGAGTAGAACCACCCAAAGAGGCAGAGATGACATCAACACCATCATGAATGGCATAATCAAATGCTTGAAGGATGTCCGCTTCATGGCAACCACCGGCGTCCATTGTATTCCAACACACTTTGTAGGCTACCACACGTGCTCTTGGGGATCCTCCCTTTGCAGTGCCATTGCCATTACCAAAGACTTCAGCACTCCGCACAAAGTTACCGCCCGCGATTGACAGAGTGTGGGTACCATGCCCTTCAATGTCACGTGCAGTGTGTAATTTTGGGTCAAGCTTGCCCGTTTCTGCCTCATGATTTTTGAGGAAAATTCTTGCTCCTATCAGCTTCCTGATTCAACAAAATTTAGGTTGACAAAATTAGTTCCATTCCTGATTCAATCAGACGCTATTCGACATATCAAAGTAATGATAGTACAAGTTTCAGAGTGAATTTTATCATCATTTTAATAATTTCTTAATTTTCACCAACTGATTTACTTTACATGACAGTGACATAACTGAATTTACAAATTGCAATAAGAAAGAACAATTATTATACCTGTTACAGAAATACTTATTTATTCCGGTAAAATGGTCAATATCACAGACACCTTTCCCGCGCCACTTCGATGGCACCGGCCCCAATCCTTTGTCACTGAAACTCGGGTGTTCCGGCCAAACGCCTGTTCAACAAGCAACAAAATTAATTTATTTTTTGTCACTTTTTATTGTATGCAATTTTGTACAAATTAATACTTTAAATATACCTGGCTTTTGCAACAACTTTTTATGTTTTCAAATGCAATAAATATTGTGTTTTTAAAATTTTACATTTTTAACCTGTTAAAGTTTTAGAGGCAGAAATTTTCGTATCTTTTATACAAAAATGTAAATGTGCTTGTAATGCGAATTTCTCCACACACTTATTATTATTATTATTATTATTATATGTTAAGTGTTAAAATATTTTTTTTTACTAATAATGAGCGAGGATTGGTGTTTTGATTCGTGATTGTAACAACAACGGTTTTCAGGTTTTATGGGAATGACAACAAACACTCATGTTGGGCTTATGTGAGAATCTGAAATTAGAAGGCTCCTTTGTCAATCAAATTCTAAAGAATAATGCTATATGTTTCTAATAATTTTTCTAATTATTTTTTTAATACTATATAAAGTATGGAATTAAATGTACTTTTAATCTTGAAAATATAAAAAACATTAAAAACATTCTTTAATAAGTAATTAAGAAGATTTTTAAGAATATAAATTAGAAAGATTTAGAATTATTCAATTCTAAAAATGATGATAGCTAATTAAGAGCAAGATTTAAGATCTATTATTTTTCTTTGGGTCTTGCTAAATGGTGCTCTTAGGGCATTTGTTAAGGTGTAATAACTACACATTTTTTAATGCTTTGACTTACTATAAAAAATGTTCATTCAATAATTTTCAACTTTCGAGACAATCTCGATAAAACATTACTATTTTTGTATCTTTAAATAGTGCCCTTAGGACACTGTTTAGCATTTTCCTTTTTATATTATACAACTACTTACTTTCTTTGTTTTAAAATATAATTAATTAGTTACTTTTCACGGAAAATAGTTATTGCATTGATTTTAAAAAAATTAATCTACAATTTTATCTCTAAATAAATACTCTCTCCGTCCCAAAATATAAGATCATCTAGAGAGTTTTTGTTTGCTCCATTTTATAGGACTCTTTGAGAATTTTGGTGCACATTTAATTTTTTTTACCATTGTACCCTTGCTATTCAACTAATTTTGATGAACATTAATTAATAGAGAGTGAGGTGATAGAAAGAGATTGAAAGGGTAAATTTGGAAACTAATACTTTTTGTTAGACAAATTTAATGCATTTAACTATATTAACCATTTTTCTTAATTCTCGCAATATCAGTCTAGGGGGTCTTACATTTTGGGACGGAGGGAGTATAACTCATTAGTAGCATCTTGGAAATTACTCCATTTAGTTCTATTTATGAGGTATTTTTAATAGAATCACTAATACAAATAAAAATAATTAAATGTAGTTGTTTATCATAAAAATTATGGAATATGTCACATTTATCCTTCTAATGTAAGAGTGCATTAATGATTTCAACTTTACAAAGTAAAAAAAATAGTTAAGGAGATAGAAATTAAGTGATTTAACAAGAGAAGAAAAAAAAATTAAATGCTTCCTAAAAAATACTCTTTATATTACTTATTATTATTTTACATAAAAAATATGATTTTCTTAATTATTTTTTTAAAAAATTATCATTATTTTTCACTAAAAAATTATATATATATATATATATATATATATATATATATATATATATATATATATATATATATATATATATATAGACACATAGATGACTTGGTATTTATAGATGGTAAGTTGATAGGGATAAAGTGGTTACTCAATAGTGAGAGAAAATAAGAATATTTTTTACTTTTAAATAGTTGTGATATGGGACAAAAAGTTTTTCTATGATTTAGTGTGGTACAAAATTTTGACCTTTTGTACTATCGAGTAACTCTACTTTTGTGCTATCTAGTAACTCTACTTGTGTGCTGTCTCTTGGTATTTTTTGAATCAAACACTGAACTAAAAATTTTGTGCTGTGTTGTACCATGAAATTTAACAAATCAAACTGATCCTAAGACTCTGTTTGGTAACACTATGTTATAGCTTATGACTTATATCTTGTAGCTTGTAGCTTATAGCTTATATCTTGTAGCTTAATTTGGTGAATACTTTTTTTTCGCTTAGAAATGACGAATATAATTACTTTTTATTCTTCATAATGAAAATAATGAGATATTTTTGGGTACATGAAAATAATGAGATTCAAAACCTCAGATTTTATGTAAAGTACTCGTAACTCATTACTAAGTAAACCCAAATGAACTAGGCTATCAAATATAAATGAAAGTGGCCGTATCATTTCGGTCCCTAACTTTGTGAGGATAAGTCACTTTAGTTCATAACTTTGTGCGAATAAGTCATTTAGTTCTTGATTTTGTGCGGATAAGTCACTTTAGTCTCGGACTTTGCATTTTATAGGTCACTTTAGTCCCTGAATTATACGATCATTCATTTTAGTCCATGACTTCTATGCTGGTTCCAATAACCCCAGTTTTACCGGCGAAACCCCCAATCACGCTGCCACCGATGGTTACGCCTTTGAGGACTTCGTTCCTGGCTCTTCTTCTAGCGCCCGTGAAAGAAAGAAGAGTTCGATTCACTTTAGTACCATTTTCAGGGATTAACATGACTGATAATAGTGAAAGTCATGAGCTAAAATGATCGATAATAATGAAAGTTAGGGATTAAAATGACCGATTCTGTGAGGGACTAAAATGACTTATTAAATGCAAAATCATGAACTGTTTTAGTATATATTTCTTTAAAAAACATGTCTCTTTTTTTTTGGCTATTAAAAAAATATCTCACATTTTAAATTTATATAACAATTATGAATTATCACACTTTATTTTTATTTCGTTTCAGAGTTTTCAGTTTTTTTTTTCCTTACAAACTCTTGGAAATCTTATTTTATTGTTTGTTGTTCAAACTTTTCAAATTATAACACAAATCAAAAAGTATAGTGACAAATTTTATTTAGCTTCGAAAAATTTGAAAACTTTTTGAAATTAAATAGTCCTTTTTTTTATCTCATATTTGATTTCTTTTACAATTAAAATTCAAGAGCCAGTAAACCTCAAATGCAGTGTGCAATTGATAGAAATTAAATTAAAGTATACCTGTATCAATATTAGCGATGATTATATTTTCACCATATCTTGCCTTCCTCCAAGCAGAGTTTGCAGGAATTTTTCCATTTTTTTCCAGTCCAAGAAAATCCCATGACCTGTAGTGTGCAATTTATGCTCTTTGCTCAAGAAAACAGAAATTACGTTTTTGTTCTCTGTACCAATAATAATAATAATAATAATAAACACTCACACACATAAGCCATTAATTAATTTGTGAATTCAAAATCAATTCAAGGTTATTGTAGTCTTTGCTCACTTGCAATAATTGATGCTTCTTCCTCTTCCAGCAGAGCAGCAAAACCATTGATGTGTTTATTGTACGAATACATCATTGCTTCCTTGGCCTTTTCGTCACTGACAATAATAATAATAAGGCCAAATTAGTAAATTAGTTTTGTAATTTTTTTTTTGTTTTATTTTGGTCTTATAATTTTAAAAAGTTTTAATTAAGTATTGTAATTTTGTTCTGGCGAATAAATTGGTCTTATTTTTATTTTCCGACTAAATAGTGCTGAGGTGGCATTTACTTGACACGTAGATATCTAGGTAGACGCTGACATGGTTTTAATGAGTTTCAAATTGGTCATTTAATAGTTTAAATAAGTTTCAATTTGGTCCTGTAAATATTTCAGTGAGTTTTAATATGGTCATTTTTAGCAAAGGTGGGGAAAGAAGGTTTGAGGTCTGGCATATAAGCTTTACAAGGGACAGGTTTGCGGTGGATTTAAGCCTACTACCACCGGTTGAAGACGAATGTGATGCCATTAGAGGACACGAGACGAAACCGTTAATGATCTACTGCAACTACAACCAACAATGAAATCAACATGGAGCTAGAGAAGAATAAATTCGTTTTTGAAATTTTCCAATTGAAAAACTCTAATTTTATGCTGATTCAACTATTTTTTTTTTTAATTCTTTTACTTATTCAGGTCAGCATGCTGACTGGATCCATGTCAGCGTTCACCTAGGTGTCCGGTGAAAGTCACCTTAGCACTGTTTAGCCGGAAAATAAAAATAGGACCAATTTGTTCGTCGGAGTAAAGTTACAAGATTTAATTGAAACATTTTAAAGTTATAAGACTAAAATGAAAAAAAAAAAAAATTACAAGACTAATTTGGCCTAATAATAATACACACACGTTGTACATACATATATTTAACATGTCTTAAAAAATATTTGGTTTAATTGTAATTTGTTCCCTTAATTAGCGACTTCGGGCCACATTGGTAAAATTATTATTTTTTTCTACAAATTATGAAGTTTGATTCAATTTCATTCTTATACTTTTTTTTTTTTATTATTAATTTTCGTTTCTAAACTTTTCATGTTATTTTACATTTATTCTACCCGTTATCGGAGGTGGGAAGGGTCAGAGAGCCTGGAGGCAGGGGTGAAGTTTGAGGGAGGGGTTAGAGAAAAAAGTATTTTTATTAATTTTTTAAATAAAAAGTATAATTAATTAAAAATATATTATTATTATTATTATTATTTTATTAACTAATGCCTTATATTGTGACAGATGTCTGTTTTTAATGTTGTTAAGTTTCATTCTTAGTTTCTAAGAGGCCAATAATCAAGAAGGATAAACATGAAGCAACATAAAGAGTTTGAAGACAAAAATATAAAAAAAATATGAAGACAAAAATAAATACAATAAAAGTATGAGAATGAAGTTGAATCAAACTTTATAATTTGAGGACGAAAACAAATATTTTACCTTTTTATTTTTTTTTAACATGTAACTTTGATTATTTTTAGGTGTGAACTTATGTAAAACTTAAAAAACTTAAAAATAATATTATAATTTATTTATTTTTAAATATTTTTGCTCCCCTTATCCTTCTTTTTGGAATTTCTAGACTTAAATTTTTTATATTTAACTTCGTTAAATTTATAATTTTAAGTTCTGTACCACTAAATAAAAACAAAATTTCATCTTAAGCTCCCTGAAAGAATACTCAATTTTATATTTTTATGTTTTATTAATTAAGTTGCACTTCCTAACCTCGTATTATATGTATAAAAAAAATTTCAATGGATTATATGTATAAAAAAAAAAAAATCATTGATTGTGCTAACATATATAACTGTTTTAAACTACTACTCACTTTTTTCCTACTTATTTGTTCGGAGAGAGAAAATTTTTTTGTTCCTATTTATCTGTTCATTTGTATTTCCAATGTAACATTAATTATAATTTTACCAATTTTATTTTTATTTTTAATTGGATGTTAATCAATGCTCACTATCTCACCAATGAAACCATGAGAGATAAGGGTCATTATAAAGAGTTTAAAATTTACTTTGAGAAAAAATATAATAATTAATGTATTTTTTAATATGTGTGAATTTATCTCTTCAGTTAAATAAGAGTGGATGAAGTACTATATAACAACTAGACTGAATAGATTCATGTTATGACATTTGATTTCTTAATTAGTTGGATGAACTTGGTTTATAAAATAGATGAGTTAAATTTGAGCCAACATTTAAGCTCGTTAAAGAAATAAGTTGAATTTGAGTCCTGTATAATTCGATTCCTTTGATTTATTAACTAGTTCGATAAATAAATAGATAAATACATATATAACTTTGAAATAAAATTTTATCTATTTTTAACATCGTAAATATCAATTACTCTAAATTTTAACTTTTAGAAAACAAAAGCTTTAATTTTAATTTTTTTTACTTTTATTTAACAACATAACAAAAAGTAAAATTTAATTTTAGAACAGTAAAAACGCTAACTCGTGAGTTCGTGAACTAATCTAAATAGTTATTGAACTTTAAACTAGCTGAAACTGAGCTGAAAATATCAATTGATAAAAAAAAAATTAATTCAAATTCGACTTAAGAAATTCTTATGAATCCAGTCGAGCTTATTCAAGTTCTCGTCTCGACTCAACTCATTTCTCGATATAATCATAAAAAAAAAAAAAAAAAACAACAACAACATGAGATTAAAATATTGCAGAAAGGATGAAAAGTGAATGCTAGACAAGAACGAGGGAGTGAAGTCGCAATTAATGATAATCCGTAGATTAAAAGTGCAATTAACAGAAAAAATTCAGAATCGCAATGCTATGCATACCTTCCTAAGACTGAAGAAAGTAAATCATAATGGGAATTTGTGGCAGTTTGAAGATCAACAGGGGAAGGGTCTGCACCATGAGAGTGTCCTCCCAAGTACACAACGTAGGTCTGAAACACAGAAAATCAAATCAAATCAAAACAATTATAGATTTCGAAATTAAATGTCCTTAATTAATTATGGCTCTCATGAACAAAATACTACTAGTATAAATTTCGAAATTAAATCTGAAATTAAAACATATATGCTTGCCTTTCTAAGGGCATTGGTAGATTCCTGCAAGAAAGTGAAAAGAAGAAAAGATGAGAAAACAAGTTCGAAGATGAAGAACGCCATCATCGTAATATCTTCAACTCGTACTCTTATTTTCTAACTGCCTCGCCTTCTCATTTTATTTTACAACATTCATAAATGATTGATCACCGCCGCATCTTAGTTATATTTATATTCTAAAAAATATTATTTTATTTCAGTACAAATTCTAAATCCTGTAATTTTTTTTTTCAAATACACACGCATCCAACCTTAAACACACTCTATCTTAAACTAACTCTCACCACCATTCAAATGTTGGACATGCTGAAAAGTATATTTTTTTATCATCATGGAAAAGTTTAAGGTGGGCAAGTGTACACTTTTCCCACGGTGGAAAAGTATGTTTTCATTAGTTAGATATATGTATAAAATAATTCAACGCTCTGGATTTTGACTGGTCACTTGAAATACATGAGTTTAGAAAAATTGCAAAGACGACCACAGGGCTACGGTCCCCTGAGTTTCTTTTATTATGACATATACCCCATCAATTAAATATAATATTTTAAATCTAAAAGCTTTTATTATTTACATTTTTTTTCTATAACATATGTTAAACACTCCGCATCTTCAAAAAAATAACTAGAACCCTCACTCTTCCTTCTCTTCTCATTGCAATTTCCTATAACCATCTCACACTGTTCCCTTTCTTCCTTCCCAGATTCTAGAGTATTATCTCTCTCTCTCTTTCCAGAAGATTTCCTGTATTATTTTTTGTTCGATTTGTAACTGAGATATTGTTCTGCAATTGTTACTAATGTTTAAGATGTAAACTTTCAAATGTGGATGTGGATTGGTTGGATGTTTATTGTGGTCCTTGTCTGATAACCATGGCTGGTGTGGAGATCCAACTAAGGAAGAAGAAGGAAGTTTTTTTTTGGTGCGGTGTGACGAATCCAGTTACCACCCTTTTCTAGGTTTTCTTGGGGGTCATATATAATCAATTAATTACCACCCTTTTGTATTGTGATCAATAAATACAATATAACAAGCTAAACGCTATTACTATGATCTATTATTCTCTTGTTTTATTTGTCTTTGTTATTAAAAAATTTCCTTCATTCCTTTTCTTTTTTTCTTTTATTCAAGGCGCAGTGTTGGTGTTGCCTTCACTATCTGGATTTTGAGTTCTAACACATAATTATAACATGATTTTCAATATTTATCAAAGGGTCACTAGTCAATTTTATAAATTTTATTATTTTAATCCTAAGTTGCCAAAGGACTAGAGTGCAATATTAATTAATAATTAATAAAAACAGGCTATAGCAAGTTATATATGAGCCATCCCCATCATGGGAAAATTTGAACAGTTCCCACCTTAGAACCCGCCTTATCATCATATAAGTTTTCATTTTATGAAAATCTCTTTATTTTATGTGCAAATTTATCATTTTGTTATCGAACTTATTTTTTCTAATTTTTTATTATTTTATATGTGGGAAGAGAAATTTTTCTTTTTTTTTTTCCCTCTCATACTAAATATTTGCAGTTTTCTTTCCACTAATATATTTTTTTCTTTTCCTTTTTATTTTCTCATTCAAATGATGATATGATAAATTTGCACATATTGAAGATCTCTTTATCCTATGTGCAAATTTATCATTTTTTAACAATCTTATTTTTTTCTAACTTTATTATTTTATATGAGGGAAGAGAAATTTTTCTTTTTTTGTTCTCATACTAAATATTTGCATTTTTCTTTCCACTAATATATTTTTTTTGTTTTTCCTTTTTTTCTCATTCAAATGATGACATGATAAGTGTAATTAATTATTTTAAGAAATTGAATTTGTATTTTCAGAATTTTAAAGATTGAATTAAACTTTGATTGTGATTTCTGAGACTTTTTATGTTTACCCAAATTTTTCTCTGCTCTGCTCCTGTGATGACTAAAAGCATGATCGAGGCACAAATAATGGATAGGATGTAACAATCATGTAAAGAATCACTTTTAGAGAGAAATTGAGAAAGAAAGAAAAACAAATGTGAGATTGGATGCTCTTGATAATATGTGGTGGCAGTGGCCACCCAAAAAAAAACTATTTTTTTTGTAAATATATATATAATATTACTATATGCCACCCCACTTAGAAACGACATCACTCATTTTGGACAATAGTGTCTGGAATTCATAAAATAATGAAGATAGAAAATAAATTATCCTTATTTTTTCGGACAGTAGCATCCAAAAACGTGTGTTTCTGAACGCGACTGTCCAAACATATATGGTGCATTTCCTAAATTAAATGGTGTTAATGCCATTGACAAAAAAATTATGACATGGCCACCTCAAACTTTAAAAGAAGAATAGGCCAAGCCCAAACATAAAGGTCAGTACAAAAATAAACAATGGTCAACTTTTTGTCTGCACTAAGTCATATAACATAGTGGTCCCACTTATCTACCTTATCTCGGTGGATGGATTAACACCCTCCCTATTGGGAGTGACACCATCCTTTTTAGTATATAAATTTATGATTCTTACATATAAAAAGGATCGTGCCACTTCCAATAGAGATTGTACTAATCTCATCCTCCCTTATCTCTGAGACTCAAACTCAACTCAACAATACCTTCTGGTTCATAGAGACACAAATAAAGGAAAAGGACCACAAACAAAATCAAAATCAAACAAGTTAGTATTTTTTTTATTTAAACTTTTATTGTGTTCTTCTCTTCATCTCTTGTCCATTTCACATAGCTTTTTTTATTGTATTGTTCTGTTTTCAATTGTGCATTTATTGAAAGTTTAAACCAAACAAAAGCACGACGGGACCACAACAAAGCAAAGCAATTTTGTTTGTTTGGGAATGCACTGCTTAAAGAAACATGAATAATTTGATAGTGAAATGTATAGATGTTATGTCATCATTGTTACTATTATAATATCACAATTTGAATATTGCTTAACATTTTTTGGCGTATTGGATTCAATCCGTTCACGTATGATTTTAGTGTATGTTTGGATTTTTGTTGAGTGAAAGTAAGTTAAGTTAAAAATTAGTTAATTAAAAGTCAGTTGGTTAAAAGTCATTTTTTTAACGGAGTTTATGTTTAAAAACTTTTAACAAAAAGTAAATTTGACAACCTGAATATCGTTTGGATAAGATGTTAAAAGTACTTTTACAGACTAAAGAGAGAGTTGAAAGTACTTTCAACAAAAGTACTTTATGCAAAAGAGACTCTTCAGACAAGTTGGCCAAAAGCTGGTTTGGCCCAAAAGTATGTTATCTCAACTGGATTCAACTGAAAATCAAACGACATTTTTTTCCCGTTTTGTCAACTGAAAAGTACTTTTAAGTGTCTAAACTGAAAAACAAACACACTTAATGGCACATGGTTCATGATTTGAACCTGGAAAGTAGGTCATCATTCGAAGAATTTTGTCCATAATTAGTGTTCAATTTGTCAAAATGATTATGACTATTGGCTTCAAATAGAAATAAGAAGTTGAAAATTTTACATTTTCACAAAATCATGGTTGGCACATTTACAAATTACACTTAATTTAAGTTTCACGTTTTAAATGTTGGGCAAGATGCAGCTTTTCTGCAAATTCCTTTGCATCCACAATTTTAACTGTACTATAAGCTCCCAAAAAGCTCAACCATGGTGATCACTAAGCTTTTATCACTAAAAATGGTGCTCATCACTTTGTTCTGTTCACTTTTAAGCTTCCATTCCTCTCAAGTTTCAAACTTTTCCACATTTTCTTCTTTTGCCTTTGCTGCTACCATTACCAATGATCGAAGCAGCGAAGCAAGTGCTCTTTTAGAGTGGAAATCCAGCCTTGAAAACCAAAACCAATCTTCTTTATCATCTTGGTCCACCTCCACCACTCCTTGCAAGTGGAAAGGAATTCTTTGTGATGAATCAAAATCTGTGACTACTATAAATGTTGCAAATTTTGGACTAAAAGGTACTCTTCTCACTTTCAACTTCTCTTCCTTTCCCATGCTGCTCACTCTTGATATTAGTCACAATTCCATCCATGGAACTATTCCTGAAGAGATTGGAGAGTTGGTAAACTTGGAGCATCTTATATTTGGATCAAATAAACTTTCTGGTTCAATTCCTCTAACAATTGGGAAGTTGAAAAATCTAGTTTTACTTGATCTGTCTGATAACTCTTTCCGGGGTATGATCCCTTCAATTGGAAACTTAACAAATCTAGAATATCTTCTACTTGCCAACAATAGTCTCTCTGGCCCCATTCTTGAGGAATTGGTAAAAGCAAAACTCTCTGCTCTCACAAAAATTGATTTGGGAAACAATGACTTTGATGGGAGAATCCCACCCTCCATAGGGAACTTGATCAATTTGGTTACGTTTGAATTTGATTCTAATAGAATTTATGGATCAATCCCTCCTTCTATTGGAAACTTGACAAAGCTAGTCAATGTTTCCATGGCCTATAACATGATTTCTGGACCAATTCCACCCTCCATGGGAAACTTGGTTAATCTAAATGCTCTTGAGCTTTCAGTGAACAATATTTCTGGAGTTATTCCTCCTACCTTTAAAAACTTGACAAAGCTTGCCTTCTTATTAGTGTATGAGAACAAACTTCATGGTAAATTACCAAAAGAAATGGATAACTTCACCAACTTCCAAAGCGTTCAACTTTCCACAAATAGTTTCACTGGTCCTCTGCCACAACAGATTTGTCTAGGTGGATTTCTAAGAAAATTTGCTGTCAATAGTAATTATTTCACTGGTCCAGTTCCAAGAAGCTTGAAGAATTGCTCCACCCTTGTTAGAGTTAACCTTTCAAAAAACCGGTTGAGTGGAAATATAACAGATGTTTTTGGTGAAAATCCAAAGTTGTTCTATGTTGACTTGAGTGAAAATCATCTTTATGGCCACATTTCACCAAATTGGGCAAGGTGTCCTAGTCTAACCGGCCTTAGGATTTCCAACAACAATTTATCTGGTTCTATACCACCAGAGCTTGGCCAAGCCTCAAAGTTAGAAGTACTTGTGCTCTCTTCAAATCATCTAACAGGGAAAATTCCATCAGAATTAGGAAACTTGACCTCATTGTTTAAGCTGTCAATAAGCAACAATGAACTTACAGGCAACATTCCCAAAGAAATAGGATCTTTGCGTTGCCTTCAAAACTTGAAGCTGTCAACAAATAATTTAAGTGGTCCAATCCCAAAACAGGTTGGAGGCTTGTTCAATTTAATTCAGATGAATTTGAGCAACAATAAATTCAGTGAAAGCATTCCCTATGAGGTTAGCCAATTGAAAACTCTTCAAGATCTTGATCTCAGTGAGAATTTGTTAAATGGAAAAATACCAGCTGCACTTGGAACCTTGCAAAGATTAGAAAATTTGAATCTCTCACACAATAGCCTCTCTGGAAAAATTCCTTCCAGCTTTAAGGATATGTTTAGCTTGACAAGCATCGACATATCTTACAACCAATTAGAGGGTCCAATTCCTAGCAATCCAGCCTTTCTTAAGGCTCCATTTGATGCATTGAAAAATAACAAAGGCTTGTGCGGTAATGCCTCCAAATTAGCGCCTTGCCATGACTCAAGTCTCAACCCTCGCGGTAAAAGGAAAACAAGTATCCTTATGTTAGCAGTATACCTTACATTGGGTGCTCTATTGCTAGTAGTGTTCATAATTGGAGTTACCTTTTGTATTCATTGTCAACGAGCAAGAAAACCTGAAAATGAGGCTAATGAACAAACTCATGATATTTTTACCATATGGAGTTATGATGGAAAACTAGTGTATGAAAACATCATTGAAGCCACAGAGGATTTTGATGACAAATATCTCATTGTAGAAGCCGGGTCTGCAAGAGTTTACAAAGCTAACTTAACTTCTGGTCAAGTTGTTGCTGTGAAAAAGCTTCACGCTACAGTTGATGGGGAAATGCTTAACTCCAAAGCTTTTACAAGTGAGATTCAAGCCTTGACAGAAATCAAGCATCGCAACATTGTGAAGTTGTATGGATTTTGTTCTCATCCACGCTACTCGTTTCTTGTTTATGAGTTCCTAGATGGTGGTAGCTTGGATAAAGTACTGAACAATGATACACAAGCAATGGACTTTGATTGGTGTAAGAGGGTGAATGTTGTTAAAGGTGTAGCAAGTGCTCTCTACCACATGCACCATGGTTGCTCTCCCCCTATAATTCATCGTGACATATCAAGCAAGAATGTTCTTATGGATTCGGAATATGAAGCTCGCGTCTCTGACTTTGGCACAGCTAAGATTCTGAATCCTGATTCTCACAATTTGACCTCGTTTGCAGGAACATATGGATATGCTGCACCGGGTTAGACACTTTGTTTTGTTCTCAATAGAGGCTTGTGGACGACCAGTTCTCCGTCCATCTAGAGCCGTTAATGAAGTATATATCTATCATTGACTATTGACGGACTCAAAATATTATGCTTCATTGAGAACCTGTTGTCCTCCACAATTTCTTGGAAGACAGTAGAGAAATTCATTCCTAATGAACTCTAAATTTGTTGCAATAATATACCATGCTATGTTTTGCATTAATGTCATTTTCATATTGTGATGTATTGCAGAGCTTGCTTATACAAGGGAAGTGACTCAGAAATGTGATGTGTTTAGTTTTGGGGTGCTGTGTTTGGAAATAATGATGGGAAATCATCCAGGAGATCTCATTTCTTCCTTGTTTTCATATTCTTCTGAGTCAAGAGTATCTAATTTGCTGTTGAAGGATTTGTTGGACCCCCGACTTGCTCATCCAGTGAAGCCAGTGGTTAAGGATGTGATTTTGATTGTGAAAATAGCATTTAGTTGTGTGAGAGAAACTCCAAATTCTCGTCCCACCATGGAACAAGTGTACAACATGTTTGTGGTGTCAAAATCAGCTTTCAAGGACACATTCAGCACCATTACTCTTGGACAACTCCTAAATAATTGAACATGTTTTCTTGTGTGTTGTATAATTTACTTTTCTTCTTTCACCTTTGCACTTCGCACTGCATTTTTTGCATGTTTATTCTGTTTTGTAAGGCCTGTAATTAGAAGTATCTCTCTTTTTCTAGCTTGAACAAGTACATTGTGATTTATGATGTTTTAATTTGCTGGTTAAAACTCCGTTTAATTGAATATTAAATTGTTCTTTTATCTCTTAGAGAATTTTTATTTTAATCATTTATCTTTTTCAATATCATTGTAACATTTTCATTAAAGCCATGTAAAAGAATATATAATGTGAAAAATAAATTAAAAGACCAAACTGACAA
Organism: Cyamopsis tetragonoloba; assembly: GCA_037177725.1. Taxonomy (NCBI): domain Eukaryota; kingdom Viridiplantae; phylum Streptophyta; class Magnoliopsida; order Fabales; family Fabaceae; genus Cyamopsis; species Cyamopsis tetragonoloba. The sequence continues at coordinate 73,140,314 of CM074119.1, forward strand.
AAATAAAAATAAAAAATACATGACTAAAATACAAATTTAATAAAGGATATAAGACCAAAATTATACCGTAGACTTTGATATATATCTTTATGTTTTTAAAGTTATAACTCAAAATCTCCAACTAAAATTAAAACTAGTCTATTAACAACCGATAATAATAATTGTGGTACAAGTTAGTAGAAAGTTTCAATGGTAATTGTCAATTTTTAACTTCTTTGTTGTTAGTGATTTTTTATCAATTTTAATATAGAATATCATAAGTTATTTATAATGATTTTAAAGATTTTTTAATGAAAATATTAGTGTTGACGTAATAATCAAGGTAAACTACAATTCTAGTAAAAAGAATTAAAACTGAGTTCAAACCTAAATAAAATATCAGTTAAGAGAATAAACGATAATAATAGAGGAGAGGGAATTAGGGATACCTAACAACAATGAAAAATAAAATAAAATTGGTCCTTTTTTAAAAAAATAGAAAAATATGCGTGTGTGCTTGATAAAGAGGGATAGGGTTTACCGGGTAGACTATATAAATCGTCTCCTGATCCATTCTATTCTTCAATGATGGCGGTTCCGCCTCTCTAGAACAAGGACGCTGCCTCCATACGTTGTCGTTTTGTAGATCTACGCCGTTGATGAGGAACACGGTTTCTGCTCCTTGTTCGAACCAAGAAAAAAATTGACCGCATAAATGCTGGATCTCTTGTTTTGTAAATTCCTCTTGCCCAAGCAATTTCTGCGATTACATCTTTAACAATGAAAATTTTGCCTTTCGTATTCATTTTTATATGAAAATTGATTGATTCACCGAAGCCACTGATGATTTACTCTTATCATGTAGCAAGTGCCGTCTGAACGTTGTGATGCACATTTTGCACAAACTGAGGCTTCGTTTTTCTTTATTCCAAATTTATTTTCCAGAATTTTCATTTTCAAATCAAAGCTTACTACTCTGTTTCGCAACTTTCTTTTTCTGAATGAATTTAATTGCAGTCTTCTATTGAAAAAGATGAATCGATGGAATATACTATGGTTATTAATTTAGTTCATGAACCGAACATATCAGAGGTGAGGAGGAAAAATATATATAATCTGGAATGTTAATTGAAATAAAATTGAATAGGTTAATCATGGATTCTGGAATGTGTTCCGTGCAACTCCAGGAAACTCATATCTATGGTTTTTCTTGTAATTCTTTGATTTGTCCATATTATAAGCATTAAAAAGGATAATCGAGAGTTATTAGAAGTCTAAGATATAGTAAAATGATGATAAAACTCTCATTATAAAATTTATAATGAAATTACTTTAACATTATTTTCAGTTATTAACTCTTAATTGATTTTGTTTGGGCAAAAGTTACTCTGGAATCAGCCAAGGTCATTGTTTTTTTTTTTTAACAATGCATATGCAGTGAATAGTGATGAGCTGTGATAGCAGAGTTTTGGTTGTTACAAAATAAAGAATCTTCTTCAAAAGGTCAAATCACCCTTGCTTCACAATTCTAGACTCTATCTCAAATTACTTAACCTATTGTGAAGGGCTGAAAGCGACATTGTAGTGGATTACTGGTTTGCAAACTGTGGTCACTCCTAAAATATTGGTCATTCATCTTCTTATGGACTTTCCTCCTCCAGGGTGTAGGAGTTTGCTTTGGAAGGATTTAATTAGGACAAAAATTAGTTGTGCCACACATAATACTTTTCTGGATTAATAGTAGTATGGATCATTTAATTGGTGTTTCTTTGTATAGGATAGTTAGTTGTTAGTTTTATTTTCTTTCTTAAAGTGTAAGCCACTCCTGTGTAAAAGAGAAAAAAAAAAAGGAAAATAAATATTAATTTAAAATAAGAGGCCATTGTCAAAAAAAATTAAGTTTTTCATTTTACAAAATCTTAAAATAAACTTGAATAATAAAATGTTATTCTAACCATGGTTTGTAAATAAGTATCATGGTTGGTTGAAAGTATTTGATATTCATAAAAAAGTTAAATTGAAAATCTCCGAAAATTAAACAACTAATAGTGAAACATGATAGTCTCACGTAATATGATAAGTCTTGTTCCCTTAAATTGAGATAAATATAAATATTTTCGTAAATACTTTTTAAATTTAAAGACTTTTTTTATTAAGAGACTTTATCTACTTTGAAATTTGAACTGAGGCATTACCAAGCAAGTGAAGCTAAAAAAAGAGAAATTTTGGAGCCAAATTTATAGTAATCACGTAAAATATCATACAATAGATTTGAGTCTTAATAATATGTAATTAGTTAATAATAAGATTATTTAGTTAGAGATAAAATCAATTGTTAGAGTTTAGTCAAAAGGTTTATTAGTTAGTTTTGAATATTTAATTATTTAATTTTATCTATAAATACCTCATTATATGTGAGTGTCAATCCATTCTGCGCGATGCAAGTGTAGATCTAGTAGTTATAAAAACGAGTCAAGGAGCACTTATATATATGAGTTTTCTTTAGTAGTGTTAAACTATTAGGGTGCCTTTGATTTGCTAATTTTCAAGGTACAACAAAAGCTGTCAAGTAACAGCACAAGATTTGAGTCACAGGACAGTACAAAATGACAATTTTTTGTACCTCACTAAACCAAGGGACAACTTTCTTGTTCCATGCACAAGTTAAGAAACTCCACTTACGAAGTAGTTTATGTTTATTTTTTTTAAATCAATGTTTACGTCATTTTTTTGTCATTTATATATATATATATATATATATAATTAAAATAACGTATTAATAATAAAATAAATTTTAACGTTAAATATAAATATTAAAAAATAAAGAGTTAAAAATATTTTTTAATAATAATTTTTTTATATATAATATAATTATTATATTACATAAAATATATTATATAGTAATTTATTAAATCATGAAATTTTAATTTTATAATAAATAATAAAATAATTATAAAATATCAAAATATTATTTTCTTAGAAAAATTTAAGAAAAATTAATAATATAATATGAAGGATATTATTGTAAAATTTATGTTGTGCTTTTTGTTATGTGCATTGAGTATCAATCGATACACAACATAAAAAGTTGTGTTGTGCTTCAAACTTATACAGTGCTGTACTACTTATACTGTCCTGTTCACGCATCAAACGCACCCTTAAGGTTTTGGGCTTAATTAAACCTTTTTAAAATACTCAGAATAAATTAAACTTTTAATAGTGGCAAAGATTAATTTGTATTATTTTCAATGATTGCAAAGATCAATGTAAACTAAAATTAACATTACCAATTATAAATTAACGACAAAAACTAAAATAAATCTTTTTTGAAAAATAAATCCTTTTTAAAATCTCAAAAACTAATAAACAATTTTAAAAAATTCAAGAATTAAAATGTCAATTTTTTCACGTAGAAATTACAAGAATAAAATATCATTTTTAATAATTTATTTTATTTTATAATCATAGTTTTACCCCTAATTCGGAACTAGATGGAATGTCATGAAAACAATTTTTTTCCTCAAAAACACCCTAGTTTTTTTAAAAAAAAATTAGTATGATAGTAATTTACAACACAAATCTCTATTAACAAGAGCAATAACATAACAGTAATGGTTCATGTGAATGCACTTTAGCTTATAAAAAGAATAACATAATAGTAGTACAGACACATTGTGATTTTTGTAAAACAAAAAAATAAATAATCAAGATTCAAACTCCAAAATGTACATTAATTAGGAGGACAAATGTATTTATGACTAAAGGATTTATCTCTACACAGATAATAGGATCAAAGAATATCTGATGAAAAAACAAAATACAAATTTCATTTATCATTTTTGGTCCATGAATGTCATTTAATTTCGTTTCCTTAATAAGTAGTGTACCTTAAAACCAAAGAAAGAAAATGACCTACCTTGAGATTTTTATTGGTTGAAGGTTGTTTTCCCATTAATGTTTGCAAGGGGAATTTCAAAGTCGTACGAAAATAAACACAGCTATGAGTCTATGACAGCATTAGGGTAATCAGAGAAATGCCACTACACAGTAAGTTAAGCTATTGAGAGACATGTACAGCTTGAATAAACAGAATTCATTACTCATTAGCAAGTAGCAATTATTGCATCCTAAAGAAGGGCATGGGCCCAAATGCTTTACAATCAACTTTTGGTACTTACCGCTTAATAAGCGTGTCATCACTCTCAGTAGGAACGCCACTGTCATTTCTAAAAAAAAGAATGAGAGTGACATTTTTACTGAAAGGAATAGCACGCTTATTAAGTACCTAGACTCTGGACCCAAAGGTTTTATCATATGGTCCACAAAAAAATGGTTGGTGGTGAAACAAGAATAGCATTTGTTAGTGACTCATGAATGTGCAATTCCAACAACAAAATCTGATCTACATTGCTTGTCATGTTCATGAAGATCAAGTAGGTGGGAAGAATCTGTTGAGATTGAATGGCAAAGTGTAGAATTCTTCATTTCTATTGTCTCCTCTAAAAGTTCTAAACTTAACCCACCATGGCATCCCTCTATCTTTCTTTGATCTTTCCACCTCAAGAGTGTTGTCAAGCAGTACTGCCACTATTAAACCCACTGTGGCTGGTGATGAGAAAATGGTATTTAAGAATGCATTAAACTGCAAAGAAGAAAACTTGGCATTAAGAGCAAACACTACTAGATGTTGTAAAATTTGAAATACACAAAAATGATGGCCACCTCATATCTATTGATGTTGATAAGTTGAAAAAGGCGACAAATTCAGGAACAACCCTAGTAAAATTAAATATTGCAACCTACATAACAAGGTTTGATATAGCATGGTATAGTGAAAAACTTTCTCATCATAGGTAAGTTCACCCTATAGTATGTTTGGATGAACGTTCATTCCATGTTAGAGTGCATCAGAAAGCAGAAACTCGCTTGACATGTCGTGATTGATGACTGATAGCTCAATCTTGCATGTTAAAATATGGTTTCCTATCACGGGAAAGTTGTGCACTATCCCATGTTAAAATCACCACATAGCAAATCAAAGTCCAAATTTCTTTACACGAGTCTAGAAAAAACAAATAAACTGACAGCATGTTATTGATAAAGCACAAGTATTATAAAGGAAAACTCACCCATCCAGCATTAGTATGAACAAGGCCATGTCTTGAAGGAGTCCAGTATTGATTGAAAAATTGAGGAACAGATATTCCAAGGAACAACGTGAGACCAATGATAATGAGATTTCTCATAGAGTTCATGTTTGCAAACTGAAGAAATGATATTCCAACTGAAGCTGACAGTGACACACGAGAAAAAGTAGTTGTGAATAGAAGAACGTGTGTAAAGTATGGCAACCAAATTTCACTTGAGATCATATGACATACCCACAAGGCCAAAGAGAACGCAGTACAACGCAGCAAATATTGGGAAGGGTATTGATGCAAAAACAGCTCCAAATTTTCCTTGTTATGATGGAAGAAAAAGAAAAACAGAAAACTTAAGTGGAACTCTTCTCTTTTCTTATTGTTAATCGTTATCATAAAAGCTAAAACAACTTTAACTAATTAATCGTGTGATGAGGAACTGGATTAGTTTTGAAGTAATCCAGGTTCAAGTTTGATTTCTAGACCAACCTAAAGTTGAGAAGAATATCATAAAACCAGCAGAAATCTGAACAACTCTGCGACTTCCAACTCGGGTTAGCCCAAGGAGTCCTACATTTTCCCTATAATAAAAAAGCCAAGATGCTCAGTAAGATACAGATGATTGAAAGTTACATATCATATACAAGAAGCAAATTATAATTTTAGCCACAAGCAAAAAAAATGAAACAGTTGCAGTTCAAACTAAAGGAAGAGTGTGACTTACACCGAAACAGTGGAACCTGTCCCAGTTCCAAATAAACCATCAAGCAAGACGCCAATTCCCTATAAGGAATCAATAAGATCAACTCAAGCTTTAATTAACATCAACTTCTCCATGATATTATTAAACCTAAATAAGTATGCTGATGAACAGGCAAAGACTTAAGAACTATTTTTTATCAAAAAAAGGAAAAAAAAAAAGACTTAAAACTATTTAAATTGATGCAAAGGCATAATATGAGCTAAGTTTGGGTTGATGAAATGGAAGCACTCTTTGTAACAATGAAGTTACATCTCCTACCATTCCTTCCACTTACTCCAACAAAGGAATGAAAACTTTAGTCCATTATGTTCCACCCCATTAGACTCATAATCAAATATCCAAACATAGTCTTCAGCAATTCATAGTGATGAATGACTTGTGTGTTCCTAGTAACTCACCTGCCAACCAATGCCTCGACTCAACACGTACGCAGGAGGTGGAGTGGCAATTGCAAACCGAGATGCCGCTTTGTATGCACCAGTTGACTGCAACAAGAAGAGCAAGCTAAAGACATTGTTGAAAATTAACCAAAATACCAAGAGAGACTATTATGGTGATTGAAAGTAACATTTGAAATAAATGATTTATTTCTTCAATCCTTGGAAGGGTAATAACAAGCACTTCATATAACAAATGAATTTTTTAGGTGGACTGGATAGAACATATTAGAGATAATGGTCAGTTATAATTGATTCAGAGTTGTTATGGTTGTTCATACCATGTTGGATGTGCTAAGATTCATTTTCAGCTTACCGAGGCGAATTAGAGATAATAATCAATTAGTTATCGATTAGGAGTTGATGTCATTATCCATAGTGATTCGAGATAAGATCGTGTCAGGAACTTATCAAGAGACTCTAGGTTTTCATCTATACATGTCATGTATTCTTGTGGAACGATTAAGGAAGCAATAATACATTTAGTCTTTACCCATAACTCTCGCTTAATTACTCAGCCATGTTTCTCAACAGAACATGTAGATAAACACAACATAGCAACTAAAAATAGGTAGAAAGTAGAAACTAAAAACAAAATAATGAATGAAAATAGATACCTCCACCATAGAGACAAGAACTGCTGCCATCATAGCAAATGAATGACCAGCGGAGAATGTAGGTGGACCCCATTGGAGAGGGTATGGAAACATAAACCTATTACATAAAAAGAAACTTCAGAACTCAACAAAACTTTGAAACACATTAAAAGAAATCTAAAACAGGCATTTTTGATGTACCATGGGGCAGTAGATATCAGATTCGCTCTGTCTGTACGACAACTTTGCTGTGTTTTGAAAGGTTTATGTCGGTAAGCTCCACCGGCGGTCAAGATAACAGCATAGATCCAAACAATTGGGACACAAATCAACACTGGAAAACGCTCAAAGATAGGGATATCTCTAAATGGCCTCACATGCTTTAGATACTGCAAGTTATACCAAATTAGTTTCTCTGATGAAAAAATAATTTGATGTAATATATAGTGTTCTCATTAAACTAAAGCACTTACTTGTGACAACCCAATTACCAACAACAACATTGGTATACCGATTTCTACGCAATTCCCTAACTGAAAAAAGAAAAGTAACAAAACAAATTGTGTAAATTTATTCTGATAGTACTGTAGGTATGGAATCCATCAAGCTGTAGTGAGCATGTCAAATTAAAGTATTTGCAAAAGACAAGCCATTATGCAACAATCAAATAATATAGAAAAGGCCATCAATGATAATTCATCAATGAATGGAAGCAATGTTAAGCATTGTGCCTTAATCAAATAATTGAGAAATGCAGAAATTAGACAAAGACCTGAAAAGCATAGAAACTAAAAACAAATATCAAAATTCAATATTAAAAATTGGACAGTCTCAATGATTGGATACAAGATGTTTTCCTTAAATATTGTTGTTTATCATCATTCAGATTAAATGATGATATGGTAGTCACATATGTGACAGTCATTAGAAGATCATATGGTCAAAAATCTAGTACAGAGACAATGGAAGAAAAATAGAGATTTGAGCCACACCTACCACGGGGAATCCACGTTGAAATAATCCTAATCCAACCAGTCCAACTACAGGGGCCATACCAAGGGGACTGAAAAATCTGGAGAGAAGATCCATAAGAAAATATATTATTGAGTTTTTGTTTTCATTTGTATTTAATCACTTTTAAATTAGCAAACATGTCACATGCAACTGGCCTACCTTGAAAAAAGTCCCCAGACTTGGCTGTAACCAAGGATTATCTGAATACTTGATGCTACAATCATAGCTCCTTGTATTGCTCTCATTGTGTGTATAAATTTCTGCAAAACCAATCACATGGTGTGATCTATTTCAATACCCCACCAAATTAGAAAGTAATTCAAGAACATTTCAAAGAAAATTTGTTTAATATATGCTGATTCAGTGAGAGTTTAACTTCAGCATGTCAACCTTATCTATTACCTATTACAGAAAACAATTGGATTTCTCACTTTATAAGCTTCACAGACAACCTCATACTTTGGATGTAGCAAAGTTGGAAAAAAAAACCCAGGACTACTTGGTTTGCGTTTCCATTTTCGGTTTCCATTTCATGTTTCCATAAATAAAGACAAAACTGCTAACTTCCGTTTTCATTTGGTTTCCTGTATTCTAAAATTTGTATTGGAAATAGGAAACAGAGACGCAAACAAAACATAACCTAAATAAATGATTTTCCCGGTGCGCAATAATTAGCATATCAGCAACTGAAACCCTTCAATTTTTCTCACATGCACTATCTTTGAAATTTGTCCAGAATATTGAATCCTTGTTTCTAGGTTAATGCGAGCCTCAAAGCTCCCAATTGCAAGAAAAAGCAAGAGCAGACAAAAGAATTATAATTGCATTGTTGTTTCTCACTTTCTCTGATCAATTATTAGATGTTACAAATCAAAAACCAATGTATAATTTATGTGATCCTAAACTATTAGGGATATGGTTCGAGGAATAGTCACTACCTTGGCAACCAAAAGAATAAATCTATTAGGGATGAAGAGACAGAATGATGAAACTTACTTCATGAGGGTCAGTAATTCGTTGCAATGAGGAATCGGTGATAATGTAAGCAATTGGGATTACATATGCAGATGAACCTCCAACTACTGCAGGCAATCTGGTTCCAAAAAGTGCTTGGAGAAGTGTGTTAATGCCAGCTACAAAGACCAGAGTTTGTATTACCCTTGCTTTGTCACCCTGCCAACCAAATCATTCACAGATAAATATCAGCAATGAATCTGTATCAAAAGCAACACTTGCTTTGCAAAAGAAACCAGAATTTTAGCTTACATCACTTCCTCCCATGGCCGGAACGATCAAAGAAGGAATCATGACACTTGTTCCCAGCATCAATATGTAATTTTGAAATGCCAGTAGGATAGCTTCAGCTGCAAGTCAAGGACTTCACAATGAGCCATCAAGAAAGAGAAAGTAGATAAAATACGTAGACCTTGTTGTTTTCAGTTTATTTTCATAAGCTTTAGAAATAAGCTTATCAGAATATGCTGTTTAAATAAGCTCGCATCAAAAAGTGTTAATTGCATAAATGCTCAACTTAACTACGCTGTAATCAAAATAAGGAGCAATGAGAACAAACAATTGAAAACTCAAGATTACATAAAGCAAATCACACCATTGATTACATCACTAAGAATCCATAAGCCAGGAAACCAGGCCAAATTTATGTGCTTCTTCTGAATAGACCCACTAAGATTTTGATATGGGCTTATCATGCCAAATAAGAAAATTATATGTATATACACAAGATTTTCTTGTGTCATGAAAAATTATGTTGAGTAGAGTGCTACTTCTTTTCCACCAAATAAGTTTCACAAAAGAAAATGGAAAATCCATTCAATTGTTAACAAGTTAATTTCTTTTTGATAATGACTTAGCCATAAATTAATACAAGGGGCCACTTACTTAAGCGTCATTAGTGACTATTTTATTATTTTAATTACCCACGCGAGAAGAATAGGTGGGGGTAAAATGGTAAGTACAACCTAATGTCATGATTACAAGCCTTCTTAGCAATAGTTAATTACTGTTTCATAGCGCTAAAGGACAACTTTAAAGGATAATGAAATACTGGGAACCCAAATTCAAGATTATCGAGTCAAAAACCAGAATTTTATAATATAGTACTATACTACTATATTATTTCCACAAATTTAAAAATAACCTAACGAACAAACAGAAGCAGAGATATTAGAGAACAGGATAAAACCCAGTAACAGAAAAGCTCAAATTTCTATTCTTATCTCAATATCTCAATAATAACATAAAAATCTCAACTTTCTATCCGTATCAACAGAATCGAAGCAATAACCTAATCCCACACTTCTGGGGTAACACATTCAGGATCAACACAAATCACATTGAAGAAAACACAGATTGCATTAGAAACTTGCAGCTAAAGAAGTTCAAAAACATTGTTTCATATTTTGTGCTTCAAAAGGACAAGGTTCTTCTTCCCCTGTTTTTTACACCCTAATGACTATAAGTTCAAAACCAAATATTTAACAAGTTTCAATTTTTTATTTTTTATTGTTTGTCACAAGACGACAGAGAAATGATGAAAATGAATAGAACAAGTGAGATAAGAAACTTGAAAAGTACAAAGAAACAAACAAACTTTTTATTTTTTTTTGAACAACAGAAACAGGGTCATTTGTCAAATGGGTAGATTACAAAAGTAACAGAAGCAGAAATGGAGAGAGAAAGCATACCCCAGGGAGGATTAGAGTCTAAGCAATATTCAAGGTCCTGAAGCTGTTCCATAGGCAGATGGGTAATGTCTGCCATTGTCGTAGGTTTTCTTGCACAAAAGAGCTTTAGGAAAAACACGAGAAGAAAACTAAGAACCAGAGAAAAAGAGGGAAAGGAGGAGGAAGGAGAAGAAGAAGAATTTAGAACAAAGTAAAGTGCAGATATAAAGTGGCAAAAGCATGAATATCAAAACTCAAAAGTAAAAATAATGAGAAAAAAAAAATATATTTAATGAAATAATGAGAAAAGAAGTGTCTGTGTAACGCCCCTCTATTGTCATCGATGAACTTGTTAGTATTTTTTTGTTTTCGAATCCGCACGCTATTTACAATACTACCCCTTAGCTTCTTTCTTTTTTCCGCTTAGTATCTCTTAATTGACAGTAGGAAACTAATTATTATAAAGCTTAGCTGAGAGATAATTAAAGTAAGTATAATTTGCTGCTCTAAATTTAATAAAGTCTTTTTTATAAATATAATTTTGATCAATTTATTTAAGAGACTGAATTATTTCTGAGTTTTGTCAAACGTAATTTGTTGATCTCTTATTATACAGTCCTTATGTATAAATAATGAGACTCATGTTTTGTCTTGTGAGGAATGAATTTGACTGGAATTTAAATTTAAGAATTTATTTTGTTATATGTGTAAAGTGAAACTAAGCTGAAGTGGAGTTATGGAGGCAAAATGGGGAAGTGTGAGAGATATATAATCAATTCGAATAAAATAATTTTTGAATTTGTATTTTATGAGTCAGTTTAGTGATTTGCGAAATTAGTTATTTTAATTCCTGACTTTCAGTATTATTAGTCATTTTAGTCCCTAACTTTCACTATATAATTCATTTTAGTCCTTGTTCCCTAAAACAATGACTAAAATGAATGATTATATAATTCAGTGACTAAAATGACTTATTCGCACAAAATCAGGAACTAAAGTAATTTATTCGCACAAAATTAAGACTAAAATACATTATTCTCGTAAATTTAGAGATCAATCAAAGAATTGTTGGGAGAAAGGCACTGTGCGTCACTTTGGTCTCCAAAGCCAAGGGATCGTTCGACACTCCCAACAATGTTGCCTCAAATGCTACACCTTTTCATTCATCATTCATCTATCACATGTATATAGAGAGAAAAAAAAAAGTTTAAATTTTCAGCTTAGGATTGAAAAAAAAAAAAACACTCTTGGCTCTCGTGATGTTATGCTTTTGGGATTTGTGAGACACACCACCACTAGGTACATTTTAAATTTAAGTTAAACTAAAATAAAATACAAGTGAAGTGTGAACTCAAATAAAATTCTGTCTTAATTAAATTAAATAATAGTAAAAGTGAAAAAGATTAGGTTGTGTATATATATATATGACAAATGATATTTAGTATCTAAGAGCACTATATAAAAACTTAAATGTAGTAAAAAGATATTAGAATGTATAATTTTTTATATTCTCAAGAGACAAAATAATATGTTTTTGTGATTATTTTTTCACTTCTAGTAACTTTAACTAGTGCCCTTAGAGCTCTAGATATCAAAACCTTATATATATAAGGTATAAATAGACTTTAACTCACTTTATCATATATTAAATTTTAAGACTGAAAAGATTTAAAGTCTAAAATTTAAATTTTAACAATACAAATTTAAAATGTGTATATTGTATTGAGCACAATAATAAATGTGGCATGCATTGCATCTTATTTGCGCGCCTACCGTAGGGGCCTATGCCCTATTCTTAGCTTATAAGGTCTCAACACTTTCCCTTTCCCCACTGTATTTCTGCAAACTACACATACTACTTTAGTAATAGTAAGATTCTCATCTACCTACACGTAACTCCATTCACATTTCTCATTTTGTACTCATTTACTAGTACCCTTTGTTTCGTTTAGTGGAAAAAACAAATAGATAAAAGGAAATTGATTGTGAGAAGAAAGAAATAAAGACAAAAGAAATATTTTTATTCACCTTTAAAATCATTTATTTTTAAAAAATAAAAGCCCTAAGTTTAATTTCTACCGTTGATGCAATAATTCAAATCCTACATTTGTCTATTAATAATGTATCGAATTGAATAAATTAAAATACATGCACCTTGCGTCACTTGCTTACACTCCTGGATTACCAGATCTAGCCACTTTTCACTGATCCTTCCCTAAAATGAACACAGTACTGCTTCAACGTCATGCAATAAATAATTGTTGTTCAGAATTCAAGTTTATTTTTAATTACGATTGAAGTTTAATTACTCGATTTTCATTTGCACATTTTTCACAATGTTTGATGTATAAAAACTAGATTGAGATATTGTTTATATATAGAGAAACCTGATGATTGTTTTACTAGTAACATTGACTCTCTCATTTACAACTGAAAAAGAAAGAAAAGCCTAAGACCTGACAACAGAGAATCCTAAGGCATCATGAAGCAGAAAAGCCTTCAAAGGAGAAGTCCCATGCGAGCCCGCCTTGACCAACCAATCCGCAGGATGATTACCTTTCCTAAGAATGTGTTGCAGCTCAACCTTCCATTGTCTCTTCATCAAATCATGAATGCTCTTAATCAACACTGCATATTTATGAAACACATTAAGTTGCTTGTTTACGAGATCAACAACCAATTGCGAATCACAACAGCAATCACTAAACGCAGACTCAAATCTCATGCCATTAAGAGCCCAAACTCAATCACATTAAGAATAAGTTTAAATTCTCTTACATTATTTCTTACATTATTAATATATTTCTCAGATATTAATTAAACTTATTTTTATTTTAAAATATATTTTATAAGGTATTAACCGGATTTTGTAGGAAGTGACACATAATTTATTTTTAATTCAATTCTTTTTGATAAAATAAAAAATAGTGAGATGATACAATTTATGATGGGTTCCCAAATATGGCACGTGCCCTGCTTGCTTGCTTGCTTGCTTCCTTGGTTTGACAAACATTCCTGAAACCCCAAATACACAAATTAGGAGAAGTGGTTACCGTATAGCTTTCAATCTTATAAGAAATAAACAAAACGAAAAATACCATAAATAGAAAGAAAAAAAATTAATTAAAGGCTATAATGTACCATCAGATCTCTGTAACAGGAATATGCTGAAACTATGAATAACAATTGAAGAATTTACCAGGCAGTCCTATCTATTGGGAAACAAAGTTTGACACAAGAATAAAAAATCAAAGTAAGCAACCGAATTAAATCCCACAAGTTTGTAAGAATATGAAAGGAGCAACAACAAATAAAAGCAAAACACCACAATTAGAACTTACAAGAGAGACACCTAAGATTTTTAATGTAAGATCCATCCCTTCCATTAAAATCAACTCTACTATGATCAAGTAAGAGTTTGAGAGAGTTTTAATCAACTACGTAAATAAGTGCCACTAACAATAGAGAACCAAGAAGATGAGAAAATAAAAAAATGCATATATAGCTACTCTTGGAGCATAATATCTCACACCTCAAACCTCTTCTTGTCGATCCAACCGTATAAAATGAAGAACTCAATATGTTGTAAGCCATAAGACCTAACATACTTAAAAAAGTTTTGAGCCTTTTTCCATGTAGGTAGAGACGTTGTCAACAAATTCACTTGATATCTTTAACTCCATTAAAAAAAAAAAAAAAAGCCAAATCCATAAAGTATTTTATTATTTTATTTATATGATTATTCAGTAGTGAACTTTGGCAAAATTATAATAAACTATAATTTATTATACAAAATTTACTAGTAAGCTTAAGTTTTTGGGCCTTTTCCATACAGGAAGCGACACTATCGACAAATTCACTCAATTTCTTTAACTCCATTAGAAAAACCCAAACCTTCATTTTACAAACCAAAAAAATTTGCCATTTACTACTTTTTTTTTTTATTTCAACTATATATATTAATTACTATTAGAATAAATTTTACCTAACAAAATTAATATTACTATAGACATATAATTTTATATTAACAGATAAATATGTAATTACTAATAGATAAATATGTTAGTATAAGTGATTGATATATACTATTTATTTATAAATCGATAATAAAAATCTTTAATGGCTACACTGACAGGCAAATCCGTTTGACAAAACCTATACCAAATAATTATTGACAATTGCTAATTTAATGGAAGTTAAAAAAATTCATTAATAAATGATAATTTGTTTATAGTGTTTGAACCACATTCAGGGGTGAAGAGGAGAAAAAAGGAGGACATCATCAAAACTATCAAATACTACTAATGACAAAAACAGAATGGTAGAGACATGTGAAGAAACATGCCACCAACGTTGGAGGTGACCATACATTAGTGTACAACTATTGTTCATTATACTATATATACACCTTGTGTGTTGTTGAACATTTTAGCAAAAAAAAATTTATATGTTTAACTCGTTTCAAAGTATAGTGGTAAAACAGACATTTTTCATAGAAAGCAATAAATCGTATAATTAGACACTAAATTTAATGTTAAGAAAAGAGTTTGTAATGGTTTAGTTGTAAAATCAGGGCAAGAATTTTATAAATACTATAGAAAACGATTTTAAACAATGTAAATAAACAATTGGGATTGAACTTCATTAATTAACTAACTCAAACATTTTTGCTATTTTAATGGATTATAGGTTATAATATTTGCTTAATTAAGAGAATTGTATTTTATACTAGTGGTGAATGATCTTTTATTTTTAATTATTTAATTGATGCAATTAACTTTTTCAATTTTTTATTTTTTTTCATATTTTTTATTATTTAATTGAGTCAACCTCTTTAACCCACCAAGTCGAGTGGGTTGAGCTAGGTTGCGTTTTTCATAGATCATCCAGAAGGTAAACTAAGTTGAGTTGGCTCGTTTTTTTGATTAATCTGTATTGAGCCTGAATAAACTGGATTAGCTTATTTTGACAGCTCTACATCCAACCTACATGAGACAATAAACCTGCAACTTACAAGTAGACTTGTAAAAGCAAAAGGTTTGGGTCATTTTTTTGCTGTTAGTCTAAACAAGAAAAAAAAGGCTTGGGTCTCAAATTTCAACTTTCTTAAAAGTCTGGGCTTAGGCCCATTCAATAACCAAACAAAAAACTTTTTATAAGTCCACAAGTTACTTATTGAAAAAAGAAATCATAAATGATAATTCTATTATAGCAGGTAGCTTAAGATGACAACATTGTTGATCAAGATGAATATAAACATTTTAATATTTTATGGAGCTTATGCAAACTTGACCCTGGTTTTGTTTATTTTTTCCAGAATTGCGATAAGGGGTTTCATACTTTCATATTCACCCATTTCGAATCTGAGGCATGAAATTCTCATCATTTTACCAAAGATCTCGTTTTGGACCACGTGTATATGTGATGATAGGTTTGTATTGGCCAGAATAGTATGTTTTGAGATAAATTAGAACTGAAACATATATACGAAATGTATTTTCAAAAAATAAATAAAAATAAGAAATGCACCGACGAGTGGTATGTTGATGGAAGTTGGTGTTTGTCACACAATTATTTTTGTTTTTGAGATATATGACAGTATATATACAGCAACCCCATTTAAAGGCTTAGAGTCTCTTACGTGTGGACCAACTATTCAGATTTTAGAATATTCATACTTTCTCGCCATTAAATTATAAACACAAACTCAAGAATATAATCTAATTTTTTTTAAAAAAAACCATTCTACTGTTAATCAGTAGCCATAGAATCCCTACTTACATATATATTGAATTTTTTTTATATATTTAACGGGATATATATATATATATATATATATATATATATATATATATATATATATTAGATTCTATTATACTAACGATGAAAGTGTATATATATTTTTCTTTTTGGAGATAATTAAGTATTTAAGTAGTCGGTGTGAGAGTACCGTAGCACACTTCAAAATTGTACTAGCTCAAAATTATGTTTGGCCAATACAATACAATACCTCATCATCATAATTAAGGCATAACATGTATGTAAGTGGTCCAAAGAAAATGATCTATCATAATGGAAAAAAAAAAAAAACTTAACCTTTGTGATTCAATTTTCTTTTTTGGTAAACCGTGATCCAATAATTTTTCATTAATGAATAGATTCTACCTATTTATATTTATTATTTAATCTGTGTCTCATTTTCATTTTAGTCTATATAACAGAGATATCTAAAATACTAACGAAGACATATATATGAATTAAAAGAAATAATTTTTATGCACAAGGCCTAAATAATCATGTACGAAGCTTTTAAGACTTTGGAGGGATAAAAGTCTAAGGTTTTGACAAAGAATAATAGTATAGATTATAGGAGATTTACTTTCAAATGTGTGCGTGTGTATTTATCAATCAAAATAAATAAATAAATAAAACGTATAGAGAATAAATGATTTTTTTTTGCCAATAAAAAATGATTAATTTTTTTTTTAAGAAAAAAAAAGATCAAGAGATTACTTGAGAGTAGAGTGTTTTTTTACCATTTCTATTTGTTCATGATTGACTTATCAATCATTTTTATTTATTTTTGAAAGCATCAATCAAGCAAGTATTGAAATTTGTTCAAAGGTACAATGTATCCTCCTAGCTAGAATAAGTTATGTTAATAGTATCTGGTAATAAACTACATATGTTTAGATAATTGTAGATATTTTGTGGTGAATGGTCGACGCGCATATATATTATTAATTTGTATTTAAGTTAAAGTGTGGACCTAGCTAGTAATTAAGTATAGTTTTTTATTATATATTTCGATCAGTGAATTTCCATAAATATATATCAAGAGACTGATGATTATCGTTGCTTTTAATTTTAATTGAAAGTTTTGAGAACAGGTGTATGTCACTAATAATAATATACTAATCACAAGGTAATTAGGTGAAGTTTGTTATCATGCATGGTACCGTGAAAGCTAAACTATTTATATTTATAGTCACTTTTTTAATTATAATTAATTTATATATAGTATATCTATTTCTCTTGTACAATAATATAATTCAATACACCAATAATCTTTACACTGAGTTGAACTTGAAACCAAAATCATTGAATTGAAGACTTGATCTAATAAGTCATTTTCCATTATGGTTGCTGTTTAATTTTCGTTCACTACTTCAATTTACATTTTTGTCTTACGTACATATTGAATCTTTATCATCAAATTGTAAAGAAAATATTTCTGGAACAATGAATTTATATATCCTAGAGTAGAGAGTGGAGACTAATTAATGGCCTTGATAGATGACCCTATATATAATGAATTTTGACTTTAATTACATAAAAAACAAATATATTCATATAAGCTAGGCAGGTAACTGGGGGAATAATAAGCTAAGGAGTAAGGACATGTTTAATTTCTTAGAAATTAAAATTGAATTTAGTTCACGTTTTGTAATCCATCGATCTTCCACTGAATTGAAAAATTCATACTAGTCTATATATTATGTTGCATGAATGTATATATATGATGTCAAAAATGTAATTGTAATAGTTTTGAATGGACTGATGGGTCGATACTAATAACAAGACAAATTCGAATGAACAATATAATGATGACAACAACGTGTAATGTGTTGGAGAATTATATTCGAACTTGCAATATATGTATATTTTGTCGGTGTGAATCAAGAATTAACAACACTAACCTAGTGTTTAATAACAGAACAGAACATAATTAAACCGAATGAAACAGAATAAAATCTTGTTTAGTAACTATGGAACACAATATAATTATATGTATTATTTTAAATTTAGTGCGAATTAAAATATAAAAAATATTTTTTAATGTATATAAAATTTTATCGATAGAAAGTATAAAATTAAAGGAAAAAATAGTATAATTTTTATTTTCTTTTTTTAAAAATTATAAGTATAACTAAAAGATAATTTTAAAATGTATGAAAACAATCAATTATTAAATACAAATTTCTCTCAATAAATGCAATTATTAAATATATTTTTAAAAATAATTATTATTTATAAATTATGTTGAATATATTTTTATTATGTAAATTTTTTAAAAATATTTTTTGATCGAAAAAAGATAATATGAAATTTAAGAAATTTAAAAATATATTATTTTATTAATAAAATAAAACTATCTAAAAGTTTGCTTACCCCCTCTAAATCCGTTCCTGGGGACACTATACTTCATTAC
Organism: Cyamopsis tetragonoloba; assembly: GCA_037177725.1. Classification (NCBI taxonomy): domain Eukaryota; kingdom Viridiplantae; phylum Streptophyta; class Magnoliopsida; order Fabales; family Fabaceae; genus Cyamopsis; species Cyamopsis tetragonoloba. The sequence goes on from CM074119.1 coordinate 73,159,140, forward strand.
ATCTACAATCCTATCTCATTAAATGTTTGGTTCAACATAAAGAGTTAAACACAAGGGAAAGGAACAATTTTTTACATGCATGTAGCTTTTTTTTATGAGTATTATTCTATATTCTATAGTAATTTAAAAAAAAATAAAAAAAGTATTGTTTATGAAAATATTTTTAAATCATTAATATAAAAGTTTTGAAATGTAAATTTAATTTATGTTAAAAAATATATTTTTATTATAAAATAAAAACAAATTAAAAATGATTTTAAGAAAAAAAATTTGTTCAAATAAGTACAAATACACATATATAATTTTTCAATAAAAGTAATTATTGAATATGATGGTAATTTTATTTTATTTTATTTCAGTTGGTTCCACCCTTTAATGTGTCGAAGTCAAAATATTATGTTTATTTGATATAATGTGATGTTTTGTTCTTTTTAACTGATGCTCCGGACGTAGAAAAATTATTTTTTGGATTTACGTGTGTTTTTTAAAATATTTTTAGGAACAACATGTGTTTATTAGTTTTTAAAAATTATAATTTATAAACTTGTTTTAATTTTCTGAGTTTATATATGATTTTTTTTAAAAATAAAAAACAGTTCTTAATTAAAAACAATCTTATACAGTAATAAACTTAAAAAAAAAAAAACTGAATTAAAAAAGCTCTTAGTGTCTAGTTTTGTTCTATTCGATCAATTTTGTATGTGAAACAGTACTGTGTTACTACATTATTTTAAATTGGAGTTAGTAATAAAACCATCAATAATATTATAATGATAGCTAGTTGACATTCTCTGTCTCTCTCCGTCAAAGTTGATTTGTGTAAGACACTGTTGTTTACTTTTGGAGTATTTAGGTAATTAAGCTCTTGATATGTCATTATTATGTTTTTCTTTTTATTAATTCGAGACTAATCATTATGTTTATCGACCATGTTACCCATAATCTTTACTAGTACTGTAGTTGATTGGTGTAGTCAAGAGCTATCATCATATCATTGGTTTCTTCTCTAATTACAGGCTAAAGTGTATTCTCTAAGGGTTTAAATTGAGGATCTGCTATTTAAAGTAGTCTTATCAATCATCTGACTAACCTGTTAAATGCGTAGTTAACTGATCTTTAAGTTTATTTATTTCAATTAATTAATTCTTTTAAAGTGAGAGTGTATGTAAAATAAAAAAATAAGGTTGTAATCACTATTGATTTAAATTTCAATACTATTTAATTTTTACTCGTTTTACATAAATAGTTGCTATATATAAATTTATTTTCTCATTTTTCTCATTCACTTATTATACTTTTAAAGGAGCAAAAATTCTATATAAGCTTGGCTACAATACAAAAGGACTGTTCGTAATAATGCTATTGTAATTTGGTCAATATAATTGGTTTGTAATGCTATTGTTTTTAGGGGTGATACATTTGATAGGAATGGGATACCATCAAGGTGAGAATATGAATTTGGATATCCTCAAATGTTAAATTAACTCCCTTATTCTTATTGGTCTTTCTTTCTTGTAAATCTTGTCTTGTAATAATATGACCATTTCATATGCTCTCTTTTTCATATCAATATATTTTCTTTATAGTTAAAAAAAAAAAAATAGGGCCAAATCCTATTTGTTTAATTGTTAAATACATCAGTTATTAAATTAATGATCGAAATAGTATCTAACGGCGTGATGTTTAGTGATCAACAATTTTACTTATTTGATCATTAAATTATCTTTTTATTGTGTAATAAATGTAAAGGTTTAATTAAAAAAATATTATGTTACTCTAATTTTATCAACCCTTAATTAAATATTAAGCTCACAATCTCTAATAAGTAGTGCGACTCTAAAATTATTATATAAATAAGAATACAATCAGAAAAAAAATTACTTTTAATTATTTTATATATAATGGTTTATATTATAAACATTATTATTTTTTGTTTAAGTTTATATTATGAAACGGAATTGAATATTATTATGAATGAATTTTAATTGAATAGTTTTATTATTAATTAATTATGTTTGTAGACGGATATATCGGGATAGGGTACCGGCTCCCTAGCATCGGTAATATCCTGAGCTAATGTCTAGGAACGTATATTGGAGGTCCATACATTGTAGAATTGGGTCTTGACCCGTGCCTAATAAGGCATGAAGACTCTACCCCGAAAGGTATATATACAGTGACATTAACACGGGAATATGTCTGATAATCTAACCCTACTATTTATAAATCTCAGCTCATTCTAACTTGATTGTCAGAGTTCTTACAGGTACTACTTACCCCACCAAGAAGCACACTAGAACAACCAATCGTTTGCGCTATGCCGTATTGCCTGAATCTCAAGTACGCAACAAATTAAAATACAAAATTTTGCAAATTAAAACCACGCGTATAAAAAAATTAAATTAAAAAATCACACAGTTTTAGTGAATAATTCAACCTATGAAACAGTACTACAAACTACAAGTTCGAAGGCTACATTTTTCACATTTTGAGCCCCAACTTGGTCAAAACGGATCCTCTTCTGCTTATTTTGGGGTTCTAAATATTTAATTTATTTTAAAAATAATTATTTAGTATTATAGTTTTGTATAAATGCTTTTAAAAAGCAAACGATTTATTAAAAAAAAAAGGTGTTTCTATAGATGCATTTAATTACTCTTTGGTTATACTTATTGTATACAAGTAAAAATTTGTGTACTTGTATACAAATAATTTTATAGTCATTGATTTAATATTTAAAAAAAGAATCAATTACATTAAATGTTATATCAAGCAATGTTAACTATTTGAGTAGCTCAAGTGACATAAGGAATAGCTCTTTGAGATGAAGAAGAGGGATTCGATCCTGATAGGGTAGAATTAGGACTAGTACAATGTGAGGTATGTGTGTTTGACCAATAAAAAAAAAGCAATGCTATGCTAACTACTATTGAATTTGTCTAAAAAACTCAACTTATATACCATAAAAGCCAACTTACTCTTTAGGGGAGTGATCTCAAACTTCCATTCATCTTTGCATCTGACGGAGAGGAATGAAAATATCTTATTCCTCCTGATGCATGTTTGGTTTGAGAGGGAGAGTAATGGGATTTTGGTGTTTTAAATGTGTTTGGTTCAAAAAAAAAACAGATGAGGAACGGATGAAGAGAAAATCAGACTTTAAATTTTTCTCTTTTCTTTTAGCTAAACAGAAAAATATTACTTTTTTTTTTTCTTTCCTCTTCTTTATTTGAACCAAACACACTTATTTAATCTCCGTCTCTTTTTCACTGTCAAAATCTCCCTTCTCTTCCGCTCCTTCAAAACAAATACACCCTTAGTTGTGATGGTTGTACTTTTTATTCCTCACCTTAATTCATCTCATTTTCCCTTTTCAATAATTTTTGGAAATTCTAAGAAATTATTCTGACGGATAATTTTATTTTATTGAAAAATATCATGCATCAACATAATAAATTAAAATTTGAAAATAACAAAAAATAATAATAAAAAATTATCAATATAGTTGCACTTTTAGATAAATCTTTATTCTTCATTATGGTCGAATTAAAATTATGAAAGCAGTTGCTTCTATATTTTTTTTAAAAAAAAGAAATTACTAAAAAAATTAAACATTATCACAAAACATAGGTAATTTAAAGCATTAAAAAAATTAAGAAACTAAAGTCACATAATTATCATATATACCCGAAGAATTAAAAAGTGAAATTAACACTACATATCCAATAATATAATTAAGCTGGTCTAGTGATTAATTAAATGAATGAAATTTTAATGAACAATATCCCTCACCTCAAATTAACGTGGGTATACTTTTCCTCATAAAAAGTGTAATTGACTCTGTATATTATGGTATAATTTTCCTTACGAAATAAAAGTTAAAAAAGATGCAGGCAATTAAGTTCTCGGTCAAATGTACTTTTTGGCTATGTATTTATTATAAGTATTTTATTTTGGTTTTATATATTTTTGAGTTATATTTTGGTAATGTATCTCTTATAAAGGTTTTATTTTGGTCTCATCCGTCAATTCTGTCACCCCGTTATAAGGTAATTTGATTCCGTTTTTATTATGGTTTACGTGTATGTTATGATTTTTTTAGGTTTGAAGATAAATGGTGTAATTTGACTCTATTCTTTTTAGGTAAATTCTATTAACGGGTGTGACGAGATTGACGTATTGGACCAACATAAAACGTTTATAAAAGATACAGGACCAACATAAAAAAATATAAGACCAAAATAAAATATACATACATGAACTAAAAATGCATTTGGTCTAAGTTCCCATAATCAATTTCATGTAATTAAAAATGACCAAAACATGGTTATCATTATCATATCATTAGCGAGCCATCGTTCATTTGGAGCACGAAACAAAAATAGGAAGAGCTAGAAGACCAATAAAACATTAGTACTAATGTTTCTTTTTTAGTTGATGAAACATAACTCATATTTTAAAAATATATCAATAATTGTACGTAATGTATTTAGATATAAGTCTCAATTACGTTAAAAATAATTTATTTACTTCTAGCAAAAAGTAATTTAAGTTCAAGTTAAATAAAAAACCAAACACAAACTAAGAATAATAATGATGAAAAATAATAACATGGAACCTGCGTTGCACACTTGCACACCATATATATATTTATCAATTTGATTCGAAATAATTAATTAATTAATGGTTATTGTTAGAAGCAAGGTGTTCTAAACGTAATCTCTTAATTAGCAGGCAAATCGCTTTTGATATAAGAAACAAGACCAACTTTACCCACAAAAGAGCCATATTTTGCTCACTCTAAAATTAATTCATAGTGACATATTAATTAACTATTAACTATTTACAAAGATTAGAAATAGACTATCTCTGTCTATGCACAATGTAGCATTTATGGGGTCCTTTTTTTTTTAAGAGACTCCAATTAGTATACGAAGTTTCTTCTTAAGAACTTCTTAGCTGTACAAAATATATAGTAGTAGTATAAAGCTATATATGCATCTCATTATTTTTTAAAGACAATAAAATAAATTAATTACCTTCCCAGTAGACTACAATTACATGCATCAAATTAAATATAATCAGCATAGATATAAATATTTATTTTAAATTATCCGTAAATTTTTAAAAGCTACTTATTCTTATAGCTTGGAGTATTATATTAGATTATAAAAAAGCATAAACTGTTCATTGTACTCTCTCTCGTGATGCTATTTATGAGTCACATTTTATAAAGAATACTAGTACGTGTGGTTTTCTTATAAGATACTTACGAATTTTTATGTAACATGTAATATCTTTTTTTTTTCCTTTTTTGGTAAGATATATATTTTTTCTTTATCCTTCTTAAATTATTCAACTTATCTTTACTATTTTATCATCTCATAAAATTAAAATTATTAATACATTTTTATATTTAAAAATAAAATTGATATATTATATAATTTTTATGATAAATAAATAACAACATTTAATTATTTTTGTTGGTATGAGTAACTCGATTAAAATTAGAGTTAGAATTCCTTCTTGTTAATTTATCTGGATCATATCTTTATCAATTCTGGTTCTCTTATAATCGAAGCAATATCATGGGAAATTGGGCGAGGTATTTGCTGTTGTTATTATTACTGGACATTTATTAAAAGTTAATATATATTTATATTTTATAAAAGTCAAAATTGAAAATGAAAAATGGTTAGTATATTGAAAGTTCAAATATCATTTATTTGTTTTTTTTCATAACTACGGATTTACCCACCTTTAGGATAAGACAAATCCTGTTCGCGCTGCATGGCTGACGCTTACCCCCGGAAATTTGACATAATATCATTTATTTGTTTGAGTGATAAAATAAAAAAAAATATAATGTCTTTTTAATATATAATGTCTTTTTAATATATATATATATATATATATATTTATCAGATGTTGAATTATAATTATCCTTTAGGATATTGACAAAAAGAACAAGTTAAACAAACATCAAAATAAGTAAAATATTTATTTCAATAAAAAAAAAATATTTGATATTTTTAAACAAATAATTATATTCAAAAATAAATACCACTAATTGAATAAATTTTTTAATTACTACTCGCTCATTTCGTTTTTATGTGTTCTAGTTTTAGAAAAAAAATTGTTTATTTATAATTTTCATATTAAAAATTCAAAAAATATCTATTGCTCTTTTCTTTTTATACCCCTACTCATTTATTAGTTTACACTTTATGCATCCAACATATAAAGAATTATTAATTATTACATATCCCAATAAGGGTATCATAGTAAAAATACTAGCTAGCAAATTCATCAAAAATAAAGAAAATTTATAACTAGACTTAATTTGTGTAAATCCTAAAAGGAAATACACTTGTAAATAAACAAGAGGAGAATATATATTGTCAATTTCTTATATGGATATCTTATTCTTCGGCTTCGTTTGATTTCTATTTTTTTTAAAAAAAATTATTTTTAAAATTAGAAAACTAAAAAACTTGTTTACAAAACGAGTTTTTAAAAACAGTTTCTAGGAACCGTTTTTGTTTTTTAGTATCTAAAAACAAAAATTAGGAAATATCTAAAACTTGTTTTCATTTTCAGTTTTATGAATTTACATATAAATTTGCATTGAAAACTCCTCTCATTTTTCTGAAATCTGTTTATGAATTTTTTTTTATAATATAGTTTTTTAAAACTAAAAAAAAAAAACTCTTTCATTTCTACTTTTCATAAGTATTTAAAACAAAAATCATATATAAGAGTTAGAAAATCCCTTTTTATAAAAGTTAATAACTGATTTCCTTACCTCCTTTCATTTATATTTATATTAATTACTAACAAAAGTAATGGGTGATAAATTTATAATGGGTGTTGATTAATAATGCTTTAAGAACATTTATTAAAGTTATTTAAATTAAAAAAATAATTATTATTACATATTATTTCGTCTCTTAAAAATATGAAAAATTATATTTTTTTAACATATTTTTATTAGATTTAACTCCTTAAATAATGTCTCTTAAGACATTTAGATATCATTTACTCAATGTGTTTCATAATGAGTGTTGTTTTACGAAAACAAAATTTTTTCAAAATTATTGTCATTTTATATTTTTAATGTATTATTAAATATTTTTTTTTTAGTTTACCTCTATATAGTAATTAATACTCGACTAGAAACAACTTGAGGTATTTAATGTTTCACTTATTAAAGAGATATGTTACTAAAATTACTTTGCTCATTATGACATTTATTTTATATTTTAATCTACATAAAATAATCTTAAAGGACTGTGATTTTGAAATGAAGGAATATCAATTTATTTTGTGAAATACTCTCTCCGTTCCTATTTAACAGTCTAAAGAGAAAAAATCACATATGTTTAGGAATGTAATAATTGTTACAGTTTTCTTCAAAATAAATTTTAAACTCTCCATAATATCATTTATCTCTTATTGTTTGAATTGTTGGATATTAAGTATTGATTAGCCTCCAATTAAATATAATGTTACAATTAATAAAATATAATTAATGTTACATTAAAAATATAAGTAAATAAATAAACAGTAACAAAATTTTTTTTTCTCTGAATGGTTAAATAGAAATGGAAGGAATACCAAATAAAAGAGTAGTTATGTAAAAGTTTTGACTGAGAAAATGTTGTCGTTAAAGTTAATTAATATGCCTTAAATTCCAAATTAAAGAATTATTAAATGAAAGGTAAAGATGCAATGAGCCTTGACTCTTGAAAACAAAAACGGATCTTGTAATAAATGGAGGGAATAGCTGCATTGAAATCACTGCTGACTGCTGAGTTTCACAACAGAGCACAGGTTGTTTTTCCTTATTTGTCACTCATTCAGACACCCAAATCGCTGGAAAATTCACCATTGTCACATTCACATTGTGTGTTTGCAAGAGGAAATCCACTACTTTTATTCAATTAAAATAGTAAAATTAATAGAGATAGAGTGAGAGAGAGAGTGAGTGTGTGTTTCCTTCACCTTCCCAATTTCTGTGGGGCTCCCTCCCTAAAGGAGATCCGACCCTATTTTAGATAGATCGTAGGCGCATCTTCTTCTCTGTCTCTGAAACACAATTCAAACCACTACTTCACTCTTTTCCTATTTCTTTCCCTTAATTACCCTTCTTCGCTCCTAAAAACCTTGTTTAGGAGGGAATGAAGGGGAAAATGGAGGAACACACAGCGCCACTACTTAAAAAACAGCACCATTTTCTACAGCATTGTTTTCTCTGTTTCTTTATCTTCTTCACAACTTCTTCTTCTTCCCTAGCTTTTGATTACGCTGATGCCCTTTCAAAAAGCCTCCTTTATTTCGAAGCACAACGCTCCGGGAGGATACCCTACAACCAGCGGGTCACCTGGCGCCACCATTCTGGTCTCACCGATGGCCTAGAACAAGGGGTTAGACACTTAGCCCAAATAATTCTTAATACCCAAATGCTCAAAATTATCAAATTATTGACTTTTTCCTTTTGGGTATGGAAATTTGCATTCAAAATGAAAGCTTTTTGTTTGTTTGTTTGTGTAGGTGGACTTGGTGGGAGGGTACTATGATGCAGGGGATCATGTGAAGTTTGGTTTACCAATGGCATTTACTGTGACAATGCTGTCATGGGGTGCCATAGAGTATTGGCAAGAAATTGCAGATGCAGGTGAACTTGAACACACAATGGAAGCAATCAAATGGGGCACTGATTACTTCATCAAAGCTCACACTAGCCCAAATGTGCTCTGGGCAGAGGTACTACTACCCTACCTCAATTCCACATTTTCCAAATTCCCACTCTTTTACTTAAATTAAATACAAGTCTTTTAAATTGGGTTTGCTATTATAATTGCATCGATGAATTGAATGTCACTCAATAGCCATTATTATTGACCACAATAATCATGGTCAGATACCATTTTAATGATAGGCAAAACTGTAGGTGTAAGTAATATACAGTGTGAAGACTGATGACACGGAATTAATTATTAGTATTTATTTTTTTGTTTTGTTTCATTGAGGTGGGTGATGGTGACACAGACCATTACTGCTGGCAAAGGCCGGAGGACATGACAACATCACGGCGAGCCTACAAGATAGATGAGAAGAATCCAGGTTCAGATCTGGCCGGAGAAACGGCGGCGGCAATGGCGGCAGCCTCCATTGTATTCAGGAAAACAAATCCACATTACTCTCACTTACTTCTTCACCATGCGGAGCAAGTAAGCTCCTCCTCCTCCTCCTCCTCCTAGTCCTAGTGTGCGTGTGTTTTTGTGAGAAGTATAAGTAATTAATTAATGAGTGTGTGTTGAATTATATGTAGTTGTTTTGGTTTGGAGAGAAGTATAGAGGGAAGTATGATGGGAGTATAGGAGCAGTGAAGAGCTACTATGCGTCGGTGAGTGGATACAAAGATGAGTTGTTATGGGGTGCCACGTGGCTATATAAAGCCACCGACAAGGAAGAGTATTTTCAATACATTATTAACAAAGCTAATTCCTTTGGTGGCATTACTTGGTCCATTTCTGAATTCAGCTGGGATGTTAAGTACGCTGGTCTCCAACTCCTAACCTCCAAGGTAATGTTACTCTACCTTCACTTTCACTAACTTTATGGACTATTCACTGTTCATCACTAAATGACACTTAAGATTAAGAACCAAGCCCTTAGTCTAGTGGTAACGAGTGAAATTTTAAGTAATAATTCTTTAATCTATGCATATTCACTTAAAAGTTAAAAGTAAAACAAAAGGATAGTACTAAAACGTGCTTCCAAGCACAATGCCATGTGCTTAGTACTGAAAGCTTTACTTTGCTCTTTAGGCACCTGGTTGTTTTTTCTTTTTAAAAATAATGGAGATTAAAGCTAGAAAAGAAAAAAGAAGTACTAGAAACCAAGCAGTAGTAACTGGTATTACATCAGGTGTTCAGTTTTGAGTTTTGATTTCTCTTAGCTTGTAGGTAAGTTACAAAACAAATAGGTCAGCTCTACACATTTTTTCAACAGTTGAGTAAATACTAAATAGTGCTTGACCAAGTTTGTATGCGTTACTCTTGCTTGCAGGTTTCTATTCCTAAAAAAATAGTGCAGGTTTCTAGGTTAGATATTACAGTATTTTTAATCAAATTCTGATTCTGATTCTATTGTTTTATAAAAAAGAGGCGATGTGAGCCAATATTGATCTTTCTGCATATCCTATGAATTTAAATAATAAATCATTTAAGGAGACGGACCCTTCTTTGTTGGGGCGAGGAATCGGGGGTCCATGTAGGCCCACATGTAAAAAGTGATTTGATATCAATTAAAAAATTGGAGCTGGCTGGGAAACTAATCATTATGGGGTTGATTGAAACAAACGAAATTTCATCATTGGATTGTGTTTTTTTTTTTTTTTTTGACTAGTTTTATTTTTAAAAAATTGTTTCACTTTTATACAAATAATTTTTCGTAAAATATTAATTTTTAAATATAAATATAAATCTGATGAGTCTATCATATTTTTTTTAAGTATCTCATGTTATAATAAAACGCAGTTAAACTTCTGTTAACTAAAAACTAAATACACATTACATATTATGCCTCTACAACTACGCCGACATGTGCAGTCTCAAGTGGAAAGAAAAAGAGTTAGAATTGCATATTATACATTGCCTGCTTATATATTAGTGTAAAAGTTGCAAGATTTTGCAAATCTTACAAAAAGTAAAATATTTTGCAGTTCTTAAGCGAAGCAAAACACAAGAAACAGAGTGACATACTGAAAGAATACAGATCAAAAGCAGAGTACTACATATGCTCATGTCTCAACAAAAACAACAATGGAAGCAACGTGGAAAGAACACCAGCTGGATTACTTTACATCAGACAGTGGAACAACATGCAATACGTTTCAACAGCATCTTTTCTTCTCACACTTTACTCTGATTTCCTTCAAAACACAAACCAAAACCTCAATTGCCCACAGGGCGCAGTGGAACCTGAAGAAATTCTCAATTTTGCAAAATCACAGGTTGATTACATTTTGGGCTCAAACCCAATGAACATGAGTTACTTAGTGGGATTTGGGCCCAATTACCCTCAAAGGGTCCATCATAGAGGGGCTTCCATTGTTTCTTACAAGAAGAATAAAGGATTCATAGGGTGTACACAAGGGTATGATAATTGGTACAGTAGACAGGAACCTAATCCAAATGTTCTTGTTGGGGCATTGGTTGGTGGGCCTGATTGGGAAGACAATTTTGAAGATCGAAGGAATAATTTTATGCAGACTGAGGCTTGCACTTATAATACTGCTCCCTTAGTTCCTGTTTTTGCTAAGTTCTTGCATATACAAAACCACAAACACCTTCATGGTTGTAATTCACATTTACTTGCTTCCTTTTAAATAATAAATATATAGTCAAAGTGAATTGATTAATACAATATATATAAATGTTTCTCTTAATAAGCCAATTTAACCCCTTTTTCTTTTTCAGTTTTTTTTTTTTTGGAAATCGAGTGATTTGTGTTCTTCTGAGATTTTATGTAATTGACAAGGTTTCGGGTGATTGCATTTCCATTGAACAAATGAAAATTGTCAATTAGGAATGTTTTTATTTTTAGGGTGAAGGTGGATTAGGAATCTGGGCCTTAATCCAATAGCACTTGTTTTTTTTTTCAAAGTAGTAAGTCTAGGTTGTCCAAAAAGATATGATAAATACGGAAATGGGATTGGGTTTGGGATTTGGGATTTGGGTGACAAAAACACTTAATCCAATACCAAAAATAAAAGAAGAAAAGAAACAGTTATTTTTTTGGATAAACAAAGTCAAACAAGAATTCAAAATAAGAAACTACTCTTAAGTTAAAATGTATTCACGTTTCACGTTCCTCTTATTTAAATATGGAACCAAACACACATTGATAGTTTCCTAACCTATTGTTCAGAATGGTGGAAGTAGAGAAAAAAGAAGAAGAATTAGAATGAAAACAAAGTAGTATTCTTGTTGTTTTCTGAAAATTCAGAATTTATTTCCTCTGCTTGGCTATAAAAACAAAGTGCTTCCAGCTGGAACTCTTATTTTTTCTTTTAGAAGGAAAAAAGCAATTTTATCAAATTAATATTTTTTAAAATAAATTATTAGATTGGGCTCAAAAAAATATTTACCAATTTGGATTTTTTCACGTTTCATCCACTGTTTTATTTTTTTAAAAATAAAAATTTCTGGGGTTGCAACGTGGCTGTACTCTATTGAGTGGCATTAGCTTGGAGGCGCCACGTGACAACCCCAAAATTAAAAAAAACAAAAAAAAAAAAAGAAAAGACACTGAAAACCGAAGGCCCAATGATGGAGCGCCACGTGGTAGATGCCGGTGGTTTGACGCCAAGCACTGGGCACAATATATATATATTTTATAAAAAACACACTGTACAAGAGCTTTCAAGTAGCTCAAGTGGCGGAATGTACTTCCTTGTGTTTTATTTTTAAAACACTTAATGAATTTAATATTTAATTTGTTAAATATTATTAAACTTATTTATATATTAAATTAAAATATTATTTTATTAGATATGGATTTTATAAATTATTAATTTATAAAAATTTTAATTTATAAATTTATAAATTTAGTTTTTTAAAATTTTTGGTAATAGTTTTTAAAAATTTATAAGATTATAAATTAATAAAATTAAGTTTTTAAATTAATAATTTCTTAAAGCAGTGATATTTTCAATGAAATAAGATTTTAATTTAATAATAAATTTGTTAACATTTTTTTAAAAAAATATTTGGAGAAATTTTATTGAATAAGATTTTAATTTAATATAATAAGTTTAATAATATTTAAAATAAACATTGTTAAAATTTATAAGATTATGAATTAATAAAATTGAGTTTTTAATATTAAATTTATAAATTAAAACTTGATTAAATTTAATATTTTCTTAAAGCAATAATATTTTTAATGAAATAAGAATTTAATTTAATTTATAAATTTGTTAACAGTTTTTTTAAAAAATATTAGAGAAATTTTATTGAATAAGATTTTAATTTAATATATAAACAAGTTTAATAATATTTAATAATTCATTAAGTGTTTTAAAAATACTCAAGTCCTTCGATTTTAATTTAATATATGAGGGACGATCCACAGAGTGGGAAGCCGTGTTCGAATCTCACCTAAGCCAAATTCTCGGAGCTTAATGCCAGTCATGTGTTGCATCTAGTGATAGGCGCCAAACCACCGAAAAAAGACTGATATATAGTAAAAAACTCAGATTGATAAATAATTTTTTAGACTTAACTTAATAACTAATTTTTAAGAGAACATTAATTTAGTAAAATGGCCGAAGGAAAAACAGTGATGTTAGTTGATGTGAATAAAAAGGAACACTCCTGCTTCTGATTCTAAAACCAGAGGCATGAGGTCTGCTTAGGGACAGCAACAGAAATGTGCAACTATAAAATAATAAAGTAAGAATGCAATTAAAGATATTTAAATTAAAATATTTCATAACTTTACTTAATTCGGATGAATGGTAAATGCATTTTTACTTTTTTATTTTATTTTACACACTTTGAGTCAAATCCTATTGTGCAAAGGGCTTCTTGCACCGTAAATGTTTTTCAGCATATTTGTTTTTTTTTCTCTTGTAACAACGAGTTTCTTTATTTTTAGAATGAGATTAATCTCATTCGAGTTACGTGGCTGGCACGGGCTTCAGAAAATTTGATATATGTGAGATTTGAACACGTGATCTTCTGCTATAGATCGTCCTTCTCATTAAATTAACATAACATTACATCGCTAAGCCAACTTTTGGAGTTTCAGCAAATTTAGTTTGATCATACGAGTAATATTTTGTAAAGAATAACGAATAAAGTGATTTTATTATACATTAATACTTAATTGATTTTATATTATCACATTACTACTTATAATTATTAATGAGTTACTATGGAGACCCAAATATGTTATTGGAGATGAGAGAGGGTCCAGACCCATGAGATTACATGATTAAGAAAAACAAATTCTTTACGGATATCCCTTTATTTTTGGGCCATTATTCGTGAAGTTCCAAGTGTTTGACGTTAAGTGTAAGAGTTCGAACACTCCTTGAATTAATTTTGAGAGAAAATCTTGAAAAATTATGTTATACAATCCATCTTTCATATAAATTCATCAGTGTTTTGGCAAAAATTTAAGAGAAATACCAATTCACGTGACTATTGGTGTTTTTTTTTCTACAGTAACCCATTCTACAAAGTTAAAATCTTAAACCTGAAAATTGATCTACCCGAAAAATTCAATGAACCAGGTGAACAGTAGTTGCTTCTCAATCAATTGATCAAAAGCAAGATACTGATAAATAAAATGACCAAAAGATGCCCCAATTATGGAGGGTATGACCTCTAGGGAGGGAGGGTGTATGTGCAATTGTGTCAAGAAGGTGATGTTTTTTTGGGATGTAACTGTTGAAAGTGATACAAAGGATTTGTTGTTTGAACAATGTGCCCCAGATTTCCCGCCATCAAGGTATGCTTTTGGAGGACATAAAAGAAAATGGGTTCCATCAATGTTTAGGGTAAAACTATTTTCATTTGGCACTCATACTTTCCTATATTCACCGCATAAAAATATATGTTTCATAACTAGTTTTTGTTTAAAGCCAGTAATTAATTATTATTTGAAATTTGAACTCTAATAAATTAGTTATTGGACGAAATTTGAATTTTCTAAAACTAATTATTATTATTTGCAAATGAATTATCAAACCAAATAAAGATATGATTTTTTAAAAAAGCGTGATGCAAAAAATGACACCCCAATGCTTGGTTAGTGGTCAACTACAGTCAACACTAACTCCAACATTAGCAATCAGTGACAGTGTGTTTCGCTACTATAGACTGTAGAATATGGAAATATGGATGAATATGGTAAAGTTTTGACAACAAATTGCCAAAGAGAGATTGCTTTGCATAGACTTTGCTCATCTTATCTTTTTTATTTTATTTATATTTACACTCATGCTACTCGCTTTGCCATCATTAATGAGTACATTAACAGTAATAAAATTATAAATTATATAATTTTATTACAAATATATTGACTTAATAATACTTTTGCAAAACAAGGAAAATATCCACTTATATTATATAGTCATATGTATAGTTAGGGATAGGAATTAGTTTGATCGAAATAGGCTTTGTATGGGCAGAATTATAATATGTTTGATTTAACTTATTTGCCACAAAAATTATGATTTGTCCTGGAATAAAAGAATTGATTATGACTAAAAAAATTATGTTTGGCAACTTTGAGTTATAATTGATTTTGGATATAAAACTTAGGTTTTGTGAGAAATAACTTTTTGTTATTTCTACTTCTTCATAATCAATTATGCATCAAATTTATACTACAAAACCTAGGATTTGAATAGAGTATCCAATCATTTTCTCTCGGAATAAATTTTTTAATCATAGTTTTCCATAATGAGGAGTCAATACACATAATGAGGAGTCAATACACATAATGGGTAATAACATTAGGAGTTATAAGAAATGCTTAGGATCCCTTTGTAGCATATGATCCCTTGGTGAACTTGAAGGTGGACATCCATTTTATAACTTATTCATAACACTCCCCCTTGGATGTCCATGACTTTAGAATGTGTCTCATTAAAACCTTACTAAGAAAAACCCAGTGGGAAAAACCTTAGTGAAGGAAAAGAGTACATCATTCTTTTAAAATGTCATCAGATACTGTCTCATTAAAAACCTTGCAAGAAAAAACCCAATGGGATAAAAAACCTTAGCGAAGGGAAAAAGAGTACAGTCAATATTTATTTCTCCCCCTCATTTAGACCTTCGTTTCTAAGACAACAAAGTCCAATCTTTCTTACTAGTGGTTCAAAAACTTTAGTTGGCAACGACTTTGTAAAGAGGTCTGCCAAGTTATCACATGAGCAAATTTTTTCAACCTTTATTTCACCATCCTTTATAAGATCATGAGAATAAAAGAATTTTGGTGAAATGTATTTTGTTCTATCTCTCTTGATATAACCTTCTTTCATCTGAGAAATACATGCAGCATTATCTTCGTATAAGATCGTTGGAGTCAATATTTCGGAAGACAAACCACAAGTGTCTTGCACATGTTGAATCACAGATCTCAACCAAACACATTCTCGACTCGCTTCATGTAATGCTATAAGTTCCGCATGATTGGAAGATGTGGATCCTTCAGTTTGTTTCGTGGATCGCCATGAAATGGCTGTACCACCATGTGTAAACAAGTATCCTGTCTGTGAACGATGATGAGGGTCAGACTTATATCCAGCATCTGCATAGCCAATTAAGTCTGACTTAGACTTATTCGAGAAAAATAAGCCCATATCCATTGTACCTTTAAGGTAGCGAAGTATGTGCTTAACACCATTCCAATGCCTTCTTGTAGGACAAGAACTATATCTTGCTAGTAAATTAACAACAAATGCTATATCAGGTCGAGTATGACTAGCAAGGTACATTAGTGCCCCAATTGCACTAAGATAAGGTACTTCAGGACCAAGTAGTTCTTCATCATTTTCTCAAGGTCTAAAAAGATCTTTGTTCACATCAAGTGACCTTACAACCATTGGGGTGCTCAATGGATGTGATTTGTCCATATAAAACCGTTTTAATACCTTTGCTGTATAAGCCTTTTGATGCATTAAAATTCCATCATTCAAATGTTTAAGTTGTAATCCAAGACAAAACTTTGTCTTTCCCAAATCCTTCATCTCAAATTCATCCTTTAAGCAATTTACAGCTTTTGGAACCTCTTCAGGAGTCCCAATAATATTTATATCATCAACATATACAGCAATTATGACAAATTCTTTGCCAGATCTTTTTATAAAAATACATGGACAAACTGGGTCATTCTTATATCATTTCTTCAATAGATATTGATTAAGGCAATTATACCACATACGTCCAGATTGCTTTAGTCCATAAAGAGATTTATTCAATTTAATTGAATAATTCTCTTGAGAACTTGACTTATATGCTTCAGGCAAATGAAATCATTCAGGGAGTTTCATATAAATATCATTTTCAAGTGAGCCATACAAATACGCCGTAACAACATCCATTAGGCGTAAATCAAGCTTTTCGCGTACTGCTAAACTGATTAAGTACCGAAAAGTAGTTGCATCCACCACGGGCGAGTATGTTTGCTCAAAATCAATACCAGGTCTTTGTGAAAAACCTTGAGCAACAAGTCGTGCTTTGTATCTCACAATTTCACCTTTTTCATTCCTTTTCCGCACAAAAACCCATTTGTATCCAACCGGCTTTACGCCTTCGGGTGTGCGTACCACGGGACCAAAAACTTCGCGTTTTTCAAGCGAGTCCAGTTCTGCTTTCATGGCATCTTTCCACTTTGGCCAATCATTTCTATGTGCACATTCTTTAACAGATTTCGGTTCTTGATCCTCATCATCATTTATTGATTCAAGCACTATTTTGAATGCAAAAATATCATCGACTTCAATTTCATGTCGATTCCATTGTATTCCATCCATGACATAATTTATTGAAATCTCAGTATTTTCAATAATTTCAGGTACTTGAGTTTCTTTTGAAATTGAAATATCAATTATGTCCGAGGATTCTTCAGGAACCTCTATGTCCTCAATTCGACCATCTTCTTTCTTATTTCTTTTTCTTTTCCGAGGATTTTTATCTTTGGAACCAATAGGTCTGCCATGTTTCATTTTGGCTTCAGACTCATTTGCAACTTTAGATTGCCCAACAGGGACATCAATCTTTATTGGAGTATTAGCAGCTGACACATATGATTTAGTTACTCCTTTTGGGTCAGTAAATGCATTTGGTAATTTGTTAGCCAAACTTTGCAAATGAATTATCTTTTGAACTTCTAGTTCACATTGTTTTGTACGAGGATCAAGATGAGATAAAGATAATTCATGCCAACTTATCTTTTTATCCAACTGCTTAGTTTCTCTCCCTAATGTTGGGAAAACAGATTCATCAAAATGACAATCAGCAAAACGAGCTGTGAATAAATCTCCCGTCAATGGCTCAAGATATTTTATTATGGACGGAGATTTATAGCCAATATATATTCCCAACCTCCTTTGAGGACCCATCTTTGTGCGTTGTGGTGGAGCAATTGGAACATATACCGCACTTCCAAATATTCTTAGATGGGAAATATTTGGTTCCTGACCAAAAACCAATTGTAAAGGGGAGTACTCATGATAACTTGTAGGCCTGATGCGAACAAGTGCTGCTGCATGCAAGATTGCATGTCCCCAAGCAGAAACGGGAAGTTTTGATCTCATTAGCAATGGTCTTGCAATTAATTTTAGACGCTTGATGAATGATTCTGCAAGCCCATTTTGAGTATGAACATGTGCTACAAGATGTTCAACATCAATTCCAATTGACATACAATAGTCATTGAAAGCTTGAGATGTAAATTCACCAGCATTATCAAGGCAAATTTTCTTAATTGGATAATCAGAAAAATGTGCTCTCAAACGAATTAGTTGAGCTAGTAATCTCGCAAACGCCTGGTTGCGAGTGGACAATAAGCAAACATGTGACCATCTAGTTGACGCATCAATCAAAACCAAAAAGTATCTAAATGGTCCACATGATGGATGTATAGGTCCACAAATATCACCTTGAATGCGTTCTAAAAAATTGAGAGATTCACTTCCAATTTTTGTAGGTGATGGTCGAATAATTAATTTTCTTTGAGAACATGCAGCACATAGGAAATTATTCGATTGAAGAATCTGCTGGCTCTTCAAATTGTGCCCACAAGAGTTTTTAATTATTTTTCGCATCATAATTGATCCAAGATGGCCAAATCGTTCATGCCAAGTAACAAATGCACTTTTTTCCGTAAACTTCTGGTTTACTATAGCATTTGTTTCTATTGTACTAATTTTTGTGTAGTACAAACCGGAGGAAAATGAAGGTAATTTTTCCAATATACATTTCTTATTTGAAATGTTCTGAGTGATGTAAAGACACTCAATATTTCCTTCATTTGTTGTCTCAATATGATATCCATTTTTGCGAATATCCTTAAAACTCAATAGATTTCTTCGAGACTTTGGAAAATATAAGGCACTCTCAATGTGCAATTTTGTTCCTCCAGGTAACAAAATATTAGCTCTTCCGGAGCCTTCAATTATATTTGCACTACCAGATATAGTACTAACATTGGCGTCTTGCATCATTAAATTATAAAAATACTTCTTATTTTTAAGAATAGTATGCGTTGTTGCGCTATCTGCAAGACATATATCTCTATTATGGATCACTCATTCTTCATAAAATAAAATAAGATTGAATTAACGAGTGAACACAACTAAAAATAACAATAAATAATAAACTGAAATTAAAACCCAAAATTTTATTGCTTCCATAGAAATTGAGAAATACATCAAAGAAAAATTAAAAAAAAACTGGAAATACATAAAAATTCACTAACATGAAAATAAAAGCATTTTATTTTTGGACACTTCCATCTCCAATAAGGTGGTCAATTTTTCTTCTGGATGAGCAAAGAAATCACCAATTTCCAAGTGAGTAACATTCATTTTATCATCATCAAAATCATCATCATCTATACCAGCAAAATTAGTCTCTATTCCTTTCCCTTTATTTTTAAGGGACTCTTGGTATAGATCAATAAGATGCTTTAGTGTACGGCAAAGACGAGCCCAATGGCCTTGGCTACCACAACGATGACAAACATTTTTTGTATGCTCGCTTTTCACACCCTTTGCCTTTTCATTCTTTCCACTATTTTTCCACTTCTAGTAGGAAAATTTAGAATTATTACCACGACCATAACCACGCCCACGTCCACGTCTACGGCCATTATTTCGGCCGCGACCACGACCATTATTTTGTCCTTGGTCATGTGATGCAACATTCACTTCTGGGAATGGAGCAGTTCCAGTTGGACGAGACTCATGATTTTTCATCAATAGCTCATTATTTTGTTCAGCAACAAGAAGACAAAAAATTAATTCAGAATATTTTTTTAAAACCTTTTTCACGATATTGTTGCTGCAAGAGCACATTGGATGCATGAAAAGTAGAGAATGTCTTCTCTAACATATCACTTTCTGTGACCGTTTCTCCGCATAATTGCAATTTAGAAGTGATTCTAAATAGTGCAGAGTTATAATCGCTTACATTCTTAAAATCTTGTAAGCGTAAGTGCATCCATTCATATCGAGCTGTTGGAAGAATTACGGTCTTTTGGTGGTCATACCTTTCCTTCAAATTTTTCCAAAGAACCGAAGGATCTTTCACAGTAAGGTACTCATTTTTGAGTCCTTCATGGAGGTGGTGACGAAGGAAGATCATGGCTTTAGCTTTATCTTGACTAGATGTTTTGTTTCCTTCTTTGATTGTGTCACCAAGACCTTTTGCATCTAGATGAATTTCTGCATCTAGTATCCATGACAAATAATTCTTTTCAGAGATGTCAAGTGCCACGAACTCAAGATTGGTAAGATTCGACATTCTGAGTATAAAAAAAAAACAAGTTTAGAAAATTATTATGAATATATAACATATATTCTTCAAATATTAAATACGATAGTGATATTTTCACTTTTAATTAGTATTGAAAGAAATTCATAACCAAAATATATTTTAAATGGAATAATTGAAATAATATCATTTAATAGAATTTAGAATTTGAATAATAAACCAAACATAAATATAATTGGAATAACATATTTAAATATTCAGCAACTAATCATAAATTTACCATTCAATTTTATTAGTCTTCTACTGAGGCAATTCTAACGGCCAGTTCAGGAGACAAATATAGCATATTTTAAATAGTTAAAAACATAAAACAAATTTGCTAGAATATAAATGTTAGAGACAAAAAGTAGAAGTAAAAAGAAAAGCCGGAGCGCGGTAGACTAGTCAGGACCGGCTTGAGAAGGAAGAGAGAGTTAAGGTTAGATTCTAGAAATTAAAAGTTTAGAAGTTAAGCCGTTCTTACTCTAGATCCCAACATACCTTTTCACCAGAGCTTTCGTGCTGATAACGTGTTGTGAACTATGTTGTGAACTAACACAAACTAAAGAGAATATAAAATAAAGTAAAGAGAAGACAAGAGTAGAGAGGAAGAGAGAATATTATTCATTATATTTCATCATTACAATAGAGTCCTATTTATAGGCATGTATCACACACCTTAGGAGACAATACACATAATGAGGAGTCAATACACGGGTAATAACATTAGGAGTTATAAGAAATACTTAGGATCCCTTTGTAGCATAGGATCCCTTGGTGAATTTGAAGATGAATATCCATTTTATAACTTATTCATAACACATTGCATTTATTTTCAATAAAACTTGAATGCTAATGTTATTACATGCGTTTTAATATCTAGACTTTTTTTTGATAAATTTTTATTTCTAGACTTTGAAATTGCTAATTTGTTAGTTGTTACATTAAATTGCGTCTTATTTTTATTCGGAAAGAAAATGTATGTAATTTATTTATATAATAATAACCGAAAGTTTCCTTTTGTGTCTGCCATTGGTCTTTAATTCTGAGAAAGTTCCTTTTCTATGATCTCTGAGAGAGAATTGGATTCGAAGTTGTGTTGTTTGGGCTAATGGGTGTCGATCTGCGTCGGTGGCGGTGGCGGTGCGTCGTCGTATTCATCGGAATTTTGAGCGTTACGATAACCGCAAGCGCTTCTGGCAGCCACAAGAAGAAGCAGGAACAACTGGTTTGTCGAATTGCCTTCGGATCATGCTCTAACCAGAGTGCTCCTCAGGTTCCAATTTCGTTCTGTTTTCTTCCTTTTTTCTACTTTTCAGTGTTTTTGCTCTGTTTTGTCCTGTCTTTGTTTTATTGTTTCCAATTTCACCCATGTTGTAGTGTCGTTTAATGGAACTAAATTACTGAAATGGTAATAATGATTCTGTTTCTTTGTTTCAACTTTCAACCATGATGTCCCAATTCTTGTACCACCTTGCTGTTCCCAATTTCATTGCTACGTCAGCTTTAAGCAAATTGCAGTTCTGTACTCAACATATAAAAAAAAGGAAAAAAGAAAAACCAACAAAAAAAAACTCCGCGAAACTTCTGTTTTGCTTTTTTTATTTAAAAAAAAAAAATTGACTAATTTTGTGTAACAACTTACAAGTACCAACCCAACCACTGTCTGTGTATATGAAGCTTGTTTAAATCCTTAACCTCTTCTTTGTTCTTTTCTGAGAATTATAGGTTGTAATTGGGATGAAGATGTGTATTATGATATACTTACTAATTCTGTTAAGAAACGTGAAACTCAGCTCTATCCCAACCCAAAAGAAATCAAAATGAATTGTAGTACATAACTAATCAATTCTGTATATTTTACACATTTTTACCACTAAAAATCATTCTGGTTGAAGTGAAATCAAATTGACTTTTATTGAACTGAAAGTGATGCATTTGTTCAAAGCTGAAACTTTTTTTTCCTTTGAGCTAACTAACTTTTGAATGGCCAAATACCTCTCCAGCACAAGCTTAATATTAGTTATAAACTTATTATTTTGGCTTTTAATTGCTACAATAACATGATATTGATTATTGATAATAAAACATGTTAGCTCACTAATATATGTTTATGCTGTGTCTTGTGTTTGTTTGCCAGCCTATTTGGGAGGCAGTGTTAGACTTCCATCCCCAAATATTTATATGGCTGGGTGATAACATTTATGGAGACACCAAACGCCCTTTTAAACTATTTGGACGGGAAAGGACTATCGGGCCATGGAAGAATGTTCCGCGATTTGTTCCTTCCTCTGAGGAGGAGATGAAGGCTAGATACAGAAAGGCTAAGTCTAATCCTGGCTATGCTCGCCTTCAAGAGAATGCTGAGGTGCTTCATTTAAGCTTTTGTACTTGTTTCTGTTTCTTAGTTGAGAATTAAGATTCTCATGGAAAGTATATAACATTGTCCAGATTATTAGATGTTCTGGGTTTGTTTAATAAAATAATAAGTATGTTTACTCAACTTCTTCATCCTAACTTTTACAATTGGAATGTTATAGGTTATTGGTACATGGGATGATCACGATTATGGATTAAATGATGCAGGAAAAGAGTTTGATGGAAAAATCACCAACCAAAAGTTACTTCTTGATTTCTTGGATGAACCTCAAGATAGCCCAAGGTGAGTACATATTTTGCTGCATTATCAAGTTGGACTTATCTATGTACATCATTTTGGGTTTATTTTAGTTTCATTCTATCTAAGAGAATTAAGGAGAATAAATTGAATCATTTTCTTGATTCGGTGTTGAGTTTTCAAATATTACAACACATTTAACTGTATTGGATATGGTACTTCAAGGAGGGTGAAGAGAAGTTTATATGTATGGCTGATATATGCATTCAATTAGAAGCAAGTGAATATTTAGATACTAACTGTAGCTTCTTATTTCAGGAGGAAACAGGCTGGTGTGTATGCCTCATATACTTATGGTCCTGTGGGTAAAGATGTCAAGGTATTGACCAAATAAAAAAAAACTCTACTCTATTATTTATTTATTTCCTAAATTCCTTTCATGATTAGTGCTATGATATGCTGATAGTTACCTCATGATTTTGTTAAATGTCTCGTGACCTTATAGAACTCACTTTGTTGTACTAATACCTACTTTTATTGTGGATTTGGGAAAATCATTCAGATTATCCTTTTAGACACCAGATACCACAGAGACTCAGTAGGAAGTGATGGAACCATTTTAGGGAATTCACAATGGTTATGGTTGGAGAAAGAGCTAAAAGCTCCGCCAACTGCCGTTACCATAATTGGATCTTCTATTCAGGTACAGGAATTAACTATCTTTATTCATGATACTATCATACTAAATATATATCACACAACATCTGCATCTTTGTAAGTTTTGGCCTCATTATCAACTGTTATGCTTGTATTGTTAACGCAGAGAAGTAGCTTCAATGACTGAGTATGCGGATTTTTGCATTTTTATGGTTTTAGGGGTTTCACTTGTGAAAGTCTTGCGAAACTCAAAAGAATTCAGTTTTGTGCTTGAATTGTTGCACCTCGCCAAATTGAGGCATATATGTATTCTTTATGTAGTTTCTGTAGTCTTTATTTTAGTTTTAGTTGTCATGGTAATATTTTAATTATCTTAGCCATTAGGCACGGTACATGACTCTCACCTGTGAGATTTCAGTGATTCAATGTTTGACAAGTGAATTCACATGATTCAACAAAATAATAGGATAATAACATAAAGTACAAACTACTTATTTTTTTACCACAAATTCTTGAAAGCTTGTGGGGGCAAACTCTCTTATATAGGTCCTTTCTGGTTTGATTACGTTGATTTGTTTTATAGGCACATTTATATATTTAATTACTCCATATGTCAGGTTATATCAAATCTTTCTGCTACCATTCGCCCATTGTTTTCTATGGAATCTTGGGGTCGTTTTCCAAAGGAAAGAGATCGCCTTTTCAAATTAATAGCTGATAGTAAGGTAAGAACTCTCAGTGCATTCATCTTCTACTTCCATTTTCTGCATTTTGTATCTGTGTTACTAAAGGAACTACATCATTATTATTTCGTACTTGTTGTTAGTCACTATTTATTTCAGATGTTATAACTTATAATTCCTTCCTGTGCAGAGGGGTGGAGTATTTTTTATTAGTGGAGATGTTCACTTTGGGGAAATCACAAGATATGACTGTGCTTTGGACTACCCTTTATATGATATAACCTCAAGTGGTGTTACTCAGTCAATCGAAGAGGTTGTCCCGCATTTCTTGCGTTTTCTGGCGAGATTTGTCGCATGGTTGAACCCATCTACAATGAGAGTTAAGGACCAAAATTGCAGATACCGTTCTTGTATATATGGTAAACTTTTTCTCCTTATTCTTGGGTAAAATTATTAAAAAACTTAGGACGCGTCCACTATTGATTTAAATTGAAAGGTCTCATAAAGTTAATTTGCATTACTTCAAATTCAATGGTAGATCCACCATTAGAGGCTTCTTTTTTTTTCGTCAATTTAGGGGAGTATTATCTGTAAGAATGATACCTTGGTTTTCATGTTTTGATGTTACATGTGTGTGATTTTGTTAGGCCAGCCAAACTTTGGAACTATTGAAATAGATTGGGACTCTTCCCCAGTGACTCTGAAATTCAAAGTCAGGGACAAGAATGGCGTCACTGTTACAGGTACCGATATTTCATTACGGGAATTACAACCATCAAATTTAGAGGCTTTGGACAGAGTAACAGCAGGACATTCTAAGAGGCATTGCACTCTTGAAGTTAGTCTGCCATGGATTGTAAGATATCGCCTGGCGATATTATTTTTCTTAACCTTAGTTGGTAAGTTGCTTTCCAAGTTCTAATTGCTAGTCATTTTTTCTAGAAGGAACTTTCTATGGTAACTTATAAAGATGTTAGGATTTAGGAAATCCTAGCTGAGGTCTAGCTATCATTAAATCCAAGCTGGATTATAAGTTACTGATTATACCTAAGAGGCAAAGACATGGAAGATAATCATTTATTTTTCAAAAACTTTCTCATAGAACTGGTAAAAGTAAGCGATAATTTCGCTTTAAAATGTTGAACTGAACACGCACACAACTACATGACTTAGTGATCTTTGTCTGTGTATGTTACTTAGGTATGATGACTCTTATTTTAAAATATCCCTGCTTAGTATGATCGAACAGCTTGAACTATTTCTGTTGATTCACCTTTTGGTTTCAAAGGATGTTATCATTTTTTTTTGTTGCAGTGTTGCTTCTAGCATTGGTAGGGCTTGGTTATAGTTGTTTCAAAGTTTGCAGACTAGGAAGCTGCAAAAGGAAGCCAGATTGACACGAATGGTAGATACATATAGAGTCATCATAATGGGAAAATGTGTTTTCTCTTCTCCTTTGTAGATTTAACTTCAGTGATTTGTCAGTAATTTGTACAGAGTAGTTTTTTTCTACTAATCAATCCTTTATCAATAAGAGTGGGCTTAGGAAGTTATTTTTTTCATTTCGCTTTGTAAGTTTGACTAACTGTTTTTTCTTTTGATTATTTTGTGTTGCATTATTTTAAAATCATAGATTTTCAATATTGGTTTGATCTTTGACACATCATAACATAGAACAGAGAAGGGAATTTTTAAATGGGTTAATATTGGTTGGCTCTATTAACTAAAGGGAACAAAATTGATAGAAAAATTACTTTCCAATTTAAAGTCTTGCAAATCCAAATTCCTAATGGGAAGTCAACCTAAAGTCAAATAAGAGTATAATGCACTCCAACTATCAGTGGCACCAATGATGTATTTTTGACGTCTAGAGCGGAGTGTCTTTTTTGCACTTGAGATATTCTTGTTTGTGGTCATTGAATAATCAGCAGATAACTCTTTAAAATATTTTATAATTTAGTGTGAGATTTTGAATATTTAATTAGGTTTTTCTGAACGTTTAGTTTCTG
The DNA here is from genome assembly GCA_037177725.1 of Cyamopsis tetragonoloba. Lineage (NCBI taxonomy): Eukaryota > Viridiplantae > Streptophyta > Magnoliopsida > Fabales > Fabaceae > Cyamopsis > Cyamopsis tetragonoloba. The sequence continues at coordinate 73,185,664 of CM074119.1, forward strand.
TCATGTTATTGAAGTCATTGTTCTTCTTTCTTCTACTGTTTAAAACAAGGATTCGTTACATGAATACATGTTTTTGTTAAAAAATGACAGGAAGAGAATAATCTATCCATCAGTCCAAAAGAAAAAATAAAAAATGATGCAGCTTGCTAATTTTTTTTTTGTCTGTTACTTTCAGATTTTTTTACAAGTTGAAGAGTTAAATTTGTGATGCAGACGCTGCTCTATACAATTACATAGCAAAAGTTTATAGCTTGTGTTAGACGTCCCCCAATTGAGGGAGTCTTCTATATTTTTTCTTTTTATCAGAAGTCAAACTACAATCATCTTCCACTTTGTCCAGTTCTGTGAAGTCACAGAAAGAGATGTAAAAGAAAAACAAGTTAACACGCTCAGAAATAAAAAATCTAACTCAATATTTAAATAGTATATTTTTACCATAAAAACGATTATCTAATAGTACTTACATACATTGGGCTCCACCCTACCACCAAGTCCATAGATTAATTAGCATCAAATTGTTTTAACTTAGTCGGTAATCTTGGATTTGCAATTACATCAAAGTGGTGTTTTAGTGTGTTTTTGGTTTACACTCGTGAGTAAGGCTTCTCTCATTGCTTGGGAGCTTACCCTTTTATGATCTATTTTACTTTTTGACGGAGTAGCGGAAATTAAAAGTATTTTTATTAAAAATAAGAAATTATTCTATTAATTGAGATTGGGGTTCAAACATATTATAATAATTAATGTATTATTAGAACGCAATTCATAATTAAGCTATATTTAGCAACATTAACTTACTTATAGCTTATGACTTAATTTATAACATATGACTTATAGCTGTGTAGAGATGTTTAATAAAATTAGCTTACGAACTAGTTTATATTTATTAAATGACTTAAAATGACATATAATAAATAACTTAAGTGTAAAATATGAATGAATTATTAAAAGTTAGATTTTCATAAGTTATAGTAGACTGCTTTAAATAGCTTTTGAAAATGGAAATACCTAATCATACACTTATACATGGAGGATTATAGGATGTGCCAACTAAGTTTGGCACACCAATGTGTCCTCTCACAAAACAAAAATAAAAATATCATTATATATATAATAAAAATAATATTTTACTTGCAAGATTAAAATTTAATGATTAGAATTGAATGACACTTGAGTGTTAATGACACGCCGTAAATATAGTCTTTGTATGTTTACAAACAAATGAAATACTCTTCAAAGTCAAAAAAACAATTTTTTTTTACTTCATTATATTTACGTAAAAATTAAAAATTACCAAAAATAAAAATAGTTATATACTATTTCAAACTATAACCAAACACGCTCTAACTCTTTTTCCTCTTCAAAACTGAATTAATCTTCCTTGACCAAGAATATTAGGATCCTATATAAAAAAAATGGAAGTCAATGCAATGGTCCCTTTTTAACTAGTACTATACCATGGAGGAATTTGGAAAAGTCCCAATACAAAACGTGTTTGACTCGCTGTCTTTCCCATCCCATCCTAAGATCCTATCAAAATTCACTCAATGACGTTGGCTTCCAACCAGAAACCATTAAAAGCACAAAGACGCGTTCTTTGAATTTAACACATTAACGCAACAGAACATAAAAACCTCTGCTGCACACAATAACCAAAAATCCTTCACCTTCATCTTCATCTTCATCTTCGAATCTCACAAGATGGCCATATGGGCCACTTCAATCGCAGTGCTATTATCTCTCACCCTCATCCCACAATCACTATCCCAACAAGAATATGTCAACAACAAACAACTCGACTGTGAAAACATTTACAACAACACCCTTGGCAACATTTGCAATGGTCTTACTTCCTGCACTTCATACCTTACCTTCAAATCCGCCTCACCACAGTACAACACTCCTTCTTCAATCTCCTACCTCTTGAATTCCACACCTTCTCTTATCGCCGCCGCCAATAACATCACCGACGTCCAACCCATCGCCACCGACACTATGGTCACCGTCCCTGTGAATTGTTCCTGTTCTGGTAATCTCTACCAGCATAACGCTTCATATACCTTGAAGACACTCGGAGAAACCTACTTCACCGTTGCGAATAATACATACCAGTCTCTTACCACGTGTCAGGCTCTTCAAGCTCAGAATCCATACGGTGAACGGAATCTCACCGTTGGTCTGGACTTGCACGTGCCTCTCAGGTGCGCTTGTCCTACCAAGAAACAGAGTGATGCAGGGTTTAAGTATTTGCTTACCTACTTGGTTTCTGAAGGTGAATCCATTTCTTCAATTGCAAGTATTTTTGATGTGGATCCCCAAACTATTTTGGATGCTAATGAACTCTCTTCTACTTCTATTATTTTCTACTTCACGCCGATTTTGATTCCTCTAAAAAATCCCCCGCCGACGAAGATACAGAGGGTAGCTTCTCCGCCGGAGTCTCCACCTCCGCCGCCGCCGCCAACTCCGACCGGGAACGGAGGTTCCAGCTCTTCCAAGAAATGGGTTATTGTTGGAGTCACGGTTGGTGTTGCTCTGTTGCTTCTGGTTGTTCTCTTTGTGTTTTTCCTCTGTTTCTATCGCAGGCGCCGGGATACACCGCCGGAGATTTTTGCGGCTCCTGCCACCAAGAAGGTATCGGATGCTCATACCACTCCAACGACCAATTCATGGTCGATTTCCTCTGAAGGGGTTCGCTTTGCGATTGAGTCGTTGACTGTGTACAAATTCGAGGAGATACAGAACGCAACAGGGTTCTTCAGTGAAGAAAACAGAATAAAAGGTTCTGTTTTTAGAGCTTCATTCAAGGGCGATGATGCTGCTGTTAAGATTCTCAAAGGGGATGTTTCTGCTGAGATCAACATCCTCAAGAGAATCAACCACACAAACATTATAAGGTTATCTGGTTTTTGTGTCCACAAAGGTAACACCTATCTTGTCTATGAATTCGCGGAAAACGATTCTCTTGATGATTGGCTTCACAAAGAGAAAAAATTTCAGAACTCTACGTCTCTGAGTTGGATGCAGAGAGTTCAGATTGCTCATGATGTAGCCGATGCATTAAATTACCTTCATAATTACACAAGCCCTCCTCATATTCACAAGAATTTGAAAAGTGGGAATGTGCTTTTGGATGGGAATTTCAGAGCTAAAGTTTCAAACTTTGGGTTAGCAAGAGCGGTGGAGGATAAAGGGGATGGTGGGTTTCAGTTAACAAGACATGTTGTTGGAACTCAAGGTTACATGGCACCAGAGTATATTGAGAACGGTTTGATTACACCAAAAATGGATGTTTTTGCATTTGGGGTTGTGATTTTGGAGCTTCTTTCAGGAAGAGAAGCTCTTGGTAGAGACAAGAATGGATCAGGGGAGCAACTTTTATCAGCTACATTTAGTGAAGTGCTTGAAGGAGACAATGTTAGGGAGAAACTTAGAGGTTTCATGGATCCAAGTTTGAGGGATGAATATCCTTTGGATTTGGCATACTCTATGGCAGAAATTGCCAAACGCTGTGTTGCTCGTGAGATTAATTCAAGACCAAATATTTCTGAGGTTTTCATGACACTTTCTAAGATTCAATCCTCTTCACTTGATTGGGATCCTTCTGATGAACTTGAACGGTCCAGATCCGTTAGCCAAATCTCTGATAGCAGATAGATTGTTCATGTAGATGTACTGATGCTTGCTAGTTGCTGCCACAAATTGAAGTCCACACTTCACACTTTACAAATTCTTGTTTTCCTGAAAATGCTACTTCAATGTATGTATTGTTTAACAGAATTGGTGATCTAATAACATCATTTCATTGGTTAATGATATCAAAATCGAATTTGCAGTGTAATCGCCAACAATAACAATTCAGCAGAGTGCCTTTTTACATTCTTCTGTTTCTTTCCGTATAAAATCCCCCTTTTTTTTTGTATGTTTTTGTTCAAGGCAACAATGTGTGAAGCTGTCAACAGTGGAATATCCATGATATTGTTCTAGAGGATTGGGGGTAGAACTAGATTGCTAACTTGTGAAGATTTATGTGCTTACCGAGTAAAGAGTGTACTTTGATTGATTATTTGTTAATAATCATTGAGCCATTTGGTTACAATTTCCAAATGCAACCAATCTATGATGCCTGGCGCTGGCTTTTTCATATTTTATGCATCTATGACTGATTCGTATATGTATTATGTATGATAAGCTTGACTAGTTGACCTGACTTTCTTTCGTAGTAATAGTAATAATAATAATAATATATTAGTATTGTTTATGTTGAGGAACATAAGAGCATCCTTAGCTGGTTCTTAGATGGGCTAGACTATGTTGGTAATTAAGCTACTTAGGATTTTGCATTTTAATATATGCAATCATTGCACATGATAAGAATCTTAAAATAAAAAAAAATGCAGGTAATAAATGCATGTTGAATACAAAACTCAATTAATTTTTGTCATTCTTGGTGAAAAGCTTCTCTTTTGAGATGCTTAACCTGTGCATTATTGCATATGTTAGAAAAAAGTAATTATAAGTACCTATGTAAAAAGAAGTTTGATTTTGGAATAAAAATTGACAATTTTCTTCTAGAGAGTCAGTGTGTTTCTTAAGAGATTTTAGTCCTTAAATCTTATTAAAAGTTTCTTAAATTTTTGTGGTGATTGTTGTTATTGGCTTAATCTTACCGTTGTGGTGTCTTCTTCTATCCATTTTGTGGTGATTCTTATCAAAGGTGAAATTTTTGTAGCCGGTCTTACCAAAAGGACTAGGACATATCACTCACAACTCGGGAATGTGGCGTCCGTATAATTCCTTTTATCTGTTTTATTCATTTTTCTTTATGAATTTGTGTAAAGCCTTCTTTTCAAAATTCCAAAAATCATCAACCCAGTTGAATCTTTATTAGAGAGGGTGCTTTCACAAGCACCGGTATGAAATTGGCTTCTCTGTTCGGCTAGGTTTTTGCTGGGTTATTTTTTATTGGTTAATATAATATTGTATTATTATCAAACTTGGTTGATGAACCCAAACTATTAAATCAATGGCTGAAAATTGAAGTAGCGGGTGCCCAACACCAATAATCTAGCCAAGAAGCCAGATTGCACAGGTGCTTGTAGGTGAAAAGTTAGGCTTTTACAACAAATTCAAGTGGAAGAGAGGTAGATTACAACAGAAAAATCCGTAAAACAGATGAAGTTCCAAAAAACACATAAAAAAACATAAAGAATCATAAAAGTTTCAGAAATTACAAAGCAGATGAAGATTATAGGACAAAAATTTAAAGAAACTAAACAGCAAAGGAAAAAATGAGAGAAAAGCTCTTAAGGGAGAAATTACACAAAAATACAAACAAAAAATTACATAAATTGAAAAGGTTAAGAAAATAGAGAACATTACAAAAGAAGTCTTAAATGGCTTTACCAAGCATCTGCATGCAATTGCTCCCAAGAATCTTCAATTACTGAACCAAACATAATGATGTCTTTAATAAAAAAGGTGATGCTGTGAAGCATCCTATTCTTTTTTCATTGGAGCTATCATATTAATTTGCAAGTTTCGAAGATATTGTATTTGGGATGCTGATAGTTGTGCCAAACCAATTTGATGTGGCTCCACACCCTTGCAATTTTATGGTCAGAAAAACTAAGATGTTATTGTCATTTAATGATATCTTTCGGAGAGCATTATCCGGAGATCAACAATTCCTCGTTCTATTTCTCCTTTATTGCACTTTCACACTTCTTCTCTTTTCTTGGACTCTCGGTCTTCCTCCCTAAACTTTACCACTGCACACGGTTCATCGCCATTCAAGAGGAAGTGTCGTTGCCGGAGAGTGGAGAGGAAGCTCCCAGTACAAGAATGCGCCAATTTAGCGTCAAATTGTTAGCAATGGCCCGAGATCGTCGCAAAAATGTGACGGAATATATACCGTTTGCGATGAAAATAATTGTCGCTAATTTGCAACAGAAATTCTTGTCGCTAAAGAGCCACATTTCTTTTTTTATATTTGTTAATTCATATATTAACGACGGTCACAGCCGTTGCGAACCCTCTCCCATTCCTTGTTTTAATTTTTTTTTTTATATAATCAGAGTTATAGCGATAGACCTGGCCATTGCTAATTTGCGACGATGCATGCCGTCGTGAAACCGTCAATATTATTTTTTTTTTCTTTTATGCCGTCACTAATTTGCGACGGTCCTCGCCGTCGTAGTATGCCCCATTTTAATTTTTTTTAATTCACTTACTAGCGATGGAACAAGCCATCGCTAATTTGCGACGGTCCCGGCCGTCGCGACCCCATTATTTTTTATTTTTTTTGAAAACCACGTTGTAGCGATGGACCAGGTTGTCGCTAAGTTGCGACGGACCTCGCCGTCGTGGTGATGCCCCATTTTACTTATTTTTATTTTTTTGAAAACGTCTAGTAGCGACGAAATGGGCTATTGCTAATTTGCGACAGTCCTGGCCGTCGTGTTATTAGCCCAATTTATTTTTTTTAATATTTTTTTAAAAATCTTCTTAACCACGGATTGGGCCGTCACCTGCGTGGCAAAATGATTTAAAACTTAGTTTCTATTTTCTTTCCCATACTTTCCATGAACTCCATCTTCTTCTCTATAGCAAAGAACCAAACGCTCTCACCGCCCTCGCAATCCACCTCTCGACCGGTTGACCATCGCTACAGGTGGCCTCTCTGATCCCGTGCCGTCCCGACCCACCGCCGACCTGACTCCCACTCAGTCTTGACCCCAAACCGAGCCAACCCGACGACGCACACTTCGAACCCGCGCCAACCACATCTTAGGCCACCAGCGCCGCACACGCATAGCCGCTACATTGTCGTTGCTCCCTACCGACCATCTTTCTTCAACTTTTCTTCAACTCTCTCTTTAATCCTCTCTTCAACCCTCTCTTCAACACTATCTTCAATCTTCTCTTTAACCCACTATTCAATCCTATCTTCGACCTTCACATTAGATATTATTTTAAATTATTTTTGTTTTTTAATTTTACAGAATATATTTATAAATGTGGTTTATTTATAATTAGTTGTTAAAAATAGAAGGCATTAATGATAATATATGTTTGATTAGCATTATGTTAGGATAGTATTAGATTGATTGTACATGTGTAAGAGTAGATTGGCAATTACTTGGAGATATGAGCATTACATTGATTGTGTTTTTATGGTTTTATTTAAATAGGGTTTGTTTAGTAAAGTAGCTTGGTTCTCTTTTCGGTTGGAGGTTACGTGCGCGATGTAATTTGACTTTGCTTGGCATTTGAGGTAAGTATTCAAGTGAATTAATTTGTAATTAAAATTTAATTTAGTATGATAATTGAAAGAAATATTGAATAGGATTGATTAAATGAACTTGTTTTGGACTTAGAGATAATTTAATTTTATAGATAGCTAGTATATAAATGTTCACATGCGGTTAGAAATTATATGTTGTTTGTTAGTGGATAAGAGAGACCCTGATGAAATTCTGAGTACCAGGGTGCTGGTTTGCATGTCTTTATAATGTTGGTGCAGTCATTTGTTATTTATTAGTAGATATGTGAGACCCTCATAAAAATACTGGAATACCAGGGTGCTAGTTTATTTTGTTTTAAATAATAATGTTGGTGCATGTGTTTGTTGTTTGCTAGTAGATAGATGAGACCCCGATAAAAATACTAGAGTACTAGAGTGCTGGTTTATTTTTATTTTTTGAATAATATTGATGCATGTGTTTGTTGTACTGAATTAGGTGTTTTTTTAGCCCCAAATCATCCCTCATGCATAAAATTAGAGTTTTGGGATTTAGTTTGGTTGTTATAAATACTGGTTAGTGGGATTTAGTTTTCTTTTACTTCTATGTGTGGAAATTAAAAATTCATACTAAATTGAATCAAGGAAGAACACAATCCATTTCTATTATGAGTACAATGGTGAAAATTATCACAGAATAGGAAGTCTCATTCCAAAGCCTGGAACTAATGGTTCTTAAAAATTTTATTTCGGGGCATTGCACGGGTATAAATCTAGTTTATAATTAAAGGAGGAGAATGAGGAAATTTATTATTCATTAGGTGAATTTACATCTTGACATTTTCCCATCTAGTCAACTACCTCATTGTGATCATATCTCTATCTTTTTATGTTATCTAAACTTCTTTTATATGATCATGCTTTTTATCCATTTTTTTAATGACAACTTGCTTTTTTTAAAATAAAAATGATGTATGGCAACAATACAAAAAAACCTGCATGGAAAATCATAAATGAAGAAAAATATAATCAAATAATGTCCTTATAGATTAAGTTAATAAATCTTTTTTGTGATTGTGTATTTAATTAATTTGTTCATTGTTCTTTTTCGTAGAACTTAACGAGTTAAAAATACTATTATTTTAGTAAAAGCACATAGTTAGTACGTGGGATCTCACGATTACGTTACAGTACTATAAGGTAAAGAATGTATTATAAATCTACAAGAAAATAAAAAAATCTTAATTGGCATTTATTTTGAATTAGATACAGATAATAAGTTTTAAGAGGGCATTTTTTTTTAATTCATGAAAAAGTACAACAATCAGGAATAGAACCATATTGGTTGAGGAAACACTATGCCGGTTTTGCTCTAATCTAGCGTTATATTTGCCAGCGGTTTCGTGTTCAACCGTTGGCATAGGTTAATTTAAGAAAAAATATATCCTATGCCAGCGGTTATCAACAATCGCTGCTATATGTAAGGATTTGGATCATCTCCAACCCATTTTCTCTCAAGCTGTCTTCAGCTCATTTATGGACCCTTAGATGTATTTAATAACTTAAATCAAATGTTACAAAACCATACACAAAATAAAATGATGCACCTAATTATTCTCTTTTCCCCTTCACAAAATTTTATGGACAGAATTTCCCCCACCCTTATCATTTCAACACTCTATCTTATTCACATATTCATTTTCCCTTTTGTCTGCATTCATCAGTGTGCATGGTCCCGTAGCTCTCTCTCTCAAAACTGAGAAGAACTCCATGAAGGTGAAGGTGAGTCTTGTTTCATTTTTTCATTGCTTTCTTTGTTCTATTTTTTCCATTGCTTTCTTTGTTCTATTTTTTTGCTATTTGTTTTATTTTGCATTGCCTTGTACTTTTCCTTTTATTTTGTTGTACTAGAATAACAAGATTTCATAACTGAAGCTTGTAGAATGCCTGGATGTTCGGATAATCAGTATATTTTGAAAATATGCTTGTTTTTGTTGGGATAATTGATGACGGATAATTATTAAACTATTTTGTGGTTAATTTGAATATATTTTAAATGATATTATGCTTATCTTTTAATTAAATTCCCCTAAATTTAGTAAATTCAATACTTATCTTAATTTGAGAGAGAGTTGGTTGATTATTTGAGTTTTATCCTTAACTTTGACTAATTTAGATAAGATTTGATCCCTAAATTATTGGATTGCAGGTAAATAGATAAAAGCACAGAAGATAAAGGTGAAGAAAAAGGAAAAATATCTGAAGCAACCTTATCTGATGTTGTTTTATCTTATTTTGAGCAAAGATAAACCACTTGGGATCTCTATAAAAAGCCTCATTCACTAGGAGTTAAAGCCGTCTGAGAAGAGAAGTTGAGAATTCTAGAGATAGAAATAGTGCAAAGAGAGATCTTCTGTAACTTTCATCTATGAATTCATTCATTTGTTTCTTAATTCAAGATGGTAACTTAGATTCCTATTCTTGGATTTGGACGTGACTAGCACTGTAATCACTCAAACTCTCTTGTTCCTTTCTATATTAATTGAATTGTTTCTCTTTATCTGTTTTAATTGTTGAGTTTAAAGCTTAATAATCTTTCTTCTCTTTCTTCTAACCTTTTCAATTGAATGGGAATTTGATTTAAAAAGAGGTTCTGATAAAAGATTTTCATAAAGCAATAACCTAGAGATAGGTATTGATTTATGAACTGTTTATTTAGAGGTTTTGCTTATTGCATGATTGAATTCACATATTTTTAAGAGATTGGAATGTGTATTTTCATTATCACAGAATCTTACAGAATGAGAAATCTTCTGTAAGTGAAAATTTTACCTTACGGTCTTTCGAATAATATAGAAATTAACAGAGAGGAAGAGATCGTTACAGTGCGCAGCAAGTTTAAATCCAAGTATTTATTAAAATTGTTTTAAACTCCTTTTACATTACGAGCATTCGTTTCATAATTCAATTCAATTCAAAACCTTTCAAAAACTTCGCGCAAGGTCTTATACTGGCACTAAATTGTTCTGTAGTTGCTCCCTGAGGACGATAATTTGTTTTTCCACTATACTGAAACGAGTTAGTATTTTAGTTCTCTAAAATACTTAACAAATTTTTGGCGCCGTTGCCGGGGAGCACGGTGATCAATTTAGTCTCGGTTGGATATTTGGGTTGTAAATAGTTTTTTTTATATATAATTTTAGTTTTAATTTTATCTGATATCTTCTTTTTTTTTCTTTTTTTGTTTTCTTAACCCTTACCTATTTTTTGTTATTTTTATCTTCTTTTTACTCTCTACACTAATCCATGTTCTAATGGTCTAAGCAAGACACCATGTATTTCAATACCGTGCCTCACGAGCAGGTAGTGCCATATTGGAATACTCAGCATTGGCAAGGTAATTGTTCTAACCCATCTTTTCAATTCAATTTAATTAATGATTCTTCTTTGGGTTGGAGTAGTTATCAAAATACAGGTGTGTGGAGTCCTTCATTCTCTCCTTCGTATGGGCATACTTCTAAACTTGATGAAACTTTGGCAAAGTTCTTGCAAGCATCGTCGAGTTACCAAGATCAATATGCTTTAGAGCCTCAAATCACTAAATCAACTACAAAACTTGAGGCTACCATGGAAAAGTTTCTACAATCATCTTTGGATCATGAGACATCAATGGAAACTTCTCAGAAGAATATTAAATCTTCTTTGCGTAATATTGAGACTCACATTGAGCAAATGGCTAAACAAATATCAAAATTGAGCGCTAGTCCCTTCTCAGGCAATAATCAAAGAATCTCTGAGGAGCAATGCATAGCTATTTCCACATGGAGTGGCGATACAATTGATGATGAGATTAGTGATAATTTGATGATAGAGGAGGAAGAATTTGAGAGAGATGAAAAGGAGGAAGAGAAAAAAGAGAGTGAAGAGAGTGAGGAAGAAAAAGAGGTAGGAGTTAAAAATTAAGAGAGTTTTGTAAATATAGAAAATCAGAAAATTGAAAAGAAAGAAATAGTGAGAGAGGAGGCGGACTTGAGGGTGATAGTTGAAGATTTTAAAAGTGATGATCCAATTCACCCTCCTGTCCTTATAAATAACAATGAGCACGAATATTGTGAAGAAGTGTGTGGAAAGTTGGTTCCCACACCAATGCCTACTCTTCATACTGATGAGGTGAAGAAGAATGAAAAAGTACATCTTAATGTATTTCCAACACCATTTGATGATGGGAAGCCTAAGGTGAAGATGCGTGATGTGACGATGGACAGGGATTCCACTCCGTATGTTTATCATCCTAAGCCACCTTGGCCTCATGGAAGAATTGTATTGGAGAAGTACTTTGGAGGTGGACTCAAATTGGAAGGGAGGAAATATTCTTCTCTTGCATGCCTCAAGCCACCTTGAACTTTAAAGCTATAGGCGTCGAGCTTACGACGTTAAACAAGCGCTTGTTGGGAGGCAACCCAATATTTATTTATTTTTATTATTAATTATTATTAGGATTGAGTCTTAGGAGTTTATAATTGAGTCTTGTAATCTTGATGTGTTATGCGTTTACTAACTATTACTCTTACTTGAGGTTTTACCTCCTATTATTTTCTGAGTTATTTCTTGCAGGACATCCTGACGATTCTTATCGTTGTCAGTGATGGCCTAGGGTCAGACCTGATTTTTAGGGGGAGGCAAGACCAGTTGAAACTAATAGTGCAGTTGGAGAGTGAATTGTTTACCATCAGGTTGTATTGCTCTTTTCTTTACTCTTAGCTCATTTTATTTTTGTTTTTAATTAGGATTGGTAATTAGGACTTAAGATTTAGGAAATAAAATTACCTAAGGTTGGTTTTTGAGGAATTTGATTGTAGTCTGAAAAAGATTTTGAAATGAGTTATATGATGTGTTTCAAATGCTTGATTGAATTGTTGATTTCTTGCATGATTTGTATGATTGAATGAGGGGGGCAATTAATTGACTTGGTTAAGGGAATTGTATGCCTAAAAGCCTTGTGAGTGTGTGTGATCCTAAATGCATTATATTTTTTGAGAGTCTTCACTTGGTTTATCTCCTCTAATTTTGCATGAATTTCTAAAATTGCCATTAAGCATGTTAAAACTTAAAATGATAGAGGCATAGTTTCGATTGTTGATATTGAGCTAGAGCCAAAAAGCTAACCCTTGTTTTGATTGAATATCCAATTTTTGGTACCCACTTTGAGCCTTAAAGTTAATGAATATTTCAAAATTTATACCTTGAACCATCATGGCATTATTATTTCCTATCTTTACTAAGATGGATCATTAGTGTATGCATATACATTGGTTTAATTGTGGTTAGAATTAAAAGAAAAGCTCATGGGTTTCCTTACTTGAAAGAAAGAAAAATTTAGGTCTGCCTTGTGAAAAATAAAGATGCTCTCATGTATAAAAAAAAAAATTGTTAATGAAAAGAGTTGGAAAGAAAATGAAAGAAAAGTATGCAAGGATGCATAAGAAAAAAAAGTGTCATGAAGAGTGAGGAAATTCTAAAGTTGTGGTGTAGCTCCAATTTGGTTGTGCTTATGGTATATGAGTGAGAGTGTTAGTATGCTTGCATTAATGCTCTATCTTATTTTGTTTTGTTGACTAGAAAAACCAAATTTTCTTGTAGCAAAGCCACGTTATAACCAATTTTGTTTTCAATTGGGGTTTTGGGGCCATCATATATACTCATCGATTGATCTCTTTTGATGCTCTAATAATTGATGAATGATTAGATTTTTCTTGAATCGAACTCAGGTACGTAGCTAGGATTTGTAAATAAGTGTTGATTGACTGTCTTGCTTGAGGACAAGCAAGAATCTAAGTTCGGGGGAGTTTGATGACGGATAATTATTAAACTATTTTGTGGTTAATTTGAATATATTTTAAATGATATTATGCTTATCTTTTAATTAAATTCCCCTAAATTTAGTAAATTCAATACTTATCTTAATTTGAGAGAAAGTTGGTTGATTGTTTGAGTTTTATCCTTAACTTTGACTAATTTAGATAAGATTTGATTCCTAAATTATTGGATTGCAGGTAAATAGATAAAAACACAGAAGATAAGGGTGAAGAAAAAGGAAAAAATATCTGAAGCAACCTTATCTGATATTATTTTATCTTATTTCGAGCAAAGATAAACCACTTGGGATCTCTATAAAAAGCCTCATTCACTAGGAGTTAAAGCAGTCTGAGAAGAGAAGTTGAGAATTCTAGAGATAGAAATAGTGCAAAGAGAGATCTTCTGTAACTTTCATCTATGAATTCAATTGTTTCTCAATTCAAGATGGTAGCTTAGATTCCTATTCTTGGATTTGGACGTGGCTAGCACTGTAATCACTCAAACTCTCTTGTTCCTTTCTATATTAATTGAATTGTTTCTCTTTATCTGTTTTAATTGTTGAGTTTAAAGCTTAATAATCTTTCTTCTCTTTCTTCTAACCTTTTCAATTGAATGAGAATTTGATTTAAAAGGAGATTCTGATAGAAGATTTTCATAAAGCAATAACCTAGAGATAGGTATTGATTTATGAACTGTTTATTTAGAGGTTTTGCTTATTGCGTGATTGAATTCACATATTTTTAAGAGATTGGAATATGTATTTTCATTATTACAGAATATTACAGAATGAGAAATCTTCTATAAGTGAAAATTTTACCTTACAATTTTTCGAATAATATGTTTTTCCACTATACTGGCAGTAAATTGTTTTGTAGTTGCTCCCTGAGGACAATAATATGTTTTTCCACTATACTGAAACGAGTTAGTATTTTAGTTCTCGAAAATACTTAACAATAATCAGTATATTTTAGATAGATTCAACTATTATTATTTATCTCTATTGTTGTTTGTTTACTTGGTCAAAATATTTATTTTGTATGATTTAGTTGGAAAAAAGATGTTATTTACATTAAATTGAATAAAAAAATGTATTCTAACTTGTTTTTAAAAGCTAGGGGTGTTTTTGAAAAAACAATGATATTACCGAAAAAGTTTTTATTTTACCAAACATGGGAATCATACAAAATAAGTGACATTCCTAAGAAAATTCGTTAGTAAACAAATATGAGGATATGTTTATCTAAGAATCACTTATCCAAAAAAAAATTATTGTCAACAAATCATCATATTATCATGTACTATAAAAAAAGAAACTCCTTCTTTACTCACAAGTAACATATTTTGCCAAGGGTCATGTTCACATTAACTCAGTTTCTCTTCAAAATTTCGTTTAATATTATTTTATTCTATTATCTCTTTGTTTGATTTTTTGTATTTTGGATATTAATAAGCTTAAAAGCTTTGATTTTTCATGCAATTTTTTTTTGTATTTTGGATTGCTTTAAGATTAAAAAATTTTAAAATTTAAAATTTCAATAATAAAATTAAATTAAATTATTAAACTCTTTTTCTCTTACTTCTTTTTTTCCTCTTTCTTTCCCTTTTTTCTCTCTCCACTTCCTTTCATTTCAAGTTTATTTCACTATCTTTTTTTTTCTCTCTCTATTTTCCATTTTATTTTTTTTACTTTGTTTTTTGTGATTTGTTAAAAATTTTTTTAGGTATAACCATGAATTTCTCTACTCTTAGAATGTAATTAATTCAAGTCATTAGTTTTTGAATGTTATTTGATTAAAATATAATTAAAATCATTTATATATTTTATTATATATTTATTATAAAATTATAAAATATTAACACAACCTCACAAACGCGTAAACCCGTTCGAATGCACAGGTCAAAATCTAGTTTACACAAAAAAAAAGTATTCCGCTTAACAAACGGCATTCATCTCTGCAATCGCTCTTTATTCTTCATTCTTCCTTTCTCTATTCCCACCTGACAACAGACATACTCTCTCTCGATCCTCATTCATTCCCATCGCTGCCTTCACTCTTTCTCGGAGCTTTCAAGTCGAAACCCTTACCGATTCTGTACAAACAACGCAACACCAGCCACCAATGGGCGCTGATTCCTCTTGGAGTTCTCGCCTTGCCTCCGCCTCCAAGAGCTACTGCTCTACTCTTCTCCCCCTATCAGGTTTTCCGATTTTCCCTCTTTTCCATTCAATTTTTAGCTTTTTAGGGTTTTATCATTCTTGAATCCCTCAATTGATTGTATCACTCCTAAACAATACACCGTCATTGAACAATGATGTTGGGTTAGCAGTTGAGTGGAGAAGGAACACCAATGCCACTCTCAGTCGCTGAGTGCCCATGGATGTTATGGTATGAGTGACGGTGGGGACTGTTTAACGATGATTAACCCACTAGTAGAGTATACTATTTTCTACCGATAAATCAAATCAAATTAATTTTATGATCATTGCTTATGAATTAAATGAAACAACATTTATATCATCACTATTAGTTGCAGGGTAGGAGAATACTAATGTCAACTGTTTGTTCCCTTAAAAGAGTAATGCTCGATATTTGCGTCTGATATCTTATCGTTGTTCATTTTAAGATACCAAGGTGTTGTTTAAAAAATTATTGGAGGACCTGAAGACAGTGGGATTGTATCTGAATTGTTGGAGGACCTCCGCATTGGCGAAAGAGTTGGAGTTCTGTTAGAGGGTTATGATGTCATTCCTAGAAGGGAGCTTGAGGCAATAAAAGGTGTTTTCTCTTGTCTTCTCAATCATATTCCTGTGGATTTTTTTTACAAACAAATGGATTTTCTGTATGAATCTGTAAGTCCCCTCTATTTGCTGTATTTTCTTATCTTCCTCAATTTGTTTATTTTATTGTCTTGCAGAAGCTTTGCAAATGAACTTGGTGTACCCAAAATGGGAGGAGGGATTAGGAGACTTTGAAGGTAATAATTGCTTCACCGTTTTTTTTTTATTTTTCATTTATTTTTCTAATCTATTTGAATAATTCCTGGTTCATTTTGGGTTGGTATTTTTTCCTCTAAAGGTGCATGTAATGATTGACAAGTTTTACGTTTAGCTTTGATTTGAGGCATTATAAGGGAATGGTCCATTTTTTCTTGGTTTCTGTTAGTTAATACATGACAAATATTGAGATTTGACCTCTATTTTGTCTTTTATTAGAGGAAGATAGCTTCTTGTAGTTTTGAATGTTTTACTGTTTTTACACTGACATGCTGATTTTTTCCTTGACGTTAATATGTGTCAAATTGGCGTGTTCTGTGATTTGGACGTATCTATTCAAACAAATGCTTGCGTATTTGATATCTGTTTTACAGGGTTTTTTTTTCTAGTGGTCTGTTTGCAAATACTGAAAGTATTGAGTATTGACTCCATTATCCTTTTATACTCTGCTTGTGATAAATTTTTTATTTCAAACAAATTATCCTCAGATGAATAAATAATACTCATTGTGCTCACTCAATGTTGTAGTTTGTTTTTATGCAAGGGAATTCGAAGACTCTGCTATTTCGGTTGCAGAGTTTGTCAAGTGAATTGCAGGTTTTTAAACTTTTTCTAGCTCAGAAGTTTCTTTACTTTCAGGTGAACCATGATCCAAAGGTACAAAGTGCAAAATGTTGGATAAGTTTTTCTTTTTTCAGTAGAATGATAGATTTGCTCAGCTCTACCAATTGGGTTATAGCTAATAACGTGTATTTGGTTACTCTGTAGTTCTTAATTTCTCATGTATAATTTTATATAATAATTTTATAATTCTAACAGTAATTCAGTTCCTTAGGATTACTATGCTGTGTTTCTGTGATATATGAGTATTGAGTTAGGGAATCCATGCATGGAAGAGCTGAATTTTTTTATGCTTATCTGTGCATTTTCTTTGTTTTTATTTTTTAAGTAACTTACAATTTGTTGAATTTATTGGGTGTTTTGTTTTCATGAGTTATGGTCTTATGGAGTTATTAGGAAGAAGAATTTGCAATTTGAGAGCATGCATGTTTAGTGGGCTCTATTTCAGCTTCCAAGCCAATACAAAGTAACTGTTATACCATTCATTGCTTGTAATGATTATTAAATAACAAAGTCATTCTCACAGGAAGTTGATCAACCTGCTTATTTATTTATTTTATTAATAAAAAAGTAACTTCCACTTCTGACCATCGGCATTGTACAGTTCAGGATGAGAATATGTTTCCTCCATGTTTCTTTCATTTATTTTTATCTTCGCCTCTATTTAAAAACATTTTCTCGCGAGAGCTAAGACCCATTGTGGTGACCAGTATATCTTGAAGGGTTCTCTTTGGCACTTGGTTGAACAATACTCTTAGTGCTCACATGAAAACTTAATTTCCTACTAACTTTTTTTAACTTACTGAATTTCATATAGTAATAGAGATTGCATAGCACATCATTATGATATTGAGATAAGAGAAAAAGCAAGCAGGTCCCATATTTCACTCATGCCGTTCACTCTGTTTTATTTTGCTTTCTGTGGATATATGATGAAATTAGTGTAACTGTGTAAGTGTATTATTGGTGGTGTGTTAATGTAATTGTGGTGGCACATAATCACGATGTTAGGAGATGCAGACTTAGGTAAGGTATTTGATTGGAAAACGTACAAATAGATCCAGGTTCGATCCAAGTTTTAGAAGTTTTTATATCTTTGTTGGTGGAAAAAGGAAAATAACGTAATGAAAGCATTTTTTTGGAATAAGTAATGTTGATTGATGTGAATTAAAACTTATCAAAGCATAGCATATCCAACAACCTCCACCCCATTTTTGTGATTTTCCAGGAAATCTAATATTCAGATGATTTAATGTCAGGTTTCTTGTTGAAGCCAATGGATAAAGGCTTCTTGAAAATCAGCTCCAGTGAACACTTTCCGGGTTCCTCTGTTAGTGCTAAATCAGCACATAACCTGCCAGCAGCAAACCCATATGGACGAACCAAGGTATGATCCTAGGAAACATGTTTTGGCGTAGTGACAGGTTACTGAACTTCAGAGTTCAGACATTCTGCAGGTAGAATAGCATTATGTCAGTTCTTTTACTAAATGGTTGTGTCAAATTGGAAAGCCCTCAATGTTTGAAAGTTTAAGTTTTTTTATAAGGTTCTTCACAGTATCAGCTTTGGACTAGAAACTTAGTTTTTTTTTTTTCTCTGCTCCTTTTCTTCAGTCATTTATTTTTCAACAGCCATTGATTTGATTCAAAAACTGAGTTTCCAAAGGACATGCTTAGATTCCTATAACTCTTGCGACTTCTGCGAACTTAGTTACAAAGTGTTCGAGAGTATAGATTTTGTTAATTCTGATTTATTAGGGATAACCAATTCAGTACATGACTGTGGTGTCACCATTTGTGTTTGTGTACTGTAAGATCAACAGTCATTCGAAGCATGTTTTTTAGGATCTTATATCTGCAATTATTGAGTCAAAGTCATGATGTTAACTCATGATTTTTACGAAGAGCAACAATTTTTGCATGCCCAGTAATTTGTTACATATATAATATCTTATCTCATTGACATGATTTGGAGATTGATATATGTCTCAATTTATTAATGAAAATGATGTATCACATAGTGAAATATTATGAACTGAAATATTTCTTGTGAATTGCGTTTGTTCGACTTTTGTGTAGTTTTCATGCTAAGATTCTGTGGTTTATCATTGTGATAGTACTGGTGTTGCATGCTCCACCATGCAGATAAAAATGTTGGAAAAGAGGTACGAGGTTTTAATGAATTACCCAATAAGAAAACTTTATCAGGGTCTTGCATTATTTTGGTTAAAGGATAAACAAATTTGTTGTTACCTTGCCGTATAAGTAAACTTGAAACTAGTGCGTTAATTATTTTTATTATTGGGTGATTGATCTAGTGGTGATTTCACTTTAAATGTGAGGTCGCGAGTTCGAATCTCGCAACACCCCTTTATGTAGTAAAGGATAATAGAACAAATAAAAATAAAAACGTGGAAAAAATAAAAATGACCTATAGGTTCCATATATAACTGCTGCTAAAACATATAGGGCCATGCCTGTGGTCACACTTTTAACCGCCGCTACATGCTGCCCTTTGCCAGCAGTTGTTGAACCGCTATTAAAGAGTGAAGCACTTATGGCAGCGCTTCCATTAACAGTGGTAAAGGCCAAGAAAACCGCTGTTAGAGGCTTTTTTTGGGCGAAGTGAAATAGAGAGAGAGAGTGTTTCATTAAGACAAAGGCGTGAATGTTGATGTGCGCAAAGATAGACATGTAAGTTTGGAGTGATATATAATAGATGAGATAGCAGTAGAAAGAAGAGAAATTTGATTAGGTGGATGATGGTAGTAATATTACATTGAAGTTACGTTACGTTGCATGTGATAAGCAACAACGAACTTACAACAGGATAGTTGGTGGGTGATTTATTTTATTATTGATTGGAAATTAAAGAAATAAGAAATAGCATGCAGTACTTAAGTTGAATATATAATTAAAAGGACTGGTGGAGGAGGTTAGAGCCGAAGGGCCTCTGAGCGGAACAGTCAAGGTTATCGCCGTAAGAAACACCGAGCATGTCACAGTATCTCTTGTAAAACCCAATGCGATCCTGCACCCTGCTGTCTTGCCCTCTCCCGCATTCTAGACCTCCGTTAATGATGTTGGTGATGGTGCCGTACCCGGGAAATCTCCCTGCCGCACGATCGGCATCAGAAGGGTTCCATCGTCCGGTGATGACGTCGTGGGAGGAAGGCTTGGGGTACTGAGGAGTCATCCAAAACCAAATGGCAGTCTTGAAGGAGATGACAGGATCGGTGGCCACAAGGTCAGGATTGTTAAGGAGGTCGACTCCGATGGCTCTTCCACATTGTCCGTAGTTGAAGTTCCAAGTTAGCTGGATGGGACCCCTTCCGTAGTATTGCTTTCCGGGAGCACAAGGGTATTGGGCGGCATTGGGGTCACAGTAGCCACCTAGGTATCGTTCCCTCAAAAAGCAGTATCCCCAGGCGTAGGGTCCATCGGGTGCAGTTGGCCATCCCCCAGTGGTCTCGTGAGATGTTTGGCCGAAGAAAGCAGCAATCTCCCTGTTGCGAGTGGCAGTGTCGCCGGTGGTGCCGAATCCTGGGAAAGCCTTGGCAGCAGTAAGGAAGGCCTCGTAAGTATAAAAGCCTTTGGCAGGACAGGCTGCATCATTGCCATGTTTGAGCATTTGGTTGAAGGTGTCCCTAGAGATGATGGCATCACCACCACCACCACCACCAGGTGTAGGTTCACTTCCACCACTGCATTGACTTTGGCAACCGGGGACTGCACAATAGTCAGGTGCAGAGCCACACCACCCGTATTGGCTACAACATAAACCACCGGGGCAAAGGGCACCACCTGCTTGTCTTCCACACTGCTCTGCTTTTATTTCTACCATCAACCCACACCACATCAACATTACACTAATTCCTATCAACCCCATCTTCATTTTCTCACTCTTCACTCCAAATAACACTCTAAACGCTATGCTATGCTAATGCTATACTCCCACCACCCTTATATATGCATATGGATTACTACTTATCTTCTTATATTATACTATATATTTTTCTCTAAATAAAAAGTATTAGTTAATTACCTGCACAACTCATCTTGCCTGGGCCCCTTTCATTTTCTAATGTCCTACTCTTCGCCAGATCAAATCTAAGTTACGAGATTATTTTAATGTTTGGAGATCAAAACTTACATATTAACAACTGTACTAATTATTATGGTTTTTCTTAAAATATATCTTAAATTCTTTATAATATTTTTTATATCTCTTATTCTTTGATTAGTTAGATATGTGGTAGAGCATTAATTAACAACTAATTAAACATAATATAATAATTGATACAAGTATAATTAATGTTACATTGACAATATATAGACAGCTAAATAGAAACAAGAGTGGTTTATCTCACTAGACAAATAAAAAGAAATAGAGAAAGTATGGGGTCAGGTGAACAACGTTGTCACGTTGGATTTCTCTTAAAAGTGTTAAAACAATAGTTAACGTCGAAGATCTAGGTGAACAGTGTTGAACAAAGTCAGGGATCCAAGTGATCTCTCATAAAAGTTAAAAACCTAGGCGAACATTGGTTTTGTCGTAAAATCGAAAAACTACGTGGTAATTATTCATTTCAATTAAATTAAACTAGGCTTGTTGGGCGGCTACTGCTTAGTTACATTTAGCCTTATAAATAAATAAATAAAATGGTACCAGCCATAATATAAATATACGGCTGCGGATCTGGAAAACAAAGCCAGCAGCCCAGCACCTCATTTAAATACTTTTTCCATTACTTCATAACGATGCTCTACATTTAAAGAATATAACAGAATTTTTTTTTAATTACTTAAATTATTTAAAATTTGCTGAAAATAATGTACTATATACTAGCTTGAAGTAGTTTTTTATGTCAATTTATACAAGTTTTTATATTTTTAAAATTGCAAACAAAATTTTAATATTTATTTTAACACATATTCTTCAATCTAAAAAAAATGCCATCATATATTATATACTCTAAAAATACGATGTTTTGATTCAAATATCATATTCCTCAATTCATATAGTTTTTATATTTGAAAAATTGCAACAATCTTTTAGGAGATCGTGTATTATTCATTCTAAATAAAAATGAAAACATATTTTTTAAATTACTTAAATTATTTAAAGTTTTTTTGAAAACAATGTATTATTTACTTTAAAATTTTGAACTCAATTTACATAATGTTTTTAAAAATGAGTAAGTTTTTTTAAATTTTCTAAATTTTTAGAAGCTTTTTGAAAATAATTTACAGTTTGAAGTTTTTAGCTTAATTTACATATTTTTTTGTTATTTTAAAATTTCAATATTTTTTAAGAGATCGTATACTTGTACACTTGATGAAATTGATATTTTTTGAAATAAGAATAAAAACGTGTTTTTAAATTATTTAAATAATTTGAATCATTTTGAAAACAATATATTATTTTCTAGCTCAATTTTTATATTTGTTTTTATATTTTCAAATTTTCTAAATTTTTTTGTTTATAAATCGTGTACTATATACACTTGAAGAATATGGTGTTTTTCAAAATAAAAATAAAAATACGTTATTTAAATTACTTAAATTATTTGAAGTTTTTTTAAAACAATATATTTTTCACACTGAATTAGGGTTTTGGGAGTCATCGACTTTTGGAGAGCCGCCATCATTTGTCATGGTTTCTAAAAAGAAAGAAACACAAAAAACGAGAAGGTATTGTAAAGTTTATTTGTTGTGCTGTGGTGGCAATTAGGGAAAAAGAACCCTAATCCTCATCATTTTTAAAAATAATTGTATTATTCACTTTAAAGCATATAGCTCAATTAACATAATTTTTTAATATTTTTTTAAAATTATAACAATTTTTTTACAGATCGTGTATACACTTAAAGAAAAGTGTTTTTCGAAATGAAAATGAAAAGGTTAAATTACCTAAATTTATTGAAGTTTTTAAAAATAATGTATTATATATTGACTTTGAAGTTTCTAATATAATTTACAAAACTTTTTATATTTTTAAAATTACAAAAAAAAATTTAAAAGATCATGTACCATACAGTTGAAGAATATTATGTTTTTCAAAATAAAAGTAAAAATATATTTTTTAAATTACTTAAATTCTTTGAAGTTATTTAAAAATAATGTATTATTCATTTTGAAGCTTCTAGCTCAATTTACATAATTTTTTATATTTTTAAAATTGCAATATCTTTTTTAAAAGGTGTGCAATATACACTTAAAGAATATAAAAATTATGTAAATTGACCTAGAAATTTCAAGTTTATACTACATTGTTTTTCAAAAAGTTTTAAATAATTTAAAAAAGATGCTTTTATTTTTTAATCAAAACATCATATTCTTCAAGTGTATAGTATATGATTTTTTCTTTTAAATTGAAGAATATGTTGTTTAAAAAAATATTTTAAAAAAATTGCTGCAGTTTAAAACATTTAAAAATTATTCAAATTGTATAGTACATGATGCTTTTTTAGATTTAAGAATATATTGTTTAAAATAAATATTAAAATGTTGTTTGCAATTTTAAAAAGATAAAAAATTATGTAAATTAATATGAAAACTTCAAGTATATAATATATTATTTTTAAAAAAATTTAAATAATTTAAATAATTAAAAAAATACGTTTTAATTTGTAAATGAAAGCATTATATTTTTTAAATGTGCAGCATCCTTATGAAATGGAAAGAGTATTTAAATGAGGTGCTGGGCTGCTGGCTTTGTTTTCCAGATCCGCCGCCGTATATTTATATTATAGTACCATTTATTTATATATTTATTTATTTATTTATTCATTTATTTATATATATATATATATATATATATATATATATATATATATATATAAAAAAGACTAAATGTAACGGAGCAGTAGCTGCCCAACAAGCCTTGTTTAATTTATTTGAAATGGTTGAGTATAATTAATTTCTCTGTTTCTTTTTATTTGTCTAGTGAGATAAAAAAAAATTATTTTTATTTATCTGTTATTTTATATTTTCAATGTAGTAAGAGTTTAGTCACAAAAACATAGCATGAAATAAGGGCAACAAAGAAAGTGTTTAGGCAAGTATAAATAAAACACTTGGGATTGAATTTCATCGAACACTTTCTCACACACTTTCCAACTCAGAAGAAATTATCAAATCCACTAACTAAATTGATACGACGCACTATTTTCACAAAGAAAGATATCTCTTATGTTTGATTTTAAGACAAGAACTTCATTCATCAATTCCTTGAATGCAAAAACTCTTAACCTAACATTAAGAACAAGCTTAAATAAAGGTAATTAATATATTAACGACTATCTCTAAACCACTAACACATTGAGGATTTCAATCCACAACAAAATTTAAAGCTAAAGTATCATTCAAACTTTAAATTCATAAAACATGGTAAAAGGTGATCAAGTCCAAACCATATAATTCAAAATGGGTCTTGATATATAGTGCCCTTAGGGTACTAGTTAAAGTTACTAAAGTAGAAAAATAATCATAAATGCATATTGTTTCATCTCTCGGGAATATAAAAAACTACATATTTCAATACCTTTTTACTACATTTAGCTACTTAAATAGTGCCCTTAAGGCACCAATATCATTTGCCATTCAAAATAGAAAAAAAAACCCAAATTAATTAATAGAAAAGATCGTTAGATGAGTCTTCAAGAGTGTGAAAATTGAATAATTACATTCAACCCCAAACTAGAAGAGTTTTAGCTCCTAATTCTAGTGATACAAGCAAATGAGGAAGGAGAAATATAAGCTACGATGCACATCAACCCTAGTTCTCTTAGAATTCTCAGCCTCACAAACCCCTCTCTCTAAAAAGTTCTATTTCTCTCACTAAAATGCAAAACTCCTTAAAATACAGCAGAAACAGCTATTTATAAACAATCTGGACGCAACTCTGTCGCCTGAGCCTTCGTCTAAGCGCCATTAAGTGACTACTAGAATTCTTCTTCTATCGCCAGGCGCTGGAATGACCGCTTGGGCGCTGGAATGGGCGCCTGGGCGCGGGCTTACAGTATGTACACTCTAACTCCTATTACTCCCTCACTTGGGCATTGGCTTATGTTGACAAGCCAACGTGTCATTCAGTTTCCATGCAGTTGGCGCCTAGGCGCTGAGATCTGAGCATCAATTTCTTCCATCCAAGCTTGCGAACACCTACATACCAACACATGGAATTAAAAAGAATCCAAATTTCACACAACTCAATCAAAATACTTGAAAATACTTGAAGATCAATAAAGTTCTTGGGTAGAAGGAAGTTTAGGCACTAAAAACAATGAGAGCTTAATAAAAAGCCACAAAACACACTTATCATATAACTTTTTATATTTTTAAAATTGTTGTGTAGGAAGAAGTTTATACACTTGAAGAATATTGTGTTTTTCAAAATAAAAATAAAAACATATTTTTTAAATTATTTAAATAATTTGAAGTTTTTTTTAAACAATGTATTATTCCATTTTCAGCTTCTAGCTCAAACTGCATAGATTTTTACATTTATAAAATTGCAAAAGTTTTTTTTTACAGATAGTGAACTATACCCTTGGAAAATAGGGTGTTTTAACAAAAAGCAAAAATGAAAACACGTTTTAAATGACCTAAAATATTTGATGTTTTTTTTAAAACAATCTATTATTCACTTTATTTGAAGTTTTTAATTCAATTTATATAATGTTTATATTTTTAAGAGATCGCATAGGATAAACTTAAAGAATATGATATTTTTCGAAACAAAAATGAAAATGTATTTTTTAAATTACCTAAATCATTTGAAATTTTATGAAAACAAAATATTATTCTCTTTGAAGTTTCTAACTTAATTAAAATAAATTTTTATATTTTTAAAATAACAACTTGTGTGACGTGTGAACATCAAATAATTATGAATTTAACATATTAAAGAGTCGTCCTAACCCATGTGGGACGCGTGGACATCAAATACTAATTGTGGCTAAAAGCTAAGAAGTTCAATGTTAGGATGCTAATACACCTAACTTCAAGCAAACAAATAGAGTGATATGGACACAATTTTTAATCACGTTAAATGAAATTTTTACAAACTAACAATAAAATTGTTCCAATATTCAGCATAATGAGGGGGCATAAGTAGTTGGTAGAAAGATGAGAACACTTTCATAAATTTGTGAATCTAATTTAGGACCAACTGACTGACTCAATTGGAATTCATATCTACAAAAAATACAGTATTCATGAAAGTGAAAGAACATGTTGTTATAATCCGTGTCAGACATTTGAATTCCATTCAGCCACGAAACAATGTTAAATTGTTAATAGACGTTTTGAGCAAATATTGAAAATGACAAAAAGTTAGAGAAATTGTTAGACGTTAGTGGGTCCCGTGTTCGTTAATTCAGCAGCTTAGATCCACATACAGTGACGGATACGAACTGTCACACGTACGGATCAGATTTGAGCCGTTGTATATGATGGATGCACTTGGATTCCAATCCCCTATGCCAAAGTTAACGGACTTTGAATTTAATTTTTCTGAGAATAAAAATAAAAATTGGATAGAGTTCCACTGCTCTATAATGCTTAGTAGAAGCGAACAAAAAATGTGATTAAAAGGAATAAATACGTGGTTAAATTATTATGTAATAATAATTAATTAATTTTTATACTAATTTAATTATATATTTTTTTATTTATTTAACCATATAATTATTGGGTGTACTTAAGTAATACAAATAGTAGTGGTACAAAAAAAAATTCTTTTTTTTTTTTGAGATCTTACATTGTTCTTCATTGCATTAAAAAAGGAGCTATATATGCTATTTGGCACAAAACAAAATAGCATGAATTTGAATCAACGACGTTAAATTGGAGTTGACTGATAATTATAGGTGGTTACTATATATTCAAAATAACGAGGGTGTATTTGTTTTAGCGTTTTTAACGTGATTTCAGTCCTAAAATTACTTTAAAACAAGAAAAAATTACGTTAAGTGTGTGTTTGGATTGGTCTCGAATCACATTAAATCACGTTAAGATAGATAAATTAATGGTTGAGATAAATTTGGCACATAAGTCGAGGTGGATCCAATGAACGCAACAAAAAGTAGCGTTGAAGTGCATCCACGTTAACATGAATCCACCCTTATCCAAACAGATACTAAAACATGTCTGGCTAGAAATCAAAATGAAGGCAATTTTTCACATTAAAATGGGGTCAAATGTGAACGCAACTTTCTTTTAGCTTATGGATCCAACGGATCCACGTTTGCCGAACCCCAGTGCAGACACACAAATGATTAGCCAACAGAATCGATTTCTGAAAAATTCATGAAAGAAAATCGTAGGAAACACCATTTCGAGTAAGCAACTCAACCAGTTTAGTATCGCATTTCCGTCTCACTTCGAGTTTAATAAATTCTATTCTGAATTTAGTTACCAAAATAGGATGTTAAAAAAAATAGTAGCAAGTGTTAATCTATACTTTTTTTGAATAAAAATCCTTTTAAGTTGAATGCATCTACTTAGAGGCATATGATTCCAAATCTAAACAGCTTTTATCAGTTGCAGCTGGTCCCCTCATTTTTATTTTTATTTTTCTCTATCTTTCGTTCTATATCCACATATACTCGACAGGTTCTTCCATATTTCCACTTTCTTTTAGTTGATATATATTGAGCCTGTTAGTTATATTAATTAAATTTAGTTTATTGCCAAAAGTTTAAAAAGAGTCATATCAAGTTTATAGCCAAAAGATGTTCACAGTTATAGCAATATATGCACTTCTACAATACGCTTCAGTGCAATTTAGTTTCTTATTCGAACATTAATGACTCAAATTTTAATACTAATATATAATTAGTTATGATTTGTTCCAATACAAAATCTAATAATATTCAACAAATGCAAACAATTCTTGTTTGCTGTCAAAGTATTTTTCACGCTGAAATTAAACTAAACACACTCAAAATCTTGCTTTCTCTAAGATATAAGCGTTCACAGGAGTTCGAACCGAGAACTTGTTATCAAAGCAGTTACTTCTTAACCATTCGACCAACCAGGTAGATGCAACTCAACTTAAGTTATTCAACCAGAATTACTTTATTAAAATTTGCTGATGCAATACTTAAACCTGTCTGAATCTACCACATACATAGAGAGATAGTATCTTTTCAGCCGTAGTTTCTATGCAACTTCATCAGTTTCATCATGATCATTACCTTATGCATGTCCTTATCAAACATGCAGGGTAGGAGAACATGGATTCTCACAGGATTTTCTTTGTCTTCAGTTGTTCATTATGACTGCGACTTTGTTGTCTTTGTTTTACCGTAAAATAATTAATCTTACTAAAAACAAAAGTTTACTTCAATTGAAAATGGTGTATCCAAATAAATTATAACCATTTATACATTATCGAAATATGAACTGCATTAGTTCATGCTCATTACCTTATGTCTTTATCAAGCCCTTAGATTAAAATGGCACTGAGATTACAAATCTCATCTCAGCACAATACTATATCATCACTTCTTCTTCTTCTTTTCATGTGAATTTATTTATTAAATGTTCAACGTTTACTACTTAGAGTTTCCAAAAAAAAATTATTTTCTACTTAGCATATGTTAAATTTTTAAATAAATACATATTTTAAGATAATTATTATAATCAATAAATTTTGACACAATTAATAAATAACTTGATTTTTAGGTTTTTTTTTTTTTAAAAAAAAAACATCCATTTAGTCCTTCAAAGATTCATTTATTATAAATCTGATCCTTGAAAAAAATTCACCAAATTAATTCCAAAAAAAAATTATAAAATCAATTCTTCAAAAGATTTGAACACTACCAAATTATTCCCTAAAAATGCACAAAATGAATTTTTTTAAGGTGCCATTAATAAACTGGAGCCTGCTGTTGGCACCACAACAGGAACGAATCCATTTTCACTTCATAATGGTAAGTTCAGAGCTAAATTAGGAATACAAGTGCTATCATTTTCCATGTGTTGTTCTCATTAGGCACGTACGGCCTTAGCCACACAGCAACAGCCTATATAAAACTCCAAACACAAACGTGAACATTCATCTCTCAAGGCCACTCATCACATCAAGTGGACCTTACTGCAACCAAGTTTTGCCCAACATCTTATCAAACTATTTTCCATCTCATAAATAACTCTACATTTCCACACAAGTCTTGGAGATAAAACACATTCACATTATCAAACTCTCTTCAGCTAACATCCCCAACAAAAATAACATGGTATTGACTTCATCTTCTATAATAAATGTTCAAAGTTTAAACTTTGTTAGCGTATTAATGGCTTTGTCTTTCTGCAATAGGTTCTGGTTTCGAGTCATGGCGAGAAAAACAGTGAAGAAGAGATTGCTGCTGTGGATTTTCGGGGTCACCCTGTTGACAAGTCGAAAACTGGAGGATGGTTAGGAGCAGGGCTCATCTTAGGTTCTTCTCAAGCCACAGAAATTTGAGCCATATTTTCAATTTTGAACTTGAGGGCTCTTACTTGAATTCAAATCATAAATATACATTTTTTATGCAGGATGTGAACTGGCAGAAAGAATATGTGTTCAAGGCATTGCAATGAATTTAGTGACCTACTTGATTGGAACTTTGAATCTCCCTTCAGCTTATTCTGCCACTGTAGTTACCAATTTCTTGGGAACTCTCAACTTGCTTGGCCTCCTTGGTGGCTTTTTAGCTGATGCCAAACTCGGCAGATACCTCACTGTTGCTATATCTGCAACCATAACTGCTGTGGTATGATTAAAGCTTTTGAAGTATATATAGATATACAAAACTCTCCAATTTTCAGTTTATAAGCACACTATAGTCTATTTTCTCAACCTTGCCAAACACCCTCCACTTCAATAAAAGTGGCATTCAATTTAAAATTCGTGCAAATAACAAAACACTCTTTCGTAAGTTCCACTAGAAAGCTTATGAAGATAAGATGGAAACAACATGTATGGACCTATAAGCTGTTTCGATAAACTGCACATAAGTGTTTCAGATACTATTTTTACTGGTTATACTGGCAGTAGCAATCACTAACTAGCTCTCTTCTCACTTGTCATGCACTAGGGGGCATCTTTGTTAACTGTGGCTACATCCATCCCTTCCATGAGGCCCCCTCAATGCAGCAGTGCCAGAAAACAACACCATGAATGCATTCAAGCCAGTGGAAAACAATTGGCTCTGCTATTTGTGGCACTTTATACCATAGCTGCAGGCGGCGGAGGAATAAAATCCAATGTCTCAGGTTTTGGATCTGATCAGTTTGATATAACAGACCCCAAGGAGGAAAAGAGAATGGTATTTTTCTTCAATAGGCTCTACTTCTTCATCAGTATTGGGTCCTTGTTTTCTGTGGTAGTGCTGGTGTATGTGCAAGACAACATTGGAAGAGGGGTTGGATATGGAATTTCAGCAGGGACAATGTTGATTGCTGTTACTGTTTTGCTCTGTGGTACACCATTCTATAGGTTCAAGAAACCTCAAGGAAGCCCTTTAACAGAAATATGGAGGGTATTATTTTTGGCCTGGAAGAAGAGGAGTCTTCCTAACCCTCCACAACCATCCTTTCTCAATGGTTATCTAGAAGCTATGGTCCCACATACAGAGAGGTTAAGGTAACTTTCTTCTTAATGCAGTGAAGAGGATTAATTCAAGCATGATTGCATCTCTCTTCAATTATTGGACAACAATGCCAAAAGATTTTCTCATATTACTTTGTGGTTCATAATGATACTTTCAAGGGATTGCTTTCATCATTAATATTATATAATATAATATTTTATTATTATTTGTGGTGACAAAAGCGTTGAAATTGTCTTTGTAGTTCAATGTTGTCTTCCTAGAAAAGGACAAATTTTGCATTGCCAAAAACATCGAAAAGGAATTTGCATAAAAGAAAAAGATAACATTCAAATTCAATTAGAATAATTTGGGTATCAACCTGAATGTAGGTTACAGTGCCATGAACTATTTGTAGGACGAAACGCCACAGCCAGTCTTAAGGTGTCATTCATATCCTAGGAAAATAGATAATAAAAGGAATGCTCAAGGAAATTAAGAAAAATTAATTCATCTTTATTCAAACCCAAACAGCTAGAGCTACATTAATCTCAAGGATTTAGCATGAGCTAACAGGTATTTTCACTGCTTGGCATTTTCTCATAGGTTCCTGGACAAGGCTGCAATCCTAGATGAGAACTGCTTGAAGGATGGAAACAAGGATAATCCATGGGTGGTTTCCACAATGACTCAGGTTGAGGAAATTAAAATGGTAATCAAGCTCATTCCCATTTGGTCTACATGTATCCTATTTTGGACAATCTATTCTCAAATGAATACCTTCACCATTGAGCAAGCTACATTCATGAACAGAAAAGTTGGATCTATAACTATCCCAGCAGGATCTCTATCAGCTTTTCTCATCATTACCATTCTTCTTTTCACTTCCCTAAATGAGAAACTCACCGTGCCATTAGCTCGGAAACTCACCCACAATGTCCAAGGGCTCACAAGTCTTCAGAGGGTTGGAATTGGACTTATTTTCTCCATTGCAGCCATGGTGGTTGCTGCAATTATCGAGAAAGAAAGGAGGACCAATGCAGTAAAAAACCAGACTACAATAAGTGCTTTTTGGCTGGTCCCTCAGTTTTTCCTAGTGGGTGCAGGGGAAGCATTTGCGTATGTCGGACAACTGGAATTTTTCATCAGGGAGGCGCCGGAGAGGATGAAATCCATGAGCACTGGTCTGTTCTTGACTACCCTTTCAATGGGTTATTTTGTCAGTAGCTTATTGGTGTCAATTGTGGACAAAGTGAGTAAGAAAAGATGGCTCAAGAGCAATCTGAACAAGGGCAAGTTAGATTACTTCTATTGGCTGCTTGCCGTGCTGGGAGTGCTGAATTTTATACTTTTTATAGTCTTAGCAATGAGGCATCAGTACAAAGTTCAGCACAGCATAAAGCCTAATGACAGTGTAGAAAAAGAGCTCGTGAGTGCAAATGAGGTGATAATTGGAGCTGAAGGAAAGCAAGAAGCATAGGATACAGCCTTAAAAACATTTCAATTCGTTTGGCCCTATATATTGTTTGCAAAAATTAAATATTATGCCCCATATTTGTTAATTTTGTGTCATTTGCACAATCTTCTTTGGGAAGAGAGAAATTGTTATGTACTATTGACTAATATATAGAAGCGCAGCTAGATCTCTGGGTTGTTTTCAAAAGAAACAAGCACTTATCGAACAAATAATTCCCAAACTTAAGACACAAATAAAGGAACCCCTCGATAGCCTAGCTTCATAAGAAGACACCTAAAGTTTACTATTGTTAACATTACAAAATTATATATTCAAACTAACGACATGATAACCAAAGCAAGAGTTTATCCATTTGAGAGCAACGCTTCAAATTTTAGCATTTCATAGTTTTCGCAGTAAGAAAAACACATCACTTTATGAACCAGTTGCTGAAGCAGGCCCGTGACTTATGACCAATGGAGGACGTAGAGCTCGGTGGGCTTGCTCCTTCTGTTTGCGGGCCTTGTACATTTCCTCTGTTTCAATAACAACTAACCTCTTGACCTGAATTAATTATGACATTTACCAATGTTAGTATACAAGGAGGAAGTTATTTCAATCAGAAAATGGACCTGTGTAAAGCTTGGGTTAAAACCTGTTGGAGCATTCCCCTAACAGTAGGTGTGTTCCACCGCATGACAGTTCGATTACATTTGCGCAGACGTAGTGCTTCCAAAGTGCGCCTATGGAGCCTCCTGGTCCCCGGAATGCCCCTCACCAGAGTAACATAGAGATTGGGACTCCAAGCAATTGGGACACATGCCTTGTATGCCTTGAAAGCATTCATGGCTTCAACTTGAAGTCAGAACAGCATCAAGAATAAATCGTGTCAATATAACTTTTCATTTTATAACTAGAAATTATGTATTATGTAATCATTGTTTTAAAAGGGGAAAAAAAAGACAGAGATCTACTTAAATCAAATAGGATGAAGACATTCCTTGGCTTATAAAAAAAAAGAATTAAGACATTCCTTGGCTTATAAAAAAAAAAGGATGAAGACATTCAATTAAGATGGGAAAAGAATCAGAAGTTATATTAGTGTTTACAACAATTTAACCAGTGATTTGGTATTTTATCAACCACAAACTGCTTTAATAACAAAGTCCAAGATTCCCCGCAGGACAGCAATAAAACCAATGACAAAGACAAGTTTCAAACATCTAATCATCTATTAAATCTATATAATGCTATTTGCAATTCTTAGTTATGCAACTAGTGTTCAAAAAGTGAATTTACTTATTTAACCTTATCAGTTTAAATAACATTTTGTGGCTTGGTGTTCTCACGAGAAATTCCATTTTCACCCTCACCTACCCACTCAAATTTCTTTCTTCCCCATCTTCTGTTATACTCAGGCTTGATGTTCATCTCCATTTTAATTTCTATTCATCAATTATCAAGTTCAATCTCATTCTAGCCTGTCCTAAGAATTTAGGATGATCTCAAAAACAAGAGAACAGAATATGAGTGGGAATGAAGAGGAGAAAGCAGTACCAGAAACAATAAAATATTGTTCGATGTGTGTTCTGCTAGGTGGCCCACGATTCTGAAAGCGGCGATGGGAGGAGCTTACTTCGAATGCGGGATCCGGTTAGAGGGATAACAGTTGGCTCAAGACGGTGGGGCTGTCATTCGTCGCAGATCGTTCAAGAAGGAAGGAAGCATGAGAAGGATTTGTGAGATGACAAAGAAAATGAGCGAAGGAAGGAGAGAAAGCCTAGGTAGGGTTAAAGCCTGTGAATCAGCTCCTTTGAGCTAAATCCTTCTTTTACAAATTTGAAAATAAAAATATTAAGGCACGTTTACATTAGTGGTGAATTGGGCCTTTAGCCCTTGGTCTTTTTTAAAACAGTTATAAAAAAACTATGGCTATACTGGGTGGATCAGTATTTTGGGCTTATTATCTCTTTTTTTTTTCTCTCATCAATTAGAAATCTTTGCACAGTAAATCAAAAAATTTGAAGGCCGAAAGAAAAAGGAAATCAAACAAATATATTTTATAATTAAAAAATTATTTTATTTTATGATTAAAACTATAATGTAAAAAATAATTTTGAAATAAACTTAAGAGTATTAATTTTAAAATTTTATTGGGAATTTAGCCTTATTTATTATTTTTTATATTTTTAAGTTTAATTTTAATTACTTCATAAATACAACTATGATGTAAAAAAATAATTAAAAGGTAAAAAAAAGCTTAATTGCAAGGGAAATCGTGTGTGATAACTAGTGAGCGTGGAAACCTCATTAACTATCATAACCATGTGATTATTGCAGATTTTTCGTCTAACGTTTGCAAGTAATGTTTCATCAATCATCACATATAATCATATGTATAAAATAATTTTAAAAAGTTATAAATTATTTATCAAAAATATTTTTCAATTAATTAATTAATTTTGAACAAAATTAAATTCATAAGTTAGTTAATATTAAATTTTGATATATTAACCATATAAAAATAATAAATAATACTTTATACTATAATTATTTTATTATACTATTATAATACTTTTATCTTTTGTTTATACATAAATCTATATTTTTAATATATATACTAAGTTTAATCAGTGTCTCTTAAATGGACTCTGTAACTCGTTAATTTGTAAGGTTTCATTTTTATTTTTATTTTTTACCTTGGTAGTATTACTTTGTTAACAAAGATCCATTTTCTTTCACTTTAACCTTGATTCTCATTTTATCCCAGTACTTGAACGGTTGAACCAAACAGAATTCCAGACCAAATAACACTAAAAATAATTTTCATTTCAACTTATTAGTGGATTAGTGAATATGCAGTACATGATATATGATATATGGTCACATAAATACTCAGAACTTTTAATTCTAACCTCTTCTTTGATCAACAACTTTGACAACTATAATTGTGAAAACTAATTTTTGTTATAAAGTGTTTATTAGTAATCTTTAAATTAAATTAATATCTCAAAAGTTTAATATTTAGCATTGAAAATGTTAAGGGTTGGACACTTAGAAGCGACGAGGATCCGAATGTTGCTTCAGTGAACGAAAAGAAGTGAGGTGTTGTGTGTGGTGGCCCCAAGTTGGTGAGAAATTGAGGATTTTTTTCTTATAGCTAAATACTTACACGTATACCTTAAATTAAATTATCAATATTTATATTAAATTTCTCATATTAAAACTTAAATTTTAGACTTTTCATCTCTCAAACTTTAAAGTTTAATATACAATTAAGTGGCATGACTAATGTCCAAAATTAAAAATTGAGGATGCTAATTAGAAAGAGTTGATAAAATTGAATAAATGTTAGCTTACCACAGTCCATTGGGATCTACTCATCTGGATTAAATTAAATTGAATCAACCGTCTATATAATATTAATACCTTTAAATTAATGTACAAGTATTAAAAAAATATTAATTATTTTAAAATAAGTAAAGTATCACATAGGTCTCTAACTTTATAAAAAAGTTCATATATGTCATTAACTTTCGTGGGAGTTCACTTAGGTCATTGATTTTGTCTAATATTGTTCAATTAAGTCTCTGATATTAATCACTGTTTTAACACCATTAACAGAAATTCAATGTGGCACTTAACGTGTCACGTTGAACAAAATGACGTCGTTTTTTTAAAAAAGATGCGAAGAATGCGTCATTTAAAGTTTAAATTGATCTTGAATCAAACGTTCAAATTAGTCCCTATGTTTACTAATAAAAATTCAAATCAGTCTTTGAGTTGTGTATCAAAAGTTCAAATAAATTCTTATGTTTATTATTAAAAGTTCAAATTAGTTCCTACGTTTTGTCCAACGTGCCACGTTGGATTCATTTAATGGGGTTAAAATAGTGATTAACGTCAAGGATTTAGGTGAACAATATTGGACAAGATTAGGTATTTAAGTAAACTCTCATGAAAGTCAAAGACCTAAGTGAACTCTCATTCTAAAGTTAGGAACCTATAGTAATTATTTCATTCTAAAATCTACAAAAATTAGTGTTAGTAGGATAATATTATTCCTTTTTTAAAAGTTAAAACTATCAATAAACTTATTTTTTATTATTGACTATTAATAAGTAAAAGAAGGATAAATTTATAAAAATAACAATAAATATTAATTTAGTATTATAAAATAATAAATATTTTAAAATAAATTAGATATTTTTAACAAAAATAACAAAAATATTACGTAACGAAGGGAGTAAAACTTTTGGACAAACCATGAGAGTTCATTCATTGCAAAATATAACCACTAGTAAATAGTGACTGCCAAGTGGTGAGGGTTTGAGTTTGAGGTCTCTCCGATTAAGGGAAAATTTCAACGAAAAAAGAAAAAGACACATCAGTCATGTGCGAGACCTATGACACCTATTATATAAGTGTTGTGTTTGTCAGAAGAAAAAGTCTTATATTGTTTAAGATAAAAATTATTATAATTTTTATAAAATTTTAGACAATTTATTTTAGTGAGCTAATTTTTTTAGGAGAATTAGACTTATATTATTTCTAGAGTCTGTTTTCAAAAAAAAAATAGAGTAAAACTATTTGTTTTTAAAAAGGGAGCATAAAGTTTAGAAAAAAAAATTGAGATATATGCTCAAAATTTAAAAAACAAAAAAGGCCCATTAAAAAAAGTTACAACTTGACTAAAAAAAGAAAAAAAATTAGTGAAACTTAAAGGGGAGTATTGAGAAAAAAAATCTAAAATAAAAGCTATAATAATTTTTATAAGACTTTAGGTAATCCTCTTCTTATGAATTAACTTTTAAAAAAAATTAAGAGTGTCAATTTTAATAATGAAACATAATCTCAACTCAGAGGTGAGGGGTTTAGATAGTTTATATAAAGAGTTAAGTTCTAGTTTCATATGTTTTTTACTCATTTACTTTTAAGAAATAACTCCTATCTCTAAAAGGTTGCCACGGAAATTTTCTCCTTTTTTTAAATTTATATATATATATATCCAATGAAACTGACAAATTAAAGGTCTGTTTATTTTGTTTTAATTTTTGTATTTTATTTTCTTTGTGTTTAGTTTAAATAGTAGGAAGGGAGGAATTAAAAAGTATTGTATTTATATTTAGCTCGTAAGTGGAGGTGAAAGGATTTTATAAAACATAGAAAATAAATTAGAGTTGTTTTAGTTGTTTTTGAAATTTTCTATACAAAATTTCAAAAATAAAAAATAAATTAAAAAAAGATGATAATTTTGAATTACAATTACTCATAAAAATAAAAAATAAAAACAAAGTAAATAGACCCTAAACTTGGGGGATAAGGAACGTCCGGAAGCTGGAGTAAACCAGAAAATCCCATTTTGCAGGATCAACACTTCGAAATGTGAACCCATATGGGAAACTCATACTCAAAGATTTAAATTACGATTACAATTTTATTACGGTCGTATTACATTAAATACAACTAAAATAGTCCAATGGACTTCCAAAGTTTTGGTGTATTGTGAAGTTAAAAATCTTACTCATACTAGGCTATAGCAATAACTATATAGCTACTCCGATTTATCTATTACTAATACTAATACTTAGCATAATCTAATTCAACTTGTCATTTTTGACCAAGTATTTAGCAAGCAACACAAGCTAAGGATGGCACTTGAACTGACAAACATGCAATGCAAGTAAGGTAATTAAGCATGAAAAACTCTATGACTATGAGCAGAAATTAAAGCAACATACACTACGGTTTAATTTAATTGTTCATAGAAACTAGTATATGCATGCACACATTGTGACAACACAAGAAGAAGCGTTGCTCTTAATCCAAAATAGTGCAATTAGATTATTCAATTCTACCATGTAGATGTAGTTATATATAAATATAACGTAACTTTCAGCCATTTTACCATAAAGCTGTAAGTCTTCGTTTAAAGAAGACAACTCAAGCAATCAGCTTCTAAAATGACCACTTTTTTCATATTACTATTGAACAAGTGTTAATTCAAAATAATGTTTTCAAATGTCATTTAATTTTAAATGACAAATTACACTTAAAGGATAAAAAAACCCGTGATTATAAAAAAAAATAAAAAATGACAAATTACACTTTTTTAGGTTTTATATTTTTTTCTTTAAAAATTCAATACTTCAGTAAAATCGCATTATATAGTATGGTAGAAAAAAAAACATTGAAACATCAAAATTATATTCAAAATTAATTATACTTTTCATCCTTATAGATTACCCAGCTGAGTAACTTTAATCCTCATAATTTCAATCAACTAATTTAAAATGTAAAAATTAAATTCTGATATCCAATTTGAAATGATCCATTATATCTATTATTGATATATATATATATATTACTAACCATAAATAAAACATTGATTTCGTCCAAAAAATAAATAAATAAATAAAGCATTGATCCCAATTCTTATTAAAACTTTGAATAAAATACATGATTGGTAACAAACGGATCCCAATTCTTATTAAGAAGGCAGCGCCACAGTGAGTCCCAACCATCCCATTACTGACTTCCAAACCAAATTGGAGAAGGAACACTGCAAAAATACATGATTTCAATCCTCAATCTATTACTATCCATATAAATAAGCCATTGATGCAATTCTAACAAAATCGTACAATTAACACTACACAATTAGCACATTTGCAACTTCACCCCGCCATATACTAATAACATCAGATCAGAGTCCAAGACTGAGTTCACAATAACTTCCAAACAGCAGCTACTAGATTTAACTAATTAATTAGAACTAATATTTATATATTATAGGATCAACATTATGTTACTAGAGGTACTAATTGGTAGGTTTGATAAGATAAAATAATAATTATAATTATAATTAAAATTTAAAGAAGCATAGGCATGGAATCCATGGGAAATGGCTTGCATAACACATTTTCCATGTAATAGTTAGTGGCATCCATCACAGCAAATTGCATATCCTCTGAAGGCTTCCAATGGCGTTTCCTCTGATTTATGAACCAGTTGTTTATCTGCTTCAGATCTAACCCTGTTGATTCCGCTAGTGCCTGCTTTTGCGATTCCTATATTATATTATATTATACGATAATTAATTAAGGCCTGTTTGGATTGCGTTTTCATATAACTTAATTATTACTAGTATTGCTTACTTACTTACCGAAGGGTAAGGCCATTTGTAATGCCGGTTCCACCAGTCGAGTAGTTGCTGGCGAGCTTCCTTAGGAAGCTTTCCGTTCTTTTTCTTCTTGAGAAACTCTTTCTTCAGGCTTCCGAGGTATCCGCTATACTTACGCAACAGCTGGATCTTTAGCTCCCTCTCTTCAGCTTGAGTGCTGTCTAGATTGTTGTTGTTTTCATGCAAATTATGATGATCAACCTCATTCTGTGATGATGATGATTCACTTTCATGATGTCCTTTACAATTAATTTAATGCCACAACAAAATGCAACAATTCTTCGTTAGTCACAACAATTTCATGCAAATAATTAACAGTCCTCTCATGATGAAAATTAACGTGTTTAGTCATATCTTTGTAGTTTTTTTTTCTATCTCTCTCTTTGCAAATTTTATAGCTAGGTTTGTTCTCATGCATTTAACATGTATTAATTAATTAAGTACCTATAAAAGAGAAAGCTAGAAAAAAGAAAATATCAACATGACTTGATCTTATATATTTTTCAATTGGAGAAAACTGCAAAGAGATCACTTGCAACTTATTATGATGAGTGATGTATTATTTTGAAAAAATTAACTTGTGATTATTAGTTATAAGGTAAAACTTAAGTAATAGATATGATAGTATCAACTACTTAAGCAAAAGATTAAGTGTGAATTCGGAATAGATTATTATGAAGAATAATCGCTTATTTTTATAAGATATGTGATTGAACCTATTATGAAAATTTAAGAATATAACCATACAGGTATATAATTTCAAATAACAAAACGACTTTTAATTTCAAGAGTACAACTATATTACTGAAATGGGTTAACCACATACCTAAAGAAAAAATGGCACATTGCAGATAAAATGTAATCCCTTCCTCCACCACTCATGCTCAAGAGGGAAAATGACAAAAAAAAAAAAAAACCACATAAATTAAAAGATTTTCAGAATTCAGAAGAGGGAACAAATTGTCAAGGAAACATATGACACATTCATAGCAAGCTAAGAGACAAGCAGTTTCCATTTTCTAGTAAGTTCTTAAGGACTATGACAATTGACAAAGAGAGCCCAACATCTATATATATGAATATATGAATGTATGAATGAAGGAATTTTACACAACAAATTAAGAAAGAGATGACAACACAACACATATATGTGTGACAAACAATGGAAAAAAAAAAAAAAAAGCACATTGATGGTTTGAATAAACTTTTCATTATTATTTGAATAATAAAGCAAAATCTCAACTTCTTGATTTCCCCTTAAGCAGTAAAATTGACTCATAATCGTTTTCAAGCTTTTTGACCTTGTTCAAACACCATGGACCCATCTTATTCTCAATCTCAAAAAAATGTTAAGGGATCTTTTAATCAAGTTTCTAATCACACTGTTTGTGATGAGAAAGGGTCATTTGACTTACTCTTTTTAACTTGTTCATTAGTTATTAAAATGAACCAAACAAACAAATAAACAAATAATTATTGCTATTCAAAATCACATTTTTTATTAATTATCATTATGAGAACAAACTTATCCATTAGACACAGGTGTGGTTTTCTTTTTTCTTGACCCATCTAACCACCTTTAATTTTAATCATTATATTACCCTAACCACCTTTTTATAATTAACAATCATTAATCTAACCAATTAGTCTTGCATACCAATATTAAGCTATGAATTAGGACATTGGTTCTGAAGATCTATGAGTAGTATAAACTAAACTAGCAAGGTGATCATCCTTTGAAGATTTTAAGGACAATGAGAAACTGCATGGGACATACACCTAGGTTTCGACTCGACGGTCACAGAAACTGCTGCAGTTACTGCAACACAAATACAATTAACCACGACACAACCACAACTGCAATTTGAAACCCTGGTTAAGATCTTTACACAAATACACAAGAGTGTTAGAAATGCTTTGATGGAAGAAATAATTAATGATGGATCCAAGGAATGAGTGACAAACCAAAGTGAGGGGAAAGAGCTAGGGCTTTAAGCTGAGATTCAATTCTGGAGAAGAAAAGCATGGCTTCTTTGAAGGGTTTGGTGAGTTCTTGTTCATATTTTATAAGCATCTCACAATATGCTTCCATGAACTGATCCAAACCTGGATCTTCCCCTATTGAACTTCTCCCTCCTGCACCTGTTGTTGCATTATTCAAAGATTCACATTTTGCACATGACTCCTCTATGCTCGCCACCACTTCTGGAGGCGCCCCAACCTGCA
This sequence comes from Cyamopsis tetragonoloba, assembly GCA_037177725.1. Classification (NCBI taxonomy): domain Eukaryota; kingdom Viridiplantae; phylum Streptophyta; class Magnoliopsida; order Fabales; family Fabaceae; genus Cyamopsis; species Cyamopsis tetragonoloba. The sequence continues at coordinate 73,226,826 of CM074119.1, forward strand.
ATTAATTAAAACAAAAACAAAAACAACACCAAAAATTAAATATGAAATTTTCAACTAATAAGGTTGCATGAACATGTATATATTTCTGGAAGGATCAATTAATTAAGATGGAGCAGGTTTTCAAATTTAGGTCTTATATATCCGTGACATCACGTTGTAACATCAGGGTTTATGTATTTATACTAAAGTTACATCCGTCTATGATTGCGGTCTACAATAACCAGTTGCATTCAGTTGCGTTGACTGTAAACCCAAGTGATCGCAGTTGTAATTTAAAACCTTAAAAAGGGTGAGATCATGTAGTGTGAGTGAGTAAGGTTTTGAATCTAGGTCAGAAACATAAAGGTTTTCATGATTACAGTAAATACATTTAATTGTATTTAATGCAATAAGATTGTAACCACAATTTAAAACCATGTGAGAAGTTGAATAGTAGAATGTCTGACCTTGAGGCAATTGAGGTAAGAGGATAAGAGGCGAGGGAAGAGAGGATGAGCCATGATTTTGTCTCTCACATGATGATGATGAATATTGTTGTTATGGTTAGTGAAGTTGTTATGATGTTCATGATGATGAAGAAGCTGAGGAGGATGAGGAGTTGGATCAGTACTGCTGCCAGAATTGTTGTTGTTGTTGTTCATCATCAAAGGAAGTGAAAGATTAAACTTTGTAATATTAATATCCATGTTGTTGTTGTTGTTGATCATCTCCATGGAAGAAGAAGAAGTTGAAAGAATCCCACAGCAACTAGTACTGTTGGCAGCAGCTTCAAACCCTATCATAAAGTTAAAGTTAATATTAATGCTAACTTTCTTTTTCTACAAAACTCCCACACCACATATCACATACCATCTATGTAATATATAACACAATAATTTGAGAAATCTATTTAGAATTTAGATAAAAATGAAAATAAAAATAATATATAACACAATAATTTGAGAAATCTATTTAGAATTTAGATAAAAATGAAAATAAAAATAGGTGTTGGTAGATTTGTTTGTGTTTGGGGTTGAGAGAGAGAGAGAGAGTCCCCACCTTACTGTTTCTCAAAAAGAGGGCTGCATATAATTGTCCAGAGAGTACTCCCGGAAATGAAGCTAAATAAATAAATATGACTCTGTTGTGTGTTCTGTTTTTGTTTTTTATTTAATTTAATTGCAAAGGGAGGGAGAGGGGAAATGGATGATGGATGAGTCAGAAGCAATAGGGATTTAAGGGTTGTTGGGTGGCTGTAAAAAGTAGTAGTAGTAGTAATTGGGAATCAGATTCAGAATGAATCAGAATTAGCAGGAGATGAGAATGAAGAAAACACCTTGAAAATGTGTATTATAATTTTTCTTCTTTCTTTCTTTGTTTGTTGGTTCTGTACATCAACAGTTGCTCATTTGCTTCTGTGCATCGACAGAGGGAGGAGGGTTAACGTGTGTCTCTGCCACTTAACTCAGAGTTTTCCTTCCCAATGAAACACTGATCATCCTATGCACTATCACTTACTGTTTATGCCTTTTAATTTCTTCTCTCTCTCTCACTCACTCCCCCCACCTTACACGCTCAAACATTCAAAACTCCTACCTTCTCTTTATTATTAGCTTCCACTCCAATTTTCAGGGTGCACAATGGACCTCATCAAATTAATATTATTTTAATCAAATGCCTCCCAACTATTAATATTTCTTAAGTGCTCCAATATTTTAACAATTTTACAAATTCTACCACCCCTGCAGTCATTGCAAAATCATTGCACACTCTCTCCCTCTTATCTCTATCTCCACCGTTCTGTTCTGTACCAAAGAGGAAGAAGAGTGTAACAAAGTAGTACAAGGCTTACGGCGTGGAAGGGAAAGTTAATTGTAGATTGTATAATTTTGTGGTTTTAATATAAGACTATATTTTTTACTTAACTCCATCATGAGCCTTGAAATTCCATGACCATGACCATGCTAGATAACACCCTTTATTAATTAAAAGACAAAATCCACATTCATAAGCCATAACAATAACAATCATGTTGGTTACTGGTTAGGGTTAGCGAATTAGTATATTTACTGTACTCGCTCTAGTCATGTAGTATATATAAGTATAGTATAATGACAATCATGTTAATTAATTAAGCTTCTTATTATCACCCATGGACAACACTCATCCTCTCTTACCACAAAAATAAATCACATTCTATGATGATTACCCTTTTCTTATCCATTATTACTTTTCGTATTTATTATAAGATATACTTAATACTTAATTAAATTTCATATATTAATAAAAATCATTAAAATTTAGTTTGTTTAATTTTATTATTTTTTTCAAAAAATTATATACAATATATTAATTTTATTAAAAATTACTAAGTCTTTTGATATTAAGTTACCTTCAATTAATAAAAGCATTATCTAGAAAAATTAATATGTTATGTAGTTTAAGAAAATTAGTTAAATTATTGAAATTAAAATTATTAATTAGACTATTGAGATGTTACACCAATTAAATTTAAACTCAATTTTTGTTTGTTGGTTGAACGACTTTGAAAGTTAAAAAATCATAATAAATACTTCTAATTTTGTATGTAGGAGCTTATATTATGAGACAAGACTTTTTTTTGTAGTTGGGATTTATATTATGGAACGGAAGGAGCATGTCTCTTTGCAAATTATATTTATTGTTGTAATATTATGATATTTAGTCCTTATAATATTTTTATATTAAGTTATCTAAACATCAGTTTGGGTTGACCCTATTTAACTCAATCTTTATTAGACAAGACTTGTATATCTTCAAATTATAATTATTTTTTATTTAAGATTGAGTACATGCTGGCACTACAATAATGCTTTAATATAGAGTCGCAAATATTACTACAAAATTTTTAAAAAATAAATTATTTTCGTTTAACGGGTAGCGACGAAAATTTCCGTCGTTAAAGAAATTTTTTGTTGTAAAATTAGCGATGGAAATTTTCATCACAAATATTACCACAAATTAAAGAATTAAAAAATTGTTGTTGTTTAACGATGGCAACGGAAATATGCGTTACAAAATTAGTGACGGTTATTTATGTCGCAAATGGCCAATTTAGTGTCGCTAATTTGCGACAGTACCAGACCGTCGCTAAATTTTTGTCACTAATTTCGCGTATTCTTGTAGTGTGGGTTGCTAGGTTTAGAAATATTCCCTAAAAGGCCCTAGTTTTATATGTTTTATTTTTCGTTTTATTTATTATGATACTATTCACAGTTCGTCGTGGAGGTGACTATTTTGCCATAGAGATTCTCACCTCCTCATAAAAGTGCCTACTCCTCCATGGTGAGGTAAGCACATCTATGACAAGGTAGAAACCTCTATGGGAACTATGAATTATGTCACATTAAAAAAAAACACAAAAATAGTAGGCACATCAAGGTAGAAATCTCTATGACGAACTATGAATAATGTCACATTTAAGAAACACACGAAAGTAGTAAGCACATCCATGGCGAGGTAGGAATCTCCATGACGAGGTAAGAACCTCTTTGGTGAACTATGAATAACGTTCCATTAAAAAAAACATGTTAGACTTGTAGGAACCTCCATGTCAAGGTTCAAACCTTCGTGACGAAATAGGTACTTTCATGGCGAACTCTGAATAGTATCGCAATAAAAAAAAATCCTATAAAACTAGCTCCTTTTAGGAAAATTTTCAAAACATAACCCCATAAATAAAATAATGAGTGAAATTAGATCTCATTAACATAACTAATGCAGTTCATTTCTAACCATCAATTCAGTCTAAATTTAGGGTTGAATGATGGATGAGTTGTATAACTCATCCTTCAAAGTATTATGATAGACAAAATCTATGAGCTCGTTTAGTCTATGGCCAGCAAAAAGGGCGAGCCCAAATACATAACTGACAAAATAAGAAAATTTGGATATTGAATATGTAAGCCCAAATAAAGCTAAAAGTTGTTATCCCAATTCGTAAAAAACAAACAAAATATAGGCTGGAGCTCAAAAAGCCTGTTGAACTCGAGCTATCCACCCGTTCTAATTTTTTATATTGTGCTACTACATCTATAAATAAATATATAACATAATTACATAGGAAAATTAATATTTGTTTCTCTGTATATGTATTGATATCTATAAAAACAAATGGTAGATTATTTTAAAGGAAAAAATTTATTAAAGGAAAAAAAGCATTAATATATTTTCTGTTTGAAATGATAAGCTAATTTTTTATAATGATAATAAATAGGCAAATGATATTTAGTGCCTTAAGGGCACTATATAAGAACCCAAATATAATAAAAAGATATTGGAATGTGTAGTTTTTTGTATTCTCGAGAGACAGAATAATGTGCTCTTATAATTATTTTTCTAATTCTAGTAACCTTAACTAGTACCTTTAGGACACTATATATCAAAACCCTAATAAAATATGGGCTCTTCAAAAAACTCAATACTCACATAAAGTTAGATTGTGCTTTTAAATTGAGAGCTTAAATAAAGTTGTGTTCCTCGCTATTTGAATGGGCCGATCCAAATTGGGCCAGTAATTTTATTTTGACAGCTCTAATTTAGTTATAAGTTAGGATAATGCAAAAAATCTTTTCATTTGTAATAATTTCTAATAAAAGTAAAGAAATTTTTACTTTTAAAAAAACCTTTTATAATAGAAATATAAAAGTGTTGTATATCAATAACGATGCAATTTCTTTCATTTCGTTGGAGGATAATTAAAATGAAAATGTTAACTTCTAAATAAAAAAATTCTATTTTTCTTCTCTCATAACTTTTCTTCACTTTATTTCTTGTCTCTTTATTTCTATCCTACTAAGCACAGTGTAAGTTATTCTCACAGGCGCATCCAACATGATGGTTGGATGATTGAGGAGTGTTATTTTGAGTAGTAGGTCCATCAGTTCGAATCTCTGTAAATGTACTTTAGCCTATAAAAAAAAAGTTATTCCCGACAAGCATATCACATATGTAAGATATATTACATAATAAAATATATCATATTTATTACTTAATAAAAAAGAATAAATTATCCTTGAACTTTCTCTAACAAGTAGCATTACAACGTTTGTTGGGATTTTTGGTGGGAGGCATTGCAAAACACAGTGGCTTAGAAAATAAGGCAAATTAAATTGAAGTGCATTTATTTATATATAAGTGCAAAACCCATTGGCATTGGAAGATGATGTGTTGGCCTTAGTGACTGAAAGGAATCAAACATCAACCGTCCATTCAAACCTATCACACCTCATGGCCATGAGATATTCTCTTCTCTTTAATTTGGGAGATATGATATGATATGATGTTGGATGATATCTATCTATCTGCTATCTATTTTTCTTTTTATTTTTTAAAATTAAGGCAGAATGAGACATTTGATGTTTAACTCTTTATGTCAATTTAGTTTGGTTCTTTAATTTTTATTTGATCTGTCTCAGTTCGTTAACTTTTATTTTGGATTCAATTTGGTCCCTTCAGAAATGGTTTTTTATCCGTTAATTTCTTTGATGGATGTAACGTAGAGACCAAATTGAATTCAAAATAAAAGTTAAGAGACTAAAACGAATCAAAAAAAGTTAAGGGACCAATATGAATTAACTCAAAGAATTAAGGAACCAAAAATATCATTTTGCCTAGAATTAATTATTTACTTTTTATATGTGTTTTTTATTTTTATTTATATATAAAAAATGTTTCTTTTAATACATATACGTGTATATTATTTTTGAATTGATTTTTATAGTCGATTTTAATACTAACAGTATTAATTTCGTCTTATGTGACTAGTGAAACCGTTATGAACTGACAAACACATATATTGTTGATATGAAAATGAATTAATCCTTATAAATGTATTATTTTTTATTTTAATTTATGTATATATATTCGTTTTTTGTTTTAGTTTATATACATATACTAATTTTTTATTTTAATCTCTATACATATATTTATTTTTCATTTTAATTCTTATACATATATTAGTAAGATAACAAAACCACAAAAGCACTAGCAATTACACGTATAATGATTAAAAAAAATATTTTTTATATATAAAGATTAAAATAAAAATAAAATATAGATATAAAAATTAAATAATTAATTTAATTTTTTATTATATTTATCATAAAAATAATGATTAATTTTTTAAAAAAATATTGTGTTGATATAAAATATGGTTCAATTTTTATGAATAGAAAATTACACCCACGTATATAATTTAAAAAATAAAATAAATTATGATCACATCACAACTTATAGTTATTTATCTATCTAACCCTACTCTGGCTCACATACACTAGCTTTTGCTTTTATGTGATGGAATTGGTATATAATGAGGGCACTAGGGAAGTAGATTAATGAGAGGAAGACGACACCGTTTTTGCAAACTGGAATCCATGCAAAGAACCACAAATGTCAGAGAGGTCAAATCAATCTAATCAAATGGTAATTTATAGAGATGGAAATGGGAAAAGTGGGTTCCAATAGGCAAACAAAACCCATATTATAATACACACATGTTGCCCTCTTTGTGGGACACTCCGTCGTTTTCTTTCAGTTTCTTACCCTACACGAATGATTGACAATTTGACACATTGTGTTATTATGCCTTTTCTTTTCTTTTTTTCTTTTTTAAAAAAGCACTACTATTATGTTAAGAATAATTAAGGTATATAAATAGTGAGATTATGTTTATAATTATTCCTTGAAAAAATACTTACACTAGGGTTTTTGACATGTTTTAGTATTTGTTTGAATATTAGTTTAAAAATTTCAAAAAAACTTTTACTAATAATTTTTAATTTTAACACAAATTTAATTTAATATAAGTAAAAAATTCTTGCACTACAAAATAATTGTCATATGCTAATACTTTCTTTTATTAAATTAGTTAACGTTAGTATAAATTTTGTTCACTAGAATTAATCTGTTAATATAAACATATAATATTTATATTAACGAATAAATATATATTTACTAACAGATAAATATTTTAGCATGAGTAATTAATATATATTATCGATTTACAAACTAGTAAAGGCCTTTAAGGATTATATTAACAGGTAAATCTGTTAGACAAAATTTATATTAACGATAACTAATTTAGCGAAAAACAAGAAAAAACGTTAATAAATAATAGTTTATTTTATAATATTATTTTTTTTAAAAGTATTTTTATTTATAGTATTTTTTTTAGGAATTATTTGTAGTGATCAGAACATATAAACAAATGGACTTTTATATTTTCGAATGCACTAGGATTGTTTCTTAATTGCCACTTAATTAATTAAAAGTCTAATTCTTTTTAAAAAGTAAAAAAAATTTGAAGCAAATTTAATCTCTTTCAGTGTATATTTTTTTTAAAATCTACATAACCAAAGTTCAAATTTTTTTTAGAAGTGCTGGGATATGTTTGAATTGATGGAATCGGAACTTAATGAAACACATTCTATTCTATTTAATTACTTCTCCTCATTTTTTTCCTTCTCAATTTGAAGTATGAGACAAAATCTAACTTTTAATTTACTAATTAATTATAAATTACTTTTTTACCCTCCAGGCTAGGCTTACTCTGATTTTACATTCCCCTTTAGATATACCTATATTATGGTCATGCTTTCTTTCTTCTTCATACATTCCTTCCCTTTGTTAGTGTGTTTCTCGCGTTTTTTTCCTTGGACACCACCATTCTATTCACATCTTCATCCCCAAAAACCTCTCAAGTCCCTCACTTGTAGAAATTATTTGAAACGTTGTTTTTTTTTCCCCCCAAATCCAACGTCATATGGTGCCTACTATTCACAACCACTATAATGAAATAACAAATATTTTTAATTTGAGGGAACTCTAATTATTCCACTAGATGTAGTTTAATTGTATCAAATTATCAAATATAAATAATATGGTGCTAATATTATTCAGGTGAACATATGTACAAGAAATTAATGCAGTCCAGTGATTCACATAAAATAAATGTTGAATTGTAAAACAAAATATGTAAAATAAATAAAAATAAGACTACAAATATTATAATTGTAACACCTCACCGGACGAGACGCTACCCCCATTCCTGGCGATGTACTAAGACTTAGCCACCCCTTTAAGTGGTCTATCCCCCTGTGAATAAAAGAATATGGTCATGGATTCTCAAGAACCACTATCAATTTCTTTAGTCCTTAGTTCGAATCCACGGAAGGTCCCCAAATTTTAAAATAAAGGTAGATTTATTCGCAGGAGAAATAGGTCGCTTAAGAGGGTGGTTAAGTCTTAGGTGCACCGCCTGGGATGGTGGTAGTGTCCCACCCGGTGAGGTGTTACAATAATCCATTCCGTTCCATTGATTTTTTAAAACAACAACATGAAAAAATTATTCCGTTTTCGTCATAAAATATCCAAATAATGAGATGAAATGTTTATTCCGCAGCATTCCACCCACCTTCACTCCATTCCATTTCGCTCCATTCCATTTTGCTCCGTTCGTATTTGATTATCCAAACTGTCTTAGAAGACCTACTATTTTTATAATTTTTATTGTTGTGTGACTAAAAATAAAATATAAAAAATAAAGACAATTTCATTAAGATAGAGTAATTTTTATTTATTATTTGATTTAAAATAAAAAAAATATTATTCTCTTTTGGTTCATAGGAAAGTACATTGAAGGAGATTTGAACTCAAATACCGACACACGTATGTCCTATGTGCTCATCAATTGAGCTACATGGTTGGGACAATTTTCTTTCTTAATTGATATAATAAAATATAAATAGATATATTAACAATGTGGAAAATGCTTAAAAACCTAAATTCATGTAAAGAAAGTACTTTGATAAAAAAATATCGTAAAAGGTTTTCTCTTCCTTTTTATTTTTAAAGAAGGACAACTAAATCACCTTTTTTTCATTTTTCCCTACTAAATCGGACAATTTTATTTTTTTTTAAAAAATCTTCCTTTTAAATTATTTTCCTGATCAATTTTTTTCTCTCCCTTTTACCAAAGTATGTCAATTTGAATCTCACCTATGCCAAATTTCCGGAGGTCAGCGCTAGCCATGCAGCGCGAGATTAATCTCTTCCTAAAGGTGAGAAAACTCGTGGTTATAAAAAAAAAAAAAAAAACTACTAACCTACTAGCCTTCCTTTCACAAGGACACTTTCGGATGTAAAGATGAGAAAAAAAGAAAGGAATTACAACAAATTTAAAGGAAGAATAAAAATATGATCTTATTTAATTTATACATTAATATAACTGTTTTTTTTTTTTTGCGTAATTATTCTTTGTTTCAGTTTTTGTCAACATTATTCTTTGTTCAATGATTATTTTCTTTTTGAATCTAAGAAACTTCATTGAATTTAATAGGCTGGGCAAACAGACCGAAGAACAAGAACCAATACAATTCCCCTCGCGTTGGACATAACCAAAAAAAACTTTATGCCCAACAGAGTATTGCTTTTTTTTTTTGTCAACCAAACATATGATATTTGTGAATGAATATTAAAAGAACCGCAGAATTATAATAGCTTATTTTTGTCACTACTGATTATCTTTGCCAATTAGATAATCACTTCTAATATCCATTATTTTCTCGAAATTTATACTCGAACAGAGATTAGAATTAAAAAATTCCGAAAGCATTAAAGTCAATAGATGTGCTTAGTTATGTTACAAAAAAAATAGATATGTTTTTTTTTTCTTTTTGGAGTATTTACATTGAATTGAGAAGTTGAGCTCGCATAAAATAACGTTTGGCAAACATCCAACAAGTGAGGAGGGAATTTATCTTTTGTCTAATAGATTTTTCATTTTGTATAAACGTTAAAGATCTTATTACGTAAATTAATAATATATATCAATTACTTATATTAATATATTTTTCTGTTAATAATTATATATTTATTTGTTAGAATAAATATTACATATTTATATTTACAGAATAACCCTATTCTGTTAAACAAAATATACATCAAAATAACTGATTTAACATAAGCCAACCAAAACATAATAATAGTTTACAATTTTTTTGTTATCTGTGGGATGGAAAAAAAAATGCATCTATTTTATTTATTTAATTTTTTTTTTTGCAACATTACTAAGCACATCTACTGATTTGAATTGTTTGCATATCTACTAAAACATTGTTTGCACATCTACTAATCTAACATAAGCCAACCAAGACATTAATAAAATGTTTCTGAATTTTAACAGATTCGATTCTTTCGGTCTATCGTTTTCTTTAATGAATCAAAAATTGAAATAGTAATAAAACAAAAAATCCAAAATAATGATATGGGTAAAATAAAATTACTTTTTGATGTAGGAAAAAGAGTTGGAAAAAATTAAAATGAGACGAAATTAAAAGTATGTTTCGGGCTAAAGATTATAACTTTTTGTACAAGATTATAATTTAAACTTCAAACTTGTAAAAGCTATTCAGTAATTATAAGATTAAAACTTTTAATTTGTAACTAACTATTTGATAACTTTTAACTTTTTATAAGTTACTATCAATTATTCACTTTTAATCCACCACTGCACTATCCTACGTGTGTTTTTCTTTGTCATTTAAAATAATTCAACGACTTACCCAACTTATTTTACCAAATAATTTTATTTCATAATCTAACTAAATAACTATGGTTTCAGCTTGTTACGCCACACATAATCTATGAATATAATCTATGAATGTCTTCTCGAGTAAAACAAATTATAATATAGGGGTGGATGACAGACCACCCACAAATTTATCCTTTAAAACCATCTTATCTCAAAATCAATATCACACGATTTTAACGAAAAACTAATTCGAACACTTGTGAGCAGTATTTGTGTATGATAATATAAACATGTATTAATCAATTCAAAATTCAAATCTCATCGGATAATTCAAATTTCAGCAAAAATATGTATGATTGTTAGTGTGATGTTCCCCCGGATCAGTGCCTCAGTCGACAAACATTTCTGCCCATGAAGGCGATTTGGGATGATGGAATATATTAGCAATGAATAATTTATGAAATTCACTAAAGTAAATAAAAAGTGGATGAATAATTTTCAAGGATAAACATATTAATTTCAAGTTGATTGCAATAAAATCGCATAAATAACCTACAACTTTTGGATAACAACTGAATTGGCTATACCAGCTTGCTCTATAGTCTGGTCCAAATCAGCGAGTTGTTTTGGAGGAAAACCCATTGTCTGCAATTGGTAACTTCTCGCACCACCGGGTCTTGATGCATCAATGAATGCTCGGACATCTCTGATTGTATGGTGGTGGTTGAAGCGAGAAACCATGCGTGTTCCGTCAGCTAACCTTAGCTGGATTGATGTTACTGGCTGTGACTCATCTACCACTAAACCCAGTGCTGGCGTCGGAGCAGTATTTCGTGAAGCACCAGTTGTTTGATTGGGTTCATCAGCGGCTTCACTGTTGGAGCTGCTGCTACCTAAAGTTCTTCCAACACCACGGAAAGGAAGATGGCGTGGCTTTGCAGGTTCCTGCATATGTATTGGCAAAATATAAAAAGGTAGGTAAAATGCATACACAAGATAGTAAACAATTCCAGCATTATTATTAGAACATTGAAAAGGGCATACTGGGTAGTTTTCATCACGCCTTGTGAGGTTGATATGGACAGAAGTTCTTCGATCTGCAGGTTCTAGTTCTCTGGGACACTCAGACTTCCTTATGCTCTGTATCAAGGTAAACTAATGATAAGCATATGACAGTTCTGGTAGAAAAACACATCATTATTTCAAAGGTGGTGAGTGGTGAAAGTAATAACTGTCTAAATGTAGAAGATAATTTTTATATTTTTATATTTTAAAAAAATTGATCAAAATTCAAAATCTATGGACAAAGAGCATTTAAAAACAAACTTCATGAAAGATACCTCAAGGAATGGTGCATTTTGGGGATCATCCAACCTCCGTAAAGGGCCATCATCAACAGAGAACCCATTCCTCCAAAAAGTGATAGTGTGTGTAATTGCCTCTACCGGCTGAGGAGCAGATGGTACAGTCTCTCCAGAAAGCAATCTCGCCGTACCAGTAAAACTTCTAGACCTTGAAGAATTTTCAGGAGGAGGCACATCAACAGCGGACTGTCTAGCTTGATCAAAAATATCATCCACACTGTTACCTCTGGTAGGATCTCGGACAACCATGCCGCTGTAACAACAACATAGACAATATGCATGTCTAAGCTAAGCAAACTAAAGTGACACCCAAGAAAAAAGTACATGCCAAAAAGCAGCAAGCTCATACATCAGACATTCTAACTGGTAAAATACTCTTCAATAACAAGGACCAATAGAATTATAGAAAAGATGCCAATAGAACACAAAAATACTGTATTCAGGACAAATCCACAAATATTATATACACAAGTGGCAAAAGTAAATAAAACACAAACAGAAACAGAAACAGGGAAACTGGTAAAACAGCAAACGCAGGTCAGGCAAAAAATTAACTTGGGGTTGACCCCCTAGCCATTGTTAGAAATGATTGGGTCTAACTCAACCCCAAAAACTAACTTGTAGTGTGATTGTTACTATTCACACTACACTAATTTATGGTTTCACTAAACATTTTAATCTTGCCAGGTAACCAAAATCCGTTTGCAAACGGATTCTAGAACCCGGTAGTGAGTTGATTGTTTAACACATCATCAAACTAGAAATCGTTTGAAAAACCGTAATTAGAAACCGGGCAAAACTAAAACGTGTGGTGAACTCGTAAATCAGTGTGACGTGAATACTGGCAACCTACCCAAGGCTTAAGTATTCAATCTTGATTTATTCCTAGTGAAGTGGGATCATCTCAACAGAGGTTAAAGTGTCCACACGAACTGGACTAGAACCACACCTTGTTAACTCACGGGAAGAAAAAGAAAAGAAAAATAAAAGAACAACAACAAGTGCAATAGCAGCAAATCCCTAAATCTAAGCTCTCATTGTTGTTAGCCATTCCATTCTCGTATCACATTGACTGTAGTATCAAATGAGACCCCGCATTGGATCTCACTCTCACTATCACTCTCACAATTCCAATTAGGCAATTAGTAAAGTCAAGGACCATTCAACTCTGGCGTTGAAATTAAAACAGTAAATTAAGGTGCAACGAAATCACGATTGAACACTTATAATAACAAAAAAGATATGATTTTTTTAATGGAGGAAAGTGAGAAAGCGAAGAAGGGGAAAGAAGAAACCTCTTCTCGCCGCCAGCGTAGTAGTCGAGGGGATTATTATCACCAGGTTCGAAGTCAGGATCAGAATCGGAATCAGAATCATTGCGGCGTTTGAGATCACCGAGGGTGCGAATTCGACCAGTTGTTCGGCGGCTACTTCCGGAAGAGGGCTTCTTACCGAGAGCCCTACGGGATCGAAGCTCGTAGGGAGCGCGGGAGGGGGAAGGAGAGTGAGAAGGCTCAGGGGAGGGAGAAGGGTGGAAGTCAGGGGAGTGGGAATCGGAGGGGGAGGAAGCGTCGTCGTTTTGATTATTAGGGTGAGTGACAGTAGTGTCAGTGATGATAGGATTGGCGGCGATGTTGTTGTTGTTGTCGAGGAAGGTTGAAACGGCGGCGTCTAGGTCAAAGTTGTGGCTTTCGAGGAAGAAGAGGGCTTCTTGCTTGGAGGAAGAGGTGATCTCACAGAAAGAGTTCACCAGCGATGCTTTCCCATCTGGATTCGGATCTTCGCTCTCCATTTTTATCGTGCACTCTAATTCTCGTTCATGTCCCATCTTATATACGCAGACGGTTCCTAATACGATGTCGTTTTCTAAATCTGTAACACTACCTTGCGTAGACCTTTTGTGATAGTACATCTAATTAATCATCTACTTCCGTACGCAATCCCAACTTCACCCCTCTCCTCTTTTAAGGTAGTGCTTGAAAAAAAAAAAAAAAAAAAAAAAAATTTAGTCCTAATTTTTTTAGGATTGGTTTAGTAAAAATGATAAGTTGGAAAATATAAAATAACTTATTCTATTATATTATAATTTACAGAACAATATGATAGTCCTCCGTCTCATAATTTAAGCCCAAACTGCCAAAATGTCTTATTTCATAATATAAGCACATACACATAAAATAAGAAGTATTTATTTTGATTTTTTAACTTTTAAAATTATTCAACCAATAGAAAATAATTGTGTTTAAATTTAATTGGTGTAATATCTCAATAGTCTACTTAATACTTCTAATTCTAATAATTTAACCACTTTTCTTAAACTATATGAAATATTAATTAGTGTTTATATTATGGGACAAAAGGAGTATGATAAGTTTATTTTATTAGTTTATCTTATTTTGGTTTTTAATTTAAATTTTATCTTAAAGGGAAAGTTATGATAAGAAGTGATATGATAGAACATAATTTTATCTTTTTAAATTTAAATAGAGAATAGAGAAATTTTAAAATAAAAAAGAGTTTCTTATAAGGTCAACACAGCTGACAACTACATATGTGTGAGTTTGTGATACAAGGGTTTTTAGTATAACCACGAGTTTTCTCTCTCTTAAAAATTATGAAAAAAAACCAAAGATCAAGATTTTATTATTATTTTTTTGTTTGATAGCTCTAAAATTATAGAGTTAAAATAATTTTTTTTTGTGGTATGGTATAATTTATAGACATTATATCAATCATTATGTAGTTTTTTACTGTGAAAATAGTATTATCATAAAAATTCAAGGAAAATTTGACATATTTCTCTTATTGATATTATATATGATTTTAATTTTTATTAACATGAATATTAAAAATTTTAAAAATTAAATGTGATTAAAATATTAAAATTTTATCTTTTTTATAATTAATAAAATATTTATTATAACATAATTTAATTAAAATATAGATGTGATAATATGTACTATGATGGACATCAAATATTATACTATATGATAGAACTTACCTAACTTTTATTTTGCCTTGTCCAACTCACTTATTCTATTTATCTTTATCATATTATGTCTATCAAACGAATTTTTAGAATATTTTTTCTAATAACAGATTAATTTATTTTTTTGGTACATAATAACAGATTAATTTTAATTTCTCTCTTTTAAAATTTAAGGAATAAAATAGAAGTATTCTACTTAGCAGCAACATTCACATCAATTGTAAAAATGTATTCTCGAGCAAACAAAATGACTTAAATATTTTCAATTTCTTCACAGTAGGTTCTAAGTATTCTTCAGCACATCAGTTCCTGGTCTCCGTTCCTGCTTCCTGTTGTAGGGGAGTTTTTCTGTCCACTCTTCTGCGGGTCTCTGTGAAGAACCTGAATTTGCACAATTTTTTCAAAAACATAAAAAATGATTTCATTTTATTTTAATTTTAAAAAAGTAATTTTATAGGATTAAAATTAAAATCAAGCAACATTAATAAAAATATACTCACTAAATTTAAGTCTACATTAGCAATTAAATTAAGTAATTACAAGTAATAATATTAATTAAATAATACACTCACAATATCAAATCTTGGATGAAGATAGGTCTAAGATGTTTACACTAAACATAACAATACATCTAATAGTCTCTTGATGAAAATAAAGATAACGTAACATTGTAGCTTCAATTTATTTTCAGAGGTAAAAAGTGATCAGGTGCAAGTGACTTTCAGTGACTTTATGACATTACATGGATTTTCTCTAAGGAAAACATTTTAATAGGAAAAAATCTAAGAAAATCCATAAATTAAATTATACAATGAGAGGAAGAGAGAGAGGCACACCTAAAATCCTCACCAGTGGCGCGAAAGAAGCAAGGCGCAGCACTTCACGTCAGAAGTAAGGCACAAAGAATTGAGAAGAACTTAGAAGAAGAGTGAGTGAGTGATGACGCTCTCAACACTAAACCCTCACTATTCATTGAAGGTTTCAATATAAGAAAAACATAAAAGCCATTAAATTATATATATAATTATGATTTTTAAGTAATTTTTTAGGGTAGTGAGAATTTAAAAACTCCGTGGGGTAGGGAGTGTGATCTCCGTCTCCGTACTTGTCGCGGGGAGACTTTTATCCCCGTTCTTGCGGAGAAAAAATTCCCCAAAATCAAGACTCGGGGTGGTCTTTGCGTTCGGAGAGAAATTGTCTTCCCTAACTAATTTGACCTACCAAGTAAAGCTAGTCACCAACAAAAAAAATTATTATAAATTATTTTGTATATTATCTAAGGACTTATTATATAGTGGTCTTTTTGAGTTTGAGTTTGGGACTATCAATAATTTTTTTCATTAAAAATTTACAGCATAAACAAAATGTTATTTATATATTATTAAATTAGTTAATTTAATTGAAGGTTCACAATACATAGATTATCAATAGTTTCAACTCAAAAGAGATCGCCTTACACAAACACCTCCTAGTTGATAAATCAACCTAAGGCAATATGAGATTACACTTGGGCAATAAAAGAGGAAGCAACTAAAGTAAAACACAATCAATTTACATATACAAAGATGGAAGTGGAACTGAATAATATAAGGGGTCCCCAATGGCTACTTTCTTCTCAAATAAGAGCCAAGGGTGACTTAATGTTGTTCATGCTGCAAGGGTGTAACAGGAGCCAAAAAAAAATTCCTGTCATGCATACATTTTATTTAATGACCGTGACATAAATCCTCTTACCAATTACCATGTTGAATTTCCTGATCAAGCCAAACCTGGAACAAACACAACACGCATTAAGTAGTAACGCGTACAAAATCCAAAGAGGCGCCTCTGAACTGGTAAAACACATATTGGGCCATACCTTCACAAATCAGACAGTAACAATTACATTGGTTCGAGAGTAGGAAGAAATGCTATTCAATTGTACTATCGAAGATTTTGAAATGGAATAATCTATAATGACTGCGGACTTATTTGGTAGGTAAAGTATGCTGAGGCATCTGCTGCTTCTGTTATTAAGGAAATAGGTTGACGAGCCTGGAGGCAAGCACCTATATCAAATGGAAGCAGTTGTGAACCATCGAAAATAAGATTAACCCCAGGAAGGATTGCTTCTTTGCTATCATTTTCCTCTGCTTCACTTTTAGTCGTATTTGTGGCAGCTTCATAATCAGGAGTTAGTGCGTACGATCTGCATGCACCATTCAATAACATACACTTTCAGAGGCTTTGGATGACTAGGAAATCAAAACTATGATGAGCATTGCAGAAAGCATTAAGCACTACTTCTGTTTTATGTAAGCAAAGAATAAGCAAATCTTCAAGCAATGAATTAATAGAAGCTCAGCAACAAACCTAAGAACACTGCCATCAAAGCTCAACACTTCAGTTTGGCATCGCTGCCGATTAGCAAGATTGAACCTTTGCTGCGCATTTGATACCCCGAAAATAGGAGAAGAAGGATCCAGAAGTGGATTCCACTTTCTACTAGTATGGTTCATAAGTTGTTCAGAAGACTCCTTAGCATGCTCATTCTGATAAAGAAGTTTTGAAATGGAACCTGTTGACTGGTACTCAGCACAAATGTCACGCAACTTTTTCCTTAAGTTCTGCATTGCATCATGGTGTTCATCAAATGAGTCATATTGGAGCAACCCTGATGAAACTACCCTTCTACATATATCATTACACAACGTTGGACTAAATAGTGGGATCCCAAATTTCTACACTCAATGGAACCCATTCATACTTCTTTTCAGCAGAAAATTTTTCTGATTTTGTTCCACTAAATAATTTCAATATCCAAACGTAACCAACTGTGCATAGTTCCATCTTGTTTGCCAAATTAGTCAACATAGAGTTCAAGTTAGAAGTTTCCTCTTCACATAGTCCTAACTCTTCTCCAATAGAAACAATAGACCCATCTGAGTTCTTTAAGGGCAAAGGGAAATCCAAAGTAATCAATTTTCCAAATTCATCAAGATCAAACCTACTTAGAGGCAGTACCAGTACAGCTGAATATTGAAGAAGTGAATTCAAACAATGCAAAAGTATACTTCCCTTCACTAAATTTCCTTCAAGCTTCTTTCCTAACCCTCCTATTGTGGAACCATCCCAAGACCATATAAGGGCTTTCTCACAACCAGCCAATGGAGCAGGAAGCATGCGCAAGAACTGCCCTTTCATTAGAACAACTGATAGAGGCCCACAAGCTGCAGTTGAATATAACACCAATTTCATCCAAGGACTCATTGAAGAATATGCAGGAGGACCAAAATGAACTGGACGTGTGACTCTAGGAAGGATTGATGAATGTGGAAGAGGCACTATGGACACAAGTATATCATAGTCACGAAGAAACAAACGATTAAGTGTTCCTGGTGCAAGAGAAGCCAAGCTTTCAGAGCGGAGAATGTCTACACGATATTTCTTTTTCCTCTTCAGCATTTCTGTTCCAACAACTGATCCTTCAACTTCCACTAGTTTCTCATCACCATGTGTATTTGTGTCTGACTTATCAGTATCCTGAACATGACTACCACTATCTTCCAAAGTAATAGAATTAGTTTCATCAGCCATACTACTAGGAACAGATTGAGAGAGAACAGAAGCCTCCACAACATGTTTCTCTGAATCAAAATTTGTTAAATCCTCACTATTTATCACAACAGCTTCTGTGTCACCGGAGTTCCCTGATTTTTTAGCCAAAGAGATTTCAGTTGAATCATCATTTCTTGAGGTAATCACACCTAGCTTATCAAAACCTCCCTCTTCATTTTCTTCGGTAGCTATTCCTCCTGATTGTAGACATTCTAAGACACAACGCAGACTAAATGCATGATTTGCGAAGTCCTGTAGTACTCCCTCATATGTTGCACCCTCCAGGGTACTAAGATCTTTGCAAAGATCAGAAATGCTGGCATTACCCAATTTCCCCGCTTCATACAGTGTAACGGCATGAGATTTCAGACCTGACAAAGTTCAGCAATAAGTATGACTTTAAACCAATTCTCAGACAAATAGCAAGACAGAAGACAAATAAACAACCTTATAAGTCATAATGGTGGAAAAAATGAATGATTTTACTGCCTTAGCATAATAAGGAACACGTACACAGATTCATTAATCAATAATCGAATAATCGAAGCAAATGAAAATTCACATTAACCTGATTGGAGGTTTTAGAGTAATGTGCAACAAGCTCACTTACTTTCAACAGCATATTACTTATATGTTAATCACTCAATTTTCATTGCCACAATAGCCTTGAAGTCGTCACTTATATCTGTTATTCAGGCATAGTAGTTACAAAAGTAAATGAATTCGAACTTCCGGAAAGGAGGAGTGAAGAGTTATAAACCTGGTGAAACAGAACCCATCATAAGATAAGATGTAATATTAGCATCAACTATGAAAGCAACGCGGGTATAGGAAGAACGAGGGCCATGGTTTCCTAAACTTGAAGAATCCCCTTGTTGAGAGGGGTCATTCTCGAAAAGGATATTCTCAGAACTCTGACTAGCAATAGAAACATCCTCATCACTAGTTATACATCTAGGAGACATAGGTACACTCGAATCACCAAGATAAGATTCAGGATCAACAATTTTTGTTGCCCATCCCAATCGACACACGAAAGCAGCAGCAGCTTGTAGTTGTGACAGATCTGCCAGGAGGGTTGTCGCCAACTCCCTAACTGTTGCATTTTCATTTGAAACAACAAAAACTGCATACAACAACCTGAAAGAAGAAGATCAAGCATTAGAGACCAACTACATGGAAAAAAAATAAAACACTTTGAGCAAAAATAATGGAAATGAAGGCTGAAACAACTGCCTTACTCTTCAATAGGATCTTCGTAAGACTGCTCTCGGTTGGAAACAAAACCTTCGAGCTTGGAAACTGAACCACCATAAATATTGAAATCACTTAGATTGAGCCTTTAAAAATAGTGTTTATGTCCCTATTCAGTTTCGTTTATATACTATTTGTTTTTTGAAAAAGACAAATGTACCCCTATTATTCATAATTTATCATATACACTACTTATTTTTATATAAATAATAATAATTTATTTTGGTTGAACAAGCTGTATAAAGGTATTGGGAATAGTAGTTATACAATGATCATTACGGAAGGACGGTTGGATAAATGCGGCACTTTAAAAAATTTTGACGGAAAAATGTTTTGTGTATACCGCTACAATCCGTTCACTACTGATTTTGTGCTAAAGTGTAATAAATATATTTAAGGCACATGTTAAAGTGTAATAAATATATTTTCTTAAATAATTAGAGTTTATATAAAAAATATTTATTAAATCATTTTTAAGTTTTGAAACATGAAATTTTATTATTTTCAATAAAATATTGTTATTTTTATAATCTTAACTAGTACTCTAAAAATACTGTTTAGTATTTTTATAAAAAAATACTTAATTAAATTAATACATAAATTAATTATTACATAATAATTCAACTATATTTTATTAATAGTTAAAAATAAAAAAATATAATTAAATTATTAGATAATAATTAATTAATTTATATACTAATTTAATTATATATTTTTTTATATTTAATCATAAAATTAAGTGTACATATAAATTAATACATTAATTAATTAATTATTAATAATCACATTTTTTTTATTTAACCATAAAATTAACAGTAGATGAGTTGTATACGTATGGTGTATGCGAATCATTAGTATTTTTCATATAGTTATGCATTCTTAGTTATGGATTAAATCTGATGTTAGTAGTTCGCATTTTTCTTTGTCTAATTGGATTTCTTGCCTTGAGTTTGTATTTTTTTTTTTTCATTTTTTCAAGTACTGACATTTTCATTTTTGGTTGTTCCTAACTATTCTAGTTTGGCTTGGGAGTCTCTTGTGTGGGTATATTTTTCAAGGGGCATACCCCGTAATTTTTGTATTTTGTAGTACCTCAGGTACTTTTTCTATAAATTCATTTGGCTTAAGAAAATAAAAGAAAATTATTTATAATTTCTAGCATTTTTTTTGACGAAGATCATTGTATTCATTGTATAAAACATTATTACAAAGACAAATTCAAATTCAGATAAACATACATCATAGGAATAAGTAAACTCAGAATAATCCGACTCAAATGAGTCCTCACTGAACCGATAAAATTCTGAGTTTAGATTTAAAGACAATGATAAAATAATTTCTAGCATTTGTTTTAATTCTTAATAATCTTTGCTGTGTGGAGCCTTCTGTGTCCATAACAATAAGCCCAACCTACGACAAACATAACTAAACGGCAAACATTACTAAACGTAATTATAAGCACAGAAAAATTGTTTAACCGATTAATAGAAGATATTAACAGAAAATTAAGCGAAAGTACGTGGACTAAAGTTCGAAAAATTGCTACTCAAATTAATTTAACCAATTAATAGAAGGTATTATAATTTCAAAACAGCAGTAAGACCTTTTTAGTTTGAGAAAATATTTTTTACTTTTATATTTATTTTCATCAATAATAATTAACACCTCATTTTTATTTTGTTTGATGTTTTCTACAAATTTACATGTTTACATGTAATCGTAAAAACAAGAAAGTCACGGTTATAATTTTTTTTGACAGACTTTTGAAAATAAAAAAAATAAATAGTTATTTTGTAGTTATTTACGAAATAAAAGCAGACAAAATAAACTAAATATACCTTCATTCCTAAGCATAAATTTTGCAGACCCTTAATTTAATTCATTCCTTTACATCAATTAGGCACCCTAAATTGTATAATAATCTGATAATTAAAAATACAGATCCTTTTATACTTTCAACAAAAATATGACAAGTGACTTTTTCTTGATCATTTTTTTTTTATATAAAGCTACAATGAGAACACCGAGATCATCTATATTTATATCTACGTCTAATATATTTGGATTGGCCGTAAAAAGCTTTATAATATAACTTTATATTTTTTAAACAATATTTGTTCTAACTTGTAAAAAATATTAAAACTGTTTTCTAAGATTAATCTTTTTTTTAAAAAAATGGTGATTGGTTTTAGTTTTCCCAAAAAATATTAAAACCGTTACATTTCATCCATTTTCACATCCTTAATTTTAAAGAACTAATCCTAGCTATCTTGCGCTTTTTTACTGGTTTAGTTTTTGCAGAATGCGTTGTTTATATGAAGCTTCAAACATACTACTAACTAATAGTAGTAGTTATACTTTTTAAAAGGACATTAACAAAGTAAAACCTATTAAGTTAATATAGAGCAAAACATAAACACGCCTTTAAAACGGTCATCAGGATATACAGGAACATCAAAATAGATCAGTCCCCGTCTGGAAAGACCCCTTACGATGTTAGGATCAAACAAGACAAATGAGTTTGCTTCCTCCTTACATACTTTGTCTATTGTGGCCATTTCCTCTTTTGACAGTTTCTGATAAACCCCAAGAAAAAGTTGAGAAGAAATCGACACAAAGCATCATACAAGAGAATAAAAAAGTTGTTTCTAAATGTCAGTGAACAGCAAAATAAGTGAACCTTCCTCTGTTTTTTTAGGGTGAAGGAAAACATACCCCACCTTAAATTCCTCCAAAGTAAGGTTCACAACACATACTCCCCACCACGGTTCAATTGGAAAATCTACAGGTTGAGTCGGCAAAAGTTCTTTTGCTATTATTGACTTGTTCAGTTTCCACATTATTTTCTGGATTTTCCAAAAGAACAATTGAAGGGTGAGTTAAGGATCATAAAATGTTGCAAGCCTACCTTTGAGCATAATGACATGATCAAATATCATGTTGGGTGTCACATACAGGCAAATCTATGCAGTACCTTAGATCTGCACTTGTTCATTATATCAATAAATTCATTTCTCCCAATTCCTGTAAGTCTTAAAGCATCCGCAGCACTAAAATTCGGGATGCTGTCATAAGGTTGCTCTGCAAATAGTTTACACAAGTGAAGGAGAAAACAATAAATATAATGAGAAGTTAATCAATGACAAATGATAAATTCCAAGAGCTCATGCATATATTATGATATTTACAACATTTAAAATTTATAAACAAAGCAAACCAAAGTGACATTTTAACATCTTGTATACTACTACAACTATTCAACCAGAATATTAAATTAGAATCTCAGTCTACTCTTCTATAACATTTTAAATTCAAACACCTTTTCTCTTTTAATTTATATTTTTTATTTTTATATTCTAGCCAAATAAATTATGCATATCTCTCTTATAATTTTACAATTTTTTTCTCTAAAATATTTGGTTCTTTTAATATATGTTCTTAATATTTTACCTGAATTTAGAAATAACTGAAATAAACTTAATGCTTACTAGTGTAGATCAACTGAAAGACCTAGTGCAAAGCAAAAGTCGAAGAAACATCTAATCTTACTAGTTAATAATGAGAATAGCTTTCTTTCCTCTAAAAAATCATCAATAAAAAAATCTCAATTTCATGCTACATAAAACAAGAATTAATCATGATTTTCACGGAATAAATTCCGTCGGAATTGCAACAAGCAAGTAACAGAGTTACCATTTTTCATTACTTCAAAAATCATATCACAGTAATATCTGAAAGGTGATACTCTCATTACACGGCACACATACTCTGCCAGATGATATGGAAATAGCTGCAAATGACAACAAGCACAATAAATGCAGATGTCCAACAACAAAATCAAAAGATGGGGTTCTTTAAGACAAGGTATGAAGATGAACAATTCTTTTCTGTAAAAAAAAAGGTAATATGATTAAATTATTTATCAAAAACTGATCCTAAAACTAAAGAGAAACTAAGATCGTTCTAAGTTCTAACATAGGCACATAAAGGTTTGTAACAGTGCGTTTGACATACAAAACCAAATTTCAGTAGGAGTTAAACAGAGTAACAGACATCTGTACAGCACATACAGCTAGATTCTTCCGCAAGTAGCGCATCATATCTTCATAATATTCGTTTTCTTTACAAACTTTTTGAGCAAAACAACTATTCCATCGAAGCCTCTTCTTTATGCAGTATTCAATTATCCTGCATAAAATTTCCATGACCAGCAATGGAGAAGGCAATACTGTAATTATGTATTTGCAGGAAAAAAAAAAAAATCATTCAAGAAATGGACACAAGGGTCATGAAATAAATTCAGTGTGTCCTAACTCCTAATGAAAACTTCTATAAAAGAAATTAATAAATGAGATGCCAAGCGTGAAACTGCAATGCTGTGAGCTGTCTCAGAGTTATGATGCGCAATCCATCCTTAGGCCATAAGAATATCTCCAGTGAAAGTTGCTTAACAAGTTTAAAGTAAAAAAGAGTTGTTTAAGTTGCACATTGAAGAGGTGGATGAGAATCTTACATAAGCAAAGATTGGTTATAGAAGAAAACTCATACTTAATGTGATTTGTGAGTCCAATATCATAAGTTATAGTTAATGTGAGTAGTTTGTGAGGTCTATTTGATTAATTCTGTTAAGTTCACTATTGTAGAGCCAAATTGCTAAAAATTGCATTAGATAAGAGAGATTATTAAACCCACAAAGTTCTTTAATAACTTGTAAGATTGCACCAATAGAGGTGCTCTATAGTTCTCGAGTATCATAGACAAATTTAACTAGTAATCACTATTTCTAACCTAATTAATTTAGGTAGCTACTGACTAAAAGCAAGTATATAATGAGAATAAAAGTAATGAAGTAGTAGCAGTAAAAGAAAGCATCAGATTTTACAGGACAGCGTGGAAGCTATTTCTAACCTTGTGTTCCATTCTTCCTTGGATGGCACGATTGGTTGAAGTCGCCTGGGAAGATTATCCCAGGGACATTCCTCCTTAATCGTTTTTTCCAGCAATTGTTCCTCAACTGTCGCCGGAGCACGCTGCATTTTCCACTCTCCGTTAATCACAACCGGTTCTGCAGGGAAAAAGGAAAAGAATTAAGCATTCACGATTATCTACGTTGGAACCTTGAGCTCCAAGACACGTTACGTTCGCCGATAACTCAACAACCGCCAAATCGAATCCGATTATAGAAAACGATGACAGACAATGAAGAAGTTAATTGAATTAATGAATTTAGCGTCAAATTGTAAGGACTTGAGTGGGGTATTAATAAGCACGCAACGTTGAAAGGATAATGTGATAATGAAAGAGAAGTGGCGAGAAAATGCGATAAAATGAATGAACGGTGAAAGAACCTGAAGTGTGGTGAGGGTGTTGGATTCGGCTTCATTCTTTGCGAATCGGAATCTGCTAACTGCGTTTCTTCGTCATTAGAGAGAGAGCGATCTCAAGTGTCAGATTTGTCTAAGGCTCAAAGCTTCTACTAGCATAGCGTTCGGGTTTCATTTGTAATAATGTGTAATAAAAATAAAAAAATAAAAAGAAGAAGAATGAATTTCTTGTAAATGAAACAACTATTTTAGGCCACCACAGATATATATATATACACGTGAGTACGAGGTACAAGGTTAAATCTTTAACGTCGTTAATTTTTTTATAAGCCAAAAAATGAAATAATTTTTTTTTAAATAAGCCAACAAAATATATTAAAATTAGAATTGGAGTATTAGACTTACTCAAAATGAATTAATACAAACTTACAAACTACAAAATAGTAAAATTATTATACATGAATACATTCTAAAGGGATAACATAACAATATGAAAAACAATTGCAACCTTCTATATGAGCACAATACCAATTTCATGAGTGAATTTTAATCAAATCAAATCTATAGTATAATTGATGATAGAGTGTTTTTTTTTTCAGCCATAATGATCAAATAGTTGCATGCCAAAAAAACCATATCATAAGATTTAATTTTGTTACTCCTAAATCTACCACTAGACTTAATGTGCCAATCAATAATTGATGTGCAAGGTTTAGTTTCCTATCCCAATCATCTTAAAACTTTAACTCAAATAGAATAAGCAAAAGAGACGAAGAGAGTTCTCATAAAAAAAAACGAGATTGTGTTTATTAAAATTAACTTATGACTTATGGCTTTTAGCTTATGTCTTATAACTTTTAGTTTATGATTTATAGCTTTATGGCTTAAGAGTGTGTTTGACATAACTAGCTTATAGCTTATTTAAGAGTTTATAGCTTATGGGCAAGGACGGATCCAGAAATATTTGGTGGGAGGGGCTGAAATTATTTTGTGTGATACGATAATAATGAGAAATATTAAGTATATAGATAATTTATGAATAAAGTGAAGAAAAAACTGTTAAATTTTAAGAGAAAAACAACACAAAGTATTGAGTATAGAAAGAATATCTATCGTTATTTGCATCAAGTTTTTGTTTTTAAATTTATAATTAAAGCGCAAATTTCATTTTTTTTTCTTAAATAAAACTAAATATGTTTTTAAAAACATTAAAATAATAATAACAATTGTTCCAAAATTATTAAAACACAACAATAACAACTTATGGTGAAAATTAAATATTAATTTTTTGAAATAAAATATTTAGATATTTCTATTTACAAGTAACATGTAAAATAATATAAATATATTTTCTTTATATGTATATAACTTTTATAAAATAGAAAAAGAAAAAATATATTCAGAAGAAAAAAATAATGCTGAAAAAATTTAAAATGAGAAAGAAATAATATTGAAATAAAACACAAAAAATAATAGAAAAAAGCCTAACTTGACATTTGAACACAAAACCAATTGGAATCATAGGCACTTCTTAATCCCTCAGCTACATTCTTATGTGACTATTTGCAACGTATAGTGTATATAGGCAATACTAGTGGCTAAGTGGAGGTGGTAAGTTGTAACTTATAAGCTAAAAACTTTGTTTATTATGATAAGTTTATAGCTTATTGTTGAAAAATAGTGTTTAGTAAAATTAGTTCATGATAAGCTAAAATTACATGAAATGACCTAAAAGGATATATAATATATTAATATTTAATATAATGAGATGACAAAAGATGTAATTATCTAAAAAAGACAAGCATAAAATTGAAATGAATGATTGAAAGCTAAAATCTATTTAAAATAGCTTTTCAAAAGCTCATAAATTATAACTTTTCATAAGTTATAAAATTATCATAGTAAACAGAGTTTATTAACAAAAAGCTATAAACTATAAGTTCCTCAAAAAGCTATAAACTCGTGTCAGTAAAGACTTCTCAATAATCTTCTGTTTATTAAATTATCTTCATAATATAGTTTATCTTTAGAGAAAACAAAAACTAGCTGAAAACGAGAACTTTTGAAGAAATTCACAAAGACAAAAAAATAAATAAAGATAAGAAGATAACTCACATGTTTGCTCCTCCTCATTAGAGTTTTTTGAGCTTCCCCACGTATACGCAAATTGAGTTGAACAACCTTTAGGAATATTGAGAAGTCAAATCCATTTATCCTCTTAATTTTGATCTAGATGGAATGAATTGAAGAAGTAACTCCCATAAAGTCTCACTCTCTCATATGAATCATTCTTGCCTCAAAAAGAAAATTGTTAAATCTTTTTATTAAATTTTTTATAATTTTTTTAATCCACTTAATTTTGAGGACTTTCTTCTGTCTTATATAAAGTATTTATTTTTTAAAAGATAGATAATATTTGTAAAACATAAATAAATAAATAAATAAAATTAGTAAAACGATTCAATGGTACTCTAAAAAAAATTTCCAACACAAAATGTTTCCTTCATTAGCACCAGGCTAGCTATTATAGTAGAACCTTTATGGAAGAGCAATGCTATACCCTCCTAAAATATTTTTTTAAATATCTTTCTAATTACTAAGTGGGGAATGTATTTTATAGTTTCAAGATAAATGCATTTAATTTTCTCTTTCAATACATACTTTAAAAAGAATTAAAAAGATATTTAAGAGGATAAATCATTATTCTTTACTGAAAGAAACTTGATAAAGCTTGGGACAGAGTTGACAAAGAGGTTTACATTCAAGCCATTTGTCAAACAATAAAGTTTTGTGGCCAACTTTTGTTGGTCAAATTTTGGCCAACTCTAATATTTTATTATTATTTGAAAATAATTGAAAAAGGATTGAGAAAGAAAATAGAAGGGAAAAGAGGGTGTATAATAATAAAATATTAAGGTTGGCCAACAAAAATTGGCTGAAAATCGAAACTGTTTGTCAAATTCATCAAATTCGAGTTTTTATAAATTTATTGTGCTTTGCTTATTTAATAATGTTAATTAGTCTTTTCGATGGCTACAGAAGTACATATACATTATAACTCTATTTGGAGAACTCATTTTTGATTTTAAAATTTCGAAGAGAATATCAGTTGAGAAGTTAAATTTATCTATGTTTAAGTGATTATAGAATTTTATTTTAATAATAACACAATAAGAAATACTAAGACGATAAAAAAAATACTTAATCTCTAAACTTTTACGCAATTTTTTTATGTTTTGACATGAGAAGTTAAATTTATCTATTTTTAAGAGGTTATAGAGTTTTATTTTAATAATAACATACTAAAAAATACTAGAGACAATAAAAAAAAATTAATCTCTAAAGTTTTACACAATTTGTTTATGTTCTAACATGAGTTGGCCCGGCTCTCCTTATAGAGAGGGTAGTATTGCAACTGAATATTGTCTGTTTTAATTTTTTGATTCTCACAATTTTATCTTAAAAGGACATTTCGATGGGTTGAGGAAAAACCATGTGTATGTTGTTTTGACTCTTATCTAATGCAGGACTTTAACATGACTTGCTCCTTTTTAACCTACTAAGTTGCCTTTTCGAGATAAAATCATGAGGTCCAATAAACTACAGCAAGCAATACCTCAATTACGATACTACTCGATGTTACCTAGACTCATGTCGAAACAATTAATGAACTTACAATTAATACAACATGTTCATTACTTAAATAGTAATATGTGTAGAGATTCACAAGTTTGTAAACTAAATGAAGGAGAGTTTATGGTCAATCTCATGGCTAAGCCTTAGGCATTGCAATGGGGCGGGATAGGGACAGAGAGTACTCCCTCGCTCTCTATCCCCGCGACGGGGATGTTTTCTCCCCCATCCCCATTCCCCACATCTCCACGGAGATCACGGTGATCTCTGCAGATATTTAAAAATCTAAAAGAATTCTAAAAAATATAAAAACCTGAAGTATAAGTAATAAAAGAAAGAACCGATGTAAGAGTCCGAACAAATGACGCAAGAGCAGGAATGATGGTATAGCAACAATGAGTATGATGAGCAAGAACGACATGTATGTATGAATGAACGAACAAATAGTATAACAATTAATATAAGCAAGGACAAGAACTGAGAGCAGGGATAATAATAAATAAAAGTTAGTCATATTAATTTTTATATAAATAATTACATTAATCGTTTAATTATAAGTATATTTATTATATTAATTAATTATATTAAATAAAAATATTTATATATATATATATATATATTCAGGATGTTGAGACCCCGGGACGGGGAGTATTGTCTCCATCCGACCATTCCCATCCTCAAATCTGTACGAGAAACTTTTATCCTACTTTTGTTCCTACAAAAAAAAAAATCTCCAATAAAAGAGTCCTAAATAAAACGGTTCCCACAAAAATCTCTAAATTTAAGTGGTAATTGCGATGCCTACTATCCCTACAAATTACTCTTCATTTATAACTCAGAAATGTAGAAAAGGAAATACTATTTGTATGAATCCGCGGAAAAGGAAGTCGTAAAGTTGAATGATATGATAATTAATAATTGAAAAACGACATACTAATTAGGTATTGGGTGGATCTCAAACCACCATATACATCTGGCTCTGGCCACTTATTATGAAAGAAATTTTTTTGAGCTTCTTATTTTTTTTTATAAAGTTTGAGTTTTTAATAGAGTCATAATTTTTGTATTCAAGATTTTTTGTACTTAATGTACTTATTCATGACGTATATTGCAAAAAAATAGTTATATTAGTTTTTTTATTTGTTATAGTGTATATTGGTTACGTATTTTGAAAAAAGTGATTACATTAGTTATTTTTTGGTTACAGTATTTTTTCGAATTTGGTGATTATACTTGTAGAAATATGTGGTTACAATATAAAAATAAAAATTTAACCAGATATTTTAACATAGATAATCATGAATATAAAATGAGTACAAAAGAAAAAGGTGAATACAAAAAAAAAATTTCCTTTTAATATTGTGGAGTAATTGCGTTCGCTCAATTTAACAACGTTACACAGTGCATATTCGTGTAGCAAAGTTTGGCTAGAAAAAAACACAGTGCATATTTCATCGTGTATAGCGTGTATCACGCAATTGTGACTTGTGAGTACCATTCATTATGTGAAAAAAATAATAAATTATACTCCTACACTATTTCTCTCGCATCTCATCTAAATTTTTCATTTTTTTCTATTTCTTTCTTTATTTTATTTCACATTATTTTTTTTATAAATATTGTTTCACATAATTTATCTTATTTCTTTCTATACACTTCTTATAGTTCACAACTCACAACGTGGTGTTAACGTTGGAACAAAATTACTCAATTTATTTTTCTTCATCAACAAAATTGACGCTGTTAATAGGTTGCGGAATTCTTTAAACTTGTTAATAGAGTTCAGATTTTTAATTTTTGGAGACACTTGATGTGAAATGTTTTTTATCAATTGTTAATTATTAGTACTCGTATAGTTTTATAATTTTATTATCGTGGCGCATACTAAAATCATTTATAATCATAACCATATGTTACACGAGCTATTATATTATATTTATCATCATTATTATTATTATATTGTTATATTATTATTAGTATTGTTTGATGCACTTTTATATATTGCCCTCGCGCTTTACCAAAAAAAAAAAAAGAAAATATAGTGCCACCGCCTTTTACCAAATAAACAAATAAATAGCGCCAACGCGCCACCGCATTCGGGAAACCGTTGCAACAGCGTTACATCCATGGCGGTTCAAGCTACTTCAGCACGCTACGTTATTATTTTATGCTTATCATCGTTCATTTTGCTACTTTCTTCTTCTCATGCTCAAGCTCACTCTCTCAAATACTGTGGTAAATTCTTCAACTTATTTCGTGTTTTTGTTTTGTTCTTCAGTATTCATCACGCATCCGCATCATCCTTACGCAACACTATTTTTCGGGAATGAAAAGTTGTCACGTGCGCATCACGTGAAGACAATGAGTTTTGAACTAAATGAGTATTTTGAAGGAGAAGAGTGAATTAAATCAAAGTGTAAAGAGTTTTTGTAATTTACCAATTCAGTTCTTTTCTTGTTTTTTCGTTAGCAGTTGTTTATCGATTGTAATTTATTTACCAAATAGGTTTTTTATTTTTTGGTGCACTGCTCATTGTTTATTTATTTGAGTTTTCTGCTATGCAGATAAAAATGCAGACTATGCTATGAAAGTGAGTGGAGTAGAAATATTACCAGACCCTGTGGTGAGAGGAGAGCCATTCACCTTTAAGATCGCAGCTTATACTGGTGACATTTCTGTTCCTCTATTCTGGCTTCTTTTCCATTTTTCATTGATTTTTCCGCCTCAAATTTCATCTTACTTAGTCTTTTATTTTTATTTTATTTTAATTCTGGATTCTTTTCACAATTGTTCCTTGTTATGCATTATGTTCATGAGCTTTGAGGAATTTACTGTGTGAAACATGCCACGAGAAACAGGAATAAACCAAATTCTAAATATTGTAAAACACCCATGCATGTAAATTAAATTTCAAGAAAAAAAAGCCTATAATATTTTGATATACTTTATACAAGCCAATACTTACTATTTCATATTTCCTTCTAGAAAAACAGTTATTTTTGTTCGCATTTTTCAGAAAATTTCCATAATGAATTGCATATACCCAAGATGGTGACTGAGTGAACACGGTACCTATCTTGTATTGTATGCAGGTGAACCAATTCCAAGTGGTGATTTAATATATGAAATTTCATATGCGGGAATAGAAGGACCACCTGCCACATTTAACCATGATCTGTGTGAGGAAGCACCTTGTCCTGTTCCTGAAGGCAACTTTGTGCTCACTCACACTGAATTATTGCCTCCAGTTACCCCACCAGTATGTCTCACTTTACTGAAAATGTATACTTTTTACAATGCTGTTGCTAATGTAAAAATATCAACCCATCATGAAAACAAGTCTCTCTTTCACATTTATGAATTTTCTTATCAAGAAATGAATTCATCTTCTCATTTGTTATGAGTCAGCGTGTTCTGTTTTGTCCTTCGTATTCAACAAATTTCTGATTTACTGCCTCTGTTTTAGTTTGAATATTTAACTTACGGGGTTCATTGTCTAGTTTCCGGTTTTAATGGTGCAATTTATATGTGCAGGGTACCTATAATGTGAAGCTGACATTTAAGGATCAGAACGACAAGGAATTATCTTGCATCATATTTCCTTTCAAGATCGGCGCTAAATCTTCAGTATCTTCTGTCTAACTGTCCAGCACAAAACTGATCTTAGATGCTACCTAAGTTGTGCTTGTTCTGTTGTTGTTTAGGGTAAAACTGTCGTGTGAAACTAGTTGAAGTGCCAAGTTGTGGGCTATGTATGAGTTTTTTTTTTTTCACCTAAAATAATACATAAATTCCCCTAGAAGATGTGATTTTTCACATCCCTTATGTATAACTACAATAAATTTGTACACTTGAAGGCGCTAATAGCTTGTGTATCAGTGTATCACTATCAATTACTGCGAATGAGGATTCTTGCAAAAGAGCAATGATTCACATACAATTCCTATAACTATAACAAATTAAACTAAAAATATATATTTTTTTTTTTGGTTGAATTAATTGTAAGTTGTAGATGATGAATAGTAGTTGTAATTTATATTTTCCTTTGCAAAAGTACTGCAGTATTGCAGTTGGCCACCATTTGCGGTCGAAATTGTTGACTTGGGTTTCCAAAGTCATATTTGATTTGACTTTTTTTAGAAAATATTGAAAAGTGAAGTAAAAAAACAAAAGCAACCAAATGTCATCCAAGTTGAATTGCATCACCGTCATTTGTGTGTTTTTTCCAAAGATTATTATCAAATAGTAGTAATTAGGAAAACGTTAGTTTTTTCTATTTTGTGAGTGTGAGAAAGCACATATACTTGGTTTGTTTCATTCTCAAAACAGAAAGAGCAGGATGGCGTCTATGATGTTCTGTGGTGATGGAGCAATATTTCTGGTGTCGTTTCTGTTGCAGCTCCTTCTTCTGCTTCTGTCAAACTACTCCACTGCTGCTGGTTGCAGTGAGAAGGAGAGACACGTGTTGCTTGAGTTGAAAGCAGGACTGGTAGCAGATGAGTGCTCTTCTTCCCTTTTGCCTTCTTGGAATCACAATAATACTGATGAGTGCTGTCAATGGGAACGAGTCACCTGTAACAAACAAACTGGCCACGTTGAAATGCTTGACCTTAACGGTTTTGATCAGTTACACCCTTTTCGTGGTGAGATCAGCGCATCGTTGATGGAGTTGCATCATTTACAGTACTTGAACCTCAGTTTGAATTGGTTTCTCAACAGCCCTGTTCCAGAATTCATCAGTTCTTTAAGCAATTTGAGAATCCTTGATCTCCAAAGTTCATATTTTGGTGGCAGAATTCCAAGTGGTCTTGCCACTCTTTCACGGTTGCAGTATCTTGATCTCTCCCGGAACAAACTGCAGGGCACAATCCCTCATAAACTTGGGAATCTCTCTCGTTTGCAGTATCTTGATCTCAGTTACAATAATCTCGTTGGAACAATCCCACATCAACTAGGGTGTCTTTCAAATTTGCATGAGCTCTATCTTGGATTCAATCAAGGAGGACTAAAAATTGATGACAAGGGAGGTCAGTGGCTGTCTAATCTCACTCTTTTAACCCATCTTGACTTGAGTCGCGTGTTTAATCTCAACTATTCTCATGGCTTGCTCAAAACAATTGGTATGTTTAGAAAATTAGAATGGTTGAAGCTATCTAATTGTGATCTTTCAGATCATCATCTCCTTTCCCTGACCCCTTCCATGTTGAACTTTTCATCCTCACTTGCTGTCCTCGATCTTTCGTTAAATACCTTCACATCATCCATAGTATTCCAGTTGGTTTTTAATGCAACCAATAGCTTAACAGATCTTGATCTTAGCTTTAACCTCTTTGAAGAACCCATTCAATATGATTTTGGCAACATCATAAATTCTCTTGAACTTCTTGACTTGTCCGGTAGTACACTACAGGAGGGAATTCTGGAATCGTTGTTGAATATTTGTACCTTACACTCATTAAGACTTAACCAAATCAATTTGAATCAAGACATTTCAACAATTCTCCTGAATATGTCTGGTTGTGCTAGGTACTCATTGCGAGAATTGAGTCTAGTTAGCAACCAAATCACTGGCAAATTAGGTGACCTTTCAATATTCCCATCTTTAAACACATTAGACCTTTCAGATAATCAGTTAAGTGGGAAGCTCACAGAGGATGACAAATTGCCACCAACATTGGAGACTTTGTGGTTTGAATCAAACTCTTTGGAAGGTGGAATTCCAAAATCATTTGGTGACATATGTACCTTACGCTCACTACATTTGTCCAATAACAACTTAAGTGAAGAGTTTTCTGAGATAATTCATGACTTATCTGCTGGGTGTGCCAAATACTCACTAGAAGAGTTGATCATGACTAGCAACCAGATAACTGGCAATATTATCGAGTTGTCAATTTTCCAATCTTTGCAGGTTCTAGATTTGTCTCACAACCTATTAAATGGGAAGATACCTGACAATATCCGATTCCCATCTCAATTGAAGTTTTTGTATATAGAATTCAATAACTTCAACGGCGTCATTAGTGAATCCCATTTTGCCAACACATCTATGTTAAAGGAAGTAGACTTGAGTTACAACTCGTTGGCTTTGGTATTTCGTGAAAATTGGGTCCCACCTTTTCAATTGCAGAGTATATATTTAAGTTCTTGTAGGTTAGGACCTAATTTTCCAAAATGGTTGCAAACTCAGAAGTATCTTCAACATCTTGACATTTCTAACACTGGAATCTCAGATGTAGTTCCAATGTGGTTTTGGCCCCAAACCACGAGGTTAGAAATCATGAATATTTCATATAACAATCTCAAAGGTAAAATTCCAAATTTGACCATAAGATTTTCTCAAGAGTGTCAAGTAATTCTAACTTCAAATCAATTGGAAGGATCGATCCCATCATTTTTACGTAGTGCAGCATTGTTACATTTGTCCCAGAACAAATTTTCAGAAGCTCATACATTGTTATGCACCCGAAATAATGTTGATAGATTGGGTGTATTGGATCTCTCAAAGAATCAATTGACAGGGCATCTCCCCGATTGTTGGGGTTCATTTAAAACATTAGAATTTCTAGATCTGAGTGACAATACTTTGTCAGGAGAAGTGCCACTCTCTTTGGGGTCATTGCTTCAACTTAAAGTATTAATATTGCGAAACAATAGCTTCACTGGGAAATTGCCTTTCTCTTTGAAAAATTGGAAAAACCTAATGATGTTAGATCTTGGAGAAAATAGATTATCAGGACCAATACCTTCTTGGATAGGAATAATGGGACAACAACTTCAAATGTTGAGCTTAAGAAGGAACCATTTCTCTGGAAGTCTTCCGAAGGATCTTTGCTACTTAACAAAACTTCAACTGTTGGATCTCTCGATAAACAATCTATCAGGAGAAATTTTGAAATGCTTAAAGAATTTCACTGCGATGTCTCAAAAGGATTTGTCAACCAGGACTGTGGGGACTTCATATTTTTACTCAAATGCATATGGTTATCTCCTTGGCTATAAAGGCTATGATTTGATTGCATTATTAATGTGGAAAGGATCAGAACAACTGTTCAAGAATAACAAGCTCATTTTGAAGAGCATTGATCTTTCAAGCAATCAGTTGACAGGAGACATTCCAAAAGTAATAGTGGACTTGGTAGAATTGGTGTCGTTGAATCTATCTAGAAACAATCTGTCTGGACAAATTCCTTTAGAGATTGGAAGATTAACTTCACTTGACTTTCTTGATTTGTCTAGAAATCATTTCTTTGGTTCAATCCCTCCTTCTTTTGCTCAGATTGATCGGTTGTCTGTGTTAGATCTATCATATATCAACCTGTCGGGAAGAATTCCCATTGGCACGCAATTGCAGAGTTTCAATGCCTCAAGTTATGAAGGAAATGCTGATCTTTGTGGCAAACCACTTGGCAAAAAATGTCCAGGAGATGGAAAAGAACCACAGGATCCTAAAACAGTTGACAAAAGTAGTTCAAATGATCAAAATGCAGTTTATTGGAGTGTGGCATTGGGATTTATCACTGGATTTTGGGGGCTTTAGGATCATTGCTACTCAATCGTACTTGGAGACATGCATACATCTTGTTTTTGAACAAAGTCATAGACAGGATTTATGTCATTACAGCAGTGAATGCAGCTAAATTCCGAAAGTGCCTTAGAGGCTTGCTGGTAATTTGTTTGCTTTCCCACTCTTGCCTTTTATCATATATTTTAGCCATAGTCAAACGTGAATTGTATCAGGTTGTAATTTGCTTGACTCAGATTTATTACTACTAACTCATTAAGTTAGGCTCATAAGCTGATGACGTGAGCTTGAGTTTTTAATCTTGACTCATTTGTTAAATATGGTGAGTTTGAGCTTACATCAATAAGTTAGATACTCTGTGACATAATTTTTCCCATATAAATGAGATATTTATGTAAAATTATTAAAATTCAAATGGAAGCAGTAGACTTTGTAAGTACCATGATGGTTTTTTTATCAAACCTTAAAATGCTGTTATATTTTGAGCATGTGACAAACATATATATTGAAATATATGGATGTATCAGTGTCTGGCTGACTGTTTGTGTTAAGTTACATTAAGTTCGCTTTTGTCTTTTTCTCACTCATAATATGACATTGTCATTATTCATTATTATGTTACTTAGTATCATTTAATGATACAAATTTCAAAAGAAAACGCACAACAGTCCGCACTCCGCAGACATGATCTTGGCTATGTAACTTAGCAATGGATGTATCCACAATTTCTGCTAAAGAAAGTGTTTCTTTTATATCTTCCTTTCTATGTACTTTAGTGTATGTTTCAGTTTCGCTCATTTCTTTCCAAGCTCAAACATATCTTTTTTTTTCTTTTTTTTTTTTATTTCTTCTAAATTTAATACTTGCCTTTTTCTTTTTTGTGAACTTCAAGCTTACCCTTTAATCAGTTTGTACCGTCCACAGGATCATTTTGTTTGAGCATCCCCTGAAGATTGAACTAGTCTGCGCAACAACGTTCAAGAGACAAGCGCTAGAACCGGTGGTTGCCCTGTGAGAAAAAGAAATGAATGAGTTGAGAGATCTATTCATCAATAAATTTAAACTAAATAATAAAGTATTAAAGCATATATTGTAGGACACCATTAAATCTGTTGTCGGCAATAAGTCTTACTGTGTTAAATTTGGGGAAGATCATTATAAGTTGTAACACAGGGATTGGATGGGCGATTCGTAATAGCCTTTATGCTTGAGGATCTTTATCATCATCTAAACTATGGAAAAATTAAGCAGAAATTAAAATATTGCAGTTCACTCTTTAGTCTTTTCTGCCTTCTCCGTTTGTCTCTTGAAATGAAGTAATATATATGCTCTGCCTCAGTGTCTTTGTATGTATTATGAAGTAATATAGATTGCGGTCGCAATCACGTTGCGTTAAATGCAACCAAAATTAGTTGTTTAAACCATGTTATTATGGCATGATGTTGCAAATCGACTTGTAACTGAAAACTTTGCATTTAGATTCTTAGGTATAAAATAGAAAAACCTGTTGTCAAATTAATGGCATGATGGTAACAAGTAGTAATACTGCTAATGATGTTGCGTTTTTAGACCAAAAGAAATCATTCTTGTGCTCTTTTGCTGGTTTCATTTTGTATGTAAACTGCTGTAGCTCTTACATAGTTACAACACCACAGCCCAAGCATGTTATGAGTGACTGTTCTGTTTTGTCCTTCGTATTCAACAGTTTCTTGATTTATAGAATGTGTTTTACTTGAATATTTAATAGTGCTATTTATAAGTGCAAGGCACCTATCATATGAAGCTGACATTTAAGGATTCATCACAGCGACAAGCAGTTAACTCGGCGTGACAACAAGGTCTGCAACGAGAGGAAATAATAATTAAACGGGAGTGTTAGAAACTAATTATTATTTCTAGAATCCTCATCCACTGCCAATGAACGGAATTAACTACAAAGTTCAATTTTTATTAACCATTAAATAAAGCCTCTAGTCCATCCTAGTAATGCTAGAAAATTATAGAAGCTTGCTTCAAAGAAATGTTTAACCGACGTTGTGTACTATAAAAAGGGGTCTGGGCATTCAATTGTGATGTGTTTGAAGTAGCAAATAAATATTATTGTAATCTCTAGTTTGTATAAATAATAATTGTCTCATTTATTCAACAGAGACCCCTAATCTATAATAACAGACTTCTTTCTGTTTGGTCTTTGATCTTGTATATAATGACAAACCGTCCCAATCTTGACTTTGTTTTAGCGGGTCATTCACTTCATCCATGCTCCTTCGTGTTCTTATATTATTACTTCATTTTAGTTTTATTCATTTTATGAATGAACTTGAGAAACTAAAGCATATCATCAAAAGCAGTATGGCGAGAATTGCGTTTGCATCTGTCAAGTTTCAAGGTGATGGAGCTATGATTTTGTTCCAGTTATTATTGCTGTTGCAGCTAGCACTCCTTTTTCTTCTTTTGCTTCTGTCAAATTATTTTACAGTTGCTGCTGCTTCTGGCGAGGATCATGTTGGTAACTGTATGGAGAAGGAGAGAAACGCACTTCTTAACTTGAAAGCAGGGCTCGTGGCAGATGACTCTTCTTTTTTGCCTTCCTGGGACAGTGATGATCTCAACAGTGATTGCTGTCAATGGGAACGAGTCATCTGCAACAACCAAACTGGTCACATTGAAGTGCTTGATCTGAACGGAGGGGATGAAGAGTTAGGTATGTTACGAGGTGAGATCAGAGCATCCTTGACGGAGTTGCAGCATTTACGGTATTTGAACCTCAGTCTAAATTGGTTTGCCGATAGCCCTGTACCGGAATTTCTCGGTTCTTTAAGAAACTTGAGATTCCTTGATCTCCAAGCATCACTTTTTAACGGAAGAATTCCAAACGGTCTTGCCGGCCTTTCACACTTACAATATCTTGATCTTTCAGGGAACAATCTGGAGGGCACAATCCCTCATCAACTTGGAAATCTCTCTCGTTTGCAGTATCTTGATCTCAGAGGGATTGGCCTAGTTGGTCTCGTTGGAACAATTCCCCATCAACTTGGGAGGCTTTCAAATTTGCAGGAGCTCTATCTTGGTTTCAATCCAGGACTTGAGTTGAATGATGAGGGACTTCAATGGCTATCTAATCTCACTCTTTTAACCCATCTTGACTTGGGTAGGGTCAACTACTCTCATGGATCGCTCCACACCATTGGTAAGCTTTCGAAATTACAACAATTGATGCTATATGGTTGTGACCTTTCCGATCTTCATCTCATTTCTCTGTCCCCTTCCATGTTGAACTTTTCAACTTCTCTTAATGTCCTTGATCTTTCTGGCAATGCCTTCACGTCGTCCAAAATATTCCAATGGGTGTTCAATGCCACCTCCAACTTAACCGACCTCGATCTCAGTCGTAATCAGTTTGAAGGCCCGATTCAATATGATTTTGGCAAGGTTAGAAATCCTCTTCAACGCCTTGACTTGTCCTTTAATCAACTACTGGGTGAAGTTCTAGAATCATTGACAAATGTATGTACCTTACACTCGTTAAGCCTTAAGAGTATCAATTTGAATTATGACATTTCAACTATACTCCTGAATATGTCTGGTTGTGCTAGGTACTCGTTAAGAGAATTAAGTTTAAGGGACAACCAAATTACTGGCACCTTACCTGACCTGTCAATATTCCCATCTCTAAGCACATTAGACCTTTCATATAATCGGTTAAGTGGGAAGCTCCAAGAGGCTCACAAATTGCCACCAAAATTGGAGTCTTTCAATGTTGAATCAAACTCTTTGGAAGGTGGAATTCCAAAATCATTTGGTAACATATGTACCTTAAGCTCACTTAGCCTTTTCAATAACAACTTGAGTGAAGAGCTTTCAATTATAATTGATCATTTGTCTGATGGGTGTGCCAAATACTCGCTGCAAGAATTGATCTTGGCTAGCAACAAAATTACAGGCACAATTCCTAATATGTCAATGTTCCGATCTTTAGAAACATTAGACCTGTCTCACAATCTATTAAATGGAAAGATACCTGAAAATATTCAATTCCCATATCAGCTTAAGTGGTTCTATATGAGGTTCAACAACTTGGAAGGTGTAATCACAGATTCCCATTTTGCTAATACATCTATGTTAAAGGTCATAGACTTGGGTTACAACTCGTTGGCATTGATATTTAGTGAAAATTGGGTTCCATCTTTTCAAGTGTATAGTATATATTTAAGTTCTTCTAGGTTAGGACCTAATTTTCCTAAATGGCTCAACACTCAAATACACCTTTACAACCTTGACATTTCTAATGTTGGCATCTCAGATGTGGTTCCAATGTGGTTTTGGGTCCAAGCAACAAAGCTATCCTTTATGAATATTTCATACAACAATCTCACAGGTATAATTCCAGATTTGCCCATGAGATTTTCTTTTGAGCCATGTCAAGTGATTCTGGATTCAAATCAATTTGAAGGATCAATCCCACCATTTCTACGTAGTGCAGCATCCTTGCATTTGTTCCAAAACAAGTTTTCAGAAGCTCGTTCATTGTTGTGTTCTAACTCTTCAGCTGAAAAATTGGGTGTATTAGATCTCTCAAAGAATTCATTATCAGGGCAGCTTCCAGATTGTTGGAGTCATTTCAAAGAATTAGAGTTTTTAGATTTGAGTAACAATGCCATGTCAGGAGAAGTGCCATCTTCATTGGGATCGCTGCTTCAACTAAAAGTATTAATTTTACGGAACAATAACTTCACTGGGAAAC
Organism: Cyamopsis tetragonoloba; assembly: GCA_037177725.1. NCBI lineage: Eukaryota > Viridiplantae > Streptophyta > Magnoliopsida > Fabales > Fabaceae > Cyamopsis > Cyamopsis tetragonoloba. The sequence goes on from CM074119.1 coordinate 73,267,805, forward strand.
TGCCTTTTTCTTTGATGAATTGCAAGAAGCTAATTATGCTTGATCTTGGTGAAAATAGATTATCTGGGTCAATACCTTCTTGGATAGGAATTGGACAACAATTGCAAATGCTAAGCTTAAGAAAGAACCAATTCACTGGAGGCCTTCCACAAAATCTGTGTTACTTAATAAACCTTCAGTTGTTGGATCTCTCAATAAACAACCTGTCTGGACAAATTTTGAAATGCTTAAAGAATTTTACTAGAATGTCTCAAAATGGTTTCTCAAACAGAACTCTAACGACTAATTACTATTATGTTAAGGGTGGTACATATGGCATAATCGAAGACTATGATTTAATTGCATTATTGATGTGGAAAGGTTCAGAACAACTGTTTAAGAATAACAAGCTCATTTTGAATAGCATCGATCTCTCAAGCAATCAATTGACAGGAAATATCCCAGAAGAAATTGGATACTTGGGAGAATTGGTGTCACTTAATCTATCAAAAAATAGTTTAACTGGAGAAATCACTTCAGAGATTGGAAGGTTAAAATCACTTGACTTTCTTGATTTGTCCCAAAACCATTTCTTTGGTTCAATTCCTGCTTCTCTTGCTCAAGTTGATCGTCTGTCTGTGCTAAATTTGTCATATAACAACCTATCTGGAAGGATTCCTATTAGCACTCAGTTACAGAGTTTCAATGCCTCAAGTTTTGAAGGAAATGCTGATCTGTGTGGAAAACCACTTGAGAAAAAATGTCCTGGTGATGAAGAAGAACAGCAAGATCTGAAAAGAGTGGTAAAAAATAGTAGTTCAGAAGATAAAAAAGCAGTTTATTGGAGTGTGGCATTGGGATTTATCACTGGATTTTGGGGATTTTTAGGCTCATTGCTATTCAACCGTACTTGGAGGCATACATACATCTTGTTCTTGAACAACATCATTGATAGAGTTTATTTCATTACTGTCGTCAATGCAGCTAAATTTCAAAGAAAGCTCAAAGGCTTGCTGGTAACTATTTCTCCACTCTCCCACACTTTTTATTATGTATTCATATATTTGATTGATAAAAAGACTCATGTATGGCGTTAAAAAACAAAAAGATAATATTGTAATTGTAATTAAAAAAAATGTAATTGTAATAAAAAAAATTTGGTTTTGTGGTTAATGAGTCTAATTTTAAGTGGTAATAATTTTTCAGTTCAAACTGTTGTGATTATTTGAATTATAAAAAATAACTTTTTTTAATCCTACGTCATGTGTTTTAATTATTGAAACTATAAAAAAATAAAGAGAGAAAATATATTTACTACAGTTTTTTTAAAATAAATTAAATCACTTGTATGAAGTTTTGTATATTATGTGACAAATGATATTTAGTGTCCTAAGGGCACTATTTAAGAACCCAAATATAGTAAAAAGATATTGGAATGTGTATTTTTTTATTCTTGAGAGACGGAACAATGTACTATTGTGATTATTTTTCTACTTTAATAATCTTAACTAGTGCCCTTAGAACACGGGATAAAGACCCTTATACATTATATGTGGGTTTATTAAAAATACTCATTTCCTAGAAGTTAGTAAGTCACAACTATTTGAATTTTTTTTTATTGACCAAACACGCACCCCTTACAATACACTACTCCTAAATCTACCCCACTAAAAATCAAACTCCTCTCCTTGAACTCCAAAAACTTCTCCTTATACTAAGAGCTACGATTTGATTGATACATCCTCCATTTTATAATATAAACATCTAGTATATATAATATTGATGTTTCATATTATAAATATCAACACAAAATATAAATATATTATTATATTTTTAATTTTAATTTCATTTTTGTTTATTAAAGTTTAGCTCACTACTAATATTGTTAATTCTAAGAATGGAAATAGTGAGATGACCCATAGTCACCCCCAAAATTTATAAAAAAAGTTTGATATTATATATATTTTTTGTATTTTTATCAAGATCATTGTTATGATGCACCCTTTTAAAAGTTTTGTATTTTTATGAAAAATCTTGATCAAAGAACGGAAAAATAACTATTACTGGTTTCGTCGACCATATTTTTCCATTTTTCTTGTGTTCTTTCATAAAAAAAAAAAAAAAACCCTTGATTTTGGCCATTTTAAGTCTACATTCTCAATCAAATCTTAAAAAACAAAGGTTGTGTATTTGATTATATAAATTAATAAGTAAAATATTGTGGAAGTAAAAATTTACACTTTTTTAAAAGAGTGCACTATAACAATGACCTTTCATTAATATATATTAATTATCGATGATATATTTATATCACGTGGCACTCCCATGTCATAGTAGTGGTTATGTATTCATATTTTTTCTTTTTCATGATCAAAGTTAAAAATATTTATTTTTATTGGATTGTCTTGATTTTTATATATCAATAATCTTAACCGTAGATTTTGTTTTGGTTAGTTTTTTTTTATTCTACTAAAATTTAAACTAAACAAGTCCTAATTATCAATTTTGACAAATATCTAATACTCTATAATTTTCTTACTGTTTTGTTTTTTTTCCTTCTTCTAACTTATTTTAATAGGACTCCTCTTTTTTCCTTTTTGTTATGTTATGAGTTTAGATATTGTTGTGATCTTTACTAACTTTTTTTCTAACATTGTACTATCTTATTTTTAATATATATTTTCTTTTTAGCATGACACATGTTTATAAATTTATCATTTATTAGTACAAGAGATTGCTTTGATAATGAGTATGTTTGGCGATGCAAGATTGTAACTTTTTTAAAAAATTATAACTTTTAAAAAGCTTGTAAAGTTGTTTGATAATTATAAAAGTAAGGTTTTTGACTTTGAGATTATAATTTTTATAACTAATTTTTAGAAAACTATCTAAAATAGTTTTTAGCTTTCAAAATGTAGCTTTCAATAATTTGTTTGCTTAATTATCCTTATATATATTTATAAATTACTAACATTTTGCCTCACTACCCTAATTTATTAATATAATATTATTTATTCTTTTTAGTCATTTAACATAGTTCAGTCAATAACACAACTTGTTTTGCTAAATAATTCTAATTAATAAACTAACTACACAACTATAATTTCACAATCATAATCTCACAACTTTCAGCCAACTTCACAACTAAAAGTTAAAATCTAAAAGCTTTCATCTAGTTTCCCAAACATACCCAATGAAGCATTGTAATTTGTGAAAAATGAATGTCTAATTTAAATTTTTAGATTATTTGCAATGGAATTTATTTCTTAATAATTATCAAGCTTACTGGTTGAACTCAATATACTTGAATTTCTTTTGTTGGTTTTGTATATAGATATAACCTAAAGAAAATGGAAAATGACATAATAACATTTTTTCCTTTTGAATTTATTTTTCCTTTTTAAGACATAAATTGATTACGCACGAGGGATTGGTCTCATATCATAATACCTCTAGCTTTATATACAAGTATACAACAAACGAGACTAATTTTATACAAGAAAAAAAAATTATGTTTAATGATATTTTTCAATTAAAAAGTGATAAATTTAAATTTTATTTTAAAATATTCATATAATTAAAGTATCCATTAACAAAGGAAATGAATAACTTATTTACAATAAGAGTAAAAGGAAACTTTAAACTTTTCTTTAACATTAATACATCTAAAAACGGTAACTTTCGTCCCGGATTAATTTTAAGATAATGAATTTATATTTATTTATAGGTAAAATTAGAATAGAGTAATTAATTTTTTTAAATCAATTTAAAATTAATGTAGTAATTAATTTTAAAAATTGTGTGAAAAGCAATCAAGTGATTTTATTATTAAACAGAGGAGTATATTTTAAAATTTTTAAGTCAAAACTAGCTGTGTATTATATTCCTTCTCCATATGCAGTATCCCATGGCATATGTGATATACAGTAGAAACTTTAAAAATCTGCAAAAGGAATACTTGTATTTTGTTTGTTGTACATTTTACGGACATTTCAGGTACAACTTTGTAAGGCAGTGTACGATGTAGATGCTTAGCAACTGCCCTTAAGTTAAGTAACTGCTCTTCCTAAAACCATCTCTAATAAGGTATTTAAAAAGGTTCTTATAATCTAATAAGGTATTTAAAAAGGTTCTTATAATTTAAGCACCCAGTTAAACATTCTATTTCCTTTGGAGCATTCTGACGTTGAATGAAATACTTAACAAAATTGTTTAAATTAGTATCTGATTCTTATAAAAAGAGTGAACTTAATTTGTGTTAAAAATAAAAAAATAAATATGAGATAGTTAATTTGTTGATACATGACAATGCGTATAGAGAAGGTTTTATTAGGAGAGGCAATGCTCACTTCGGTGATCTCTACGCCTCGAGAGGAGCTATCGGCCGGAAGATACCCTTGGTTCACAAAAAAAAAAAAAAGACTTATTTAAAAACTTGTATTTGAGTGATTAGGATGCTTAAATTGATAAAATGATATATACATGTAGAATCCAACAAAATATAATAAATTAATTCATCAAAACTAAGAGACTCTAAGGGCAACCCATTGTAATTTGCTGAGCTGGGTTGATGCCCTTATGAGAGTTGCTTAAATAACTCAAGTACAGGGGTTACTTGAGGCAAAGTGGGTCCAAATGTACCAGATTTTTTAAGGAAAAAAGGAAAGAGAAGAAGGAGATTCAATAGAAACCAACAACAGACCAGAAATTAAAGCAAAATTCTAGAACAAAATATAAGAGATCAGAAATTAACAACCTCTAGAAACCAAAAATTAATGATATTAACAATAAAATTTAAGTAATTAACAAAATCCTAAACCAAAAATTAAAGAAATTAACAACAAATTGAAGAGATCAGATTCTTGACAACAAAATTAACAAAGAACTGAAGAACGAAGAACAAAGAACAAGATCCACCGCCTTTTGAGTGTCGGAGGGAAGACGGAGAGGCTTAAGGCTGAGGAACTCACGGCGAAACTCCGACGGAGTAAGATCGGAGAACTTTGTGACCAAGGGAAGAGGAGGAGGCGCTGGTTGAGAGAAAGAAAGAAAAGGTTGGTTGTTTAAGAGTGGTGGAGGGGACGAGAGTGGCGGTGGTTTTTTGAGAGAAAGAAAGAAAGGGAATTGAGAGAAAGATAGGGTTTGAGATAAAGGAAAGAAATGAATTGCCGGAAAAAAAGGGAGAGTTCGACCAAAACAACAAAAAAAAAAGTTAAAGAAAGAAAGGGAGAGAAAGCAAGTGTGATTAGTGTGAATTAATTTTTTTAATAAAAACATATAAAAAAATGGAAGCTTTGCAACGGATTAAAATGTTAACTTTTGAATATTTTTTATTTAATATAATAAAAATTAAAATTAATTTTTATATTTAATTAAAAATAATTAATATGAGGTAGTTAATTTATGGGATATGCACGAAATCCATGTGAATTGCTTAGCAAACAACTTTGCATTGTACTGCCTCTGTTTTTTATGTTAGTCTCTTTAGCATTTTTGATTTGTTTACTTTTGATAGTTTCTTTAGAATATCAATAAATAATTAATGTTATTTTTTCACTTATACCCTTATAATAAATGCATGTTTGTATTAAACATTTATAATTCACTATCTATAAACAATGGTATAAAAGAAGAGTTTTTCTAACTTGTGCACATGTTAAGAAACTAAAAATAGAAAAAAAAGCATATAATTAATTATATGTTAAACATAATTTTATTAAATTTTTGTTTTTTCCAACAAAAACTTTCTAACTTTGGTTTTGTGCAATATTGCACAAGTTAAAAAAATCCATAAAAAAAAATTATGTGATAAATACTCCTAGAACTTTTAACATCTAATTATTTCTTTAATCCATGTGCATAATCTTAAAAGACTAGCATAAAAAAACAGAGGAAATAGTATAGAGTTGTTTAAATTAGTATGGTGATGTGTACCTACGAAACCTACTATAATATTAATAAAATATGGGCTAAATAGCTCATTAAATGTGCTAGCATTATACATGGTCTAATAAATGTTCATTTCATGTGCAATTTTTTTTATAAAATGTTAACATTTTGTAACAATATACATAACACAACATACAAAATATCAAGACCTTTATATATATATATATATATATATATATATATATTTAAAGAATTGACATATTAAATTGCACATCATGTTCAATAGTAACATATTTTTAACCTTAAAAGTTAAAAGTAAATAAACAATTATAAGCGATGATAGAAAGTGAGTTGAACATAATCTACTCTCAGGCTACTCATTATGGATATTTAGTTGAGCTTGAATTGAAATTTTTTACTTGCTTGCATCAATAATTTAGACAATCATTTATGTATTTTTTTTTCTTAAATAGATGAGATACTTTGTAAAACTATTAAGGTTGGAGGTTTGAGGAAAAATGAGAGTTTAGATACTCATTTATGTAATTTGTTTCTGTGCTAACTCATTTATTGAATTTAAACTCTATGTTATTAAAAAAAAAAAAAGGTTTTCTTTTTGTTTTTATGACTATATTAAGTTAGATGTTTACTAAAAAGCAAATTTAGTTAAACTACAAAAGATAGAAGTCATAATTGAATATGGAAACAATGTTTCTTCTTTAATATAATTTTCTGCTTATTATCAATTTTTTCCCCAAAATCTATTAAAATTGTACTATACAATTTTATTTTATTTTATTTTTTTGGAGTAGACATAATTACACAATTGAAAATCCTTTTGATCATTTTGTACTCTCCACAGGAAAAATTTGGCAAAGCATCTCCTGGAGCTTGAAGCATTTGCACACAACTATGATTGAGGAAGGTAGCTAGGAGAACAAGTGGCTACTGTGGTCTCTGCATCAAACAAATATAATAAATAAATGAGTTCAAAGTTATAGCTACTTATCAATAATTTAAATAACCAATAAAGCATATGTATGTGAAATACCTTGAAGAGATTAATAGTAAGATTATATATGTGTATGTGGAACACCATTTATACTTTTTTTTTATATACTATTTTTGAAAGAAAAGAAAGTGTTTAATTTCTTACAATTAGATTAATAGTAAGATTATGAGTGATGGTTCAATTTTTCATTAGGTATTTCACTTATTTGCAAATTTGGAATTGAGTGGATGATTTTCCATTAGGTATTTATAATTATTTTCTTAATTATAATAATCTTATCAAACATTTTAAAAGGTATTGTTTATCGCACCATTTGAAAATCCCAAAATTTATATCTTTTACGTTTTTCATTTTCTATTTTTTTTTTGTTTAATGTCATTTCTATGAAAGGAAAAAAAAAAAAACTCACATAAATTAACGATCACGTTAATCATGAGAAGATCAACTATATTTACCGAGACAACCGTTAAATTCTCAACTTCTTACTCAAACATGACCTAAACATTATATAAAACATAATTTTTATCTAACAATCTAAAAACTGTGAAGTACTTCTTAAAATTGTCATCATTAATCAATTCATTCTCTCAAATAATTTATGGATTACATTATTAGGACTACACTAATTTATTTTCAAATAATTTAGAGAATTAAAATAATCTATTTTATTAATAATTCAAGAACTAAATCAATGTTGGTATTAAATTTAATTAAAATTTTGTGATCACTGTTTCTGTTTCGTATGAATTGAGATTTATATATAGAATTAGTATTGATTCCAACAGTAAATACGGTGAGATGAGGAAAAAAAATAGCATTAGTTTTTGATGAGAGAGATCATCGTTTCTTCTTTCATAATAATTTCAGATAGTAAACTAAAAATAAAAATAAATTGCCGGGGGTAATATTGGACATATATGTTTTACTCCATACTTAATTGGAAAAACCTGTGATCAAAATTTTCACTTTAATCTTTGCAGTTGCCACCCTCGTGAGATCATCATCTCATTCTTATTTTCATTTTCAATGAAAGTGTTTTCTTCTTCTTTGCGCCGTCAATTTCTTCACGCCCTGCTGCATGCACTCATTGCCTGAATTTATGAGCGTAGTTTTCACTGAGATTTCTAAGGTATGGATTTCTGATTAGGGTATTCGGTTGCGCTTAAATCGTAATTTCATTCATTGATCTCGATAATGTTATTGATAAATGTTAAAACTTTGATTCCTCTTTATAAATTCGGGGTTGGGTTTTTTTCTGGATTAGGGGTGTTCTAGATATGATAAAACAGATATTTGGTCGCAAGCCCTCAAAATCATCCCGTAGTGATTCAGATTTTGATGGTGCGATCGATGGTGGTGGTTTGTCACTGAACTCATCTTATGGGCTCAATTCCAATACCCCCTTGAAACCCAATTCAGTTTCTTCAAATTCTGGTTCAGGTGGGTCTCGTTCTGGGAATGAAACTATTGCTCAACACTCAACAAATCATGCCAACAAATCATCTCCTACAGTAATGGCTCCTGCAGTTTATGAGGCTTTGCCAAGTTTTCGGGATGTTCCTATCTCTGAAAAGCACAATCTTTTAATTAGAAAGTTGAATATGTGTTGTGTTGTGTTTGATTTTAATGATCCTGCCAAGAATCTCAAAGAGAAGGATATCAAGCGGCAAACTTTACTTGAGCTTGTTGATTACTTTTTGTCGGTGAATTCAAAGTTCAATGAAGTGGCAATGCAGGGGATGATGAAGATGGTGGCAACAAATTTGTTTCGCGCTCTACCATCTTCCAATCATGATAGCAAGTTTGCAGAAATTTGTGATCCTGAAGAAGAGGAACCTGTTATGGAATCGGCATGGCCTCATCTGCAGATTGTGTATGAATTTCTCTTCAGATTTGTGGCTTCAGCGGAGACGGATGCTAAACTTGCTAAAAGATACATTGACCATTCGTTTTTGTTGAGGCTGCTTGATCTTTTTGACTCGGAGGACCAAAGAGAGAGGGATTATCTGAAGACTATTCTCCACCGTATCTACGGGAAGTTCATGGTGCACCGACCGTTCATTAGAAAAGCTATCAGCAATATCTTTTACCGGTTCATATTTGAGACAGAGAAGCACAATGGGATTGCAGAGTTGCTAGAGATATTGGGCAGCATAATTAATGGTTTTGCTTTGCCTTTGAAGGAAGAGCATAAGCTGTTCCTTGTCCATGCGTTGATCCCCCTTCACAAGCCGAAATGTGTTTCTATTTATCATCAGCAGCTTTCGTATTGCATTACTCTGTTTGTGGAGAAGGATGTCAAGCTAGCTGATACTGTGGTGAGTGGACTTTTAAGATATTGGCCCATAACTAATAGTGCAAAGGAGGTAATGTTCCTCGGTGAGTTGGAGGAAATTTTAGAGGCGACCCAAGCACCAGAATTTCAGCGATGTGCGATCCCACTATTTCGTCAAATTGGTAGATGCCTCAATAGCTTACACTTTCAGGTGCTTTAATTTTGAAATTCCTCCATATTATTTTCTTATATAATGTCCTGTATTTGTTTTATTAGCCAACTCCAGTGACCAGTCAACTCTCTCTGTTTCTGACTGTTACTCATTGACATTCCCATTTTGCTTCTCTTAAATAGCTTAGATTTTGTCATTCTCTAATATTTGATTTTTTATTATTACTCAATTTTTATAATACCATTCATTTGCTGAAAAAAAAAAAGGTAATTTAGAATAATAAACCATGAATGCACTAGGGTAAGATTGGCTCCAAAAATTAAGATAATTTTAAGCACCGGGTAGGTAGGTGGAAGCATATTGATTAATTACCTCAAGCATCTGGTGTTTCCAGGATTTTTGTGACTGAAACTTATAAAAATCTATAAACATTTTCGGGTTTCAACTTTCAGTTCTTTATGTTTTCATTTTTAAAATTTACGAGCTACATTTGTAAATAATACTTAAGTTCAAGTTTGGACTATCAGTCATCAGGAATCAAATCTCTAAGATTCACAGAATTGTAACATAGCTTAAGTGGAACTGTGGATACGATTTTAGTGAATTCGATTTTATGTTGACTTGGTTCTGTTGGCAGGTAGCTGAACGAGCACTGTTTCTGTGGAACAACGATCATATTCGAAATTTGATCTTACAAAATGCGAAAGTGATATTGCCAATAATCTTCCCTGCTTTGGAGAAAAATATACAGGGACATTGGAATCAAGCTGCCCAGAGTTTGACCCTGAATGTGAGAAAAATATTCTCTGATACTTATCCGGCACTTTTTGACGAATGCTTGACGAGATTCCAAGAAGATGAAATCAAGAATAGAGAAAAGCAGGAGAAGCGAGAATCTTTATGGAAACAATTGGAAAACATTGCTGCATCCAAGGCTGTAAGCAATGAGGCAGTCCTTGTCTCGAGGTTTGTGTCCTCTGTTGCAATTGCAACCAACGCAAATCAACTGGCAACTGCTGGTAATTGAGAGACACCAGAGTTCCAGATTGAATTTTTTGGGAGGGGTTTCTGTGGATATCTGGCTACCCAACATTTCTGGGCTTTTTTGGCTCCATCCTTTGTGATCTTGGGTCATGAGTTTTGTATTTACCATAAGTATTTACTGTATTTGACTCAAAAAAAAAAAGGTATTTAGTGTATAATAGGCAGTGCATGTTTAGAAGTCTAGCCATTGAGATTATGCAGTGACATAAAGGCAATCCTTTCCTTTTGCTACCTTAATTTAATTTTTAACATGGGTATTATTTTCTTTTACTTTTAGCCTTTTGCTGGTAAAGCTGTCAAGCCTTGTTCATATTTACTCTTCTCGACTTGAGTCATTTTCGTCCTTTGTTTGCTGAACTGTGTTATGGTGGATCCGTTTTAGTAGAGGGGCCATGGCAGTTCAGAATTTGGCATTTTTCGTTGGAAGTTTTCTTCTTTTTAACTTAACCTTTCCAGGGTTCATTGTTGTCTCCTTTCAAGGGTTGGGATTTATCGATCTAGAGGAGTACAATTCTGTTATGTTGGTCTACATGAACTCATCGGGAAAACATGCTAAAAGAGAGAGAGAAAAAACATGAGAAACTACAACCATAAGCATTAAGGACAAACGCATCTTCTAAACAAGCACTAACCAAATCTATTGGTTTAGAACTAGAAAACAATAGATGTGTTCTAATACAAATCTTATAACATCCAAATAAGATACACATGTAACTTTGCATGATCATGATCATGTAACAGCATCAATAATCATCACCATATGCTCTGAAACTATAACGTTCTTGATAAGGACCGTTGAACCAAAGGTCAGCCTCAAACCATTTTGGGTACCGGACTAAGTCTCCGGCTACAAACTGCATGAAACGCTTGCTTCCTTCAGGCACAACCCTCACTTCCCCTTCTTCTATGTACACCAGTTGGTCTACTTGCCAGTCCCATGGCAATCTGCATTTTCCGGTCTTCCATACTGACCATTTTGAAACTCCAAGCTGAGAAAGTCTTTCAGGAGAAACTTTTCTTTCCACCTTCACATTGTACAATTCCTCCAAGGATTTCTCTATCCTCACTGCTTTGATGCAATTCCCTCCTATGGAAGACTTGCTTGGTTTTCTGAAATTTTTGGAGCTAGTGTTGATAGGGTAATAAGTGAAGGTTGATGTTGTGAACAAGCTCGCCATGCCTGTTAGGGTTTAAAGCTGAATGAGTCTAGGTGCTTCAATTGCTAAATAGCACAAATCTGCAAGAAGAATACAAGGGATTCAAGGACTTTCAATTTTATTTATGAACATTGAATAGAATTTACAAAAGGAAGCAGAACATTTTCCTCTTCAATTACCAAACAGTAATCCACGTTAGTTTTTAACTTTCAACAAAGAATAAGGAAAAGAAAAAACGACATGCTATAAGCTTGAGTGTGTGTTGGGTTCATGCCAAATAAGTTCAAACATGAATTTAAAATGTAAAAATTAGTATTAAATGTGTTGAAATAAATTTGTGTTTATTCCGTTCAAATTTCGAACACGAAACCAAACACCTATTAAAACCTTTTGTTGATTGTTTTGTGCAAGTGTGGTGATGCTGCTTAGTTTCTATCCTTTCCAACCCTTTTTTCTTGAGATTTTGAGAAGCCAAAATCCAAATAGCACAAACAATTATTGAAGGATTGAGCTCAGTAAAAGGGCTCTATTCCTACTTTCCTAGTAACAACTACTAGTACTTTGTATGTAACGCAAGGACATAACGACAGAATGAACCGAAATTCCGAAAAATGGAAAGAACAGAGAATCCTCAATCTTCCACTTCTACTTGTTTCTAAATTCTGTTAGTCATTAACCACAGAAGATAAGTTATCATACACAACACCCATGAGAAACTATCAGATTCCAAAGCACACTAATCAATTACAAATCTAACAATATTTATCAGATTAGGGTTTGGTCAATGCCCATTCGTGAAAAATGGTAAGTGAATACCATACTTGACTAAATAAGCTCTGATGTTCTGAGATGACATGAAAACAAACAAAGAAGAACAAATCGGAGCAGAACAAAAGATTATAACAGTTGGAAACTTTACCAGCTCAAAACAAGTGCAGAATTGATGATGCAGTGAGAGTTTGGCTCCCTTCCCACTGATAAACGATAAACCCTCTCTGGGTCTTGAGGTTTATCCCGAAAAGTCCAAACCTTATATATTTTTATATCTATCTCTCTCTGTCTTTCACTTTTTCACTTTCACTATTTTCTTACCGCACCACTTCAGACTCACTTTACTCTCTCCTCTCTCTGTCTTTTTAAATTGTTTTTTAATAGAATAAGAATATAGTGAAGGAAACGACAAAGACAGTTTTGGTAGTTAAACGTGTTCACTTATGGAGCGCAAATTTGATTCCTTTTTAAGGATGAGAAATTGATAAACGAAACTGAGAAAAACTAGGGACAGAGAAAAAGGAAGTTCCTTTACTTCGATTGCACTATTGTTCAGTTTATCTTTAATTTTGTGAGTTTCTTTTTCTTTTGTTATGTTATTGCTTCGGCTTCAACCCATTAATGGAACATCTCAGCTCTCAGTGGGGACTCCATTCCCACAGAAGAAATTCAGCAGAAGAACCCTCCTTTTAAGACCACAAGCTATTCCCTCCAGAACCCAGGTACCAATTCTTCATTCTTCAGTTACTGTCTACTGATATGTATTATACCAACTTTTAAATAAAGATTGGCGTTTTATTGTATTTTATTTTCAGAGGATAATGGAGAGTGTTTCAGTTGGCGGAGAAGTTGGTGGTGCTGGTGGAGCATATTCATATGAAGCCTTGAAAAGATTAGACCAACTGTGGTCAAGCATTTGCTCAGCTCAAGAAGGTTCATGTCATTCAATGATTCTTGTATTGATTAGAAAATGAGACAATCTTATATGTTTGGCATATGCATGTGTATGTATAACTTTGCTTCTCTGCTGATTTCCCTCTATTGAACTTGCAATCAATGGTGACTTGGTGAGGATTTAGTGTTTGAATTTGAGATAAATGGTTTAGATTCATGTGCAATAAAATTTCCCAATCAAAAGTTGCTCAGCAGAACAATGGTCCGGCAGAGAAGTTGAGCTCGTTGTATGTATGTATATATTGCAGTTGTGCAAGAACCTCAACAAGTTGTATCTACCACTCCAAACTCGTTTTGTTCTTCGGATCTTGCTGACAAAGTAGAAGGCTCTTATGATGTGTTAGTGTGTGGAGGTACTCTGGGAATCTTCATTGCCACAGCCTTATGTGCCAGAGGTCTTCGAGTTGCGATTGTGGAAAGGAATGTATTAAAAGGGGTAATTTTAGCAGCATTTGAGTGTTTGAGACATCAATCCTAGGCAGAAAAGACTCAAAATGTTCTTTGAAGGCTAAAATTGATTTTGGAGTTGTTTGTGTTGTTTTTGATCATTAGAGAGAGCAAGAATGGAACATATCAAGAAAGGAGCTTTTGGAACTTGTAGAAGTTGGAGTCCTGGAAGAAGATGATATTGAAAGAGCCACATCAGTAAAATTCAATCCTGTAATTCCTTAAATGTGCTTGAATATGCTTCATTCGTTAAAGAATGTTCGATCACCACCAGTTTCTCTTATGGGTAAAAAGCTATGTCACAAATGGCATAACTATGTCTCAAGTATTGCCTTCAAGCCTAGTCCTTTTTTGTATCCTGTCCAGAATCTATAGTTTCATATTACCTGCTCTTTACCTTTTTTTTTTTAATCTGTAAACATCTTATCAACTAACTTGTTTCTGGCAATTTCATGAACTATGCAGAATAGATGTGGATTTGAAAGAAAAGGGGATATCTGGGTCAATGACATTCTTAATCTCGGTGTTTCGTCAGTCTCTTTCCCATGAACTAATTTGATGTACCAGAAAAGGGCTATATTAATTGTTGTCTTATATTTCAGTTAACAGATGAATCATCTTGCCTATGTTCTTTTATGGTTAATAAATTTCTTTGTTGTTTATTCTGCATAGCTTTGCAATCAGCAATATGCAATCACAGTTATATTTGCTTTTTAGTGTACATTTGAATTATTTAAGTATTGGGGAAAAGATCACTCTTTTTTTCCAAAAGCCTATCGGTAAGAATTTTATTATAAGTTACTCTTAACGCAAAATAAGTTTAACCAAACTCACACTTAGTAGGTGCATTTTGCTTGTCCCCCGCAAGGCACACATGTTGGTGTAGCAATTATTACTTTGGTGTCTGGATGTAAAATTTTAAAGAAGTGTGCAAGCAGATGAAAAGAAAAACTAGAAATATTTTGATTGATGTTTCCAAAAGTACATAATTTAAAATCCTTATTATGCATATGGCTTTATTATCTTATACTGATATTTCACAGAGAACAATTTTGAAAGTATATCTGAGCTTAACCCTCAGAAATATTTTTTTCTTTTTAATTTTACTCTATGCTTGGATTTTTCAATGAAGTGATTGAGTGTAAAATTCACTGTTGTGTTGAACATCTAGACCATGTCTCTGCAGATTTTAGTCATTTCTGTTATCTTCCATTGCAGACCTGCAAAGCTTATAGAGATTGTAAAGAAACGTTTTGTGTCCCTTGGTGGAGTCGTTTTTGAGGGATGCGGCGTCTCCTGCATTGATGTATATGAGGATGCCGCAGTGAGTTAACCTTAACTTGTATAACTAGTTATCAGTGTTAATATTTTATAAAATCCTGTCATCAGTGAATTACCATAATTGGACAATTATAGACTATGCAGTCTATGCAGATGTTTTATATGTTTTGTTATTTTCTTCTCAGGTTCTGAAACTTTCTGAGGACAAAATCTTGTCATCCCGTCTTATAATTGATGCCATGGGGAACTTTTCCCCTGTTGTAAAACAGGTCAGGAATATGTTCCATTACCTTAGCATTCAAACAGATAGCATATGATTCACTGACTTGCATCTTGTTATCACAATGTGTTTTGACTCTTTTAACATATTTCTTGAAATTGAGGTACAAGTTGGCATTTGTTTGTGCTCCTTTGTTGTTTATCAATGTGAGGGTGGTCACATTGTACATGAGTTGTCTTCAATTGAGACATCAGAAAGATCTTCTGTTGTAAGATATTTTATGCAAATGTAGGACACACTCACTTGCATATATATGTATATGCATCTTCATTTTATATGCATGCAATGCAAGTGATGATGCAACATTTTATATAGTAAGTCTGTAACTAAATACCTAACTCATTACAAAACTGATAAAAGATGCATATATATTTAAAAAATAAACTTTTACTGAAGCTTCTTTCTAGTGTTATACATTCATTAACTTTACAGATAAGAGGTGGAAGGAAGCCTGATGGTGTTTGTCTTGTTGTTGGAACCTGCGCGCGCGGCTTCAAAAATAACACCAATAGTGATGTCATATTCAGCAGTTCATCTGTGAAGAAAGTTGGAGACTCAAAAGCACAATTTTTTTGGGAGGTAACTTTTACTATATCTATGGAATAATTGTATCTCAGTGTTTTATTTTCAATAACTTTCACTGAAATCTTTGCAGGCGTTTCCAGCAGGCTCTGGTCCTTCAGATCGTACTACATATATGTTCACTTATGTAGAACCTAAGCCAGGTTCACCAAAATTGGAAGAATTATTAGAAGAATACTGGGACTTGATGCCAGAATATCAGGCTTGTTTTCCTTTCTCTGTGTTTTTTTCGAAATAAGTACTTCTTCTTTCCTGGTTGTATAGACTACCAAACGTACTTACTGTTTTTCAGTTTTACTGCTCTCTTCTTGACTGATTTTTTGCAAATTTTATGTGATAGGGCATTTCACTTGACAATTTAGAGATACTGAGAGTTATTTACGGCATATTTCCCACGTATCGTGACAGGTAATTTTGTATCAAATGATGTACTTACAATTTACTTAAGTTTTGCTATAGATTTCCGATTTAAGTCTTATCGTGGGAGATAATCATGTATCGATTATTACGTATTTCTTTCATGATATGACACTGTAAAATTTTAACAGCCCGCTACCAGCTGCCTTTAGTAGAGTTTTACAGGTAAATTACATTTTACACTTCTGAAGCTTCTATCAAATTGAGTCATCTATGATCTGTGAAGTGATATTAAAGCAAAACGCCTTATTCTCCACAGTTTGGTGATGCTAGTGGCATACAATCGCCCGTTTCATTTGGTGGGTTCGGGAGTTTGACCAGGCACCTTGGAAGACTGTCAACTGGTATGCCTTTCTGGCGATCGGAAAATAAAGAAATATTTAACATATTCAAGATAATTATGTATTTACAAAATACCGTGAAATTACAAATCACCTCGTTTTTCATCACCTTTTCTTCTGTATTTCGCAACATTAAAACCTGTTTCATTAATTAAAAAATTATGGCTGGAATTCATTTGGGAAGTTATTATAACAAAAACTAAAAGCAAACTGATGAAGGACAGCTAAAGTAACTGGCATAGTCTAATTCCCTTTTCACTCTGCTATAATGAAGGAATATATGAAGCAATCAATGGTGATTATCTTGACACATGCAACTTGTCTCTGCTGAACCCTTATATGGTAATTTTCTTCTTTTCTAAAAGGTTTGGCTATTTTAACAAGTACCTGAACAATATTTTGTATAATGCAGCCCAATTTGAGTGCTTCATGGTTGTTCCAAAGAGCAATGTCAGCAAAACAACAGTCAAATGTTCCTGCAGATTTTATTAATGAACTTCTTTATACCAATTTTAGTTGTATGCAGGTAATTTATCTCTCTCAGGACTCATATTATTTTTATTTATCTGTTATGGTTTTTTTATGCCATCTTTTTCTTCTTCAGAGGCTTGGAGATCCAGTGCTAAGGCCATTTCTACAGGTGGACTTTTATTGTTGGTCTTTCTCTAGTGTACTGGATTTGTTTTGGATTTATGAGATGAGATGTTCCTACCAAATGATTGAATTAATTGAGATGAGGACCAAATTTCAATCTTGTAATCCTGGAATAATGAGTGTCTTGAGAAATATTGTACTATTATTTCTTACAGGATGTTGTACAGTTTGGACCACTTTCCAAGACATTGGGCTTGGTCATGTTAACAAATCCTCAAATACTCCCATCCATATTCAAACAGGTAGTGAGTTTCTTCCGCTTAGCTTTGGGATTGAGTTAAGCCGCTAATATTTATAATATGATATCAAAACCTATCTGGTCCTTTTATCAGCATCCACCTACTTATATTGAGTCTTGCAAACTTCACGCCCAAATATCTAACTTGGGAGGTGAGGGACATAAACCGTAATTTCTTTGGGAGTATATCTAAAGCTTGAGCAATCCTTCCATTTGAGCTGATTTCCTTGGGTTGAGTTAGACTCAAGCCATTTCTGAATTTTGATAGCCCATATCAGTTAAGTGCACTCAACATGTTAGTCTGATGGTTAAGGAGTATTGCTTTTAAGTAGCACCTCCTCAACTCGAATTCTATAGATGCACTTTTGCCTATAAAAAAAAGTGAACCACCTGTAACGTTCAATTTGCATAGCTACACTGTCTCCTTTTTCAATATTTTTAGCTGATCAACACATTTTTTTTCTGTACATCTCTTATTAAACGAATGAGCACAAATCATGGAGCAGTTTTTTTTTATAGGATGATGAACATTGCCCAAACTAGAGCAAAATAAAGGCATAATTAAATAGTAAAGCAATGTTTTCACTACAGGGGATTTAGAATTTCATTTTTGATCCAGGTTGGAATTCCTGTACTTCTTGATTGGTCCAGACATTTTTTTATGCTGGGATACTACACCTTCCTCTCGGCCTTTGCTGACCCAATTGTGAGGTAATAATTTTTTTCGAGGTCTTTTCTGATCAGTTATTAGTTTCTGTTTTTTTTTTTTTAATCAAGAAAGCATTTAGGTTCAATAAAGAACTTATATTCTGTTTTCCATGTATTGCAATATGCAAAGGCCATTTTTAAAAACATTACCAGGCAAGACTAGTTTCCAGTGGAAGCGGTATCTCGAGGCTTGGAAATATGGAGCTGGTCTTGATTACAAGCTCTAGTTTATAAATCGTGAATTTTCTTTCTTTTTTTTTTTTTTGGGTGCTAATATATTGTAATATGAAAAATTATCTTTATATGATTATATATTGTAGTTGTAAAACTGTAAAAAATTTAGCTTTTTTGTTACTGAAAAAGTGTAGGTGGTACAAGCAACAGTGGTTATACGTATATCACTCTCCTTGTAATGTTTACTTGTTTATTTGTACTTTTGATATGCTTCTATTCACTTTTACCACCACATCCACATGCATTGAAACTTGGAAGCAGCACCACGAATTTAAGTGTAGAATTTTGAGTCTGTTACAAGTAGCTGTCTCTCAATTTTTAAAGAAATGGCAAATCGTTGTTTTGTCATGCAATTGTTATTCGTTGGAATTGTTCTTGACAAGTGGAAGAAGCCTTGGCCAGCCTTGTTTTTTAAAGAGAAAAAAAAAAAAAACTAGTTTAGAAGTTACTTTAACACTAAGCCTAAAAATTAGAAGCCTTAAAAAGTAAAGTTAAATCGGTCATTCATTTTTTACTTTTGTTTTATTTTCGTCTATTTTGCTACTACTTTTTAAGTATTTTTTCATTTTGTTGAATTGAGGTAGAGTAGTGATTTATGTACAGGTGTAAGATGTATAGAAAGAAAGAGATAAAAAGAAAAAAAATATAAAAAAATATTATAGATGATGTGATATAAAAGAAAGAGAAAAAAAATAAACAATATTATGAGTAAAGTAAATAGTAGTGGTACTAAAAAAATGTAAATAGTAGTAATATGAATATAATTATTTATTGAGATATTGAACATTTTTCTTTTAGAGCTTGCCTTCACATCTCTCATTTTTCTTTTCATTTATTTATTCACTTAACCTTCCAATTAAAGACAAAATAACATCTACCTAGCCACCAAGGTATTTTAGATATTGTCATATTGACCTCACATTCCAGAATGTTATCTCATTGCAAAATATTTAAGGATTTCATAACCTCCAAGTTGTCTAGTCTGCTTGAACAAACAACACAATTGTTAATCAAAAGAACAATATTCTCCTATTTACCAGCAACTTATTTATTGACACATGCTACTTGACATTATTTTTACTCATCAACTTCTACAGCCACAACAACAGCCAGAGGGGCATTCCATCCATCCTATCTATGATCGTTGCTCATGCTACAATATGCTACAATTTTAAAGCAAATAATATAAAAAAGACAACAAATTAAATTGTAAATCTCAATCGGTCAATCTGATGTTTTCGCACCCCAAATTTTAGATAGCTCCTTTACTATAGCCTTCTCCTTAACATCTTCCTTTTCTGAACGCCACTTTCCTGACACATTCTCAGCCTGCATATCCAAGTTTTGAGTTATGCCTGTGAATATAAATATTCAGAAGAATAAAGAAATACAAATTAGAACTTACCCATCTTCTGAAGGGAACCAATTTCTCTTTGATATTATCAAGTTGTGGTTCAACAAAGTCTTTTCCCTTAGTTTTGATCTCACTGATCTGTTACAACAACGAAAATTACAGAGAAGGAAGTCAATAACTGAAATCAACAATTTATGCATCTATATAGAAATTTATAAATAGAGCTGAAAAACCATAACAAAACAAATAAGTATGTTCAAAGGGCCAACATATAAAACTAAAATCACTTACATTATGCAGCTCTAACTTGGAGGCAACAACACCAAATACCAATGCAGCACCACCAAATACAATTGCAGTGGCAACAGCAAAAGCCTTTCCAACTATAAAATTGGAACAAAAAAAATATTGCATTAGAAAACATGAGCATCATCCCCAACGCAGTTGTAACTTTAAGAATCTCCCTGTTTCTTTCTCAACATCTTTATTGGCATAATAGGCTCAACAAAGTAAAATGAAGTCATAAACCTATAAATAACCATCAGAACTTGACGTACAAGCTAATCAAGTAGAAAAATGTGAGGTTATTCCATTCCATGGATTGTTTATACCAAAATAGTAGGCTACTAATGCATGTTTCTTCATAGCTACTGTGTATAAAGTATAAACTAAAAACACAACACTACACATATCAACAGTGCAACTTCCCCTGGCGATAGTCATGGCACTATAGCAAGCGATGTTGTGTGCTATTAGTAACTACAACTCCCATATGTGTCTCATGAATTTCTGAAGGCCTAAGCATCTTCCGCAAGATGCAGTCAACAACCGTATGGAAGATGCTTAATACAAGTTTTTCCACACTCTAATTCATACATTGTCCTAAAACAGAGAAAATCATGCTTAATTAGATTTTATTATTAACTCTACTAGGTTGTTACCACTCATAATCATGGAACTTGTTCTACCTGAATGTATCCCACCACTGTTTAAACCATGAAGTTATCATATGGTGACCATAAGTAATTAAGGGGAAAAGGAAATGTACCATTTGCAAGCCCTTCAGCTGCAGCTTTTAGCTTCTCCGGGTTAGCTTGGGTGGCATACCTGTCTTGACGCAATTCATTAGCTGTTGAGGCTGAAACCGTGTTTGTTGCTTCAGGCAATTGCCACCTGCAACCAAAGAAGACGGAAAAAATTGAACAGAACAACTACAAATCAAAATCATCAAGTAGAAATTGTGTATTTCACAAAAAATAGTGATCAAGGTTTCGAAATTCCAACACGGCTTGATCATTCAATGCAGTATCTTATGCAAAAGAAGTTTGATCAATCAAACAATTTGAAATCCCTTGACATGGAGGTGGAGAGAATTAGGGTAAATTGAAATTGAGATAGAAGAAGAAACCTTTTGGGGCCAAAAGTGACCTGGGGAAGGGAAAGGTAAGCACGAAGAGGGTTGAGAGCGTCAGGGGAAACGGAAGATTGGATTTTGAGATCAGAAGGAAGAATCCATTTGGAAGCAGAGAAGGAAGATGAAGTAGCAGTGTCGTTTCTGAAAACTTTGGAAGGAAGAGAGTGCCTTAGAACCTCAGGAAGCACATCCGCGGCGTGTGCTTGGTCCAACACCTTCAAATCGAGCTGCTTCTTCGTGTCAGAGAGAGAGAGGGGATTTTTCTCAGCTAATTTTCCCACCGCTTGTTTGGATTCCTGGAAAAAATACGCTGCTTCTTTCCCTGCTAACCTTCCCGCGAGAAAACTCATCTTTCTTTCTTTTCAGATTACACACTCTCGAATTCCTCCTACAACCTACCTAATGATAATCAGCACAAATACTATTTTCCAAGTGTTTTGAATTCCAAAAATGTTAGATTAATTATTGAGTCCTGATTTTTGTACTCAAAATTTTCTATACTCAATATACTCATTTGTTACGTAGGTAAAAAAAGTGGTTACATTAGTTTTTTTTTCATAGTGTACATTGGTTATGTACGTTGAAAAAGTTGATACATTAGTTATTTTTTATAATAGTGTTTTTCAGATCTGGTGGTTGCACGTGTAGAAATATGTGATTACAACCTAAAAATAAAAATTCAACAAAATTTGTACCTATGTAACTAAATATTTTAATGTAATTAACCATGAGTATAAAGTAAGTATGAGTATTACAACTAAAATTATTTCAATAATCTTAAATCTTTTTATTAAATTTTTTCATAAATTCTTTGATTCATTTAATTTTGATAAGTGTCATATAATAGATAAAAGATATTTATCAAAATTAAATGGAAAAGAGGATTAACATTTTTCAAATTATTTTTATACAATTATTTTTTTTTTTATTCATGAAAAAATTTCATTAATCCAGAATTAAATTTAAATACCTGCACACATATGTTTTGATACAATTACTATTTATATATGACGAATCTGTATATACCAACGTAAACTTATGCACTATTTTTAATTACACATTTAAATAACTTTTTATTTAATAATTATTTTATAAAATTTATTATTAAATTAAAACTAGTTATTATATAGATGATGTGTAATAAAAATTAAAATATAATAAGTGTGGTAGGAGTTAGTATATCATTTCATTTACTTTTTTCTTGCAATTATACCGAGCATGTCAAATTTGTGCGAGGTGACAAAAACAACTTATAAATACTTTAAAAAGTTAAATATCTTAATATTAATATATATAAAAATAAAATAAAATTTTGGAAGAAAAACCTAATTCACAAATATTTCATCTATCCCCATAGAAAAAGGTTTATTAAAATAATATTGCTTTGTCCCCGACTGTTTTTACTTTCAAAATTACTATAAATTATATAATTTTATTTATAACTGGTGTTTATAATTTTTATATCCACATCATTGCATTTTCAAACTGATCACTTCTATTGAGGTCAAATTTTAATAATGTAAAGAGATAAAAAAAACAAGTTTTCATCAGCATTAGTCAATAGTTTTTTATTTTTTTAAAAAAAATAAAATCTGATTTAATTAAAATTTCTTATATATACGGATCACAACTTAAGAGATAAGAAAAATAAAACAAAGCATAGAGTAATTTTATTGTTTTAAATTATTTTCATGTCTTATTATTTGTGATTTTTTCATACATATTTCTATGTTCTTCCTTGTCAAATTAAAGGATTATATTTTTTTTTAAATTAAGAAATTATAATTTAAAATTCTCAAATTGAAGATATTTGAATACACTATTTTGAGGTAACAACATATTTGTTGAGATTTAAATATTTATATGTATATTAACTTAGTGCTAAATAAATTTATGCCATTTAATAAGACTAACACAATATTTTAAATAAAAAAAATACCTACTTTACAATATATGTCATAGTTTCTTTGGTGCATAGTATGGATACACGGTTAATTACATATAACTGAATTAAAAAATGAATTAGTACTTTGATAATGTTTAGTTTAAGTTTTTTTTTCATACGAAAGTAACTTAAAAGGAAAAATTGCCTTGGTTTGATAAAAAAAATAATAAAATATATTCCATCCTCTCACCTAAGATTGTATTTTGATGGACATTAACAAACTTGAGTTTGAATTATAATAATTTTGCAGAATTAGTTTTGATGAAAATTAGATATCTAAAGAAAATATTTTATGTTTGAAAACTATTGTAAACATGGCTCACATACATAGAGTGTTTTTTTTTAATATTTGTTTGGAATGATTTTTGAATCTTTGAAATAATACATACTTGTATTTTTACTGAAAAATTATATTTTTTTGCAGGGTTTTTAAGTGTCCTAAGACATTAATTAGTATTTTCATAGTAAGTTGGAACAGCGTAAATTGAATGCAACAGTGGAATTTGATTATAGAAAGGAATAAGTAGTTATTACAATATTTTTTTGGTATTTCCAGAAATGAACAATAAGAACTGAACACTGTAAACTGCAAAAAAGGCAGACAAAGAGGAATATGAGACTGTGCAGCAATTGCGAATTCCAAGTCAATCCACCTGAACAAGAAGAATCAGAATCAGACGTGATGAAATTAAGAGAAAGGAACCAGAGAAAGGTACAGAGCAGAAAGAATATTCAGAGAAAGGTCATACCACCAACTTGCCGAGCTCTAAGCCACGAAATCCTTTAAGAGGCTATTCTGTTTTCTTTTCCTCATGCTTTTCCTCCCCCCCTTCTCTTGTGGATCAGTTGCCACGTGTCTCTGTGGTCCAACTAATTCCTTTCCCTCCTCATTTGTGCGGTTACTGCATGTAACATTATCCTCCCCATGAAAATCAACCTTGTCCTCAAGGTTGAACCAAGGATAAGCTTCTTTGATTTCATTGTAATCTTCCCACGTGTCATGCGCTACATCTGAAAAGTCCCATTTGATAAGCATTTGTGGAATTCGCACGTCTCCGCGTAATATGGTTCGTGTTCCTTTCACTTCAACTGGAATTGTAGAAATGCCCAGTTCTGTTGTTGTCAAAGGTAGAGGTAAGTACTGCTGTTGAGAATCACCATAAAACTTCTTTAGCAAAGAAATGTGAAAGACAGGATGGATGCGAGCCTCTTCAGGTAACTGCAAACGATATGCTACAGATCCAATCTTAGCTAGAACTGGAAAAGGGCCAAAATACTTCATGCTCAGTTTTTGATTTTTTCGCAAAGCAAGCGAATGTTGTCTATATGGTTGAAGTTTCACCAAGACCAAATCTCCCACTTCCAGCTGAAAATGTCTTCGTTTCTTGTCAGCCTAATGTTTCATATAGTTTTGAGCCTTTAATAGATTCGTTTTAAGCCGCTGTAATAGTCTATCTCGAGTCAGCAAGGTCTCTTGCAATGAAGGAGGATCTCCTGGATTAATCTCATATCTGGTAACTAAGGGTGGATCTCTGCCAAAAACTATCTTGAAGGGAGTCATTCCAGCACTATGATGATAAGACGAATTGTACCAAAACTGAGCCCATGGTAACATAGAAACCCAACTCTTAGGATGATCAAACACAAAACATCTCAAGTACATTTCTAATGTTTTGTTTAAGTTTTCGGTTTGACCATCTGTTTGTGGATGGTAAGCAGAACTCATAGCCAAAGAGGTGCCTTGAGCCTTGAATAAATGCTGCCAAAAGGTACTAACGAATACCTTATCTCTATCAGAAACAATGGACTTAGGGAATCCATGAATTTTGACAACACTGTTAATAAAAGCTTCTGCCACTGATTTGCTGGTGAAATCTGATTTCAGGGGAGTGAAATGTGCAAACTTAGAGAGTCTGTCCACTATAACCATGATAGTTGTATAACCACGATAGGAAGGAAGGTTGGTAATGAAATCCATCGCTATGTCCTCCCAAATCTGCTGAGGAATAGGCAAGGGTTGGAGTAATCCTTGAGGTAATGTTTGATCTACCTTAGCTTGCTGACAAACTGCACATTGTCTTACAAAATTTCTAACATCCTGCTGCATTCCAGGCCAATAAAACTCCTGAGCTATGCGCGCCATAGTTTTAGTAACACCACCATGTCCACCTAGTTTGGACGCATGTAATTCATGCAGTAACTGAGTTCGGATTCCATCATTGTTGGGCAACATCAATCTGCCTTTCCAGAAAACCATTCCATCCTTAATGGAATAGTTTACATCTTTAACAGTCCCATTCAAACAAGTATTATAGATATGACTCAATTTGTCATCAGTTTGAGTTAAAGCAGCAACCTTCATTAACCAGGGACTAATAGGTTGAGACCAAGCCATAAGCAAACTTCTTGAAAGAGCATCCGCAGGGATATTTTCCTTCCCTGGTTTATACTGAATCGTAAAATCATAGCCTAAGAATTTCGGCAACCACTGTTGTTGCTCAGGAGTGTGTAAGTTCTAATCCAGCAATTCCTTGAGGCTCTTCTGATCTGTCTGAATGATGAACTTGTGGCCCAGGAGATAATGTCTGAATTTAGCTATTGCTTCTGTAATTGCATAAAATTCCCTTGTATATGCGGACTGTTTTTGCATCCGAGGAGAGAGTTTTTTAGAAAAATAAGCTACCGGATGCTTAGCTTGGCTAAGGACAGCACCAATTCCTGATCCAGAAGCATCTGTTTCTAGCATAAATGGCTCCTTGAAATTTGGGATAGCAAGTACTGGAGCTGAGGTCATAGCTTCTTTCAACTGCATGAAGGTATCAGTAGCCGTTTGGGACCAATGAAACGAATCCTTCTTTAGCAAATCCGTCAATGGAGCAGCAAGGTGGGCATAGTGCTTGACAAATCTGCAGTAATATCCAGTGAGGCCTTAAAAATCTTGCAGTTGTTTTAAAGTCGTTGGTTGTGGCCAATTCTTCACAGCATCTAATTTGTTAAAATCCATGGCAACTCCCGCACCTGAAAGTGTGTGTCCCAAATAATCTATTTCCCTAACACCAAATGAACATTTAGAGAATCAAGCATATAACTTGTGCTGCTGCAAGATTTTCAAAACCAATTTTAGATGGTATAAGTGATCTGCCCAACTGACACTGTAGATCAGTATGTCATAAAAAAAAAACCAGAACAAACCTTCTCAACAGTCCTGTGAAAATATCATTCATGAGACTTTAAAATGTAGCAGGGGCATTTGTTAATCCAAATGGCATCACCAACCATTCATAATGACTATGATGGGTTCTAAATGTTGTCTTACATCTGTCCTCTGGCTTTAGCAAAATCTGATGATATCCACTCCTTAAATCAAGCTTTGAGAAGAATTTAGCACCATACAGCTCATCAATTAACTCATCCACTGTAGGTATAGGAAATGTGTCTTTAATTGTAATGGCATTCAAGGCTCTATAATCGGTACATACCCTCCAAGAACCATCTTTCTTCTTGACCAAAATAATAGGTGAGGAAAATGGGCTATTACTAGGTTGAATAATACCCTCCTCAAGCATGTCAACTACTAACTTCTCAATCTCCTCTTTTTGACTATGAGGGTATCTATACGGCTTCACTTTTACAGGTGTAGCTCCCTCTATCAAGGGAATAGAATGATCATGCAATCTATTGGGTGGTAAAGAGGTAGGAGTACTGAAGACTTCACTATAAATATGAAGTAATAGAGCAAGTTCGGGTGCCATATCAGCAGACAAGTCTAACAATGGAAATTGGGAAGGAATAGAATCTTCCACTTGCATACTAAAAACTTCAGCAATAGCATCAGTGTGAATCATTCTCCGTATGTGATGAAGATGGGCCTGAGATGGACCAAAGTGTGTGTCTCCTTGTAAGATAACCATCTTATCATTGTGTATAATCTTCAACTGTAAAGCATCATAGTCTGCAATGTGAGGACCTATGGTTTTTAACCAGTTGGCACCAAGGATCAGATCTGCTTAGAGCTCGGCAAGTTGGTGGTATGACCTCTCTCTGAATATTCTTTCTGCTCTGTACCTTTCTCTAGTTCCTTTCTCTTAGTTTCATCATGTCTGATTCTGATTCTTCTTGTTCAGGTGGATTGACTTGGAATTCGCAATTGCTGCACAGTCTTATATTCCTTTTTGTCTTTTGTTCAGCTTGTAGATCTTTCAATCTAGTAGCCTCAGCCATGAAGAAGTCAATGAAAGCACCAATGGAACAACGTAAATTGAATGCAACAGTGGAATTTGGTTATAGAAAGGAATAAGTAGCTATTACAATATTTTTTTGGTATTTCCAGAAATGAACAACAAGAACTGAACACGGTAAACTGCAAAAAAGGCAAACAAAAAGGAATATGAGACTGTGCAGCAATTGCGAATTCCAAGTCAATCCATCTGAACAAGAAGAATCAGAATCAGACGTGATGAAATTAAGAGAAAGGAACCAGAGAAAGGTACAGAGCAGAAAGAATATTCAAAGAGAGGTCATACTACCAACTTGGCGAGCTCTAAGCCACGAAATCTTTTAAGAGGCTATTCTGTTTTCTTTTCCTCATGCTTTTCCTCCCCCCCTTCTCTTGTGGATCAGTTGCCACGTGTCTCTGTGGTCTAACTAATTCCTTTCCCTCCTCATTTGTGCGGTTACTGCATGTAACATAAATATATATTATTTTGAAAAGGCATCAATTTAGTAACTGTTAATCAATAATTTTTGTCTATAAAATATATAATAATTGAGAATTGAACCCAAATATTTACACATACATATTATTATGTACTCACCAATTAAACTATATAATTGGTACAATTGTTGACCAATTTAGTTTTGTAAGCTACAAAAAGAAGATTTTTAAGTAATAAAGAAATTGAATTCATTGTAAGAATTAAATTTATATTCATTATTAATTCTATTAATTTTATTATAATTTAAAAATTAAATTAATTAATAAATCATTGTAAGAATTAAATTTTTATTCATTATCAATTTTATAAGCGAATTCTTTTACCAAAACAAATTTATAAGCGAACTTTTTTATAATTTAAAAATTAAATTAATGAATAAACTAATTTGTCAGTAGTGTATTTCTATTTGTTTTTTCCAATGTCGGTTTGCCGCGCACGTGCAATGCGCACGTTTCTGTCCCACATCTTCCTTGGGCAAGACGCATGGATAAGAATTCGCAAGTGTCCACATCTGCGAAGAACCCAATGCACTCCTTCAAATTATATCACTTTTTTTAACCAAAAACAAAATTCAATCACTTTTATTTTTTAAAATAAAGAAATAAATACACAGAAACCCACCAGCATGGTAATTAAATAAATTCAATCGTATCACTTCTAATTTTCTGTCGAATACCATACATTGTGTATGTACTATGTACAACAGTACAAGCATAGAAAACATGCTAAGAGCCATTACAGAAAAAAAAAAAAAAACTAGAATACGAGACAAGTTGACAACAGACATAATAATTACCAAGAATCTATAAATCAAATTTTAAAGATGAGAAAGTAATGAATTATTAACGTAGAGATAAAGAATGAGTAAAACATTACGGCTATAATTTAAATTAAAAATATTGACTATATATATATGCAAAGGACAGTGTGAGAGAGCACTAGAAAATATTATCCATCTAATTATACTTGGGAAGTAAGGTTTGTGCACAACACTCGTAATGCTTGGAGAACAAGATTATTTAATTTTAACGCATGAGATGAGATGGTGCTGTATGTCTTTATCATTTTCTTAGCAGTCTTTGCTTGGCCTTTGGATTTTATAGTATGACCACATATTTAGACTAATTAACTTTCCATAAATGTATCCCCTCAAAAAAAAATTTAAAAAAAAAAATGATATTGTTATGTTCTCTTTTCTTTCTTTATTAGCAAAATTAACTTGGGACCAAAGACACTTGTTAGACTCTCATAGAGAATAGAGATAGTGTCCAATTAGCTTCATATGAGGTTTTAGACAGCTTGTTTTTCAGGTTGTGTTAGTCTCCTGTATGTTATTTATTATATAGTATCAATGGTCACAAGACTCATAGTTAGGAAGTACAACCTTAAAAATTAAATTTTAAATATAAAAAATACAAAAATGTACATTTTTAAAGAAATTTAGAATGAATTGTAGCGTATATTTAGTGATATATAATAAATTTAAAATAATTAAATTAAAAAGTCAAATGCAATAAATTTAAATTCATGGGATTCTAAAATATAAAAGCAAAAGATGTAAAATATAAAAAATTTATAATATTACTAGTATGTTTCTCAAATTGAAAGGGTGCAATTGTTCACCCTATATAATATAATATATATATATATATATATATAATTACTTTCAATTGTTCACCCTAAAATATTATCTCACGCTGTATTTATCAATATGAGTTTATAGTTTTATAGGGAGTTTATAGTTTATAGTTTTTTTCCAAAAAACTTTGTTAGTATGACAAGCTTATAGCTCATAAGCTATAAGCTAGGAGCTTTTCAAAAGCTATTTTAAAGTAGCTTTTAGCTTTCAATAATTAATTACAATTTTATCTTTGTCTTTTTTTATTAATTACATCTTTTTATCATCATATTATATTAAATATTAATATATTATTATGTGTTCTTTTAAGTCATTTCATATAATTTTAACTTTCATAAGCTAATTTTATTAAACACTACTTCTCAATCATAAGCTATAAGTCATAAGCTATAAACTATAAGCTATAAGCCATAAGCTATTAGTTATGAACTAATTTTAGTAAACACAGCTTTAAATACTAAAATTATAATCGTCAATTATATAAGTTAGACTTTTAAACTATAAAAATATCTACTAGGGAATGGAGGTTTAGATAGTTTACATGAGGCGAGGTATTATTGCATAGCACCAAGTTGGTTTTAAAATTAGCTGTTTTTGCTTAATGAGTAATAATTGGAAACAACTCGTATTCATATTTTATAATTATAATTAGTTGTATTAAGATTGTGTTTTTTAGCCCATTTGATAATGTATCAAGTTTTAAGATTTGAGAGTTTAGAAGTTCAAAATTCAAACCTTAGCAAAGTAGTTTATTGGAGTTTAATTTATGATGTACTATTTGTTGAATTTTATAAAATGTGAATAGTAATTGTGTAAGTATATTTTTTTTCTGGCTTACCAAAAAAAGTATATTTTTTCTCTTTTTTTTTTTTTTTTCAAGATGTCGTTTGTTTATATTTTAGGTGTATAGCTGTATGTGTACAGCATATACAAAAAAAAAAAAAAAAAATGGGCAAAAAATTATGTAACCATACACTGGTTCCTGGTTCCTGGGCTACCGTCCGTGCACCTTAGGATCCATGGCCATAACGCTCCTGTAAGGCTGTAAGTATATTTGATAATTAATTAATATTAATATTTTTTACAGAAATGATTTTTTTTTTAATTTTTTTCAAAAAGTTGCCAAAAAAATTCAACAAAATTAACTATTAAGTTGTCTGCCACTAATCATGTGCAGAAGAAAAAATCGACTAGGTATGTAAAATACTAAAATTATAGGTCGATTATTCAAGCATCTGATTTTCTCGTACGTTCAGCTATAAATAATAATTAGGATTTGATAAATATTGACTACTTATTTCTAATTAATCGTCAAGCTAATAAACTTGACTCTCAAACTAATCATTCTTCTCACAATCACACATTTGTTGAACAAAAACAGTAAAGAGAGGACAAGATGATATAAGCAAGTAATGATTCTTTTTTTTTTTGAAAAAAATAGCAAGCAATGATTCTAGCAACGAATTGGATTTGGCTTCATAAATGATCGAACATGCTTTAGTAAATAAAATGTAATTAAGTAGACACATTTTGAAAATAATTGAAAAGAAACTCCAAAGTATACCAAAAATAAAATAGAAGAAGAGAAAGGCCAAAATCCAAAAATAAAATAGAAGAAGAGAAAGGCCAAAATGCCAAATAGTATGGAAAATAAATTTAAACTCTAATACACTTTATTATTTTATATTTTATAAAAAGTTAAACTACTATATACATTTCCATGGTAAAAATATAAAAAAAAAATTTCATGGTAATTATAATTCCATGAAATTAGTTTAGGATGTATGTGTTTAGGGTTTAGGGATGAGTATGTGTATTTGCCGAACAAAAAAATATATTAGAGAGCAAGAAATATATATATGATTAGTTAAATTAATCATTTTATATTTATTTTAAATCTTTACATTGTAAGATTATTTATGGTTAGTTCATAATTTTTTTAAAAAAATTTAAATGCGTCATTAATAATACTTAATTTTTTTTAGGAGAGCACCAATAATATCTTTTGTTCGTAGATGAAGACTAATCATTAAAACGCAGACACCTCATAAAAACCTGAATTATAATCCAACAGGTTGATTGGATAGTTGAGGAGTATTATTATAAGTAACAAATCTTTGGTTCAAACTCATGTGAATGCACTTTAACTTATAAAAAAATAAAAACGTAGGTTGAGTTTTTTTTGGTGTGATTAATAGTGACAGGTTTTCACAAGACTCTTCAAATGGTGAAGGCAAATGGGAAATGCAAATGGCAATTGGCATTAACTCTGTCCAATAAATTATGCAATGCTACTTTATTTTTTTATATATAAAATTTATTTTCAAAGTAGACAATAATTTGGTGTTAAAAAATGAAGAGGCGCACACGAAAAAAGGGTTATAGCTGGAGATGGTGGTGCAGTGGTGGGTGTACTGTAACCAGAATTAGTATATCTGCACTTATTCCACTCTCTGTGGACCAGAGGCCCCACTTTGCAATTTCACAAAATCAAAACCTATTTAATTTAATTCTATCTATTTCGGATCAAGGTCCATGGAAATTAGAAAGTGAGACATTTTATAGTACACTCTACTCTACTTGTATTCTTGTACTATTCTACCTCTTTCATTGTAACTAACATCCATACCATCTCGAATAAATACCAATTCTCGAATAAATACCAATGGTTTGGTCCCTCATTTTACAAAAAATCGTTTTTGTTCCATTTTTAAAATGTAAACATTTAGTTTTTTTATTTTAAAAAAAAGGAAAAAATCACAAAAAATTATTTTTAGCCCTTCATTATTTTATGAAAGCTTGTTTTAGTCCTTTATTTTTTAAAAGCACATTTTCTTTATTATTTTTTTCGAAAATATATTTTTAATCTCTTAAACGTGTTTAGTTACGAATTACGACATGTCTACAATAGTTAGCCTGACTACTAGTGATGGAAACATTTGGTCTTGAGATATTTCTTGAAGGCGAAAATTATTTGTTTGGGAAAGTGAGACTTTGTCGCAGTTACTCCTTTGAATGCAGTCATTTTCCATGGGGATCCAAATCAAGAAGATAGATGGATTTAACTTCCCAGTATTCCCAAAGGCGTGTGTGCGGAAAATATACCGAGGACAAGAGAACTTAACATTAAATAACAACTCTTCGATTCAAACTGACGTGCGCGAACTAGACAAAAGGGAGTTTTGGGACCTCAATATGTAGGTAGGGGTGAGTCTTAGCTGCCAACAAACAAATATTCTTCTTGTGTGTGTGTGCACGCATAAATTAAACAAGAATATAATATGAGTGGAATTAATTTTGTGAAATAATTTGCAAGGTGGTTAGTTGTGTGAAGTAATGGGTATTTAACACAGTGCGTGCATTCAAGTTTTGGGGCCCTATCACACCAGAAATAAAGGTATAATGAGTGAACTGTTTTATGACTCATCACTCACTTCCCTTCGCTATTTCATTTTCATATCATATTTTGAACTCTTTAGGTCCCCCCCTTCTCTTCTCTTCTTCCTCCCCAAAATCTCTTAAAAACATATTACTAACTAATTATTACACTTTCACCCTTAAAAAAGGGAAAATAATATATATTTACATATATCTGAAAATTCAGATTTTGTACTCTTACAATAACAACAAATGCTACTTCAAACGAGCAGAATTTTCTCAATTCTTCCACTTCCAAACAAGGGCGGTCGCATCCCATGAAATTCTAACTGAATTGACGCCCATCCACTTATGAATTATGGTAATGAGTAAAGGAAGAAGCTAATTCATGTCATGTAGCATATAATAACTGATATCTTGCAATGAAACAGGAAAATTCATTTCTTTTGAGGCAAAGAAAATGTCTAAAACTGAACACACAAGGTTTAATTTATTTATTGTTTTCATTCATACTTCCAAAACCTCTAATTCCTCTTTACCTTCTGTACAAAGACTCTCTACATACAAATCTAACTAACCAATCACTAACTCTAATATATAACATACAAATGCAACTTAGCATATAAAACATACATGTGTTCCTGTATATATATATATGACATACAAATTATAAACTAGTGAAAGAAATTAAACCATAATCTGATGAATTAATTAATTAATTAATTAATTATACTATATCTAACCCATCAAAACCTGAGATGATGTATGTCATCATCAAGAGCTATCTCTTGTTGTGTAAAGGGTTGGATCCTGTAGGAACTCTGCGTTTCTCTGACTTGAAATAATCTCTTCCTCTGCTTCTAATTGGAGAATTCGCCCATGGATGAAAAAAAGTACCTTGATGATGAGTACTTGAAATTGAAGTAGAAGGGCCTGAGAATTTGGTTCTAATGGCGTCAATTCTTGGAGTAATTAGTAACAGTAGAAGAGTAAGAAGGAAGAGAAAGTAGTGGAAGTGGTTCTGGATATTCATAGTTTAATTAATAAATTTGAAGTTAGAATGAAGAATATTGGTTAGGAGGAGGTGGAAATGAAAATGGGGAAAATTGGTTTAGGGTATTAGCTAGGCTTGTTATGTGTATATTTATATGGAGATGGGTTAGGTTCAACATGTGCATACTAAATCTGGTGATATTTATGAAACACTTGTCTGGTTTTTTGTGTGGGGTCATGGCTTCATGGCCGTTGGATTGTGATCAGATGGTGAATGATGGATATTGGGTGTGAAATGGGATCAAGGGGCCTAGAATGACGGTTGTAAGGGTGGTGGTGGGGTGGCAATATTCAATGGGGAGATAGTGATGGACAAAACTCATTGGAGGAGCTCAACATATGTGTGAAACCTTCAAAGCAAAGAGAAAGGGGACTCATTTTGCAATTACTTTTTAGGTTCTCAATCTTCTTCAAAACTACATAGGTAGTATTTTGCTCTTAATTATGCGATAAATAATTTAACAGTGAATTATGTCTGTCGTATAATAAGTAATTGTTCGATTTGCTACAATTCACGGTAAGAAACTACAAGTGTAATTACTGTTAAAATAAAAAAAAACTTAATATATTTATTATATCATGATAATTCTGATGATTTTTTGTTTTGATTAATAAAAAATCGACACGTTATATAAAAAAAAAATGACTAACAAAAAAAAAAGATTATGACTTTTGAAGACATAAAAGATTATGAATAGCAAGTAAAATTGGAAGACAGGCTTCAAAACCTAAATTTCCCTATTCTTTCTTTTTTGTCTGTAGAAGAAGCAAGAGTCAAAGCAGTGTAGGGGTGTTTTGGTCATAAAAAGTCAAACATTGCCGACGCACTTAATAACAGGCCTTGTGGGAATTAACAGCAAACAATACACTAACGAGAGGCATGTAGCATTGTAATAGCTCCGATATCAAACACTAATTAATCAAATAAAGGAATTAAATTTGACTTTTTTTAAAAGTGAATAAATGTGAAAAATGAAAAAGTAAATATATATTTATTATTTATTCAAAGTAAGTTAAAATTTATGTCCAAATTCTTTGAGGTCAGTGCTAATCACGCAGCGCGAACAGAATTAAGTCTCATCTAAAAATGAAAAAACTCCTAATTATAAAAAAATTAAAATTAAAAAATATTTTAATTCGAATAAAAAATAAATACATTCTTACTTTACATACTAGTATAATAATCGTAACATAGATGTAGAAAGGGACCATAGTACTGGAACTAAGGTTATAGTTATAAACATTGAATTCTAATTCACCAACCCCATAAGAATATATATAGGTTGATCGTAGATCCGGATTTGGTGGGTCTAAGCTTAAACGTGGACTTTCAACATTGATCCATTTCCATGGAGTATACTTCCTCAATTTAATAATGCAACCATATGCAATACTTCAATTAATCTTTTGGTTATTTGATTTTTTAAATACTAATTAGTACATTATGCATGTGTACTTTGGAAGCTTATAGTTATTAACTTATCCCTTCAAATACTAATAAAGTTTGGTATAATTTATAAATAATAAAATCTTTTAAACATGTTGCTATCAGAGTTTAAATTTTAATTGTGCGTATAAAAAAATATTGTTAATAAAGATAATACTCATTTCAATAAATCTCTGCGTCTTAAAAGAATTACTTTTCAGTTATTATTAGAATATCCTTAATAAAAACCTAAAATAACTTAACTCATCAAGTTTATAAAGTGATTATCAAATATGAGACATTATTTCAATAAATTTTTAAATAATTATTTTGATAATAAAACATTTAAAAGAAAAATGTAATATATCTCTGTGAAGCTAATTCAAAGGATTATTCAAATTAATACTTATTAAATTATCACATCAGTGGAAACCTCTTCTTTAATTTCTTCTCAATGATGCAAGATATATAATAGATTATGGCTCTCGTATAATGTGAATAGTCAAGTTTAAAATCATTGTGTCGTATGTATAACAGATGTAATTAGTTTATATATAAATATTATAAATATAATACATTAATTTAATTTTTCGCAAAAAAAAGCATATGTTAATGAGGGAGGAGGGCACCAATAGTCAATGGCAAATCTAGTGGATGATATATTTTCTTGCACGGGTGAGATTTGGAAATGAATGGCTTCATTCTTAAGCGTCTTTAGAAAACTCGTTAATTAATTATTGAATTTATTTAATTTACTACTAGCTTTTAGCTTTTTCGTATAACAAATGATGAAACCATTTATAATTCGAACTACTTTTATGTTTTGTGACATTTCTGTTTTACACTTAAAGTTTCAAACATTTCCTCAAAAGGGTTATGTATATGCCTTACAGTTGAAGCAGTTAGGTGAGCGTTAATTCAAGCTTGACTGTTTAATTTAATTTAATTAACAAGTCAATAGTCAAGAATTCTAAAAGGAAAAAAATGATAGCTTAGAGAAAACTGAAAAGGATTGATTTGAAGAATAAATAAGTGAATTCCTTGGCGGCAAGTTTTTTTATTTATTACTTTATCTAACAACTAATAATTCAATTGGTCCAAAAAAAAAACTAATAAAACAAGAATTATTTATTAATTTGTTCTCTCACTTTATACTTAATGTTTTAGTCACTTACATTTTAAAATACTTAAATTAGTTCCTGATTTTGTACTTCCTAAGTTAATTTAATCCCTCATATGTTAAGTGACACTGATAAAATGTCTACATTACATATTAAGTGCTTATATATGGTATATTAATTGACAATTAAGAGTCCACGTAAGCGACAAAATAACGTCGTTTTGCTTAATTTTGAAATTATTAAAATCAATTAATCCCTCAAATAACTTGCAGCACAACCCAATTTTAGGCCCCAAAATAATATGTAACTTTAGAAATTAAGCAAAACGATATTGTCTAGTTGTCGTTTATGTGGATTCATATGTATCAAATAACGAGTCTTATAGGCATTTAACGTGTCACATAGGCTTTATTTCATCAATATCATTTAAAGTTAAGACTAAAGTGACTTAAGAGTATAAAATTAAAGATTAATTCAGGTATTTTAAAAAATACGAGATTAAAACATCACGTGACTACAGAAAAATCTTATATGGTGCATAGTGTTATGGACACAACCCGTGAACGGGAAACGTGATGAACACACATGGGGAGGTGGTGTTGTTAACATCATGTCGGGGACGAACATGACATGGCACCCCGACATGATGCACGCACGATGCTCAATACTTCATATTTAACTTTTGTACATTCCGTCGTGATTCAGGGAGGCTAGATAGCGACATGTTTGACTTTTGTAACTTTTATATTTCTATAAATACCTAATGCAAACATTCGTTCGGTACGTTACTCATTTCACTTACTAGAACTGCATATACCTAGAGTTATCTTTGACTTAAGCTTTAGAGTTCTTGCAGGTACTCTCCTCACTTTTAGGTAAATAGCCGAAAATGCTGAACTGCTGCGCCATAGACCAGAACAAAGGTCATAATCGTCATACCTCTGCGCATGACATATCACATAGTAATATATCCTTCATTATTACGTTTAGTTTTTTTATCAGTCAATTTTTTTGTAATGAGTTAAAGGATTTTATATTTGATAAGATTCAAATAATGTATTTTTATCTGATATTTCAATAATACCAAAAATAGTAGCTCCAATATATATGAAGTGTGAAAGAAACACGTACAAGTCATATATTCTGTTCATAAAATTCAAAGGGAAATAATAGAATATTTTGTCAGGTTATTTTCATTTCAATCTTTATTTTTTTTTAAAAATATTATTTTAGTAATTGATCGACTTTAGTAAAATTAATTTTTTTTGCCCTTATTTATTTATATTGGTTCTTGACTTTATAGCAAAACCATTCATATTAATGTCACTAAAGATTATTAAGTTGAAATAAACTTGAAAAATCTGGAACTAATCTAAAATATTATGGAAAATTAAACAACATTGTAAGATTAATATGAGAGGTCAATGGAGGTACTTTTTCAAGCTTGTACGGTTCAATTCAAGACTCTCACTTTCTCATTCAACAAAGAAACAAATGGAGATTATAAAAATAAAAGAATTTAAAAAAAAATTTAAAAATGAGAACATGTTAGCACTGAATTTCCGTGGTCCGCCCACAAATGCAGATTTAATTTCAAAGATGTGTTCATTGAGAGCGCGTTTGCATTTTTAACCCACTTTTCAGGGGCAACTGCATGCAAATTGCTCTACTTTATGCCAAGTATTATCAATATATTAGCATTTTTTATTTTTTTTCTTTTTACTATGTTCAAGATTAACTCTTCTAGTATAAATATGTTTCATCTTTTTAACTAATACTCTTTTCGAGGTTCAAACAATAATTATTACCTTTACCAGTCATGACATTTGAGAGTGTAATCAAATTTCTATTAATTTTATATTTTATATTATATAATAAAAGCGTGCATTTACATGGATAGTTAAATATATCTTGATTAGGGTTTTAATTCTGATAGTGTGTACAAAGAAAGTTTTATTAGGAGAGACAAAATTTATTTCGATAATTTCTATATATCGAATGAATTAGTTTTTGATGAAAGATACTCTTAGTACACATAAAGAAAAAAATTAATTCTGCCAACATCTATGCTATAATATCGAACCATATTTATTGAGATAAAATTCTCTGTTTTTTTTATCAACCTAATAAGGTTCTTCTAATCTTCTCTATGAAATTAATGTAAATAATTTCAAAAAATTCAAATTATTTTCATATATTTAAGTTGTACGGTATATAATAAGGGCATGCTGAGTATTTTTTATTTTAACGGGTATGTTGGATTGCTTGATTTTGTATTTATAAAAGTTTTTTATTTTTCTTTTAATAAAGAAAAAAACTTTTGGTTTTTCGGTTAAAAATTGAATATCGTTTCAAAAAGTTTAAAAATAGCTTCTCACATCTAAAAATTATCGTAAAATCACTTCTCACAGCAAATATATCCAAACAAAAATTAATTATATTTTAAACAATCGATTCTTCTTCACGCCTAATTTTATTTCAAGCTAATTCAAGCATCCCTAATATAAGTTATTTCAAATTAAACATCTTGCAAAGGGAGGTAAAGTTTCCAACTGGAATGACTACCCCACGCAAAGATAGTTAATATATCTATCTACTTAATTACCTCTTTTTGAAATCCCAGTTCATCAACATTATTTTTGTCCCATAAAATAATTATTCCTATTCTTGTGTAAGAGCCATTTATGAGTTTTATTTAACAACTACTAATATGAGTGGTTTCATGCGCATTCAAAGTAATACTATTATATTCTGGATTTGGATTTTTTTATTTTTTATATCATGTTATTCATGTTACAAGAGAGATAGATACGATAAAAAAATTTAATAAATAATAATGAATTGTATTATTATTTTATTATATTTATCTTTCTTAGCTTATAACATGAGGAATTTGATTAAAAAAAATGAGAGAATTCAAATTCTTATTTTGTTAAAAAAAGTATATATATATATAAAATTATGTATTATTTTCATACATGTCACATTGAGACGAATTCAATCAAAATTAAGATCTTAATAGTAGCTATCAAATGTATCGTTGACTATTAGGGTTTATAATTAAACTCATGTCTCCTCTTACGCTTCACCGTCAAAATCAACTAAATATTGCAATTATATATATATGGAACATTAACATGCATGTATTATTAATCAATCTCTCCATCAATAATTAAAGATTCTGATTTAATTTTTAAGTCTAAACCTATGTTTAATTTAATAATTAAGGACATATGTGAATATAATTTTACTCTCACATGCAATGCTTTCAAGTTCCATTAACTAATTACTAAAAAGGAAAATCATGAAGTATATTATAAATAACCACATACATTTCAACCTTCACCCAATAATTAATTATAAAGATAGACTTATCCTTCGCTTGGATGGAAAGAAAGAAACCATGAAAAAAAAAAGAGAAAATGAAGAAAATAAAAAGAAAATAAAGAAAAAAGTTTAGTTATTTGGTATAGAGAAAATTAGAATAAGAGATCGAAGAAAAAGTTTTCTCTTTTATTTGGAATGATAAAAGAGGGAGAAGAGCATAAATCAAAATGTATAAAATGACATTTAAACTATATATAATATAAAATATAATATTTAATGTGAGGCTAAAATTGTCATTTTATTTATTTTTTGCTTTATTAGTAGCTAGTTTTCTCACCATGCAATGTTTGTGAAGAAAAGTTTTAAATGTGAGTCTCACAACATTTAGGGTTTGTTTGATATTTGTTTTTGAAAATAGTTTAATGTTTTTAAAAACATAAAACTAAAAAACCTGTTTGGCAGACGAGTTTTCAAAAACAATTTTCGGGAACAATTTTTATTTTTCAGTATTTAAAAACAAAAATTGGAAAACATCTAAAACTTGTTTTGGTTTTCAATTTTCTGAATACACGTACAAATTTGTATTAAAAACGCGTCTCACATTTTTTTAAAATGGTTTCTAAAAACTGTTTTATAATACAATTTTTAAAAATTGAAAACCAAAACTGTTTCAAAAAAATCCCTATTCTCTTCACTCAAGTTTTCTGTTGTTCCAAATGGGAGAAAGTTTATGAGGAATTGTGTTTTTCCAAAGGAAAATTTCTTTGGTGTAACTTTCTCTTATTCCAAACTATAGGTAAATCTCTCTAAGTTAGTTTAAAATTGATCCATTAATTTTTTTAATCCTTCTAAAAATTTAAATAAAATTGTTGATCCAATCTTTATGGCCGGTCAATAGAGCTCACAGAAGTCCACTTCACTTAGCCCGTGTTATGTTTTAGAAAGTGGAACAAAATAATAAAATAAAAGAAAATATTAACAGTTGTTTTAATGGTGTTTTTAGAAAAGCTAAGTTGATAAAGTGTTGTTAAAAAATGAAGTTTTTTATATTTTTAACAGACAAAAAATTACACTCGTGATTAATTTTTTAATAGAAATAATCTTAACAAGAAAATAAAATTAAAAGACCAATTTTAAACTAACCTATATTTATTATTTATATTGGGGCTAAAAACCTTCCATGATTCCACCCTTCGTCAATCCCAAAACCTCATGCAAACTGCACTATCCCAACGACTACTTCCACAATATACAAAATTGAGGAAATAATTTTAAATAATCTCATATATATTAAATAAATGACAAGTAGTAAATATATTTGTACGAGTTGACAATTAATGTTAGGTTAGTTTTTTTTTTTTACAACAATAGCATTTTGTTTGTCAACTCATTATTTTAATAGTAGTTTTGTTATCCATTGTCCTTAAAGTAATGGTTAAGCAACTCATTAATAGAAATTTTGTGTTGTAAAGTGTGAAGTATTTAATGCTATAAAATTATTTTTAATTTATTTTAAATGCAAAATTTTTATTAATAAATTGCTTAACAATTGCCCTAAAAGGACAATAGATAACAAAACACTTTTAACAAAGAGAAAGTGGAAAAAGGAATAATGATTGCCGCACATTTTTATTTACTAACAACTTATTTACAACTCAAGTTAGTTTAACTTCCATGATTTTTAAAAAAATTAAGAAATATTAATTGTTGACATGGCACAATTGTAAATGAGTTGTGCTTATTAATGGTGTGCAACAATCATTTTGATTTAGAAAATTTATGAGAAATATTATGAATTTTGTATTTTCTCCACTTATATTTTTTAAATCCCTTAACTTAAATTTTTATATTTATTTTTTAAAATTTTTAATTTTATGTTTACAATATCATTAAATATTGACTAAAATTCATTTAAAATTCCTTTAAAAATATTGATTTTTAAAATTTTCTATTTTAATTTCTTTAACTTTTTTTATTAAAAAATTATTTTTATTTAAGTATTGCACCCTCGAAACTACCCTATTATTATTATATCTATGCCTAATCACAAATTTACAATGCAATATTGGTGAAAGGTTAATGGATTTACACAATTTTAATTAAATATGAATACATGATTTTCCTCGATTATATATATTGATACTCTCTTCATTCCATTTAATATGAATATTAGAGTTGTTATAAGTGATAAGGAAATGAGATCTATTCGACTTGATCATAAGTTTAAATCCTGCTTAGGGCCACTAATTTTTTTTTTGTTGGACAATATCCCTCCCAGAAAGATCTCGTGGCACATCAATTGAGTGCTCATGAGTATTTATACAAAAATAAAAATATAACTATTTTAACTATCGAAAGATAATTATGATTTTTATGAAATAGAAAATGTAATTACTCAATGTAATATTATTTTTATCTCTAATAACATCTAAGTACTAAGCAAGCCTGCAACTAGATATGACTACTTAAAATTTAGACCTAAGTACTAATCCTCTTAGTTGGGTTTCTCTCATAAGAGTCATACCAATAATACAATGCCCAATAGTTTGGAGGTGTTTCTCTTTCCAATATTTTTTAAAATAATAATAATATAATAGTAATAATAATAATAATAATAATAAGGAACGTTGAGGGTGGAAAATGCATATTTTTGTTGGTATATAGCGTACAATGTTGGGTGTGGCATCAAGTCAGTCCATTAGACCATAAAGGCATCTTTTACTTTTTGTGTTGTTATGTGGTTGTTTGTCTCTCACAAATCACTCGAGTAGTTTTTGAACCATGTTTCAATTCAGTATTATTATTATTATTATCTTTTTTATGCCAAAATACACGTAAAATCAACCCACTAAAAAAATCCATTTTATATTGTAAATAAATTGCTGATGATAGTTGTTGGTTTAGGCTAAAAGTTTAAAAATTGCCATGAATCTGGGTCTAGAAGGTACTTTCACCCCATTTCATTAATTTCCTCCATATTCCCATTATTAATACCTAGGATTGTAGCCATTTATATTACCATAAGATTTAAGACAATTATTCTATGATTATATATAGTATACTTTTTTTAAATATTTTTAGATATTTCTCTTTATACTTTAAATACTACCTTGCCTTAAATTTTGTGAGACTAAGTATATGTTTGATACAACTAGCTTGTAGCTAACTTATACATCAATTGATTTTTTGTTGTAAAATTAATTTCTTCGCATAATTGTTTTAGGCAGTGAGGTACCAGTGTTGTAATTTGAAGTTTTTTGTTTTTTTAACTTATTTTCTCGTTTTCCAATCCGACTTATTTATGTCTAGTTTTTGATTAATTAATACGATTAAATATTAATTTAACATATTAAATATCAATTTTCACTTTTTTTAGATATATTAAGTTTTTTTTTCTATAAGCAAAACAAAATTTATTGATAATAAAAAATACTAAGAGCACTTTTATTTATATATATATATATATAATCTTTTAATAAGTTAACCCGTTTAAAAAAATAACCGGTCAATACATCAAAAAGATATAGACAAACAAAAATTTTCCTTTGCTGATATCCATTTTCAAGATCTAAATAGCAATAGATCAAACACCTCTATATGACACACTTTTCTACTGAAAAATCCTTTGATTAGGTTGCAACCATATGGACTAAACAACAACCATCCAAATTAAAAAATCAAATTTTCATTGCTTTTTACCAATGAAAATTCTCCTAAACATAAAAAAGAAAGCCTCCAGGGACGCAGGAACAGCACCAACAATTTTTAGCCAATTAAAAATCGATATACTCATATTTAATTGTGTTAAATCAATATTTAAGGTGAATATGAGATAAAAACACATGAAATAAGTCAAATATCAACATATTTACTCATTCTCCGCTATTTATTTTTTACTGTAGGCAATGGCGGATCTTCTTAACTTGGTGGTGGGGGAGGTGTTGTGGCCCAAAAAAAAAAATCTCATATACCTGTAAATATCTTTTAATTTTTATATAATAGCTTTTAAAAAATAATGGGTTCCTAATTTAAATGTTTAGGTGACTAAATTTATGTTATTACTTTAATATTAAGAATTTTTATATAATATATATATATATATATATATATATATATATATATATAATTTTGTCTCCACGTGAACT
The DNA here is from genome assembly GCA_037177725.1 of Cyamopsis tetragonoloba. Classification (NCBI taxonomy): domain Eukaryota; kingdom Viridiplantae; phylum Streptophyta; class Magnoliopsida; order Fabales; family Fabaceae; genus Cyamopsis; species Cyamopsis tetragonoloba. The sequence goes on from CM074119.1 coordinate 73,311,757, forward strand.
CATATTATCAAAATATTGTTTAAAATATTTTGATTATTTTAACATTTATTATATAACTATTTTGGTTTTCAGACCCTCCAAAATACTTAACAAATTATGCTTTGTCACTGACCATAGACTTTAGCCACTTAACCATATACCAAATCTTAAAAATTAAGAAATTGGAAGTCTTATTAAAGTTCAAACTTCACGGTAAAATTTTAAGATATATGTTCATACTTATGTACTTGTAGGTAAAAACTTGTTGAAAAAAGTCAAGTCAACGGATGCCCCAAAACTTGATCGGTAACTGGTTTTTGTCGGTAAACCAGTAACCAGTTTTAAATCATCAGGTAACAAGTGTAAGTGCTATTTTGCATTTTTGCTGCATTGGTGAAATATTTTTTAGCCTTTCTAAATAAATATACTTTTTATTATAAAAAAGGTGAGTTCTACCATATCATAAGTAAGGAAAGTTTGTGATATATTATACATCACAAAATTAACCTAAAATAATAGGTTTGGTTAATTGAAATTCCGATTCTATCCTTAGCTCCTTTTTATTTATTGAAGTTTTGTTATTTAGTAAGTAGACCTGAAGCAAATTTAAAGTAGTTTCTAATGTTTCTTTATTTCTACTTTTTGTCTATCAATAGTTGCCAAACAACATGCAGCAGAGAAATTAAAGAAGCCTCATTGTTGGAGAGCAGAAATTAAACGCGTTTCTGTTGTTGGAGAGCAGAAAACTAACGCATCAGAGAGCATAAACTAAACGCCATTTACTAAACATTTACTGAAATGAAAATTTACTGCAACACATAGATCTGAGAAAATGAAAAAAAAACTGAGAGAAAGCTGGTGTTCTGGGTTTTTTCTTTTCTCAGAAATTAAATCAGAGAATGAAAACGCAAAACTCCGCCAGCGATAGAACTCGCCGAGCTGGGAAATGGAAACACAGACTGAGAGAGAAAGCGCAAAGCGGGGACGGATCTAGGAAATTAGTGTGAAGAAGCATACTTAGAGAGAAAGCTTGTGTTTTGGGTTTTTCTTTTATGTTCATTTGAGAGAGAAAACTATGTTGAACACCTTTCACCTTTTGATGAAGCTGGCACATTTTTTTTGTTTTTATCAAGCTGCGTTTTGGGTTTATCAACAACACAAATTATTTCAGTTTATCAAATGATTCTTTTTAATTGAATTGCAGAGAAAAAGAGAATGATTTGGGGATTTCTATGTGCCCAAAACAGATCTCGGACGCAATTGTTGCGCTGTTGCGAAGCTACGCCATGTTTACTAAATGATTTCATATTAAAAGAAATCTGTGTTCTTGGTTTATCAAGCTAGCACTTTTTTTTTTCTTTTTTTTTGCTTATTTTTTTTTCAAGTTTTGTTTTTTAGTGTGTTCTAACAAATTTCTCAGAGGGTTACCTTAGCAATTTTTAACAGTTTGCAATTCACTTAAACAGAAACCTTATGTATAAATTGTCCTAACAAATCTCAAACGTTAAATAAAAAATTAATAAATCTGATGGCTAATATTCATTGATGTATGGTACATCAAAGTTTGCTTACTTATGTTAAATTTAACCTATAAAAAATCATATTTCAAATGATTTTTTAATTTTCAAAATAATTAATGTTATATTTCTCAAGATTTTTTTTTAATTCTTGGTAAGTGTCCTAAAACATTTTTTTTAACATTTTTCATATATTTTTGGGATATGAAAAGGTTTTTGGGCTTCATTAACTTGGGCTGTGTATTGTTTTTGGTCAATCTTCAGCTGTCTTAAATACATTTTTTATTATAAAAAATTCTAAAGAACTAGACCAAGAAATAATTGGGTCATTTATATTGGCACCAATTATGCAAGCCACCATCTCTCTTCTTTTCTTTCAATCTTGAAATTACAAAAATATCCTTAAGTGACACCACTCAAAATTTGAATTTTCATAAAGCCTTTTTTTTTAAATTTTCGAAAGACTCTCTTCTGAAATTTTTTTTGAAAAGCTCTCTTTCGGAAAATTACAGGAAAACCCTCTTTCAGAAGCATTTATTAAAAAGCAAACATTTTATTTTTCAAAATTCCCAAAAAACCCTCTTTCAAAAACTTTCTTGAAAGCTCTCTTCTTGGAAAATTTCCTGAAGACCTCTTCTAAGAAGGTCAATTTCATCATGATCAAAATACTAAGGAAATTGATATTGATACCATCTCAATTAAAAGTGAGATTATTATTTTTTTGGACATCAGCGTTCGAAATGGTATTTTCGGATGGCGTTATCGGTAAAGTATGGAATGGTGATAAGCATAAACTAAGTGTGGTTGTCATATGTCTAGAAATTGTAGATAATGATGCATTAGGTAGTTGTTAGTTGCATAGTGTATTTTTGCTAATTACACCAACTGTTTTTCAATTATTTCTGACGATTAAATTTCTGAATATGCTCTCTTGTAGAAATTATTTAACAGTTATTTCTGAAAATTAGATTCTTGAAGTATTTTTTAAAGTTACGATTTTTAAAATAAAAAAAGATAACTTCCAGAATGTAATTTGTTCAATGACAAAAAAAAGTGGGTGATGAACTAATAGGAAAGGTATTTTGACAAAAAAATAAAAATACTATATAATTTTATTAATTCTATATTTTTTGTCTAAAAAACCAGCATCACTAACAATTCATCAGTCAATATTCCAACATTATTTAATAATATAACCCCAACCAAAAATTTAGTATTTTATAGTATAACTTTTTACATGGAAAATTAAAGTATTTGTTATTATTATTATTATTTAACTGTATTTTTATTTATTTAATAATTTTAAAGTCACAATTCTAATAAAATTGTAGACTTTACACTTGATTAGGGGTTAATCTAGAATAAAAATATATTTTTCAAAAATTAATATATCATTCACTTTTTAAATATGTATAAAAAATAACAATAATTATTCTTTCATACCTAATTTCTTTTCTATCTCATTTTCATCTTTTTTTTTTTAGTCATCTTTTCGTTTCTTATGGCGTTTATTACTTATCATATCTCTAATTTTTTCTCTTCTCTTTCTTTTTTTTTTTCACTACTTTACATCTCAAAATAAAATGTATGTAAATCATTATTTAAAAATAGTTAAATGATTATATTATGAAAGTAATATATCGACAAAACAAATACCAAAATGAAAAAAATATTAAATTAACAATTTAATTTTTATACAAGTCATCTATTTTTGTTTTAGATTTTATACTTAAAAAATGTTTTTAATCTTTACATGTATTAATATTTATGTTTTAATCTTTACTATTTTTTTGTGGTCCATATAGTTACAACATTTAATATTAGTCTCAACAAAGATAAATATTTAGCTACATGTCTGGATACTTGCATTATTTAGATTTTAGAGGGACTAAAACAAAAAATATTGTCATGTCAACAAACTAAAATAAATTATTGTTAAATTTAAGGACTAAAACATAAATAAATGAAGCAAAACAAAACAAAATAATTATTAGTTTAATCTTTGAATTTATAAGGGTAGTTTTGAGTTTCATGAAAATTCACATAAGGGTAGATCGCATATATTCTGAGTTGCACCGAAGTTCATTTAAATCTTTGATATTGTCAAATGATTAATCACTTAGATCCCTCAAATTTAATAATCTTAAAGACCTAAGTGAACTATTCTTGTAAACTCAATAACCAAGTGAATAATATTTAATAATTTCAAAAATTTAGATGAATTATTCTAGAACTAAGCGAACTTCATTGCAATTTAAAAATCTACTTAAACTATTATTATAAATTCAAAAATTTACGTGAACTACACTTACGAACTCAAATAATCAAATAATTGCATTATGCTTAAATTGAGTAAAATGTATTAAAACTAAATTATTATCGTATTAACCAAATAATCCCAATTCATATTCAATCATCAGCATATATAACATATTTTCAATTTATTTATAAAAATAATTAAACATGGAGAATAAATGAGTTATATTTGACTACCGAGTGTATAAAGAACATTTTACTTAACCAAAATAGAAGCCTAACCGGTGACTAAGCACAAGCGTTCCTTCGTTGTCAACACTGTACCAGGTAGAAGAGCTCAGAGAGCAAGGAAGAGGAAAATTGGCAGCGTCAATGGTCATGGATTAGTGAACTTGTCGTGTGGGTAATGTCACAACACGAAACAACCACGTAAGTATTTCTGTCACCCACAATTCCTCTTCTCTTCTGCAATTACCATTAAGTCTACTAGTAGTCAACCCTCTCAAATTTCAATCTCTAACTTTTCCAAGATTAAAACTTTGGTTATGCATAGGACTTCAAAGTTTCAAACTTTGTTCTCTTCATCAGCCCCCATTTGCGTATTTAACACTCCCAGATTCTTGTTTTTGTGTTCGTTTATAAACTATATACTCTTCAAGAGCTTTTCTGCCCTACCACCCAATGGAACTCAGATCATCATCACTTTTCTTCTTCTTGCTGCCCATTTTCATAATCTTCAAAGCAGAATCAAAGTGTAGCAAGAGCTGTGACCTAGCTCTAGCTTCCTACTATCTTGTCGACACTAACCTTACATACATTTCAAAACTTATGAAATCACAGGTTCTTTCAGACCCTGAAGATATTGTCAGATACAACCAAAACACCACAAAGAGCAAAGACTCTGTCCAATCCTCTACCAGATTGAACGTTCCATTTCCTTGTGATTGCATCAATGGAGAGTTTCTGGGTCACACATTCCAATACTCACTTGTTTCAGGAGATACTTATTCGTCTGTTGCTAATCAGAATTATTCCAATTTGACAAATGTTGAGTGGTTGCAGAGATTCAATAGCTATCCACTAACTGATATTCCTGATAGTGGAATGCTTAATGTTACTATTAACTGTTCCTGTGGGAATAGTGATGTTTCTAAGGATTATGGATTGTTCATCACATACCCTCTTAGACCTGAGGATTCTTTGCAGTCAATTGCAAACCAGATCAACCTTGAGCCGGAGTTGCTGCAGAAGTACAACTCGGGTGTGAATTTTAGCTTAGGGAGCGGTTTGGTTTATATTCCAGGGAAAGGTACATTCTTTTGTTGCTGTGATGCTTTGGTCTTCTGATACGAATTTGTTAGATTTTTGTAGATACTATGAGACTACATATTGGTGTTTCATATGGATTAGGGGTACTTAGGTAGTGTTTAATTTGTTAATTCCATTTATAGATAGAACTGAAAATTAGACTAGTTCCCTTTTAGTGACCCTTGCAATCTTGGCTTTTTGCTCATAAACTTGAGCCTCCAAAATACTTGGTTTTAGTCGGCTCTGTTAAGAATTTAAATTTAAACAAAGCTTGTCAAAAACCATTAGGTCCTAGATAAAAGTGTCCTAGCTTCCTCTTTAGTCACCATGATGCTTTGTATCTTCACTTCAGCAACCTAAAAAAAAAGTTGAATTGCAATCTGCATATATCCTACCATGGTCTTTCTAAGCTCAGCAAACATTCCATTCTAGAGAGTGATGCACAAATAAAGTAATAGTCTTGTCACTTCCATATTAACTATGGTTATGGAATTAGTGGTGATGATTTAATTTTAGCAACTGAAAAGCATGTAACACATAGTTGAAAAAATCCTACTGATTCATGATAATCTGATAATCAGTGTTATACTGTTACCTTTAAAAAGTTTTCATGGCAAGAAAAGCATTGAGAGTATGCTTAGTTTACGAGGATCGTGCTTATAGCCTTTATGTATCTTTCAATTTGTCCGTCGTAGTGTAAAGTGTAAACTATGAAACACATACCTGAATTTTTCTTGTTCCATCACTTTTCAGACCCAAATGGCAGCTATGTGCCCATTCGGCTGAGGTACTTATTCTTTTAAACCTTACTTTCCATTGCTATTTCCATATGAAGTTAAACACCTTTCATTATTTAGTAACCTGCAGGTATTGATGACTGTGTTTTCATTTTCCTTTTCAGCAATAAAGGTTTGACTTGATCTTCTCAATCTGCAGAAAGTTGTTTAATTGATGAATGTTTTAATTTGGAATTGATTTTCACGCAAAACACAAGGTAAGGGTATCCAAAAAGTAGATATAAACCTTCTTTATTCTCATATATTGTTTCTAAATAATAAGGTCTTGCGGGTGGGATTATCACTGGAATATCTGTTGGAGTAGTAGCTGGAGTTCTGCTATTGGCATTTTGTGTGTATGTCACATATTACCGGAGAAAGAAGTTATGGAAGAAAAGGTTCTTCTCAGAAGAATCCAGCGTGAACTCTGCTCAAGTTAAGAATGGTATATAGATTTCAACTTATAGGTCATCTAACCTTTTCTTCCCTCTATCTCTTCACTTTAAATATATAAGTAAACGAAAAAAAACGTTTTGGAGACTTGCTGCTGGATTCGAATACTCCTCAATAAACGTTGCAATTAGCATACAGAGTCTGACTACATAATCTTTTAGCTTACTCTGCAGCAAATGATCTGAAAGAAAAACACTTTCAGTTTGATCATGTTGTTAACTATTTTTCAGTAACATCTTTTCCATGCCAACTTCCTTCTGGTATCATCATTGTTTATGTTGCTTCTATAAACTGTGAAGTTTGTTTCCCATTCTGGTTGTATTTCCTTTATTTGCAAATCATGCAAGAGAAGAACAGAAACGTGGAAAATATAGTTAATGACAGGGTATACTAACTCTTATGTTATCATCCTCTTTCAGATGAAGTCTCTGGTAATGCTAAGTACAAAACTTCAGATTCTGATGGTCATAACATAACTAGCATTAGGGTGGACAAATCGGCAGAGTTTTCGTATGAAGAATTAGCCAATGCCACAAACAACTTCAGTATTGCTAACAAAATTGGTCAAGGTGGTTTTGGCGAAGTGTATTATGCAGAGCTGAATGGCGAGGTTTGTAATCTCTTGCCATTTGACTGATTTATAAATATTCTACATGATAATGTTGTGGATAAATCTGTGAATGTTTCTTATTCTAGCTTTCCTGTGTTGCCCATTTTAATGTTTATCTCTCTCAATTACACAGAAAGCTGCAATCAAAAAGATGAAAATGGACGCATCAAGAGAATTTCTTGCTGAATTGAAAGTGTTGACTCGTGTTCATCACTTGAACCTGGTAATATCTGAAAGCCTTTTTTTGTATTTCCTTTGATCTGTCTAAAAAGGAAAACTGCAGGCTTAAAACCTGATTTGAACCTATTATACTATCTTTTATGTTCTATATATCTATTTGATAATCATGAAGGTACGCTTGATTGGATATTGCATTGAAGGCTCCCTTTTCCTTGTTTATGAATACATTGAGAATGGAAACTTAAGTCAACATCTTCGTAATTCAGGTAATATAAGCACATGTCAGATATTTATGTTCATGGCTGGTTAATGTGATTTAGTGATTTTCATTACAAGATAATGATCAACTTAAACTGTTTTCCAGACGGAGACCCTTTGCCATGGTCTACCCGGGTTCATATTGCTCTGGATTCAGCCAAAGGTCTCGAATACATTCACGAGCATACGATGCCCGTATATATCCATCGCGATATAAAGTCAGAAAATATTTTATTGGACAAAAACTTCTGTGGAAAGGTACATACAATCTGTTTCAAAAAAATAAAATAAAATTAAAGCATGTTACTATTTTTCTTCCTGGGATAATTCTCAGTGATCATATGTTGCATGTTATTTTATTTGAAGGTTGTTGACTTTGGATTAACCAAGCTTATTGATGTTGGAAGTTCATCACTTCCTTCTCTTAATGTAGGAGGCACATTTGGTTACATCCCACCAGAGTATGTTGAATTATTTTTTGTCTCTTTTAATGATTGCTAACCTAATAAGAACCAACAAGGGTGTTAGCGTAGTTGTAGAGATACACTACGACCCAGTGGGAGAACCTTGGTTCGAACCCTGGAGAGAACACTAGTTTGGAGGGCAAGCCTATTTACACCTAAGGGGTTAGTCTTCTACCCTAGTAATTGGGTGGGAGGATACCCGGAAAACTAAAAATTTAATAAGAGATATTGAGATAAGATTCGGAGTTGTTGGGAAGTAAGGATCAGAGAACCTTATTTAGGGTCAACTATGATAATATAAGTTTGTAGCTGACCCACTATCTTCAAACTGATTAATATCTGTCTTGCACAGATAAATCAACAATAAGATGAATTAGAGTATTCATATATGCAAGGATAAAAATAATTAATTAAAAACTGCCAAGTCCAATTTCATAATCAAATGCACGGTTTGTAGAGCAATTGCTTCTTTTGGTTTGTGCAATTAGGCTGTCAGACTAAACACACTAGTAATTACTCTATAAGTAAATATTAAATGGCAAAATGATGCACTTCATATCTTGAAAATCTAAAAAGCGTTCAATACCTTCTTTATTTAGTAAGAGGATTTGTAAGGATGTTTTGTAAGAGAATTTAGGATTAATGAAACAAAAAATCAGTTTACTTTTCAAGAGCGCGAACGTAACAATATTTTGCTCCTATCTGCAGATCTGTATATGGCAGCGTTTCTCTGAAAACAGATGTCTATGCTTTTGGTGTTGTTCTTTTTGAACTAATTTCTGCTAAAAAAGCTGTGATCAACGGTGGCGAATCTGGCGTAGCTGTGACAGGCCTTGTAGCTTTGGTGATTCTTCACACCCTATGTTTATTATTTTTAAATAATAGTCTAGTGACTTTTCATAAATAATTAATTGACTGTTGGTGATGTATATTGCAGTTTGATGAGGCTTTTGGGCAGCCAGATCCTACAGAAGGTGTTAAAAAACTGGTGGATCCTAGGCTTGGAGATAACTACTTAATTGATTCAGTTATACAGGTATGAGTTATCACTTCTCAGTACCAAAGCATAATATAAGGGTATTTGTTAAGTTTTAGAAAATATTTCAATTTTCATATTTTGCTTTCAGAAACATTCAAAAAAATATGTCACTTTATTTACTAATTTTATTAATATAGATATATTTATATAGGAAACTGTGAAAACAAGTTCTATATAAATTTTTTAAAGCCGGAAACAAGATGGCAATGTGACATTTTCATAGGTGCGACCATACCAGAACTTATGCACCAGATCCCGTGGAAGTTCTCATGTTGCTCATCTTTGTTTCAGTAGATAAAATAATTGTGGAAACAAAAATAATTTCTGAAATGCGTTTTTCATAACTCATTTCAATATCTCTAATCTTCAAGCTTTTCTTGTAGATGGCACAACTTGGCAAGGCATGTACAGAGCGCGATCCAGAACGGCGTCCGAATATGAGCTCAGTTGTGGTTGTTCTCACAGCACTTATTTCAACCACTGAGAATTGGGATATTGCTTCCATCTACCAAAATTCAACTCTTGTAAATCTAATGTCTGGAAAATAGGAGAACTATAGGTTACAAATGTTACCATTCAATTCTTCTGTTGCAAAACAATTTTGGTATGCATTTGTTACAGTTTTCAATGCTGAATTGCATTGTTTGCACTTTGCAGTCTAATCTGCAACTAAGTCAAAACTTGTGAAGACACAATAATATATATAAGTGGAAATACTAGCAACATGTTTTATAGCATACTGTTTACTCTTGTGTGAAGTTTACAAGGATTACAGTTATTATTGAGCATCACACACTGTCAAAGTAATAGGATATGCGTATATTTTCACTATATGTAAGTTAATAGTTTTGAAATACAGAAATTTTATGGAGAAAAGTAAGCATTAAATGACTTTTGTGTTTCTGATATAATAATAATATGTTGATGACTAAAGTGAAAATGCTTGTACTTCCAAAGGAAAATAATAATTATATTTACTTTGAAAAATGATGGAAACTATTTCAAATATTATCATATTTTGGTCTAGGCACAGATATCCTCTATAGGATGCAATCCTATTTGAATTGGAAACATTCACATCATGGTGGGGTGACTAGTTTTTTTGCGAGTTTTTTCATCCATAGGAGCTCGAACTAGAGACCTCTTATTTAAGGGAATGAATATGTAAATTATGTCATAATATATGTCTATTGATTAACAAGTAATAATAATATAATAAAATTATGTGCTAGGAATTGGCTAAAATGCAAAAAGTAATAGAATCAAATCAAAGTGAGAGATTCCTTTTTGATTTTTATGAGCAAAGTCAAGCTTAACACAGGCGTGCCTCAAATTATAAAAATAAAGAACTGTTTGGCGTTTGTTAGAGGCACAAGATGACACAGAAGGGAGTGGTTGCAAGGTGCCCGACAGGGTTGCCATTTCTGATACAAAAGATTAAACAAAGCCAAACATTCGTAATCAACAAGATTCCCTCATCGTTTAGCATCACTATAATGCCTTATAAATTTATTCAAAGTACACCAAAATATGACATGGAATACAAGTCAACTCCAATCATTCTAGCCAACTGTTCCTGTTTCATTCTCATTCCACCCCTTTGTTAAAACTATTAACCTATCAGGTGTTTATTATTATAATAAAAGTAAAAACGTGTACATATAAATTTACATTTTATGTTTAGTGTTTACGTACTTACGTAACCAATAAAATATGTCACAATTGTTAGATATTTTGTCCTTTAAACATATTAGCACGAGTTTGAATTTTAGCCACCATATAAAAAATTATTTGTTGAGAGATGCAAAATTTATTTCGATAATCTCTGCCCCTCAAAAGATTAGTTTTCTACTGTTTTGATATTTCAAAAAGAAAACCAAGAGCTACACCCTTATACTTCAATATTTAAGTAACTTACCATAGAAAAATCTCTAGTTTATTTGTTAGAAGAGAAAGTGTGACAGTGCAGTGCACCCCTTAACTTCTTGATGATAGCTCAATTAGAGATTGCTCCAGAAATAAAGTTTTCTGATCTTAGTTTCTTCTAGTACTTTTTTCATTTTCCTCTCTTTAGTCATCTCAATTTCCTCTTCTTGGTTCAATGAAACTTAAGAATGGTTTTATCTTTCTCTTTCTGTTGGTGGAATATGTTTCTATCAATGCAGAATCCAAGTGTATGAAGGGATGTGATTTAGCTCTAGCTTCCTACTATGTGATCCCTGGATTTTTACTCTCACAAGACGTTCCGCGCTTGATGAAATCAAACATTGTGACGAGCAAGGATGCCATGAAAAGCTACAACAAAGGAAAAATACTGAATGATGATATTGTTCTTGCATTTTTCAGACTGAATATTCCATTCCCCTGTGACTGTATTAATGGTGAATTTCTTGGCCATGTATTTGAGTACTCAGCTGGTTCAAATGACACCTATGATTTGATTGCAAAAACTGTGTATTCCAATTTGACCACAGTTGAGATTTTGAAAAGGTTCAATAGCTATGATGCTAATGATGTAATACCCCCTAATGCTAAGGTTAATGTCACTGTGAATTGTTCTTGTGGGAATAGCCAGATTTCAGAAGATTATGGGCTGTTTATTACTTATCCTCTCAGGATTGGGAATAGTTTGCAGGATATTGCAAAAGAGAACAATATTGATGCAGAGTTGATACAGAGGTACAATCCTGGTGTCAATTTTAGCAGAGATAATGGAATAGTTTTCATTCCTGGAAGAGGTATGCTCTCATTTTTCCATAACACTTTTTAGGGTATTTTTGGTAAGTGTTTTCTATTTTAATAAAGATTACGAAGTTGTGATCTCTTTTTTATTTTGTTCCCTGTTTCTTTAGATTTGTACACGATATATTGGAAACAAGATTCTCTCTCTTTTCAGTTGTTTCCCGTGTTTCACATACAAATTTTTAAAAATAAAAAACAAAATGAAAACAAGATCGCAATTTTGTAATCATTTATGATAACAAAAAATAAAATTAGAAAATGGAAACATAGATCAAACATGTTCTGATCAGAATATTTGGTACATATCAGCCTTGAGTGTTTTCAAATATATTGAGGGTTAAATTACTCATTCATTTTTCTTCAAAATATTCAGTTTAATTTTTGTTTTTTCATTTCCCTGATGTTTTATTTTTCTTGGACATTCCAGATAAAAATGGACAGTATGTTCCCTTGTATACTAAGTAGGTATCTTTAATTGTCTCATCTTTCAAGCTGAATTCACAATAAAATTGAACATTGCTTCATGTTTGGCTCTATCTTTCTAACTTTAATTTTCTTTTCCTTGTTGCAGAACAGCAGGTTGGAACTCTAGCTTCATAAAGAGTTGTGATATTCAGTTACTCACATAAAAATGCAAAAGACAAAAAAAAAGAAAGAAAGAAAGAAACTGCTTGTAAGCTTATATTTACTTCTATATAAGCAGGTCTAGCTAGGGGTATTGTTGCTGGAATAACTGTAGCAGGAGTATGCGGACTTATATTGTTATTGACTTGTATATATGTCAAATACTTCCAAAAGAAGCAAAAAGAGAAAGCTAAATTGCCATCAGAAAATTCTACAGTGTTTCCAACTCAAGATACTAGTATGTTTTCCTATTTATATTCCTCGTGTAGTCGTGTGTTTTAACGTCGTGTCATTTCAGTTTAGATGAGATAAACTTGGATTTATTTCAACACAATTACGAATAGTTTCCAAGTTTTAGATACAGTTTTAGATACAAGTTTTAGAAACACACTTAACCTTCTTTTAACTCTTTCCCTCTCTTGACATTGGTAAAAGTAATTCTTTTATGTTTTTTGTGTTGAAACTTGTCTTATAGTAAGTTTTACTTTTCACACTTTTTAAGTGTATGTTTGGTTAAAGTTTTAAACTGCGCAAAAGTATTTTTATTTATAGTAATTTCGAATTTTAATGTAAATATGATAGAAATAAGAAATTATTGTTTTGTCTAAAAAGTTACTTATAGTAAAAATGTACACAAACGGGCCCTAATTCAGTATTAACTAAGTAGTTGATTTAAGAGGTAGAAAAGATGCCTTGTTTTTAACATGTCATCTTAACCTTGCATCAAATATAAAAGGAACAAAAAGAGAAAGGAAAAATGTGTATCTGCTACTCATCAACCTTATCAAAGTCTACATGCCATCATTATTCATATATTTAAACATTTACTTGCTAATTAATGACCCAAAAACTTCAGTCATTCACTTTGAAAAAAAATAAACTGATTGATATTTCTGTTTGAACTTTGAACACTTCGTGATTTTTCTGTGTCTTTTGGGTAAAAGCCTCAGGTAGTGCCGAATATGAAACTTCAGGATCCAATGGTTCTGTTACTGCTAGTGCAAGTGGCCTTACTGGTATCATGGTGGCAAAATCAGTGGAATTCTCATACCAAGAGCTGGCTAAGGCTACAAATAACTTCAGCTTGGACAATAAAATTGGTCAAGGTGGATTTGGTGCTGTCTATTATGCAGAATTAAGAGGCGAGGTATGAAGTCACATTATGTAACATAATCAGCCAAAATAATAATAAAGGAAAGGGTTAAAACTAGATTATCCCTTTAATATTTTGAATTATATGCCATGTTTGGTTAAATGCTGATACTTTAAAAAGGTGCTAAGAGGTCTAAGTACTTTGTATGTTGTGCACTTATTACAATTCTGTTAATGATGTGTAGTAACGTGCACAGAAAACAAGATTTTTTGCATGTCTTCGAAGTTTCAGCGTTAGAACGCACATCACATGTAGTTTGGAGTAGTCTATTTTTAACCGGAAAAGGGAAAATGAAAACAAAAGTGGAGGATAGAAGTTTTTGCTTTTGCCCATGTGACTGATTTCTTATTCCAGATTTGTGATTATGTTTAAATTGTAAGGATTTAAGTTCATTGTGTGGAAAATATATAAAACAGAAGTGTAAATAAGTATAGGGACAATGTGTAGTTTCATTAAACAGAACACATGTACAATTGTTTTTAATGTTCTTCAGGGTGTACATGCAAGTTTCTGTTTCTTATGCAATTTCACACTAACCATTTACTTTTTTACATTTCTCATGGATTTCTTCTCTTATGATTCATTCTATGCAGAAAACAGCAGTTAAGAAGATGGATGTACAAGCATCAACAGAATTTCTTTGTGAGTTGAAGGTCTTAACACACGTTCATCACTTGAATCTGGTACAAGACCCTTCAAACAACTTCAAGCATTTGTGAATTAGGGAGGTTCAATTAATCATTTTTCTGCATGGTTTGAAATTTCAAGCTGTTACAAAACAAATAACCAAATCCAAGGTCTTCTAGTGAACAGAACAGTCTTTATTAACATGATATCAACATTACTTGCGAAAAAAAATTATCTTGCTTATGTGGTATTTGTGTCTAAATGAAGTTATTTTGCATAAACATTTCTAATAAAGGTCTAATATATCTTTTACAAACAACATAGGTGCGGTTGATTGGATATTGTGTGGAGGGGTCACTCTTCCTTGTATATGAATATATTGACAATGGAAACTTAGGTCAATATTTGCATGGATCAGGTAAAATTAGCAATTTAGCATACATTATGATATTCCTATGAAATATTACATTATTGTAAAAAAATAAATAAATTAATAATGATGATAAATGATTGATTTCAGGTAAAGAGCCTTTGGCTTGGTCTACCAGAGTGCAAATAGCTTTAGATTCAGCAAGAGGACTTGAATATATTCATGAGCACACTGTGCCTGTTTATATCCATCGTGATGTAAAATCTGCAAATATATTAATAGACAAGAATTTTCGTGGAAAGGTTGAATTTTTTTTTCCTTTTTTACCAATCTTGGTGATCCGTATTCCAAATCATTTTTTTATCCATTTGTTATTTGAGACTTATTGAAAACTGTGTAAGGCTTTGAATTCAGGTTGCAGATTTTGGGTTGACCAAACTTATTGAAGTTGGAAGCTCCACACTTCATACTCGTCTTGTTGGAACATTTGGTTACATGCCTCCGGAGTATGATTTTCTCTTCCTTTTTTGGTTTGATATGATTTTTTATGTTATTTATTAGATTAGACAATAATTCTTATAAATAAACATACACACAATTTAGTTCATGAATTATTCAAAATAGGCAAATTTAGTCCTCTGAACTGGGGTTTTCTTTGTAGAAAAATTGTGAAATGAGATTTTTTATTGGTTTTGGGGTGAGGGATATCTTATATTTTTTACAAGAATTTTACAAGGTTACTTTTTCCTGGGATTTGGAATAACAAGCACTTAAATTTTTGCTTTTGTATTTAAAAGAACTAGTTTAATTGATTAGTTGGATTTTCTAACAGATATGCACAATACGGTGACGTTTCTCCAAAAATAGATGTATATGCATTTGGAGTTGTTCTTTATGAACTTATTTCTGCTAAGAATGCTGTTCTGAAGACAGGTGAATCCGTTGCTGAATCTAAGGGCCTTGTAGCTTTGGTGAGTATAGATTATAGATAGATGCCCCTAAATTATCTGAACTTTATTTGTTAACAAAACTATGTCAATTCAGAAATGTACATGTATATTTCAATTTCAAAGCTACTCTATAGAATTCCATCTCAACCAGAATTGAATAATGAAGATACCCTTGGCTTTTTTCCTTCCTTTTTTTTTTTTTTTTAATTTGTGTGTTGCAGTTTGAAGAAGCTCTTAATCAGAGTAATCCTTCAGAAGCTATTCGCAAACTGGTGGATCCTAGGCTTGGAGAAAACTATCCAATCGAATCAGTTCTCAAGGTGAAAGTTTTTCTGTGTGCAAATAATTTCGATGTTTTCTGTCCTTTCAGACGAAACCAAAATTAAAATAAATATCTTTTTATACATTTAGAATAGTCTTTAAAATTATTATCACATATAGTGAGTTGTTGGTTCAGGTAATACAAGTTTAATTTTCCTTAAATAAATGTCTCAACTTAAAGTATTACAAATAAAGAAAGTCATGTCGGAAGAACTAGCCACCTCGCTCTATTATAATGTACACAATGTACGTGAATAAACAACAACAATAAAAGTCTTATTCCACTAATTGAGTTCGGTTACTAGGATCAACAGTGAAAGACCATATTATTTGATGTGTTTTTTGACATTCGTCTACCTTTTTTATTGGGCTTAAAATCATGCTATCCACTCTTGTCACTAGTGCCTTCAATGATCTTCTTTGCATATGCCCAAACAACCTAAATTATTTCTCTGCCTCAATAGATGTCACACCATTGTTCCATAGCCACTCTAAAGCCATGGTAAAGGAGGGGAGTTGCGTTAGAACCTCAACAATAACATAAAACTTGTTGAAACCCTTATTATGGAACACACAAGAGAATTGAGATAGACGGAAAGAAACAGAAAAAAAAATCAATATAATGCATAAGCAGAGTTGTTTCTAGTTTTTGAATCAAGACTCCTCGGTGTGAGATTTTATCATTTAACAGAACTATATATGTGATTGGTTGAGTTGCAGATTGCGCAACTAGGGAGAGCTTGTACAAGAGATAATCCACTACTACGCCCAAGTATGAGGTCTATTGTTGTTGCTCTTATGACACTTTCATCACCTTCTGATGATTGTGATGATGACACTTCCTACGAAAATCAGTCTCTCATAAATCTACTCTCTGTCAGATGATAAACACACTATTTGTACCTAATTACACCATGTTTATAATTACTTTTAGAAGTACACATACATATATTGTTAATTTGTATTTTGTACATTAATGGAGTTGAGACTTGTAGAAAATGAGCTTCAATTCATACAATTATCTAATTTGAAAACCCCTTGGTTGTTCGAACTCAAATTATTTCAATTCTGTTAACAATAGTTACGGATAGATTTGTTTTCCACGAAACAGTCACTAGTATTGCTATTATTAGTGCTGCAATTTATCACGAAATAACTTGCTACAAATTTTCACGAATTCAAATGCAACCATTGGCTCACTTAATATCCATACATGATACATGCGGGGTGGCGCTAAGTTAATATAATGAGGAGAACTCGGCCCTATTGCAAAAAAAATTGTTAACATGTACATTTAATTTTTTAAAATATAAGTAAAAATTAGTAGTATTTTAAGTAATTGGCCCTTCTAAAATTTTAATTTATTTAGTTATTAATATTTGACCCACAAAAAATTTTGGGCTAGTTCCGCCCCTGCATACATGAGCAGTGAGAAGTTATATTTTATCTAACGCACAACTTCTTAATTAACTTATCCTTATGTATCTTAACTAGTGCATTAAGACATCTACTAACAAACCTTTTCACTTTTAATTTTATAATATAACCCAAAAAAAAAAGTGGCCAAGGAAATTCGGTCCAAATGAGATTCAAGATGCAGCAGGCAGAAGAGAATAAAACGAGGTATGAACTAATTATTCTTTTCTTCACATACAGAAGAGTAGGTAGTAGCGAGAAACTAATAGCAAGAACACAAATTTTGGAAGAAAGGAATGTTTGGATATAAATTACGATTTCTTTACACATAATGTTGATTAATTTGAATATTTTATACATCAACATTTCATGTACATTAAGATTAGTATAAGATTCACGTTACATCTAATCAGCTTAATTAGCTATATATTATGTCACCACTCACGACTTAATTTTTCTAAAAAGACATTGATGGAAGAAGAAACAAACCGGAATTGGATTCTCCAAATCCACGAGGAGCTCAATAACAACAATGCTCCTTCAACAATACACGAAAAGGTTCAATGGGAGAGGCATTCAGTTTACAAATTACCCTCAAGTGTAACAGATTTGAACAAAAAAGCCTACACACCCAAAGCGGTGTCGTTTGGTCCTTACCATCACGGTAAAGAGCATTTAAACGCTATGGAAGAGCACAAGCATCGTGCTCTTATCCATTTTCTCAAGAGATGTGAAAAGCCTATTGAATTGGTATTCAAACGAATGGAACATGTAGTGGAAGAGTTGAGAGATTCGTACAAGCCACTTGATCCAATTTGGACACAAGACACCACCAGATTCTTGAAATTAATGATTCTTGATGGTTGTTTCATGTTGGAAATTTTGAGAGCTAGTGACTGTGTTCCGGATGATTATGCAGAGAATGATCCTGTGTTTAGTGAACACGGGAAGCTCTATGTGGTGCCCTTTATCAAACGTGATATGCTTATGCTTGAGAATCAGTTGCCCATGACGGTTCTTCATGTATTGATTCAGTTTGAGACTGACACTTTCCAGGTAACTCCTTATTCCGTGTGGGTTTGGATTTTCGTTAATTAAACTAGAGTTCGAAATAAACTGGCTTTTTTTTGCAATCAACAGGCCTTTTTTCTAGTTAATTATGTATAAAAAATTAGCTAGTTAGTTAGGGTCTTAGGGAGTGTTATGATCATGTAAGAAATTTTAACAAATTGATGAATAATAAATAACTCTGAAATTCCGAAATACTACCTGACAGGACGATGACGTGTTGAACAAACAAATCCTGAAGTTCTTCTTCAACCGAAGCACCCCTGAAGAAATTGGAAGCATAGGTAAATCCCTGCACGTGTTAGACGTGTACAGAAAAAGCCTCATCTACCAAGGACCCACCCACCCAACGCGCGTGCCGAGAACACGCATAAACCACTTCAGCGACGCGCGTGGGGAAGAAGAAATCGTTCGCTCCGCAGCAGAACTCAACGAGGCCGGGATCCGCTTCCGAACAAGCAAAACGCACAGCCTCCGAGACGTTTCCTTCGACGGCGGAATTCTCCGGCTCCCAACCCTAATCGTCGACGACACCACAGAGTCCATGTTCTTAAACCTCATAGCATTCGAACGCCTTCACGTCGGAGCAGGAAACGACATAACTTCCTACATATTCTTCATGGACACCATCATCGACAATGAGATCGACGTTGCGCATCTTAACAGAAAAGGGATTTTGATTAACGCGCTTGGGAGTGATAAAGATGTTGCGAAATTGTTCAATTCGTTGACAAAGGATATAACGGTGGATCGACAGGGAGTGTTGGATGTGGTTGAGATGAGTATGAGCAATTATTGCAAGAAGCCTTGGAATAAGTGGCGTGCGAATTTGATTCACACTTATTTTAGGAATCCATGGGCGATGGTGTCGTTAATTGCAGCGATATTTCTTTTTGCTCTTACGATTGTTCAAACGGTGTATACTATTGCACAATATTATGATCAAACTCCTTCTTCCTCACCTGTTGTGCCACGACCAAGGCCTGGGCATCATCCCTGATCATCATCGCTTGCTTGTTAATTAATTTTTCTTGTTTTCTCTTTGTTTCATTTTGATTTTATGTATGTGTTTGTTGTTTGATTTGATTTTTCATTTTTCATTGTAACTTTATATATGGATTTGTTGTTTCCACTAATCAGAAGGTTTGACGGATGATAACACTATTCATCTATGACATGCAGTGCACTTAACTTTTATTCCTTTTAAATACGGTTTTTTCTTTAGGCCTAATCAACCTTTTCTTCTTCCAGTAACTTTAAGTAAAGTTTTAATTCCGTCCTTTAATTTGTTTTTGTCTCATTTTTATCTTTCAATTTTATATAAGATTTCGATTTCGTCTTCTAACTTTTTTTTTTCTAATTTTCATCCTTCAACTTTTTTGTTTGGTTCAAAGTTTTCCTTTCTGTCATACCGGGTTAGAGGGATTAGCAGAGAGATTCAAATCATGTGTCCCCAAAATTATGTCTCCAATCATGTCCCACCAATAGAATATCGCCACGTCATTAAAAAAATTTATTAGGAAACTAAAGATTAAAATTAAAGGAAATATTTTAATAACAGACAATATTCTATTGGTGGGACATAATTTAGAGACACCTAATTTGAATCCTTAGCGGAGACATCCTACATGGCCTAAACACCGTCAACGGTATTCTGAGTGTAAGTGCCGTGCAAATTTTCCTACATTGCTATATATTATGTATTCAAAAATAGCAGCAACATCATATAGGATAAAATTTCGACATACATTTTCAGGGTAAGATCAAATATATAACACATTAAAACTTAATAGCATTTTGATTCATTACATATACTAAAAAGATCTCTAAGTAGACTTAAAACTTGACAAAGCATAACAGCACATTAAAACTTCATTTTGGTTTATTGCATATACTCAAGTTAACACAAACTTAGTTTTATCACCTTTTTACTTCAATCACATAAGATACATTATACATTCAAAGTCATATTAATTCCTAAACCAACATTAAGACTTCTAATCTTCTTCTTGTTCTGCCTTGATGCATTATGGAGGATTATGATCCTTCTCCTCATTTACGACATAATATTGTTGACGGCGTTTAGGCGATGTAGGATGTATCCGTTAACCCAGTATGACGGAAAGGAAAACTTTGAACCAAACAAAGAAGTTAGTGTACGAAAATGAGACCAAAAAAAGTGAGAGGACAAAATCGAAACCTTATGTAAAGTTGGAGGACGCAAATGAGACAAAAAAAAATGTTAGAGGACGAAATCGAAACCATATGTAAGGTTGGAGGACGAAAATGAGATAAAAAAAATTAGAGAACGAAATCAAAACTTTAAGTAAAATTGAAGGACGAAAATGCTAATTTAACCTCTTTTTTTTTTTTATAAGAAAGTAGTATGGGAATTGAATTTCGTACTCCATATCCCCATGCGCTTACCAGCTAAGCTACATGATTGAGTTTTTTAGATACGATTTTAATCTTATAAAATATATTATTTTAAAAAAAAGTTGGATAATATATATATTTTTTATAATCAACCGGACACAACGGCCCAAACACAACCAAACTACACAATTCTCCTTAATAAGAGAAGGAGGAACATTTGAAAAATATTATTTTTATGAAATTATTTTTCATGTTTAAGTTCTTTTTTCTTTAAGTTTTATTTTTTATTTCTCAAGTTAAATTCATAATTAAACTTCTAAATTTTACGGATTGTTGTAGAAATTTAGAAGAAATTGAATTCTTAACTCTTTAAACCAACAATTTCATGATAAATACGTTGTAGCAAAGCTTATAAAAAATACAAGGTTGAGCATTCAGGATTTAAAATGTGATTTCTAAACAAATAAAAACTAAAATACAAAAAGTTAATTTTATAAGACTAAATTTAAAAGTGATTTATATTATGGGGATTAAAAATATTTTTACTTTTTTTAAAAAAAATTAACAACAATATTTAAATACTTAATGTATATTAATGTTGCTCTAGGTAATTTTTTCTCCAACTTCTAAGTTCTGACTTCTAAATATAATATTTAATATAAAAAATACTGATAATCCTTTTAATGTCAAATGTTTTATAAAGTAATATATTCTCGTTTAAGTTTTTATTTTGAAAAAAAAATTAGAAGTAATAATTGTATTATTTAGTCATTGACTTTTTATTTTAATAGTTAACAAAATTTTCATTACAACTTTTTAAATATAGTTTTAGATTTTTTTTATTTTTTAAATAATTTTTAAAGTAAGTAAAATACTCACATATTCTTACCATACCCGTGAGGGCATATAATAGGGGGATTCAAATCATGTGTCTTCAAAATTATGTCCCTAATCATGTCCCACTAATAGAATATCACCATGTTTATAATGTGTGTTGATCAAGTATTTATAGAGGATAGTAAACTAATTCTAACTCACCCAATTATGCTCTAACCAACTCTAACAAACTCTAATTATCTTTATTCTCTATCAGCCCCCCTCAAGCTAGAAGGTATGTTCCATACTTCTAGCTTGGAATTAAAAAAAAGAAAACAACTCAAACAATCAAAAACAAAAGGCAATTCTAGCCGTATTACAAGGAAGCAGTAGAAACAGTGAACTGAAGCCCATCCAAAACAGCAAGAGTCAATGAATTCCTGATCTAAGCCAGAGTATCCTTCAAGCCAATTAATACCATCTATGTGATTGCAACCTTAGCTCAGAAAAGTCAACACCAAATAAAAAAAAAACTACAAACAGTGCCTTAGCTTCATTTTCCATGTACATCATCATGAAAAAGTGGTTCAGAGCATGTTGACACCTTGCTTCAAAGCCAAGCAGAAACCATAATTGTTCAAGAGAGGATAATTTGTAAGCCATGGTGTTGAGAAACTCCTGAACAAGAGTAAAACTTTTCCACTTGGTATACATGGCAATTGGTGCAGTACAAACAATAGCTTCAAATTCATGAAACAAGGCTAGCGACTTATTCATATATACATTGATCATAACAGTCCATGAAGCACAATTTCTTTTAGACAAGTGAATTCCATGACAATGCATTAGCACACCATGAACCAGTGCCTTTGGTTGCACACACAATGAAAACAAATACTGAATTGTGTTAATATTTGGGGAGAAGCCACCATTTAAATCTCCTTTGTAACAGCCAATATCTTTGATATATTTTTCAAAATCTCCATAAGATGTGAGCAGGTAAATCCAAGAGATACAATTGACATGAATCTCAATAAGCCTCACATTCAAGACTAAACCCACATCTCCAAATTCCATATAACCTACAAGAAGTAATTTAGTAGAAAGTGACTTACACTCTGACATGTTATCAAACACTTGCTGGGGAGATTCAGCACACTTATATCTCACAAACAAGCCAATCAAGCACTTGTACAAAAATAAAGCATCATTAGATACCTTCTGAGCATCATCATTCTCTCCAAACTTGAAATATATCTTAGGCTTTCTGTTAGAATCTTCATTTTCTATCTCATCTAAATTACCAAAACTGATACACCCAGCAAGCATAAAATTCCATCTAACTATATTTCTCAGGATCATATCATTAGGCACACAAAGTGCAAGCTCAACAGTTTTTCTATGCATGTTAACTTCAATCACTTCTAACAAATTTTCACCAGCATCAATCAATGAATCACATACATGGATATTGAAATATGTTTTGGGGCAAAAATGAATTGACTCACAAGCATTCACAAGGTGCAATCCCCAACAAGAGAGAACAGCAAACAATATACCCATAATTTCATGAGCCAACTCTGCTGATAAGAATTCTACACCAATCAGTTCTACAGATACCTTCGATGCATTTCTTGTTGAACAATGCCTTGCCATAGCCTTAGTTTCTTCATATTGTGGCCTAATTGCTCCAATCAGACTCAAGGTTGCATTCTTAGTCAAAAAGGGGAGAAAACAATTGATATGGAAGTGCGAGGAATTATAGATAAGGATGAGGGAATTGACAGAAGATATACAAGAACAGTGTTGAGAGGAATTGTAATCTCTAGCGCCTTTGTCGTTCTCGGTTAGAGTTTCTTCCGGAGCACGTGTTTCTGCTTGTTGAGGCGTTGCTACCGAAGCTTCCGATGTCGGTGTGTCTTCCGCCATTGACGTCTTTGGCAACGTGACAAAGAACATAGAAGGTTTCTCCAAGCATAATGACGGCAAAGGAGAATGCGAAAGACCGTGCACATCCCGAGGAAAAGGATCAGCGTTGTCCTTGTCGATGGTGCCGCGGTTGTCGTTCTCAGCAGTGTCTTTAACATCGACAGGAATTCCACCGTCATTGTCTTTACTAGTGGCTAGGGTTCCGTCGAACGAAATTACTCCCGTTGGTTGAGACGTTGTGACCGAAGCTATTTCCGTCATTGTCGTCTTCGCCAATGAGGCAGGGAATGAATGAATAGGAAATGTAACAAGAACAGATCCAATCAAAATTTTACCATTCTCAAGTTGAGCGGATACCGAATCTTGACGAGTGAGAATCGTCTCTGGCGCTGAATCGATATCAATCTCGTTGGAGACAGTGCCAAAGATGATAGGATCTGGATGTTCCTTGATGAAAACTTCAGCTTCGATCTCTGTTTCGGTGGTTTTAATCACACAGAGACTCTCCACCTGAGCAAGATTCTCCCATGGTGATCTCTTGACAGAGTGAAGCTTTCTTTTGAAACAGTGATGGCGTGGTTTCAGATTTTGGCTGAATCTGGAGAACTTCTTTGCTACCTCATCAAAAGCAACAGCGGAATCATGAGAGTCCAGAACTGGATCATCACTCTCCTCATAGGAGAGCTCTGATACCATATCAGAAAAATGAGAAGAACCTGGATAAATGGAAGTGTAACCATTGTATTGTGGCCAATACCCATAAATCACATAGAACAAGAGAAGAGTGCCATAGAATTAAACCCGAATACTTACACACACATTTTTATTATTACGTATAAATTCTGATTACTTTTATCATTTAAAATTACAAAATCATTTTTTTTGTCAACACTAAAATCATCTATTTTTTTTATAATTTATTTATTTTGGTCAACAATAAAATCATTTTTTTTTCAAGTGAGACTATAATTTATTTGAATAATCTTAAATTCTACATGTAAAATCGTCACAATTACAGGTAAGAGAATGTATGGGAGGATTTATCCCAAATAGAAGATACTCGTCAAATTACAGGTAAGAAGATACTCGTCATTTATTTGTATTTATTTGGTAAAAAGAAGAAGTGGGCTTCATGGAAGCCGCATTGTGTTCGTGGGCACTATAGAAAGGCCCAGACCATTCTGGAACGTAAAGTACATATCCTATGCCATTGCCAACCACCCCAATAATAATACACGGAAACGACCTCTTCAATTTGCATTCGAAATCGGAATTAATTTTAGTCTCTTCATTCACAATTCACAAATCAAAATTCTTTTCCCTAATCACCAACAGAAAGAGAGAGCAAGAGATGGATTTTGAACTGAGAAGAGCGAGAGAGAAGCTAGAGAAAGAGCAGAGGGAGAGGAAGGAGAAAGCCAGATTGAAACTGCAAAAGGAAAAGAAGGCCAAAGAAGAAGCTAAGAAACAAAGGGAAGCCATTGAAGCTGCTCAAAGATCTCGTCGTATTGATGCCGCCGAAGCCCAACTTAAGGTACCAAGCCCCATTCATTCTTCTTGATTTTGTTATTTCGTCTTCCTCCTTTTTTTTAAGCTATATGAATGAATATTTTGACTACTACACCGTGATTTATTAAGGGTAATATTGCTATGGGATCATCGGGTCCTTAGATTGATTTCTCTGTAAAAATTTATCGAGGATTAGGGAAAGGATGTATATGCGTAACTTTATATTTTTCCTGAAAGATAATAACATGGAAGAAAACATAGGTAGGCTAGGGCAATCGGACACATAAAATTGATCACATATCTACTTCTTTTTTGCTGCTGGCTGTTGGAATTTTTTCTGTCCGCATTTTGCCAAGACCAGAACATGAAATCGCGATTCAAGCTCTGTATTGTCAGGTGCAAGTTAGATTCAGGGTCGAGAAGGATGCAACTTGCAATTTGAATTGCAGGCCATTGGTTTTTTACCGTTTCAAGATAGGAATCGTTGATTACGATACTAACTACAACAACAATGTTAAATGACACTACTGATAAAAATAAACTTGCTAATTTGCATTTTCTAATGTTTACCATACCTTCCAGCACAATCTTTAGTTCTTTACGGCTTCTTTAACTTCCTTTTATGTCTACGTTTTCAACATGGAAATACTAAATGGATGTTTCCCTTAATTTTCCTTGTTCAATTCAGGCTGACCAGCAGATGCAAGAAAACCTAATTGCTGGGAGAGGAATTGTGTTTTATCGTATACTAGAAGCTGTACCTTATCAAGGTAGTGGAGATAAAATCAAACTGCCGCCGTCTTGTTTCACAGAATTGTCTGATCAGGGTGCTCTTGATAAGGGACCCATGTACTTTCAGTTGTCAATAGTTCAAGAAGGAAGCTCCTCAGGTGTCGAAGATACTGATAAAGAGAAACAAGGGACAACTCATTCGGGAGTTTTGGAATTCACTGCCGATGAAGGTTCAGTGGGTCTTCCTCCTCATGTATGGAATAATTTATTTTCAGAAGGTTCTGCAGAATCTCCATTAGTTGAAGTCCGCTATGTTTGGCTTCCAAAAGGGACTTATGCGAAACTTCAACCTGAAAGATTAGGATTTTCTGATTTGCCAAATCATAAAGCTATCCTTGAAACAAGTCTTCGGCAGCATGCTACTCTTTCTCAAGGTGACATTTTTACAGTAAACTATGGAGAACTTGCATACAAATTAAGGGTGCTCGAGTTAAAACCTTCTTCAAGTGTATCTGTTTTAGAAACTGATATTGAAGTAGACATAGTTGATACTGATACACCCTCAGGGGATACAGATCAGCATGTTTTGGTACCAATAGTCTTTGGGATGTCACAAACTGGAACCGTTGAAGAAGGGAAATTTGTGTATTACAAATTTTCCATAGACAACGTCATATGGGAAACAATCTCCACTGGAAATTCTAGTCTTGAGGTAAAATTAGAATCAGAGACAGATGGGGGAGACACTGATCTTTTCATCTCTAAACATCCTCTCATATTTCCTACACGACACCAACACGAGTGGTCTTCCCATGATATCGGCTCAAAGACTTTGATCCTTAGCTCTAAAGATAAAAACTTGAGTGAAGGGACTTACAGCATTGGTATATATGGCTTTAAGGGAGTGACTAAGTACAAAATATCAGTCATGATCCAGGATAATTTCAACGAAAAAGTTGGTCAGCAAGCATCATCTTCCCATTCATCTATGGAAATGGATACGGAACAATGTAGGAACTGCAAGCATTACATACCCTCTAGGACTATTGCACTGCACGAAGCTTACTGTAGTAGACATAATGTCGTCTGTCAGTATGAAGGATGCGGAGTTGTTCTTAGGATTGAGGAGTCCAAAAACCACATTCATTGTGACAGGTGTGGTCAAGCTTTCCAGCCAGTAGAATTAGAAAAGCACATGAAAGTTTTTCACGAGCCGCTTCACTGCCCATGTGGAATAATCCTTGAGAAACAGCAGATGGTGAGTCGCTAGTCTACCGCCCTTTCTTTTTAGTGTTGTGTTATGTGTTACCTTTTGTCCCGCTCTTCACAATTTCTGTCTCTACATCTGTCAATAATAATTTTATTGTGCTCTTTAGGTGCTATTATATCTCTCCAAACTTATATTTTGCTGAGACATGTGAATTTAATTTGGTGAATCAATGGCAAAAGCCTTCCCTAGGTTCTTATCAGCTTTCATCTTATTTGAGTTTGATCGTGGAACAATGCAGGCAATGAATAATGAATTATGCGGAGTTTTAAGATGAAACTTTAGTGTGTTACTATGACTACAGAAATTTATCTAGTGTGATTTTTTCTTTACACAAACAAACTTTGAAGTGTGGGATTTTACTTGTTTTCCCAAGGTTAGCTAACATACATGATGGATCCTTCAGGAAGTTGGAAGTCTAGTAAAGTTTAAATCGATTTCTGACTTCTGAGTCCTCTGAAGTACTGTTCATTTAATAATATCGTAGCTGGGTAGTCACTCATGGAAATAAAATGATTTTTTTTCCAAACCATATGTTCCTTGTATCTACCTAATAATGCCATTTCTTTCTCGTTTTAATATTTTCTATCTTGATCTAAGGATGCAAGGGATTTAGAGAAATACTTTTATCTTTTATTGTCAATTTACATAGATAATTACCACTTGCCATCTAGGTTTTTGTTATTAGTAAGAAATGTGGTCTTGTTATGGGTGTCAATTCAAACCTCCAATCATAAATCTGGCTATCTGAAACAAATCATTTTAACCTTTCTGGTAGGTGGAGCATCAAGCATCGGTTTGTCCCTTGCGTCTAATTTCATGCCGGTTTTGTGGTGATATGGTTCAAGCCGGAACTTCTGCCATGGATGTGCGCGATAGATTAAGAGGGTTGTCCGAGCATGAAAGCATTTGTGGGTCAAGGACTGCCCCATGTGACTCTTGTGGTCGTTCAGTGATGTTGAAGGACATGGACATACACCACATTGCTGTTCATCAAAAAGGCTAATCCTGATATGTTTTCTTGATGGCACTTGCTAGGAACTTGTAATTTGTGAAGATTGGTTGTATGTGGGGGTGATAAAAAGAAATCAGAAGAAACAGGAAGACATTGTGAAGCTGAAATGTATCTATATTCTACCACGTGTAACCAATTGTGGATATATTGTATTGTTGTTGATCTTGTCATTGAATATCTGCGAAATTATTATATGATTTGAGTTATGGAAGAAGTTTAACATTAAATTATTTTATAAACTTCTGGTGAAAAGAACCACCAGCGAGTGAATTTGTCGTTGAGCAATTCCTGCTTAAAATGAATTGATATTTGTCCTGGTACCTTTATACTGATAAGCTTTTTACTTAGAACAAAAGCTGAAGAGTTTTTTTTTTTTTTGGACTTTAAAAGCTGAAGAGTTGTCATGCACAGTTTTGTGAAAAGCTAAAGTGGGCATAGTCCGCATATCTGTATAAAGAGTAACTTCATTATTATTAATATTATTAATAATAAAATGATAGTAATGTGCTAATAGCAATATTTTTTCCATAAATCAAATGCATTGATAAGAGTACCAAAAATAATAAATAATACAGAAAAAGACAAACAATCCAGCACAAGGGGCATACCCCTTGAACAACAAACACAAAAAGAAACCTGAATTGGATGAAAGCAATTGAGCAGGAAATAATGCTATTGAATCAATAATATCTACATTATTAAAACAAAACAAAAAACATATATCTACATTATGATTATGTTAAATTTTTCTTGTCGAGTTTTTATTTTTTTTCAGTTAATGTCATTACGGTGATAAATGAGAGTAATATGCTTAAAGCAATACTACTAAGGCTCTGTTTGGTAAAATTAACTTATGACTTATAGTTTATAGTTTGTAACTTATGACTTATAGCTTATGACTTGTGACTTATAATTGAGTAGAGGTGTTTGGTAAAATTAGCTTATTAGGTAGCTTATATTTGTTAAATGACTCAAAAGGACAAGTAATAATTATATGTAATAAATTATTTGATAAAGTAAACATGTAATAAATGACTAGAGTATAAAATAGGAAAGAATTATTGAAAACTACTTTTCATAAGTTATAAGCTACTTGAAGTAGCTTTTCATAAGCTAGCTTATAGCTTATATAAGCTATAAGCTAGTTGTTACCAAACACCTTTACTTACTGATAAGCTATAAGCTCCTAAATAAGCTATAAGCTAATTGTGCCAAACACATTAAAAGAGTAAAAAGTTTTATTTGTTAAACTTTTTTTTTATTACAAACAGGGTCAAAGCACCAAGCAACTAAACATAATAAAGAAAAGAAATTCATGTGTTACACATTCTTACCACATAATTTTATTATATTTAATGCTTGTCCTAATTTTATTTCGCTAGCTCTTTCAACTGACATAGTTGGAACGATGTTCCCTAAGAATTTTTGGCGAGATAAGCATTTATGGATATTACTTTTTTTTGGTAGTCCAAAAAACATATTAATAATTTTAACCTAAAAAATCATGTGAAACATATTTTTGATAAAAAAAAGAAAAACGTGGATTTTTTAAATCATAATTGTGTCAACGTAGAATAACAAAATTTAATATTAAAAATAGTGTGAACATAGAAATAGGGTGTTTTTTTTATAGGCAAAAGTGTGTCACAGAGGTTCGAACTGAAGAACTATTACTTAAAACTTTACTCCCTAGCTATTAGATCAACCTGTTGGATGCACATTAAAATAAGGTGCGTTTGGAAGCATAACTCATTTAACCACTTATACAATAAGTTTATACTAAAAATAAGTTGAGGCACACTTCTTAAACTTGTCAATTTTTTATTTTTCAAGAGACATATATGAAAAACATAATTTCTTAGTTCTCTACCAGCTGGTTCACTATTTTTATTGCCCTTAATAATGTAGGTTATTCTTTTATCACTAAACCCCGATTAGAAAACAAGTAGCATTGATCAGTTTTCTTATTAGAAACTATAAGGAATAATTAAGAAAATTTCAATAACTGTCTCTAAAAACGCATTAACATATTAGTTTGGTAGCTAAAGAATATATTACTACTTTAAATAGTAACTTCTCAACTCAAGTTCACTTAGAAGCAATTTCAGTTATAAAAAACTAATTCTTAAAAAACAGATATACCTGAATAAGATTATAAAAAACAGATACAACTTCAATAATTTGTATGCAAGTTCTCCATAATTTACTGTTAAAATGTCAGCATGAACATTTTATCCCATAAGTGTCCAGTTGTGAAGGTATGGTAGTTAATATCCCCATTTCTCACCAGCTGCATACATAATCATCATATGAGTTGTAGTTAATTGGTCAATCTTAATATTAATTATTTCACTCCAGTTTGATTGTCTTCAAAATTCAAAAGTTACAGATAAACATAAGATCACTGCTCTTGGATTGGTAGGAATTGATAGAGCACTGCTACATGTTTAGAAACAACATTTTCCTTTAATCCTCTATTAGTATTATCTATGTAATCATTAGTATCTTAACTTAAATCGAAGTAACTGTTATTTCATTATGTACTATAAGAAAAGAAAAGAAATTCTTTTTTTTACTCACACATAATTATTGTGACACATGTCATGTTCACATGCTTCCATTTTTCTTCTATTTTTTGGATAATTTTTTTTTTGATGTGCATTGCTCCTTTTTTTTTTGTATTTCAAGTATTTGAAGTATGTTTATTGTTCTTTTGTCTTTTACCCATTATTTATACTTACTTTTTTTTTTAATTTTGAAATTGAACTCCTAAAATCTTTTTCTCTCTCCATTCATAATTTTCTCTCACTCTCTCTCCCTTTCACTTTCTATTCCTCTCTTCTTCATTTTCTTTCATTTTTTTTTCACTTCCTTTCATTTTTATTCATTTCTATTTGTTCTTCTTCCCCTTTACATTTCTATTCCTCTCTTCTATTTTTTTCATTTCTATTTGTCTTTAATTTTTTTTACTATTTTATGAAATAATTAATCAAATTTGCAATATCAACTGTATTTTTTTCTTGAGATCTTTTATTTTATTTGTTAATGATAATAGATTAAAATTTAAAATACATTGATGATAAAAATCAACTCAAAAATTAAATCATTCTTACAAAATAAGTTACAAATAAATTAAATTATCATCAATCATCTATCATATCATATATCATATACTATAAGAAAAGAAACCCCTTCGCAACCTATTTTGCCAAGTGTCATGCTCACATTAATTCAATTTCCCTCCAAAATTTCGTTTAATATTATTTTATTATATTCTCTCTTTGTTTGATTTTTTGTATTTTGAATGTTAATCCAAGCTTAAAAGCTTTGATTTTTCATGCAGATTTTTTGTATTTTGGATTGCCTTGAGATTAGAAAAAATTAAAATTCAAAATTTAAAATTTTAATAATAAAATTAAATTTAATTATTAAACTCTTTTTCTCTTACTTCTTTTTTTCCTCTTTCTTTCTCTTTCTTCTTTCTCCACTTCTCTTCATTTCAAATTTATTTCACTATCTTTTTTTTATTTTTTCTTTTCTCTATTTCCCATTATTTCCTTTTCATTTTTTTTACTTCGTTTTTTGTGATTTGTCAAAAAAAAAATTTGGTATAACCACGGGTTTCTCTACCCTTAAGATGAGACTAATTCGAGTCATTAGTTATTGAATGTTATTTGATTAAAATATGATCAAACTCATTTATATGTTTTATTGTATATTCATTATAAAATTATAAAATATTAGCACAACCTCACAAACGCGTAACGACGAAGACCTGTGCAAACGCACGGGTCAAAAACTAGTTTGAAATATAAAAACAAAAAACTTTATTATAATAAATATTGATTAAATAATATATAATCTATATTGAGTTCATGAACCAATCTGTGTCACGCAAGCATGTGCCCACACACACATATAGTATATTCCTTCCTTTAATGTTTTTTTTTTTTTTGGTAGCTAAAGAGATTTTCATTACATTTTTATATACTACATTTCCTCTGTTAAAATTGCAAAATGATTTAGGCTAAAAATCCTTTATCTTTTAGCAAATTTTTATTTTGATTTTTTTTAATTTGGTCTCTTTTTTGTTTTTTCACTCCATATTGAATTGAATGCTTTTTTTTAGCATTTTTATTAAAGCATTTAATGGTTTTAGTACAAAAAAACTAATATAATGTGAATAAAAGATAAGAGACTAAATTGACAAAAAAAAAAGAACTAAAATAAAAATTCACTATAAAACATAAAAAACTAAAGTTATATTTAACTTATCATTTATCAAAGAATAAATTAATAATTTTGTCCACTAGCTTATTTTTTATTTTTCAATTTTATCCTCTAACGAAGAAAATCTTAAATTAGTCGTATAGCATTCCAATTTTGATTCATTTTCAGCTTTTTGATTAATTATGTTAAATAGCTAACAAAAATATAAAAAATTACGTCGTTTTAAGCTATGATTTACCCAAAACTAACGTTATTTTAAGTTAAAGTTCATGCAAAAACAATGTCATTTTGAGTTAGGAATCATTTTCTTTAGTATTTCTGTGTTGGTTATTAATATATTATTTTTGTATTATAAAAAATTCTGAGTTATTACCATGTGTACAATTCAAATGGATTAGTTATCACTATTGAAATGAGATATTCGCCTAAAGTAATATAAGTTTTCCTCTAATTTGAATATCATGTTTGATATTTAATTAGACTAATTGTGAATTTCATTTATAGAAAAACTGTTAGAAAATACTATATTCCTAACGTTGCTGAACAATAAAGTTGGTTATTAAAAACTTCCCTTATTAATTATTTCTGCAATGGAGCGTTGTTCGTGGGTCCCTTCCTGTGTATTAGAAACGACAATTGAAACGTATTTCTATCATCTTCTAACTCTGCTACTGCTCAAATCTTTACTCTGTCAGCGAACCAAAAATAAATAAATAAATAATTCAAAAACTTCCTTTCAGTCTTTTAGGGGCAGCTTCTTTCTTTTTTTAATTTTTCAAAAAAAATACACGAAAAAATAACTTTTTTAATTACATAAGAAGGAGAGACACGTTCACACTACACTACACAGCATGTTAGCATCAACATTCAGCAACTTGCAGAGAATAAACGTGAGAATATATATGAATAAAAAATTATAATTAATTAATGTATTTTAAAATCTATTTATCTTATAATTTTGACTGTTTACTTAATAAGTCAACAAAATAAAAAATATAATAACACACTGTTTGGCTGAATAAGGCCTTTTTTTAGTCTATCTTTGCCACAAACTAATAATATTAAAAATATAATAATTATAAATTATAATGAATAAACTCTCAATTATATATACTTAAAATACAAGTGCCCTTAAATAGATCGTTAAAAGATTTTTATTGTCAAATAAGTCGTTCAAAAATTAGAGATCAATATGTGTGTGGATATTTTAACAAATTTAGACTGCAATTTTAATTACGATTTTACTGTTTTCCCTTCTCCCCCTCCCATGTTATCTAGCTTAATGCTGGCCTCTAGTTCCATATGCATGTAATTATCTTTTTTAGGCTTTAGCCCCCTTATATACCCAAAAACACAAACAAAATAAAATAAAATAGATGTATTACTAAATTGGCTACCCAAAAATTGTCATCAAATAAATCTAAAAATTAGATTTGTAAATAAGTAAGTCCTTAAAAATTCTCTCCCACCGATTAAAGTCTTTAAAACATTATATATGTTACCAAATAAGTTTCTTCCATTTATTAATACTCTTTTATATCTTTAGTTTAGCCTATTTGCCATCAAAACTATGGTTTGCCTTAGAACAAAATTGATTTTGACTAATAAAAAATTATGTTTGGCAACTTTGAATTATAATTGATTCTGGATACATAACCTAACTACTTCTCCATAATAAATTATGCATCAAATTTACAGTACAAAACATAGGTTTTGACAAAAGTATGCAAATATTATTCTCTCTCAAAATTAATTTTCTAATCATAATTTTCCAAACTAAATCAATTTTAACCATAATCAATTTTACTTAAAATCAATTAACACAATTAATTATACTCATAATCAATTCTATCACTGCCAATTCAAACATGCACGTTAGTCTAACCATGACTGACCAAAATACTTATTTATTATAGGTAACACTTTTAGAGATAAAAATATATAAGTTGAGCTTTCAAGAATTAAGGATAAATATGATAAGTTATATTTTAATATAATAAAATTAATTTAATTCTTATTTATTATTGTAATTGATTTTAAGAATTATTTTAAAAATATTAAAAATTATTTTAGGATTAGACATTAATTTGATTATAATATTTTTTTTTTATATTCGCGTAGATGAGCCCTTATATAAATAGATAAAAGCATGACTCTCGCGTGCTCTTCACTAAGAGGCTAAGAGCATTCCTCTCCTTTCCACACCCACGATTTTGAGGAGGGGTGTTAAATTATACTCCTCCGTCCTTATTTATAAAACTTTTTAAAAAAAATTATTTGTCTCTTTTTATAAGACTTTTTTTAAAATTTTATGTACATTTAATTTTTTTATAAAATTTTCTTTATTTACTCAATTATTTTTGTGTGGTTCAAAATCAATAAATATAATAAGTTGATAAGAGAAATTTTCTCTCATGATAACTGGAGAAGACTAATTAAGTGGAAAGAGAATAATATTATTAGCTTTAATAATTAAAGGATAAATAATAAAATAAAGATAAATTGTTAGACAAATTTAATGATTTTTTTTAAATTTACTAATTTTATTTTTTTAGAGAGGATCTTATAACGGAGGGAGTATATTGACATAATAAAATCAATTGTAATTGATATTATAACTATAGTCTCTCTTATTTCACATATCTCTTTTCTCTCCTCTTACATGTAACTTGTCTAATTTTTAAGTATACTTATTTGGTGACGTGGATTTTTAAGGAATGTATTTGTGACATATTTAATCTCTTAGGAACTAATTCAATTTTAAAAACTCATATAACATGTAATCTTTCAAAAATCTATTGAGTGACATGAAATTTCCAATGACGTATTTAAAAATACTTGTTATATTTTTATTACAAAAATATTTTTAGAGGAAATAAATTTTATTAGGGCATTATTTTAAGGATACTAATTAAAGTTATTAATATTAAAAATTAATTGCATATTTTTTCATTTTTTAAAAATATAAAAAAATACACTTTTTAACCGTATTTGATATATTAAAAAATACTTCTTTTTATTCAGTAATATAACCGATGATCGAATCTCATATTCGCACACGTGTTTTCATACACGTACCAATTGAACTACATGACTCAAACTTTAAAAAATACTCCTTGAAATATTTCTAAACATTTTTTTTTATTTCCATCAAATTTATATTAAAATTCGTAATTACTGTCCGTAACAATATTTTTACCCTGTTATGACATTAAAACAAACGGGCTAGTAACCGTTAGGAAAAGAAGGAAAGTATCTCTTGATCTCCTCCTTGTCCTTTCTGTTTCTCTCTCTTCCCTGCCCTGTTGTTTCACATGCTGCCAACCAAACACATCTTAATGTTGGAAATTTAAAATTTCTTCTAACAAGTGCTTATTTATTTAAGTATTTTACTTAATTTTTCAACATCGAACTCCTTCTATACATTTGTGTAATCTTAATTTATAAAAGGTAGAAACATAAAAAATAATTATATTATAAGATAAGATTCATAACATAATCACATTTCCAAAATAATTATACCAAAATCCGTCGTATTAAAAACAAGTAATTATCCAAATTTGCGGTGCTGTTGAAAGTTGAAACACACTTCATTTTGGCTCTTCTATTATTATTGTTTTTACATTTTTATATTTCTATCGCTTTCAAACCTATATTAGAGGGAATGGTGGGCATGGATTGTATGAATGAGTAGGCAAAAATCCTACCTCACCTGACTGAGACGTGCCCCTACAGAATTTGTACATCCATGGCTGTCCCTTTGAAAAGAAAGTCCATAAAGTTTCTAACTTTTGCTCATTGCTGACTTTCTGGCTTTTGGGGTTTCTCTCTGTGGTCGGTTTCAACTTCTTTAAACTAATAGTATCAGTTTCACTGTGATCATCTCAATTGGGTTGAAGAACCACTCTCTAATTTCCTCATTTGGGTGTTTCTGCTCGTTTTCTCTCCCTTCTGTCCCTTTCTCTGCTCAGAATTTTTGCGGCAGACAAGGTAATAGACCCGCTGGAATGGATCTAATGCATGTTAGTAGCCATGGAATTTTTCTGCATTTTTTTTCTCATTGCCGTGGTTTCAAAATGCAGAATTTTGCCGACTGTTGAATGGTGTGTTTGTGTCTGTTGACTGGTAGCTAAGATGACTGGAAAATAAAGCACGCCTTTTGTTTTCGTTTTGCTGTGAGAATGAGGATTTCATTTCATGATCGGTTATGGCTGACAGAAAAAGCATGTTCTTTCCTGTATTTTAGAAGCAGATTATAAGGGCTAATTTTTACTTTCCTCCATACTTGATGAAGAATTGGCTGAAAATTTAGGAGGAAGAAGAAATTTTTTAACTCAGATGAATATATGAATTTTCAGTCCCCCTCTTCCCCCAAAAAAAAATCTTTAAATCTGATTGTTTCTGTTTCTGTGCATGCTGTGTCTTCATAAGAAAATCAGTCAAAATAAAAGTTTACATCAGCTCTCAAATCAGATGTTAAGCCTTCCTGTCATTATCTGTTTTGTCTTCTACCCATCTCTGCTGCAAAAGAAGGTTCAAATGGTATAAATGAAACAATTTTGGTTTTGACACCATGTTTATTTGTATATATTTTTGCAGGGAGTAGCTAATTCTTGAGAGGTTGACGATATGGCTTCGCTCGGTGATATAGGACTTTCAGCAGCAATAAACATCCTTAGTGCATTTGCTTTCTTGCTGGCATTTGCCATACTTCGGATCCAACCCATAAATGACAGGGTGTATTTTCCAAAATGGTATCTGAAGGGTTTAAGGAGCAGTCCATTGCAGGCAGGGGCATTTGTGAGCAAGTTTGTGAATTTAGACTTCAAGTCATACATAAGGTTCTTGAGCTGGATGCCTGCAGCGTTGCAAATGCCGGAGCCTGAACTAATTGATCATGCTGGCTTGGATTCTGCTGTTTACTTGAGGATCTATTTACTTGGGTGTGCTCTTATAATTCATTCTTTGCAGTATCTGTGGATTTCTAGCTTTTTATTTTTGATGAACTTATATGTTATACTCATTTGATACACTAGTTACATACAAGTCAAAATAGATAATTTGGAATGATTCATGTTGGATTACTTTCATCAATTAGTTTGTATCTTTTTATCTCCAAGATTAATTTTATCTCCAACTCTAATTACCTTTTCAATTATTAATATCATGTCTTTTCTTTTCGACTAACTGCATTCTCTTACCCATTTGAAGTGCAGGCTGAAAATATTTGTCCCCATTGCATTCCTAGCTTTTTCTGTTATGGTTCCTGTCAATTGGACCAACAACACCTTGGAGCGTTCAAATTTGACTTATAGTAGCATAGATAAGCTTTCTATTTCAAATATTCCAACTGGATCAAATAGGTATGCAAACTTTTCAACTGATTGGATAATTTTTCCTGCATTAGCTTGGCTGTTTATATATATATATATTCTTTCATTTGATTTGAACTTTGGACTAACATAATATCTGTGTTTCTATCATTAACTTGTTACATTTTATTGCAGATTCTGGACTCATTTGGTAATGGCTTATGCTTTTACCTTCTGGACATGCTATATCTTGAAAAGGGAGTATCAGATAGTTGCTACAATGCGATTACATTTCCTTGCATCAGAACGACGCCGTCCTGATCAATTCACTGTAAGATCAACTTTTATGTCTGAAATATATGATATGCTCATAATCATAATAGCCCTGCTCCTCTAGTATGCATATTCTAAGATTGGTAAACCTCTGGCATATATGATTTGTGTAGGTACTTGTTAGAAATGTACCACCTGATCCCGATGAGTCAGTCAGTGAGCTAGTGGAACATTTCTTCTTGGTCAACCATCCAGATAACTATCTCACTCATCAGGTCTGATCCTTTGTTGTTACACCACTCATGCCTAATTATCTTTCTTTGTTTTTGGATCTTCTATTATGGTTGTATAATTTGAACTATATGCTTATGTATCAAAACAATAAAGTTTACATGTCATGACTTTGCATTCATTTTTAATAGTTTTCAACTGGAAAATTGTTGCCTAAAATATAAGATACTCAACTGTACATAGTATTGGGTAAATTTCAGAGAAAGGTAGTTGTTATTACTTAATAGTATGGGTGTGGTTGTGTTATTTTCATTAAGTTAGGGTAAATTTCATTGCAAAATAGTTGTTTAGTTACGTGATGAGCTCTTTCTTTCTCTCCCGTTTTTTTTCCTGTTAATTATTATTATTGTAGATTTTAGATTGGGCTGGAAGTTTCAGTTGAAGCTTCTGTTGTAACTTTTTCATGATCTGCAGGTTGTTTACAATGCAAAGAAACTTTCTAGTCTTGTTGCTAAGAAGAAGAAAAAACAGAATTGGCTTGACTACTATGAACTGAAATATGCTAGAAACCAACCTGTAAGGCCATTGAGAAAGGTACGCCATTTTCAATAATCTGGTTTGTATGAATCATGAAGTATCTTCCATTTCTTTTTCTCTTCAGCATATGCTCTTGCCATTTTTTCTCTTGTACCGTGTAATTCCCGTGGTTGACATTGTGATTGCAGACTGGGTTTTTAGGTCTTTGCGGTAAAAGAGTGGATGCCATTGATTATTACACTTCTGAAATAGGGAAACTATCCAAAGAAGTAAGCAGTGCCTTCTATGCTTATTTTTCAATTGCCACTAGAATTACATGTGCTTGCTTCACAAATTGATTACATATAAGAAATGATTGAATCTTTCATCCATTTCTTAAAAAGAACCATTTGATTGAAGTTGATGTTTCTCTAAACTTTCAGATAGAATTGGAGAGAGATAAGGTGATGAAGAATCCTAAATATATAATGCCAGCAGCTTTTGTTTCCTTCCGAACTCGTTGGGGTGCAGCTGTTTGTGCTCAAACTCAACAATCCAGAAATCCAACCATATGGTTGACTGAGTGGGCTCCGGAACCTCGAGACGTGTATTGGGATAACATGGCAATACCATATGTTTCACTCTCAATAAGGAGGCTGATAATTGCTGTTGCTTTCTTCTTTCTGACATTCTTTTTCATGATTCCCATTGCCTTTGTTCAGTCACTTGCTAACATTGAAGGCATTGAAAAAGCAGCACCTTTCCTCAAAGGCATTATTGAAATGTAAGCTGTTTTTATATTTTTCATTGTCATCCTTTTCCTTTTGCATCAATACATATTATGATATTATTTAATAGTACGGAAATGTATTGCTATTTTTTTTTATTACCAATTACAACACAGATTGTGTTGGAAATTCTATGTTTTGAACTGATAGGGAAAAAAATGTTACAGATAATTGTTGTGTTGTTCTTTGATACCTGAAAGGTGTCCATGGTAGAAACTAATCTTATGCTTCATTTTTATTGTAGAAAATTCATAAAATCTTTCATACAAGGTTTCCTTCCTGGGATTGCTCTGAAGCTATTCCTCATATTTCTGCCAACAATATTGATGATAATGTCCAAGTTTGAAGGGTTTGTAAGCCTATCAGCTCTAGAAAGGAGATCAGCCACTAGATACTACATCTTCCAATTTGTTAACGTATTTCTTGGGAGCATAATCACGGGTACTGCATTCCAACAACTACATAACTTTATCCACCAGTCTGCAAATGAGTAAGTCTTCCTTGGATATGAAAAACACTATTAAGATTATTAGGCATCTTTCACAGTTAGGAGACAATACAATTTTTTCAAAACAGATTTTGCCACTTAATTATCATGCAATTCAGCAATTTGCACATGTTTTGTTCTTAACTGGAACTGGTTGTGGTATATGTGCAGAATTCCTATAACAATTGGTGTCTCAATTCCAATGAAAGCAACTTTCTTCATAACTTACATAATGGTGGATGGTTGGGCTGGATGTGCTGGTGAGATTTTAAGGTTGAAGCCACTGATATTTTATCACTTGAAAAATTTCTTGTTAGTGAAGACTGAAAAGGACCGTGAAGAAGCAATGGATCCTGGGACTTTTGGTTTCAATACCGGCGAACCGCAAATACAACTTTATTTCTTACTTGGCCTCGTGTATGCTGTGGTCACACCATTTCTACTTCCTTACATCATAGTGTTCTTTGGTTTGGCATATGTCGTCTACCGTCATCAGGTAAAAGTTGGCTCGTGAAAGGTCTTCTCTTTTGATGCACTTAGTCACTGTCTATGTTTGATTCGTTATCCTTGTTTTTCTTTCTCTTTATTTTCTTCCCTTTGTTCCATACAAAGGGTAAGTGAGAATGAAGTTTATGCATGCCTTATCTAATGATAACAATGTCTGAAACTGAAAATGAATGGCAGATTATAAATGTGTACAACCAAGAGTATGAGAGTGCTGCAGCGTTCTGGCCTGATGTCCATGGCCGTATTATATTCGCATTAGTGGTGTCGCAGCTGCTGCTAATGGGACTATTGAGTACAAAAGAAGCTGCTAACTCAACTCCATTGCTCATCACCCTCCCAGTTTTGACAATATGGTTCCATCTGTTCTGCAAGGGACGCTATGAACCTGCTTTTATTAGGCATCCATTACAGGTTTGTCTTAATATTGCAATTGCCATATTGTTTTTCCTCTCATTGCATTGTGCTATAAATATAAAGGAAGCAAATTTTGGTATTTCAGGACAGTGACACCCTTTGTTTTGAAGCTTCCCTTTTGTTCCTATTCTTGGTCATGACATGTTAGTTCTGCCATTCTATTGTCAAATTCATGTTGATTCTCTTTTCTTGTGGTGTGAACTTCAGGAAGCAATGATGAAAGACACATTGGAGCGTGCGAGAGAGCCGAATTTCAACTTGAAAGAGTTCTTACAGAATGCATATATCCACCCAATTTTCAAGGGTGATGAAGATTCAGACTCTGAAGCGATGAGCGAAAAGTGGGAGGAAGAGCCTGTGATTGTCCAAACGAAACGCCAGTCTCGGAAGAGCACGCCGTTGGCAAGCAAACTTGGCGGTTCGTTTTCCTCCTCGTAGAGCATTAATGGCCTTAAGAAGTTAAAGGAAATGACCTAGTGACCTAGTGAGTGAGTTGAAGTTTGATGAAATGTGCAGGAGAATAATACTAGTGTTAGATAGTTGAAGGCCACTGTTGGTGGCATAGTTCAAGGCTTTATTCGATCGTGGCTCACTCATTTGTGAACTCTTTTTTGTATATATTATTGTGAAAAGCAAGACAATTTTGAGATGAGGAAGATACATAGATAATAGTGGAAATCGGGTCACATTTTATCATCTTTTATTTTATTTTGATTGTGTCACAAGTTCACTTCAACTCACAGTGGAAAGAACATGAAATAATAATCTGCTGATTGTATGGAAGATTAGAATCCACATCAGCCCGCATTTCAAGTCAGACATCGTAGAAACCAAACTCAATAGATAGTGTTTTCAGTACA
Source organism: Cyamopsis tetragonoloba (assembly GCA_037177725.1). Lineage (NCBI taxonomy): Eukaryota > Viridiplantae > Streptophyta > Magnoliopsida > Fabales > Fabaceae > Cyamopsis > Cyamopsis tetragonoloba. Next base: position 73,353,130 of record CM074119.1, read on the forward strand.
TGTCATTGTCGGATCATTAAAGTAACCACTTGGCAGTTTTTTTTTTTTTCTGGATTCAAGAGTAAATACACCTCGGATGTTTTTCCTTTTCCCTTTTGGTATATTAAAGAACGAGAGGAAAAATATATGTACGTTAATAATTGTCTAAATGCCCGTGAGTTTTATTTTTGCATAATTATGCAAGAGAATAATGAAATGTCTAAAGTACCACTTTAACTTTTATATAAGAAGAAAGTTTACACTAACTCTTGTGCTACAATATGTACACCAAATTTTTTTAGTTAAATATTAAAAAATATAATTAAATTATTATGTAGTAATTTAATTATATAAAAATGTGATTAAAAGTTTAGAAGTATGTAGTTAAATAACTATGTAATAATTAATTAAATCATAAACTGATTTAATATGATAATTATTTATATTTAACCGTGAGAAGAAAGAATAGTACATTGATAAAGGCAATATAAAAACACGACATTTATTTTATTCTTGTGAGAAAATTTTGTCCCTGAAACAGTGATGTGAGCAAGGGAACTTAGGGAACGCTCCTAGGATTTAAAGAATATGTTTTTAAGAACTTTATTGGTATTTAAGAATTGTAATACTTTAGATTAATATTTTATTAATTTGATCCAAGTTACGTAATAATTTAAGGATTACGTTTTCTGTCATTTTTAGAACTTTTGGTCCTTACTAACGCTACAACTATGCAGCTTGTGTTGGGAGTTTTTTTTTTTTTTTCCTTTTCTTTTTTAGTAGGCCCATTAAGGAGTTCAGGACAAATATATACTCGTGTAATTCTTGTTGATAACTTCAGAATAAAATTGAGTGTTTTTTATGGAGTGATTCTCTTGAATTAAAGTTTAGCTTAGAGACTATGATTGAATTCTTATCATTAGTTTCTAATACCAATGTGACGAATTATTATTATTTTTATCACTAATCTCCATAATTAGTGTGGCGATCTCAGACGATTTTATCGTCAATCTTAATCTAATCTTAATCCATCTTTTCCTTTTTGATTGTGTTCTTAACTTAATTGAAGTCTAGATCCTAGATCCACTATTTCTCGAGTTTGGTTGCATCAATTGGAGTTTATGTACATCTAATTTTGACAATTGGAGGATCATTGTCATCACACTTTTTTTTCTTTCTGTTTTTCTTTTTGTTTTCTAGGATGAACTAAAACACACACAAAAAAAAAAATATCCTCCATTTACAAAGTTAAATTATATGAAAAAAAACAACGAATTTTTTTTACAAATTCTAGCTTTAATGGTATATTAAGTAGGGAAAAAAAAAAAAAGAAAAAACATAGGGGCTGATCTAAAGTGAGCTAAGTGTATTTACCAAAAAGAAAAGATACAATTGAATATAAGTAGCCCGTACAAATAACTTGAAATAAAGGATTGTACACCTTAACGTTCTTCATTTAGATGAGCTGAATTCTCTTTTTATATGATACAATTGCTACAACTTTATGTGATATCACTGAAACGGAAAATTAACATAGGATCAAAATTTGACTCATTTTAATTGTATGCTTCAATTTTATACAACAGCAATTAGCAAGGACATCGTAGGGAAGCACAGTAACATGATAAAAAAAGATACACTGAAAAATGAAACTATGGACAGTAAAATTGTTACAAGATCTTACAGATTTTAAAACAGGTGATTTTTAGATATAACAGGAAATTCATATAGCTAGCTCATCATAGCCTACGGGAATAGCCAGAACCTCCACATTTCTTGCAGAGTATCAATCCTGTAAAGGAGACAATAAACGCAGATAAAAAATAGAAAGAACTGTAAAGGCCTTGAATGTGCTACTCTTCAAAGAAAAAATGAGTAAAAAATATGCTCTTGAAGATTGTAAAATACAACACCCCCAAAATTATTAGTGTTAAATAAAGTATGCAAAATAAATGTAATTTTGTAAGACATCCAAAGTAATCATAATAACATTTTTTTTTTTATAATGCACATGATAACAGAAAGAAATACCTGAACCCTTGCATACTTTGCAGTCAATTAACCCCATATCTTGCTTCATCTTGCCATTATCGCAAAAAACACATTTTGTCCCACCTGCTTGTCAACAATAGTGTTCGAAAATCAAAATAGTAATTTCTGCCAACAATACTAAATACTAATACAAGTTGCCCTTTACTGCATACATAAAGCTGAATACATGTTAACTAAAGAAAACACACTTGAAGGAACCTGGTTCATTATGGGACAAACAGGATCATAGGATTAATAAAAGCATTGACAGAACAATGTGCAGTAGAAACTAGAATTCTCATTCTCATTCTCATTAAAATAGTCATGAGACCATCTTTCTCCAGTCGAGACCATCCACTCAATTTATAGTTTGTTACATTTATTAAAAGGAGAAAGCGGCGATGGAAAAGGATAAGGAAAACAAAAGGAATTGGTTTAAGTTTTATATTTTACTTCGTACATTAAAATGGCTGAGAAATCCAATGCTATGTCATTAAGCTGAAATTCGACCATACGTTATCCACAAAATTATACAGGTGACCCTACTACATCAATACTCATACTTGTTTTCTTCTTTTGATTTCAATGGTTAACAAACAACATTCACAATACGATTTGCAATGCTGGGAATATTTTTTGACCAATTGCCCAAGGTATGCTTTGTTGAACAGTTGGAAAACAGGAAGAGATGATCTTAAGATGAAAAACACCTGCATTTAATTGGTATTACAAAAACACAAATAGGTGGAAAATAAAATGTTTTCCTTTCGACTCAGATCCATCACTACCCTTTATTTTCCACCATTTCACTTTCCACATGCTCAATCAAGCACACCCCAAAGTAATAATTTTCTCGGTCACAGAAAATGATTAATTCCCCTGTCATCAAAGGTTATCCAAGCCAATTCAATATTCCAAAACACATGCATTGTGATATAGTCAATTATAATATTTTATAATTTTCTTCATTTTCTCGGCGTAGTATAAAGACTTAATAATTTAAAAAGAAATTCAATACAAAAGCACATCAATCTGGAAAGTCCTAATGCAGAAAGATAATTACCATTGCCAGCACAACGATCACAAGGCACGGGATCTCCCTGCAAAACCCCATCACTCATTACCAAAAAGAAGTATCAACGTTGACACAAAATGTTATTGCCATAAACAGGAATAAACTTCCAGAAGCAAAAGTGAATGCAATTAATCACCAAATGCATGTGAATCTGAATGAGGCAAAGCAATAGATCCATCATTCATATGAAGAATTGCATTATTAAAATCCATGCCCCAGTTATTTTCCCCATCAAACTAACAGAAATCCAAATTGAAGCGGCAAACAGTAGGCATCTTAAGACCAAGAAATATCATTAATAACAGGAATTAGTGAAATTGGACATACAGTACGATTATTGACTAAGATAAACATATTTCTGATAGCATACACAGCTGAATATATAATAAATGCATGAATTGGTTGAAAACTAAGAATCGAAGCAATGGAACGAGTACCTTAAGGCCAAGGAATAGGGAAAGAGCAATGGCGGCCAAAACACTGACAGTGACGAGAAGCGTTTGAGTATCGAAGTAGAAAGAGGTTCCGACGCCGTTAAAGAGCAAAATGGGATCGATGATCATAAAGAGCCTAGGCTTGGTTGGTTTGCGTCTTCGTTTGGAGTGGAATTGGAATTTTGTTGGAAAAGAGGGTTGGGGAAGAGAGTGAGAAGATGTGGAAGAACATGAACAAAGGTGAACGAAGCTTGAAGAAGAAGATAGAGGATGAAGAGTGTAGTGAGAAAGAGCAGCCATTGATAAAACAGAAAAACAAATAATATTATTAATATTATTAGTGTGTGGAGCTAAAGCCTCTCATTCTTTTTTCAGTTTTTACTCTTCAAAGTTCAAACATGTCATTGTCATAACAAAATGCTGCGCCAAATTTTAATAAAGTGGGTTTTTTTTTTTTATTTGTTATATTTACATAAAAAAATGTTTAAACAAGTTAAAATTTAGTGTTTTTTTTTTTTTTTATAAAGAGCATGTTTAAGAAGCTTTTAAAAGGCTTTTGCTTTGGAAAAAAAAAAAGAAAACTGTTAGGGAAAGTAAAATGATGTTCGGATGATTTTTGAAAAATTAATTAAATTTTTAGATAAATCGTAGTTTTTTGGTCTTCCTTCTTTATATTTTGGACAATTTTATTCTTGGCAATTTTGGTCCTTTAGTTTTAACGGGTGATTTTAGTCACTTCGTTAGTCTTTATTTTAAATTAGCCACAACTAATTTAGTGATCGCTTTTTTCCAAATTGATGATGTAGGGATCAAAATTATTTATAGACAGAAAAATTTCTAAAAAAATAGTGATAAATTTTCTCCAAATTAGCGACAAACTTCAAATCATTTGCAAAAAAATAATTAGAAGGAAAATTATAGCTAATTAATAGTTTTTGAGAATACATTCTATCATTAAACGATTTTAGTATTTCCGTGTACTAAATTGACTAAAAATCATGGCTAATTTAAAACAAAAACCTAACAGATGGACTAAAATCGTCCATTTAAAACCCAGGGGACCAAAATCACTCAAAATAAGAACAAGGAGAACTAAAACTGCAGTTAAGCCTAATTTTTTTTTTTTTAAACTATAGACAATTTTTTTAGATAAGCAGCACATTGAAAAAAGCTTTTAATAGTAATTTTTTTATAATTCAAATTTTTACTATAAAAGTAATTTTTATATCATTCAAACATAAAATATTGTTATTAAAGTTTTTTTTGGGCACAAGTTAACAATGATTAGCAATCAACAAAATTTTATATAGTGGGAAGTTATTAAATAGTGGATGGTGAGTTGTTTAGTGAGTGCACATAGGGTATAGTAAAAATAATCAAATTCAACTATTAAAAAATCTAATCCAATCATTGTTAACCTTTACCGTAGGCACAAATTAGAAAAACTCATCATTAAAATACTTATTTAAAAAATTATTTTCAAAAAATGGTTCATCCATGTGCTTTTTAAAAGGGTTAAATATGTTTTTGATCCCTGAATTTTCTCGAGAATTCGTTTTTAGTCCATGAACTTTAAAACATTAATTTTTAGTCCCTCAACTTTGAAAAACTCCACTTTTAGTTCATCCGTACATTTTTTGAAGACGTGACAAACTGGTCTGAAGACACGTGGACCTGATGAAGTATTCTCAGTTCGCCACATCACCAAAAAATTTACTGAGGGACTAAAAGGAAACTTTTTGAATATTTAAGAATTAAAAACTGACGTTTTAAAGTTTGGGGACTAAAAACAATTTTTTACTAAAATTCGGGGACTAAAAATATATTTTATCCCGTTCAAAATCTAATCTTTCGAAAATGATAAAAAAATATTTTCAAAATTATTTCCTAAAAGAAAAACGAGAGTGCAAATAGAAAGTACCATTCCATGAAAAAAAAAAAGACAATTTTAATTCCCAAAGATCTAACTAGCATTGAGTCAAGATCCAAACTCATGGGCTCATGGCATAAGAAATTATAATGGGCTTTTGGGTACAGGCTTTAGCCTGCCTCACGTACTGAGGTGTTTTTTCTTGATAGTTTTCCAAAAAAAAAGGTCATCTTAATAAAAAAAATTGTGCACTTCGGTCCAAAAATAAAACTGTGAGCTGCAAAGTGGCTAATTATATGTACACCATCCCAAAAATAAAGCTAGTAGCTTCCCTTGACAAAAAAAAAAAAAAAACTCTAGCTTCTTCTATTGCGTCGTTGACTCATACAGTAAGATTATTCAGCACTCACAAGATAATGTCGCTAGACCCACTGACCAACGAATCTACTGCCATCACTTGCCTTCCATGTTAGCCCGAGTTTATAGATTGGTTTATTTTTAATAAATACGATATTTTTTGTTTTTTATTAGTAATTATTTTTTGAGTAGCGATAGGTATGGTGGGAAGGATTAGCACCACCCAATTTTATAAGTTTCATCATCCTTCTATATATAAGAATTATAAATTTGTATGTTAAAAAGAATGATGTCATTTTTAATAGGGGTGTTCTTAATCCCTTCCACCAATAAGTATACACGCATATAGTGTATCACTTATTTACACTTGATTTTATAGTTAAATAGGAAGAAACATTTGATTAAATTAATATATAAAATAATTAATTATTACGTATTAATTTAACTACATTTTTTAACTACACATCAAATATGTAAAATTATTATGTAATAATTAACCAATTCTTATACTAATTTAACTACATATTTTATTATATTTAACCACAAAATCATATGTAAATAAATGATATACTATAATAGGTGTACATAAACAATTTTTCTTATTTTTTCAGGATAATGCAGTATTTTTAACAATAATTATTAGTATATATCAACTATTCGTCTACATTTGATACTTCTGATTAAATACATAAAAATATGTTATTAAATTAGTATTGATTAATTTCACCAACATGTAATTAAATTAGAAAAAAATAATTTAAAAGTAATAGATTTTGGTAAAATGCACAAAGTACCCTTGAGGTTTCATAATATTACACAAAACATCAAATTTTAACAAAATAAGCACTTTCCACCAAATAATCTAACAACTACTATGTGAGAATATTATGTTAAAAATCTTAACTATGGTTAACTCTAATTTTTTTAACTCTTATTTTTCTAGCAAGATTTTTTTTTTAATTCTTCTTTTTATTTTTTTCAGTAATTTTTTCTCCTTAAATCACGATCTCTTCTTAGAGGTTTTTTAGTTTTATTTTCAGGATCTCCTTGCATTATTTCAAATCATAAGTTAAATTGATTTTTAGCATTCAATTACATAAACATGAAAACAATTTTTTTTTGTTAAAATAAAAAAACAATATATTTTAGCATCCAATTACATTGTATCAAACCAGTAAAGCACATTGAATTTCAACAATTAGCATAAAAACCATTAAAAACTAATGTTTCTCTCTCTGGCGTCACATCCACAATGAAAAGCAAATAGAACAGTCGAAAAATTGCTGTGAGTTCATCGCCTCTCTGTCTTTCCTAAACGGGGTGATATAAAGGGAAGAGAGGAGAGTGGGGTGTGAATGAGAAAACAGTGCAGAAGGGTTGAGATGTTATGAAGGGAAAAAGATAGCGAGCCATAAACGAGGAACAAAGAAAGATGACATCAAGAGAAGACCTAGCCCTAAGTCAAAGAATGAGGAACCAAGGGGTTAGGATTTTAACGAACAATTAATTGAGAGGAAATGATTTAAAAATGAAGAACCAAAGAGAAAGATTTTGTTTTTTCACTAATTAATTCAAAATAATTTGTGATCATAGTTACTTTGAGTAATTATAATTAGTTTTATGTTTGATGTGGTTTAGATTTATTAAAGTTTAGTAAGGAGTGCTTATTTTGTTCAAATTTAGTGTTTTGTATAATATTATGAAACCTCAAAGATATTTTGTGCATTTTACCCAATAGATTTTATTGGTAGATCTAAAAGAGCATGAACAGATTGATTTCATTACATGATATGAGAAATAGAAAAAGTAATTACTATTTATGTTTTGTTAATGGATCTTTGAGCCAAGAAAACGGACATCCAGATGGCCAATAAGATAAGACAATAGAGAAAAGGAAATGATTATAGAAGGGAAATGCATATATATATATATAACAAAAAAAGGAAGCGACCAAAATAATTTTGAATGGAATACACATGTGATGAATTGAACTGTGTATAGAAAATGACAGTAGTTGGGTTGGGTGGCGGCGATGCGTTGAACCTTGAAGCTGAAAGCAAGCATCACCATTAGCAGCAGCCTCGTAATTAAGAAACTCCTTAGATTATTTACAGATTACAGCAACAGATTATTTACAAAAAAAGTACTCATACTAGTATTTTAAAAGAAATAGTCCTATTAACAATTAGTACTAATGATTAACAACCCAATTATCTGGAACCAATCCTCGATCTCCTGCTAAACAATTACAGTACAAACAATACACATCAATACGTATCGGAAAAAGAAGAAAAGGAAGAAAACTAGAATGTTTCATTTCATTTGCTTAATTACTTAGGAGGAAGAGTAATTGTCTTTCTTATGAGTAATGATTGAGCAATATAATATGATACAATAATATTAGCACTAGCACCATCCATCTTTGACTGATTGAGCAAATACCAAAATTCACCATTCATGAATAGCTCAAACTCTCCATTTATATCTATCCACATTCCAAGCACCACTACCCATGTCCTTAGTTAACACTATCAACTCTCTCTCTCTCTCTCTACACACTCAATCCACTACTATTTCCAATCTCTAACAACACAAATATGCAGAAATCACTCACCCAAATCCTTCTCCTCCTTCTCTTTTCATCTCTTATCACAATGCAGGTTGCAACCGCCGAAGAAAATAATCCATTCACACCAAAGGCTTTCCTCATTCGTTACTGGAACAACAAGATCACAAACAACTTACCCAAGCCACAATTCCTTCTCTCCAAGGCATCACCACTCACCGCCCTCCAAACCGCCACCTTCACCAAACTCGCTGCCGACAACGCCCTCTCCGACCACCTCCCTCGCTTCTGCTCCGAAGCACACCTCCTCTGTTTCACCAATCAAAAAACCAGAGACTCCAACTTCGCCGTCTACAACAACAAAAACTTCACCAGCTACTCACCGAGTCGAATCGGCGGAATCGACTCGTTCAAGAACTACTCAGATAACGAGCGCGTCAACATTCCAATCAACGATTTCAGCCAATACAGCCAAAATTCCACCGATCACAGAGACGATTTCTTCAGTTATGGCTCCTTCGGCAACCTCGTAGAGGAAAGCTTCCACAACTACGCCGGCAACGCCACCGCCGGAGACTCCAAATTCAACAGCTACGCAAACCCGACCTTCGGCTCCGACGACCTCGTTTTCACCTCGTATTCCGACGCCGCTAAACGAAGATCGCAATCCTTCACCGGCTACACCGAGGACGGAAACGGCGGGGAACAATCGTTCTCCAGCTACGGAAAACGCGGCAACGAGATCAAGAGCTCGTTCCAGAGCTACGGCACAAGCTCAAACCCTACCGTAACTGGATTCTCCGGTTACGGTGAACACGGAGTTAAAGCGAACGACACGTTCAAGGACTACGGTAACCACGTTAACTTTCCCACAAACACGTTCAAGAACTACGGTGACGGCGGTAACGGCGCCACTGATAGGTTCATTACGTACAGGGTCGAATCTAACGGCGGTATTGGCTCGTTTAAGAATTACGCTAAAGGATCAAACGGCGCAAACGTTGATTTCACGGGGTATGATAAATCCGATAACAGTAACTCGGATAAGTTCACGGGGTATGGACGGCGTGCAGAGAAACAAACGGTTGGGTTCTCGAGCTACCGCTTGAACTCCAGTTTCGCTGAGTATGCAAAAGAGGGTGTTTCTTTCGCCCAGTACGCGAAAGAGGGTGTTTCATTTTCGAGTTACAACAACGGGAGCTTCAGTGGCAGTTTGGTAAAAAAGTGGGTTGAAGAAGGTAAATTCTTTCGGGAGTCTATGCTAAAGGAACGGACGGTTATGATGATGCCGGATATTAGAGATAAAATGCCTGCAAGGTCATTTTTGCCTCGGGCTATTTTGTCTAAATTGCCCTTCACAGTGGATGGGTTGAACCGGGTTTTGAATGTGAAAGTTGGTTCGGGATTAGAGGAGATTATAACAGATTCGGTTCGCGTGTGCGAGAGGGCACCGAGCCAGGGTGAGACGAAGAGGTGCGTGGGGTCCATAGAGGACATGGTGGATTTTGCCAGTGGAGTGTTGGGTCCCAACGTTACGGTTCGAACCACGAAAAACGTGAATGGTTCAAAGGGTAGTGTGATGGTTGGTTCAGTGAATGGAATCAATGGTGGAAGGATAACGAAATCTGTTTCTTGTCATCAGAGCTTATTCCCTTATTTACTTTATTATTGCCACTCAGTTCCGAAAGTTCGGGTTTACGAAGCGGATTTGTTGGACCCGAATAGCAAGCTCAAGATCAACCGTGGTGTTGCCATTTGTCACTTGGACACGTCAGCTTGGAGCCCTTCTCATGGTGCTTTCTTGGCCCTTGGATCAAGTCCTGGCCAAATCGAGGTGTGTCACTGGATATTTCAGAATGACATGACCTGGACTATTGCTGATTAAACTCAAGTTAGCTTATTGAATTCAATATAAGAGTGCCACAAATGCTTTCGGCACTAAGTTATATCAAGTGTGAACTAGACAAAATTTATGTCATGCATGGGAGTTTAAAAAATAAAAAATCCTAACAAAAAACAATGAAATTCTTGAAAAATATATATATATATATACTCTCAAAATAAAAACATAATACTCTCAAAATTTTTGCTTATAAATAAAACCATCGTTTTTCTACTTCTAGTAACTTTAACTACTGTCCTTAAGGCACTATATATCAAGACTCATATATATATATATATATATATATATATATATATATATATATAATAAGAAGTTTTTTTAAAGTTAATACTATTAGTTTAGTAATTTTTTTGGTGTACAATTATTATCATTTTAGTAACTTGTAAGTTATTGTTACTACTAATTGTTATTAATGTTAATGAAAGTTGTCCAATGCTCGTTTACTTTATCATCTATTTGGAGTTGTCACGCTAGATTAAATTGCTGTGCATATTAAATGGGGTCAATGTTAAAACTCACATTTAATTATGATAGATTAAACTGAAGCATAGATGTAGAGTTGTCATGTTAGTTTCTTTAAACTCTCATTGATTTTATAAGAGCACTGTTTTTCTGTTGTAAACTTCTTAATTCTCGACAATTTAACTTCTTTTGAAAGGATTATATCATGGATTTTATGTCCCTAATAACAAAAGATTAAAAGGTTTTGAGACCAGTGTTAGCTAAAGTAATATGAGGAACATAAAGAAATGGCTAATGTGAAATTACATTTAGAATATAGGTCATTTTTCCCATGCTCATTTTAAATAAGAAGTAAATTTACTCTTGCATGATGTTTTACTCGTTAATTAATATTGACGGTATACCACACCAATTATATTTTCTAAGATTAGATGGAGATTATAAACATCAAATAGCCAATATAAAAATATGTGGGGAAAAACATTTTCTTAAATCAAATAGACCTAAACTTTTTGAAATCTAGTGTTTAACTTTTAAAGGCGTCATATCCATGGAAGCATAAAGTAAAGTCATGTTTGAGAAAGAAGAAGTTTATTTTAAAATCCTGAAGAAAAAGTTTTCAAAAGAGAAAACAATTACGTCGGAAATCATTTTTTTTTTTCATCAGACTACGAGTACCTCCTAAGCTATAATAAAAGTGTAACGGTAGTAGAATTAATTTTAGATCAACCTGATTTTAAATAATTAATTATGTGTAAAATTGATTTTAAAATAATATGATTTATATTTGAGAAATTTTTACTTAAAAATAAGTTAAATAAGTTTAAAGTAAAAAATACAATGTAAATTATTCAACCTAACAGACTCACCTACTTTTACCAAAGTCAATTTTAATTTTTTCCTAACTCATAACCAAACAACTTAAGGCATGTTTGTTTTACCGATGAAACATTGCCAAAATGCATTTTTGGTAGTCAAAATGCATTCCTGATAAAATTAAGAGCATTTGACAGATAGACTATTAAACCGCAAATCAATTCTCATTTTTCAAAAATACATTCTTAGATAAATTAATAATTCTAAACTAAGAGCATTCAGGAATGTATTTTAAACTCACATTTTTCCAAACATAATTCATTCTTCAAAAATCAATTCTTCTAAAAAAATTCTACGAAATCTATTCTAGTGACAACTTAACCAAATTTAATGCTTCAAAATCAATTTCTCACACCAACATTTTACCAATAATAGGTGCTAACTAAACGTGATATGTACGGCTACTAGAGTTGGGTATGCGGGTGGTCCGCGGGACCTAGGACCGCCCGGCACAAGTTCGCAGGTTAAACGGACCACCCGCTTAGCCCGTATCATAAATAGACTTAACTTTGTAAGGTCCAAGACCGCTCATAAAGTCTGCGGACATCCGCATAAGCACATTTTTTTTTTGACAAAAAAAACTTTTTTGCAGAATTTTTTTTTACCATTTTTTTTGGCTTTACACTACAACTTTACTTTAAAAAAGTGTATAATAAATTTTTTTTACTTTATAATACTTTACTTTTCAAAAATTGCATAACAAGGTTAGAAAACTTTCAAAAATATTAGACTTAACTTACTTATTTCAGCAAAAAAAAATAATTTTAAACAGATACCCACGAATTTCATCTATTCAACTCATGAGTAAATGGTCAAGTCCGTCTAAACTCGCAATCTAAATGATCCTATTTTTTTAGGCCCAACCCATTGAAACGATCGGAAGTCAATATCTTTTTCTTTCATATCTGGGAGGATTTGGAAACAGCGAAGAGTGGTTATGGCCATATTGAAACTCTATCGATGTAAGATTTATTGAAGGCCGCGAATATGGACCCAAAAAAAGCATACATTGTTTTGTAGCGTACCAAAACTCCCAATTTGACTTGCAATTGCAAATAAATTATTTTTCTCAACAGCTATGAAAGTATGAAATAATAATGGGAAAAGTATAGATTTTTAGCCAACTCAAAATAATAATAATATATATCTCTCTCTTGCATTTTAATTTTGAAAAAAAAAATCCAGTATATTATTATTTTAGTCCAATTGGCCAAAAGTTGACCAATTGGGATTTATCGCAATGGGAAGGACTGGTCAACCAACGACCAACCCAAATGCAAATGCCTTTCTTTTATTACATCAAGTGAGGCGATGCTACTTGTTAGCACCGAGTGTTCCTTATAGACATAATAGCCAAAGCGACAGAAGAAGCCGTGAAATTGAAAAGAAAGAAGAGGCAAAACAGCCACGAGATAATGGACCAAATGGTGCGGCAGGTTGCAAAATACTATATATTTTTTTTGCTAACAAGTTAAACGAAGGCTAGCAAATCTTTTTACATCACATAAAGTCATAAACTTAGCTACACCATTTTGCAGCCCTCACATAAATTATCAACTACCAACTGAACAAAATCTGGAAGCAATCAAGATTACTAAGAAAAAAAGTCAACCAACTATACCCTGTATACACTCGCTAATCCAAAAATCATATGTACTGATACAGTGCGGTGATGATCAATGACCTCAACTTGAAGAACTTCCATACAAAAATGGAAGTAGTAAAAGCTCAAGCGGCTGCAGTCGGCAGATACAAAGTGTTGAGAGCAATGTTTCTCCGTCGACAGAAAGAATTACATACCACAATTCTAATATAAAACCTGCAGACACCACCTGGGTTGCTGATCTCACTAATTGTCCTATACAGAGTAGCCTTTCGCTATTTTCCCTGTTTTTTACAAGCCCATAGATGTAGAAGAATGCCAAATCCATCCCACGCGAGACAAGAGCTCATCGATTCCAGTTCTTAATTATAAATCTTAACCGGCTTCTCAAATGTGTGGCGATTCTGAAAACAAAACCCATGTAGTTTTGAGATGGTGTGACGAACCAAGTATATTAAACGAAAATACTCAAAACAAAGCAGGGTACCAGTACCGTGGATAACCACCACCAGGCATTCAAAGACCAAAATGTATTTAAGAAATCAGCACTTGCCAGCAATGTTACTAACCTGGTTAACTGCATATGCTCTTTTAGGAGCATTGTCAGTATGCTCTAAACCAAGATACTGCTCCCAAGCACCATAGACATCTCTTCTCTATCATAAGACAAAATAAAAGCATAATGTAAACATATATTGAAACATATGAAAATGGTAATAACTATCAAATTCAATTTAAAAAAAAAAAGGGTACAGATGAAAGCACCTGAAAACGATTGGATACAATGTCAGAGTCCTGAAGGTACTCAGGACGCCCTAATGAGAAAAAAGCAAACTTCCACTGGCCATACAAGAAATATAATAAAAAATATTACGTGAGCAACCTTGAGCATACCAACCAATATCTACTCAATAAGACATCCACCATGCAAAGGAAAATTAATCAAAAAGGAGGAAACCTAATATACCCATTGAATGCAATACCTTGACAAATTCATCATCAGGAACTTGAAGTCTTCTCTGTATTCGCACTTTAATTTCAGCCAAAGTCTCACCTTCACGTATGACCAAGAAAAAGGGTTCCCCAAAGTTCTGAATTTGCTAAACATATCAATCAAAAAACACAGATACAAAAAAGGTTGGTATACAATTAATATCAGAACAAATTATCAAAACCATAAAAATATCACAAACCAAAAAAAGCAAAATAAATCGGTTAAAAACTATACCATTTGGTTCTGAGCCGTGTCTTTATTGAAATGATACACATGGATTAGACGATCATGAGGACCAAGATTTTTCTCTTCTTCTGGAATCTGTAAAAGTTGCATACAACAAGGAAATACTCATACATTTTGTTACAGAAACTACGAAAAATTGGATTAACTATTTAAAAAATAAATTGGTGCTATTATTTTAATAAATAAATAAAAGCAGGAACATTTCATGGACTGAAAGCTATGTCATCCTTTCCCAGCCCAGCCACAACCGAGCACAAAGAAGAAGACTCAATACCTCCTCTGCACGTAACGTCCAGTACTGATCATTGATATTTTCAATCTTTTCATTGGGAGGGAACACCTGCAAAGGCAGCGGCAGGTTAAAATGAATATATATTAATATCCAATATTCAACTTAATGACATGCAATATGAGGATCATGAGTTGGCCCTAAATTATATATGATTTTGAGTCCCAAAAGTTCAATTAAAAAAAAACAAGAGTAATTATAGATAGAACAGTAGTTGATATAAATGCAACTCTGCACCTTGTATATTTTGTGATAGAAGACTTCAAGCAACCTAAGCTCAGCATTAGGATGAGACAATTCCACCTGTAACAACAGTAACATTGAGCATGAGATATATAATCAAGTAACAAATGTGGAAATCAAAATTGGGGATGATAACTTCATATCAAAAACCTGCTACTTAACACAATACTGCAATAAAAACTGCACAAACCTAGCAAACATAACTTCACCATTTCTTTTAAGTTCAGATGATGAAGCCATGAGTACAAGTCGGCTGCAGTGGTGATTGCAGTCTACTGTATGTAGCATTATACAATGCAAGTTAGCGAACTAGAGGAAAAATCATGCAAATTCACCTTCATTTTGAGGTCATCAAGGACATCCCGCACAGTGCTTTGCTTAGGGAGTCTGATGGTATGAATAACAACCTGAATAAACAATTAAAATAAGTCATGAAGAAAACATCCAGATGAAACCAGAAGTAAATCAGATCACCATACTCACTTCATCTTTGATAGCATGGTGAAATGCAACTTTCAGAGTTTTTAAACCTTGTAGTTCTGGAAGAGGGATGTCAAGTACTTCATAGTATAATATATCCGAAGTCTGGCAGACAATAGACAAATTAAGATTTTTGGAAAGGAAAAACAAAAATAAGTGACATTATGAACAATTAGCCAATAGCTACCTGATTGTAGTGAACTAGCATATCAGATAAATGCTCAACCCCTCGGTACTTAATGGGCTGGGGTTTTGGTTGTTGAGAGTAGCAGTTGTGAGGGGTAAGCCTAATTTTGGATGGATCATCCAAACCAAGCTGTTGAGCTACTCTCTCCACCACATCATCATATGTAAAAAGCCTTGACCTAGAAATTGATATACATAGCAGTATATGATAAGGATGCAATTCTAAACATACGAATATATAAATAATAATTGTATGTTCCAACTGGTAAAATACTGTAATAGCATTAAAGATTTCCTCCAATAAATCATGCAATGCTTACATTTCTAGGCAGAAGTCATCCTCCTTAGGTTTATCTAGAGATCGGAAGTGAACAACCTAAATTAAAGGAATTGGAGATTAAAAAATAATCAATTCATATACTTAAGAATATAAACAGAATGAGATTGCTAGGCTTATCACCTCTATGGACGTACATGGATGTGCATAGTACAAAGGAAGCAGGCCAAAAATTTCAGACATAATAACATGACCCAAACAAATTGACTTTAGTTGGATCCCAAAAAGAAAATACCTGGCGGTTGTGCACATATTCTAAGTATGAAGGCACATCTGGAAAGCGGGCATTTGTATCAATATCCATAGAAGGAGCTTTCTGAAAGCATATAATATCTCCATCTTCTAGCTGCAAATATACTCATTGAGTGTGTGACAATCAAATCAATAAACTAATACATAAATCAATGTGCATCAATCGGGAATAAAATTTACCTGGCTTGCTCGAAATGTCAATTTCTTATCAATAGGTTCGCACATGACATTTGGCTCAAACTTAATTTCCTGAAGAAAAAAATAGGCATATTATTTCACAAGTGCCACATGGTTCAAGTCACTCACTAAGATCAGAACCTGAAGATGCCACTAAAAGTAAAAATAATAAAGCTCCTCCACCTCAACAGGCTTACGCAGAAATGATACATTTTCAAGTAACATAATGTACTTTATTTGTCATAGATCACCAGCAAGCCTAGTTAACTAAACAACTGAAACCATGACCACTAGACCCCAAGCAAAGCTGGTGAAGAAGCATATCGCTTTAGATCATACAAGGAAGAAAAGTTCTAAAAAATTTTACAAAAAATAAAATTTGAAAGAGAAAGCATAAACCAACCTCATATAGCCCAATCTCTTCATCAGGATCATAACCAGCCATCTCATTTAACTTTGTTAAAATTTCTGATGGCTTACCAGCACTCTTCACAAAGAGCCTTCCAACATAACTGCCATCACAGGGAAAAGAAAAACAATGATGTCAGCCGAGGACCACCTTTTACCACAACATATATTAAAATCAAGAGATAACAAAGTACCGTAGCTCCTCTTTTTCAGGATCATATAACTTGAAGAAGAGCAATATATCATCCTTTGTCTTTTCAGGTGGTGCAATGGGGCGTGAATCCTAATAATAATGTAGTTTGTCAACATGGCTGGGTTTGTAAATTAAAGGTTAATGCTATCAAAATGGTATACTACTTCCATAATACAACTATACAAGTTTTACCAGGCCAAGCTCCACTTCCAAAAACAATTTTAATTCCGCATTGTGAACCTTGTTTGATACCTCTCTCAACTGTCCAACCTGCATTTTGAATCGAATTGAGGATAAATATTAAACAACTTAAGACAGTAGAGAAATTGATATATCGCAAACTTGTGCACCAAAACAGCAGATCGGAATCGCCAAAAATATTAGCCCCCATCAGCATAACTAGAACAAACGACATGATAGGGAAAACAAAATATGAAAAATATTGGCTGCATTTTTTTATTCATTGTTGGGAAACGAAAAACAGCTAGCCGAAGATTGAACAAATATATAAATATAACAATTAAGAACAAAGCTAACACTGAGAATCAACTGTTGGTCCAGCCCAAAAAATGGAATAAAAGAAAATACAAACAGCTAATACACCATGAAATTTTCAGGTTGATCTGACATGAATTGTAGAACAGACACAACATAAAAATATAATTCAAAGTAAAAGGAGTTGGAAAAATGATAGATATGCAGCTTGCAGTGGGAATATGAGCAAAACAATAGGAAAAGCTTAGAGAAAGCTCAAGAATTTACAGATTGGGCCTCCTCAATGTGTGTCAATGGCCGATTAGGACGATATGTGTGGTTTTGTCGCTTTGCCCATAGCCAAAAGCGCTGGAACTGAACTGGTATGCCAAACTCTTTAGCAACCTCTTCCTGCATGCCGTAAAGATTAGCAATCAGACGGGGGGTGTTAAATAGAGCAACTGATTAACCAATCATGTCATACATTACAAATTACAAAATTAAAAAACATAAGACCACAATATATAATATGATATATCTATTTTTTCTTTAAGGTTTGTGCAACTAAAATAATGATTTGTTTTAGGAGTTTGCAAACTGAACTTCCTCTAGTTCCTTGACTCTTACATATCCAAGTACAAATTTTCAGAGTAAAATATAATGCTTTATCCGAATAGTAAGCTGCCTAGAAACAAGAAACAAGCTGCCCAGACAATCAGTCAATCAAATTTGCAAGCTGCAATGATGTTTATCAATGTTCCCACTTCAATGACATTCAATTCTTTAATATTCAGTCAAGTCTTCAACTGCTATCATACACATTGAAAGGAAAGCAGATATCTGTACACCATCAAATCATTCATTTGCAAGTAGAAATACATAGTATAGAGTATGTGCTTTTTTCATTAAAAAAATCAACTGAAATGATACACATGCAATAGAACTGCTGAATTCAACCCTATTTCGAAAATATCTCCACTCAAAGCACCATATGTTAGAATAATTACCATTAAATGAATAAGAAACAATTTCACAGGAAATATTGACTATTTGATCTCAGATCAGTTAATAAAATAAACAAAAATAGTTGGCACAGCATGTCAGCCCCAGGTTAAAACACTTCTAGCAGGAGAGCTAAAAGCATGACCAATGAAGTTACCTTGAAAAGGTTGAAAGACATCTGCTTTTGAACACGGAAACTCCTCACTTTGTCATGATCTACAAGATCAAAGTATATGTCCTTTCCAATCTGCACTGCAAGGTCTTCATCTCTTGCCACCTAAAGAGTATCGCATGTTATCAGTAATATCGAAATAAATTTTCATTAAGCAACTCATGGCATCTTTTAAAGATACAGACATTACTCAATTCTTAAAAAACAAGATAGGAATTAGGAACCTTTATAATAGTGTACAGATGAGCCTCTGCCTTTTCTTTCTTTTTGTGCTCTTTTTCTTCCTGTTCTTTCTTCAACCTCTCCTGCATTAATTCATTGTAGAAATTCAGTGCAGATTTTCCATGAGAAAGCAAAAGAAGTATTGCAATAGGAATTCAAAAGATAACAGCAAATAGAGCGTCGGTTGATTTTTTTTTTAAAACGCATGCAGGATTTCAAATAAGGAAAAAAAATTGGTCAATGCAGAGTTAAGAAAATGAATAAATAACAAATGTAAAACAGTCATCACGTTGTTCGCCATAACTTAATCATAAGCATAAATTAGACGTCTGAATTTAAGTCCAGAATTTAGACTTGCATGCAAAAAACATGTTGATATTTGACTTGGCTTGATTTATTTTCAGCCCTAAATCACAAATGAAATAGCTGCTTACCCTTAAATGTTCAGCAATGTCTTTTTCATCCACATTGCATATTACTTTGTCCTTGTCAGCTTCGCGTATATACACCAACATATAAGCATTTGAATATTTTGTAAATTTAAAAGGTGTATTATTGAATCCAGGATTCGTCTGCGGCAACTGTTTAGAAAGTGGTTGAATCATTAATGAAGTCTTCAAATGCTTATAGGAACCAAATGTCATGACCAATGGTAATAAAACAATTACCTCTTCCTCACCACCGTATTGCTCCTCTAATGCCCGTTTTGTGTCTTCTTTTGTCACCCTCTCATCATCAAATTTGTACCTGAGAAAGAGTTGTGTTCAATCAAATCATGCGACAAAAGGCTAAGTAGGTCAGTGAGAAAAAATAACAAAAACAAGATGAAGGGCATCTCCACGAGTTGCATAATATATTCAAGCACATTTACATTTACGATTTCTATTAGAATTATATATCACCAATCTAACAAAATGCACCAAATTACCATTTCAACTTTTACCACTATGACAGCCTCATTTAAAATATCATCTATGACTACTCTTCATGCAACCAATGTTTTACTGCATGGAGCTAAACACTTCCTATAATAAATAAATAAAAACAACAGAAAACACATAGATCAACAATACTCATGTGCTTATTTTGTCCAACTTAGAACAGAGACAAACAAGAAGTACTCAAGCATTCTGTGTATTAATTGAAGAGAAAGTGAGTACAAAGATTCAATCATCATACAGAGTACTTCACTTCCCCCTATCCCCCTGTCGTTTAAAAATAAGCATAATGAGCTTTGATGTATACAATAGTTTCATGGTATATCATTCAGTAACCTCCATCGAAAACTGTCATGAAAAGAATAAACTAGTAAAGACAATTTTTTTTTCTCAAAATATTCAAAAATTTTATTTCACAACTTACAATGGCTGCAGATGAAAATACTTGAGAATGTTATAACCACGTGAGACTTAAAAATTTTGATGTTAGTTAATTTATTTCAATCTTGGATCAGTTCAAGTTGTCTGAAACTTCCATAATAACGTTATGAAGTATCATTAAAGTTTTGTAATTGCAATAACTGACAATGCATCACAAATTCATAACAACTAAGATTTACTTCAATCCTACCCACTATCATACAACACCTCTCAGTGACAAATAATGCCTTGTAATATAATCTTTGATCAACAAACAATGTTAATTCACCAAGTATATGTTGTATAGATATCTAACTTCTCTAGAAAAACTTAGAGCACCAAAAATCATCTGACAAATGCAGCAAATCAGCATATCATAATATGGCCCCTGCCCCTCATCACATACATGGAAAAAAGCATGTAGCTCATAACAAAGTGAAAAGCTCAGACACGTGAATCATATACATACCACTGATCTGAAAGAGTTGGCCTGATAAAAGCATAATAATGTCCACCATGCACACCACCACTGTGAACCAAAACACTGGGGAAAAATTTCCAAATCTGTCAAATTCTTAACATCACCGCTTAAATATGACACCGAAAAAAAATCGCACAAAAAGAGACTTCAGCAGCACATAGAAACAGAAATCACAAATTTGATCTACTTCCTTGATTAATATTCTAGATAACTGAAAGCCTATTAACGGTACAAGGTTTAATGTTACAAAATGATTCAAAAGTATTCCCTACTTGATTTGGTAGACCTAGGAGATGGCTCTCTCTTTCAATAAATCGTTTTCTTCTTTCTCTTATCAATCCTCACACCATTTTTCTCCTTAATCTACTGTGTCTCTTACCCTTTTTACTGATAGTAAAAGTCACTTATTAATATATGAAATTTCAACTTATATACCAACAATGGCTTTTAAAATAATAAATCATAGACAAAGTTTTCATGGCATCAAACACCAAATTAAAAATGACCAGATAAAATATCAGTAAACAAGCACAACTACAAAAGTCGTCGTGAAGCAAATCAGAAAGGCTGCTAGCAGACCAGCCCCAATGGACAAGAAAAATGCAATCTGCAACAAATATTGCTGACACTGCTACATTACCTATGAAGTGTGTAAAGATTGCGGACATTCCTATCAGCATCGGGTGATAAATATTTCCCATTCTCACGATCAAGATCAAGTTGCAATGGAAACTCATAGCGGTCATTAATCTACATTGTGGAAGGGAAAAAAAAAGATTAAACTTCCAAGCATAGGAAAGAGTTCAATCTATATCAAAAGTAAAGAACCCATAGAAAGAAAAATAGAAACTAATTAATGTCTATGCTCCCTCTAGCGGACAATCTTCTGTCAGTGTGATCATTTCAAATTATATACATAAATTTCAAATTTACATGCACAAAAAAAAAAAAACAGGCCTCCTACCAGAGCAAAGTAGAAACTATTATCAAAAAACAACCATATAAAAACATTATGAACAATGATCAGCACAATTCCTTTTCGACTATCAATATCATAAATCACCACTGTCATTCACCACAAGACAGCTGCCTTATCATTTTCTTGACAGAATGTGAATGAATACATACTACAAATAAAATAAACATGGAAATCAATCTACATCCTTCAGCATAGTTTTATTAGAGATCCAATGGTATTTTATAGTAGAACTCGAGTACCCGTCTACATCTTGATCTTGCCTATGTAAAATAAAATCCTGGATCGGACTATTAAAAATTAAAATGCTGGACCAATTGCAACTCAATTTCAATGACTAAGTAGCAGAAGTTCTAATTTCTAAATAAAAAGAACTTCTGACTTCCTCATACGCCTGCAAATAAAGTACCAAGAGAAGGACATATATTACATGGCAATGTGTTTATTTGACTACCGACCTTTACCATAGTGTCCCGCATAAAGTCATATTCAAATCTTTTCAGCTGAAGCTGCAGAACGGGAGGAAAATCAATGAATAGGACACCCTTCTTAGCATCCTGAAAATAAGAAAATCGTAAGAAAATCATTAATTAAAAAGTGTTTATATAATTACACTCTGTAAATATAAGAAACTTTAAGGATTCAGAACATAACCATTGCAACCAAAAAGATTTAGGTAAAGACTACAGTCAAAATATAAAAGATTAAATGATCAAGAACTTCTCCAGAATGATTATAGTACAAGTAAATTCACAAGTTAACAATTGAAACCAACCTGCAAGCCATATTGTTCAGCATGATATTTGTTGTCCCCCTCAAGACGTTCAACTTCAACATACTTGTCAAAGGAAGCATACACATCATTACAGCCTTTGACATCAAGCTGAAGGTCTGCCCAGCATATATAAAATTAAATTAGAGTCAAGCAGCGAGGCACAACTAAACATGTAATTAACTTCAGCATGCATATGAAAATACCATAAAATGACTCTTTTCTAGTTGATTTATAGTCCACATTGATGCACTCAATATAATTCATATGATGCCCTTCAAATAACTTCTGAATAGTTCCCTCAACAACAGTTCCCTGGAGACAAAACAAACATAATCCATAATGTATTTGACTTAGTGCTTCTCCAAAAAGAAATTATGTACAAATATCCAAAGGTCTTTCTCTTACCTTCATTTTGTCTTCAAGTTTTTCACAGAGGACCCTATTTAGTTCTTGAACATCATGCTGCATGAAAGAATCATACGTATCCCATCCAAAAGATTTTGTCAGCTCCTTTGTTGCAACACTGGTGTCACTATACTGGAGCTTGTAGAATAAACTTTGCAGGGCCAATGGGATACTTGCAGAGGGCATATCATTCTCTGTTGTTGGCATATGGTACACAGCCTGAAATATGATATTCAGGACTCAACTTACTCGTTACTTTCCAGTCAACAAGTACAGTTTAATAAACTTAATGAAACCAAAAAAATGCGAGAATTTTTTACCTTTCGAAAGTAAGGAATATGGTATAGAGTCTGCAGTAGAGAATTCATATAACATGTAGCTCCCTGATTCTTAAGCCCAACATAACCGGTCTCCTTCTTTGAATCATAAGTCCAGTAATCAACAATCCTACGAACAAGAACCTCTGCTTCAACTATAAGAGTATCATTCACAAGATACCCTCTACTAGGATCATACAGTTCACCAAGTGGCATGAAGGACGTGAAACCCCAATCACTTTCTCTTGCATTGAATTGGTGCTGCGTGTCTACATAATACAAGTGCAAAATGAAGTTACAACAGGACACACGGCAATGATCAAATATTATATGCAATTTCACTTTCTTTGCTCTCTCCTTATATTTTAAGGTAATAGAGAACTTGTTAGAATTCAAAAGTGGAAACAAAGAATTGAAATACATAGCTCCGTAAGTGGTCAATGCAATACAATTTGTAGTTTTCATTAAATACCATCCATATTTATTCTTAAAGAAGTGTCTTTAAGGCACTCATTAGCGAGACTCAGTTTTTCTAACAAAGTTAGTACTTACACATTCACTTACAACAATAATGTAATTATATCCAGATTTAGATTCGAAGTTGACGAAAAAGAATTAACTACATAATAGTTTCATATTTAGTAAGAAAAAATCATGAAGAGAAATTGGAATGAGGAGACAGAAAGCATGTGAAAATACACAAAAATGTTAGCCAGTTTTGTTTAACTTCGAAATTTTCACCAGGAACTGCCAAAAAATGCTTAAGAAATGACAGAGGAGGTGAGTATCACATACAAAGATGTATTATTATGGGGACTTGATGAAAATAATCTATCACAACCGCTCAGGGTTCTTAGTGAAATGAGATAATTGCAACAAAAATACATTTTTCAAGAATTAAATACCCTTCTATTGATTGCAGCAAACATCTTCCAGCATTCTTCACTTTCAGTGTGCGTTTGGTTCAGGTTAATTTGGAAAAATAATCGTATATTTTTCTCAACTCGCTAAAAGAGATTTAAAAAATTAAAAAACAAAATAATTATTTTCAAAAATCTAAGCTCTCCCAAACATGCGCTTAATTCCAACAATGCTATTTTCAACATACATACATGTATGGAATGGACCAAAGAGACTACCTTTTCTCACAGAGTACTTATTATGAATTTGATTAACTACGCCCAAGCTAAACTGTGCATATCTACTCCAACCATATGGCAAACTAGTTGAATCTGCAACATCCAAATACATGGACAAAAAGTCCACATTGTTCCCTTTTGGGAAAATGAGTACACGCCTGCCATGTAAAAGCACAGTTCAGGAGAGAATGCCAAAGAAAAGTACATAAAGGAACTATTAATTAAGAAAATAGACGTTGTTAATCAACTCAGGGAATGTAAAAGCACGATACCATTTATAACCACCAACAATAAATATTTCTGAATAGAGCTTTTTTGTATTCATCCTAGAGAAGTTGTCAATCCTCCATGTGAATCTTGATGACGTAGGGTCCTCGACAGGCTGACTCTCCACAGCATTGGCGGTGTCGGGTTGAGCCACAACTAATGATCACCATGATAAATGGAAAATAACAACTAAGTATCACACCTTAAATAAGCTGAAAACAGGTGGGGGAGAGTGACCATGCATGAACTAGACCCTCTATTTGCTTGCCAGGAAAGATGAGCAAGACAAGAGGAGATAAATAATAGCACAATCAACAAAGACAACGAAAATATACAGAAGTCCCAAAATGCAAACTAACAATAAATCACATTTTGTAGAGGAAATAAAAAAGAAAACCTAGAACTGTTAACACCAATCTATCAATTAGTTCTTGTCTCTCACCCACTCCTTCTCTCTGGCAATAAAACAATGCATGAAGTGGTTTCCTGAACTCTTAGAGCAATTGGAATAGATCATCTGAAAGGGCAATAAATGGAGTGACAAAAAAGGGGGTTTCTCCACGGATCAATAGTATGACAGAGAAATAGTACCGTCCATGGGTTGGTGATTATTCTCAGCCAAATCAGTGTGCGGGACGAGCATCTCCTCATCCTCCTGCTGCTGCAAAAGCAAAGGCCAAAAAAATCATCACCCTACTTCGGATCCACCAAATAACCAAAACCAATTAAATCCACAAAATCCAAGCACGAAATGCATCGAAATTAGAGCAAATTCCACTCGCACAGATCAAAACCGCAACCCCTAGATGAAACCCCATCACTGCCCGCCACACCCCGGAAAGGCAATCAAATTGACCCCAGACACACCATTCGTCGAAAATAAATAATTAAAAAAAAAAAGCATATAGGCGAATAGAGAGCAGAAGCAAAATTGGAACCACGCAAGTGATTGAAACGCGAAAGTGAGCAAAAACGTGAGAGTTGAAAAGAGTGAGGTTAGGGAACGTACGTCAATGGGAGCAGGAGTCATCACCGTCATGGCGATTATGGCAATTGACCTTGCGTCGCGTAGCTTATTGGGAAACAATGGAAGAGAGAGAGAGAGAAAGAGAGAGCGCACTGTGAGAAAACGAGATCACCAGAAGCTATTGCTCGAGACGAGAGAGGGAGAAATGTCTTTGCTCTTTATTTGGGGGTTCGGGCACTTTCGGTATTTCACCTGCATTTCTAAACCCAAATTGTATCTTCTTCTCTTTACAGTAATCACTCGGGTTATAGTTAACCCAATTTCCTAATTTCATATTAATTTTTATGTTTATTTTATGAAATGACAAATGTTATTCAGTTTTTCTGATGTATTTAACCTCGTAGAAGACACCCTTGTTCTTATTCTCGAGGTTTGTCTTCTTATGGTTACTCTTGCGTTTCCAAAAAAATCTTAGTTTATTTTTTCTTGTTATTTTTTGTTTTTTGTTTCATTTTTTATGAAATAAAATAAAATTTTGTAAAATATAGGACTTATTTAAAACAATTTTGATTTTTAATTTTTAAAAGTTGTATTGTAAAACAGTTTTCAGAAATAATTTTTTTAAAAAAGAAAAAGTAAGAGGAGTTTTCAATAGTGTAAATTTTGAAAATTGAAAATCAAATCAAATTTTAGATGTTTTCAAATTTTGGTTTTTAAATACTAAAAGACAAAAATTGTTCCCAAAAACTATTTCTAAAAACTCGTCTACCAAATAGGTCTTTAAGTTTTCTCTTTTTAAAAACAAAACATAATTTTCAAAATTAGAAATCAAACAAGTCCATAGCTTTTTAAATTTTTAGAGACAAAATAATATGCACTTAAATTTATTTTTTAATTCTAGTAAAAGTTAAGAGTATTGTATAACAATACTCTATTTTATACTTAACAAATCAACAAATCAATGTTTATCCTTTCCAAAAAAATAATAATAATGCTTTTTTTTTATTATTATAAATTTTTTTGAATACGCATTTTATTATTATTACTTTATTATTATTGTTGTTGTTATTATATTAAAAATTAGGTTTTTAACATTTTTCTTTTGGTGAATATTAAGATATCAAGATAAGATTAATTTTTTGGAATCATAGAGATAACGTAATCTTTTCTGAAGTGTATGTAATCTTTTTGAGACATAAAAATCACGAAAATGAGTTTGCTTTTCTCAATAAAAATTTGCATAAAAAACAAACTACTTATCGTGTGTGATGAACTTGGTTGATTTTTAACATTTTAAATATTTTTTTGGTGTATTTTAAAATATTTATTTCGATCACAATGACTTTTTTTTTATTTATAAGAACCTCAAAAAAGTACTCATATCTTGTTTTTATTTATTTATTATACTTAAAAGTTTGATTTTCTTATTAAATAGTTACCTTTTTTAATCAAAAATAAATATCTTCTATGAAAAGTAATTTGTTCAAATGCAGAACATTGATGAGATTAACTTTCCCAATTTAGAGTCTGTTTAACTTTTTTTTTTCTTGTTTTCATTTGCTAATTTTATCCCTAATTACAATACAAATTATCACATAATTTTTATTTGATTTTATTTTTTTAAGATTTATATAGAAAATTTTGAAAACAACCAAAAAAAGTATAATATATTTTTAATATTTCGTAAAATCTCTACATCTTTCTTTACAAGTTAAACACAAATATATTTTTTTATAATATTTTCTCTTCAATTTTTTAAACTAAACATACATATAAAATATAAAATAAAAACACAAAATGAAAACGCAAAGATGCTCTTAAGTTTTTTAACCTGTTAAAACCAAATGAAGACTTTCTATTTAAATTTTAAATTTTTTACCACCAAAAATTATAAATTGTTATAATACAGTTTTATAACTATTCTACTTTCCAATGAAAAAAATACATATATAGTCTTTTTCACTATTTTTATCATGCCATGAAATGCAAAACGATTTTAATTGGTTCAAAATAAAAAAGTTAGCAAATTTTCAACGGCATAACAAAATAACGAATCAAGGTTTGCAAAATAGAAAATTGGGTAAAATGCACAAAGTACCCTTGAGGTTTTACAAAATAGCATAAACCACCAAACTTAAAATAAATAAGCATCTCACACCATTTTTTATAATAAACACCAACAGTATTAGAATATTCCATGAGAATATTCTTATTACTGACCATAGTTATATCTTTCTCTTTTTTTTTTTTTATAAAAAAATTGATTTTTCTTCTATAAATGTTTATTTATGCAAAATTCATCTACTAAATTTTCTCAAGGATGCTCGTTAAATAAATTTTTTCATAAAATTAAAAAAAATTATGGAGCATTTGGTTACATTTATAGTTACTTATATCTTACTACTTATCACATTTACTATTACTTTGTTATCATCTAATGTTAACCTTTGGGTTATTGAAAACTTTACACTTTTTACATGCCTCTATGTAAGTGAAATTATTTTGGTCTTTTGAAACTTTTTGTTTTTTCTATTTTTAATTGTGGTTTGGTTATATTTTTGAAAGCTAAGGTGGTTATTCCCTATTTTATGGTGTCGGTTTGGTGACATAAAGAGTTTCTCAGGTGCTATAACAATGGTTTTAACTAATACTAATATTATATATTTTAGACTATTTGAATTAAATTTTAGGAGATGCTCTATATATTTTGTATAAATCTTGTCCATCAAATATGATAGCAAAGCAGTATCTTAGCTTGTGAAGCAATAATAAATGTTGAATTTGGCTTGTTTAGCTCATTTAATTTGTAAATTATTTAATTTTTTATTCACAAAAAATAATATTTTTATTCACAAAAAATATTTTTTTCATGAATAAAAATCTTTAACGAGCATCCTTAAGAAAATTCAGTCAATGAGTTTTGCACAAAAATCAAATAACAGGGAAATTATTTTTTAACTTACAGAAAAAACGAGGACAAAGATTTTTTTATCGCCAAAAGAAGGAATATATTTCAACAAGAGCACAAAAAAGTACTTCTTACCACTACAGGTGCATGTTAATTGAGAGAGATTTAACTATGGTTAGCAATAAGAATATTCTATAGAAAAGGAGGGTAAATTGCACAAGTACCCTTGAGGTTTTAGAAAATAGCACAAACCACCAAACTTAAAAAAAATTAGCAGTCCACACCATTTTCTTAAATAGACACTAATCATAGTTAAATCTCTCTCTATTTTATTTTCTATAAATAAAAAAGAATTTAATTTTCCTGTATGTTTTTTTTCTTTTACAAAATTCATCTACTGAATATTCTCAAAAAATATTTTGTCATAAAATAAAATAATTAATTGTGAATAATTTTTTTTTTGTAAATTAAAAAATACTATCATTATTTGTAAATTATTTATTTTTTAATTTACAAAAAATAAGTTTTTATTCACAAATAATTTTTTTATTTTATGAAAAAATAATTTTTGAGAAAATTCAGTAGACGAATTTTGTAAAAAAAAAACATAAAAGAAAATTAATTTTTTTATTATAGAAAAAAGAAAATAGGGGGATCTTTAACTATGGTTAGTGTCTATTTGAGAAAATGGTGTGGACTGCTAATTTTTTTGAAATTTGGTGGTCTGTGCTATTTTCTAAAACCTTAAGAGTACTTTGTGCAATTTACGCTATAGAAAAAAATGGTGTTGACTGCTTATTTATTTTAAGTTTGGTGTTTTGTACTATTTTGTAATACCTCAAGGGTACTTTGTGCATTTTACCCTAGAAAATTACATAATAATTTATGGTTAGACTAACCTTTTCATCCTTATACTTGTACTTTATTTTTGTTTTAGTTCCTATGAAGAAAAAAAATTAATTAGTCCTTGCAAGTTTTCGTTTTGTTTTATTTCATGTCGTCATTTCTCGTTAACCCCTGTCGTTAAATCCCGCAACTGCACTATCGCAACTTCATGGCCATCACCATATCACAAAGACAAACAGATGACAACAAAACAATATTGGCAAGGCCAATAACTATCGAATAATCACCATCACATGCTCACTCGCATCGAAAAACAGTGGCAATGTTGGATGAGTGTTGAGTGGAAGAAATGACACGTGGCAACCAACTTTGAGGATAAGCCAGAGACACCGACGATACAGGCAATGACAATTAGAAAAACCACAATATAAGGTAACCTGAAGATGAGTCATTGACACGATGAATAGTACCATCAATTCCACCTCTATGAATGCCCTACCACCCTAACTTCTCCTCCACCCATAAAACCCCCCACCGCCACCGCTACTGCTGTCATTAAAGCCATCTTTCGCCTTCCCTCCTTTTGAGAACTTCGATGTGCCAAATTCTTCTCTACTTTCAAGAACAAAGCATTTTCAACATGCTTGATGTGATGTTGCAATGATGATGACGGTAGCAATGGTGGTGATAGGTGATGGTGGCAATGGTGGTGGAGCTCCGAGATTTAACGGCACGGACCAACGAAAAATGACAATAATGACTAAAACAAAATGAAAAACATGCGTAAAGACCAAAAAGAATTTTTTAAAGGGACTATAAATGAAAATGAGGTGTAAGTATACGGAACAAAAGACCATATTAACCTTTTTTTTTTATAGCTTGATTGTATAGGTTTTTGAATTCCCATTTTGAGCCTGAAATTTAAGGCTAGTTTGCTTGCATTTTCATTTTTAGTTTTTATAAGTAATTTCAATATAAAATTATTATCTTGTTTTCATTTTATGTTCTGACTTTAGAGAATTGCATAACAAACATTGAAAACAGCCTAAACAATTATTATTTTTTTATAATATTTTGTAAAACTTTTTTATCTTCCATTCTAAACAAACTTAAAAGTACCACTTTTTATTCTAAACCCTCTTTGGATTTTCACCTAAAGCCACCACTTTAGGGTTTTTTCCAATCCACCAAGAAGACTCGCTCTTAGTAGTTGGTACACACAAACAATGCCCAGGCCACAAACTATGACTTCTGACACAGCCACTTGAAACCACACCTCAAGACTTATGCCAAACAACACCTAAGAAGCCACTTAGGATTGCACACAAAAACCTTATGTGCACCACGCAAGGTTATCCCCTTTAGGCAAGCCTATTTCCCATAGTCTCCTTGGAATCCCTAAGGAGAGCAATATTTAACGGTTAGAGGTACCAAACACATAACCTACTTGCCCACTCACCAATTCTCAATCAATTACAATGAAAGCATCCAAAACAATCAAAATTACAAATGATTATAATCAAACCCTAATCAAAATCAAGGAATAAAAAGAAGAGTTCACCTAATTTGTCTTCAATTGAACCTCATGAAGCTTTTCTAATCAATCAACTAGGTTAGACTCAAAGCCTTTGATCAATTGAATAAACATCACAGTAATTCTTGATGATTGATGCAATGTAAAATATGAATCTTGAAGAAATTTCACAATCAATCACTCATAGATGAAACTCTCATGAAAATTGATGAACTAAATCTTAGGAGAGCTTTTGAAAGGTGTTTGATCTCACAAATTTCGTGCAAAATAAAAATGAAACGTTCTCTCTTGATCCCAACACCCAAAACCACTTTACATAGGTTTTTCAGGCATAGTACATCTATGTACATAGCCTTAACATCGATGTAATCACTCATTTTTCTCCCCTGGATGTAGAGATGCCAAAACTGAGAGTTTTGGCTAGTGTGCATCGATGGATACATGTGTTTTCCTCCTCCTGCACTTAGGTTTTCAAATCAGAGATTTGAACTATGTACATGTATGTATACCAAGTGTACATCGATGTAGAGGCTTGTAAAACCTTCCAAAACTTTCAAAACACTTTGAACAACATTCCTAGCATGTTCTAAGATAAAATCAATGATTTTGATCAATCAAAAAACCTTTTGGAATATTTAAAAAATATTTGTTCAAGTGAAAGAAAATGCTCTACCTTTGAATACAATGCAAAGAGAGTTTTCAAAACTTTTAAGCATGATGCAATGCATGTAAAACGGGGTTGATTGAGGTTCATTCAATCTTAATAAAAGTGACTCTAACCTACTTGACAAGTAAGCATTCAAGTAAGCCAATTGAAAGCAAATATCTCCTTGCCATAAAAACCTAAAAACAACTGTCCTATAAAAGACCTAACAAAGCAAACACACTAGGTCTTATTCTTCAAATTGTGATTGTCCTTCTCTTTATTACGAAGCCTTAACTTGTTCACTCGAGGCTTTCCCTTAATTTGCCAAGAGCTTTGTCTTCATCAAAACAAGCATCATCAACCTCTTGATCAACACGCAAAGGAGAATTTTCTTGCAATAGTGCCATTGAAGTTTATGTTTTCCAATTTATCTTGAATGATATCTTAACCGAACACTCATTTAATTTTATTTTCAGAGGAAGGACACATGTTTGAAATTCCAATGGTAATTGTATACGATAAATTGGTTTTGAATTTCTTTTTAGTTTCTTATTAAGAGTTGTCTATCATGAACTCTTATTTTAAGGGTCCATCATGAACCTAATAAGAAAATAATATTTTATTAACAAAAAATTGGGATATTTTTAAAATAGTCCACTAAATATACAAGTTTTAATTTGAACACCCAAATGCAAAATCTCTCTCATTATTCGCACGACCCTATGCCACATCTAGAATCCCATCGTCATGGGCTTCACCAAGGATACTACTATAAGGTGAGATTTGTATATGCTCATTTTTCTACCAACGCCAGCATCACCAACGGCAACAAGTCTATTGAGATCAACATTTCCTTGGAGAGAAAAAGGTGAGGAAGGTGGACATGCTTGATAGAGTTTCTGTTGTTTGATTTGGGAAGGTTAAAAATGAGTTGATTGTAGATGGGAATGATATGGAGCTTGTTTCTTGGTCCTATGCTTTTATCAACCAAAAATTCCATGTTAAAAGTAAGGGTATTCAAAAGTTCCTTATAGAATTTATGTCAGCGAGAAGGGTATACCTGAAGACTAGATGGTGAAATTATTTTTGTTTGAATCAAGCTTCTCTCCTACATGGTTTGCTCATTGTTTAGTGGTGATTATTTGGCCATAGTTTTCTTAGCTTCATTGAGATTGGATTTTTTCAACTATGATGAAACAAATTTCCATAAAAGAAAAGTATAAAATGGAACAAAACAATTAATTTGTGCACTGGCAGCGATGATGGGATCTTCACATTAGATGTGAAAGACAAGCATGGTTGAGAAACAAAAAAGATGTGATTTTTAAATAGAGACGAGATCATTGGTGGTTTTCGAGCGCGGTAATATTTCTCTTATATTCACGAATGAAATCGTTGAAGATGGCACCAAAATTGTCGTTGGTTGTCGTCTTGAATCTTGATGTCCCAAATCTTTGCCGTCTTGAATTTGTGTTAAAACCCCATATCTGGAACAAATCAGGCTTTACGACATCATTTCAATTATGCATTGAGTGAATCGTCTTCTTTCTCGTTCCGATGTTGTTTCTGTTCCACGTGAACCACTAGTCAAAATTGTTTTTGGGGGTCACTTTTTTTTCCTTTTCCAAAAAAGGTCACCCTACGAATAAAGCTTTAGAAAAAAGCACAAAAGCTAAGACGATGAAGTTTGTCAACGAAGAAATCTATGACGACAATGATAATAGGAGGCTGAAGTTAGTGATTTCAAGATAAAGTGTTTTTTAAACTGAAATTGGTCTTTCTTGTTTAGCACCAGATGTATATATTGAAGTGTCAGGTCTGATGAGGTTAGTTTGCATATTGCGGGTTAGCGATGATGAACATTGATCAATGAAGATTTGCAGAAACAATACGCTATTATTGTCATAGTGGTTGAGATTTGTGCCAGCTTCGGCAAGTAACCAAACGCATGGCGACGCATGGACATCAATAGAAGAACTGGGCTCCTCTTCGTCGTTGGACTCAGCTCAAAGCCATGGGCGCCAACGACCATTGACGTCGCGGTGTCTTTCGGCACTTGTTGTTGCTATTAGAGGAAATAGAAGGGGAAAAGGTCAAAGGGAAAGGTGATTTTCTCAGTTTATTAAATCAACAAAATATTAGACTATTTTGCAAATATTCAAATTTACCATGTTATTAAAGTATTATTACTTTTCATTAATTCATCATGGACCCCAAAAAAACAAGGGTCCATTCTAAAATGCATCTTCTTAGTATTGATAGGGGTGTTCATGACTCGTCCAATCAGGTCAACCTGGTCCCAATGTATTCGGGTTGGGTCTAACACTGTCGATTCTAGTCTTTGGTGTCGGGTTTGGAGCTTGTTTGCTGGCCCTATACTCGGGTTAGGGTCGGGTTTGGTTCACCTTTAATTTATCCATATGCTATGAACCATTATGTATTTTTCATCTTTTATATTATACTTTATTGTTTTCTACTACTATTTACCATACATTTTTCAAAATATTTATTTCAATAATGTAATTTTTAATTACCAAATATCAAAAAAATTAAATAAAGTTTTACCAATAACTACTTTTTTATTTAAATCTGTGATGATAAATTATATCCTTATATATATGTCATTTATTTATTTTTCTAAATTAAGAATCGAAGTTATCAATAGCTATAAGTTATATGTAAAATATTAAGAATCTTAAATATTTGTTTTATAATATATTATTAATAGCCGTAAGATATATCTAAAATCATGATAGTATCATACATCATTATAATATATTTATATTAAAGTGTGTAGTCGACCCGTCATTTTTTTTTTATCGCGATCTTAATTGGAGCTGTATATCTTATGGTTTTATCGCGTCTATAATTGGGCTAAGATGAGGATAATTGGCTCGGCCTATGTTTAGGGCCGGGTAATACACGAGTGTAATACATCGCAACCCGTCTTACGAACACCCTTAATTATTGATCAAGATTTTAAGGTTGAATGTTACTTTTTCGGCTATGTGATGTGTAATTATATTATATTTTAGACTTTATTTTTAGTCCAAGCTTGTTTTTATAGGAAAAAAATAGGAAATGATCTTAAACATAAAGCATCTGTTTGGGTAACATCATTATTTTTTTGAAAGTATTTTTATTTGAAGTGATTTCAAATTTTAACATTGATCTGATGGAAATAAGATATCAGTATCTAAAAATAATTTTTTTTATAGTAAGAGTATAAACAAACAAGCTCAAATAACTTCGTATCAAAATTAATTTTTACCAAAAAATAATTATAACACTTTAAAGAGTAAATTATTAATAAAAAAATGAGAGGGATAAATTTTAAAGAGTAAACTATTAATAAAAAAATTAAATGTAAACAAAGAAAATCACCATTTTTTTAATTATAATAAAGAGAAAAAATTTAAAGATAGATTGTCAAGAGAGACAAATTGAGAAAATGTGTTTAAAGAAAAATAGCCTAAAAAATTTTTAAAAAAAATCTCATGAAAAAATTAGAGAACAAACTTGTAAAGAGAATTAAAATTCTACTGTTTCTAACATATTATAATTTATAAGTATTATATTGATTATTATGTAATTTATAATAACATTATCTGCAAAATTCAAAAGAGATTGGCTTAATTCTTTATGAGTATATTATATATGATATTATTTTTTAATTTTGAATAAGGAAATTTAAAATAAAAATATTAAGTATAATTAAGTTATCTAGATTTAATATTTATTTATAATTAATATAATATTTACTATAGTGAAAAAAAATATTTACTACAATATGATTTAACTAAAATATAATTGTGATAATGTAATTTTGGTCTGTTATTTGATAGACACCAAACATTAAATAAGATAAGAGTTTATCTGGTTCTTATTATATCGTGCTCTTATTCAACTTCTTTATCATGTTTATCCTTATCCTATCATGTCCACCGAATGAGCCATAAAATAAACTATAAACTATAAAGTAAATAAAAAATGAATGCTAAAATCCCTAATTTACATAACTAATTCCATAACCCTATTCTTCCCGCTATTTTTCACATTCTAATTTTTCTTAGTGTTTTTCATTTATCATTCTCTTACTTTGCATAACTTAAAGGGGTGTTTGATATCTTGAGTCTTTTAACTTTTATGGGAATCTCACTTGCCCGAGAATATTTACTTATCTAGGAAAATTATATTTTTTCCAATTCCTATGTTTGGCATTGCAAAAACTTACCTTGTAATGTTATTATTTTTTTTCAAAAATACCCATAATGTTAAGTTGAAATGGTCTAGAACGAGAAAATATAATTATTTCCAACAAAAAAAATATGGCGAATAGAGGAAGCAAAAAAACAAAATCTAATGAAGAAAGGGGAAACAAAAGAGCAAAGAACGTGAAGCAACGGAGGAAACGAATGTACACTAGAAAAGCAACGGAGGAAATGAATGTACACTAGAAAAGAAACGGAGGAAGGATAAACAAAAAATGGACGTGAAGCCTTGCAATGGTGAAGGAAGTGAATGTCTAGAGGAATAAAACAAGAGTAAAATCTAGTGTTGTGAATGTGTTTGAGCGAAGAAGACAAGGGTAATTATGTTTAAAAGTTTGCTTTCCTGAGAAAGTGAAGGATTCTCACCTATTAAAGTTGGAATGTTGAAAACTCAAGTTACTCACATTTTAGGATATATTTGAATGCACAACTTAACTAAGTATTTATATAATAAGTTATTTTTAAATCAGAGTTTTTTCATAGAAAAAATGTAAAACATACTCAAATAAGCTAAAAATTACTTATTCTGATAAGTTACTTCATGAAACTTATGAAAATAAGCTAAAAGTAGCTTATGGGAACCCATAAGCTATTTTCATAAGCTGTGTATAAACTATTCCAAACAGGACCTTAGTCTCTCGGGAATCTTTACTTATCCAAAAATGTATTTTCATGTCTTCTACTAAATATAGGTAAGAAAACTTTTTAAGTAATTTTTTGAGAAAAAGTTAAAAGATTCCAAATTCCAAACACCCGTAGGAGATAATGGAGAGCGAGAAAATATTATTTATTAGTTAAGATAACTTGCAGAAGAATAACTTGCTAACATATTAACAAATAGATGTGTATTAACCAACTTCAAATTTAAATGTATAAATTTACTATTTGTTACCAAAAAAATATGTATAAATTTTTAAATAAAGATAATTAAAATTATCTGATTTACAAATTTTTTTTAAATGTACATAAATATATTTTTAATTTTAGCACTAACACTAAAGTACCAAACTAATGTTTAATCTGTTTTTTTAACCCAAAAAACTGTTTTTGATTTCCTAAAAGGACCTTGATTAGAATTTCATGGTAGAGATAGCAGTAGTAGCTAGGTTTAGGGTTTCGGAAAAATTAAGGAAGATGGGAAGAAGAGACAGGATGACAGAGCACAAAGAGAACGCAGCTTCAGTGTTCGTAACTAGCAGTAGCAATGATGGAGAGGCAAACGAGGTTCTCAGCCTCAAGATCGTCCAGAAGGCGCTGCTCGTGCGTGCGTCCAATCCGAAAAACGACGACGTATTGGATGAACCAAGAGGAATTTCTGCTTCAAAAGCGGATAGTGAGGAGATGAAGACGAGGAAGAAGAAAAGTCTGGAATCTATTTATCGAAGTAGAAGTGTAAGTCCATGTTCGACTTCTTCTATTGAAGATAGATTACGTGTGTGTCAGTGTGTATATATATTTATGTTACTTGTCCTTTTCACTGTAAATTTGGCTTACTTAGTACGTAGCACTATAAATTTATGATTGAAAGACACCCAAGCTGCCCATTCCGTTTTCATTTAATTGTCAAATTGAATTGAAATGATAGAGTATTTATCTATAGTTTAATGGCATTCTTGGTTCTGATTTTCTTTTTTGAATTAAATTCTCTGTTTCATGTAGGCTGTTAAAGTTGAAGAAAAAAAAGGCTGTAGAGGTAATCAAAGGCACAGAGGAAAAGGGATCTGCTGAAGCAGACATGGAACAGACAGTTGACAATGTTGTTCTGCGGAAGCTACTTGTGAGTTGAAATATTCTTTATAAAGTAAAAATTGATTGTGATAATGCACTGCCAATGTCTCCTAGCTTAGTTGAGTATGCATTTCAATTCTATCAGAGAGGTCCGTGGTATTTTGATCCTCCAGCGAATGGTGATTGGGGAACATGTTATAATTGTGGCGAAGAAGGCCATGCCGCAGTCAACTGTACAGCTGCTAAGCGCAAAAAACCCTGCTTTGTTTGTGGCACGGGGTTAGACAATGCTCCAAGGTATGTCTGGAGTCTGGTTTACTTTTCACATTCTTTTCACTGCTTGAAGGTGCCATGGATGCAATATAAATATGCATTGTATAGTATAATGTGTATATGATTTGCATGTGCTTTCTCATTTTTATGATTGGTTGAGTCCATGGTACAAGCTCTGATAAAAAAAAATTCGTAGAATCCTATAGTTGCTAAATTGCTACATAATAATTCCATTGACAAGTGGGCAATAGCCCACATGGTCATGTACCATGTACCATGCCTTTAAGGCTTGAGAGTTGGAGGTCCAAGGTTCGAACCTTGGCGGTGGTGATTTAGATCAGGATGTTGGGAGTTAGTTTAGGATTGGTGTGTGTTTAGGGTTTAAGATTTAGGGATGGGTGCGTGTGTATTTGCCGGAAAAAAAATTTCATTGGTGCAATAGTATTATAGACTTTGACTTATTAGTTTGTCAAGGCTTGTTTATCTGGATTTCCTTTGTTGTTCTTTAGGCACGAGATTGCTTTATCTGCAAGAAAGGTGGTCATCGTGCCAAAGACTGTCCAGAGAAGCACAAGGGTGGCTCTATAAACTCGACATTCTGCTTGAAGTGTGGAAATTATGGGCATGAGATGTTTTCATGCAAAACTGATTATACCCAGGATGATCTCAAGGTTGTTCTCAACGATGACTTTCTGCTTTTCTTTTATCTTTGTTTTCTTTATGGGCAACTTTGCAGAAGTTTTTGCTTGAATCAACTATAGTATATAGTGGGTATGATGGATATGAATTATGGAGTGTTAAATTTAACTGTTTACTTTTTCGGTTTTTCCTTCTGTTTAACTAGGAAATACAATGTTATCTTTGCAAGAAATTTGGCCACTTATGTTGTGTCAGTACTACAGATGCTGCTACGTCTGGAGAAATTTCTTGTTACAAATGTGGTCAATTAGGTCATACGGTTTGGTAAGTTTTTTCAATGGTCTATTTGTCTGTCCTGATGTAAGTCCCCCCCCGGTAATCTGGAATATACTTTTTTTATTTTCCAACTGTAGTTTATTTTTTTCCTTAGTTTAATCTTTTTTTCCATTTAGAAGTAAGGCACTGAACTCTTTAAAAACTATGCCTGGACTCATAAGATGTCTTCTTTAAAAAAATAAATGAATTGGGGATATATGATTGAGGATCAATTGATGCAAGCAGGCATGTTCAAGGTTACGAGCTGAGAACACTGATGCGGCCACACCTAGTTCATGTCATAAGTGTGGTGAACGAGGACATTTTGCCCGGGAATGCTTTAGTTCTGTTAAGGTACATTTCAGAATATGTCTTTAAGTTTATTTTGGCTATTTTATCTTTTTTTATTTCATCTGTTGCTCTACTTGAAAATAGACATATTGAACAGCTTTAAAAACTGGCTTGACACATTTAATTTATTTTTTAATTAAATTGTGACCATAAATTGTCGCAGTCGTGTTCAAGGTTGCAAAATGAGATGACTAATGCAGCCACACCTAGTTCATGCTACAAGTGTGGTGAAGAAGGACATTTTGCCCGAGAATGCTCAAGTTCTGTTAAGGTGCATTTCAGGATATAACAAGTTACTAAAATTATTTTAGCTGTTTGTTATTGGTTTTTATGCATTCTTGACACTTCAATTATCTCTTCCCTCAGTTTTCATTTAGATTTAGTTTCTTGTCTGCTGGGTTTACCTCCACAGGTAGGCAAGAGGAAACATGAATTATCAATTGCAAGGTCCCAGAAAGAGAATAACTACGTGGGATATGGTTCTGCACATCATGATATGGGTAAAGCTTGGAAAAAGAAACGCCTTTTTACAGAAGAAAGAGATATTACAACTCCATGGAAATCAAAGCATAGAGGTGGTTGGATGACAGAGCATCCTAGAGATTTCTCTCTTTCAAAAGTCCAACTGGAACGGTTGGAGGTCTCCAGTAACACCATATACTGAAAGTACTGAAATTCGTACTTTTATTTATGCAAGTCACACCCCAAGTTATGAATCTTCTCAAATGAGGAAGGTTCTTTTTGGAGCCCTCTTTCAGGAGGACCAACCAATGCAAATTTTCATCACAGGATCCCAGCATCTAGGTTTGACAACTATGGCAGTGACTGATTAGGGAGAGGTTACAACGGGTGGTAGCTTTCCAGAATTCTGCATTATTTTGTCTGCCATTTGCTTATTAAATTTGGGATTCTATGTGTTTGTGTATGAATTTTAATTTCCTTGGTAAATTTGTAACAAAATGATGCTACTCTATGATTGAAAGAGCATGTGATTGAAGTTCAATTTATTGTGAATTCTTAGTTGACGAAAATCTTCATTTTTAGAATTTGCCTGTAGCATTGTAATCTCTGATGCATTTTTTTTTTTTTTCTAAAAAAGTTTTTATTTTGAAAAGTTAGAGATTTTGAAAACGCGTTGGTTTTGACGACTTGTTTTCTATTTTCAGAAAATGAAAATGATGAAAATAGGTTGGTTTTATCATTTTCAATTTAGATTATATTTATATTTGTTGTTACTGAAACAATTATATAATTATAAATTGAAAAATTTGTTTTGCAGTTATTTTTTTTATATATTTTTATACAAATGTGAAAATTGATTTTAAAATAGTAAGATTATATTTTCTTTCAATAGACCATTTTTTTTCAAAAAAAAAAAACTATAAGTAAAAATAAGTACACAGTTGGGAGGACTTCTATGTCCGAAGTGCTAGTATTTTTTGATACTCGATTTTTTTTTTTCTTAAAAAAAATATAGTAGTATCATAACATAAACACAATGACATTAGAAATTAGTCTAAAAAATAACATAAACATAATATTAAAAATGCATAATTGTCATTTGTCCTAAAAATATCACGGGAATTATTCTCAAGAACTACTATACTTTTCTCACATTTAATTTGCCATAGTTTGTTGAACTTGTGCTATTTCAGCCGCTTGGATAGCATCCACATACCTTATTGGTCTTTTCTTAAGCGTTGTCCATCCGTAGTC
Source organism: Cyamopsis tetragonoloba (assembly GCA_037177725.1). NCBI lineage: Eukaryota > Viridiplantae > Streptophyta > Magnoliopsida > Fabales > Fabaceae > Cyamopsis > Cyamopsis tetragonoloba. Next base: position 73,393,873 of record CM074119.1, read on the forward strand.
ACACTTTCTATAGTAAATTGATCAAGAAGTGTATTTGCACCCGGTTGCATTCAAATACAATTATGTATAGTACACCAAGTCATAGAAATTAATCTTTATCTACGAACTGGACAATTTGGCATCAATTTTAATATTGGAAACCTTGATTTTAATACCAAAAACATCTTTCAATAAAATTCCTTAATTAAGAGTGTCTAATTTTTTCTTTTCTCGTGGCCGTCCTCCATCATGAAAATATTGCATATGATACATGTTCCTTCGAATAAGGGCAAGATAACTCAGAATATTAGTCAACCAAAAAAAACTGACTTACAAAATGAACAATGTACTTATGAGAAAATGTTAAACTATAAGAAATTATAAAATATTACTGAAAAAATAAAAGAAAAATATAACTCCATGAGACTTTCAGAAATTATTGTCAGAACGTAAAGCATACTCTTGAATTATTTGTTGTCACTTCCCAACCTAAATAAAGAAACATGAGTAGCATATCAAAATCACATATTACTAAAACATTTGTTACCAATGTTTCTCTTCATGAAAAGCTGTTTGTTTAGAAGCAGGTGGCCAAACAAATATATGCCTACTACAATGATACAAATGCAATCCTACATTTGTGACATGATTAATATATCAATACAAAAATAAAGGATAATTATATATATATATATATATGATCCATTGACACAAATTAGTTTTACCCCAATTCTTATACCAATTAAAAATATGTCAAAGTTGTTTTTTCATGAAACGGATTTAAACTACTTATCGTATAGATCATGTGTACGAAATTTCACATTAATCCGAGATCGTTTAGTACTCTATCAAAGTAATAAAAAAAGAACGTAAAATATAGTTTTAAAATAATGAAAATAACAAGTGTTTTGATGGAGTACTAAACGATCTCGATCTTGGATTGATGTGAAATTTTGTACACATGATCTATGCGATAAGTATTTTAAATCCAACGGTACATTTTGTGAAAAAAAACTACGGCATATCGTTTTTAATTGGTGTAAGAATTGGTATAAAACTAATTGATTTCAACGGATCCTATCTACTATATATATGTGTGTGGGAGAGATCAAATGACACCGGTGTAACTGACACCAACTCTTACACCGGTTAATAACTATTTGTCGAAGATTTTTTCCACGAAACCTACCGTAAGATTGAAACTACTTATCGTATTACAAAATTTCATATTATTTTAAAATCGTTTAGTACTCCATCAACGTAATAAAAAAGTAATGTAAAATATAGTTTTAAAATATATGAAATTAACCACCGTTGTGACGAAGTACTAAACAATTTTGGAATGATGTGAAATCTCGTAGACAGTAGTTTTAATCTAACGGTGAGTTTCGTGAAAAAAATCTTCGACAAATAGTTATTAACCGGTATAAGAGTTTGTATATATATATATATATATAAATATATTCTAAATTGATACTTGGAAAATGAAATTAATTACCCATAATATATTTTACATACCTTAAAATAATGAAAATATTTTTGGTTCCTCGTCAGTGACGGACCTAGCACCCTGAATCATGGATAAAATTAAATTAAAAATAAAAATTAAAAACAAATGTAAAGAAAGTATATGTGTTTGTGTGTATATATAAAAATTCAAGTTGAAGAGGTTCAAAAATATAAGTTTAGGGGGTGCAAAATTCAAATTTTCATGATATTACTCATAAATTTCCAAGTTGAGGGGGTGCACCTCACACTAATATAGACCCGCCACTGTTGCCGACAATATAAGGATGAGTAGCTGTCTGATTTCCCTGTTAAATAATATTAGTGCTTAACTTGCAAATTCTGACTACGGTCTCAAACCATTTGCTTACTGTGTGCGATGAGTGTTGAAAGTGTTTAACAACTACCAATGACGCAAGTTACGACATACAGTACTAAAAAAACATTGCAATTGCTTCATCCAAGTTAACTTTCTTACCAACTTTCAAATAACTAACATTTTTTACAAAAATTCATAAGCACTTCCTTCTTCATTTTAAAGTTATCATAGCATCTAGCTTCATGACCAACTAAGAATTCTAAAGTGTACATCCTTCCGGTCAACACAAAATCCTTAATTTAAAAAAGCAACACAAAATCCTTAATTGTTTAGGGCTATTAACAAAGTTTCATGACTATATAAATTATTCATTGAATCTATTCATTTAGAGAAGCTAACCACTTTTTCATGTCATCTTCCTTTCCTCTCATATTTATAAACGTACTCTCCAATCATTGTTTGTAAACTTTAGTGAGAATATAATTCATGTCGAGCAACAAATCCATACATGCCTAGGTAGAATATGGGTGAGTAATGAGACGTGTTTAGGTAGACTTTCCCTTATACCGCTCTTCTTGGCTCTTGATGCTGCTGACCTTGCACTAACTGAGTCACTCCAAAGGCTTACAATTGTATCTAGCATCTTCTTCTTAGAAATTTTAGTCTCTTTACGTCGACGCTCACTTGAAAGTCCTTTACATTTCTTTTTATTCGCAACTTCTTGCAAATTGTCCCTATCATTGCCAGAAAGATCAACATCAATATGCAACCCTTAGAAAAGAAGTCTCCCTCTATGACTCTCTCCTCATTAGAAGTTGAAGGTTGTTAAGTAAAAGCTTGACCCAACTTTCCAGTAGTTGTGCTAGAGTTGAATATCTCACTAAGAAATTCATAGCCAAGTTCAAACCCATGCTTCTTAGAGTGTTTGTAATTAGCCCCTTTCGAAAAATGTACTAACATTAATTCTATGGCTTTTTCAAACAAAAATAATAATGATAAGACCGGATTAACAAGTAGAATTTCATGACAAAAGTAAATGATATTTACCAATATCATGATGGCTAAGTTAAAAAAGCATTGATCAGTCTCAATTTCAATAAGTTGTAGGTGTACAAAATTAGGAGGCTTAAGGTGTGTTTGTATTAGATTTTTTCAACATACATTGAATAGATGCATTTTACACTTACAAAAACTTTTGATTATTTTTTTAATAAAGGAAACAACTTTTTGTCTTTTAGTTAAAAATTGGACATTGTTTTAAAAAGTTTCAAAATCGCTTTTTACAGCAAATATATCTAAACAAAAATCGATTATGTCTCGAACATGATTCTTTTTCATAATTTATTTTCACAATTAATCACAACTAATCCAAACATAAGTTCATAATATAATGTGTCAAAGTCCAATTTACTTTGCCTATACTATACATAGCCATTCATGACCATAAATAAAAAAATGGTAAAATCAAATTTTAAATTAGACTTTAACACATTATAAAAGCAAGAGATTCTTTCAATTTCATTGTTATGTTTTTTAGGCATAATAAATCAACCTATTTAAATAATGATAATAATATTAGTTGTGATACTAATAAATTATAATATAATTATATATATTATTATTATTATTATCTCAAAATTTAGTGTTATATTTTATTTTTTTATATTTGTTGTGTTAATTTTTTTTCACTATTTTATGTATGTCTTTATTTTGTATAATCACAGATTTTCTCACCTTTAGGATGAGACTAATCTCATTTGTGCTGCGTGGCTGGCACTGGTCCCCGGGAATTTGGCATAGGTGAGATTCGAACATGGATTCTCACACTGTAGATCGTCTCTCCTATAAACTCAGCGGATTTCCTTCCTTTTTATTTATCTTATATATGTCTTTAAGTCAATGAACTTATTTAAAAGTAAGATTTTTAAATAATTGTAAAAAAATTATTACAAAAAAGACTTTTAAACAAATTTTTTAAATATAAAAAACAAAAACATATGACGAGTAATAGGGATGGCAATGGGGCGAGGCGGGGACGGGTTTGCATGTATCCGCAGATATTTTATTTAATTAAAAAATTGTTGAAAAATATTTAAAAAATAAAAAAAATACTTAAAATTATATTTTGATATAAATTTATATGAGTAATTATATTAACTATTAGAATAAAAAAATGTTCAAATAATATAATTATTACTTAACATTTATGTTTTTTTTTCTTAAGTAAAAGTTAAGTGATAAGATATTATGTTTTTTAAAGACATTTCACATTAAATAAAATTATAACATACTTTTATGCTAAATATTTAATATCATCTTTAGAAATTAAAAAAAAAATACTTAAAATATTATAAATTTATACTTTTTTTATTATTTTTAGCAAGTAACGGATATCCACGAGTATCTACGGATATTAATGGCGGATACCCATGCCGCGGATATCCATGGGTGCTAGTTTATTTTTTTCATCCCTAACTAGTAACATGCTCAAATATCTAATTTCATAAACATACTCCAGCCCAAGCCCATTCCCAGTCCCATATCCACAATCCACATAGTCCACATGATATCAGTGATGAACTATGATGAGATGATGCTTCTGATATTTGGATTGAGGATAGGATACAAGCATGGTAGGCTTTGTTGCTTCTTGTCTTGAAGTCAAGGGGCTTGTTAGTATCCTTCTAGCCCATTTGCAGCAATTTTCCTAGATCCATGTGAAAATCAGAAAATCAAAATACCTGATTTTTGGCTTCAATAAATAATACTAAATTATTTCACCTTTCAATCATTCTTACCTCTTTCTATAGAAATTCAAACCCCCAAAAAACACCTTCCCTTTGTACATCAATTCATGAAATTTCATTTCTCCCACTTCATTATATATCTCTGTGCTCTCTATTCTATTTTCACTACAAAAAATTTGGATTTCTCAACTGATTCAGAGAATAGTAGCAACGGAGGTAAGAAAAATTCTCATCTGAAAAGCAACGGAGGTAAGAAAAATGCTTTCATCACAATAATTAATACCTCACAAGTCACAACACAACATTTGAGGAGCACTTGTCCCCCACATCACATTTTGACACATTAATTCCTCATCATATTTGTACATCTTTTTCTTTTGTTTTCCTTCTCTAAAATTGTGTGTTTTCCCTTCTGATGAATCCTTCCGGGCTGAAATTATCTGAGCAAAATTATCTGCGCCACACTCTTTTTTAATTTTGCCACACAACACTAGCTCGGAGTCTAATTTCTGAGCAAAATAAATGTGTTTTGTATTTTGAAAAGTTGTGTGGAGAATAGTAGCAATCATCCTTCTGCTACAGTCCCAAAAATTTCACCCATAGATACCCTTGTACTCTGAACAAAACAGCACACAGCAATTTCAAAAATCAGAAAGAACTAAAGCACTCTTTTACAACTAGCTTGTCTATTTTCCAGTCATGCTTTCCTTCTTTCCTATATACCTAATATACCTAATAGAAATAGATTCAGATATTGATTCTTCCCTCGTAAGCTTTTGATTCTTCCACTTCTTTACCAAACACAAAACCCTAGATTTTCTCTTTTCAATCAATTAGTCCTCTGAGTTCTTCGCCGAAAAGATACTCAAAATTCTTCCCCTTTTCAATTCCATCACATCCCTGCCTCAATCTCTGCCCTTTTGATTTCTTCAACTGCTTCTGCTGTTTCCCCTTTGCATATTCCCCCATTTATTTTCGTGGGTCTCCCAGAAATCACCACCTTTTGCTCTCTGATTACGGATGTGTATGGCATAGTTTTACTCAGCATCTTCGTTTTCTCATCCAACGAACGATCCCCCACCCCCACCCCTAATTGGTTGAGTTTTTTTGGGTTGTTGTATGATGGTTTGAGGAACATTTCTTTGTTGTTGAACAGTTTGCAGTTGCAAGCAACAATGTCGGATGACATGCTCATACATTTCTCTTCCAACTCATCCAACCAATCAGATCAGTCTCTTCCTACAAAAATTGCAAAACTTGAAGCTCGAATGGTAGGAAAAGCTTCTTCCACTTCTGCTCAGCAATCAGGTTGGTCTTCTGTTCCTTCAGCTGGGAAATTCGGTGGAGTTTCTGAGGATTTGGCTGAACCATCCACTTCCAGTGATTCTGATGACGATGTAAGCCTTAGAATGTACAATGGGTTTGGTAATTTTTTCTATGTTTCTGATCCTATTATTATATTTTTGCTGTGTTAGGAATTTTGCATGTCAATTAAAAAGCTTCTTTCGTTTAATTTGTTTTGGTGGTTGACTTGTTATTTATCTGTCTATGGTTTTGGATTTAATAAATGTATGTGATATATTTTGTGTTCATTGTTGTGGTTATTTTGTTGACAAGAAGGTTATTTATGTTATGTGTTTGTTAGTGATCTGGAAAATCAGTAGATGTATGGATATGTATTCCTTTGATGACTGAATTGATTAGATTGTCTTCATTTTCATATTTCTGTTCCAGAATGGTGGGGAATTCTTAATACAAGCCAACACGCGTAAGCGCTTGAAACTTGAAGATGACAAGTCTAATGTTTTTGAACAAGTTGAGGTTAGTTTTTAACGGATGTCTCTATAATTTTTGCTGTCCTAATTGGATAGCTTCGTCTCATGTTGCATATGCAGCAAGACACTGGATTAATTGCTGTTGTCGTCTTCTGTTACTGGTGTTTTAATGACTTTAACCATTTGTGAGAAGTGCCTGTTTATCTCGGAAATTGGTCATCTTGTTGTTTCCAACTGAAAAGATTTACATATCAGCTGGCTACTGATGGGAGGCAAACTAGTTTGGAGGCTGTGGAGACAAAAATTAATGCAGATGTTAGTAGAAAGAAACAAGGTCGTGGTAGAGGGAATTCTGGTTCTGGTAGGGGCCGTGGTTCCAGAGTGAATGATCAGACTAGAGCACAAATTGCTCCTCCAGCTGTTTTGGCTTCAAATGGTCAGGCTGAGAATGTACACCAAAAAGTATGCTCCTTTCCATGAAATATTTGGTTCTTTTACTGTAATTGCCATTTCTCAATTGTTCCCATTAGTTGTCTTTATGACTTTACAATTTTGATTATGTCTATAGCGTACACATGATTGAACACATACTTGCAACTGTATCATTTTCACTGATTATAACGAAGACTGAAATATAGAATCTCTTGGGGACTATGGGAAGCCGATTGTATCTTCTGTAGACTTTAGGCGTAGCTGAAAGGAAATTTGACTACATTGGTCTTGGGTGCGTTTTTTGTGTTGCTTGGTTTTCTTGAATGGTTACTAAACGCCAGTGTAATGTCTTATTTTTTTTTTTTGTGTTTTCTGTTTGGTAGCATTTATTTGGAACTATGGTCTGGTTGCATCATTCAGCTCTGAGCGTTGTGCAAATTTGAATATCCTGATTCCTATGATTGGATGATTCATAAGTTTAAGAATGGAAAATTGTGTAACAAATTAATTTTACCAATTTATAATTTATATTGTACTTAGTTAATAAATAATATTTATGAGAATATGGTCTTTGACCGGGTACAATGGCGTCATGTGATCCATGTAACCGATCTCACTTAGTGAGATAAAACTTTTGTTGTTGTTGTTGTTTCGTTGTATACTTTATTTTATACCCCTCAATCGTTTCCTACGGTGCTCATATTTATTTGCAGGATGGCAGACTAAGAGATCAGTTTCATAATGAAAATAGTGCTGCATTAGAGGTATGACTTCTGCTAAACTTTTCAGTTCCACTTATAATGTTTCTAATAAGTAAAAGAATGTGCGAGATTACATGATAATAAATAGAAGTTTGTACGAACTCTTTCACTTCTCCCTCCCTCCTCCAGATCTCAGTGACATAATTAATGATTGAACACTTCAAATTGGGGCATCTAAAGCTTGCATTTTTCACTTTTTTCTATTTTATTTCGTTTTATCTTTCATTAGGAGGAGATTGCATCTTTACAAGCGAAAGTTGTTGCATTGGAAGAGGACTTGCGTAAATCAAAGCAAGAGACCTTTGATTATCAGAATCTTTGTAGACAGTTAGAAAAGGTATTTGAATAATTGTCAAATTGCATAATTTTGACAACATTCACTAAATGAACAAATACCCACAACTTTGAGGACAAAACATCATGGTACATTGGTTATTTGTTAGATATATAACGTAGAATGGAAGGAAAATTATTGAATTGATATGATGATTTTCTGTTTCTTTTGTGCTTGATTCTGCCATTTGCAGGAACTGAAGGACATGACAGATCATGAACAACAAATGAAGCCTAAGGTGTGATTATTTTCAACTTTTGATGGCGCATTAGTTCATGTTAAAGTTTCCTTGTTGAATCTATCAATTATCAAAGCACTTTGTTCGCAACGATATACATGTTATTTAAAATAGAGAGCACTTAATTTCCTTTTGGATTGGTGCATGCAATAGAGAGCATAGACTAAGTCTTGCTTGCATGAAACTTGTATACACAAAATTGAAGCAGAAACTCCCCTGTCGATAGGTGCACCACTGCACCCCATCCCCTCCTCAAAAGAAAAAGAGAAAAACATTATTTTAGTCCTCGAAAGATGTTAGTGTCATTAACTTCGTTTTTTAAAGATTTTTGTCGTCATTTTTGTCCTCAGAAGATTGAAACGTCATAACGGAGGGCCAATTTGGTAGCGTTTCAATTTTTCAAGGACCAAGGGTGCATTTGGGAACACAACTTAACTAAGCACTTATACAATAAGCTCTTTTTCAAAAAGGAACTTAGAGTGTGTTTGGATTAGCTGTGATTAATGTGAAAATAAGCTGTGAAAAAAAATCGATTGTTTGAGACAATCGATTTTTGTTTGGATATATTTGCTGTCAGAAGCAGTTTTTAAGATAATTTTAAGCTATAAGAAGCGATTTTGAAGTTTTTTGAAACAATGTCCAATTTTTAGCTGAAGACAAAATGCTGTTTCCTTTGTTAAAAGAATAATCAAAAGCTTTTGTAAGTGCAAAATACAACTATTCAACATACGTTGAAAAAAAATCTAATCCAAACACACCCTTATTTATAGACAAAATTGTGAAATTTATTAGAACAAGCTAAAAACAGTTTATTCTGATAAGCTATTCTAGGGAGCTTATGAAAGTAAGTCGAAAACAACTTATTGAGACCTATAAGCTATTTTAATAAGTTGCACTTAAGCTCTTCCAAGCGCAGCCTAAAATGGTGATAAATAATTAGCAAATTTGTCCTCCGTTACCCACTTCTGTTAACGGGAGTACCAATTTGGTAACGTTTTCAATCTTTCAAGGAATAAAATGTTGATAAAATATTTCAAGGACTTAGATGGTGAAAAAAATTTAACAAGTATGCTTTGCAGCATGAATCAATTAAGCCAGCACATTCACATTTGATCCTTCTATTTTGAAGAGAACAAAAATTATATCAGATTTGCTGATCTCAGTTTCAAAGGCTGAGAGACAAGAAGCAAGGCTGAAAGTACGGCAGGACTCATTGAGACTTGGAAATGTTGGTGTAATCAGGTATAGGTGGAGCATTGTAAAAAAGTATATATATTTGTTTCTTTAATGTTCTTATTAGTTTGATTATGAATTGTAGAGCTGGAACTGTCTTATCTGAGACCTGGGAAGATGGTCAAGCATTAAAGGATCTGAATGCTCAGCTTGTATGTCTCCTTTATTTCCTTTCTAACGAATTGCCTTTTTGTTTTTAAATTTTTTACCATGCTGTTTTCATATTATTTTAATTTTAATATGGATTGTGGGATTTATTTTTAAATATAATGATGGAGTGCAGTAGTTTTATTTCTTAACAATACACAGGCGAGATTTATTTTTAAATATAATGATGGAGTGCAGAAGTTTTATTTCCTAACAATACACAGGCCTATTGATATTGTCTGAAGCAATCTACTGTGGTAGTCATCTTTTTTTTTTTTGATACAAGAGGAAAGAAAGTGGTAGTCATCTTCTATAATAACTAATATAGTTTAAATCACTTAAGATTAAGAGATAGACTTCTAAATATTTCTTGTAAAGTTCAAATATTTTACAAAAGGTATATTATTTTGGGCCCTGATTTATGAGTAATAATCAGTTTCTGAACTAGCACGAGGGTTTCGGTTAGATTCCCAAGCATTACGAGGTTTGCAACTTTGCATCAATGGAAAACTTCGAGAACTGTTATTTTTGGGTTAGATACTGATACTGAATCGGCTTGCAAGATACATTGAACATTATTTTTTTGTGGGGTGGGGTAGATGGTTGAACTTGATTTCTTTTTTTGTTTTTTTTTTTTGGGGGGAGGGGGGGGGGATTGAGCATGAAGTATAAATTTGCTTGTATTACTTGAATATTTTTATGCATACAACGACAAACAACTTGCAAATATAACTTAGAACACTTCGTTTTCTAATTAAATTGTCAATCTCTGAATACATTTTCACATTTCATTTGTGCAACAGTGAAGTTGTGTGTCTCTCATTAACCTTCTTAGATTAGAAATATTATCAAACTTTGAACTTTTTGTTTCATTTGGATAGATTACTGAATCCAATGATAATGATAGTGTTTTTGGGGTTTCAAATGGTTCCCTTTTCAATAATATTTAGCTATAGCACAGGCTGTGCTATGTCAATATTTCTGTAACTTGTGTCTGACTGTCTGTTTGTTTTTTGCCATTGAAACCCTTGTCTATAATGGAAGTTTCCATTAGTAATATGACAAATGACAAATTACTTTACCTCTTGGTTTTATTTTTTTCCAGAGACAATTAATAGAAACAAAGGAGGCAATTGAACGGCAGCGCAAATTATTTAAGAAAAAACAATCAGGTAATTGTCTATCCTCCTAAAATTGGAGATGAGGGGTTGATGACCAAAATTGGGTCTGTCCTTTTCACTTTTCCTTCCTGCATAGTATAACCAGTTGTCAGTATTACAATGGCATGGATCTTAATAAACCTGTACATTTTGTATATATTTACTTTTAGTATCATTCACTATCTATTTATTTGCCAGATACTATACATATCATGACTGACCATATGCTCCTTGTCAGATGCTGCTAGGCTATCTTGTATTATATTATTCAGCGTTGTGTTAATAGTTTGTGTTTGTTTTGTTTGGACCTTTTCTATGGTTGTAGATAAGGGTGGTGATGGAACAGAAACAGAGGCTGGGTTACCGGAAGATGTTCTCATTCACGATGAGATCTACAAGTCTAAACTAGCTAGCATTAAACGAGTAAGTTGCTAGTTCTGCCTGTCAGATTATTCTCTTTCCTCTTTATGTTTCTAATGGCAGAAAAAAAAACATCAGGAAGAGGAAGTTATCTTGCGGGAAAGAGATCGCTATGAACTAGAGAAGGGACGGTTGATTCGTGAAATGAAACGCATACGGGATGAAGATGGTTCACGGTTTAACAATTTTCAGATTCTTAATCATCGTTATGCCCTTCTAAACCTTCTTGGGAAGGGAGGATTCAGTGAGGTTTACAAGGTCAGAACTTTTATAAGTGTAAATAAAATTATTTGGTCATACTGATATTATTTTCTCAAGTACTATACAAGGTTTGGAAGATTGGAGCCACTAAGACTAGAATCTAGACAGTTCTTTCCTTAGCCAATATTGGCAATTGTAAGTATATACCTTTTTGCAGTGATTTGAAGTGAGAAATTTCCAGCAGGCTTTTGACTTGGTGGAGCATAGATATGTTGCCTGCAAGCTTCATGGTTTAAATGCTCAATGGAGTGAAGAGAAGAAGCAAAGTTACATACGACATGCAATTCGGGAGTATAATATTCACAAGACCTTGGTCCATCGTCACATTGTTCGTTTATGGGACATTTTTGAGATTGATCAAAATACATTCTGCACTGTTCTAGAGTACTGTAGTGGTATAAACACTTGTCCTTTTATGAAGCTCAATATTGTTGGTTTTGTGACATAGATATAAATATTACTCTTAACCCGAGTAACTTGATGCTTTTCTTTTATAACCCTCCTCTTGCCGATCCTTTATTCTTCCAGGGAAGGATCTTGACGCTGTCCTGAAAGCAACACCTATATTGCCTGAGAGGGAGGCTCGAGTCATTCTAGTTCAGGTTTTTCAAGGCCTTATTTACATGAATAAACGAACACAGAAGATTATCCATTATGATTTAAAGCCTGGAAACGTTCTGTTTGATGAGCTTGGTATTGCTAAAGTGACTGATTTTGGTCTCAGCAAGATAGTGGAGGATGATGTGGGATCCCAGGGTATGGAACTTACATCCCAGGGAGCTGGAACATATTGGTAAGTGGTGAAAGATCATTGTTTATGGAATTCAAAATTTGGAGTGGTCCAAATTTGTAGGTTTTAAGTTTCACTTAATTTGACTTCAACTCGGATGCCCTTTTTTATATTGAACATTTGCTTTGTTAAAACCTCTATTGATTCTTTTCTTTTTTCAATTTGCAGGTATTTGCCTCCTGAATGCTTTGAACTCAGCAAGATACCTCTTATATCATCAAAGGTTGATAATTTTCTTATTCATAGACACATGTTTAACATTTTTTTATTATCATGAATTCTCACATTCTCAGTCATTTTTGTCAAAAGATATTTCCGTTAAATGCTAGAGTCATGATAGTTGGGATTGTGCAAACAACTAGCAGTGTGTTTATTTTCACTTTTTGAGAGCCCAAAACCATGTTAGATGCGAGCAAAATAAATAAATAAATATCTTCCAGTAAAACTGCATAGAAACCCGTGCATAACTCAGCTTCCAATCAGCAAAATCTTATTCAAATGGGCAAAGTCTTGGATAATCACTGCAATTACTTTTCTCTTAGGCTTGGCTCTTTTTTTCTGACTTGTGTTGTGGAAAACAGGTTGATGTCTGGTCTGCTGGTATTCTGTTCTATCAAATGCTCTTTGGCAAACGACCTTTCGGGCATGACCAAACTCAAGAGAGAATACTTCGTGAAGACACAATTATTAAGGCACGCAAGGTTGAATTTCCTTCTAGACCTACAGTTTCTAATGAAGCAAAGGTGAGTTGCACCCCTTTTCTGAAATTTGCTGCCCATGGCTCTGGCCGTCTGTCCTTCATATTATATTATCCTAGTATTCAGTGATGTGCACATTCTTTGCTTCTGTGTGCTATATTTATGGTAAAACTCTGAAAATACTATTCATCTTTAATCCATATGTCCAAGTGCAATTAGCCATGCTGTTCATATCACAATGCTATTCAAATGATGAAATAGTTTGATAATTAAGAGCGTAATTTGCGCCATGAGGAAGTACTGGTGAGCAGAAAGATTTTTTAGAGTTTATCCTTCTAAATATGTCAGTATCATAAAAATAAATATAATTCGTAGGCTCAAACATGGAACTACAGTTGTAACTGAATTTTCCTTTTTTGTTTTTTCTAATTAAAACCTTGCCATTTCCATTTAAGTCCCCAAATATGCGCTTGCTGTCTGGTATGGAGTTTCAAAATTTAGCTGTGACAAAAAAAAAAGCTATCAACTATCTTTAATTCTTGCTATCAAACCTGACTGTTATTTATTCTGTATCGAAATTTTTCTTTTCAGGATTTCATTCGGCGGTGTTTAACATATAACCAGGTTGATAGACCAGATGTATTGACCATTGCTCAAGATCCATATCTCACTTATGCAAAGAAGTAAATGAGAATTTTCATTGACATGGATTGTTGCTTGAACTGCACAGAGAAAGAATGAAGAATTTCATCTTCTAACTTGAGTTACTCTTTACATGTTAGACTTTGTATAGGTTGTAAAGATTTTGTAATATTGTTAATGAGGCAGTGGCACTGTGGCAGAGAGGATCTCTTCATGCATTTAATCTTTTGGTTCAAATATAAGAGAAGTAAAAGGCAAGTGGGTTTGACTTGACCCTAAAGAGGGTTAGCATGTATAGTTCTCTCACAAGTGAGAAAGCTTCCCCCCCCCCCCCCCACCACCACCACCACCACCAAAAAAAAAAAACAAATTATAGGATTTTGATGCACTTTGATTGGATACTTTTTTGCTTATTTTGTTTTCTTTACAAGCTATTGTTTTTGTTTGTATACGGTATGTTAAGGATATTTCGAGGGCTTGTTTATTTTACATCTGGCCTGCCTAAGAGATTAATAGTGGTAGAAATATCACTCATTGTACCAAATAGAGTATTGGTGTAGGGGTGAAAATACACAACTTAAGATGAGAATCACAGTTTAAACCAGAGAGCACTAGTCGGGAGGGTAAGTCTTTTTACGTTTGAAAGACTAGTCTTTTATTTTGATAATAAGATGGGAGAATATTCATTAAAAAAAAAACACTGATTGTTGCTTAGCTTAATTTTTTGACTCACCAAAAGGAATCATCTCTTTTTTTTTTAAGGGTTAATTAATTATTTTCTTTAATGGTTACCAAAATTCACTAATCTATGTTTAGATAAAGAACTTGGAGGATTTAAAATACTTGGAGGATTTAAAATACTTGTGAGAGAATTAGACTATTTTGTATTTATATAAAGAATTGTATTCAATTATAAGGTAAAAATTTATACTTTCACCTACACGAAAGCTACTCTTAAAATTATTTAAGATTTTCAATCCTTTTAAATTTTGCAATTGTTTCATCCAAACATAGAGTAAATGAGTCCTATATTAATCCACATCTTTAATTATTGTTTGTGTTAAATGTATTTTTGAACCTTGAACTGTTGTGAAAATTATCCTTTAGTCTTCGAATTTTAAAACGTTGGTTTTTTGGGGCTTTAATTTCACAGATTACAACAATATTCTTGGGAATATTGGGTTGGGAATGAATATTCTCAAGTTTGGTTGCAAGTAATAAAAAAATATTTTCAGATAAATTTTGTTCTCAGGAATCTATGTTTTCACAATTTTATGAATTTTCATTCCCATCTAGATAGGTGGATATCTACATTCTCATGACTTGGGTAATAATTTTTTTTTGATAAATCTCAAAATTACTCTCACAATTACCCGTCTAAAATTTTTTTGCTCCCTCCAATTTGCTCTACCCTCTCAATTATCCGCCAAAAGTTTTCATGTTCTCTCTAATTCGCTTTACTACTAATATGTTAATTGCTTAATTTACATCAACTCTTCAAATTATTAGTATGAGGTTGGACATGCATTTTATGACTTTATGGGTTAATAAATATTTTATATTTTTTTATTGTTTTAAATAAACTACTACATATATTTTGTAAAACTATGATTTATTTTTCCATTTTAATTAAATATGTTTAGTAACATATAAAAAATTTAAGTGATAAAAGTTATTTTGATTTAATATGAAAAAGTTGAACTAAATTTTTTAATAATTAGTTGATGTTATTTATTTTTTTAAACTAATTATATTACTAGAAATAATTTTTACAAGACATGAGACAATAATGATATTTTGATAATTACAACTTATATTCCCAATAATATGTGTTATACACCAAACATACATTTTAAACATTCTTAGGAATTTCATAAAATATTCCCAGAAATAATAATTATCAACCAAGCAAGTTATGTTAAAATACTTGGGAATAATATTCTCAAGAATGTATTGCTTGGGAATAAGATACCCGGGAATGTATTTTCAAACCTTGAAACAAACGCCTCCTTAGTTTTTGAACTTTGAAAAAGTTCGCTTTTAGTCTCTCTGTATATTTTTTTGTGGCGTGACAATCTGCTGACATGTGGGCTTGATGAAGGGCCACCAGTTTGCTACGTCACCTAAAATTGTAGGTAGCTATTAAAAGTGAACTTTTTTAAAGTTTAAAGACTAAAAATTGATGTTTTAAAGTTCGAGACTAAAAATAGATTCTCACAAAAGTTGAAGAACCAAAAATATATTTAACTCTTATTATTTTTATTAAAAAAATCAATTTTATTTATTTTCATATTCATTTCTAAAATTTCTAAACAATAATAACAAAAGCAATTTCTTTAACTAATTATTTATTGTTTGATTATTTGAAGAGTTTAATGACAAAATCATTTGCTTAAAAAATTAATGGGTCATGTATTGGCGAAGCGTTTAAGCAATTTTTTAACTAATTATTGTTTGATTATTTGAAGAATTTAATCATGTATTGGCTAAACTTTTAAGCAAGTATTTTGTTTTATTTTTTTTTTTTTGAAATTGTTTCCAGCTTTTCTAATTTTTCTTTTATAAAATTTCAGAAAACAGAACATTAAAATAAAAACAGGAAATAAAAATATAAATCAAACATGTTCTTATTACTCCAATTTTTAATTTTTAGAGGGCTTTTTTATGGAACTATTTTTTGATGATAATCTTTTGGAATAATCTTCTTTTGTTTTTGGATAAAGGCTTTACGAAAATTTTAGTCCTTTCAGATTATCTTTTTTTAAAAGAGATCTCTTCGAAAATATTTTCAGATAAAACATCTTTAATATGATCATTTCAAGTATTATAAAAATGTGTGTTATATAAAGAGATGGTGAATGGATAAACTGAGGGTGGTGGGGCTATAAACTCCTTTTTTTCAAAAAAAAAATTTCATCAACCAATTCTCTCCTCTTTTACCACGACCCTTTCTTTTTTTTCTTTTTGTTCTCTCTTTTACCATCGCGCTTTTATTCCTTGCATATAATATTTAGGGATTAAACTTATTTAGTTTGTAACTAATTTAGAGATGGCTAAGAAGACGTGGAGAATTGCGGACAATTTTTTTTGTGAATCTAAGGGCTTTGATTTAATGGATAAGGAATCTTGGTGGTTGAATGAAACTATGCAATAAAAAGTTAAGTAAAAAAGGGTGTGTTTTAGGGCCTTTTATGTGTGCAATAATGCTGAGAATTTAGCAAGGTATTGGGGTTATAAATGAGTTAAAGAAAGCTGTAAGTGATGCACAATTCATGGTCAATGAGGAGTTTTACCGAGATTTTGGGGCACAAAAAAAACGAGAATAAAGGATTTACATGTTTGCCAAGAAAAGGGAAAGAAAGACTAGAGACTTAGATCACGTAAGATGTATTAAGGACAGAGAAGGAAACGTTTTGACTTCAGACCAAGACATCAAAGAGATGGAAAAATTAATTCTATAAGCTTTTTAATGATGATCAATGTACGACATTTAATTTAGAGGAATTGGAAATCGAAGAAGATGAACTCAATTTGAATTATTATTGTTAAATCTGAGTTGTTAAGGTAAAAGAAGCTTTGAAAGTTATGGATAATGGGGTAAGTGGTCGGCTCGATGATATCCCTATTGATGTGTAGGCAAGGTATTTAATGACTTACTAAGTTATTCATAAGACTATGAGGTGAAAGAAAGTGTTGGAGGAGTTCAATGGTACCTATATTTAAGAATTGGGAAGATATTTAGAATTGTGCAAACTATAAAAGGATAAAACTTATGAGTCACATATGAAATTATGGAAAAAAGTGATTGAACATAGATTAAGAAAATAGAATGGAATTATAGAACATCAGTTTAGATTCATATTTCATGATATGAAGGTCCATGGCAGAGGCGGTATATCTTCTATGGTAGTCGATAAAAAGGTACTTAAATGAATAAAGATTTGGAATGAAAATATTTTCGTTTGTGTAGAAGTAAGACATATTATATGCACTATAGGTTCAATAAGTGGCAACTGAAAATGATTTAGAGGTAAAAGTTGGAAAATATGGAATACCAGGTATTTGGAATTTACAATGCAAAGTAATAGGAAAATTGATAAATATGTCACACATAATATACAAGCTGGGTGGTTAACATGGAGAAAAACATCATTAGTAATTTTCGACCACAAATTACCTAAGAAATTTAAAGGAAAACTTTAATTTAATGCTATACGACCAGTTATGCATTACAACACTAAGTGTTAGGCTTTAAAGGGATAACAAGAGAAGGGAGTGGGTTGACATAGATGATAATGGTTAGATGGATGTGTGATCATACAATATTAGATAAGATGCATAATGTGTATATATGAAACGATATTAGTATGACACCTATTGAGGCAATATGATAAAAAAAAAATTGTTAAGGTGATTTGGACATTTGTAGAAAAGGCCCTTGAGACAATGATGAGAGTTAATAGGGTACATGTAAATATAAAAGAACCATATGAGAACTTATTAAACAAGATCTTTTACTTAATAATATTTCTGGAAGTATGATTTTTGATTGAGTGCAATGGTAGTGTGTGATCCTTGTATTTGACCTCACATGATGAGACAAAACTTGTAGTTATTAAGTAACTTGGACTAAATTAGTTACAAAGTCAAGATTAATTAGCAATCTTTAATGTTAAAAATTAACTTTTTTTTTTTTATAATTTCAAGGTGATGTTTAAGGTGGGCCTTTATCTAATTTTTCCACGGTGGGGAAATAAATATCAGCTATCAGATATACTTTTAAAATAATTGGATAGTTTTAATTTCAACCTATTACTTGGATATAAATACCAGACTATAAAATAATTAAATGGGTTGTACGTGTTGTCCGGATTTGAGTTATGTAATGGGTGGTTTTGTGACTAGTGGCTGATTGGCTAGTTTTGGGTGTTTTTTTTTTTCTTGTGATTATTTGGGTGGCTTTTGAGAGCAAGAATGAAGAGGAGCATATTGTGGATGAATATCACAAGTTCTTTTATGGTGGTATATTGAAATTGTGAGATAAATGATGGAGGAAGAGAAAGGAGAGGCTTTAAGTGTTTAAGAAATTTGTGGTTATAGGTTGTTCATCAAAGAGAGTTAATTCTTAAAGTTTGTTTTTTCATTCTAGACTAATTTATAATTTTAAAAAATTATTTAAGACCTATTTCATGGTCTAAGACTAGGGTTCTCCATCATAGATAAAGTATGACAATTTCCATCCTAAAATTTACCACAATTTTAATTACAACAATAATGTCGTACTCATAAAAATGTGAAAATTTTGGTTTTGGTGACAAATTATAGGCATGACATCCTATATTTATATTGTCATGATGTGTTTGCATTTGTCTCCAACAATATAAGATGGAGGGCACTTCTTTTTATGAGCGTGGGCTCATCTTCGCATTCAATTTCTTTACAACTTATCGTATAAGCATTTATCTTCGCATTCAATTAGGCGGATAAATTTGAAAATCCGTTTCTTTGTACTTACCTCACAGAATAACCACTTATTTAAATAAAAAAACACTTTTATAGAGTTTTAATAGGTTTGTTTTCACTTTTCAAAATAATCAAATGTAAAAAATAGTCATATTTTAACTTATTTTAAAAACTTAAAATAATTCATTGCAATAGAAAAAAAAATTAAAAAAATAATTATTCTTCTTGTAATTAAACATAAATATTTTTTTTTATTTTTACCTTAAAAAGATAATTTTGAATCAGCTATTTTTAAATCTAAATGCTCTGGTTAAAAAAAATGCTTTCTGATACAAACAAAAACGTGCTCTTTGATACAAACAAAAAAAATGCTCTCCGATAAAAAAAAAGTGTGCTCTTACTGAACCAAAACCTCTCCGTTCTCCCTCCACTCGCTTTAACCCTAGGCTTTCTCTCCTTCCTTCGCTCGTTTTCTTTGTCATCTCCCAAACCCCTTCTCATGCTTCCTTCCTTCTTTCATTCTTCAATGATCTGCGACGAATGACTGCCCCACCGTTTTCAGCCAACTGTTTTTCCTCTAACCGGATCCCGCACCCGAAGTAAGCTCCTCCCACCGCCGCTCACAGAATCGTTGGCCACCTAGCAGAACCCACATCGAGCAAAATTTTATTGTTTTTGGTACTGCTTTGCTCTCCACTTATTTTCCTCTTCATTCCCACTCAAATTCGGTTCTCTTGTTTTTGAGCTTCTCTTAGACTCTAAGACAGGACCGAGTGAGATTGAAGTTGATACTTGATGAATAGAAATTAAAAAAGGAGATGAACATGAAGCTATTCATAGTCTGAGAGAGTAAAAGAAGATAGGGAAGAAAGAAATTTGAGTGTTGGGCGAGAGTGAAAGTGGAATTTCTAGTGTGAACACCAAGCCACAAAATTTGAGTAAAAAACGTAAACTGATAAGTTAATACGTAAATTCACGTTTTGAACAGTAGTTGCATAGCTAAAATTGCCAATATAAACACTCTAGCATTGTATAATTTAATAGATTATTAGATGGTATACTGTGAAGGAAGTGATTTTTGAATTCTCTTGTGATGGTACCTTGTCTTCTGTTTAATATAATACACTACAGATGTGGCATGCGAAAGCATTATAGTCCTTTGAGTTGGTAATAAGGTCAAGCTTATTGATCCTTTTTTTCTTCTTTTGGTCTTGTAGGTATGGTCTGACAGTTTCAACATGTATATCAAGCAGGTATTTGCACTTTGAAGTGAATTTTTTGATTAATTTTTTTAAACTTTTGCTGTAATATGAAAAATGGATTTGGCTGATCGCATTCGTGTATTACACACACTCTCCCTCTTCCAGACATCCTATAGTATATTGCTATTTGGTATTTGCCTAATGGACCCTCGATGTATGTCTTTTTTCTAGGTTGTGATCGAAAATTTCAAGAGTTACTCAGCACAAGTCGCCCCAGAGCCTTTCAGTTCAAAAGTTAATTGTGTTGGTAATAATTTTACTGAAAAGCTTACAGTTATATTCTCTATTCTATTGATAGAGGAAAATACTTTGTAATGCATTATGTGGGCAATTCTTTCACAGGATGTCATGATGACAAGTCGACAAAGTACTAAATGAAAGCAATATAGAATGAACTTTTTAGAGCCCGTTTGTTTAAACTTAAAAATAATTGATGATTTTTATAAATAAAGAATTGATTATTTTTTAAGTAATTATCATAAGAATAAGAAATTATGTATATTTGGCTACAATAAGAATAATCAGATTTTCTGCATATTTTGAGAAGCAACTTGGTACTTGCTTCTCATAATAAGCAGAAAATTTCTGATTCTGATTATTTTGAGAAGCACAAACAAATGGACTATAATTTTTTTTAAGTACTTTTTTATTAAAATAAGTACTTATTTTACCAAATAAGCTGGAACAAACGGACTCTTAGTTTTGGTTTTTATACAAATACAATATTTGCTGCATACCTATATTAGTGCGTGTAGGAGCCTATTAGTATTTCCATAATATTGAATCATATTCATTGGCAAAGTTTGTACATTATTTTTTAAACAATTGGAAATAGACATATAAATATGATGTACTGCATTTGCGACGGAAACTGTTTCCTATGTTATGATCTTATTCTGTTGGATAAAAGGGAATTTTCTTAGTAATGAGTAGAAGTACAAAAGCTTGGGGTAATTTGGAGTAATAAAACGGAAAAAAACAGAAAGACATTGAAGCTTGTTAAGAAGGCAAAGCCTGCCTGTAATTCTACATGACCAAGTGAGCCCTCTAAAGCAACCCATTGGCTAAAGATCAGAAAGAATCTGACAGCTTCACCCAATGTAAGGGATGCAGATAGATACTTATGGGACAGTTGGAAGTATACTTTCTTATAAAAAAGTTGGACAAAAAGTCCAAAATACCCTTAATGAAGCCCTTTTTGGTCATTTTGCTTTGCAAAACAACCCTAAATTGCACTCCTTTATTCTTGCGCTGCTACTGTATGCGAACAGAGCAGGATTCATGCCACTATTGCGGCTGCGACCTCCGTGACCTTAAACTCTCCGTGACTGAGCTGCCATCTTCGCGGCCAAGGAGCGCGGCCCTATAGCGCCGCTTTCGCACGCTATTGACTACTCTGAGATCGCCTTTGTACCATTACGCACATACATGACACAGGTCTAAAATTGGAAGTTGGAACTGTGTAGGAAATGATTGCTAGTCTTGTAAGAGAGGTGGATAACTAAATTATGAGAAAGTGCTATATTATGAGTTGTCCTGGATAAACCACGTTGTTTAATTTATTGAATATATTTCTGTATAAAGTCTAAATGAAAGAATTCAGCTTAGAAGCTTCCGATTCCAGTGGGCGGAGGTTTTGAAAGGTATCCATGCCTAGGTATGGTACGCGTTAGAAAATAGGAGTTATTATTAGAAGAACGAAAACTTGTCAGATCATAGGTACAAATCCTCATGTCTATTGAATAAGTATTAATCGAACCAAGCAAATTGGGAAGGGACTCCAGTTCTAGGTCCACCATGTATGAATTTTTGTTATGGACATTAGAAAAAAAATTATTTTGACCCAGGAGTGAGCAGATTAAGGATCAACATGTGAAATAGAGTAAGGGAGACTTAAATCAAAATCAATAGCACTAGTGTAGGCTATTGACTAAAGGCTGCAATATCCTTTAGGCAGAAGTCCATTCCTTGCTCAATACATTGTCTACTCCTTTGTATTCTAATACGTTTTCCATTTTTTTTAATTACATTACATCTCAGTTAATGTGAAGTTGTTTTAAAAAATCAATTTCTTTATTTACCATTTAGATCTAATGATCAATGTATCTGGTAGTTAAAATCGCGAGTCATCTCAGGATCTTACAATCTCGACTGGATCACTGGAATCTCCGAGCTCGATCTGACCAAAAAGCTCAAATTTTGCAAGATCGGTGGGATTGCCGTGCAATATCATGGGATCGCTAGGATTGGCCGACCCTTCCGATCTTGCTTTTGACCCATTTTTAATGTAAAACCCTTCTACCTGGTTTCTTAAAAACCCTAAACAAAATTTAAGGTGTTTTGGCCAATCTTTGCAGCTTTTTTGCACCCATCATCTCTGTTCTATGGGTTATGCTTCTCCAACATCATCTTGTGCTTCTGGCTTTTTGCTTATGTTGCTGGCATTCGTGGCTGCTGTGTTGTGTGTTTCATATTTTGCTTCCAATTGTTTCTGTGTTCTTCAGCTGTATCTAGGGGTGGCTG
The DNA here is from genome assembly GCA_037177725.1 of Cyamopsis tetragonoloba. NCBI lineage: Eukaryota > Viridiplantae > Streptophyta > Magnoliopsida > Fabales > Fabaceae > Cyamopsis > Cyamopsis tetragonoloba. The sequence continues at coordinate 73,416,563 of CM074119.1, forward strand.
AAGCTTGATTTCTTTTTCTTTTATTGTGACTAGGGGCGGCTGAAGTGTGTAGGCTATTTCCCCTAAAGCCCATGGTCCTTTTCTGTGCCAGCATCTAAAATATATTTGTACTTGCTTCTGTTATATTTTATTTCTGTTTCTTTTTTCTTGTTATAGTTATTATCAAGTATAACTTTTTTATTTGGCTAAAAGAGATTTTAATATCATAATATTAGTAATTAATATTAGAATAACTATAACTATAATAACTAATATTTCTTGAATTTTAGTAATATTAATACATAATACATGTTTTTATTAATTGGGTTTTACTAACCATTGCCTTTAGGGCAATGGATAAGCAACCCATAAATAGAATTTGGTTGTTAAAAAGTGTAGCATTTAACGCTACAAACACATCTTCATTAATTATGATTTTCATTACCAATTTCTATTTATGGGTTGCTTATCCATTGCCCTTGGGGCAATGGTTAGCAAAACTATATTAATTTTATTGTTATAATTTATTGATGTTTAAAAATATTTCTACATTTTCGGGGGGATATTTTGATTTGTGTTACGATCCCTCGATTACGATCTTTCACCTCCTTTCCGACCCCAGTAAGATAGACTTGTATTTATTAGTAGCATTAACAATATCTGTTTGATTTTTTAATTTTTGCAGTCGGTGCTAATGGATCTGGGAAGTCAAACTTTTTTCATGGTTAGAAAATCACCATTTCTTTTACTTCTACAATTTAATTTACTCTTTGACTGGCATTTAATCCGAGGGATATTACTGAAATCAGATCTCTCACCTTCATTTTGTTACTCCTCTTTTGCCTTTTTCATGTATCTAGCCATTCGTTTTGTATTGAGTGATCTCTCTCAGAATCTTCGCAGCGAAGAAAGAAATTTATTACTCCATGTATGGCTTAGCTCATTTTTCCTTTTATTTATACTTTTGGTTCTTACTCATTATCATTCATTTATAGAGTTTGATTTTGCTTAAATGAATCATTCCCTGTACAGGAAGGGGTTGGAAATCGAGTTGGATCTGCATTTGTAGAGATTGTATTTGATAATTCAGACAATCGTATCCCGGTAATATATTGAGAACAGTAATTTCTTTTCCACTTCGGAGCACAAGGAGGATGGTTTTCCAATTTTTGGAACTCTCTTTGATTTAATTTCTTTCAAAAATATTTAGTCAATCACTTGTGCGTATATTTTATGCTTAGAAAATAATAGGTATTTATCTACCAAACAAAGTCATATTTTCATCACCTTGAATATCATACAGTATAGGGTACAGTTTACGCACAACAAAAGCAGAAATAAGCACCTCTTATTTTCTAAGCAATAACAACAAGCCTAGTGGGATAAGGCTTTGTGTTGTTGTTGCTTATAACAAGAGGTGCTTATTTCTTCTTTTGTTGTGCATAAATTTTACCCTAAATTGCATTATATTCATAGTGAAGAAAAGATGACTTTGTTTGGCAATAAATTGCCCACATACAGAATATTCACATGGATTCTGCTAATCAGTCACCTTTGTTTTGGTTAATTTTCATCTGTCAATCTCTACTGTTTGAAGGGTGAATTGATATTTATCCATTCTTGAGCAATGAATACATATTCTTGGTTGTGCTCCTCAATCAATATACAAGGGAGAGCCTTTAGACAAAATTCTAAATACTGAAATTTTGAATTTAGCTAAATGAAGACAGAAGATTTGATTCCTGGACGAGTACTATGTTTTCTTCCCTATTTTCAATTTGATACAATTTTAAGTTATTTGTCTTCTATTTTGAAAAAATTATCTTCCCATTTTTGCAAGTCTTTGGCATTGATCTGGGGATTCAAATGGTACAATATTTTCTGCTACCTGAGAAGTAATTTGATTAATGATGCGGTTTCAGAGACATTATCCCATACAGTTTTGATTTCATAAACTTGCTTTATATGAAATATAGTTTTTTTTTTTTTTCCCCCAAGTTTTCTGCAAAATCTTGTGATAAGTGTGTGGTGATGTAATTTTTACACTTCTCAAGAATATCTTCCTTTTCACTCTCTATATTATGATTCTAAGTGCTTTATGTTTGATAACCACATATTTGTGTTATTCTTACCTGTGAACTATCTTAGCATCTATATGCACTGGTGAATAGGTTGACAAGGAGGAAGTGCGTTTGCGCCGGACTATAAGTGTGAAGAAGGATGATTATCAACTAGATGGAAAACACATAACGTGAGTAGGATAGATTAACATGCTTGGGCATGTGCTTTACACCTATTTTTGACTTTAAATCAGTGTTGTTAAATAGCCATTATGGTACCGCCATAGCGCTATGGCATTGTGGGATGCATAGGAGCTGCAATGCAATTCAATGCAATAACTGCCATGGCTACCGCAATACTGCTAGCAGTATCCAATATGTCCAACGCGAAGTAGCAGATCTGAGTTTAATTTTTAATTTATTTTTTATTATTATTTTATTAATATATGTTACTATATGTTGCCTATTTTTATTATTATACACCTATATATTGCATTTTCCTATTTGTATATTGGTTATTTTCACGTGTAGTATAATTTCTGCCATTTGTTCTGCAATTTTGCAATATGGCATTGTGGATTTTAAGCTTTTTGTCATAAGCCGTGGTCAGCTATTGATATCACTGCTGTAAATAAAAAATGACATATTCTATCTTATGCTGTTTGGTCATGAGTATTTATTTTGGCCCTAAAGATGGATGATGCATGATCTGCAGAAAAACTGAAGTGATGAATTTACTGGAAAGTGCTGGCTTCTCTCGCTCAAATCCTTATTATGTTGTCCAGCAAGGAAAGGTATGAGGGATGGTGGTGGTATTGAACTTGGTTTGTAGTTTAATATTGTTGTATTGTTAAGCATTTGAAGTTGATTTTTGAACTTTCTCCTTTCTTACTGTTGCATAGATAGCATCACTAACCTTGATGAAGGATTCTCAAAGACTGGATTTACTGAAGGAAATAGGTGGCACTAGAGTTTATGAGGAGAGGCGTCGCGAAAGTTTGAAAATAATGCAGGAAACTGGCAAGTCTTTTCTATTTTTACAACTTTATGATTTGTAATGTTCATTATTCTTGTTATTGATGTTATTTTCATGCATTGTCCTTTTTGGCAGGTAATAAAAGAAAACAAATAATCCAAGTTGTACAGTATTTAGATGAGAGGTTGAAGGAACTAGATGAAGAGAAAGAGGAACTTAGAAAATATCAGCAGCTTGATAAGCAGAGAAAATCCTTGGAATATGCTATTTATAGCAAAGAAGTGCAAGATGCTCAACAAAAACTTACAGAGGTTATTTATATCAAATGTTACCACATAATTATTTGCATGATTTCTTTATGTGCTTTAGTAGTTGGATTTGATTTACTTTTTGCCATAGTAGTTAATCGCATGCTATAGCGGTGCTATAGTGCTGGAGCTGCGGGTCATGGCCTCCGGCTGCTCCTGAGATGGTATTGCGCTTCGTTTCTCCATTTTGGCTGTTGTGGCGCAGATTGCAGTTGTTCTTGGCTTGTAGCAGCCGCTAGTGGGAAGGCTTGGGTTGTGTGTGAGTTTGGGCCCGAAAAAAGAAAAATGGGCTTTCATTAAGGGTAGTTAGGTCATTTTGCATATTTTATTTTTAAAAATACTCTATACCCTATTTTTTCTCTCTCTTTGCTCCCTTTTAACTTTTACGCTCTGCCTCCGCCTCCATTTATCTTTCTTGCATGGCTCCTTCTCTCAGAAGGTGCGCTTGAGTTCCTTCTCACTCTTGTCACTCCTTGCGAGGATAACCGGCCTATTTCCGGCAAGGAACTCCGGCGAGGTTCCTCTTTTCTTTTTCCAATGTTATTCCTCTGTTCCAACCATTTTCCTCTGTTTTACCCTAGACTGTAACCTATTTTCAGCTTTTGGTTTTTAAGGAATGTTTTAAACCTGTTAGATTTGTGTTTTGTTATGTTTTTAAGTGTTTATGTCTTTAGAATTATGATTACTAATGTGAATAATGAGCATGTGTTTAATTTTAGGTATTTTTAAATTTTTCCTGCTATAAGCTATACCACTGTAGCCTTTTGGAGGTCGGCCGCTTCGCGTCGCTATCCGAGATTGACTACTATGCTTTCTGCTGGTGATTGGATTGTCAATCACAATAATTTCGGTGATGATATATTCTTGTTTTCAATTTTGATATGTGGTTCTGATGGGAATCAAAGAGACAGACCCATTGGTTCACAAACTGACCATGCCACCCATTTGGATGGTGTGCAATAGGAAGCCTCGGAAACAACAGAAGTAACTGACTAACTGCTTGATGGCAGTTATAAATATAAAATAATTATTGGTTTATATATGAAGAAAAATAACTGTACGCAGTTTTGTATTTATGAAACATTCTGATGACTGCTGTGCTTGGAAAATAACTGCTGCCAGTTAATGTTGTGATAGTATGATGTGTAGTTATGTCAGTTGTTATTTGCAGTTTTTGGATAGAGAATACTATCTTTTGGATCTTGAAGGCATGTGTGTAATTATAGGGGTGAGTTCGTTGAGACATTGGGTAAAGTGTCAGTAGATTAGAGGGTCAATTCCATGGCCTTTAATTCTGGGGATCAAGTGGTGAAGGTGCAGGGCGAAAATGATCAGAAAAAGTGAATACAAATGGGTGTTTGGGCAGTAATACAGTTGAAACGTTTCACCTTAGATATTAATTGTGTGACAGTGTGGCTATAGACTGTAGTGCTGTCAAGGCTTGACGCAACCTCCAGCCGCTACTCTTGCCCATTCGTGATGTGCTTTGACGTCGTGGCGACTATCGCAGCCTATCTCTCATCCTCTCGCAGCTGCATCTATAAAACACGATGCATTCTTTTTGTTTTTTGCTCTAAGAAAACTTTTCGGTTTTTTAACGTTTTTTGAGATTTTGCTCACTTCCACTTCAAAATATTTGGACATTGAGGGTACTTAACTTGCACTGAAAATTTTAGTATGTCATTCATCTTGCTATTCACTATCCTGCTATAGTGATTTTGTGGTTGACTGGTCCACTTAACTATGTATGATTGATAACTTTTTTGCTAATATACATTTGGGCAAAAGGCCTATAAGATAATGTTATTATTTTTAGCATTTTATAATTGCAGAACTGTTTTCTTTGTTGATCTTTACAAATCAATCATGATATTGAATGTAAAAAGTACATTGTTCTGGACCTCTATTTCTATTTTTTTACTATTTTGGATTTTTAATGCCTGTAGTTGAATCATGAATGCTTGTCACCTTGTTTCAGATAGAAGAAGCTCGAGCCAAGGTTTCTAAGACATCTGCAGAGAAATACAATGATGTTCTTGATGCACATGACAAATCAAAAGATTTAGAGAATACATTGAAAGAAGTAACAAAAGAACTTCAAAACTTAAACAAAGAGAAAGAAGTTATTGAAAAGCGACGGACAGAGGCATTAAAGAAGCACACAAAGCTTGAGCTTGATGTCAAAGACTTACAAGAGAAGATCTCTGGAAATGACCGAGCCAAAGTACTATTTTGATGAAATTCTCTTGTGAGTTCTTTTGAATGGGATACTTTTGTAATGATTCATCTTTTACCGACATGCTTTTAGGAAGATGCTGCAGCACAGTTGAAGATACTTGAGAAAGAGATTCAAGACTCAATGGATGAACTAGACAAAATCAGGCCTTTATATGAGGATCAAGCTGAGAAAGAAAAAGACATTACCAAGCGGTATGCTATGATTGTACTTGTCTACTGATACGCCTCAATAAAATATGTTGTATTTAACTCATCCATTGTATCTAGTCAGCCTTTGTGACTTGGTGAAATGTTTTTTTTTCACTGCTTGGTATTATTTGTGATGTTTCTCATTTAACTATCATTTGGCAAGGGTGCTGGAGCAGGATAGTGAAATATCTTTTATCTTTCACATCTTTGTACATCTTTCTGCTGATCATAAATATCAGTGTCACATGTTTACAGCTTTGATGTGCTTGGGCATGTATCTAACGGAAAGAAAATTTTCTATCATTTATAGAGGATATTTAGATATTTAACAGATTAAAATATTTATTTCTCACAAATTATTGTTAGAATAATGGAGCGCGAGAAGAAACTTAGTATACTTTACCAAAAACAAGGGCGTGCAACCCAGTTTTCCAGTAAAGCTGCTCGAGATAGGTGGCTTCAAAAGGAGATTGATGATCTTGAGCGGGTTCTTTCTTCAAACATCGGACAGGCAAGTCTCCATTTATCTGCTTGAGCTAATGAGTCACGTCTGTAATACTACTACTTTTAGATGCACAATGGTGTTTGCTATTTATTAGGGCTATTAAGCTTTTTTTCTGTTAAGTTTAGGGCTGGTAGCCAAATTAGCTCTTTCTGCTCTGTTTCTATATCATTTTTCTTGCATACATACACACACACATACAATATCAGTGGATGTGATATCCCCATAGAAGAAACTATTACTTTGCTGTTAGTGTAAAGGAGTTATACTTGTAGTAATTGCATTAGCTATCCTATTGTTAATTTGTTATCCTACTGTAACTGTGTCATGTCAGTTAGATTTCAGCAACTGATGTCAGTTACTTGCAGATAGTGTTCTGTTATAGAGCTATGTACTCTATATAGTCTGTTGTATTCCCTAAGATTCATTACCAATCATGTTTTCCTTCTACTCTCAATCTCCTCTCTATTCTTCTCTCTTCTCTACCCTTTCTCAGTTTATAATAATTGCCATTACAAAAAAAAGACAATCTAAACTTGTCAGTCTCTCTGCGTATGCAATTAAGCAACCCATATAACATTGCATTCATCTTCATTGCAATATTGGCCTTTAAGCAACCCATATAATATTGCATTCATCTTCTTCATTGCAATATTGGCTTTTTAAGTCTACTTCTCCAATGAAAGAGATAGCTGTGCCTGCTCTCAAAGACCACTGCCTATTTTTATCAGGTTTTTGAGAGCTTTGCCATACACTTTGGAACTTGTTGCCTTACAATAAGTATATAGAAGTGATGTGTAAGAATGTGTTGTGTCAATGAGATCACCCAAGTCTCTATTTATAGTGAGAATACAATCATTATACATAATTACAATGATACAGAATGAAGAATAATATCAAAACTAATGAATACAAAATGCACATTCTACGATATATTCTATTTACACAGCATATTCCACTTGAATATTCTAACAAAGTAGATGTCTGTTAGTGAAATCAATCTGAAACTTGGCTAAATATAACTTTTTGTGCTTTCTATCTTAAAAAGACTTTGGTTATATACATAAATTATACACTTATATTTTTACACTTGAATATCCACTTATATTTTTTCACTTGAATCCGATAAGTTATGTTCATATATCCTACTGGCTGTTAGGCCATGTGATACTCACTTATTAACATTGATGTATGAAATTTTATATATCTATATAATATAATTGATCTTTAAGTATTGATCCTTGATGCGACCAATGCTGCTTACAGTAGCTTCCAATATTTCTGGTGGTACTTGCATACTGTTAATCACTGTATCTGTTTTTGTACCACAATATAAACTCTGCTCTCTTATACTTTGTTCTGTTCCTTGATTTTGATTATCTTTTGGGAGTTCAGGAGCAAAAGCTTAATGAAGAAATTGATCGGCTTAATGGTGAACTTCATGATTGCGATGAGTGCGTTAAGAGCCGTAAATCAGATATTGCCACTTTGGAATCTCTCATTGCACAGTCATGCGAAGGGTTTAATCATCATAAAGCAGAAAGAGATAAGTTGCATGATGAGAGGAAGTATGTACATCTTTTTCTGTCTTTTTTGTAATTTTCATATATATATTTTTAATAGATGGTTTTTTTTTTTTTTTTTTTTTTAATTATTAGAATAGTAAAGATTACTAGAATACTATGAAAGTTTAGGATCTGGTGTCCTAGTCAGTTAAATAGTTATTTTGGTTTTAAATTGTTATATTTTACTATGCTAGGTCCCTGTGGGCCAAAGAGAATGAGCTTACTGCTGAAATTGATAAGCTGAGAGCAGAAGTTGAGAAGGCTGAAAAGAGTCTTGATCATGCAATTCCTGGTGTAAGTAACCCCTCTTTACTAGTTTCTTTTTTCATCCCATTTGCATTTGTCATTAAAATCTCGAGTCCATGTCTCGGCACTTCTGAGTGGTTGCATCTTTCACAATGTGATAGGTAGTTCTGTGCTTGTTTTGTGTAGAAATTTATAAAAACTTATACATTCTCTGCCTGAATTAATGTTAAACGTCACCATAGTAAGTTGGTGTCACTCCACAATCTAATGGGCAATTTTGATTTCGTCCTTCAGGGGTTTTTACAACTTACTTTCCAACTTACAGATGCAGCAACTTCTGATCCGATAGAAACAGCACAAATACTGTTATTTCAGATCCAGAAATGACTTGACATTTAAATTGATAAAAAATATAGTGATCTATCCTGTAGTGGATTTTTTTTAATTTTTGAATTTATAAATAAGTTTAGTAATTGCTGTCATTTAGGTTATACATTACTGATTGAAACTATCAAGTAACAAGTTGTAAAAGTGGAAGGGGGGCCGGGGGAATCAAGAACTTGACATTGATTTCAGAGTCAGACTTTCAGTTAGGGTGTGATTAATCTTTCCTGTGTTTGATTCTGAATATGATTTTTTTGGTTTTTCTTTGTGCAAGGAATGAGTCCTCTGCAGTGATATATGTGCCCCGATGCTACTTTATTCTAATGTTGAGTGACATAGAGTACTTGGTGTCAGAGAAGAGAATCTATATTCTATTTATCTGTTCTGTCCTGTTTGAGGATATGTTATGATGATGTTTCTGTGGCCGTAGTCTTGAGACAGGTTGGCATTTTTATCCATCACCATGTTTGACTCTGTTATGATGTTCAGGATGTGAGAAGAGGGATGATCTCAGTGCGGAAGATCTGCAAGCAGCATAATATTTCTGGAGTTCATGGTCCAATCATTGAGTTGCTGAATTGCGATGAAAAATTTTTCACTGCAGTTGAGGTTACTGCAGGAAACAGGTCATTTTTCACTAGTATTTCTTTTGATGTACCTGTTTCTTTCGTACATACACATACACACGTAGACTTACACATATACACGTACAGATGTGTGTTTGTGCAACTTGTAACTGAATTCATATTTTTCTCATTTGGCTTGTTGATTTTTTCTAACTTCTTCCTTTAACAGCTTATTTCATGTGGTTGTTGAAAATGATGACAAGTCATCCGAGATAATTAAATATCTTAATCAACAGAAAGGTGGTCGAGTTACTTTTATTCCGCTCAACAGGGTAATGACTCCACGGATCACTTATCCGCAGAGTTCCGATGTCATACCTCTTTTAAAGAAATTGAATTTTAAAGATGCATATACCCCCGCATTCAATCAGGTTAGCTTCTTCAGGTCTATTCAAATGCTGTTTTAGTAAATCTTGCTTTTAACTAACATGAAAATGTGATGCAGAATGCAAAAGCACGTTTATTTAGCATAATTGTTATATTTAAGGATTATTTTGTTACTTCATGGTTATTGTGTTTTTCTTGGTAATTTTAGAATTTTCTCTTAATCTAGAGACTATTTCCAGTTTTAGGAATTATCTTTAATAAATTAATGCTGTTAGGAGGAAAAAGGATATCAATATCATATTGAAATTTCCTAATTAATTGGATTTCGTTAGGATTTTATATTTCCTTATATTTTAGAAAATTGTTATTCAATCCGGATTTATCTAGGTCTTTAGTACTTTTGGGTTGTGAGTGTGACTTATGAAAACTTTTTAGGTTCCATATGTTATTCCTATTATCATATTGATTGATAAAATTAATGCAAAATCCTGTTCCCAATGATTTTGTCTTTTGGAAGTCTGGGATTTGCTGTTGTCAGAACCTCTAGGATTTGTGGTTTTCTTCTTTTCTATTCTACGTAAAAAATCAGTGTTTTGAGCATTCTATTCTTTTAGTTAAATGCATTTTTTGTTTCGATTATATTTAGGTCAGAATTGCAGGAATTGAAATTTCCGTAGCATACTTTGTGGTGTTCCATTTGCCCCTTTTGTTATGCGTACTCCAAGGATAACTAATCCCCAGTTCCCTCAGACTGCTGTAGATACTTTTTGTTCTGTTCTCTAATTTAATTTCTCTTCCTTTTCATCATTAAATCATTAAAAAAAAAACATGATTGGAGGTTTCCTAACTACTGTAACACGTAACACAGCATTCTGGAGATAAGGCCTTATGTTGCCTATGAGCCTGCAACAGGTTATAGGTTGATAGGATCCAAATTTCCTCTACAAAGAAATAATGCAGAGAAATGAATAAAAAAAGAGGAAGTATGGTATTATTGAATGATAGAAATGGAAAATACAGAAGGACAGACTGATAATTCTCTCCATTCCTACTGTCCCATAGTTAAGCTCCTAGAGATTGATAATTCTCTCCATTCACAACTTGCCAGTTCTCCAAAATACCTCCCCACTCACCCTACTAAGCTATTTGTAACAGAATTCCTCTTTTCACCCACACTAATGAACTCCTACTCATTACTGCCAGCTCATCCTACCCTCCTTTCTTTCTTCTAATATACCTTCTCTGCCATTGGGTTCGTATCCATCTTATGTATCATAGGTTCAGTCGGGCCATACTTATTATTGGTGTTAACATAGGTACTTGTCCTGACTTTACTTCAGTTAAACTCACCTCCCCACATGTATTATAGATTCTCTTCAGATGTACATCCAGTTTAGATATTTACCAGACTCGTATGCCTCTGCTGTACTGGTGAAAAATTGAAGACAAGGGGATTTTGTGCAGGTTTCGAAACTATTTTTTGGGGAGAGTATCTGTGTAATATTCAAATATATCACAGGAGTTTCTATAAGTTTATTATTGTAAACATTGTAGTTGATGACATAACTGATCGTTGCATATTAACTATGGCAAGTGGTCTGGTATGGAAATGCTGGCAGAAAACAGCCGGGAATGTGGTGCGAGTCACACTCGCCGGAGAGGTGGCACATGGCGGTGAGTGAGTATGATTCCAGCTACGCCCTTTCAGTATCTGGCTGGTCGGTGGCCCTGCAGCTATCCAGTGACCTCCTTTGTTGGTGGGCATGAGTGGGCCAAGCTCGACGGATAAGATGCAGAGCTGATAGGAGACTTTCAGTTTTTTTTCCCCCCTTTTTTAAACCACTCTGATACCAGCTTGAAAATGAATTTCAGAAATGGAATAGTAGGGAAATGAGGTTATCTGAATTGCTTCAGTGAACTTGGTACTCAGCTACTCTGTATATACACTAACTGTAATTATAACTAGGTAATTTGCAAGGATATTAATGATGAAATTCCTTAGTACATGCATGGCAGGTCCTAGGTACCAGATATATTCATGAATCTAGAAATATAGTTGTTACTCATTCCAACAAACACTAACCGCAACACTTTCAATTAACAAGTTGAATAAGCTGTTGGCATAGTTAAAAAACCTAGGTGATAGTATCCTTTTAATTTAGTAGTTGCATCAGATGTCCCTTAACATCACATATGATGTTTCTCATAGGTATTTGCTAGAACAGTTATATGTAAGAATCTGGATGTGGCTTCAAGGGTTGCTCGTACTGATGGTCTGGACTGCATAACACTGGAAGGTTGGCCTTGTTCTTTAATCTTCACATTGTCTGTGTTCATTATCTTGGCTGCTCATGTGTTTTGCCTTGACAAACTCTTGTGTATGCCTGATTACAGGTGATCAAGTAAGCAAGAAAGGTAGTATGACCGGAGGATTTTATGATCACAGGCGATCAAAATTGAAGTTTATGAATATCATTAAAAAGAATACAGACAATATTCACGATAGAGAGGATGAGTTGGAGAAAGTTAGATATGCTCTTCAAAATATCCTTTTTATGTTGGTACTTGGTAGTAAACATTTTTTAATATATTTTCCGTTTTTTGGTGAGAATTTGTACTTTATAAAATGCATATGAAGAAACTGTGGGGAAAGGCAACCACTTGGATTTGGTAATGTGTCCCCAATGTTATATATTTTTTCTTTTAATATATTGAGCATTCATATTGTGTTATAATGCATATTTTGGCATGCTTATATACAGATGATGCGTTTGTCTAGCTCGTTACCTGGTTAACTGTAATTTTACCGAGAGTAACTTTCTTTTAGTTTTACAATTGCATTTTTTTTGGTTTCCTGTGCATATTCATGTTGCTGTCCTAGAATGTTCACATGGTTTTATGAGAACATACCTGGTTTTTTATGATTGTCTGGATGCACATAGGGTGCACATGAATAATCATATGGATTTTATGACCCTTTAGGTGCACGTGTGAATTCTTGTTGCTGTCCATCTTGGGCATAATCTGTTGATTCCATAAGTCTTGTCCACAGTTCAAGGGTTCCTCTACTGTCTAGGCCTAGGGGCTTATATTTTTGGTCATATGCTTTGTTCATATATTGATGATGATTGATTTTCCTTTAGATGATTAATTGCTTCATCTGATGCTAACTTTTTATAAAAGAGCCTCAAGTTGTTTTTGACCTGATAGCATTCATGACTATGCTGTATATTCTGTTCCTTGCTTTGTAACCATTTTCTACTATTCCTATGGTTTTGTTTTCACTGAACTAGTCTCACAGATAGACCAGAAGATTGATGAACTTGTTGCTGAGCAGCAGAAAATTGATGCCAAGCGTGCCCATGACAAATCAGAGCTGGAACAGCTTAAGCAGGACATTGATAATTCTAAAAAGCAGAAGCAATTGATTTCTAAAGCACTTGAAAAAAAGGTGTTACTGGATTTCTCGTTGATATTTAGTTATCCCCAGGGAGCTTTTCTGTTGGTTGTTACCTGTGGTTCTTGTATCTGTTTATTCCGTTTCATCTTTTGCTTGATTACTTGTAGGAGAAGTCCCTTGTGGATGTACAGAATCAGATCGAACAGCTCAAGGCTAGTATAGCAATGAAAAAAGCTGAGATGGGGACAGAGCTCATTGATCATTTAACACCTGAGGAAAAAAAGCTTTTGTCAGATTTGAACCCAGAAATCAAAGACCTTAAGGAGAAGCTTGTTGCTTGCAAGACTGATCGCGTTGAGGTTATTGAATGAATTGTACTGGTGCATGTTGTCTTTGAAATGCTAGTGTCTAAATTATAATCTAAAATTTTGCAGACTGAAGCACGGAAAGCAGAGCTGGAAGCTAATCTAACTACTAACCTTAGGAGAAGAAAACAAGAGCTGGAAGCTGTAATATCATCTGGGGTAGCTGACTCTTTGATTGTTGACCGTGATCTGAAGGAGCAGGAACTTAGCGATGCTGATGCATTGGTTGTGGATGCAACACATGAGCTTAGAAGTGAGACCTTTATCTATACCTTAAAAGCTAAATTATATTTCCTTTTTTGACCAAATATTGTTCTTCAGGAGTTTCTGAAAGTATAAATGGTCGAACAAGGGAAATTAAAAAGATTAAAGATGAAATGAATAAATTGAAGGTAAATGATCTTGTGAATTGATTGCTGGTTGTGTGTTTTTTTGTCCATCAATGATGACAGCTTTTGGCTGCAGTGTTTGGAGGATGAGTATGAACGGAAACTTCAGGAAGAAGCAAAAGAATTAGAGCAATTGCAAAGTAAAAAAAATATTTATTCTGCTAAAGAAGAAGAGTATGCCAAGAAAATAAGGGAACTTGGCCCATTGACATCAGATGCTTTTGAGACGTAAGGCTGTTTCTAGGCCTTATTTTTTCTTTTTCATTTATTTGTTTACTGTATGCATAATGTGGATTTTTTAGATGGATAGGAAAATAAAACTAATAGACATTTGGGAAAAAGGATAACATGACATTTTAACAACTAAATTTGTTGAAAAGCACAAAAGCACTCGATTCTCTTTACATGTGTCAATAATTTATGTACAACATTCTATATTTCTATTGGCAACTTCTTATGTAAGTAAAAGTGAGAATCTTATCCTGAAACAATTTTGATAGTGTCAGTTTCTAAAATATATTTCTGTTCTTGTCAAATATTTCAAACTTGTACAATGGCACATTTTTCATGTAATGCATTATGCATATCCGTTCTCACTCTGTTGTCAGTAAATATGGCATGACTAGCTTTTGTAGCTTCGTAGAAGAACTATGTCCAAGTGAACAACTAAGAGCATAAATTCTTTAATTTAGCGTCTGCAACATTGCATATGGTTTTTCTTGATAAATTATCCATTTCCCGATTGTGTGATTCCTTCATTATTGCAGTAATTTCATTTTTTTTTAATTAATATTATGTTCTTATTATTTTTGTTTTGGGGGTAGTTTCAATTACTATCCTGTGGTTTGTTTTTAAAAAAATAATCCACAAGATATAGCGCAATTGTGATTTATAGTTTTTTGCATTACAATTTAACGTTTTCTCAGTAGCACAGTTTTAGCTAACTTTGTTTAACTCCTTTCCTTTTGTCACTGGAAATGACAGGTACAAACGGAGGAATATTAAAGATTTGCAAAAAACACTGCACAGGTGCAATGACCAATTGCAACAGTTTAGTCATGTCAACAAAAAAGCACTTGATCAGTACATAAGTTTCACAGAACAACGAGAAGAACTTCAGAAAAGACAAGCTGAACTTGATGCTGGAGATGAGGTACGTACTTTGCTGGTATTTCAATTGAGAAACTCGTTTTTATTTCTGAAGAAACAAGAGCCTTCAATTGCTAAATTTCCTTATTTTCATATTACTTGTTCTTGGCTTTATTATCAGAACTCACAAGAGTTTGGAACAACTGATCTTTCATTATTCTGAACTTTTTTGCTTGTGAACCTGAAGTAATACTTGTCAACCACCTGGCTATATGTCAAAGAACATATTTCATTATATATGTCATGTTGAGCTTCCATTCAAATGTATGTTATGGAGTGTTAATGCATGTTTTGATTTTAAGCTTGATTTTCAGTGGCGGACTGGATTCCAATGCCTGCAGACTATAGCATATCCAATACTGCTAACTGGTTTGACTTTTTTCTCATTTAATGATTGCAGAAAATTAGAGAGCTAATATCAGTTCTAGATCAACGGAAGGATGAATCAATTGAACGCACATTCAAAGGTGTTGCTAGGCATTTTCGAGAAGTGTTTTCTGAACTTGTGCAGGGGGGACATGGTCATTTGGTTATGATGAAAAAGAAGGTTTGTGATAGTTTTTGTTTTCTTGCAGTCCTTTGCATGCATGCGTTGCTTGATTGTTGATTAATTTCTTTGTATTGGTAAATTGTGTGAGGAATCATCAGAAAAGTTATTTTTCTATTTTGGTTAGTAGTTTGGTGGTGGTGGTGGTGGTGGTTGTTGTTGTTGTTGTCATTGATACGTGAGGCTGATGTCCTTCAGGATGGTGATCATGATGATGATGATCAAGATGAGGATGGTCCTTCTGAAGCAAATCCAGAGGGCAGAGTAGAAAAGTACATTGGAGTGAAAGTTAAGGTAAGCGTATTATTTCTTACTGTGCCTTTTTGTTTTCTATATAATGGACAGGTTTTGTACGTGAAAAGAAAAAGGATGTTCAAAGAGTAGAAAAAATCAAGAAAAAGACATGCATAGGAAATATTAATCTTTTTATCTACAGATACATTTAAAAATCACTTATCTGACCTCGGGATAAAGCTTGTGTTTGTTGTTGTATCTAGAGATACATTTGCCTTTCAGATAATTGGATTTTAAACTTTATACTGTCAGACCCTTGGTAAGTTACCTTCATCATCTCACACTTAAGAAAAAGAGCAAAAATTTTATATTATCTGGCAAAGCAGGCTGCACTTTAATAACTTGTATTTTTTAATCATCTGTCCCTTTACTGATTGTAAAAAACCCACTCAAGTGTGTTCTTGCTAGTCTCTACAACATGTTTGGCTGGGAAATGCAGGATTTTTCAGTTTCTTTAGCATTGTTACAAAAATGTTTGCAATTTAGGTATGTAACATTTACTTCTGAATTTTGACATTCCTGGTCATGTTTATTCCTCGCAGGTATCTTTTACTGGACAGGGGGAGACGCAGTCAATGAAGCAGTTGTCTGGGGGTCAAAAGACTGTCGTTGCCCTTACACTTATCTTTGCCATACAGCGATGTGATCCAGCGCCCTTTTATCTGTTTGATGAGATTGATGCAGCCCTGGATCCACAGTACAGAACTGCTGTTGGAAGTATCCATTTTGATATTTTGTTTTCTATTATGCAATATGCAATGTCAAATGACTGCTTTTTGGTCCTGCATAATTTTTCCATCTGTATATGCTGCATCTGCCGTTTCTTAAAATTTGATAGTGCATGCTGGAGATGGTTACTTTTATGTTGTGTCAAATGTCTGGTCCAGCGTAATTCTTCCATCTTTTTATGCTGCATTTACTATTCCATATTTTTTTATGAAAAATGTTAAATCCTCCTACTAAATCTTCCTACAAATCATCCTACACACTTAATTTTGACAAGTGTCTTCTATCTTCCGCTAAGCATTTACTTTTTAGAAGATAGATGACATTTGTTAAAATTAAGTGAGTAGGAATTTGTAAGGGGATTTAGTAGGAATATTTAACATTGCTATTTTTTTATAGATACTGGATATGGGGGCTAGTGTTCATCTGGGGGTCTTCAAGCATTGAAGATATAGAATCTTTCTTGTAGTCAGCTATGAGTGGTCCAGACACCAGCGCCACCTATTTTCTCCATTTTCAATTGTCAAATCTTAACTTCTAGGCTGTATCTCCTAACATCTCAAAGCTTGTTCATTTGATTGGTTATTGGACATCCAGAATTTTGTGAAAAGCTTTTCTAATACCCAAGGACTCAACTCAAGCACATGATCATTTCATCTAAGGTGCATAATGAAACGCTTTGACACATACTTGTGCGATCTTTTTCTCATACAATGTCAATGAGTTACTTTGTTAGATTAAGTACTTATATTTTGAACACATGCACCATAAAAAAGACAATTATGAACGAAAGCCTTGTGCAAAATTAGATGAAGTCTATATAACATGATGCCCTCATGTTGGTCAAAGACCATTTTTTTCTTTTTCTTTTTTTTTTTGCCGTGGAATCTCGTTTAATAATTTCTCTTAAATACTTTTTTGGGTCTTCCTTAACTTTTTTACAGGGCAAAAAGCCAAAAAAGAAATAGAAATTATGCTCTTGTGATATGATTTCAAGTAAATTTCAAAGACTGAAAT
This sequence comes from Cyamopsis tetragonoloba, assembly GCA_037177725.1. Taxonomy (NCBI): domain Eukaryota; kingdom Viridiplantae; phylum Streptophyta; class Magnoliopsida; order Fabales; family Fabaceae; genus Cyamopsis; species Cyamopsis tetragonoloba. Next base: position 73,433,850 of record CM074119.1, read on the forward strand.
TTCATCTTTAATTGACACAAGTATATTTTAGTTTGGTATTCTCTTTAGTGAGGGGTTATTACTTATCACTTTGAAAAAATCGTGTTTTCTTGATTTTCTTATAGCTATGCAATGCTTGGGTTTATCCATCCTTTTAATCAGTATTCTTTGAGATGCAGAACGTTGGAGAAATGTTTAAAATATTGAAAAGGTTGATAATTTATATCTGAAAATTCGCTCATGGTTGTGATATTCTGTGGTACATCTAGTTTTCTTTTTATTCTGTTGCCCCTTAACTTCCTTAGATATGATCCGACGCTTGGCTGACATAGCGAGCACTCAATTTATCACGACAACTTTTCGCCCAGAGCTAGTCAAAGTTGCCGACAAGATATATGGAGTGACACATAAAAACAGGGTCAGCTCTGTTAATGTCGTATCCAAGGAAGATGCATTGGAATTTATTGAGCATGATCAGACACACAATGCTGAATAGGGTAAACCTTCCAACCTTTCCATTATTTCAAATACTTTTTATTCTGAACTTTCTGATCTTTATAGTCGTGATGATGCTGGCTCATCTTTGAATCCAGGAGTCTTCAATAAGTCTTTACCTAATCACTACCCCTGGCATTAGTGTCAGTCTCACGGCTATACTTTTAGCGATATACTCAGTCATAGACTAACAAAGCATGCTTTACATGATTACATCGAGAACTACATGATCTTTCTCCAAATATCATAAGCTTGTATTATTGTAGTTGGCCCATTGTGTCTATTATATTTAGATAATTGCTTATGAGTGCCTTGATCATATTGAGAAGCATTAAGATGCTAATGCCTTCAGTTACTTGAAAAAAACTTTGAAATGATTTTTGTGATCTAATTTACCATTTTTTTTTAAAAAAGTTATTTTTACTTTTTGTTCCTTAATGTCAGCATTTGTCTGATATTTATATATTTGTTTTGAAGTGTTATTTATGCGTTATTAGGTGTTTCTTCTGATACCCATCATCTGATCTCAAATTTGTGGGCTCCTGGCACTCCCTTCTATGCCAAAAATAGTGTAAAGCTGATTGCAGGCTAAAGTTTATTCATATTCTTCGATGTACTGTGTATGATGCGTATTAACTGGTATGATGGCAACCTAGGTCTAGAGTAATCCATAAGCTGGCTCACCCTACCTCAATTTCTGTAAATCCTATCTGGTTAGTTCATATTATCTTCTTTAGTAACCATAGGTTCTTGGGGGAATATCTTGGGCTGCTGTTTGTTAGTATTTAAGTTCTAACTATTCGGGTTTTGTATATACATTACTGTCATCCATTTGAGTGTCTTGATATTTTAATTGTGGCAGGTAAATGATCCATTTTATCCGTGTGAATTTATGAACGAAATAATTGACTGGGTTATTGGTCTTGAAACGAGGACCAGTGATATTTAAGAATGAATTTGCATTTTGACTGTGCTTATAAACGCTAGAAGCCAATTTTTTTTCACAATTTGCAATCACGGGTGACTGAAGGTGGAGTGGTGTCACACCCCAGTGTTTTATACTTTAAAAAATGGTGAAACACTCATCTGGAATTTTTTTGAAACTAGTTTTTCAAATTTCAAACTTCTGGATAACATGATCTAAATTTTGTTGTATCACATTTTTCGGAGAGCTGTTGTCAAAAATAAGTCATGTTGTCACTCCAAATGGGTGTGGCGCCATTAACAATACCTGTGGTTGAAGGTAGAAGTTGCTAAAGTAGTTAGTAGCTTCAGGCCTCCATATTTTCATTTCTTATTACTGGTACTTTTTTCCTCAAAAAGGTCTTATTGATTTGTCTTTAATTACAAATTAAAAAGAAATCTGTCGTTGTCACAAATATCTTTTCAAATATAATGATTATTTAAAGAAATTTGTTAATGTAGTCAATTACTTATTTTATAAAATGAGTATGTTTGGAAACTAATTTAAAAATATTTAAAATACTCTAAATTAAGATGTGTATTTCACCAAAATATTTTATTTCAACTTCTAAATAAGGCAATGAAAAGAAAAAACAATATTACAAAGGTTTAGAACATTTACTTGTGAATGATCAAGAATTGAGTAAATTAGAACCGAAAACTGAATCCATGAAGAGGCTATTAATTATGATAATCAATAAAAAATACTGACCTTGACATATTCATTCCATGCATTCTCGTTATCTACTAAAATCATGTACTTGCCCCCATCCCAGTTAAATCCACTTTGGCAAAGAATATCGTTAATAATGTCGTAACATGTTTGTCAAAGTTTGATATTGTTCTTGACATTTTCTATAACAAGCCGGACATTAAATCGAGAAGATAATACTGAAGCAACAATATGGTATGCAACTGTTTTCAAGCTCCATCACTTTTGTTTCCCAAATTTCTTTGGTCTCGAAGCACCTCGACCAAAACTTCTTCCATCTCTATATTCCTTGTATCATCTGACATTTTTCTTTTCCCCAAGTATCCTTGTTCTTTCCTCCAAGTGGTTCCATTGATGTTAATCAAACTATCAAGCTGGACAAAACAAAATAGTAAGAAACGGTGGTCAAGAGGTTCTATTTAAATAAACTTAACATAAATACTCCTTCTAGTCCTAAATGTAGGTCAACTTCTAAAAAGTTTTTTTGGTCTAAAATGTAAGTCACTAACTGTAACATTAATTAGAAATTTTCAGTTTTACCCCTTAAGTAATTTTCAAGGTTTCATTAATTGAAAAGACTTTCACATTCTATTTGATTCTCATCTTCTCTCTCATTTACTTGATTATTCATTTTTCTCACTTGAATATATTCTCCATGAAAAAAGGGAAGAAACCCATCTTCTCTGAACAAGACGGTTGTCCTTTCAACTTGAAACAAATAATGTCTTCTTTTCATGGATCAATTCACCCGTAATTGATCCTGTAGCACCTTCGTAAAGAAGAAATTCAGGCTCTTCATTTTCTTCCTCTTGGCCTTCATTCATTACCCCACAGTATGTGTCTTCTTTCTCATCATCCATAGTGTCTTCTTCCTTCATAATAGAGTCTTTTTCATTCATTTCATTATTTTCAATGTTTATGGAGTCCTCTTCGTTGCCATCATCACACAAAGGTACAACATTTAAATAAAAAAAATAATGGTGGGTGTTGATTGCTCTATTTTTGGGTATTCATTTAAGTTGAAATTAATCTTCACACTCTTGTCACTCATGGTGGTTTTGAACAATCTTAGTAGGCTCCTTCACTGATGGTGGGTTTTAGATTAACTAAAAATTCCACCTTAAATCTCTAATCATGTAAACCTTCAAAATTTTAATTTTTTGAACTAACCAAAATATTGGTAATTGATTTGATATTTAGATTGTGATCCTTGCATTTGCATTATGTTTTTGCCTATTGGTGGGTTTGTAATCCTTCTACATGTGATTTTAGATAGTCTATTGGTCAGATTAATTTTTGGCCTTTGATTGTCCTTTTTTAGAGAGATGGAGACAATAAAAGGCTTGGAGGAATTGTATCACGGCACTAAATGGTGTAGATGGTGTTAGTGGAGAGAGAAAGTGAAAAAAAAAGAGAGAGAAGCATTGATTAATGTGTTAGTAGGGTGTGTATTTGTTAGGGGTATAATTGAAAAAAAGCTTTATTTTAAGACACATTTAATAAGATAACTTCCATTTCTTGGTATCAAAAATTCGGTTGAAAGTGACCTATATTTATGATGACCAGAAGGAGTACATGACAAAATTTCATACATAAGCGTCTATTTTAAATAGCAATCCATACACCCATAACTATCTCCTTGTCTTCCATTTCTGTACTGTGCATGACAAGCATATATCAAAGTCAATTATCACCCATCAATAAGCCAAAATCAAATTTCAAAGCCAATTTTGTCCCTTAAATTTTAGTATCATCATTTGCAGCATAAGACATGTTCAAATCATACATGATTTAGGTTCAAATCTAATATAACATCAACAAAAAATCTAATCTAACATGAAAATGTATTTGTAATGTGATGAAGTGTAAGATAAGGTATAATGTCTAAAATGCATTTCCATCTTTTTTACACCGAAACAGACATTGCCATAGTTCCAGTCATAACATGTAGTGAAAGTGACAGATCCTCGTACACAAATTTGAGATGCATTCAAAGATTTTCTCTATGTGGATAAATTACCAAATAATGTAGAGAGAGATGGGATGAAGAATGGAGTAGCTTACCTAAGATGATTGAAGGAGTTGCACAACCTCAAAGATAGAAAATGTGCTTCAAAATTGTGGTCAAAATCTCAAAGTAGCGTATAGAAGAGAATGAAGAACTGGTGCAGTTTAACAATTTGCAAAACCTCAATGACAGGAATTCACAATCCTACTAATGAAGTTTTGAAAAAATTATTTTCAAAAAATCAAACATAAATATCAAATTAAAGCAATAAACTAATGAAAAGAAAAGAATGAAGCAATTGTAGAGTGGACTTTGAACTCCATGGATGAGAAGAATAGATGTTTCAGAGAGAAATGGAAGAGAGAATTTGAGCTTGGAACGCGAACACGAGCGCAGAGAGAGCGAGGACGCTAAGTAGAGAGGGCTAGAACATTGTGCAAAGCTTGAGTGAGAAATTTTAGAATCCCTACTTTTGAGGCTGAATTTGAAATCACTTGTTTTTTAAGAAAAAGAATACTCGATTAAAATTCTCAAATTTTAGAAAAAATCAATTGGAGTGTCCAAACAAAGAATTTCAAATTTCAACATTTTAAATACATAGAAAAATTATATTCCTCACTTAAAATACTTCACCCAAACACACCTAAAAGTATAATGCAGCAAGAACCAAAAAGAAATTGAACTCCCACAATAATACCAATCCAATTCTAAGAATGAAAGCACACCAAATTGGATGCAGTTGAAATATCTAAAATTCTTCTATTGAAAATCATTTCATTTTTTAAGCCAAATGGATCATATTTTCGTATACCCACAATTTACATGATGGGACTGACTAGGCTTATACCATGGGCACCACACATATTTTTCTAGCCACCACACATTTTTATTTTTTATTTTTAAATATGTTCTTCGCTCGGATTTTGAAAATCTGCGGTACTATTTATAAAAAATCTAACACTTTATTTTATAAAATTACTCTACAGATTTTAAAAATTCGCAGTCTACAAATTTTAAAAATCCGTAGCACTGTTCATAAAAATTCCGTCTTTATATTTTTAAAATTGTACTACGAATTTTAAAAATCCACGGTCTACGGATTTTAAAAATTCGCAGCATACGAATTTTAAAACAGCACTGTTCATAAAAAATTTCTTTGTATTTAATAAAATTGTACTACGGATTTTCAAAATCCGTAGAAATCCGTAGTACTATTTCTATAAATTTATACTGTAGATTTTCAAAATCCGAATGAAAAATAATTTTAAAAGAAAAAATATAGAACGAAGAGAGAAATATGTGCGGTGAAGAAAGCAAAGGTTTAAACAATTTAAAAAGTAGAATTTTTAGGAATATAAGATTCCATTTTAGTCTCACGCTCACTCTTCACTTTCCTGTCAGCAACCGCCCTCCCTCACTCTCTCACTTTTCTTTCGAAAACCAGCGCCGTCGCTGCCTCCGCCAAGACTGTGCCGTCGTCTACTTCCTTCAACCGTGCGTGCCTTCTTCTCTTCTTTCTGTTGGTATGCGTTTCTGTCCTTCAGGCTGCAGCATGCTTCAACTCTTGCGAAATACTGCATACCCTTCCTCTATTTGTTCTGAATTATTGCCTCTGTTTTTTCTGAAATTGTTCATTAAAGTAAATGGCTTCTGACTTCTCCTTAGTTTGTGTGGTGAAATTGTTGATTAACTGTGTTCTGATTCTGAAATTGTTGATCTGCGCCTTCCCTTCTCCTTAGATTTTTTTAGCTTCTAATTGAAAATTGTTGTGGAGAACTATATCTTAGTAATCAAAAACTTGTTCACATGACATACTTTTGGTGGTTTGAGAATATGTTTGCTTCAGAGAAAGAAAGAAAGTAAAAGAAGTGAAGATTAGATGTAGCACACCGCTAGTTACATATGAACTTTTTGTGCGATGCAGAGAGTTTTCAACTTGGGCATATGTGAATACTAATAGTGCTGTCAAAATGGGCTATGGCCCTGGGGCTGGACCAACCCGGCCCATATTTAATGCAGCTGGTTCGGGTTTTTGTTTCAATTGATTATTTGACCCCTAATGAGTTGGTGCGGGTCATTAAACCATCGGGCTGACCCGTAAACCCGCATCTCCTTAGCCCTTTTCTTCGCCGTGCTCTGCCTCCTGCATTGCGAATTCTGCTAGATTGCTGCTTATTCTGTTCTTCATCCCGTGAATCCTAAATCCCCTTTCTCCTCAACCTCGCTACCTCCGCCACCTTCTTTGCTGATTGATATTTCCTTGCAGTCGCCGGCGATCGTCGTCATTTTCCTTCGCGCGAACTGTTCAATCTTCAGTTTCTCGCAGGTATGTTTTCTCACCATTTTTTATGTACTTCTATCATTTTGCGCAAAGTTGGAACGTGAAAAATAGCGGAGAATCCAATTCCTGAAACGCAACGAATGGACCCATAATTTCTGGATGCGATTCTTCTCTTGCTGACTGATACCCTTCACTTCACTTTCATCTCCAACTTTTTTCCTTAACTCTGATGATTCACTATTCTCCACTTGAATTCCTACTACTGGTACCTATTTTTTTTTTTGTTTTTTTTTTTTTTGTATCGTTCATTCTAGCTCAATTTGTTTAAGTCTTATTACAATTTTGGTTTCTGTTTTTCTCTGAAAAAAAAAATAGTTTCTTTTGTTCATGGGTTGTTGCTTGTCTTAATGAATATAATTATGGGTATCTCATGCATGCTCTGGAGCTGGACTTGATCTTTTGTCTCTATTTTTAGATTGTTAAAAAGCAATCTTTTCTTTTAAATTCTCTACTGAACTGAGAATGAGTTGATTTTGGATACTTTGGTTTATTTGGGGATTGAGACGTATTGCTTGCTATGTGTTTGATAAATTGTCTGAACTGAAATTCAATTATTGTTTTTGGAAAGGGTTTGATGATAGTATCCTAAGATAAATTGGAACTTGTTTGAAACTCTGGGTGCTACTTGACTTTCTGAATGGGTGTTTGAAACACACTCATATATCTAGCATGTGGGGTTTGAAAGGAAGTTGCTTAGATTATAAATTAAATAAAAACCAGAGATGTGATGAAATTATTCAATTAAGTGACTAGAAATTTTGGCATACTGGCTAGTGGCTAGACTACATAACTGGGAGCTGCTTTTTATCATTTTCTCTGTTCTCTTTTGATAAAATGGCCATGGTTCAACTCTAGAACGAATTTGAACGCCTGATTTACTCTCTATCTCTTTTCAGATCAATTCTAGCTTTATAATACAAGGAGTCAGATAAATCACTATTTAAAGTTTGCCTATATAAATAATAATGGTAGTAAAATAAAAAAAACAACCGGCCCTAATTTGGCCCTTATCCTTGACCTGACCGGCTAACCCGGTAGCCTTTTGGTCCGTATCAGTATTGGTAGAGCAATGTCTGGTAGGTTTTTTTTGTATGAATTAAATGTCGAAGTTGTTATGGGATTTGATGGATTTTCTGATTGCAGAGTAGAAAAAACAAAGAAGAATATGAACAAGGATAAGGTCTTCAAGCTAGCTAAGGGGTTCAGAGGGAGAGCCAAGAATTGCATAAGGATAGCGAGGGAGAGGGTAGAGAAGGCATTGCAGTATTCATACAGAGACCGCCGTAACAAAAAGCGTGACATGCGATCCCTTTGGATACAACGGATCAATGCTGGAACCCGCCTTCATGGTGTATGTTTCCTCATTCCTTTTCTTCCCTCACAAAATCTTAATCTTTTTGTTATAAAAAAGTTTTTATAAAAAATAAACTCAATCTTTTTCAATTCATTAATTAACAAAGACATTTAATATTGCTCCTATTGTTTTCATCAACCTTAATTAGATTAAAATTTTGGTGTTGGAATTGTTATGATTATGAACCTTGTTGTAACTGATATATCTAGAAGTATAAGTTTAGCAATATTCCTACTTGAATGCTCTGGCAACAAAACCTAAGATTTTTTGCTTTAGCATTATTGTGTGAAAATTTAGGACTGCCCTGCTCTGAATTTGTATGTTTAATTGTCTCCGATTAGGCTTATTTTATTTGCTTATAACATTCAATGAGTGCTCCCTTTCCCTACTCTTATGTATCCTGTATTTGAAATGGAAATGTATTTTTGTATGCTTGTCTTGTAAAAGACTAAGCTGTCACTATTGTTCGCTGTCAATTGCCTTTTTTTGTTAGGAGTTCAGTTAGTTTGAAAGGATGTGTGCTTTAGACTTGTTGTAAATCAAAGAAGTGACTTCGTTTTCTGATAGTGGCATTTCTTTATTCATCATCACTGGGATGAGTTGACAAGTAGTTTCTTTTTTCAGAGATGGATTTTATCTTTGTTGGATGTGTGACAAAAGGAAGCCACGAAAATAAAAATGAGACTCTTGAAAGCCAACTATTTGGCTTACAAGGAAGTTTGAATAATTAGGTTATCCTAGTCTGGATTTATGTTAACCGCATTTTCCTGTATTAAGATGACCATGGATCAATAACAAGGTGTGTTTAGTGATACATTTCTAATCTCACGTGCATTGAATATTAGGTGAACGACCTTGTGCCTGAAACATGTAAATTTTCTCTCATCCATTCTGTTGTCATTTCCTTTTCAGTTAGTTTTCTTGCTTTGATTTTCCAGGTCAATTATGGGAACTTCATGCATGGGCTGATGAAGGAGAATATCCAACTTAATAGAAAGGTTCTGTCAGAGATATCTATGCACGAACCCTATAGCTTCAAGTCACTGGTAGATATATCAAAAAATGCATTTCCAGGAAACAAGAATGTGGTGGTTCCTCCAAGAAAAGTCTCCTTTTAGAGCATGTAGCACTTTGCCAAACATTTAGCGCTAGTTTTATATTAGAATCGTTAAGTATCTTTGAGGATTTTGGGTTCTACAAGTTGCCATAAATTGTATGCTTGTGATTACAAACTCGCCTACCTTTTTAGCATGATCCTCCTCCTCTGATCTCCTTTTCAATTGCATGGTGTTAGGTAAAAGGGATGATTTGTTGCCATTAGGCTATAAAAAATTGAACGATTTTATGATTTTATCTTTTGAAAAATTAGCAATTTTTCAACTTGTTCTAAACCCAGAATTACAAGTTAAAATAGGAATGACAGTTATATGCGTGTTTCTCCGAGGCGTTTTAGTTGTACCTTGAATCTGATATGAAATTGCAAAATCAAGAAAAGTTATTTCCAAATAAGCATATTTCTTGATTATCCTTAGCAACAATCACCAACATTATATTATCCGAAACCATTGAAAGATGTTACAATAATGAATATGCAAAGACACTCAGATAGCTTCAGTTTACAAGGGATATTCCTATTCTGGTGTTAAATCTCATAATTGGAGTCTTGATAGATTTAATTCCTTTAAAGTGAGTGTGTAAAATAAGAAAGTAAGGGAGAATTAACTTTGAATTTGAATTATAGTATTTTATAATTTTCACTCGCATTAAATGAACAGTAAATACACTCTTACTTTTTCATTTTATATACTCTCTTATTTTAAAAGATTTAAATTTATATATGAGATATCTATCAATTCAAAGGTAAAAATGTTAGTCATTAAATCATGCAGAGCTAAGTATGGAAGAGGAAATAATTTTACTTTTTGTTTTCAGAAGTCATTTTTTTTATATATTTCTCTTCAATTTTTCTTTAAAAAATTATCTCGTTATCCGTAATTTATTTTTTATTTTTTTGTGAGGTTTGTAGGTATCCCAAATCCAAATGGGGACAGAGGATCATAATGTTGGTCACCAACATCCATTGGGAGTTTGTTCTTGCCATTATCACCAAAAAGAAGTTTAGTGAAACCACAACCGTGTATTGGTTCATATTTAGGTTCTATTCGGTAAAACTAGCTTATAATTTATAATTTATAACTTGTATCTTATGACCTGTGACTTATAATTGAGTAGAGGTGTTTGGTAAAATTAGCTTATTAGGTAGCTTATATTTGTTAAATGACTTAAAAGGACAAGTAATAAATTATTTAATAAAGTAAACATAATAGGAAAGAATTATTGAAAGTTACTTTTTATAAGCTATAAACTACTTGAAGTAGCTATAGCTTTTCATAAGTTAGCTTATGAAAGCTAGCTTATATAAGCTATAAGCTATTGTCACCAAACACCTTCACTTGACAATAAGCTACAAACTATAAGTTATAAGTTCCTAGATAAGCTATAAGCTAGTGTTATCAAACACACTTAATTTTGTTTATAATTAATGTAATGTTTAAATTGAATAATCAATCGAACAAAGTCTGATCGAATATCCTTTTTAAGACAAATTGATCTAATTCAAACTGAAGACAACGAAACAGATTGCATTGGATAATGTTTCCCACCAATCCAAATAAATTCCTACCCCACAACAATTAATTCTTACATACACAAAAACTGTTTTAAAAAATAAGTGTTAAAGAAATTTTTTAATTAAATTTTTTTAACCTATGCAACATTAACTAAAAGTGAAAGATTTTCTTCGAGAAAATTAAAACTTTAATGAGACTATGTGTAACACACAATAAATAATAAATTTTTACCTTTTTTGGTTGCACAAGTTAAAAAAAATTCTTTTTAATTATTTTTTAAAACAAAAAACTATTTTAAAAAAACAGTTAACAAACCAGACAGATTTTTGAGTGAAAGATATAGATTAGAAGGATTTTGCATTCTTTGAATATATCGTCTTTTGATATTTTAAATCATGAAATTATGTTATGAACACAAAATTCTAAAAGAAAAAAGAAAAAAAAATGTGTTATCCAATCTTCTTATGATAAAAAATTAATAACTATTAAGTATATTTAGTTCAGTTATTGAAACTTTATGTAATTTATACGATATTGTTGTATAATTTGAATATAATAAATAGTTAAGCCAACTCTGTAGTACTTATTTTCTAAAGTGAATTTAAATTAGGTTTCGAACTAAAATTTGGTTGTGATTTTTTTTTGTTGATTGGATGCGTTTAACCCAATATATATATATAAAGTATCTTTTAGTAACAGAATTATTTTTAATGAACAAAAAAAAATATTATCTTCCAAATCAGCCAATCTGTATTTTCCAAAAATAGATATTCCCGATGAATCAAACCAAAAATAATAATAATAATAATAATAGTGGTGGAGGTGTGGATATTTTACATAAGATCTTAGGTTTAAACATCATTAATTTTAATGTACACTAAAAAATCAAACAGCTATTTTTTTTTTATAAAGAATCAAACAACTATTTTTTAATTGGTTATGTTTTATTTGTATTTTGTAATTAATCCCTTAAAAAATAATCATATTATGAAAGAATTGTCCGATACTCCCTCCACTCTCGAATATAAGAAAAAAATAACTATTTCACGGCCTGTTAAGAAAGTTAGTTAACATTATTTAATTTTTTTAAAACTCTCTGAAAAGTAACTAAGGTAGTTAAATTTATTTATATTCAAAAGCATAGTATTAAAAAAAAATTGTTTATATTCAGAAAGAGGGAGTAAATAAAAAATATGAATTATATAATTCTATAATTTAGGAAATTCAAATTTAACTTATGATTTGATCATATATTTTTAAAATTTTGAAATTTCAGAAATTGATAAAAATAATTAAATTTTTTATTTATATAAAATATTGTAAATAAGAAGATCTTAAATATATATATTGAGCTTTCAAATATATATATTGAATAATCTAATTATATTTTAACAAACGAAAAGAATCGTTGACCGGTGCATTGCACAGAGCATGAGCACTGGTTTCACAAATAGACCTAATGGATTAAAAGAGAAGAAGTTTTATTTTCTTTTTGTCGTGCATAAGAAACTAAGAACAGCAGGTTCTTTTTGGTCGATAAGAAGAGCAGGTTGAACAACTTAAATTTCGCACAGAACCCGTAAGTAACGATTTATAATACAAGGCACAAGCTAAACCAGTCTATACGTATATTCTTGTGAGTCATATCTCAAACACTATCAAATTCTTTGACTAACATTTATTCTTGGATTTAACTTTCTTTAAAATTATTAAGTGTCTACACAAGAAAGTTTGTGTGTATTCTAGTCAAAATATATCGTGAACTCAATCCACTATGAAAAAACGGTGAATACTTAATTCCCCCTAATTTGCTTATATCTCTCACACTATCATTTAATAAAGGAGCCAATCCTTGTTTTACCTGAAAGGAATAATACAAAATTGGGGTTTTTGTGTGTGTGTGTGTGTGGTGGGGGTGTGAATGGGAGGACACTTCCGAATTTTCTACTTGGTGCCAATTTTCCAATTTAAGTATCTTTGTACAATGTCGAGTCCAATGAGTTCCTTTACCACAGGCAAGGTTGCAGGTACCTCCAACTCAAATGGTGAATTCTCAGATGTATTATCAAAGTTGCTCCATGAAAGAATCTCTTTCCTTGCTTCTCTCACTGCTGCTCTTGTCGCACAGTGAACAGAAGCTGCTAAAAGTAATGGTGGTTCTCCAGAAGCTGCATCACCAATTTCAGTTTTTGAGATATTAAAAATTTAAAATCATTCTCTAACTTTGCAAAATGATGTTAAAAAATTGAAGTGAAAAAGGACTTAAATGAATGATTAGTTCAATACTTAAAATTTTGAGAATTCATAGTCATATCATACCCTTTGAAGAGAGAACACGTTGCTGGTGATGCCCGCTGTTGAGAATTTGAACATTAAACTGTTGAGGAATAGTGTCTATTGTAGGGATTTTGTAGTTCCATGTGCCATCTGCCAAGACCAAACCATCGACATTTGTTTCATATTCTTCAAGCATGAAAAAACCCAACCCCTGGATAAAAGCTCCTTCAATCTGCAGGATGTAATTATATTGTTACAAAAGAAGTTTTTTTATTTTTATTTTACTTGGCAACGGCATAAGCATACAACTTCAGGAAAACAAACCAAACCAGTCCATCTCGCGTGCATTTCACATAAGAAACATGGAATTTTTTGCAACTAAGAGAATATAAAGGGACCAGGCTAATCGAAGTGATAGTTGTAAGAGACCATAAATATTCTTGGACCTCCACCTAAAAACTCAAGCTATCTTTGGTTCTTAACACGATGTTTTCAGTATAAGGTCCAGAGTGCCTTAAGTTCTCAGCAAGACATCAAAGCCTCTTAGGCAAAGAGATTAGGAATCAATTCTTGCCATTTCCTATTTTTTATAATTAAATTGAGCTTTTAGCTTATGGAATAAATTGCCAGATCTTTGTCTACCCTTCCAGGCAGGTCTAGCAACGGATAAAAGCCTACCTACCTAATGTGGATAATTTTTAAGGACACCTATTTGCATCTAGGTTTAATTGCCATCAAAGCGCCCAAATGACATATACGTGAGGGGGTGTTAAAGAAAATTATTCTTGAGCCCCCAGCTCTTGTTGATTTATTCCTTGATTAGGGTTGAGATTATATGAGAAGTATACAGTCAGCTTACCTGTCCTAAATCCACAGCAGGGTTGAGACTCTGCCCACAATCATAGATAATATCTGTTTGCAAGAATCTGGCTTCTCCAGTCAGAAGATCTATTTCCACCTGACATATAATTTTCATTATTTAGTGTAGCATTATATAATATGATAATTTGGTGTGCGACAATGACATTAAATTAAAGTAATTTACATTGAAGGGAAGTAACTTTCAATAAACTTGAGAAAAAACCATTTTGATTTGAGATAAGCATAAAATAAAACCTTACCTCACTTATTGCAGCACCATAATTAAGGTAGCTCATGGAGTCATAACTGGGTACAAAAAGTGAAGATGCTGATAAGTTCACAGCTTGCATGTACGCCTGTAAGTTGATAAATTGGGAGAAAGATAGTAATTGGATATTTTTGCATATGGACTAGGAAAATAAGAAGAATTCTCAGCCCTAACTCCATTTCCCCAGTTTACCGCATGACTATTTTTCTAATTAAAGAGAACTAATTATGCTCCCATAAATGTTAGCAAGCTAAGATTCATCTTACACATATACTACACGAGCTTAAAAGGAAAGGCTTGAAGTAAAATATATCATGATTCATGCATGACAAGTTTCTAAACCTTTCAGCGATCAGTAGAGAACTTCAAAATAAGTAGTTTGTCCATATGGATCATAAAGAGAAACCAGTTAAAGTACCACTTGCTTCATGATACCTGAATCATGAAGACTGAAGAGAACAGATTTTATCTTCTAGGGACTTTGTCCTCTAGATGAAACTCTATGTATGTTTAAAATAGAGCTCTTTTATTTTATAATAGCTACCTGAAGAATGAGCGTCTCCCATTTGACAGAACCCATTTCCTTCTGTATCTTTTCCTTGAGAGGCTTTAACCTCTCCACCAAGATATTGCAGCTAAGCCTAACTGCTTCGCAGCTCGTCTCAGATGTTGTGCTCCCAGCAGTGAACCCTCCCTGAATCAAGCTCACAGTATCAGACTGTACAACCCTTACTTTGTCTAAGAGACTTTCAGTTCCATCACATTGAATAGCACTGAGAGCAAATGCTGCCATCTGTTTCACCTTAGTCCAGAGACCCTGACCCAATTCTATTCCTCCAACTTCAACAACAACAGACCCATCTGAAAAAATACTTACTTTTCCAGGAGTTGGTCTTAGCATAAGTTGATACACAACTGGTACTCGAGAAATTCCCCTTTTCTTCCAAGTGTTAATCCTGTTAAACTCTTCCACCAATTTGGTTCTCTTGTCATAGTTTGCCAAAACAGCTAACTTACTCCATATTGAAGGCAGTGTATACTCAAGAGGTTCGCCAAAACAATGCTCATAAAATAATTGAAGACTTTTGTGTGTGTGAAGATTAATGCTTCTGACAGAATCTACGTCCATTGAAAGTGTGTCTGCAACATTTTCTATAACAGCTTCAGCAATATATGATCCCTGCACCTCCCCAGGTGCTCTCATTGCAGATCTACTCAGATGATTTGTTCTGCATACCTTTATATCAAAAGAAAGTGCACCCCAGTCATACTTTTTAAGTGCACTAACTATGTTATGTGGCATTACTGCACTTATATCCACATATATCCCTGCATTAACCAATATCTCAAGTTCTAATGCAGTAATCTTCCCGTCATTCTTAAACCCAACACTGTAACTTATCTTCATGGGATGCCTTCCTCCAGCCATTATCATATCTGTCTTTCGATTTAGATACATCCTGACAGGGCGGCATAATTTGTGTGCTGCGAGTGCACATGATGCAGCAATCTGCAAGATCTGGTTGTCAGTACCTGGGCTAAACACGCACACACACACACACCTAAAATAAATACTTACAGGAACGCTTTTCATTGCCTTTCCACCAAAACCTCCCCCAACCCTTCTTGTAATTACACGAACATTATTTTCAGGAATACCTAGGCATCTTGCTATAACAGAATGTGTAGACTCAGGACATTGAGTTGAACTGTAAACTGTAATGCAGTTGTCTTCATCTGGTACAGCAAGTGCAGTTTGTGTCTCCATATAGAAATAGTATTGAGAGCCAAGTTTTACCTGCATTCCGTTATACATATTGAATTTGACCGTGAAATGAATATGTTTGACCAATATAACCACTTCAACAACAATTATTCAGTGGCAAACTTAGGACATCAGATCAGAAATAAAGGTAGATGGCCAAAAAGAAACGAATTGAGAGGAAGGGGAAACAAAGGAGAACAGTATATATATTCTATGCACCTTAGCGGAAAGAATTTTGTGATCTGCTTCAGCCATTCCTTTTGATATATCACCAATATGTTTCGGATAGAGAAAAGGGGGAGCTTCAAAAAAGCTAGATCTTTTAACAGCATCTTCAACAGATAGAATAGGTGGTTCAAGATTTTCAATATCGTAATCAACAACAGCTGTGTTTGCTGCCATATCTGCAAGTTTCTGAGTATCTGCAACCTACACAAGCAATTCAATGACTAAAATGGCAGTACTTCATGTATAAAGCTCCAAATAAATGAAAAATATGCTCATACATTGTAGGATCATAATGAGGGATTTAAGAGCTCACCACAAAGGCAAGGCGTTCACCTACACATCTGGCTATCTCTTCTGCAAATAAACGTTCAATACCAAATATACTCTTAGATCCAATGTTTTCCCCACCATTGGGAATATCTTTACTTGAAATGATATCCCTAACTCCATCCCATTGTAATTCAGGTCTGAGCTTTATACTCCTTACCCTTGCTAAAGGTTTTTCACTGTAAATATATGCTCCATGTAAACAATTTGACGGTGACGGAATATCATCCACAAATACAGCCTCACCTATATATGATTTATTCATAAATATGCAGTTGTTACTGAACAGGAATTAAAAAGTTAAATATGAAAAGTCATGACTGAAAGGTACCAAAACAGGATTAAAAACACAGTTCCACACACATACACTAGCCTAAAGCCTAGGTAGTGGACATATAAGCATAGTTTTTCTGTCAAATAACAAAAGTTAGATTATAGACAGTACGATGCAAAATATGGATACACAATCAGTCTGAACGAAGAGAATGGAGAACAGGTTTTCTTTAAACATATTTATTCTGACTTCAGTTATTACTCATCAGTTATCAGATGCAACAAAATGAAAATAAAAATGCACCAAAGTAAGAGGACATACACCATACTGCACAGTATGGAAAAATCTTTGTCATGTTTGCTTGCTACAAGCTCCTAAGGTGAAAGATAGGCATATTATTTTGAAATTGACAATGTGGTTGATGACAAAGACCCAATGGAAGTGAATAATGGGTGGTCCAATACACGAGTCAGCTGCTGTTGTGGGATCAAGAGAGGGTCAAATACATGCAGCCTTACTTCCGTAAGTAGAGACTAGAAGCTGTTTCTGTGACTACTGACTAGAAGTTACAAGCTTACAACCTTACCAGCGTAAAAGTTCACCCTCTTGCAAATGGATTTTAATATGAATAGAAGCTTTGCTACCAACTTCACACGTGTAAATATTGAATCTCATTACTTAGAAAAGCTGGCAGAAATTGTAAGAAAAGAAAGCAGTCAGTAAATTAATTCAAAACTTGATGGTACATAACAAACCTGAAGCTTGTAGTGCAGCTCCAGATTTCTTGACTGGCTCACCTACAGGATGATACTCATTACCTGCTTCAAGGACTTGCTTCCCAGATGACAGTAAAGTGGGGCTTTTATTACCATGAGCCTGCTTCTGATTTTCTTTTAATTCAAAAGCCTTCCCAAAAGAAAGATTAGAATATTCATTTAAATAACCATTGGTTGTTTCGGCAGGACTGTCAATGAGTGGGTTAAAGAACTGAAAAATAAAACCGGCTGCCAAACTTGAACGGTAAGCGGTTTTCGAGGTTTCATCATTAGGTACAAGAGTGGCTGTCACCAAGCTGACAGCTTCATACAGAATGCTAAAACTTAACTGCTTTCCTGCTAAAAATTCCTCAACTTTTCTCGCTCTGATTGTGTGCTTATTCCCATAAGCACCAAAAGACAGCCTGCAAGTGTCTATCACGGTTCCACCAGAATCCTTGCATGTAGACACCTTAACCAGGAAAGCAGCATTTAAGTAGGGAAGGGCATTTCCAAGGGGTCGAGGAGAAGCTCGGTAAGTTTCATAGAGGAATCTACTTCTTGGTTCTGAAGATTCACTTTCATTGAGTTCCAAACTAGGAATTTTAATGCTTAAAAGCACACTTTCCAATCCTAATGGTGGTCTTTCCAGAAATTCCTCCAACGCAAGCCACTCGAACTTTGTGCCAGTCATTATGTGAACCATTGAACCCACAGCAAGAAGTATGGTAGCAATATCTGAAGGAAAATAATTCCTTTGTGCCATCACTAAATTGCCACCTACACTGGCTGTGTTCCGAATAAACTCTGAGGCAACTTTGCTCATATGGACAGCAATCTTTTCGAGTATCATTACATAATTTGAGGGAAATACATTTCCGCTCTCTTCCTTTAGAGATTCAATAGCTTTGGTTATTGTTACTGCTGCTCCGATTTCAATCCCTGTTTGATCCTTTCTGATCTTTAAGAGCTCAGAAATTCCACGAAGATCAATATACTTATCATAGCCTTCCTTATCTTTGTAGTAACCCATACCAGTATTACTAACTATAATTTTTATCCGTGCTCCGTTGGCTTGGTGTAATTTCAATAAGCTCTGAAGCTCGTTTAGACTACTAGGCCTGTGCCAACTGTTTTTCTCAGAAGCCAAGAACACACCATGCTTGATTTCCTTCAAAAACATAGGAAATTTACTTTTTGTGCGATTATGGTCATATTGAGGCAACCTACTAAGCTTTAAGTCCTTGCTATCTCCCTTTCTCCAGAAAGAGTTGAACCCCAAATCCTCCATATCAGTATCAGCTGCAAAGCTTTTGCAGACATCAGCAATAGGTCGATACCCAGTACAGCGACAAAGGTTCCCCACAATAGCCTTTTCAGCCTCAGAAACAGTAACTTTGGAGAATCCAGGAGGTGGATCCGGACGATTGGACTTTTCAGCATTGACAAGAGTTCCAAAGAGTGAAACACACATTCCGGGAGTACAAAAGCCACATTGAGTAGCATGGAATCCAGCAAACCTTTCATGGATTGAGTGGAATCCATTTTTACTATTTCCAATGCCTTCGCTTGTTGTTATTGAACAGCCATGTATGCTGCAAAGTAGTGTGAGACAAGAGCTCGCAGTAAAATCCTCAACTTTGTCAAGCACAGGATCATATTTGGAGATTAAAACTACACAAGCACCACATCCCCCTGAAACCAACCATGTCAAACGTGAAGTACCAAGTTGAAAAAAGCAAAATTATAGGATTATTAGAAGTCAACACCTTCTCCCGCTTCATGTTCATGACCAAACCATCAGAAAAATAAGAGGAAATACTAAAAATTATTGATATAGCTAAAAATAACAGGAACCAGAAATGTTCATTATCCTTAGCCCCAAACAATGATCATAGTAATCCAAGTTATAATATGTAACTCTTCTATTATCTCTGCTTCTTAGGACGGAGCTAAAATGTGTACTAGGAAGTCTAAAGTGATTCTTTGGCAGAAAGGAAATACAATCAGCTGCGAGAAATTGAAGAAGTATCATCATATACGTGCCGAGCAACTTTCAATTAACCCATAACCCATTCCATCTGTAACTGAAAAATCATTTCATGACCAAAGAATCCCATTCAGAATCATCACTAAGAACTAATTAATTAAACAATAAAAGTTAAATTAAACAATTGAGTTAAATTAAATGCATGAAGATGAAGTAATTACACAGACATACCTTCACCACAGCCGAGCTTGACACTCTTGAAGCGAGTGTGAGTACGCAAGAACTCGAGCAAAGTAATTGACGGATCAACGTCGGAGAGCTCAAATCTATCGCCATTAACGCCAAAAATCAAGGTTCCAGTTGGCGTCACAGTTCCGCCGATGGGATTCTCCTCCATAGTTGAGCAAATGTTTATTTTACTTCAAACTCTGAAAATGTGAATATATACATAATAAATACACAAAATATATTAGTGATTGTGATTTGACAAATTAACAAGAAAATTAGTGAAGCGAAGTGATTATACGTGGGAACATTTGCGACGGTGATTCAAATTTCCAAAGTTCCACCGCCTAAATCACACTCAGTCCAATAGTTTCCTGATTTTTCAATAAACGAGGTGCACCTGCTTCCTGTCCTCCATATCCGCCTATATACACTGCACTTTCACATGATGTTTGTTTCACTGAATTATTTTGTTTCATTGTAAATACTCATGCACACATTTTTATATTAAATTTCTCTTGACAAGATTTGAATATTTGAATCTTGAATCTCTATTTTTTTTAATCTTAAAAGACTTAATACATAATAAGTAAATTAATATCCAAAGTCAAATATTTGAGTAAAGAAATTAAAGTTTTAAGTAACAATTTCTAAACTTAATCTATATGTGTAAACTTTTACTAGTCATAAAGAATTTTATCTATGACCATGGTGTGATTTGGATACTAAAATTTTTAAAAGGAACAATTTATTGGTCTATTGGTTTTTTAGTGATCAAAATAATCAAACTATAATAAAAAAAATAGTCATACTATAATTTTATTTAATATAACTTATCATTAATTAATTTAAATTTTTTAATTATGTTTATTATATTGGGAAAAATCACAAAAGAAACTAAAATAGCTTTTAGGCAGTAGAAATGGTCTTTTCCTTTCCTCCTTCTTACAAACCAACTCTCTCCCTTGTTTTTGCTTTTCTTCCTTCTTTCAAACAATAAACAAACACCTAATGCACTTATCCTGTTATTATTTCCATTTTATTTTTTTTCTTCTCATGCTATTCAATATTGATAACCGACTAATCTCTTTTTAAAGTTAAGATCGCACGAAACTGTTGTCGAGTGATCACGAAACAGTGATTAATCGACTTTCCTCCATCTCATATTATTTGTCATTTAAAATTTTTACACATAATTTAAGGTGGATTTTAGGGTGCACAATTTTTTTCCTGAACCATCATAGACCATTTTTAAAAGTGTAATCATATGTTTTTTGGACCATTTACATATATGCACATCTATCCTTCTGGACTGTAAATCAACATGTGTTATCATCTAATGGTTGAAATAAAATAGTGATAAATAAAGATTTAAATTTATAAATAAGTCCTTGAACTCTTTAGAAAACACATTCTAATCTAATGAAAAATCTGAAATGGAAATGAAGAGGGTAATGAAATCTTAATGAGTGATGAAATGGAAATGTAAATGAAAATGAAAATTGTAATTTCCATCTTTGGTGGTAAGTAGATTTTATTATGAGTCCCAGAATAATTGTTGATGATGATCAGAGGCACAACCATTTTTTTTTAAAACAGAAAATTCACAAAATGTGTATATTAATACAAGATGGATCAACAAATCAGAACCAAAAAGATATGGATCAACAAATCAACATGATGGAATCCATGAAATGTATAAACTCAACTTGTTAGATTTAGAAAAACAAGCTGAACCAGTAAACCAAAAAAAATAGTGACTCTCATAAACAAACTGAACCAACAAATTGAACCTGAAAACGCAACTCATGGATCAACATATCAGAACCAAAAAAAATGAAATGTATAAACTCAACAAAATTGAATTTATGAAATATAGATCTGGAAAAACAAACTAATTAAAAATACCAATCTACAAAAAAAAAAAAAGATACAACATCTTGCATCAAGAAATGCAAATTAATCCGGTCAAAGAACAACGTCAACTAACAAAGAAAAAATATAGATCTACATTCAGATCTAGAAAAAAAAATACAGATCTAGATCAAGATCTAAAAAAATTACAAATCAATATGTGTGAACCTTCAATCCTCAATTCGATCCCATCCAACAGCGAACGTGAAGAACTTCTCCCGCCGTCTGAATAGCTCAGGAAAAAGAAAAGAGAGAAAAGATGAAAGTGAAGAAGAAAGGCCTTCATTGAACTGAAGAAGAAAGACCTTCGCTAGTTTCTTTGTCGATGGTAGTCGTGAAGAGAGGAAAGAGTGGGGTGAGAGGGCTTGGAGGAAGAGGCGCCTTGGGAAAAGGATATTTTTACACCCCAATAGCCTCCTCTCCACTTCAGATGCCGCCAACGCCCTCTCACGTCTCCTCCATTGCCTACCACCTAACCTCTCTACCCCCTCCTCTACCACGCATCTTCCCTCCCTCTCGTTTTCCTCACAAACCCCAAACCATATCCTTCCCTCAGAAGCTCTCACTCTCTTCGACATCACTCTGGAGGAATTTGCCTGAGTTTCAATATGGGATGATGGGTAAATGAATTTTTTTTTTTTAATAAATATCACTTTCTCTAACATATCATATGGGGTTGAGGTTGCAATTAAATAAAAACAAAATTTTGGGGTTATATGTGAGAATGATTATATAATAAATTTATAAAATTTTACTCTTTTTTATCACGTGCCTTCTTACACTGGATCACATTTTTTAAATGGTCTATGGTACACAATTGACAAAATGGTGCACCCAAAAATTCACCATAATTTAAAAAATAAAATTAGTTTTCTTATTTTCATACAAATTATTTAACCTATTTCCTATTATACCATTATTACTTGTGTTAATTAGATAACCAAATCCCATAATATTTATTAAAAAAATCAATAAATCAAGCTGGTGAATTTGGTACAATTAATGCTATAATCAAATTGTAAAACAATAAGTGATTTTCTTCTTTTCTCTAAAACAACAAGACAAAAAACCATTAGAATTGGGCGAGAATGAATAAGAATTAGTATGCATAAAGTCTTAAATTCAAATTTTGATGCTCTAATTTTATTTTATTTTATTTTAAAAAAAAAAGAACAAGACAAATAATATGAATGAAAAGAGTAATAAGAAGGTGAATTTTTAGTTAGAATATGTAAGTTCCATCATGAGTTACCTTACTTTCACCTTATAGATTGAGTGTTATAAATAAATCCTCACAATTATTTACACTAATAATGATTCTTTTTTTTTTTTTAACTTAATGTACAATGCCATTTTTTGCAATTTTCTTACATTATAGGACAATTGCATGTTTACTTGGTGCTCATTTTCCAATTCAAGTATCTTTGTACAATGTCGAGTCCAATGAGTTCCTTTACCACAGGCATGGTTGCAGGTACCTCCAACTCAAATGGTGAATTCTCAGATGTATTATCAAAGTTGCTCCATGAAAGAATCTCTTTCCTTGCTTCTCTCACTGCTGCTCTTGTCGCACAGTGAACAGAAGCTGCTAAAAGTAATGGTGGTTCTCCAGAAGCTGCATCACCAATTTCAGTTTTTGAGATATTAAAAATTTAAAATCATTCTCTAACTTTGCAAAATGATGTTAAAAAATTGAAGTGAAAAAGGACTTAAATGAATGATTAGTTCAATACTTAAAATTTTGAGAATTCATAGTCATATCATACCCTTTGAAGAGAGAACACGTTGCTGGTGATGGCCACTGTTGAGGATTTGAACATTGAATTGTTGAGGAATAGTGTCTATTGTAGGAATTTTGTAGTTCCATGTGCCGTCTGCCAACACCAAACCATCAACATTTGTTTCATATTCTTCAAGCATGAAAAAACCTAACCCTTGAACAAAAGATCCTTCAATCTGCAACATTCAATAATGATTTTGTTATCAAAGAAGTTCAAGCTTATAGATACGTGAGTGAGCATATAAACGCCATTTTTTATTATAAGCAAAAATAACTATTTTCACATTAATTAAAGTTAGTTAATCTTATTTGATTTGTTTGATTTCAACTAAAAAGTAAGTCAATTTTCTATATTGTCATTGCAATGAGTTTTTGAAAATAAAAAGTGCATTAAATTAAAGATATTTTAGACATTTTTCACTAAAAGTAGTTAAGATAGCTAAATTTACTTATAATCAATAATAACGTAATAATAACGTAGTACTTTTCGAAATTTTGCTTATAATAAAAACAGAGGGAGCGTAGAGCTTACCTGTCCTAAATCCACAGCAGGGTTGAGACTTTGTCCACAATCATAGATAATATCTGTTTGCAAAAATCTGGTTTCTCCAGTCAAAAGATCTACTTCCACCTGATAAATCATTTTCATTATTTAGAGTCTGTAGCATTATATACTAGTAACATACTCTTAACTCACTCTTCGGTTAAAATTCAAGAATTCCACTCCCTTTATAATGATTTTCACTACTTATTTAGTGAGCTTCACTTGAATTTCAACTACTAAACATTGAATGGCTTGTGTAATATGTATGCATAAGTACTTGACATTGAAGGGAATCAACTTTCAATGAAGTTACTAAGTGCATGTTTGGTTTTCAGTTGGCTAAAAGTGAAAGTACTTTCATTTTAGTTTTGAGATATACAAAAGAAAGAAATCTACCTCGCTCATTGCAGCACCATAATTAAGGTACCTATTGGAATCTTGACCGGGTACATAGAACGAAGATGCTGATAAATTCACGGCTTGCGCGTACGCCTGTACGTTGATAAATTATCAGTAACATTCTAACCAACAAACCTTTTTAGTTGTGTGCTAAGAAATTACTAATTACAAATGAAGATATTTAAAATAAAGGTTTTCCTATCATATGCATCACATGTTGAAACATTACTCATTTATTGCTTGCTTTTCTAAATGAAAAGTTTTGACTTTTATGTTCTTAACCTACGCAGGTTATGTGTAAGATAGAAAAACCCTTTAAATAAAGCTAGTTACCTGAAGAATAAGAGTATCCCACTTGACAGAACCCATTTCCTTGTGTAACTTTTCCTCGAGAGGCTTCAACCTCTCAACCAGGACATTACAGCTAAGCCTAACTGCTTCACAGCTAGACTCTGATGTAGTGCTTCCAGCAGTTATCCCTCCTTGAATCAAACTCACAGTATCAGATTGCACAACTCTTACTTTGTCCAAGAGACCTTCAGTTCCGTCGCATTGAACCGCACTGAGAGCAAATGCAGCCATCTGTTTCACCTTTGTCCATAGACCCTGACCCAATTCAGTTCCTCCAACTTCCACAACAACAGAACCATCTGAAAAAATACTAACTTTTCCCGGAGTTGGTCTTAGAACCAGCTCGTACAACGCCGGCACACGTGAAATCCCCCTTTTCTTCCAAGTGTTGGTCCTGTTAAAGTCTTCCACCATTTTGGTTCTCTGGTCGAAGTTCGCAGAAACAGCTAAATTATTCCATATTGAAGGCATTGTATACTCATGAGGTTCACCAGAAGAATCCTTATAAAATGCCTTAAGACTTGTGTATGTGTGAAGGTTAATGCTTCTTACAGAATCTACTTCCATTGAAAGAGTAGCTGCAACATTTTCTATAATAGCTTCGGCGATATAAGATCCTTGCAAATCACCAGGGGCCCTCATAGCAGATCTACTTGGTTGATTTGTTCTGCATAACTTGATATCAAATGCTAGAGCACCCCAATCATACTTTTTAAGTGCACCAACTACGTTGTGCGGGATTATTATGCTAATATCAGGATATAAACCTGCATCTACTAATATCTCAAGCTCTAATGCTGTAATTTTCCCGTTATTCTTAAATCCAACATTGTATTTTATCTTCATGGGATGCCTTCCTCCGGCCATTATCATATCCGTCTTTCGGTTTAGATACATCCTGACCGGGCGCTGTAGTTTGTGTGCTGCTAGTGCACATGATGCAGCTGCCTGCAAGTTCCAAATACGAATAATCTTGATCATACAACTTGAATGGATGGTCAAGAAAGATCCATTGATAGTATGATTGGATGAGAGAAGTGGTATTATGAGTAGTAGAATTCTTCATATAAATTTCACAGACTATTTTCTCTAATAAGTTTCACTGCCTCAACTTTTTCAAAGGCTACTTGAGATAGCTTATGAAAAGGTTAAGGTAGAAAGTTACTCGGGAAGTTGTCTGTTGTCCTTTGGAATTTATATAACAACAGCTTATAACATTTGACAAAGTCTACTCTAATAAACACTTATTTTAGAAGCCCATCCAAACTGGTCAAAAACTAAAACAGAATTGTTCAGATTGATGAATAGTTCAAAGAATAATTTCAATGGCAAGACATAGAAGATTTC
Organism: Cyamopsis tetragonoloba; assembly: GCA_037177725.1. NCBI lineage: Eukaryota > Viridiplantae > Streptophyta > Magnoliopsida > Fabales > Fabaceae > Cyamopsis > Cyamopsis tetragonoloba. The sequence goes on from CM074119.1 coordinate 73,459,637, forward strand.
AAAGATCATGGCTCAGAATTACAAGGGTTTGAAGTCTCAAAGAGACAACACTCACAGAGAGTAACTTAATTCATAACTAAAAACTCTTATTTTGAACATACAACAAACACCTATTTATACTAATTCTAACAATACAGAAAATAATAAAAAAAAAATACAAGAACAGTAACAAAACAATAATTCAGAAAATATCTACCTAATCCACCTAAAGTTAATTGTCCTTATTCACTAAAAATCAAACCTAAAGTTTATTTGTCTTTTTCCTTGATTTTACTGGTTCAGATTAATGTCTACAGTCTACAATATTCACTAGTTAGTTATATGAAAAAAGTGATAGTGATCTAACAATAAAGAAGAAAGACTGAGAGGAGCAAAATACACAACTAAAATCTTACAGCTACGGATCTGGCACCCTTTCCACCAAAACCTCCTCCAACCCTTCTTGTAATTACTCGAACATTATTTTCGGGAATACCTAGGCATCTTGCAATAGTAGAATGCACAAACTCAGGCAATTGAGTTGAACTGTAAACCACAATGCAATTGTCTTCATCTGGTACAGCAAGTGCAGTTTGTGTCTCCATGTAGAAATAGTATTGAGATCCAAGTTTCAACTGCATTTCACATTGATCATAATGAGTATGTCTGATCAATATAACCATCAACATTCAGAAGCAAACATAAAAATCACATGAGAAACCAAGGTAGAGAATGCAACAAAAATTTGGAAGGAGTAGAAAAGAGAAACAATGACTATATTCCATATACCTCAGCAGAAAGAATCTTGTGATTTGCTTCAGCCATTCCTTTTGATACATCACCAACTTGATTCGGACGGAGAAAAGGAGGAACTTGAAAAAAGCTAGATCTTCTAACAGCATCTTCTACTGATAGGATAGGCTGTTCAATATTTTCAATACTGTAATCAACAATAGAAGTTTTTGCAGCCTTATCTGCAAGTTCCTGAGTATCTGCAACCTAAAGAAGCTATTTAGTGATTAAAATGGAAGTATTTCAATTTCATGTATCAATCTCCAAAGAAATGAAACAGAAGCTCAAACATTGTTGGATCAAAATGAAGGAGTTAAGAACTGACCACAAATGCAAGACGTTCACCGACGCATCTAGCGATCTCTTCGGCAAACAAAGGTTCATTACCAAATTTAGACTTGGATCCAATGTTCTCCCCGAGAATGTCTTTACTTGAAATGATGTCTCTCACTCCATCCAGTTTCAATTCAGGACTGAGTTTTATACTCCTTACCCTTGCCAAAGGCTTGGCACTATAAATATATGTTCCATGTAGGCAATTTGTTGGTGATGGAATGTCATCCACAAACACAGCCTCACCTATATATCATTCATTGAAAGATTTGTACTAGTTACTGAACATAAATTGAAAAAACTAAACATGAAAAGTCATAATGTTTGACAGACAAAATTAAATAATACTGTTTGACAGAGAAAGACTAGTGAAAAGTTTTCGAAGTAAGAGATACATCAACTTTTCAATCTCATTATCTCAACTTCAGCTATATGATAACCTGAAGCTTGTATCTAAATTAAAAAATTGAAGCTAAACAAACCTGAAGCTTGTAAAGCAGCTCCGGATTTCGCAACCGGCTCACCGATAGGATGATATTCACTGCCTGATTCAAGGACTTGCTTCCCAGATGACAGTAAAGTTGAAACTTTGTCATGATGAACTTGCTTTGCCAAACTCAAATGAGTATATCCATTTGAATAACCGTTGGTTATCCCATCAGGACTTTCAATCAGTGAGTTAAAGAACTGAAAAAGAAAACCAGCTGCCAAACTTGAAAAGTAGGGAGTTTTTGAGGTCTCATCTTTAGGTGCAATACTAGCTGAAACCAAGTTGACAGCATCATAAAGAATGCTAAAACTTAACATCTTTCCTGCTAAAAGTTCCTCAACATTTTTTGTTCTGGTTGTATGTTTAGTCCCATAACCACCAAAAGACAGCCTACAAGAACCTATAGTGGTTCCACCGGTATCCTCGCATGGAAACACCTCAACAAGGAAAGCAGCATTTAAGTAGGAAAGGGCGTTTCCAAGTGGTCGAGGAGAAGCTCGGTACGTTTCAAAGAGGAATCTACTTCTTTGTTCTGAAGATTTCAAAGTTGGGATTTTTATGCTTAAAAGTACACTTTCAAAACCCAATGGTGGTCTTTCCAGAAATTCCTCCAATGTAAACCACTCAAATTGTTTACCAGTCATTATGTGAACCATTGAATCGACAGCAAGAAGTATGGTAGCAATATCTGAAGGAAAGTGATTCCTTTGTGCCATCACTAAATTGCCACCTACACTAGCCGTGTTCCGGATGAATCCAGAGGCAACTTTGCTCATATGATCAGCAATCTTTTCAAGTATCATTACATAACCTGAGAGAAATTCACTTTTGGTTTCATTCTTTAGTACTTCAATAGCTTTAGATATTGTCACTGCTGCTCCAATTTCAATCCCAGTTTGATCCTTTCTGATCTTTGAAAGCTCAGAAATTCCCCTTAGATCAATATACATATCATAGTCCTCTTTATCTTTGTAATATCCGATACCTGTATTACTAACAACAATCTTTATCCTGGTTCCATTTTCTTGGTTTAATTGCAATAATCTCTGAAGCTCCATTAGGCTATTAGGACTATACCAACTGTGTTTCTCAGAAATCAAGTTCACATTAGGATTGATTTCCTTCAAAAACATAGGAAATCTAACACTATTATGATTTGGGTTATATTGAGGCAAAATTCTAAGCTTTATGTCCTTGCTTTCTCCTTTTCTCCAAAAAGAGTTTAACCCCAAATCCTCAATATCAACTTCAGCTGAAAAGCTCTTGCAGGCATCGGCAATTGGTCGATAGCCGGTACAGCGACAGAGGTTGCCTGCAATCGACATTTCAGCCTCGGTAGCTGTCACTTTTGAGAAGCCGGAAGGTGGCTCCGGACGATTGGCCTTTTCAGCATTGACAAGAGTTCCTAAGAGAGAAACACACATTCCAGGAGTGCAGAAGCCACATTGAGTGGCATGGAATCCTGCAATTCTTTCATGAATTGGATGGAATCCATCTTTGCTGTTTCCAATACCTTCACTTGTTGTTATTGAACAATCATGGATGCTGTAAAGTAGTGTGAGACAGGAATTTGCTGTAAATTCCTCAATTCTGCCAAGCACAGGATCATATTTGGAGATCAAAACCACACAAGCTCCACAACCACCTGAAACCAACCATGTCAAAACATAAAGTACAAAGCTGAAATTTTTTGAGGAATATTAGTGTGTCTCGGGTGTCACGTTTGGATGAGGTAAACGTAGATCCATTTAAACACGGCTTGTGTTTGGTTTTATATTCAGATGGGTCATGGGTAAACAGAGTCAATTTCAACGCAAATAAAAGTAGCTTTTATGTTTTGAATCCACGTTCAACCTATCCTAACGTGAAACCAAACACAGACTATCACGTTTTGTTATTGAATCTATGTTTAGTGCTATTTAACATGAAACTAAACACACTTAAAATTTAACACCTTCTCTACCTTTTGTTACATAACAAAACCATCAGAAACAAATAAGATGAAATTTCTTTTCCCTTTTTTCCTCATGACTCAAATCATGCTGTGAAGTAAAAAACTAACTCGTAATCAATCCCAAGATCACCAAACCAATTAAGGATATCACCTAGTTAACATTAAAAGCTTAAAAGTGAAAAAGTAACTAATTGAAGAATGAAGTGAATCATTTACGCTGACACAGTGACACAGATAAGATACATACCCTCACCACAACCGAGCTTGACACTCTTGAAGCGAGTGTGAGTACGCAAGAATTGAAGCAAAGTGATTGATGGGTCAACATTGGAAAGCTCAAACTTGTCACCGTTAACGCCAAAAACCAAACTTGATGACGGTGGTGGTGTCACTATCTCACCACCGTTGGTGTTTACTACCTCCATAGTTCAGCGACTGTCTTTTTTTTTTTTCAGACGCAGAAGAGAGCACCAAAGTCTGATAATGTATGTATGAATGTATTGTTATATTATTGTCTGCATTTAGTTGATTTTTATGACTTTATCCGTAAAGCTTACACCAAATTCAACCGATTTGTTAGTGACGTGGGAATATTTGCGACGTCACTTCTCTTTCTCTTGCTCTTACTCACTAGCACTAGAGCCGTTAAAACGAGCCGTGTCTCACGAACCAACTCGACTCGTAAGTAGGTTGGGTTGTAAAAATGCTGGTTCAAAGAATTTTGGTTCAAAATTAGTTCGACTCGTTTAGCTAGCAAGATTTGTTAGTAGAGTCGAGTTGGGTCGAGTTAGCTCTCTTAGCAAATTCTTTTTTTATATTTTTTTATGTACCCAATCCTAAAAAAGAAGAGAAAGTGGAAGAGGTTGAAATTGATTTGTCCAATCATAGCTTTAATATTCTTCATAGCCAAAGTTTCATCAAGTCGTAGTATTTAGATATTTAAGTATATTGTGGTTCTTTTTATTTAAATTTGAACTTTAAAGGTCCTATAGTCATATATTTGTGTTGGACCATTGGGGGTGTTATATTATATATTTTGGGTTGAACCAAGATAATTGAGAGTGTTATATTGTTATGTTTTGTTGAATTTAAATGTTTAGTTTGTGAATCTTTTTTGAATGTGAATTATAGAATTAAAAACATGAAATTATTATGTGTGGTGAATCGTGAATGATTTGATTTTTTTTTGGATTATAATTTTATAAGAATGAATCTCTCATATTTTTTTAACATTTTTTTAAAATTTATTTTAATATTAATGTGAATCAGCTCATTTAGCTCGTTAGCTCACGCGAGTCGAGTCGAATTGCATATTTTACAACTCGAAAACAAATTGAGACAAGTCAAGCTAGCTCAATTTTTGGCCAGGCAAGCTAGTCAAGCTAGTTCGTTTTGACGGCTCTATTTAGTACTCACTATACTTGATTACATGGCAACGTGAATTACACGCCAACTCCTATTCCCACCTCTTCAATTAAAATAAAAGTGTGTGGTGCAACCAGAAGAAGAGGAAAATGTGAGAATAAGGTGGATGAGATTAGCATAATCCCTATTGGGAGTGGCACCATCCTTTTAATATATAAATTTATGATTCTTACATATAAAAAAGATAATGTCACTCCCAATAGAGATGGTGCTAATCTCATCCTGCTGAGAATAGTTGTGATCGAAATACACCTTAAATTATTTAGGGTTAGTTTGTTTTGAATTTTTTTTTTTGTCAAAAATCAATTTTGACCAAAACTAAAAATATTTATTTCTATTGGATGATCTTAATTTTTATGCATTAATAATCTCAATCACTAATATTTATCTCGATTTCAATTATTTTTCACTTTCCATTCTCTAAAAATTTAAATCAAACTCGCCCTTTTGGTCCAAGTCTATCGTAAATGTGATTTTGGTGCATGTAATTTTAATTGTTAGTATTTCATCCCATATTTTAATATTGCTAAAATTAGATTCCTAAAACCTCATTTTTTGTCAACACAAATGATTTTTTTTTTGTTTATAGGAAATTACTACAATTGGAATTCGAACTCCGTACCCACACACGCATGTCCCCATGTGCTCACCAACTGAGCTACATGACTGAGACACAAAATGATTTATTTCGATTATTTTCTTCATAAATATTTTATATATTCAACAACAAAATTAATGATGTTTATTTGTTCGAATTAGTTCAATCAACCCAACAAAATTAACTCAACTTGATTTATTTTTATTTGGTTTAGTTTGAGTTATATTATCGAGTTTAACTCAAACCAACATTCGATCTTTATCGATTTAGGTATTGAGTTGATATTATGAACCTTATGACCCAATACAATTTGATAACTCATTGACTTGCTGAATTTTATTTATTTTTTATACACATAAAACTATATTCATATTAAAGTTATATGATTTAAAATTTTGTCTTTGATTTTACTATTTAAATTAAATAAATTTTTTTATTAAATTTAAATTATATATTTTATTATATGTATTTTAAATATTTAATTAATATAATATTAGTCAATAAATGTGCAATGTTTGACATAGTTGAAATGTAATAATAATTTTGAAACCTTTTAACTGTACAATCCAATAACTCGAACTAAACCAATACATTATTGTTCGAATTGTTTCGATTCTAATTATATTTACATTAATTAGCTTGAATTTTTTACCTCAAATTCGAACTAATCAAATTCGCAGACATTCTAATGTCTTATTTAAACACCATATATATTCTCCATTTCATAATAATTGTCATTTTAAAGAAATTTGTTTATTTTAAAATGAAAGTTGTTTTACATTTTCGATGCATTATTAAATGTCGAGAGTTTATAGTTCAAGTGGGATAAAGAGAAGTTCTTGGAATTAAATGAGAGGGGTTCGATTTTCGGTGTGGTAGATTTAGGAGTAGGAATAGTATAATGTGAAAATGTGTGTTTGACCGATAAAAAAAATGCTATTTTTTCCATTTATTCTTAATGTCAATTACAAATATAATTAGATAATTAATGTGTTAATTATTAATAAGATTATTTTAGTAAAGTTGTTCTATTCATTATGATATTTATTCTTAATGTCAATTAGAAATATGGTTAGATGACTTTAAATGACTGTCAATTTGAAACGAGAGAGTATAAAAGAATGAGTTTTTCTAACATGTGCAACCATTAAACAGGATAGAAAAAAAAATATAAGTAATATATGCTTATTGAGTACAAAACTTAATTAATTTTTGTCTTTTTTATGAAAACTTTCTTTTTAAAATGCTTAACATGTACGATATTACACAAATTAAAAAAATTGTAAAAAAATAGTAGTAATACAAACGTGTCCAAGGAGCAGCGGAAACCGAAAGTCCAAATCTTTGCACAATTAAAGAATTTTTTTTGGTAAATGCACTATTAAAGAATTTGATTACGCAACAAATCTTCAATCCCCAAATAATTATTACATGTGTGTGTTTTCTCGAAGGGGGAAAACAAAGAGGGAAATTAAAGAAGCTCTCGTTACATTACATTACCTAACATTCAAGTAAAGTATTCTTTAGTAGAGAGACAAATTGTAAAGCATTTTTGTGTCTTTTCACCTCTTGCATAGGACAATCGAGAAAATAAACATAAAACAATCTTTGCACGAAAAGGAAGAACTGAATTGGAAGAAAACAGAGACATCAAATGAGTATATAAGTAACATAAAAATCGAAATAGAAACAAATTTGACAAAATAATGGCAGCGAATCCTAAAACACAATATGAAGATTTTGAACCTCCCTATGATTGGGTTCACGATGATGCAAGTCAAACACTCATTCTTATGGTTCCAGGTACATCATATTAATTATTTGTTCATTCATTTTTTATTCCGTATAATAATATATAATACTCCATATATATCTTGTAAAATGATGAAATTGAATAAATATTTTACATGTTGGATTTGTATTTTGATGACATCAGAGAGGAAAAGACAACCTTTTTTAATCAGTCGCGTGATCCACGATGACCACAAGACACAAGTTAGATTAAAGAAATAAAACGTTTTTTTCTCTTCTATATAAGAGCATAATTTTAGTATTATTTAATATAACAAATTTTTAATAGTTTAACTTTTATTAGGATAAAAAGTTTCCACATGGATAACTACTATGAAGAAAACAATAAGCTTTGGGTAAAAAAGGTACTCTCATTTCATAATATAATAATCACCTAGCTAACGGTTTTTTCATACAGTTTTTTTTTTAAAAAAAAAAATAGCTATTACATTAATTTTTTTAAAAAATCATTATTTTACTTTAATTTTGATCTTAAATAAATGTATAAACTTACTATCTTATATTCTTATTGGAAACTAACAATACTAATAATAAATTATTTTAGTAAATAAAAACAAAATTAAAAAAATATAAAATATATCTTAAATTTTATGTAAATATTTATAATATAAAACATGAATATTTTATACCATGTACTTATATTATAAATAGGTGGAAGTAAATAATAAGAGAGGACTAATATCGTGGGAAGTTTACTCTACTAGTATTAATTTTTTTGAATAAAGCCGTCTGCCTTAATTTTTTCAAAATATATTTGACATAACTTATAAAAAAATTGATATAGAGAAATTTATTAGCAATTTTTTCTTTGAAATTTGTACAATAACATCTTGTGACGTTAGTATTTGTATGATAAATTGTACACTTGTAAACACTTAATATATGACGTTTATAGATCATGTCGATTTGAGCTACATTTAGTGATATCTAAACCCAATAATGTTTTAAAATTAAATAAACCATCATGATACAATATTAATTCTACAGGATTCAGAAAGGAGCAATTGATGGTTCAAGTAACCTTAGACGGGGTTCTAAGGTTAAGAGGCGAAAGAAAAATTAGTGAGAACAAATGGCGTCGATTTAAGAAAGAAATTCCAGTTCCTAATTCAGACATAACTGGCATCACTGCCAAGTTTGAAGCCGGAATTCTCTATGTTAGGCTTCCTAAACTAGTCTCTTCCCTGGAGTTTCAACAAAAGAAAACTGAAGAAGAAGAACAACAACAACAACAAACACAAAAAGAGCCTTTGGAGAAGGATAATGGTAAAAAAGATATTGGGCCACCAGTTGATAAGCAAAGCCTTAAAGAGAAAAGTGTCACAAAGCTCAAAACAGAAGCCCAAACAACGACAGATTCTCACGTGAACAAGGAGAATGGTAAAAGAGAAGTTGAGGCCCAACAAAGAAGTTCAAGAGTTGAGAAAGTTGCGGAACCCAAGAGTGAGTCTCAAACAACGCTAGATTCTCACATGAACAAAGAGTATGACAAAAGAGAAGCAGAGGCCCAACAAAGAAGCTCAAAAGTTGAGAAAGTTACGGAGTCCAAGAGTGAAGCCCAAAAAACGCAAGATTCTCACAAAAACGAGTATGACAAAAAGGAAGAAACAAAGGCCCGACAAAAAAGCCCAAAAGTGGAGAGAGGTGTCGAGTCCAAAAATGAGGCCCAAATGACAGATCCAGAACAACACAAGTCACTTGTTAGTTCTAAAAAGAAAGAGAATGAGAAAAAAGAAAAAGAAGGCATTAATCCTAATGAAGAGAAGAAGATGGAGAAAAGGTCACCTACTTTAGAAATGCTTTCACGACAAACACAAGAATATAAGGGTGGGTTTTCTCGTTTCGCCAAAGAGGTTAAGAATGGAAAGAAATTAGGAAATTTGGTCATTATGATCTTTATGGTGTTGCTGTTTGGGATCCACCTTAAGAATATGGTTAAGTCCTCTTTTGGAGGATCCAAACGCCACGCGTACGACCACGAGTTGTAATCAATTAGTAATTAATTCTTGTCTGTGATTTATTTATGTTTATGTTATCATTATCATTATATAATAAAAATGTCAATATGTGTATTTGTGTTATTTGTGAACGCATGTAAATTAAATTATTCAATAAGAGAATATATAATTAAATAAGTGGTGAATTTTAATTTGTAGAACTGTATATATACTCGATTTTTCCAATAATCACCTACTTCTTTTATATTGAGATGTGTTTGGATAATAAGTTGTTATTAAATAAGTATTTATAAATAAAAAATAATAATTTAATCTGATAAATTATTTTACGATTTATGTAAAAGTAAATTAAAAATAAATTATAAAAAACTATAAATTATTTTTAAATTATGAATAAATTGTTCTAAACGTCACCTGAATAAGATATGGTGTGAATACTATGATGAGATCTTCATTTTGGCTGTGGCTTTTTCTAAAGGTATGCTAGATACCACACACTATGACGAGAACTTAGCTTCCTTATGGGCTACATAGCTTCTGCTAAAAGCTTATGCAAATTAAATAGAACCATTTTCTTTTCTTTTTGGTATTTTCTGCTCTATTATATATTAGAGTATAGATATAAATGGATTATTTATCTTATTAATTGGTGTTTTCTTGAAGGCTCGAATTCAAATTCTCATGTTGGACTGTATTTTGCTTCTATTATTATACTAATACAACATACTTGACTTCCAGCCACATAACATTTATATATACAATATTTTTTAAGTTATACCAAATTTTCATCATCAATCTCACTTATTTTTAATTGTTAGGATCATTTCAATAAATCTCTGATGCACTCTCTTAATTCCTTTTTTTTTTTGCAGTAGATTAGTGTGTCCAGTATTCGTTCTCGCTGAATCCCTCATTTTCTAGCTTTCAATCCCTCATTTTCTTGAAAAGTTTATTTTTTTACAAATATTATTAAAGGTCAATTTTATTGTAATGTGTCAACACCTTTCGTATAGTAAATGGAACAATTTGAATTGACTTAGACTTGTTTTTTCTACTAGTGTTGAATTGGTTATCTTTAACATTGAACGTTTAATTTTAGAATACAACAACAAAATTATTCTTTTATTAATTTTTTTTATAATATCCTTGTGATATGACTATGGGATATCAGAATGACTTACATTTAATAAATAATTAAAAATTTTCCATTAAACAATGAGTTTTAGGATAGGCTAGGGGTAAATTAATATATATATTTTATAATTATATTAATTTAAAATAATAAAACTACTGAGACAATGGTTATATAAAATAAAATGACTAAATCTTTTTTAGGTTCGAATAAGTCACACATGACTAAAATATTTTTGATATTGAATATTAAATTTTAGAATGTAAAATGATAAATTATTGTTTTATTTATCGTATGTCTACATTAGATTAAAATTAATTGTAAAATATTAAGATATGAAGAGTTGTACAGATTATAGAGGTTTCTACCTCCTTGTACAGCTTAAAATATTTTTAATGTGTCAATTACAATGGTAAAATGAGCTTTTTTTTTTTATATATATTAAATGAGCTTTTATTTATATAAAAGCAAAGTAACTAACAATATAAAGACTTTTGGTTTGGTTTTCATTTTCTATTTTCACATATTTTCAGTTATTTTTTTATTTTTTAAAAAAGAAAAACAGAATAAAAAACTATTTGGAAACTGAGAATATAACCGTCATCAAGAAACGGCCCGAAAATTACTTAGTTTGGATTCTCTGCTATCTAGTTTTGAACAACATTAAATCATAGCCATTTAAATTAATTCATTTTTTACATAAAAACATGTTAAAAAGTTAAATGAGTGTATTAACCCTTAGATGAAAAGAACATAAAGTGCTGTTATTTTGAAGGATACGAGGAAAAGTTAGTTTTTGGAAGTGAGTTAGGTCCAAAACCCAAATTATAAGATGGTATCCAAATTTTGAAATTAGTGATTTCAAATCGCTTTTATTTGAAGTGATTTCAAATCTCAATATAATTTAATAAAAGTAAAAAATTCTCACTTCTTTTAAAAGACATTTCAATCGAAATAAAAGTGTAAACAAACGGACTTTTAATCGCATCAATCTAGTTGGTCTAGTAAAAAGGAAGTGCTACATTGAATAATAGTTCCTCAGTTTGTATCTAACTTTCCTCAGTTTGAATCTAACTTTGGACCAATAAAAAAAAAAACAAACTCTTAATCTTTGGTACAATAACAGAATTTGATCATTGATATGAAGGGGCATGACGCAAAGAGAGAAAGAAGCACACATTCCCTAGCACTCAAGCAAAAGTATTCTTCAGATCATAGAGTCAAATTAAAAGTGTTAACCATTTTCTCTGTTTTCTCTTGCATACAGCAACAAATCTTATTCTAATGAATAAAGTCGACTACATGGATCACAAGACGCAACGCAATTGCGCTCGTTAAAACCATATTTTCAATTATTAATTACTAAATCCTTAACACAAATCCATCTTTGCAAGAAAAGGAAGAACTAAATTGGAAGAAAACATATATATATATCTATATTAGTAACGCATTGGCAACCAGAGATTGATTATAATTTCATTCTCAGAAAAGAAGAGAAGAGAGAAACAAATATGATAGAAGTAGCAGAACACAATATGGAAAGAGAAACAAAATTGATGTCATCGGTGAATAATCCAAATGCATCAGAAGCAGAGGCAACAGCAGATCATCGTTTGCTGATTCAAGAATTCGAACCACACTATGATTGGGATCACGATGATGCAACTGATACCCTCATTCTTATGGTTCCAGGTACACCTATCAGTAGCAGATCATTTTGTTTATTATATAGTAATAGCAATTAGATTAAAGAAACTAGTTAATTAATATTATAGTTCTATTTATCAACAATATAACAGTATTGGTGCAGTACAGAGACACGTTACGATTAATGGGAGAATTACAATTACAATTTCAATCCGGAAGAGAGCACCAAAAAGATAATAGGATAGGAATATAATCAGAAAAAAAAAATGCATAGCTCTGTTTTGAAATTTTAAGAAGTTAAAAAAAATATATTGTAACTATATATTTTGGGATGATTAAGAAACTCCTAATAAAGTGAGTGAATGTCATAATTGTTTCAATTTAATGAAATTCAGAGAACTACAATGAGTTGTATGATCCACTAGAGAAGACTAATGTCATGGAATGTTTAGAGAACTACAATCTAACCCTTAATGCTATTAGTGATTTTTATATAAATTTTAAATACTAGCTTTTTTTTATAAATTTCTCCAGTTCAAGGTTTTTTTATTTTTTTTCTATTCCAATTCAAGTTTTTTGCAAATTCTGTTAGAGACAAGGTATAAAAAGAGTTTACATACAGAGAAACTTTACAAAATCTATATAATCTTTTAGATTTATGAAAATTAGTGTTTATATGACAACTGACAACTTATATATTCCTATAATAATCAGTTGATTCACTTGTAATGTTATATGTTTACTATATATAATATATAATGTCATCTTGAGATACATTTAACTTGATAACTAAAGCAAAATTATCACTAAAATCAATTAAATTGTTGTGATACAACGATAAAAATTGACAGGATTTAAAAAGGAGCAATTGAAGGTTCAAGTAACTTCAAACCAAGTTTTAAGACTTAGTGGCGAAAGAAAGATTAGTGAGAACAAATTGCGTCGATTTAGTAAAGAAATTTTAATCCCTAATTCAGATATAAAAGGAGTTACCGCCAAATTTAAACCCGGAACTCTTTTCGTTACGCTTCCCAAACTAGTCTCTCCCACTATTGCCAAGCCTGAACAACCAACCATAACAGATCGACCTCAACAAAAAGATGAAAAAGAAGAAGCAACAAAGAAAACACCTCAAAAGAAGGATAATGATAAGAAATATATTGGGCCTCCAGTTGATCAGCAAAGCCCAAAAGAAAAGAAAGCTGCAGAGCCCAAGAGTGAGGCCCAAACATCGCTAGATTCTCAAAAGCAGGAGAATGGAAAAAAAGAAGACACAGAGGCCCATTTTGAAGCTATTGATCAGCAAAGCCCAAAATCGAAGGAAGCTGCAAAGCCCAAGAGTGAGGCCCAAACAAAAACAAATGAAGAAGATTCGCAAAAGAAGGAGAATGCTGAAAAGGAAGAAAAAGAGAGTGTTGTTGATCAGAAAAGCCCAAAAGTGGAGGAAGATGTAAAACACGAGAGCGAGTTACAAACAAGAATCAAAAGAAAGAAAAAATTAAAAAGAAAGGAGGAGACACAAATTATGCCCCAAGAACCGAATGTTAATGAAGAATATTATGAAGAAAAAAAGGAGAATGGCAAAAAAGAAGGAGAAGGGAAAAAAAGTTTATCCACTTTGAAAATGCTTTCGCGTCAAACACAGGAATATAAGAGTGAGTTTCCTCAATTCGTTGAGAAGGTTAAGAATCGAAAGATATTGTGTAACCTTGTTTTTCTTGTCTTTTTGTTGTTGTTTGGGATTTACCTTAACAATGTGTTTAAGTCTCTAAACGTTTAAGTTGTAATAAGTCATTTAATTACTGCAATTTGGTTATGTTATCATTATACAATAACTAGTGTGTGCGACCCGTATTGATGTCCGGGTATCATGTTTCATAAGAAAAATATAAAATTAATACATATTGTATATTATACTTAATATTTGATATATTTTTTTTCATTGAGAAATGCTATATGAATTCATCTACATGCTTTAATTTGAAATTATTTTATTATATAGCATATGAAAAATCTTATGTACATGGTAAGTTAAATTAATTGTTGTCCAGTGTGTGACGCATGTAACATAAAATAATTATTTTTTTAAGATGCCCGGGTGTCATGTAACATAAAATCATTATTATATATTTAATTGTTTTTTTAAAAAAAATTTACAAAAAAACTGTAAATATTAAAAACAAAAATTTCCTTTTTCAAGCATTTTCAATTTCTTCAATTTTTTTGTCTGACAAGGTCAACACAATTGATAAGGACATATATGTGAGTATATAGTGCAGGCTTCAATCTCTAATGCAGTAACTTCATTGTAAACTAAAAAAAATCAATTTTTTCTATGTAAAATTTTATAAAATAGAAAACAAAATAAAAAAATAAAAACATAAAATGAAAATAAAAACACAAACCAATTACTTCTCTCTTTATTTATTTATTTTTTGTTGAATACGGGCTCTTGAAATTAAGGAAAATTACTATATAATTGTATACCAATCACTATTTTTACTTGTCACAAAATTAATCACTGTATTTTGTGATTGATTTGTTACCTAAACTCGGAGCAAATCAAACTCAACGATAATGATTTCGAATTATCTATCACTAGTGTTTATCTTCTTGCTGATGCAATGGAAATCAAATTTTTAAGAAATTTGGTCAGATTAAATGTCACTAGGTGAAAATGATATATCGCATAATTTTATGTAGACATTGAATTTTATCAATTTGACTTTTGAATCATGTTGTATCGTCCTAAAGATTATATATACAAAATTTCACACAATTTGGATATCCGTAGCTATTTGATCTAAAAGTGAAAAATTATTTATATTTCAAATAACGTGTGTGTATTACGTCAAAATGTATTATTCAAATGGAGTATTTACAAGTTTTGTATAAAATTTTGCTAAGTTAATTTGTTTTATATATATTTTCAATTCAATGGTCGGATTGATATAATTTAATATCTACACAAATTTATGAGAAGTGTTATTTTGCTAAGTTTAATATTGGGTATGATTTGATCATAACCCAGAAAAAGATAGCTTGTGCTAGGTAGATAACTAATTTTATTTTATTTTTTCTTTTCTTTTCTTTCTCCTTTATCTACTATAAAAATAAATCACTGTGCCTGTACTATATCAAATATATGAAAAATTATCTATGCATACCACTGTTCCCTTTCAAACCCATTTATAACTTCATTAAACTATTTTTTAAGAATAAAAAAAAATAGAAAATTGATTGTACAGCTTAATGGTGCACCAATCGTTGCTCCAAATATATATACACACTTTTCCTATGCAAGTACACAACTACGGTTATCCATTCCAGGATCTCATAATCTTTCTGAAGAAAAATTCAGTATTCTTACTACAAATCTTTATTTGGGAAATAAAAAAATCGAAAATCCTTATCTTTGCCCAATAAAGAAAGATTTGCAATCAGGAATCTCCAGGTTTTAGCATCTCCAAAACACACAAGGCACCTTAAAGCATATAATTTTTCTTGCATCAGAGTCCTAAGTGACAGAGAAACAATGTTTTGCACGAAAAGAAAGTAATAAAGCAAAAGAAAATTACAGGAAACTCCAATTTTGCGTGCAAATTGTATTATAATCTTCTAACTATACATATAAAAGCAACACTGCCAGAGATTTCAGTCTGAAACAAATTAAACACACAAGTTAAGAGAAGGCAATTAAAGCAAAAATCAGAAACAGATTAAAGAAAAATTATGGATCAAAAGGCTCAATCTGCAGGAGCTAATCGTGTTTATCAAGATTTTGAACCTTTTACTGAATGGACTGAAGATGAAGGAAGTGCCACTCTCGTTATAATGTTACCAGGTAACTTCATTTTCAGCTCCAATCCTTTTCAATTCTTCAGAATTCAATTTTTTTTTTTTATCCTGCATTTGAAAGCTGTAAACCATGATATACTAAATTATTTTCACTTGGGTCCCTTACCAAAAAAAAAAAAACAAAAAACAAAACAACTTTTTATGAATTTTTCTTTAATAACACTGAGATAATTTCTTAAATATTCATTTTATTAATGTTAATTGTTGCAATTCAGGATGAAAGGATTCAATTCAACAATTTACTTTCTTAAAAGGTGACATTAATTTCTTCTATATTTGTACATTTTCAAAACAATTTACAGGATTCACAAAGGACCAATTAAGGGTTCAAGTGACCTCAAAACCTGCTCTAAGGATCAATGCAGAAAGACAAGTTGATAACAACACGTGGCGCCGTTTTGCTAAAGAATTCACCATTCCTTCATATTGTGACACCAATGAAGTCAGTGCCAAATTTGAACGTGGCATTCTATCAGTCAAATTTCCCAAACTAATCACACCACAGAAGGAGAAAGAACAAGTTATTAGTGATGAAAAAAAACAGAGCAAAACAGAGCAAGTTAATGATGAGAAACAACAGAACAAAACAGAACAAGAACAGAACAAAACAGAACAAGTTGCACCTAGAAATGAAGTGGCTCATGAGAAATCAGAATCTGCTACCCATAAAGAAAAGCCAAAAGCTGAGATGCGTAAAAGATTGAAGACAAGGCTTTTAGATTTCAGTGTAAGTTTGAAATCAGCAGATGCTAACAAAGGAAATGTCATGAATTGGCGTAAGAGAGTGGTGAACATTGCTGTGGCTATTTTGTTGGTTATGGTGCTTGGGATTTATGTGAAAAATGCATTCAAGAAATCTGATCTGGGAGGATCAGAATTCCAGGAATTTTAATTCCGGCAGGCTTATATTCATGTTTGTAATGCATCTAACGGGTTGGTCCAAAGGAGTAAAATTTTAAGTAACTATTCTTCCGCTCATGTCGATGCAATTTCGCCTATAACACTTGTAATTGCATAAATTCAATAAAAGAGTAAAACAACAGGCCTGCTCATAAATGCTTGTACTTGCTTAAATAGTAAAAACACTATTTTTTTTTTCTTCATGTTATCCATAGTCCATACATTGTGATTTAAAAATAAGAACGAAAATGAGATGTTTATGAAATTGAAGAGGCAAGCAGCCTAGGAGAAATGTGTCTGTGTTTTTTGAGTTCAATTTCTTGTTTGGATGTAATGATAGTAGATTTATTTTAACATAACTAAAGGTTGTTTATACATTTATTTTTTTTAAAAGAAAATTGTTTTTACATTTTGGATTTATATTTAATCTAATTTATCATGAACCTAAGCACAAATTATGTTTAGAGGTTTTTTATATGTACCGAAATAAAACTATGTCTGAAATATATAGGAAAAGCCATGTATTTAACATGTATTTTTTAAATAATACGTGGATATATTTAAACAAATTAAAAAGAAAACGTTTTAGAATAATATTAAGTCTCAAAGTTAAATGCTTCCTAAAAAACAAAGTAAAATGCATAGAGGATTCAGTAAGGGATCGTGTTTCCACTTTTTTGCTGATTCATTGGCGATGGACAGGTTCAAATTAAAATGCATTAAAAAAATAAAGACTAAAGAGTATAATTCACCCAATAAAACGTTAATAAAATTTTGAAAAAGCAAAATTCCGTTGCCGGGACTTGAACCCGGGTCTCTCGGGTGAGAGCCGAGTATCCTAACCAACTAGACTACAACGGAGAGTTGACAGTGGTCGGTATATTAATTATAAGTCAATGCATTTAATTGCATCTTTTTCATCTTTCTTAATCTTTTAAATTTTTTCAGCGTATGTATTGGATGTGAAGAGAAGAAAATATTGCATCTAAAAGTAATTTTTATGACAAAATCAAGTTTGATCAAATTTATTAGATCCAAACATTCACAATCAATTCTAATATAGTACAATTAAACACACATTTAACTATAATTATACGGGAGATATTAGATATTCTAAAGACTAATAAAGTGAGAAAAGTCTCCTCCTTCTCTTTATCTTCTTTTCGGTGCATTTCCAATCTCCCTTCTCCTCCTATTGTTTTATTCTATTTACCTTACTTAGTAGAAGTTTTTTTTTCCTTTTCTAAAGGAATAAGTCAGTTTCATTGGGAACCGATTTTACTCTTTTTTAAGAGAGGTTTTTTTCGCTTGTTTATCTTGTTCACGATGTCACACGAGACTGGAGCTCTCAATCTGGTTATCCTCCTCTTAGGTTACTACAGGAAATAGCTCATCTTAAGGGAAGGCGAATTGTGGTGCTTAGATCTAGTTATACAAGCACGCCAGTTACAATTTACTACCGTTACGCCTCTAATCTCTTTTTGGAATTTCAAATCTATGTCATGGTGATGTTCTCGCTCACGCAGATGGTGAAGTAAATTTTTAGAAATTTCTCCCTTACTTCAAGCTTACCGATCCAGCTTCTCTATTGGATTATTGGTGCTGGGTACGTGCTGTTCCAATTTTCAGCCATTAATTTTTAGCCTTTGATTTTCACCCAACAAAATTCCAAGCTTACGTACTCGGATCTATCTTAACTTTGTTAGAATATATTGTAGAATATTTCTTCTGTATTTGTTATAAAAGTTGTCCAAATACGCCGTGTTTAAATGCATTGCATAGGTTAGTCATTATTGTATAATGATCCTACAATTAATATAATACTACTATAAATATAAAGTTTGTGTGGTTAACAAACACACAACACATTCTTACAAATCACTTTTATAAACTTATTTGTGGTAATACTGTTGTAGAGTTCTTGAAAATTTACTTATTATGAATTGATTAGTTTACTAGTTATATTTAAAAAGATTTTTTTAACCTGTGCAATATTGCATAGGATAAGAATCTCAAAGTGGAAAGAATAGTAGGTGCAGGTTTAAACATAACTCAATTAATTTTTGTGTTTCTTCGTAAAAAGTTTCTCATTTAAGAAGTTTAACATGTGCAATATTGCACAAGTTAAAAAACTTCATATTAAAATTCTATTATTTCTCTGTATTTCCAACCTTCGAAGGGTTTTTATACTTAATCTACAGTTTTTTCAAGATGAAATAAAATATCTTTGAAAAAAAAAATTGACTTTTGTTTATCAACAAAAGAACGTGTATTATTAGAATTGAGCACCACCAATGATGATAAATAAATACAGTTGAAAAGAGTAACCCGTTGTATATTAACGAGAATCCAACATATTTCCATTTATACATGAGAGTTAATATGTGTTTGAATAATCGTTCAAAAACTTTAAATTTTGTCCGAGTCATATAACTCAGTTGTATCATGATTCAATTCTTGGCTAGTATTATTTTCCTTGTGAACAAAAAAACTTTAAATTTTAAATAATCTTAGCTTGATTTTCTAATTAATTTTAGTTGCCAAAATCGAATTTAATATGAAACTTTTTATGTTTGAATTTGTTTTTTTTATCTCAAAAGCACATTTGTAATAAAAATTTGAACCCAATAATCAACGCAAAAGCTTTATACATGTGAGTTATACATGAGCTTTTTTTTGTATACTGACTCAAATATTTCTTTAAAATATATTTCCAAATGTTTTCCAAGTATCATTTTTTTAATACTTCTTTTTTATCATTTCTTTTTTTGGGATGAAACGCGATATCAAAACAAATTGAAACTTTTGAAACAAGATTAATCACATGAATCATGACATACTAATAGCAGCTATTATATATTGCACTCAAGGTTAAATTTTTTGTCGGCAAAAGATTTGTGCTCATGAGAACAAAATTGAACTTTTAGGTTTAAGCATTACCAAGGAAGGAGGTAACCTCCTCTGTGACTAAAGCATATTATTTTTCTTGCACTAGACATACAGAGTACAGAGTGATTAAAGTGCCAAACAGAGAAAAAATATGTTTGCACGAAAAGAAAGTAATAAAATATTAAATAAAGCAATTAAAATAAGGTAATTATAGAATTTTCCTGTTCAACAACGAGTATAAAAAGAAATTTAACTCCAAGAGCAATTCATTACTATAAGAGTCAAAGATACATAGAAACGCCATAAAGAGAAAAAGAAGGCATAAAATGGATAGATCAAAGACACAGCAAGGAGCAGCTGATCGTGTACATCAAAACTTTGAACCATTTTATGAATGGGATTCAAATGAAAGACGAATCACTGTTTTGTTGCCAGGTATAGATAATACTTTTTTCATGTTTTCAGATTTAAAAAATATTGTTGTATAAAAAATAATACTTTTAAGATTTAATTCATAAATGTATAAAAAAAAATTAAAAAAATATTATTGTCATAAATCATAATTTTTGCTATTATAACACAACGAAATTAGAAGGGAGTTATGACAAATATTGTTGTCAAGTTGAAAAACAAATATTATACGTAAGAACAAAATAACCTTATGCATAATAATCATAATAAGGATCAAATGAAGTACAATAACAACTCACTAGGGTTGGTGAGAGTTTAAATAGTTTACATAAAGTCTTAGGTTTAAATTTCATCTAATTTCACTGTAGACCAAAAAAAGCAAAAATAATTACAGAATAAGGATTGAATAAAAAGTTAGCTAAAGACCAAATAGAAGCTCTGAAAAACTGAAGATATGTTTTGAGTTTAACGACATATTAGTAATTTTTTTTAAAAAAAATTAAAACCATTATTAGTGGTTGTGATAATTAAATCCTTTATTGGGGCAAAAGGAAAACAACAAATCACATTTGTCCAAATATTGTTAGCTTTTTTTGTTCATAGAAAAGTACATTAATAGGAGATTGAACTCAGATACTCATATATGCATGTTCTCATATGCTCAACAATTGAGCTACTGGACTGAGACCAAATATTGCTAGTTTATTACAACTTCAAAATGAGACTAATCCCATTTCCAGTAATAAGGTGCTCTTGGCAATGCATTTTTTTTTGTTACATGGCAATGCATAATTTGATGACACTCAAATAAATAAATTCTACCCTAAATCAAAATTAAATTTATTTAGCAACGAATTGTTAAATTTAAGTAGTACATCACCACATACCTGTTTTTTTGTCAAATTAAATACTCTATACACCTTAAGCTCTTAGATCTGAGTTTTATTTATTAAAAAGAAAAAATAAATCTCAATTGAAGAGTTTCCTTCACTATAATATGAATAATCTACTCTAACAAAAAAGTGCACGTAACAATATAAGAAAAAGTCCATTTATAAATTATTGCATCTTAAACAAATCTACTTGATACAATAAGTTTAGGGAAAGGTTATTCATCTTGACCTGAGATCATGCCACGAGCCGGGGCAAGCGAGGAATTTAAGTTTGATACCATTGAATTAGACTCTAGAAATTATAAGGATGTGAGTAAGTAAATAAATAAGTAAACTATTAATTTACAAAAAAGTGAAAAATTTCTTATGTATACAAAAACTACATTTGATTTATATTGGAGCTTCAACATGCAGAATACAGAAGGGATCAAGTAAGGGTTCAAGTGACCTCCAAACCTACTCTAAAGCTAATGGGTGAACGATTAGTCACTGGGAACAAATGGCATAGTTTTGATTTAGAACTCCCAATTCCTTCTGATTATGACACAGACAATATCATTGCCAAGTTTGAAGGTGGCAAGCTATCTGTCAAATTTGGCAAGCTCGTTAAGCCTAGGGAACCAACACCACCACAACCAGAAGTTCCGAGGCCTTCGGAACAACCACAAAGGGTTGATCAGAAAAAAACTGCTCAAGAAGATGCCCTAAAAGCAAAGCAAGACAAGTCAGAAGAAAGGGCCACGAATGAAGTTTCTGATCAGAAGACGCCACAGAAGGTTGATCAACAAAAGACTGCAAAAGAAGGTGTCACAGAAGCAAAAGAAGACAAAGCAGAAGAAAAGGCTAAAAATGAAGTTTCTGATCAGAAGACACCACAGAAGGTTGATCAACAAAAGACTGCAAAAGAAGATGCCCCAGAAGCAAAAGAAGGTGCCCCAGAAGCAAAAGAAGTCAAAGCAGAAGAAAAGACTAATAATGGAGTTTTCGATCAGAAGACTCCAAGGAAGGAACCAATCGATGAGACAGAAAAGAGCAAAATTGAAACACCAGATACCAAAGACAAAGTGGCTCAGGAAGCCAAGACCGATGACTTAACTAAGACAACAGAAGCAGCAACCTCTAAAGCTCCTGAACCTAGAGTTGCCAAGCCTGTTTCAAGGTCTAAAACTAGGCTAATAGATTTTACTCTCAGTTTTGCATCATCTAGGGATGACAAAGAAGCCGTTAGAGACTCAAAAGCAGGTGTTAACAAGTGGAAGAAATGGATGAAATGGATGGTACTGATCATATTAGTTGTCGGACTTGGGTTTTATGCCAGAAATGCATTCAGATCCTCCATTGGAGAATTAAACTTCCAAGAGCTGGGGTTTATCCCAGAAGATTACTTCCTAGAGCTGTGATTTTCTCCCTCAAGTACATCCATACACAAGCATAATAATATATTCACTTGCCTGAATAAGTATAAATTCAATAAAATGATTACATTATTTTTAACAAGTAGGACTTCCGACTGCTAGATTGTTGAATGTTTTACGGTATTCTATGTTCTAATAAAACTTTCTGGTGATATACCTTCTAGTGGGACACCACTATTCACAGCACGCCTTTTTTGACCGCACTAAACTATAAATAGGTTTTAAAACCTGGGCGAAGTGTGGTACGCCCATTAATGTGTGTGGCGCAGACCGTGTTTGCCCTTCATGTGACTTTGCTTCTTAGAATGAAGTTTATTAAGTTACATGGCAACACAACACGGATGCAAACGAGAAAGGAGAAGATAAAATAAATAGTTAAAAAAGTGTTTAAGAAAAATAAATAAATTTATTACATTACATAAACATTAAAAAAAAATTAATACTTATTTTTAATATATTTCAAACAATTATTAGTATTTCTTAATTAATCTCCTTAACGCATGGCTAGCAAAATCCAATAGAGAAATACTAGTAGTATTTAACACGCCAAACAAATCACTATATGGCCGTAAAAATATTTCATTATTGATGCATCAAATTTAACCTCAATGTAATTAACTTTACTGGCAAATGAGAAAACATGCATCGTTCCCCGGTCTTTGCATCTTACATACAGCCTCTCTCTCTCTCTCTCCCCATCTCAAGGATAACCGAAAATTTTTTGATAAAACACTAAAGATTTATCATAAAGATTAACCTACTATAAAATTTTTGGAGCACTGAATTATACCTTAACCTGATCCATTTCGCTCTCTTTTGAGGTACACGGGGGCATAAGGAGTAAGCAAATGAGAAAATTAAGTAACTTTACTTGCAACAAGAACAAGAGACGTCCGAGCCACCACCAGTGGCTAACATGTAACTCTGTTCCCACACATCTGCAGGAACTGCTTCAGCATGAGGAACGTGGCGAGGATGTTTTTCTCTCTTGTCTCCCTTCAGCTGCTTCAAGCCATGCTTGAGTGCTGGCAACAAAGCTTCCATACACTCAGCAACGGCATTTGGGTTTCCAGGCATGTTGATAATCTGAATTTTTCAACAAATCAAGGGTTACATTAGCTAGTTAATACAAGTCTAGAAGACACGCAGATTTTATGTCTCGATCCAGAGTGTATACTACACACAGACATCAATTAAGGAAAGACTTCCAGCTTTTCTAGTTTTTATGTTGTACAATTTCAGAAAACAAGAAACAACAATGAGAACAGGAAATGGAAATGCAAATCAAACAGGAGCCATCAAATAGGAAATAAACTCTGCAAAACGACCATAGAACATCTGAAAAAAGGCTTTATTTTCCTTACCAAGGTTGATCCTCTGATTCCAGCTGCAGAGCGTGAAAGAATTGCAAACGGGGTCACCTATTTATGCAAAGAAACAGATAATAAAGACATCAGAGAATTTGGAATCGCTGGAAACAGCTTAACTGACATAAATCAATTATACCTACTTATCGAATCAACAAAAACTGATTCAGGACTTATCTAAGAAGCACCCCCAATATGCATATGGTGTCAATTTAATTAAGGGTGTGTAAATGGCATCATTCAAACAGACCAAAGAGAAAATTAGGAAATAAAGAAAATAAAATTAACGGCCTGTTTACTTTGCATTTGCATTTTCTTCTTTATTTTCTGTTTTTTTATATTTGTATAGAAAACATTGGAAAATTTTGAAAACGAGTCAAATTTATTTTGAGTGTTTTGAAAAATCTATCTTCTCTCCTTGCAAACCAACCAAACACAAATACACTACTTTTTCTTCTACTCCCTTCCCTCCTTTGGGTCAAACATATATATAAAATAAAAAATGAAAACAGAGAATGACAATTCAAAACAGACAGGTCCTTTAAAAATACAATAAATATGAGCAATGCTACATCCATAAACTTCTACGCACAAACCCCTGACAAACTTCTTTTTTCCTTCAAATTACCAACTCCTTTCATTTACTTTGTTATCAAATGAATGTGTTTCAATTATTACTTCTTATCCAAAATGACAAGATAAACTCCGCCTATGCTTGCATAGCTGATCCCAAGCCCGGATAAAGGAGGAGGGTTGTGTTAGGCCTCAACAGCAAACATAAAACTTGTTGAATCTTTAACATGGATCCAAAATGACAAGATAAAAATGAAAATGAAGAAAGAAAATGAGAAACCAGAAAATCTAAAAGAGACCATTAGAATTACTCATCCGACTAACATAAACATAGCTGAGACTATACCTTTAAACTCTCTTGCATCATTACATGTAGAAGACCAGGTGTTTCTTTCTCAATCAACGGTTTTGTAGCTTCAGGTGTTACATCTCGTGCGGTAAAGCCAGTCCCACCTTAATTGGTAAAGCAAAAGTAAGATGGAAGCCAACATAACAAAACTGCAAATGTTCAAATTAATTAGATTAAGTTAGATAGGATTGTACCCAGAGTAATTACAAGATCCATCTGTTCAACATCACTCCATCTTCTTAGAATATCCTGAATTTTTGCCACATCATCTGGAACCACAGCAGTTGCTACAACTCTAGCTCCTCCGAGTCTTTCTGAAGAAGAATTAACAACAGAAACTGCCCTGGGACCACTGGTTAATTACAAAGGAGTCAGCCTACTTTGTTTTCCTTTTTTGAGGGAGGAGTCAGCCAGCTATTACGCTGACACGGATGTTCTAAGAAAACAGACTGCACTGTCTGGTAGAACCAATCGATCCATGAACCAGCTATGTCTCTGGTCTGATTCATCTTTATATTTTGTTATCTGGTCCAACCACAAATTTAACCAGTTGAACTAATAGAACCATGACCTAGAGATCTTCCCAATTGGACATCCAGTTTAGTATCTAAGTTACTGGCTGACGACATGCATTACATCAATTTTTCATGTTGAAAACCTAGTGAGTTCTTATAAAATTGGATATTCTTAATTACAATATATTTAATAGTCCTTCCTTTCCTTTTTATAAACACCTAAAAAATCGCAGATTAAGAGAAGTTCTCATGATAACGAAATACATTATAAATTATTTTTTAGAACATTACGGCGTCTTCCAATATTATCCTATTTAGAATCAAACCCAACTACTCTCATAAATTAAGGGTGAAATTGGAAAAATAGAACAAATGCTTATAAATTGAATTCTATTTTTATGGTAGGGGCTTATAAAAAGGAAAGTTAGTTTTTTTTTTGTCAGATGAGCTTATAAAAAGAAACAGAGGGAGCACGTCACAAGAGAAAAATAGTATGATCTTAAATTCAGGCAGGGAAGGATTCAAATCATGTGTCCCCAAATCATGTCCTACCAATAGAATATCGGCACGTCATTAAAATATTTTCTTTCATTTTAATCTTTAATTTCCTAATAAATTTTGTTAATGATGTGGCGATATTCTATTGGTGGGACATGATTTTGGGGACACATGATTTGAATCCGGCAGGGAAATCTATTTGGTGACTTGAGTTGAATTTGGCACAAGGTTTAACAACTCCCAAACCAATTTGCAAGGAAGGGGGCAGAGAACCAATTTGAGAAAGGAAGAGAATGAAGAATAAACCAGACAAAAAAAAATAATTACAATCCTATTACATGCATAAACTACGGTAACCACCAAGTGTTCTACATAGGATGAATGGAAATTAAATACTGCCTCCCGTCCCAAATGTAGGTCACTTCCAACCGAATTCCCGATACCAAGAAATAGAAGTTATCTCATTAAATGTGTCTCAAAATAAAGCTTTTTTTCAAGGAAAATGCTAAACAATGCCCTTAGGACACTTTTTAAAGAACTAAATATAGTAAAAGAGTGTTGAAAGTTGTAGTTTTTTGTATTTCCAAGACACGAAATGTTGTGCACTTATGATTAATTTTCTTAGTAATCAAGTAATATAAACAAATGCCCTTAGGGCGTTGTTTAGCAAGACCCTTTTTTCAATTATACCCCTAAACAAATACACACCCAACAAACTCCACTAATATCCTAATAAATGCTTCTTTCTCCTTTGTTTCACTCCTCTCTCTTTGTCACATGGGAAATACACAACAATTAATAAACTTCAAACTACAACTAGTACTAACCTTGAAAAATGCTTAAAGGGTAAAATTGGAATTTTTTAATTAATGCAATAGTTAGTGACTTACATTTTTTACCAAAAAAACTTTCTAGAATGTGACCTACATTTAGGACCAGAGGAAGTACTCAATAATATGAAGCCTCAGCCTGACATCATGCTGTTAAGGCTGAGTTCTGCTGTCAATACAATACTCTAAACTACAACAGATCAATGCCCAAAACAGAATTTCTTATTTCATACAATTCATGTTAGAGACTGTTGCAAAAACACTCAGTAGATCCAATGCCCCTTTTGGCATTGACTAATATCAAATTTGCTATTTAATTTGGCATCAACTTTGTGACCTCTTTCAAACAATGATTAAAAGAAGTGTATCTAGATGCCGTTCAGCCTTCTCCAACTTGGAAGAAGATTTAACAATTAAGGTAACATAGGCTGGTATGAATCTTCCAACAGCATAAAAATGCTGTTGCAGATTAGAACCGGTGCCAACTTGCTCCATTCCATTAGCATTCACAGAAAAGTTTTCTTTGGTTTGAAGAGTACACTAGATGCCCTCAGTTACCAAAAAAATTGCAGGTAACTTTGTAGATCAAGAATAAATGTTACTGAATATGGGCAATATCCTGTTAACATTAATTACCTTCGATCTGGGCCAGTCCCTTTAGCAACTGTGTCACTCACGGTAAGAATAGCGACTCTGAATTCAGCATTCCCTGAAGAATCTGTAGTTGTTTTATGAGATTTAGTTCTGGGCAAATCAAAGGCTGACTCTGATGACAAGTGATTATCGCCAAAAGCCCAGGGTCTTAAGTCAGAAATTATGATGGCTGACACAGCAGTCCCAGCAGAAACTACGTTGCCTGTTGCTGGAAACTCCAAGAAGGCATTAGCTGACCTCATACTAAGTAGTCGACTGCTCATCTGGTGACCAGTGCTCTCAGCAACGAAACTAAAATTCATGGACAGAAAAGAAAAAGAAAAAGCCATTCATTAGAGAAATGAGATCAAATATTGAAACTAAGCTTCTGCATAACAACCCCTCTAAAAAAAGTAAAAACAAAAACAGCAATAGGAATAACAGATCTGTATCTAGAATTCACTAGACCCAGTCCAGAACTAAATGTACAATCAACTTACCCCGGGCTGCCTGTTCCATCATTATCAGTCCACATAACAGCAGCGCGATGATATTCTGGTCTAAATGGATCTGTCTTTATAGGATGACGAAGCCGAGCTTGTACCCTGCATAGAAAAGAAGTTAAATAAACCACACCAAAAGCAAGTGGGGCATCTTAAAAGCTATTCTTCTTCTTAAGGTATTGTAACCTCAGATGATGAGGGTTTTTCCACCCTGCAAGGTGGCGTATTGCAGGGACCACAAAGAGATGGAAACAAACTAAAGAGCTGACAGGATTTCCAGGTAGCCCAAAAGCTAAAATTTTACTTTCTGTTGATTGAAAGTCAATCTCTGCAAATGTAAAAGGCTTGCCTGGTTTGATACACACCTGAAAGAGATAATTTCTGAGTCAAGATAACATGATTGATGAACCCACACCCACCAAAGCATTAAACAGAAAAATCTATCATTTCATTACTACAACTACAACACACACATTGCATCCATAGCCCAAATAACAGGACACTGAATATTTTTGACTAATAACAATCGAATAGAAGCATGACATAACCTTATCAAAATGTACTTTTCCTCGCTTTTCAAGCAAAGGCCTGATAAAATCTCTGTCTCCCATTGAAACGCCCCCTGAAGTTATAAGAATATTAATTCCAGAAGCAAAAGCTTTATCCAAGATCCTCCCTTGACATTCTTCATCATCCTTAGCGATACCAAAGTCTAGAACTTGGCATTGATGCTGTACAGCAGCTGCCAGCAGCATGGCACGGTTAGAGTCCCTAATCTGCAATGAGTCGACATTAGTTCAAAGTATCCTAGTTACATTTACCAAGTGACTCTAATATATTATGAAACTAACCCAAACAAATAATCCACAAAATGGTATTAAATATCATGGTAAAATAAGTATTACTTTGTCGAACAAATTTTAAACAAAATATATGCAAATAGCAAGAAATTTACATCCAGAAACACATTATCAATTATAAAATCAAAGCAAGAAACTAAATTAATGTCCATAAAATCTTTAGGCTGATTCAGGTAACAATTTAGGGTTTGTGTTCTTTCAAATTGAATCAACTCTGTGAAAAATGAAAACTTCATGTCATTGTCAACCTGTGGTATCGTGTTAATAATCATTTAACAAAAGGTTCTGAAGCTGACATGGGATTTTAATCATGTCTAACCACCAGCTTCTACATGATACAGAGATAGTTCTAAGTTCTAACAACAAATAACGTTTCACAAAAAAAAATGATGAACTCATCTTATACAAGTCCTAGTCCTCCAAAACAATACCTGACCACGACTCAGATGCTGAGTAGCTGGCTCAACAAGTTCATCACCAGTGGAAAGAACAGCAACTGTTGGAGTAGGATACACCTGTGTCAAAGCATTATTTCACATCATTAACTTGTAAATATGACAGGACATAACAAAGTGCCTCCACACAAGGAATCAAACAAAAACTATGCCAGATTATGAGAAGTTTTCAACATTATAGAGTCCAGGATTCTCCTAGAAGAATACCTTCACCATCGTGACACCAACTGTAGCGAGCAAGCCAATCTCTGAAGGCCCTAACCTTTCTCCAGATGTTAAGACTACTGTACCTTTTTGAATATCAACTCCCTGTCAATGAATTATTTTAGATAAACTAAAACAACCACAGATAATCAAATACGAAAAAGCAGTGAACAAAACAGCAAAACTTCAACATTACAGTACACATAAAGTAGAGCCGGCCAAACCAGGAGGTGCGATAAGAACAACGATCAAACATGCATGTGTTATACTGAAGAATTACCAAAGAGGATTGATGAGAACATACCACAGGGCGTATATCATTGCCTTTGGTGGTTTTGACCAATATCTTCACCCGCTTAGGTTCATCGGAACCAGTTTTCACTATTTCAGTATCCTCAACCTGAACAACCGCATCAGCACCATCAGGAATAGGTCCTGAGCCAAGTAAACCAGCATCGCAAGATTAATCAACCATTAACCACAAACAAACAACACAAAAACCTAATCAGAAGCAGAAATCGGAAAAAGCAAACCTCCAGTGGTTACGTAGGCGACAGTTCCAGGAGAGAGAGTAACGCCAAGAGCATCATTTCCAGCTCTCGATTCGGTGACCACGGGATATTCCCCGGGTCCATCCGAAGCAATCACCGCATAACCATCCTATAACAAACAAGTGGAAGCATCGTGAAGAAGCTTCGTTCGTTCATCGGAGAAAGAAAATAGAGAGAGAGAGAGAGGAGAGAGCGACCTTGACGGAAGCAGGGTAAGGAGGCAAAGGGTCAGGGGCGAGAACGTCTTGAGCTAAGACCTTGCCAAGGGCATCGTGGAGGGAGACAGAGAGTGGTTGAAGACATTTCGAGGCATTTAGGACCGTTTGGAGAGCGTTGCTGACTGAGATCATCCTTACGGTTATTGATGGTTAGATGGGAGTACTGTACTGTTGTGTTGTGTTGTGTTGCTTCTTCTCTTTTTTTCGCCCTTTTTATAAATTCGTTGAGATTAGAGACCCGTAACCGCGACCATTGTCCCTAGACCGGCGCAAAGGGTCGTCACTAGTTACCTGCTTTGCTTCTTTTTTTTTTATAAGTAGTTAGCTGCATTGTTATTGTGAAATGTGAATATGAAATACGAATTGAATTGTGATCACATTCACAGTTCCTCTTTCTTGTGGCCTGCAGCATGTGGGACACACCCACTCATTATCGGTTAAAATCACCGTATTATCCATGTGACTAATTGTTTTTCTACATTTACCCCTTCTTTTAATAAATTTAAATATTGTATAAAAATAAATAAATTTAAATATTTACTAGGCTAAAATATAACATTAGTTGTGTTAGCAAAGATTTTGATTTGCATTTTCATTTTTTATTTTTATTTTGTTTGTTTTAGTCTGTTTTTTGTTTTTTAAAATTTTACAAAAAAAAAACTAATGTTAAAAACAAAAAAAAATTGTTTTCAGTCTTTTTAACTTTTCCTATATAGAATTAAAAAAAACAGAAAATGAAAATAGGAAATAAAAATACAAACCAAACAACTCTTTAATTTGGTCATTTATATTTATTTTTTTAAAAAAAAATATTAATTAGTGCACTTAGGACAATTAATAAAAATTCAAAAGAATAAAGTTTTTATGAAAACTAAAAGTATTTATAATTTGGCTAAATGTACCTTTTTGTCCTTTATCTCGTATGTACATTTCATTTCGGTCCTATATCTTTTTTGTATTACATTTTGGTCTTATATCTCTTATAAAGGTTTTATTTTGGTCTAGTCTGTCAACTTCATCACCTCGTTACAAGGTAATTTGACTCTGACTTGTCAGGGTTTCATGTGTATGTTATGGTTTTTCTGAATTTGAAGATAAATAACATAATTTGACTCTATTCTTATTAGGTCAATTATGTTAACGGGTTGACGGAGTTGATGGATTGAACCAAAATGAAACGTTTATAAGAGATATGGACAAAAATATAATCCAAAAAATATATAGGACCGAAATAAAATACATATAAGAGATACAGAACCAAAAAATACATTTGACCTTATAATTTTTAAGGTTTAAAATTATTTAATACATACTTTTTAAAATAAGTTAAAACATTTAATAAAATACTGTTATTACATCTTAATTAGTGTTCTTAAAACACTAAAAATACTAGTTAATATTCTTAGAGCACCAAACAACAGGGTATGAATGGGTATCAAAACATACCCATAGGCCATAGTGATGATAGTGATGATGACAATGAAATAATGTGACTAATTCATGTCAAGATTTAAATATTACTATTTAATTTAAAGACTCTATTCTAGAGTGAGGAATTCCTTATAAACTCTTATATTCAAATAAAATATATGAATTATGTGGTTTTAAAAATTAGATCTTAAACAAATTTACTATAAAGTTATTACGTATCACATACAGTATCTATATTTTTTAAAAAAACTTATCAAGTAAAAAAAACTTATTAGGCACATAAAATAAAAGAAATATATAATATAAAAAATTTAAAATTCATATATAATAATATATTTTCAAAATGGAAAAAATAAAAAATAGAAAGATTTATAAAATAATGGTTAAAAAATGTTAATTAATGCATTTACTCTATAATAGTGTGTACAATTAGAAAACATGAAATAAAAATTGGGAATAAGCTTTATATAATTAGTGTGTGTTTGGATTGGTGTCGGATTACGTTAAATCACGTTAAGATAGATAAATAATGGTTAAGATAAATTTGACACATAAACCAAAACGGATCCAAAAAATGCAACAAAAAATAACGTTGAAGTGAATTCACTTCTATTCAAATTCAAACATACACTTAATTATGTTAGACTGCGTTTGTATTGAGCTGACCAAAATTTTTTTTAAATGGATAAGGGAATATTTACATTTGATTGATCAAATAAAATATGAAATATGACACAAGTTACTAAAAAATGGGGGAAGTTTTCCTTTTAAGACTCGTACACTTTATATAATATAATATAGTGATACAATGATAATGATGTGATTGTGATTTTTTTAAGAATATTTTTTTTCAGGGGTAAAGTGTAGTTGTGCATTGGGGTCTCGGTTTTTCGTATCGCAAAAAATATTTATTTGAATTTATATATTATTTTATTGAATAACTTTCTATTATTTTTTAAGATGGTCTCCATCGAATTATTTTTGAAATTGGTAAAATATATTGTTTATATACTAGTTATGATATTATTTAATTACTTATTTACTTTAAAATATGTTGAACTCTCACTTGTGTTTTAATTTGAGTAAATACATAAATTAGTTCCTTAGATAATATGAGTGTCTCCTTTTAATTCTTAACTCTATCAAAATTTCACTTTACTTTTTGACTTTATAAGATGGATCATATTTATCTTTGATGGTATAAAAAAGTAGTAAATATAGTATTTAAGTTATAAAAAAATCAGTCATATTAGTCGGAGTGGATTAAAATAATTAGTATTTTATAAAGTTAGAAACTAAAAAGTAATTCTGATATAATCAAGAACTAAAATGACTCATGCGAACAAATTGACTTTCTAAAGTGGTGGTTCACTCGTTTTAGTTTTTATAAAAAAAATTTCTGCAAGTCTTATTTATACAAATAAAAAAACTATTGACAAATTTAGAAATATTTAATTGACTTAGATTATTATTTGACACTTGCTTGATTAAAACACAAATTTTCTATCCCAAGTGTGTTTAACTTTGCGAAAGCGTGTAAGTTCAATAGTTTAAGAATATGTACGATGCTTACTTCACTAAGAGGTTGTTAGCTCAATTTTTTCAAGAAACATTATCTTAGGAAAGAAGTTTATCCATGTCACTAAACTTTTTTCCATAATTTTTTTATTTATAAAAAATTAAAAAAATTTCTTAAATGTGTTAATTATTGATATATTTAATGCTACAAAGTATTCTTATATTTTACTTAAGCGAAAATTTAATTTTAATGTTTGATATATTAATTTTAATCTTTCTTTCTGCTCTTCAAGAATTATCGTCTAGTTCGGCCCCTATTTTTTCATCTTCTCATTAAAAGCTGTGTGTCTTTTATCTAAAAACACTTACCTAAAAAAAAGATAAATTTAAATATATATATATATATAAATATATTTATTTATTTATTTATTTGGAGTCAAAGTGATGGTTTAGTCTCAAATTTATTACTGAACCACATGAACATCACTTATGGAACAATCATATGCTCTTATGACACAGATTATTCTAGCGATTTCAAATTTTAACATAAAATAAATAAAAATAAAAAATTATAATTTCTACTAAAAATATTTTTACTTATATTAAAAGTATAAATAAATTAACCCTACTTCAATCATTACTTAAAAAAATGGTTACTTGCACAGCACATCTTGACTCTTGAAAACAAGTTGTCACATTTTGAGCTTTTTTGTTTTTGTTTTTTTTTTTTATAAAATAAGTAATTATTTTAATAAAAAGTTATTTTTATAAATTTTTAACATATTTATTTATGGTTCTAAAAAAATTAAACTTATACTTATTTTGACTATTTCTCAAAATAATTAGTTTCTTGTAACAAAAAAGAAGATACTAACAAAAAATTATTATACTATAACTAAATATAAATAATTTCTTGTTACTAAAAAATATAAATAATTCTAATTTTTGTTAGAATTAATTAAAATATCAATTATTTTATTATTTATTTTCAAAATCACTTATTTCTAACTTCAAATAAATTGACCTATATATCACATTGCCCATGCCATACATTCCACTTTCTGCAATAAACCAGGGGCACATTTAGCCATTTCTGCAATAAAACATTTAGGAGTCGAGCAAAGATTTTGGGCTCTGCTTATTATTTTAATTTTTTTTAAAAAATAAGGTCTTTTATTCATAAACTTTTGTCTATTGTTAAACTATATTCTAAAATTAATTAAAACATTAAAAAATATTCAAACAAATCACTTAAAATTTGTCAAAAAATCGCCAATCACCAATTCGACAAAAAAATCGTCAATTCCAAAAATTGAATGCTACAAAATATTAAAAACCATAGATTACACCAAATAATTATTAATCAGATAACTAAATTTTACAAAAAAAAAATCAATATTAAATGAAGATTGAAGAATTGAATAAATGAATAAGTATTAAAACAGAATCACATCAAGTCATCAAAACCGTGCGACTGCAAATTTTACCGGAAAGTCAGAAAAAAATAGAAAAATAAAACTCTGAAATGTTAATTTAGGGTTTGAACCCAAGAGATGATGTTAAAAGTCAAAACCCAAGAAGTGCATTATTTAATATTTGAGACCTATAAAATATACTCCCTCCGACCCATAATATAAGTTCCCACTAACATTTCACATACTTTAAAAAAAATGGTTAAATTATTGAAATTAGAAGTATTAAGTAGACTATTGAGATGTTACACCAATTAAATTTAAACACAATTATTTTCTATCGGTTGAATGACTTTAAAAGTTAAAAAATCACAATAAATACTTTTTATTTTATGTTTAGGTGCTTATATTATAGGACAAGATACTTTAGTAGTTAGAACTTATATTATAAAACAAAAAGAATATTATTTAATATTTGGGGCCTCATATTTTTTAGGACCTTGTGTGGGTAAACACCTTGCCCAAGCACTTAACCGCCCCTGAAACTATTATTTTGTCTGTTTGTTTTAATTTTTGGCTTAGTTAAAAAACTTAAAATAATCTCAACAATTTATTAAAATTTTGATTTGTATAATTTTTCAGTTTGAATTTATT
This sequence comes from Cyamopsis tetragonoloba, assembly GCA_037177725.1. NCBI lineage: Eukaryota > Viridiplantae > Streptophyta > Magnoliopsida > Fabales > Fabaceae > Cyamopsis > Cyamopsis tetragonoloba. The sequence goes on from CM074119.1 coordinate 73,494,694, forward strand.
TATAAATTCACACACCTTACCTCAGAAATCTCGAGACCGTGACGCACCCCGCAGCATCGTCTTTCTAAGTCAATTTTACAAACTCTTCTTCGCCTCACCGGCCTTCCTCTCTTTCGTTCATCAGAAAATAAATAAATAAAAAAAAATCGAACTCCCCACAACTAAAAACAAATTCGAAATTCAGATTTCGAATTCATTAGATTCGTGAACTGCTTTCCTTCTATTTTTCCGGCGAATTCGTTCCCCTCTCCTATTGGGGAATTTTCGTCCGTCGTTGTAACGTATGAAATTCTGATTCCGGTTGGGCACCGCCATGGCCGGAACCTTGACTCCAGAGAAGGCGGCGGCGCTGTCGTCGCCGACGAGTTCGAGGTCGGTGACGCATACGGTGAACGGCTCGCACAAGTTCGTGATCCAAGGTTTTTCGTTGGCGAAAGGGATGGGAGTGGGGAAGCACATTTCGAGTGATTTGTTCAGCGTCGGAGGGTATCAGTGGGCGATCTACTTCTACCCTGACGGGAAGAACCCCGAGGACAATTCCGCTTACGTTTCGGTTTTCATCGCGTTGGCTAGCGAAGGCACCGATGTGAGGGCACTGTTCGAGCTCACGCTCATGGATCAGAGTGGTCAGGAAAGGCACAAAGTTCATAGCCATTTCGATCGCTCACTCGAGAGCGGTCCCTACACGCTCAAGTATAAGGGTAGCATGTGGTAGGGTTTCGAATTGCATGCCATCTCATCTCATTTTTGTAATATTAATATGCTGCTCAATATTGCTTTCTTTTTCTCTATTTTGCTTCTTTAGTTTGATAATGTACTTTGAGTTTGAATTTTTGTAGTTGAAGTTTATCCTGATTCCTAAACCGTGGTTTAATGTTGAGTGAAATTGGGAATTGTCCTTTTATGCATATGATGAATGGTGTCATTATCATCAGAATCAATTCAGTGAATCCTGTAATACTCCTTTAAGAAACCATAGTTTATATTTCTTTTGATTCCTAATCGTGGTTGATCATGTCCTCATAATTAGTTTATCAAGAACATTATACAGGTCAGTTAGCAGGCTTGTTCGTAGTTGTATTATATTATTATTAACAAATAAGGTGCATGAATCCTTCACAAGCAAAAAGACTGTATCTCTTTTTAAAAACGAAAATTTTTCATATATCCCAACTTTGATTTCTCTCTCTCTCTCTCTCTCTCTCTCTCCTTTCCTCAACTTTCCATATGCTTATAATTGATGCAAGATCAATATGATAGCACCATGTGATGTTTACATTTGTTAAATTGTGGTCGTGTACATGTTCTTGTAGGGGGTACAAGAGATTTTTCAGACGGACCTTGCTTGAAAGCTCTGAATACCTCAAGAATGATTGCTTGAAAATCAACTGTGCAGTTGGAGTTGTGGTCTCAGCAGTTGATTGTCCACAACTTCATTCAATTAAAGTACCGGAATCTGACATGGGATCACACTTTGGCATGCTATTGGAAAATATGGAAGGCGCAGATATTACTTTTGATGTAGCCGGTGAAAAGTTCCCTGCTCATAAGTTGGTGTTGGCTGCTAGATCCCCCAATTTCCGTTCTAAATTTTTTGATGGTTCAGATGCTGAAAAGCAGGAGATTATTGTTACTGATTTAGAACCTAAGGTTTTTAAGGTAAACTATTTTTTTTTTCTATTTTTCTTCCTTTTACTTAATTCTTTACTTAGTAGTGTTAAGGTTGGTGGGATTTACTCTCTGTTTAATGTTTTTTTTTTTTTTCTGCTGGTTTTTGTTGTTGTTATTGTTATTTTTTTAGGAGTTAAGAGGGAAATTATAATAGTTTCTAGGAAGGATGGCTGTCCTGAATCCTTATTTTCCTTTTACTTTTACAGGCCATGCTGCACTTTATTTACTGGGATACCCTTACAGAAGAGGTGGACATGGTTCCATCAACCACATCTAGTGATTTTCCAGTTTCTGAAACATTGACAGCAAAATTGTTAGCAGCAGCAGACAAGTATGGCTTGAAGAGGCTTAGACTAATGTGTGAGTCTCGGCTTTGCAAGGACATTTGTGTGAGTTCTGTTGCCAGCATTTTAACCTTGGCTGACCATTGCCATGCAAAGGACTTAAAATCTGTGTGCCTAAAATTTGCTGCTCAAAATCTAGCAGGTATATATAACTATATCACTCGCTTGGTTAGCACTAGCAATCATGCTAACATAAACACTGATGTTTACTGCACAACTTTTGTTTTGTACGTGTGACTAAAAATTAGAAAAGGAAAAGGAGTTGTCATACAGGCATCCTCTGCTAATTAAACACAGCTGTCTGACATAGACAGCTAGGTACGAAATAGAACACAAACTTAAGAAGTCCTAAAGCATAAAATTTACATTCTGGTGATCAGCCTTCTCAGTTTGTGCATCCAACCATCAAAACATGAGATTATGTATTTCACGAGATAGTTAATTGCATGAATGGTTTGACTGATGTGTAATTGGACTGGTTCTTGCTTCCGTTTCTCATGCACCAACTTCAAATTTGTTGGAATAACTGATTGTAGCAACAACACCATTATAATGCCAATTGAGCACTGAAATTATTGAATACATTCAGATAAAACAGAATTGACATATTTTGTTTAGGACTTAATTTTGTTGTGTAAAAAGCTTTACACTGTCAGTGGATTATATAATGCCAGTTGCTAAGTGTTTAAAAAGCAGTTCAAAGCTTCACTGGAAGTTAAAGACCTTAGTTTGTATTACGAAGTGTTTCTTACTAGCTCAAAATGCTCTTCACTGGCCGTGTATAAAATTTAGTGTCATTTATGTATTGTTCTTATGTTTCCGAATTTTGTCTGTTTGCATTATTTCCTATCTGGTTTCGCACTTCCTTTCTCAGGCTTTGATCTCTTCCTCATTATGTGCAATGTGGTTGGAAGATTATCTGTTCTTTCTCCTTTCATTTCTTTTTTATTTACTTTTCCACCTGCTATGCATTTTGGCATATTTAGACTTGTAGGATGCTCCTTCTTTTGTTAGTTTCTTTCTGCTACTTCTTTTTAATTGCTTCCTTTTCCTTTTTCAATTATTTGGATCATTTTTTTTTTGTACTTATATATTTATATACTAAGCATAGGCACTGCGTGTTTGAAAGTAAGTTTAACTATACACCACTGGAAAAGAAATGATTGTGTGATTTATCCTGGAGATCTGGACAGGCATTGCAGTGTGCTGCATTTATCTGTCTCACTCATCTAAAACTAATGAATTGTCTAGTTATTGAGTTTCTTATGGCTTTCCTGTGTGACTTGAAATAAATACTTGCTTTGATGAGTATAACTGTTGTAGAGGAGCTAGTGTTTATTTTCCTCTTGCGTTGAAATTTTTGAATATTGTGGATGTGGATCATTGATGTGTTGGTCAACGTTTGTCCCCTGGTTCTAATTCCAGCTCATGCAATATTATTCAACTCCTTTAGGCACAGCAAAATAGGATTTCAAAGTAAACTTACCTAGGGTTTGGCTGTATCATTTATGACAAAAGCATAGTACCTTGGGATTGGTGCTAGCTGTACTTGAGCACATATTAAAACACTGGCGTAGGTAAACACTGTTTAGAGTCAGGGTTGTGATAATAAGTTCTATTTAAATCTAGTTCAAATAGAAATGAATGGCACCTTTTGTATGCATGCACTGTTTTATTAAAATACAAAGCATTTGACAATATGAATCAATATGGGATGTTGATAATCTTCATGATTAGTATTCTGAAATGTCTCTAACCTTTTTAAAACAGTAGGACATGCTCTAATGTATATACTTGTAGTTGTAGCAGATTACAGATAAAATATCATGATTTTGAGCATAGAAATTTATAATCTTAGTTTACCTTCAAATTTTCGTTCTTGGTACGACGGTTCTTATGTGTCTACACTTATTGCAGCTGTCATGAGGTCAGATGGATTTGAGTTTTTGAAAGAAAAATGCCCATGGCTACAGTCAGAGATCTTGAAGAAAATTGCAGGCTGTGAGGGTGGTGGTTGCACTGCTGGAGACAAATCTCAGAGTGTGTGGGCCCAACTTTCAGATGGTGGTGACACAAATGGTAGGAGGGTCAGGCAGAGAATCTGAAATCTGTTATCTGATCTCTGATTCTTTTGTAAATTCAGGTGATAATGCTGAAAATATAGGGTTTAAAAAAAGGCAAAGTTGAGGGAAAATCCTCTGCTGTCCATCTTTTCCATGTTTTAATGGAAAGTTTTTTAAAAGAAAAAAAAAAAAAAAAACAGGTAGAATAGATGCTATGTAGGTTTTTTTTAATTGTAAATGTCTCTAGTATTATCATGTTAGTGCGGAGCAGTGATTGAAAATGAGCTCTTCTGCAGTAGACTGTTGATACTGTCTATACTTTGGAAATGGATATTTTGATTGGTTGACTTTATATCTCTCCCTCTGGTTTGTTCTTTCCTGTTCTTAGTTCAAACCTTTGTTTGTACAAATAGGTTCACATTATGATGCTGTTGCTGATGGTTATTATACCATGTACAAAATATTCCTTTTATAACAATTGTTTTTTCACAAGACACCTTTCAAAGTGGTAGAGTTGGTGGTTAAAGGGATCTATGCTCGTGCTATCGAAGCCACTTGTACACTTTTCTCTTCGTACGGTCTCAGAGAATTTAGGCCTATTATGTGGATGGAAGATAAGAAAATGAGATAAAAGAACACATATTGATATACTTTTTTTCTTGAGTTTAAGAGAAAAGAAAAAGTTGATTTTTAAAATACAAAAATTTCAAATTTTCTTTGTTTCCAACTTCCTTTCATCCAATCCAAATATAGAATAAGGTAAAGTAGTCTTCGAGACATCAATTGGGATTTTATTACTACACATAAATTTTGATACGTCCCATGATATCTAAAATTTATATTAATATGGTTATACAGAAAATAAAAGAATGACTTATTCCTATATTGAAAATTTAGTAATTAATAATGAAAATAGTATAGCAATATATTGGAAATGATTTATTATTGTATTCTCGTAGTTTAAATAATATAAACTTATTTTTAAATTTGTAATATTATAAGATTTACAAAATTTTGAATAAAACTATGATAAATAATTTAGTAATAAATTAATAATATTTTAAGATTTAATTAAAGTATGTTAAAATTCATGTTTTATGAATTATTTTCATAGATGAATATGTAAAAAAAAAAAAAATTAACTAGAAAAGGGGCTAAACCCCAGGAAAAAAAAAAGAGTATTACATGAGAATATCTCTAGGAGTAATAATCCCCATTATCTGACTGACATATTTAATTTTTATTCTCTCTCGCTTTTCTATCTCAGCATTATAATTATTTGGTTAATTATTTTTTTCCCTATATTTGCACCTTATTTTTGTTTTAATCTTAATAAAAAAATATTTCCTTTTAGTCCTTAAACATATTCACTTTCGTTTTAGTCTCAGCCATCATTTTTGTTGGTCCATGTTAAGAGTGGAAATAGGTCAGGCTAGACCAGTCTTTGACTTAACAGGTCACACATATTTTATAATTTATGGAGTTAAGCTTGGTCTATTGGTCTATCATAGGCTCATTTTTAAGGCAAGTCTAGCGTATTTGAAAGCTCATAAAGGCTTAAAGCTTATTTATATGCATACTTTATACTAAGGCTTCTAAAAAGGTCAATAATTATATCTTAAATATGTCAACAAGCCACTAAATAGGCTAATAGACCTTTTTAACCCGCCTCTAAATAAGCTTAGTTTATAAATATATTATAAAATTTATTGTATTTACATTTATAAAATTTATTATTATATATATGTATATATTTTATTTTTTAAAAAAAACATAATATTTTATTTATATTTATAAAATTTATAATATGTATTAAAATTTAATAGGCTGGCCTATTAGGCTTAATAAACTTTTTTAAATGCTTGTACCTAGTCTTTTTACTTAAATATACTTTTTAAAAAGTTTGAACCCGGTCTTTTTTATTAAAAAAGCTAGATCAGGCCAGACTTTGAATAGGTCAAGCCATAAGCCCCTATTAGGTCGGCTGACCTTTTTTCACCCCTAATACTCCCTATCAGCAAATCTCGCACCTCCACTACGACCACTGTCATTAGTGGTTTCTCATACCACCATCGCATGCATCACTTGCATCTCTTCGAAATAGGTCTATCCCCAAAGTTTGGTGGCCATCAAACTAAAGATGCGTCTGCTTCTTCCTCGCAGCACACACCTTGTGCTACGACTATTTTGATGTGGGGATCGTGTGACGGTGGTTCTCCAATAGCTCTTGGTGTCACTAACTTTATCTTATTGTCTCTATCTGACTTTGTGCAATGGTGTTGTCCATGGTGGTTGTGGTGGTAAAAAAATATTAAGAAAATTATAGCAATTTTGTAAAGAAAATTGAAAAAAGGAGAATTTTCGCCTTCTTTTAGAAAATATAGTCGAGCTGGATCATCAAAGCTCGTAGCTTGCATAGGGTCGGGCTTGAGCTTCTTAGTAGGCATAAAAAAATAAATTGGGCTTTTTTTCGCCCGGTCCTTAAAAGCCAGAAGGCCTACTGGGCTAACCGGGCGATCGAAAGGTTGTTTCGCTAGCTCTAACTAAAATGAATTACATGTGTTGGAATTAAAAGGTTTTTTTTTACATATGGACTAAATTAAAAATAAGGTTTAAATATATATATATATATATATACCAAAATGTTAATTTAACCATATAATTTTTTTTATACTTTTTGAGTCGTTTGTTTGTTTGTTTTTTGGTTTAGGAGCCATTTGTTGGTGTTTATTTTGCAAAATAAACACTTATTTTAATTAAAAAATTGCTTTTATAAACTTTTAACATGTTTGTTTGTATTTCTCAAAATAATTCGTAACAAAAAATAATCAAATTTTTAGTTGTTTAAAAAAATTACTTTAAATTGCTTTTGAAAATAACAATTTATAATAAAAAGAAAAAAATTAAAGCAATGATTATTGTTGTTGTAGTTTAATTTAATTTTTTATTTTTAATTTAATCAATTAAAAAATTTAAAACTTTTTTATTTATTTTTAAAATCAATTATTTTTAAGTAAAATAATTTCAAAGTGAATTTAAATTAATTGTGATTAATTATAATTTTAAATTATGAAAAATAACTATTTTAAAATTTTTTAAAATTATATTCAATTTTTTTAAGAATAAAAGAAATCTTTTTCTAACGTTAAAAAAATAATCTAATCCAAACACGTTCACCTATGTGCTACGCGGTGTACTTATTTATCCGGTAAGCTGTAACAAGCCAGCAGTAGGGTTCTTTTCCCTATTTCCCGTTTCTGTCTCACACCATCTTCACTCAATCACCGCATTCGCTGCCACCCACCTAGCCGCCTCCGGCATCTGAACAACACATCATCGGCGTTCTCATCCTTCCCTTGCATCTGAACGGCCCAATCACAAGGTTAGAGTTCTCTTCTCCGTTTGCTACTCATACAAGTAATTTTCCGTGTGCATTCTTTCCGTTTCGGACTCCTTGCTTGCGCTGTCTATTTCCACTATAAACAGAGAAGTGTTGCGATTTTTTAGTTGTTCTTATGGTGCTGATTAATTGACCCATCGATACCTGTAATTGATAAGTACTCTCTCCATCTCTTTCTCTAGTTATACCTGAAAACCTAACAGAAGAAGCTAAGCAGTGAGTCCAATAATGGGGATTGTCGAAGAGGAAGAGAATGGTGTAGCAAATGAAGTAGCGGAGGAGAAGAAGGAGAAGCGGAAGGGGAAGCATGACAAGCCGAAGCCATGGGATGAAGACCCTAACATCGATCACTGGAAGATTGAGAAGTTCGATCCTTCCTGGAATGAAGGTGGCATGCTTGAAGTGAGTTCCTTCTCCACGCTCTTCCCTCAGTATCGTGAGAAGTACCTCCAAGAAGCTTGGCCTATTGTCAAATCCGCACTCAAGGAGTTTGGCGTCGCCTGTGAACTCAACCTTGTTGAGGGTTCCATGACTGTTTCCACTACGAGAAAAACCAGGGACCCCTACATTATCATCAAGGCTAGGGATCTTATCAAGCTTCTTTCTCGAAGTGTTCCTGCTCCTCAGGTCATTATTCATTATTATCTTCTTGATTCATTTGCCTTGCTTCATTCTCATTGTTTTTGTGACAGTTGTCTCATTTTGGTGTTGATCATTCTCAGGCTATAAAAGTACTCGATGATGAAATGCAATGTGACATTATTAAAATCAGTGGGTTGGTTCGGAATAAGGTAACTCATTCGCCGTGTCAATGATTTTGTTCATATATATTTTGATACACAATTACACATTCGTTTTTGCTATTTTTACTTTGAATCCCAGACTCTTTATGTTTGTCTCTTTTACTGTTTTATCTTAGATTATTTCTTTAAGTACCTCTGTCGCTCAAACCCTTATTTGGATTGAGTGCTACTTGTTCTTTGGATTGGCAAGCTCAAGTTCTGCTTCATAACATACAGAACCTGTGATCACAACTCCAAGCTATTTTGAATTCCTCCCCAAAGTTCTTTTATTGTACTTTTAAACGATTATAATATCTTGATTGCAGCATGGAATGGTTGACTGCGAAAACACTTTTGCTGGATCCCTGCTGTACTGATTATCATATATATTATATAGAAAATGATAAATACAAATGTAAGTACTCAAAATTTAGAAAAAAAATTATCAAAATGGAAGACATATTTATAATTACTAATTGTAAGTCGTGGTCTAATTGCATGATCACTGACACCAGGGGAATAAAAATGCAGTATTAATCTATATAAGTTATTGGAGTTAATAATAAAAAATTGAAAATGAGTATGATTGAACTATAAAGTATGAACAGTGTAGTGTGTGAACTGTGAAGGATTCTTACACTATACAGCAGACAATAAAAGAACAAAAACCAGCAACAAAGTCAGAATGTGTGAAACTGTGAATCATGAAGATTATGAACGGACTCATTAGAATATGTCAAGGGCATGAAGAATGCGTGTGGTTGAGGCGTTGAGCAGACCACCAAATGATGCTGGTTAATGAGAAGCCTGGTCAGAAAAGTTACCAACAGAATTGGGTTATAAGTCAATTTGAAATAGAGGTTAGGTCTAGGTCTATTAAAGTGAACCATCAATGGGATTTAACCCCTGCTTAAGTGCAATGGCTGTGTTTTGCCTTGACAACAACTACGATAAAGGAAACACAGTGGCCATCTGCTGTGCCTTGAAGATGCTGTAATGACTGATGATGCTATTGTGTACCCTAACCAGATTTGTGGACCAATAGGCCTTCATCTTAATTGGATTATTTGTCTTTGGCTCCAAAGTAGTAAAAGTAGAGTTTGTAGTTGCCACAATCTTTCCATTGCTATGAAATTCACTGAACACTTTCAGGACTAAGGAAACCTTTCTTAATAACATCTCAATAATTTTGAAACAAATAAACAAACAAAAAGGAAACAATGAAACCATCAGGCACTGGAGGTTTTCCCTATTCTTTTTCCATAAAATCCCTATGGATTTCCTATTCTGTTTATATGCTCATATAATTTTTTGTAAATTGTATAATGTATAATATGTAAAACAATGAAGTTTTTCAAATAAAATAGTCTGATGGTACAAAGATTCTTATGATTTTCTGACTAGGAGCGATTTGTTAAAAGACGGCAGCATCTTGTGGGTCCCAATTCTTCCACCCTAAAGGTATCGTTTTTGTGAAGACCTAATTTTTTTAGCACAGGGATGAACACTTTGTTTCTTAGCTGACTTCAGCTTTGTAACTCACTTTTCTTCAACTTTGATGCTGAGGTGCAGGCCCTCGAAATTCTCACTGGATGCTACATTCTCGTCCAGGTAATTTTAATTATTTTGTGAAGACTGGCTTTAGATAAGATCTAGAGGGGGACTTGAATGAGCTGACTTCTTTCAACTTTCGGCTGTAATTCTACAGGGAAACACAGTTGCTGCTATGGGTTCATTCAAAGGGTTGAAGCAAGTCAGAAGAATTGTTGAAGAATGCATGCTGAATAAAATGCATCCTGTATACAACATAAAGGTTAATAAAACTGTATTTTCTCCAGCTTACTTATATTATAGATTTCAGGTGTAGAAAATATCTCAATTCTTATCACATGTCAGATACTTATGATGAAGAAGGAACTTGAAAAGGATCCAGCACTTGCCCATGAGAACTGGGATAGGTTTCTTCCTAAATTCAAGAAGTATGTCTTTTATTTATTTGATAATTTGTATATACAGTGTTCTCGCCCTCTACTTCAGTTTTATTGATGCTTCATATCTTTTCTAGGAAAAATGTTAAGCAAAAGAAGGTTAAAACTAAACAGAAGAAGCCATATACTCCTTTCCCTCCACCTCAACAACCCAGTAAGGTAAGACAGCATATCTTCTGTCAAGTTGGGTTTCTTCCATTATTTAATGCACATTGCTTATTTAGTCAATTCTCCCCTACAAATAAATCATTAAATGAAGAATTCATGAGAAAATAGAGGCTGGGTGATCATGGAAATGTGGAAGCTTAAGTTTCTTTTTGTATAACATTTACTTAATTACTTAATACTTAATGGTTCTCAAAGATGTTCGATGGCTTTCATCCCCTGATTGGCTTGTTAAACAACTCCTTTTTTATTTTTTTCTAATTAATGTTTTATCATTTGCTTTTCCATGGCTGTTTCTTCTATTGCATATTGGTCAAAGTCAATAGACATACATGACTATTACAAATGATTAAGATTCAATTTTGAGGTTTCTCTTCAGGAGTTGATATGCTGGTATTATGAGTACCTTTAATTTTTGTTTTCTATCATAGCTAGTGTTTGTATCAGAGTTTGCTCAAGCTTGTCTGTATTGTCTTGTGTTGTTTTGGGCGCCCTATGCTATGCAATATTTTGTTTTTTATTTGTAAACTAAAATGCATTCTAAGGTTCTTTGGTAATTTATGTGATATTTCAGATTGATATACAACTAGAAACTGGAGAATACTTTTTAAGCGACAAACGGAAATCGGCAAAGAAATGGCAAGAGAAGCAGGAGAAGCAGGCTGAAAAAACTGCTGAAAACAAAAGAAAACGAGAAGAGGCCTTAATCCCACCTAAGGCACGTGTCAATATTTCTTTCGCAGTTTTCTCTACATTTGACAACATTTTATGTCGTGTATATTTTTTAATAACTTCCTTCGTAGTAGTTTTAAAAAAAACTTATATTTGCACTCTTCAGGAACCTGCAAGACTGATGGATAAATCTGAGGATGCTAATAGTAATGTAGCTGACATGGCAATGTCCTTAAAGGTAACAAGTTTCTTGTGGAGTTACTTTTTTCCCCCAATGAAGACATATTTTCCTACCTTGGCCTGTTAAAATTTCAAGTTTTTTTTCCTGCCAAACTATAAGTTTCTCTTCAAATAATAATCTAACTCGAATGCAAAAATGGTTCGTCCACAGAAAAAGGCCAAGAAGTTTGGGAAGCGCAAATCAGAAGAAAATATAGATGCTGAAACATATTTTGTTGGATCATCAGAACCAGCATCTGGAAAGAAATCCAAGAAACAAAGGTCTTAACTTGGTATTCATTTTGGAGATGGAAAATGGTTATGTGATGATAATTCAATTTCAATATTCTGTACCCATTGTATCTTCAATAACAGTTTTGACAAAAGGGTAAAAGCCTAAAAGGCTTTATTGCTCTTTCCATTTGTTAGACTGTAACTTCGACTGTAACTTATATACACTTGTACACTTCTGGCCCACTATAGTTTGGCTTCATGTTATTGATATTGCATGTTGTTTTCGGTAATTTGCAGGATTTGGTCTAGTCCCATAAAATAATAATGAGAATATCAAATAATAATAATAATAATAATAATAATTAGAAGAATTGATAATAGAAAAGGGAATACACGAATATAATGAGTTTATACATTCGGGGAGATGAATACATATATTTTGTAATGGATTATAATCATCTTATCTTATTGTAGTAAATTGGGTCCTGTCTCTGAATTTTTTGCAAATTTAATTTATTAGTATTATGTTTAAAATGCATGTATTTAGTCACTATTTTTAGAAATATTCTTTTTTAGTCCCTCATAGCACCTATTTAAGGAATTAAAAAATATTTTTTGCAAAAAATAAGAGGTTAAAATATAGCTCAATTGGTGAATACGCGAGAAGATGCGCTCGTGGGTATTCGGGTTTAATTCTTGATTAATGTTCATAGGTCAAATGTACGGCTTTTTTAACATGAGAGACAACTTTTTTGCCATTTTGAATGAGTTTGAAGGACGGGAGGCGTTTTCTGCCTCTCCTCTTTCCTTCTAGTTCCTTTTTTTTTTGTTTTTTTTTTTGGCTACACTAGTTCCTTTGTATCTTTCTTTGTGTTTTGATTTCTAAGGAATTTTGTTGCTTTTTCCTGTCTTTTTATGAGAGTTGTTTTTCTCTTCTTTTGTGATAGTTTTGTTTCACTCTTTTTGTGAGAGTTGTTTCTCTCGCTTTGACACAGAAGTATTGCACCATTATGGCTAAGATAATGCCGCAATAAGCTGTAAAATGAGAAGGGAGAAAATCTAGATCCTTGATTGATGATGATTTGAGGGTGAAATCAAAACTCTTTACCAGCCATTCTCCATTGGAAGGGTACAAATTGGAGAGAATTTGCACTGTGTTATTCTTGTGGGAAATGTTAATGTTCTTGTGGTAGTTGTATGTGATGTACCGTTTATTTGTTGGTTATAAGTGTCGTTAGGCTGCTATTTGGTTATTAATGATTTTCTCCTTGTCCAAAAAAAAATGAGACTAAAATAATATTTTGCCAAAGTTTAGAATTAAAAATATATTTAACCCTCATATGTAATATTGCAACCTTATATTATAAATGAAGATTATACAAAAAGTGAAATAAATTAAACCTATATAAATAATTATCTTGTAAAATAGTAATACTACTACTTTCTTTAGGATAATTTGGAATTGATGATTCATTTATAAATAAAAATAATATTATTAAACAAAAAATCAAAAAAAATATTGCAACGTTATGTTAGAAATGAAGATTATAAAAAAAAAATTGAAATCAATTAAACCTTTATGAATAATAATAATATCTCATAAAATACTTTCTTTAAGATAATTTAGAATCACTAATTCGTTTATCGGTCTTGTTAAGAGATGCGATTGTATACTTCTTAAACGCAATCTTTCCTCTTTTATCTCTGTTTCTTTTTTCTTTATTTTTACACAAAAATTTAGTTAAGACACATGCCTACCCAATCTAAGGCCAGGATATACCACAGACTTCAGCGAAAATTTACCGTAGAATTTACAGATCGCCTATCAATATGGACTGAATTTAACAAGATAGAACTCGATTCGATATGGACTGAATTTAACGAGATAGAACTCGATTCAACCTCACGGTTATAAGCCTAAGCACACACACCATCCGGGCTAACCCAGTTGGGCGATCTCTGTTTCTTTTGATTATCACAAATTAAATTTTAATTATATTTAAGAAATTTAAAAATTAAGATGATCTAAGATACATTTTTCTGTCAAATATTATTTATCATGCTGTCACGTAACCATGTAAAGATGCACTACAATATACTCTCTCATGACCAAAATATAAGTTAAAAAAAAAGGAGAAGTTTATTGGTTTAAAATATAAGTAATTCTTATTTATTTTTATCATATATAATGCTACCATCTCTGAAAAAATTATTGAAAGTACATTGATTTTTATTAAAGAGAAAAAAAAAACTCCACATTGAGCCTTTTGGCCCTGTTTAATAGAGAAACAAAATTCTCCCCAACAAATATCTGATAAAGATAAAATCATATTTTATCATGATTATTAAAGATATTTGATGAATATTTGTAATAATTATCTTTTATTTGGTTTGTTCTTTATCCTATTTCTTTTTTTGATACAATATCCTATTTCTTTTATTTTGTTACAAACTAGTTGAATAGATAATATTTAAGGAGATAATAGATTTTGAACCACCTCATTAAAGAAAACAGAGAGATAAGATAAATAATATCTTAGAGAAGATTTGAGTTACATTTTGCATAAATAAATCATATGGTATTTGAATAAAAATATATTTAAAAAAGATAATAATTAAAAATATCCGTCCAACTATTTTGAAAAGATAAATTATATTTGAATGGAAACATACTTAAAAATATTATTTTGCAACAAAATAAAGGAAATAAAATACGAATCAAATTAGTTAGATGATAATCATTTCAAATATTTATCAAATCTTATTTGATGATCATGATAGAATATAAATTTATCAATATCATAAACACCTTAATCAATAAGTTATTCTTTTAAATATAATCAATGAAGTTAAATATGATTAA